>CM061238.1:72998684-75498684 GCA_030848705.1 Heracleum sosnowskyi
AAAATTGGATTATTCGATTTTAAGTCGTCGTAATGCCCGATTTTCGGTAACTCTATAAACTGCCTAGAATCCGAAACCCTAACTGCCTCTTTTGTTTCAGTTATGAACATGAGTGTGTAGAACTTTGTTTCTAGTTTACGTGAGCGCAAGAATCATGTCATTACGATTTACGGTTTATGAGATATGACCATTTTAGTGAAAGTGGTTCAAGGAATGAGATTGCAGAAATGTACCAACTTTGTGGCTATGTTTGAGACCCTTAAGAGTTGTTTTAAAATATGAAATTTTGTATTGAAGTGTCAAGGGCAGTTACGAAGGTTTGTACGAAGGTTTCGAGTCCAAAAGATTATTTTCCAATTTTATAAAAATGTGTTAGCCGAGGTTGCGCAAGTGAAAACCACTAAGAACATGACTTAGAAACCAATGTTGTAAATGGTTAAGTATAACTTGTATTCGAGGATCGATTTCGGACTAAACCTACGACTTAAGTAATTGTCGATTAAACATGGACTTAGTATGAGCCTATAACGAGCTAGTAATTCCTTGGTTGTGTTTCGTTTACGTGTTTAAGCATTGTGTACAAGTGGATTATCCAGGGGATTAATCGTGCGTTTCTTTGACTTGGTCTAGATTGTCCGGCATCGTCGCGAACCCCTATCACTTCTTGAGCATGAGGCAAGTTTTCTAAATCTATACTTTGAAGTATTGATTATATATTACTGTTTTTGCCATGTGTGGAGTTATACAGTTTTGCGATACATGTTATATATTGTATAAAATAGAGTTTGATTTTGGTTTATATATAAGCTTTGAGATAAAGTAGTTATAAACCGGCGTACCTTGTAGCTCTGGAGATAAGAGCATACTTCTTGTTTTTGACTCTAGACCGGGAGTCAGTATTTTGAGATATAGAGATAGCCGTGGAAACCCGGATGGATTCCAGCGGCAGTGTGCTAATTATTTTGAGGACTGCTATAATTAAACGTTAATTATATTTCTAGAAAGTATTAATTACCTGGAAATGATTTGAGGAATGTTATTTGAATATTACCTCATTCGAAGGTTGTTACTTGGAAATGATTTGGTAATTGGTTTATAAGCCAGATATGGGATATCAGTTATAAGCCAGGTTTTTATAAAGACCCTAGGTTAAGGGCGTATGATATTTCTTAAGATCAGTAGTGATTATAGTTTGTGTATGATAAAGGTTATTTTTCCGATAAAGACATGGGGTACTGTTAATTGAGGATTATTGACTTAAGGGTTATTATTTATATTCATTTGAGGATTATTGACTTAAGGGTTATTATTTATATTCATTTGAGGATTATTGACTTAAGGGTTATTATTTATATTCATTTGAGGATTATTGACTTAAGGGTTATTATTTATATTCATTTGAGGATTATTGACTTAAGGAGTATTATTTATATTCATTTAAGGATTATTTATTTAATGAATATTATTTTCAAATATTCATTTAAGGATTACTTAGTTAATGAATATTATTTTCAAATATTCATTTAAGGATTACTTAGTTAATGAATATTATTTTCAAATATTCATTTGAGGTTTACTTATTTAATAAATACGATTAATTATTTTCAAATCAAAAAGAGGTTCCCAAAACATTGTTTTCCATTTGAATCTGTCTTTTAAGAAGATTTAAATGTTCGCTCAACTATCAAAAATATGGGAAGCCTGATTTAAGTGACTACTACTCTTTTTTTTAAACTCTCAATTCAAAAACTGTCAAGGGACAGATATTTTCTTGGAGCAATTTAATTGCTGCCAGTCTAATGTTGTTTTACCAACTCAATGATCGAGGGGTAAATTCATGTAACAAGTCGATATCCATTAACAAGCATAGCTTGGGAAATATTGGAGAATCTTCCTTTCCAACCTAGATATAACTACTTAGTGGAGTCGTATCAACAAGTGTTACACTTGGGGAAAGGAGGACGATCTTTACGTTTCAGAGTCATGGATTTCATCTGAACTAGGAGTGGTGTAAGTGGTCAAGTTGCGTGGGCCCATCCAACTTTTATATTGCCCCAAATGGGCCGGGAGGTCATAGTAAGGCGGTAGACAATGTCAGGCCGTCGTGATACTTCCATCTACATGTAGAAAACTATTTGAGCGGTGCGACCTGCTATTGATCATAGTAAGGTTAGGCACAGCGGACGCGGTAGCAACTCCAGTATTAGTTCATCATCCAATTTGGATATTCCTGCAACATGTATTGGGATGAAAAACCAATTATGTTGGCAGGGGGTCGAAAAAGATTGAAAATGAAGTGACAATAAATTCATGCAACTTCATCTTTTATTTTATGAGTTATGACTCTGTGGATACCTTACATAACATGAGTTATGGTAAGGGAGTTGTTTATACTGAATCACCTTATAACTTCATCCTTTAAGTTATGTGTTGATATTCTGCTTACATAGCAGATATTTTTGGAAAGGTTATATTGGTTTACTTTGAAACCTCATCTTTTATATTATACTAGAACTTTGTTCATAATATAGCAAAAGTTTGTAGAAATATTATGAAAATGATATTTGAAGTACAATAATGGTACTGTTTTTGGGAATACATTCCGATAAGGATATAATTTCAGTATTGAGATATTTTGACAAATTATTGTCTTATACCCGTTTTATTCTGGGTTGAGTTAAAGGCAGAATTATGCCATACTTTCATTTCCTTGCTGAGCTATCGCTCACTCTTGCTATTGTTTTATATATATTATATAGCAGCGAAGCAGGATGCCAATGTGACAGCACATACCCCGTAAGGCGTTGCCATAAACAGTTTCTAGCAGTGATCCCGAGAAAAGTACGAACCAATCGAATCAGTCTACAACTTTTGGTATTCAACTTATGTATAGATATGAATGGTATGAGAGGATTGTGAGCATCAGAAGGCTAAGTTGGTAATGTAACATTACTTAGAAATTGTATCAGTGACAGATTCAAAAGACATTTGGGTATTGTAATAAAAGTTATTTATTCCGCAGTTGTTGTATTGTGTCGTTTCTGAGACTCTAACCTGTGTGTGTGTGTGTGTGAGACATATGTTGTGGGGTCATGAGAAGGTGAATTATGAATGGTGTGAGTAATATAGGTAAGGCAAGGAATACATGGATTGTGACAACCCTAGATCCCTGACCCCGGATTTGGGGCTGTTACAGAAATGGTATCAGAGCGTTAGGTTACAGTCCTCAGAAACGATAGGAGATTGAGTCTTACAATACCCTTAATAATGATAAGGACATCTAGAGCTCAAATTGAGTTCGTAGTCGGGTTAGAGGACATGACCCTGACCGTTTAAGATAAAGCCCGAGAGGGGACTTCTTTTGGGAAACCGTACTTAGGACTTCATGGTTAGTCACCTCGAATCGTATAAGTTATAGATTGATGGGATTCTGAGATACCAGATCTCGAGGCCTTTGAATAGGCATTGGATGATATGCTCCTTGAAATGGATGGAGATCCGATAAAGAAAGATCCATAGGAGGATCTAGAGGAAGACCCCATAGTGGGTCAAGGAAAGAATCTTGTAAAGGACGTGTTGATTGATAAAGATGTGGTGCGTTACTTGAGGTCTAATAATAAGACCGGACGAACCTTCGAGGGATAAATAAGTGACGAGACGAGAGTTTAAGGATCGTTCATGATTCATCAAGAGGTATGACAAGGAAAATGGAGTAGAGTCTCCAAAGCAGAAGAGGTAGAGGCAGTATAGCCAGTATCAGTGGATTGATTCGACTTGAACGAAACCTGTTACTCGTGATCGGTTATAGCTGCCCATAAGGAGGCGGCATACGTAAGAACCAAGATGTTCAGATTTTCACGAACGATTAAGGGTACTTAGTTGCCTAGAATAATGTAAGGAATTGTTTTGGGCTATGAGATTTCAAACCCCCACGACCAGCGATTCCACGGGAAATAGTGTCTATTATATCATTGAGGGATTTTATTATCTCAAGAAGGAATATTGGGTATAAGGATGATTGAAATAGAGACCGAATTTAAGCTTATAGTTTCTAACGATCTTCCTAAGTACCGCCCAGTCGACATGTGGAATTGTCATTGCTATGGGCGACAACGGTATCGAAGTCTTCTTATAGAACAGAACGCTTACTTGAGATGTTTGCGCCTAATCGAATAGAACTCCCTGCGATTGCAAATGTTGATGGTTGAATTCTTAGCGACTATTATAAGTCGGCAATGACGTAAGTATCGAACACCTTAGGGTGCGTGGAAAAGAAAAGCTTTGGAATTGAACGATTATCCATCAGAGGAGCCGACATAAAAGGCATTCGTAGAGACCTTGGTAGTACCCTCCCCATTTGCAAATTATGTGGGATATTTCCCCAATCTATGATCTATCTTGACCTCTTTCCAAGAAAGAATTCTGATAAAGGGTATATTCCCTCTTCGAAGTTATTTTATAACACTTGTGCTAAACCATATTCAGTTTCACCTGTGCCAGAGGCTGTCACAATGCCTACTTTCAGGTTTTCGAAGCCCTGTCAAATGATGTTATTTAAGCTTTGACTTTTCTTCAAATAATGAATGACCCTATGGTGATACCTCACCACTTGTTTGTTAGGTACCAGTATCTTTTTGGTTATTCTTTTCTTTGTATTTTCTTTGGAAACTGCACCTTTGGAATCTGTTCAATTTTAAATCCAAGGTGTTCCTTTGAGAAATATTGTCGAATGGCGATAATCATTAAATTGATCTCGAATTGCTTTCATACTTTTCAACTTCCACTGAGACGAACAACCCTAGACTTATAGGGGCTACAAGGACTATCTGTCTGTGTGATAGAAGTCTGATGGGACGCCATCACTTGTAAGTTGTGAAATACAAGAAGGCTAATTACCTTTAGTAATGTCTCAATTGAGGCACACAATGTTGAGTTCTTATGATTATGTTGATCTCTCGGTAAATTCTTTTACCTCCAATAAGGTTACCTTAAAACTCATGACCTTACGATCACCAGTGTGTGACGTTTTCCTTGATATGAGAGCTGTCTTTTCAAGGCCCCATAATTTTGTTATCCGTATTGAATTTCAAGGGGAGGCCAACCAGGTCAAATAAGTCAAAATTCGCTGATAGGAATTAGATTCGCGACGAAATCGCCTATGTCAGGAGCGAATCCCTAAGACGAATAGAATGTCAGTGACATATCAATGAAATTGGTTTATTCTCCCAAGGATATTATGATAATGGAAAGCGTGTCAATCGATATATGTGAAAGAAATAGCGATGTGCCGTGAACTCCAATGACAACGGTGTTAGATAGATGCCCTATAGTGGAATTGAGATGTTGGAGGAGTTGTGTACCCATGGACACTACCTCTGGGTTAGTAAGATAAGTACTGACGATGGAGTCAGAGGGAGCTAGTATTGTGACTTAGGAGAGGTGCAACGTGTGTTGATTTAGGGGAATAATTTTCGGAGATTTATGGAGACCCGGATGAAAATGAACGTTAAAGAGTTAAAACAAGAAACCATGACTGTGACCGAGTATGAGGCCAAGTTTTCCGAATTATCGAGGTTTGTTCCGGAGTTTGTGAACACAGAAGAAAAGAAAGATGGTAGTAGGAGATTGTGTATCGACTATAGAGAGTTGAGCAAGCATTACCATTAAGAATAGGTGCTCGTTACCTAGGGTAAATGGTTGTTTGACCAGCTGAAAGACGCTGTGTATTTCCAACTTTATTTAAAGAACTGGGTATCACCAGTTGGAAGTTAAATCCGAGGATATACCCAAGACTGCGATTCGTACCAGGAATAGACACTTCGAGTTTTCAGCGAGGTTATTTTGGGATTGACTAATGCACCCACAAATTTTTATGGAATGTAATGAATGGACTTTGAGTTATCCGTGATAGTAGATAACGTGAGATGGAGAAATGGCTAGAATTGACCTAGAATTATGACTGTGAGATACACTACCATCCGGGGAAGGCCAATGTGGTGGCCGATACCCTTAATTAAAATGAGACAGAGATGGATTCCGAATGATCGGGAATTAAATGATGAGATTTTACCCAAAACCCAAGTTAGTCCAACAAACTAGAAAGACAAAAGATTTCACCAACAAACGGCTAGTGACAACCATGGCAGATAGAGAAAGTATGCGGACTAAGCCCGCGAGTATGGAGATAGTACTGCTACTGATAAGCTAAATGACAAGTTGATGAATGGCAAACAAGTTTATGCTGGTGTATTTCTGTGCAAACAAGATAGAGAATATGAGGTTAGAGATTCGTGATGTTAAAGGTATCTCCAAGGAAAGAATTAATGAGATTTGAAAGGAAAGGGAAGTGAGCCCGAGATTCATTGGGCCATCTGAGATTTAAGACGCGCCAGGAAGGTGGCCTACGAGCCAGCCTTACCCCCCAAACTTGTAGAATGGTCATAACGGGGTTCATGTGTCAATGCTACGTCAGTATACTATAGATGCCCGGCATATGTAGAGTACGAGCACATAGACATACAACCAGACTTGACCTATGTGGAACAACCAATGGAAATGATAGATCGAAAGGAACAAGTACTCCGAAACAAGGTCATCAAACTAGCCATAGTGGTATGGAGGAATCATAATGTGGAAGAATCAACTTGGGAGCTAGAGAGCGAGATGCTAGAAAGATATCCCCATTTGTTTTCAGAGTGATTCCGGGACGGAATCCTTTTAAGGAGGGGAGACTGTAAGACCCCAGATTTTGGGTAGAATTAAAACTTTTATTATATGTTGATGTAAAGATGGATAGTGGCAATGACTTCGAGAATCAAGTTATGAAATGAATATGAATTTCGGTTTTCAAACATTTTGAGAATAGTAAGAATGGACTGAACATATAAATAAGAACAATCAATCTAGAAGATAAGAATGCAATACTCCAGGGAAGGAAAGTATTTTTATGTCATCCAAATCAATATCTGGAATACATCCGACAACTCCGTAAACAAGATAGCGTACGCCCGGGAAAGCACTAGAACGTTTTCTAAGTGCAAAGAGTAGAGAGAAAATAGATCAGGAATATTGGAACGGATTTTGATCCAAAGTATTATAGAAAAACCATTGATGAATAGTAACTCTTCATTTAAAAGTTTTTCAGACCACCCTATATGCGGGACGATATAATAAACTTTCAAAGTCGCATTAGTGATCTACGATGGAAATAAAAGAATGCAGAAGCTGTCAGAATCGGAAAAATAGCATTTTTCGTTTTCTCCGAAATTTCACCAAAAACGGACTAAATAATTATTATTTGAGGATATTTAAGGATTTAAATTATTAATTCCATGGATATGGATTTGATAAATGAATTAGAAGTATCGAGAACGATTTCGGTAAAATACCTCGATAGAACCCTCGAGAAACCTTGCGAGCGTTCTACGAAATTAAACGAACCAGAAAAGCTACTTTATTCCAAGCCAATGCATGCTTGGCAAGTGTCAAGACAAGAAGAGACCAAGGGTGATGACTCACCACATTGGATAAATATCAAGTAAGTAAACAAGATAAGAAGAAAAAGAAAAAGGAAGAGAAATTTCGGGAGAGAAGAAGAAAGAAAAATGGGAGAGAAAGAAATGATCAGAACTTGAGATTCCGTTGTCCGTTTTTGGCGTTCCACCACTCAAATCGAAGCTCTCGAGAAGCCCGACGTAACCATGGTAAGCAATCGCCTCACCTCTGTCATTTACCCTTCGATTTCAGTGAGTAACAGTTGGAGAAGATGATGAATAGTAACTTGTATTTTGCTTTGTTGCTTTTGATATTGAGTTTGTGGCTTCCAAAGGTTGTATTAAGCAAGGATCTAAGGTTACATAAGGAATATAGCAGCAAGCAAGCTTGGAGAAAGGTATAAACCTCTGCCCCTTTGAGTTTTATATGAGTTTTAAAGTGGTTTTGATGTTCATGTAAAGTTAAGATCATGATTAAGTGATTTAGTGATTATTTGGAATTGTTTGAATGTGTAAAATGATGGGTGTTGGATTTTAGCCTCACCACTGATCTTAGAGGTGTAGGTTGGTTGTTTGTTGAGGTTGTGGATGTATGGTATGCCCGGTGTGGCTTGGTTATGTTGTGACAAAATTGGATTATTCGATTTTAAGTCGTCGTAATGCCCGATTTTCGGTAACTCTATAAACTGCCTAGAATCCGAAACCCTAACTGCCTCTTTTGTTTCAGTTATGAACATGAGTGTGTAGAACTTTGTTTCTAGTTTACGTGAGCGCAAGAATCATGTCATTACGATTTACGGTTTATGAGATATGACCATTTTAGTGAAAGTGGTTCAAGGAATGAGATTGCAGAAATGTACCAACTTTGTGGCTATGTTTGAGACCCTTAAGAGTTGTTTTAAAATATGAAATTTTGTATTGAAGTGTCAAGGGCAGTTACGAAGGTTTGTACGAAGGTTTCGAGTCCAAAAGATTATTTTCCAATTTTATAAAAATGTGTTAGCCGAGGTTGCACAAGTGAAAACCACTAAGAACATGACTTAGAAACCAATGTTGTAAATGGTTAAGTATAACTTGTATTCGAGGATCGATTTCGGACTAAACCTACGACTTAAGTAATTGTCGATTAAACATGGACTTAGTATGAGCCTATAACGAGCTAGTAATTCCTTGGTTGTGTTTCGTTTACGTGTTTAAGCATTGTGTACAAGTGGATTATCCAGGGGATTAATCGTGCGTTTCTTTGACTTGGTCTAGATTGTCCGGCATCGTCGCGAACCCCTATCACTTCTTGAGCATGAGGCAAGTTTTCTAAATCTATACTTTGAAGTATTGATTATATATTACTGTTTTTGCCATGTGTGGAGTTATACAGTTTTGCGATACATGTTATATATTGTATAAAATAGAGTTTGATTTTGGTTTATATATAAGCTTTGAGATAAAGTAGTTATAAACCGGCGTACCTTGTAGCTCTGGAGATAAGAGCATACTTCTTGTTTTTGACTCTAGACCGGGAGTCAGTATTTTGAGATATAGAGATAGCCGTGGAAACCCGGATGGATTCCAGCGGCAGTGTGCTAATTATTTTGAGGACTGCTATTATTAAACGTTAATTATATTTCTAGAAAGTATTAATTACCTGGAAATGATTTGAGGAATGTTATTTGAATATTACCTCATTCGAAGGTTGTTACTTGGAAATGATTTGGTAATTGACTTATAAGCTAGATATGGGATATCAGTTATAAGCCAGGTTTTTATAAAGACCCTAGGTTAAGGGCGTATGATATTTCTTAAGATCAGTAGTGATTATAGTTTGTGTATGATAAAGGTTATTTTTCCGATAAAGACATGGGGTACTGTTAATTGAGGATTATTGACTTAAGGGTTATTATTTATATTCATTTGAGGATTATTGACTTAAGGGTTATTATTTATATTCATTTGAGGATTATTGACTTAAGGGTTATTATTTATATTCATTTGAGGATTATTGACTTAAGGGTTATTATTTATATTCATTTGAGGATTATTGACTTAAGGAGTATTATTTATATTCATTTAAGGATTATTTATTTAATGAATATTATTTTCAAATATTCATTTAAGGATTACTTAGTTAATGAATATTATTTTCAAATATTCATTTAAGGATTACTTAGTTAATGAATATTATTTTCAAATATTCATTTGAGGTTTACTTATTTAATAAATACGATTAATTATTTTCAAATCAAAAAGAGGTTCCCAAAACATTGTTTTCCATTTGAATCTGTCTTTTAAGAAGATTTAAATGTTCGCTCAACTATCAAAAATATGGGAAGCCTGATTTAAGTGACTACTACTCTTTTTTTTAAACTCTCAATTCAAAAACTGTCAAGGGACAGATATTTTCTTGGAGCAATTTAATTGCTGCCAGTCTAATGTTGTTTTACCACCTCAATGATCGAGGGGTAAATTTATGTAACAAGTCGATATCCATTAACAAGTATAGCTTGGGAAATATTGGAGAATCTTCCTTTCCAACCTAGATATAACTACTTAGTGGAGTCGTATCAACAAGTGTTACACTTGGGGAAAGGAGGACGATCTTTACCTTTCAGAGTCATGGATTTCATCTGAACTAGGAGTGGTGTAAGTGGTCAAGTTGCGTGGGCCCATCCAACTTTTATATTGCCCCAAATGGGCCGGGAGGTCATAGTAAGGCGGTAGACAATGTCAGGCCGTCGTGATACTTCCATCTACATGTAGAAAACTATTTGAGCGGTGCGACCTGCTATTGATCATAGTAAGGTTAGGCACAGCGGACGCGGTAGCAACTCCAGTATTAGTTCATCATCCAATTTGGATATTCCTGCAACATGTATTGGGATGAAAAACCAATTATGTTGGCAGGGGGTCGAAAAAGATTGAAAATGAAGTGACAATAAATTCATGCAACTTCATCTTTTATTTTATGAGTTATGACTCTGTGGATACCTTACATAACATGAGTTATGGTAAGGGAGTTGTTTATACTGAATCACCTTATAACTTCATCCTTTAAGTTATGTGTTGATATTCTGCTTACATAGCAGATATTTTTGGAAAGGTTATATTGGTTTACTTTGAAACCTCATCTTTTATATTATACTAGAACTTTGTTCATAATATAGCAAAAGTTTGTAAAAATATTATGAAAATGATATTTGAAGTACAATAATGGTACTGTTTTTGGGAATACATTCCGATAAGGATATAATTTCAGTATTGAGATATTTTGACAAATTATTGTCTTATACCCGTTTTATTCTGGGTTGAGTTAAAGGCAGAATTATGCCATACTTTCATTTCCTTGATGAGCTATCGCTCACTCTTGCTATTGTTTTATATATATTATATAGCAGCGAAGCAGGATGCCAATGTGACAGCACATACCCCGTAAGGCGTTGCCATAAACAGTTTCTAGCAGTGATCCCGAGAAAAGTACGAACCAATCGAATCAGTCTACAACTTTTGGTATTCAACTTATGTATAGATATGAATGGTATGAGAGGATTGTGAGCATCAGAAGGCTAAGTTGGTAATGTAACATTACTTAGAAATTGTATCAGTGACAGATTCAAAAGACATTTGGGTATTGTAATAAAAGTTATTTATTCCGCAGTTGTTGTATTGTGTCGTTTCTGAGACTCTAACCTGTGTGTGTGTGTGTGTGAGACATATGTTGTGGGGTCATGAGAAGGTGAATTATGAATGGTGTGAGTAATATAGGTAAGGCAAGGAATACATGGATTGTGACAACCCTAGATCCCTGACCCCGGATTTGGGGCTGTTACAGATACCCATTATCAACAAAGGCATTCAGAGTCTATAATCTAAGAACTAAAGTGATCATGGAATCTATACATGTGTCATTTGATGACAAGAAAATAACTGGAATAGAAGATGAAGAATATCATGATCAACTTCGCTTTGAAAATGAAGATCTATACTCTGATGATGTAAACTCTGATGCAGCAAATCCAACAAACTCTGACGAAGCATACTCTGATCCTCTACTGGTAAACACTGACGAATTTTCTCTGACAGAACAAAATAGAGAACCAGTTGAGGGGGAGTGTGAAGAAACTTCAGAAACTTCTCAAAATGAAGACTCAAATACTGAAAGAGAGTCAAATGAAGAATCAAACAGAAACTCTGAGTCAAACTCTGAAAGTTCAAACACTGAACAGTCCAATTCAGGGGGAGCCTCAGAGATTGCAAATAGTCAAGAAAAATCAGGAGAGCATGGATCAAGGGGGAGGATCTAATAATGATAATAGAAGCCAATTACCAACAGCAAGAAGTTGGACACAATCCCATACACCTGACTTGATAATTGGAGATCCAGAAGCTAGTGTAAGAACTAGAAGTGCTACAAATAATGAATGTATGTTTCATGCATTCTTATCTCAAACAGAGCCCAAGAAAGTGGAAGAAGCTCTTCAAGATGCTAACTGGATAACAGCAATGCAAGAGGAGTTAAATGAATTTGAGAGGAATGTTGCCCAGTAAATAACAATTGTAGAAGGGGGTTGAATATAATTGTATAAGATTCTCGACTTTATATAACACAAATATGAAAGATCAATAATAATAACAATAACAGCTTTATTAACTCTGATATAAAACTGTTACAAACTCTCTCAAGAAATTCTGATGTTCTTAAGAGCTGCTAGCTTACAAAAACTCTCTCAAGAAATTCTATGTTCTCAAGAGCTTCTATTCGATTATGTTCTCTCTATAAATCGAAACCAAGACTGTGTTTATATACTACACACAGCTTCTCTATCAATAACAAGATAAGTCCTAATCAATAACAAAGATAGAAACATATCTTTAATCGATAGCTGCATTCTACAAACCAGGAACCGACAGAAATAAACTTCCATGTTTAACTAGACTCCATATATAACTCGAAGTAGGAATCCTGATCAGCTTCAAGTCCTGATGATCAAACCTGATCATAGTCTGAGTAGGAATCCTGATGATAAACAAGATACTGACGCTTAGTCAAATACTGATGACCATGCAATACTGATGACGTCAGTAATCCTGATCAGTTGAGTCTAGCTCCTGACAATCATTGAATTCTGATCTAACAATCTCCCCCAATCTCATACTTTGTGAAATAAAGTATAGATTCTAAAGATTCAATGATGTCGAAAACATGTATCAAAATGTACAAGTATCTTCAGAAACAACTTATCTGTTTAAACTCTTTGATAGAACAGATTCATCTTCAAGAAATTGGATAATAAACTTTCTTCTTTTTCTTCAAGAATTTGAATCAGTCTTTCCTTTAGATTTATGAGTTCTTCATCTTCCTCATTAATCTGATAAATAGCTGCTCTGAGATTCAATATGGAGTTTCTTTGAAGACTATGCTCTTCTAGCATAAGATAAGCAATTTCCTTCCCATCAGGATTGAGAGTAAGATGAGTCATGCCAAAATTTACTTCTTTAACAGCAGTACCCCTTTGCATTTCCACATCCTGATCTCTTTGATTTAAGTACATGGGAATATAATTACCATTGAAATTACTGTTTCCATCCAGTCTTCTTCTTATAGTTGACAAAATCATGTCACTCCATACTTTGCACACTTTGTTCTTCCATCTTAACAGATAGTGAACATATTTCAGTTCCTTTGTAGTTTTCATCAACAGATCTTGAATAGATAAAATCTTCACACTACCATCTTTCATGAAGTACATAAGCTTTTTTTTCTTGTCAAAACCATCATGACAATCTATAACTATATCAACAGCTAGTAAATTGTTCAGGTTTTCAGAAGTTAAAGTACCTCCAATTTCTGTCAAGGAGTAAGGATCAACATATGACATATTCAGATATTCACCATCTCTGTGTCCAATACCTCCTCTTGAATTACTTGACAATTGCTTCAGATTTGAAAACATCTTTAACCAGAGTGCTTTTGATCTAGCCATATCAGACAAATCAACAACACTTGAAGCGCTTGTAATAATTCCACCAGACTGAAAATTGATAGGTGTATCACAACTTAATGTGCTAATATGTTTCCACTTCTTATCCTTTTCCTTTTCAAAGGCATAGCTTCTTTCCAGTAAAGATTCTTGTCTGCTTGAATTTCTCCATTGTCTTTCATTTGAAATTTTAAGCCTTTATAGATAGAGATTGAAATCTTCATTTGTTCTTTTTGTAATATCTCTTCTTCTGACTTCTTCTTCTTCATCTACTTCTTTGTTGTGACAATCAACAACAGTAGATAAGATTATCAAATCAACCTCTTGCAGAATTTCAGATTCATCAGGATCTTGAATGATGTCAGGATTAGAATCTTCAATTTGATTTGTATTGCTGAGAGTTGATTTACTTGATTTTCTTCTCAATTCAGGTTCTTCTTCAACAATTCCATCATCACCAAAAGTAGATCTGTCAGGAACTACTAGAGTTTGAATAGGTTCAGGAATTTCTTCAATTCTTAACCCTCTAGACCTTGTCTGTCTAGGTACTGTTTGAGTTGAAGAACCTCTTCTACTTCTTCTAGCACCTTGATAAGTGGATTTTATATCCACTATTTACCTTCCGTTTGGACTTTAATCGTTTGCAAGTTCTCGAGTTTCGTTGTCATTTGGCACGTTGTTGTGTAATTTTTGTAGGTTGCATGGTTGAAGGCTTTATAGTGCTAAAATGGTGTTTTGGGTGGTGTGGAATTAATTTAGAGATTTGTGGAGAAAATGTTGCAAAGTGCAAGTTCAGCAGAACACGGGAAGATTGAGGCGCTCTTGCTCAAGATTGAGGAGCTCTTGCTCAAGATTGAGGCGCTCTTGCTCAAGATTGAGGAGCTCTTGCTCAAGATTGAGGCGCTCTTGCTCAAGATTGAGGAGCTCTTGCTCAAACTCTGAGGCGCTCTTGCTCGAAATTTAGGCGCTCTAGCGCAGGTTGTAGCTGATTCCAGGGACTTCCAAGCGCAGGGGCGCGACTTCCAAGCGCAGGGGCGCGAGTTCTGTCTTTTTTTCGAAACATTCTATTTTCTCCGGGTCAAAATAATATTTGGGCCTATTTTCAGTAGGGCTAGCAGTTGGCTCTGTTATGTAATATCTTAGACTTTAAAAACATCTATTAGGAGGTTAATTAGGATCTTGAACATGATTATCGAAAGAAAGAGAGAGATCAATTTTGAGGGTGATTCAAGCTCGTGACAAGCAAGGAGGCCCATTGATTTCGTCTTGTGTATTTCTTCTCTACATTTTCTGGGATTTATTTTGCTCTCAATTTCTCTTTTATTATTCATTATTAATTGTTTGTAGATTTATGATTTCTTTGGAACCCATGATGGTGATTAGTTTAATTATGAACTAAAGCATTATCATGGGGTTCCAATGGATTTGTTTACGTAATTATTGTGTTTGACATGTAATTGATTATTGGGTGATTTAATTGCGATAATCTAGTATGGTTGATTTAATTGATAGATGTGCAGCTAGCATCTAATTTATTAATCCTTGATAATTGCGGAAGTGGATTCGAGGATTGAGATTTTGCCATACTAGCATGGGTTCATGAATTAATTTGATGTTCATGATTAGTGGTATGGTTTGACCAATATATATTGCTCCATGTAATCATATAGATAACTTGTGCTTAAACCAGTTGTGTTTCCAGATTGTATAGACATATATAATTTGAACGTGATGTGGTGTCTTCTTGACTTCTAACTGTTGTGGATGTTAAGTGGTTTGATATGAGTATATTGAAAGATAGTTCATATTCTTGTCGTGTTATCTGATTAATTATCAAGTTTTATCACCTATATCAATTCTATGTGTCAACCTTTAGTGAAATATTCAATGAAATTGGAACTCCATGTTTTCTATTACATAAGTAATCTCGTGGTTAATTCACTCTTAGTTGATAATTGTTTTATTAGTTAAGTTAGTAATTAACAACTCAATTTGATAATTGGTCAAGCATTACGAAGTAACCATACACTGTTGCATAGGTATTAAATTGGCATTTACACCTTGTCTCTGCGGAACGAATTCTATTTATCACTTGCTATTTGTGATCGCGTATACTTGCGTGTTTACGAGTCAACAAGTTTTTGGCGCCGCTGCCGGGGACTTCGGTGTTATTTGGCATTTATGTGCTTGTCAGCAGTGGTCGTTATAGATTACTGACTTGATTCGTGTTACTTACCTATCTTGTGTCTTCCTGCCCTTTGTTTTCAGTTAGTTGAACGTGCATGCGAACACGAGCTCAAACCAAAGCGGAACTAGAAAGGAAGGAAGAGATAAATTTACTAGAAGAAGAAGTTGAACCGGTTGTTACAATGGGAGATGCTAATCCTAATCCAGAGGTACCGCTAAGAGCACTCATGGATTATTCGCAACCAAGGATAAATGATATTCAATCGAGTATCGTCAGGCCAGCTATCGCAGCGAATACCTTTGAGATTAAGCCTGGTACTATCCAAATGGTGCAGAACACAGTCCAGTTTGGGGGTGGTGCAACTGAGGACCCTAATATGCATATCAGGAATTTCATCGAAATTTGTGACACCTTCAAGTTCAATGGTGTTTCAGATGATGCTGTGAAGCTGAGACTCTTTCCCTTCTCTTTGAGGGACAAGGCTAAAGGCTGGTTACATTCTTTACCGGCTGGGTCTATCACTACTTGGGAAGAGCTTGCACAAAAATTTCTCTCCAAATTCTTTCCTATGGCGAAAACAGCTGCCATAAGGAATGCTATTGCTCAGTTTGCCCAGGCACAGGGTGAGTCATTGTGTGAAGCTTGGGAGCGTTATAAAGAGATGCTCAGAAAATGCCCCCATCATGGAATGCCGGACTGGATGATCATTAACTGTTTTTATAATGGATTGGGGTGGCAGTCGAGACCGATGGTGGATGCAGCATCAGGTGGAGCTCTATGGGCTAAAAGCTACGAGGAAGCATATGATCTGATTGAGATGATGGCAGAAAATGAATATCAGAGTCCAACGCAGAGAATGCCACAGCAAAAGGTGGCGGGAATTCTTGATGTTAGTGCAGCTACAGCTTTAGCGACTCAGCTAGAGGCATTGAATATGAAGATTGATTCTTTGGCAAATCATGGGATTCGTCAGGTAGCTAGTGTTTGTGAGCTATGTGCAGGTGCACATGAGACGAAGCAGTGTGCCATTTCTAATGAATCAGTGCAGTTTGTGAGCAACTTTCCGAATCAGCAACAGCCAGCCCCGAATACTTATCATCCGAGCAACAGGAATCATCCGAATTTCAGTTGGAGCAATAATCAGGGTGGCATACAGCAATCACAACAACCGCATCAGCAATTTCAAGCTAGGCCATACAACTCTGCAGGTTTTCAGCAGCAAGGGCAGAATTTTCAGCAGCAGTTTCAGCCACCAGGATTTCAACAAGCTCATGGAAATTCTGGTCAAATTTTTAAAGAACAATCTGAATTGGAAGAGTTGAGGTTGATGGTTAAAAGTCAGGCGGTCTCACTCAAGACCGTGGAGAATCAGATGGGACAACTTACCAGTGCGATGCTGAAAATATCTCAGGGAATTCTTTCTAATGAGCCAGAAGTTAATCCAGGCAAGAGGGAAGTTAAAGAGCAGGTGAATGCCATAACACTCAGGTCTAGTAGAGTCACAAGCAATCCAGCATTAGCAGCCAAGGAAGACGAAGATTTCCAGGAACAACTACTTGTGCCTTCCCCAGAAAAAGAAGAGGTAATTCCTAAGCTGGCAACTGAGCAGTTGGTTGAAGAAGGGGACAATAACAAGAGGTCTGTTGAGCAATCTTCTCAGGAGTAGACTAAAGAGAGCGAACAGATTTTTCCACCTCCCCCATATCCAAGAAAAGCCTACAGGCAAGCGATCGACAAGAAATTGGACAGGTTTCTGGAGGTGTTCAGGAAGTTACAAATTAATATACCTTTTGCAGAAGCTCTAGAACAGATGCCGAGCTATGCCAAGTTCATGAAGGGTATTTTATCCAGGAAATTGAAGTTTGAGGGTTTGGAAATTGTGGCGTTGACTGAGGAATGCAGTGCTGTGCTGCAACAGAAATTGCCTCCGAAACTCAAGGATCCTGGGAGCTTTACAATACCTTGCACTATCGGGAAATTGTCTTTTGACAAATGCTTATGTGACTTGGGAGCTAGTATAAATTTGATGCCATTATCTGTTTTTGAGCAGCTTGGTCTGCCTGATCCGAAACCAACGAACATGACATTGCAGCTGGCTGATCGTTCAATTACATATCCAAGAGGTGTGGTGGAAGATGTCCTAGTAAAAGTGGGAAAGCTCATCTTTCCTGCTGATTTTGTTATTCTAGACTTTGAGGAAGACAAGAGGATTCCCATCATCTTGGGAAGACCATTTTTAGCCACGGGCAAAACGATGATCGATGTCCAAAAAGGAGAGCTCACAATGAGAGTGCAAGATCAGACTGTCTCCTTTAATGTGTTTAAGGCCATCAATGTTCCGGAAGATAATGAAAAGTGTTTTAGAGTGGAAGGGGTTGATACTGGTCAGAATAAACCGTTTGATCAGTTGTTGAAGTCGGAGCCATTCGATGTCTGTGTACTAAGCAAGCCTCGTACTGAGGAGGTAAAAGCAGAGCATGTTCAGATGTTAAATGTAGTTCCTTGGAAGAGGAAATTTGATATGCCAAACGAGTCGCTTGGTTTGACAGAGCTCTTGAACTCTCAGGTGCGGCTTAAGCCGTCATTTAAAAAAACTGCTAATCTCGTTCTTAAATCTTCATCAAATCATCTGAGGTATGCATATTTTGGACAGTCGTCTATTTTTCCTGTTATTGTTGCTAACAATTTGTCAGGAAGTGAATTTGGAGAGCACCATCAGGATCCTCCGTTTGGGCCACCAACCACTCAGGGTGGCAGTATAACGTGATTCTGGTTAATCAAGTCCGGCTAAATGACGTTAACGACAGCGCTTCGTGGGAGGCAACCCATGTTTTCCAGCATTTCTTAGAGTGGCGTGTTTAAAAAAAAAAAAAAAAAAAAATTCTGGACTGAGAAGCCGCGGATGCGACCGTTTCTCTCAACCATGGCTTAGCAGCTGATGGCATTGAGGTGGATTGGCTAGTTTTTGGAGTGCATCATGTTTATCCACCACCAGACACACCACCTGAGGAGGATGACGATGCCGACGACTAGGGGAGTATTTCTTGTACCTGTAATTTACCTTCAATGAGGACATTGAAATTCATAAGTTTGGGGGTGATTTTAGGGTATCAAGAATCATTGCATTGCATATAGTTGCATATTCATGCTAGTTCATATTAGAAATTCATATTAGAAATTTTGCATTTAGTTGTGCCATGTCATTTAGTTTGCATTTAGTATGCCATGTCATATAGAATTATTTAGGTTTGTAATATCATTTTGTTCATGCATATCACATGATTCCATATGAGTGGTTGTTTCTGGCTCGATAGGTCGACGTTAATTTGAGTGTGAGGGTTGAATTAAGTTCTTATGAAATTGACTTACGTGTGTCGGGAACACAATCTTTTCACGGTCGCACTGGTTGCTCTTGGGCTAGATCGAGTCATACCTAGTTTGGCTGTTGAGATTTAATCACTTATTTATATTTAGAATGTTTTCTATTCTCTTGAAATTGAAAGAAGCACTTAAGTCTAAGTTTGGGGGGAAACAAGGATATCATGCTAGTTGTCAATAGAGGCTAGGCGTCAAATGGCTAGTAGCCGGCTCATTGAAAAGATGAGTAGTCTAGGGTGGGATGAGAAAAAGGCAAAGCGCACTCATTCCGAAATAAAAAATAAAAAAATAAAAAAAAAAGAAAAAAAAAGTATTTTGTTAGTTGTTTATGCAAAATTGATCAGGTTGAGCTCTTTAATACTCGAGCAATTAAGTTCTAGGGGACTTTGTGCCTAGTGACCTAAGATTTTTCCGGTCTGGGATCCACTAACCTAAAGCTCGCTACATGGGTATTATTGTATAAGCCTTTTGGGGTCTCAACCATTGCACGGTCAAATAAGCATGCGTATTGTGTTTAGTATGTTGTTTTGTAATAAAAGCATGAATTCCTGTCTAACACAAGTGGATATTGAGGTGTCTTTAAGTGGTTTCTTGTGTCTAGAGTTTATTCTGTTTATAAACATGTGATTGTCTTGGCGAAGAATTGGTTATGCCTTTGATCTAGTTACGAGAGTATATCTAGTGAGAATTGCACACACCACGTTTCCGGGCATGTATTGTTAGTATACGGGGACTTAGTCGAGCTCTGTTTGGAGCTGTCACATTCCTTGAGGCGTTTACGTGTTGAGTTGGTTTCGGTAATTTGTGTGGGATCATTGCATTAGGACATTGTTGCATTATCATGACATTTAGTTTTTAGTTGCATTCATTTATCAATTTAGGGTTTAGTTGCATTGCTTGAGGACAAGCAACGGTTTAAGTTTGGGGGTTTGATAAGTGGATTTTATATCCACTATTTACCTTCCGTTTGGACTTTAATCGTTTGCAAGTTCTCGAGTTTCGTTGTCATTTGGCACGTTGTTGTGTAATTTTTGTAGGTTGCATGGTTGAAAGCTTTATAGTGCTAAAATGGTGTTATGGGTGGTGTGGAATTAATTTAGAGATTTGTGGAGAAAATGTTGCAAAGTGCAAGTTCAGCAGAACACAGGAAGATTGAGGCGCTCTTGCTCAAGATTGAGGAGCTCTTGCTCAAGATTGAGGCGCTCTTGCTCAAGATTGAGGAGCTCTTGCTCAAGATTGAGGCGCTCTTGCTCAAGATTGAGGAGCTCTTGCTCAAACTCTGAGGCGCTCTTGCTCGAAATTTAGGCGCTCTAGCGCAGGTTGTAGCTGATTCCAGGGACTTCCAAGCGCAGGGGCGCGACTTCCAAGCGCAGGGGCGCGAGTTCTGTCTTTTTTTCGAAACATTCTAT
Source organism: Heracleum sosnowskyi (assembly GCA_030848705.1). Lineage (NCBI taxonomy): Eukaryota > Viridiplantae > Streptophyta > Magnoliopsida > Apiales > Apiaceae > Heracleum > Heracleum sosnowskyi. The sequence continues at coordinate 73,019,125 of CM061238.1, forward strand.
TTTCTCCGGGTCAAAATAATATTTGGGCCTATTTTCAGTAGGGCTAGCAGTTGGCTCTGTTATGTAATATCTTAGACTTTAAAAACATCTATTAGGAGGTTAATTAGGATCTTGAACATGATTATCGAAAGAAAGAGAGAGATCAATTTTGAGGGTGATTCAAGCTCGTGACAAGCAAGGAGGCCCATTGATTTCGTCTTGTGTATTTCTTCTCTACATTTTCCGGGATTTATTTTGCTCTCAATTTCTCTTTTATTATTCATTATTAATTGTTTGTAGATTTATGATTTCTTTGGAACCCATGATGGTGATTAGTTTAATTATGAACTAAAGCATTATCATGGGGTTCCAATGGATTTGTTTACGTAATTATTGTGTTTGACATGTAATTGATTATTGGGTGATTTAATTGCGATAATCTAGTATGGTTGATTTAATTGATAGATGTGCAGCTAGCATCTAATTTATTAATCCTTGATGATTGCGGAAGTGGATTCAAGGATTGAGATTTTGCCATACTAGCATGGGTTCATGAATTAATTTGATGTTCATGATTAGTGGTATGATTTGACCAATATATATTGCTCCATGTAATCATATAGATAACTTGTGCTTAAACCAGTTGTGTTTCCAGATTGTATAGACATATATAATTTGAACGTGATGTGGTGTCTTCTTGACTTCTAACTGTTGTGGATGTTAAGTGGTTTGATATGAGTATATTGAAAGATAGTTCATATTCTTGTCGTGTTATCTGATTAATTATCAAGTTTTATCACCTATATCAATTCTATGTGTCAACCTTTAGTGAAATATTCAATGAAATTGGAACTCCATGTTTTCTATTACATAAGTAATCTCGTGGTTAATTCACTCTTAGTTGATAATTGTTTTATTAGTTAAGTTAGTAATTAACAACTCAATTTGATAATTGGTCAAGCATTACGAAGTAACCATACACTGTTGCATAGGTATTAAATTGGCATTTACACCTTGTCTCTGCGGAACGAATTCTATTTATCACTTGCTATTTGTGATCGTGTATACTTGCGTGTTTACGAGTCAACACACCTTTCCTACCTTTGCCTCCTCTACCTCTAGCAGGGGCAGTATAGCTTTCCATTGTCTCTCTTTGTAATCTCAAAAATTCTTCATGTGAGAGATCTGGATATTCTTCACTTGCTGTAGAGAGTGCTTTTCTGGCAAATAATTGTTGAACTCTTTTATCAGTGTGATAAAGAGTAACAATTCTACCGTCTTTTGTAGAAAACTTCTGGAATAAATTTGATGCATCTTCAGGATTATCAATAATCACATCTTCATTACCTTCAAGAATTGTAGCAAGAGTATGTCCATGACCAGGTGTCAGGATTTGTTCCTCCGTCAGGATCTGAGACTGCATCAATGTTCTTACTGTCTTAACTCCAGAATCAGAAACATGAGTTGACTGCGTAGTTTGACTTTGAGAAGTTTGAATTGTAGACTTCAAAACCGCAACATCAGAGGTTTCTCCTTGTTTCACATTGTCACCACCATCATCTCCAGTATCATCATCATTATTCCTTAATACTAGATCAGGTGTACATTTTGTCTGAATAACCTTCTCCCCCTTTTTGACATCAGGATTTGACAATAATTGCAAAATTAAGGAAAGAGAGGTTTGAATTTCAGTTACCTTAGAATCCAGAGAATCAATTCTTTGATTGATGGAGGTTTGTTCTGAAACAACAGATTTCACTTGGGATTCTACTACCTTTAGATGTAAAGCAGTAGGCACCTTTGTAAAGTTATTAAAAATATCAGTCCTCACTTTATCAGTTGAATCCTTAATAGAATCAATCTCACTTTTCAGGCTCTTGGATAACAGAGTTGTAGCCTTCAGATGATTCTTCAAGTCTTGATTCTCTATAGACTTCACTGCATTATAAGCATGTTCCAAAGCAGAAGAATAACTAACAGAATCTGCTGATCTGTACCATGAGTTATCCCATTCATTCTGTCTAAATGCCTTAGCAGGATCAAAAGAAGGAATAGAAAAATCTTGTCTCTGATCTTTTCCAGTATAAGCATTGCCAGCCATAAATGTACTCAATGAACCAAAATTAGTTCCAAGACTAATCTTGAGTGCTGTAGCAATCTGATCCTTCTCTTGTTGATTCTCAGCATCATCATCACTATCATCATCAGAATTATCATCATCAGAACCATGAGATATATCAGGATCAGGAATTGCAATACCTTTCAGTTTATCCTGTAATTCTGAGATAGGATGATCCATTGGTCTTGTACGAAGTGGCTGTATCAAAATAGGTTCATTATCAGGAGCACCACTAGCGTCAGGATGAACATCGTCAGGATTTGAAATGCTTTCATCAGTATTTTCTACCAATGGTTCTTGTGTAGCTTGAGGTTCAAAAGCTGCTTCAACACTTTGAGCTAAAGGTTCTTGTGTGCTTCCCTCATTGACAATGTTCTCGACCAATTTTTCAATAGAAGCTGTAGCTTTGCCTGCATCTTCACTTTGAGAAGATGGTTCTTGTGTAGCTGGAATGTTGATATCTTCATTCTCCCTTTGAGAAAATGGTTCTTGTGTGACCATTCCACTAGCTAAGCCTTCACCCAAACTTTGATTGAGTGGTTCTTGTGTGGCAGGATCAACAGTAGCTGCTGAATCACTCTGAAATTCAGGTTCTTGTGGGCTTGATCCTTTCAGCTTCTTTTGTCTCTGATAGACTAACTCCTCTGCATTCCTCTTTTTCTTTGACGGAGATGGAAGTCCAACCAAGGAAGCAGTTTTAGAAACCTTCTCCCAAGAAATTTCTCTAAACTGAGATGGAGAGGCTGGAGAGTCTGATATAGAGACTACATTTGTTGTTGCATCAGGAATACTAACATCAGGATTTGCTAGAGCATCAGGAGTAGATGACTCAGCAGGAATTGATGTCTGAATATCAGTATCCTTCATTTGCACTGTCAAAGGAATATGATACCTGCTTTTTGATAATTTCCTTGTCTTTTGTGGTTTTGATGATGGTACCACACCTTTAGTAGCAGTATCAGCAACTTCCTTGTTCACATTCATCACAGAGGATATAGGTAAGTCATCCTCTGAATCACTTTCATCAATCAACCTTAACTTCCTTTTCACAGGAACATTCTTAACAACCTTATCAGCTTTCTTCACCAGGACCCCTTGTACACCCCCTTGTTTCTTCGTTTTAGTGAGTGGTGTAGAGGAAAAATCCTTTGAACCTGATTGCCTTCCAGACACATCAGTTCTAGCTTATTTCTTTGATTTTACAACTAAAGTCTTTTGTGAGACAGTAGAGGTGGTTGTTAACTGTTTAGACTGTTTAGGTTGCATGCTTGTGTCAGGAACAAGGTGGGTTGGGCCTTGCCCCATAGCATTAGAAAGAAGTCCATAACAAGTAGGCATTTTCTGATGTAAGAAAAACCTAACCTCATCAGGAATAAAAGCATTTCCTATGAAACCATTTGCCTTAAAAATCATTTGTCATATCAGGATTGAAAAATATATTCAATAAGATTAAAATAAAATTTTATTTAAGAAAACAAAATTTATTTTAACAACCCTGAATAACGATTTTTTGTAAAAAATAACCAAATTAATGGCGTAGATATCATTAAAAACACGCTTACCAGCAAGCGAGGCAAAAATATATATGGAAAACTGAACCGTCTCCTCGAGATTGTAAAAATGACCTGCATTCTTAATACACATTCTCTATAAAAGAGAACTGTGAAGCATAATAATCATTTTCCAACAAACACAAAACCCTTTTCCATAGAAAACCTTTCACCTTCTTCATTCTTGCAATGGCTGCCAACAATCAAAACAACATACCTGATGAAGAGCTTGATATAATTTGGCAACAAATGGATGAGGCTCTAGCAGAGATTGCAGAGCAAGAGGGACCTCAGCCTATTCCTGATCCACAGGAGCATCATGCTTTTGTGAATGCAATGGCCGATGTGCTTCTTCATAACTTCCATCAGGCAAATCTTGATTGGAATCCGCTTGAAAATCTCATCGTTGTCAATGAAGAGGATGAAGACGATTGGGATGATGAAGAGGATGAGGATCTCGTTGAAGAGCGAGAGAGGAGAAGAAAGAAAGTGCTTGATGCAAGTGCTTCATGCACGGTGGAGGCAAGGAAGCATCCCGGTGATCACGATGACGATCCGCCTTCAAGTGCATCTGCTCCCCTCCTTGTCTCTTAAGGATGGAACAAGAGACCTTCCAGTTCTGATGGACTGTGAAGCTGCTCAGGAGCGTTCATGCTAATTTTCAGAGCACGTGTTCCTGAGTAGAAAATAGACTAGGAAAACAAATATGTAATTTCCAATTTTCATTTGTAATTGATATTCAAGAATTAATGAAAATTATCTATTTTCTCAACTGTTTTCTTCCTGTATATGCCTGCAAAATTTGTTAGTAACACTCATATTGATATAGAAATGATAAATAATAAACTCTGATAATAATGAAATTGAAATTGATAATTAAGACTGAAAACTTAATCAAAGACTAAGTAATAATCTAATTGTCCAGAGTTTACCAGGAGTGTTGATGACAAATTAGCATAGAACCTCTGGTTTTCATACCAGCTTCAATATCTGAGCATCAGGATTTGATCAGTTGACTTCCTGTCAGGATTGAGTCCTATCAGGATTTGATCAAAGATACATACCTTTCTGAATAACTATCAGGATTTGACAGTTATCAGGATTTCTTCTCTGTAACCTTCCTCAGAAATTCTCAAAGTTCATCATTCCAAGTTCATTCACCAATTTATTAAAAGTAGCTTCAGGCAGTGGCTTGGTGAATATATCAGCTAGTTGTTGATCAGTGGGAACAAAATGAAGTTCAATTGTTCCTTCCAGAACCTGTTCTCTTATAAAGTGATATCTGATACTGATGTGTTTAGTAAGAGAATGCTGAACTGGATTTCCTGTCATTGCAATAGCACTTTGGTTATCACAATAAATAGGGATTTTTGAGTATGACAGGCCATAATCTAACAACTGATTTCTCATCCACATTATCTGAGCACAACAACTTCCTGCAGCAATGTACTCAGCTTCTGCAGTTGAAGTGGAAATGGATTTCTGCTTTTTACTGAACCATGAAACTAGTCTTCCACCCAAAAACTGACAACTTCCTGAAGTACTTTTCCTGTCTATTTTGCATCCTGCAAAATCAGCATCTGAATAACCACACAACTCAAAATCTGATTCCCTTGCATACCAAAGGCCAAGTATAGGACTGCCTTTGAGATATCTGAAAATTCTTTTGACTGCAATCAGATGAGGTTCTCTTGGTTTTGCTTGAAATCTTGCACACAGACAGGTTGCAAACATGATATCTGGTCTACTTGCAGTGAGATACAATAAAGAGCCAATCATACCTCTGTAGTGAGTTACATCTACCTCAGCACCTTGATCAGGATCAAGTTTGGTAGCTGTAGCTATGGGAGTTGAAGCAGGAGTACTGTCTTGCATGTTAAACCTAGTCAATAAATTCCTTGTGTATTTAGACTGATTGATAAAAATCCCCTCATCAGTATGTTTAACTTGAAGACCAAGAAAGTAACTCATTTCTCCCATCATGCTCATTTGATATCTTGACTGCATAAGCTTAGAAAACTTTTCACATAGCTTATTGTTTGTTGACCCAAAAATGATATCATCAACATAAATCTGAACTAACAGCAAATCCTTACCATGATTCAAATAAAATAAGGTTTTGTCAATTGCACCTCTTTTGAATCCACTTTCCAGTAAGAATTGAGCTAAGGTTTCATACCATGCTCTTGGAGCTTGCTTTAGTCCATAAAGTGCCTTATCCAGTCTGTAGACATGATCTGGATATTTAGGATCAATGAAACCAGGAGGTTGTTCAACATAAACTTCTTCCTCCAGTTCACCATTTAAGAAAGCACTTTTAACATCCATCTGGAAAACCTTGAATTTCTTATGTGCTGCATAAGCAAGAAATATCCTGATGGCTTCTAGTCTTGCAACAGGAGCAAAAGTTTCATCATAATCAATTCCCTCTTGTTGGGAATACCCCTTTGCAACTAGTCTTGCTTTGTTTCTAATAATGACTCCATCAGAATCAGTCTTGTTCTTGAAAATCCACTTTGTACCAACTATTGATCTATTCTTTGGTCTTGGTACCAGTTTCCAGACTTCATTCCTTTCAAATTCATTCAGTTCTTCTTGCATTGCAGTAACCCAATCATCATATTTAAGTGCATCTTCAACTTTCCTAGGCTCCTCCTTGGACAGAAAGTTATTGTATAAACATTCATTCTGAGTTGCACTTCTTTTTTGAACACCTGCATCAGGATCTCCAATTATCAAATCAGGAGTATGATCTTTAGTCCATTTCCTTGCTGGTGTCAAATTGTTTCTTGAAGTAGATGCTCCCCCTGGATTGGTGTTATCTTGATTGAAAGAATTTGCTTGAGATGAAGCTCTTCCTGAATTATTGCTATGTCCTCCTGATGTGTTGTCAGGATCATCACTTGAATCAGTATCTGAAGAATTCTGTCCTGATGATTGAGTTAACTCCGAACTTGTAGTCGAATGCTGTTGCTCCCCCCCAACATCAGCACTACTAGTTGTATTACTATTGTTTGCATCATCAGTATTACTTCCATCAGTATCTGGTGTGTCATCAGGATTTGGTGACCCATCAGTACTGGATGAATGGACAGCTTCTGATTCACTTTCTTCAGGTTCCTTGGAAGCTTCATTTTCAAATAGTAATCTATCATGTGAGTCTTCAATGATTCCAGTTATCTTCTTGTCATCAAAAGATACATGTATTGACTCCATGACAGTTCTTGTCCTCAAATTAAAAACTCTGAAGGCTCTTGATGCAGGATAGCCTATGAATATTCCTTCATCAGCCTTCGTTTCAAATTTCCCTAGCTGTTCAGGATGAGTTCTGAGAACAAAACATTTACAGCCAAACACATGCAGATGCTTCAAACTTGGCTTCTTCTCCTTAAGGGATTGATAAGGAGTAACACCATGTCTGTTTATCAATGTGAGATTCTGTGTATAGCATGCTGTGCTGACTGCTTCTGCCCAGAAATATGTAGGTAATTTAGCTTCTTCCAACATAGTTCTGCCAGCTTCAATAAGAGTTCTATTCTTCCTTTCTACTACTCCATTTTGCTGAGGTGTGCCAGGAGCAGAGAATTGTTGAATGATTCCTTTGTATTTGCAGAACTCTTCCATCTTTGAATTCTTAAATTCAGTACCATTATCACTTCTCAGAATCTTGACTTTGTACTTTGTGGTTGTCTCAATCATTCTCACATGATCCAACAGAACTTCAGGAGTTTCATCTTTTCTGTGCAGAAAATACACCCAGGTGAATCTAGAATATTCATCAACAATTACAAGAGTGTACCTTTTCTTACTGATGGACATGATGTTGACTGGACCAAACAGATCAAGATGTAGCATGTGATATGGTTCTTCAATAGAGGATTCTGATTTACTCTGGAATGATGTCCTTCTTTGTTTTCCTTTTTGACATGCATCACAGAGTCCATCAGGTGTGTATAATACATTAGGTAATCCTCTTACTAATTCTTTCTTAACCAACTCATTGATGTTGCTGAAGTTGAGATGAGAAAGCTTCTTGTGCCAATTCCAACTCTCATCTGCTGAAGCTTTACTGATGAGACATGTAGGGGAGCCATCAGTATTTGAGAGAATGTTGGCTTCATATATGTTACCATGCCTGTAGCCAGTTAGTGCTATCTTTCCTGTTGCTTTACTGACTACTTCACAATGTGTGGAATAGAAATTGACATGATAACCTCTGTCAGTGATTTGACTAATACTCAACAAGTTGTGTTTTAGTCCTTTCACTAGAGCTACTTTTTCAATGATGACATTTCCAATGATTATATTGCCATATCCCAAGGTTTGTCCAATGTTGCCATCTCCATAAGACACAGTTGGGCCAGCTTTTTCCTCATATTCTGATAACAGGACTTTGTTTCCAGTCATGTGCACAGAACATCCACTATCCATGACTAACACATTTTTCTTTTTACCCTGCATCAGAATAGAAACACACTAGTTAGAACACTTAGGAACCCATACATGTTGGGTTCCTTTCTCATGCAATTTATTAATTTTAGCAGCATAAGACTTTCTGACTTTAGCAGTCCTGACAGGATTTACTCCATCAGGATTTGCTTTGTCAGCATCAGTATTAACAAAAGCATGCTTTACTATGACATTTTCAGTTCTATCAGACTTTGTACTACTTTTAAATTTAGGCAATGGATCATAAAAGTTATAGTACAAATCATGATACTCTTTACAGGTATAGATAGAATGCCATAGACTACCACAATGAAAACAGGAATCCTGTGGTTTATAAAATTCTGATCTATTCCTAATATCAGACATAGGAATTTCAGCGATTTTCTTCTTACTCTTCTTACAATCAATGGCAAGATGATTAGAGTTTCCACAGTTAAAACAACTCTTCCTAGGTGCATTTGGGATATACTTATAATCATTTTCTTTATTGATCCCAATTTTACCATTCCTGTTTCTCTTAATAGTAGCTTCCTTTTTCTTATCTGTAACCTCACAGATTTTATCCTTAAGCTGTTTCTGAGACAATAGACCTAGATTCTTCATGACAAGTTTAGACTTTATGATTTTAATTCCTTGTGTAGAAGTAGATCCCTTTTCAAAAGTAGAATTGGAATCCTTACCAAAAACAAAATTAACAGGGGTAATCTTAGATTTGGTTGAGTCTATAACATGTCTATAGGTCTTTGGACTGACTGTCTCATCAATGACAATTTTCTCTTTCAATTTCTTATCATCATCTGACTTATAACCTAGACACTCTTCCCAATTTTTAGAGGTATTAATCTCATGAAATTTCCTACCAGAGTCTGTCCAGGTTCTGATTTTCTCATTAGCATATTCAAGTTCTTTTTCAAGGGAAGTACATTTAGATGTTATCTCTAAGTGAATATGCTTAACATTATCACATTCTTTTTGTACTTCTTGCATACGAGAAAATTCAGCTTCTAATATCTCATTCCTTCTTCTAAGGTCAGACATCTCAGATAAGATTCTAGTATTCTCAGCAGTTTGACTTCTAAAGCTAATATATAATGACTTTAGAAAACGTCTTAACTCAGAAGCATTATCAGTATCAAAATCAAAGATAGTATTTAGTACCTTATCATCAGGAGCAGCAGTTACATCAGCATTGGCCATTAGTGCATAGTTGACTACCTCAGTTTCAGATTCTGAGGAAGAGTCCATCCAATCCTTGCTTGATGTGATGAGTGCCTTTGTCTTGTTGCATTCAGAAGCAAAGTGACCCATACCATTACACTTGTAGCATCTAACCTTTGACTTGTCAAATTTGCTACCCTTGCTGTCCTTTTTGATATACTTGTCTTTGTCTGCATTGAAGGTCTTTTTCTGAAAGTTGCCTTGTCTTCTATTCTTCCTGAACTTCATCCTTTTGAAGTTTCTGACAATCATAGCAACCATCTCCTCCATGTCTGAATCAGAAGATTCATCATCATTATTGGCATCAGGATTGCCATCAGTATCTGATGAAGAGTCTTCAGGATCTGATTCAGCTACTCTAGTTTTCCTTCTAGAAACCTCCATAGCTTTTCCTTTTGATTTGGCTTCTACCTTCAAAGCAATTGACTTTGCCTTGCTGCTTTTCTTGTTCTTTCTCTGTTGAACTTCAAGATCATGAGTTCTTAGCATCCCATAGATCTCATCAAGAGACACAATGTTCAGATCATACTGATGTCTAATGATTGAGGTCTGAGTATCCCATTCTTCAGGTAAAGCTCTTAGAAACTTGGTGTTTGAATCTTCAGGTTCATATACTTTGTCAACTAAAGATAAGCTATTCAATAGTGTCAAAAATCTATCATATAGATCAGTCAGGCTCTCTTCAGGTCTTGCATCGAATTGTTCATATTCTTGAATCAAAAGAGCCCTTCTGTTCTTCTTGACAGATGCAGATCCCTGGCACTGAGTTTCCAAAGTATCCCAGATTTCCTTCGAAGACTTGCATGCAATCACCCTGTTTGACATGACAGCATCAAGACTGTTGTGTAAGATATTCTTTATCTTTGGTTCTCTGAGTACATGAGCTTTTTCTTCTGGAGTCCATTCAGATTTAGCTTTGACCACATAATGTTCAGGTACAGCATCTGTTCGTTCAACGAACTTTGTTGGTATATATGGTCCATCACGAATCCTGTCCAAGTTGTCAGGATCCATAGCCTCCAGGTACATCAGCATCTTTACCCTCCATGTAGGATATTCTGATATCTTCAAGATGGGAATCTTCATGCTTTCATATTTGGCTGTCGACATCTTAGATCGTCTCTGATTTAAAAATAAACCAGTTCGCTCTGATACCAATTGTTGCCCAGTAAATAACAATTGTAGAAGGGGGTTGAATACAATTGTATAAGATTCTCGACTTTATATAACACAAATATGAAAGATCAATAATAATAACAATAAAAGCTTTATTAACTCTGATATAAAACTGTTACAAACTCTCTCAAGAAATTCTGATGTTCTTAAGAGCTGCTAGCTTACAAAAACTCTCTCAAGAAATTCTATGTTCTCAAGAGCTTCTATTCGATTATGTTCTCTCTATAAATCGAAACCAAGACTGTGTTTATATACTACACACAGCTTCTCTATCAATAACAAGATAAGTCCTAATCAATAACAAAGATAGAAACATATCTTTAATCGATAGCTGCATTCTACAAACCAGGAACCGACAGAAATAAACTTCCATGTTTAACTAGACTCCATATATAACTCGAAGTAGGAATCCTGATCAGCTTCAAGTCCTGATGATCAAACCTGATCATAGTCTGAGTAGGAATCCTGATGATAAACAAGATACTGACGCTTAGTCAAATACTGATGACCATGCAATACTGATGACGTCAGTAATCCTGTTCAGTTGAGTCTAGCTCCTGACAATCATTGAATTCTGATCTAACAAGGAATGAAGTCTGGACACTTGTACCAAGACCAAAGAACAGATCTATTGTTGGTACAAAGTGGGTTTTCAGAAACAAAACAGACAGTGATGGAGTGATTACAAGGAATAAGGCTAGACTTGTGGCAAAAGTCTATTCACAGCAGGAAGGAATTGACTATGATGAAACCTTTGCTCCAGTTGCAAGACTGGAGGCAATAAGGATTTTTCTAGCCTATGCTGCACACAAGAAATTTAAAGTCTTTCAGATGGATGTGAAAAGTGCTTTTCTCAATGGGAAACTTGAAGAAGAAGTGTTTGTTGAACAACCACCAGGGTTTGTAGATCCCAAACATCCAGATTATGTCTACAGGCTTGATAAGGCATTATATGGACTAAAGCAAGCACCTAGAGCATGGTATGAAACTCTGGCTCAATTTCTTTTAGAAAGTGGGTTCACTAGAGGTACAATTGACAAAACCTTGTTCTATTTCAATACTGGTGATGATTTGCTGTTAGTTCAAATATATGTGGATGACATAATTTTTGGGTCTACAAATGACAAACTCTATAAGAAATTTGCCAAGCTTATGCAGTCAAGATATCAAATGAGCATGATGGGAGAGCTTAGTTACTTTCTAGGCTTACAGGTCAAGCAAACAGATGATGGTATCTTTATCAATCAAGCAAAATATACTAGAAACCTACTCAAGAAATTTGGTATGCTTGATAGTTCATCTGCTACAACTCCCATGGCTACTGCAACAAAGCTAGACAAAGACACAGGAGCCTCAGTAGATATGACAAACTATAGAGGAATGATAGGGTCTCTTCTTTATCTCACAGCAAGCAGACCAGATATCATGTATGCAACATGTCTTTGTGCAAGATTTCAAGCAGACCCCAGAGAGCCACATCTAACAGCTGTGAAGAGGATTTTCAAATATCTCAAAGGAACCATAACTCTTGGTTTGTGGTACCCTAGAGAATCAGAGTTTAAATTAATTGGTTACTCTGATGCAGATTTTGCAGGCTGTAAGATAGACAGAAAAAGCACAAGTGGAAGCTGTCAATTTCTAGGTGATAGATTAGTTTCTTGGTACAGCAAGAAACAGAAATCAATTTCCACATCCATAGCAGAAGCAGAGTATATAGCTGCTGGTAGCTGTTGTGCACAGATTTTATGGATGAAGAATCAGTTGCTGGACTATGGATTAAGGTACTCTAAAATACCTATTTACTGTGATAATCAAAGTGCTATTGCTATGACAGGTAATCCAGTACAGCACTCCATGACCAAGCACATCAGCATAAGGTATCATTTTATCAGGGAACATGTGGAAGAAGGAGATATTGAACTTCATTTTGTATCTACAGACCAACAGCTTGCAGATATCTTCACCAAACCTTTGAGTGAAGCTATCTTTACAAGGCTGGTAAATGAACTTGGAATGATCTCTGGTTTTGACTAGAGATACTGGTTAGATTCAAACTCAATACATGATTTAATGCTCATGGTTCTTTGCATGTGTTAACTGTTATTTGCACCAGCATGTTAAACTCTGATAAGTAAACTCTGTTAGTCATACTCTGTCAGTCATACTCTGTCGGTTAGATTCTGATGTTATACTCTGATTGTGATTTTTGTCTGAAACACATGGACCGATGAAGAAAAATGTATGAAGCATGATTTTCAGTAAGTAATCATGAATCCTTCTAAGTAGTATAAATTCTGATTACAAAATGTGCAGAAATTTTACACAGCATGATATTGTCTTTGTATTTATAGCATCTCTTAGTTTGTTGATCCTATACACTGAGTCTGTATTAGCTGTTTGCATTTTCTCTCATAAATTAATTGTATTAACTGATGAAAAGTCTAAACTCTGATTATTAATTGCAAATAATTCACCCTCAAATCAAAAGATGCCAAAAAGAGCACAAATTCCTTTGAGATCATGTTGTGCCTAGGAAGATCCAGGAACTTATTGTATGAAATAAGGGCTAAAATCTTTGATTTTTGGTGACTAGTGCCAACCACTGATTACTGGGAAAAAAAATTATACATAAAGGTGGTGAAAATAAAAAGATATATCCAAATGAAAGGATATCAGTATACAGAGTTTAGATATAAAAATTAGATTTTATCTTAAATGAGAGTTTGAGCAACCAGTTTTTACTGCTTTAGTTTGCAGATTTTATGCACTTTGAGATGATCTAAATATTCATATTCAGTAAACTCTGCTAATTCACACACAAATGCTCACACCTGTACAGTTTGTGAAAAGAGTTTATTTATAAAGGAGGAGGATTGGTAAACACTGATGATTTGTGTACTCTACGCCGAGGTAATTTAATTTTAATCTCTGATGATTAAAATAAATTCTGTTTGTTTAAGACATATTATGATGTTGAGAAAAGACATCTGTTTTCAAAAGTTAAAAAGAGTATGATTGGACAGTTGTTCAAGAATGTTTTAAACAGAGGAGAGAGGTTAATTGCCTAGAAAAGTGTAACAGGCGGTAATTATTGCTGTTTTTACTGCGCATGCGCATTGGAAACTGTCAATTTCTTACTGTCAGTCATTGCATGTGTACCACGTGTCCCACTCACATAATTAAAGGAGTAAGACAGTTGTGTATTAATGATTAAAAACTGTTCAGTTTTTAATTTTGAATTTCATATTAATACAATACACACACATACGTCCAAACTTTTCACATCTCACTTCAATTTACACACACACATATTCACAAACACTTTCCTACTTACAAACTCTTTTGAAGCTTTTGCATCAGTTTCTTTGATTTCTTTCAAATCTACTAATGGCGACTACAGCCTTTGTTTCGTCTGGATTAGAATTTGTTCCAAACAACTATGCAGCACCACTAAACACTGCCAATGCACCAGAAGCTTTTCATATGATTCAAGACTTTCTTGCTAAATCAGCGATTGGGCGTGCTTTAGTTGAACCAGCAAAACTTTCTGGTTTACAAATCAAGGCATTCTGGGAGTCTGGGATGTATGATGATGGTGGTGAAACTGGGAATCCATCTATAATCTTTGAGTTCGAAGAAACAGAGTATGTAATTACTGCTGGAACCATTCGGGCTGCAATGGGGTTTCCTGAGTTTTCGTCGTATACTATTGGAATGGGTGATGAAGATTTGATAAGGATGATGCGAGAGATTGGGTATTCTGGACCCTTGAACAAGATTGGACAGTTGAAAAGACCGTTCTTAAGGAAGGAGTGGAGCTTCTTCTTTGATTGCATTACAAGGACGTTTGGAAAGAAATGCACAAACTGGGATGCTATTCCCACGGACAGTCTGCAAATCGGGTACTCTCTATTATATGATAATCATTTTGATTTTGCACGACTTGTCTTGAATAACTTAGGGGAGAAAATGACAGAGAATAGAGGAGTAGTCTATTTTTCTAGATTCTGTCAGATTTTATTTTCTTACTGCGTTGAAGGAGTAGATGTAATTGAAGAAGATGTTTCTTGTTTTAAATTACATAAGAGGATATTCTCTGATCTCATCAATAAGGATGTTAAGAAAGGAGTTGTTGGAGAATTGTTGCTACCTGCCTCTGTGCAACAGTTTATAAATGATCAGGTTAATCCATCTACTCAAGCTCAATCAGATTCTCAACCTGAGCCTTTACAAACAGAGCTTCCTACATCTACAAAGACTAAATCCAGTGGTAGGACTAAACACATTGGTACTAAACCTGCAAGGTCTGTGCGACCATCTACTGATGTAGGTGTGTCTAAGTCTAATGATGAACCTAAGGGTCATTATAAGAAGAGAAGAGAAAATAGATCAAAAGCTGATAATGAAGATGATCTTGACAATGAAACTCTTCACAAGAGAAAAAGAAGACTTGTAGCCAATTATCTTTTTGATAATGTGGATGAAGCTGTCCAGCATGAAGCTCCTGAAATTGTTGCTGAGGAGCTTGTTGTAAATGCTGATGCTGAGGACAGGGTTTTTATGGAAACTGAAGCTCCTGAGATTATTGTTCAGGAGGCTAATGAAAATGTTGAAGCAGCCTTTATGCCTAACTTAGCAAATGCTGATAGAGAGGCTGAAATTTTTGAGCAACAAGATTTTAATGTTGAAGCACATCCTAGTATCAGTATTTGTGATACTGAGGATGTGGCAGCTGATCAACCCACCCAGATAATAGGTGAGTCAATTGCTACTCACACAGAAATTCTTTCTGTAAATAATTCAGTTCCAGAAAAGGGTGAGGAGGTTGATCAGGTAGTGGAAACTGCTCAGACACTTCCTGAAGCTGCTGAAGAGAAAGTTGATGAAGCTATGGCAGAGATTTTGACAGAGCCTGCTGTTCAAACAGAAGAGGTTCTTGTAAACTCTGAGATTCCTGAAGCTGCACAGCTAAATGCTGAGGTTACTGCAGACAATGCTAATGAAGAAGCTGCAGAGCAGTTAGAGGAAAATGCTAATGAAGCTAGAGATGATTTTGATGATGCTGATCACACATCTGCAAACTCTGATCATGCAAACTCTGGAATCAATGCTGATCCTTCTAACTCTGATGAGTCTACACCTTTTCTAAGAGATCCTACAGCAGAGTCTATCAAAGCAAATCACAATGCTACTGAAGATCATTTCAGGGAAATGCATTATGCTAACTGGTCAGGAGCAGACTGCATTTTCTCTACTCAACGGGCTGCTGATTTTGTACATAGGACTGCTACAGAGATTACTAATCCTGAGTTATTATCTCATTTTAAGGCTACTATTGTTCAAGTCAAGTCACTGCACAACCGCTTTGATGAGACTCACAAGGTTGTTCTTGGATTGAGTAATGATATTGCTATTAAGGAGTTGGCATTGAGGAAGGATAGAGCTCAGTTTTCTTCTATGCAAAAGGATCAGGAGGAGATCAAGAAGAGGCTTACAAATGTTGAAAGCAATCAGACTGTTATGTCTTCACAACTAACTTCTACTGCTGCGTCACTTGAGTTGCTGACATCAGTTTTTATTCCTGATGATGTCAAAAAGGGGGAGAAAATACCTAAAGACAAATGCAGAAGGACTCCAACCTTGAGACTGAGGGATGATTCAAATGATGGTGGAAGCAGAGAAACAGAGAAAAAGTCAAAGTCTTCTCAAGAGCAAGGGCGACTTAGGTCAAACTCTGCTAGACAGACAAACTCTGAGAGGTTAAACTCTGGTAGTCAATCTTCTTCAAGACTTAAAAGTCTAGTGATTTCATCAAATCCAATTATTGATGAAGAGATTGCTGCTAAGATTTTCATGGAAGAACATGGCAATGAAGCTACAATGGAAGATATAGATGCTGAGATGAAGCTTCTTGCTGAAGAAAACCAGAAAAAGATTAAAGTTGGTACTTATAAGAAGAAATCAGTAAAGGCTCCTATAAAGAAGGAAGTTGGAATTTCTATCAAAGAAAATACTCAACAGAGTATACAATATACAAGGAGGCCTGTGATTGCAAATACTGATAAGGGAAAGGGTAAACTAGTAGAAGAAGGACAGTTACCAAAGAAGATTTATTCAACCTCTGACATTGCTCAAGTTGAATCAAGGATAAACAAATCAACCTCTGATGTTGCTCATGTTGATATTTCTACTAAAATTGTGACAACCTCTGACAAGGCTCAAGTTGTACAAACTCAGCTAGCTCCACAACTCAAAGGTTTCTTAAGACCTGTACTTTCTGAAACTCTGACACTTCAACCTGTGGATTTTTCTCAAACCAGGACAGTACTTGGAAAAGAATCTTTTGATAAGTCTGGTTTAGGTTCACATAGGGAGAAGAGGATAAATAACAGATCTTTAGATCAAACATCACTGGCAGAAGCTGGTATTGGGGTATCTCAAGAGAGCCTTGATAAACTGGAATCTGTTCAGATGGTCTATCACAGGGGATTGAAGAAAGAGGTTCTGTTATACTTCATGTCTGATGGAAGATTTTACAGAATAGGAGAAGCTGATGTTCAATTGAAGCTATGGGAAGAGCTTGAGTATGTTTTATACCTTCTCAAAATCAAAAACAAAAGTACTCATGATGCTGCTCTTGTCCTAAAAGATAGAATGATGAAATCTAAAGTGCTTCTTGGAGGAGGTGTTTCTAGTGCATATATTCCTAAGTACAGAGATGCTTATGGAAAGATTGTTGAGATGAAGAGAAACAGTGCTAAGTTCAAAACAGCAATGGGTATCAAAGTCTTGGAATTCAATTTGGAGTCAGACAAATCATATTATATTCGGCTAGGGAATGAAATGAGGAAGAACAGCATTTATTCTCTGAGAGCTGCTATCTACCAGACTGGAGAAAGTGATCCAGAGTATAAAGAATTGAAGGAAATTATGGTGGAAGAGCTTGAAAAGGCTGAAAGGAGACTTCTCATCGATTATCTCAGGACAGTGCCTGATATTGAAGAAATCAAGTAAAGTCTGACTGTAAGTTTTTAAAGTTTTCTGTTCTAAGTTAAAGTTAAACTCTGTTATATTTTAAAAACACTGCATTTGTTATATGTTTTGACATCATCAATTATCTATTAACTTGTACATCTTTATTATGCACAAGTTGGGGGAGATTGTTAGATATAATTGCTGACGTTTGCTTATCAGTGTTTAAGCAACAGGTACTCATCAGAGTTTATCAGAAGCCAGTCAGAGTTTGTTAAAGTCTGACGGGGTAAAGAGTTTATTAACTGTCGGTGCTGACTTGAAGATTCTAGAAGCAATATATCTTGAAGATAGAAAGAAGCAAGATATATTGAGACAGTTAAGGAAACGGAATAGAAGACAGAAGCAATCCTAATTTGATATAATCTGTATAGCTGATTTATATGAATATCAATTAGAGATTGATTATGTAACTGTGTATTATATAAACACAGATAGGTTAACCCTAAAAGGGATGCGAATACTGAATATTATTCTTGTAACCTAGCAGCTCTCTGTGATTCTTTAACATCACTGAGAGAAGAGTTATTTTATATAATTCAGTTATTGATTCATAAACAGTGTTCTTGAATGTTATTATCATATTAATATTGATTATATATTGTGTAATCGGCCTAACACCTTATCATCAGGAATAACAGTTTCATCAGTATTGGCCATTAGGGCATAGTTGACCACCTCAGTATCAGATTCTGAGGAAGAGTCCATCCAATCCTTGCTTGATGTGATGAGTTCCTTTGTCTTCTTGAACTCACTAGCAAAGTGTCTCATACCATTACACTTGTAGCATCTAACCTTTGACTTGTCAAATTTGCTACTCTTGTTGTCCTTTTTGATATACTTGTCTTTGTCTGCATTGAAGGTCCTTTTCTGGAAGTTGCCTTGTCTTCTAGCCTTCCTGAACTTCATCTTTTTGAAGCCTCTAACAATCATAGCAACCATCTCTTCCATGTCTGAGTCAGAAGAGTCATCATCAGTATTGGCATCAGGATTGCAATCAGTATCTGATGAAGAGTCATCAGGATCTGACTCAACTATTCTTGATTTCCTTCTAGAGACCTCCATAGCTTTTCCTTTTGATTTAGCATCTACATTCATGGCAATGGTCTTTGCCTTGCTGCTTTTCTTATTCTTTCTCTGTTGAACTTCAAGATCATGAGTTCTTAGCATTCCATAGACTTCATCAAGAGACACAGTGTTTAGATCATACTGATGTCTAATGACAGAAGTTTGAGTATCCCATTCTTCTGCTAAAGCTCTCAGAAACTTGGTATTTGAATCTTCAGAAACATATTCCTTTCCAACTAAAGATAGATTGTTCATGAGTGTCAGGAATCTATCATATAAATAAGTCAGGCTCTCATCAGGTCTTGCATCAAATTGTTCATATTCTTGAATTAAAAGAGCCCTTCTGTTTTTCTTGACAGATGCAGATCCCTGGCTTTGAGTTTCCAAAGTATCCCAGATTTCTTTTGCAGACTTTCATGCAATCACTTTGTTGAACATGACATCATCAAGACTATTGTGCAAGATGTTCTTTATCTTTGCCTCCCTGAGTACATGAGTTGTTTCTTCTGGAGTCCATTCACTCTTAGCCTTGACCACATAGTGTTCTGGTACAGTTTCTGTTCGTTCTATGATCCTGGTAGGAATATATGGTCCATCACGAATCCTGTCCAAATAATCAGGATCCATAGCCTCCAGGTACATCAACATCTTTACCTTCCATGTTGGATATTCTGATTTCTTCAGAATGGGAATTTTCATGCTTTCATACTTGGTTGTCGACATCTTAGATCGTATCTGATTCAATTTTAAATCAGTCTGCTTTGATACCAATTGTTGCCCAGTAATAAACAATTGTAGAAGGGGGGTTGAATACAATTGTATAAGATTCTCGACTTATCAAAGTATATATCACAGATATGAAAGAATAATAACAGCTTTATTAATTCTGATATAAAACTGTTACAAACTCTCTTAAGAAATTCTGATGTTCTTGAGAGCTTTTAGGTTACAAAGATACTCGTGTATGAGATCGATTATGTTCGCTCTCTCTCTCTCTCTCACATAAATCAAAACCTAAAACTGTGTTTATATACTGCACAACTTCTCTATCAATTGCATGATAAGTTCTAATCGATTACAAAGATTGAAACCTATCCTAAGTTGATAGCTTCATTACTATAAATAAGGAACCGACAAAATAAGCTTCCTTATTTAACTAGACTCCAAATATAACTCGAAATAGAAATCCTGATTAGCTTCCAGTTCTGATGATCAGTCCTGATCCCAGTCCTGATGTAGATATCCTGATGACAATCCTGATATTGACGCTTGATCAAATACTGATGACCATGTTATACTGATGACGTCAGCAATCCTGATTAGTTGAGTCTAGATCCTGGCGATCATTGAATCCTGATCTAACACTTACTATTAAAATAAGCATACATAACATTATGTTAGATATAATTGCTAATGTTTGTTTATCAGTGTTTAAGCAACAGGTACTGACAAGAGTTTATCAGAAGCCAGTCAGAGTTTAGTTAAACTCTGACAGGGTGAAGAGTTTAAAGGTAGCCGGTCAGAGTTTATTTAAAGTCTGACAAGGTGAAAGTTGAATTAGCTGTCGGTGCTGAATTGAAGATTCTAGAAGCAATATATTCTGAAGATGGAAAGAAGCAGAATATATTGATACAGCTAAGGAGATGGAATAGAAGAAAAGAAGCAATCCTTAATTGATAAGTTTTGTATAGCTAACTTGTAGGAATATCAATTAGATAAGGATTGTATGTAGTTGTGTACTATATAAACACAGATAGGTTATACCTAGAAGGGACGCGAATATTGATATATTATTCTTGTAACCTAGAAGCTCTTTGTGATTCATTAACATCATAAAGAGAGAAGCTGTTAATATAAATACAGTTTATTGATTCATAAACAGTGTTCTTAATTATCGTTATTCTCATACATACTTGATTATATTGTGTATTCGGCCTAACAATTGGTATCAGAGCCAAGGCTGTTTAATATATACAGTTTTACGATTCAAACACAGTATTAATCATGTCTGAAGAAAATCAAACTGCTCCTAAGGCTGAAAAGGTTAAGCCCAATTCTGTGAGTCGATATGAAACAATCAGGGTTCCAATTCTCAGGCCAGTAGAGTATCCGATTTGGAAGGTTAAGATGACCATGTTTCTGGAGGCGACAGATCCAGAATACCTTGACAGAATTAATGATGGTCCTCATATGCCAACTAAATTGTCCCCTGTTGTTGATGGTCAAGCACAAAAGACTGTTCCAAAGGAAAAGAAAGATATGACTCCTGAGGATATCTCATCAATTGCAAAGGATGCAAAGGTTAGACATCTTCTCCACAGTGCTTTAGATAATGTAATGTCTAACAGAGTAATTGGCTGCAAAACTGCCAAAGAGATATGGGATGGTTTAGAAGTCAGATGCCAGGGAACAGGTGCTATTAAGAAGAACAGAAAAACAATACTCACACAGGAGTATGAGCACTTTGATTCAAGAACTAATGAAACCTTGACTGAGACCTATGACAGATTTTGCAAACTGTTGAACGATCTGTCTCTGGTAGATAAGGAATATGAACTTGAAGAGTCCAATCTCAAGTTTCTGTTATCTCTACCTGAAAAGTGGGATTTAAAGGCAACAACAATCAGAGATAATTATGATCTTGCTGATACAGATCTTGATGAAATCTATGGATTGTTAAAGACTCATGAACTTGAGATAGAACAAAGAAACAGGAGGTCAAGCAAGAAGACAAAATATGTTGCTCTCAAAGTCGAGGAGAAGCCCATCAAGAAGGAATCATCAAGGAAGAAAGCCAAGGGAAAGGCTTTAGTTATTAAATCTGAGAGTGAGTCATCAAACTCTGATGATGACTCAAACTCTGATGAAGCTTCTGACTCTGAGGATGATGAAGAGGAGTTGATGCAAATGGCTGCATTGATGGTGAAGACCTTTAAGAAGATGGGATTCAAGAACTTCAAGAAAGGAAAGAGATTCTCAAGGAAAGATTCAAACCCTGAAAGGAGAAGTTTCAGAAAGTCTGATGGAAAGGAGAACAAGTCTGGCAAGAAGGATAAGTCTCAAATCCAGTGCTACAAGTGTAAGGAGATGGGTCACTATTCTCCAGAGTGCAAGAAAGGCAAATCTGAGAAAGCACTCATCTCTAAAGGCAGAGACTGGGCAGATACTTCAGACTCTGATGATGGAGAAAACTATGCTCTTATGGCAACTGTCAGAGATGAGACTGAAACTTCTGAAAATAAGGTACCCCTAACTACTTATGCTTATGATACTGATAATATATCTGAGTTAAGAGTATATCTGAAAAGTGTTCATGTTAGTTATAGGGATCAGACTTTAGAGAATGAGAGGATTAAATCTGAGAATCTTAGTCTTAAAGAAAGAAACAAGTTTCTTGAAAGAGAACTTGAGAATATGAAGCAGATTCAAAAAGAAAGAGATGATGCTGTTTATGTTGAACAGGAGTTGCTTAAAAGGTATAAGCAACTAGAATCTGATTTAGAAAAAGAAAGAAAAATAATCAAGACTTGGACAGATTCTGGAAGAGACACTCATCAAGTGTTTCAGACTGATTCTGTAGGTTTAGGTTATTGTGAAAACGATGAACTTAGGTTTAAAGACAAAGTTAAGGTTAAACCACAACTTAAACCTGTGATATTTGTTCCAGAATCCACCAAGCTAAAATCTGTAGTTGTGAAAGAAGCAGTTATGGAGCCAGTTGAAGCTTGTGTTAAACAAGTAGATATTGAATCTAAAACAGAGAAGCTTGTTGAGCTAGAAGCTGTTAAAGAACCAATTAGAATCTGTGAGAAGCAGGTTAATGTTGGTTTAATGACAGGAAAACAGTTTAAACATAAGCTCAAAGAGGTTAAGTCTGCCATGAAACCTAAAGGGTCCAAGAGAAATAGGAATGGAAAAGTAGGCATAAATAATAGAAATAATCATATGCCTAATGCTAGTGCCTCAAGAAAAACATGTTATAATTGTGGTAGTTCTAATCATCTTGCTAGATTTTGCACTAAGAACAAACATATTAATTCTTTACCCTCTACTTCAGAAGTAAAGAATGATTATGTTAGAGTAAGACCACAGACTTTATGCAAACATTGTGGGAGCACTTGGCATTCTATTTACACATGTAAGAGTTATCATGCAATTTATCATAACTATTATGAGCTTAAACCCAACTTGAAATGGGTTAGAGCAAACTCTGCTAGTGTAAAATCTGACAATGTTAGTTTAAACTCTGATAATGCTAATTCCGCTGCAAAAACTAACACTGTTAAGAAAGAGAAAGGATCCAAGCAAGTCTGGATCCTCAAAACTAACACTTAGTGTTTGTTTGTGATTGCAGGGTATAATAGAGAGCACACTTATCTTAGACAGTGGATGCTCTGGACATATGACTGGAAATAAAGCCCTGCTATCAGACTTTGAGGAGAAGGCTGGCCCAAAAGTTTCCTATGGAGATGGCAACATAGGACACACTCTGGGATATGGCAATATTAATCTTGGAAGTGTCATCATCACAAAAGTAGCTCTAGTCTCAGGACTCAAGCATAATCTGTTATCTGTGAGTCAAATCTGTGACAGAGGAAACCATGTAGATTTTCATAGTGAATACTGTGAAGTTATCAGTAAATCTACTGGGAAAGTTGTTCTAGTTGGACACAGGCGCAACAATATTTATGAAGCAAGTTTGGTAACAAACTCTGATGGAAAAACAGTGTGTCTGACTGCAAGAATGTCAAATGAAGAGAGTTGGAATTGGCATAAGAAGCTCTCTCATCTCAATTTGAACAACATTAATGAGCTTATTAGAAAGGATCTTGTAAGAGGACTTCCAAAATCAATACTCAATCTAGATGGTCTATGTGATTCTTGTCAAAAGGCCAAGCAAAGGAAGTCGTCTTTCAAGAGCAAATCTGAATCTTCAGTAGTGGAACCTTATCATCTTCTACATGTTGATCTCTTTGGACCAGTGAATGTGATGTCCATGGGCAGAAAGAAATATGCTCTAGTAATTGTTGATGAATATACTAGATATACATGGGTGTATTTCTTGTCAAAGAAGGATGAAACTGCTCAAACGTTGATGGGTCATGTAAATCTACTGGACAAAGGATCACAGCACAAAGTCAAAATAATAAGGAGTGATAATGGAACTGAATTCAGAAATTCAATCATGGAAGCTTTCTGCAAGGAAAGAGGAGTCAAACAAGAATTTTCTGCACCTGGAACTCCACAGAAAAATGGTGTAGTTGAAAGAAAGAACAGAACCTTAATTGAAGCTGCCAGAACTATGCTTGATGAAGCAAAATTGCCAACTTATTTCTGGGCAGAAGCTGTTCAAACTGCTTGTTTTACTCAAAATGCAACTCTGATCAACAAGCATGGAAAAACACCATATGAGATGGTGAAAAACAAGAAGCCAAATTTGAAATATTTTCACATATTTGGATGCAAATGCTTTGTGTTGAAGAATCATCCTGAACAGTTGACCAAGTTCGAGTTAAAAGCTGATGAAGGAATCTTTGTTGGCTATCCATTGTCAACAAAAGCATTCAGAATTTACAATCTGAGAACAAAGGTGATCATGGAATCCATACATGTGTCGTTTGATGACAAGAAAATAATTGGACTTGAAGACAAGGATGGATATGATCAACTACGTTTTGAAAATGAAGATCTATTCTCAGTTGATATAAACTCTGATGAAGCAGGGTTGACAAACTCTGACGAAGCATACTCTGAACCTCTACTGGTAAATTCTGGAGAAACTGGAAATTCTCAAATTGAACAAAATAGAGAACCAGTTGAGGGGGAGCGTGAAGAAGCTCAACAAGACACAGCAAGTGAGTCAGTTGAGGAAACTGATTCAAACTCTGACAACTCAAACACTGAGCCATCCAACTCAGGGGGAGCCTCAGAAGCTGCAGAAAGTCAACACATGAATCAGGAGAGCATGGATCAAGGGGGAGGATCCAATACTGATACAAGAAGCCACTTACCAACAGCAAGAAAGTGGACACAGGCACATACACCTGATCTTATAATTGGAGATCCTGATGCTAGTGTAAGAACTAGAAGTGCAACAAATAATGAGTGTCTGTATCATGCTTTCTTGTCTCAAACAGAACCAAAGAAAGTGGAGGAAGCTCTTCAAGATGCTAATTGGATTACAGCAATGCAAGAAGAGTTAAATGAATTTGAAAGAAATGAAGTCTGGACACTTGTACCTAGACCAAAGAATAGATCAATTGTAGGTACAAAGTGGGTTTTCAGAAACAAGACTGACAGTGAAGGTGTGATTACAAGAAACAAGGCTAGACTTGTGGCTAAAGGTTATTCACAACAGGAAGGAATTGACTATGATGAAACCTTTGCTCCAGTTGCAAGATTGGAGGCCATAAGAATTTTTCTGGCCTATGCTGCACACAAGAAGTTTAAAGTTTTTCAGATGGATGTAAAAAGTGCTTTTCTCAATGGGAAGCTTGAAGAAGAAGTGTTTGTTGAACAACCACCAGGATTTGTAGATTCCAAGCATCCAGATTATGTCTACAGGCTTGACAAGGCATTATATGGACTAAAGCAAGCACCAAGAGCATGGTATGAAACTCTTGCTCAATTTCTTTTAGAAAGTGGGTTCACAAGAGGTACAATTGATAAAACCCTGTTTTATTTCAATTCTGGTGATGATTTGCTTTTAGTTCAAATTTATGTAGATGATATTATTTTTGGATCTACTAATGACAAACTTTGTAAGAAGTTTGCAAAGCTTATGCAATCCAGGTATCAAATGAGCATGATGGGAGAGCTTAGTTATTTTCTAGGCTTACAGGTCAAGCAAACAGATGATGGGATTTTTATCAATCAAGCAAAGTATACCAGAAATCTTCTAAAGAAATTTGGTATGCTTGATAGTTCATCTGCTACAACTCCCATGTCTACAGCAACGAAGCTTGACAAAGACACAGGAGCCTCAGTAGATATGACTAACTACAGAGGAATGATAGGGTCTCTACTGTATCTTACTGCAAGTAGACCTGATATCATGTATGCAACATGTCTTTGTGCAAGATTTCAAGCAGATCCCAGAGAACCTCATCTAACAGCTGTGAAAAGGATCTTCAAATATCTCAAAGGAACTATAACCCTGGGTTTGTGGTATCCTAGAGAATCAGAGTTTAAGTTAATTGGTTACTCTGATGCAGATTTTGCAGGCTGTAAGATAGACAGAAAAAGTACAAGTGGAAGCTGTCAATTTTTAGGAGACAGATTAGTTTCTTGGTACAGCAAGAAACAGAAGTCAATCTCCACATCCACTGCTGAAGCAGAGTATATAGCAGCTGGTAGCTGTTGTGCACAGATTTTATGGATGAAGAATCAACTGCTGGATTATGGGTTAAGGTACTCTAAAATACCTATTTTCTGTGATAACCAAAGTGCTATTGCTATGACAGGTAATCCAGTACAACACTCCATGACCAAGCACATCAGCATAAGATATCATTTTATCAGAGAACATGTGGAAGAAGGGAACATTGAGCTTCATTTTGTGTCTACAGACCAACAACTTGCAGATATCTTCACCAAACCTTTGAGTGAAGCTACGTTTACAAGATTGGTAAATGAACTTGGAATGATCTCTGGTTCAGACTAGAGATACGGGTTAGACTCAAAATATTCATGTTTGATTGTTTAAATGCTCATGATTCCTTGCACATGTTAACTGTTATGTGAACCAGCATGTTAAACTCTGATAGTAAACTCTGTTGATCATACTCTGATGGTAAACTCTGTTGGTCATACTCTGATAGTTATAGTTTAATGTTATACTCTGATTGTAATTTTGTCTGAAACATTTGGACCAATGAAGAAATATGTATGAAGCATAATTCTCAGTAAGTAATTGTGAATCCTTAAGAGTTGATAGATTCTGATCTCAAATATGTGCAGTAAGCTAACACAGCATGATATTGTCTCTATATTTATAGCATCTCTTAGTTTATTGATCCTATACACTGAGTCTGTATTAGCTGTTTGCATCTTCTCTCATAAGTTAATTGTAATTACTGATGAAAAGTCTAAACTCTGATTATTTATTGCAATTAATTCACCCTCAAATCAAAAGATGCCAAACAGAGCACAAATTCCTTTGAGATCATGTTGTGCCTAGGAAGATCCAGGAACTTATTGTATGAAATAAGGGCTAAAATCTTTGATTTTTGGTGACTAGTGCCAACCACTGATTACTGGAAAAATAAAAAAAAAAATATATATATATATATATATATATATATATATATATATATATATATATATATATAATAAAGGGGGTGGAAAAATAAAAGACATATCCAAATGAAAGGATATCAGTAATACAGAGTTTAGATAGAAAAATCAGTGTCTATGTTATACATGAGAGTTTAGGCAACCAGTTTTTACTACTTTAGTTTGTGGATTTTATGCACTTTGAGATGATCTAAATACTGATTTCGGTAAACTCTGCTACTACACACACATATTTTCACAACTGTACAGATTGAGAAAAGAGTTTAGTGACAAAGAAGGACAAATGGTAAACACTGATGTATTGTGTGAAATACGCCGAGGTTACTTTGTTTTAATCTCTAATGGTTAAAATAATCTCTTTGTTTCAGACAGTTTATAATTTTGAGATTAGCTATTTGTTTTTCGGAAAAAGTATGATTGAACGGAGAAATGAAAGAGTGTGTTTGATAAGTCCTGATAGTGATTCGTAATGCTGCTGAGTATGTTAGTTTATTGTTTAAAGTGATATCTTTTCTTTCACTTTACAATTACTATGCCAAATTGATAATACTGATATGTAAAGAAACAAATTTTTTTTTCATTAATTGATTCAAATTTACATTCAGACCATTTCATACTCATGTTTAGCTAAACTTTCTGGTACATACTAATCACTATGGTTACATCAGAAAAGATCTATTTAACCAGGATAAGTATCTGAATGCTACATCTGAAGCAGAAGAGCTAGAGCCAGAAGTTATTGTGCTCTACTACTTCTGATGATCGCTACCCAGTTGTTCAACTGATCATTATACCATCTGGAATTGCTTGACAACATCCTGAAGATGAATCATCATCATCATCATCATCTTCCTGGATTCTCTTTCTGCTTTGCAGCTTGCAGGATTCCAAGAAGATTGTCTCCTCAGTACCCATCAGGAAGCTCTGCTGGAAGAGCATCATACAAATCTCCATAGTATGATCGTCTGCCAGGATGGGCACATCATATGGACCGGGACAGATGATGTGCACATAAGGATTAGAGATCGGTCCTTCCGCTATTTCATCATCTGCTATAAGACCTTCATCATTCAGAAAAGACAGAACAAAAAACTCATCGATGATATAGTTTTCTTGTTGCTGCCAGTTCATGTTCACGAATGATTCTACATCCATGAATTCAAAGGTTCCTGCCATTTGGTGTATGGTAAGTTTAAGATATGAAGCCTGTTGTTACAATGCTTCGGTTTTTAAAGCATTCAACAGGGTCACTGAAAGGTTTTTAAAGCATTAAACAGGGTCACTGAAAGGTTTTTCCTTGAATCGAAGCGCTTGGGATAATAAGGTGCAGAGTTTCAAGACAGTCATTATTATTCTGACTATTGAGCTCCTTTGTACTTTATTTTTAAAATTGATAATTTTATTATTATTAATTTTTTTTTTCTCTTAAGCGGATACTTTGAGTGTTATATGTGATGACAGGTGTTTTCACGTCTGCACGTGTGTATTGGAAGTTGTTCTATACAGCTGTCAGCGTATCCACGTCTGACATCTGTCTCACTAACATTCTTCTAATCTTTACAGTTATTATTTAATACACTACATACACACGATTCAATCTTTTACGCACCTCATCCTTTCATAAGCTTTTACTCACACACAAACACTCAAACACTTTCAAAGCCCAGTTCTTCTTATTTTCAAATCTTACAAATGGCAACTACAGCGTTTATTGCTTCTGAATTAGAATTTGTTCCCAACAATTATTCTGCACCTGTAGCAAATGAGAATGCACCGGAGGCGTTTCATTTGATTCAGAGGTTCTTATTACACTCTGATATCGGTACTGCTCTAACCGCACCATCGAAGCTGTCTGCGACTCAAATTCGAACTTTTTGGCAGACAGGTATTTATGATAATGGAGGAGAGTCTGGATCGCCATCTATAATTTTTGAGTTTCAAGGAGATGATTTTGTGGTTACTCCTACTACTGTTCGTGATGCTTTGGGTCTTGAAGATTTCAATGCATTCACAATCTCTGTTGGAGACTCTGAGCTCGTCAGAATGATGAACGAGATAGGCTACACTGGACCTTTGACAAAGATAGGTCAACTGAAAAGGCCATTTTTGCGCAAGGAATGGAGCTTCTTTTTCGATTGCATTACTCGGGCTTTTGGAAAGAAGTGCACCAATTGGGATGCGATTCCCACGGATAGTCTACAGATCGGGTATTCTCTTCTCTATGGCAGTCAATTTGATGTTGCTAGATTAGTTCTAACTAATATTGGTGAGAAAATGCTAGAGAATAGAAATGTTGTTTATTTCTCTAGGTTTTGTCAATTGATATTTAATTTTTGCTGCCCAAATGTTGAGATAGAAGAGGATGATGTTATACTTTCGTTTAAACTGCACAAACGTATATTTTCTGATCTTATCAACAAGGACAACAAGAAAGGAGAAGTTGGTCCTTTACTGTTGCCTGCATCAGTGCAACAATTTCTTGACAACTTACAACAACAACAAGTAACAACTGCTGAAGCTGGACCTTCTGTGTCTCAACCACAGAGGTCAAAGAGATCCAAAGTTCGAGCAGTTAAGTCTGGTTTGCAACAAACTGAAGCTGAGGTATCAAATGTTGATGCTGTGCCTCAGAGAAAAAGAATGAAGAAAAGGCGAGCCCAAAGGGTAAAGTCTGTTGCTGCTGATTCTAATGTAGACTCAGAAACTGAAGCTGATGAAGAGACTCTTCATCAGAGAAAGAGAAGACTTGTTGCTGATCAACTTTTTGGTGATATCATTGCCAATATGGACAAAGAACCTGAAGACACTGAAGCTCCTACATCAGAGAATGAGGAGATTGTGCTTACAACTGTACCTCCAAGTACAGTTGAGGAGGATATTCTAACTGCTGAAGATGCTGCAAATTCTGAAACTATTCTGATGGATTTTGAACCAGAAGCTCCTACATCAAAAGCTGATGATGTAGTTGAGGAAGCTGCTGCATACTCTGACAGCAGGATTGTGGATCATGAAGATACTGTACTGGAAGCTGATCAAGCTACTACTGAATTAGTAGAACCTATTGCTTCTCACACAGAAATCATTTCTCTTGATTTTGAGAAAGGTGAGGAAGTTGATCAGATTAGAGTTGATCCAGTTCCAGAAGTTGTTGCTGTACATGCTGATGCAACAGATTATGATCATGAGGATATTGTTTTACTTGAAACTTTGAAACAATCAGTTGTTGAGATTGTTCAGAGAGAAGCAGAGGTTACTGCTCCAGCAAACTCTGATGTTCCTCAAACTGTCGCAGATCAAGTACCTGATGCCACTGCACAGTTAATTGATGAAATCACTGCTGAAAATGTGCTTGAAGATATTCACAGAGAGGATGACAATGCTGCAGCTAGTCCTGCTCATTCAAACTCTGATATTCAAGTGGAAGTTTCTGATATTCAAGCAAATTCTACTGAAGAGAGGGAAGTTCAAAGGGCTGCTTCTGAGCATTTTCAGAATATGTACTACAATGCATGGGCTAATGCAGATTGTGTTTTTCCAGCACAACGGGCTGCAGATTTTCTATCTGATTCTGTTAAGAAGATTACAAATCCTGATGTTCTTACGAGCTTACAGGCCACTGTTATTCAAGTCAAATCTCTCAATAATAGATTTGATGAGAATCAACAGATGCTTACAAAATTGAGGAATGAAGTAAGTCTGAGGGATCTTACTTTAAAGGCTGACAGAACTTCTTACTATGCCATGTTCAAGCAGCAAGCCAGGGATTCTGAAGAAATCAAGAAGAGGCTTGGGACAGTTGAGGACAACCAGAATGCTATGTCTGCTCAACTGACTTCCATTTCTACTGCGCTTGAATTGCTGACATCAGTTCTACTTTCTGATGATGTCAAAAAGGGGGAGAGTATACCTAAAGACAAATGCAAAGATACTCAAACTCTGAGACGGAAGGATGATTCTACTGATGGGGGAAGCAGAGGAAATGAAAGAAGGATTTCTGCTCAAAGGCAAAAACGTGTAATAAACTCTGGTGGTCAATCTACTTCTGGTGGTCAATCTACTTCAAAACTCAACAAAAGTTTAGTTGTTTCAGCTAACCCATCTACTGATGAAGAGATTGCTGCTAGGATCTTTATTAAAGAGCATGGAAAAGATGTTACAATTGAAGATATCCAAGCTGAAGAGCAAATGCTTGCTGAAGAACACAAGAAGAATCTTAAAGCTGGAATCTACAAGAAGAAGGAAATCAAGGCTCCTAGAAAGAAAGAAAAAGGAATTGTTATCAAAGAGAATGTAAACTCTGATCAGAGTTTACAGTACTCAAGGAGGCCTGTGATTAAAAATGCTGACAAAGGAAAAGGTAAACTGGTAGAAGAAGAACAGTTACCTAAGAAGATTTATTCAACCTCTGACATTGCTCAAGTTGAAACAAGATTAGCAAACTCAACCTCTGACGCTGCTCAAGTTGATGATACTATTGAAAATAAGCCAGCCTCTGACAAGGCTCAAGCTGTGCAAACTCAGCTAGCTCCTCAACTCAAAGGTTTCTTAAGACCTGTACTCTCTGAAACTCTGACACTTCAACCTGTGGATTTTTCTCAAACCAGGACTGTACTTGGAAAAGAATCTTATGATAAGTCTGGTTTAGGTTCACATAGGGAGAAGAGAATAAATAACAGATCTCAAGACAATATTTCACTGGCAAGATCTGGTATTAGGGATACACAAGAAAATCTTGATAAGTTAGAATCTGTTCAGTTGATTTTTCACAGAGTCTTGAAGAAGCAGTTTCTGTTATACTTCATGAGTGATGGAAGTGTTTATAGAGTTGGAGAATCTGATGTAAATCTCAAATCATGGGAAGAACTTGAATATGTACTTTATCTGTTGAAAGTTAAGAACAGACATACCCATAATGTTGCTCAAATCTTAAGAGAAAAGATGCTGAGATCAAAAGTGATGCTTGGAGGAGGAGAAGTCTCAAATACTTATATTCCAAAGTATAGAGATCATGCTGGAAAGTTGGTGGAGATGAAGAAAAACAGTGCTAGATTTACAACTGCACTTGGAATAAAAGTCTTAGAATTCAACTTAGAGTCAGATAAAGCTCAGTACATTCGGTTAGGAAATGACATGAAGAAGAACAGTATTTATTCTCTGAGGGCTGCCATATATCAAACTGGTGAAGGAGATCCAGAGTATAAGGAGCTGAAAGAGATTATGATATCTGAACTTGAGAATGCTGAGAGAAGACTGCTGATTGATTATCTCAGGACTGTACCTGATATTGAAGAAGTCAAGTAAAGTCTGACTGTAAGTTTTTAATATTTTCTATTCTAAGTCAAATTTAAACTCTGTTTTAAATCAAACTCTGTTATATGTTAAACACTGCATTTGTTAAATGGTTTTGACATCATCAATTATATGTTTAACTTGTACATTTTATTATGAACAAGTTGGGGGAGATTGTTAGATATAATTGCTAATGTTTGTTTATCAGTGTTTAAGCAACAGGTACTGACAAGAGTTTATCAGAAGCCAGTCAGAGTTTAGTTAAACTCTGACAGGGTGAAGAGTTTAAAGGTAGCCGGTCAGAGTTTATTTAAAGTCTGACAAGGTGAAAGTTGAATTAGCTGTCGGTGCTGAATTGAAGATTCTAGAAGCAATATATTCTGAAGATGGAAAGAAGCAGAATATATTGATACAGCTAAGGAGATGGAATAGAAGAAAAGAAGCAATCCTTAATTGATAAGTTTTGTATAGCTAACTTGTAGGAATATCAATTAGATAAGGATTGTATGTAGCTGTGTACTATATAAACACAGATAGGTTATACCTAGAAGGGACGCGAATATTGATATATTATTCTTGTAACCTAGAAGCTCTTTGTGATTCATTAACATCATAAAGAGAGAAGCTGTTAATATAAATACAGTTTATTGATTCATAAACAGTGTTCTTAATTATCGTTATTCTCATACATACTTGATTATATTGTGTATTCGGCCTAACACATTAAATGCACAAGACATGCAATTTACCACACCACATGCTTTATGAGACAGATTAATAACAGGCATGTTAGTTCTACTATTGTTTTGATCCACTTTATGAATGTCTGATTTAGTCTCTGTTGCTGAAACAACTTTGACATGATTCTCAGACATACATTTGTTGGACTAAGCAAGTTCAAAAGCAAGATCCTCAATACACATCTCCTATTGAATAATAATGGAATATTCATTGAAAGGTTCTGCCAAGGATTCTCTAAAGAAAGGTTTTTCAATACCCTTAAACACATGTGGTACACCCCTTTCTTCAGCACTGACACTATTAGGGGTGTTAATGCTTAACTCTCCAATAGCCTCATTATAGTCATAACCTATTCCTACAGTTTGACCAATAGCTTGCTTGTTGAAGAATTTCTTTAGCAGTCTTACAAGAATTATAGTAAGCATTAACCTTGGTTTCAAGTCCAGTGATCCGATCCTTAAGAATGGTGTCTAATTGAATATTGAAGGAATTTACGGATGAGCGGAAGCGTGATATAACATTTATTCCGTAAAAACCATATATCGCACATATAGAAAAATATATAAAATGAAAGAGCGGAGGAATCGTAACCATACCTTGAAAATCGAAGCTTTATAAAAATGGATTCTAGTAGTTGCTCCTCAGAGTGTGAAGCACTCTACCGGTATCCACCAAGAATAATCCTTCGATGAAGCTTTTTATAAAACTAAGCTTTTATAAAAATGGAGTTTTTCTTCTTTTGAGAGAGAGAGAGAGATGAAGAAGAAGAGGGTGGCAACTAGGTTTTCACAAAAACTCAAGTCCTTTAGAATGAACTATCTCATTCTATTTATAGGGCTCTCCTAGGGTTTTTTTTAATATATCTTTATATATATATATTAACCCCCACACTTTATCTTATAAAATGCTTTAATAATAATTAAAACTATTTTAATCATTATTTCCTTTTCTAAACTATTTAGAAAATAACTTGCTCTCTCAAAATACCTTCATCAATAAATTAATCTTTTATGGTGTGACCCTGTAGGTTCAATATTAAGCCGGTAGTAGAAATAAATAATAATAAACGTTTATTTATTATTTATATGAATTCTAATAATTCATTAAATATAATTAACTGATTAATTATATTTATTCTACATCGTGAGTGATGCTTCTCAACATATCGCGACTATCCGGATAATATGAATTCACTGCTTAGAATACCAAGAACCTGTCAGTGACTAGTTTCAGTACAATGAATTCCTTCTACCCTACAATATCCCGATTAAATATAAGGCATGGATCTCGTGTCAGGCCTTATCAAATTTAATGTTAGATATAATTGCTGACGTTTGTTCATCAGTGTTTAAGTACCAGGTACATATCAGAGTTTATCTAGAAGCCAGTCAGAGTTTGATAAAGTCTGACGTGGTGATAGTTGACTTAGCTGTCGGTGCAAAGATAAAGATTCTAGAAGCAATATATTCTGAAGATGGAAAGAAGCAGAATATATTGATACAGCTAAGGAAACGGAATAGAAGACTGAAGCAATCCTTAATTGATATGAATTGTATAGCTAACTTATAGGAATATCAATTAGAGATGGATTGTATGTAACTGTGTACTATATAAACACAGATAGGTTATCCCTAGAAGGGACGCGATTATTGAAATATTATTCTTGTAACCTAGTAGCTCTTTGTGATTCATTAACATCACTAAGAGAGAATTATCTTAATATAATTCAGTTTGTTGATTTACAAACGTGTGTTCTTGATTGTTATTCTCATACATACTTGATTATATTGTGTATTCGGCCTAACAATTGGTATCAGAGCCTAGGCTGTTTAATATATACAGTTTTACGATTCAAACACAGTATTAATCATGCCTGAAGAAAATCAAACTCCTCCCAAGGTTGAACAGGTTAAACCTAATTCTGTGAGTCGATATGAAACAATCAGGGTTCCAATTCTCAGGCCAGTGGAGTATCCAATTTGGAAGGTGAAGATGACCATGTTTCTGGAGGCTACAGATCCAGAATACCTTGACAGAATATATGATGGTCCTCATATGCTGACTAAATTGTCTCCTGTTGTTGATGGTCAAGAACAAAAGACTGTTCCAAAGGAAAAGAAAGATATGACTCCTGAGGACATCTCATCAATTGCAAAAGATGCAAAGGTTAGACATCTTCTCCACAGTGCTTTAGATAATGTTATGTCTAACAGAGTGATTGGTTGCAAAACTGCAAAAGAAATCTGGGATGCTTTGGAAGTCAGGTGTCAAGGAAACACTGCTATAAAGAAGAACAGGAAAACAATACTCACTCAGGAGTATGAGCACTTTGATTCAAGAGCCAATGAAACCTTGACTGAGACATATGACAGATTCTGTAAACTGTTGAACGATCTATCTCTAGTTGATAAAGAATATGATCTTGAAGAGTCTAATCTCAAGTTTCTGTTATCTCTACCTGAAAAGTGGGATCTAAAGACAACAACAATAAGAGATAATTATGAACTTGCTGATACAGATCTTGATGAGATTTATGGGTTACTGAAAACTCATGAATTGGAAATAGAACAAAGAAACAGAAGATCAAGCAAGAAGACAAAATCTGTTGCTCTCAAAGTTGAGGAGAAGCCCATCAAGAAGGAATCATCAAGGAAGAAAGCCAAGGGAAAGGCTTTAGTCATTAAATCTGAAAGTGAGTCATCAAACTCTGATGATGACTCAAACTCTGATGAAGCTTCTGACTCTGAGGATGATGAAGAACAGATGATGCAAATGGCTGCATTGATGGTGAAGACCTTCAAGAAGATGGGATTCAAGAACTTCAAGAAAGGAAAGAGATTCTCAAGGAAAGATTCAAACTCTGAAAGGAAAAGTTTTAGAAAGTCTGATGGAAGGGAGACCAAGTCTGGCAAGAAAGATAAATCTGAAATCCAGTGCTACAAGTGTAAGGAGATGGGTCACTATGCCCCAGAGTGCAAGAAAGGAAAATCTGAGAAAGCACTCATCTCTAAAGGCAAAGACTGGGCAGATACTTCAGACTCTGATGATGGAGTAAATTATGCTCTTATGGCAACTGTCAGAGATGAGACTGAATCATCTGAAAATAAGGTACCCCTAACTACTTATGCTTATGATACTGATAATATATCTGAGTTAAGAGTATATCTGAAAAGTGTACATGTTAGTTATAGGGATCAGACTTTAGAGAATGAGAGAATTAAATCTGAGAATCTTAGTCTTAAAGAAAGAAACAAGTTTCTTGAAGGAGAACTTGAGAATATGAAGCAGATTCAAAAAGAAAGAGATGATGCTGTTTATGTTGAACAGGAGTTGCTCAAAAGATATAAGCAATTAGAATCTGATCTAGAAAAAGAAAGAAAAATAATCAAGACTTGGACAAACTCTGGAAGAGACACTCATCAAGTGTTTCAGACAGATTCTGTAGGTTTAGGCTATTGTGAAAATGATGAACTTAGGTTTAAAGACAAAGTTAAGGTTAAACCACAACTTAAACCTGTGAAATTTGTTCAAGAAACCAATAAGTTAAAATCTGTTGTAGTAAGAGAAGCTGATATGGAATCAGATGAAACCTGTGAAAGACAGGAAAATATTATAACAGAAAATCTTATGGAAATAGAAGCTGTTAGAAAGCCAGTAAAAACTTGTGAAAAACAGGTTAATGTTGGTTTGATGACAGGAAAACAGTTCAATCATAAGCTAAAAGAGGTAAAGTCTGCCATGAAACCAAAAGGGTCCAAGAAAAATAGGAATGGAAAGATAGGCATAAATAATAGAAATAATCATTTGCCTACTACTGGTGCTCCAAGGAAAACATGTTATAATTGTGGTAGTTCTAATCATCTTGCTAGATTTTGCAATAAGAACAAACATATTAATTCTTTACCTTCTACATCAGGAGTAAAGAATGATTATGTAAGGGTTAAACCACAGACTTTATGCACACACTGTGGGAGCACTTGGCATTCTATTTATACTTGTAAGAGTTATCATGCTATTTATCACAACTATTATGAGCTAAAACCCAACTTGAAATGGGTTAGAGCAAACTCTGCAAGTGTAAAGTCTGACAATGTTAGTTTAAACTCTGTTGATAGTGATTCCGCTGCAAAAGCTAACACTGTTAAGAAAGCCAAAGGATCCAAGCAAGTCTGGGTCCTTAAAACTAACACTTAGTGTTTGTTTGTGATTGCAGGGTATAAAAGAGAGCACACTTATTTTGGACAGTGGATGCTCAGGACATATGACTGGAAATAAAGCCCTGCTATCAGACTTTAAGGAGAAGGCTGGCCCAAAGGTTTCCTATGGAGATGGCAACATAGGACACACTCTGGGATATGGCAATATTAATCTTGGAAGTGTCATCATCACAGATGTAGCTCTAGTCTCAGGACTCAAGCATAATCTGCTATCTGTGAGTCAAATCTGTGACAGAGGAAACCATGTAGATTTTCAGACTGAATACTGTGAAGTTATCAGTAAATCTACTGGAAAAGTTGTTCTAGTTGGAAACAGGCGCAACAATATTTATGAAGCAAGTTTGGTAACAAACTCTGATGGAAAAACAGTGTGTCTGTCTGCAAGAATGTCAAATGAAGAGAGTTGGAAATGGCATAAGAAGCTCTCTCATCTAAACTTGAACAACATCAATGAACTTATACGAAAAGATCTTGTAAGGGGACTTCCAAAGTCAATACTAAGCTTAGATGGTCTGTGTGATTCTTGTCAAAAGGCCAAGCAAAGGAAGTCATCTTTCAAGAGCAAATCTGAATCTTCAGTTGTGGAACCTTATCATCTTCTACATGTTGATCTTTTTGGCCCAGTGAATGTGATGTCTATGGGCAGAAAGAAATATGCTCTAGTAATTGTTGATAAATATACTAGATATACATGGGTGTATTTCTTATCAAAGAAGGATGAAACTGCTCAAACTCTGATGGATCATGTAAACCTACTGGACAAAGGATCACAGCACAAAGTGAAAATTATAAGAAGTGATAATGGAACTGAATTCAGAAACTCAATCATGGAAGCTTTCTGCAAAGAAAGAGGAGTGAAACAAGAATTTTCTGCACCTGGAACTCCACAGCAAAATGGTGTAGTTGAAAGAAAGAACAGAACTTTAATTGAAGCTGCCAGAACTATGCTTGAAGAAGCAAAGTTGCCAACCTATTTCTGGGCAGAAGCTATTCAAACTGCTTGTTTTACTCAAAATGCTACACTGATCAACAAGCATGGTAAAACACCATATGAGATGGTGAAAAATAAGAAGCCAAATTTGAAATACTTTCATATATTTGGATGCAAATGCTTTGTGTTGAAGACTCATCCTGAACAGTTGACCAAATTTGAGTTAAAAGCTGATGAAGGAATTTTTGTTGGCTATCCATTGTCAACAAAAGCATTCAGAGTATACAATCTGAGAACAAAGGTGATCATGGAGTCTATACATGTGTCATTTGATGACAAGAAAATAACTGGACTTGATGACTTAGATGAATATGATCAACTGCGCTTTGAAAATGAAGATTTATTCTCTGATGATGTAAACTCTGATGAAGCAGTACCGACAAACTCTGATGAAGCGGTTCTGATAAACTCTAACGAAGCATACTCTGAACCTTTACTGGTAAATAATGGAGAAACTGAAAATTCTCAAAACAGAGAACCAGTTGAGGGGGAGCGTGAGGCAGCTCAACATGGTGACTCAAACACTCAAAGTGAGTCTGTTGAGGAAGCTGATTCAAACTCTGAAAGCTCAAACTCTGAGCAGTCCAATTCAGGGGGAGCCTCAGAAGCTGCAGAAAGTCAACACATGAATCAGGAGAGCATGGATCAAGGGGGAGGATCCAATAATGATGCAAGAAACCACTTACCAACAGCAAGAAAGTGGACACAGGCACACACACCTGATCTCATAATTGGAGATCCTGATGCTAGTGTGAGAACTAGAAGTGCAACAAATAATGAGTGTCTGTATCATGCTTTCTTGTCTCAAACAGAACCAAAGAAGGTGGAGGAAGCTCTTCAAGATGCTAATTGGATTACAGCAATGCAAGAAGAGTTAAATGAATTTGAAAGAAATGAAGTCTGGACACTTGTACCTAGACCAAAGAATAGATCAATTGTAGGTACAAAGTGGGTTTTCAGAAACAAGACTGACAGTGAAGGTGTGATTACAAGAAACAAGGCTAGACTTGTGGCTAAAGGTTATTCACAACAGGAATGGATTGACTATGATGAAACCTTTGCTCCAGTTGCAAGATTGGAGGCCATAAGAATTTTTCTGGCCTATGCTGCACACAAGAAGTTTAAAGTCTTTCAGATGGATGTGAAAAGTGCTTTTCTCAATGGGAAGCTTGAAGAAGAAGTGTTTGTTGAACAACCACCAGGATTTGTAGATCTCAAGCATCCAGATTATGTCTACAGGCTTGACAAGGCATTATATGGACTAAAGCAAGCACCAAGAGCATGGTATGAAACTCTTGCTCAATTTCTTTTAGAAAGTGGGTACACAAGAGGTACAATTGATAAAACCTTGTTTTATTTCAATTCTGGTGATGATTTGCTTTTAGTTCAAATTTATGTAGATGATATTATCTTTGGATCTACTAATGACAAACTTTGTAAGAAGTTTGCAAAGCTTATGCAATCCAGGTACCAAATGAGCATGATGGGAGAGCTTAGTTACTTTCTAGGCTTACAGGTCAAGCAAACAGATGATGGTATTTTTATCAATCAAGCAAAATATACCAGAAATCTTCTCAAGAAATTTGGTATGCTTGATAGTTCATCTGCTACAACTCCCATGGCTACTGCAACAAAGCTAGACAAAGACACAGGAGCCTCAGTAGATATGACAAACTACAGAGGAATGATAGGGTCTTTACTGTATCTTACTGCAAGTAGACCTGATATCATGTATGCAACATGTCTTTGTGCAAGATTTCAAGCAGATCCCAGAGAGCCTCATCTAACAGCTGTAAAAAGGATTTTCAAATATCTCAAAGGAACCATAACCTTGGGTTTGTGGTATCCTAGAGAATCAGAGTTTAAGTTAATTGGTTACTCTGATGCAGATTTTGCAGGCTGTAAGATAGACAGAAAAAGTACAAGTGGAAGCTGTCAATTCTTAGGTGACAGATTGGTTTCTTGGTACATCAAGAAACAGAAATCAATTTCCACATCCACAGCAGAAGCAGAGTATATAGCTGCTGGTAGCTGTTGTGCACAGATTCTGTGGATGAAGAATCAGTTGCTGGATTATGGTTTGAGGTACTCTAAAATACCTATTTTCTGTGATAACCAAAGTGCTATTGCTATGACAGGAAATCCAGTACAGCACTCCATGACCAAGCACATCAGCATAAGGTATCATTTTATCAGAGAACATGTGGAAGAAGGAAACATTGAGCTTCATTTTGTGTCTACAGACCAACAACTTGCAGATATCTTCACCAAACCTTTGAGTGAAGCTACTTTTATAAGATTGGTAAATGAACTTGGAATGATCTCTGGTTTTGACTAGAGATACGGGTTAGACTCAAAAACTATAAATGTTTGATTTTTATGCTCATGATTTCTTGCATGTATTAACTGTTATGAGTACCAGTGTCATAAACTCTGAAAGTAAACTCTGATGCTAAACTCTGTTAGTCATACTCTGTCGGTTAAAGTCTGATGTTAAACTCTGATTATGATTTTTTTCTGAAACACATGGACCGATGAAGAAAAATGTATGAAGCATGATTTTCAGTAAGTAACCATGAATTCTTCTAAGTATTATAAATTCTGATTACAAAATGTACAGAAATTTTACACAGCATGATACTGTCTCTATATTTATAGCATCTCTTAGTTTATTGATTCTATACACTGAAGTTGTATTAGCTGTTTGCATTTTCTCTCATAAATTAATTGTATTAACTGATGAAAAGTCTAAACTCTGATTATAAATTGCAAATAATTCACCCTCAAATCAAAAGATGCCAAACAGAGCACAAATTCCTTTGAGATCATGTTGTGCCTAGGAAGATCCAGGAACTTATTGTATGAAGTAAGGGCTAAAATCTTTGATTTTTGGTGACTAGTGCCAACCACTGATTACTGGAAAAATATAATAAAAAAAAATAAAAAAAAATAATTATGAAAACATATATAGAAAGGGGGTGAAAAATAAAAGATATATCCAAATGAAAGGATATCAGTATACAGAGTTTAGATATAAAATCAGATTTTATGTTATACATGAGAGTTTAGGCAATCAGTTTTTACTGCTTTAGTCTGAGGATTTTATGCACTTTGAGATGGTCTAAATATTCATATTCAGTAAACTCTGCTAATTCACACACAAATACTCACACCTGTACAGTTTTTGAAAAGAGTTTATTTATAAAGGAGGAGGATTGGTAAACACTGATGATTTGTGTACTCTACGCCGAGGTAATTTCATTTTAATCTCTGTTGATTAAAATAAATTTTGCTTGTTTCAGATAAATTATGATTTTTGAGAAAGACATTTGTTTTG
The DNA here is from genome assembly GCA_030848705.1 of Heracleum sosnowskyi. Lineage (NCBI taxonomy): Eukaryota > Viridiplantae > Streptophyta > Magnoliopsida > Apiales > Apiaceae > Heracleum > Heracleum sosnowskyi. The sequence goes on from CM061238.1 coordinate 73,060,586, forward strand.
AAAATACAAAAAGAGTATGATTGGACAGTTGTTCAAGAATGTTTTAAACAGAGGAGAGAGGTTAATTTCCTAGAAAAGTGTAACAGGTAGTAATTATTGATGTTTTTACTGCGCATGTGCATTGAAAACTGTCAATTCTTGCTGTCATAGTCATTGCATGTGTGCCACGTGTCCCACTAACACAGTTAACGGAGTAAGACAGTTGTGTATTAATGATTAAAAACTGTTCAGTTTTTAATTTTGAATTTTACATTTATACAATACACACACCTTCGTCTAAACTTTTCACATCTTACTCCAACACACATCTATTGTCACACAAGCATATTCACAAACACTTTTCTACACACAAACTCTTTTGAAGCTTTTGAATCAGTTTCTTTGATTTTTCTTCTCAATTCGTACTAATGGCTACTACAGCTTTTGTTTCTTCTGGGTTAGAGTTCGTTCCTAATAATTATGCAGCCCCATTAAACACTGTCAATGCACCAGAGGCGTTTCATATAATACAAGACTTTCTTGTTCAGTCAGCAATTGGGCGTGCTTTGGTGGAGCCTGCAAAGCTTTATGGATCTCAGATCAAAGCTTTCTGGGAGACTGGTGTCTATGATGATGGTGGTGTTTCTGGTACCCCATCCATAGTTTTTGAGTTCCAGGAGACAGAGTTTGTCATAACTCCAGGAACTGTTCGTGAAGCAATGGGCTTTGCAGAGTCTGACGCGTACACCATTAGTGTTGGTGATGCTGATTTTCAGAGAATGATGCAAGCTATTGGGTATACTGGATCTTTGGCGAAGATAGGTCAACTGAAGCGACCGCTTTTACGAAAAGAATGGAGTTTCTTTTTCGATTGCATAACAAGGGCGTTCGGGGAGAAATGTACAAATTGGGATGCGATTCCGATCGACAGTCTGCAAATCGGGTATTCACTTCTCTTTGCCAGTAATTATGATTTTGCTAGACTTGTTTTGATGAACATAGGTGAGAAGTTAACAGAGAATAGGCATGTAGTCTATTTTTCTAGATTTTGTCAAATTTTATTCTCTGCTTGTGTTCCAAATGTTGAGATTGATGAGGAGGACGTAATTCCCTCTTTCAAATTGCACAAAAGGGTATTCTCTGACCTTACTAATAAGGATTTAAAGAAGGTTAGTGTTGGTGAATTGCTATTGCCTGAGACAGTGCTTCAGTTCTTAAACCCTCAACCTCAACCACAACAGCCATCAGAACCAGTAAATGCTGAAGTCTCTACAGTTCAACCACGGACTGGTGGTAGGACTAAGCATGTTGGTACAAAATCTCCAAGGATTGCTAAGCCAGCTACTGAAGTTGGTATCTCAAAATCTTCTGTGCCAAACTCTGTTGGTACATCTAAAAAGAGGAGAGCAAATCGATCCAGAGCTGACAATGAAGAAGCAGCTGTGCTTGTCAAGAGAAGGAAGTTCGTAGCAAATTATCTTTTTGTTGATTTGGATGAAGCTGAATTACAAGAAGACTCAAATGTTGTGATTCAGGAAGCTGCAAATGAAGCTGGAAATCAGGAGATTGAAGCTCCTGAAATTATTGTTCAGGAGGCTACAGAAAATGTTGAAGCAGCCTCTATGCCTGATTTGGCAAATGTTGAAGCAGAGGCTGAGATTTTTGAGCCACAAGGATTTGATATGGAAGTTGAAGCAAACATTTCTAAAAACTCTGAACATTTTACAGAAGGTGTGGAAGCTGATCCGGATACTGTTGAAATTGAAGAATCTATGGCTTCTCACACTGAAATCATTTCTTTTGAATTTGAAAAGGGTGAGGAAGTCGATCAGACTTTACAAGCTACTGCTACTGAAACTGTTGCTGCACATCCTGATGTTGATGACAAGGATGCAACAGAGAATGTTCCTGTTGAAGCAGAGTTTGTTGCAAACTCTGATATTCATGAAGCTGAGCAGATACACACTGAGACTGCTGCAGAAAATGTTCCTTTGGAAGATGATGCTGTTGTTATAGCAAATTCTGTTAATAGTGAGGAAGCTCAAGTTGAAGCTGAGGAAGATGTTCCTGATTCTTCTAATGTTGATTCTTTTGCAAACTCTGTTGATACTTCTGAGAGAGTTACTGCTCAACATGCTACAGATGCTCATTATCAAGATATGTATTATTCTGCTTAGTCATCCAAGGATACTATCTTTTCAAATGAAAGAGCTGCAGAGTTTGTCACAAAGTCATCTAAAGAGATTACAAATCCAGAACTTCTCAGTCATCTCAAAGCAACAATTGTTCAAATCAAATCGTTAAACAATCGGTTTGATGATTCTGACAAGGTGATTGAAGGATTAAGGAATGATCTAGCAACAAGGGAGCTTACACAGCAAAAGGATAAATCATTATATATTTCCTTGTGTAAAGATCAGAAAGTTTTTGATTCTAGGTTGTCCAAGGTTGAAGAAAATCAAGTCAAAATGTCAACTAAGTTGGATGAAATTGCAAATTCCATTGAATTCTCACATCAGTTTTGCTGTCTGATGATGTCAAAAAGGGGGAGAGAGTATCTCAAGACAAATGCAAGAGCTCTCAAACTCTGACTCGGAAAGATGACACTACTGATGGTGGTGCAAGAGATAAAAATCCAAGGACAAGGAATGTTCAAAGGCAAGGGAGGAGATCAAACTCTGATGCTCAGATAAATGCTGGAAAGAGAATAAACTATGGTGGTCAATCTTCTTCAAAACTCAAGAGTTTGGCTGTTTCAGCTAATCCAACTACTGATGAAGAGATTGCTGCTAAGGTGTTTATGGCAGAACATGGAAAAGGTGTTACAATTGAAGATATCCAAGCTGAAGAGCAAATGCTTGCTGAGGAACACAAGAAGAATCTTGAAGCTGGAATCTACAAAAAGAAGGAAATCAAGGCTCCTAGAAAGAAAGAAACTGGAATTTCTATTAAAGAAAATACTCAACAGAGTATACAATACACCAGGAGGCCTGTGATTACAAATGCTGATAAAGGAAAGGGTATACTGGTAGAAGAAGAACAGTTACCAAAGAAGAATTATTCAACCTCTGACAAAGCTCAAGTTGAAGTTTTTGAAGCTAAATCAACCTCTGACAAGGCTCAAGTTGATGTTATTGTTAAGAATGTGCCAACCTCTGACAATGCTCAAGTTGTGCAAACTCAGCTATCTTCACCACTCCAAGGTTTCAAAAGATCCTCATTATCTGAAACTCTAAAGCCTAGCCAGGTGAACTTTCTACAAACCAGAACAGTACTTGGAAAACAATCTTATGATAAATCTGGTTTGGGTTCCCACAAAGAGAAAAGAGTTAATAATAGTCCTTTAGATCATACATCACTGGCAGAACCTGGTGTTGGGGTTACTCAAGAAAACCTTGATAAACTAGAATCTGTTCAGATGATTTACCACAGAGGCTTGAAGAAGGAGTTTTTATTATACTTTATGGCTGATGGCAGAGTTTACAGAATTGGAGAAGATGATATTCGTCTGAAATTATGGGAAGAGCTAGAGTATGTTCTATATCTCCTGGAGATCAAAAATAGAAATACTCATAATGCTGCTCTGGTTTTAAAAGATAGAATGATGAAATCGAAAGTTCTTCTTGGAGGAAGTGTTTCCAGTGCATATATTCCTAAGTACAGAGATGCTTATGGAAAGATTGTTGAAATGAAGAGGAATAGTGCCAAATTCACAACAGCACTTGGAACCAAAGTTTTAGAATTCAACCTAGAGTCAGACAAAACTCATTACATTCGGCTAGGGAATGACATGAAGAAAAACAACATCTATTCTCTGAGGGCTGCCATATATCAAACTGGTGAAGGAGATCCAGAGTATAAGGAGCTGAAAGAGATTATGATAGCTGAACTTGAAAGAGCTGAGAGAAGGTTACTGTCAGATTATATCAGGACTGTGCCTGATATCCAAGAAATTCAGTAAAGTCTGACTGTAAGTTTTTATGTTTTCTGTTCTAAGTTAAGTTTAAACTCTGTTTTAAAATTAAACTCTGACATATTTTAAACACTGCATTTGTTATATGTTTTGACATCATCAATTATCTGTTTAACTTGTACATTTTTATTATGCACAAGTTGGGGGAGATTGTTAGATATAATTGCTGACGTTTGTTCATCAGTGTTTAAGTACCAGGTACATATCAGAGTTTATCTAGAAGCCAGTCAGAGTTTGATAAAGTCTGACGTGGTGATAGTTGACTTAGCTGTCGGTGCAAAGATAAAGATTCTAGAAGCAATATATTCTGAAGATGGAAAGAAGCAGAATATATTGATACAGCTAAGGAAACGGAATAGAAGACTGAAGCAATCCTTAATTGATATGAATTGTATAGCTAACTTATAGGAATATCAATTAGAGATGGATTGTATGTAACTGTGTACTATATAAACACAGATAGGTTATCCCTAGAAGGGACGCGATTATTGAAATATTATTCTTGTAACCTAGTAGCTCTTTGTGATTCATTAACATCACTAAGAGAGAATTATCTTAATATAATTCAGTTTGTTGATTTACAAACGTGTGTTCTTGATTGTTATTCTCATACATACTTGATTATATTGTGTATTCGGCCTAACATTTAATCATATGATTTCTTATTCATAATGCTAAGTTCATATTAATGCAAATTAGAAACTCCTTTCTAATTTCATACACTCTGGCCAGAGATTCCAGAACTCGCATACTAAGAATAACATAAGATATTCTCTTCCTATACTGGAAGGGGTAGATCCTCTATTGACGTTAACTATCTCCATACACAAATCCCTATGCCCAGAATAGACCTAATGGATGTCCTTGAGACTAAGGACTAATCCAAAGCATAGTTCATTATACACAAGATAACTCTAACGATCTCAAGTCTAAGGACACTTGTACAACTATCACTCAGTGAATAACTTTTGACATGTGAGTAAACTCCATTAGCTATTCAACTTATCGAGTCATGTTCAGTGAACTTATTCCCTAACAAGCACCTACATACTAGCTATAGTGTCACCACACAAATGCCTATGAGAACAGACATCCTCATGACGGGAGCAAGCATAGTATGTACCAATCTTTGCGGATTCACCAACTTCCGATTAGTTATCCTATGATCAGGAACTGTTTAAGTCTAGAGTTATCATCTTCTAGATCTCACTGTTATAATCTCATTATAATTCTAGAAGCTTTACTCTAAACTATGGAACATCTTATTTAAAACACTTTAAATAGATAAGGCCCGTAAAAAACAAAACAAGTCTTTTATTAACATTAATGAAATCAAATAAGAATACAAGAAAGTTCTTCCTAACTCATCATACATGATTGGATTTAGGACAAACACTTTCAAATATAACAATTAACTTTATTCTAAAGAAAGGCTATCTTCTTAGTGAGTTCATCTTGATTAACATGCACAAGTCTTAATTTTTTAACCTCTTTTTCAAGAGCGGTGTTTAAAAGAATTATTCTATCATTTTCACTACGTGCACAAGATACAGTACTACTAAGATGATAGATCATTTCAGAGTCAGTGAACTTTACCTCTGACATGAATGATGAAGTGTTGCCTTCATTAGCCATTAGTGCTAGATTTCCAACTTCACCATCTTCTTCATCACTATCCGTATCATCCCAAATTTTTCCCTCGGTAAGATAAACTTTCCCAATCTTGTTCTTCTTGCTAGAATCATATGAGTTCCTCCTCACTTGCTTTGGTTTTCTGCATTCTGTAGCAAAGTGACCCAACTCATTACAATTGTAGCATCTGATTGTGCTTCTGTCCACGGTTCCAGTTTTATATCCACCCCTTGTGCTATTTGAGGAAGAAGAACCACCTCTCTGAAACCTGGGCTTGAACTTAAGATTAGGGTTCCTTCTGAATCTGAAGTTCCCAAACTTCTTCACTATCATTGCCATTGACTCATCCTCCAGCTGTTCAAGTTCTTTCATGGAATAGAAGTCACCACTAGATTGACTTGTGGATGTTAATCCATATTCAGCCACAGTAAAATCCAAGTCAGAACTGGAAGGTTGAACAACCTTTACTTCCAGTTGCTGTGGGACTTCTGCCACCAGTGCAGTAGAAGTACCGACTATCTTCCATGTTCCATAAATTTCCTTCTACTGAATCTGTTCCAGCTCATAAGTCTTCAGAACACCATAGAGTCCTTCCAAAGAAATCTCTCCAAGATCTCTTGATTCTCTAATAGCTGATATTTTGTGCTCCAGATGAGATGGAAGTGTAAGGAGGAACTTTTTGTTAATCTCCTTGATTGTATAGTGCTTTCCATGGAGATTCAGATCATTTATCAATTTTTTATATCTCTCAAAAACATCAGAGATACCTTCACCGGGGTTTGATCTGAAGTGTTCATATGGAGAGGTGAGAATTTCCATCTTATTCTCTCTTGATTCCTTCGTCCCTTCATTGATTATCTCAATCATATCCCAAATGTGTTTGGCAGTAACACAATTTAGAACATGATTATGCATGATTGGATCAAGACAATCAACCAGAATCAACTGTAAATAGGCATCCAGGGAAGCATCATCTTTCTCATAAGCTGTGTAGTCCTTAGGATCCTTGGGGTACATCCTAACAGCTTGAGTAATGACATTATTCTCAATATGCTCTTCCACAACAATCATGGGAAGTTTTGGTCCATTTTTCAGCACTCCAAGATATTTAACATTAGCCACTTGAAGAAACAGGAGCATCTTCTTCTTCCACATTGGATAATGCTCCTTGATGAACATGGGGATTTTAACTGTACCAACTTTCTGTGTAGTAGACATTTTGAGATTTTTATAGAAGAATAAAAATTTGAGGGTTAAGAAAAAATCACAAAAATTGGATCTTTGATTAGTGTATCAATCAAAAGGCTCGGATGCCAATTGTTAGGTCCCGATAAGTTTGTAGAAAGGGGGTTGAATACAAACTATACCGTTTTATCGAATTTGTTCGTTTTATGATTAAACAATTCAAGAACAAATTATGGTGGAATTAAATAAAACAAAATTCAAGTTAAATATAACTATACTATACTATTATAAGCAAACCACCCTCTATTTGGTTGGTAGTTTGGTCATATGTAGTTTGGTCATCTAAATAATAACCGTTAGATGTAAATATAGATAAATGAGAACCGTTGGATGTAATATTAAAAAAATATATTATTTTCTTGATATCTAAAATGCTCTCACGGGTTCAAGGTTCGAATCCCGTAAACAACATATTATTATTAAATATTTATATCATCTATTTTTCTAAGCTACATTCAAAAGTTCAAGATATTATTCCGTCAACAACATATTAAGAATTTTTAAGATCAAAATACAAATAAATGTTAATAAAATAAGATAAAAAATACTAAAAAATCATATAAAAAATACTAAAATTCATCCGTGTATCGCACAACTTATAGGCTAAAAAAAACTTAGAATAACGTCATACATATATTATTATATTTGATTACTTTTTAAAATCATATAAATCAAAATATAGATAATAAAATAAAAAATATTAAAATTCATCCTGCATCGCACAGGGTACAGGCTTGTGTAACTTTAAAAATAGACTTGTGTTTTGGTTATTTGTAAACGGTTATGTAACTGATGTCAATGTTAGGGTTCTCTTTTTCTAAAAAAAAAATCAACGAAAACATGTTACTCTTTCTATTTTTTCTTATTAAAACCCTTCCTTTTCCAAAAATATCACAGGCAAACCTTACTTATTTATTTTAATACTTTTAATTACGGCAATTACCTTTTCAACTAAAACATGTTATTTTTTGTATATTTTTCATTTAAAAAAAACTATAACTTATTACCTTTTCAACTAAAATACATTAACTTTTCAATATTTTCTAACAAAATCCTCTATTTTCTAAAAAAATCATGGACAATTACCTTTTTAAAATAGAACATGTTACTATTTCTATTTTTTCTTACTAAAACCCCACATTTTCCAAAAATATCACAAGCAAACTCTTACTTATTTTAAAACATATTTTAATACTTTTAATTACGGGCAATTACCTTTTCAGATAAAACATGTTATTTTTTAAATTTGTTCATTTTTTAAGAAAACTATTATTAAATAATTATATTATTTATAACCAATTAACTTTTTAGTTAAAATACATTATATTTTCTATTTTTCTAACAAAGTTCATTCTTTTTCTATAAAATCACAAACAGTCATCTTTTTCAACTAAGACATATGTTACTCTTTCTATTTTTCCTTACTACAACCCCTACTTTTTCAAAAATGTCACGGGTACACCCTTACTTATTTATTTTAAAACCTATTTTAATATTTTTAATTATGGACAATTACCTTTTTAGCTAAAACATGTTGCTCTTTCTATTTTTTCTTAATAAAACCTCTCACTCCAAAAATATCACGGGCAAATAGTTACTTATTTATTTTAAAACTTATTTTAATACATTTAATTATTGAAATTTATACTATACTATTATAAGCAAACCACCCTCTATTTGGTTGGTAGTTTGGTCATCGAAATAATAACCGTTAGATGTAAATATAGATAAATGAGAACCGTTGGATGTAATATTAAAAAAATATGATTTTATTGATATCTAAAATGCTCCAACGGGTTCAAGGTTCGAATCCCGTCAACAATATAACCTAAGTTCAATTTAGCTACATAATTATTTTTATATATTTTGAAGTTAAATAAAATGTCTTCTATCAAATGATACTCACACGTTTCGAGCGAAGTTCCAAAAATCTGTGATTTTATAGTTTAGCGATACAAAGACGTTTCAGTTAATAGATAAACTCAAGTTCAATTTCTACAAACAACTTTTTCTAATAAATAATAAACACAGTGGCAAGTTAGTCAGTTCAAATCATGTACAAAATATCTCATGGTTAAATTATCTCACGTATTATCACGTATTATAAGATTATGTTAATCGATATAATAATGGATACCAAATACATCTCCACTCACGCGACACACACACATACATATAATATTGGAAGTAGAATAGGTGTTTGCAAAATATATTAAATCCTTATATACAATAAGCGTAAGAGAAATTTTATCCAAAATTTTGGTCATGTACCGCCAAATCAATAAGGATTGTTGATTTTAAAATAGATGAATGAGAACCATTAGATCTAATATTAAAAAAATATATATATATAAATTAAATTAGAGTAACCACCATCTATTTGGTTGTTGGTAGTTTGGTCATCTAAATAATAACCGTTAGATGTAAATATCGATAAATGAGAACCGTTAGATGTAATATTAAAAGAATATTCTTTTCTTGATATCTAAAATGCTCCCACGGGTTCAAGGTTCGAATCCCGTCAACAACATATTATTATTAAATATTTATATCATCTATTTTTCTAAGCTACATTCAAAAGTTCAAGATATTATTCCGTCAACAACATATTAAGAATTTTTAAGATCAAAATACAAATAAATGCTAATAAAATAAGATAAAAAATACTAAAAAATCATATAAAAAATACTAAAATCAAAAATCAAAAATACTAAAATTCATCCGTGTATCGCACAACTTATAGGCTAAAAAACGTAGAAAAACATCATACATATATTATTATATTTGATTACTTTTTAAAATCATATAAATCAAAATATAGATAATAAAATTTAAAAAAAAACTAAAATTCATCCGTGCATCGCACGGGTTACAGGCTTGTATATATAATATCCTACCTTAATAATTAGACCAATATATGAAAAAGCTAAAATGAGTACTATTCGATATTTTGATAAGTGTTGAACAAACAAAAAGTCTCGTGAGCTAACAGTTGTATTGTTTTCGGTGCTTTTATGAGACGTCGAAAACTCAATCTATATCTATACTATCTATCTATACTATCTATCTATACTATAATATTATAAGCAAATCACCCTCTATTTGGTTGGTAGTTTGGTCATCACTATTTGGTTGGTAGTTTGGTCCTCTAAATAATAACCATTAGATGTAAATATAGATAAATGAGAACCGTTGGATGTAATATTAAAAGAATATTCTTTTTTTGATATCTAAAATACTCCCACGGGTTCAAGGTTCGAATCCCGTCAACATATTAAAAAAATTTAAGATCAAAATACAAATAAATGCTAATAAAATAAGATAAAAAATACTAAAAAAATCATATAAAAAATACTATTATAAGCAAACTACCATCTATTTGGTTGGTTGGTAGTTTGGTTCTCTAAATAATAACCGTTAGATATAAATATAGATAAATGAGAACCGTTTGATGTAATATTAAAAGAATATTATTTTCTTGGTATCTAAAATGCTCCCACGGGTTCAAAATTCGAATCCCGTCAACAACATATTATTATTAAATATTTATATCATCTATTTTTCTAAGCTACATTCAAAAGTTTAAGATATTATTCTGTCGACAACATATTAAAAAATTTTAAGATCAAAATACAAATAAATGCTAATAAAATAAGATAAAAAATAATAGTAAATCATATAAAAATACTAAAATAATAAATTAAAAATACTAAAATTCATCTGTGCATCGCACGGGTTATAGGCTTGTATTATATTAAACTTGAAAGGTGTTACAAAATTGGTACTGATTACAAGATTGAATCTCAAACTAATTAAAACAAATCTAGAATAAATTCGACATGAATTTATCTATTTTTGTAATAAAAAGATATAACAATAAATTATAGTTCGAGATAAGTTCTAGGGATAAAGATCCGCTAGATAGTCAAAGCAGTACAAGTAAATGATTTCTAGTGGTTTGGATTTAACACTTTGAGCTAGAAATGATTTTCTTATTAATCAAAAATGTCCACGGCAGTTGGTTTTGTTCTTGATAGAAACTTTTCTGTTGAATGAAATGTTAAGTGATAAAGTGAGTGTCTTGATCTTCTTGTATCTTAATACAACTTGTTAATACATTTGACAAAACCTGAACGTTTCTTTTTGTCTTGGAATGACTATCTAAATAGTCTAGAATGACTATTGATTAAGCCTGGAATGACTATGCATTATGCCTGGAATGACTATCATAATTACATGAATTAAATTAGAATTACTTTGAAATGAACTAGGATGACTATCGGGATGACTATCCTTTGATAGTCATTCCAGTTCATTATTAAAGTAAATTGTATCGGGATGACTATCCTTGATAGTCATTCCAGTTCATTTTACCTTAGTCATTCTAATATAATTCTAATTCTATTTTAAATTAATTCTAATAATTAATTTATTTCATAAATTAATTTTGATGAATTAATTTATTCAATAAATAAATTAATTTATTTATTTATTTGTTAAATTAACTCTGAAGAATTAATTTAATCAATAAATTAATAACTAATTTAAAAGAGAATTCATATCCTTGCATGACAGCATAACCAATCCTTGAACCACTTGAACTTGATGAAGAATATTCACTATATGAAGTTGACACTTGATGTACTGTCTGGTTCATAAGTGACTAACTCCAATGTCGGTTCTTCATCTTTGACTTTAAGTTGTGGTCCATTAGCTGCTTTTGACTTTGGTCAACCACTGTAATCTATACATTTGTTGTCACACATCTGAAATCTATGTCACTTTAATAAATCCACTTCCTTGAATACTTCACTGAGGCTTGATCAAATAATTGAACTTCTTTCAATGTAGAATTACTTCAAGTCTGTAGGATGACTTTAATCTTCATTCTTTTGACTGATATAATCTTATGAGATTCATGTGAGGCTGTGACAATTGAATTATTACTTACTTATTACAAACTTGTTTAAGTTGAGTTGTATCCTCGGTGTTAACAAATAGGCCTATACATATGCCTTTCAGTATATTCTTTTTTATATTTTATAACTAAAATTTTTCCTAAGTAAAATCTCACATTTTTCAAAAATATCACATGCAATTTCATTTAGTAACATAAAATAGTAATATTATAAATACTAATAATTAACTGATTACCTTTGTTAGCCAGAACGTATATTCTTTTTTATATTTTTTAACTAAAATTTCTCATTTTCTAAAATTATCGCAGACGATATCTATCTATACTATACTATTATATAATAGCCGAAACATTGAAAGTTTTGATTTCAATTTTCGGTAATTTATTCTATTTAATATATATATGTACTATTATATAATAGCTCAAACATTAAAAGTTTTGATTTTCGATTTTCTCACATATATAACATAACTACGAACTCTTTTAATTATACTTTACTTAGAATTAAAAAACACGACCTTTTTTTAGAAAATATTTATATATATTACAACAAAATATATTGATAATTTTGACGATTATCTTTACTGACATGCTTACTAAGCTAATAAACTATTTTAAAATCTATAATTGTTTTTAGATTTAAAGTATTAAAGTAGTACTTTTAATTATTTTTAAAAAGGTAGGATTTTCAGAAGTATTAAAATCTCAAAACATTTAAAAATAAATTTCAAAATTAATATTAAAGTCGTCCGTGCGTTGCACGGGTTATAGGCTTGTTATATTAAAAGACGAAATATTAAATGTTTTTGTAGTCGGTTTGTAGTCTGGTCCTCCATAGTTTGGTCATCCAATCTCTAACCGTTAGATCTTTTTAATTATATTAATGAGAGTCATTGGATATAATACTAAATATTTTTTGGTATATGTTTTTACTTAATTACCCTTACTTATTTATAAAAAATATTATTAAATAATAATACTACCTATTTATAACCAATTATCTTTTACACCTAAAATATATTACTTTTTTTATTTTATATGAAAAATTTCCTTACTTTTCCAAAAATATCACGGGCAATTACCTTTTTAACTAAAACATATAAGCTTTTTATTTTTGCTTACTAAAACCTCTCATTTTCCAAAAATATCACAGACAGTTTCATTTATTAAAATAAAATAATAATTAGTAATAACTAACCAATTACCTATTTTAGCCAAAGTGTATATTCTTTTTTATATTTTCTAACTAAAACCTGTCATTTTCCAAAAATATCACGACCAGTTCTTTTTAATGAAATAAAATAATAATATTTATAATTACTAATAACTAACTGATTAGCTTTTTTTTTCCAAAGCTTATATTCTTTTTTATATTTTCTAACTAAAATTTTTCCTAAGTAAAATCTCACTTTTTTTTTTAAAATATCACATACAATTTCATTTAGTAACATAAAATAGTAATATTATAAATACTAATAATTAACCAATTACCTTTGTTAGCCAAAGCGTATATTCTTTTTTATATTTTTAACTAAAATTTCTCCTTTTCTAAAATTATCGCAGACGACATCTATCTATACTATACTATTATATAATATCCGAAACATTGAAAGTTTTGATTTCGATTTTCGGTAATTTATTTTATTTAATCTATCTATCTGTACTACAGGTATTATATAATAGCCGAAACATTGAAAGTTTTGATTTTCGATTTTCTCACATATATAACATAACTACAAACTCTTTTAATTATACTTTACTAAGAATTCAAAACCACGACCTTTTTTTATAAAAATATTTATATTTATATATATTACAACAAAATATATTGATAATTTTGACGATTATCTTGACTAACATGCTTAATAAGCTAATAAACTTTTATAAAATCTATAAGTTTTTTTAGATTTAAAATATTAAAGTAGTACTTTTAATTGTTTTTTTTAAAAGGTAGCATTTTCAGAAGTATTAAAATCTAAAAATATTTAAAAGTAAATTTCAAAATTAATTTTAAAGTCGTCTTTGCTTTGCACGGGTTACAGACTTCTATCTATTATTAACAGATGCAGTAATTATTATTAATAGAGGCAGTCTCGAGTCCAGAGAAATTTAATTCATCAAAAAAATTGTTGAACTTACTTTCAAAAAGAAAGGAGAAAAAAGTGTATAATATGTTATACTAGTATATAATATATTTTAATGATAAAATTATATATATTTGATCAAATTTTGCAATTACAAAAATATTCATCATGTATTGATATTAGAAATTATTCGTATATTGCCTAAATTAGGTGAGTGTGTATTTATGAGCTCATTAACCAACGAGCCAAACACGAGCTTTTATCGAACAAAAACGAGCCGAGCCGAGCTCATTAAAACTTACAATTTTGATAGATAAAAAATCCCATTTTTTCTTGGTTTAACGAACTAAAACATTTTTTGTCCAAGCCTAACTCAATTCCCCAATCAATTCTCATTAAACCTAAAATACACGTACTATAAATTACAATTTTAATTTAAAATGTTAGAAATTACAACAAATATTATAAAAATATACCGAATATATTTTATTTTTTCGAGCTTTATCGAGCCGAACGAGCTCGAGTCGAGTTCGAGCCGAGCTCGAGTCGAGCTCACTAATAGCTCGGCTCGAGCTCGTTTTCTTAACGAACATTTTTTTGTATTGGAGCTCGAGCTCAAGTTTTAACCGAACCGGGCCGAGCTCGAGCTTGTTCACGAACATTCATGTTCGTGAACAACCCTAATTATACTTTCATTAGAAAAATATATTCTAACGAAAAGTCTTCGTATTTAAAAAAATTGATGTGTTAACATAATAGAAGGACATTCCCATGTGGGAATCATAAATAAATACAGGAGTATCTATAATATTATAGAGAAAATAAAATGTATTTTCATTTTTTAAAAATTCCATAAATATTAGAAAGTTTTGAAAAAACAAAATTTGGAATTCACTCTGTTTATAGGTTTTAATTTTAAGGAAATAAGTTATTTTATATGATAAGTATCATCAATAATATGTAATGAAGTTGTAATTTTCGGTCCCGAACGAAAGCAGCTCGAAACATGTCTAACGGGAAAGCGGCTCCACAAGAAAGATCTTATTAACTATTAGAATTTGATATTGATGTTATAAAATTTTATTTTATTTTTGGGGTTCGATTTTATGGATAATTGTTTTTATAGAAGTATGTTATTCCCAGAACAATGCAACCTAGATTGTAGAAGGGGGGTTGAATACAATCTAGTTAATTTTACAAAACTTTTTCAAACCTTTTACAGTATGAGTATATGAGTTGGTAAATTAACTAAGAATTGAAACAAGTCATGAACAAAAATGAATTCTTCGAGTTAAAAAGACATGCAGGAGACAAGCAAACTTTTTAAACTTTTCAGGTGGGTTTCTCGGAAAAAGCCCACCTGAGGTGTATATTGAAGAATTCTCTGGTTTTGTTTTTCAACAAACTCCAGCTGCTTACACAGATGATGGAAGAGAGCCTAAGTGTTTTTACATTCAGCTTTGTGCTCTCTACACATACATTTCTATGCTACTCCACACAGTCTTATATACATCGACTGTGTGTTACAAACAAAACCTACAATATAATAAAAAATTATATTTTGGTTCTGCTTGTTCACATGCTCGTCTCAGAAACTATCCTATTCGGGAAATTCCTTGGCTGACATCAAAGATAAACTTGTATAATCCCAAATGGTGCTTTCTGATTGAGTGTGCTGCTCTCTTCAAAAATTACTAAGTCCATGCAATTGACCTAGCTTACAAGCCAATGTGACATCTGTATGAAAGAGACCTCTCCTTGGTTACCCGACTGTCAAGTCACTACCAGCTGAGATAAGCGAACTTGTAGTATTCAAACAGGTCTTCATGCTTGTCAAGCTTTTCCTCTGTGTCCAGTTAGAAGTTAAACTTCTAGGTAGCTGCCTTAACTCTTATTTATCCATCGAGACATAAGAGACAATAGATGACTTCACATTTCACTTGTAGGAATTTGATCCTTCGAATATTTACAATTTTGACTCCCTATTCCATGCATCTTTTGTGTCGTCATCCAGCATCTTTTAGTCACGGGTGTGTAATGATGATTTCTGAGACTGTCCTCAATTCAACCTGCTAAATAAAGAAAACCTTCAAAAGATTCCGTTACATAGATTTGTTTTCCATGTTGAATGAGATGAATATCAGTAGGCATATTAATTCCATATTCGTAGACTACCATTTTACGTCAGATATCAGTAGAAAGGTAATCTCAGAATATCCGTAGAAGTAATATTCCATAACTGTATCCATAGATGAGACATGACATTCTTGACTGCATCCATAGATAGACCATGACCTCCTTAACCGCATCCATAGATAAAACATGACATCCTTAGCTGTTTCTGATGATCAACTTCCTTCGGCTTTTATCCGTAGATATGATGTCCCCAGCTTTTATCCGTAGATGAGAGAAGTTGTTCCTAGCTTCTATCCGTTGACGAGATAAGATGTCCTCAGCTTCTATCCGTTGATGACATATGATGTTTTCAGCTTGTATCCATAGATGAAATAAGATTCCATAACATGATCCATAGAAAGGATACTCTTAGCTTCATCTTCAGATAAAACACCTTGTCATCTTTATTGATTCACCATTACTGAGTTGATTAGGCAGACTTACCACTGAAACACTTGGTGCTTGATTAGACGTTCATTGGCTTGCTTCTGAATTGCTTCCTAACTTGATGACAGAATATCTTCCAATCATTTGGTGTGGCTTTTAGACCTTAGATAGATAAAATGCTTTCCAGTTAGATTCTTGATTTGTCAGCTTCTGTGAACTAGCTTTCTGACAATCAGCTTCGGTGTCAAGATCAAATTCTTGTCTTGAGGATTTTGTTATCATCATTCCAAATCGGTCAACCCTAACAATCTCCCAATATTTATGACTGTTAGAACTGGCATAAATCCTTAATTTGATGATAACAAAACCCTTCAATGTTCTCAGTGATCCTCGAATAGAGATTAAAACTGGACAGAATTTGATGATGCTACAAAAACAAAAATAACAACTTGAAGTTGTCAGATTCCATATACGTTCCTGTAACTTAGTTTATTCCTTCTTCTAAGGGGTTCCAATAGATTGTAATCGAGAGAAGAGAAATTCTGAAGTCTGAGATCTCCTTCTAACTCCCCCTGAGAACAACCTATCTTCTTTTTAACTTCTCCCCCTTTTTGTTATCAGCAATTAAGATAGAAGAGGCACAATCTTAGTTACTGAATAAGATATCTGGGTACAGGAATCCAACATTTCAAGGATCGAAAGATTTCTCTCAAGAATCTCTCTATTCTTGCATCAGGATCTCATCCTGGCTCACTTCACACAACTCACCTTCCCTTACTAAAGGGGTACTCCAAAAAAAATCTCTCCTTTTGCCATGCTGGAAGAAATAGCATGCCTCTCATTCTCTCCCTCTCCTTTTGTTGGGATTTATGGGTGATAACATAGGAACAACTTAACTTTGTATATACTTAATTTTTTAATTAAGTAGAACATACTGTCACAGCCAAAGTATGTTCTTGTAATCAGTATGCAATGTTATTTTAATTGTGTAATTTGGAAGAAGTTCACTTTCTGTGTTCAAGCCTCAAAGAATGCATATTAGATGACAGCATGAATAAAGGTTACTGTCATTAGCATTGACAGTAAGATTACAAGAAGACAGAATGTTGCAAGTCAAGACAGCATATTCACTCTGACAGCAACATTGGCGGAAGACTACGCGACAGCAACTTTAGCCCTCGACAGCAAGTTTGGAAACCTCGACACCACACTATGCGGGGAACTCCTACTGTCACCAAAAGCACATTCCTGTGACAGCAAGCTTTGCGGCAAAAGTAATTGTCTCGAGAAAGATCCTTCTTCTAGGTATCTTTCTCAGTCAAATCCCGTGACAGTTTCAATGTTCAAGAAACAGGCGTGTTGCAGTATCCCTAAGTTGCACCAAGTCTGCAAGACTACGACAGAAGCTTCAAGCACTGCAAACAAAAGCGAATCAATTCAAGAGCAAGGTCAAGTCTCTATTTGCTGAATTGTTTTAGCTAGAAATAGAATGAATCTAGGTTGCTTTCTTTGTAACGTATATCTGACATTGTTAGCAATTTAGGAAAGTCACATGGGTAGACACTTTGTAAGAAGCTGCCACTTGATAATGACAGCAGCTTCACAGACCCGTGTTGATAGTGATAGGATTAGTCTTATACTTAGACTATCAATTCATTCTAGGGAAGAAACGAAGACAAGAAAGTGTCTTGAAGAAAAACCGAAGCTCAAGAATTCTCTCTTGAGGTTGTAGCAACACTTTGCAAAATAAATAAAACATTTATTTTGTGAATCCTGTCTTCTCGATTATACTGTTTGTGAATGCATACATATTATTGATAACATTAAATCTTAGTTTTGGTTGTTGAAACTGAGATTGAATTTTATCAGTATTGCATTCATCCCCCCCCCCTTCTGCAATACACAAGGACCAACAACTGGTATCAGAGCGAACAGATTAACATACATATCTGAGATCACGACGACAATACAGAAATCAAACAGTATCAAGATCCCAACTTTTGATAAAGAGAACTACAGCATTTGGAAAAGAAAGATCTTGTTGTTTATCAAACTTGCGAATCCACTATACCCAGGTATTCTCAAGAATGGTCCTTTCATTCCAAGGAAGGAAATTGAAGCCACAACAGTAAATAGTGAAGTCATTCCTGCACATTGGGTTCCCAAAGATCCCTCTGAATTTTTGGAACCTGAGAAGGAGAAAATGGTGCTAGATGATCACTTGCAACTCATCTTGCTCGATTCTCTCACGTTGGATAAAGCCATGTGTGGAAGTGTGATAAGCTGCACATCTGCCAAGGAGATGTGGATCAGGTTAGCTTTTCTATGTGAAGGAAGTGAAGAAGTTAAGGGCAATCAAAGGCAAATACTCATATCACAATATGAGGCATTCATGGCCAAGCCTGGTGAAGACTTAACTTCCATGTTTGAAAGGTTCAGTAAACTCTTAACTGAACTACAGATACATGGCAAGTACTATGACAGGAAAGAATTAAATGTCAAGTTCCTGCTTACACTACCTGATCACCTTGAACACAAGACAACAGCCATACGAGAAGGAAGAGATCTCAACAATATAACCTTTGAGACACTTTATGGCATTCTGAAATCCTATGAACTTGAACTCTTTCAAAAGAGAGCCATACAGAGTGGAACAAGGAACAAGATGGCCAATATGTCAAGTGCCCTAGTAGCACAAGTGCCAAGGATCACACAACCAAGTGAAGTACTACAAATCACACAACCAACCCCTGTACAATCCTTGAAGATAGAAGAGGTTGTTGAAGATGATGAGAAAGTAGTACTACAGCTCAAGGATGTGGAAGATGAAGACTTCTACACAATGGAGGAACTGGAAAGCATGGACAATCCTACTATGGCCTACATGGCTAAAAAGTTCAAGAACTTTAGGTTCAAGAATGATAGGTCATTCAGGCCCCAAAGCCAAGCATCCAAGTTCACCAAGGGAATCTCATCAAAGGCTGCTGTGGGAAGCTCATCCAAAGGAGGATACAAGACTGGATTTGTGGATAGGTCTAAATTCAAGTGTTACAACTGTGGTGAACCTGGTCATTTTGCTACTGAATTCAAAAGACCCAAACAGGTTCAGAGATTTGAGAAAGGAACTGGTGGATACTCTAAGAAGAATCAAGGTAGAGCCTATGTGGCTGAAGGAAAGTGTTGGGATGAGTCCGATGATGAAGATAAATAAAGAATATGTCAACCTAGCTCTCATGGCTAGCACTGATGAAGTAACATCAACATCTTCAAGTCAGGTACCTTCACTTGTCTTACTTGATATGTCCATTTATGAGTATAAGAAAACCATTAAAGACTTAAGTGCTGAAATGTTCAATGTCTATACTAGCTTATCTGCTGCTAATGAGGAAATCACTAGGCTGAGTAAGCTAAATGAAACACTAAAGTCTGAAAATGAATCTCTTCTTCTCAAAACCAGTTCACTAGACTCTTTAGCTCAGGAGAATGCTAGACTTAAAAATGAATTAAAATGTGCTAAAGAGGTTGAGGAATTCCTGAGGAATGAGATTGCTGAAAATGAATTCAAGATCAAGGCTTATAAAAACTCATCTAAGATAGTTCAGGATTACAATGATAAGCATACAGAAAATCAGACAGTTGGTATAGGTTTTTCTTATGATAGAAGACCTAGAAAGGAAACTGTGATTCAAGATTGTTCTGGAAATGCTGCTGTCAAACCCACCATTCTCAAGAAGGTTAAAACTCCTATTTTCAAAGCTGCAGAAATTGAGTTTAATGAAGAAGCCATGCTCATCAAACAAGAAATTCTTGATGAGGATGAAGGTGTTGACAGCACATTCAAGGATGGAAAGGATACTGTCACAATCCCCAAGACAGTAAACTTACCAAGCAATCAGACAGTAAGTTCAAAAGATGTTGTCACAGTTGGCAAGACAGTATCTTCCAAAGATGCTGTCAAGAATGGTTCCAAGACAGTAACTTCCAAACCTTCTGTCAAGACAGTAGGAATAAAAGGTACTGTCAAGGAAAGTTCGACAGCAACTTCTGAACATACTGTCAATCCAGTAACTCCCAAGTCTAAGAATAGGAATGGTAAGGTAGGTGTCAATAAAGGAAATGGATACACTAATGTTGGAGGTGCTTCTAGGAAACTATGCAATAACTGTGGATCTTCACATCATTTAACACACGTTTGTAAGAATCCAATTGAGGATAAGATCAATGCTACTGAACTCAATGGTAACTTACACAGAACCCCCCTTATGCATAGAACTATGAGTGTCTGTAATAACATTGAATGTATGCCATGCAAGATCACTGCCCTGAGCACATGCTTTAACTTACCTATTCTCACCACTGAAAAATGCTCATACATGCACACTGTTGAGACTTCTGAGCCTGCTGGTGACAGCAAAAAGGCTTCATCCACTAAGAAAAGGATCAAGTCCAATTCTAAGCCTAAGTGGGTGAAAAGAGAAGTCAAACAGGAGGTTATTGATAATGCTTGTGAACTTGTAACTGGAAGAAACTTAGGAGACACTAAAGCTGCAGGACCCAACAAGGATTGGGTACCATATGCATCTTAAATACATTCTGTTTTGCAGGGCAAGAAGAAAGATCAAGTCATGTGGATCATTGACAGTGGTTGCTCAAGACACATGACAGGTGATAAAGCCCTGATATCACACTATGTAGAGAAAGTTGGCCCAATCATAACCTTTGGAGACAACAGCAAGGGTTACACAGTGGGATATGGCTGTCTGGAAATTGGAAATGTTGTCATTGAAGATATTGCTCTTGTGGATGGATTGAAGCACAATCTACTCAGTGTCAGCCAATTCAGTGACAGGGGATTCAAGGTTGATTTTGATATGATGCTGTGTAACATCTATCACAAGAAGGATGGAAGTCTCTCTCTAAAAGGGGTTAGAAAAAGAAGCTTGTTTGTTGCTGACTTAAACTCAACAAAGAAGGATAAAGTTTACTGTTTCTACAGTAAAGCAACTGTTGGTGACAGTATGCTTTGGCATAGGAAGCTCTCACATCTCAACTTCAAAACAATGAATATTTTGATGAAGAAGGAGTTAGTGAGAGGTTTGCCCCAACATGAATTCTGTCAAGAAGGACTGTGTGGAGATTGTCAAATGGGCAAACTAAGGAGAGCTGTGCACAAGTCCAAGCAAATGAACACCAACATAGAAGCACTCAAGTTGATTCATATGGATCTTTTTGGACCAGTCAATGTACCATCTATGGCCAAAAAGAGATATGCCTTAGTAATGGTGGATGATTACTCAAGGTACACTTGGGTGAAGTTTCTTGAATCCAAAGATGAAGCTGCTCAAGTGATTATTGATCAAGTCAGAGTTCTTGATAGAACTCCAAACTCAAAAGTCCAAATCTTGAGGAGTGACAATGGTACATAATTCAGAAATGCCACACTTGGAAAT
The DNA here is from genome assembly GCA_030848705.1 of Heracleum sosnowskyi. Lineage (NCBI taxonomy): Eukaryota > Viridiplantae > Streptophyta > Magnoliopsida > Apiales > Apiaceae > Heracleum > Heracleum sosnowskyi. The sequence goes on from CM061238.1 coordinate 73,082,429, forward strand.
TTCTGTAAAGATGAAGGAATTGTACAACAATTCTCTGCTGCAAGGACTCCACAGCAGAATGGAGTTGTAGAAAGAAAGGACAGGACTCTCATTGAAGCAGCTAGAACTATGTTGCATGATGCCAAACTGCCAACATATTTCTGGGCTGAAGCTATCAACACAACTTGTTATACTCAAAACAGAACCATGATCAACAAAACTCATGCAAGTACACCTTACTATCTGTTAACTGGAAAGAAACCTACTGTCAAATATTTTCATGTGTTTGGGAGCAAATGCTTTATGATGAAGGATAACCATGAGAAGAAAGGAAAATTTGACACTAAGGCATTTGAAGGACTATTTATGGGTTACAGCACAGAAAGGACTGCCTACAGAGTTTATGTTATGGAACACAGGATTATTGAAGAGAGTGTAAATGTCACATTTGATGAAACCAAGTTTCCAGGACTGCATGAAGAAGGAAAGATGCAGACTTTCAGATTTGAGAATCAAGGATACCTGGAAACTGAGGAAATTGTTAATGAAGAGCCTAGCTTCACTCAAAGTGTTGAAGTTGATAAAGATACTGTCAATACCACTACTGTCAACCAAACTCCAGCTCAGTCACAGACCATAACCTCTAACATTCATAACAATGATGACTCTGGAGACAATGAAGAACATGGTGAAGACAATGGGATTGGTGAGCATTCAACTCAACAAACAGAAGCAACTGTTCCTGTACAATCAAGTAGCTTGCCCAGAATCACCAAGTGGAACAAGGATCACACAAATGACCTTATCATTGGTGAACCTACTTCTGGAGTTAGGACAAGGAAGAAAGTCTCTGCTGACATCATGTTTTCATGCTTCCTGTCTCAAATGGAACCCAAGACAACTGATGAAGCATTGTTGGATTATGACTGGGTGATAGCCATGCAAGAAGAGCTAAATCAGTTTGAAAGGAACAATGTATGGAAGCTGGTTCCAAGACCTAAGGGAAAGTCAGTCATTGAGACCAAATGGGTTTTCAGAAACAAGCTTGATGAAAATGGATCAGTGACAAGAAACAAAGCAAGGCTAGTGGCTAAGGGTTACTGTCAACAGGAAGGAATAGATTATGATGATACATTTGCATCTGTTGCAAGACTTGAAGCTATAAGAATCTTTCTAGCCTATGCTGCACACTGCAACTTCAAAGTATTTCAGATGGATGTCAAAAGTGCCTTCCTAAATGGAGAGTTGGAAGAAGAAGTGTATGTTGAACAACCACCAGGGTTTGAGGATGCTGAAATGTATGATTTTGTATACAAACTCTTCAAAGCTTTGTATGGACTAAAGCAAGCACCCAGGGCATGGTATGACACACTTTCCACCTTTCTTTTGGAAAATCAGTTTACTAGAGGAGTTGTGGACAAGACACTTTTCTACAAACACCATGGCAAGGACATCATTCTAGTACAAATCTATGTGGATGACATCATTTTTGGTTCTACAAATGAGAAGCTGTGTGAGAAGTTTTCCTCTCTCATGAGTAACAAATATGAGATGAGTATGATGGGAGAATTGTCATTCTTTCTGGGATTACAAATTCTTCAACAACCTGATGGAATCTTCATTTGTCAAGCTAAATACATCAAGGAACTTCTCAAAAAATTCAACTTGGAAGATTCATCACCTGCAAAGACACCAATGTCCACATCAACTAGTCTGGACCTTGATCCTAAAGGAAAGAAAGATGACTCAAGCACCTATAGAGGCATGGTAGGATCTCTCCTATACTTAACTGCTAGAAGACCTGACATCATGTTTGCTACATGTCTCTGTGCAAGGTTTCAAAGTGATCCAAAGGAGTCTCACTTAGTAGCCATCAAGAAAATCTTTAGATACCTAAAAGGCACTCCTCATCTAGGCCTTTGGTATCCCAAGAACACTGGATTTGATCTAATTGACTACTCAGACTCAGACTATGCTGGATGCAAGATTGACAGAAAGAGTACTACTGGTAGCTGTCAATTTCTTGGTGGGAGATTGGTCTCATGGTTTAGCAAGAAGCAGCATTCAGTTTCTACCTCAACTGCAGAAGCTGAGTATATTGCTGCAGGCAGTTGCTGTGCACAAATTCTATGGATGAAGAATCAACTTCAGGATTATGGTCTAGTGTTAAGAGATATTCCTATCTACTGTGACAACACTAGTGCCATAGCTATTTCAGACAATCCAGTTCAACACTCTAGGACAAAGCACATTGATATAACACATCATTTTATCAGAGAGCATGTTGAACAAGGAACTGTGAAGCTGATTTATGTTCCAACTGACAAGCAACTTGCTGACATCTTCACTAAGCCATTGGATGAAGCAACCTTCAACAGGTTGGTAAGTGAATTGGGAATGCTGAATCTGGTATGTTGATTTACTCAGTTTTCTATATTTCCAAATTCTCTTTTGAAGCTCATGACAACAACTTCAAACCTGCTGTCAAGAGAAGTTACTGTCTACTTGGTCTATGTCTGTTATGTGACAGCATGTGTTGATTTGACTTTTCATGTCAGTATTTTGTGCCAGTCTCATACTTTTAGACCGTGTATGACATTAATGTGGTTACTTGTTTAGTTTGAGAGATAAAAATCTGTTCCATTGGACTTTCACACCTTTTTGCATTAATCTGTAGGATTAAAGGAGGACACGACCATTAATTACTTTTGTGGTAGTTGTATGGGTACTCTAACTGTTGACCATTAGACTTTAATCCTTAGACGGTTTTGCCTATAAATTAACCTTAGGTTTCACCAGTTTGCTCTCAGTTTTAAAGTAAATAATGGAAAACAAAGTAGGAATTGAAGTCGGGCTAAAACGGTGCGATAGTGAACCCTACAATGAAGAGGTTGAGGAGCTCTTCGAGGTGCTGTTGGATGCCCTCGATGAAATAGACGAGGAAAAGGAAAAGGAGGAGGAGGCCAAGGTGCAAGAAGAGGAGAAGGAGCTTCAGGCACTTCTCAAGGAAGAAGGTCGCACTGAAGAAGTGGTTAAGGAAGAGCTTTTAGAACTAGTTGATAAAATCATAAAATGATGTACTCAATGCTTTATTTAAGTGATTTTATTAATAATAATAAAGGTTCTTGTTTTTGTGGTTTTGAGTTTATGATTTGTCTGTGTTAATTGCATAATATCTGTGTTCAAAAGATTACATTGCTAAATCCATAATTTGTCAATTTTAGGTTAAGTTTATGAATAAAGCATTATAATAAGTTCATGACAGAAACAATTCCCAATCGAAGTTACTGTCATTAAGAAGGATACTGTCGTGTGTTTCTTGACAGCAACCTTCTTGACAGCAGGGAAAGACTTTCTGTCAAGACTTGTAAAGGATACTGTCATTCATATGCTTAACGGTGACAGCAAGTTTTTGCGCAATAGTTGATGTCGCGCAAAACCTACTGTCACCACCTCTTATTACTGACAGATTGTTTCTAGCGCACAGGTTACTGTCAACAATAGTGGACCGTTGAAATTGGATATTTATCCCACGTTGGTCAGTGAATAACGGGCAGTAACTCACATGTTATAAGAGTGGGTTAAGACACGTTCTTTAATTCCACTTTTTGTGCACAACGTTTGAGATACCTCTATTTATTCCCCAGTTACTCAGACATATCACTCTCATCGAACTCAAGGCAAAATACTTTTCTTAGAGCAAAAAGCCACTTTCTTACTTTCTTCTTTTCCTGAAATCTCCATGGCACCCAAACAGACTCTCTCTCAAACAAACTTCGATGGCATCTTTTACCCAAATGATGCTGGTGAAGGTTTCAAAGGACTGGTGTTTTTCTTAAACAAGTCCTATCTTGGTTCTGCCATTACCTCAACACCCATTCTCGACTTAGACAGAATTGAGGCATTTTGGCAAACTGCTGTTGCTCAAACGGAGGGTGAGAACCCATCCATTCAATTCACAATCAATGGGCAACACTACACTCTTACAGCTGAGGTCATCAACACTGCTCTTGGAATTACACTTCAAGAAGGCAGAAATTTTGCTGAACTTGCTGATGATGACACTCTCAAGAAGCTCTTTTTGAAGATTGGGTATGCTGGCCCTATTCTCGAAGAGGGCACAACCAAATGGTATCCGTCTGGTGAAATGGATAGGAAGTATCTGCGAAAGGAGTGGAGCATGATACTTGATGTGATGGTCAAGGTGTTCTCTACCAAGTCCACAGGCTGGAATGGAATACCCTCCTACATCAAGAAACTGACACATTCTCTTGTCCATGGATACAAGGTGAATGTTGGATCTCTCCTCATGGCACACCTCAGGGCTGCCATAGGTAAGAAGGTATCAATCTACCCTCGCTTTCTTATGCTGTGCATTAATTCATTCTGTGATTTTAATAATGATGCCCTTCGTTTAGAGGCTTGCTCAGTTTTGAAAAAGAACACTCACACACTGTTATCCTCACAGAATCTCAATGCACATATTCCACTTTGTTTCACACAGCACATGGTTGATCAAGTGTCCAACCCTGATTTACCATTACCCTGAGGGTTATGACTCTTTCACTCTTGAGAATGAAACTGAATTAGACCCAAATTCAGTTAACCCACATTCAACACCATACACTCAGCCTAGGCCCTCTAGACTTTCCAAAGCCCAAAGAGAAGCCTTGCAAGAATCCAGAAAAAGGCCCTTAGAAGCTGATGTTGGTGGTAGCTCTGTTAGTCAAGAGGGAGACACTGCACCTAGTACAACAAATAAGGAGGATAGTCAAACAGAACCCACAATGGTTCCCCCTGAGCCTAGGAAGAAGAGAGCTAGGAGGACTAAAACCACTGTTAGCCAAGCTGCAGTTTCTCAACAAACTGTGGTTACTGAAAGGGATTCAAACACCTCCCTAGATGTGCCTTCTCAACAAGGTGCATCTATTGAAATTGGTATGTCTCCCAAGGCACCCTGTACAGAGTCTGCACAAACTCATTGTTCACAACCTGAGGAACCTCCACTTGAAGAAACACACAGTGAGTTAGGGCACAGTGAGGATTTCTCTATTCCTTTTGATGATTCACATGTTTCACCTGTGAATCAGCCCCCACTCTCTGCTACACTTTCACCTTCTTCCTTCCCTACCCATTCTTTTGTTTCTTCTCCACAACCTAGAGAAGGGGACAGTCCCAACCCTTCAGGTTTTGATCATCCATCTCCAATCATGGATGAGCCCCCATCTAGTGGTCCACAAGAACCCATTTCTCAAAGTGAAATGGACACCACTCCTCCAAACACTGAGCCAGGGCAAAGTGGTAGTTTGTCAGAAAATGAAACAGCCAACACTTTGTCTGAACTCCAAGGAGCATCTTACCTTCAGGAAGATGCTGTCACAGCCTCTGTTGCTGTCAAAGACACTGGCAATGTTGCTGTCCTGGACACAGCTGCTGTCATGGGTGGAGAGAAAGATACTGTCACTACAGAACCTACTGTCACTCCACATCCCAAAGATACTGTCATGCCAGAACCTGCTGTCCAGACTCCAACTGACAGTAACATTTCTGCCAAAGATACTGTCCAGTCCTCTCAGCCTGATTTTGATGCTGTAATCATTGAGGATACCTCTGATGATGATCTACCTCTTGCCAAACTCTTAAAGGTACATTCTAAATCTTCTCCTTCCATGCATGTTAGTACTGCTCATACCCATGCATCTAGGTTGAGTGGGGGTGTACAAAAGAAAAGAGAGATAAAAGAAAAGAGAGGTGAGCATAAAAATGAGAGGCAGCCAAATGAGCTGGCAAAAGGAGAGGGACTTGAGCATGTCCAGAGAGATTTTGAGGGAGCCCACACTATTCAGGCATTAGGCCTTGAGAGTCAATCTGTGAGGAGTGATGAGATCACTCAAAAACACCCTGAGAGTGTGAGAACCCCCATAGCCTCCAAGCCCCTTTCTTTTCCTTCCCCTCCAAGAAGGTTAAGGTATGGTGGCCCCTCTGCTACTTTTGGTAACATGATTGCAGCTCTGGAAGGACAGTGTGCTACTTTGCACTCCAAGATGGACTCTCTCTCTCAACTGGTGGTTGATGGTTTTGCTGCTACTCAGCTCTCTATCCAGTTCCTTACTGACCTAGTAGCTGCCAACTCAACTAAGGGGGAGAAGGTAGCAAGATCAGAATCATTATCTATTCAGGAATCAGGTGGAACTCAGGGGGAGCCAGTAACTGTGAAGACCAAAGGGGGAGCTAAGGGGAAAGCAATGTCTAAGGGGGAGCAAGTCAAACCAAGCAGTGGACAACCAAAGGATAAAGCTGAAGAACTTGGATGGAGAAAGGGTGTTGATGTCTAAGGCAACTCAAGATGCACTGCAAAGAAGACCTGCATCTAGACACCCAATTCTACCTCCTGTGACAATTAGAGAGCCAACTTTAGAAACTCAAGAATCTGCTCTACAAAGAAGATGGAAAGAAATGGAGGAACAGAATAAGGTTGGGAAAGGTAAAGGGAAACTGCCTGAAACCATCCATAAAGGAAATACTTGGTCAAATGGTACTGAGTATGATCAAGAAGAAGTCAATACTTTAATGGTGGATTACAGGGAGAGCACATTACACAACCATGACAGTGAATTTAGCAGTTTGGTGGAAGAAGCAATGAATGCTCCAAACAACCATCCAACCAACACCACAAAACTGTTAAAGGATCAAATCACCAGTGTCAGTGTAATGGTGAATTATGAGAAAAGATGGGTTGTAAGTATCTATTTCACTTCTGGCATATCTTATTTCATCACAATACAGTTATTACAGAGTCTGCCAGCAAAGGTGTTATGTTCTTTGAAGGGAAAGATCAGGGCAACTCAAACACCATTCAATGAAATATTGGATATGCAAATCCAGAACCTGATCACACAGAAGCTACCTGAAGTCTACACAAATCCACCAAGTGTTTTCTACAGATCTAAAACTAAGGATGGCACAAGAAGAAACAGCTTCATGAATTTGGTTAGCCCATCCAGAATGGAAAGCAAGTCAATTCTGAAAGTGTTAGATGGAATACTCAGTTCAAATGCCAATCCAGGAAGAGTTCATGCTGTTCAAGAGATCTACAAAATGCTGGTGTTGAGAGACAAGGCACTTGGAGCTAGAGTGAAGGAACTAATCTCTAGAGCCAATGCCAAAAGAAATGATCAAGGTGGAAGCTGTCTCTATGACATTCCTCCTCAGGATGATGATGATGATGATGAGGTTGGAGGTGGTGAAGCTTCTAGAAATGCTGGAAATGCTGGTGGAAGTAATTCTGGGAATACTGGTATTCAATCTCAGAATGAAGGCAATGAAGAAACTCCTAGTCAAGAAAAGAAAGATGATGATGCAACAGATGAAGAGGAGCCAAGAATACTGGAAGCTTTGGAGGCAAGCATTCTTAGATGTGCTATTGATTGCATAAATGCAGAAAAAGATGATGTCACCAAAGGTACTGTCGACAAGGATACTGTCATAGAAGATGCTGTCATGGAAGATACTGTCGACAAAGGTACTGTCAAGAAAGGTTCTGTCAAGGATGAAACCAAAGCTACTGTCAAGCCCAAAAGACTGAAAGCTAAAGCAAAAGCATGGTTGTCTAGATAGAAACCTGAAGGAAAGCACAAGTACTCAGGAAAGGAAAAGGCCACTGGATTTGGCAGGAATCTTAAGAAGCCAATTCAATCAATACCTCCCAACAGTCTTAAGATACAACAGATGCAATCTAGAGAAATCAAGAGTGTTGAGGTTAAGATAGATGCAAATCAAGAGGTCACTGAGTACATTCTGTGGGGGGAAGAATCAAGATCTACCAAGGTTGATAAGGATTTCAATCTGGTATCCACATCAACCAGTGGTAAGATATCAACCTTAGATAAAAGGAGAATTGACTTCTTCTACCTGGAAAGAATGGTAGAGTTGCTGGAGAGCTATGATAATGTTCCAGAGTCTGTTATGGAACATATTCTGAAATATCAAGCTGATAGGGATGCTGAATTCTATCAGAAATTTGGCTACAACTTTGCAGATTTTGATGATGCTGATATTTCAACTGATTTACCAGCTTCTCCTATACCATATCACTGGTACTATGAGTTTGATGATTCACCCACAGAAGAAAGGCAAACCCAACCCACAGAGGAAGGGCAACCCAAGCCAAGCAAAAGACCTGACTCTTCTCAGTACTCTCAATATCAGTCAGAACTTGATAAGAAGGAAGCTGAACTCCTGGAAAGATGCAAGACTGCCAACAAGGCAGAAAGTGAAGCTCCAAATTATCAAACATGTATGCTGGAAAATCCCTTAAGAATCAAGCATCTAAAAGAAGAAATCTATGTTTGCAGCTTGCACAAGCTAAAAACAACTATTCTGAAGGATTTACAGTATATGGTAGCTGGATCAATTCATCCCCTGGAGCAGATCTGTTCTGATAAAATAGAGGAATTATTGGAAAGGAGAAAAGGAGAAGATTCAAAGCTGGACAAGCAAAGGAGGATGTCTCTCAATGCTTACCGTGGAAGTAGATTCAAGCTCATTCATGAAGAACTCCACTTCAGAAGCTATCCATTTGATCAAGAGCAATGGTTGAATCTCAGGGATGCTAGTTCTCTTATTTCTCCTACTATCAAGAAGATCATTGAAGAAATAGAAGATGCTGCAGTCACACCTGCTGAAATCTCTCTTGTAGAAGGTCTAAGAGGCTGCTTGGTAGAAGCTCTCAGAAGAGAGGAAGTAACAAGACAGAAGAGGAAATCTCAAGCTAAGTAAACATTCTAAATCCATTTTGATCTTGTTAGTTAAGTTTTCAGTATATATTGTAAATTTGTTGTTATTGTCCATAAAAACAAATTGGGGGAGATTGTTGGGATTTATGGGTTATAGCATAGGAACAACTTAACTTTGTATATACTTAATTTTTTAATTAAGTAGAACATACTGTCACAGCCAAAGTATGTTCTTGTAATCAGTATGCAATGTTATTTTAATTGTGTAATTTGGAAGAAGTTCACTTTCTGTGTTCAAGCCTCAAAGAATGCATATTAGATGACAGCATGAATAAAGGTTACTGTCATAAGCATTGACAGTAAGATTACAAGAAGACAGAATGTTGCAAGTCAAGACAGCATATTCACTCTGACAGCAACATTGGCGGAAGACTACGCGACAACAACTTTAGCCCTCGACAACAAGTTTGGAAACCTCGACAGCACACTATGCGGGGAACTCCTACTGTCACCAAAAGCACATTCCTGTGACAGCAAGCTTTGCGGCAAAAGTAACTGTCTCGAGAAAGATCCTTGTTCTAGGTATCTTTCTCAGTCAAATCCCGTGACAGTTTCAATGTTCAAGAAACAGGCGTGTTGCAGTATCCCTAAGCTGCACCAAGTCTGCAAGACTACGACAGAAGCTTCAAGCACTGCAAACAAAAGCGAATCAATTCAAGAGCAAGGTCAAGTCTCTATTTGCTGAATTGTTTTAGCTAGAAATAGAATGAATCTAGGTTGCTTTCTTTGTAACGTATATCTGACATTGTTAGCAATTTAGGAAAGTCACATGGGTAGACACTTTGTAAGAAGCTGCCACTTGATAATGACAGCAGCTTCACAGACCCGTGTTGATAGTGATAGGATTAGTCTTATACTTAGACTATCAATTCATTCTAGGGAAGAAACGAAGACAAGCAAGTGTCTTGAAGAAAAACCGAAGCTCAAGAATTCTCTCTTGAGGTTGTAGCAACACTTTGCAAAATAAATAAAACATTTATTTTGTGAATCCTGTCTTCTCGATTATACTGTTTGTGAATGCATACATATTATTGATAACATTAAATCTTAGTTTTGGTTTTTGAAACTGAGATTGAATTTTATCAGTATTGCATTCATCCCCCCCCCCCCCTCTGCAATACACGAGGACCAACACCTTTTGCCTGGACACAAGCCAGCCACTCCACTAACTCCCTTCCCACAAACCTATAGATGTCTCAACTATATTGAATTCCTTGATACTCAGTCAGAATGAGCCGAATAGTTTTTCAAGAAAGAATCATGGAACTCAACATTGTTGGTCTACGGATAATCGTTGGTTAAGCTTATCTGTAGATTGAAAGACACCTTTCTATAGATGAAGGATATCCATAGAGGATTTGGAAAAATGGGCTTGTGAAGTAGAAATTGATGTAAGTTCTGTGAAGATTGAATGTGACATATAAGTGCACAGTGCTTATATCAAAATCCTCAAAAAGAGACTAGTGATCCAACGAATTCTCTGAAAGAGAATGACCACTAGGTGAATGGAGTTTCTCCAAGAGTTCAGAAAATGGAGAATCAAGTACAGATGAGTTGTATGCTGCAATTATCACTTAATGAGATGAAATGGACTGGGGACTGCATCATCACATTTGAAGAAGATGCATCAAACTGAATTTAAGAACATTGTGTGCTCCCCTTGTGCCCGTGCATATATTTTCTTTCTACTTCAGAAACAGAAAGGATAATAATCCACATTATGAACACAGTGTCCCAATCCCTCATTAGTGCTCCTGGATCAGAGCATTTTTCAATGATCATAGTCTTTTGGGAGACTATAATCAGAAAAGAGCTAATCCTTTTTGACCATTATGCCTTTTTGAGAAGACATAAGGCAGTTTGGCTGGTAATCTCACCCTCACCTTTTCTTCTAGTGGTTTCTTGATATTCACCACTGCCCTCACCCTCACTTAACTCCTTCATCACTCCCCACTGGTTAAGATTTGCTAGAATTTTGCAACTACAGTTTGTTGAGAAACTGTATAGGGGGTTAGGAGTTATTTATCACAATTAGGGTGTAGCTGATAGGGTAGAGAACTTGGGGGTCATTCCAATCAGTTCTCATCTCAGTTTTTGAAAAGGCAAAGAAAAAGATTTATATTTTAGTAAGTGAGAGTTTGATAAGGATAAGATGATTACCTTTCCTTTATCAATGATGAACTGTTAAGAGCCTTCTCCATTGAAGGTTTATTCTCCTAAAGTCCAAGATTGCCAGCTTTCCCATTAATTGTTAAAACATCCTCATAGAGACCATCAGAAGCTGCAAAAACCTTAACTTGATAGATTGTCAATTTCTTTCAAATTCATTCAAGTTTTCTTCTGATGTTTCTTCAGTGAGTTCATGCAAAAATGAAACAGTTTTTGTGTTGCTCAAAGAGCTCACTATTCTGTTAGTTGAACAATTAGGGCTACTTGATAAATTAATCAAAGGTATCCTTAAACAGATAGATTTTATAAACAATCTTTGATTAATTCATCGAAAAGAAAAGTATGTAATTAATTTTTATTGATGGTGTATTTGAGATGTTTGTCTTTTTATTTAAGGAAATGAGTCTAGTTAACATGCAAGCCAATTTTTAACAGGTTAAACAGGTTAAATGGATTCAAATGCAAAAACGAAAGAAATTAAACATGCACATCACACACAGCAATCTAATAAAAATGGGGGAAACCCCCATAATTCATTAAAAAAAATTATTACAATTACATAAAAAAACTTAAAAATAATAAGGACTGGAAAACATCCCAGCCCCCCTTGTCCCGTGCCCGCTCCCTAGAGAGACAAACAGACAGCTGTTAAGCAGCTGCTGCAGCCTCCCCGGAGGCTCCTTCAGGGCCTCCATCAGGACCTCCCCAGCGGTTGCGAGCCATGAGAGCATCGAGAGTAGCTCTCATTCTTCGAATCTCTTCATTCTCCTCCCTGATGGGAGGTCAATCTTCTCTTGCAACAGGAAGATTTTGTCCATAGTGGACAAGCGGTTGAACTCCTCAGGAATGATGTCAAGAATTGTTGAGGCCATTTTTGAAGAAGTGTTTAGAGATTAAGATGAAGAAATGAGAGCTCAACCTGTGCCTTTAAATAGGCAGGGAGCTACAAGATAACCCTTGTGTTTAACTAGGGTTAAATGGGAGTTAGAAAAAGCTAAAGAGACATGCATTAAAACGCTCTAGAGAAAACGAAGAGACTACTCGAGTTCCTAGAGTGGAAAAATGTGTCTCAGCTCAGATAATTTTTTTTTATCATGACACATATATTTTGTATAAAGATAAGAATAAAACTAAATAGTCGGTCATATAAATATGTTCAGCTAAATAATAGTAAACTGAAATCTCTAGAAAAAAAGAATTAAGAATATCAATACTTTTAAATAATGTAACATGCAAATTATTTGAATTTTTTGAGATACTTATTCAGCTGACATCATTCATTAAATGTATGACATTTGACAAATGATATCTCTGAACATTTATCCATAGAAAATTCAAAGAACAACAATGCACTTAGCTTGTTAATGTCTGGAGATGATCAACTATTTAATATCAGTGAGAAAAGTAGCTTGCTATCTCATTGAATATTACTCAGAAGATTATTTCTAGACGACTTCACTTAGTGCATAACATCATTCAATTGCATTGACTTGCCAAGATAACTAAAACAAAAACAAACAAATAAAACACATAAAATAAACAAATAATTCCAGAGATTGAAATCACTGGTTGCATGCATTTAACACAGATATGTAAGAGAGTAAGAAATCATTACATGCCAAACTCATTTATCAACTCAAGTGAGTTGCTGCATTGAAAGCTTTGGCAAGATATCTGGTTAAATGTTGTTCCCTTGGAACACAGTGTAGTTCCACTACAACATGCACAACACTTCTTCCAATAGCACGATGCATGAGGTTTATGTGCTTGACTATTTTGAGAAATGCTTAAATGCTTCAACTGCATCTTGTGATTTGTCATTAAGCTAAGCATTTCTTTTGAGCCACGACGTGAACTTACTTCCTTGGGTTAACATGAATTGTGCTATGTCTTATTGATTAGGAATTTATCCTGCAAGAATCAACATCTAGACAACCAATTAGAGCATATCAAGTATCTCTTGGATTATCAAATACTGAATAATTGATAATCTTTTGAGATACCACAAAGATTCCAAGAAAAGTTTAAATACTAGCACATAAACATGTGGTTAACATAATTTATAGCATTCTGTTACTTAGTCATGAGGGAGATCACCAATTATCTTTTCAAAACACAAATGTCCTACCAAGGTACTCAATTTAGTTATGTCAAGAATTGGTATGAGAATTCTTAGAAGAATACTCACTTATCTCCTCAGAACTTCTTTGCATGAGCTTTTTAGCATAACAACACAGCTACTGATCAGTGATGCTAGATATTACATAAACTACACGTATCTCAGCAAAGGATAAGACTTGCAAGGGCTGAGATTTAGATTTACAAATTTCTACAGATATAGACACTGTCTTTTTGCACTTTCCTTATAGGAGCAAAAGTAGTATCCATAGGTGTAGAAAATTATCTACGGATAGTCAGTATCCATAGACAAAGAAAGAAACAAATCCAGTGTTGTGAATGACTATCTATGGATAAGGATATCCATCGATAAAGTAAATTTTGACTCAGACAAAATTTTCACTCCTTCTGGAAAACTTAGTTTTCAAGAAGGTTATTTAAACACTGGCTACACATAAGACATCAAAAATATTGAAATTAGTTCGTACCTCACTTACTTACCATTCTGAAGAGGATGTTTGATAAACAGCTTGGTACTGATGTCTTCTTCACGAGTCACACTTGGATCAAAGGTATTTCCACTGTATTGTCCAACATAGAATCCCTTTAGAGAAATACTTTGGTGAACCTGATCTTAGCACAGTAGGTTTAGAGATTTGCAAGGCAGATGTTCCACTCATTTCTTTAACCATGACTTTAACTTCAAGGAGAAAGATTGGATGTCCATGAAGTAGACATGCAGATTTGTGGAAGCTGGAAGATCTTGCCTTAATACAAGTGAACACCTTATTCCTTCAACCCAATAATTGTCTTCAAGAGTACTTTCTTCTGGATCTTTGGAATAAGCTGCTTATGGTAGGTGCAGGTCTTGAAGATGTAAGAATGTTCCCATCAGTATGATTATGTGAGGTTGATCTTTAACTCAGAAAAACTCCCCCTAAGTTCATTGGGGTGATAACTCAGAGTTGTGATCCACCTATGAATGCTTCACTTTTGCTTCCTGCGGATGCTTCATTCTGGCTTCCTACGGATACTCCATTTTGGCTTCCTACGGATGCTCCAATTGGCTTCCATCAGATACTCCACTTATCCTTTCTATGAATGACTCATTTGAACTTGAATCATTCATAGTCCATGAGAATACTCATGGAGACACTGATCCATCCTCATAATCATCATCTTCTTCATACCAAAAACCACCTTCCATTTCAAACCTAAATCTGAGAATTCCATAAAATCTCTCATCAATAAGCTTGATTTATCTGGCATCATTAGAAACAACATGTATAGACTCCATAAAAATGTTGATTCATTGACTTAAAGCATTGTGGGCTTTTCCAGCTACATGCACTCTTCTTGAGTTGCATACCCATCCTGGGTTTCCGAGTAGATAAAACATCTGATCTTTGACAGGATGTCTTCTTGAAGTTGCAGAAGTAGATTAACACTTTCTGAGAAAGGCTCCCCCTGAGTAGATGTACCCAACAGACAACTCTTCAGAAAAGAGCACAAGATACTGTGGATGGCTACTTACTTTCCTATATACATGAATGTCATCTCTAATGAAAGATAATCAGAAATGCTCGTAGAAGAAACCACCACTCTCAGCTACACCTCTACTTCCTCTTAGCAAAGATCTTCTCTTCCACTCATGAATTACTTGAGAATGTTTATCCAGATGTCAGTTAAACTTAACTATGTGAAAGGTTAAGTATTCGATCATGGACTTAATGTTCTTCAAGCAATTTCCCACACAGATTCCCTTATCTCCTTTAACTAAGCTTCTATTACTTCCTTGGCTAAGGAATGTGAAAAGAGAAAACTGTTGGCAACACTTATACACACAATTTGATGATCCCTCCTTCAGGTGCTTGAATGATCAAGAAAACATTCTGGTGCAATAAGTAGCACCAGCCACAACTTTCCAGAACTCAAACAGTTATCCTGATTTTCCAAGCAAAGTCTCTGCATATTTTTTTCATTTGTTTAATAAGATCTCTTCACACTAAATTCTTGAGCTAAATTCTTTGGCGAGATTTCATGTGCAGTGGGTGAAGGAGTTTATCAAATGTATGATATGTCTTGTTCTTGATAGAGGTCTTCTATTGCTTCCCTTAATGGCATGCATCCTTTTAACCCATCATTGGCAAGACTTGGGGTTCCTCTAATCACGACTCAGATAGCTTCTTATTCACTGGCTACAAATATCCTGATTTTGCCTTGATACAAAGAGGTCAAAAACATGCAATCCTCCAAGGCAGTAAACAAATCAGCTACATACACTTTTCTAACAAGTGTCCAGTGATTACCACTTCATTGTCTTTCCATTGATGGACAATGCAGACTACAAATACAAAGTTTCCTTTGTCACATGCTTGATAGATACATAGCAAGTAATGCTAATATCCATCAACTAATGCTTCAACCCTAACTGATGATATTGTTTGCCAAAGTCATGCTTCATTACTTAATCATGACTATAAATATCATCTCTACTTATCAGTAGAGGGGCTACGTTCCTCTGAGAAATTAGTGAGCAGGACAGAAATCTAGTAGGAAGCTAAAGCTCTGTATCTTCCTCCTGCACACTTTCTAAACCAAATCAAGCTGGCTTAGGTACCCAAGTTTCCTTGAGCTTTGGCTTTATAGCTTTTATGACTGTCATCCTCTTTTTCTGAGCTTTGAGCTTCAAAGGTTTCGAACCCTTCTCATCCCTAGACTCTGACATTGAGAGATCGGCATCCACATGTTGCTCAAGAATATCAAAATTTGATGCTCGGCAAGGAAATGTTTGAGCATACAAATCATTCAAGTCAGGAATGCTCCATGACATTTGAGGCATATTGAATTCATACCAATATGGATGGGGAACAAATGGCATGTTCACATATCTTGTTGAATCTCGAGAATTGTGAGCAAAAATGTGATGCATGACAGGCATATCAGTCATAGGCAGTTGAGTAGATCTTGTATGAACAAATCTGCAAGAAGTATACAAGTGATTAACTCTACCACATCGAATGCAGGGCTTTCTGGTAGCACTTTCCTCTGATGGGTAGTTGCTACTACAGTCAATCATTGTCGTTCCATTCAAGCTTTCCTCTTCATCTGACTCTTCTTCCTTGATGGTTTTGCTTCTTAGTGATTGAACCTGATTCTTGAAGCTTGGTCCAACCATATTGCTCAGTTTCTCTAGAGTCTGATTACTCCTAAATGGTTTTACCATCTTTGGAGCAGTCTCCACATCCTCTAGCTTCTTGTTATTGCACTTCCAGGTCTCTTTACAAAATGTGTCCATTCCTTGAGATTTGATAATGTTGGACACGATGTAACTGGAATTATTCCATCTTGCAATAACCTCTTATTCCTTTCTCAGTTGCTCTTTCAAAACCACTTCTCTTTTTAAGACAACCTCAAGTTCATGTTTAGCATTCATGCATTCAACAAGTGTTTCATTAAACTCAGATACTTGAGTTTCCAACATAGCATTTATCTCACCAAGCATAACATTAGTTGCTTTGAGTCTGACATTTTCTTCAATGAGATTGTTAAAGGAAATACGCACAACATGTAATTCATCAATTAAACTCATTGCAGTGTTGTAACATACTTCTTTAACATGCTTAGTTGGCTTCACAGAAAATACATGATTTCTGGTTGAACTTGCTTCTTGATTGTCATAGGCTGTGGGTGCAAGGTTGATAGATCCCTCTGTTGATGTAGAACAACCCTTTTCAGTTGAAACCCTTCGCTCAAAAAGGACTTCATCTTCCAGTGTTGTTCCTTCCTTGCCCTTGCCTGTTGTGGTCTTGATACATTCACAGATCTTCAGTTTGAATGTTGAGCTTGCTGCTTCTGTTCTCTCTTCTTCTTTCAAATCTTGGTTGGAGATGACCACATCTCTTGTTGTTGTCTCTCCTTCTTCAATGATAATCTTTGCATCCTGCATAGCCTCAAGATTTGAGCACTCAAGAGTACTTAACAGGCTGCTAAGATTTAGATCTTTGGGTTCAGGAGTATATCCAGAGATATGCTTCCATTTTCTGGGTAAAGAGTTTGCAAACTTCAACTTTGAGTCTTTGTTCGACAACTCATTCTCAGCTTCTTCATTGTCACCTCTTTCCATGGTTGCAGTTGCTTTTGATCTTTAAACTTCTTGTGTGTTAGAAGCCTGCTCTGATACCAATTGTTATTCCCAGAACAATGCAACCTAGATTGTAGAAGGGGGGGGGGGTTGAATACAATCTAGTTAATTTTACAAAACTTTTTCAAACCTTTTACAGTATTAGTATATGAGTTGGTAAATTAACTAAGAATTGAAAAAGCCATGAACAAAAATGAATTCTTCGAGTTAAAAAGACATGCATGAGACAAACAAACTTTTTAAACTTTTCAGGTGGGTTTCTCGGAAAAAGCCCACCTGAGGTGTATATTGAAGAATTCTCTGGTTTTGTTTTTCAACAAACTCCAACTGCTTACACAGATGATGGAAGAGAGCCTAAGTGTTTTTACTTTCAGCTTTGTGCTCTCTACACATACATTTCTATGCTACTCCACACAGTCTTATATACATCGACTGTGTGTTACAAACAAAACCTACAATATAATAAAAAATTACATTTTGGTTCTGCTTGTTCACATGCTCGTCTCAGAAACTATCATATTCGGGAAATGCCTTGGCTGACATCAAAGATAAACTTGTATAATCCCAAATGGTGCTTTCTGATTGAGTGTGATGCTCTCTTCAAAAATTACTAAGTCCATGCAATTGACCTAGCTTCCAAGCCCATGTGACATCTGCATGAAAGAGAACTCTCCTTGGTTACCCGACTGTCAAGTCACTATCAGCTGAGATAAGCGAACTTGTAGTATTCAAATAGGTATTCATGCTTGTCAAGATTTTCTTCTGTGTCCAGTTAGAAGTTAAACTTCTAGGTAGCTGCCTTAACTCTTATTTATCCATCGAGCCATAAGAGACAATAGATGACTTCACATTTCACTTGTAGGAATTTGATCCTTCGAATATTTACAATTTTGACTCCCTATTCCATGCATCTTTTGTGTCGTCGTCCAACATCTTTTAGTCACGGGTGTGTAATGATGATTTCTGAGACTGTCCTTCATTCAACCTGCTAAATAAAGGAAACCTTCAAAAGATTCCGTTACATAGATTTGTTTTCCATGTTGAATGAGATGAATATCAGTAGGCATATTAATTCCATATCCGTAGACTACCATTTTACGTCAGATATCAGTAGAAAGGTAATCTCAGAATATCCGTAGAAGTAATATTCCATAACTGTATCCATAGATGAGACATGACATTCTTGACTGCATCCATAGATAGACCATGACCTCCTTAACTGCATCCATAGATAAAACATGACATCCTTAGTTGTTTCTGATGATCAACTTCCTTCAGCTTTTATCCGTAGATATGATGTTCCCAGCTTTTATCCGTAGATGAGAGAAGTTGTTCCTAGCTTCTATCCGTTGACGAGATAAGATGTCCTCAGCTTCTATCCGTTGATGGCATATGATGTTTTTCAGCTTGTATCCGTAGATGAAATAAGATTCCATAACATGATCCGTAGAAAGGATACTCGTAGCTTCATCTTCAGATAAAACACCTTGTCATCTTTATTGATTCACCATTACTGAGTTGATTAGGCAGACTTACCACTGAAACTATAAAATCCCGTAATTTTTTTTTATTATTTTATTATTAGATATTAGATATTTAAGAAATTTTATTTAGATAATTATTTAGTTAAAGATTTTTGAAATTCTTTTCGTACAAGTTATGTAATTTGGGATAAGATTTGTTATTATGGAAAAAAGCGTGAAAATATTTTTAAGAATCGATATCTTTTATTTAAGTAAATTGTGTGTGAATAGAATTTTATATTTTAGAAATTATTTAGAGGAGGTGTAAAATCATTAAAAGCGAGTTTTAGAATTACTTAATAAAATTAGGGTTTGAGTAGTATGTGTATATAAGAAATTTCTTTGAAGAGTGAGGGTCTTGTACAATTTCTCCAGCCGAACAGGTATGTCTTGACCCCTAGTTTTGAACCTGCGATTAAATAAATTTCATGTACATTTTTGTATACATCTTACATGACATTATTGTATGTCTCTGTATAGTCCTTATGATTGTGTATTCGTCTTTATGAAAATAGTTACTACTTTAGTTAATATTTATTCGTATAATTAATATATACATGTTACTGTGTTGCCCACCTTGCAATTATTTGCCCTCTGTCTCATGTCTATAGTTAGCTTACATGTATTATGTCATGTTTTTTTTTAAAACAATTTTAAGTATGATTATTTATTTGTGATATGAATTCATGTGTACAAATATTATGTTAATTACAAGTTAGTAGTGCACTTTTGTTTTGAATGATCAAACATGTTATGAATGTGTCAACAGTAACCAGGGCACTTAATTATTTTAATGATTTAAGCTTGTCAACGTTGGATAAAATCGAGTGTCTGTTTGCAATTTACACATCACCTGGTTTAATTCACGTAAATGTTATACTTGGCCTTAAAACCCATTTGGTTTATATTAATTGTTTAGTCAGTTTACACTCTTTGTGTTTGGCATGGTTTCTTTTGTTTATTAAAAAAAATGTGCATGAATTTATTTCACAGTAATACATGCTAGACTTGTGTGTAATTGGTTAAATATTAGTTTGATAAGTATTTTATTGACTGTTTAAACTTGATATATAAGTATCTAACATGATTTTTGAATTCTAATTAGTTGTTATTTGTTATTTGTAATGTTATTTAGGATTTATTGGTGCAATTATTTTTGTTATGTTTAGTCGACTTCGAGGTAAGTACTTTTTGACTTACTTTTATTTTCGGAAAAAATATTTTGATTCTGCTTTGAATTTCGTATAAGATATAAGAATATTGTTTCGAACTGTATAAGATATAAGAAATAAGATACGAAAATCTTCGAATCCCTCAGTCTCTACGTTTCGAACCCGTTCGTAATTTACGCTATAGTTCCGGAACTAGCCTTAGATACCCTTAGTAGGCGCACAAGTGTGCAACTTTAGATACCTATTAAGGGGGTGTAATTATTGAACTTTAGATGCCGGTCACTGGCAAAGTGTGGCGAAAGATTAAGAATAAGAATAAGATCACGACTACTGGGAAAGTGTGGTCGTAGAGCAAGACTGTGGTATTAATAAGAATTTCGTTTCTGTTTAAGGATTTTAAAAATAAACTTTGGGTTGGATTTGTTTTCGCAAAGTTTTTCAAAATTATTATTGTTTTGGGAAAATCTGTTTTACTGAAAACACCCATTGATTTTTGAGAATATTTGTAAGTCAAATTGTTACTTGTTGAGCTGTGTAGCTCACACTTTTCCTAATATTTCAGGTTGGTTCATTGTGGAAGCTAAGTAAGAATAAGACTGTGGACTTTTGCAATTTCGTGCTGCTATGTGATTTTGTTTAAAGATTTATGGAAGTAAATTTCTTATGTTAGACTTTATTGTTGAATTGTGGAGTCGCGTCTCCGATTTTATGCTTTTTTGAATTATTGAGTTTGACCGTTGCTTTGACTTTTGTGAAATTTGGTATTTATTGAGTAAGGAAATGTATTTTATTTTAGTTTTGTATTTAGAAATAATAGTCCGAAAAGTCGGGCTGTTCCAGAAACACTTGGTGCTTGATTAGACGTCCATTGGCTTGCTTCTGAATTGCTTCCTAACTCGATGACAGAATATCTTCCAATCATTTGGTGTGGCTTTTAGACCTTGGATAGATAAAATGTCTTCCAGTTAGCTTCCTGATTTGTCAGCTTCTGTGAACTAGCTTTCTGACAATCAACTTCGGTGTCAAGATCAAATTCTTGTCTTGAGGATTTTGTTATCATCATTCCAAATCGGTCAACCCTAACAAAGTATTTATAATGTATAAAAAAGTTGGGTTTTGAATTTAATGAGAGAGTGGCTCAGTAGGAAGAACCGCATTTAACGAGAAAGTGGTTCATTTGAGAAAACTATGTTAACTATTAAAAATTAATATTTATGGTATAATATAAGATATATATATATATATATATATATATATATATAACACTACTTTTAATCTCCACCACATATAATTCTTCTCTTCTTCCCGTTCTTATTCCTCCCTGCCTGACATTTTTTCTGGCCACCAACCATGACTCCGATGACTTATTCTCAACTCACACCTTCATTTATACATATAAATATACATCTCTCTTCTTTTTCCCACTCTTTTCTCCTCTTTCTCTCTCTCGCTAATGTTCACCATCACCAATCCACTACTAGATCGTAAAATGACTTGTTATTTGAGGACCCCTCCATTATTGTTGCGCTACACATCATCATTTAATACAAGCACAATTATGATTTAGCTCGTGAATATGAGAACTAAGTGGATGTAGGTTAGTTTTTCGATCGATGTGTTTCAATTGTTCTTAGATCTGAAATTTTTAGTGATTATCGTTCAAAATTTTGATGATTTGGTTGGAATTTGATGATTTTATTGGTACTGTGATGGTGATGGTAATATAACATCTTAAATATCGATGATTTTCATTTGATTCAGTGATTATATAGGTGGAGGTACTAGTGGTGTGATGGTGGCAGTGTGGCGGTAGTTGTGGTGATTAATGATGTTAGTGTCGTGATGATGACAAGAGTGCATTAGAATCATCTAAATATTGGTGATTTATAAGTTGTTTTTCTGATTTATTATGATGATTTTCTGGTAGTGATCGGAGATGGTGCCGGAAGTGGTGACCGGTGATTTTTTGGTTGATTATGGTGATTTTTTGGTGGTGGAGTGGTGATCGGAAATAGTGACCGGATTGATCACTAACAATGGCCACAAATTGTGGTGTTGTATAAAATTTATGGGTGATATAAAATTAAAATAAAAATAATTAACTTAAATAAGTGGTCAAGATTTAATTGAAACCTAGAAAATAGATGGTTAGAATTGGATCTCATATCTCATTATAATTGTGGTTCTCATTGAAGCATGACCCTATATATATATATATTAAATTTTTTAAGATGTCTTCAATCTATTTTTCTAATTTTTTAGAATATTAGTATTTTAAATATTAATAAATAAAAAATATCTTTTAACATAGTAGAAGTAGAATAAGTGTTCGAATTTATTAAAAAGAAGAGTTCTAATTTATATGTAAGACATATAATTAAAAGCTCTATTTAAACTAGAATAGGTTTTCGGATTTATAAAGGAATAGTTCGAATTTTTAGTTAAGACATATGATTAGAGTTCTATTGAAAATAGAATAGGGAAGTGTAGAGTTTAAATTTATAGAAAAGAATCAACACATATATAATTAGAAGTTCGGTTGGAATTGGAAGTATAAAATGTATTTGTAAAACATGTAATTAAAAGTTCTACTAAAAGTATATAAAGTAGGAGTTTGAATTTATAAGGAAAAAAAGTTTGAATTTATAGAATAGACATATAATTAAAAGTTATGTTAGAATAGATATTAGGTATTTTAATATATATTGGAGATATATAATAAAACGTTTTATTGGAAGTAAAATACGAGAACGGTGAAGACTTCTTTTACGATCTCCTAAAACTATATATCTATTTTCGTAGAAATCCTTATTTTAATTTTTTTATACAAATTAATTAAACTTGCATTAGGAAAATGTATCCACATATCCAATATTATTTTCATAACCATAAGTTTTCGTATTTTTAAAATTCATTTTTTATGGATAAAAATTAGTTTTCAGATATTTATAATATATGTAAAAATTTGGATTTCAGTTATAATGAAAGAACAGTTCAATAGAAAGAATCGTGTTTAACGAGAAGAAGCAATTCATTATAAAAATTGTGTACCTATTAAAATTTAATATTATAATATAAGATATGTATAAATATTAAATTTATTTTTAAAAAAATTATTACTGGACGACTAATTAAAATATAAAATTTTTTCCGGCGGAGACGATAAATTGAATAGCACCTGTACTTGTAAATAAGCTGGTATGCAAAACACACTCAGGCCGCTTCTAATACAAACAACCACCCAGTGACCTCCCGGGGGTAAGCTTTTTGTTTTGTTTTCTTCTTGATTTGATTCATGGTTACTCTATGCTTGCTTGATTGTGAATGTGAATGGTGCTAACGATATTCTGGTATGAATTGGGGGTTTAGGGTTAGTATGTGGGTCGGGTTTTTTTGATGGTCCAATTTCTATTTGTATGTGTTTTTTTTACTTAATCACTGAATTATATCTTCAATCTTCCTACACTGTTAGTTTAATTTTCATTACAGTTCTTCAATTATTATTGACATGTTAATATTCTTTTTCAATTGTATTATGACAATTTGAAGTTTGTGTCATATAATCGGACCATTTGTAATTATTAATTTCGATATTCTTGTTCACAGTTTGGGACACTTTATTTTTTATGGATTCAAGTCAAGAAATTGAAGACCTGGACGCTACTCCATCTTCGTAAACTTTATCAGTCCCATCTTGTATCCCCATTTCTTTGCAAGTTTAAGTCAAACAAATACGTGATCTCTGATTTTTTTCGTAACACAAACTGTTTCAGGCCAAACAACATTTACAAAGATCCAGACGATGGCCGTCAACGCTTCTTGCTCGAGTTGGAATTTGTGCAATGTCTTGCTAATCCAACATATATTCACTGTATGTTTGACTAAATTAATTAATGCTTACAGTTATATTTCATTTGTTTTTTGTGTTTTAATTACAACTTCAGGGTCCTAAAGTTCTAGGATGAAGCAGATTATTGTTATAAAGGATAAATTTTATGGCTACTTCCTCAGTTCTGTATGACGACCTTCTTCTTCTTGGTTAAAGTGGATATTTTTTAGGTCCTTTAGTTAGAACTGAGATAATATACAGTCCAGTAAAGAGCTACTTCGGAGTGGAGGAATATCACTTTAGTAACATCTTTAGTCATTAAATTGTCTCTCCATTGTGAAAAATTCTTATTTGCAGTACCCTTACAGTGAAAAGTAGTTCTGTCGGGTGACCTATAAATAATTGATTACATAATGTTAGGGAAGTAGGGAGAAAATCGATTTTGGTTCATCTTAGAATATAAGTATCCCTGAGTTCATTTACAAATATGTCATTACTGAATTTCTAAATACTCCGTATATAAATGGGTAGTTCAGATATCTGAATGTTAAGTTTATATTGCTCCATCTAGTATATTGCTAATATGACATGATTACTCCAACTGCAGATTTGGCTCAAAACAGATATTTTGAAGATGAAGCTTTCATAGGCTACTTGAAATATCTTCAGTATTGGCAACGGCCAGAGTATATAAAGTTTATAATGTGAGTTATAGTCCTTTGTGTTTATTTATGACCTTTATTTTGGCATTTGTATACAAGTATTGGACCCTCAACTCTTTTTCTACAATTTTCCTCCTCAGCACTCCGTACATACATTTATACTTCTGCTAATAATTGTTGTTTGGTATGATCAGGTATCCACATAGCCTCTTTTTTCTTGAGCAACTCCAAAATGAAAATTTCCGGAATGCAATGGCACATCCTGCAAACAAGGTACATTGTGAAGTTCTTTTTTTAGGGGTTTTTTCCTTCTTTTTGATAGGTAATTCGTCTCCTGTCACAGCCTACAAGGATTAGAATTAACGCACTTAAGCTTCTACACTTGTCATGTAAATGTTTTAAACGTACTAGATCTTGGCTGTCTACATTGCATCAAATTTGATAACATTATATATATGTATATATATCTTTGATGTCACAAGCAATCTTAATATGGCCAGTTTCTTTGTATTGACCATTGCTTTACAAAAAGAAAAAAAGAAAAGCAATGAGTGCTTCATATAACATGTTACAGCTCAGAGCCACAGACTTTCTACTGTGGATGTATTCAACTATAAAGAGCATGGTAGATATTTTCTATGAGTTATCATGTTTACCAAGTACATAATAACGGCTGATAGATGAACGTATCTGTGTTGTATTTCTGGATGCTAATACAGTTCTGTTAGTGGATGACATCTATACCTTGTGGATTTTCAGGAACTGGCACATAGGCAGCAGTTTTATTTTTGGAAGAACTACAGGAACAATCGGCTGAAGCATATTTTGCCAAGACCTCTACCAGAGCCTGTTGCTACGTCGCAAGCTGCTGCTCCACCTCCAGCACCTGCTACATCAGTGGCTAGTACTATTGCTTCTTCTACTTCAGTTCCTACTTCAGCTGCAGGACCAATTCCTTCTCCAATGCAATATGCTATTCCCGCCGGATCTTCTCTTGCAAAGAATGATCCCAGGAACAGTGGTGTGGATCGAAGAAAGAGAAAGTAAACTTCCTTTTTGCTGTTGACTGTTTTCCTTGACTGATGCTTGATGCAAAGTTATATTATCTGAAGGACAAACCCAGGGTTTGGGGTCGTATCTGTGTTTGTAAACAGGTCAATTACGTATCGGGCTAAGAACTAACTTTAAAATTTAATAAAATCAAAGTTTGAGTTGAAGGAAAATGATTCTGATAGAGGGGTCATATTCGGATTGGTCGTGTCATTTTTGTGTCTTTCTCAGGTTTTGTCTATGTAAATTGTGTAGCAAATTTGATGGGGATCGAGTCGTGTCTGATTTTGTCTCCCCTTGTTTCAAACCCTTTAGTTTTTACATATTGCCCCTGTCCCGTCAAGAGTCATGTGTAGATGTGTTTATAGTCAACTTCTCTGTACTAAAGGTAAATTTAATAATGTATTACTGCAGTCTAGTGTAACCTCTTTTCTCTTGGTAATAAGAAGTTGAGGAACCGAGCTTCAGAGCCATATGTATATTATCCACCATTAACCTCCCCCACCCCAAAAAAAATATATATCTACTGAACTCTTGTAGTAACAAAACCTTAGACAATGATACGTATAATTTAATGTGTGATTCTGACTTTCACAGTAATATAGAAGCAATTTGTTTTACATCAGATTCAAATTCTAGAATTTTGGGCATTGATTAGGAAAAATTCGAAGTACATTATTCTTGTGTAGAAGTGAAAAGTATTAAACAGTTTAAATAGCTGACAGCACTTCATTATGTCTTCTACAGGAAAGATGGATGATTACTTGTATACCACCGCACAGCTTTGTTAGGAGGATCATGCGCTACAGAAGGTAATAACTTCCATTCTTCCTTGTATAGTTGTATGTATATGTGGCGTGTCACTTATATGACATGAAGTTGCAAGTCGTGCGTTTTACTATATTAAAATCTGAATAATTACTATAAAGTAATTGCTTCTATCAGTCCAACTTTTATCCTTAATAGGGTCCTTTTAAGTTAGTGGACTGATACATGATCCAGCAGACAGAGGATGCTTAGTAGTTAACACAGTTCTGTGTTTATTTACATTGCAGTTCATGCAATATAAACAGAGGATGCTGATGTTGGCAGAGGACTGAAACATGACCAGTAGACAGAGGATGCTGTACCAAGTACACATGATGTTACTTGTTTTATGCATTTTGTTAGTCATATCTGTAAGTTCTGATGTTGGCACAAACAATAGCAGTAGTCATGGCAGAATTAGTTTCATAGCTAATTAGCTATTAGCCTATATTACTTGATTCTAGCATGTTAAAAAGAGTTGTGAGCCAAACTTTGATAAATAACCCAATCTTGTGATTTGTGATCCATCTATAAATTAGCACCACCAATCCTTCCTTTCTGGTGTTGGTATTAAGCAGCTGATTGACTGTTTCTCTTTCTATTTTATTTGCTGCCGAAGAAAGGTGGTTATTGTATGGGTTGGGATTATATGATTGTATTTTGTATGGGTTTGGTTCAACAGTTCAACCTTAGCCTGTTGGGCAATCTCATTAAGCTCGGGCTTAAAGTGATTTTTGATTTTAAGTTGAAAAATGTCCGTTTGTGTTTTAAGTTAAAAAATTACTTAAAGTTAAAAAAAACAGTTTAAAGTCAGAAGTTGGTATTAGGTATTTTTTAGAAAAATTATTTTATTTAATAAAAGTTAATATTATCACTCAAATTAACTATTTATCAAGTTTGTTTTTATTTTAATTTTTTTTAATAACTCATAAGTTAGTCATAATACAAAATTATCTAAACAAATAAATTTTATTTTTCACTTATTACTTTAAGCAACGTTAAAGTCATAAATAATAATTTTAAATTTATCCAAATGATTTTTTTGTTTTGTATGGATGAGTAAACAATACCCTGTTATCCTGTCTCTTCGAAATTGATTTGTATCTGTTTCCTTAAATAATACTCCATAATATATCAGATTGAAAGATATACTTCCTCTGTCCCGTAGATCGTGGAGAAAAATAATGAGTGTAATAGTATTTTAAATTATTATTATTTCAAAAATACAATTACACGTTCTTGCATTCCAGATGCTTCTTTGATTACCTTTGGTGATCTTAGCCTTGAGATACATTATGTTTGGCACCAATCGACGATGTGCTAAGATTTTATCTCATAAAAAGACTTGATAAGATTGATATTTATGGAATTATCCACAGATTGTAGTATTGTTTTTCTCATGTTGACATTTTTATATACATTTTTTAAAAATTATTCAGTAGAGGATTTTCTAATCTGTAAATATAACTTAATTTTGTCAGGATAACAGAGCAAATAAAAGTCTTTCGTTACACCATTTTTTTTCCTACCGTTGATTAGGTTAATTAGTACAAGGCATCCCCAATCATTTCTTCCAAATTTGAAGCACGTAATTTTGAAAGTTAGTGGTTTGAGAAGAGTTAGCGGACTGATTGAGATAAATTAGAGATTTGATTAAATGAATTCTCTATGATAGTTAATGGATTAAAACTTGATTCTCAAATTTTCAAAAAAGCTTCTTGAATTTTTTTTTTGAATTAGAGAATCGTTAAAATGCAAATAGCTTCTTATCATACAGTTTCATTCAAAATATTTAATCCGCTATTCAAAATTTTCACTTACCCCAAAAATATTTGAGAACATACTTATTTGTAAGACATGTAAATTTAAATATTTTAAAAAAAAGTATTCAATCCGCTATTCAAAATAAATAATTCAATCTCCTAATAAAAATAAGGTTACTGTTTTCTTGATATATCAACACTAATTTCAATTACATATATTATCAAAAGGAAATTAAAAATTATATGATCTTCTTATCCTCAACTCTTTGAGGATATTTCCTAAGTTAAAAATATCAAAGATAGACATCACTTATTTTCATTAAAACCATCCATTATTATAATATGGTTGTAAAAGTTCGGTCCAACTTAATTTAGTTTCGAAAAAATGAACACTCAAAAATTGAAAAAAGAATACTCGAACGAGTACTCTAACAACTAATTATACATTATTTTTATAATATATTTAAAAATATTAAATTTACATGTCATAGGTTAGTGTACTAATGCAAAAAGTTAAATATTTTATATTACTTACCAATAATTTAATATAAATATTAGAATAAATCTAGTACTCCCAAATTGTTTGAACCTCTGACTTTTTCACGCATTTCAATGCGCTCGGTTGAGTTACTTGTAAATAATATTTTTTTAATTTTTTTCGATTTGTATAAAAATATAAAGTCAATATTTTTATTCAAAACAAGAAATTCAAAAAAATATTATTTACTAGTAATCCAATCAAGCTCATCGAAATGCGTACAAAAAGAAGCGGCTACTTCTTTTTGGGACGGAGGGAGTAATATTTTTAACAATGTACTAACAAAAATGTTTGAATATTAATATTACTTGATAATTTTTATCAATACAACTAACAATAATATATGATGATCAAATACATACATTTTTATAATAGTATTTAAAATAATAATAAAAAATAAAAAATTGAATTGAACTTTGAGTGCTTGAAGAATTTTGTAAAATTAAAATTTTTACTTAAATTGGTACGGTTGAGATGGAATTATACCCTCTAAATAAAATATTGGGAACGAGTACTTCAAACCTAGGGATGTTTGTAGTTTTTTGTGGGTAAAACCTAAAAAGATAAAAATGAAAAGCCCAAATACCAAAACTGACACAGTATATAAACTTATGGTTAATTATTTAATGTTCCAAGCTTCTTGAAAACACACACTGTTTGATCCCCATTTGTTACCGAAAAATGAATGCTTTAGCCGCTACCAGTCGTAATTTTCGACAAGCCGCTCGTATTCTTAACCTTGATTCTAAACTCGAGAATAGTCTCTTGATCCCCTTCAGAGAAATCAAGGTTTTTAACACTAGATTTCTTTAGTACATGTTTTTATGTTTTTGTGATTTTGTCTGTATGAAAATTAAAAAGATTTGATTTTTAACACAAACAGGTTGAGTGCACCATCCCAAAAGATGATGGAACCTTGGTGTCTTATGTTGGTTTTAGGGTCCAACATGATAATTCCCGTGGGCCCATGAAAGGAGGCATCAGATATCACCCTGAGGTAGTATCATATATAGTTTATACTGTGTTTGTGTTTGTGTGTTTTTTTTTTCTATGACTTGTAATTTTATGTTTGGGGTTTAGGGTTTTAGGTATTGAGTCTCTTTTTTGTCATTTGGTTTTTGTTTGTACCTGTTGTTGAATTGTTGAGGGTTATATATATATGTGTGTGATTTTAGTTGTGGTAATGGATATTTTGTGTAAATTAAAATATGTGTGCTTTATGTATTTGTATGTGATTTGATGGATCAAAATGTTATTGGCCTGCAAGTCTTGTCTTATGGAGTGCTGCGGAACTTGATCCTTTTTGTAGAAAAAAGGAAAACTGGTTTAAGTTTACTGCTCGATTGGTTTTGATAAATCTGATTGGTTTTTTCTAACAATATAAAGGATGGTATACTTAATCTTTTTTGAAAATTCTGTGGTTTGAATGTGAATTTGGTAAATATGGTACTGTAAGTTATTAACTACAGTCACCAAGTGTTTGATTTTATTTACTTCTTGTCGTTGCAAGAAAGCTTTTAGTTGTGGAATTTTAGATGGTGTTGTTAATATTTTTGGAATTTCATGCCTGCGACAGTAAGGCCTTTGTTTAGCTTAAGTTACTTATGCGGGATTTTGTGCATTACAGTACCTTATATGTTTTGGATGAATGTCATGTAATACTCTAATGGGATGCTCTTCAATGGTCATTTTAAGGTTGATCCTGACGAAGTGAATGCCCTTGCTCAATTGATGACGTGGAAAACTGCTGTGGCAGACATTCCTTATGGCGGAGCCAAGGGTGGAATCGGATGCACACCTAAGGATTTATCTAAGAGTGAGCTGGAACGTCTTACTCGTGTTTTCACTCAAAAAATTCATGATCTGATTGGAGTTCAAACTGATGTTCCTGCCCCAGATATGGGCACCAATGCTCAGGTTTTCCATCTTGATCTATGGAGTTTTTATTTTTTATAAGTTACATAATTTTTACTCCAAGGCTGTTAAATTCTTCTTACATACATTGATGGATTAGTTTTTTGGAATGAGCAGACCATGGCATGGATTTTGGATGAGTACTCAAAATTTCACGGGCATTCACCAGCTATTGTGACAGGGAAACCAATAGTAAGTTTTACTATTAATTGAAGGCGTGTAATTTTTTTTCCTGAGTATTAAGAAGTCCTGCATATTAGCTTTGCTTTTAAATATCTAGTTATCTTATTCCAGAAATATCTATAATATTTTTGATGTTACAGGATCTTGGTGGTTCATTAGGCAGGGAGGCAGCTACTGGACGTGGTGTTGTTTATGC
The DNA here is from genome assembly GCA_030848705.1 of Heracleum sosnowskyi. Taxonomy (NCBI): domain Eukaryota; kingdom Viridiplantae; phylum Streptophyta; class Magnoliopsida; order Apiales; family Apiaceae; genus Heracleum; species Heracleum sosnowskyi. Next base: position 73,113,271 of record CM061238.1, read on the forward strand.
TACGAAAGCCTTATTAGACGAACACGGAAAATCAATTAAAAATCTTACTTTTGCCATTCAGGTATCTTAGTCTATAGTTTATCTATCTTCAAAGTTAAGCACTTTCAGATTACTCCATATCTATCTCTTGTGTCATTAATCCATCTATTTCCTACAAAACTGCCCCGTTGAGCACATTTAAGTTGCTGGGTATATCTATCAAACTTATATCTCTGTAGGGTTTTGGAAACGTGGGATCTTGGGCAGGAAGGCTCCTTCACGAACAAGGTGGAAAGGTTGTTGCAGTGAGTGACATTACTGGAGGAGTCAAAAACCGAAATGGGCTTGACATACCATCTTTGCTCAAGCATAAAGAAGACACGGGCAGCTTGAAGAATTTCAGCGGTGGAGACGATATGCAGGCAGAGGACTTGCTTGGGCAGGAATGTGATGTTCTTATACCATGTGCACTAGGTGGTGTCCTGAACAGGTATATTTCTTTTACTGTCTAATTACAATATTAGTCTTGCAAGACGAAATCTACACAAAAGCATGTTATCAATTCCTTCAATTGATTTAAGATTAGTATTCCGTGCGGATCTTTAGCAAGAGTTATTTTGGCCTGAAATTTACAATCAAATTTTAATATCTTTATTACAAGAGAAGGAAAATCTGTTCAATGTTCAGTTAATGTCACTTGTCTGAAAGCAGCTGTACTCATTTGTCAGGACATTGTGGCTCAATCCCATGAAAGTACCATGCAATATAGTGTAAAAATCATTTAAGTGAATTGCATACATATTCATGTATTTCCGGTCAGAAAGGGGAATGAAATGCAAGGGAGAGAGGATATCATTTATTAATTTGAAAGAAGTGCATGCATCAACTTGTTGCAGAAGTAAATGACTAAAGTTGTGGACTTCTGGTGTATAATTTAAAATGTATATGGTGGTCTTTAATTAATTTTATCCTTTCAAGATAAATCTTGAATCACTTGGATGGAACTTCTAAAGTTAATTATGACTACTCGAAATGATTCTTGTGTGTGTTTTTGGAAACTTTTTCTTAATGGTGCGTCCTTGTCTCCGCTGTGTATAAATATATTTTACACTCATGTTCCATTTCGAGAAATTGAGTAGTCTGGTGTTATGGTCATTCCACCTTGCCCAACGATATTGTGGATGTCTGTAAATCAAAGGGTTCTTTCTCCACATTGTCATTCGAGTTGAACCCGGAGTTGAACCCTGCTATATGAAATAGGTCGTCTTTATCTGATGAACTAATTCGATTCATACTGGTGTGAATGGTCTTGTCATCCCAAGTTTGCTTCTCTAAACTGAATATGCTTCAATTTCTCATGCTCTTCATTACAGAGAAAATGCACAAGATGTGAGGGCGAAATTTATAATTGAAGCAGCAAATCATCCTACTGATCCTGAAGCTGATGAGGTGTCTTAGTACCCATAACTACTCTACTTTACAGAAAAAAAAGACATACATGCTTACAGAATTCTATTTGTGTTGCAGATTCTCTCTAAAAAAGGAGTTATCGTACTGCCAGATATCTATGCAAATGCTGGGGGCGTGACTGTCAGTTATTTTGAGTGGGTTCAGGTAATGTTTAGCACGGCTTATAATGAGATGCACAAAAAACTAAAAGGCCCATGTGATCCAGTATCGTAAAATCCCGGGAGCCGTAAAAGCAGGCCATATCTTTTTTCTAACGCCCCGCCCCGAATCTGGCAAAACCCAGATTAAAATCCTTAGTTTAAAAGCCCGGAATTTTTGATATTGAAAAACAAAACCATTCACTTTCAAACAGTAAATAGAGAAGTAAGAAAGATTTGAAGACAAAGTATGAAAATACTTCTTAGTCTTACATGGTTACATTTTTCTAATAATTAAATAGAGTTAGGCCGTATAGGGAACTGATTATTAAATACGAAGCAGAGTTAGAAAGAGAGCCTTACTATTGACAGTTCTTTTTGTTCTTGCAGAACATACAAGGCTTCATGTGGGATGAAGAAAAGGTAAATAAGGAACTCAAGAAGTACATGACAAGGGCTTTCCTAAATATTAAGAACATGTGCCAGACACATAATTGTGACCTTCGAATGGGTGCATTCACACTTGGTGTGAATCGGGTTGCTCGTGCTACGATGTTAAGGGGCTGGGAAGCATAATTATGTCCTATCGGGGCTTTTGATTTATTCCACAAGGTTATTATGGATGTTTAAAATACTAATGTATCAGGTATACAATTGGGATAACACTGGTTTACAGTCTGATAAATAACTTGATCTCTTTTAAGTTCCTGTTTGAGTTCCAGTTACTTGTTTCTTGCTAAAATAAATAGTTTTTATTTTTATTGGTACCACTGTGGTTTTGATTTTTTCAAATGGTACTATTTTTTCATAGTATTGGTTTTTCCGAAGGGTGCCAATGGTACCGTTGAGAATCCTCAAATTGCAATCAACAATATAAGAAAAATTGTAAACAAATAGATGGTTAAAGAGAAGATAGTAAAGATTAGAAAATTGAAGAACAATGTACTAAATTGCTTGTTACTCGATGAGCGAAGAACATCGAACTGAATTTATCTTGATCTTTATTTATAAAATATTAAATGATAGTTAAGGAGTTTCTTAGCTTGACAAAATAATAAGAGTATAAGACTAATAAGTCAAAAGTTTAGGTGTACCATCTATAAGTCAAAAATACGAGATTGTACCACGATGATATCATCGAGAATTTCCCTTAATTATTTTATAAATGTGCCTTGCTAAAAGTTTTTATTGGTTTCATTTCTGTCTTGGCTCTGTTTCACAGAATGTTTTTCTGTCCTTTGCACTAGGGAAAACGTTTTTGTAATTTTCGGACGTTTATTGGATATAAGGAAAATTTCCTAGTTTTTCTTGTGTTTGTTTGGTTTCGGGAAATTAAAATGAATTTTTTTGAGGAAATTCCTTTCTAAAGTATTATGAGTATAAGAAAATGACTTTCACTTTTTAAAAGAGAAACTTTCACACCATTTTTCATAATATTTCATGACAGGGGAATGGCAGAAATTATCTTTCCAAAAATATACAATAGTTTAGGAATTTATTTTATGGAAACAAAATATTTCCTGAAATCAAGTTCTTCCCAAAGAAATGGAGCCTTGATGTATTTTTCTTTTAAAACTTGCTAATTTTCTAATGTTTTAATGAAGCCTGGAGCTATGCGTTATGGAGTCATGTTCGATAATTGACACTTTCAGTGACCCATGCCCTCGGTGAGAAAAGGGTACAAAGATGATAGTTTGCCCATGCCCTTACAAAAAGGTGAGACTAGAGAGACAAGATAAGTTTGGCTTATCTCATCCTCATAGCATGGGTTCTTTTTCTACTTGTATATGTCCAGCCTATTATTTGAAGAAGTGTTGTAGGACAGAGGGCAAAACGCAGGGCAAGTTGTCAAAAACAATAAAATCCATGGCATCCCTTACTGTTACCGTGTCAATGCAAAAGGCTTGCAGCACTGCCTATTTCACGAGCAAACACCAGTCTATGTTGAAGCCTTCATGCTCTCTAGCTACAAAGCAAGCAGCTGCCCCCATTGTCACTCTTAATATTGAAGGCAGCAAGAGTTTAAACCTGGATAAGTCCGGGGAAGCTGAGGGTGAAGTGACACTCAATAAAGATAGAGAAGAGGCTCATGAACCGGAATTTTTTGATTCCAGGTGGAAAGAAGGGACATGGGATCTCAACATGTTTGTTAAGAATGGAAAAATGGATTGGGATAGTGTCATATCTGCAGGTAAATTTTACTTAAACTTCTCTGATTGCAAATCACTAAATCAGATGACCTGGTCTCCAAGTATTATCCAATACTTATGTGTTGCAGTTTATATATGTTTCAGAAGCAAGAAGAAGAAAATTTCTACAAGTGTATCCAGCAGTGTCAACGAATGAAGCCCCAGTGCTCTTTAGAACCTCCATCATACCATGGTGGGCGTGGGTCACACACTCCCACCTTCCCGAAGCTGAGCTACTAAATGGTTAAAGATTAGCACACTATTATCTTGTTTCACCATCCACTCCATTGTACATTTGAAAACCTAATTGTCAATTGTTTAATCTTCTAGGACGAGCTGCAATGATTGGATTTTTCATGGGCTACATAGTGGATGTTTTAACCGGACTCAACGTTGTAGGCCAAACTGGAAATATTATATGCAAGGCAGGACTTTTGGTGACAATAATAGGTATCCTCCTGTTTAGAAGATCCAACCATCTCGACAATCTGAAAAAGCTAGTTGATGAAGCTACTTTCTACGACAAGCAATGGCAAGCTTCGTGGCAAGATCAAGAAAATCGAAAGCCAGACTCTTTCAAGTAGACTCAAGAGTAGTAGTTTAACTTGTTAAATCATAAGTAACATTTTCACAAGGAGAGCCAAGTGTTTAAGACGCTTCTAAAAAATGTTGTTAAGTGTAGTCTACATGTTCTTCTTGTTACAACTACAATTTAGTGAAATACTACAGTGCAGAACAAGGTTATAATTTGAAAAATGTAAGCCAAACCAATATTTTTAACTATCATAACATAATGCAACAATTTTTTTGGCTAAAGAAATTAAATTAAATTTATATATAACTCAAACAGAATTATTCAAAATTTATAAGAAAGAAGAAATCCAAACCTGCATTTGGCAACATTAAATTTTACGCTTACAATTATTTTTGAGAAAAATTCTTCTAAGATATACGCAAATATGTAGTACATTTTAATGATATGATTGTAATTATCAAGTTAAGTTCTGCAAATATAAAATTATCTCTATATATTTTATATTAGAAATATTTTGTGTCTCATTTAATTTAAGCAGGTATAGTCTCGTACTCGTAATTTTTAATTCGATAAATCAATTAAATACAAGTAAATGAATTTTAGTATAAACCAATTAAGTACAAGCAAGTGAATTTTAGCATAACACTCGTGTACTACTAATAAATAAGTTGTTTTAACAATCTAACTTAAAAGATCCATTTATCCCACACGTATAAACTTAAAATAAACGAGTCTCTCATTTCATTTTCAAAACATTCATTACGAAAAACCAATTTTGAATTAATAAATTTAACATTAAAATTATTAATTACAAATTGTTTGTGCAAAGCAAAGTCGTGTAATCTGAGCTCATAAAAGGAGAGAATGCTTTCCCTATTTTACATCTCCACATCATCATCCACAACAACAATATGTCTCTCTCAAAGGCCTCATCGGAAGTCTCGCCAGCGTTCGATATTTCCGGCGACAGTAGCATTCGCGAAGCCGAGGATCGCCTGAGAGAAGCCATGGAAGAGCTGGAGCGCCGTCAACGTCGGACACGTCATCTTCATCCGCCGTGTGATCACGCAGACGACTCATGCGTTGCTAACGCCATCGGTAATCTCTGTCAGAGCTTTTTACTTTCTTACGGTGTTCGTGTCGGCATCGGAATATTGCTCCGTGCTTTTAAGCTCGCTCGTGGTCACTCCTATGCGTCTCTCCTTGATCTCAAGGTAGTTTCGAAATCGAAATGTTTAATTTATCGACCGAGTTAGAAATACACTGTCTCTATTATGTTAATTTTGACTGTACTTTCTTCAATTTCTCAATTAGCTGCTTAATTTACATTGTCGATTATTTTACAGCTGTTTCGATTGTTGATTGCAACTTATTGTGCACGATTTCGAGCTAGGGTTTATATATACGCATACATTGAAATGTTTTATTAGTGACAAGTAGTGGCAAACTATATAGAGTGTGTATGATAAGTAATGTACCACAATTGATAGTTTCTGAAATCCGATTGTAGCAACTTGTATCGGAGAAAGATCCTGTAATACAGGAGACTTATCCGATTATGCTTTATTTTACCAAGTGCAATTAGGTTTTGCTTTATCTTTGGTGCCTACTTTTTCTTGCTGTCGATGCACAATTTCTAGCTAGCAAATGTTCCTTACTTCACGTTGATGCACAGTTTCTAGCCACAACTTGTATATGTGTGTGTGTGTATGTATATATATATATATGTATGTATGTATGTATGCACAGATGTACATAAATATACAGTGAAGTGTTGTATGAGTATGAGTGACAAGTTATGATGACATTTGCAAAAGAGTTTGTTTTGTGAGCAAGTCGAGTGCTATTTTACTAGTGCTAAAATAGCAAGGAACTAGAGCTATTTGACTATTTCTACACCTCAACACCAAAAAAAATGGTGTTAAAATAGTAAAATACGATAATGCTAATGCTAAAGTTGATTTAACTATTGTTTAATATAAGTTAAGCTCTTGTACCAAAGGCACTTCACTTTCCTTTTTCTATTAGTTGATGATGTGGCAAGGATAGCCATAACTATTTTTTGTTCTGTTTTTAGGGGGGGCTTCTATGGTTGATGAGAATCGGGAGTGGGAATGGGAATAGGATTGATAAGGAATCCCAAGGTGCATGTAGAGAATGAATCACCTACTTAATAGGAATGAGGTTCCCATTACAAATTTTGTAATTGCTAATCCAAACACTAACACATGTAGGGAACGATTTACCCGCTTAAATGGAATCAGGCTCATCAACTATAAACCAAACGTCCTTAGAACCAATTTTTTTTGTTTATGCCTTGTTCTATTCAACTGTAGCTATGCACTAGATTGATCATCTCCTAAATCTAGTTTTATATTTTAGCTACCACCAATTATAGCTATGCGTTGGACTTGCTCTTAAGTAATGTACTTGCTCTTAAGTGATGTTCTATTCTTATGATTCTCTATTTCTAATTGCAGCAACTTGTGTCAGAGAAAGATCTTATAGTACGAGAGGAGGCATGTCGAGTTGGTCTTCTTTTTGGTGGATTTACGGGATCATATCATGCTCTACGTTGTACATTGAGGAAGTGGAGAAAGAAAGAGACGCCTTTTAATGTGTAAGTCCATATACAAATGATTTGTTTTGCATATTTTAAATTTGGATTGTGATGTTAATTAATTGAACATTTTTGATTTTCTTCTATTCTACTCGATGATGGAGCAGAGTCCTAGCAGGCTCTGTTGCTGGCCTGTCTATTCTAGCTTTAGATGATTCCAACCGTAGGCGAACTCTTGCTTTATATCTTTTGGCTAGACTGGCCCAGGTACACAAGTAACAATTTCACTTGAGTTGATTTACATGTAAGGTGAAGAAGTGAGATTTAATGTAATCAATTCCTATATGAACAGTGTGCTTATAATTCTGCAAAGTCAAAGAAGATGTTTCACCTTTGGGGAAGTCATTTGAGACATGGTGATTCTCTGCTCTTCTCTTTAGCCTGTGCACAGGTAATGCCTCGTTAAATTCTTTGTATACATATAATGTTCCTTGGACTGTTTGCACATTGGGATAGTAACTGTTGGTGAAGTCAAGTTGTAATTAGATCATGGTGTCATATTATTATTGAATTATGCATTTTTATGCCTATGTAGTGACTTAATTTTTACCTTTTTTGACATGTAAGCATGTTGCCAAGTTAGACACAATTTGTTTTTGGCCCAACATTATTACCATTTGCTTTCTCTGTTTATATATAAGTAGCTTTTCTTTGGTATGTGGAGTTTGTGCAAGTATTATTAATTTGTTCTTTGACATCTGAAGCAAGCTTCTCAACTTTTATCTTTGATGTATCATCATTTTGCTACCTGAAGGTCATGTATGCTTTTGTAATGCGCCCAGAGAGCTTGCCAAAATCATATCAAGATTTTATACAAAAGACTGGGCCGGTTGCTGCACCCATATATAAAGCTGTGAGGGAGTGCTGCAGAGGTTCTCCAGTAGATATTGCTGCACTATCTATTTACTTATCCAATAGAAGGACCTCAAAATTGTTGAAGCTGGAAGAGTTTCCTTCAATTATTCCTTGCTCCATGATTCACCCTGATACAAGTTCATGTGTAGCCCATAATGTTTCTGCTACATCGGCAACTTTCAGGAAAACCTTTCCTCTGTACTTCTCTCTGACTTTTGTGCCATTCGTAGTTTTGCGTCTTCAAAAGGTAAATTTTTGGGTGATTAAGTTTCAGTTTTTTAACTTCTATTTGATATGTTCTTTTCTTTTTAGAAATTATGTGTTGTTTGTTGATTCCATTTCGTGTGTACAGAATCTCGGCCGACCTGCTTCAACAAAACTGTAGAACATGTCAATTAAGTATGCTTGTGAAATAAAGAATGCTATTTGTGTTAAATTGTTTGCTGCGGTATATTCTGCAGTGAACTATTTAGCGTCATTAATAAATGCCCCATACAGTCACTAATATTTTTTGGGTTACTCGAGAAGAACTGCTAACTTCTTGATGTCAATCCAATAGGACCAATACGTAGTTAGGTTGACAGACATATACCATTACCCATTTTCTCCTTGATTTGTGATACATTGAATAGTGGTAATTTGAAGCTATTAGCAACTAAGCTAAAATGACTACTCTGCATCGTCCTCTACATGACATTAGATACACCTAAATGGTACCCGAAGTTCCCTTTAAAATCCCTGAAACTCTCAGAAGTCACATGGTTAATATCCATTGTCTCATGCACAACCTATATTGTTTACCCTGAGATTATCAACAAGATAGTTGTGTTGACCAAGTCGAACAAACTTGTCCGAACTTTAATGCCAATGTGAGATGACTTCATGTTACAATCTTGGTCTTCCTATCAATGAACAGAAGTGGTTATTTTGGGCGGATGACGTACAGAAAATTTGATACCCAGAAGTTCTTATATAGGAAGTCGTGGTTTAGGTAGTTACAAGTGTGTTATGTAGGCGATAGCTAGTTCTCTGCATGCCTACATTATTTGTACTGTCTTGTTATGTTTTCTTAGGATATTATAACCTTTATTGCCAAACAGATCTGTATTCTACTATTCAGAGTTCAAACTATTTTTTGCCTGTTGATGTTTTATTACAGCTGCTCAAATATTTCTAAAACATAATTTTCATAATATTCAAAATCTTTGGACTGTTCCAATTTTTTCTCAAAAAAAAACCCCCCATGCGGGTATTTCACAGAAACAGCCTCTCTGCTCCTATGAGTAGATGTAAGGTCTAAGTCCAGATTTTGTGTGTTTGATTATATCTATGCTGTAGTTGGTAGTTTATGAATTCATTCCTCTGTTGTCCCATCTATAGGTATATATATATATATATATTTTCCTTTCTTATCATTGAACTAATTGGTGTGCTTATGCTAATCTGGTCACTCCTAGTTCATGACATCTCCTCTGCGAACCTGCTGGCATGCTGTTACAGGAGCTGTTCGCTCAACAACCTTTTTGTCTGCTTTTGTTGGAATCTTTCAGGTCGGTGCTTGTTCAATAATTTATATGTTAGCTTTGCTGAAGAGTTCACCTGTAAAGTATTATGTTTTCTCTGAAATCCCAGGGGGTAATATGTTTGCACAGAAAGGTGGCTGTAAAGGACCACAAGCTTGTATATTGGGTTGCAGGTGGAATTGCTGCTCTATCTGTACTATTGGAGAAGAAAGCTAGACGAGGAGAACTTGCATTGTATGTTCTTCCACGAGCTGTTGATTCTTGGTGGTATATATTAGTGAATCACCACCTGCTTCCTGACATTAAGAATGCCGAGGTACTGGTTTTATAGGCTTACCTTATTTTCATGTCGCTACATTAAGCTCTTACCCATAAGTGCTCTTAAAGAAGAACTTCATATGCTATAGACATAGAACATGCACCTTGTTTGATGAGTCATATCTTCGAGACATAGAGCATGTTCATTAGGCAAACAAGAAAACCTTAATGTTAAGTGGAAGTGCTCATTGACTTTTATTGGTTGTTTTTTAATTTATGGAGGCTATATAATGTCAAGAATCTTGTTTAATTTAATTAGAGTAAATATATTCAAAATTCTATTAGATTTCAAAAAATAAGAATTGTAATTATTCTAAGAACTGTAAAGAACTAAAGGAGCACTAAGTTTTGTATAACTATAAGCTTCAAACTGGGTACTGCAAGCTATTGGGCTGGGATTTTGGTTTTTAAATTTTTATTAGGAAATGCAAGTTGAACTTGTGTTGTGTATTTTTAAAAGTCGCAATTTCAACATGAGTTTTTGGGTGCCCCTTTGGGCAATTTTCCCGGATTCTGCTGGTTTGGGCCAATTTACTTCAAATTGTGCTTTGTGCCAAAAAGGGCCAACAACCCCACACTGATATTACAGTTAGTAAATTTTATTAAAAAGGAATGAAAAGAAACTGGTTTATACATCACTGGTGTATATATATAATTGTGATTTATAAAATATTACAAAATCTTAAAATATAATAATTTAGCTTTACATTTCGTAATATATGTTACTTTAGTTTTATGTTTATAAAATAAGTATAATTAGTGTAAAAATTAGTAAAGATAAAAAAATTCTTCACAGTACGAGGAATATTCATTCAGTGTAAATGGGTTGGAGTTTGTGTGGGGATAGTGTAGTTCTTGCACCAAAATACTACTAAAGCACACCATTCTAGTGGGTATGGATTGAAAATGGTCTAAGTGCAAAAAAACAAAGGACGACAACTTTACATTAAAGCTTCCTCATTGTTATATTGTTGTTACAGGTGGCTCTTTTTTGCATGTGTATGGGTGGAATAATGTACTATTTGGAACATGAGCCAGACACCATGGCACCACTGCTTAGAAACCTTATCCGCCGCTTCCTTGCCAGCAGAATGAGCAACCCAGGCCCTCTACCAAGTCGCAACACATCTTACACTTATCTACATACCCTTGATGCAAAGAAAAAACCTAATGCAGCGGAGACTGAAACATCAGTGTCACAAACATACAATCTTGAAGCTATACCTGGACTCTGAGCATCCTTTATCAATCTGCTCGTATTGTAATCGTTGGAGCTCAACTTTCCCATTGTCCATTAGTCTTTGGGATGTATTTCATTCCTAATTCATTAGTTCATTGAGACGTAGGCATTGTTGTGCAATTCTGGGTTTAATCATCGTGACTTGTAAAAGTGAGATCTGATTCTCACACAGTTTTTAGGTCCTCGCAGATACAAATTGTAGTTGTCAATTTTCTGACAATGTGAAATGAGAAGTAGGATACAGTCAGCCTTCATGGTGCTGGTAGATTTTTACTTTGTAAAACATAAAACAACGAAAGTTACAGTAATTTTCTTTAACAGTAGCTATCCACTATATTTAATATGTTGGAACATGAGATGAAGTTCCCGTTTTTTTTAAGTGTAGAAGACAGAAGTAAAGATTATTGGCCTGTTTGGCTATCCTTATAAGTTACTCCCTCCGTACCCCTCAACTTCTTTAAATTTAGGGGACGGGGACGACACGGAGGTTAAGAAAAAAATATAAATTAATAGGGAAAAGTAAGAAAATTGAGTAAAGTGGTGGGAGCAATCAATATTTAAATGTATAAAGTGGGTATAAAGTATGTATACTAAAGGAAAGTAGTGAATGTGATTGGATTTTATATTATAAAATGTTACTATTTTTGGTATGTAAAGAAATGAGAGGGACGTATCAAAAAGGAAAGTGTAAAGAAATGAGAGGCACAGAGAGAGTACAACTTATGCATTATAATTTGATAAGAATTTATGAGGGGTGTTTGTGTACTCAGATTATTTGATAATTTATAACTTATAAGTTGATAAGTTGAATGTTAGAAATCACCAACATTTTACTTAACTTGTCAACTTATTCTTTGATTTCTTTATTTTTCTAATATTTTATATTTTTACATTTGTATTTTTAAATATTTTTTTAATTTAAAATGCAAATGTTGAAATCATTGTATTTAAAAATTATTTTTTCAAATTTAATTTAGTAAATTCTTCACTAACTTAGAAGTAAATTTATCCAAACACCCGTATAACTTATAAGAATTCATCAACTTATCACTTATACAAGCCTGTAACCCGTGCGATGCACGGATGAATTTTAGTTTTTATTTTATTTTATTATCTATATTTTGATTTATATGATTTTAAAAAGTAATCAAATATAGTAATATATGTATGATGTTATTCTACGTTTTTTTAGCCTATAAGTTGTGTGATACACAGATAAATTTTAGTATTTTTGATTTATTATTTTAGGATTTTTTATATGATTTTTTAGTATTTTTTATCTTATTTTATTAACATTTATTTGTATTTTGATATTAAAAATTCTTAATATGTTGTTGACGGAATAATATCTTGAACTTTTGAATGTAGCTTAGAAAAATAGATGATATAAATATTTAATAATAATATGTTGTTGATGAGATTCGAACCTTGAACCCGTGGGAGCATTTTAGATATCAAGAAAAGAATATTTTTTTAATATTACATCCAACGGTTCTCATTTATCGATATTTACATCTAACGGTTATTATTTAGATGACCAAACTACCAACCAAATAGATGGTGGTTACTCTAATTTAATTTATATTATTATTATTATTATTTTAATATTAGATCTAATGGTTCTCATTCATCTATTTTAAAATCAACAATCCTTATTAATTTGGCGGTACATGACCAAAATTTTGGATAAAATTTCTCTTACGCTTATTGTATATAAGGATTTAATATGTTTTGCAAACACCTATTCTACTTCCAATATTATATGTACGTGTGTGTGTCGCGTGAGTGGAGGCGTATTTGGTATTCATTATTATATCGATTAACATAATCTTATAATACGTGAGATAATTTAACCATGAGATATTTTGTACATGATTTGAACTGACTAACTTGCCCCTGTGTTTATTATTTATTAGAAAAAGTTGTTTGTAGAAATTGAACTTGAGTTTATCTATTAACTGAAACGTCTTTATATCGCTAAACTATAAAATCATAGATTTTTGGAACTTCGCTCGAAACGTGTGAGTATCATTTGATAGAAGACATTTTATTTAACTTCAAAATATATAAAAATAATTATGTAGCTAAATTGAACTTAGGTTATATTGTTGACGGGATTCGAACCTTGAACCCGTTGAAGCATTTTAGATATCAATAAAATAATTTTTTTTTAATATTACATCCAACGGTTCTCATTTATCTATATTTACATCTAACGGTTATTATTTAGATGACCAAACTATCAACAGATGACCAAACTACCAACCAAATAGAGGGTGGTTTGCTTATAATAGTATAGTATAAATTTCAATAATTAAATGTATTAAAATAAGTTTTAAAATAAATAAGTAACTATTTGCCCGTGATATTTTTGGAGTGAGAGGTTTTATTAAGAAAAAATAGAAAGAGCAACATGTTTTAGCTAAAAAGTTATTTGTCCATAATTAAAAATATTAAAATAGGTTTTAAAATAAATAAGTAAGGTTTTACCCGTGATATTTTTGAAAAAGCAGGGGTTGTAGTAAGGAAAAATAGAAAGAGTAACATATGTCTTAGTTGAAAAAGATGGTTGTTTGTGATTTTATAGAAAAAGAATGGACTTTGTTATCAAAATAGAAAATATAATGTATTTTAACTAAAAAGTTATTTGGTTATAAATAATATTATTATTTAATAATAGTTTTCTTAAAAAATGAACAAATTTAAAAAATAAAATGTTTTATCTGAAAAGGTAATTGTCCGTAATTAAAAGTATTAAAATATGTTTTAAAATAAGTAAGAGTTTGTTTGTGATATTTTTGGAAAATGTGGGGTTTTAGTAAGAAAAAATAGAAATAGTAACAGGTTCTATTTTAAAAAGGTAATTGTCCATGATTTTTTTAGAAAATAGAGGATTTTGTTAGAAAATATTGAAAAGTTAATGTATTTTAGTTGAAAAGGTAATAAGTTATAGTTTTTTTTAAATGAAAAAAAATACAAAAAGTAACATGTTTTAGTTGAAAAGGTAATTGCCGTAATTAAAAGTATTAAAATAAATAAGTAAGGTTTGCCCGTGATATTTTTGGAAAATGAAGGTTTTTAATAAGAAAAAATAGAAAGAGTAACATGTTTTCGTTGATTTTTTTTTTAGAAAAAGAGAACCCTAACATTGACATCAGTTACATAACCGTTTACAAATAACCAAAACACAAGTCTATTTTTAAAGTTACACAAGCCTGTAACCTGTGCGATGCAGGATGAATTTTAGTATTTTTTATTTTATTATCTATATTTTGATTTATATGATTTTAAAAAGTTATCAAATATGATAATATATGTATGACGTTATTCTAAGTTTTTTTTAGCCTATAAGCTGTGCGATACACGGATGAATTTTAGTATTTTTGATTTATTATTTTAGTATTTTTTATATGATTTTTTAGTATTTTTTATCTTATTTTATTAACATTTATTTGTATTTTGATCTTAAAAATTCTTAATATGTTGTTGACGGAATAATATCTTGAACTTTTGAATGTAGCTTAGAAAAATAGATGATATAAATATTTAATAATAATATGTTGTTGACGGGATTCGAACCTTGAACCCGCGGGAGCATTTTAGATATCAAGAAAATAATATTTTTTTAATATTACATCCAACAGTTCTCATTTATCTATATTTACATCTAACGGTTATTATTTAGATAACCAAACTACATATGACCAAACTACCAACCAAATAGAGGGTGGTTTGCTTATAATAGTATAGTATATTTATATGATTTTTTAGTATTTTTTATCTTATTTTATTAACATTTATTTGTATTTTGATCTTAAAAATTCTTAATATGTTGTTGACGGAATAATATCTTGAACTTTTGAATGTAGCTTAGAAAAATAGATGATATAAATATTTAATAATAATATGTTGTTGACGGGATTCGAACCTTGAACCCGTGGGAGCATTTTAGATATCAAGAAAATAACATTTTTTTAATATTACATCCAACGGTTCTCATTTATCTATATTTACATCTAATGGTTATTATTTAGATGACCAAACTACATATGACCAAACTACCAAGCAAATAGAGGGTGGTTTGCTTATAATAGTATAGTATAGATTTTTATCTTATTTTATTAACATTTATTTGTATTTTGATCTTAAAAATTCTTAATATGTTGTTGACGGAATAATATCTTGAACTTTTGAATGTAGCATAGAAAAATAGATGATATAAATATTTAATAATAATATGTTGTTGACGGGATTCGAACCTTGAACCCACGGGAGCATTTTAGATATCAAGAAAATAATATTTTTTTAATATTACATCCAACGGTTCTCATTTATCTATATTTACATCTAACGGTTATTATTTAGATAACCAAACTACATATGACCAAACTACCAACCAAATAGAGGGTGGTTTGCTTATAATAGTATAGTATATTTATATGATTTTTTAGTATTTTTTATCTTATTTTATTAACATTTATTTGTATTTTGATCTTAACAATTCTTAATATGTTGTTGACGGAATAATATCTTGAACTTTTGAATGTAGCTTAGAAAAATAGATGATATAAATATTTAATAATAATATGTTGTTGACGGGATTCGAACCTTGAACCCGTGGGAGCATTTTAGATATCAAGAAAATAATATTTTTTTAATATTACATCCAACGGTTCTCATTTATCTATATTTACATCTAATGGTTATTATTTAGATGACCAAACTACATATGACCAAACTACCAAGCAAATAGAGGGTGGTTTGCTTATAATAGTATAGTATAGATTTTTATCTTATTTTATTAACATTTATTTGTATTTTGATCTTAAAAATTCTTAATATGTTGTTGACGGAATAATATCTTGAACTTTTGAATGTAGCTTAGAAAAATAGATGATATAAATATTTAATAATAATATGTTGTTGACGGGATTCGAACCTTGAACCCGCGGGAGCATTTTAGATATCAAGAAAATAATATTTTTTTAATATTACATCCAACGGTTCTCATTTATCTATATTTACATCTAACGGTTATTATTTAGATAACCAAACTACATATGACCAAACTACCAACCAAATAGAGGGTGGTTTGCTTATAATAGTATAGTATATTTACATGATTTTTTAGTATTTTTTATCTTATTTTATTAACATTTATTTGTATTTTGATCTTAAAAATTCTTAATATGTTGTTGACGGAATAATATCTTGAACTTTTGAATGTAGCTTAGAAAAATAGATGATATAAATATTTAATAATAATATGTTGTTGACGGGATTCGAACCTTGAACCCGTGGGAGCATTTTAGATATCAAGAAAATAATATTTTTTTAATATTACATCCAACGGTTCTCATTTATCTATATTTACATCTAACGGTTATTATTTAGATGACCAAACTACATATGACCAAACTACCAACCAAATAGAGGGTGGTTTGCTTACAATAGTATAGTATAGATAGCACTTACTCATTTTAAGCTATAAGTCAACTTTTTTGTGATACCCAAACACACACGGTAAGAAGAAAATGTACTTAAAATTGACATAAAAGATGAATTCTACGGGAACGGTGGAAATGTGGATAATCAATTTTTTATTGTAAATTTTCAATTTTATCTAGACTACCAATTGAATACCACTGTCGTCTTAGCAGTAATAAGGGATCAAGAGTTTAGGAGACAAATAAGCAAAGGGTCAATTATCTAACAATCTGTTTCGTAACCGTTGGATCGATTATTCAACGGCTAAGATTAGAATTTGTCGCTCCTCTATAAATTTCCGCAGAGCCATAATGTTCCTCTATAAATTTCCGCGGAGCGTACTAAACTAAAAAAATGACTCCACGAAAAATTTTCAAGGAGGCACTAATACCTGCACACACTCATCCACTTGATCACCTCCTCTCCCTTCCCTCCATATTTACCCAACCGCCTCTTCTCAACTTTCCAAATGCTCCTCTACTCTAAAACATGCTTACAAACTCAAACCTATACTTACACTCTACTCACGTAACCACCACAATTCACTCCCATGACCGTGATTACAAGCTCTTCCGTCGCCGGAGACTCAAGCAACCTCACCGGAAAACACTGCTCACTGTTCGGAATCAGTTAAGTAATCAATCTCCGTTTGATTATTTAGTTTCGCATATTAATTCATTAGATTTGACTGCTCCAGCTTTAGGTTTTTATTTCCGGAGTTGCGTATTATTTATCGAATTCGAAAAATGAAAGAATTGACATATTTAATAGTAATAGAAAAGAAAGTGAAGTTTACGATGTCGGTGAATGGATGTTATTCACCTCACCGACATCGTTTAATCGATTCGTAGTGTTACAATGTCCTTCGATTGAATCAGAGGTTGCGAATGATGTTAATGAGAAGCTTGTGAAGGAAGATAAGCATTATGTTAGGATTAGAGAAGTGGAGAGGGATGTTGACGAGGTTAGGGTTGTGTATCAGAGGAAATGTGTGTAAAGCAAAATGTAACATAAGATGTAACAGAGATAACTACAACTCAACAAAGGACAAGACAGACAATAATATTAACAGAAGCACAGGAATTCAGAAGTAAAGAAGAAAAGGTAAACTCAAAAAATCAAAATATGGTATGTATTCTTGAAGTCCGTAAACAGGTCACGGAAAGAAGTTCATTAATATGTTCAAGCCTCAGTGACAAATAAAGGAACAAGACTTTCAAGACTACAGAAGTATTTGAATGATTAAGAGTTAGTACCATAGGATTCCAGTGATTTTATTAAAGCAACCAGAACGACAAAGGACTTATCAACAACATTGAATTGAAGACATAAAAGTATTGATCAAGTGTTAGTCATCTGTGAACCAGACCAGTTGCACCAGTTGTCAGCACCTAAAAGATCAAGATTTTTATCGTCTCGAAAGAAGTTGATTTAAGTCTAAATCTGAAACATCCTGAAAGTGAAAAGAATATTACAAGGTATGTTTAGGTTTAAATGGAAGTACAATTTGCTTGCTGAAAAAAGGAAAGAAACTTCAAGGGTCAAACTGAAAGAGAAAAGATTCGATGGTTTTCTTTTGAGAAAAACCATCGAAGTTGATCAAGTGAAGTTGAAAGAAAAACCATCGAAGAATTGTTTTTCCATTCGATAGATAAAATCTATCGAAGGAAAGAAAAACTAATTCCTTCGATAGTTTTTAATTAAGGAGCAGGTGAAAGATTTCATATTTTGTCAGGTTGATCAAAAGCTTGAACGGCCAGGATTCTTCCTTAGCCTTCAATGGTTTTTGAAGTCTACAATTACGAGAGTTAAGGTTGTGTCTTCCTTAGTTGGTTTACATTTAATCAGAGGAAGCAGAAGAATTTAAGAGCTCAAGAACATTGACAGAAGAAAATTTATAGTGCCTTAAATTCTACAGTTTGTATTGATTATTGTAACCTGAACTCATTGAAGCTAATCCTATGGATTAGAATTGTAGCACTCCTCGCGGTTTATATTTATAAAACGATATATTCCCCGACTCATATTTTGATTTGGTGTATTTGATTTCAGACTAGAACAAAAAGAATTATCCGCGAACGAAATTGAATAATTTGTGAGTATCGTATTCAACCCCCCTTCTACGATACTTTGGACCTAACAATTGGTATCAGAGCTTCTTGATTGACGTACAAATCAGATCCGGTGAATGAGATCAAAATCAAACAAGGCTTGAAAATTTGAAGCAAATTTTTTAATTTTCAAAAATTTTCATTTTATTGGAATTTCTTGAATTTTAAATAGTTTAAAATTTTCAGAAACCATGAGTGCTCCAAAGACAACTGCTGGTATCAAGGTTCCCCCCTTCACTAGTGATGATTTCAATTTGTGGAAGATGAAGATACTGTTATTTATCAAGGCATCTAATCTGTTGTATATTGGCATTTTAGAAAACGGACCGTTTGTACCAATGAAACCAGTTGGTGAATCAACAACTCCTGAGGGTACCAGAATTCCTCAAGGTTCAACCCCAAAGGATTTATCTGAGTACACATATACAGATAAAGAACTGATTAGATTGGATACAGGTCTGATTCTGATATTAACAGATTCCGCAGACAAGGAAATGAGTTATCAGTTAATGAACTATGTAAGCGAAAAACAAATGTGGGATACCATAAACTTGATAATGGAAGGAACTGAAGACGTGCAGGAAAATAGATTGGACATCCTGACATCTCAATATGAATCGTTTAGGTCACTTCCTGGAGAAAGTATAACTCAGGTCTTTGAGAAGTATACTAAGCGGCTGAATGAATTAACTATGAAAGGGAAGACCTATCCTCTGAGAGAGACAAACAGGAAATTCATGAAGACACTGCCCCATCATGTAGAACACAAGTCCTCATCCATAAGGGAAAGAATAGATTTTACTAAGATGCCATTGGAAATGATTTATGGCAAGCTTAAAACTTATGAGATGGAGCAAGAACAAAGAGTGATAATCTACGGACCAGGGACAGTGGACAACAAGAACACTGCACTCACAAGATCAGCTGCACTTGTAGTGAATGAACCAACAACTTCTGATATTCAGGTTCAAACCCCTAGAGCCGGAAAGGAAGCAATAATAGAGGCTGAAATGGATTCTGCAAATCTGGGTGTTGATGAAAGTGATTACTACACCCTAGAAGAACTTGAGCAAATGGAAGACAAAACCATGGCGTACTTAGCTGCAAAGGTTAGCCATATTCGTTTCAAGAGAAACCCTAAGTACAAGTTCAAGGGCTCAACAAACAGATTTCAGAAGAGCAAGTATTCTTCAGGCTCTGGCTTTAAGGGAGGCTACAAGACATGCTTGATTGACAGAAGCAAATCAAGATGCTACAACTGCAATGAGTTAGGGCATTTTGCTACTGAATGTCGGAAGCCTCGTCAAGCAAGAGACAAGAAAGATGTCTATGAGAAGAAAGATTCTTATGAGGATTTGAAGAAAGAGAATGCCAAGTTGAAACAGCAACTGGAAGCCTTATCTGGAAAGCAGAAAGGAAAAGCTTATATTGCAGAGGGAAAAAGCTGGGATGATACTGATTCAGATGAAGAGGAAGAGTATGTAAATCTTGCCCTAATGGCTGACTCTTCAGAAGAATCACCACAATCATCTCAGGTACCTATCTTAACAACAATTGACATGTCTAATTCTGAGTACAAGAAAACTGTGCAAGATCTTAGTGTAGAATTGTTTAATGTACACACAAGCATGCTAGCATCAGAAATGGAAAATGCTAAACTAGTTCTTAAGATTAAAAATTTAGAATCTAAGAATGGAGAACTAGAGCTTGTAGTTGTCACATTTGAAGATCTTAGACAGAGAAATGAGTACTTAGAGAACAAGGTCAAGTGTAATGATGAGATAGAGACTATCCTCAGGAAGCAGATTTCAGACTTAGATTTGAAACTGAATGCATATAAGAACTCCACCCTAATTGCTAAGGAAATAATTGATACTCAGAGCTTAGGGAACACAACTGCAATAGGATTTGACTACAACAAGAGAACTGGAAAGAAGATAGTGGAATTCCCTGTGACACCTTCAGTTGTCAAGGTGAATACTCCACACATTCTTAGGAATGTCGACTATCCAGTTTTTGTTAAGTTTGTTTCAACACCTTTTAATGAGGATGATCTTTTCATAAGACAAGAATTGCTTGAGGATTATTTATTGAAGGAAAAAGAGATAAAGACTAAGTTGCCTAGGAAGTTAGTAAAAACTGAATTACCTAAAAATGATATAGGCAATAAGGTTAGTAAGGCTAAAAAGAACAGGAATGGGAAAGCTAGTGTTAATCAGAATATTGTTTCATCTTCTCCTATTGCATCTAGGAAGTTGTGCACTAATTGTAATTCGGCTGGACACCTTACACATGCATGTAAAAAGGTTAAAGTAGAAACGGTTGTTAATTCTGAAATGCATAACATGTCTAACATGCCTGATCTTCATGAACCCTGTGGAAAGAAAGAGTGTTTACTTTGTGCATACAATATCATGCATGCTTATTTTAAGTTGATGAATGCATCTAGTAGCACTAATACTAAAAATGATAAATCCACAGACAACATGAAAGTCAAACAAGTTAAGACTGACTTGAATGTTACTCCTGTTAAAGTATCTAAACCTTCAGGACCCAAACAAGTTTGGGTACCAAAGTCCGCTTAATTAATCTGTGATTGCAAGGTAAGGTTAAAAGCTCAAATGTCGTGTGGATTCTGGATAGTGGTTGTTCTAGACACATGACAGGTGAAGAGTCCCTGCTTACAAAGGTGGTTAAGAAGACCGGCCCGATTGTAACCTTTGGAGATGACAACAAAGGATTCACTACGGGATATGGTAAATTGAAAATTGGGAATGTCATCATTGAAAACATCTCTCTTGTTGAAGGATTGAAGCACAATCTTCTAAGTATCAGTCAGTTCTGTGATAAAGGCTACAATGTAGATTTCAGAAAGGACAAGTGCTTGATCACCAACAGGAAGGATGAGAAGCTTGCTCTACTGGGAGTAAGAAAAGGAAATTTGTTTATAGCTGACTTAAGTTCTACCAATGAAGGAGAAGTTACATGTTTCTACAGTAAGGCATCTTCAGAACAAAGTTGGCTATGGCATAAGAAGCTCTCACATTTGAACTTCAAAACTATGAACTCTTTGGTAAAGAGAGAGTTAGTGAGAGGGTTGCCCCTGATGGAATTCAATCAGGAGGGACTATGTGAAGCATGTGAAAAGGGGAAGTCGAAGAAATCATCACATAGAAGCAAAGGAATGACAAGCATTGCTGAACCATTACAACTGATTCATATGGATTTATTTGGTCCAATCAATGTTATGTCACTTTCAAGAAAAAGATATGCATTAGTGATGGTGGATGACTACTCCAAGTACACGTGGGGTGTTATTCTTACAGTCAAAGGATGAAGCAACACAACTAATTATTGATCACATAAAAAAGATAGAAGTGGAAGCTAAGCTACATGTGCGGACAATCAGATCAGACAATGGAATTGAATTCAAGAATGCAGTTCTTAATGATTTCTGCTCAGAGAAAGGAATATCAAGACAGTATTCAACACCAAGAACTCCTCAACAGAATGGAGTAGTGGAAATGAAGAATAGAACCTTGGTTGAAGCAGCAAGGACAATGTTAAATGAATCAAAACTTACCACTTACTTTTGGGCTGAAGCAATGAATACAACTTGCTACACTTAGAATCAAACCCTGATTAATAAAGATCATGAAAAGACTCCATATGAGTTAATGGCCAACAAGAAACCAACACTGACGTACTTTCATGTGTTTGGTGCAAAGTGCTTTGTGTTGAAAGATGGAGAACATCTAGGCAAGTTTGATGCCAAAGCAGATGAAGGCATTTTTCTGGGCTATTCTCTGGAATCTAAAGCTTACATGGTGTATGTGATTGAAGATAAGAAGGTGTTGGAAAGCCTTAATGTAACATTTGATGACACCAAAAGACCAGGCCTGCAAACTAGAGAGAACTCTGAATCCTTGGTATTTGAAAATCTATCAGGAGATCTCTCTGACATTGAAGAAGAACCTGAAGTTGTTCCTGGTAATAATAATAATGATAATGATAATGATTCTAGACCAAGTGGTGACAATGGTGGAGATCCTCAAACTACTACTGGATCCACTAGTCAATCAACAGGGTCAACAGATCATACCGGCAACAACTCAGGGGGAGCAGGAGAAGGATCAACTAGTCACACTCAAAAAATTTTTGAACAAGGAGAATCATCAAGATCGCATCTGCCAAGACAAAGGGTATGGAGTAGAGATCATCCCTTTCACTTGATCATTGGTGATCCGGACACAGTAGTGAGAACTAGAAGGACATCACAAAATGAATGCCACTATTCTGGGTTTCTTTCAGAAACAGAACCTAAGAAAGTTGAAGATGCCCTAGAAGATCCAGATTGGGTGATTGCAATGCAAGATGAACTCAATCAGTTTGAAAGGCAGAAAGTTTGGAAGCTTGTACCCAGGCCAAAAGGTAAATCTGTTATAGGAACAAGATGGGTATTCATAAATAAGTTGGATGAAGATGGCATTGTAATGAGAAACAAAGCCAGACTGGTTGCTAAAGGTTACTCTCAAGAAGAGGGTATAGATTATGATGAAACATATGCACCAGTAGCAAGACTTGAGGCCATCAGGATGTTTCTGGCATTCGCAGCACATTCCAATTACAAAGTATATCAAATGGATGTGAAGAGTGCTTTTCTGAATGGGGAGCTAGAAGAAGAAGTGTATGTGGAACAACCTTCAGGCTTTGAGGATTCAAATCTGGCAGACTTTGTGTACTTTCTGTTCAAGGCTCTCTATGGACTCAAACAAGCTCCAAGGACATGGTATGACACTCTCTCTGAATTTTTACTTGAAAATAACTTTACAAGAGGTGTCGTAGATAAAACTCTCTTTTACAAGAAGCACAAAAATGATTTGATATTAGTGCAAGTATATGTTGATGACATAATATTTGGCTCTACTAATGATGATCTATGCAAGAGATTTTCTAAGTTAATGCAGAGTCGATATGAAATGAGCATGATGGGTGAATTGTCATTCTTTCTTGGACTACAAGTGTATCAAAGGCTAGATGGAATATTCATTTGCCAGTCCAAGTACATCAAAGATCTTCTAAAGAAGTATCAAATGGAAGACTCATCTACAGCAAAGACTCCAATGCCAACTGCCACTAAGCTTGATAAGGATGAAACTAGTAAGAAGGATGACATCACAAGATACAGAGGTATGATAGGCTCCTTACGATATCTCACTGCAAGTACACCAGATATAATGTTTGCAACATGCTTGTGTGCTAGTTTTCAGTCTGATCCCAAAGAATCTCATCTAATAGCTGTTAAGCGAATATTTAGATATCTTAAGGGAACCCCAAATCTTGGAATTTGGTACCCTAAAGATACAGGATTTGATCTTATGGATATAGAGACTCAGATTTTGCAGGTTGTAAGATTGATCGGAAGAGTACTTCAGGAATCTGCCAGTTTCTTGGAAGAAGGTTAGTTTCTTGGTATAGCAAGAAGCAGCACTCAGTGTCCACATCAACAGCTGAAGCTGAATACATAGCTGCTGGTAGCTGTTGTGCTCAAATCTTGTGGATGAGGAACCAACTCCGTGACTATGGGCTTTTGTTGACTAAGATTCCAGTATTCTGCGACAACACAAGTCCCCATAGCAATCTCCAACAATCCAGTGCAACACTCGAGGACGAAGCACATCGATATCAGGTATCATTTTATCCGAGAGAATGTTATGAATGGAACTGTGGAGTTACACTTTGTACCCACAGAGGAACAAATTGTTGTTAGGCTCAAGGCATGTCTGAATACCACTATTAACAAGCCTACACATTGTGACTATGTCACTCTACATGACCTAGTGAAGTTTATCACTAAGATATAGTATAGGTCTCCATTGTACTTGTCTTGTTTTCATGTACTTAGTTTTATTCTGTATGCTCAAATTTATAATGAGCTTAGTAAGTTTCTTGCACCTAGAATGTACATAGGCCATGGAATAATTATCCTGGAAGAAGTTCAATTTGTTCATGCAGCAGGATTGGAGTGAATAAGGCCTTGAAGAAATAAGTTGCAGAAATTTGTCTAAATCCCTATATCGTGAAGTCAGAATGAGCTATGTCGTGAAGTCCTAAATTTCCATGTCGTAAAGTACTGAGATCGCATAGTCCAAAATGAACTATGTCGTGAAGTCCTCAAGGCTCATGTCGTAAAGTGTTGAGATCGCAAAGTCAGAATGTACTAGATCGTGAAGTCCTCAAAAAGGCTATGTCGCGAAGTCCTTAAAAAGGCTATATCGCGAAGTCCTCAAAAAGGCTATATCGTGAAGTCCTCAAAAAGCCTATATCGCATACTCCTGTAATACTCATATAGCAAAGTCCTCATATAGCAAAGTCAAGAATGTTCTATGTCGACAAGTCAAAGAATCAGGAATATGCTGGAGTTCACGATGTCAACACTTAGTCGTTTATAACAAGACAAATCAAGGTACATAACCAAAATTCAAAGGAGACAAATACTGAAGCATCTGTTACGGTAAGGTGGTCCAAAGACAGATGGCAAATCTACAGCAAAACTTGGAGAGAAAGATTAGAGACAAGTAACTACAGAAATGGGAAAGACCACAGAAAGCAAGTGGTCCTTCCTAACACAGTTAACTTCTTATGGCAGGATAAGTTGGAGTTACAATTAGGGGTAACTATGTAAATAGGTGTGTGCACAAGTTTGTATAGGATATATATATATATTACGCACACCCTATTGTTAGCTGGAAGAGAGATATACACAAAAATATTCAAGTACTCTTTTCTCTGTAAGAAAACAAGAAAACACTGTTCTGGTTTAGAAGCCAGAATTTCACTTGTGAAATTTTGGAAGCTGTAGTATTTGATTTACTTAATACAAAGTAGATTAAAGTGATTGTGTGTGCTCTGTTTATTTTATTCCGCATTTTCATACAACACAATCTAACTCAGCTTTTTAGTTTCAAGAAAACGAAAAACATTCAAACTATCCATTCACCCCCCCTGTCTAGTTTCTTAGTGATATTCATTTCTAACAAGTGGTATCAGAGCATGCTGTTGATATACAAACAGAAAAAGATCAAGGATGAGTTCACATAAACTAAGCAGTATCAAGATTCCTCCCTTTAACAAGGAACACTACAATCTATGGAAGAAGAAGATGCTACTGTTCATCAAAGCTTCAAACCCCATGTATTTAGACATCTTAAAACATGGTCCCTTCATTCCAATGATTGAGATTGCAGAAACAACTGTTGGTACTGAAAAGATACCAATGCATTACGAGCCTAAAGATCCTTCCAAATACACTGAGCTTGAAAAGGAGAAAGTGGCACTAGATGGAAATCTCCAGCTCATTATTTGTGAATCTATGGATTTCACCATGTATGGTACTGTTTCTCATTGTAGTAGTGCAAAGAAGATGTGGGATCTCATAGAAGTGCTATGTGAAGGAACTCCAGAAGTGAGAAAGAACAAGAAGCATATTCTGGTTTCCCAATATGAAGCCTTCATGGCTCAGCCAAAGGAGGGAATCACAGAAGTATTTGAAAGGTTCAATAAGCTGATAAATGAGCTCAAACTCTATGACAAACACTATGAAACAGAAGAGCTCAACATGAAGTTCTTATTGACTCTACTAGATCACTTGGAGCCAATGATTTCTTCTCTCAAGGAAAGAGATCTAACCAAGATTGGCTTTGATGTATTGTATGGTGTTTTGAAAACATATGAGTTAGAGTTGTTTCAAAAGAGGTCCATTCAAGCAAAGCAAGGAATGATGGCCAACACTTCTTGTGCCCTTATTGCTGACAACTTAGGTCAAAGAATGGAATCTCTGAAAGTCAATCAAGTCAAGATTGAAGATCTGGAAGTTGAAGACACTGGTGATGAGTCTCAAGTCATCTATGATCTGCCTGAGGAAGATGATTTTTACAGCATAGAAGAACTGGACAAGATGGAAAACAAATCTTTTGCTTATATGGCTAGGAGGTATCCTAACATCAGGTTCAAAAGGAAGCAGCCATTTAAGTCCAAGTTTGATGCTGGTGGTTCTGGTGGATCAGGTGGCTCAAACACCTTCAGTAAAGGGAAAGGAATTGTTGGTGCTGCAAAAGGAGGCTACAAGTCTGGGAGTGTGGATAGGTCCAAGATAAGGTGCTATAACTGCAATAAACTTGGGCACTTTGCTACAGAGTGCAAGAAGCCCAAACAGGTCAAAAAGGACAAAGCATACTTAGAGCTTGAAGCTAAGTATGAAGCTCTACTCAAGAAACAACGGGGTAAAGCTTTTATTGCAGAGGGAAGGTGCTGGGATGAATATGATGAAGAAGAAGAACATGAGTATTCAAACTATGCTTTGATGGCCTTTTCTGATGATGGTAATTCTTCAAATCAGGTACCTATTCTTACTTCTCTTGATATGATTCCCTCTCAATACAAGCAAACTGTTAAAGACATGAGTACTGAGATGTTTAATATTCATACTAGCATGTTGGTTGCAAATGAAGAAATTGATAGGCTAACTGCTAGAAATCTTGAGCTTACAGAAAAGAATGAGAAACTTGAGTTAATGGCTGTGAACCTTGATGGTTTGAAAAAGGAGATTGAGTATCTTAAGAATAAAGTGGTTTGTGCTGAACATATAGAAATAGCTCTTAGGGAACAAATTGCTGAAAATGAATTAAAGATAAGAAGCTATAGAAACTCCTATGAGCTTATTCAAACCTATCACAAGGAACACCCTGAAGACTGTAAGGTTGGAATTGGTTTTGATTATGAGAATGACAAGGGAAGGAAGAAGGCCAAGGGCAAAGGAAAAGAATCTTTTGTAAACAAAAATGCTCCAACTATTTTGTCTAGTGTCAAAGAGCCCATCTTCAAAAAGAGTGTTGTTGAGTTTGATGAAGATTTACTGGTCATCAAACAACAATTACTTGAAGAAGATGAGGCTGCTAAAGACATTCCTTCCTCTCCCAAATTTGTAAATCAGAAAGAAACCAAAGACAATCTTGTCAAGAGTCCTAAGGTTAATAAGGAAGTTGTTAAGAAAAAGAAACATAACAAAAATGGTAAGGTAGGTGTCAACAAGGGTAACAGTTATGCTTATGTGCCAAATGCTCCTAGGAAACAGTGTCAAAATTGCTTTTCTGTTAATCATTTGACTCATAAGTGTAATAAACCTGTCAGTAATGAAGTTGATAACCTGAGTAACCATTCTATTGGCATGAACAATATCCATGATTCTTTCTGTGGTAAATCTAACTGCATGACATGCTATGTGACTGTGATTGCTAATTGTTTATCTCTAAAGCAAAAACTTGACTCTGCACAATCATGTGAATCACACACATATCCCCAATCAAGGTTGAGAGGGTAAAGACTTCATGTGAGCCTAAGAGTGTAAACTCTAAAACCTCAAACACAGTTAAGTCTCCTACTGTGAGGAATGCTGTTTATGATAGAAGAATCAATTACAAAACTGTTTCTAAATCAACTGGACCCTACCAAGTGTGGGTACCAAAAACAACTTAGTCATTTTGTGAATGCAGGGTAACAGGAATAAAAGAGTCATATGGATCTTGGACAGTGGATGCTCAAGTCACATGACTGGTGATATAGCCATGCTATCACATTTTGAGGAGAAGGTTGGCCCATCAGTAACCTTTGGAAATGACAACATTGGTTATACAATGGGATATGGCAGTGTTAAATCTGAAAATGTCATTATTGAAGATGTAGCATTTGTTGAAGGACTAAAGCACAACCTCTTGAGCATTGGACAATTCACTAACAGGGGTTTCAAAGTGGAATTTGTTGAAGATCAATGTCTAATCTCTAAAAGAGGAAGTGGTGAAGTTGTTTTGACTGGTGTGAAGAAAGGAAGCTTGTTTGTAGCCAATCTTAAGGCTACAGACAAGGGAGAAATTTTTTGTTTCTACACTAAAGCCACCAATGAAGAATTCTGACTATGGCACAAGAAACTGTCTCACTTGAATGTAAAAGCAATGAATTCTCTAGCAAAGAGAGAACTCATTAGAGACATGCCTGCTTTAGAGTTTGTTCAAGATGGAGCATGTGAAGCATGTCAAAGAGGGAAAATAAAAAGGTCAAGTCACAAGAACAAATTTCTCAATTCAAATTCAAAGCCTCTGCAGCTAATTCACATGGATCTATTTGGCCATGTGAATGTAATGTCCCTTTCCAAGAAGAAATATGCTCTAGTCATGGTTGATGATTATTCAAGATACACTAGGGTGGAATTCCTGTTTTCCAAGGATGAAGCTCCTCAAGTAATTATAGAGCATATCAAGAGAGTTGATAGAGAAACACAAAGCACTGGTTCCTCTATGGTTGCTTTGAGAAGTGATAATGGAACTGAGTTCAGAAATTCAACACTGTATGAGTTCTGCAAAGATAAAGGAATTTATCAACAGTTTTCAGCTCCTAGAACTCCACAACAAAATGGAGTGGTTGAAAGAAAGAATAGAACTCTCATTGAAGCTGCACGGACAATGATGTTGGATGCAAAGCTACCTACTAGCTTTTGGGCTGATGCTGTTAACACAGCATGCTATGTGCAAATTAGAACATTAATCAATAAGAAGTCTGGAAAAACTTCTTACTCCTTGATGACTGGAAAAAGAGCATCCTTCAAGCATCTTCGTGTTTTTGAAAGCAAATGTTTTGTGATGAAAGATACATCTGAGCATATTGGAAAATTTGATGCTAAGGCATTTGAAGGTATCTTCATTGGATACTCTCTGGAAAGGACAACATACAGAGTGTTTGTACCTGAGCAACACAAAGTGATGGAAAACATGGATATTACTTTTGATGACAAGAAATTTACTGGACTTGCAACAAGTGAAAAAGACAGTGTGCCATTAAGATTTGAAAATCAAGGTTACCTTGAAGATTCTGAGAGTGAAGATGAGGCACATGTTCTAACTGTTCCACAAGATGAAGAAAATGAAGCTGATGATCACCCTCAAACACCTGTGCAAGGGAACACTAACACAGGGGGAGAAGAAGAGAACACAAATGGTGGTGATCAAAATGATCCTGAGTCAAGTCAAGGAGATGAACAGGGTCACACAAGGAAATGGGACAGAGCCCACACTAGGGAACAAATCATTGGTGATCCTAGTGAGGGTGTTAGAACAAGGAGAGCTACAATGAATACTTGCCTGTACAACTGCTTTTTGTCACAACTAGAACCAAAGGTAATTGAAGAAGCATTGAAGCACTCTGACTGGATTGTTGCCATGCAAGAAGAATTGAATCAATTTGAGAAAAACAAAGTTTGGGAATTAGTACCACCTCCTGAAGATAAGAATGTCATTGACACCAAATGGGTATTCAGAAATAAAATGGATGAAGAAGGTGTGGTGGTAAGAAACAAAGCAAGGTTGGTTGCCAAAGGATACTGTCAACAAGAAGGCATTGACTATGATGAGACATTTGCACCTGTAGCTAGACTGGAGGCCATCAGGATATTCTTGGCCTTTGCAGCTCACTCAGATTTCAAGGTGTATCAAATGGATGTGAAAAGTGCTTTTCTCAATGGTGATCTTGTTGAAGAGGTTTATGTGTCTCAACCTCCTGGCTTTGAAAATGAAGACTTCCCAGACTTTGAGTATAGATTGCTAAAGGCACTCTATGGACTCAAACAGGCACCAAGAGTCTGGTATGAAACTCTATCTCAATTTCTTCTTGAGCATCAATTCACCAGAGGTACAATTGATAAAACTCTATTCTTCAAGAAGCATGGAAATGATATCATTCTAGTTCAAATCTATGTGGATGATATCATCTTTGGCTCTTCAAATGAAAAACTCTGTGAAAGGTTCTCTAAGCTGATGCAAAGCAAATATGAGATGAGTATGATGGGAGAGTTAACCTACTTCCTAGGCCTGCAAGTACATCAAAGGGAGGATGAGATCTTCATAAATCAATCTAAGTATGCCAAAGATCTTTTAAAGAAATATGGTTTAGAAGATTCATCCCCTGCAAAAACTCCAATGTCTACTGCAATCAAGCTTGATGAAGATAAGAAAGGCAAGAGAGTTGACATCAAGGTCTACAGAGGAATGGTTGGATCTCTACTTTATCTCACTGCTAGCAGGCCAGACATCATGTTTGCCACATGCCTATGTGCAATGTTCCAATCTGATCCCAAGGAATCTCACATGATGGCCATCAAAAGAATCTTCAGGTATCTGAAAGGGACTCCTAATCTTGGCTTATGGTATCCAAAGGGCACTGGGTTCAACCTGGTTGGTTATACAGATTCTGATTATGCTGAATGCAGAATCGACAGGAAGAGCACTTCAGGAAGCTGCCAATTCTTAGGTCAAAGGTTAGTGTCCTGGTTTAGTAAGAAACAACAATCCACAACAACATCTACAACTGAGGCTGAATATATTGCTGCTGGAAGCTGCTGTGCTCAATTGCTTTGGATTAGAAATCAACTCATGGATTATGGACTAGTGATGGAGCACATTCCCCTGATGTGTGACAATACTAGTGCAATATCCATTGTTGCCAATCCTGTTAATCATTCTACTACAAAGCATATTGAGATAAGGTAACATTTCATTAGGGAACATGCTGCAAATAGTACTATAGCAGTCTCTTATGTTCCAACTGAGAAACAATTAGCTGACATATTTACTAAACCCCTAAATGAAGCTGTCTTCAACAGACTAGTGAGTGAAATTGGAATGCTCAATCCTTCGTTTAGCAGTTCTAAGTAATTATGCTAGTTAATTGTTGCAGCAGTAAATTTTCACTGTATTTGAATGCACTATTTACTTGGAGTGTAAATTAGCTGAGATATGATTTATAAATATTTTAGTATTTTACTGCATATTTTTCAAAATCATATTTGGTTGTGAAGTTGTGAGTTTTTAAGACATCTCCATATAGGTGTTTTTGAAAGTTCACGACTTAGCTCAAAATAAACAGACTTATATATCGCAAACTGTTAAAATTGTGAGACTTCGCGATATAGTTCATTTCTTGAGTTTGCGATCTACTTAGTGGAGTTCGCGACACAGAATAACTATATCGACAAGTCTCCACATAATTGACAGAATTTTGATCTAAATTGTGTTAGATATAATTGTTGACGTTTGTTCATCAGTGTTTAAGCAACAGGTGATGTAACAGCCCCAAATCCGGGGTCGGGGATTTAGGGTCGTCACGATCCATGTACTCCTTGCCTTACCTGTATCACTCACACCATTCATAATTCACCTACTCATGACCCCACAATATATGTCTCACACACACACACACACACAGGTTAGAGTCTCAGAAACGACACAATACAACAACTGCGGAATAAATAATTTTTATTACAATACCCAAATGTCTTTTGAATCTGTTACTGATACAATTTTCTAAGTATTGTTACATTACCAACTTAGCCTTCTGATGCTTACAATCCTCTAATACCATTCATGTCTATACATAAGCTGAATGCCAAAAGCCGTAGCCTGATTCGATTGGTTCGTACTACTCTTCGGGATCACTGCTAGAAACTGTTTATGGAAACGCCTTGCGGGGTATGTGTCGTCCCATTGGCATCCTGCTTCGCTGCTATATAATATATATAAAACAATAGCAAGAGTGAGCGATAGCTCAGCAAGGTAATAAAAGTATGGCATAATCCTGCCTTTAATTCAATTCAGAAATAAGAGGATATAAGACAATAATTTGTCAAAATATCTCGATACTGAAATTATTTCCTTATTGGAATGTATTCCCAAAAATAGTACCATTATTGTACTTCAAATATCATTTTCATAATGTTTCTGCAAACTTTCGATATTCAAACTATGAACAAGGTTCTAGTATAAAAGATGAGGTTTCAAAGAAAACCAAAAGTATCTGCTATGTAAGCAGAATATCAACACATATTTTAAAAGATGAAGTTATAAGGTGATTCAGTATAAACAACTGCCTTACCATAACCCATGTTATGTAAGGTATCCACAGAGTCATAACTCATAAATAAAAGATGAAGTTGCATGAATTTATTGTCACTTCATTTTCAAACACTTTCGACCCCCTGCCAACATGATTGGTTTTTCATCCCAATACATGTTGCAGGAATATCCAAATTGGATGATGAACTAATATTGGAGTTGCTACCGCGCCCGCTGTGCCTAACCTTGCTATGATCAGTAGCAGGTCGCACCGCTCAAATAGTTTTCTACATGTAGATGGAAGAATCACGACGGCATGACATTGTCTACCGCCTTCCAGTGACCTCCCGGCCCATTTGGGGCCATAAAAGTTGGATGGGTCTATCGCAACTGGACCACTTACACCACTCCTAGTTCAGATGAAATCCATGACTCTGAAACGTAAAGGTCATCCTCCTTTCCCCAAGTGTAACACTTGTTGATACGACTCCACTAAGTAGTTATATCTAGGTTGGAAAGGAAGATTCCCCAATATTTCCCAAGCTATGCTTGTTAATGGATATCGACTTGTTCCATGAATTTACCCCTCGATCATTGAGGTGGTAACACAACATTAGACTGGCAGCAATTAAATTGCTCCAAGAAAATATCTGTCCCTTGACAGTTTTTGAATTGAGAGTTTAAAAAAGAGTAGTAGTCACTTAAATCAGGTTTCCCATATTTTTGATAGTTGAGCGAGCATTTAAATCTTCTTAAAAGACAGATTCAAATGGAAAAACAATGTTTTGGGAACCTCTTTTTGATTTAAAAATACTTACTAACATTTATTAAACAAGTAAATCTTAAATGAATATTGAAAATAATATTCATTAAATAAGTAATCCTCAAATGAATATTTGAAAATAATATTCATAAGTAATCCTCAAATGAATATTTGAAAATAATATTCATTAAATAAACAATCCTCAAATGAATATTTGAAAATAATATTCATTAAATAAGTAATCCTCAAATGAATATTTGAAAATAATATTCATTAAATAAACAATCCTCAAATGAATATTTATAAATAATATTCATTAAATAAACCTCAGATGAATATTCGAAATAATATTCCTCAAATAAGTAAACCTCAAATGAATATTCAAAATAATATTCATTAAATAATAAATAATCCTCTAATGGATAATAATAATAATATTCTTAAAGTCCATAATCCTCAAATGAATATAAATAATTAATATTCATTAAATACATAATTAACCCTCGAATAAGTAAGCCTCAAATGAATATTCAAAAGTAATATTCATTAAATAGATAATTAATCCTCGAATGAATATTCATAATTAATATTCATTAAATAAATAAATACTCTTCAAATGATTATTCAACATAATATTCATTAGAAAATCCTCAGGTGAATATTCACAATAATATTCCTTAACTAAATAAGGATTAAATAACCGTTGCCCGATATCTTTATCGGAAAATAACCTTTAATATATACACAGAAAATATAATTGTTTCTGATCTAAAGAAATATCTTACGCCCTTAACCTAGGGCCTTTATAAAAACCTGGCTTATAACCGATATCCCATATCTAGCTTATAAGCCAGTTACCAAATCATTTTCAAATAATAACCTTCGAATGAGGTAATATTCAAATAACATTCCTCAAATCATTTCCAGGTAACTAATACTTTCTAGAAATATAATTAATGTTTAATAATAGCAGTCCTCAAAATAATTAGTACACTGCCGCTGGAATCCCTCCGGGTTTCCACGGCTATCTCTATATCTCAAAATACTGACTCCCGGTCTAGAGTCGAAAATAAGAAGTATGCTCTTATCTCTAGAGCTACAAGGTACACCAGTTTATAACTACTTTATCTCAAAGCTCATATATAAACCAAAATCAAACTCTATATATAACATGTATCGCAAAACTGTATAACTCCACACATGGCAAAAGCAGTAATATATAATCAATACTTCAAAGTATAGATTTAGAAAACTTGCCACAATACTTGCAACAAAGATTTGGTATATAAATTGGGAATACACAAGTATTGAACATTGGAAAATATACCTACTCTGAATAATATAGTAAGGTTTAGTAAACTTGCCTGATGCTCGAGAAGCGGTAGGGCTCGTGACGATGTCGAACGATCTAGACAAAGTCAAAAGAAAACGTACGATTAATCCCCTAGATAATCCACTTATACATCAACACTTAAACACGTAAGCGAAACACAACCAAGGAATTACTAACTCGTTATAGGCTCATACTAAGTCCATGTTATCCGTCAAATACTTATATCATAAGTTTGGTTCGAAATCCATCCTCAAATCCAAGTTATACTTAACCATTTGCAACATCGGTTTCTAAGTCATGCTCTTAGTGGTTTTCACTTGCGCGACCTTGACTAAAACATTTTTATAAAATCGAAAAATAATCCTTTTGATATGAGGTCTTCTTTCATATCTCCATTATGACCTCTAGTATTTAATTACCAAGATTCTTAACCGAATATCTCATTATAAGGGGGTTCCATTGAAGTTACGAACTCACACTTACGTTTACGAACCGCTTTTACGATTTTTATCATAACGCCTAAACCGTAAGTCGGAATGCTACGATTATTTCGCCAAAATGATCTATGACTCAAGATATACAAGTATAGGTCAGTTAATAAGTAAGGTCAGAAGGTTATATCAACTGTTAAGCTCGGTTCGTAAGGTTAAAGAAATTTCGCCATTACGACGGCTATAAATCAAACGTTTCCATTTTACGATCACTCCAAATAACCAACCAAGGCAACCCATACTTCATCAATCTCAACAAACATCCATTTTACATCTCTAAGTCCAGTGGTGAGACTAAAATCAATCACCCATCATTTTACACATCAAAACAAAGCCAAATATCTAAGGATGTTCTTATTAAGCACTAATCTTTATGTAACATCAAAACCACATCAAAAACTCATAATAACTCAAAGGGTGGGTTAGGGCTTTACCTTCTTGGAAGCTCTATCAACACTACCAAGGGTTTATAATCACTTAACAAGCTTTAACAAGTCCTTATAATGCTTAAACCTTAAGAACAAAGCAAGAAAACAAGTTAGTAATTTCGGAGTTACTATTCACCTCTTGAAAGAACTGGAAACACGAGGGCCTTACCATGCTTTTCTGGACTAGGCTCCTGAATAGAAGTTGTAGAGCAGCTCAATACCTTTCCAACAAGATAAAGAACACATGATTCCATTGAGAAACGAGGGAGTTATGGCTATTTGAAAATCGGTGCAGAAACTGCCAAGATCATGGCAGTTTGGATTCTTCAACTTGGGGAGGCGATTTGACTAGGCTATACTCCTTGGATTGCTATGAAATCTTGAACGCATGTTATATATGGCGTGAAGAAGCTGTGGTTAAAGTTTGGTGATTTGATCATGGTTGGAAATGGAGTTATGGATTTTTCTTTGGAGGGTGCTCTAGCTGATCAGTTTTGGAGAATTTTGGGTTTCTCTTGCTTTTCTTTTCTTCTTTTCTTTTTGTTTTGAGTAAAAGATAAGAATGCTGATATTTTGTTAAGTGGTGAGTCATAGGGACACATGTCGATCAGTGGGGTATCATGGTGGCAAGCAGGGACACGTGTCGCGCATGCACGCGTTTGGTTAAAGTAGCTTTACTGGTTCGTTTCCTTTCACACGGATGATCCAAACGTTGCATCCCTCGAATTAATCTTGTTACATGTTACTTCCATGTCTATATTTAATCTTGTCATAATTTCAATCCTTAATCCATGATTCGTTCGCTTAATCGCTTAATCTCGTTATAAAGTATCAGCGGTTTCTAGAACATTCGTTTCACTATCTCAGTGGTTTTCGTTCTAAATTCTCAAATCAAATATAATAAAATTCCAAAATATTAAATTCTCAAATCCTCAATTTTAATATCTCATTTCTTGAATATAATAATATATAATTCGCTGTCCGGTCAAATATTTCACCAAAATAAAATTTGGAATTTCTGAATTCCGATCGTCTTTGCATTCACTTATTTACTCCGTAGATCACTAATATGACTTCGGAATATCCACACTACGTCTCGTACATAGGTGGCATGAAATTTTTTGTTAATCCTCAAAATCACTATTCATCCACCAAATTCACTATTCACTGATGCACTTAATCATAATAAGAAAAGTTTTAATTAATCCAAAAATTCGGGTTATTACAGTCTCCCCTCCTTAAAAGGATTCCGTCCCGGAATCAACTTAGGCATAACTGGGGGTACTTCTCTCCCGTTGCACTTTCTAACTCCCAGGTGGATTCTTCCACCTCTTGTTTCTCCACAAACCTCTCACTAGCTTGGCAACCTCGTCTCTTAGCACTTGTTCTTTTCTATCCGTGATTTCCACAGGTTGCTCTTTGTAAGTCAGACCAGGTTGTATATCTACCTGCTCGTACTCTACATATGCCGGGCATCTATAGTATACTGACGTAGCATTGACACCTGAACCTCGTTATTACCATTCTACAAGTTTGGGGGGAATAAGGCTGGCTCGTAGGCCACCTTCCTGACGCGTCTTAAAATCTCAGATGGCCCAATGAATCTCGGGCTCGACTTCCCTTTCTTTCCAAATCTCATTAATTCCTTCCACGAGGACATCTTTTAGCATCACGAATCTCTAACCTCATATTCTCTATCTTGTTTGTACAGAAAATACACCAACATAAACTTGCTTGTCATCCATCAACATGCCATTTAGCTTATCGATAGCAGTACTATCTCTATACTCGCGGGCTTAGTCTGCCTACTTTCTCTGTCTGTCTTGGTTGTCACTAGCCGCTTGTTGGTGAAATCTTTTGTCCTTCTAGTTTGTTGGATTAACTTGGGTTTTGTGTAAAATCTCGTCCTTTAATTCCCGATTATTCGGAGTCCATCTCTGTCTCATTTTAATCAAGGGTATCGGCCACCACATTGGCCTTCCCCGGATGGTAGTGTATCTCACAGTCATCATTCTAGGTCAATTCTATCCATTTCTCCATCCCATGTTATCTACTATCACGGATAACTCAAAGCCACTTCATCACATTCCATAAAATTTGTGGGTGCATTAGTCAACCCAAAATAATCTTCGCTGAAAACTCGAAGTGTCTATTCCAAGTACGAATCGCAGTCTTGGGTATATCCTTGGATTTAACTTCCAACTGGTGATACCCAGTTCTTAAATAAATTGTAAATACACAGCATTCTTCCGCTGATCAAACAATCATTTACAAGGGTACCTATTCTCCATGTCGAACTCATACAACTCTCGAGGTTCGATACATAATCTTGTGCTAACATCTTTCTCTCTTACAACAACACCGGGCTCTCCACGGTGGTACACTGGGTCTTATCATATTCTTGCCCAGCAATTCTGGTAACTGAGTCACTAACTCTTTCATTCCCACTGTACTCTGAATACTCGGTATTCATTCTCATGTCATCCCAATCGATATTTGGTAGCGCATTAAGGTCTTGTAAAATCTACCAAAACCATTGTAGTTCCCTTTATACTTGGTATCTCTTTTCTTGGCGTCAACCATAAGAGCTAATTTAAGCCTCGTATTTCTGGCATAATAATTTGTTAGTCTGAACTATACTCAAGAATCTCTGAATCTGTCTCCATTCTTTATTTATTACTCTCTCTTCCTTACAATCAGTCTGGGCTCCATGGGGTGTCAACCAACCCATTCTTATTATAATATCAACTTCTCCCAACTTGAAAAGAATCAGGTCTATCAAAAGCATCAACCTCATATTTCTAGTTCACAACCTGGATGTACCAGTCTTATGGGAAAATCCCTCGAATGGCTATTTCTACTTGTAATTATTCCCTTAGTGGCTCGGCCTTAAGGTTTAATTGTCATGCAACTTCTTGATATAGAACGATACATTAGCTCTGTCCAAACAGTATAGAATGGTATCTGCTATTTAAAGGTCCTGACAGTGGGCTGCTTGTTGGAGGTAGCCCTGGTTGAAACCTACTGGCTTTCTTTTATTCTGTGTTCACAACTCCGGAACACTCCTCAATAATTCGGAAAACTTGGCCTCATACTTGGTCACAGTCATGGTTTCTTGTTTTAACTCTTTAACGTTCATTTTCATCCGGGTCTCCATATTTTTCCGAAAATTATTCCTCTAGAACCACACACGCTGCACCTCTCCCAAGTCACAATACCAGCTCCCTCTGACTCCATCGTCAGTACTTATCTTGCTAACCCAGAGGTAGTGTCCATTCGTAAACAACTCCTCCAAAATCTCAATCTCACTATAGGGCATCTGTCTAACACCGTTGTCACTGGAGTTCACGGCACATCGCTATTTCTTTCACATATATCGATTGACACGCTTTCCATTATCATAATATCCTTGGGA
This sequence comes from Heracleum sosnowskyi, assembly GCA_030848705.1. NCBI lineage: Eukaryota > Viridiplantae > Streptophyta > Magnoliopsida > Apiales > Apiaceae > Heracleum > Heracleum sosnowskyi. Next base: position 73,152,099 of record CM061238.1, read on the forward strand.
GAATAAACCAATTTCATTGATATATTACTAACATTCTATTCGTCTTAGGGATTCGCTCCTGTCATAGGCGATTTCGTTGCGAATCTAATTCCTATCAGCGAATTTTGACTTATTTGACCTGGTTGGCCTCCCCTTAGAATTCAATGAGGATAACAAAAATCATGGGGCCTTGAAAAGACAGCTCCCATATCAAGGAAAAAGTCACACACTTGTGATCATAAGGTTATGAGTTTTAAGGTAACCTTATCGGAGGTAGAAGAATTTACCGAGAGATCAACATGATCATAAGAACTCAACGTTGTGTGCCTCGATTGAGACATTACTAAAGGTAATTAGCCTTCTTGTATTTCACAACTTACAAGTGATGGCGTCCCATCAGACTTCTATCACACAGACAGATAGTCCTTGTAGCCCCTATAAGTATAGGGTTGTTCGTCTCAGTGGAAGTTGAAAAGTATGAAAGCAATTTGATATCAATTTAATGATTATCGTCTTTCGACAATATTTCTTAAAGGAACACCTTGGATTAAAATTGAACAGATTCCAAAGGTGCGGTTTCCAATGAAAATACAAAGAAAAGAATAACAAAAAGATACTGGTACTTAACAAACAAGTGGCGAGGTATCACCATAGGGTCATTCATTATTTGAAGAAAAGTGGAAGCTTGAATAACATCATTTGGCAGGGCTTTGAAAACCTGAAAGTAGGCATCGTGACAGCCTCTAACACAATTGAAATTAATTATGATTTAACACAAGTGTTATAAAATAACTTCGAAGAGGGAATATACCCTTTATCAGAATTCTTTCCTGGAGAGAGGTCAAGATAGATCATAGATTGGGGAAGTACCCCACCTAATTTGCAAATGGGGAGGGTACTACCAAGGTCTCTACGGATGCCTTTTATGTCGGCTCCTCTAATGGATAATCGTTCAATTCTAAAGCTTTTCTTCTTCAGGCACACCCTAAGGTACTCGATAATTACGTCATTGCCGACTTATAATAGTCGCTAAGAATTCAACCATCAGCATTTGCAATCGCAGGGAGTTCTATTCGACTAGGCGCACCATCTCAAGTAAGCGTTATGTTCTATAAGAAGACTTCGATACCGTTGTCGTCCATAGCAATGACAATTCCACATGTCGACTGGGAGGTACTTCGGAAGCTCGTTAGAAACTACAAGCTTAAATCCGGTCTCTATTTCAATCGTCCTTATACCCCATATTCCTTCTCCCATATCAATCCCGGGCGCTACATAAGCTTAACACTTTTGGCACAATAGCCTTTTCATTTAAGTCAATCCCGGAATTTCTCAGTCCGTCTTGGTCCTTAAATATATTTCGCCTTTACCGTCTAACCTCAACTTCACCATTTTATCTCTACAATCAATTATAGCAATCAGGGTCTGTCCACCAACCCATATAGCGACTACCTTACCCAATCCACAGGGTTCGCTCTAGTTTCCACTCTCTTTGGGGACGTCCTCTGGTAATCAGAAAGACAAGGTTTTCCAAAATTTGCTGAATTTCTTTCCAAAATCAGGGAAATTTGATCGATCTATTTACCCACTAGTAATACTCGGATCTGATTTCCGACCTTTCTGTTCTATCCTCATAATTTCTTCCTGGTTTCCTGAGGGTGGTAAATCTCGTTCTCGATTCCGCCTTAGCGTGTTTGTCTTATAATAACATTTGCATGGTACATATACCCAAAATTCTCCTCGAGATATTAGAATCCCTCAATGATGTAATAGACAATATTCCAGTGGAATCGCTGGTCGTGGGGGATTGAAATATCATAGCCCAAAACAATTTCTTCTACTATTCTAGGCAACTAAGTACCATTAATCGGTGGTGAAAATCTGAACATCTTGGTTCTTACGTATGCCGCTTCCTTATGGGCAACTATAACTGACTACGAGTAACAGGTTTCGTTCGAGTCGAATCAATCCACTGATACTGGCTATACTGCCTCTACCTCTTCTGCTTTGGAGACTCTACTCCATTTTCTTTGTCATATCTCATGATGAATCATAACGATCCTTAAACTCTCGTCTCGTCACTTATTTGACCTCTGAAGGTTCGTCCGGTCTTATTATTAGACCTCAAGTAACATACTACATCTTTATCAATCAACACGTCCTCTACAAGATTCTTTCCTTGACCCACTATGGGGTCTTCCTCTAGATCCTCCTATGGATCTTCCTTTATCGGGTCTCCGTCCATTTCAAGGAACGCATCATCAATTGCCTACTCGAAGGCCTCGGGGTCTGGTATCTCAGAATCCCATCCATCTATAACTCATATGAATCGAGGTGACTAACCATGAAGTCCTAAGTACGGTTTCCCAGAAGAAGTCCCCTCTCGGGCTTCATCTTAAACAGTCAGGGTCATGTCCTCTAACCCGACTACAAACTTAATTTGAGCTCCAAATGCTCTTATCATTATTACGGGTATTGTAAGACTCGATCTCCTATCGTTTCTGAGGACTGTAACCTAACTCTCTGATACCATCTCTGTAACAGCCCCAAATCCGGGGTCGGGGATTTAGGGTCGTCACGATCCATGTACTCCTTGCCTTACCTGTATCACTCACACCATTCATAATTCACCTACTCATGACCCCACAATATATGTCTCACACACACACACACACACAGGTTAGAGTCTCAGAAACGACACAATACAACAACTGCGGAATAAATAATTTTTATTACAATACCCAAATGTCTTTTGAATCTGTTACTGATACAATTTTCTAAGTATTGTTACATTACCAACTTAGCCTTCTGATGCTTACAATCCTCTAATACCATTCATGTCTATACATAAGTTGAATGCCAAAAGCCGTAGCCTGATTCGATTGGTTCGTACTACTCTTCGGGATCACTGCTAGAAACTGTTTATGGAAACGCCTTGCGGGTATGTGTCGTCCCATTGGCATCCTGCTTCGCTGCTATATAATATATATAAAACAATAGCAAGAGTGAGCGATAGCTCAGCAAGGTAATAAAAGTATGGCATAATCCTGCCTTTAATTCAATTCAGAAATAAGAGGGTATAAGACAATAATTTGTCAAAATATCTCGATACTGAAATTATTTCCTTATTGGAATGTATTCCCAAAAATAGTACCATTATTGTACTTCAAATATCATTTTCATAATGTTTCTGCAAACTTTCGATATTCAAACTATGAACAAGGTTCTAGTATAAAAGATGAGGTTTCAAAGGAAACCAAAAGTATCTGCTATGTAAGCAGAATATCAACACATATTTTAAAAGATGAAGTTATAAGGTGATTCAGTATAAACAACTGCCTTACCATAACCCATGTTATGTAAGGTATCCACAGAGTCATAACTCATAAATAAAAGATGAAGTTGCATGAATTTATTGTCACTTCATTTTCAAACACTTTCGACCCCCTGCCAACATGATTGGTTTTTCATCCCAATACATGTTGCAGGAATATCCAAATTGGATGATGAACTAATATTGGAGTTGCTACCGCGCCCGCTGTGCCTAACCTTGCTATGATCAGTAGCAGGTCGCACCGCTCAAATAGTTTTCTACATGTAGATGGAAGAATCACGACGGCATGACATTGTCTACCGCCTTCCAGTGACCTCCCGGCCCATTTGGGGCCATAAAAGTTGGATGGGTCTATCGCAACTGGACCACTTACACCACTCCTAGTTCAGATGAAATCCATGACTCTGAAACGTAAAGGTCGTCCTCCTTTCCCCAAGTGTAACACTTGTTGATACGACTCCACTAAGTAGTTATATCTAGGTTGGAAAGGAAGATTCCCCAATATTTCCCAAGCTATGCTTGTTAATGGATATCGACTTGTTCCATGAATTTACCCCTCGATCATTGAGGTGGTAACACAACATTAGACTGGCAGCAATTAAATTGCTCCAAGAAAATATCTGTCCCTTGACAGTTTTTGAATTGAGAGTTTAAAAAAGAGTAGTAGTCACTTAAATCAGGTTTCCCATATTTTTGATAGTTGAGCGAGCATTTAAATCTTCTTAAAAGACAGATTCAAATGGAAAAACAATGTTTTGGGAACCTCTTTTTGATTTAAAAATACTTACTAACATTTATTAAACAAGTAAATCTTAAATGAATATTGAAAATAATATTCATTAAATAAGTAATCCTCAAATGAATATTTGAAAATAATATTCATAAGTAATCCTCAAATGAATATTTGAAAATAATATTCATTAAATAAACAATCCTCAAATGAATATTTGAAAATAATATTCATTAAATAAGTAATCCTCAAATGAATATTTGAAAATAATATTCATTAAATAAACAATCCTCAAATGAATATTTATAAATAATATTCATTAAATAAACCTCAGATGAATATTCGAAATAATATTCCTCAAATAAGTAAACCTCAAATGAATATTCAAAATAATATTCATTAAATAATAAATAATCCTCTAATGGATAATAATAATAATATTCTTAAAGTCCATAATCCTCAAATGAATATAAATAATTAATATTCATTAAATACATAATTAACCCTCGAATAAGTAAGCCTCAAATGAATATTCAAAAGTAATATTCATTAAATAGATAATTAATCCTCGAATGAATATTCATAATTAATATTCATTAAATAAATAAATACTCTTCAAATGATTATTCAACATAATATTCATTAGAAAATCCTCAGGTGAATATTCACAATAATATTCCTTAACTAAATAAGGATTAAATAACCGTTGCCCGATATCTTTATCGGAAAATAACCTTTAATATATACACAGAAAATATAATTGTTTCTGATCTAAAGAAATATCTTACGCCCTTAACCTAGGGCCTTTATAAAAACCTGGCTTATAACCGATATCCCATATCTAGCTTATAAGCCAGTTACCAAATCATTTTCAAATAATAACCTTCGAATGAGGTAATATTCAAATAACATTCCTCAAATCATTTCCAGGTAACTAATACTTTCTAGAAATATAATTAATGTTTAATAATAGCAGTCCTCAAAATAATTAGTACACTGCCGCTGGAATCCCTCCGGGTTTCCACGGCTATCTCTATATCTCAAAATACTGACTCCCGGTCTAGAGTCGAAAATAAGAAGTATGCTCTTATCTCTAGAGCTACAAGGTACACCGGTTTATAACTACTTTATCTCAAAGCTCATATATAAACCAAAATCAAACTCTATATATAACATGTATCGCAAAACTGTATAACTCCACACATGGCAAAAGCAGTAATATATAATCAATACTTCAAAGTATAGATTTAGAAAACTTGCCACAATACTTGCAACAAAGATTTGGTATATAAATTGGGAATACACAAGTATTGAACATTGGAAAATATACCTACTCTGAATAATATAGTAAGGTTTAGTAAACTTGCCTGATGCTCGAGAAGCGGTAGGGCTCGTGACGATGTCGAACGATCTAGACAAAGTCAAAAGAAAACGTACGATTAATCCCCTAGATAATCCACTTATACATCAACACTTAAACACGTAAGCGAAACACAACCAAGGAATTACTAACTCGTTATAGGCTCATACTAAGTCCATGTTATCCGTCAAATACTTATATCATAAGTTTGGTTCGAAATCCATCCTCAAATCCAAGTTATACTTAACCATTTGCAACATCGGTTTCTAAGTCATGCTCTTAGTGGTTTTCACTTGCGCGACCTTGACTAAAACATTTTTATAAAATCGAAAAATAATCCTTTTGATATGAGGTCTTCTTTCATATCTCCATTATGACCTCTAGTATTTAATTACCAAGATTCTTAACCGAATATCTCATTATAAGGGGGTTCCATTGAAGTTACGAACTCACACTTACGTTTACGAACCGCTTTTACGATTTTTATCATAACGCCTAAACCGTAAGTCGGAATGCTACGATTCTTTCGCCAAAATGATCTATGACTCAAGATATACAAGTATAGGTCAGTTAATAAGTAAGGTCAGAAGGTTATATCAACTGTTAAGCTCGGTTCGTAAGGTTAAAGAAATTTCGCCATTACGACGGCTATAAATCAAACGTTTCCATTTTACGATCACTCCAAATAACCAACCAAGGCAACCCATACTTCATCAATCTCAACAAACATCCATTTTACATCTCTAAGTCCAGTGGTGAGACTAAAATCAATCACCCATCATTTTACACATCAAAACAAAGCCAAATATCTAAGGATGTTCTTATTAAGCACTAATCTTTATGTAACATCAAAACCACATCAAAAACTCATAATAACTCAAAGGGTGGGTTAGGGCTTTACCTTCTTGGAAGCTCTATCAACACTACCAAGGGTTTATAATCACTTAACAAGCTTTAACAAGTCCTTATAATGCTTAAACCTTAAGAACAAAGCAAGAAAACAAGTTAGTAATTTCGGAGTTACTATTCACCTCTTGAAAGAACTGGAAACACGAGGGCCTTACCATGCTTTTCTGGACTAGGCTCCTGAATAGACGTTGTAGAGCAGCTCAATACCTTTCCAACAAGATAAAGAACACATGATTCCATTGAGAAACGAGGGAGTTATGGCTATTTGAAAATCGGTGCAGAAACTGCCAAGATCATGGCAGTTTGGATTCTTCAACTTGGGGAGGCGATTTGACTAGGCTATACTCCTTGGATTGCTATGAAATCTTGAACGCATGTTATATATGGCGTGAAGAAGCTGTGGTTAAAGTTTGGTGATTTGATCATGGTTGGAAATGGAGTTATGGATTTTTCTTTGGAGGGTGCTCTAGCTGATCAGTTTTGGAGAATTTTGGGTTTCTCTTGCTTTTCTTTTCTTCTTTTCTTTTTGTTTTGAGTAAAAGATAAGAATGCTGATATTTTGTTAAGTGGTGAGTCATAGGGACACATGTCGATCAGTGGGGTATCATGGTGGCAAGCAGGGACACGTGTCGCGCATGCACGCGTTTGGTTAAAGTAGATTTACTGGTTCGTTTCCTTTCACACGGATGATCCAAACGTTGCATCCCTCGAATTAATCTTGTTACATGTTACTTCTATGTCTATATTTAATCTTGTCATAATTTCAATCCTTAATCCATGATTCGTTCGCTTAATCGCTTAATCTCGTTATAAAGTATCAGCGGTTTCTAGAACATTCGTTTCACTATCTCAGTGGTTTTCGTTCTAAATTCTCAAATCAAATATAATAAAATTCCAAAATATTAAATTCTCAAATCCTCAATTTTAATATCTCATTTCTTGAATATAATAATATATAATTCGCTGTCCGGTCAAATATTTCACCAAAATAAAATTTGGAATTTCTGAATTCCGATCGTCTTTGCATTCACTTATTTACTCCGTAGATCACTAATATGACTTCGGAATATCCACACTACGTCTCGTACATAGGTGGCATGAAAATTTTTGTTAATCCTCAAAATCACTATTCATCCACCAAATTCACTATTCACTGATGCACTTAATCATAATAAGAAAAGTTTTAATTAATCCAAAAATTCGGGTTATTACAGGTGATCATCAGAGTTTACATTGAAGCCAGTCAGAGTTTGTTAAAGTCTGACGTGGTGATAGTTGAATTAGCTGTCGGTGCTGAATTGAATATTCTAGAAGCAATATATTCTGAAGATGGAAAGAAGCAGAATATATTGATACAGCTAAGGAGACGGAATAGAAGACTGAAGCAATTCTAATTGATTACAATTTGTATAGCTAATTTGTAGGAGTATCAATTAGAGATTGATTGTAACTGTGTACTATATAAACACAGATAGGTTATCCCTAGAAGGGATGCGATAATTGAAAACATTATTCTTGTAACCTAGAAGCTCTTTGTGATTCTTTAACATCATAAAGAGAGAAGTTGTTAATATAATTACAGTTTGTTGATTTACAAACTTGTGTTCTTTATTGTTATTCTCATACATACTTGATTATATTGTGTATTCGGCCTAACAATTGGTATCAGAGACAAGGCTGTTTAATATATACAGTTTTTCGATTCAAACACAGTAATAATCATGTCTGAAGAAAATCAAACTCCTCCCAAGGTTGAACAGGTTAAACCTAATTCTGTGAGTCGATATGAAACAATCAGGGTTCCAATCCTCAAGCCAGTGGAGTATCCAATTTGGAAGGTGAAGATGACCATGTTTCTGGAGGCTACAGATCCAGAATATCTTGACAGAATCAATGATGGTCCTCATATGCCGACTAAATTGTCTCCTGTTGTTGATGGCCAAGAACAAAAGACTGTTCCAAAGGAAAAGAAAGATATGACTCCTGAGGACATCTCATCAATTGCAAAAGATGCAAAGGTTAGACATCTTCTCCACAGTGCTTTAGATAATGTTATGTCTAACAGAGTAATTGGTTGCAAAACTGCAAAAGAAATCTGGGATGCTTTGGAAGTCAGGTGTCAAGGAACCACTGCTATAAAGAAGAACAGGAAAACAATACTCACTCAGGAGTATGAGCGCTTTGATTCAAGAACCAATGAAACCTTGACTGAGACATATGACAGATTCTGTAAACTGCTGAATGATTTATCTCTAGTTGATAAAGAATATGATCTTGAAGAATCAAATCTCAAATTTCTCTTATCTTTACCTGAAAGATGGGATTTGAAGACAACAACTATGAGAGATAATTACGAACTTGCTGAAACTGAACTTGATGAGATTTATGGGTTACTGAAAACTCATGAATTGGAAATAGAACAAAGAAACAGAAGATCAAGCAAGAAGACAAAATCTGTTGCTCTCAAAGTTGAGGAGAAGCCCATCAAGAAGGAATCATCAAGGAAGAAAGCCAAGGGAAAAGCTTTAGTCATTAAATCTGACAATGAGTCATCAAACACTGATGATGGCTCAAACACTGATGATGAAGCTTCTGACTCTGAGGATGATGAAGAACAGATGATGCAAATGGCTGCATTGATGGTGAAGACCTTCAAGAAGATGGGATTCAAGAACTTTAAGAAAGGAAAGAGATTCTCAAGGAAAGATTCAAACTCTGAAAGGAAAAGTTTTAGAAAGTCTGATGGAAGGGAGACCAAGTCTGGCAAGAAGGATAAATCTGAAATCCAGTGCTACAAGTGTAAGGAGATGGGTCACTATGCCCTAGAGTGCAAGAAAGGAAAATCTGAGAAAGCACTCATCTCTAAAGGCAAAGACTGGGCAAATACTTCAGATTCTGATGAAGGAGTAAATTATGCTCTTATGGCAACTGTCAAAGATGAGACTGAATCATCTGAAAATAAGGTACCCCTAACTACTTATGCTTATGATACTGATAATATATCTGAATTAAGAGTATATCTGAAAAGTGTACATGTTAGTTATAGGGATCAGACTTTAGAGAATGAGAGAATTAAATCTGAGAATCTTAAGCTTAAAGACAGAAACAAGTTTCTTGAAGGAGAACTTGAAAATATGAAGCAGATTCAAAAAGAAAGAGATGATGTTGTTTACATTGAACAGGAGTTGACTAAGAGATACAAGCAACTAGAATCTGATCTAGAAAAAGAAAGAAAAATAATCAAGACTTGGACAAACTCTGGAAGAGACACTCATCAAGTGTTTCACACAGATTCTGTAGGTTTAGGCTATTGTGAAAATGATGAACTTAGGTTTAAAGACAAGATTAAGGTCAAACCACAACTTAAACCTGTGAAATTTGTTCCAGAGTCCACTAAGTTAAAATCTGTTGTAGTAAGAGAAACTGATATGGAATCAGATGAAACCTGTGAAAGACAGGAAAATATTATAACAGAAAATCTTATGGAAATAGAAGCTGTTAGAAAGCCAGTAAAAACTTGTGAAAAACAGGTTAATGTTGGTTTGATGACAGGAAAACAGTTCAATCATAAGCTCAAAGAGGTAAAGTCTGCCATGAAACCAAAAGGGTCCAAGAAGAATAGGAATGGAAAGATAGGCATAAATAAAAGAAATAATCATTTGCCTACTGATGCTGCTCCAAGGAAAACATGTTATAACTGTGGTAGTACTAACCATCTTGCTAGATTTTGCAATAAGAACAAAGATATTAATTCTTTACCTTCTACTTCAGGAGTAAAGAATGATTATGTAAGGGTTAGGCCACAGACTTTATGCACACACTGTGGGAGCACTTGGCATTCCATTTTTACTTGCAAGAGTTATCATGCTATTTATCACAACTATTATGAGCCAAAACCCAACTTGAAGTGGGTTAGGGCAAACTCTGCAAGTGTAAAGTCTGACAATGTTAGTTTAAACTCTGTTGATAGTGATTCCGCTGCAAAAGCTAACACTGTTAAGAAAGACAAAGGATCCAAGCAAGTCTGGGTCCTTAAAACTAACACTTAGTGTTTGTTTGTGATTGCAGGGCATAAAAGAGAGCACCCTTATCTTGGACAGTGGATACTCAGGACACATGACTGGAAATAAAGCCCTGCTATCAGACTTTGAGGAGAAGGCTGGCCCAAAGGTTTCCTATGGAGATGGCAACATAGGACGTACTATGGGATATGGCAATATCAATCTTGGAAGTGTCATCATCACAAATGTAGCTCTAGTCTCAGGGCTCAAGCATAATCTGCTATCTGTGAGTCAAATCTGTGACAGAGGAAACCATGTAGATTTTCATACTGAACACTGTGAAGTTATCAGTAAATCTACTGGAAAAGTTGTTCTAGTTGGACACAGGCGCAACAACATTTATGAAGCAAGTTTGGTAACAAACTCTGATGGAAAAACAGTGTGTCTGTCTGCAAGAATGTCAGATGAAGAGAGTTGGTAATGGCATAAGAAGCTCTCTCATCTCAATTTGAACAACATCAATGAGCTAATAAGAAAGGATCTTGTAAGGGGACTCCCAAAATCAATACTAAGTCTAGATGGCCTATGTGATTCTTGTCAAAAGGCCAAGCAAAGGAAGTCATCTTTCAAGAGCAAATCTGAATCTTCAGTAGTGGAACCTTATCATCTTCTACATGTTGATCTCTTTGGACCAGTGAATGTGATGTCTATGGGCAGAAAGAAATATGCTCTAGTAATTGTTGATGAATATACTAGATATACATGGGTGTATTTCTTATCAAAGAAGGATGAAACTGCTCAAACGTTGATGGATCATGTAAATCTACTGGACAAAGGATCACAGCACAAAGTCAAAATTATAAGGAGTGATAATGGAACTGAATTCAGAAACTCAATCATGAAAGCTTTCTGCAAGGAAAGAGGAGTGAAACAAGAGTTTTCTGCACCTGGAACTCCACAGCAAAATGGTGTAGTTGAAAGAAAGAACAGAACCTTAATTGAAGCAGCCAGAACTATGCTTGACGAAGCAAAATTGCCAACTTATTTCTGGGCAGAAGCTGTTCAAACTGCTTGTTTTACTCAAAATGCTACACTGATAAACAAACATGGGAAGACACCATATGAGATGGTGAAAAATAAGAAGCCAAATTTGAAATATTTTCATATATTTGTATGCAAATGCTTTGTGTTGAAGACTCATCCTGAACAGTTGACTAAGTTCGAGTTAAAAGCTGATGAAGGAATCTTTGTTGGCTATCCACTGTCAACAAAAGCATTCAGAGTCTACAATCTGAGAACAAAGGTGATCATGGAGTCTATACATGTGTCATTTGATGACAAGAAAATAACTGGACTTGATGACTTAGATAAATATGATCAACTGTGCTTTGAAAATGAAGATTTATTCTCTGATAATGTAAACTCTGATGAAGGAGTACCGACAAACTCTGACGAAGCATACTCTGAACCTCTACTGGAAAATACTGAAGAAACTGGAAATTCTCAAATTGAACAAAATAGAGAACCAGTTGAGGGGGAGCGTGAAGAAGCTCAACAAGACACTGCAAGTGAGTCAGTTGAGGAAACTGATTCAAACTCTGACAGTTCAAACTCTGAGCCATCCAATTCAGGGGGAGCCTTAGATGCTGCAGAAAGTCAACATATGAATCAGGAGAGCTTGGATCAAGGGGGAGGATCCAATAATGATGCAAGAAACCACTTTCCAACAGCAAGAAAGTGGACACAGGCACATACACCTGATCTTATAATTGGAGATCCTGATGCTAGTGTAAGAACTAGAAGTGCTACTACAAATGAATGCCTGTATCATGTTTTCTTGTCTCAAACAGAACCAAAGAAAGTGGAAGAAGCTCTTCAAGATGCTAACTGGATAACAGCAATGCAAGAAGAGTTAAATGAATTTGAAAGAAATGAAGTCTGGACACTTGTACCTAGACCAAAGAATAGATCAATTGTAGGTACAAAGTGGGTTTTCAGAAACAAGACTGACAGTGAAGGTGTGATTACAAGAAATAAGGCTAGACTTGTGGCTAAAGGTTATTCACAACATGAAGGAATTGACTATGATGAAACCTTTGCTCCAGTTGCAAGATTGGAGGCCATAAGAATATTTCTGGCCTATGCTGCACTCAAGAAGTTTAAAGTTTTTCAGATGGATGTGAAAAGTGCCTTTCTCAATGGGAAGCTTGAAGAAGAAGTGTTTGTTGAACAACCACCAGGATTTGTAGATCCCAAGCATCCAGATTATGTCTACAGGCTTGACAAGACATTATATGGACTAAAGCAAGCACCAAGAGCATGGTATGAAACTCTTGCTCAATTTCTTTTAGAAAGTGGGTTCACAAGAGGTACAATTGATAAAACCTTGTTTTATTTCAATTCTGCTGATGATTTGCTTTTAGTTCAAATTTATGTAGATGATATTATTTTTGGATCTACTAATGACAAACTTTGTAAGAAGTTTGCAAAGCTTATGCAGTCCAGGTACCAAATGAGCATGATGGGAGAGCTTAGTTATTTTCTAGGCTTACAGGTCAAGCAAACAGATGATGGGATTTTTATCAATCCAGCAAAGTATACCAGAAATCTTCTAAAGAAATTTGGTATGCTTGATAGTTCATCTGCTCCAACTCCCATGGCTACTGCAACAAAGCTAGACAAAGACACAGGTGCTACAGTGGATATGACAACCTACAGAGGCATGATTGGGTCTTTACTGTATCTCACTGCAAGTAGACCTGATATCATGTATGCCACATGTCTTTGTGCAAGATTTCAAGCAGATCCCAGAGAGCCTCATCTAACAGCTGTAAAAAGGATTTTCAAATATCTCAAAGGAACCATAACCTTGGGTTTGTGGTATCCTAGAGAATCAGAGTTTAAGCTAATTGGTTACTCTGATGCAGATTTTGCAGGCTGTAAGATAGACAGAAAAAGTACAAGTGGAAGCTGTCAATTCTTTGGTGACAGATTGGTTTCTTGGTATAGCAAGAAACAGAAATCAATTTCCACATCCACTGCGGAAGCAGAGTATATAGCTGCTGGTAGCTGTTGTGCACAGATTCTGTGGATGAAGAATCAATTGCTGGATTATGGTTTGAGGTACTCTAAAATACCTATTTTCTGTGATAACCAAAGTGCTATTGCTATGACAGGTAATCCAGTACAGCACTCCATGACCAAGCACATCAGCATAAGGTATCATTTTATCAGGGAACATGTGGAAGAAGGGAACATTGAGCTTCATTTTGTGTCTACAGACCAACAACTTGCAGATATCTTCACCAAACCTTTGAGTGAAGCTACCTTTACAAGATTGGTAAATGAACTTGGAATGATCTCTGGTTTTGACTAGAGATACGGGTTAGACTCAAAAACTATACATGTTTGATTTTTATGCTCATGATTCTTTGCATGTATTAACTGTTATGAGTACTAGTGCCATAAACTCTGAAAGTAAACTCTGATGCTAAACTCTGTTAGTCATAAAGTGTTGGTCATACTCTGATTGTTACAGTCTAAATGCTATACTCTGATTGTAATTTTGTCTGAAACATAAGGACCAATGAAGAAATTTGTATGAAACATAATTATCAGTAAGTAATTATGAATCCTTAAGAGTTGTATAGATTCTGATCTCAAATATGTGCAGTAAGTTAACACAGCATGATACTGTCTCTATATTTCTAGCATCTCTTAGTTTATTAATCCTATACACTGAGTCTGTATTAGCTGTTTGCATTTTCTCTCATAAATTAATTATATTAACTGATGAAAAGTCTAAACTCTAATTATTAAGTGCAAATATTTCACCCTCAAATCAAAAGATGCCAAAAAGAGCACAAATTCCTTTGAGATCATGTTGTGCCTAGGAAGATCCAAGAACTTATTGTATGAAATAAGGGCTAAAATCTTTGATTTTTGGTGACTAGTGCCAACCACTGATTACTGGAAAAATAAAAATAAAAAATTTAAAAAATTTAAAAAAAATTTAAAAAAAATAAAATAAAAAATATATATATATATATATAAAGGGGGTGAAAAATAAAAGATATATCCAAATGAAAGGATATCAGAATACAGAGTTTAGATATAAAAATCAGATTTTATGTTATATGAGAGTTTGAGCAACCAGCCTTTACTGATTTATTTTGTGGATTTTATGCACTTTGAGATGATCTAAATATTGATTTCGGTAAACTCTGCTATTGCACACACAATTATTCACACCTGTACAGTTTGAGAAAAGAGTTTATTGACAAAGAAGGACAAATGGTAAACACTGATGTATTGTGTGAAATACGCTGAGGTAATTTTGTTTTAATCTCTGATGGTTAAAATGATTTCTTTGTTTCAGACATTTTATAATTTTGAGATTAGACATTTGTTTAGATATTCGAAAGAGTATGATTACGAACGGTTCACATTTGTATTAAACAGAGGAGAGAGAGGTTGAGTGTTTTGAACAGTGTGAAAAGCGGTAATTATGGCTATTTTTACTGCGCGTGTGTATTGGAAGTTGTTACATACAGCTGTCAGCGTATGCTTGTTTGACATCTGTCCCACTCACACATTTTTCAAAGACGCCTGCTGTGTGTAGTAATGATTAAAACGATTGAGTTTTAATTTTCACAGTCATTATTTAAACTTACTACACATAAACGGTTCATTCTTTTACACACTTCATCTTTTACTCACAAACACTGTCTCAAACACTTTCACTGCATCCATTCTACACTTTTCTCTGTCTCATTTCTTGCTTTCTTCAAAACTTTTCTAATGGCTACAACAATGTTTATTGCTTCTGGGTTAGAATTTGTCCCAAACAACTATGCTGCTCCTTTGGCAAATGAGAACGCACCGGAGGCGTTTCATTTGATTCAGAATTTCTTGTCAAACTCTGATGTTGGTACTGCTCTCACCGCACCGTTGAAGCTGTCTGCATCTCAAATCAGAACCTTTTGGCAGACAGGAACTTATGATAATGGAGGAGAGTCTGGATCTCCGTCCATAATCTTTGAGTTTCAAGGAGAAGAGTTTATAGTTACTCCAACTACTGTCCGTGATGCTTTGGGTCTTGAAGATTTCAATGCTTTCACAATCTCTGTTGGCGATTCTGAGTTGGTTAGGATGATGAGAGAAATAGGCTACTCTGGACCATTGACAAAGATTGGTCAGCTGAAGAGGCCGTTTTTGCGCAAGGAATGGAGTTTCTTTTTCGACTGCATCACCAGGGCTTTTGGAAAGAAGTGCACGAATTGGGATGCAATTCCCACTAATAGTCTGCAACTCGGGTATTCTCTTCTTTATGGAAGTAATTTTGATGTTGCTAGGCTAGTTTTAACTAATATTGGTGAGAAAATGCTAGAGAATAGGAATGTTGTTTATTTCTCTAGATTTTGTCAATTGTTATTCAACTTTTGCTGTCCTGATGTTGAGATCTTAGAGGATGATGTCATTCTCTCGTTTAAATTGCATAAACGCATATTCTCTGATCTCACTAATAAAGATAACAAGAAAGGAGATGTTGGTGTTTTAATGTTGCCTGAGTCTGTGCAACAATTTATGGACAATTCACAACAACAACAACTCCTTGCCACTGCTGAAGCTGGACCTTCTGTGTCTCAATCACAGAGGTCAAAGAAATCTAAATTGAGGGCTGTTAAATCTGCTAGAGTGAAGCCATCAACTGCTGAAGCTGGGGTATCAAATGCTGCTGATATGCCTCAGGAGAAAAGGTTAAAGAAAAGAAGAGCAAACAGGGCAAAGTCTGATGATACTGATGAAGAGAATGAAACTGATGTTGAAACTCTTCATCAGAGGAAAAGAAGATTGGTAGCAGCGCATTTATTTGGTGCTGAGAATGTTTCCTCAGAGGTTGTTGCAGCTCCTGAAGTTGAGTCTCAGGAGGATGAAGCTGTCAATGAGGATAGAGTGTCTATGGAAGTTGCATCTCCTGATACTGCTCATCAGGAGATTATGAATAAAACTACTGTGCCTACTGAGGACATAGCAAATGCTGATGCAGAGGATGTTATGCCTGCTAAGGAAAATTTCTTTGACGATTCTGTATTGGATTTTGATTTTGAAGCACATCCTAGTATCAGTGTTTGTGATACTGAGGATGTGGCAGTTGATCAAGCCACCTTGGTCATTGAAGATTCTGTTGCTTCTCACACAGAGAATCTTTCTGTTCACAATTTACATTCTGACCAAGGTGAGGAGGTTGATCAGAGGAAAGCAGTTGCTACAGAGCAAATTGTTGATGAAGCTGTAGCAGAGAATGTACAAGAGGCTGCTGATAAGCTAATCTCTGAGGATATTATTCTTGAAGCTCTACAACAATCTGTTGTTGAGGTTGTAACAAAAGAAACAGAGTTAATGCAAACTGCAAACTCTGAGATTCCAGAACCTGTTGCAGAGGAAGTTATTGATGAAGCTGCACAGAGAAATTTTGAAACTACTGCTGAGAATGTTCCTGCAGAGAATACAGCAGAGGATGCAAATGTTGAAGATAGTTCTGCTCATTCACAAGAGGAGTCATCTGATATTCGAGTAAACTCTGATGAGGAAAGAGAGGTCAATCGAGCCACTGCTGAGCATTTTCAGGATATGTACTACAAAAGATGGGCAGCTGCAGATTGTATCTTTTCTGCACAGAGGGCTGCTGATTTTCTTAATGATTCTGTGAAGCAGATTTCAAACTCTGATGTTCTTACAAGTTTAAAAGCCACTGTGGTTCAAGTCAAATCCTTACACAATAGGTTTGATGAAACACAAACAGCGGTTACCAATCTTAAGAATGAAGTTGGTCTAAGGGATCTTACCTTAAAAACTGATAGGTCTTATTATTCTGCTATGTTCAAGCAGCAAGCCAAGGATTCTGATGAACTTAAGAAGAGGCTTGGGAACGTTGAGGAGAATCAGACTGCAATGTCTGCACAATTGAATTCTATTTCTACTGCTCTAGAATTGCTAACATCAGTATTACTTTCTGATGATGTCAAAAAGGGGGAGAGTGTACCAAATGACAAATGCAAAGACACTCAATCTCTGAGACGGAGGGATGATTCTGCTGATGGTGGAAGCAAGGAAAGTGAGAGGAAGCAAATTTCTGAGCAAGGGCAAAGAAGATCAAGATTAAATTCTGATAGGTTAAGAAACTCTGGTAAAGGAATCTCAAACTCTGCCAGTGGTTCAAGACTCAAGAGTTTAATTATTTCAGCCAATCCATCTACTGATGAAGAAATTGCTACCAAGATGTTTCTAGAAGAACATGGTAATGAAGCTACAGTTGAAGACATGGAAGCTGAAATGCTGAGTCTTGCTGAAGAGCATGAGAAGAAGTTGAAGGATGGTACTTATAAGAAAAAGGCTAAGGTTCCTAGAAAGAAGGAGGTTGCAATCTCTATCAAAGAGAATACTCAACAGAGTTTGCAAAGCTCAAGGAAGCCTATGATAGCAAAGAATGATAAAGGCAAGGGTAAACTGGTAGAAGAAGAACAGTTACCTATGAAGAATTATTCAACCTCTGACAAAGCTCAAGTTGAAGTTTTTGAAGCTAGATCAACCTCTGACGCTGCTCAAGTTGATGTTTCTACTAAAGTTGTGACAACCTCTGACAATGCTCATGTTGTGCAAACTCAACTAGCACCTCAACTCCAAGGTACTTTTAGAAGACCTGTACTCTCTGAAACTCTGACACTTCAATCTGTGGACTTTTCTCAAACCAGGACTGTACTTGGAAAAGAATCTTTTGATAAGTCTGGTTTAGGTTCACATAGGGAGAAGAGAATAAACAACAGACCTGGAGATCAATCATCACTGGCAGTATCTGGTATTATTACTCAAGAGAGTCTTGATATGCTAGAATCTGTTCAGATGATATTTCATAAAGTATTAAAGAAAGAGTTTTTGCTGTATTTCATGGCTGATGGAAGAGTTTACAAGGTTGCAGATTCTGACATCAATCTCAAATCTTATGAAGAGTTGGAGTATGTTCTATATTTGTTAAAAATCAAGAATATAAGTACTCATGATGCTGCTTTAGTTATCAGAGAAAAGATGCTTAGATCAAAGATAATGCTTGGAGGAGGAGTCTCGAGTGCATATATTCCTAAGTACAGAAATGCTTATGGAAAGATTGTGGAGATGAAGAGGAATAGTGCTAGGTTCAGGACTGCACTGGAAATGAAAGTTCTAGAATTTAATCTAGAGTCTGACAAGCCTTTCTATATAAAACTTGGAAATGAAATGAGGAAAAACGGTATCTATTCTCTGAGAGCTGCCATATATCAAACTGGTGAAGGAGATCCAGAGCTTAAGGAGCTGAAAGAAAATATGATTGCTGAACTGGAAAGAGCTGAGAGAAGATTACTTACAGACTATCTCAGGACAGTGCCTGATATTCAAGAAATCAAATAAAGTCTGATTGTAAGTTTTTAAAGTTTTCTATTATAAGTTAAAGTTAAACTCTGACATATTTTAAACACTGCATTTGTTATATGTTTTGACATCATCAATTATCTGTTTAACTTGTACATTTTTATTATGCACAAGTTGGGGGAGATTGTTAGATATAATTGCTGACGTTTGTTCATCAGTGTTTAAGCAACAGGTGATCATCAGAGTTTACATTGAAGCCAGTCAGAGTTTGTTAAAGTCTGACGTGGTGATAGTTGAATTAGCTGTCGGTGCTGAATTGAATATTCTAGAAGCAATATATTCTGAAGATGGAAAGAAGCAGAATATATTGATACAGCTAAGGAGACGGAATAGAAGACTGAAGCAATTCTAATTGATTACAATTTGTATAGCTAATTTGTAGGAGTATCAATTAGAGATTGATTGTAACTGTGTACTATATAAACACAGATAGGTTATCCCTAGAAGGGATGCGATAATTGAAAACATTATTCTTGTAACCTAGAAGCTCTTTGTGATTCTTTAACATCATAAAGAGAGAAGTTGTTAATATAATTACAGTTTGTTGATTTACAAACTTGTGTTCTTTATTGTTATTCTCATACATACTTGATTATATTGTGTATTCGGCCTAACAAATTGATTTTATTTCAAAATTTTGATATATGTCTGACAAATTGCTTCAAATTCCAAAAAGAGAGTTCTCGACATGGTATTTATACTCTATCGCAGAGTCTCCTCATACTTTCTACCTTTCAGACTTTGCGACATAGCTCATTTATGGACTTTGCGATCTATTTTGCAAGACTTCGCGATACAATCTATTTTGAGACTTCACGACATCAAAATAGTCTGTACAAATTCATATCTCTATATCGCACTGTCTCAGTCATATAAATACCTTTTTGCAAACACTTTCATCTTTTCATCTTGTCGATTACTCTCAATTTTTAAACCTAATCTCAAATCTTCATCTCTCTTTTTCAATCTCAATCCTTGCAATGGCACCCAAATCTCAAACAACTGCTTCATCAAACCCTTTAACCATACCCAAAGAAACCAACTTTCTCACCATTCCATCAGATGCAGAAGCAAACCCCAGGTACAAGTGTTTTGTATGGTTCTTGAACACATCCTACCTTCGCCAAGCTTTGACAATGAACCCAACCATGTATGTTGATTTACTGGAAGCTTTCTGGAGAACTGCTAAGTGTACTGTAATGGAGAGGGAGGATGAAACTTCATTTCAGGAGATTACTTGCACAATTGGAGGCAAGCAATTGCAGTTTGGGGAGAAAGAGATAAACGAAGCTTTGGGCTTCAAGACTGAAGGGCGTGATGCTGAAGCGAGTGACACAG
Organism: Heracleum sosnowskyi; assembly: GCA_030848705.1. Lineage (NCBI taxonomy): Eukaryota > Viridiplantae > Streptophyta > Magnoliopsida > Apiales > Apiaceae > Heracleum > Heracleum sosnowskyi. The sequence goes on from CM061238.1 coordinate 73,172,216, forward strand.
AAATGGTGGCATTCATGGACCTAATAAAGTATGCTGATGAGATTGACATGGCAAAGTTGAACAAGAAGCATGTCAGGAGGGAATGGTCTTTCTTGTTCGATGCTCTACAAAAGATATTCATGTGCAGAAAGACATGGTGGGACCAAATCAGCCACATAGCAGTGAAGCTTGCCTACTCTTTGGCCAACAACCAGGAAATCAATGTTGGCGCAATCATCCTTAAGGAGTTGTCTCAAAGGCTAGGCAGGACTATTCGTGGCAGAGGTAATGAAATTTTCTATCCTCGTTTTATTCAATGCATTTTAAATCATCTAGATAATCAATTGCATGAATTAGAAGGGATAGATACAACAAAATTGGCTTATCCTAAGTCCATGTCCAAAGTCCTTTTTGGTTCATTGGACACTAGGAATCAAGTGGATGTGATTTTGAGTGTGACACAACATATGCAAGACACATTCAAAACTTATCCACTTGATCAGCCCATATATCATGAACTTTCCTGGAAAGGGAAGGCTAAGACTGAAGGTGCCTCAAAGTCTATCCCAAGCCTCCCTATCCCATCCAGTGACCCTCCTGCAAACAATACCTTAGTAATTAGGGAACCAAGTGCACCAATCTCTCAAAAGGTTGGTGTTACTAAAAAGAAGACAAAGAAGAGAACCCTAGCTATAATTGATGAGTCTGTAGATTTAGGGAGTGAGGAACCTGAGTCACAGCTCACCAGACAAAAGAAGAAATCCAAATCTATAGCCACCACTGAATCCTCCCAACAGGATTCAGATGTGTTAAAAGGGGTAAACCAGTTACTATCAATGTCCTCTCAACATGACATTGTTATTGAAAAGAGTAGTCTCCCCACTACAACTTGTAAAGAGTCAGCACAGGGTCAAGAACTCACTCTTGACTCAGGTGAAAATAAGGGTGAACACACACTGAGTGGAGAGCACATCAACCTTGAAACTCCTCCTATTTCTCAGGGGGAGTTGCCAAAATCAAATCTAAACTGCTCCATTCTTCCAAATCTAGAACATCAAATATTTCTTCAATACAGGAAAGTCATTCACATGACAATCCTGCACTTGATGATACACATCTTGATTCTGTGTATGAGCCCCTTTCAAGTGACATGGAGCTTGACACTGTGCTCACCACCCAGGACCCCTAATTAGTTGGTCACGAAATGCATGCTGGGGCATATTCTAATGACACCAACACAAACATGGAGGATTCACCAGTTTTTACTGGAGACTCTATGCCTACCTCTCCAATCCTCAGGGATTTGGACATGCCTTCACAGGAAAATAGAGATGATGCTGTAACTCATCCCATTTCAATGGAGACAGCATCATACTTGTAAGATCCGGGAAAATTACGTGTTAATATTTGATGTGGAATGAAATGTTATTTTCATATCTATAATTATTTGTTTTATCTGTTTAAATGTGTTAAGTTATTCGTTAAATGGTTGAATATGTGACCTTGGGATGCTATGTGAATATTTGTGGTGATCAGAATTTTTTTTTAAGGATAAAATTTTATTTCATTTTATTTTAATTATCGAAAAGAAAATTTAGTTCGTTTTATAATTATTCGGGAAATTGGTATATCATTCGTACTAATATTTCATTCGTTAAAGTGCAAAATATTCGAGAACATTCGTGATAGAGATATTTTGGTTCGTATATCTATTATTAAACAATTCTTGTAATTATCCATATATTCTGGATAATTATCGTCTCGTAAAACGTGTATTCTATTTATTCGTATTTAAATCGATCCATGGATCAATATCGATCCAAAAATGTCGTTTGTGCTATTATTTTTCACTAAATATAAATAGGCGTATTGTGAATTATTTTGCGTATAATAAAGATTAATATATCGATAAATATCTAAAAAATCCCGAGACGTGTTCTTCGTGTTCTTGAGAATCAAACCAACTTTTGAAGGCGTTACCGGAGTCCGATTTCAGCGCTCTAGTAGTCGAATCGAAGCTCTCATCACCCTCTGTCCAAAAACATCATCAATTCCTGTGTTGGAATAATTTCTCGATTTTCCCTATTTTTAATAATTCGAATTTATATTTTAATTTTGGGGGAATCTTTAATTTCCATTGTTCTTGTTAATTGGTGGTATGAATGGCTTGTACATGTTATATGGAGCATGATCACGATTTTTAATTTGAATTTGGAGTTAGATTTGGGGCAAATCGGAAATTTGTATAAACTCACCGGAATTTTTGAGTTTTGAACGGAATTTAATTTGGTCGATTGGTTCTTGTTAAGGTTTGCACCACTAGATAGATCGTGAGATGCTAATTTGATGCATGTAAGAATATATGAGGTTGGTGTTCAGTTTTGGGGTTGCCGGAAAATCGGCCTCGCCGAGTTTTTCCGAGTTGACCGGATTTTTGTTGCGATTCCGGCCGTTTTCTGCGTGGTTTAGACTCGTAGATGAATTGTTGTGATGTTGTAGTTTGTTTAACATCAAAACCCGTAGATTTGGAGTCGCCGGAATCGGTTTGGGTACGCCGGAACACCGCCGCCGGCGGGTTGTTCTTGGTGACCCAATTCCGTTCTTGGCGACCCGTTTACCCAACCCCTGACCCGATTTCAATTTTCAAAAACCCTAATCTATTTTCAAAAAAATGTTTCTGGGATTTATTTTTAAAAATAAATCAAAAATTGTTTTAAAATTCTAAAAATCATATTTTTATTTTAAAAATTCATTTTATTATTCAGAATTTTTTTATAAATTCATAAATATTTATTTAATTTCGAAAATTGATTAAATTTAATTATTTTAAATATTTTTGATTAATAATTAATTTATTTTAATTGATTGATTAATTTAATTAATTAGTTAATTCTAATAATTCATTATTAATTAAATTTAATTAATTTAAATTTAATTTAATTACTTTCTTTATTTAGTTGGCTCAATAAAAATTTGTTTGATTATTTATAATTAGTCAATTAATTTTATATTAATTGATTAATTTGTTTTTAAACCTTTATATTGTGAAAAATGATTCGACTTTCAATCTAAAAATATTTTGAGGTTTAATTCCTTTGAAACGAGAGTCGAATATTGTTCTAAAATTATTTCCTAGATGTTACGAGACTTATGTGATTTATTTATCACAATTAAATGACAATATGTGTTACGTGAATTATGTGAATTATCTGGTTGTTGAGTCATAATTACGAATAAGTGTTCTGGAACTTATTTAAATATTTTGATCGTGTCTAATTTTATCACGAGGGGTAGTTAGAGTAGAAATTTGTCAGTATTGTTAGGAAATGAGATTTACGAGATTGTTGACTTAGAAGTTGACTTTTATACTGTAGAGATTTTGACGAGCGTGATACATGAATTATTTATTTAGTAAATCGTAACTACTCTATCGATTGAAATATGGTTATCTATGTAACAGAGGCTGTTGGACGAGACGAGTCAGATTATCGAAATATGTTAAACGAAAGAAGTCGGAGAAGGATGAAGTATCGTTTACGATTGATTGGGTTATTTGTGAGGCGATTTAACACCAAGGGAACGTCAAAACTCATAAGGGGACATTTACAAGTATTTTATTCCAACGGAGATATCGGTAAGACTGGTAAGTGCGTCAGAGTTAAGTTACAATCGTTTATGGAATGTGAGAATCATACGTTGAAGACTAAAGTACCGCATCATGTTTGACTATCGAGGCAGATGCGTGGATTCAAAATTGTAAGGATCAGATTCATGGTAATCACAAGAGCGTTAAATAAAAGAAGGATTGAAATAGAGAATCGTGCTATAAGACAGAATAAGGAGGAAGTCATGTTATTCAGCTTTACGTTATAGCTAAGGACCGGAGGCAAGTGTCTATACTCTTCACTTATTATTTGAGTGATATTTTCTTGAATTATTATTATGCAATTGGCATACTCTTCACTAAATTTTTAAATGTTGACTCTTTTGCATTAAAGTGCAAGTATTTTATTTAATCTCGTGAATTGACGAGTATTCTTTCATACCTTTTGAGGTCGGATTTATATTTTCATATTAAATTGGGAAAAGCATAATTATTGTGTTGAAACAATTGAAAAGATAGTTATGGGACTTACACGAATACTTCTTTCAAAAAAAAAATCTTGATTTAAGAATATTAGGTTGGAATGTTGCCAACCCTAAATGATTGGGAATTGTGAAACCGACAAGGGTAAAATGAGATTCTAAATTCTGAATTTATAGTACTTGTTCTACTGTTTTCTGGAACCTTTACATTTGTACCAAGTATCACTACTCTTTTCCTTTCTGTTTCACATTGTACCTATCCTTACCTTAATTATTTCTCCCCAATTGAATAATTTATACCGTTGAAACCGCACAAGGCCCATTTCTTGAAATCCTAACTTATATTGGACAACGGAAATTTCTTTTTGGATATCGTAATGCCTGTTTCATATCATACTTAACTTTATTGAGCATGTTATTGTTTATCCTTCATCTATGCCCCAATTGTCGTGTCGATCACGTCGACACTTATTGTTATTGTTTAATCTCCATTATCACCCCAATTGTTGCATCGATCTCGTCGATGTTTATTGTATTGTTACTTTTCATGTACATCTCCCACTATTGTGTCGATCTCGTCGATACTAGATTGTATTGTTATTCTTTATTGATTCTTCATAGTTGAGTTGTTTCCTAGAACGTGAGTTTTCCAGCGATTGTTGTATTAAGGTTGTCGATTCTTCCGACACCTGATTGTCGTAACAAGGTTGTCGATTGTACCGGCACCTAACGTATATGATATAGAATTGGAATGTTTTTTTATGGACCAATAATGGTCGGACCAGATTCCTGGTCGGAATGAATTATGGCCAAGATGGCCAAGGATCCTAGGGGAGGACTTTGCTATAAGCAAGTCCGGGGTTGATGCGTGACTGATCAGCAGCTCAACCTTTGTGATTTATAAAAATATAAAAATCCAATTCTAATTCCACTTCTTACATCTGAGATTGATTACATCCATATGTTCTGTACTTGTGAGTTATAACCTGATATTCAGGTTTATCCGTTTGCTTAAAATTGTTGGTTCGTTGATTAATAAGAAGGGGTTTCAATCCTCCTGAAACCGCTTACTCTTAACTTACAATGGATTACAAATAGTCAAAAATCCACTTCATTGATTTCCTTGACAGTTGTGAGATATCTACCTTGATGGGTTTTATTCATACCGCATATTCAGTTGGTGCCATATCGAAGTTTTGAACTACGTTCTTTATACCATGGCCGAGCATTTTGGCTCATTCTTACTACCTTATTATTCTACCTCTCCAGAATTGCTACCTTCAAAAGATTTTGTGAGTAAAGCTGTTATCTTTGAAAATAGTATTTTTGTTAAAACTATGGTCTCCAAAACGTATGGGTTTATATTTACTTCATATTTTCTACATACTCTTGTAGTCATTGTTGTTCGGGTAACCGTGGCGACCTATACAAATTCCTTCTTGTTTTAAACTATTCAGCTGCTAGGAGCTGAGTGAGAAATTATTGCGGATTACCAAACTTGATTTAAAAGTTTTGAAAATTACAAATGTTCAAACTAAAGGCTTATTTTGTTTGAAAACTCAAAAATGTATTCTGAAACTTTTCCTATTATACTTTGATAATGCACTTGCTGAGCATTTATTTCGCTTATACTTGTTTTCTTTATATTTTTAGCCTTTCAGTAAGAAGGCGTATTGGCGGGAGTTGTCCGCGTAGCTGGACAGAGAAGAGAAAAGATGTTAGCGTGAAGATGTTATAATCCAGAATATTTGGAGCGAGTGTAAGGTTATTGTATAAGGTTGATTTCTATTAAATACTATATTGTATAAGATTAGATTTGCCTGGTATACTTCTTGTCGAAGTTATACTAGTGTTATAGGATTTATGTAAAGAAAATTGTTGTAAAGAAGAAGAAAATTGTATGTAATGGAATTTTGGATTCTTATTTCTAGCACTATAACTGTTAATCCCAAATGACCTAACAGAATTGTAGAAGGGGGGGTGGGGTTGAATACAATTCTAGATATTTTTAAACTTAAAACAACTTTTAAATAACTTGACAGAGAAAATAAAAACACACAAGCCAATATAAAATTTCAGTTGGATGTTTTGAGGATCCAACTGAGGTGTTTTTAATGTGGGAATAATCTGTGTTACAAATGTAGCACAGCTGCTCAGTTCCAAATGTAGAGTGAGAGTGCTCTTCAAAAAAACTAATACAAAATTATTATATCTCACTTCTTACAATAAAATGAACTGCTACACTTGGTTATATATCCCAAGTTTACAATGCTATTTTTGGCTACACTAAAAAGTACTAAAGGTAACCGCCAACAGCTTGCTTTTCATTCCTTTTGTCCAATGGTCCTTGGAGATCTTGTCTTTTGTCTTCATGCTTATTATGATCCCACTCAAGAACTTAATTGGTAAATGGAATGTTTCCTCATTCCCAGTAACCATTTTGATGGCTCCCAATGCAAAGTACACTTCTACATCACCTTTTGATCTGTCAGAAAACTGTCACTATCACTTTGTCAACTGTCCAGAAAAGTGATAGTAATCCGTTGATAGTAGTGATATGTATTCCGTTGATAGCTTTATTCTTCAATCCGTTGATGGTACATTCTTAAATCCGTTGATAGTGTAATCTCCATTCCGTTGACATGTCTTCACTTAGGCAAAATTACAAGGCACGTTATATTTACAATTAACCAACCTATTTTGCCTATCTAGTACTAAGTCAACATGACTTAGAAAACCTATCTAATACCTACAACAATTGCCTATCAACTAGTGAAGTATTGTACAGTGCAATTGCTACATTACTCATTCCGTTGATGAGACTCATTCCGTTGATGAGCTACCTTTCAACGAAAGCTGCAAAGCATACCATTCCGTTGACAGCTACAAAATTGACTTAACACAAAATCTACCAAGTGTTTTTATAATTATCATCAAGAACAACATATTCCTAACAATATCCCCCAATTTATGACTGATAGAATAACAGCCATAAATCAAGAGCCTTGATGATAACAAAAACACTTAAACAAATTACAAATTACAAAAGTAGAAATTGTATTGAGCTTCATGATACTTTAAAAATTTATTGAAAACAAAGTAGAAGTTCTTACAACACAGGTGCACAGAGTTGCTCCTCTAGCCTGAGCAGATTTACCATCTTTGTCTCTGTCGCCTTGTTTTCTTCCCCTTCTTAGCATTGTTCTCCTCAATTTGAGCTTGGAGCCTCCTGTAGAAAATCTTCTCTTCTTCATCTTGTTCACCCAACTTGGATTGCATAAATCTTAGAGTTTCATTAGATGCCTTTTCCAATTGGTCCTCTATTCTGAAGAATCTCCTACAGTTGTCCTTGTCTTTGAATTCCATCATCCAAAAGGGTTGGAGATGAATTTTCTTTCCTGTTTGAGGGACCTTTAGAACTCTGGGAAGTGCATCAGGCTTGTTCCAGCTAGCTTTTATTTGACAGATCTTGGAGACAACCTCAGACTTAGCATTTTTGGTGAACCCAAAATCTTTCTTTAAGCACTTGAACACCACTAGCAATGTCTGATAATCCTCTCCTAGAATTCTGTGTAGAGGCCAAATTTGTTCCCTTCCACCCTTGTAGACAAACACTAATCTCTCTGGTAGTTTATGAGTAGCTCATATTCCTCTCACTTCCACCAAGTCATCAAGATATAGGTTTAAGTATGACTCATCCCTTATATCTGCAACGTAGATAAAGTCCTCTGGGTTTGTAGGTGGTTTTTCAACCTGTGGCCTTCTCAAAAAAACTGGTTTAGCCTTAGTAGCCCTCTGTTTTGATTTCTTCTTTGATTCCATTTCAACCAGAAAATTAGGAAAATTAGCTTCATCAAACTCAAATGGCTCCTCCTTTGGCTCAATTGGTTGGTCATGAAAATTGACTAGATGTTCAGGGTCACAAGCTAATTTTGCTCCAAAACCTGGATCAGAAAAAGTTGAAGGCACGGCTGTTACAGGTGCATCTGTTACAGTGCTTTGAGAATCATCCTTATCAAAAGCCAAGTTTCTTTTATCTCTTGTTTTAGGTTGCCTTGTACTTTTTCTTTTTCTTTTTGCTTGCTCAGCTTCATCTCTAGCTCTTTCTTCTTGCAATCTTTCCTCTTCATCTAGAGCTTGGGCAACTACAAGAGCTTGCATGTCTGCCCTAGCTGATTCCTCAGCTTTAGCTTCAACAAAATTTGGGTGACCAGCCCAAACATAGATCTCTTATCCATTCCTGTAGACTATTGCTCTTTGATTCCTAATTTCAGGCTCATTGCTTTCCTTGCATTTTATAATAAGTTTACTCAGAACCTTGAGCTCATCTGGAAATGAAGGAGGATAGAACGTCCTAGCAATATTCTTGCCCTTTGGTTTAGCTGGGGATTTTAGAGATAAGCATTTTGGAAAAGTAGTTGGGTCCACATCTCTAATACATGAAGTTTGTCCCTTTTCTTTCCTTGGACCAGGAATCACTCCATGTAGAAGAGGCTTTAGATCATATGAGAATTTAATCTGTGGCTCCAAATCCGTTGACACTAAGACCATAGCATTCGTTGATGATGGGATGGGCTCATCCGTTGGCACTATAATTCTGAGATCCGTTGCTGTAGAAGTAGCTTGATCCGTTGATGGATGTTTATTTCTTGCATTTTCAGCTATCTTCATAGCCTGTGCATCTATATCCTTCATTTTCTCTTTTATCTGTTCTGCAAGTTGTAGTCTCAGAGATGCACGTTGAATCAGGTCAATTCCATCCAATTTATCTTTGATATACTCCCCCATAGCTAGTGGCTCCTGTGGTAAAGAAATGGCTGGGACCATAACTTTTGTGACTTGAATATTAAGCTTCTTTGATTTCTCCCCCTTTTTGTTATCATCAAGAGTGATGAGAGGGAGACCTTGAGCTGCCACTAACTGAGTTTGCTTCTCCTGTGCTTGTTGCATATGAGTTAATGTGGCTTCCACTTTGTCCACCCTATCAGTAAGGGTTTTCAAAGTGGTTGCCACCTCATGATCCCTTTTTAAGAATTTGTCCATTTTGGTCACAGTGAGAAGGGCAAGTCTTTCATCAAACCTCCTATCAGTGGAGTCCTTGAAGCTTGCAATGGTGTCCTTGATTTCCCTGGCCTCAATTCTTGTCTGTAGCATTTGGAGCCTCTGGATTTCTAGAGAGTCCAAAATTGCCTTGTAGAATTTCTTTTCATTTTGAGGTGTAGACTCATGAGCCAAGTAAGCTTCATTATACTGCCTTGTGATTGCAGTATCCAAACCATGAAATCCAAGTGAATCTTGATAAAGCCATCTTGGCTTAGGAGGCATCACAGATGTCCCAGTCTGTGTAGTAGTAGCCACCTCTTATAAATCAGCATCAAGACTATCATCATCACTTGAAGATTCAGCAAAATGATCACTTCCACCAGCTCCTGGAGACAGATTGGCAAGTGCATCCTTAGCCCTCATCATGGATGCAGATGTATGAATTAGATTTAATGTCCTCTCTTCCTCCACATTGCCCTGTTGAGCCATGATTTGATATGCTGGCACAGGGTGAGTAAAGGTTTCAGGATCCAGAGAAATGCTATCCAGAGTTTGTTGATAATGCTCTTGGAAAGACAATTCTCTTTCTCCCTCACTAACCTCCATTAACTCACTTGCAATGGATGTTTCCTCCCTTAGAGCTCCTGTAGTCCCTTCTCTCTCTCCTCTATTTTCTTGCATCATGGGCTCCCCATGGCTCACACCTCTCACACCCTCACCTTCACCTACTAAGGTGGAACTCTCAATATCTCTCCTTTTGCCTGGCTGGAAGAAATAGCCAGCCTCTCACTCTCATTCTCTCCTTTTGCCTGGCTGCAAGCTAGCCTCTCAGAATCACTCCCTTTCAATCCTAAAAGTGTTTCAACTACCACTAGGTCATCTGCACTAGTTGTGTGAACAACTGGATTTTCAATAATTGGTGCAGAATGAGCTATCAACGGAATGGTAGTTTGAACTATCAACGGAATGGATTCCGTTGATGGAGAAATACTTTTCAACGGAAGAGATAATTCCGTTGATGAAGTCAATAAAGGAGTTTGAGAAATTGAAATTACAGTAGAATCTGTGGTGATTGATTTTAAAGATGGTTCCACAGATCCTCTTGTAGTTTCAGAAAAAGATGATTGGCGGCCCAACAAATCACTTAATAAGTGATGACCACCAATTTCAGAGTGGGGCTTCTCCAAGAATAGAGATGGAGAATCAGGAATAGATGAATGGATCATATCCACATCTAATGAGTGTGTAGGAGAATTTTGTGGAGTTGTCTCAATATTAATATTGAGGGAGTGGGACTGTAACCCCAAAGTAATAATTGGGGCTACATCAAACTGAATTTGAGAAACTGGAATTGTTGCTTCCAGTGTGTGTGCACCCTGTGTGACCTGGGATTTCTGTTTCACCCTTCTTTGGTAGTGGGAAATAGATGTTTGGGGGCTAGATGTGTCCCTTACCCTTTTGGTGTGTGCTCTTGGAGGAGAGCTTGTTTCAATAACTACACCCTTTTGAGAGGATGTAGTTAGACTTGAGCTAATATCCATGTTACTCATTGTGCCTTGTTGGGAAGACACAATGGGGCTAGTCTGGGCAACACTCACCTCTCCCACCTTATCCTCGGGGTTTCTTTGATGTTCACCCCTTCCCTCACCACTCACCACACCTGCTTCACTCCCCTTAGGTTGTGTAGTGGATTTTACAACAGGTGCCTTTTGAGAACCACCTGAGGTTGGCTCGGTAGATTTAGACTTTTTAGATTTAGGTCTAGTTACAGGGGCAGGAGCCTGCTGGGACACAGCTACAGGCTCCATTGCAACAATAACAGTTGTAGTAGCAGAAATTGAAGTAACATTTAAATTAACAGGTTGATAAAGTGTTACTTCAATGACTGGAAAGTACATCATTGGGACATCACCATTGTTATTGAGCCTCAAGATGCCTGTTAGTACCTTCTTCTCTTGAACAAAACAGTCAAACTTGGAATTGGGGTTAGAGATAACCAATGGTGTCGGACTAACATGGTTGGCCAACATCATTAGAAATCTAGCATAATAAATATTATTTTTCCTAGTTTTCTTATCTCCCAACTTAGCACCAAGTTCATACATAAATTGGGTGCTAAAGTTATAGTATTTATCAGTGAGAAGCATGGCAAACAAAATTAGAATGGAGTTACTTAAAGCATCAAAATTACTGATTTTCCAGAAAACACTTTAATAAAAGCATCTGCTAAGTAGCTCCACTCCTTTACCAAACCTCTCCTAATAATCTTACCCAAATTCACAGTTGACAAAGAGTAATTAATAGTCTTAAGCATGTTAACAATTTCAGAATTTGTGGGTAAAGCTAAACAGTTATTCTCAGGAATATGAAGGCATGCTTGCAAAACATCTGAATTAACAATATACTCTTTACCTTGAAGTGTGAATTTCATAGTGCAGTTAGTTTCACTGAACTCACAAGAGGTCCAAATCTCCTCGATGATTTCACGATAAAGTGGAGTGGAGTGAAACATAGGATAACTAAGCTTGCAGTTCACCAAGAAATCCATCATCTGGTGAAAGATTTCGTTCGAGCTTTCCTTGTCAACAAATGGTATGGAGTTGTTCTTCTCATAAATGAACCCTCCAGCAGACATAAGTTTAACTATGGGCGCCATTGTTGAGTTGAGTTGAGTTCGAACTGTGTTTTGCTTTGAGAGAGAAGAAGTGAGAAAGCCTTTGGAAATTTGGAGAGTAAGATAAAAATGAATTAAAGAAAGCAAAATTGCTTAAATACTCCCCCAAAATTTCTCAAAAATTAAGTCCAATAATAATTGTAAATTACTGGATTGGCTTAAAATTTAACCGTAACAATTAAAACATGACCATGATTTATACTTACAGGGGTGTATGCATAGATCGTGGTAAAAAGGCGTGCAAATTTCAACGGTTTAGATTAACAGCGCTATATCAACGGATTAGAATTGGGCGTATAAGATCCAGCCTATTCCGTTGATAAAGCTGCATTCCGTTGACAGCTTTTCAATATCAAAATATATTGAATAACTGTTCCCGGAATACCCAGAAAAATGCTAAGACTGGCAACGGATTAAGAAAATCGTTGACATAGTAATTTTGACTTAAACAAAATTTCACCTTTTTTTTTAACTAGCAAAAATCTCATAAATAATTAAGAGAAATTTAGCATACCTAGCTCACTTACTAATCTTGAGAATGTTGATTCATCAAGTGGCTTGGTAAAGATGTCTGCAAGTTGTTGTTCACTTGGAACAAAATGTAACTCCACAATACCATTTGTTAGGCCGAATACACAATATAATCAAGTATGTATGAGAATAACAATAATCAAGAACACTGTTTATGAATCAATAGAACTGTATTTATATTAACAGCTTCTCCCTTTATGATGTTAATGAATCACAAAGAGCTTCTAGGTTACAAGAATAATATATTCAATGATCGCATCCCTTCTAGGGATAACCTATCTGTGTTTTATAGTACACAGTTACACAATCCTTATCTAATTGATATTCCTACAAATTAGCTATACAAGTTATATCAATTAAGGATTGCTTCTTATCTTCTATTCCGTCTCCTTAGCTGTATCAATATATTCTGCTTCTTTCCATCTTCAGAATATATTGTTTCTAGAATCTTCAATTCAGCACCGACAGCTAATTCAACTATCACCCTGTCAGACTTTAAATAAACTCTGACCGGCTTCCTTTAAACTCTTCACCCTGTCAGACTTTAAATAAACTCTGACCGGCTTCCGATAAACTCTGATCAGTACCTGTTGCTTAAACACTGGTAAACAAACGTCAGCAATTATATCTAACAATCTCCCCCAACTTGTTCATAATAAAATGTACAAGTTAAACATATAATTGATGATGTCAAAAACATTTAACAAATGCAGTGTTTAACATATAACAGAGTTTAATTTAAAACAGAGTTTAAATTTGACTTAGAATAAAAAATATATTAAAAACTTACAGTCAGACTTTACTTGATTTCTTGAATATCAGGCACTGTCCTGATATAGTCTGATAGCAATTTCTTTTCAGCTCTTTCTTGCTCTTCCACCATGATCTTCTTCACTTCTTTCAACTCTGGATCAAATTCTCCAGTCTGATAAATTGCAGCTCTCAGAGAATAGATGGAATTCTTCCTCATCTCATTCCCTAGCTTAATATAATAAGCTTTATCAGATTCTAAATTAAATTCAAGAACTTTTGTACCCATTGCTGTTCTGAACTTAGCACTGTTTCTTTTCATCTCAACAATCTTTCCATGTGCATTTCTGTATTTGGGAATATATGCACTTGATACTCCTCCTCCAAGCATCATCTTCGATCTTAGCATCTTTTCTCTGATAACTGAAGCAGCATTGTGAGTATTTCTATTTTTGACTTTTAACAAGTACAGAACATACTCCAATTCTTGATAAGATTTGAGATTTATATCAGACTCTGCAACCTTATAAACTCTTCCATCATTCATAAAGTACAACAAAAATTCCTTCTTCAACACCTTATGAAAGATCATTTGAACAGAGTCTAGCATATCAAGATTTTCTTGAGTAATGATACCAGATACAGCTAGTGACGATTGATCCATTGGATTTGTATTTATCCTTCTCTCTCTGTGTGACCCTAAACCAGATTTGTCTTTTCCTTCCTTACCCAATACTGTTATGGTTTCAGAGAAATTCACAGCTTCAAGCTTTAAATCTTCAAGAATTTTTGGTTTGCAGAATCCTGGAAGTTGTGTAGATTTCTGTACAACTTGAGCAACGTCAGAGGTTGTCATAACTTTAGTAGTATCATCAACTTGAGCAGCGTCAGAGGTTGATTTTGCTAATCTTGTTTCAACTTGAGCAATGTCAGAGGTTGAATAAATCTTCTTTTTCAGGTTAGGCTCTTCAATCATTATGCCTTTACCCTTATCAGAATTTCCAATCACAGGTCTCCTTGTATATTGTATACTTTGTTGTGTATTCTCTTTGATAGAAATACCAACTTCTTTCTTTCTAGGAGCCTTGATTTCCTTTTTCTTGTAGATTCCAGCTTCAAGATTTTTCTTGTGTTCCTCAGCAAGCATTTGCTCTTCAGCCTGGATATCTTCAATAGTAACATTCTTTCCATGCTCTTTTATGAATATTTTGGCAGCAATCTCTTCATCAGTAGATGGATTAGTTGAAACAACTAAATTCTTGAGTTTTGAAGTAGATTGGCCACCAGAGTTTAACTTGTCAGAGTTTGTTTGTCTATCAGAGTTTACTCTTGTCCTGCTTTGCCTTTGAGCAAAAATCTTTCTTTTATTTTCTTTGCTTCCCCCATCAGTAGAATCATCCCTCCGTCTCCGAGCTTGAGTGTCTTTGCATTTGTCTTTAGATACACTCTCCCCCTTTTTGACATCATCAGAAAGTAGTACTGATGTCAGCAATTCAATGGCAGTAGAAATGGAATTCAGTTGAGTAGACATTGCATTCTGATTTTCCTCAACTTTCCCAAGTTCATTTACCAATCTTGTAAAAGTAGCTTCACTCAAAGGTTTGGTGAAGATATCTGCAAGTTGTTGGTCTGTAGACACAAAATGAAGCTCAATGTTCCCTTCTTCCACATGTTCTCTGATAAAATGATACCTTATGCTGATGTGCTTGGTCATGGAGTGCTGTACTGGATTACCTGTCATAGCAATAGCACTTTGGTTATCACAGAAAATAGGTATTTTAGAGTACCTTAACCCATAATCCAGCAATTGATTCTTCATCCATAAAATCTGTGCACAACAGCTACCAGCTGCTATATACTCTGCTTCTGCTGTGGATGTAGAAATTGATTTCTGTTTCTTACTGTACCAAGAAACCAATCTGTCACCTAAAAATTGACAGCTTCCACTTGTACTTTTTCTGTCTATCTTACAGCCTGCAAAATCTGCATCAGAGTAACCAATTAGCTTAAACTCTGATTCTCTAGGATACCACAAACCCAAGGTTATGGTTCCTTTGAGATATTTGAAAATCCTTTTTACAGCTGTTAGATGAGGCTCTCTGGGATCTGCTTGAAATCTTGCACAAAGACATGTTGCATACATGATATCAGGTCTACTTGCAGTAAGATACAGTAAAGACCCTATCATTCCTCTGTAATTAGTCATATCTACTGAGGCTCCTGTGTCTTTGTCTAACTTTGTTGCTGTAGCCATGGGAGTTGTGGCAGATGAACTATCAAGCATACCAAATTTCTTTAAAAGATTTCTGGTATACTTTGCTTGATTGATAAAAATCCCATCATCTGTTTGCTTGACCTGTAAGCCTAGAAAATAACTAAGCTCTCCCATCATGCTCATTTGATACCTGGATTGCATAAGCTTTGCAAACTTCTTACAGAGTTTGTCATTAGTAGATCCAAAAATAATATCATCTACATAAATTTGAACTAAAAGCAAATCATCACCAGAATTGAAATAAAACAATGTTTTATCAATTGTACCTCTTGTGAACCCACTTTCTAAAAGAAATTGAGCAAGAGTTTCATACCATGCTCTTGGTGCTTGCTTTAGTCCATATAATGCCTTGTCAAGCCTGTAGACATAATCTGGATGCTTGGGATCTACAAATCCTGGTGGTTGTTCAACAAATACTTCTTCTTCAAGCTTCCCATTGAGAAAAGCACTTTTTACATCCATCTGAAAGACTTTAAACTTCTTGTGTGCAGCATAGGCCAGAAAGATTCTTATGGCCTCCAATCTTGCAACTGGAGAAAAGGTTTCATCATAGTCAATTCCTTCCTGTTGTGAATATCCTTTAGCCACAAGTCTAGCCTTGTTTCTTGTATTCACACCTTCACTGTCAGTCTTGTTTCTGAAAACCCACTTTGTACCCACAATTGATCTATTCTTTGGTCTAGGTACCAGTGTCCAGACTTCATTTCTTTCAAATTCATTTAACTCTTCTTGCATTGCTGTTATCCAGTTTGCATCTTGAAGAGCTTCCTCCACTTTCTTTGGTTCTGTTTGAGACAAGAAAGCATGATACAGACACTCATTATTTGTTGCACTTCTAGTTCTCACACTAGCATCAGGATCTCCAATTATGAGATCAGGTGTGTGTGCCTGTGTCCACTTTCTTGTTGTTGGTAAGTGGTTTCTTGCATCATTATTGGATCCTCCCCCTTGATCCACGCTCTCCTGATTCATATGTTGATTTTCTGCATTATCTGAGGCTCCCCCTGAATTGGATGGTTTAGAGTATGAACTGTCAGAGTTTGAATCAGTTTCCTCAACTGACTCACTTGCTGTGTCTTGTTGAGCTTCTTCACGCTCCCCCTCAACTGGTTCTCTATTTTGTTCAATTTGAGAATTTCCAGTTTCTCCAGTATTTACCAGTAGAGGTTCAGAGTATGCTTCGTCAGAGTTTGTCAAACCTGCTTCATCAGAGTTTATATCATCAGAGAATAGATCTTCATTTTCAAAACGTAGTTGATCATATCCATCCTTGTCTTCAAGTCCAATTATTTTCTTGTCATCAAATGACACATGTATGGATTCCATGATCACCTTAGTTCTTAGATTATAAACTCTGAATGCTTTTGTTGACAATGGATAGCCAACAAAGATTCCTTCATCAGCTTTTAACTCGAACTTTGTCAACTGTTCAGGATGAGTCTTCAACACAAAGCATTTGCATCCAAATATGTGAAAATATTTCAAATTTGGCTTCTTATTTTTCACCATCTCATATGGTGTTTTCCCATGCTTGTTGATCAGTGTAGCATTTTGAGTAAAACAAGCAGTTTGAACAGCTTCTGCCCAGAAATAAGTTGGTAATTTTGCTTCTTCAAGCATAGTTCTGGCTGCTTCAATTAAGGTTCTATTCTTTCTTTCAACTACACCATTTTGATGTGGAGTTCCAGGTGCAGAAAACTCTTGTTTCACTCCTCTTTCCTTGCAGAAAGCTTCCATGATTGAGTTTCTGAATTCAGTTCCATTATCACTCCTTATAATTTTGACTTTGTGCTGTGATCCTTTGTCCAGTAGATTTACATGATCCATCAGAGTTTGAGCAGTTTCATCCTTCTTTGACAAGAAATACACCCATGTATATCTAGTACATTCATCAACAATTACTAGAGCATATTTCTTTCTGCCCATGGACATTACATTCACTGGTCCAAAGAGATCAACATGTAGAAGATGATAAGGTTCCACTACTGAAGATTCAGATTTGCTCTTGAAAGATGACTTCCTTTGCTTGGCTTTTTGACAAGAATCACATAAGCCATCTAGACTGAGTATCGATTTTGGAAGTCCCCTTACAAGATCCTTTCTTATTAGCTCATTTATGTTGTTCAAATTGAGATGAGAGAGCTTCTTGTGCCAATTCCAACTCTCTTCATTTGACATTCTTGCAGTCAGACACACTATTTTTCCATCAGAGTTTGTTACCAAACTTGCTTCATAAATGTTGTTGCGCCTATGTCCAACTAGAACAACTTTTCCAGTAGATTTACTGATGACTTCACAGTATTCACTATGAAAATCTACATGGTTTCCTCTGTCACAGATTTGACTCACAGATAACAGATTATGCTTGAGTCCTGAGACTAGAGCTACATTCGTAATGATGACACTTCCAAGATTAATGTTGCCATATCCCAGAGTGTGTCCTATGTTGCCATCTCCATAGGAAACTTTTGGGCCAGCCTTCTCCTTAAAGTCTGATAGCAGGGCTTTATTTCCAGTCATATGTCCTGAGCATCCACTGTCCAAGATAAGTGTGCTCTCTATTATACCCTGCAATCACAAACAAATACTAAGTGTTAGTTTTAAGGACCCAGACTTGCTTGGATCCTTTGTCTTTCTTAACAGTGTTAGTTTTTGCAGCGGAATTACTATCAACAGAGTTTAAACTAACATTGTCAGACTTTACACTTGCAGAGTTTGCTCTAACCCACTTCAGATTGGGTTTTAGCTCATAATAGTTGTGATAAATAGCATGATAACTCTTGCAAGTATAAATGGAATGCCAAGTGCTCCCACAGTGTGTGCATAAAGTCTGTGGTCTAACCCTAACATAATCATTCTTTACTCCTGATGTAGAAGTTAAAGAATTGATATTTCTATTCTTTGTGCAGTAATTAGCAAGATGATTAGAACTACCACAATTATAACATGTTTTCCTTGGAGCAGCACCAGTAGGCAAATGATTATTTCTATTATTTATGCCTATCTTTCCATTCCTATTCTTCTTGGACCCTTTTGGTTTCATGGCAGATTTTACTTCTTTCAGCTTATGATTGAACTGTTTCCCTGTCATCAAACCAACATTAACCTGTTTTTCACAAGTTTTTACTGGTTTTCTAACAGCTTCTATTTCCATAAGGTTTTCTGTTATAATATTTTCCTGTTTTTCACAGGCTTCATCTGATTTCATATCAGCTTCCCTTATTACAACAGATTTTAACTTATTGGCTTCTGGAACAAATTTCACAGGTTTAAGTTGTGGTTTTACCTTAACCTTGTCTTTAAACCTAAGTTCATCATTTTCACAATAACCTAAACCTACAGAATCAGTCTGAAACACTTGATGAGTGTCTCTTCCAGAATCTGTCCAAGTCTTGATTATTTTTCTTTCCTTCTCTAAATCAGATTCTAGTTGCCTATACCTTTTAAGCAACTCCTGTTCAACATAAACAGCATCATCTCTTTCTTTTTGAATCTGCTTCATACTTTCAAGTTCTCCTTCAAGAAACTTGTTTCTATCTTTAAGACTAAGATTCTCAGATTTAATTCTCTCATTTTCTAAAGTCTGATCCCTATAGCTAACATGAACACTTTTCAGATATACCCTTAACTCAGATATATTATCAGTATCATAAGCATAAGTAGTTAGGGGTACCTTATTTTCTGATGATTCAGTCTCATCTCTGACAGTTGCCATAAGAGCATAGTTTTCTCCATCATCAGAGTCTGAAGTATCTGCCCAGTCTTTGCCTTTAGAGATGAGTGCTTTCTCAGATTTGCCTTTCTTGCACTCTGGGGCATAATGACCCATCTCCTTACACTTGTAGCACTGGATTTCAGATTTATCCTTCTTGCCAGATTTGGTCTCCCTTCCATCAGACTTTCTGAAACTTCTCCTTTCAGAGTTTGAATCTTTCCTTGAGAATCTCTTTCCCTTCTTGAAGTTCTTGAATCCCATCTTCTTGAAGGTCTTCACCATCAATGCAGCCATTTGCATCATCTGTTCTTCATCATCATCAGAGTCAGAAGCTTCATCAGAGTTTGAGTCATCATCAGAGTTTGATGACTCACTTTCAGATTTAATAACTAAAGCCTTTCCCTTGGCTTTCTTCCTTGATGATTCCTTCTTAATGGGCTTCTCCTCAACTTTGAGAGCAATAGATTTTGTCTTCTTGCTGGATCTCCTGTTTCTTTGTTCTATCTCAAGTTCATGAGTCTTTAACAATCCATAGATCTCATCAAGATCTGTATCAGCAAGATCATAATTATCTCTGATTGTTGTTGCCTTTAAATCCCACTTTTCAGGTAGAGATAACAGAAACTTGAGATTAGACTCTTCAAGTTCATATTCTTTATCAACCAGAGACAGATCATTCAACAGTTTGCAAAATCTGTCATAAGTCTCAGTCAAGGTTTCATTAGTTCTTGAATCAAAGTGCTCATACTCCTGTGTGAGTATTGTCTTTCTGTTCTTCTTGATAGCACTTGTTCCCTGGCATCTGACTTCTAAAGCATCCCATATCTCTTTGGCAGTCTAGCAGCCAATTACTCTGTTAGACATAACATTATCTAAAGCACTGTGGAGAAGATGTCTAACCTTTGCATCTTTTGCAATTGATGAGATGTCCTCAGGAGTCATATCTTTCTTTTCCTTTGGAACAGTCTTTTATTCTTGTCCATCAACAACAGGGGACAATTTAGTTGGCATATGAGGACCATCATAGATTCTGTCAAGGTATTCTGGATCTGTAGCCTCCAGAAACATGGTCATCTTAACCTTCCAAATTGGATACTCTACTGGCCTGAGAATTGGAACCCTGATTGTTTCATATCGACTGACAGAATTGGGCTTAACCTGTTCAGCCTTAGGAGTAGTTTGATTTTCTTCAGACATGATTAATACTGTGTTTGAATCGTAAAACTGTATATATTAAACAGCCTTGGCTCTGATACCAATTGTTAGGCCGAACACACAATATAATCAAGTATGTATGAGAATAACAATAATCAAGAACACTGTTTATGAATCAATAGAACTGTATTTATATTAACAGCTTCTCCCTTTATGATGTTAATGAATCACAAAGAGCTTCTAGGTTACAAGAATAATATATTCAATGATCGCATCCCTTCTAGGGATAACCTATCTGTGTTTTTATAGTACACAGTTACACAATCCTTATCTAATTGATATTCCTACAAATTAGCTATACAAGTTATATCAATTAAAGATTGCTTCTTATCTTCTATTCCGTCTCCTTAGCTGTATCAATATATTCTGCTTCTTTCCATCTTCAGAATATATTGTTTCTAGAATCTTCAATTCAGCACCGACAGCTAATTCAACTATCACCCTGTCAGACTTTAAATAAACTCTGACCGGCTTCCTTTAAACTCTTCACCCTGTCAGGCTTTAAATAAACTCTGACCGGCTTCCGATAAACTCTGATCAGTACCTGTTGCTTAAACACTGGTAAACAAACGTCAGCAATTATATCTAACACCATTCATAACATGTTCTCTAATGAAATGGTACTTGATGTCAATGTGCTTGGTCCTTGAATGCTGCACTGGATTCTCAGTAATGGCAATGGCACTAGTGTTGTCACAGAAAATAGGAATTTTCTCAACTCTTAATCCATAATCAAGTAGTTGATTTTTCATCCATAAAATCTGTGCACAACAACTTCCAGCTGCAATGTACTTAGCCTCAGCTGTGGAGGTAGAAACTGAGTTTTGTTTCTTGCTAAACCATGACACAAGCTTATTTCCTAGGAATTGACAGGTGCCAGTTGTGCTTTTCCTGTCAATTTTACATCCTGCATAATCTGCATCTGAATAACCAATTAGTTCAAAGCCAGATTCTCTTGGATACCAAATGCCAAGGTTTGGTGTTCCTTTGAGATATCTGAAAATTCTTTTAATAGCAACTAAATGGGATTCCCTAGGATCAGCTTGAAATCTAGCACATAGACATGTAGCAAACATAATATCAGGTCTACTAGCTGTTAAATATAAAAGTTAGCCTACCATGTCTCTGTAACTTGAAATGTCCACAGATTTTTCCTTAGTATTCAATTCAAGTTTAGTAGCAGTAGGCATGGGAGTTTTGGCAGGAGAGCAATCCATTAAGTTAAATTTCTTTAACAAATCATGAATGTACTTTGTTTGACTAATGAAAATGCCTTCATTAACTTGTTTCACTTGGAGACCAAGGAAATAAGTTAATTCTCCCATCATGCTCATTTCATATTTACTTTGCATAAGCTTGGCAAACTTTTGACAAAGTTTTTCATCTGTAGACCCAAAAATTATGTCATCTACATAAATTTGAACAAGTATAGTAGAGCCATTCACAATCCTATTAAAAAGAGTTTTATCTACAGTACCTCTAGTGAAGTGATTCTCAATGAGGAACTGAGAAAGTGTGTCATACCAGGCTCTAGGTGCTTGTTTCAAACCATACAGTGCTTTGAGGAGAAAGTACACATACTCTGGAAAATCATCATCTTCAAAACCAGGAGGTTGACTTACATACACCTCCTCTTCCAATTCCCCATTTAGAAAAGCACTCTTCACATCCATTTGGTAGACCTTAAAATTGGCATGGGCTGCATAGGCTAGGAAAATTCTTATTGCTTCTAGTCTTGCAACATGAGCAAAAGTTTCATCAAAATCAATTCCCTCTTCCTGTGAGTAGCCTTTAGCAACCAATCTAGCTTTGTTCCTTGTGACTATGCCATTTTCATCCATCTTGTTTCTGAACACCCATTTTGTGCCTATAACACTCCTGTTTTTAGGCCTGGACACCAGCTTCCAAACTTTGTTTCTCTCAAATTGGTTTAGCTCCTCTTGCATAGCTAAAACCCAATCTGGATCTAGAAGTGCATCCTCAACTTTCTTTGGCTCATCTTGAGACAGAAAGCTACTATATAGACATTCCTCTTGAGTTGCTCTTCTAGTTTGGACTTTTGAAGAAACATCACCTATGATGAGTTCAAAGGGATGATCTTTAGTCCATTTCCTTGAGGGAGGTAGATTAGCTCTAGAAGATGTAGCTTCATGATCATGATTGCCTTGATTAGATGTTTGTCCTTGAGAAACTCCCCCTGAGTTTGTTGTCCCTAAGTGATCACTCCTAGAAGCATTTCTATGACTGTCAACGGAATGCACATTTTGACTGTCAACGGAATGCTCATTTTGACTGTCAACGAATCCTCCACCATGATTGTCAACTGAATGACCAATTGGTCTGCTAGCAGCTATTCTTCTCAATCTTAATGCAGCAATTTCATCTTTACTACTGCTTTCATCTGTGCTAGACACAACAACTTTAGGCTGTTTCTCAATAGCCTTAACATGATTCACTTGATCTCCTTCCTCATTCTCAAAAGAAAGACTTTCATGGAAACCTTCATCACAGAGACCTTGAATTCTGAGATCATAAAAAACAACATGTACAGATTCCATAACAATGTTGGTTCTGAGATTATAGACTCTGTAAGCTTTCCCTGCTGCATATCCCACAAATATTGCTTCATCTGCCTTTGCTTCAAATTTCCCAAAATGCTCAGCTTGATTTCTCAGAACAAAGCACTTGCATCCAAAGACATGAAGAAAATCCAATAGCGGCTTCTTTCTTTTGAGTAGTTGCTAAGGGGTCATTCCCTTGGCTTGATTAATCAAAGAAATATTTTGAGTGAAGCAAGCTGTGTTAACTGCCTCAGCCCAAAAATAAGTTGGTAACTTTGATTCATCTAGAATTGTCCTTGCAGCTTCAATGAGTGTTCTGTTTTTTCTTTCGACTACACCATTTTGCTGTGGTGTCCTTGCAGCTGAAAATTCATGCAAAATACCATTTTCTTCACAGAACATCTTCATAGTTGAATTCTTGAAATCTATCTCATTGTCACTCCTAATCCTTCTTACTTTGAAATCAGGATGATTGTTTACTATCTTGATATGATTGGTAATGATTTCACTTGCCTCATCTTTTGAGTGCAAAAAGAAAGTCCATGTAAATCTAGAAAAATCATCAACAATCACAAGACAGTATTTCTTCTTTGAAATGGACATGACACTGACAGGGCCAAATAGATCCATATGAAGCAACTCAAGCTGTTGAACAATTGATGACTCTGTCTTGCTTTTGAATGATGCCTTCTTTTGTTTCCCTTTTTGACAGGCATCACACAAACCATCCTTGGAGAATTCCACCTGTGGAATTCCTCTAGCAAGATCTTTCCTCACCAATTCATTCATAACCTTGAAATTCAAATGAGACAATTTCTTGTGCCATAACCAACTTTCATCCTTGCTTGCCTTGCTGAAAAGACAAGTGATGGTGTCTGGACTTGTGCTACTAAAGTCAGCAATGTACACATTCCCTCTTCTGAATCCAGTCATTACCACATTGTTGTCTCCACCTTTAGAAACAACACAGGTTTCTCTTGAAAAAGTAACTAAAAATCCTTTGTCACAAAGTTGGCTGATACTAAGCAAATTGTGATTTAGACCATCCACCAATGCAACCTCATCAATGATGACATTTTCCTTTGAAATCAAGCCATATCCCTTAGTGTAGCCTTTGCTGTCATCTCCAAAAGCAATACAAGGGCCAGCTCTTTCCTGGAACTCTGTGAGCATGGTAGAATCACCAGTCATGTGTCTTGAACAACCACTATCCAAGTAACAAAGATTCCTCTTGTCTCCCTGCACACAATAAAACCAAATCAAGTTGATTTTGGTACCCAAGTTTCCTTGGGTCCTGTTTTGTTAGCCTTTGATTTTCTCTTCACATCATTTTTCACCTTGGGCTCAGATTGAGTTAAATCAACCTTTGCCTTAGGTGTTGATTTCTGAGGGTTGCTCACATTTTCATTCATAGCATGCATATTTGGAGGAACAAACATGTTATTCACATTCCATGGCATTTGTGGCACATTAAACATATTCATGTATGGATTAGGCACAAATGGCATGCTAGCATATGGATTTTGAAATTGTGCATATGGAGCAAACATATTAGGCATAACTGGCATTGCAGGAATAGAGGCATTCATTACAGGCTTAGGCATTTTCACATTAGTAGGCTTCTTAACAGATTTGCAATTAGAGGATAAATGACTAACACTACCACAATTAACACATGTTTTTCTAGGAGCATACTTATCAGGTGTGTAATTGTTATGTTTGTTAATCCCTACTTTGCCATTTATGTTATTCTTTTTACTGCCATTAACCTCAACTTGAATTTTCTCTAACTTGTCTTTCAATTGCTTGTTAGACAAGTGACCTACATTAGCTCTCTCAACAGGCTTCTCAACTTTCTTTGATTTACTAGACTCACCTTGAACAAAGTTCTTGGTGACAGGACCATACTTGTTATTAAGTCTAGTGAGTTCTTCTTTCTTTTCCTCTGTCAACGAAACAGCATGATCGGTTGATGGTTCATCTGTCAACGGAAGCTTGCATTCCGTTGACGTATCAACCTTCAACGAATGATCATTGTTGTTTGTTGACTCTGATTCTGATTCTGATTCTAAGGTGTCAACAGCATACCCTAGCTTCTCTTTGTTCTTTTTCCATGATTGCTCACAGAAAGATTCCATACCTTGAACATTAATGATGTTGCTAGCAACATTCCTGGAATCTTTCCATTTTGCAATCAATCTCTGTTCTATTTCTAGTTGTGTTTTAAAAATCTCTTCCCTTTTTAACACTTTCTCAAGTTCCAGCTTAGCATCCCTACTAACACACCTCATTTTCTCAAACTCAATGAGATGTGCTTCTAACATGGCATTTCTATCACTTAAGAACAAATTAGTCTCTTTAATTCTTGAGTTCTCTTTGGTAAGTGATTTAAGAGTAACACACAAATTATACAATACAGTAGACATTTCATTAATTGTACTATTGCATTCCTCTTTAGAAAGCTCAGAAAGATTAGTAGTTGTTACCTGGTTGCTAGAGGAACTTGTTTCCTGCTCATGATTGTTAGCCATTAGAGCCAAGTTGACATACTCAACATCATCATCTGAATCTTCACCATTACCAGCCCAATCATACTCATGAGACATGAAAGCCTTTTCTTTTTGCTTGAGAAGTTCAAAGTATTTCTTTTTATAATCAACAGGCTCAATTTTCCTGTTGCCCTTCTCAGCTCTAGGCTTTCTGTAATCTCCAGCATAGTGACCAATCATTCCAAGGTTGAAACATTTAGACTTAGACTTTTCAACCCAATTATTTTTGCTAGGTTGAAAGTCTCTCCTTGGTGGCCTTGCTTCTGAGTTTCTCTTGAATTTCAACTTAGAAAATTTTCTTGAAAGAAAAGCAATGTGCTCATCAATCTCATCTAAGTCATCCAAGTTGGCTGGTTCTTCTTCTTCTTCTGTCATCTTGCCTTTACCCCTGCTAACATCACTCCTACAACTAGCTCGACTAGTTGTGGCTCTTGCAGCTTCTTCATTGTCATCTTCCAGTTGGTTCATAGATGCAACCAATGCAATAGATCCACCTTTCTTTTGCACCTTCTCAATTTCTTCATCTTGCTCCATTTCCAGCTCATATGTCTTTAAAGTTCCATAAAGTCTTTCAAGAGTATAGTCTTTGTACTCTTGAGTGTTTCTCAAAGAAACAGTCATAGGCTTCCACTCTTTTGGAAGAGCTCTAAGAAATTTGAGGTTTGAATCATTGGTTTGGTAGACCCTCCCATACAACTTTAATCCATTCAAAAGCTTTTGAAACCTACTAAATGTATCATTTAGGGTTTCACCAGCTTTAAAATGAAAGTGCTCATATTGTTGAATGAGGAGTTGCATTTTGTTCTCCCTTACTTGCTCTGTTCCTTCACAGAGTGTTCTAACAGTGTCCCATACTTCTTTAGCAGTTGTACAGTTGATAACATTGTCAAACATCTCTTGCTCCAAGCCATTGAACAGAATGTTCATGGTTCTTTTATCTTTATGGACTTCTGCAACATCTTCAACAGTCCATTCTGAGACAAGCTTTGGAATTTCCACATCTTCAGCATCATATGGCAGTCCAACTCTAGATGCAAACTTCATGGGAACGTGTAGACCTTTCTCAATGCAGTCTACATATCTCTCATCCATAGACATGAGATGTAGATGCATTTTTACTTTCCAGTGAAAGTAATTGTCCTTATCTAGAACTGGTATATTTACATCTGCATCCTTCTTCACCATGGTTTCTGTTTTGGCCTTGATCTTTAAACTCCTTGTATGTTAGAAGCTCGCTCTGATACCAATTGTTAATCCTAAATGACCTAACAGAATTGTAGAAGGGGGGTTGAATACAATTCTAGATATTTTTAAACTTAAAACAACTTTTAAATAACTTGACAGAGAAAATAAAAAAACACAAGCAAATATAAAATTTCAGTTGGATGTTTTGAGGATCCAACTGAGGTGTTTTTATTGTGGGAATAATCTGTGTTACAAATGTAGCACAGCCGCTCAGTTCCAAATGTAGAGTGAGAGTGCTCTTCAAAAAAACTAATACAAAATTATTCTATCTCACTTCTTACAATAAAATGAACTGCTACACTTGGTTATATATCCCAAGTTTACAATGCTATTTTTGGCTACACTAAAAAGTACTATAGGTAACCGCCAACAGCTTGCTTTTCATTCCTTTTGTCCAATGGTCCTTGGAGATCTTGTCTTTTGTCTTCATGCTTATTATGATCCCACTCAAGAACTTAATTGGTAAATGGAATGTTTCCTCATTCCCAGTAACCATTTTGATGGCTCCCAGTGCAAAGTACACTTCTACATCACCTTTTGATCTGTCAGAAAACTGTCACTATCACTTTGTCAACTGTCCAGAAAAGTGAAAGTAATCCGTTGATAGTAGTGAGATGTATTACGTTGATAGCTTTATTCTTCAATCCGTTGATAGTGTAATCTCCATTCCGTTGACATGTCTTCACTTGGGCAAAATTACAAGGCACATTATATTTACAATTAACGAACCTATTTTGCCTATCTAGTACTAAGTCAACATGACTTAGAAAACCTATCTAATACCTACAACAATTGCCTATCAACTAGTGAAGTATTGTACAGTTCAATTGCTACATTACTCATTCCGTTGATGAGCTACCTGTCAACGAAAGCTGCAAAGCATACCATTCCGTTGACAGCTACAAAATTGACTTAACACAAAATCTACTAAGTGTTTTTATAATTATCATCAAGAACAACATATTCCTAACAGTAACCTTTAAAGATTCTTGGTAGAGTTGGGGTCGCAGATGATATAATTGTATTGGTTTAATATTTAACAGGTTGTTTTAATTGAGGATGCAGCGTGACGACCAAATCCCTTGACCCCGGATTTGGGGCGTTACAGGTTGGTATCAGAGCAGGGTTATAGTAAAACTAGAAACGAGAGTGTGTAGGAGTGTGTATAGTTATATAAGGAACGTCAGAGCTCATTTAGAGTTCGTGTTGGACTATTGGATATAGCACCAATGAGTAAGTTAAGATAGGGGTACTCGTTTGAGATAGTTGCGCTGAGCTGGATAGAACTTCTTACGGTTGTAGATGTCTACGGTGGAATCTTTAAGGACTATTACGAGTCGACGACAACGTACGATATTGATAACTTTACGACGTGGAAAAGAAGGGCTTAGAATCGGATAACGAGCTATCGAAGGAGTCGACAGAGAAGGTGTATATGAAGACCTTGGTAATACCTTCCCATCCTAATGAAATATTTGACATTCCTTTAAGCGAAACTTGTGTTCGTGAATATATTCCACCTTTTGACTTTGTATTTGATACTTTTGATCAATCATGTTTTTAATTGCATCAAAGGTTGTTGTGATATCTCTTTCAAAATTTTGAGGTCTGTTGAAAATGTGTTATGTGAACTTTAACTCTTTCATTTCTCAAGGGTGGATAACTCTAATTGTAATGTAACACTATTTGTTTGAGACCTCATTTTCTGGTTATTCTTCTTTCCTGGAATAGCACCTTTGGAATCTATTCAGTTTCAATCCAAGGTGTATATCTGAGAATTTCTTGCCAAAAGGCCTTGATTGTTAATCTGATTTCAAATTTCTTTCATATTTCTCTAACTCCAACTGAGACGAACAAC
Source organism: Heracleum sosnowskyi (assembly GCA_030848705.1). Classification (NCBI taxonomy): domain Eukaryota; kingdom Viridiplantae; phylum Streptophyta; class Magnoliopsida; order Apiales; family Apiaceae; genus Heracleum; species Heracleum sosnowskyi. The sequence goes on from CM061238.1 coordinate 73,200,697, forward strand.
CCTATTTATAGGGGACACAAGGACTGTCTGTCTGTGTGATAGAAGTCTGATGGGACGCCATCACTTGTGTGTTGTGCATCACAAATGGGTTAATTACCTTTAGTATTGTCTTAATTAAGACACACACCATTGAGTTCATGTGATCAAATTGATCTCTCAGTGATTCTTTTATTCCCAATAATGATCGCTTTAGAATATGTAAATTTGGTAACCACAATAGTGGAACACTTGCTATGATACGGAACCTTTTCACTTCAAATATCACGAATCTTGTTATCTCTAATAATCTTGAAGGTATGCCATCAGGTTGGAAGGAATTTACCTTACCATAATGAATAAAGAATTTGTAATTGAATTACCACGAACGAAAGCGGATCACAATGCGATTGGAATACTAGTGACATATAACGGAGACAATTGTTCTCTCGCTATCAATTAACGTTACGATGTGGAAAAATGGGTCAACTTTCATTTGACAGAAACAACAGTATTTGAAGAAGCAACAACGCGCTATGAAGCCTCAGTAACCATTTACGTTAGTTAGGAAATTCAGGAGTTGATTGGAAGTTTGGGAAAAAGTGCAATTGAAGCAATGTTATCACCGGTTGTGGGAAATGGACATAATAGATTTTTGTCTCAATGAGAAGAACTTCTAATTTTAATGTTAGACTAATAATGGAGAATGATATGATCTTTGAATGTTTCAGGATTACATGATATGGTTGCAGGTCTTTTGCTCACTATAGTTAAAGTAGATCTTACCAGTCAATGTGGATGTATAGAATGAATCAAGATGATGTTGATCCGATCAAGTTATTTGGGGAATGAGATGATACCCTGGGAAAGGTTTCCTGAGTGTTACTGTGAATATATCTTCTGAATTATTTGGGAATCAGATGGAGATCAATTAAGTTCTTGGAACTAAGTAGAACAGTTTTAAAGGTATGGAGCTAAGTCACCAAGTTGTTAAGGTGTATTTCTTACATTATCGTTAACAAGGAAAAGAGGATGAAGAGGCTTTAACAAGGAAAAGAGGATGAAGAGGCTTTAACAAGGAAAAGAGGATGAAGAGGCTTTAACAAGGATTTAAAGACAATGGACAAGGAAATGAGGGGTTGTTTTAAACTGAACATTTATTTTCCATCGGTACAGAAAGTATGTGATCGTTGAATGCAGTTGTTAACTATGTTGAAGGTACATAGAATTAACCAAGAGATTATATTGGAGGCTGTCATTATAAGTAGTAAAGCGAGATTAAAGATATAAATATCTCCAGTACAAGATTTGGAAATGATGAAGCTTTGAGGTTATAATAACAAGAGGTTAACCAGAAGAAATGACTGAAAATTAGGATTCAACCAGAATTGACCAAAGAGAAAGGGCTACATTAAGGGAAAGAATTATGGAAAAAGAAATGGATTCAATTACAAGATTGAACGAGAAAGTATAAGGGATAAGAAGGAAATACAAGGATATACTTCTAGAGTAGATTCCTAATGTTCAAAAATTGAAGGCGAGATTTTGCAAGAAACCCGTAGTTGTAGATGTCACACTTACTCGGGGATACAAGGATATATAATAAATGTAAAAGAATATTAGTGTTGGTGATTATCTAAGTGCTTGCTATGTCAGAGGATGAAAACAGAACAACAGAGATATAGTAGACTATTACAACTAAGATATTCCTGAATGGAAATGGAAACATATTACGATAGACTTTGTAATAGAGTTGCCAAGGGCTAGAACTAATCATGATGCTATTTGGATTACTATTGACCGATTAACGAGGGATATTCATTGGATGAGTTGGTTCATCTCCATTTGAACGAGATAGTAGTACGACATGGAATGCCGGGTTCAATTGTATCGGACAGAGATCTGCGACTTAATTCAAGAATTCAGACAGACGGTCAGAATGAGGAGACTATCCAAACGATTAAAAGACAGACTATGGTTGTGCACTAAACTTTGAAGGTAATTGGAAGGATCACTTACCATTGATTAAATTCCTTTACAACAACAATTATTATGACAATTTTGAAATGCCACCTTATGTCGATCTACTGCGTGTTGGGAAAGTTGCATACGAATTTGCTTACCACCCCATGTGCAGTGTATTCATAATGTATTTCATAGAATATGAACCTACAAAGATTTAGTTGAATTTGTTCTATGTGGAGCAACCGATTAAGATATTAGGTCGATATGAGAAAGTGTTGAGAAATAAAACAGTCAAACTAGTAAGAGTTTTGTGGAGGAATCCTAAGGTTGAAGAGTCAACCTAGGAACTTGAGAGTGAGATGTTGGAAAAGTATCCACATCTGTTTACATAAGCTGATTCTGAGGATAGAATCCTTTTAAGGGGGGAAGGATGTAAGATCCGGGAAAATTACGTGTTAATATTTGATGTTGAATGAAATGTTATTTTCATATATATAGAATTATTTGTTTTATATGTTTAAATGTGTTAAGTTATTCGTTAAATGGTTGAATATGTGACCTTGGGATGCTATGTGAATATTTGTGGTGATCAGATTTTTTTTTTAAGGATGAAATTTTATTTCATTTTATTTTAATTATCGAAAAGAAAATTTAGTTCGTTTTATAATTATTCGGGAAATTGGTATATCATTCGTACCAATATTTCATTCGTTAAAGTGGAAAATATTCGGGAACATTCGTGATAGAGATATTTTGGTTCGTATATCTATTATTAAATAATTCTTGTAATTATCCATATATTCTGGATAATTATCGTCTCGTAAAATGTGTATTCTATTTATTCATATTTAAATCGATCCATGGATCAATATCGATCCAAAAATGTCATTTGGGGTATTATTTTTCACTAAATATAAATAGGCGTATTGTGAATTATTTTGCATATAATAAAGCTTAATATATCGATAAATATCTAAAAAATCCTGAGACGTGTTCTTCGTGTTCTTGAGAATCAAACCAACTTTTGAAGGCGTTACCGGAGTCCGATTTCAGCGCTCTAGTAGTCGAATCGAAGCTCTCATCACCCTCTATCCAAATCCATCATCAATTCCTGCGTTGGTATAATTTCTCGATTTTCCCTATTTTTAATAATTTGAATTTATATTTTAATTTTGGGGGAATAATTAATTTCCATTGTTCTTGTTAATTGGTGGTATGAATGGCTTGTACATGTTATATGGAGCATGATTACGATTTTTAATTTGAATTGGAGTTAGATTTGGGGCAAATCGGAAATTTGTATAAACTCACCAGAATTTTCGAGTTTTGAACGGAATTTTATTTGGTCGATTGGTTCTTGTTAAGGTTTGAACCACTAGATAGATCGTGAGATGCTGATTTGATGCATGTAAGAATATATGAGGTTGGTGTTCAGTTTTGTGGTTGCCGAAAAATCGGCCTCGCCGAGTTTTTCCGAGTTGACCGGATTTTTGTTGCGATTCCAGCCGTTTTCTGCGTGGTTTAGACTCGTAGATGAATTGTTGTGATGTTGTAGTTTGTTTAACGTCAAAACCCGTAGATTTGGAGTCGTCGGAATCGGTTTGGGTACGCCGGAACACCGCCGCCGACGGGTTGTTCTTGGTGACCCAATTCCGTTCCTGGCGACCCATTTACCCAACCCCTGACCCGGTTTCAATCTTCAAAAACCCTAATGTATTTTCAGAAAAATGTTTATGGGATTTATTTTTACAAAATAAATCAAAATTTGTTTTAAAATTCTAAATATCATTTTTTTTATTTTAAAAATTCATTTTATTATTCAGAATTTTTTTATAAATTCATAAATATTTATTTAATTTCGAAAATTGATTAGATTTAATTATTTTAAATATTTTTGATTAATAATTTATTTATTTTAATTGATTGATTAATTTAATTAATCAGTTAATTCTAATAATTAATTATTAATTAAATTTAATTAATTTAAATTTAATTTAATTACTTTCTTTATTTAGTTGGCTCAATAAAAATTTGTTTGATTATTTATAATTAGTCAATTAATTTTATATTAATTGATTAATTTGTGTTTAAACCTTTATATTATGAAAAATGATTCACCTTTCAATCTAAAAATATTTTGAGGTTTAATTCCTTTGAAACGAGAGTCGAATATTGTTCTAAAATTATTTCCTAGATGTTACGAGACTTATGTGATTTATTTATCACAATTAAATGACAATATGTGTTACGTGAATTATGTGAATTATCTGGTTGTTGAGTCATAATATTATCATGAGGGGTAGTTAGAGTAGAAATTTGTCAATATTGTTAGGAAATGAGATTTACGAGACTGTTGACTTAGAAGTTTACTTTTATACTGTAGATATTTTGACGAGCGTGATACATGAATTATTTATTTAGTAAATCGTAACTACTCTATCGATTGAAATATGGTTATCTATGTAACAAAGGCTATTAGACGAGACGAGTCAGATTATCGAAATATGTTAAACGAAAGAAGTCGGAGAAGGATGAAGTATCGTTTACGATTGATTGGGTTATTTGTGAGGCGATTTAACACCAAGGGAACGTCAACACTCATAAGGGACATTTACAATTATTTTATTCCAACGGAGATATCGGTAAGACTGGTAAGTGCGTCAGAGTTAAGTTACAATCGTTTATGGAATGTGAGAATCATACGTTGAAGACTAAAGTACCGTCTCATGTTTGACTATCGAGGCAGACGCGTGGATTCAAAATCGTAAGGATCATATTCATGGTAATCACAAGAGCGTTAAATAAAAGAAGGATTGAAATAGAGAATCGTGCTATAAGACAGAATAAGGAGGAAGTCGTGTTATTCAGCTTTACGTAATAGCTAAGGACCGGAGGCAAGTGTCTATACTCTTCACTTATTATTTGAGTGATATTCTCTTGAATTATTATTATGCAATTGGCATACTCTTCACTAAATTTTTAAATGTTGACTCTTTTGCATTAAAGTGCAAGTATTTTATTTAATCTCGTGAATTGACGAGTATTATTTCATACCTTTTGAGGTCGGATTTATATTTTCATATTAAATTGGGAAAAGCATAATTATTGTGTTGAAACAATTGAAAAGATAGTTATGGGACTTACACGAATACTTCTTTCAAAAAAAATCTTGATTTAAGAATATTAGGTTGGAATGTTGCCAACCCTAAATGATTGGGAATTGTGAAACCGACAAGGGTAAAATGAGATTCTAAATTCTGAATTTATAGTACTTGTTCTACATGTTTTCTGGAACCTTTACATTTGTACCAAGTATCACTACTCTTTTCCTTGCTGTTTCACATTGTACCTATCCTTACCTTAATTATTTCTCCCCAATTGAATAATTTATACCGTTGAAACCGTCTAAGGCCCATTTCTTGAAATCCTAACTTATATTGGACATCGGAAATTTCTTTTTGGATATCGTAATGCCTGTTTCATATCATACTTAACTTTATTGAGCATGTTATTGTTTATTCTTCATCTATGCCCCAATTGTCGTGTCGATCTCGTCGACACTTATTGTTATTGTTTAATCTCCATTATCACCCCAATTGTTGCATCGATCTCGTCGATGTTTATTATATTGTTACTTTTCATGTACATCTCCCACTATTGTGTTGATCTCGTCGATACTAGATTGTATTGTTATTCTTTATTGATTCTTCATAGTTGAGTTGTTTCCTACAACGTGAGTTTTCCAATGATTGTTGTATTAAGGTTGTCGATTCTTCCGACACCTGATTGTCGTAACAAGGTTGTCGATTGTACCGGCACCTAACGTATATGATATAGAATTGGAATGTTTTTTTATGGACCAATAATGGTCGGACCAGATTCTTGGTCGGAATGAATTATGGCCAAGATGGCCAAGGATCCTAGGGGAGGACTTTGCTATAAGCAAGTCCGGGGTTGATGCGTGACTGATCATCAGCTCAACCTTTGTGATTTATAAAAATATAAAAATCCAATTCTAATGCCACTTCTTACATCTGAGATTGATTACATCCATATGTTCTGTACTTGTGAGTTATAACCTGATATTCAGGTTTATCCGTTTGCTTAAAATTGTTGGTTCGTTGATTAATAAGAAGGGGTTTCAATCCTGCTGAAACCGCTTACTCTTAACTTACAATGGATTACAAATAGTCAAAAATCCACTTCATTGATTTCCTTGACATTTGTGAGATATCTACCTTGATGGGTTTTATTCATACCGCATATTCAGTTGGTGCCATATCGAAGTTTTGAACTACGTTCTTTATACCATGGCCGAGCATTTTGGCTCATTCTTACTACCTTATTATTCTACCTCTCCAGAATTGCTACCTTCAAAAGATTTTGTGAGTAAAGCTGTTATCTTTGAAAATAGTATTTTTGTTAAAACTATGGTCTCCAAAACGTATGGGTTTATATTTACTTCATATTTTCTACATACTCTTGTAGTCATTGTTGTTCGGGTAACCGTGGCGACCTATACAAATTCCTTCGTGTTTTAAACTATTCAGCTGCTAGGAGCTGAATGAGAAATTATTACGGATTACCAAACTTGATTTAAAAGTTTTGAAAATTACAAATGTTCAAACTAAAGGCTTATTTTGTTTGAAAACTCAAAAATGTATTCTGAAACTTTTCCTATTATACTTTGATAATGCACTTGCTGAGCATTTATTTCGCTCATACTTGTTTTCTTTATATTTTTAGCCTTTCAGTAAGAAGGCATTTTGGTGGGAGTTGGCCGCGTAGCTGGACAGAGAAGAGAAAAGATGTTAGCGTGAAGATGTTATAATCCAGAATATTTGGAGCGAGTGTAAGGTTATTGTATAAGGTTGATTTCTATTAAATACTATATTGTATAAGATTAGATTTGCCTGGTATACTTCTTGTCGAAGTTATACTAGTGTTATAGGATTTATGTAAAGAAAATTGTTGTAAAGAAGAAGAAAATTTTATGTAATGGAATTTTGGATTCTTGTTTCTAGCACTATAACCTTTAAAGATTCTTGGTAGAGTTGGGGTCACAGATGATATAATTGTATTGGTTTAATATTTAACAGGTTGTTTTAATTGAGGATGCAGCGTGACGACCAAATCCTTTGACCCCGGATTTGGGGCGTTACAGGTTGGTATCAGAGCAGTGTTATAGTAAAACTAGAAACGAGAGTGTGTAGGAGTGTGTATAGTTATATAAGGAACGTCAGAGCTCATTTAGAGTTCGTGTTGGAAAACCAAGGGATTTCTCATTCCTTGGAGCTCCTAAATGCCAAGCTGGATGACCAAAGTAATTTAACTTCAAATATCCTGCTAGTCCAGCAATAAATGATGAGAAGCATGAACCTTCCTGTTCCTGGTGAAGCTCAAGACATCTTGTCTGATCCCAAGCCTGAGGGGGAGAAAGGAAAGGAAGAAAAGGAAGTCATTCTGGAGAAGAAATGGGGAGCACCTGCCAAGCAAAAGCTAAAGGGCAAAATCACAGAGAAAGATCTAAGGCCTCTTACCCTTCCTACTGTTTCTGTCACCGGTATAGCTGGCCAGAAAAGTAGTGTCACAACAACCTTTTATCCTAGCACAATGCCCATGGATGTTTCTGCTCCTCAAATCACAACAAGTGCTCAGCCAGTCAAAGTAAACATTGTCATTGAGGCCAAGCTACAGGAAGTTGCCAACTCTAACATCTATCATGATGAAGCCTTCCTGGAGTTTCTGAAAGCCATGTCAATCAGTGTACAAGGAAAAGCCCTGAACTACAGGAACAAGATTAAGGAAGAAATCAAATATCTCACAGTAGCAGTCAGAAAGGTGAAGGATATGCATCTAAGAGAGATACTCATGGTCACCAAAGGCAACTGCATCTGGCATTTGTCCTTCAATACTCTAGACTCTCTCAAATATACTGAACTGGATACACTACTGGAGTTGATTGAACAGAAAGGGGACAACAACAGAGGACTTTCTGATGAGCTAAAGAAAGATCAATTCTCAAGATTGCCTGAAGTCGTTTCAAATCCCAGAACAATAATATTCCAAAGTCTCACCAAGTCAAACTGCATTGATCAATTGGTGATTACTACTCATTTGGAATTGAAGAACAAAGGCAAGATAAATCAAGTGATGCAAATGCTAAGGGCAAAGAAGGGATTTAGGACTGCAGAAGAGCTGGAAATAATTCAAATTCTACAATCATACCTCACCTTTGGCAGAATTTCTGAGTTAGTCAAAGAAAGGAGAGAAAAGAAAGATGACAAGGATGATGATGAAGAGAAGAGCTATAGAAGAAGGAGTCAATCAAGGAGTGATAAGGATGGGACAAGTGAAAGCAGCAAAGGCAAAACTTCCAAGAGATCCAAAGAAAGTGAAAATGACAAGAAGGACTCACAAAGCAAGAAAGAAGCTGAAAAGAAGAAGAGTGGAAATCAGCAAGTCAAGGACATTACTAGCAGTATCTTAACCACAACAAAAGACTCTAAGTCTTGGGTGGGTACTGTTAGCAATGATCCTCCAAAATCTAAATCCAAGACTTCTGAAACTGATTTGCCACTGAAGAAAAGTGGAGCCACAACATCAAAATCTAAAAGACACTTCCACAAAGTCACAGCTAGTGGAATGTTACAGTGGATCAAGGAGAAAGGATTGAGACTACTTCCAAATAATGTGGCACTAAAGACGAAATCTCCCTGTTCTGGAAAGCTACCTCAAGTAAAGCACTGGAAACTCAAAAGTGTAGCTAAAAGAACAAGGATAACAAAGAGAAATGGTGTGATCACAAATGTTGTTGGGATTAATGTACTTCCTCTAGATGAAGACTATGATGAAGATGCCCTAGCATTTCTGAGAGCCCAAAGAATCTTTGAAGTCAAAGTGAAACAAAATCATCTAGAGATCAAATACACTGATGGAAGGGAGACAGAAATGAAGACAGGGAGCTGGCAATATTTTCCAACACATGAGTTTGAAAGAATAAATGCATTGCTGAACTTTGAAGAAAAAGAAGAAAGATTGTGGAAAATTGAAATTTCCAGGTTTTTGAAGATGCACTCTGATTATCAAGAAAATCTGAGGAAGTTAAATGAAGAGAAGAAAATTCAGAAGGATAAGGAGATGGTAGAGATGGAAGAGAAGGCTAAAGAGTTGAGGAAGAAAGGGCTGTGCAAAGTGAAACTAAATCCTTATGTAGTGGAGTACAAAAACAGAAATGGAGGGAAAAGCAAAATAAGGATGGAGTTTGTGCACTCCTATGTGGAAAGTGCACTAAAAGCTGTTGTTGAAGATTTAGAAGACTCTTATCTCATAGAATTAATTGCAAGAGATGAAATTCTGGCAGCCATTTCAGAAATAAACAGAAGGGAAGAAATGAGAAAGAAGAAGGTTTATGATGACTATCTAGAAAAGCAAATGGAAACTGAAGCTGTTCAGCAACAAAGATAATCTGTAAGCTTTCATTTTCTGTTTGTAATCAAATCTTGTTCATAATGTTCATCTGTTATTTTCTCTGAATTATGATTCCTTTTATGTAAGTTAGGCTTGTTATCAGACATGAAATTATGCCTAAGTTTCTTACTCACAATTTGGGGGAGATTGTTAGGCTCAAGGCATGTCTGAATACCACTATTAACAAGCCTACACATTGTGACTATGTCACTCTACATGACCTAGTGAAGTTTATCATTGGGATATAGTATAGGTCTCCATTGTACTTGTCTTGTTTTCATGTACTTAGTTTTATTCTGTATGCTCAAAGTTATAATGAGCTTAGTAAGTTTCTTGCACCTTGAATGTACATAGGCCATGGAATAATTATCCTAGAAGAAGTTCAATTTGTTCATGCAGCAGGATTTGAGTGAATAAGGCCTTGAAGAAATAAGTTGCAGAAATTTGTCTAAGTCCCTATATCATGAAGTCAGAATGAGCTATGTCGTGAAGTCCTAAATTTCCATGTCGTGAAGTACTGAGATCGCATAGTCCAAAATGAACTATGTTGTGAAGTCCTCAAGGCTCATGTCGTAAAGTGTTGAGATCGCAAAGTCAGAATGTACTAGATCGTGAAGTCCTCAAAAAGGCTATATCGCGAAGTCCTTAAAAAGGCTATATCGCGAAGTCCTCAAAAAGGCTATATCGCGAAGTCCTCAAAAAGGCTATGTCGTGAAGTCTTCAAAGCCTATATCGCATACTCCTGTAATACTCATATAGCAAAGTCCTCATATAGCAAAGTCAAGAATGTTCTATGTCGACAAGTCAAAGAATCATGAATATGTTGGAGTTCACTATGTCAACACTTAGCCGTTTATAACAAGACAAATCAAGGTACAGAATCAAAATTCAAAGGAGACAAATACTGAAGCATCTGTTACGGTAAGGTGGTCCAAAGACAGATGGCAAATCTACAACAAATTTTGGAGAGAAAGATTAGAGACAAGTAGCTACAGAAACGGGAAAGACCACAGAAAGCAAGTGGTCCTTCCTGACACAGTTAACTTCTTATGGCAGGACAAGCTGGAGTTACAGTTAGGGGTAACTGTGTAAATAGGTGTGTGCACAAGTTTGTATAGGATATATATATATATTACGCACACCCTATTGTTAGCTGGAAGAGAGATATACACATAAATATTCAAGCACTCTTTTCTCTGTAAGAAAAAAAGAAAACACTGTTCTTGTTTAGAAGCCAGAATTTCACTTGTGAAATTTTGGAAGCTGTAGTATTTGATTTACTTAATACAAAGTAGATTAAAGTGATTGTGTGTGTTCTATTTATTTTATTCCGCATTTTCATACAACACAATCTAACTCAGTTTTTTAGTTTCAAGAAAACGAAAAACATTCAAACTATCCATTCACCCCCCCCCCCCTGTCTAGTTTCTTAGTTATATTCATTTCTAACAATTACAGCAGACATCTTTACTAAACCGCTTGATGAATCCACTTTTTCTAAGCTGGTTGGTGAACTTGGGATGTTAAATCTTTCTAATTGATTTTGATTAGAAGTCAGTAACTGCAAGATAATCCTAGTAAATACATGAGTTTTAGAATTTCTATATCCTTAGGACTTGTGAATTTATTTTCAGGAGCAATTCTCGTAAGTTAGAATTACTGTACTAATTTTATGTCATATTTATGGATGATATATCTTCTGGAATTTAATTAGTTAATAATTCTAAAATTATTTAAGTGCTAATATTTGTTCTAAATATTTCAGCATTTATTTAATTTGAATAAGTTTACTTTGTTTTAAACATTGTAAATTAATGGAGCATAATTTATTGTATTTTAATTGGTTTATATCAGTTAATGATATTTAGTCAATTTTATTCTAAGAAAATTGTGAATTTTCTGTTAACTTTGAATTTTTGGTGAAAAAGTTTGTTCTAAAACAAATTATTGGTTGACAGAAAATAAGAAAAGAACGGTTTATTTTTTAAACAGAACAGGTTTAAAAATAAAACTGAGAAGCAAAAAATATCGAAACAAGTAGTTCGATGGATTTTTTAAGTACTGGATAAAAACTATCAAAAGAAATATTCGATGGTTTTTGGAAAAGAAATGAAATCTATCGAAGAGATTTCTCGATAGTTTTTGAAATTGAAAGTGAAATCTATCGATAGGACTTAATTCTGTAATATTTAAAATCCTCGATGTCTTTTAGAAAAGTTATTGTTCGATAGTTTTTATTTTTTACAAGCTAAAAGCGTTCGATGGTTTTTGAAAAAGGCCTTTTAAATTCTGATTTTAACCACTTCGATAGTTTTCAAAAAACTATCGAAATGTGATTGACCTTTTTGCCCCTTAATAAAAACCATCGACAATTCATTTTAAAATCTACCGAACATGAATTTACAAAAATATCCCTACAGTTCACAGTGTATAAAACATCCCCTTGGTCGTTTTTCTTCATTATTCTAAGATCTAAGAACTGTTTTATATGCTTATAGATAGATACACAGACAAAAACCATCACCCTCGATATTTTCTTCAGTTTTTAACCGATTAAAACTTGATAAAGTTACTCTTCTTTCACTGTTAGTTGATTTTAACCGTGGAAGTGTGATTGATTTGAGTTTTTGAACTTACTGTGAAGAAGAAACCATCGAAAGTGACATTTCTAGATCCTAACAATTATTAACACTGTTCTTCTTTGGAAATTAGTTGTTTATCAATTGATTTCCTTTAGTTTTTAAGTAAAATTTTCGAAGGTTAACAATTAGGGTTCTAAAATCAAAGTGTTTGAGTTTGTGGATTAAAAGGGAAAAGGGTTATTTTTAAAAGTTAATTAATTAGAAATAATTAATTAAAATAGTTTTGGTTTTAATTTAAATTTTCTGGAATTGTTTGAAAATATAATGACCGGAGAATTTATTGTAACCAAAACTAATCATGTCTCGTTTCAAAATGTGCAAGCCATTACGAACATTCAGTTTCGTGCATGGGCACAATTTTTGAACACACGCTCATCAATGACAATTCAGTTTCCCTTTTCAAAAGTAGAATTGGAATCCTTACCAAAAACAAAATTAACAGGAGTAATCTTAGATTTGGTTGTGTCTATAACATGTCTATAGGTCTTTGGACTGACTGTCTCATCAATGACAATTTTCTCTTTCAATTTCTTATCCTCTTCTGACTTATATCCTAGACACTCTTTCCAATTCTTAGAGGTATTAATCTCATGAAATTTCCTACCAGAGTCTGTCCAGGTTCTGATTTTCTCATTAGCATATTCAAGTTCCTTTTCAAGAGAAGTACATTTAGATTTCATCTCTAAGTACATGTGTTTAGCATTATCACATTCTTTTTGTACTTCTTGCATACGAGAAAATTCAGCTTCTAATATGTCATTCCTTTTTCTAAGTTTAGACATCTCAGATAAGATCCTAGTATTTTCAGCAGTTTGACTTCTAAAGCTAATATGTAATGACTTTAGAAAACGTCTTAACTCAGAAGCATTATCAGTATCAAAATCAAAGATAGTATTTAGTACCTTATCATCAGGAGCAGCAGTTACATCAGCATTGGCCATTAGAGCATAGTTGACTACCTCAGTATCAGATTCTGAGGAAGAGTCCATCCAATCCTTGCTTGATGTGATAAGTGCCTTTGTCTTCTTGCACTCAGAAGCAAAGTGACCCATACCATTACACTTGTAGCATCTAACCTTTGACTTGTCAAATTTGCTACCTTTGCTGTCCTTTTTGATATACTTGTCTTTGTGTGCATTGAAAGCCTTTTTCTGAAAGTTGCCTTGTCTTCTACTCTTCCTGAACTTCATCCTTCTGAAGTTTCTGACAAACATAGCAACCATCTCTTCCATGTCTGAGTCAGAAGAATCATCATCAGTATTGGCATCAGGATTGCCATCAGTATCTGATGAAGAGTCATCAGGATCTGACTCAACTATTCTTGATTTACTTCTAGAGACCTCCATAGTTTTTCCTTTTGATTTAGCCTCTGCTTTCAAAGCAATTGATTTTGCCTTGCTGCTTTTCTTGTTCTTTCTCTGTTGAACTTCAAGATCATGAGTTTTTAGCATCCCATAGACTTCATCAAGAGACACAGTGTTGAGATCATACTGGTGTCTAATGATCGAGGTCTGAGTGTCCCATTCTTCAGGTAAAGCTCTTAGAAACTTGGTGTTTGAATCTTCAGTTTCATATTCCTTGTCAACTAAAGATAAACTGTTCAATAGTGTCAGAAATCTATCATATAGATCAGTTAGGCTCTCTTCAGGTCTTGCATCAAATTGTTCATATTCTTGAATCAAAAGAGCCCTTCTGTTTTTCTTGACAGATGCAGATCCCTGGCACTGAGTTTCCAAAGTATCCCAGATTTCTTTTGAAGACTTGCATGCAATCACTCTGTTTGACATGACAGCATCAAGACTACTGTGCAAGATATTCTTTATCTTTGGTTCCCTGAGTACATGAGCTTTTTCTTCTGGAGTCCATTCACTTTTAGCCTTGACCACATAATGTTCAGGTACAGTATCTGTTCGTTCTACGAACTTTGTAGGTATATATGGTCCATCACAAATCCTGTCCAAATAGTCAGGATCCATAGCCTCCAGGTAAATCAGCATATTTACCCTCCATGTTGGATATTCTGATTTCTTCAAGATGGGAATCTTCATGCTTTCATACTTGGTTGTCGACATCTTTAGATCGTATCTGATTCAGAATTAAATCAGTTTGCTTTGATACCAATTGTTGCCCAGTAAATAACAATTGTAGAAGGGGGGTTGAATACAATTGTATAAGATTCTCGACTTAATCAAGTATATAACACAAATATGAAAGAACAATAACATCTTTATTAAACCTGATATAAAACTGTTACAAACTCTCTCAAGAAATTCTGATGTTCTTGAGAGCTGCTAGGTTACACAAATACTCGAGTGTATGATCGTTTATGTTCACGTACATAAATCGAAACCTAAACTGTGTTTATATACTACACAGCTTCTCTATCAACGATAAGTCCTAATCAATTATAAAGATTGAAACCTATCCATAATTGATAGCTACATTCTACAAACCAGGAACTGACAAAATAAACTTCCATGTTTACTAGACTCCAAATATAACTCGAAGTAGGAATCCTGATCAGCTTCCAGTCCTGATGATCAATCCTGATCCCAGTCCTGATATGTATTCTGATCTTGACGACCATGCAATCCTGACGACGTCAGCAATCCTGATCAGTTGAGTCTAGCTCCTGACGATCATTGGGAGTATAATTACCATCCTGACCTCTTTGCATTTCCACATCCTGACCTCTTTGATTTAAGTACATGGGAGTATAATTACCATTGAAATTACTGTTTCCATCCGGTCTTCTTCTTATTGTTGACAAAATCATGTCACTCCACACTTTGCACATTTGATTCTTCAATCTCAAAAGATAATGAACATATTTCAGTTCATGTGTAGTTTTCATCAGCAGATCTTGAATAGATAGAATCTTCACACTACCATCTTTCATGAAGTACAGAAGCTTTTCTTTCTTGTCAAAACCATCATGACAATCTATAACTATATCAACAACTAGTAAATTGTTCAGGTTTTCAGAAGTTAAAGTACCTCCAATTTCAGTTAAGGAGTAAGGATCTACATATGACATATTTAGATATTCAGCATCCCTGTGTTCAATACCTCCTCTTGAATTACTTGTCAATTGCTTCAGATTTGAAAACATCTTTAACCAGAGTGCTTTTGATCTAACCATATCAGATAAATCAACAACACTTGATGTGACGCCCTCCAAACCCGGGGTACAGATTTGAGGAGTCATCCGACCAACGGAATACTATTTAACACATGCATAATATATATAAAGACACAAATACCCCTTGACCAAGACCGCATCCAGATTATGGCAATGAACACAAGCTACTACAATCTTTTATTAATACAATACCAGTTTTATCAGAGTTATTACATCACAACCAAAGTTCAAATCTAGACATCTAATCTAGAAAAGCAAAACAACAACTACCCTGCCAATGACAATGACTCGAGGGGCTCTCCTGGCTGCTGGTGAACTATCGGTCACGCTATGCCGACTCATACTCTCGCTTCACTGGAATAGGGTTAGAAAACAACAAGCAAGAGTGAGCCAAAATTGCTCAGCAAACATCAATGAATCATTTCTATCACAGTTGTAAGGATATGAATTTATGATATCAGAATCAACAATATTTAGCTAACACATGCTTTGTATCAATAACAATTGAAGAAAAGAATTAGAATTTGGCTTATACATTTTTATTCAAATCAAAGGTTGTGCTGCTGGCCAGCCACGCATCAACCCCGGACTAGCTCATGACATAGTCCTCTACTGGATCCCAGGCCAATTTGGGCCTTAAGTTATTCTGACCATAAATATGGCCCGACCAATTACTGGTCCATTTTTAAAAACACATGCCAAATCTATAATAGGGTATAAACAATAACATGCTCAATAAGATAAACTGAATGTATAGTAATTGCAAAAGAGCTTCAACTGTTCAGTATCAAATGAAGATCGAGAAATAATCATGGAGTAATTTCAATGGTACAGTGTACTCATTCAATAAGGGAATCAAAATTGGTAGTCGATAATCAATGACTGTAATCAATAGTCAAGATGGAAGTCAAATAATCAATGGTTGTCAATGATAATCAAAGGATGATAAACAATAACAATAGGTGGTAAACAATAATCAAGTGAATTGGAAATAAGGGTTTCCGATGCAGATCAAATCAAAGAATCAAGAATCTCTAAGGAAATGGAATCAGTTGTCCAAATGCGGTTAAAAGATTGATAATTTGAATTGTTCTGGGGATAACGGTATTCAAGTAATCAAGACAATAATAAATTTTATCTCAAGTAAAGGCACAGATACTTTCCTGGTCTAAGCTGTTGTCGGATCGACTCTGCTCACTCTACTTTTCCCTTTCCCTTGCTCCGGGAACTCGATTCTATAATTAAACAACTCATCACAATAAGTCTAACTATTCTCGTTCTACTCTCGACACTTATTCAATCAATAATCACATTTAAACAAGTAACCGGTTACGTATCGGACGTCCGGTATAATTTACGATATTTAAAACTCAGATATTTGCCCTAGTACGGGCATATACAGACTATAAAACACAACACACAATTAATATGAACCATATAGCACTTATAAACATTTTTAAAACATCATACGAAACTTATTTGAATTTTAGATAAGTCACGATTAATTTTTAAATCGAAAATCGGATTTTTAAATCCAATATAAACATTTAAATGCAAATAAATCAATTAATAAAATTAATTGACACTCTTTCAATACTCCAACTATTTTTAAATAAATAAATAGGCTTGAAAATAATTAAACTGAATTTTTAATTAATTAAATCTAATTAATAATTAATTTTTAAGAATTAATTGATTAAAAGAATTAACCAATTAATTAATAAATTAATTATTAATTAAAAATAATTAAAATAATTAAGTTTAATCAATTTTCGGATTTAAAATAATAAATATAATTTATCAGAATTTTTCTGATATTAAAATATATTTTTAAAATAAAAATATGAATTTTTAAAGTTTTTAAACTATTTTCGAATTAATTTTAAAAATAAAATCCAAAAACAGTTTTTAGAAAATGAATTAGGGTTTTGAAGATTGAAATCGGGTCGAAAAATCGGGTAAACGGGTCGGGAAGAACAAATCCGGGTCACCAAGAACAACCCGCCGGAATCTGGGTTTTCCAGAATCCGGCCGGCGTCCGGTGGCCGGACTTCACCATTTCCGATCAAAACAAAACCAAACCATAGGGCTTTTGTTCGCTTTTTCAAGACAAACATAACCCACATACAAACACATCTGTCCCATGCCGGAATCGTGCCCAGAATTCGTTCAAAGAATTCGCCGGCGACGACTTCGGCCGGAAACCCGATCTACTTTAATTCTACATGAAACTCAAAGATTAATATACCAAAATGAAGCTTATAACTCATACAATCAAAGCCCCATATCATAATCAATGTCAGATCAACAACAAGAACGAACGAAGCAAAAGAAGAATTTGGGTCAAAACCCGAAAATCAAACCCGACTAAATTGAACTTAAACATGAAATTAAAGCATGGATTCTTGCTAATTAGAACCCTATGAACATGTTAGAAGCAACCAATTGAACGGAGAATCAACAGAATGAAAATCCCCAAATTAATCAAGAACCCTAATTAAATTCGAATATTGAAAAATTCATAATAAATCGAAACATTACCAGATGATGATGAGGTTGGAAGATTCTGAAACTAGAGATCAAGAGCTTTAATTTGAGTACAAGAACTTCAGATTTGGATTTCAATAACACCTCGAACGAATGGATCTAAGCTCAAGAACACGAAGAACACATTTCGGGAATTTTTACTTTTTTGATAATACGCAATGCAGATTATGAAGGTTATAAGGTACGATTCGTCTTTATATATTTTTGGAAAAATAATACCCTAAGGAACACTTTTGGATCGTTATAGATCCACTGGATCGTTTAAAAACCCTAATTAGGTTAAAATACGTTTTACGAGAAGATAATTATCTACAAGGATTGATAATTATCCAAATCAATACATATCATTATATAACTAATGCTCAAGAATACTGGGGCTATAACAAATGAAATACTGATATAAAACGATATATCCGTCCCCTTAAGCAATTAGGGTTCGGAATAATTTTTCCCTTTTTGAACAAAACGAATTATTCTTGCAGAATCAAATAGATAGGAATGAAATGATACGAATATCTCTCCCGATAATGATTCGAATACGAAAGACGAAGAGATAATAATTAATGTACGAAATTCCAATGGGGCCCTTAAATTATCAAAACGGGGCTCAGATTTGAAGAAAATTCCCAATGACGAAATATTTGAAAGGGGCTTTCGACTCACCATTTAGCACATAATCACACAATAATTATCATTTAATAATATTCCAATATTCCACAATAAATATTTTAGATTAAATATATCATTTAATCAAATAATAAAATTCACGGATATTACATCCTTCCCCCCTTAATAGGATTCTGTCCTCAGAATCAGATCAAGGAAACAACTGGGGATACTTCTCTAACATCTCACTCTCTAACTCCCAGGTAGACTCTTCTACTTTAGGATTCCTCCACAAAACTCTCACTAACGCTACTGTCTTATTCCTTAGTACTTTCTCCTTATGATCCAATATCTGAATCGGTCGTTCTACATATGATAAATCTGCCTGGACCTCTATGGGTTCATACTCTATTACATGATTCGAATCTGGTCGATACCTCTTAAGCATAGATACATGAAATACATTATGAACGTGCTGCATATGCGGTGGCAATGCCAACTCGTAAGCTACCTCGCCCACCTTCTTCAAAATCTCAAACGGCCCAACATATCTCGGACTCAACTTCCCTTTCTTTCCAAACCTAACTAATCCTTTCCATGGTGAAACCTTTAGTAACACCTGCTCTCCTTCTTCGAATCCCACATCCTTTCTGGCTAGATCCGCATACTTTTTCTGTCGGTCTTGAGCTGTTATCAATCTTCTCTGAATCAATTGAACCACTTCCTTTGTTCGTTGCACTAGTTCTGGTCCTATCATTTTCCGTTCACCAACTTCTTCCCAATATACTGGAGATCGACACTTTCGTCCATACAAAGCTTCGTAATGTGGCATTCCGATGCTCGCGTGAAAACTATTATATGAAAATTCCACCAAGGGTAGATGATCGTCCCAACTGCCTTCAAAGTCAAGTGCACATGTCCTAAGCATATCTTCAATAGTCTGAATTGTCCTTTCGCTTTGACCGTCCGTCTGCGGATGATAAGCCGTACTCATTCTCAACTCGGTGCCCAAACACTCTTGAAAACTCCTCCAAAATCTTGAATTCAATCGAGGGTCTCTATCAGACACTATCGATACTGGAACTCCATGTCGTACTACGATTTCTTTTATATAAATATGAACTAACTTATCTAGCGAGAATCTCTCGTTAATCGGAAGAAAATGCGCAGATTTCGTCAATCGATCCACGATAACCCAGATGGCATCATGGTTAGCTTTTGTTCTAGGCAATCCTACTACAAAGTCCATCGCAATGTGTTCCCACTTCCATTCGGGAATTTCCAATGGTTGAAGTAATCCACTTGGTCTCTGATGTTCCGCCTTAACTCTTTGACACGTAAAGCATTTACTTACCCATTCCGCAATCTCTCTCTTCATATCTGGCCACCAAAAGTTCGTCTTAAGATCTCGATACATCTTCGTACTCCCTGGATGAATTGAATACTTCGAGTTATGTGCTTCGTGCAAAATCTCACTTTTCAGTTCCGTTACGTTAGGTATCCATATCCGAGAAGCAAATCTCAAGATCCCTTTGTCGTCCGGTTGGCTACATATTTCCTCACCTGTCATTTTACTCACATCATCATTCATAACTCGCTCTTGGCACTTCCGTATCTTCTCCAACAATTCAGGTTGAAACGTCATGGTATAAATCATTTCCGTCGCGTCCTTCGGATTAATTACTTCGATTTCTAACTTCTCAAATTCCTTGTACAACTCTTTGGTCATCGTCAGTGTATTCAATCTCTCTTTTCTGCTCAATGCATCTGCTACCACATTTTCCTTGTCGGGATGATAGTTGATAGAAACGTCGTAGTCCTTGATTAGTTCTAACCATCTTCGTTGCCTCATGTTCAGCTCTTTCTGAGTAAAGATATACTTCAAACTTTTATGATCGGTGTAAATTTCACATCTCTCTCCATACAAGTAGTGTCTCCATATCTTCAAAGCAAACACAATAGCTGCTAACTCTAAATCGTGTGTAGGGTACTTCTGTTCGTGGGGTCTCAACTGTCTTGACGCATAAGCAATCACCTTGTCATGTTGCATAAGTACGCATCCCAATCCTTTGTACGACGCATCACTATAGATTACGAAATGACCTTGATCGTCTGGTAGCATCAATACCGGTGCCGTAGTTAGTCTTTTCTTTAACTCTTGGAAGCCTTCTTCGCATTTATCGTTCCATACGAATCGCTCGCTTTTCCTTGTCAGCTTGGTCATTGGAGTAGCTATCTTCGCAAAATCTTGCACAAATCTCCGGTAGTATCCGGCTAATCCCAAGAAACTTCTGACTTCAGTCGGTGTCCTTGGTCTCTCCCAATCTTTCACTGCCTCTATCTTTGCTGGGTCCACTTTGATGCCTTCGCTGCTCACCACGTGTCCTAAGAAATGAACTTCTTTCAACCAGAATTCACACTTGGAAAACTTTGCGTATAGTCTTTCTTGTCTCAACGTTTCTAACATAATTCGCAATTGGTCTGCATGCTCTTCTTCTGTCCTTGAGTATATCAAGATGTCGTCGATGAATACCACTACAAACTTGTCCAAATATCTCTTGAAAATCCTGTTCATTAGGTCCATAAAAGCTGCGGGTGCATTCGTTAGTCCAAACGCCATTACTAAGAATTCATAGTGCCCATACCTTGTTCGAAAGGCTGTCTTCGGTATGTCGTCTGGTCTAATCTTCAATTGGTGATATCCTGACCGTATGTCAATCTTTGAAAAATGTACCGCTCCTTTCAGCTGGTCAAACAGATCATCTATTCGAGGTAACGGATACTTGTTCTTAATGGTCAGCTTGTTCAACTCCCGATAGTCTATACACAATCTCATGCTTCCATCCTTTTTCTTGACAAACAGTACTGGTGCTCCCCACGGTGAAACGCTGGGTCTAATAATTCCTTTTTCTAGCAAATCTTGCAGTTGATCAGCCAATTCCTTCATCTCCACTGGTGCCATTCTGTAAGGGGCCTTAGATACTGGCTCTGCGCCTGGTACTAAGTCTATCGCAAATTCAATCTCTCTATCTGGAGGTAAACCTGGTAATTCTTCCGGAAAAACATCTGGAAACTCATTTACGACTAGAATATCTTCTAACTTAGAAACTTCCTTATCTATATCTATCACATAAGCTAAATACGCCTCACAACCTTGCCTTAATAACCTCTTAGCCTGAATCATCGTCAGGAACCTCTTTCTTTGTTTCTCTCCTCTAAATATTATTTCTTTCTTTTCCAGGGTAACCAAAGTAACCCTCTTATTCTTACAATCAATACTTGCATCATACTCAGTCAACCAATCCATCCCTAATATCACATCAAATTCACCTAACTTAAAAGGTAACAAGTCAACATAAAAACGATTTCCCAAAATCTCTATCTCACAACGAGGATAATATGAACTGACCGCGATACGATCCTGATTAGCTATCTCTATAGTCAACATTCCACTTAAAGGTTTCATTACGCAATTCAATCTACGAGCAAACGTTTCAGAAATAAAAGACTTCGTCGCTCCTGAATCTATTAACACTTGTGCAGGAATAGAATTTACTAGAAGTGTACCTGCCACCACGTCGGAATCTCTCACTGCTTCTCCCATTGACATATTGTAGGTCCTGGCTAACGATTGGACGTTAACAACTGGGGGTGCTTCAATTGCCCGAATCATATTGTTCACGGTTGCTGGTGCTCTGCAGTCCTTAATCATGTGACCTGGTTTCTTACACCGATGACACACAATGCCCATCTTGTAATCCCGGGAATAATGTCCCTTCTGATTGCATTTAAAGCATGTGACATTCAATCGATGGCATATCCCTAGATGTCTCTTCCCGCATGTCTTGCATTCTGGTAGTGGGGGTCTAGAAAGTCCATGCTGACTGCCGGTTAGTAGACGGTTATCTTGTCCTACGCTTCCGGTATCTGGTTTCCTAAAACTCGTATTCCTTCCGTGCTGAAATCCCAGTTTCTTATTTGCTTGCCCTTGAAAACTTCCCTGCTGCTGTCCCTTATCGGGTATCCCTGCTTTCCTTTTCTTATTCTCCCTCTCTTTCACGTAAGAATCACTCTCTGTCTCCGCAATCATTGCCTTTTGGACCACCGCTGCATAGGTGTCCAACTCCAATACAGCTAACTTACTACGAATCCAAGACCTCAGTCCCTGCTGGAACCTCTTGGCCTTCTTCTTTTCCGTATCCACATAGGTTGGAACAAACCTTGACAACTCCGTAAACCTTGTTTCATATTGGGGCACTGTCATGCTTCCCTGCTTTAATTCCAAAAACTTTAATTCCATCTGATCTCTCATATAGTCCGGAAAATAGCTTTCCAAAAACAACTCTGTAAATCTTGCCCATGTAATCAATCCCTCGGGTTCCATAGCCCTACTCGTTTCCCACCAATAACTGGCCTCATTCTTCAGAAAATAGCTTGCATACTCCGTCTTCTTATCCTCTGCCACTTCTATCAAGGCAAAAGCCTTTTCCATCTCTTTCAACCATGCCTTAGCCTCTACAGGGTCTGCTGATCCTTTAAATTCTGGAGGTTTTGCTGCCTGGAAAGATTTGAACGTAACCGCCGGTGCTGCTTGCTGGTGCTGTTGTTGATGCTGCTGATGCTGATGTTGCTGATGTTGTTGCTGCTGTTCTAAGAGCTGTTGCTGAAATGCTCGTTGCTGCTGTGCTAATGCGGCAGTCTGTTGGGTAAGAGTATTTAACAACTGGATTACCATCGGGTCCATGCGGCCCGTGGGAGGTGTATTTTGTTGACCCTCTTGGTCAGAGGTATCAGTTGAACGGGTTTGTCGTCTAGGAGCCATATCACTGATGAATAAACAATAATTGGCTTAATCAAACAGTCCATATAAGAGAAGGAAGGATCACAATTGATATCTCGAAGGTTTACAGATCTTCTCAACGGTGTATGGATACACTCGTTGCAACAAGTAGAATAACAGTTATGATGCTGGAAATGAATGACAGGGGAATAAATACAGTTCTATAAAAGAGGTTTATCATATATATATATATAGATAGAGTTAGTACAAGCGTAGAACGCTTCAAAAGAAAATATATCATGGCTGAACCATAACTGCCGACCAGCAATACAACAAAAATGCAACAACAACCCGAGGCGTTCCTATAAGCCCGGTGCACTGCTGATTCTACAATATGCATCTATATACTAACTATCTAGAGACCATACATCCACGTCACATCTGTCTTCTACTAATACCTGCTCACAGATCACCTGCTCCTGCCGGCCATAACGGGGGTCCTGAAATCTCTGCAATCTCACTCATCGCATAATCCAAAATCTGTCTCATCCCTGCTACTGTCTCTCCCTCTCGACTAGAAGCTAATCCGTGTAATCGAGTCTCAACCAAGGTCCTCGTAACCCTAAACCTCATCTGAATGTCTCTCATCTGATCTCTAAGTCTGTCTCTCTCTCTGACAGCGGCTGCTTCGATCGAACGAACCCTACCCATCTCCATAACTTGTCCATAAAGGTACTCCTTCTCTCTACTCACCCTCTGATACACATGGTGTGGAACTGGTGGCTCACATAACTGATACAAAGGCCCACAAACTGATGCCTGAGACACTGGTGCTGGGGCTACTTGTCGGAGTGGAATAGGACAAGGTATCTGATCTCTCCTGACCACTGGGTCCTGATGCCTAGGCTGATATCGCACTGGCCGAGATGGTCCTGCTCTCTCAACGGGTGTAGGTATCTCTGCTATCGTATCCTCGGAAGGGTCTGAGTCTGAACTAGAACTAGGGGGCTGCAATTATAACCACATTTAATCACTACGCATAATATCCCTAGTTGACCTCCTAATATCCTTACATGAACTCCTAACTCTCTATGTTATCCTGGACCCTAAGTCCTAACTTGTTTCAAATGCCATAACCTGTTGCTCTGATACCAACTGTGACGCCCTCCAAACCCGGGGTACAGATTTGAGGAGTCATCCGACCAACGGAATACTATTTAACACATGCATAATATATATAAAGACACAAATACCCCTTGACCAAGACCGCATCCAGATTATGGCAATGAACACAAGCTACTACAATCTTTTATTAATACAATACCAGTTTTATCAGAGTTATTACATCACAACCAAAGTTCAAATCTAGACATCTAATCTAGAAAAGCAAAACAACAACTACCCTGCCAATGACAATGACTCGAGGGGCTCTCCTGGCTGCTGGTGAACTATCGGTCACGCTATGCCGACTCATACTCTCGCTTCACTGGAATAGGGTTAGAGAACAACAAGCAAGAGTGAGCCAAAATTGCTCAGCAAACATCAATGATTCATTTCTATCACAGTTGTAAGGATATGAATTTATGATATCAGAATCAACAATATTTAGCTAACACATGCTTTGTATCAATAACAATTGAAGAAAAGAATTAGAATTTGGCTTATACATTTTTATTCAAATCAAAGGTTGTACTGCTGGCCAGCCACGCATCAACCCCGGACTAGCTCATGACATAGTCCTCTACTGGATCCCAGGCCAATTTGGGCCTTAAGTTATTCTGACCATAAATATGGCCCGACCAATTACTGGTCCATTTTTAAAAACACATGCCAAATCTATAATAGGGTATAAACAATAACATGCTCAATAAGATAAACTGAATGTATAGTAATTGCAAAAGAGCTTCAACTGTTCAGTATCAAATGAAGATCGAGAAATAATCATGGAGTAATTTCAATGGTACAGTGTACTCATTCAATAAGGGAATCAATATTGGTAGTCGATAATCAATGACCGTAATCAATAGTCAAGATGGAAGTCAAATAATCAATGGTTGTCAATGATAATCAAAGGATGATAAACAATAACAATAGGTGGTAAACAATAATCAAGTGAATTGGAAATAAGGGTTTCCGATGCAGATCAAATCAAAGAATCAAGAATCTCTAAGGAAATGGAATCAGTTGTCCAAATGCGGTTAAAAGATTGATAATTTGAATTGTTCTGGGGATAACGGTATTCAAGTAATCAAGACAATAATAAATTTTATCTCAAGTAAAGGCACAGATACTTGCCTGGTCTAAGCTGCTGTCAGATCGACTCTGCTCACTCTACTTTTCCCTTTCCCTTGCTCCGGGAACTCGATTCTAAAATTAAACAACTCATCACAATAAGTCTAACTATTCTCGTTCTACTCTCGACACTTATTCAATCAATAATCACATTTAAACAAGTAACCGGTTACGTATCGGACGTCCGGTATAATTTACGATATTTAAAACTCAGATATTTGCCCTAGTACGGGCATATACAGACTATAAAACACAACACACAATTAATATGAACCATATAGCACTTATAAACATTTTTAAAACATCATACGAAACTTATTTGAATTTTAGATAAGTCACGATTAATTTTTAAATCGAAAATCGGATTTTTAAATCCAATATAAACATTTAAATGCAAATAAATCAATTAATAAAATTAATTGACACTCTTTAAATACTCCAACTATTTTTAAATAAATAAATAGGCTTGAAAATAATTAAACTGAATTTTTAATTAATTAAATCTAATTAATAATTAATTTTTAAGAATTAATTGATTAAAAGAATTAACCAATTAATTAATAAATTAATTATTAATTAAAAATAATTAAAATAATTAAGTTTAATCAATTTTCGGATTTAAAATAATAAATATAATTTAACAGAATTTTTCTGATATTAAAATATATATTTAAAATAAAAATATGAATTTTTAAAGTTTTTAAACTATTTGCGAATTAATTTTAAAAAAAAAATCCAAAAACAGTTTTTAGAAAATGAATTAGGGTTTTGAAGATTGAAACCGGGTCGAAAAATCGGGTAAACGGGTCGGGAAGAACAAATTCGGGTCACCAAGAACAACCCGCCGGAATCTGGGTTTTCCAGAATCCGGCCGGCATCCGGTGGCCGGACTTGGACTTCGCCATTTCCGATCAAAACAAAACCAAACCATAGGGCTTTTGTTCGCTTTTTCAAGACAAACATAACCCACATACAAACACATCTGTCCCATGCCGGAATCGTGCCCAGAATTCGTTCAAAGAATTCGCCGGCGACGACTTCGGCCGGAAACCCGATCTACTTTAATTATACATGAAACTCAAAGATTAATATACCAAAATGAAGCTTATAACTCATACAATCAAAGCCCCATATCATAATCAATGTCAGATCAACAACAAGAACGAACGAAGCAAAAGAAGAATTTGGGTCAAAACCCGAAAATCAAACCCAACTAAATTGAACTTAAACATCAAATTAAAGCATGGATTCTTTCTAATTAGAACCCTAGGAACATGTTAGAAGCAACCAATTGAACGGAGAATCAACAGAATGAAAATCCTCAAATTAATCAAGAACCCTAATTAAATTCGAATATTGAAAAATTCATAATAAATCGAAAAATTACCAGATGATGATGAGGTTGGAAGATTCTGAAACTAGAGATCAAGAGCTTTAATTTGAGTACAAGAACTTCAGATTTGGATTTCAATAACACCTCGAACGAATGGATCTAAGCTCAAGAACACGAAGAACACATTTCGGGAATTTTTACTTTTTTGATAATACGCAATGCAGATTATGAAGGTTATAAGGTACGATTCGTCTTTATATATTTTTGGAAAAATAATACCCTAAGGAACACTTTTGGATCGTTATAGATCCACTGGATCGTTTAAAACCCCTAATTAGGTTAAAATACGTTTTACGAGAAGATAATTATCTACAAGGATTGATAATTATCCAAATCAATACATATCATTATATAACTAATGCTCAAGAATACTGGGGCTATAACAAATGAAATACTGATATAAAACAATATATCCGTCCCCTTAAGCAATTAGGGTTCGGAACAATTTTTCCCTTTTTGAACAAAACGAATTATTCTTGCAGAATCAAATAGGTAGGAATGAAATGATACGAATATCTCTCCCGATAATGATTCGAATACGAAAGACGAAGAGATAATAATTAATGTACGGAATTCCAATGGGGCCCTTAAATTATCAAAACGGGGCTCAGATTTGAAGAAAATTCCAAATGACGAAATATTTGAAAGGGGCTTTCGACTCACCATTTAGCACATAATCACACAATAATTATCATTTAATAATATTCCAATATTCCACAATAAATATTTTAGATTAAATATATCATTTAATCAAATAATAAAATTCACGGATATTACATCCTTCCCCCCTTAATAGGATTCTGTCCTCAGAATCAGATCAAGGAAACAACTGGGGATACTTCTCTAACATCTCACTCTCTAACTCCCAGGTAGACTCTTCTACTTTAGGATTCCTCCACAAAACTCTCACTAACGCTACTGTCTTATTCCTTAGTACTTTCTCCTTACGATCCAATATCTGAATCGGTCGTTCTACATATGATAAATGTTAGGCCGAATACACAATATATAATCAAGTATGTATGAGAATAACAATTAAGAACACAGGTTTGTAAATCAACAAACTGAATTATATTAAATAATTCTCTCTTAGTGATGTTAATGAATCACAAAGAGCTACTAGGTTACAAGAATAATGTATTCAATGTTCGCGTCCCTTCTAGGGATAACCTATCTGTGTTTATATAGTACACAGTTACATACAATCCTTATCTAATTGATACTCCTAAAAATTAGCTATACAATTGATATCAATTAAGGATTGCTTCAGTCTTCTGTCCAGTCTCCTTAGCTGTATCAATATATTCTGCTTCTTTCCATCTTCAGAATATATTGCTTCTAGAATCTTTATCTTTGCACCGACAGCTAAGTCAACTTTCATCCTGTCAGACTTTACCAAACTCTGACCGGCTTCCTTTAAACTCTTCACCCTGTCAGACTTTAAATAAACTCTGACCGGCTTCCGATAAACTCTGATCAGTACCTGTTGCTTAAACACTGATAAACAAACGTCGGCAATTATATCTAACAATAAATCTGCCTGGACCTCTATGGGTTCATACTCTATTACATGATTCGAATCTGGTCGATACCTCTTAAGCATAGATACATGAAATACATTATGAACGTGCTGCATATGCGGTGGCAATGCTGTTGGGATTTATGGGTGATAGCATTGAAATAACTTAACTTTGATTGTACTTAATTTTTCAAATTAAGTAGAACATACTGTCATAGCCAAAGTATGTTCTTGTAATCAGTATGTAATGTTATTCTAGTTGTATTGTTTGAAAGAAGTTCACTTATGTGTTCAAGCCTCACAGAATGCTTTTTGGATGACAACATGAATAAAGGTTATTGTCCTAAAGCTGTGACAGTAAGATTACAAGAAGACAGAATGTTGCAAGTCACGACAACATATTCACTCTGACAGCAACATTGGCGGAAGACTACGCGACATCAACTATTGCCCTCGACAGCAAGTTTGGGATCCTCGACAGCACTCTATGCGGGGAACTCATACTGTCACCAAAAGATCATTCCTGTGACAGCAAGCTTTGCGGCAAAAGTAACTGTCTCAATAAAGATCCTTATGCTAGGTATCTTTCTCAGTCAAATCCCGTGACAGTTTAAATGTTCAAGAAACAGGCGTGATGCAGTATCCCTAAGCTGCACCAAGTCTGCAAGACTACGACAGAAGCTTCAAGCACTGCAAAACAAAAGCGAATCAATTCAAGAGCAAGGTCAAGTCTTTATCTGCTGAATTGGTTTAGCTAGAAATGGAATGAATCTAGGTTGCTTTCTTTGTAATGTATATCTGACATGTTAGCAATTTAGGAAAGTCACATGGGTAAGACAATCTGTAAGAAGTTGCCACTTGACAGTGACAGCAGCTTCACAAACCCGTGACTGATAGTGATAGGGTTAGTCTTATACCTACTATCAATTCATTCTAGAATTGTAACGAAGACAAGCAAGTGTCTTTGAAGAAAACCCGAAGCTCGAGAATTCTTTCTTGAGGTTGTAGCAACACTTTGCAAAATAAATAAAACATTTATTTTGTGAATCTTGTTCTTACTGAATACTGTTCGTGATTGCATATATTGCTGATAACGTTTAATCTTGATTTTAGTTGTTGAAATTTAGATTGAATTTTATCAGTATTGCATTCATCCCCCCCCCCTTCTGCAATACACAAGGACTAACAACTGGTATCAGAGCTTTCAGATTAACATACATATCTGAGATCCCGAAGAAAATGCAGAAATCAAACAGTATCAAGATCCCAGCATTTGATAAAGAGAACTACAGCATTTGGAAAAGAAAAATCTTGTTGTTTATCAAAGCTGCAAATCCACTATACCCAAGTATACTCGAGAATGGTCCTTTCATACCAAGAAAGGAAATTGAAGCCACAACAGTGAATGGTGAGATTGTTCCTGCACATTGGGTTCCCAAAGATCCCTCAGAAATCTTGGAACCTGAAAAGGAGAAAATGGTGCTAGATGATCATTTGCAACTTATCTTGCTCGATTCTCTCACGCTGGATAAAGCCATGTGTGGAAGTGTGATAAGCTGCACATCAGCCAAGGAGATGTGGATCAGGTTAGCCTTATTCTGTGAAGGAAGTGAAGAGGTTAAGGGCAACCAAAGGCAAATTCTAATATCTCAATATGAGGCATTCATGGCCAAGCCTGGTGAAGACTTAACCTCCATGTTTGAAAGGTTCAGTAAGCTCTTAACTGAATTACAGATACATGGCAAGTACTATGACAGAAAAGAATTAAATGTCAAGTTCCTGCTCACACTGCCTGATCACCTTGAACACAAGACAACAGCCATACGAGAAGGAAGAGATCTCAACAATATAACCTTTGAGACACTTTATGGTATTCTGAAATCTTATGAACTCGAACTCTTTCAAAAGAGAGCCATACAAAGTGGAACAAGGAACAAGATGGCTAATATGTCAAGTGCCCTAGTAGCACATGTGCCAAGGATCACACAGCCAAGTGAAGTACTACAGATCACACCATCAACCCCAAAACAGACCTTGAAGATAGAAGAGGTGGTTGAAGATGATGAGAAAGTGGTACTACAGCTCAAAGATGTGGAAGATGAAGACTTCTACACAATGGAGGAACTGGAAAGCATGGACAACCCTACTATGGCTTACATGGCCAAAAAGTTCAAGAACTTTAGGTTCAAGAAGGATAGGTCATACAAGCCTCAAGGCCAAGCATCCAAGTTCAGCAAAAGGAAGCTCATCAAAGGCTGCTGTGGGAAGTTCAACCAAAGTTCAAATGTTACAACTGTGGAGAACCTGGTCATTTTGCTACTGAATGCAAAAGACCCAAACAGGTTCAAAGATATGAGAAAGGAACTGGTGGATACTCCAAGAAAAATCAAGGTAGAGCCTATGTGGCTGAAGGAAAGTGTTGGGATGATTCTGATGATGAAGAAGAGGAAGAATATGTCAACCTAGCTCTCATGGCTAGCACTGATGAGGTAGCATCAACACCTTCAAGTCAGGTACCTTCACTTGTCTTACTTGATATGTCTACTGATGAGTATAAGAAAACCATTAAAGACTTAAGTGCTGAAATGTTCAATGTCTATACTAGCTTGTCTGCTGCTAATGAGGAAATCTCTAGACTAAGTAAGCTAAATGAAACACTTCAGTCTGAAAATGATTCTCTTGTTCTCAAAACCAGTTCACTAGGCTCTTTAGCTCAAGAGAATGCTAAACTTAAAAATGAATTAAAATGTGCTACGGAGGTTGAGGAATTCCTGAGGAATGAGATTGCTGAAAATGAATTTAAGATTAAGGCCTATAGAAACTCATCAAAGATAGTTCAGGATTACAATGATAAGCATACAGAAAATCAGTCTGTTGGTATAGGTTTTTCTTATGGTAGAAGACCTGGAAAGGAAACTGTGATTCAAGATTGTCCTGGAAATGCTGCTGTCAAACCCACCATTCTCAAGAAAGTTAAAACTCCTATTTTCAAAGCTGCTGAAATTGAGTTTGATGAAGAAGCCATGCTCATCAAACAAGAAATTCTTGATGAGGATGAAGGTGTTGACAGCACATTCAAGGATGGAAAGGATACTGTCACAATCCCCAAGACAGTAAACTTACCAAGCAATCAGACAGTAAGTTCAAAAGATGCTGTCACAGTTGGCAAGACAGAATCTTTCAAAGATACTGTCAAGAATGGTTCCAAGACAACAACTTTCAAACCTTCTGTCAAGACAGTAGGAATAAAAGATACTGTCAAGGAAAGTTCGACAGCAACTTCTGAACATACTGTCAATCCAGTAACTCCCAAGTCTAAAAACAGAAATGGTAAGGTAGGTGTCAATAAAGGAAATGGATACACTAATGTTGGAGGTGCTTCTAGGAAACTGTGCAATAACTGTGGATCTACTCATCACTTAACACATGTTTGTAAGAAACCAATTGAGGATAAGATCAATGCTACTGAACTCAATGGTAACTTACACAGAACCCCCCTTATGCATAGAACTATGAGTGTCTGTAATAACATTGATTGTATGCCATGCAAAATCACTGCCATGAGTACATGCTTTAACTTACCTGTTCTCTCTACTGAAAAATGCTCATACCTAAACACTGTTGAGACTTCTGAGCCTGCTGGCAACAGCAAAAAGGCTTCATCCACTAAGAAAAGGACCAAGTCCAATTCTAAACCTAAGTGGGTGAAAAGAGAAGTCAAACAGGAAGTCTTTGATAATGCTTGTGATGTTGTGACTGAAAGAAACTCAGGAAACACTGAAACTGCATGACCCAACAAAGATTGGGTACCATATGCAACTTAGAAACATTCTGTTTTGCAGGGTAAGAAGAAAAATCAGGTCATGTGGATTATTGACAGTGGTTGCTCAAGACACATGACAGGTGATAAAGCCCTGCTATCACATTATGTATGTTAGATCAGAATTCAATGATCATCAGAAGCTAGACTCAACTGATCAGGATTGCTGACGTCATCAGTATTGCATGGTCATCAGTATTTGATCAAGCGTCAGTATCTTATTGATCATCAGGATTCCTACTCAGACTATGATCAGGATTGATCATCAGAACTTGAAGCTGATCAGGATTCCTACTTCGAGTTATATTTGGAGTCTAGATAAACATGGAAGTTTATTCTATTTGTTCCTGGTTTGTAGAATGCGGCTATCGATTAAAGATATGTTTCTATCTGTGTTATGATTAGGACTTATCTTGTTATTGATAGAGAAGCTGTGTAGTATATAAACACAGTTTTGGTTTCGATTTATGTATTCATTCGAGAGAGAACATAATCGAAGAGAAGCTCTTAAGAACAGAATTTCTTGAGAGAGTTTTTGTAAGCTAGCAGCTCTTAAGAACATCAGAATTTCTTAAGAGAGTTTGTAACAGTTTTATATCAAAGTTAATAAAGCTGTTATTGTTATTGTTATTGATCTTTCATATTTGTGTTATATAAAGTCGAGAATCTTATACAATTGTATTCAACCCCCTTCTACAATTGTTATTTACTGGGCAACAATTGGTATCAGAGCAAACTGATTTAATTCTGAATCAGATACGATCTAAAGATGTCGACAACCAAGTATGAAAGCATGAAGATTCCCATCTTAAAGATATCAGAATATCCTACATGGAGGGTAAAGATGCTGATGTACCTGGAGGCTATGGATCCTGACTACTTGGACAGGATTCGTGATGGACCATATATACCAACAAAGTTCGTAGAACGAACAGATACAGTACCAGAACATTATGTGGTCAAAGCTAAAGCTGAATGGACTCCAGAAGAAAAAGCTCATGTACTCAGGGAACCAAAGATAAAGAATATCTTGCATAATAGCCTTGATGCTGTTATGTCAAACAGAGTGATTGCATGCAAGTCTTCAAAAGAAATCTGGGATACTTTGGAAACTCAGTGCCAGGGATCTGCATCTGTTAATAAAAACAGAAGGGCTCTTTTGATTCAAGAATATGAACAATTCGATGCAAGACCTGAAGAGAGCCTGACTGATCTATATGATAGATTTCTGACACTATTGAACAGCTTATCCTTAGTTGACAAAGTATATGAAACTGAAGATTCAAACACCAAATTTCTTAGAGCTTTACCTGAAGAATGGGATACTCAGACCTCAATCATTAGACACCAGTATGATCTGAACATTATGTCTCTTGATGAGATCTATGGGATGCTAAGAACTCATGATCTTGAAGTTCAACAGAGAAAGAACAAGAAAAGCAGCAAGGCAAAGTCAATTGCTTTGAATGTAGAAGCAAAATCAAAAGGGAAAGCTATGGAGGTCTCTAGAAGGAAAGCAAGAGTAGCTGAGTCAGATCCTGACGACTCTTCATCAGATACTGATGGCAATCCTGATGCCAATACTGGTGATGAATCTTCTGATTCAGACATGGAAGAGATGGTTGCTATGATTGTCAGAAACTTCAGAAGGATGAAGTTCAGGAAGAATAGAAGACAAGGCAACTTTCAGAAAAAGACCTTCAAAGCAGACAAAGACAAGTATATCAAAAAGGACAGCAAGGGTAGCAAATTTGACAAGTCAAAGGTTAGATGCTACAAGTGTAATGGTATGGGTCACTTTGCTTCTGAATGCAACAAGACAAAGGCACTCATCACATCAAGCAAGGATTGGATGGACTCTTCCTCAGAATCTGATACTGAGGTAGTCAACTATGCGTTAATGGCCAATGCTGATGTAACTGCTGCTCCTGATGATAAGGTACTAAATACTATCTTTGATTTTGATACTGATAATGCTTCTGAGTTAAGACGTTTTCTAAAGTCATTACATATTAGTTTTAGAAGTCAAACTGCTGAGAATACTAGAATCTTATCTGAGATGTCTGACCTTAGAAAGAGGAATGAGATATTAGAAGCTGAATTTTCTCGTATGCAAGAAGTACAAAAAGAATGTGATAATGCTAAACACATGCACTTAGAGATGACATCTAAATGTACTTCCCTTGAAAAAGAACTTGAATTTGCTAATGAGAAAATCAGAACCTGGACAGACTCTGGTAGGAAATTTCATGAGATTAATACCTCTAAGAATTGGAAAGAGTGTCTAGGATATAAGTCAGATGAAGATAAGAAATTAGCAGAGAAAATTGTCATTGATGAGACAGTCAGTCCAAAGACCTATAGACATGTTATAGACTCAACCAAATCTAAGATTACTCCTGTTAATTTTGTTTTTGGTAAGGATTCCAATTCTACTTTTGAAAAGGGATCTTCTTCTACTCAAGGAATTAAAATTATAAAGTCTAAACCTGTCATGAACAAAGTCACTAAGAATGTAGGTCTATTGTCTCAGAAACAGCTTAAGGATAAAATCTGTGAGGTTACAGATAAGAAAAAGGAAGCTACTGTTAAGAGAAACAGGAATGGTAAAATTGGGATCAATAAAGAAAATGGTTATAAGTATATCCCAAATGCACCTAGAAAGAGTTGTTTTAACTGTGGTAACTCTAATCATCTTGCTATTGATTGTAAGAAGATTAAAAAGAAGATTGCTGATATTTCTAAATCTGTTGTGAGGAATAGATCAGTACTCTATAAACCGCAGAAGTCCTGTTTTCATTGTGGTAGTCTATGGCATTCTATTTATACATGTAAAGAGTATCATGATTTGTACTATAACTTTTATGATCCATTGCCTAAGTTTGAAAGTAGTACAAAGTCTGATAGAACTGAAAATGTCATAATGAAGCATGCTTTTGTTAATACTGATACTGACAAAGCAAATCCTGATGGAGTAAATCCTGTCAGGACTGCTAAAGTCAAAAAGTCTTCTGCTGTTAAATTTAATAAAATGCATGAACAAGGAATCCAACAAGTGTGGGTTCCTAAACATTCTGACTAGTGTTTTACTATTCTGATGCAGGGTAAAAAAAAAATGTGTTAGTCATGGATAGTGGATGTTCTGTGCACATGACTGGAAACAAAGCCCTGTTATCAGAATATGAGGAAAAAGCTGGCCCAACTGTGTCTTATGGAGATGGCAACATTGGACAAACCTTGGGATATGGCAATATAAACATTGGAAATGTCATCATTGAAAAAGTAGCTCTAGTGAAGGGACTAAAACACAACTTGTTGAGTATTAGTCAAATCACTGACAGAGGTTATCATGTCAATTTCTATTCCACACATTGTGAAGTAGTCAGTAAAGCAACAGGGAAGATAGCACTAACTGGCTACAGGCATGGTAACATATATGAAGCCAACATTCTCTCAGATACTGATGGCTCCCCTACATGTTTCATCAGTAAAGCTTCAGTAGATGAAAGTTGGAATTGGCACAAGAAGCTTTCTCATCTCAACTTCAGCAACATCAATGAGTTGGTTAAGAAAGAGTTAGTAAGAGGATTACCTAATGTCTTATATACACCTGATGGACTCTGTGATGCATGCCAAAAAGCAAAACAAAGAAGGACATCATTCCAGAGTAAATTAGAATCCTCTATTGAAGAACCATATCACATGCTTCATCTTGATCTGTTTGGTCCAGTCAACATCATGTCCATCAGTAAGAAAAGGTACACTCTTGTAATTGTTGATGAATATTCTAGATTCACCTGGGTGTATTTTCTGCATAGAAAAGATGAAACTCCTGAAGTTCTGTTGGATCATGTGAGGATGATTGAGACAACCACAAAGTACAAAGTCAAGATTCTGAGAAGTGATAATGGTACTGAATTTAAGAATTCAAAGATGGAAGAGTTCTGCAAATACAAAGGAATCATTCAACAATTCTCTGCTCCTGGCACACCTCAGCAAAATGGAGTAGTAGAAAGGAAGAATAGAACTCTTATTGAAGCTGGCAGAACTATGTTGGAAGAAGCTAAATTACCTACATATTTCTGGGCAGAAGCAGTCAACACAGCATGTTATACACAAAATCTTACATTGATAAACAGGCATGGTGTCACTCCTTATCAGTCTCTCAAAGAGAAGAAGCCAAGTCTGAAGCATCTGCATGTGTTTGGCTGTAAATGTTTTGTTCTCAGAACTCATCCTGAACAGCTAGGGAAATTTGAAACAAAGGCTGATGAAGGAATATTCATAGGTTATCCTACATCAAGAGCCTTCAGAGTTTTTAATTTGAGAACAAGAACTGTCATGGAGTCAATACATGTATCTTTTGATGATAAGAAGATAACTGGAATCATAGAAGACTCGCATGATAGATTGTTATTTGAAAATGAAGCTTCCAAGGAACCTGAAGAAAGTGAATCAGAAGCTGTCCATTCATCCAGTACTGACGGGTCACCAAATCCTGATGACTCACCAGGTACTGATGGTGCTAATACTGATGATGCAAACAACAGTAATACAACTAGTAGTGCTAATGTTGAGGGGGAGCAACGGCATTCAACTACAAGTTCAGAGTCAACTCAATCATCAGAACAGAATTCTTCAGATACTGATTCAAGTGAAGATCCTGATAACACATCAGGAGGGCATAGCAATAATTCAGGGAGAGCTTCAAATCAATCAAATTCTTTCAATCAAGATAACACCAATCCAGGGGGAGCATCTACTTCAAGAAACAATTTGACACCAGCAAGGAAATGGACAAAAGATCATACTCCTGATTTGATAATTGGAGATCCTGATGCAGGTGTTCAAACAAGAAGTGCAACTCAGATTGAATGTTTATATAATAACTTTCTATCCAAGGAGGAGCCTAAGAAAGTTGAAGATGCACTTAAAGATGCTGATTGGGTTACTGCAATGCAAGAAGAACTGAATGAATTTGAAAGGAATGAAGTCTGGAAACTGGTACCAAGACCAAAGAATAGATCAATTGTTGGTACAAAGTGGATTTTCAAGAACAAGACTGATTCTGATGGAGTCATTATCAGAAACAAAGCTAGACTAGTTGCAAAGGGGTATTCCCAACAAGAGGGAATTGACTATGATGAAACTTTTGCTCCTGTTGCAAGACTAGAAGCCATCAGGATATTTCTTGCTTATGCTGCACATAAGAAATTCAAGGTTTTCCAGATGGATGTTAAAAGTGCTTTCTTAAATGGTGAACTGGAGGAAGAAGTTTATGTTGAACAACCTCCTGGTTTCATTGATCCTACATATCCAGATCATGTCTACAGACTGGATAAGGCACTTTATGGACTAAAGCAAGCTCCAAGAGCATGGTATGAAACCTTAGCTCAATTTTTACTGGAAAGTGGATTCAAAAGAGGTGCAATTGATAAAACTCTATTTTATTTGAATCATGGTAAGGAGTTGCTGTTAGTTCAGATTTATGTTGATGATATCATTTTTGGGTCAACAAACAATAAGCTGTGTGAAAAGTTTTCCAAGCTTATGCAGTCAAGATATCAAATGAGCATGATGGGAGAAATGAGTTACTTTATGGGTCTTCAAGTTAAACAGACTGATGAAGGGATTTTTATTAATCAGTCTAAATACACAAGGAATTTACTGACAAGGTTTAACATGCAAGACAGTACTCCTGCTTCAACTCCCATAGCTACAGCTACCAAACTTGATCCTGATCAAGGTGAAGAGGTAGATGTAACTCACTACAGAGGAATGATTGGCTCTTTATTGTATCTCACTGCCAGTAGACCAGATATCATGTTTGCAACCTGTCTATGTGCAAGATTTCAAGCAAAACCTAGAGAACCACATCTGATTGCAGTCAAAAGAATTTTCAGATATCTCAAAGGCACTCCTTCACTTGGCCTTTGGTATGCAAGGGAATCAGATTTTGGGTTGTGTGGTTATTCAGATGCTGATTTTGCAGGATGCAAAATAGACAGGAAAAGTACTTCAGGAAGTTGTCAGTTTTTGGGTGGAAGACTAGTTTCATGGTTCAGTAAAAAGCAGAAATCTATTTCCACTTCAACTGCAGAAGCTGAGTACATTGTTGCAGGAAGTTGTTGTGCTCAGATAATGTGGATGAGAAATCAGTTGTTAGATTATGGCATGTCATACTCAAAAATCCCTATTTATTGTGATAACCAAAGTGCTATTGCAATGACAGGAAATCCAGTTCAGCATTCTCTTACTAAACACATCAGTATCAGATATCACTTTATAAGAGAACAGGTTCTGGAAGGAACAATTGAGCTTCACTTTGTTCCTACTGATCAACAACTAGCTGATATATTCACCAAGCCACTACCTGAAGCTACTTTCAATAAGTTGGTGAATGAACTTGGAATGATGCATTTTGAGAATTTCTGAGGAAAAGCTACAGAGAGGAAATCCTGATAACTGTCAAATCCTGATGGTTATTCAGAAAGGTATGTATCTTTGATCAAATCCTGATAGGACTCAATCCTGACAGGAAGTCAACTGGTCAAATCCTGATGCTCAGATGATTGAAGCTGGTATGAAAACCAGAGGTTCTATGCTAATTTGTCATCAACACTCCTGGTAAACTCTGGACAATTAGATTATTACTTAGTCTTTGATTAAGTTTTCAGTCTTAATTATCAATGTCATTATTATCAGAGTTTATTATTTATCATCTCTATATCACTATGAGTGTTACTAACAAATTTTGCAGGCAAGTACAGGAGGAAAACAATTGAGAAAATAGACAAATTTCATTAATACTTGAAGATACATTACACATGAAATATGGAAATTACATATTTGTTTTCCTAGTCTATTTTCTACTCAGGAACTCGTGCTTTACAGATAAGCATGAACACGTGCCCTGCAAATTAGCATGAATGCTCCTGAGCAGCTTCACAGTCCATCAGGATTGGAAGATTTCTATGTCCATCCTTAAAGGACAAGAAGAGGAGCTGATGCACTTGAAGGCGGATCGTCATCGTGATCACCGGAATGCTTCCTTGCCTCCACCGTGCATGAAGCACTTGCATCAAGCACTTTCCTTCTTCTCCTCTCTCGCTCTTCAACGAGGTCCTCATCCTCTTCATCATCCCAATCGTCTTCATCCTCTTCATTGACAACGATGAGATTTTCAAGAGGATTCCAATCAGGATTTGCCTGATGGAAGTTATGAAGAAGCACATCAGCCATTGCATTCACAAAAGCGTGATGCTCCTGTGGATCAGGAATAGGCTGAGGTTCCTCTTGCTCTGCAATCTCTGCTAGAGCCTCATCCATTTGTTGCCAAATTCTATCAAGTTCTTCATCAGGTATGTTGTTTTGATTGTTGGCAGCCATTGAAAAACAAAGAAGGTGAAAGGTTTTTGTAAGTTTTTCTCTGGAGAGGGTTTGTGTTTTAATAGATATATGATGATTATGCTTAACAGTTCTCTTTTATAGAGAATGTGTATTAAGGGTGCAGGTCATTTCTACAATCTCGATGAGACGGTTCGGTTTTCCATAAATATTTTTGCCTCGTTTGCTGGTAAGCGTGTTTTAATTCTATGACCATTAATTTGGTTATTTTTCTTAAACCAAAACGCTATTCAGGATTGTTAAAATAAATTTTGTTTTCTTAAATAAAATTTTATTTTAATCTTATTGAATATTTTTTTTTTTCAATCCTGATATGGCAAAATATTTTGTGCGGAAATGCTTTTATTCCTGATGAGGTTAGGTTTTTCTTACATCAGAAAATGCCTACTCGTTATGGACTACTTTCTAATGCTATGGTACAAGGCCCAACCCACCTTGTTCCTGACACAAGCATGCAACCTAAACAGTCTAAACAGTTAACAACCACCTCTACTGTCTCTCAAAAGACTTTAGTTGTCAAATCAAAGAAATCAGCTAGAACTGATGTGTCTGGAAGGCAATCAGGTTCAAAGGATTTTTCCTCTACACCACTCACTAAAAAGAAGATAAAAGGGGGTGTACAAGGGGTCCTGGTGAAGAAAGCTGATAAGGTTGTTAAGAATGTTCCTGTGAAAAGAAAGTTAAGGTTGATTGATGAAAGTGATTCAGAGGATGACTTACCTATATCCTCTGTGATGTATGTGAACAAGGAAGTTGTTGATACTGCTACTAAAGCTGTGGTACCTTTATCAAAACCACAAAAGACAAGGAAATTATCAAAGAGCAGGTATCATATTCCTTTGACAGTGCAAATGAAGGATACTGATATTCAGACATCAAATCCTGATGAGTCATCTACTCCTGATGCTCTAGCAAATCCTGATGTTAGTATTCCTGATGCAGCACCAAAAGCTGTCTCTATATCAGACTCTCCAGCCTCTCCATCTCAGATTAGAGAAATTTCTTGGGAGAAGGTTTCTACAACTGCTTCTTTGGTTGGTCTTACACCTACATCAAAGAAAAAGAGGAATGCAGAAGAGTTAGTCTATCAGAGACAGAAGAAGCTGAAAGGATCAAGCCCACAAGAACCTGAATTTCAGAGTAATTCAGCAGCTACTGTTGATCCTGCCACACAAGAACCACTCAATCAAAGTTTGGGTGAAGGCTTAGCTAGTGGAATGGTCACACAAGAACCATTTTCTCAAAGGGAGAATGAAGACATCAACATTCCAGCTACACAAGAACCATCTTCTCAAAGTGAAGATGCAGGCAAAGCTACAGCTTCTGTTGAAAGATTGGTCGAGAACATTGTCCATGAGGGAAGCACACAAGAACCTTTAGCTCAAAGTGTTGAAGCAGCTTCTGAACCTCAAGCTCCACAAGAACCATTGGTAGCAAATACTGATGCAAGCATATCAAATCCTGACGATGTTCATCCTAACGCTAGTGGTGCTCCTGATAATGAACCTATTTTGATACAGCCACTTCGTTCAAGACCAATGGATCATCCTATCTCAGAATCACAGGATAAACTGAAAGGTATTGCAATTCCTGATCCTGATAAATCTCATGGTTCTGATGATGATAATTCTGATGATGATAGTGATGATGATAATGAGAATAGAAAAGAGAAGGAACAGCTTGCTACAGCACTCAAGATTAGTCTTGGAACTAATTTTGGTTCATCAAGTACATATATGGCTAGCAATGCTTTCACTGGGAAAGATCAGAGACAAGATTTTTCTACTCCTTCCTTTGATCCTGCAGAGGCATTTAGACAGAATGAATGGAACAATTCATGGCACAATTCTGATGAATCAATCAGTTTTTCTTCTGCTATTGAACATGCCTATAATGCAGTGAAGTCAATAGAGAATCAAGACTTGAAGAATCATCTGAAGGCTACAACTCTGTTATCCAAAAGTCTGAAAAGTGAGATTGATTCTATCAAGGGTTCAACTGACAAAGTGAGGACTGATATCTTTAATAATTTTACAAAGGTGCCTACTACTTTCCAACTGAGGGTAGTGGAATCCCAAGTGAAATCTGTTGTTTCAGAACAAACCTCAATCAAACAAAGAATTGATTCTCTGGATACTAAGGTAACTGAAATTCAAGCCTCTCTTTCCTTAATTTTGCAATTATTGTCAAATCCTGATGTCAAAAAGGGGGAGAAGGTTATTCAGACAAAATGTACACCTGATCTAGTATTAAGAAATAATGATGATGATACTGGAGATGATGGTGGTGACAAAGCGATACAAGGAGAAACCTCTGATGCTGTTGTTATGAAGACAATCCAAACTTCTCAAAGTCAAACAACGCAGTCAACTCATGTTTCTGATTCTGGAGTTAAGACAGTAAGAACATTGGTGCAATCTCAGATCCTGACGGAATCTCAGATCCTGACACCTGGTCATGGACACATTCTTGCTACAATTCCTGAAGGTGATGAAGATGTGATTATTGATAATCCTGAAGATGCATCAAATTTATTCCAGAAGTTTTCTACAAAAGACGGTAGAATTGTTACTCTTTATCACACTGATAAAAGAGTTCAACAATTATTTGCCAGAAAAGCACTCTCTACAGCAAGTGAAGAATATCCAGATCTCTCACATGAAGAATTCTTGAGACTACAAAAAGAGACAATGGAAAGCTATACTGCTCCTGCTAGAGGTAGAGGAAGCAGAGGTAGGAGAGGTGCTAGAAGAAATAGAAGAGGTTCTTCAACTCAAACAGTACCTAGACAGACAAGGTCTAGAGGGTTAAGAATTGAAGAAATTCCTGAAGCTTCACAAAATCTAATAGATCCTGTTATCAAGGATATCATGGAGAAAGAAGACAAGGAATTTGTTGAAGAAGAACCTGAATTGAAAAGAAAATCAAGTAAATCAACTCTCAGCAATACAAATCAAATTGAAGATTCTAATCCTGACAATATTCAAGATCCTGACGAATCTGAAATTCTGCAAGAGGTTGATTTGATAATCTTATCTACTGTTGTTGATTGTCACAACAAAGAAGTAGATGAAGAAGAAGAAGCCAGAAGAAGAGATATTACAAAAAGAACAAATGAAGATTTCAATCTCTATCTACAAAGGCTTAAAGTTTCAAATGAAAGAAAATGGAGAAATTCAAGCAGACAAGAATCTTTACTTGAAAGAAGCTACGCTCATGAAAAGGAGAAATACAAGAAGTGGAAACATATTAGCACATTAAGTTGTGATACACCTATCAATTTTCAGTCTGGTGGAATTATTACAAGCGTTTCAAGTGTTGTTGATTTGTCTGATATGGCTAGATCAAAAACACTCTGGTTAAAGATGTTTTCGAATCTGAAGCAATTGTCAAGTAATTCAAGAGGAGGTATTGGACACAGAGATGGTGAATATCTGAATATGTCATATGTTGATCCTTACTCCTTGACAGAAATTGGAGGTACTTTAACTTCTGAAAACCTGAACAATTTATTAGCTGTTGATCTAGTTATAGATTGTCATGATGGTTTTGAAAAGAAAGAAAAGCTTCTGTACTTCATGAAAGATGGTAGTGTGAAGATTCTATCTATTCAAGATCTGCTGATGAAAACTACACAGGAACTGAAATATGTTCACTATCTGTTAAGATGGAAGAACCAAGTGTACAAAGAATGGAGTGACATAATTTTGTCAACTATAAGAAGAAGACTGGATGGAAACAGTAATTTCGATGGTAATTATACTCCCATGTACTTAAATCAAAGAGGTCAGGATGTGGAAATGCAAAGGGGTACTGCTGTTAAAGAAGTAAATTTTGGCATGACTCATCTTTCTCTTAATCCTGATGGGAAGGAAATTGCTTATCTTTTGCTTGAAGAGCACAGTCTACAGAGAAACTCCATACAGAATCTCAGAGCAGCTATCTACCAGATTAATGAGGAAGATGAAGAACTCAGAAATCTTAAGGAAAGACTGATTCAAATTCTTGAAGAAAAAGAAGAAAGTTTATTATCCAACTTCTTGAAGATGAATCTGTTCTATCAAAAAGCTTAAACAGATAAGTTGTTTCTGAAGATACTCGTACATTTTGATACATGTTTTTGACATCATTGAATATTTGGAATCTATACTTTATTTCATAAAGTATGAGATTGGGGGAGATTGTTAGATCAGAATT
Source organism: Heracleum sosnowskyi (assembly GCA_030848705.1). Classification (NCBI taxonomy): domain Eukaryota; kingdom Viridiplantae; phylum Streptophyta; class Magnoliopsida; order Apiales; family Apiaceae; genus Heracleum; species Heracleum sosnowskyi. The sequence goes on from CM061238.1 coordinate 73,244,453, forward strand.
CAATGATCATCAGAAGCTAGACTCAACTGATCAGGATTGCTGACGTCATCAGTATTGCATGGTCATCAGTATTTGATCAAGCGTCAGTATCTTATTGATCATCAGGATTCCTACTCAGACTATGATCAGGATTGATCATCAGAACTTGAAGCTGATCAGGATTCCTACTTCGAGTTATATTTGGAGTCTAGATAAACATGGAAGTTTATTCTATTTGTTCCTGGTTTGTAGAATGCGGCTATCGATTAAAGATATGTTTCTATCTGTGTTATGATTAGGACTTATCTTGTTATTGATAGAGAAGCTGTGTAGTATATAAACACAGTTTTGGTTTCGATTTATGTATTCATTCGAGAGAGAACATAATCGAAGAGAAGCTCTTAAGAACAGAATTTCTTGAGAGAGTTTTTGTAAGCTAGCAGCTCTTAAGAACATCAGAATTTCTTAAGAGAGTTTGTAACAGTTTTATATCAAAGTTAATAAATCTGTTATTGTTATTGTTATTGATCTTTCATATTTGTGTTATATAAAGTCGAGAATCTTATACAATTGTATTCAACCCCCTTCTACAATTGTTATTTACTGGGCAACAATGTAGAGAAAGCTGGCCCAATCATAACCTTTGGAGACAACAGCAAGGGTTACACAGTGGGATATGGCTGTCTGGAAATTGGAAATGTTGTCATTGAAGATATTGCTCTTGTGGATGGATTGAAGCACAACCTACTCAGTGTCAGCCAATTCAGTGACAGAGGATTTAAGGTTGACTTTGACATGATGGTGTGCAACATCTATCACAAGAAGGATGGAAGCCTCTCTCTAAAAGGGGTCAGAAAAGGAAGCCTGTTTGTTGCTGATCTAAGCTCAACAAAGAAGGATAAAGTTTACTGTTTTTACAGCAAAGCTACTGTTGGTGACAGTATGCTTTGGCACAGGAAGCTCTCACATCTCAACTTCAAAACAATGAACATTCTAATGAAGAAAGAGTTAGTGAGAGGTTTGCCCCAACAGGAAATCTGTCAAGAAGGATTGTGTGAAGATTGTCAAATGGGCAAACTGAGAAGAGCTGTGCACAAGTCCAAGCAAGTAAACACCAACACAGAAGCACTCAAGTTAATTCACATGGATCTCTTTGGACCAGTCAATGTACCATCTATGGCCAGAAAGAGATATGCCTTAGTAATGGTGGATGATTACTCAAGGTACACTTGGGTGAAACTTCTTGAATCCAAAGATGAAGCTGCTCAAGTGATTATTGATCAAGTCAGAGTTCTTGATAGAACCCCAAACTCAAAAGTTCAAATCTTGAGGAGTGACAATGGTACAGAATTCAGAAATGCCACACTTGGAAATTTCTGCAAAGATGAAGGAATTGTACAACAATTCTCTGTTGCAAGAACTCCACAGCAGAATGGAGTTGTAGAAAGAAAGAACAGGACTCTCATTGAAGCAGCTAGAACTATGTTGCATGATGCTAAGCTGCCAACATATTTCTGGGCTGAAGCTATCAACACAGCTTGTTATACTCAGAACAGAACCATGATCAACAAAACTCATGCAAGCACACCTTACTGTCTGCTAACTGGAAAGAAACCTACTGTCAAATATTTTCATGTGTTTGGAAGCAAATGCTTTATGATGAAGGACAATCATGAGAAGAAAGGAAAATTTGACACCAAGGCTTTTGAAGGACTATTCATGGGTTACAGCACAGAAAGGACTGCCTACAGAGTTTATGTTATGGAACACAGGATTATTGAAGAAAGTGTTAATGTCACATTTGATGAAACCAAGTTTCCAGGACTGCATGAAGAAGGAAAGATGCAGACATTCAGATTTGAGAATCAAGGATACCTGGAAGCTGAGGAGATTGTGGATGAAGAACCTAGCTTCACTCAAGTTGTTGAAGTTGATAAAGATACTGTCAATGCCACTACTGTCAACCAAACTCCAGCTCAGTCACAGACCATATCCTCTAACATTCATGACAGTGATGACTCTGGAGACAATGAAGAACATGGTGAAGACAATGGGATTGGTGATCACTCAACTCAACAAACTGAAGGAAGTGTTCCTGTGCAGTCAAGTAGCTTGCCCAGAATCACCAAGTGGAACAAAGATCACTCAAGTGACCTTATCATTGGTGATCCTAATTCTGGAGTGAGGACAAGGAACAAAGTCTCTGCTGACAGCATGTTTTCATGCTTCCTGTCTCAGATGGAACCTAAGACAATTGATGAAGCATTGTTGGATTCTGACTGGGTGATAGCCATGCAGGAAGAGCTAAATCAGTTTGAAAGAAACAATGTATGGAAATTGGTTCCAAGACCTAAGGGAAAGTCAGTTATTGAGACTAAGTGGGTTTTCAGAAACAAACTTGATGAAAGTGGGTTAGTGACAAGGAACAAAACAAGGCTAGTGGCTAAAGGTTACTGTCAACAGGAGGGAATAGATTATGATGAGACATTTGCTCCTGTTGCAGGACTTGAAGCTATAAGAATCTTTCTAGCTTATGCTGCACACTGCAACTTCAAAGTATTTCAGATGGATGTCAAAAGTGCCTTTCTAAATGGAGAGCTGGAAGAAGAAGTGTATGTGGAACAGCCACCAGGGTTTGAGGATGCTGAAATGCATAATTTTGTGTACAAACTCTTCAAAGCTTTGTATGGACTAAAGCAAGCACCCAGGGCATGGTATGACACACTTTCCACCTTTCTTCTGGAAAACCAGTTTACCAGAGGAGTGGTGGACAAGACACTTTTCTACAAACATCATGGCAAGGACATCATTCTGGTACAAATCTATGTGGATGACATCATTTTTGGTTCTACAAATGAGAAGTTGTGTGAGAAGTTTTCCCATCTCATGAGCAACAAATATGAGATGAGCATGATGGGAGAACTGTCATTCTTTCTGGGGTTACAAATTCTTCAACAAACTGATGGAATCTTCATAAGTCAAGCTAAGTATATCAAGGAACTTCTCAAAAAGTTCAACTTGGAAGATTCATCTCCTGCAAAGACACCAATGTCCACAGCAACTAGTCTGGATCTTGATCCTGAAGGAAAGAAAGTTGACTCAAGCACCTATAGAGGCATGGTAGGATCCCTCCTATACCTAACTGCTAGCAGACCTGACATCATGTTTGCTACATGTCTCTGTGCAAGGTTTCAAAGTGATCCAAATGAGTCACACTTGGTAGCCATCAAGAGAATATTTAGATACTTAAAAGGCACTCCTAACCTAGGCCTTTGGTATCCTAAGAATACTGGATTTGATCTAATTGGTTACTCAGACTCAGACTATGCTGGATGCAAGATTGACAGAAAGAGTACTACTGGTAGCTGTCAATTTCTTGGTGGAAGATTGGTCTCATGGTTTAGCAAGAAGCAGCATTCAGTTTCTACCTCAACTGCAGAAGCTGAGTACATTGCTGCAGGCAGTTGCTGTGCACAAATTCTATGGATGAAAAGTCAACTTCTAGATTATGGTCTAGTGTTAAGAGAAATTCCTATTTACTGTGACAACACTAGTGCCATAGCCATCTCAGACAATCCAGTTCAACACTCTAGGACAAAGCACATTGATATAAGACATCACTTTATCAGAGAGCATGTTGAACAAGGAACTGTGAAGCTGATTTATGTTCCAACTGACAAGCAACTTGCTGACATCTTCACTAAGCCATTGGATGAAGCAACCTTCAACAGGTTGGTAAGTGAATTGGGAATGCTGAATCTGGTATGTTAATTTACTAAGGTTTCTAAATTTTCAATTCTTATTGAAGCTCATGATAGCAACTTCAAACCTGCTGTCAAGAGAAGTTACTGTCTACTTGGTTTATGTCTGTTATGTGACAACATGTGTTGATTTGACTTTTCATGTCAGTATTTTGTGCCAGTCTCATACTTTTAAACCGTGTATGACTTTAATGTGGTTATCCGTTAAGTTTGAGAGTTAAAAATCTGTTCCATTGGACTTTCACACTCTTTTGCATTAATCTGTAGGATTAAAGGAGGACACGACCATTAATTACTTTTGTGGTAGTTGTATGGGTACTCTAACTGTTGACCATTAGACTTTAATCCTTAGACGGTTTTGCCTATAAATTAACCTTAGGTTTCACCAGTCTGCTCTCAGTTTTAAAGTAAATAATGGAAAACAAAGTAGGAATCGAAGTTGGTCTAAAGAAGTGTGATAGTGAACCCGACAATGAAGAGATCGATGAGCTCTTTGAAATGTTGTTGGACGCCATGGATGAGATAGACGAGGAAAAGGAGGCCAAGGCTAAGGAAGAGGAGGCCAAGGCTATGGAAGAAGAGAAGGAGCTTCAGGCACTTCTTGAAAAAGAAGGCCGCTTTGAAGAAGAGATTAAGGAAGAAGTCTTAGAACTAGTTGATAAAATCATAGAATGATGTACTCAATGTTCAATATTAATGATTTTATTAACAATAATAAAAGTTCATGTTTATGTGGTTACTGAGTTTATGACTTGTCTGTGTAACTTGCTTAATATCTGTGTTTGAAAGATTACATTGCTAAATTCATATTCTGTTAATTTTAGGTTAAGTATATGAGCAACGCATTCTAATTAGTTCCTGACAGAAACAATTTCCCATTTAAATTACTGTCACAAAGAAGGATACTGTCCCGTGTCTCTTGACAGCAACCTTCTTGACAGCAGGGAAAGACTTTCTGTCACGACCTTTAAAGGATACTGTCACTCAAATGCTTAACGGTGACAACATGTTTTTGCGCAATAGTTGCTGTCGCGCCAAACCTACTGTCACCACCACTTATTACTGACAAATTGTTTCTAGCGCACAGGTTACTGTCAACAATAGTGGACCGTTGTAATTGGATATTCACCCCACGATTGACAGTGAATAACGGGCAGTAACTCACGTGTTAAGAGAGTGGGTTAAGACACGTCCTTTAACTCCACTTTTTGAGCAAACGTTTGAGATACCCATATTTATTCTCCAGTTACTCAGACATATCACTCTCACAAAACTCAAGGCAAAATACTTTTCTTCAAGCAAAAAGCTACTTTCTCACTTTCTTCTTTTCTTGAAATCTCAATGGCCCCCAAACAGACTCTCTCTCAAACAAACTTTGCTGGCATCTTTTCCCCAAATGATGCTGGTGAAGGTTTCAAAGGACTAGTGTTTTTCTTGAACAAGTCCTATCTCGGTTATGCCATAACCTCAACCCCCATTCTCGACTTAGACAGACTTGAGGCGTTTTGGCAAACTGCTGTTGCTCAAACTGAGAGTGAGAACCCTGGTATTCAATTCACAATCTCTGGGCAACAATACATTCTCACAGCTGAGGTCATCAATACTGCTCTTGGAATTACACTGGAAGAAGGCCAAAACTTTGCTCCACTTGCTAATGATGACACTCTGAAGAAGCTCTTCTTGAAGATTGGGTATGCAGGCCCTATTCTCGAAGAGGGAACAACCAAGTGGTACCCGTCTGGTGAAATGGACAGGAAGTATCTAAGGAAGGAGTGGAGCATGATATTTGATGCAATGGTCAAGGTGTTCTCTACCAAGTCCACAGGCTGGAATGGGATACCCTCCTACATCAAGAAACTGACACATTCTCTTGTCCATGGATACAAGGTGAATGTTGGAGCTCTCCTCATGGCACAACTCAAAGCTGCCATAGGTAAGAAGGTATCACACTACCCTCGCTTTCTTATGTTGTGCATTAATTCATTCTGTGATTTTAATGATGCTGCTCCTCGTTTAGAGGCTTGCTCAGTTTTGAAAAAGAACACACACACACTATTATCATCACAAAATCTCAATGCACATATTCCAATTTGTTTCACTCAGCACATGGTTGATCAAGTGTCCAACCTTGATTATCCATTACCTTCTGGTTATGATTCTTTTTCTCTTGAGAATGAAACTGAATTAGACCCAAATTCAGTTAACCCCCATTCAACACCATACACTCAGCCTAGGCCCTCTAGACTTCCCAAAGCCCAAAGAGAAGCCTTGCAAGAATCCAGAAAAAGATCCTTAGAAGCTGATGTTGGTGGTAGCTCTGTTAGTCAAGAGGGAGACACTGCACCTAGTGCAGCAAATAAGGAAGGTAGTCAAACAGAACCCACAGTGGTTCCCCCTGAGCCTAAGAAGAAGAGAGCTAGGAGGACCAAAACCACTGTCAGCCACCCTGCAGTCTCCCAAAAGACTGTAGAGGAAACCAGGGAAATAAACTCCTCCCTAGATGTGCCTTCTCAACAAGGGACATCTATTGAAATTGGCATGTCTCCCAAGGCACCCTGTACAGAGTCTGCACAAACTCATGGTTCCCAACCTGAGATACCCCCACTTGAAGAAACACACAGTGAGTTAGGGCACAGTGAGGATTTCTCTACTCCTATTGATGGTTCACATGTTTCATCTGTGAATCAGCCCCCACTCTCTACTACACTTTCACCTTCTTCCTTCCCTACACATTCTTTTGTTTCTTCTCCACAACCTAGAGAAGGGGACAGTCCCAACCCTTCAGGTTTTGATCATCCATCTCCAATCATGGATGAGCCCCCATCTAGTGGTCCACAAGAACCCATTTCTCAAAGTGAGATGGACACCACTCCTCCAAACACTGAGCTAGGGCAAAGTGGTATTTTGTCAGAAAATGAAACAGCCAACACTTTGTCTGATCTCCAAGGAGCATCTTACCTTCAGGAAGATGCTGTCACAGCCTCTGTTGCTGTCAAAGACACTGGGGATGCTACTGTCCTGGACACAGTTACTGTCAAAGGTGGAGAGAAAGATACTGTCACTACAGAACCTACTGTCACTCCACCTCCCAAAGATGCTGTCATGCCAGAACCTGCTGTCCAGACTCCAACTGACAGTACCATTCCTACTCAAGATGCTGTCCAGCCCTCCCAGCCTGATTTTGATGCTGTACTTGTTGAGGATGCCTCTGATGATGACCTACCTCTTGCCAAACTCCTAAAGGTACATTCTAAATCTTCTCCTTCCATGCATGTTAGTACTGCTCATACCCATGCATCTAGGTTGAGTGAGGGTGTGCAAAAGAAAAGAGAGGTGAGCATAAAAATGAGAGGCAACCAAATGAGCTGGCAAAAGGAGAGGGACTTGAGCATGTCCAGAGAGATATTGAGGGAGCCCACACTATTCAGGCACTAGGCCTTGAGAGTCAAACTGTGAGGGGTGATGAGATCACTCAAAAACACCCTGAGAGTGTGAGAACCCCCATAGCCTCCAGGCCCCTGTCTTTTCCTTCCCCTCCAAGAAGGTTAAGGTCTGGTGGCCCCTCTGCTACTTTTGGTAACAGGATTGCAGCTCTTGAAGGACAGTGTGCTACTTTGGACTCCAAACTGGACTCTCTCTCTCAACTGGTGGTTGATGGTTTTGCTGCTACTCAACTCTCTATTCAGTTCCTTACTGACCTGGTAGCTGCCAACTCAACTAAGGGGGAGAAGGTAGCAAGATCAGAATCATTGCCTATTCAAGAATCAGGTGGAACTCAGGGGGAGCCTGTAGCTGTGGAGACCAGAGGGGGAGCTAAAAGGAAAGCAATGTCTAAGGGGGAGCAAGTCAAACCAAGCAGTGCAAAACCATAGGATAAAGCTGAAAAGCCTGTTGAAGTGGAAATGGATGGAGAAAGGGTGTTAATGTCAAAGGAAACTCAAGATGCATTGCAAAGAAGACCTGCATCTAGACATCCAATCTTGCCTCCTGTGGTGATTAGAGAACCTACTCCAGAAACTCAAGAAACTGCTTTACAAAAGAAATGGAGAGAAATGGAGGAACAAAACAAACTTGGGAAAGGTAAAGGGAAACTGCCTGAATCCATTCATGGTGGAATTATTTGGACAAATGGCACTGAATTTGATCAAGAGGAAGCCAATGTCTTGATGGTGGATTACAGGGAGAGCACATTACACAACCATGACAGTAAGTTTAGCAGTTTGGTGGAAGAAGCAATGAATGCTCCTAGCAACCGTCCAACCAACACCACAAAACTGTTAAAGGAACAAATTACTAGTGTCAGTGTAATGGTGAATGATGAGAAAAGATGGGTTGTAAGTATTTATCTCACTTCTGGCATATCTTATTTCATCACAATGCAGCTATTGCAGAGTCTGCCAGCAAAGGTGTTGTGTTCTTTGAAGGGAATGATCAGGGCAACTCAAACACCATTCAATGAAATATTGGATATGCAAATCCAGAACCTGATCACACAGAAGCTACCTGAAGTCTACTCAAATCCACCAAGTGTTTTTTACAGATCCAAAACTAAGGATGGCACAAGAAGGAACAGCTTCATGAATTTGGGTAGCCCATCCAGAATGGAAACCAAGTCAATTCTGAAGGTACTAGATGGAATACTCAGTTCAAATGCCAATCCAGGAAGAGTTCATGCTGTTCAAGAAATCTACAAAATGCTGGTGTTGAGAGACAAGGCACTGGGAGCTAGAATGAAGGAGCTAATCACTAGAGCCAATGCCAAAAGAAATGATCAAGGTGGAAGTTGCTTCTATAACATTCCTCCCCATGATGATGATGATGATGATGAAGATGGTGAGGATGGAGGTGGTGAAGCTTCTGGAAATGCTGGAAATGCTGGTGGAAGTAATTCTGGGAATACTGGTATTCAATCCCAGAATGAAGGCAATGAAGAAACTCCTAGCCAGGAAAAGAAAGATGCTGGTGCAACAGATGAAGAGGAGTCAAGAATACTGGAAGCTTTGGAGGCAAGCATTCTTAGATGTGCTATTGACTGCATAAATGCTGAAAAAGATGCTGTCACCAAAGGTACTGTCGACAAGGATACTGTCATAGAAGATGCTGTCTTGGAAGATGCTGTCGACAAGGGTACTGTCAAGGAAGGTTCTGTCAAGGATGAAGCCAAGGCTACTGTCAAGTCCAAAAGACTGAAAGCTAAAGCTAAGGCATGGTTTTCTAGACAGAAACCTACAGGGAAGCACAAGTACTCAGGAAAGGAAAAGGCCACTGGATTTGGCAGGAATCTCAAAAAGCCAATTCAATCAATTCCTCCCAACAGTCTCAAGATTCAACAAATGCAATCAAGAGAAATCAAGAGCGTTGAGGTTAAGCTGGATGCAAATCAAGAGGCCACTGAGTACATTCTGTGGTGGGAAGAATCAAGGTCAGCCAAGATTGACAAGGACTTCAATCTGGTAGCCACATCAACCAAGAAAAGTACATCAACCATAGATAAAAGAAGAATTGATTTCTTCTACCTGGAAAGAATGGTAGAGTTGCTGGAGAGCTATGATGATGTTTCAAAGGCTGTCATGGAACATGTTCTAAAATATCAGGCAGATAGGGATGCTGAATTTTATCAGAAATTTGGCTATAACTTTGCAGATTTTGATGATGCTGATATTCTTACTGATCTCCCAGCCTCTCCTATACCATACCACTGGTACTATGAGTTTGATGATTTACCCACAGAAGAAGGGCAAACCCAACCAACTAAGGAAGGGGAACCCAAGCCAAGCAAACAACCTGAATCTTCTGAATATTCTCAAACTCAGTCAGAACTTGATAAGAAGGAAGCTGAATTACTGGAAAAACACAAGGCCTCTAACAAGGCAGAAAGTGAAGCTCCAAATTATCAACCATATATGCTGGAAAATCCCCTAAGAGTCAAGTTCCTAAAAGAAGAAATCTATGTTTGCAGCTTGCATAAGCTTAAAACATCCACTCTGAAGGATTTACAGTATATGGTAGCTGGTTCAATTCATCCCTTGGAACAGATTTGTTCTGATGAGACAGAGAAGTTATTGGAAGGGAGAAAAGGAGAAGACTCAAAACTGGACAAGCAAAGAAGGAAGTCTCTCAATGCTTATCCTGGAAGTAGATTCAAGCTCATTAATGAAGAACTTCATTTCAGAACCTATCCATATGATATAGAGCAATGGCTGAATCTCAGGGATGTTAGTTCTCTCATATCCCCTTCCATAAAGAAGATCATTGATGAAGTAGAGGATGATGCAGTGTCTGCTGCTGAAATTTCTCTTGTAGAAAGTCTAAGAAGCTGCTTGGCAGAAGCTCTCAAAAGAGATGATGCAGCAAGACAGAAGAGGAGATCTCAAGCTAAGTGAAAATTCTTAAATTCTGATCTTGTTCGTTAAGTTGTCAGCACATATTGTAAATTTGTTGTTATTTTCCATAAAAACAAATTGGGGGAGATTGTTGGGATTTATGGGTGATAGCATTGAAATAACTTAACTTTGATTGTACTTAATTTTTCAAATTAAGTAGAACATACTGTCATAGCCAAAGTATGTTCTTGTAATCAGTATGTAATGTTATTCTAGTTGTATTGTTTGAAAGAAGTTCACTTATGTGTTCAAGCCTCAAAGAATGCTTTTTGGATGACAACATGAATAAAGGTTACTGTCCTAAAGCTGTGACAGTAAGATTACAAGAAGACAGAATGTTGCAAGTCACGACAGCATATTCACTCTGACAGCAACATTGGCGGAAGACTACGCGACAGCAACTATTGCCCTCGACAGCAAGTTTGGGATCCTCGACAGCACTCTATGCGGGGAACTCATACTGTCACCAAAAGATCATTCCTGTGACAGCAAGCTTTGCGGCAAAAGTAACTGTCTCAATAAAGATCCTTATGCTAGGTATCTTTCTCAGTCAAATCCCGTGACAGTTTAAATGTTCAAGAAACAGGCGTGATGCAGTATCCCTAAGCTGCACCAAGTCTGCAAGACTACGACAGAAGCTTCAAGCACTGCAAAACAAAAGCGAATCAATTCAAGAGCAAGGTCAAGTCTTTATCTGCTGAATTGGTTTAGCTGGAAATGGAATGAATCTAGGTTGCTTTCTTTGTAATGTATATCTGACATGTTAGCAATTTAGGAAAGTCACATGGGTAAGACAATCTGTAAGAAGCTGCCACTTGACAGTGACAGCAGCTTCACAAACCCGTGACTGATAGTGATAGGGTTAGTCTTATACCTACTATCAATTCATTCTAGAATTGTAACGAAGACAAGCAAGTGTCTTTGAAGAAAACCCGAAGCTCGAGAATTCTTTCTTGGGGTTGTAGCAACACTTTGCAAAATAAATAAAACATTTATTTTGTGAATCTTGTTCTTACTGAATACTGTTCGTGATTGCATATATTGCTGATAACGTTTAATCTTGATTTTAGATGTTGAAATTTAGATTGAATTTTATCAGTATTGCATTCATCCCCCCCCCCCCTTCTGCAATACACAAGGACTAACAAATGCCAACTCGTAAGCTACCTCGCCCACCTTCTTCAAAATCTCAAACGGCCCAACATATCTCGGACTCAACTTCCCTTTCTTTCCAAACCTAACTAATCCTTTCCATGGTGAAACCTTTAGTAACACCTGCTCTCCTTCTTCGAATCCCACATCCTTTCTGGCTAGATCCGCATACTTTTTCTGTCGGTCTTGAGCTGTTATCAATCTTCTCTGAATCAATTGAACCACTTCCTTTGTTCGTTGCACTAGTTCTGGTCCTATCATTTTCCGTTCACCAACTTCTTCCCAATATACTGGAGATCGACACTTTTGTCCATACAAAGCTTCGTAAGGTGGCATTCCGATGCTCGCGTGAAAACTATTATTATATGAAAATTCCACCAAGGGTAGATGATCGTCCCAACTGCCTTCAAAGTTAAGTGCACATGTCCTAAGCATATCTTCAATAGTCTGAATTGTCCTTTCGCTTTGACCGTCCGTCTGCGGATGATAAGCCGTACTCATTCTCAACTCGGTGCCCAAACACTCTTGAAAACTCCTCCAAAATCTTGAATTGAATCGAGGGTCTCTATCAGACACTATCGATACTGGAACTCCATGTCGTACTACGATTTCTTTTATATAAATATGAACTAACTTATCTAGCGAGAATCTCTCGTTAATCGGAAGAAAATGCGCAGATTTCGTCATTCGATCCACGATAACCCAGATGGCATCATGGTTAGCTTTTGTTCTAGGCAATCCTACTACAAAGTCCATCGCAATGTGTTCCCACTTCCATTCGGGAATTTCCAATTTGTTTTTCTTGTGATTTCTCTTCTTCTAGCTTCTTCTTCTTCATCTACTTCCTTGTTGTGAGAGTCAACCACAGTAGATAAGATTATCAAATCAATCTCTTGCAGAATTTCAGAATCATCAGGATCTTGAATATTATCAGGAACAACATCAGGATTAGATTCTTCAATTTGATTTGTATTGCAGAGAGTTGATTTTCTTGATTTTCTTCTCAATTCAGGTTCTTCTTCGATATTTCTATCATCACCAAAAGTAGATCTGTCAGGAACTACTAGAGTTTGAATAGGTTCAGGAATTTCTTTAATTCTTAACCCTCTAGACCTTGTCTGTCTAGGTACTATTTGAGTTGAAGAACCTCTTCTACTTCTTCTAGCACCTCTCCTACCTCTGCTTCCTCTACCACTAGTAGAAACAGAATAGCTTTCCATTATCTCTTTTTGTTGTCTCAAGAATTCTTCATTTGAGAGATCTGGATATTCTTCACTTGCTGTAGAGAGTGCTTTTCTGGCAAATAATTGTTGAACTTTTTTATCAGTATGATAAAGAGTAACAATTCTACCATCTTTTGTAGTAAACTTCTGGAATAAATTTGATGCATCTTCAGGATTATCAATAATCACATCTTCATCACCTTCAGGAATTGTAGCAAGAGTATGTCCATGACTAGGTGTCAGGATTTGTTCTTCTGTTAGGATCTGAGATTGCACCAACGTTCTTACTGTCTTAACTCCAGAATCAGAAACATGAGTTGACTGCGTTGTTTGACTTTGTGAAGTTTGAATTGTAGACTTCATAACAGCAGCATCAGAGGTTTCTCCTTGTATCACTTTGTCACTACCATCATCTCCAGTATCATCATCATTATTCCTTAATACTAGATCAGGTGTGCATTTTGTCCGACTAACCTTCTCCCCCTTTTTGACATCAGGATTTGACAATAAATTCAAAATTAAGGAAAGAGAGGCTTTGTAACAGCCCCAAATCCGGGGTTAGGGATTTAGAGTAGTCACGATCCATGTACTCCTTGCCTTACCTGTATTACTCACACCATTCATAATTCACCTGCTCATGACCCCACAATATATGTCTCACACACACACACACAGGTTAGAGTCTCAGAAATGACACCATACAATAACTGCGAAATAAATAATTTTTATTACAATACCCAAAATGTCTTTGAATCTGTCACTGATACAATTTCCAAGTAATGTTACATTACCAACTTAGCCTTCGGATGCTCACAATCCTCTCATACCATTCATATCTATACATAAGTTGAATACCCAAAAGTTGTAGCCTGATTCGATTGGTTCGTACTACTCTCGGGATCACTGCTAGAAACTGTTTATGGAAACGCCTTGCGGGGTATGTGCCGTCCCATTAGCATCCTGCTTCGCTGCTATATAATATATATAAAACAATAGCAAGAGTGAGCGATAGCTCAGCAAGGTAATGAAAGTATGGCATAATTCTGCCTTTAACTCAACCCAGAATAAAGCGGGTATAAGACAATAATTTGTCAAAATATCTCGATACTTAAATTACATCCTTATCGGAATGTAATCCCAAAAATAATACCATTGTTGTATTTCAAATATCAATTTCATAATATTTCTGCAAACTTTTGCTATATTATGAACAAAGTTCTAGTATAAACGATGAGGTTTCAAAGTAAACCAAATATAACCTTTCCGAAAAATATCTGTTATATATGCAGAATATCAACATATAACTTAAAAGATGAAGTTATAAGGTGATTCAGTATAAACAACTCCCGTACCATAACTCATGTTATGTAAGGTATCCACAGAGTCATAACTCATAAATAAAAGATGAAGTTGCATGAATTTATTGTCACTTCATTTCCAAACACTTTTCGACCCCCTACCAACATGATTGGTTCTTCACCCCAATACATGTTGCAGGAATATCCAAATTGGATGATGAACCAATACTGGAGTTGCTACCGCGTCCGCTGTGCCTAACCTTACTATGATCAGTAGCAGGTCGCACCGCTCAAATAGTTTTCTACATGTAGATGGAAGTATCACGACGGTCTGACATTGTCTACCGCCTTACTATGACCTCCCGGCCCATTTGGGGCAATATATAAAAGTTGGATGGGCCCACGCAACTTGACCACTTACACCACTCCTAGTTCAGATGGAATCCATGACTCTGAAACGTAAAGATCGTCCTCCTTTCCCCAAGTGTAACACTTGTTGATACGACTCCACTAAGTAGTTATATCTAGGTTGGAAAGGGAGATTCTCCAATATTTCCCAAGCTATGCTTGTTAATGGATATCGACTTGTTCCATGAATTTACCCCTCGATCATTGAGGTGGTAACAGAACACTAGACTGGCAGCAATTAAATTGCTCCAAGAAAATATCAGTCCCTTGACAGTTTTGAGTTGAGAGTTCAAAAAGAGTAGTAGTCTCTTAAATCAGGTTTCCCATATTTTTGATGGTTGAGCGAACATTTAAATCCTCTTAAGAGACGGATTTAAATGGAAAACATTGTTTTGGGAACCTCTTTGGATTTTTAAAAATAATCAATGATATTGATTAAATAAGTAAACATTAGATGAATATTCGAAATAATATTCCTTACGTAAATACTGATTAAATGAATATTCGAAAATACTATTCATTAAGTAAATATAGATTAAATGAATATTCAAAGATAATATTCATTAAATAAATAAACCTCAAATGAATATTCAAAAATAATATTCATTAAATAAATAACTCTTAAATGAATATTCAAAAGTAATATTCATTAAATAAATAACTCTTAAATGAATATTCAAAAGTAATATTCATTAAATAAATAACTCTTAAATGAATATTCAAAAGTAATATTCATTAAATAATTAACTCTTAAATGAATATTCAAAAGTAATATTCATTAAATAATAAACAATCCTCGAATGGATAATAATAATAATATTCTTAAAGTCCATAATTCTCAAATGAATATAAATAAATAATATTCATTAAATACATACTTAACCCTCGAATAAGTAAGGCTCAAATGAATATTCAGAAGTAATATTCATTAAATAATAAATCTCAAATGAATATTCAAAAGTAATATTCATTAAATAGATAATTAATCCTCGAATAACAGTTACCGGATATCTTTGTTATCATTCCGGAACAAAGCGATTTTAAGAAAACATTTTGAAAATGATATTCATCTAAGTAAACAAATTTAATTAGACGAATAAGGCTTATTTAATCCGTAAATGCTTCCAGAAGTATTTACTAATTAAATAAACACTGGTTTATTGGTGATGTTGCCTTTAGGTTAATTATTGCGAAAATCTTTCTAAAAAGCTCTGTCCGGGTTTTCGAAAATATACCTTACAAAATAACCCTGATACGCTGGCTAAGTTATAAACTCAATACATGCTCTACCCTCTGAGCCTTTCTTATTCCAGTACACAAATACCTACCTTATGATATAAAGTCCCCTTCCACCATACGAAAAGTTTATAAATATATACACCATATAATTCAAGGCGTAGGATCTTAAAAGCATCACCACCCATCAACAGTATTATAAGGTCATGGGATTTTGGTTATCGCACGAGCAGGATTTAATATCATTAACAAGACCAAGGATATACTGGTTTTGATAAGGAAGCACAATATTGGGAAACTTGCAAATATGGATTGAAACTTATTCAACATATTTCATATATTTCAAAATAAATATACTCTGAACGATCGAGTATGCATACATAACTTGCATCTAGTATATGCATACTTCAAAATATGGTTTTTAGAAACTTGCCTGATGCTCGAGAAGTGATAGGGGTTCGCGACGATGCCGGACAATCTATACAAAGTGAAACGAAAACACACGGTTAATCCCCTCGATAAACCACTTATAACTCAATGCTTAAACACGTAAGCGAAACACAACCAAGGAATTACTAACTCGTTATAGGCTCATACTAAGTCCATGTTATTTGTCAAATTCTTATATCATAAGTTTGGTTCGAAATCCATTCTCAAATCCAAGTTATGCTTAACCATTTGGAACCTTGGTTTCTAAGTCTCGTTTTCAGTGGTTTTCACTTGCGAGACCCTGACTAAAACATTTTTATAAAATCGAAAAATAATCTTTTTAATACGAATCCTTTTCGTGAGCCTTCCAAACAGTCTCTAGTATTATTCCTCAAAGTTTCACATTTTAATATGGCTCCGAAGTGGTCCAAATATAGACTCAAAGTTGCTGACCAGAGATGGGTCGTTCTTCCGAACGGCGTTTACTAAAACTCACTTTTCTCTTAAACCGTTCGGCCAAATTAGGCGAACCACATATCATTACGAAGCTTATAACATAAACTACACAATCATGGGCAGTAGGACTCAAGGGTCGAGCTCTAACAGAGGAAAAACAGGGAACCAATCAGTAGGTAAAAATTTGGGCATTACGACGGCTATAAATCGGACGTTCCAAAAATCATAATCATCAAACCAAGCCACACCGGGCATCCATACATCTTAAACACATGATTCTCATCTCCACAAGTCCAGGGGTATCATACTTTAACATCTTAATCAACAAATGGCTAAACCAACTACAAGATCATGCTAACATGCTTATATTAACACTATAATCTCAACTAAGCTAACAATCATCAAGAACATCCACAAAACTCAAAGTCAACTAAGGGTTCATGGGGTTAATACCTTACTTGGAGTGTATGATCACGTAGTAAGCCTTGTCTAGCCCTTAGATTTCCTTGACCAAGCTTAGATCATCAAAAGAAGTCAAGAAATCAAAGTTAGTTATTGAAAGTTACTATTCATCTGTTCAAAGAACTGCCCAAACGAGGTCCTTACCCTGCTTTTCTGGGCGAGGTTTCTAAAGCGTAGTTGTAGAGCATCTCCATGGCTTTCCAACAAGCTATAGAACGCAAGATTTCATTTAGAAATGAGAGAGATACGGCCGTTTGAAAATCGGTGCAGAAACTGCCAAGATCATGGCAGTTTGGATTCTTCAACTTGGGGAGACGATTTGACTAGGCTATACTCCTTGAATTGCTATGAAATCTTGAACGCATGTTATATATGGAGTGAAGAAGCTGTGGTTAAAGTTTGGTGATTTTATCATGGTTGGAAATGGAGTTATGGATTTTTCTTTGGAGGGTGCTCTAGCTGATCAGTTTTGGAGAATTTTGTGTTTCTCTTGCTTTTCTTTTCTTCTTTTCTTTTTGTTTTGAGTAAAAGATAAGAATGCTGATATTTTGTTAAGTGGTGAGTCATAGGGACACATGTCGATCAGTGGGGTATCATGGTGGCAAGCAGGGACACGTGTCGCGCATGCACGCGTTTGGTTAAAGTAGCTTTACTGGTTCGTTTCCTTTCACATGGATGATCCAAATATTGCATTTCTCGAATTAATCTTGTTATATGTTACTTCCATGTCTATATTTAATCTTGTCATAATTTCAATCCTTAATCCATGATTCGTTCGCTTAATCGCTTAATCTCATTATAAAGTATCAGCGGTTTCTAGAACATTCGTTTCACTGTCCCAGTGGTTTTCGTTCTAAATTCTCAAATCAAATATAATAAAATTCCAAAATATTAAATCCTCAAATCCTCAATTTTTAATATCTCATTTCTTGAATATAATAATATATAATTCGCTGTCCGGTCAAATATTTCACCAAAATAAAATTTGGAATTTCTGAATTCCGATCGTCTTTGCATTCACTTATTTACTCCGTAGATCACTAATATGACTTCGGAATATCCACACTACGTCTCGTACATAGGTGGCATGAAAATTTTTGTTAATCCTCAAAATCACTATTCATCCACCAAATTCACTATTCACTGATGCACTTAATCATAATAAGAAAAGTTTTAATTAATCCAAAAATTCGGGTTATTACAGTCTCCCCTCCTTAAAAGGATTCCGTCCCGGAATCAACTTAGGCATAACTGGGGGTACTTCTCTCCCGTTGCACTTTCTAACTCCCAGGTGGATTCTTCCACCTCTTGTTTCTCCACAAACCTCTCACTAGATTGGCAACCTCGTCTCTTAGCACTTGTTCTTTTCTATCCGTGATTTCCACAGGTTGCTCTTTGTAAGTCAGACCAGGTTGTATATCTACCTGCTCGTACTCTACATATGTCGGGCATCTATAGTATACTGACGTAGCATTGACACCTGAACCCCGTTATGACCATTCTACAAGTTTGGGGGGTAAGGCTAGCTCGTAGGCCACCTTCCTGACGCATTTTAAAATCTCAGATGGCCCAATGAATCTCGGGCTCGACTTCCCTTTCTTTTCAAATCTCATTAATTCTTTCCATGGAGATACCTTTAGCATCACGAATCGCTAACCTCATATTCTCTATCTTGTTTGTACAGAAATACACTAGCATAAACTTGATTGTCATTCATCAACTTGCCATTTAGCTTATCAATAGCAGTACTATCTCTATACTCGCGGGCTTAGTCCGTATACTTTCTCTGTCTGTCTTGGCTATTACTAGCCGCTTGTTGGTGAAATCTTTTGCCTTTCTAGTTTGTCGGATTAACTTGGGTTTTGTGTAAAATCTCATCCTTTAATTCCCGATCCTTCGGAATCCATCTATGTCTCATTTTCATTAAGGGCATCGGCCACCACATTGGCCTTCCCCGGATGGTAGTGTATCTCACAGTCATAATTCTAGGTCAATTCTAGCCATTTCTCCATCTCATGTTATCTACTATCACGGATAACTGAAAGCCACTTCATTACATTCCATCAAAATTTGTGGGTGCACTAATCAACCCCAAAACAACTTCGCTGAAAACTCTAAGTGTCTATTCCTAGTATGAATCGCAGTCTTGGGTATATCCTCGAATTTAACTTCCAACTGGTAATATCCAGTTCTTAAATAAATTTGGAAATACACAGCGTTCTTCCGCTGATCAAACAATCATTTACAAGGGTACCTATTCTCCATGTCGAACTCATACAACTCTCGAGGTTCGATGCATAATCTTGTGTTAACATCTTTCTTTCTTACAACAACACCAGGGTTCTCCATGGTGGTACACGGGGTCTTATCATACCCTTATACAACAACTCTTGTAACTTAGTCACTAACCCTTTCATTCCCATTGTACTCTGAATACTCGGTATTCATTCTCATGTCATCCAAATCGATATCTGGTAGCTTATTAAAACCTTGTACAATCTCCCAAAACCATTTTAGTTCCCTTTATACTTGGTATCTCTTTCCTTGGCGTCAACCATAAGAGCTAATTAAGCCTCGTATTTCTGGCGTAATAGTTTCTTAGTCGGAACTATATTCAAGAATCTCTGAATCTGTCTCCATCCTTTATTTATTACTCTCTCTCTCTTACAATCAGTCTGGGCTCCATTGGGTGTCAACCAATCCATCCTTATAATAATATCAACTTCTCCCAAGTCACAATACCAGCTCCCTCTGACTCCATCGCCAGTACTTATCTTGCTAACCCAGAGGTAGTGTCCATTCGTAAACAACTCCTCCAAAATCTCAATTCCATTATAGGGCATCTATCTAACACCGTTGTCACTGGAGTACACGACACATCGCTATTCCTTTCACATATGTCGATTGACACGCTTTCCATTATCATAACATCCTTGGGAGAATAAATCAATTTCGTTGATACGTCACCAACATTCTATTCGTCTTAGGGATTCGCTCCTGTCATAGGAGATTTCGTTGCGAATCTAATTCCTATCAGCGAAATTTTTTTTTTTTTTTTTTTTGTGACTTATTTGACCTGGTTGGCCTCCCTTTGAAATTCAATAAAGATAACAAGAATCATGGAGCTTTGAAAAGATAGCTCCCATATCAAGGAAAACGTCACACACTGGTGATCATAAGGTTATGAGTTTTAAGGTAACCTTATTGGAGGTAAGAGAATTTACCGAGAGATCAACATGATCATAAGAACTCAACGTTGCGTGCCTCGATTGAGACATTACTAAAGGTAATTAGCCTTCTTGTATTTCACAACTCACAAGTGATGGCGTCCCATCCGACTTCTATCACATAGACAGATAGTCCTTGTAACCCCTATAAGTATAGGGTTGTTCGTCTCAGTGGGAGTTGAAAAGTATGAAAGCAATTCGAGATCAATTTAACGATTATCGCCTCTCGACAATATTTCTCAAAGGAACACCTTGAATTAAAATTGAACAGATTCCAAAGGTGCGGTTTCCAAAGAAAATACAAAGAAAAGAATAACCAAAAAGATACTGGTACTTAACAAACAAGTGGTGAGGTATCACCATGGGGTCATTCATTATTTGAAGAAAAGTGAAAGCTTAAATAACATCATTTGACAGGGCTTCAAAAACCTGAAAGTAGGCATCGTGACAGCCTCTAACACAATTGAAATTAATTATGATTTAACACAAGTGTTATAAAATAACTTCGAAGAGGGAATATACCCTTTATCAGAATTCTTTCTTGGAAAGAGGTCAAGATAGATCATAGATTGGGGAAATATCCCACATAATCTGCAAAGGGGGAGGGTACTACCAAGGTCTCTACGGATGCCTTTTATGTCGGCTCCTCTAATGGATAATCGTTCAATTCCAAAGCTTTTCTTTTCCACGCGCCCTAAGGTGTTTGATACTTACGTCATTGCCGACTTATAATAGTTGCTAAGGATCCAACCATCGACCTTTGCAATCGCAGGGAATTCTATTCGATTAGGCGCAAACATCTCAAGTAAGCGTTCTGTTCTATAAGAAGACTTCGATACCGTTGTCGCCCATAGCAATGACAATTCCATATGTCGACTAGGCGGTACTCCGGAGGATCGTTAGAAACTACAAACTTAAATTCGGTCTCTATTTCAATCATCTTTATACCCAAAATTTTCCTTGAGATAATAAAATCCCTCAATGATGTAATAGACACTATTTCCAGTGGAATCACTGGTCGTGGGGGATTGAAATCTCATAGCCCAAAACAATTCCTTACACTATTCTAGGCAACTAAGTACCCTTAATCGTTCGTGAAAATCTGAACATCTTGGTTCTTACGTATGCCGCCTCCTTATGGGCAACTATAACCGACTACGGGTAACAGGTTTCGTTCAAGTCGAATCAATCCACTGATACTGGCTGTACTGCCTCTACCTCTTCTGCTTTGGAGACTCTACTCCATTTTCTTTGTCATATCTCTTGATGAATCATGAACGATCCTTAAAACTCTCGTTTCGTCACTTATTTGTCCTCTGAAGGTTCGTCTGGTCCTATTATACGACCTCAAGTAACATACTACATCTTTATCAATCAACACGTTCTCTACAAGATTCTTTCCTTGACCCACCATGGGGTCTTCCTCTAGATCCTCCTATGGATCTTCCTTTATCGGGTCTCCGTCCATTTCAAGGAACGCATCATCAATTGCCTACTCGAAGGCCTCAGGGTCTGGTATCTCAGAATCCCATCAATCTATAACTCATACGAATCGAGGTGACTAATCATGAAGTCCTAAGTACGGTTTCCCAGAAGAAGTCCCCTCTCGGGCTTCATCTTAAACAGTCAGGGTCGTGTCCTCTAACCCGACTACGAATTCAATTTAGGCTCTAGATGTTCTTATCATTCTTAAGGGTATTGTAAGACTCGATCTCCTATCGTTTCTGAGGACTGTAACCTAACGCTCTGATACCATTTCTGTAACAGCCCCAAATCCGGGGTCAGGGATTTAGAGTAGTCACGATCCATGTACTCCTTGCCTTACCTGTATTACTCACACCATTCATAATTCACCTGCTCATGACCCCACAATATATGTCTCACACACACACACAGGTTAGAGTCTCAGAAACAACACCATACAATAACTGCGAAATAAATAATTTTTATTACAATACCCAAAATGTCTTTGAATCTGTCACTGATACAATTTCCAAGTAATGTTACATTACCAACTTAGCCTTCGGATGCTCACAATCCTCTCATACCATTCATATCTATACATAAGTTGAATACCCAAAAGCTGTAGCCTGATTCGATTGGTTCGTACTACTCTCGGGATCACTGCTAGAAACTGTTTATGGAAACGCCTTGCGGGGTATGTGCCGTCCCATTAGCATCCTGCTTCGCTGCTATATAATATATATAAAACAATAGCAAGAGTGAGCGATAGCTCAGCAAGGTAATGAAAGTATGGCATAATTCTGCCTTTAACTCAACCCAGAATAAAGCGGGTATAAGACAATAATTTGTCAAAATATCTCGATACTTAAATTACATCCTTATCGGAATGTAATCCCAAAAATAATACCATTGTTGTATTTCAAATATCAATTTCATAATATTTCTGCAAACTTTTGCTATATTATGAACAAAGTTCTAGTATAAACGATGAGGTTTCAAAGTAAACCAAATATAACCTTTCCGAAAAATATCTGCTATATATGCAGAATATCAACATATAACTTAAAAGATGAAGTTATAAGGTGATTCAGTATAAACAACTCCCTTACCATAACTCATGTTATGTAAGGTATCCACAGAGTCATAACTCATAAATAAAAGATGAAGTTGCATGAATTTATTGTCACTTCATTTCCAAACACTTTTCGACCCCCTACCAACATGATTGGTTCTTCACCCCAATACATGTTGCAGGAATATCCAAATTGGATGATGAACCAATACTGGAGTTGCTACCGCGTCCGCTGTGCCTAACCTTACTATGATCAGTAGCAGGTCGCACCGCTCAAATAGTTTTCTACATGTAGATGGAAGTATCACGACGGTCTGACATTGTCTACCGCCTTACTATGACCTCCCGGCCCATTTGGGGCAATATATAAAAGTTGGATGGGCCCACGCAACTTGACCACTTACACCACTCCTAGTTCAGATGGAATCCATGACTCTGAAACGTAAAGATCGTCCTCCTTTCCCCAAGTGTAACACTTGTTGATACGACTCCACTAAGTAGTTATATCTAGGTTGGAAAGGGAGATTCTCCAATATTTCCCAAGCTATGCTTGTTAATGGATATCGACTTGTTTCATGAATTTACCCCTCGATCATTGAGGTGGTAACATAACACTAGACTGGCAGCAATTAAATTGCTCCAAGAAAATATCAGTCCCTTGACAGTTTTGAGTTGAGAGTTCAAAAAGAGTAGTAGTCTCTTAAATCAGGTTTCCCATATTTTTGATGGTTGAGCGAACATTTAAATCCTCTTAAGAGATGGATTTAAATGGAAAACATTGTTTTGGGAACCTCTTTGGATTTTTAAAAATAATCAATGATATTGATTAAATAAGTAAACATTAGATGAATATTCGAAATAATATTCCTTACGTAAATACTGATTAAATGAATATTCGAAAATACTATTCATTAAGTAAATATAGATTAAATGAATATTCAAAGATAATATTCATTAAATAAATAAACCTCAAATGAATATTCAAAAATAATATTCATTAAATAAATAACTCTTAAATGAATATTCAAAAGTAATATTCATTAAATAAATAACTCTTAAATGAATATTCAAAAGTAATATTCATTAAATAAATAACTCTTAAATGAATATTCAAAAGTAATATTCATTAAATAATTAACTCTTAAATGAATATTCAAAAGTAATATTCATTAAATAATAAACAATCCTCGAATGGATAATAATAATAATATTCTTAAAGTCCATAATCCTCAAATGAATATAAATAAATAATATTCATTAAATACATACTTAACCCTCGAATAAGTAAGGCTCAAATGAATATTCAGAAGTAATATTCATTAAATAATAAATCTCAAATGAATATTCAAAAGTAATATTCATTAAATAGATAATTAATCCTCGAATAACAGTTACCGGATATCTTTGTTATCATTCCGGAACAAAGCGATTTTAAGAAAACATTTTGAAAATGATATTCATCTAAGTAAACAAATTTAATTAGACGAATAAGGCTTATTTAATCCGTAAATGCTTCCAGAAGTATTTACTAATTAAATAAACACTGGTTTATTGGTGATGTTGCCTTTAGGTTAATTATTGCGAAAATCTTTCTAAAAAGCTCTGTCCGGGTTTTCGAAAATATACCTTACAAAATAACCCCGATACGCTGGCTAAGTTATAAACTCAATACATGCTCTACCCTCTGAGCCTTTCTTATTCCAGTACACAAATACCTACCTTATGATATAAAGTCCCCTTCCACCATACGAAAAGTTTATAAATATATACACCATATAATTCAAGGCGTAGGATCTTAAAAGCATCACCACCCATCAACAGTATTATAAGGTCATGGGATTTTGGTTATCGCACGAGCAGGATTTAATATCATTAACAAGACCAAGGATATACTGGTTTTGATAAGGAAGCACAATATTGGGAAACTTGCAAATATGGATTGAAACTTATTCAACATATTTCATATATTTCAAAATAAATATACTCTGAACGATCGAGTATGCATACATAACTTGCATCTAGTATATGCATACTTCAAAATATGGTTTTTAGAAACTTGCCTGATGCTCGAGAAGTGATAGGGGTTCGCGACGATGCCGGACAATCTATACAAAGTGAAACGAAAACACACGGTTAATCCCCTCGATAAACCACTTATAACTCAATGCTTAAACACGTAAGCGAAACACAACCAAGGAATTACTAACTCGTTATAGGCTCATACTAAGTCCATGTTATTTGTCAAATTCTTATATCATAAGTTTGGTTCGAAATCCATTCTCAAATCCAAGTTATGCTTAACCATTTGGAACCTTGGTTTCTAAGTCTCGTTTTCAGTGGTTTTCACTTGCGAGACCCTGACTAAAACATTTTTATAAAATCGAACAATAATCTTTTTAATACGAATCCTTTTCGTGAGCCTTCCAAACAGTCTCTAGTATTATTCCTCAAAGTTTCACATTTTAATATGGCTCAGAAGTGGTCCAAATATAGACTCAAAGTTGCTGACCAGAGATGGGTCGTTCTTCCGAACGGCGTTTACTAAAACTCACTTTTCTCTTAAACCGTTCGGCCAAATTAGGCGAACCACATATCATTACGAAGCTTATAACATAAACTACACAATCATGGGCAGTAGGACTCAAGGGTCGAGCTCTAACAGAGGAAAAACAGGGAACCAATCAGTAGGTAAAAATTTGGGCATTACGACGGCTATAAATCGGACGTTCCAAAAATCATAATCATCAAACCAAGCCACACCGGGCATCCATACATCTTAAACACATGATTCTCATCTCCACAAGTCCAGGGGTATCATACTTTAACATCTTAATCAACAAATGGCTAAACCAACTACAAGATCATGCTAACATGCTTATATTAACACTATAATCTCAACTAAGCTAACAATCATCAAGAACATCCACAAAACTCAAAGTCAACTAAGGGTTCATGGGGTTAATACCTTACTTGGAGTGTATGATCACGTAGTAAGCCTTGTCTAGCCCTTAGATTTCCTTGACCAAGCTTAGATCATCAAAAGAAGTCAAGAAATCAAAGTTAGTTATTGAAAGTTACTATTCATCTGTTCAAAGAACTGCCCAAACGAGGTCCTTACCCTGCTTTTCTGGGCGAGGTTTCTAAAGCGTAGTTGTAGAGCATCTCCATGGCTTTCCAACAAGCTATAGAACGCAAGATTTCATTTAGAAATGAGAGAGATACGGCCGTTTGAAAATCGGTGCAGAAACTGCCAAGATCATGGCAGTTTGGATTCTTCAACTTGGGGAGACGATTTGACTAGGCTATACTCCTTGAATTGCTATGAAATCTTGAACGCATGTTATATATGGAGTGAAGAAGCTGTGGTTAAAGTTTGGTGATTTTATCATGGTTGGAAATGGAGTTATGGATTTTTCTTTGGAGGGTGCTCTAGCTGATCAGTTTTGGAGAATTTTGTGTTTCTCTTGCTTTTCTTTTCTTCTTTTCTTTTTGTTTTGAGTAAAAGATAAGAATGCTGATATTTTGTTAAGTGGTGAGTCATAGGGACACATGTCGATCAGTGGGGTATCATGGTGGCAAGCAGGGACACGTGTCGCGCATGCACGCGTTTGGTTAAAGTAGCTTTACTGGTTCGTTTCCTTTCACATGGATGATCCAAATATTGCATTTCTCGAATTAATCTTGTTATATGTTACTTCCATGTCTATATTTAATCTTGTCATAATTTCAATCCTTAATCCATGATTCGTTCGCTTAATCGCTTAATCTCATTATAAAGTATCAGCGGTTTCTAGAACATTCGTTTCACTGTCCCAGTGGTTTTCGTTCTAAATTCTCAAATCAAATATAATAAAATTCCAAAATATTAAATCCTCAAATCCTCAATTTTTAATATCTCATTTCTTGAATATAATAATATATAATTCGCTGTCCGGTCAAATATTTCACCAAAATAAAATTTGGAATTTCTGAATTCCGATCGTCTTTGCATTCACTTATTTACTCCGTAGATCACTAATATGACTTCGGAATATCCACACTACGTCTCGTACATAGGTGGCATGAAAATTTTTGTTAATCCTCAAAATCACTATTCATCCACCAAATTCACTATTCACTGATGCACTTAATCATAATAAGAAAAGTTTTAATTAATCCAAAAATTCGGGTTATTACAGGCTTGAATGTCAGTTACCTTAGTATCCAGAGAATCAATCCTTCTGTTGATGGAGGTTTGTTCAAAAATGACAGATTTCACTTGGGATTCTACTACCCTTAGCTGAAAAGTAGTAGGCACCTTTGTAAAATTTTGAGAAATACCATTCCTCACCAACTCAGTTGAATTCTTGATAGAATCAATCTCACTTTTCAGGCTTTTGGAGAACAGAGTTGTATCCTTCAGATGATTCTTCAAGTCTTGAATCTCTATAGATTTCGCTGCATCATAGGCATGTTCCAAAGCAGAAGAATAACTTACAGATTCAGCAGATCTGTACCATGAATTGTTCCATTCATTCTGTCTAAGTGCCTCAGCAGGATTAAAGGAAGGAATAGAAAAATCTTGTCTCTGATCTTTCCCAGTGGAAGCTTTGCCAGCCATATATGTACTTGATGAACCAAAATTAGTTCCAAGACTAACTTTGAGTGCTGTAGCAAGCTGTTCCTTCTCTTTTCGATTCTCATCATTATCACTATCATCAGAGTCATCATCATCAGTACTATGAGTAACATCAGGATCAGGAATAGCTATACCTTTCATTTTATCCTGTGAATCTGTGATAGGATAATCCATTGGTCTTGAACGAAGTGGTTGTATCAGGATAGGCTCAGCATCAGAAGCACCACTAGCGTCAGGATGAACACCGTCAGGATTTGATATGCTTGCATCAGTATTAGCTACCAATAGTTCTTGTGGAGCTTGAGGTTCAGAAGCTGCTTCAACACTTTGAGTCAAAGGTTCTTGTGTGCTTCCCTCATTGACAGTGTCCTCGACCAATCTTTGAACTTCATCTGCACCAGAAATCCCTTGAGCTGTGTCAGGAAATTTCTCAGAAACTGTAGCTTGGCCTGCATCTTCACTTTGAGAAGATGGTTCTTGTGTAGCTGGAATGTTGATGTCTGCATTCTCCCTTTGAGAAAATGGTTCTTGTGTGACCATTCCACTAGCTAAGCCTTCACCCAAACTTTGATTGAGTGGTTCTTGTGTGGCTGGATCATCAGAAAGAGCTGCTGAACCACTTTGAGATTCAGGTTCTTGTGGGCTTGATCCTTTCAGTTTCTTCTGTCTCTGATAGACTAACTCTTCTGCCTTCCTTAGTTTTTCCATTGGATGTTTTATCCCAAGATTGGAAGCAGCAGCACCATACTTCTCCCATGAAATATCAACATGTCTTTTTGTTGGAGAGTCCTGTGCTGGAGAGTCTGAAATAGAAACCACTTGACTTGGTGCAGCATCAGGAATACTAACATCAGGATCTGCTTGAGCAGTAGAAACTGATTGCTCATTCAGAATAGAAGTGTCCTGTACATCAGTATCCTGCTTCTTTTCTAAAGGAATTTGATACCTGCCCTTAGTTAATCTTCGTTTCTTCTGTGGTGTAGACAATGAAACCACAGCTGCAGTAGCAGTATCAGCAACTTCCTTATTCACATTCATTATAGAGGATATAGGTAAATCATCCTCTGAATCAGTCTCATCCCTGAGAACTAATTTTCTTTTAACAGAAATAGCCTCAACATCTTTTGCAGCTTTCTTCACCAGGACCCCTTTTACACCCCCTTGTAACTTCTTTTTAGTGACTGGTGTAGAGGAAAAATCCTTTGAACCTGATTGCCATCCTGACACATCAGTTCTAGCTGACTTCTTTGATTTTTCAACTAAAGTCTTTTGAGAGACAATAGAGGTGGATGTTGACTGTTTATTCTGTTTGGGAGGCATGCTTGGGTTAGGAACAAGGTGTGATTGGCCTTGACCCATAGCATTAGAAATTAAACCATAATGAGTAGGCATTTTCCTATGTAAGAAAAACCTAACCTCATCAGGAATAAAAGCATTGCCTATAAAACTGTTTGCCTTATCAGGATTGAAAAACGCAAAAAAATTTAATATGAAGTAAAATAAAATTTTATTTATGAAAACAAAATTTATTTTGACAATCCTGATAAATGCTGTTTTGAAAAAAAATGATTACAAAATAAATAGCATAATACCCATGTAACCATTCTTACCAATTAACGAGGCAAAGTAATTATGAGAAACTGAACAGTCGCCTCGATATTGAGAAAATGACCTGCATCCTTAACACACATTCTCTATAAAAGAGAACTGTGAAACATAACATCATCTATCTATTAAAACACAAACCCTCTCCATAGAAAAACTTACGAAAACCTTTCACCTTCTTTGTTTTTCAATGGCTGCCAACCAACAACCAAATGACTTACCTGATCAAGAACTCGATGAATTAGAAATAATCTGGCAGGAGTTGGATCAGGTGCTTGCAGAAATTGCAGAAGATGAAGAGCCTCAACCAGTTCCTGACCCTCAGGAACACGAAGCCTTTGTTAACGCAATGGCCGATGTGCTTTGGCACAATTTCCAGCAGGCCAATCCTGACTGGAATCCTCTTGACAATCTCATATTTGTCAAGGATGAAGAGGATGAAGACGATGAGGATGATGAAGAGGATGAGGATGAAGAGCTCGTACGAGAGCTTGAGAGGAGGAAAAAGAAAATCTTGGATGCTCGCAGGTCTTGCAAGTTGGAGGCTTGGAAGAGTCCCGGTGATCATGGGGACGAGCCACCTTCAAGTGCATCTGCTCCCCTCCTTGTCCTTTAAGGATGGAACAAGAGATCTTCCAATCCTGATGGACTGTGAAGCTGCTCAGGAGCGTTCATGCTTATTTGCAGGGCACGTGTTCCTGAGTAGAAAAATAGACTAGGAAAAAATATGTAATTTCCATTTTCATTTGTAATGAATCTTCAAGAATTAATGAAATATGTCTATTTTCTCAACTGTTTTCTTTCTGTACTTGCCTACACAATTTGTTAGTAACACTGATATTGACATGTAAAATGACGAATAGTAAACTCTGATTGAAATATAATTGAAATTGAGAATTAAGACTGAAAACTTAATCAAAGACTAAGTAAAAATCTTATTTTCCAGAGTTTACTAGAAGTGTTGATGACAAATTAGCATAGAACCTCTGGTTTTCATACCAGCTTCAATATCTGAGCATCAGGATTTGATCAGTTGACTTCCTGTTAGGATTCAATATCTGAACCATGAAACTAGTCTTCCACCCAAAAACTGACAGCTTCCTGAAGTACTTTTCCTGTCTATTTTGCATCTTGCAAAATCAGCATCTGAATAACCACACAACCCAAAATCTGATTCCCTTGCATACCAAAGGCCAAGTGAAGGAGTGCCTTTGAGATATCTGAAAATTCTTTTGACTGCAATCAGATGAGGTTCTATAGGTTTTGCTTGAAATCTTGCACACAGACAGGTTGCAAACATGATATCTGGTCTACTTGCAGTGAGATACAATAAAGAGCCAATCATTCCTCTGTAGTGAGTTACATCTACCTCAGCACCTTGATCAGGATCAAGTTTGGTAGCTGTAGCTATGGGAGTTGTAGCAGGAGAACTATCTTGCATGTTAAACCTTGTCAATAAATTCCTTGTATATTTAGACTGATTGATAAAAATCCCTTCATCGGTCTGTTTAACTTGAAGACCAAGAAAGTAACTCATTTCTCCCATCATGCTCATTTGATATCTTGACTGCATAAGCTTAGAAAACTTTTCACATAGCTTATTGTTTGTTGACCCAAAAATGATATCATCAACATAAATCTGAACTAACAACAAGTCCTTACCATGATTCAAATAAAATAGAGTTTTATCAATAGCACCTCTTTTGAATCCACTTTCCAGTAAGAATAGAGCTAAGGTTTCATACCATGCTCTTGGAGCTTGCTTTAGTCCATAAAGTGCCTTATCCAATCTGTAGACATGATCTGGATATTTAGGATCAATAAAACCAGGAGGTTGCTCAACATAGACTTATTCCTCCAGTTCTCCATTTAAGAAAGCACTTTTAACATCCATCTGGAAAACCTTGAATTTCTTATGAGCTGCAGAAGCAAGAAATATCCTGATGGCTTCTAATCTTGCAACAGGAGCAAAAGTTTCATCATAGTCAATTCCCTCTTGTTGAGAATACCCCTTTGCAACTAGTCTAGCTTTGTTTCTGATTATTACTCCATCAGAATCAGTCTTGTTCTTGAAAATCCACTTTGTACCAACAATTGATCTATTCTTTGGTCTTGGTACCAGTTTCCAGACTTCATTTCTTTCAAATTCATTCAGTTCCTCTTGCATTGCAGTAACCCAATCAGCATCTTTAAGTGCATCTTCAACTTTCTTTGGCTCCTCCTTGGATAGAAAGTTATTATATAGACATTCATTCTGAGTTGCACTTCTTGTTTGAACACCTGCATCAGGATCTCCAATGATCAAATCAGGAGTATGACTTGTAGTCCATTTCCTTGCTGGTGGTAAATCGGTCCTTGAAGTAGATGCTCCCCTGGATTGGTGTTATCTTGATTTGAAGAATTTGCTTGATTTGAAGCTCCCCCTGAATTATTGTTATCTCCTCCTGATAAGTTATCAGGATCATCACTTGAATCAGTATCTGAAGAATTCTGTCCTGATGATTGATTTGACTCTGAACTTGTAGCAGAATACTGTTGCTCCCCCTCAACATTAGCACTACTAGAAGTATCACTATTGATTGCATCATCAGTATTAGCACCATCAGTATCTGGTGTGTCATCAGGATTTGGTGACCCATCAGGATCTGATGAATTGACAGGATCTGATTCACTTTCTTCAGGTTCCTTGGTAGCTTCATTTTCAAAAATCAATCTATCATGAGAGTCTTCATTGATTCCAGTTATCTTCTTGTCATCAAAAGATACATGTATTGACTCCATGACAGTTCTTGTTCTCAAATTAAAAACTCTGAAGGCTCTTGATGCATGATAGCCTATGAAAATTCCTTCATCATCCTTTGTTTCAAATTTCCCTAGCTGTTCAGGATGAGTTCTGAGAACAAAACATTTACAGCCAAACACATGCAGATGCTTCAGACTTGGTTTCTTCTCCTTGAGTGACTGATAAGGAGTACTACCATACTTGTTTATTAATGTGAGATTTTGAGTATAGCATGTTGTGTTGACTGCTTCTGCCCAGAAATATGTAGGTAATTTAGCTTCTTCCAACATAGTTCTGCCAGCTTCAATAAGAGTTCTATTTTTCCTTTCAACTACTCCATTTTGCTGGGGTGTGCCAGGAGCAGAGAATTGTTGAATGATTCCTTTGTATTTGCAGAACTCTTCCATCTTTGAATTCTAAAATTCAGTACCATTATCACTTCTCAGTATCTTGACTTTGTACTTTGTGGTTGTCTCAATCATTCTCACATGATCCAACAGAACTTCAGGAGTCTCATCTTTTCTGTGCAGAAAATACACCCAGGTGAATCTAGAATATTCATCAACAATTACAAGAGTGTACCTTTTCTTACTGATGGACATGATGTTGACTGGACCAAATAGATCAAGATGTAGCATGTGATATGGTTCTTCAATAGAGGATTCTGATTTACTCTGGAATGATGTCCTACTCTGTTTTGCTTTCTGACATGCATCACAGAGTCCATCAGGAGTATACAAAACTTTAGGTAATCCTCTCACTAAATCTTTCTTAACCAACTCATTTATATTGCTGAAGTTGAGATGAGAAAGCTTCTTGTGCCAATTCCAACTTTCATCTACTGATACTTTACTGATCAGACAGGTAGGAGAGTCATCAGTATTTGATTGAATGTTGGATTCATATATGTTACCATGCTTGTAGCCAGTCAGAGCTATCTTTTCTGTTGTTTTACTGACTACTTCACAATGTGTGGAATAGAAGTGGACATGATAACCTCTGTCAGTGATTTGACTAATACTCAACAAGTTGTGTTTCAGTCCTTTCACTAGAGCTACTTTTTCAATAATGACATTTCCAATGATTATATTGCCATATCCCAAAGTTTGTCCAATGTTGCCATCTCCATAAGACACAGTTGGGCCAGCTTTTTCCTCATATTCTGATAACAGGGCTTTGTTTCCAGTCATGTGCACAGAACATCCACTATCCATGACTAACACATTTTTCTTTTTACCCTGCATCAGAATTCCAAAACATTAATTAGAATGTTTAGGAACCCACACTTGTTGGGTCCCTTTGTCATGCATTTTATTAACATTCACAGCAGAAGACTTTCTGACCTTAGCAGTCCTGACAGGATTTACTCCATCAGGATTTGCTTTGTCAGTATCAGTATTAACAAAAGCATGTTCCAACTTGACATTCTTAATGCTACCAAAGTTTGCACTATTTTTATCAATCTTAGGCAATGGATCATAAAAGTTATAGTACAACTCATGATAATCTTTACAAGTATAAATAGAATGCCATATACTACCACAATTAAAACAGGAATTCTGTGGTTTATAAAATACTGATCTACTCCTGACATCAGAAATAGGAATTTTAGTACTTTTCTTGTTACTCTTCTTACAATCAATAGCAAGATGATTAGAGTTACCACAGTTAAAACAACACTTTCTAGGTGCATTTGGGATATATTTGTAACCATTTTCTTTATTGATCCCAACTTTACCATTCCTGTTTCTCTTAATAGTAGCTTCCTTTTTCTTATCTGTCACCTCACAGATTTTATCCTTAAGCTGTTTCTGAGACAATAGTCCTACATTCTTAGTGACTTTATTCATGACAGGTTTAGACTTTATAATTTTAATTCCTTGAGTAGAGGTAGATCCCTTTTCAAAAGTAGAATTGGAATCCTTACCAAAAACAAAATTAACAGGAGTAATCTTAGATTTGGTTGCGTCTATAACATGTCTATAGGTCTTTGGACTGACTGTCTCATCAATGACAATTTTCTCTTTCAATTTCTTATCCTCATCTGACTTATATCCTAGACACTCTTTCCAATTCTTAGAGGTATTAATCTCATGAAATTTCCTACCAGAGTCTGTCCAGGTTCTGATTTTCTCATTAGCATATTCAAGTTCCTTTTCAAGAGAAGTACATTTAGATTTCATCTCTAAGTACATGTGTTTAGCATTATCACATTCTTTTTGTACTTCTTGCATACGAGAAAATTCAGCTTCTAATATGTCATTCATTTTTCTAAGTTCAGACATCTCAGATAAGATCCTAGTATTTTCAGCAGTTTGACTTCTAAAGCTAATATGTAATGACTTTAGAAAACGTCTTAACTCAGAAGCATTATCAGTATCAAAATCAAAGCTAGTATTTAGTACCTTATCATCAGGAGCAGCAATTACATCAGCATTGGCCATTAGAGCATAGTTGACTACCTCAATATCAGATTCTGAGGAAGAGTCCATCCAATCCTTGCTTGATGTGATAAATGCCTTTGTCTTCTTGCACTCAGAAGCAAAGTGACCCATACCATTACACTTGTAGCATCTAACCTTTGACTTGTCAAATTTGCTACCCTTGCTATCCTTTTTGATATACTTGTCTTTGTCTGCATTGAAAGCCTTTTTCTGAAAGTTGCCTTGTCTTCTACTCTTCCTGAACTTCATCCTTCTGAAGTTTCTGACAAACATAGCAACCATCTCTTCCATGTCTGAGTCAGAAGAATCATCATCAGTATTGGCATCAGGATTGCCATCAGTGTCTGATGAAGAGTCATCAGGATCTGACTCAACTATTCTTGATTTACTTCTAGAGACCTCCATAGTTTTTCCTTTTGATTTAGCCTCTGCTTTCAAAGCAATTGATTTTGCCTTGCTGCTTTTCTTGTTCTTTCTCTGTTGAACTTCAAAATTATGAGTTTTTAGCATCCCATAGACTTCATCAAGAGACAAAGTGTTGAGATCATACTGGTGTCTAATGATCGAGGTCTGAGTGTCCCATTCTTCAGGTAAAGCTCTTAGAAACTTGGTGTTTGAATCTTCAGTTTCATATTCCTTGTCAACTAAAGATAAACTGTTCAATAGTGTCAGAAATCTATCATATAGATCAGTTAGGCTCTCTTCAGGTCTTGCATCAAATTGTTCATATTCTTGAATCAAAAGAGCCCTTCTGTTTTTCTTGACAGATGCAGATCCCTGGCACTGAGTTTCCAAAGTATCCCAGATTTCTTTTGAAGACTTGCATGCAATCACTCTGTTTGACATGACAGCATCAAGACTACTGTGCAAGATATTCTTTATCTTTGGTTCCCTGAGTACATGAGCTTTTTCTTCTGGAGTCCATTCACTTTTAGCCTTGACCACATAATGTTCAGGTACAGTATCTGTTCGTTCTACGAACTTTGTAGGTATATATGGTCCATCACAAATCCTGTCCAAATAGTCAGGATCCATAGCCTCCAGGTAAATCAGCATCTTTACCCTCTATGTTGGATATTCTGATTTCTTCAAGATGGGAATCTTCATGCTTTCATACTTGGTTGTCGACATCTTTAGATCGTATCTGATTCAGAATTAAATTAGTTTGCTTTGATACCAATTGTTGCCCAGTAAATAACAATTGTAGAAGGGGGGTTGAATACAATTGTATAAGATTCTCGACTTAATCAAGTATATAACACAAATATGAAAGAACAATAACAACTTTATTAAATCTGATATAAAACTGTTACAAACTCTCTCAAGAAATTCTGATGTTCTTGAGAGCTGCTAGGTTACACAAATACTCGAGTGTATGATCGTTTATGTTCACGTACATAAATCGAAACCTAAACTGTGTTTATATACTACACAGCTTCTCTATCAACGATAAGTCCTAATCAATTACAAAGATTGAAACCTATCCATAATTGATAGCTACATTCTACAAACCAGGAACTGACGAAATAAACTTCCATGTTTAACTAGACTCCAAATATAACTCGAAGTAGGAATCCTGATCAGCTTCCAGTCCTGATGATCAATACTGATCCCAGTCCTGATATGTATTCTGATCCTGACGACCATGCAATCCTGATGACGTCAGCAATCATGATCAGTTGAGTCTAGCTCCTGACGATCATTGAATTCTGATCTAACAAACCATCTTCCAGGGGTGCCTACTGTTCTCACAGAATATCTTAGAACGGTACCCCTACCACTTCTACCTCCCAGGGGAACAGGTAAATCAAGGTAATATTCCTGAACCTGTAGTGGCTCCTCAACCTGATCCAATGGATGTTGATCCAGAGCCCTCATTGGCCATTCCTGACCAGAAGGTTGAAACCCAACAACCTCTAACCACGGTCATAGAGCCTTTGCATGTGCCAAATAAAACAGTAACTGAAGCTCCTACCCCTACTATACCAAACATTCAAACATCCATGAGTGTAGAGGTAGATAGTGCCTTAGCAGCACCACATAAGGAGATACGCCCTTCAACAATAGCTCTGCCTTCCTCTAAAAGGAGAAGAATAGAAACCGAGGCAACTGTTGATACTTCATTTCTCTCATCCAAAGAGCCCTTTACAAATTTTTCTGATGCAGATTGGGCAATGCTTACCAAAGCCATATCTGAACCCACAACTCAATCTAGTAAGGAAGAATTGATGGAAGCAGCTGGTGTTCCGACCATATTACGGTCAGGACCACTGGTTGAAGGTTCTTTGTTGAACCAAGAGTCTTCACAGATGTCGAGAGAAGGTTCTGACCTAAATGCAAAATCTAAAGTGTCATTGCCTAGCTCCCCAGATGGAACATATCTGGATCCTGCGGGTACATGGTCTGACGTAGGTGTAGATCGGCAACTCGGTGACGATGAATCAATTTTAATTGAGGAGTTAACTGAGGAAAAGTCTTCACAGACTTTAGAGGAAGTTTCAGGATCTCTGCTGTTAATAGAGCCTGATTCTAACCTCCTAGAGATTCAAACTCTAGATCCTATTAGGGATACATCATCTAAGGATGATCAGCAACTTGGTTTATCCAAGGACGGGGACTTGCAAAGCCCCATTGCACCACCGGTGACCTCCTTAAGGATGGCTACGGTGACTTCTGTTGCAGGTACACATAGCAGGATGGGAATGAGTGAAACAAAAACACCTACACATGGCCTGAGTGGGAAAGGTACTATGAGTGAAACACCAACAGAAACGTTGAGTGAACACCCAGAGCCAAATGTGATGAGTGACACCCAAACCCTAACAAACATAGATGATTTGCTAGTGCCAACAGATAGAGAGTTACAAGTTCAATCCACTCTCAAGGAGATGATAGTTCATGATCATCAGGGAAATCCGTTATTCAAAGTCCCACTAAGACCTTCATTTGACCAAGGGATCTCCTCCGGTCCAGTTGATGCTTCTTTATCTACGATTCAACAGAAGATTGACTTGACTGCGGCTGATTCCAAAAGAACTTATAGAGTCTTAGGCAGTGCATATGGCACTATAACAGGTATAAAACATGCAGTGAACTCCCTGAAGAAGGAAGTTATGGAAGAACTAGTCGAATTGAGAGCTGACGTCAAAGACTTACGTGATGGATTTGTGAACGAGGTACATGTCTTACAACAAGGACAAGAAGCTTTAACTGAAGACGTTCTGGTTATCCGGGATGGTCAAGCAAGGGTCAAGGATGCAATGAATACACTGTGAAGAGTGGAGTCTTGCCTCAACAAGAGATTGGATAGAATCGAGCAGACTACCAACTCAAGACTTAATGATATTGACCAAAAGATAGCTTCTGTGCAAGAAATGAACAAAGACATTGCTTTATTCATGGAGAATCAAAGTGACGGGATAGAGTCAATCTGGAATATGATGAGAAACCAACAACCTGGTCCTTCATCAACCTATCTTGCCGAGGATTACTTCATGGAGGATTCCTCAACTAAGGGGGAGAAAGAAGGATGGGGGAAATGGGAAACAAATGAAAATATAACTACTATTCCAGTGAGACAGTACTGGATTGAAGATCTTGTACTTGAAGAAGAAAGTGAAGAGGGATTTGAGTTCATGCATGAGTAACAACCACTGGAAGAGCATGAACCGTATTATCCAGAGCCAATAGAACATCCTATCTTGGATGATGATATGGAAGAAGCAAATCCTCTATCACTTGAACAAGAAACTGCCTTGGAAAGATTGAAAGCTGAGAAAGCGGAAAGAGATGCCAGGCAAGCTGAGAAGGAAACTCACCAAACAGTTTTGAGAAGCGAGAAGCTGAAAAGGTTAAAGATGTATAGTGAGATAAGAAAGAAAAAGATGATAGATTTGACACAGAAACAAGGAAAGGACTGGGAGATGGCTTACAAAACATTCTGCGGAGTTGAAGACGGATTAGAAGTCAACGACAATGCTGATGTGGAAGTTATCATTCAGGACATCAGGGTGCAAATCTGGAAGATCGGACTTATTTCACTGCATTGAGACATTCTCTTATCTTCCTGAAGGCTAGAGTTAAAGCAAATGGTGCCTGGAACATACTAATCAATTTCATTGACAGAGGTACATTTGTGATTTCTACTAAGTTTTTCGAACAGAGAACGTATACAGAATTGCAGGTGATGCTCATCAAGATCCAGGGAACTACAAAGTTAAATGAACTGCTCCGTGAGCATGTTAAGGAAATCTTGATGAAGGTCAGTCCAGAGATATCTGAAGATCCTCCTATGCTGAGATTCATGACAAATGACTTGTTCGGAATCTGCTATCTGACGGAGGACAAACTGAAAGATTACCCAAATAACTATCTGATATCAGTTGATAAGTATCTTAGATCCACTGGATTCATGACTGCGGAGAAGGACAAAGCAGCATACACTCTAAGAAAATATCTTACGGAGAATGTACCCTATTATATATAGGAAGAGAGTGGAGAGAGGATTGGAAGTGCATCCCAGACTACCAAACATGCCAAAGCAAAATCAGAAAGATGTTAACATTGCATGGTTGTGGGCTGGAGTGGGTCAACAGGTTGAGTATATTGGAAGACACATCAAAGGAGCAATCCTTAAACCCGTAGAACCACTGCACTATCCATCAGTGATTGATTATCAAGCTGCTAACTCCAATCCAGTAGTTGAAGAAGGTGAGATTTTAATGGACTGAAGATGAAGCAAAGAACAATCTGCTCAGACCAGAGGAGGAACTTCATTGTATAATTTTTAATGTTCTTTGTAAATTAGAAATCTGGAAATGTATATATTTTATCCAGAATGCATTTAATATTATCAATCTGTCTTACTTTAATTAGTTTCATGTTTCCTTAGTTAGTTGAGTTATCCTCGAGGTATTTGCTTGTCGGACTCTAACAATCAAATAGGGGGAGATTGTAAAGCAAAATGTAACATAAGATGTAACAAAGATAACTACAACTCAACAAAGGACAAGACAGACGATAATATTAACAGAAGCACAGGAATCCAGAAGTAAAGAAGAAAAGATAAACTCAAAAAATCAAAATATGGTATGTATTCTTGAAGTCCGTAAACAGGTCACGGAAAGAAGTTCATTAATATGTTCAAGCCTCAGTGACAAATAAAGGAACAAGATTTTCAAGACTACAGAAGTATTTGAATGATTAAGAGTTAGTACCATAGGATTCCAGTGATTTTATTGAAGCAACCAGAACGACAAAGGACTTATCAACATCATTGAATTGAAGACATAAAAGTATTGATCAAGTGTTAGTCATCTGTGAACCAGACCAGTTGCACCAGTTGTCAGCACCTAAAAGATCAAGATGTTTATCGTCTCGGAAAAAGTTGATTTAAGTCTAAATCTGAAACATCCTGAAAGTGAAAATAATATTACAAGGTATGTTTAGGTTTAAATGGAAGTACAATTTGCTTGCTGAAAAAAGGAAAGAAACTTCAAGGGTCAAACTGAAAGAGCAAATATTCGATGGTTTTCTTTTGAGAAAAACCATCGAAGTTGATCAAGTGAAGTTGAAAGAAAACCCATTGAAGAATTGTTTTTCCATTCGATAGATTTTATTTAAAATCTATCGAAGGAAAGAAAAACTAATTCCTTCGATAGTTTTTAATTAAGGAGCAGGTGAAAGATTTCATATTTTGCAGGTTGATCAAAAGCTTGAACGATCAGGATTCTTCCTTAGCCTTCGATGGTTTTTGAAGTCTACAATTACGAGAGTTAAGGCTGTGTCTTCCTTAGTTGGTTTACATTTAATTAGAAGAAGTAGAAGAATTTAAGAGCTCAAGAACATTGATAGAAGAAAATTTATAGTGCCTTAAATTCTATAGTTTGTATTGATTATTGTAACCTGAACTCATTGAAGCTAATCCTACGGATTAGAATTGTAGCACCCCTCGCGGTTTATATTTATAAAACGATACATTCTCCGACTCGTGTTTTGATTTGGTGTATTTGATTTCGGACTAGAACAGAAAGAATTATCCGCGAACGAAATTGAATAATTTGTGAGTATCGTATTCACCCCCCCCCCCCCTTCTACGATACTTTGGACCTAACAATGTGTGATGACGGATGATGGTGGAGTGATTTCATTGGATTGGCATGATAATTTGGAGTTGTGTGATGAGCATGGATTGGATACGATGATTGTGATTGTTGCGGGGACTAGTGAAGGGAGTATGGATGACAATGTCATGAGGTTTGTGGATGAGTGTGTGAAGGTATTAGTGCCTCCTCGGAAATTTTTCGCGGAGTCATTTTTGTAGTTTAGTACACTCCGCGGAAATTTTTAGAGGAGCCTCATGGCTCCGCGGAAATTTATAGAGGAGCGACAAATTTTTTTGTTCTAATCTTAGCCGTTGAATAATCGATCCAACGGTTACGAAACAGATTGTTAGATAATTGGTCCCTGGACCCATAAGCAAATATGTACTGTAAATTCCAGCATTTTCAATTTTTTTTTGCGGTGGAAGTAGATTTTTTTTTTTTGGAAAGTAGAATATAATTAAGGGTGTAAAATGATCCGTGCAAAATTGAGTACTTCTTCGCTCAAGTCTCGGATAATATTTATTTTATAGTATCCGAATTTGGGTTCAATATCAATTTATTCGGATATAAATTGATCCCTGTATTGAGGTCAAATATGAACCAATATCGTATTTTATTTTTTCAAATCGGATAGTTTATGATCCATCGAATACGAGTCAAATATGATCCAGTATCATTAAATATTTTTTTATTTGAACTATATAAATGATCAGTTAATCTAAAATGAAAATAATATTATTAAAAACATAATAATCACGAATAAAAAGTTTAAATATATGATGTCAAGTATATATGATGATAATTGTTCCATTATAAGGGTGAATAAATCGTATTTGTGAAAATTTAAATTGGGAAAAATATCAAAGTCATCACTCATTTCATTCAAATATATCAAATAAGTCACTCATTACAAAAATGACTCAATTTAGTCACTAATTGTAAAATTCGTATCAAGAAGATCACCTGGGAATGACTAGATTGATACAAATTTTCAACTTTTTAATGACTAAATTGATACAAATTTTCAAATTTGTGACTAAATTGAGTCATTTTTGAAATGAGTGACTCAACTGATGTATTTGGATGAAACGAGTGATGACTTTGATATTTATCCCAATTTAAATTTATAAAAGATTTTAGGAAATTATAAAATTACTATTTACACAGAAATTTAATAGGTTAAAATTATAATTTATAGGTCAAGGTTTAAACTGAATACAAATCATCTTTCTAAAAAATAATATGAGACCAAATATGAGCATGTATACATGTGCTCATATCCGGGATCATATTTTATCTAAGTTTGATTTTTCCGCCAGATTTGGATCATTTATAAAATGGATATAAGATATTTATCGGATTTTCGAGCCGGATAAAATTATATCTAATTTTATAATATTATATGTAAATATGATATAATTATATATTTAACATGAATTTGTAAAAAAATTATCTAAAATTTTAATATTTTTATTTATTTATGCACTTTAATAATTTTATTTATTATTATATGAAAACATGAGACAAAAAATACAAGTCATGAAAATATATGAATATGAAATTTTATGAAATTTAAATGGTCATGTTTAGGTTTATCAAATCATTACACGAAATGAAAAAATACACGACATCAATACAATTATATAATAGACGAAACATTAAAAGTTTGGTTGGTCAGTATGGTATGTTGTGATTTTACTTAATTGCCCTTAATTAACTGTACTTCGTGTTTTTACTTAAATTAACCTTACTTATTTATAGAAATATATTATTAAATAATAATATTAACTATTTATAACCAATTACCTTTTTCACTTAAAATACATTATTTTTTCTATTTTTTCTAAACAATTTCCCTACTTTTTCAAATATATCACATTATATATTTTTTCTAACAAAGTTCCTGCTTTTCTAAATATATCATGTGAAATTGCATTTTACAATTTACTTTTTCTATTTGTTTCACTAAAATCCATTCTTTTTTTCAAAAATATCACAAGAAGCCTTTTACTTATTTATTTTCAAACGTATTTAAATACTTTTAATTATTAAATTTTAAAACCTCATTTTCCAAAAATATCACGGGCATTTACCTTTTTAAACTAAACATATGTTACATTTTTTATTTTTTCTTACTAAAACCCCTCATTTCCAAAAATATAACGGGAAACCCCTTACTTATTTATTTTAAAATATGTTTTAATGTTTTTAATTAATTAAAAGTGTTTTGCTATTTTAACATGTCTACTTATTTTTTGCACAATTACAATTAATAAAATATTAAAAAAATAATAATAAAATAACAATTAACAATCCGTGCATCGCACGGGTTTTAAGCTAGTAAAAATATAAGACACGAACGAATTATCAGGTGTAACTAATGTATTGCCATTTAATCTTTGTACATGAAATCATTTGAGGGTAAATTAAAGTTAAAATAACTATATATATGAATTCTAATTTGGTCCAGATTTTTTCAGGGATTAGACCGG
Source organism: Heracleum sosnowskyi (assembly GCA_030848705.1). NCBI lineage: Eukaryota > Viridiplantae > Streptophyta > Magnoliopsida > Apiales > Apiaceae > Heracleum > Heracleum sosnowskyi. The sequence goes on from CM061238.1 coordinate 73,287,048, forward strand.
ACTGGACCAAAAATCGATTTTTTTTCCTCATTTTATGAATTGGGGACCGACCGGCCTTACTTGGTCCGGAATCTTGGACCGTAGACCTGATCTAGTTTACAGGTGGACCAGAAAATTATGCAGCTCTACTTGCGATATGTTTAAATTGAATCTAAAAATTATATCAAATTATAAAAATGTAATGTAGGATTTATTAATTTTCAAATTGGGTCTCCAATATATTTTTATACTTAAATATATTTAATTTTGAATATCATCATCTTCCCAAGGAAGAATAATTTAACTACTTTAATGGAACTTTGGACTACATATTTTGAATTAATTTTTGAAAATTAATTGTGATTGAATATTTTAGATACTTTTAAGTATGGGTTGTTGGGTGAATTTTAGGAAAAAAATGTCTAAAATACTTTATTTTGAAACATTTTTGTTGGCATTTAATCTAAGCATGGTGTGGTTTTTAATAAAATAGATATTTTATTATAATAAATAGCTGGCAAGTCGAATTTGTAGCAGCTGGACTTAGTCTTGGTTTGTTTCAGAAATTGTAGGAGAGTCAAGAAAGTATGGGAGTCATGGAGTAATATTAGGAGTATTTTTAGTAAACGTTGGGGTTGTTATTTTGTATTTAATATTTCCGTTGTAAGCAGTTTTAATAAGAAAATGTAATATCAGTTTTTGCTTTTACAATATCTCGGTAATACATATGTGTCTATGAGTATATCTGTTTTAGTTTCTACATTTGGTATCAGAGCGTGGTTCATTGCATGCCAAAGTATATGCCCAAAGCAACGAAGATGGATACATTGAAAAGCAAAGAAGGTTCAGTAGGATTGAGTTACCCGATGTTAACAAAAAGCAATTACACTGCTTGGTCGCTTAAGATGAAGGTTTATATGCAGGCGCATGGTATTTGGGAGGCGATCAAATCCAAGAATACTACAGACACGATTAAGGATAAGACAGATAAGATGGCATTAGTAGTGATATATCAAGGGATTCCTGAGGATATATTGATGTCAGTCGCAGAAAAACAGACAACAAAGGAGGCTTGGGAAGCAGTGAAGACAATGTTTTTGGGTGCGGATCGGGTGAAAAAGGCAAGGATCCAGACGTTAAAGGCTGAATTCGAGTTCTTAAGTATGAAGGACTGAGAACTGATAGATGATTTTTGTATGAAGTTGAATGGCCTGGTAACTAATATCCGGGCATTATGAGAAACGGTTGAAGAGGCGTATGTCGTAAAGAAACTACTTCGAGCCGTCCCAACAAAATTTCTACAGATCACCTCAACAATACAGAAATTTGGAGACTTAGAGAAGATGACTATAGAAGAGGCAGTGGGTTCGTTAAAAGCTCATGAAGAGAGACTCTGTGGGAAAAGTGAGAATGGTGGAGGACAACTTCTGTTAACTGAAGAGGAATGGAGGAAACGGGAAAATAATGATGGGAAACTACTCCTTACACAGGAAGAGTGGATGAGGAAGTCAAATAAAGAGGAGACATCTCCAGGATCAAAGAACCAGAACAACAGCAACACGTACCAAGGTCGAGAAGGTGGACGTAGAGGACAAGATCAGAGTAAAATAAAGTTCTTTAATTGTGGTATATATGGACACTACGTTGTTGAGTGTCGAAAGCCAAGAAAGGGAAAAGACAAAGATCAGCGAACTGAGGTAAATTTAACACACGAACATGATGACGAACCTGCACTGTTATTGGTTGAAAGTGATGAAGAACTGAAGAACAAGTTGTTGTTGTTGAATGAAGGGGAAGTGTGTTAGGAATATGTTGTTCTTGATGATAAACATAAAACACTTAGTAGAATTTGTGTAAAGTCATTTTTGTAACTGTCAACGAAATGGCATGCTTTGCAGCATTCCGTTGACAGGAAGCTCATCAACGAAATGAGTGTTGTAGCAATTGCATTGTACAATACTTCACAGTATGATAGGCATTCTGTTATATGTTTTAGATAGGTTTTCTAAGTCATGTTGACTAAGTACTAGATAGGCAAAATAGGTTGGTTAATTGTAAATATGTTATGCCTTGTAATTTTGTCTAAGTGAAGACATGTCAACGGTATGAAGATTACTCTGTCAACGGTATGGAGTTTACCCGTCAACGAAACGAGGGAAACACCATCAACGGAATGAAGAATGAAGCTATCAACGAAACACATCTCCTTGCTATCAACGAATCAATGTTGCTTTTTGAACAGTTGACAAAGTGATAGTGACAGTTTACTGAACAGATCTAAAAGGAGATATGGAAGTGTACTTTGCATTGGAAGCCATCAAAGTGGATACTGGAAATAAGGAAACATTCCAATTTCCAATAAGGCTCTTGGAAATGATTATAATGAGCATGAAGACAAAAGCAAAGATCTCCAAGGACCATTGGACAAAAGGAATGAAAAGCAAGCTACTGATGGTTACTACTATTATTCTTTAGTTTAACCAAACGTAGAATTGTAAACTTGGGATTATATAACCAAGTGTAGCAGTTACTTTAGAAATAAGAGAAGAAACACAAATAGATAGTATTAGCTATTTTTGAGAGCAATTCTTCTCTACAACCTTGTAACTGAGCAGCTGTGTACTTTTGTATCACAGATTATTTCCGCAATAAAAACACTTCAGTTGGATCATCAAACAATCCAACTGAATTATTTATATCTTGTGTTTTTATTTATTCAGTTCAGTTTTATTTTATAAAGTGTTTAGTTTTAAGAAAATATCAAGAATTGTATTCAACCCCCCCCCCCCCCCTTCTACAATTCTGTTAGGTCATTTGGGAATAACAATTGGTATCAGAGCGAGCTTCTAACATACAAGAAGTTTAAAGATCAAGACCAAAAACAGAAACCATGGTGAAGAAGGATGCAGGTGTGAAGATACCAGTTCTTGATAAAGACAATTACTTTTACTGGAAAGTAAAGATGCATTTACATCTCATGTCTATGGATGAGAGGTATGTAGACTGCATTGAGAAAGGTCCACACGTTCCCATGAAGCTTGATTCTAGAGTTGGACTGCCAGATGATGCACCTGATGTAGAGATTCCAAAAACTGTCTCAGAATGGACTGTTGAAGATATTGCAGAAGTCCATAAAGACAAAAGGACCATGAACATTCTGTTTAATGGTTTGGAGCAAGAGATGTTTGACAATGTTATCAACTGTACAACCTCTAAGGAAGTATGGGATACTGTTAGAACTCTCTGTGAAGGAACTGAGCAAGTCAGGGAAAATAAAATGCAACTCCTAATACAACAATATGAGCATTTTCATTTTAAAGCTGGTGAAACCCTAAATGACACGTTTAGTAGGTTTCAAAAGCTTTTGAATGGATTAAAGTTGTATGGGAGGATCTATCAAACCAAGGATTCAAACCTTAAATTTCTTAGAGCTCTTCCAAAAGAATGGAAGCCTATGACTGTTTCTCTCAGAAACACTCAAGAGTACAAAGACTACACTCTTGAAAGGCTTTATGGAACCTTGAAGACTTATGAGCTGGAAATGGAGCAAGATGAGGAAATTGAAAAGGTACAAAAGAAGGGTGGATCTATTGCATTGATTGCATCTGTGAACCAACTTGAAGATGACAATAAAGAAGCTGCAAAGGCCACAACTAGTCGATCTAGTTGTAGGAGTGATGTTAGCAAGGGTAAAGACAAGATGACAGAAGAAGAAGAATCAGAACCAGCCAACTTGGAGGACTTAGATGAGATTGATGAACACATTGCTTTTCTGTCTAGAAAATTCTCTAAGTTCAAGTTCAAAAGAAACTCAGAAGCAAGGCCACCAAGAAGAGACTTTCAACCTAGCAAAACAAACTGGATTGAAAAGTCTAAGTCAAAATGTTTCAATTGTGGAATGCTTGGTCACTTTGCTGGAGACTGCAGAAAGCCCAAGGTTGAGAAGGGCAACAGGAAATTTGAGCCTGTTGATTATAAAAAGAAATACTTTGAACTTCTCAAACAAAAAGAAAAGGCTTTCATGTCTCAGGAGTATGATTGGGCTGGTAATGGTGAAGATTCTGATGATGATGTTGAGTATGTCAACTTGGCTCTTATGGCTGACAATCATGAGCAGGAAGCAAGTTCCTCAAGCAACCAGGTAACAATTACTAATCTTTCTGAGCTTTCTAAAGAGGAATGCGACAGTGCAGTAAATGAAATGTCTACTGTATTATATAATTTGCGTGTTACTCTTAAATCACTTACTAAAGAGAATTCTAGAATAAAAGAGACCAATCTGCTCTTAAGTGATAGGAATGCAATGTTAGAAGCACAGCTCATTGAATTTGAGAAAATGAGATGTGTTAGTAGGGATGCTAAGAAGGAACTTGAGAACGTGTTACAAAGGGAAGAAATTCTTAAAACACAACTTGAGATAGAACAAGGTGTGATTGCAAAATGGAAGGATTCCAGGAATGTTGTTGCCAACATAATTAATGTTCAAGGCGTGGAATCCTTCTGTGAGCAATCATGGAAAAGGAACAAAGAGAAGCTAGGGTATGTTGGTGAAACCTTAGAATCAGAAACTGAGTCAACAAACAACAAGGATCATTTATTGAAGGTTGATATGTCAACGGAATGCAATGTTTCGTTGACAGATGAACCATCAACCGATCAGGCTGTTTCGTTGACAGAGAAAAGAAAGGATGAACTCACTAGACTTAATAACAAGTATGGTCCTGTCACCAAGAACTTTGTTCAAGGTGAGTCTAGTAAATCAAAGAAAGTTGAGAAGCCTGTTGAGAGAGCTAATGTAGGTAACTTGTCTAACAAGCAATTGAAAGACAAGTTAGAGAAAGTTCAGGTTGAGGCTAAGGGAAATAAAAAGAATAACAGAAATGGCAAGGTAGGGATTAACAAACACAACAATTACACACCTGATAAATATGCACCTAGAAAGACATGTGTCAATTGTGGAAGTGTTAATCATTTATCTACTAACTGCAAATCTGTTAAGAAATCTGCTAATGTGAAAATGCCCAAGCCTGCAATGAACAGTTCCATGCCTAAAATGCCTGTTATGCCTAACATGTTTGCTCCATATGCACAATTTCAGAATCCATATGCTAGCATGAATAACATGATTGTTCCTCCAACTATGCATGCTATGAATGAAAATATGAGCAACCCTCAGAAATCAACACCAAGGGTAAAGATTGATTTGAATCAATCTGAGCCCAAAGTGAAAAATGGTACAAAAGGGAATGCAAAGGCTAACAAGACAGGACCCAAGGAAACTTGGGTACCAAAATCAACTTGATTTGGGTTTATTGTGTGCAGGGAGACAAAAGGAATCTTTGGTACTTGGATAGTGGTTGTTCAAGACACATGACTGGTGATTCTACCCTGCTCACAGAGTTTCAGGAAAGAGCTGGCCCTTGTATTGCTTTTGGAGATGACAGCAAAGGCTACACAAAGGGATATGGCTTGATTTCAAAAGAGAATGTCATCATAGATGAGGTTGCATTGGTGGATGGTCTTAAGCACAACTTGCTTAGTATCAGCCAACTTTGTGACAAAGGATTTTTAGTTACTTTTTCGAAAGAAGCCTGTGTTGTTTCTAAAGGAGGAAACAACAATGTGGTAATGACTGGATTCAGAAGAGGGAATGTGTACATTGCTGACTTTAGTAGCACAAGTTCAGAAACCATCACCTGTCTTTTCAGCAAGGCAAGCAAAGATGAAAGTTGGTTATGGCACAAGAAATTATCCCATCTGAATTTCAAAGTTATGAATGATTTGGTGAGAAAGGATCTTTCTAGAGGAATTCCACAAGTGGAATTTTCCAAGGATGGTTTGTGTGATGCCTGTCAAAAAGGGAAACAGAAGAAGGCATCATTCAAAAGCAAGACAGAGTCATCAATTGTCCAGCAGCCTGAATTACTTCATATGGACCTATTTGGCCCTGTAAATGTTATGTCCATCTCAAAGAAGAAATACTGTCTTGTGATTGTTGATGATTTTTCTAGATTTACATGGACTTTCTTTTTGCACTCTAAAGATGAGGCAAGTGAAATCATTATCAATCACATCAAGATGGTAAGCAATCATCCTGATTTCAAAGTAAGAAGGATTAGGAGTGACAATGAGACAGAATTCAAGAATTCGAGCATGAAGGTGTTCTGTGAAGAAAATGGTATTTTGCATGAGTTTTCTGCAGCAAGAACACCACAGCAAAATGGTGTAGTTGAAAGGAAAAACAGAACACTTATTGAAGCTGCAAGGACAATGCTAGATGAATCAAAGTTACCTACATATTTTTGGGCTGAGGCAGTTAACACAGCTTGCTTTACTCAAAATATTTCTTTGATTAATCAGGCCAAGGGAATGACCCCTTATCATCTACTCAAAAGAAAGAAGCCACTATTAGATTTTCTTCATGTCTTTGGATGCAAGTGCTTTGTTCTGAGAAATCAAGCTGAGCATTTGGGGAAATTTGAAGCAAAGGCAGATGAAGCAATATTTGTGGGATATGCAGCAGGGAAAGCTTACAGAGTCTATAATCTCAGAATCAACATTGTTATGGAATCTGTACATGTTGTTTTTGATGATCTCAAAATACAAGGTCTCTGTGATGAAGGTTTCCATGAAAGTCTCTCTTTTGAGAATGAGGAAGGAGAACAAGTGAATCATGATAAGGCTACTGAGAAACAGCCTAAAGTTGTTGTATCTAGCACAGATGAAAGCAGCAGTGAAGATGAAATTGCTGCATTAAGGTTAAAAAGGATAGCAGCTAGCAGAACAAATGGTCATTTCGTTGACAGTCATGATGGTGGATTCGTTGACAGTCAGAATGGGCGTTTCGTTGACAGCCAAAACGGTCATACCGTTGATAGTCATAGGAATGCTTCTAGAAGTGATCAATTAGGGACAACAAACTCAGGGGGAGTTTCTCAAGGACAAATATCCAATCAAGGCAATCATGATCATGAAGCTACGTCTTCAAGAGCAAATCTACCTCCCTCAAGGAAATGGACTAAAGATCATCCCTTTGAACTTATTATAGGTGATGTTTCTTCAAAAGTCCAAACTAGAAGAGCAACTCAAGAAGAATGTCTATATAGTAGCTTTCTGTCTCAAGATGAGCCAAAGAAAGTTGAGGATGCACTTCTAGATCCAGATTGGGTTTTAGCCATGCAAGAAGAGCTAAACCAATTTGAGAGAAACAATGTTTGGAAGCTGGTGCCCAGGCCTAATGACAGGAGTGTTATAGGCACAAAGTGGGTGTTCAGAAACAAGATGGATGAAAATGGCATAGTCACAAGGAACAAAGCTAGACTGGTTGCAAAAGGCTACTCACAGGAAGAGGGAATTGATTTTGATGAAACCTTTGCTCCTGTTGCAAGACTAGAAGCAATAAGGATTTTCCTAGCCTATGCAGCCCATGCCAATTTCAAAGTCTATCAAATGGATGTGAAGAGTGCTTTTCTGAATGGAGAATTGGAAGAGGAGGTGTATGTAAGTCAACCTCCTGGTTTTGAAGATGATGATTTTCCAGACTATGTGTACTTCCTTCTCAAAGCACTCTATGGTTTGAAACAAGCACCTAGAGCCTGGTATGACACTCTCTCACAGTTCCTCCTTGAGAATCATTTCACTAGAGGTACTGTAGATAAAACTCTTTTTCACAGGGTTGTAAATGGCTCTACTTTACTTGTTCAAATTTATGTAGATGATATAATCTTTGGGTCTACAGATGTGAAACTTTGTCAAAAGTTTGCCAAGCTTATGCAAAGTAAATATGAAATGAGCATGATGGGAGAATTAACTTACTTTCTTGGTCTTCAAGTAAAGCAAGTTAATGAAGGCATTTTCATTAGTCAAACAAAATACATTCATGATTTATTAAAGAAATTTAACCTAATGGAATGCTCTACTGCCAAAACTCCCATGCCTACTGCCACCAAACTTGAATTGAATACTAAGGAAAAATCTGTGGACATTTCAAGTTACAGAGGCATGGTAGGCTCACTTTTATATTTAACAGCTAGTAGACCTGATATTATGTTTGCTACATGTCTATGTGCTAGATTTCAGGCTGATCCTAGAGAATCCCATTTAGTTGCTATTAAAAGAATTTTCAGATATCTCAAAGGAACACCAAACCTTGGCATTTGGTATCCTAGAGAATCTGGTTTTGAACTAATTGGTTATTCAGATGCAGATTTTGCAGGATGTAAAATTGACAGGAAAAGTACAACTGGAACCTGTCAATTCCTAGGAAACAAGCTTGTGTCATGGTTCAGCAAGAAACAAAACTCAGTTTCTACCTCCACAGCTGAGGCTGAGTATATTGCAGCTGGAAGTTGTTGTGCACAGATTTTATGGATGAAGAATCAACTTCTTGATTATGGATTAAGAGTTGAGAAAATTCCTATTTTCTGTGACAACACTAGTGCCATTGCCATTACTGAAAATCCAGTGCAGCATTCAAGGACCAAGCACATTGACATCAAGTACCATTTCATTAGAGAACATGTTATGAATGGTACTGTGGAGTTACATTTTGTTCCAAGTGAACAACAACTTGCAGACATCTTTACCAAGCCACTTGATGAATCAACATTCTCAAGATTAGTAAGTGAGCTAGGTATGCTAAATTTCTCTTAATTATTTTTGAGATATTTGCAAGTTAAAATGCAGCCAGAAACTTGCTATGTTTTTCTGTGAATTAATTTTCTTAGGAAAAAGTGAAATTTTGTCTAAGTCAAAATTACTATGTCAACGAAACGAACCATTTCGTTGACAGTCTTAGCAGTTTTCTGGGTGTTTCGTTGATAGCTCTTTTATATCAACGAAACGCAGCTTTATCAACGAAATAAGACGGGACTTTAACCGCCCAATCCTGATTCGTTGATTTAGCGCTTTTAATCTGAACCGTTGTAATTTGACACGTCTTTTACCACGATCTATGCATACACCCCTGTAAGTATAAATCATGGTAATACTTTAAAAGTAACGGTTATATTTTTAAGCCAATCCAGTATTTTACATTTATTATTGGATTCATTTTCTGAGAATTTTTGGGGGAGTATTTAAGAAATTTTATTTTCATTATTTCTTTTTACCTGTTCTCAAAAATTCCAAAGGCTTTTTCTCTCTTCTTCTCTCTAACAAGCAATTCAGTTCGAAGCTTTCCTTTAATCAACAATGGCACCTATAGTCAAGCTTATGTCTGCTGGAGGGTTCATCTATGAGAAGAACAACTCCATCCCTTTTGTTGTCAAGGAAAACCCGAACAGCCTGTTCTTCAAAATGATGGATTTCATGAAGAATTGCAAGTTGAGCTATGCAATGTTTCACTCTACACCACTCTACAATGAGATAATCCAGGAAATTTGGACCTCATGTGAGTATAGTGGAACAAACTGCACACTACAATTCACCCTTCAAGGTAATGAGTACATAGTTAATTCTGATGTTTTGCAAGCATGTTTACATATTCCTGATAATAACTATGATGCTTTGCCTACTAACACTGAAATAACTACCATGCTAAATTCTATAAACTACTCTTTGCCTACTGATAATCTGGGTAGAATAATTAGGAGAGGTTTGGTTAGGGAATACAGTTATTTAGCTGATGCATTCATTAAGGTCTTTTCTGGAAAGATTAGTAATTTTGATGCATTAACTAACTCTATGTTAATTCTCCTAACCATGCTTCTAAATGATAGATATCACAACTTTAGCACCCAACTTATGTATGAAATTGGTGCTAAGTTGGGTGACAAAGCAAATAGGAAGAAAAATATCTATTATGCTAGGTTTCTGATGATGTTGGCTAACCATGTTAGTCCAGCACCATTAGTTATCTCTAACCCTAATGCCAGGTTTGAGTGCTTTGTGCAAGAAAAGAGAGTATTGACAGACATACTGAGGCTGAACCACAATGGTGATGTTCCAGTGGTGTATCTGCCAATCATTGAGGTAACTACTACTATCCCTGTTAGTGTAGCTAACACCTCTACTGTTTTACCTTCCAATGTTGCTATGGAGTCTGTAGCTGTGACCCAACAGGCTCCTGCCCTAGCAACAAAACCAAAATCAAAGAAATCCTCCAAGCCAACCTCGGGTGCTTCTCAAAAGGCACCTGTTGTAAAAACTACCACACAACCTAAGGGGAGTGAGTCTGGAGTTGTGAGAGGTGAGGGAAGGGGTGAACATCAAAGAAACCCCAAGGATAAGGAAGGACAGGTTAGTGTGTACCAGCCAAGCCCCATTGTGTCTTCCCAACAAGGCACAATGAGTAACATGGATTTAAACACAAGTCTAATTGCATCCTCCCAAAAGGATGTGATTATTGAAACAAGCTCTCCTCCTAGAGCACAGTCCAAAAGGGTAAGGGACACTTCAAGCCCACAGTCTACATTTTCCCAATACCAAAGGAGAGTGAAGCAAAAGTCCAAGGGTACACAGGGTGCACACACACTGGAAGCAACACTTCCAGTTTCTCAAATTCAGTTTGATGTAACCCCTATCATTTCTCTGGGGTTACAGTCCCATTCTCTAAACATCAATCTTGAATTATCTCCATCAAATTCACCAACTCAATCTTTAGATGTGGACATGATCCATACATCTATTCCTGATTCTCCAACTCTAATCTTGGAGAAGCCCCACTCTGAAGCTGGTGGCCATCACTTGTTAAGTGATTTGTTGGGCCATCAACCAATTTTTCCTGAAGTTGCAAGGGGATCTGTGGACCAATCTTTAAAATCAATCACCACAGACTCTACTGTAATTTCTCATTCTCAAAGTGCTTTCTTGACTTCATCAACGAAACAGTCTATTTCGTTGACAAGTGTTTCTCCATCAACGGTATCCATACCGTTGACAGTTCAAACTACCATTCCGTTGATAGTTCACTCTGCACCTTTAATTGAAAATCAAGTTGTTCCCACAACTAGTGCAGATGATCTAGTGGTAGTTGAGACACTTCTAGGACTGAGAGGGAGTGAAACTGAGAGGCTGGCTTGCAGCCAGGCAAAAGGAGAGAATGTGAGTGAGAGGCTGGCTATTTCTTCCAGCCAGGCAAAAGGAGAGATTGAGAGTTCCACCTTAGAAGGTGAAGGTGAGGGTGTGAGAGGTGTGAGCCATGGGGAGCCCATGATGCAAGAACAGAGTGGAGAGAGAGAAGGGACTACAGGAGTAATAAGGATGGAAGCAGTCATTGCTAGTGAGTTAATGGAGGTCAGTGAGGGAGAAAGGGAACTTACTTTCCAAGAAGTTTATCAACAAACTCTGGATAGTATTTCCCTGGATCCTGAGACCTTTACTCATCCTGTGTCAGCCTATCAAGTTTTGGCTCAACAGGGCAATGTGGAGGCAGAGAGGTCACTACAACTAATTCACACAACTGCATCAATGCAAAGAGCAAAGGATGCCTTGACCAATCTACCTCCAGGGGCTGAAGCAAGTGGAGAATTTGATTTTTCTGATAATGAGGATAGCTTTGGTGACATTCTACAGGTGGCCACTACTGCACAGACTGGGACTTCTGTGGTGCCTCCTACACCAAACTGGCTTTCTCAAGATATGCATGGTAGATGCAATTTGGATGCTGCCATCACAAGGCAGTACAATGAAGCATATCTAGCTCATGAGTCTGCAGGAGCAAGGGACAAGAAATTCTACAAAGCCATCATGGATTCTCTGGAAATTCAAAGGCTACAAATGTTGCAGACAAGGATTGAGGCTACAGAAATCAAGGACTCAATTAGCAACCTTAGGGCTGCTACTGACAGGAGGCTAGATGAAAAGCTTCCTCTTCACACTGTCTCCAGGATGACAAGGTTTTTCACCAAGGAACCTGAAGTGTCTTCATCTTTGAAAACTCTTTCCTCTAGAGTGGACAAAGTTGAGGCTACACTTAGTCACATGCAAAAGGAGCAGGAGAAGCAAACTCAGCTACTCACCCAGCTTCTGGCAGCTCAAGGGCTCCCTATCATCTCACTTGATGCTAACAAAAAGGGGGAGAAATCTAAGGAGCTAGACATTCAGATTACAAAGGTTATGGTCCCAGCCATCTCCTTACCAGACGAGCCATTAGCAATGGGGGAGTTTCCAAAGAAGAAAAAGGACAGTATTGACCTGATCCAGGAAGCCTCTTTGAGGATGAAACTTGCAGAACAAATCAAGGATCACTGGTCAAATATTGAAGCAAAGGTCAAGAAGCTAGCTGACACTAAAAAGGTATCATCTGTACAAGCTACTTCAATACCACCATCAACAAATGAAATGGTGACAGTGCAAATGGAGCCACAATTCAGGAGTTCCTATGTCATGGAACCCCTTCAGCATGGAGTCCTTCAAGATTCAAGGAATGAGAAAGGACAAGCTTCATGTTTGAAGAATGTGGATGCAAGAGGGATATCTCCAGTATCTCCCATAAAACCCAAAGGCAAGAACATAGAAAGGATAGCTTATCCTCCACCAAAGCCAGATGAGTTCAAAGTCTTAGGGAAGCTGATCAAGGAGAGCAAAGAAAGCAATCATCCAAGCATAAGGAACAAGAGGGCACTCATCTACAGGGATAACAAGGAAATCTACATTTGGGTTGGTCACCCAAATTTTGCTAAGTCCAAAGCTGAAGAGAGTGAAAGGGCAGCAATGCAAGCTCTTGCAGTTGCTCAATCACTTGAAGATGAAGAAGCCCTACAGGAAGAAAAGGCCAAGGATAAAGCTAAGGAAGCTGGAAAGAAGAAGAGAACAAGTCAGCCAAAGGCTAGAGCTAAGAGGAATCTGAACTTTGATGAAGATGATTCTCAAGAAACTGCTCAAGACTCTTCCACAACAAGTGCACATCAAATTCCTGGTGATCTACCTATTGAGGGAAAGTTGGCTTGTGATCCTGCACATCCTGTCAATTTTCATGATCATCCAATCATGCCAAAAGAGGAACCTTTTGATTTTGATGAAGCCTACTTTCCAAAGTTCCTGTTAGAGAAGGACCAACCAATGAAGACAAAGAAGAGGTCTGTCAAAGCAAAGCCTGTTCTTGTGAGAAAGCCACAATCTCAAAAACCCCCTGCAAACCCAGAGGACTGCATGTACATTGCTGACATCAGGGAAGAATCCAGTCTACATCTTGACTTAGACAACCTGGTGGAAGTAAGGGGAATTGCAGCTTCTCAAAAGTTGCCTGAAAGACTAGTGTTCATATTCAAGGGAGGTAGAGAACAAGTGTGGCCTCTCTACAGAATTTTAGGAGAAGACTATCAAACACTACTCTCAGTGTTTAGATGCTTGAAAAAGGACTTTGGTTTCACCAAAACAGCCAAGTCTGAGGTGGTCTCCAAAATCTGTCAGATAAAGGCTAGCTGGAACAAGCCTGAGGCTCTTCCCAGGATACTTAGAGTTCCCTCAACAGGAAAGAAAATCCATCTTCAACCTTATTGGATGATGGAGTTTAAGGACAAGGAGAATTGCAGAAGATTCTTCAGAATGGAAGACCAGCTGGAGAAGGCATCTAATCAAACTCTAAAGCTGATGCAATCCAAGCTTGGTGATCAAGATGAAGAGGAGAAAATCTTCTACAGAAGGCTACAGGTCCAGATTGAGGAAAACAACTCCAAGAGAGGGAAGAAGACTATGCCACAAAGAAGTCACAGATGAAACATTTGCTCAGACTAGAGGAGCACTTGTGGGCATTAGTCTTGTAAGTCTTGTATTTTGTCTATAAAGTTTTGAAGCTTAATACATTTTCTACTTTTGTAATTTATGATGTATCTGAGTGTTTTTGTTATCATCAAGTCTCTTGATTTATGGCTGTTATTCTATCAGTCATAAATTGGGGGAGATTGTTAGGAATATGTTGTTCTTGATGATAAACATAAAACACTTAGTAGAATTTGTGTAAAGTCATTTTTGTAACTGTCAACGAAATGGCATGCTTTGCAGCATTCCGTTGACAGGAAGCTCATCAACGAAATGAGTGTTGTAGCAATTGCATTGTACAATACTTCACAGTATGATAGGCATTCTGTTATATGTTTTAGATAGGTTTTCTAAGTCATGTTGACTAAGTACTAGATAGGCAAAATAGGTTGGTTAATTGTAAATATGTTATGCCTTGTAATTTTGTCTAAGTGAAGACATGTCAACGGTATGAAGATTACTCTGTCAACGGTATGGAGTTTACCCGTCAACGAAACGAGGGAAACACCATCAACGGAATGAAGAATGAAGCTATCAACGAAACACATCTCCTTGCTATCAACGAATCAATGTTGCTTTTTGAACAGTTGACAAAGTGATAGTGACAGTTTACTGAACAGATCTAAAAGGAGATATGGAAGTGTACTTTGCATTGGAAGCCATCAAAGTGGATACTGGAAATAAGGAAACATTCCAATTTCCAATAAGGCTCTTGGAAATGATTATAATGAGCATGAAGACAAAAGCAAAGATCTCCAAGGACCATTGGACAAAAGGAATGAAAAGCAAGCTACTGATGGTTACTACTATTATTCTTTAGTTTAACCAAACGTAGAATTGTAAACTTGGGATTATATAACCAAGTGTAGCAGTTACTTTAGAAATAAGAGAAGAAACACAAATAGATAGTATTAGCTATTTTTGAGAGCAATTCTTCTCTACAACCTTGTAACTGAGCAGCTGTGTACTTTTGTATCACAGATTATTTCCGCAATAAAAACACTTCAGTTGGATCATCAAACAATCCAACTGAATTATTTATATCTTGTGTTTTTATTTATTCAGTTCAGTTTTATTTTATAAAGTGTTTAGTTTTAAGAAAATATCAAGAATTGTATTCAACCCCCCCCTTCTACAATTCTGTTAGGTCATTTGGGAATAACAAAGTGATCCCAAAATTAAGTCAAAGTGTTGTGCCTCGTACATAATCAAATATGTGGTACTTGGACAACGAGGCAATTAATCACATGACGGGTTGTCTGTGACGCCCTCCAAACCCGGGGCACAGGTCTGGGGAGTCACTCGACCAACGAAACACAATATACCTGTATATAACACATGCATAATAATATAATAACATAAAACACCCCTTAACCAAGACCGCATCCAGATTATGGCATTGAACAAGCTTCTAAGTCATTTTTATTACAAACCAGTTTCAGAGTTATTACACAATCTTAAAGTCAAAGCTAGACATCTAGTCTAACTATCACTCACGCTGTGTCTGCTCATATTCTCGCTTAACTGGAATAGGGTTAGAAACAAAACAAGTATGAGCCACAAGTGCTCAACAAACATAATGTATATCAATCACAGTTCCATAATGAAAGGAAGGATCACAGTTATCTGAATCAACAATATACAAGTCAAACATATGCTTTTAACAATCTTTATTGAAGAAAGAGGGATTAGAATTGGACTTCTATATTTTTCAAATAAAAAGGTTGAGTTGCTGATCAGTCACGCATCAACCCCGTACTAGCTTATAGCAAAGTACTCCACTAGGATCCATGGCCATCTGGGCCTTAAGTTATTACGACCATAAATATGGCCCGACCATTACTAGTCTCAATTTTAAAACATGCCAATTTTATCACAGAGTATAGGCAATAACATGCATAACAAGATAAGTACACAATGACAGGGTGCAATAGTTGCAAACGAGCTTCAACTGCTCAATATCAAATGAAGTTCGAGAAATAGATTCGAAATGGTTTCAACGGTACATAAGTACACAATGACAAGGTACAATAGTTGCAAAAGAGCTTCAACTGCTCAATATCAAATGAAGTTTGAGAAATAGATTCGAAATGGTTTCAACGGTACATAAGTACACATTTAAGAAAGTCAACAATGATTATAGTCAATACAAGTGAATTGAAATGAAGATTTCTGATATTCAACACGATTGTGGATTTAATCAAGAATTTAGGAATATTCAAGGAAATAGCCTTAGTTGCTCAAATACGGGGTGAAGATCGAATAATTTGATTCGTTCTGATGGTAACATACATATAATCATTAAGAACAATAACAATTGAATCAACAAGTAACGGCACAAATACTTGCCTGGTCTAAGTAGCTGACGGAATTCTACCACGCTTACTCTACCTTCTCCTTTCCCTTGCTCCGGGAACTCGATTCTATAATAAACAACTCATTACAGTAAGTCTAACTATCCTCGTTCTATCCTCGATATACACTCATAACCATTTTCAAATTTAAACAAGTAATCGGGTTCCTATCGGGTGCCCGATCTAATTTACGGTAATTAAAACTCAGACATTAGCCCTCGTACGGGCATTTACGGACTACAAAACACATTATTCAACTTATATAAACCATGTAGCACTTATAAATATTTTTAGAACAATATTCGAGGCTTATTTGAATTTAAATAAGTCACAAACAATTTTTAAATCAAAAATCAGATTTTTAATCCCAATATAAGTATTTAAAAACAATTAAATCAATTAATAAAATTAATTGACACTTTTCAAACACTCAAACTATTTTTAAATAATTAAATCAAGCTAGAAAATAATTAAACTTAATTTTAAATTAATTAAATCTAATTAATTATTAATTATTAAGAATTAACTGATTAAAAGAATTAATCAATTAAATTAATTAATTAATTATTAATTCAAAATAATTAAAATAATTAAATTTAATTAGTTTTCGAATTTAAATAAATAATTATAATTTTCTCGAATTTTCTGAATTTAAAAAGGTATGTTTAAAATAAAAATATGATTTTTATAAATATTTAAACTATTTTCGAATTATTTAAAAAATAAAATTCAAAAACAGTTTTCTGAAAATAATTTAGGGTTTTGAAGATTGAAACCGGGTCAAACTTCGGGTAAACGGGTCGGGAAGAACGAAAATGGGTCACCAAGAACAACCCGCCGGAATCTGGGTTTTCCAGAATCCGGCCGGCGTCCGGTGGCCGGAATCCTTCATTCCCGATCAAATTAACACCAAACCAGAGGACTTTTGCTCGGTTTTTCATGACAAATACAACCAACACAAACACACGCCTGTACGATGCCGGAATCGATCACAAAATCCGGTCAAAGAAACCGGCGGCAACAACTCCGGCTGGAAACACGATCTACCTATTCCGTACATGAAACTCAACGTTCTATATGTTAAAATGAAGCTTACAACACATACAATCAAAGCCCTCTATCAGAAATCACGTTAGATCATCAACAAGAACGGACTATTCAAAAGAAAAATTTGGGCAAAAAACCTAGAATCGAATTCATAAAATTCGAACACAAACATGAAATTAAAGCATCAATTCCTACTAATTAGAACCCTAGGAACATGTTAGAAGCAATCAATTGAACGGAGAATCAACAGAATGAAAATCCCCAAATTTTATCAAGAACCCTAATTTAATTCGAATATTGAAAAATCCATATAAAATCGAAAAATTACCAGATGATGATATGGTTGGAAGATTCTGAAACTAGAGCTCAAGGCCTTTGATTTGAGTACTTGAACTTGAGATTTGGATTTCAATAACACCTTCAAAATTGATTTTGATTTTCAAGAACACGAAGAACACGGTTCGGGAATTTTTATATTTTTTTGTATATATATATGTATTATACATATAATAATGTACGATTCTCCTTTTTATACTTAGTGGAAAGTAATACCCCAAACAACATTTTTGGATCGATATAGATCCATTGGATAGTTTTAAATCTTTAATAAAGTAAAGTACACGTTTTACGAGGTGATAACTATCCAAAAGTACTGATAATTATCCATATCAATACATATCATTTATATAACGAATGTCAAGAATACTGGGGCTATAACAGATGTATTATTGATATGAACGATATATCAATCGCCCTAAACAATTAGGGTACAGAATAATTTTTCTCCTTTCTGAATAAAACATATAATATTGATAGTATCAGATAATAAGGGATATAATGGTACGAAGAAATCCTCCGATAATGATTCGGACACGAATGACTAAGGAATAATAATTGTAATAACCCGAATTTTTGGATTAATTAAAACTTTTCTTATTATGATTAAGTGCATCAGTGAATAGTGAATTTGGTGGATGAATAGTGATTTTGAGGATTAACAAAAATTTTCATGCCACCTATGTACGAGACGTAGTGTGGATATTTCGAAGTCATATTAGTGATCTACGGAGTAAATAAGTGAATGCAAAGACGATCAGAATTCAGAAATTCCAAATTTTATTTTGGTGAAATATTTGACCGGGCAGCGAATTATATATTATTATATTCAAGAAATGAGATATTAAAAATTGAGGATTTGAGGATTTAATATTTTGGAATTTTATTATATTTGATTTCAGAATTTAGAACGAAAACCACTGGGACAGTGAAACGAATGTTCTAGAAACCGCTGATACTTTATAATGAGATTAAGCGATTAAGCGAACGAATCATGGATTAAGGATTGAAATTATGACAAGATTAAATATAGACATGGAAGTAACATATAACAAGATTAATTCGAGAAATGCAATATTTGGATCATCCATGTGAAAGGAAACGAACCAGTAAAGCTACTTTAACCAAACGCGTGCATGCGCGACACGTGTCCCTGCTTGCCACCATGATACCCCACTGATCGACATGTGTCCCTATGACTCACCACTTAACAAAATATCAGCATTCTTATCTTTTACTCAAAACAAAAAGAAAAGAAGAAAAGAAAAGCAAGAGAAACACAAAATTCTCCAAAACTGATCAGCTAGAGCACCCTCCAAAGAAAAATCCATAACTCCATTTCCAACCATGATAAAATCACCAAATTTTAACCACAGCTTCTTCACTCCATATATAACATGCGTTCAAGATTTCATAGCAATCCAAGGAGTATAGCCTAGTCAAATCGCCTCCCCAAGTTGAAGAATCCAAACTGCCATGATCTTGGCAGTTTCTGCACCGATTTTCAAACGGCCGTATCTCTCTCATTTCTAAATGAAATCTTGCGTTCTATAGCTTGTTGGAAAGCCATGGAGATGCTCTACAACTACGCTTTAGAAACCTCGCCCAGAAAAGCAGGGTAAGGACCTCGTTTGGGCAGTTCTTTGAACAGATGAATAGTAACTTTCAATAACTAACTTTGATTTCTTGACTTCTTTTGATGATCTAAGCTTGGTCAAGGAAATCTAAGGGCTAGACAATGCTTACTACGTGATCATACACTCCAAGTAAGGTATTAACCCCATGAACCCTTAGTTGACTTTGAGTTTTGTGGATGTTCTTGATGATTGTTAGCTTAGTTGAGATTATAGTGTTAATATAAGCATGTTAGCATGATCTTGTAGTTGGTTTAGCCATTTGTTGATTAAGATGTTAAAGTATGATACCCCTGGACTTGTGGAGATGAGAATCATGTGTTTAAGATGTATGGATGCCCGGTGTGGCTTGGTTTGATGATTATGATTTTTGGAACGTCCGATTTATAGCCGTCGTAATGCCCAAATTTTTACCTACTGATTGGTTCCCTGTTTTTCCTCTGTTAGAGCTCGACCCTTGAGTCCTACTGCCCATGATTGTGTAGTTTATGTTATAAGCTTCGTAATGATATGTGGTTCGCCTAATTTGGCCGAACGGTTTAAGAGAAAAGTGAGTTTTAGTAAACGCCGTTCGGAAGAACGACCCATCTCTGGTCAGCAACTTTGAGTCTATATTTGGACCACTTCGGAGCCATATTAAAATGTGAAACTTTGAGGAATAATACTAGAGACCGTTTGGAAGGCTCACGAAAAGGATTCGTATTAAAAATATTATTTTTCGATTTTATAAAAATGTTTTAGTCAGGGTCGCGCAAGTGAAAACCACTGAAAACGAGACTTAGAAACCAAGGTTCCAAATGGTTAAGTATAACTTGGATTTGAGAATGGATTTCGAACCAAACTTATGATATAAGAATTTGACAAATAACATGGACTTAGTATGAGCCTATAACGAGTTAGTAATTCATTGGTTGTGTTTCGCTTACGTGTTTAAGCATTGAGTTATAAGTGGTTTATCGAGGGGATTAACCGTGTGTTTTCGTTTGACTTTGTCTAGATTGTCCGGCATCGTCGCGAACCCCTATCACTTCTCGAGCATCAGGCAAGTTTCTAAAAATCATATTTGTAAGTATGCATATACTAGATGCAAGTTATGTATGCATACTCGATCGTTCAGAGTATATTTATTTTGAAATATATGAAATATGTTGAATAAGTTTCAATCCATATTTGCAAGTTTCCCAATATTGTGCTTCCTTATCAAAACCAGTATATCCTTGGTCTTGTTAATGATATTAAATCCTGCTCGTGCGATAACCAAAATCCCATGACCTTATAATACTGTTGATGGGTGGTGATGCTTTTAAGATCCTACGCCTTGAATTATATGGTGTATATATTTATAAACTTTTCGTATGGTGGAAGGGGACTTTATATCATAAGGTAGGTATTTGTGTACTGGAATAAGAAAGGCTCAGAGGGTAGAGCATGTATTGAGTTTATAACTTAGCCAGCGTATCGGGGTTATTTTGTAAGGTATATTTTCGAAAACCCGGACAGAGCTTTTTAGAAAGATTTTCGCAATAATTAACCTAAAGGCAACATCACCAATAAACCAGTGTTTATTTAATTAGTAAATACTTCTGGAAGCATTTACGGATTAAATAAGCCTTATTCGTCTAATTAAATTTGTTTACTTAGATGAATATCATTTTCAAAATGTTTTCTTAAAATCGCTTTGTTCCGGAATGATAACAAAGATATCCGGTAACTGTTATTCGAGGATTAATTATCTATTTAATGAATATTACTTTTGAATATTCATTTGAGATTTATTTATTTAATGAATATTACTTCTGAATATTCATTTGAGGCTTACTTATTCGAGGGTTAAGTATGTATTTAATGAATATTATTTATTTATATTCATTTGAGGATTTTGGACTTTAAGAATATTATTATTATTATCCATTCGAGGATTGTTTATTATTTAATGAATATTACTTTTGAATATTCATTTAAGAGTTATTTATTTAATGAATATTACTTTTGAATATTCATTTAAGAGTTATTTATTTAATGAATATTACTTTTGAATATTCATTTAAGAGTTATTTATTTAATGAATATTACTTTTGAATATTCATTTAAGAGTTATTTATTTAATGAATATTATTTTTGAATATTCATTTGAGGTTTATTTATTTAATGAATATTATCTTTGAATATTCATTTAATCTATATTTACTTAATGAATAGTATTTTCGAATATTCATTTAATCAGTATTTACGTAAGGAATATTATTTCGAATATTCATCTAATGTTTACTTATTTAATCAATATCATTGATTATTTTTTAAAAATCCAAAGAGGTTCCCAAAACAATGTTTTCCATTTAAATCCGTCTCTTAAGAGGATTTAAATGTTCGCTCAACCATCAAAAATATGGGAAACCTGATTTAAGAGACTACTACTCTTTTTGAACTCTCAACTCAAAACTGTCAAGGGACTGATATTTTCTTGGAGCAATTTAATTGCTGCCAGTCTAGTGTTGTGTTACCACCTCAATGATCGAGGGGTAAATTCATGGAACAAGTCGATATCCATTAACAAGCATAGCTTGGGAAATATTGGAGAATCTCCCTTTCCAACCTAGATATAACTACTTAGTGGAGTCGTATCAACAAGTGTTACACTTGGGGAAAGGAGGACGATCTTTACGTTTCAGAGTCATGGATTCCATCTGAACTAGGAGTGGTGTAAGTGGTCAAGTTGCGTGGGCGCATCCAACTTTTATATATTGCCCCAAATGGGCCGGGAGGTCATAGTAAGGCGGTAGACAATGTCAGGCCGTCGTGATACTTCCATCTACATGTAGAAAACTATTTGAGCGGTGCGACCTGCTACTGATCATAGTAAGGTTAGGCACAGCGGACGCGGTAGCAACTCCAGTATTGGTTCATCATCCAATTTGGATATTCCTGCAACATGTATTGGGGTGAAGAACCAATCATGTTGGTAGGGGGTCGAAAAGTGTTTGGAAATGAAGTGACAATAAATTCATGCAACTTCATCTTTTATTTATGAGTTATGACTCTGTGGATACCTTACATAACATGAGTTATGGTAAGGGAGTTGTTTATACTGAATCACCTTATAACTTCATCTTTTAAGTTATATGTTGATATTCTGCATATATAGCAGATATTTTTCGGAAAGGTTATATTTGGTTTACTTTGAAACCTTATCTTTTATACTAGAACTTTGTTCATAATATAGCACAAGTTTGCAGAAATATTATGAAAATGATATTTGAAGTACAATAAAGGTACTATTTTTGGAATACCTTCCGATAAGGAAATAATTTCAGTATCGAAATATTTTGACAAATTATTGTCTTATACCCGCTTTATTCTGGGTTGAAGTTAAAGGCAGAATTATGCCATACTTTCATTACCTTGCTGAGCTATCGCTCACTCTTGCTATTGTTTTATATATATTATATAGCAGCGAAGCAGGATGCTAATGGGACGGCACATACCCCGCAAGGCGTTTCCATAAACAGTTTCTAGCAGTGATCCCGAGAGTAGTACGAACCAATCGAATCAGGCTACAGCTTTTGGGTATTCAACTTATGTATAGATATGAATGGTATGAGAGGATTGTGAGCATCCGAAGGCTAAGTTGGTAATGTAACATTACTTAGAAATTGTATCAGTGACAGATTCAAAGACATTTTGGGTATTGTAATAAAAATTATTTATTCCGCAGTTATTGTATGGTGTCGTTTCTGAGACTCTAACCTGTGTGTGTGTGTGTGAGGCATATATTGTGGGGTCATGAGCAGGTGAATTATGAATGGTGTGAGTAATACAGGTAAGGCAAGGAGTACATGGATCGTGACTACTCTAAATCCCTGACCCCGGATTTGGGGCTGTTACAGAAATGGTATCAGAGCGTTAGGTTACAGTCCTCAGAAACGATAGGAGATCGAGTCTTACAATACCCTTAAGAATGATAAGAACATCTAGAGCCTAAATTGAGTTCGTAGTCGGGTTAGAGGACACGACCCTGACTGTTTAAGATGAAGCCCGAGAGGGGACTTCTTCTGGGAAACCGTACTTAGGACTTCATGATTAGTCACCTCGATTCGTATGAGTTATAGATTGATGGGATTCTGAGATACCAGACCCCGAGGCCTTCGAGTAGGCAATTGATGATGCGTTCCTTGAAATGGACGGAGACCCGATAAAGGAAGATCCATAGGAGGATCTAGAGGAAGACCCCATGGTGGGTCAAGGATAGAATCTTGTAGAGAACGTGTTGATTGATAAAGATGTAGTATGTTACTTGAGGTCGTATAATAGGACCAGACGAACCTTCAGAGGACAAATAAGTGACGAAACGAGAGTTTTAAGGATCGTTCATGATTCATCAAGAGATATGACAAAGAAAATGGAGTAGAGTCTCCAAAGCAGAAGAGGTAGAGGCAGTACAGCCAGTATCAGTGGATTGATTCGACTTGAACGAAATCTGTTACCCGTAGTCGGTTATAGTTGCCCATAAGGTGGCGGCATACGTAAGAACCAAGATGTTCAGATTTTCACGAACGATTAAGGGTACTTAGTTGCCTAGAATAGTGTAAGGAATTGTTTTGGGCTATGAGATTTCAATCCCCCACGACCAGCGATTCCACTGGAAATAGTGTCTATTACATCATTGAGGGATTTTATTATCTCAAGGAAAATTTTGGGTATAAAGATGATTGAAATAGAGACCGAATTTAAGTTTGTAGTTTCTAACGATCCTCCGGAGTACCGCCTAGTCGACATGTGGAATTGTCATTGCTATGGGCGACAACGGTATCGAAGTCTTCTTATAGAACAGAACGCTTACTTGAGATGTTTGCGCCTAGTCGAATAGAATTCCCTGCGATTGCAAAGGTCGATGGTTGGATCCTTAGCGACTATTATAAGTCGGCAATGACGTAAGTATCAAACACCTTAGGGCGCGTGGAAAAGAAAAGCTTTGGAATTGAACGATTATCCATTAGAGGAGCCGACATAAAAGGCATCCGTAGAGACCTTGGTAGTACCCTCCCCCTTTGCAGATTATGTGGGATATTTCCCCAATCTATGATCTATCTTAACCTCTTTCCAAGAAAGAATTCTGATAAAGGGTATATTCCCTCTTCGAAGTTATTTTATAACACTTGTGTTAAATCATAATTAATTTCAATTGTGTTAGAGGCTGTCACGATGCCTACTTTCAGGTTTTCGAAGCCCTGTCAAATGATGTTATTTAAGCTTTCACTTTTCTTCAAATAATGAATGACCCCATGGTGATACCTCACCACTTGTTTGTTAAGTACCAGTATCTTTTTGGTTATTCTTTTCTTTGTATTTTCTTTGGAAACCGCACCTTTGGAATCTGTTCAATTTTAATTCAAGGTGTTCCTTTGAGAAATATTGTCGAGAGGCGATAATCGTTAAATTGATCTCGAATTGCTTTCATACTTTTCAACTCCCACTGAGAGGAACAACCCTATACTTATAGGGGCTACAAGGACTATCTGTCTATGTGATAGAAGTCGGATGGGACGCCATCACTTGTGAGTTGTGAAATACAAGAAGGCTAATTACCTTTAGTAATGTCTCAATCGAGGCACGCAACGTTGAGTTCTTATGATCATGTTGATCTCTCGGTAAATTCTCTTACCTCCAATAAGGTTACCTTAAAACTCATAACCTTATGATCACCAGTGTGTGACGTTTTCCTTGATATGGGAGCTATCTTTTCAAAGCTCCATGATTCTTGTTATCTTTATTGAATTTCAAAGGGAGGCCAACCAGGTCAAATAAGTCACACACACAAAAAAAAAAAAAAAAAATTCGCTGATAGGAATTAGATTCGCAACGAAATCTCCTATGACAGGAGCGAATCCCTAAGACGAATAGAATGTTGGTGACGTATCAACGAAATTGATTTATTCTCCCAAGGATGTTATGATAATGGAAAGCGTGTCAATCGACATATGTGAAAGGAATAGCGATGTGTCGTGTACTCCAGTGACAACGGTGTTAGATAGATGCCCTATAATGGAATTGAGATTTTGGAGGAGTTGTTTACGAATGGACACTACCTCTGGGTTAGAAAGATAAGTACTGGCGATGGAGTCAGAGGGAGCTGGTATTGTGACTTGGGAGAAGTTGATATTATTATAAGGATGGATTGGTTGACACCCAATGGAGCCCAGACTGATTGTAAGAGAGAGAGTGTAATAAATAAAGGATGGAGACAGATTCAGAGATTCTTGAATATAGTTCCGACTAAGAAACTATTACGCCAGAAATACGAGGCTTAATTAGCTCTTATGGTTGACGCCAAGGAAAGAGATACCAAGTATAAAGGGAACTAAAATGGTTTTGGGAGATTGTACAAGGTTTTAATAACTACCAGATATCGATTTGGATGACATGAGAATGAATACCGAGTATTCAGAGTACAATGGGAATGAAAGGGTTAGTGACTAAGTTACAAGAGTTGTTGTATAAGGGTATGATAAGACCCCGTGTACCACCATGGAGAACCCCGGTGTTGTTGTAAGAAAGAAAGATGTTAACACAAGATTATGCATCGAACCTCGAGAGTTGTATGAGTTCGACATGGAGAATAGGTACCCTTGTAAATGATTGTTTGATCAGCGGAAGAACGCTGTGTATTTCCAAATTTATTTAAGAACTGGATATTACCAGTTGGAAGTTAAATTCGAGGATATACCCAAGACTGCGATTCATACTAGGAATAGACACTTAGAGTTTTCAGCGAAGTTGTTTTGGGGTTGATTAGTGCACCCACAAATTTTGATGGAATGTAATGAAGTGGCTTTCAGTTATCCGTGATAGTAGATAACATGAGATGGAGAAATGGCTAGAATTGACCTAGAATTATGACTGTGAGATACACTACCATCCGGGGAAGGCCAATGTGGTGGCCGATGCCCTTATTGAAAATGAGACAGAGATGGATTCCGAAGGATCGGGAATTAAAGGATGAGATTTTACACAAAACCCAAGTTAATCCGACAAACTAGAAAGGCAAAAGATTTCACTAACAAGTGGCTAGTAACAGCCAAGACAGACAGAGAAAGTATGCGGACTAAGCCCGCGAGTATAGAGATAGTACTGCTATTGATAAGCTAAATGGCAAGTTGATGAATGACAATCAAGTTTATGCTGGTGTATTTCTGTACAAACAAGATAGAGAATATGAGGTTAGCGATTCGTGATGCTAAAGGTATCTCCATGGAAAGAATTAATGAGATTTGAAAAGAAAGGGAAGTCGAGCCCGAGATTCATTGGGCCATCTGAGATTTTAAAATGCGTCAGGAAGGTGGCCTACGAGCCAGCCTTACCCCCCAAACTTGTAGAATGGTCATAACGGGGTTCAGGTGTCAATGCTACGTCAGTATACTATAGATGCCCGGTATATGTAGAGTCGAGCAGGTAGATATACAACCTGGTCTGACTTACAAAGAGCAACCTGTGGAAATCACGGATAGAAAAGAACAAGTGCTAAGAGACGAGGTTGCCAAGCTAGTGAGAGGTTTGTGGAGAAACAAGAGGTGGAAGAATCCACCTGGGAGTTAGAAAGTGCAACGGGAGAGAAGTACCCCCAGTTATGCCTAAGTTGATTCCGGGACGGAATCCTTTTAAGGAGGGGAGACTGTAATAACCCGAATTTTTGGATTAATTAAAACTTTTCTTATTATGATTAAGTGCATCAGTGAATAGTGAATTTGGTGGATGAATAGTGATTTTGAGGATTAACAAAATTTTTCATGCCACCTATGTACGAGACGTAGTGTGGATATTCCGAAGTCATATTAGTGATCTACGGAGTAAATAAGTGAATGCAAAGACGATCGGAATTCAGAAATTCCAAATTTTATTTTGGTGAAATATTTGACCGGACAGCGAATTATATATTATTATATTCAAGAAATGAGATATTAAAAATTGAGGATTTGAGGATTTAATATTTTGGAATTTTATTATATTTGATTTGAGAATGTAGAACGAAAACCACTGGGACAGTGAAACGAATGTTCTAGAAACCGCTGATACTTTATAATGAGATTAAGCGATTAAGCGAACGAATCATGGATTAAGGATTGAAATTATGACAAGATTAAATATAGACATGGAAGTAACATATAACAAGATTAATTCGAGAAATGCAATATTTGGATCATCCATGTGAAAGGAAACGAACCAGTAAAGCTACTTTAACCAAACGCGTGTATGCGCGACACGTGTCCCTGCTTGCCACCATGATACCCCACTGATCGACATGTGTCCCTATGACTCACCACTTAACAAAATATCAGCATTCTTATCTTTTACTCAAAACAAAAAGAAAAGAAGAAAAGAAAAGCAAGAGAAACACAAAATTCTCCAAAACTGATCAGCTAGAGCACCCTCCAAAGAAAAATCCATAACTCCATTTCCAACCATGATAAAATCACCAAATTTTAACCACAGCTTCTTCACTCCATATATAACATGCGTTCAAGATTTCATAGCAATCCAAGGAGTATAGCCTAGTCAAATCGCCTCCCCAAGTTGAAGAATCCAAACTGCCATGATCTTGGCAGTTTCTGCACCGATTTTCAAACGGCCGTATCTCTCTCATTTCTAAATGAAATCTTGCGTTCTATAGCTTGTTGGAAAGCCATGGAGATGCTCTACAACTACGCTTTAGAAACCTCGCCCAGAAAAGCAGGGTAAGGACCTCGTTTGGGCAGTTCTTTGAACAGATGAATAGTAACTTTCAATAACTAACTTTGATTTCTTGACTTCTTTTGATGATCTAAGCTTGGTCAAGGAAATCTAAGGGCTAGACAATGCTTACTACGTGATCATACACTCCAAGTAAGGTATTAACCCCATGAACCCTTAGTTGACTTTGAGTTTTGTGGATGTTCTTGATGATTGTTAGCTTAGTTGAGATTATAGTGTTAATATAAGCATGTTAGCATGATCTTGTAGTTGGTTTAGCCATTTGTTGATTAAGATGTTAAAGTATGATACCCCTGGACTTGTGGAGATGAGAATCATGTGTTTAAGATGTATGGATGCCCGGTGTGGCTTGGTTTGATGATTATGATTTTTGGAACGTCCGATTTATAGCCGTCGTAATGCCCAAATTTTTACCTACTGATTGGTTCCCTGTTTTTCCTCTGTTAGAGCTCGACCCTTGAGTCCTACTGCCCATGATTGTGTAGTTTATGTTATAAGCTTCGTAATGATATGTGGTTCGCCTAATTTGGCCGAACGGTTTAAGAGAAAAGTGAGTTTTAGTAAACGCCGTTCGGAAGAACGACCCATCTCTGGTCAGCAACTTTGAGTCTATATTTGGACCACTTCGGAGCCATATTAAAATGTGAAACTTTGAGGAATAATACTAGAGACCGTTTGGAAGGCTCACGAAAAGGATTCGTATTAAAAATATTATTTTTCGATTTTATAAAAATGTTTTAGTCAGGGTCGCGCAAGTGAAAACCACTGAAAACGAGACTTAGAAACCAAGGTTCCAAATGGTTAAGTATAACTTGGATTTGAGAATGGATTTCGAACCAAACTTATGATATAAGAATTTGACAAATAACATGGACTTAGTATGAGCCTATAACGAGTTAGTAATTCCTTGGTTGTGTTTCTCTTACGTGTTTAAGCATTGAGTTATAAGTGGTTTATCGAGGGGATTAACCGTGTGTTTTCGTTTGACTTTGTCTAGATTGTCCGGCATCGTCGCGAACCCCTATCACTTCTCGAGCATCAGGCAAGTTTCTAAAAATCATATTTTTAAGTATGCATATACTAGATGCAAGTTATGTATGCATACTCGATCGTTCAGAGTATATTTATTTTGAAATATATGAAATATGTTGAATAAGTTTCAATCCATATTTGCAAGTTTCCCAATATTGTGCTTCCTTATCAAAACCAGTATATCCTTGGTCTTGTTAATGATATTAAATCCTGCTCGTGCGATAACCAAAATCCCATGACCTTATAATACTGTTGATGGGTGGTGATGCTTTTAAGATCCTACGCCTTGAATTATATGGTGTATATATTTATAAACTTTTCGTATGGTGGAAGGGGACTTTATATCATAAGGTAGGTATTTGTGTACTGGAATAAGAAAGGCTCAGAGGGTAGAGCATGTATTGAGTTTATAACTTAGCCAGCGTATCGGGGTTATTTTGTAAGGTATATTTTCGAAAACCCGGACAGAGCTTTTTAGAAAGATTTTCGCAATAATTAACCTAAAGGCAACATCACCAATAAACCAGTGTTTATTTAATTAGTAAATACTTCTGGAAGCATTTACGGATTAAATAAGCCTTATTCGTCTAATTAAATTTGTTTACTTAGATGAATATCATTTTCAAAATGTTTTCTTAAAATCGCTTTGTTCCGGAATGATAACAAAGATATCCGGTAACTGTTATTCGAGGATTAATTATCTATTTAATGAATATTACTTTTGAATATTCATTTGAGATTTATTTATTTAATGAATATTACTTCTGAATATTCATTTGAGGCTTACTTATTCGAGGGTTAAGTATGTATTTAATGAATATTATTTATTTATATTCATTTGAGGATTTTGGACTTTAAGAATATTATTATTATTATCCATTCGAGGATTGTTTATTATTTAATGAATATTACTTTTGAATATTCATTTAAGAGTTATTTATTTAATGAATATTACTTTTGAATATTCATTTAAGAGTTATTTATTTAATGAATATTACTTTTGAATATTCATTTAAGAGTTATTTATTTAATGAATATTACTTTTGAATATTCATTTAAGAGTTATTTATTTAATGAATATTATTTTTGAATATTCATTTGAGGTTTATTTATTTAATGAATATTATCTTTGAATATTCATTTAATCTATATTTACTTAATGAATAGTATTTTCGAATATTCATTTAATCAGTATTTACGTAAGGAATATTATTTCGAATATTCATCTAATGTTTACTTATTTAATCAATATCATTGATTATTTTTTAAAAATCCAAAGAGGTTCCCAAAACAATGTTTTCCATTTAAATCCGTCTCTTAAGAGGATTTAAATGTTCGCTCAACCATCAAAAATATGGGAAACCTGATTTAAGAGACTACTACTCTTTTTGAACTCTCAACTCAAAACTGTCAAGGGACTGATATTTTCTTGGAGCAATTTAATTGCTGCCAGTGTAGTGTTGTGTTACCACCTCAATGATCGAGGGGTAAATTCATGGAACAAGTCGATATCCATTAACAAGCATAGCTTGGGAAATATTGGAGAATCTCCCTTTCCAACCTAGATATAACTACTTAGTGGAGTCGTATCAACAAGTGTTACACTTGGGGAAAGGAGGACGATCTTTACGTTTCAGAGTCATGGATTCCATCTGAACTAGGAGTGGTGTAAGTGGTCAAGTTGCGTGGGCCCATCCAACTTTTATATATTGCCCCAAATGGGCTGGGAGGTCATAGTAAGGCGGTAGACAATGTCAGGCCGTCGTGATACTTCCATCTACATGTAGAAAACTATTTGAGCGGTGCGACCTGCTACTGATCATAGTAAGGTTAGGCACAGCGGACGCGGTAGCAACTCCAGTATTGGTTCATCATCCAATTTGGATATTCCTGCAACATGTATTGGGGTGAAGAACCAATCATGTTGGTAGGGGGTCGAAAAGTGTTTGGAAATGAAGTGACAATAAATTCATGCAACTTCATCTTTTATTTATGAGTTATGACTCTGTGGATACCTTACATAACATGAGTTATGGTAAGGGAGTTGTTTATACTGAATCACCTTATAACTTCATCTTTTAAGTTATATGTTGATATTCTGCATATATAGCAGATATTTTTCGGAAAGGTTATATTTGGTTTACTTTGAAACCTTATCTTTTATACTAGAACTTTGTTCATAATATAGCACAAGTTTGCAGAAATATTATGAAAATGATATTTGAAGTACAATAAAGGTACTATTTTTGGAATACCTTCCGATAAGGAAATAATTTCAGTATCGAAATATTTTGACAAATTATTGTCTTATACCCGCTTTATTCTGGGTTGAAGTTAAAGGCAGAATTATGCCATACTTTCATTACCTTGCTGAGCTATCGCTCACTCTTGCTATTGTTTTATATATATTATATAGCAGCGAAGCAGGATGCTAATGGGACGGCACATACCCCGCAAGGCGTTTCCATAAACAGTTTCTAGCAGTGATCCCGAGAGTAGTACGAACCAATCGAATCAGGCTACAGCTTTTGGGTATTCAACTTATGTATAGATATGAATGGTATGAGAGGATTGTGAGCATCCGAAGGCTAAGTTGGTAATGTAACATTACTTAGAAATTGTATCAGTGACAGATTCAAAGACATTTTGGGTATTGTAATAAAAATTATTTATTCCGCAGTTATTGTATGGTGTCGTTTCTGAGACTCTAACCTGTGTGTGTGTGTGAGGCATATATTGTGGGGTCATGAGCAGGTGAATTATGAATGGTGTGAGTAATACAGGTAAGGCAAGGAGTATATGGATCGTGACTACTCTAAATCCCTGACCCCGGATTTGGGGCTGTTACAATAATGATGTACAAAATTTCAACGGGGCCCTTGAATTTTCAAAACGGGGCTCAAATTTGAAGATATTTTCAAATGACAAAATATTTGAAAGGGGGCTTCCGACACACCAATTTAGCACATAATCACTCAACAACCTTAATCATTAAAACTCCAAATACTCCACAATAATTATTCTAAACATATAATACAATTTATATTATTAATAAAGTTCACGGATCTTACATCCTTCCCCCCTTAATAGGATTCTGTCCTCAGAATCAGATCAAGGAAACAACTGGGGATACTTCTCTAACATATCACTCTCTAACTCCCAGGTAGACTCTTCCACCTTAGGATTCCTCCACAAAACTCTTACTATCACTACAGTCTTATTCCTTAACACTTTTTCCTTACGATCCAATATCTGAATTGGTCGTTCTACATAAGATAAATCTGCCTGGACCTCTATGGGTTTATACTCTATTATATGGTTCGAATCTGGTCGATACTTCTTAAGCATAGATACGTGAAACACATTATGAACGTGTTGCATATGCTGGGGTAACGCTAACTCGTAAGCTACTTTCCCAACCTGCTTCAAAATCTCAAATGGTCCAACATATCTTGGACTCAATTTCCCTTTCTTCCCAAACCTAACTAATCCTTTCCACGGTGAAACTTTCAATAACACTTGTTCTCCGACTTCGAATCCCATATCCTTTCTTGCTAGGTCAGCATATTTCTTCTGCCGGTTATGATCTGTTATCAACCTTTTTTGAATCAATTCAATCACTTCCTTTGTCTGCTGTAATAATTATGGCCCTATCACTTTCTGTTCACCAACTTCTTCCCAATATACTGGAGATCGACACTTCCGTCCATATAGAGCTTCGTAAGGTGGCATCCCAATACTCGCGTGAAAACTATTATTATATGAGAATTCTACTAAGGGTAGATGATCGTCCCAATTACCTTTAAAATCAAGGGTACATGTTCTAAGCATGTCCTCGATGGTTTGAATCGTCCTTTCACTTTGACCGTCTGTCTGCGGGTGATAAGCCGTACTCATTATTATATGAGAATTCTACTAAGGGTAGAACCCACCTGTTTGTTGTTATCTAAGTTGGAGGAATCAGCGTGGCTGTGGCATGCACGACTCGGTAACGTCAACTTTCAAGCACTAACAATGATGTCTGTGAATAGAATGGCACATGGGTTACCAAGAATTACTCAACCGGAGGAGATTTGTACTGGGTATTTAATGTCAAAGCAGACTTGAAAGCCGTTCCCTGCACAAACGGAGTTTCATGCAACTCGAATGTTAGAATTAATCCATGGAGACATGTGTGGACCGATCACGCCAGAAACTATTAGGAACTATGTTGTTTTTTTATGATAACTAGACTAACTTAGTGAAGATTGTATAAGTAAAAATGTAGCCTTCAACGGATAACATGCATTTGTTGTATCCGTAGAAGGGTAGCTTATCTACGGATAAGACTCAATGCAACATGCTTGTGTAATCCTGATGTGTAATCCTGATGTGCAATCCTGATGTGTAATCCTGATATGTAATCCTGATGTAGAAGTTGGAGTATTAGTTTTTAGGCTGAATAAGTCATGTTGACTATTAATGGATATGTAGAATAGGGAGGCTAATTGTAAATAGTCTATGCCTTGTAATTTTACATAAGTGAAATTGACTGTCTACGGATAACAACGTTAGCCTTTTACGGATGTAGTCAAAGTACTGTCTACGGATAGCAGTACTAGCCTTCTACGGATGTGGCCAAGATACTCTCAACGAATACAACTCAAATAACATCTACGGATACACTCTGTACTTTGTGAAAATGACAGTTCTGACAGAGCACATGGGTTGACAGAATTCACAGAGCATGGAAACCAGTATTTTTGGTTAACTCACGAGAAGAAGAAGCATTCTGTTTTGTCTGGTCAAATGTAGCAATTCCATAAAAGACAATCAGCCAAGAAGGGCAAGCTACCAACACAAGGACCACTACTCAGAATGGAGAAGCAAGAATTTTGGATAGAGTTACTTTTTGTATTATTAGTTGTTCGAAATATCTTGTAAACTTGGGTTATATAACCAAGTGTAACATTATTCTAGAACTCAATGAATCAGTTAGGCAATTTAGAAAGCACAAGGCAATATCACTTGTAAATTGCTGAAGCTAGAATAGTGTGTATGCAGCTATGTGTTAATTTATTCATAAACATCACAGAGATTTCTTCTAATAAAAATCTCTCAGGTGGATAAATCAATCCACCTAAATTTTTAATTCTCGTGTTACTTTTATTTGTTTGTTTTTCTGTTCTTGAATTTACTTTCATATCTTTTCTGTCAAGAACAAAAGAATTTTTAAAGATTGTATTCAACCCCCTTCTACAATCTTGATTCACTGTCTGGGAATAACATAAACTAATGCAGGTAATAAGTACTTTTTACTTTTGGTTGATGATTATAGCTGTATGATGTGGATCTTTATGTTAAAAAGTAAAAATGAAGCATTGGGTGCGTTTAGAAAGTTTCGAAATCAGGTGGAGAAAGCATCATGAGAAAACATCAAGGTTTTCCACAAAGATAGAGGTTGGGAGTTTATGTCAAATGAATTCTCAAAATATTGTGAGGATGTAGGGATTACCAGGCATTACACAGCTCCTTATACCCCTCAACTGAATGGGGTTGTGGAACGGAGAAACAGAACATTGGTTTCTATGTCTCGTAGTTTGCTGAAACAAATGAAAATGCCATCTGAGGTTTGGGGAGAGGTCGTACGTCATTCAGTCTATATTCTCAACCGGTTGCCTACTAGAGCACTATCAGGAAAGACACCATACGAGGCGTGGAAAAAAAAACCCAGAAGTGGGTCATATTAGAGTATTTGGCTGTGTGGCACACATGAAGGTGCCAAGTGCCCACACAACCAAACTCAGCAATCAAAGTAAATTTGTTGTACACCTAGGGAAGGATCCCAGGACAAAGGCTTATAGATTATACGATCCAATTTCTGGGGTTGTGCACGTGAGTAGAGATGTAATATTTGAAGAAGGAAGAACCTGGATGTGGGAGAAGCAACAGGAACATAGTTCAACATATGGTGGATCTTTTATTGTAATGAATTCTCAAATAATTGGAGGAATCACGAGTAGTGATGAAGAAGAATCAATTACTTCAAGTGACAATAGGGAAAATGAGACCATGAGAGAAAGTGATTTACAGGGAGGTGACATATTTTCAAGCAACAGTTATTATGGTGGTGGCAACAGTCCACACGGTAGTAGTTCTACCAGTAGTTCAACTAACAACAACAATAGTGCTCCCAGAAACTTTCGACTACTTAGTGAAATTTACGATGAAATAGAAGAAGTGGAGGCTGAAAATGAGCTGTTATTGTTGGGAGATGACGAACCTACCTGCTACAGTGAAGCGATTACAGAACCAACATGGGAGCAGGCTGTAACAGCCCCAGATCCGGGGTCGGAGATCCGGTCGTTACGGTCTCAATTCCCATCAATAATACTTGCACTTGAATCAAAACAATTAAACTACATGTTGTGACCCCACAATACATCACCATACACACTCAACTAGTTATAGTCCCAGAGATGAAATTGAAACAAGTATCTAGTCATAGGATCCACAAGTTATGAGTTATTACAAACCCAAAAGATTACAGAGCATTTAAAAGTTCTTGCCGTTGATTACATTAATCATAAATATAAATAAGTCTGATACACAAAAGCTGAAGCTTAAAACACTGGTGGTTACTACCTCAGCTATGGCGGCTACGACATCAACGGGTAAATCTCTGACGACTGCTACCCGCTTTCGCAGGGTGTGACTGTTGCGGGCCATCTGCTCTAGCTGTTGTTGTGATATAGATAAATAAAGCAAGGGTGAGCAATAGAGCCCACCAAAATAACTTATAACTGATAATCAAAATATAACAATTCAAGATATATCGTAGCCACATGTTATGCCTTAAACGGATAAGAAACTAGTATAACATAAATGATGACGTTACAAGGAAAATCCATAAAATGTTTCCGTAACCCAAAACCCACTTATGCATATATATCCTTAATCAGGTTTTACCAGAGTCATAACTTATAGAATAAAAGATGAAGTTGCATGAATTTGTTGTCACTTCATTCCCAAACACTGTTCGACCCCCTGCCAACAAGTTTGGTTCTTCACCCCAATACATGTTGCAGGAATATCCAAATTGGATGATGAACCAATACCGGAGTTGCTACCGCGCCCGCTGTGCCTAACCTTGCTATGATCAGTAGCAGGTTGCACCGCTCAAATAGTTTTCTACATGTAGATGGAAGTATCACGACGGCCTGACATTGTCTACCGCCTTACTGTGACCTCCCGGCCCATTTGGGGCAATAAAAGTTGGATGGGTCCGCGCAACTAGACCACTTACACCACTCCTAGTTCAGATGAAATCCATGACTCTGAAACGTAAAGATCGTCCTCCTTTCCCCAAGTGTAACACTTGTTGATACGACTCCACTAAGTAGTTATATCTAGGTTGGAAAGGAAGATTCTCCAATATTTCCCAAGCTATGCTTGTTAATGGATATCGACTTGTTCCATGAATTTACCCCTCGATCATTGAGGTGGTAACACAATATTTGACTGGCAGCAATTAAATTGCTCCAAGAAAATATCTGTCCCTTGACAGTTTTTGAATTGAGAGTTTAAAAAAGAGTAGTAGTTACTTAAATCAGGTTTCCCATATTTTTGATAGTTGAGCGAGCCTTTGAATCTTCTTAAAAGACAGATTCAAATGGAAAAACAATGTTTTGGGAACCTCTTTTTGATTTGAAAATAATCAATCGTATTTATTAAATGAGTAAACCTTAAATGAATATTTGAAAATAATATTCATTAAATAAATAATCCTTAAATGAATATTTGAAAATAATATTCATTAAATAAAAATCCTTAAATGAATATTTGAAAATAATATTCATTAAATAAAAATCCTTAAATGAATATTTGAAAATAATATTCATTAAATAAAAATCCTTAAATGAATATTTAAAAATAATATTCATTAAATAAAAATCCTTAAATGAATATTTAAAAATAATATTCATTAAATAAAAATCCTTAAATGAATATTTGAAAATAATATTCATTAAATAAAAATCCTTAAATGAATATTTAAAAATAATATTCATTAAATAAAAATCCTTAAATGAATATTTAAAAATAATATTCATTAAATAAATAATCCTTAAATGAATATTTGAAAATAATATTCATTAAATAAATAAATCTTAAATGAATATTTGAAAATAATATTATTAAAGTCAATAATCCTCGAATAACAGTTACCCAATATCTTATGGGAAATAACCTTTAACATATACCGAAATATAATTATTTCTGATCTTAGAGAAAATCACTCGCCCTTATCCTAGGGCATTATATACAAAACTGGCTTATAACTGATATCCCATATCTAGCTTATAAGCCCCACATCAATCATATCCTCAAGTATTGCTATATATATAGCAGTTCAAAAACAAGCATGCAAGTTATATATCGCATTTACATCACATATAAGCAAACAGTTTATTATCACAACAACAGTAGTATAGGTTTTGAAAACTTGCCTGGTGGTGAGGTAGGGGTAGTGTGCCTCGAGTCAATCCGGCGATCTATACATAGTCAAAAGATCCAAGGTTAATCACTTGAATACTTGCACGAAACTAAGTATGTACTTCACTTAAACCCAGACATGATTTCTAGTTAACTCCTTAAGAATCCTCTTGCGCACGCTCGACTCGAACATTTTTATAAAATAGAGATTAAATCCTTTTAACACGAAATCTTTTCGAGGGTCCTCCTAAACATACCTAGCCTGTTAACACAAAGTTTCACATTCTGATTGGTCACTTAAGGGGTTTGATCATTGCCTCAAAGTTGGCTAAGTGGTATAGTTCGGTTTCTCGAAACGTCCTTAATTAAAACATTCGTTTCTCCTAAACCGTAATTCGGAATCACATGATCTTTATATCAAAACGAACCTTGAAACAAGACCCATACAATACTAGGCAGTGGTGACTCTGGACAGAAGTCCTTATGTCCGAACATCATAGACAAAACAATGGTTAAGGAAAATCGGGCATTATAACGGCTATGAATCGGATAATCCCAAAATTTCAACCCATTCAACTTGCTCACCAATCTCTCTACACCACATATACATCTTATATATCCAAGAACTGAGGCCAAGCAATGCCTTTACGTTCTTAAAACTCAATACAACTCATAACAAAGCCCAATCATAGCTACTAAGATCATAAACATGCTTTTACACCATTAAAGCTAAAAAAATCACTTAATACTTTCAAGGGTTCAAGGTCCATACCTCCTTGGTGTGTGTATAAGCCTAATAATCCTTGTATAGCCCTTATATAACCTTAAGCTAGCTTGAATCATCAAAAGAAACCAAGAATCACAAGTTAGTTCTTGAAAATTACTATTCATCTCCATCTTTGACCTCAAATTCAAACATGAAAGACTTAATGAAAAGCTATAAGATTCATGGCTCACCTTGTACTAATCACTAGCTTCGTTTTAAGCTCTTGTTTGCAATTGTTGGTGGAAGAAATCTCTACTTCTCTCTTCTCCTTTTCTTGGCCGAAAGTTTTGAAGAAAAATGGTGATGATGCTTGATTTTTCTTTTTGTTTAATTACTTTGATATTTGTGATCTTTTTAATGGTCAAATGGTGAGTCATGGTCCTTGGCATCTTCTTCTTTCGACACTTGTCGCACATGCAACGGCTCTGTTAAAGTAACTTTGCTGGTTCGTTTCTTTTCACCTGGATGATCCAAATGTTGCATTTCTCGAACTAATCTTGTTACATGTTACTTCCATGTCTATATTTAATCCTGTACGTCCTTGATATCTCTAATTCTTTTATTAATCCATATCCATAGAATTGATAATCTAAATCCTTCAATATTCCCAAATAATAATTAATCCATCCGTTAATGGTGAAATTTCGGAGAAAACGGAAATGCTATTTTTCCGATTCTGACAGCTTTTGCATTCCTTTATTTTCATCGTAGATCACTAATACAGCTTTGAAAGTTCATTATATCGTCCCGTATATAGGGTGGTCTGAAAAACTTTTTGAATGAAAAAGTTACTATTCATCAGTGGTTTTTCACAAAAGTCACTATTCATCCATAATCATTTGGATCATTATCCGTTCCAATATTCCTGTTTTATTTCCTCTTTATTTCTTGTACTTAGACAATGTTCTAGAGCTTTCTCGGGCATACGCTATCTTGTTTACGGAGTTGTCGGATGCATACCAGATATCGATTTGGATGACATAAAAATACTTTCCTTCCCTGGAGTATTGTATTCTTATCTTCCAGATTGATTGTTCTTATTTATGTGTTCAGTCCATTCTTATTATTCTCAAAATGTTTGATAACTGAAATCCATATTCATTTCATACTTAATTTTCCAAAACCATTACCACCATCCACATATATATATACATCAATATAAAATAAAAGTTTTTAATTCTACCCAAATTCTGGGGTCTTACAGTCTCCCCTCCTTAAAAGGATTCCGTCCCGGAATCACTCCGAAAACAAATGGGGATATCTTTCCAGCATTTCGCTTTCTAGCTCCCAAGTTGATTCTTCCACATTATGATTTTGCCACAAAACTCTGACTAGCTTGATGACCTTGTTCCGGAGCACTTGTTCCTTTTGATCTATGATCTCCACTGGTTGCTCCACATAGGTTAGGTCTGGCTGCATGTCCACGTGTTCGTATTCCACTATGTGCTTAGCATCCGGGTTGTACTTCCTCAGCATTGAAACATGAAACACATTGTGCACTTGTTGCAGGTTTGGGGGTAATGCTAGCTCATATGCTAAGTTCCCAATACGCCTTAAGATCTCAAATGGTCCAATATATCTAGGACTCAGTTTTCCTTTCTTTCCGAACCTCATCAAACCTTTCCAAGGAGATACCTTTAAAAACACTAGATCTCCCACTTCATATTCCTTGTCCTTCCGGGCTAAATCAGCATACTTCTTTTGTCTATCTTGGGCTGCTACCAGTCGTCCTCTGATTAGATCTACTATGTCCTTTGTTCGTTGGACCACTTCGGGTCCAAGCATCTTTCTCTCCCCAACTTCATCCCAATACAAGGGGGATCGACATCTTCTTCCATAAAGGGCCTCGTAAGGCGGCATTCCTATACTTGAATGAAAACTATTGTTGTAGGAAAACTCAATCAGTGGTAGGTGATCATCCCAATTCCCTTTAAAGTCTATAGCACAGACCCTTAACATATCCTCTAGTGTTTGGATGGTCCTTTCACTTTGCCCGTCCGTTTGGGGGTGATAGGCAGTACTCATGTTCAGCCGGGTCCCTACACATTCTTGGAAGCTTCTCCAAAATCTGGAGTTAAATCTGGGATCTCGGTCAGATACTATGGCAACTGGGACTCCATGTCGCGCCACTATCTCTTTCAGGTAGATATCCACTAGTCTGTCGACAGTGTACCTTTCGTTGATCGGAAGAAAGTGTGCTGACTTCGTTAATCGGTCTATGATTACCCATATGGCATCGTGATTGGCCTTGGTCCTTGGTAAACCTACCACAAAGTCCATGGCTAGGTGCTCCCATTTCCATTCGGGAATCTCTAGGGGTCGCAACAGTCCACTGGGCCTCTGGTGTTCCGCCTTTACTCGTTGGCAGGTCAAGCATCTGCTTACCCACTCTGCTACATCCTTTTTCATGTTAGGCCACCAGTAGTATTCTTTCAAATCCCCATACATCTTGGTGCTTCCTGGGTGGATTGAATACCTAGAAC
Organism: Heracleum sosnowskyi; assembly: GCA_030848705.1. NCBI lineage: Eukaryota > Viridiplantae > Streptophyta > Magnoliopsida > Apiales > Apiaceae > Heracleum > Heracleum sosnowskyi. Next base: position 73,327,594 of record CM061238.1, read on the forward strand.
TGTGACTCTCGTGTAAAATCTCGTCTTTCAGTTCTCGAACATTCGGAACCCAAATTCGGTAAGTATACCTCCTTATTCCTTTATCATCCTCGACAGTGTGGATCTCTTCTCCGGTCATTGACTGCCTGTCTTCACTTATCATTCTTTCTTGACACCACCTTATCTTTTCTAACAACTCTGGCTGCAAGGAAATCTCAAACAGCTTCTCGGTACCGTCTCCGGTCACTTTCACTTCTATTTCCATCTTTTCGAATTCTCTTATCAGCTCTTCCGACGACATTATTGTCTTGAGTCTCTCTTTTCTACTAAGGGCATCAGCCACCACATTGGCTTTCCCTGGGTGATAAAGAATCTCACAGTCATAATCCTTGATCAGCTCTAACCATCTTCTCTGGCGCATGTTGAGCTCCTTCTGGGTAAAAATATACTTGAGGCTCTTATGGTCAGTGTAAATCTCGCACTTCTCTCCATACAAGTAGTGCCTCCAAATCTTTAAGGCGAAAACTACGGCTGCTAATTCTAAATCATGAGTAGGATATCGAATCTCATATTCCTTCAATTGTCTCGATGCATACGCGATTACTTTACCGTGCTGCATTAGCACGCATCCTAATCCCTTATGCAAAGCATCACTGTAAATCACAAAATCTCCTTTTCCATCTGGCAATGCCAATACGGGGGCAGTTACCAACCTCTTCTTTAACTCTTGGAAACTCTTCTCGCATTTTTCCATCCATTCAAATTTCTCGGTTTTACGGGTAAGTCGGGTTAACGGGGCTGCGATCTTCGCAAAATCCTTGACAAATCTTCTATAATACCCTGCTAATCCTATGAAACTCCTTACTTCCGTTGGTGTGGTTGGTCGTTCCCAATTTGAAACAGCCTCTATCTTAGAGGGGTCAACCAACACTCCCTCCTTGTTAATCACATGTCCTAAAAACTGAACCTCATTTTGCCAGAATTCACACTTCGCGAATTTGGCATACAATTGCTCCTTCCTGAGTATTCCTAAGGCTATCCTCAAATGTTCTGCATGTTCTGCCTCTGTCTTTGAGTAGATAAGAATATCGTCAATGAAAACTATAACGAACTCGTCCAAATACTCTTTGAACACCCTATTCATTAAATCCATGAAAGCTGCGGGGGCATTGGTTAATCCAAACGACATCACCAAGAACTCATAATGTCCATATCTAGTACGGAACGCAGTCTTAGGAATATCTTCGGGTTTAATCTTTAATTGGTGATATCCGGTTCTCAGGTCAATCTTAGAGAAGTACACAGCATCCTTTAGCTGGTCAAACAAATCGTCTATCCTTGGTAATGGGTACTTATTCTTTATAGTTAGCTTGTTCAACTCTCGGTAGTCGATGCATAACCTCATACTCCCATCCTTCTTTTTAACAAACAACACTGGTGCCCCCCATGGCGACACACTGGGCCTTATCATACCCTTCTCCAACAGTTCCTTTAACTGGGTAGCTAGCTCTTTCATTTCCACTGGGGCTAACCGGTACGGGGCCTTCGAGACTGGCGCCGTCCCCGGGGCTAAATCGATAGCGAATTCAATTACCCTATCGGGTGGTAATCCTGGGAGATCTTGTGGAAACACATCTTCGAACTCATTGACTACTGGAATGTCCTGTAACCTAGGCACCTCTTTCTGGGTGTCTACAACATAGGCTAAGTAAGCCTCACTTCCCTTTCGCAACAATCTTTTGGTCTGCGCCATGGTTAGAAATTTCTGCGTCTGTTTCATTCCCTTAAACACTATTCCCTTATTTCCTGGAGTATTTAATCTAACCTTTTTCCCTTTACAATCTATCTGGGCATTATTGCAAGACAACCAATCCATCCCCAAAATGACATCAAATTCTCCTAATTTAAAAGGAATCAAATCCACATAAAAAGATTGTTCCCCTATTTCCAATTTGCAGTTGGGGTGAATCTGATTAACTGGGACTACTTCGTGGTTAGCTATCTCTACTTGTAGGGAATCCTTTAATGGTTGGGATTTAAGTTTCAATCTATGCGCAAAATCCCTCGATATAAAAGACTTAGTTGCTCCAGAATCAAATAAAACATTTGCGCTAACTGAATTCAGAGAAAAGGTACCTGCTATCACATCCGTGTTCCTCACGGCATCTTGCACTGTCATGTTGAAAGTCCTAGCAGTTGGTGGTTTGTTGGAGGCAGCTTTACTGGCCCCTGATGCTGTGGGTCGGTTCGTGGGGCAATCCTTCCTCATGTGACCTTGACGTCCACAGTGGAAACAAGTGAGGTTGGTGCTGACGAAAGGGTTAGTCGTGGTACAATTCTGAGCATAATGGCCCCCTCGTCCACACTTAAAACAGGTTATCTGTTTCTGGTTGCACACACCTAGATGTTTCCTTCCACAAGTGGTACATGCCGGTAATGGAGGTCGAGATTGGTAGGAGTGGGACACTCCTGATGGGTTGCCGCCCTGGTTCACGCTTGAGCTTACGGTTCGCTTGAAACCCGTATTCCTTTCAGGTAGGGAGGCTGCCCCGCGGTTAAACCTATTTTGGGGTTTTCCTCCAGCAGAACCTCCACCCATACTCGCATGCTTTCTTTTTATTCCTCCTTTCTCTCTCTCCCTCTGCATCTGATCACTCCCTGCTTCCACAATCGAAGCCTTTTGCACCAACGTGGCGTAGTCCGTAATCTCCAAGACTGCCACGCGATTCTGAATCCACTGCTTCAATCCTTGTTGAAACCTATTAGCTTTCTTTTCTTCGGTATCTACAAACTCTGGCACAAACCTTGATAGCTCGGTAAATTTTGCCTCATACTCAGCCACTGTCAGGTTATTCTGCTTTAGTTCCAAAAACTTAAGCTCCATCTGAGTCTTCATAAACCTTGGGAAATACTTTTCTAGAAACAATTGCTTGAACCTTTCCCAAGTCACAATAACATCCGTCTCCATGTTCTTCTTGGCCTCCCACCAATAGTTAGCCTCTCCTTTCAGTAGGTAAGTGGCAAAAACGGTCTTCTGCGCCTCTTCAATGCTTAAAATCTCAAAGGACTTTTCCATTTCCTTTATCCAAGCTCTTGCCTCTACTGGGTCAGCCGACCCTTGGAATTCTGGGGGCTTGAGTGACTTAAAAGCCCTGAAAGAGTTTGCTATGGCATTGTTGTTTCCTTGGGGTGGTTGGGGATAACGGTCCAAATTTTGCCTAAGTAGATTCATGAACTGACCCATTGGGTCTCCACCCCGGTCCTCTATTCTTTGTTCCTCTTCAACTTCCTCTCCTTCATTCTCAATGTATGCAGTGAAAAAAGATTCATCAGCCTCCCCATACTGGGAGTCATCCTGTTCATTATAATCCTCATCCATTTCTTCATTATACTCAGGGTCTTCCCTATTTTGATTGTGGCTTTCTTGATCATCAGATTCAGGGGGATTAGCCCTAGTTCCCACTCTTCGTGGAGGCATCTCACTGAAATTTGGAAAATTCACATTAGGCTCGTATACTGGGTTACAAATACAGTCGTTACATAATTGGAAGTAGACTTCCACAGTTTTATATTTTATCGCAATTTAATCGTACGGTGCAGACAACAGTATAATAAACTTGTGATCTCGTCACAACAGTACTGGATTCAACTGAAAGGAAACAAATATATACATGATACCAAAGATACAAAGTCTGAGTCGACATCGACAGTTTACAAGTACAACCGTCCTAACATCATCTAGTCAAAAGTGAAATCCATGGTCTACCCTTCTAGTCAGAAAAAGGGATAACATATACAATGGAACAATCCCACAAAAGTCGGCACTACTACGTCCGCACGTGACTAGAAGACTAGACTACTATATCACCAACTCTGAAATCAGCCACTGGTACGGCGCCATGCCCTCACCCTCGCCATGGCTATGCGGAAGATCTCCTCGGCATCAACCCTGGATACCCTGCCATTGCCATCAGTAGGCAAAGCTCGAAGCCTCAACCGTGCCCTCATCTCTATGCGAGTCATCGCCCTCCGGGCAGCCCGAGGGGGCACAGCCCTTCCGCCGCCCTGGCATACCATCCTGCTATCTCTCTCCGCTGCCAGCTGCATCCGTGACTCTGCCAACCTAGCCTCAGCCGCTATCAAATCTGACTGAACTCTACTCACGGCCCAGTTATGCACACATACGGGTATCCCCTCCAACGGAACATGGGGTGGGGTAACCGGGTCAGCTGGTGGTGCATCCTCTGCCTGCTGTGGCTCAGGGGTAAGTTCCTCAAACTCATCAGGGGAAGGGCTCAAAGGCAGTGGTGGAGGGGTAGGGGCTCTCTCGATAGGAAGTGGAGTCTGGTCCTCAGTATCCCCCTCCATATCCTCAGTATCGGCTAGGGTCGGGTCCTCCTCGGGATCCTCATCATCAGAATCCTCAGCACCTTCAGTGTCCGCACCCGCCTGGACCTCCTCTGGGTCCTCCTCCGGGTTCTCCTGCCCAAAACCCTCATAGTATGGATCTGTAGTCCGAAGCAAGTCCTCATCATGCTATCTCTCATAAGCCTCAGGGTCAGAGATATCGCTCACCTACACAATAACGAACTATGTTACTATCATGATATTAAAGTTCCCGTAAGGGTTTTAGTCGAACTTGGCAAGAGTTCTTATTATCTTAGTGAATTTATTATTGTAACGTCACATCATCTCTGGGGTTTATAACTCTAACGCTCTGATACCATTTCTGTAACAGCCCCAGATCCGGGGTCGGAGATCCGGTCGTTACGGTCTCAATTCCCATCAATAATACTTGCACTTGAATCAAAACAATTAAACTACATGTTGTGACCCCACAATACATCACCATACACACTCAACTAGTTATAGTCCCAGAGATGAAATTGAAACAAGTATCTAGTCATAGGATCCACAAGTTATGAGTTATTACAAACCCAAAAGATTACAGAGCATTTAAAAGTTCTTGCCGTTGATTACATTAATCATAAATATAAATAAGTCTGATACACAAAAGCTGAAGCTTAAAACACTGGTGGTTACTACCTCAGCTATGGCGGCTACGACATCAACGGGTAAATCTCTGACGACTGCTACCCGCTTTCGCAGGGTGTGACTGTTGCGGGCCATCTGCTCTAGTTGTTGTTGTGATATAGATAAATAAAGCAAGGGTGAGCAATAGAGCCCACCAAAATAACTTATAACTGATAATCAAAATATAACAATTCAAGATATATCGTAGCCACATGTTATGCCTTAAACGGATAAGAAACTAGTATAACATAAATGATGACGTTACAAGGAAAATCCATAAAATGTTTCCGTAACCCAAAACCCACTTATGCATATATATCCTTAATCAGGTTTTACCAGAGTCATAACTTATAGAATAAAAGATGAAGTTGCATGAATTTGTTGTCACTTCATTCCCAAACACTGTTCGACCCCCTGCCAACAAGTTTGGTTCTTCACCCCAATACATGTTGCAGGAATATCCAAATTGGATGATGAACCAATACCGGAGTTGCTACCGCGCCCGCTGTGCCTAACCTTGCTATGATCAGTAGCAGGTTGCACCGCTCAAATAGTTTTCTACATGTAGATGGAAGAATCACGACAGCCTGACATTGTCTACCGCCTTACTGTGACCTCCCGGCCCATTTGGGGCAATAAAAGTTGGATGGGTCCGCGCAACTAGACCACTTACACCACTCCTAGTTCAGATGAAATCCATGACTCTGAAACGTAAAGATCGTCCTCCTTTCCCCAAGTGTAACACTTGTTGATACGACTCCACTAAGTAGTTATATCTAGGTTGGAAAGGAAGATTCTCCAATATTTCCCAAGCTATGCTTGTTAATGGATATCGACTTGTTCCATGAATTTACCCCTCGATCATTGAGGTGGTAACACAATATTTGACTGGCAGCAATTAAATTGCTCCAAGAAAATATATGTCCCTTGACAGTTTTTGAATTGAGAGTTTAAAAAAGAGTAGTAGTTACTTAAATCAGGTTTCCCATATTTTTGATAGTTGAGCGAGCCTTTGAATCTTCTTAAAAGACAGATTCAAATGGAAAAACAATGTTTTGGGAACCTCTTTTTGATTTGAAAATAATCAATCGTATTTATTAAATGAGTAAACCTTAAATGAATATTTGAAAATAATATTCATTAAATAAAAATCCTTAAATGAATATTTAAAAATAATATTCATTAAATAAAAATCCTTAAATGAATATTTGAAAATAATATTCATTAAATAAAAATCCTTAAATGAATATTTAAAAATAATATTCATTAAATAAAAATCCTTAAATGAATATTTAAAAATAATATTCATTAAATAAAAATCCTTAAATGAATATTTGAAAATAATATTCATTAAATAAATAATCCTTAAATGAATATTTGAAAATAATATTATTAAAGTCAATAATCCTCGAATAACAGTTACCCAATATCTTATCGGAAATAACCTTTAACATATACCGAAATATAATTATTTCTGATCTTAGAGAAAATCACCCGCCCTTATCCTAGGGCATTATATACAAAACTGGCTTATAACTGATATCCCATATCTAGCTTATAAGCCCCACATCAATCATATCCTCAAGTATTGCTATATATATAGCAGTTCAAAAACAAGCATGCAAGTTATATATCGCATTTACATCACATATAAGCAAACAGTTTATTATCACAACAACAGTAGTATAGGTTTTGAAAACTTGCCTGGTGGTAAGGTAGGGGTAGTGTGCCTCGAGTCAATCCGGCGATCTATACATAGTCAAAAGATCCAAGGTTAATCACTTGAATACTTGCACGAAACTAAGTATGTACTTCACTTAAACCCAGACATGATTTCTAGTTAACTCCTTAAGAATCCTCTTGCGCACGCTCGACTCGAACATTTTTATAAAATAGAGATTAAATCCTTTTAACACGAAATCTTTTCGAGGGTCCTCCTAAACATACCTAGCCTGTTAACACAAAGTTTCACATTCTGATTGGTCACTTAAGGGGTTTGATCATTGCCTCAAAGTTGGCTAAGTGGTATAGTTCGGTTTCTCGAAACGTCCTTAATTAAAACATTCGTTTCTCCTAAACCGTAATTCGGAATCACATGATCTTTATATCAAAACGAACCTTGAAACAAGACCCATACAATACTAGGCAGTGGTGACTCTGGACAGAAGTCCTTATGTCCGAACATCATAGACAAAACAATGGTTAAGGAAAATCGGGCATTATAACGGCTATGAATCGGATAATCCCAAAATTTCAACCCATTCAACTTGCTCACCAATCTCTCTACACCACATATACATCTTATATATCCAAGAACTGAGGCCAAGCAATGCCTTTACGTTCTTAAAACTCAATACAACTCATAACAAAGCCCAATCATAGCTACTAAGATCATAAACATGCTTTTACACCATTAAAGCTAAAAAAATCACTTAATACTTTCAAGGGTTCAAGGTCCATACCTCCTTGGTGTGTGTATAAGCCTAATAATCCTTGTATAGCCCTTATATAACCTTAAGCTAGCTTGAATCATCAAAAGAAACCAAGAATCACAAGTTAGTTCTTGAAAATTACTATTCATCTCCATCTTTGACCTCAAATTCAAACATGAAAGACTTAATGAAAAGCTATAAGATTCATGGCTCACCTTGTACTAATCACTAGCTTCGTTTTAAGCTCTTGTTTGCAATTGTTGGTGGAAGAAATCTCTACTTCTCTCTTCTCCTTTTCTTGGCCGAAAGTTTTGAAGAAAAATGGTGATGATGCTTGATTTTTCTTTTTGTTTAATTACTTTGATATTTGTGATCTTTTTAATGGTCAAATGGTGAGTCATGGTCCTTGGCATCTTCTTCTTTCGACACTTGTCGCACATGCAACGGCTCTGTTAAAGTAACTTTGCTGGTTCGTTTCTTTTCACCTGGATGATCCAAATGTTGCATTTCTCGAACTAATCTTGTTACATGTTACTTCCATGTCTATATTTAATCCTGTACGTCCTTGATATCTCTAATTCTTTTATTAATCCATATCCATAGAATTGATAATCTAAATCCTTCAATATTCCCAAATAATAATTAATCCATCCGTTAATGGTGAAATTTCGGAGAAAACGGAAATGCTATTTTTCCGATTCTGACAGCTTTTGCATTCCTTTATTTTCATCGTAGATCACTAATACAGCTTTGAAAGTTCATTATATCGTCCCGTATATAGGGTGGTCTGAAAAACTTTTTGAATGAAAAAGTTACTATTCATCAGTGGTTTTTCACAAAAGTCACTATTCATCCATAATCATTTGGATCATTATCCGTTCCAATATTCCTGTTTTATTTCCTCTTTATTTCTTGTACTTAGACAATGTTCTAGAGCTTTCTCGGGCATACGCTATCTTGTTTACGGAGTTGTCGGATGCATACCAGATATCGATTTGGATGACATAAAAATACTTTCCTTCCCTGGAGTATTGTATTCTTATCTTCCAGATTGATTGTTCTTATTTATGTGTTCAGTCCATTCTTATTATTCTCAAAATGTTTGATAACTGAAATCCATATTCATTTCATACTTAATTTTCCAAAACCATTACCACCATCCACATATATATATACATCAATATAAAATAAAAGTTTTTAATTCTACCCAAATTCTGGGGTCTTACACATGCTATGAAGGATGAAATTGATGCCATAGAGAGAAATAACACATGGGATTTAGTGGAACTACTAGTTGGGCACAAGGAGGTCGGGTTGAAATGGGTTTGCAAGCTCAAAAGAGACAGAAACGGGGAGGTTATTAAGCATAAAGCTCGACTTGTGGCGAAGGGTTATGTGCAGAAGCAAGGGATAGATTTTGAGGAGGTGTTTGCACTGGTTACATGACTGGAAACCTTGAGATTGCTATTGGCTTAAGCAGCGAGAAATGGCTAGGAAGTACATCACTTGGATGTAAAATCTGCGTTCCTGAATGGAGAGCTGAAAGAAACGGTGTATGTGACTCAACCCGAGAGGTTTGTGAAGAAAAAAAAGAGAGACTTGTGTACAAGCTGGTGAAGGCGCTGTATGGGTTACTCCAGGCCCCTCGAGCCTGGTATGCAAGGCTCAGTAAATATCTAGAGAGTTTGGGTTTTGTCAAGTGTCCTTATTGTTAGAATATGCCTTCAATCAGTAATGCCCCAAACGCTGGGACTTCGGGGGTCTCTGTTATACGCTAGGGTTATCTGTTTTGGGCCTATTTTCTGGGCTTTTCTGTAACCGCCTAGAGAGTACTATATAAACTCTCTAGGTCATAACCCAGACGTATGTTGTAATCTATATCCTCAAAATCAATAAAGCTTTTATCTTCTGCCTAGATGTGTTCTTTCTTTACGTCTATTATAATATTTCTTGCTTCCGTTATAACAAACTGGTATCAGAGCAGTTTCGGTGAGAAAGATGTTTGGTGGTATTAACGTGAAGGTCGACAAATTTACTGGGAGGGATAGTTTTAGTCTATGGCAAATCAAGATGCGTGCCTTGTTAAAGCAACGGGGGCTCTGGGCGCCATTGAAAAAGAAATCGACGGATCCTCAAAGCGCTGAGATGGCCAGTCTAGAAGAAAATGCACACTCTACAATTTTGTTGTGCCTTGAAAATGATATTATTACTGAAATCGCGGAGGAGGATACCACGTCTGGTTTGTGGTTGAAGCTTGAAGGTCTTTACATGACAAAGTCTTTAACAAATAAGTTGCTTCCGAAGCAACGTCTGTTTAGTCTGCGAATGTAGGAAGGTATGCCTCTTCGAGATCACTTAGATCAGTTAAACACAATCTTATTAGAATTGTGTAATATTGATGTTAAAGTTGAAGATGAGGATGTTGCTTTAATTCTGTTAGTTTCTTTACCATTATCGTATGAGAATTTTGTGCAATCGTTTATTATTGGTAAAGATACTATTTCTCTAGAGGAGGTTAGATCTGCTCTTCATTCTAGAGAGCTGCGCCATAAGGCGGTTCGTACAGGTGCAGATAATCAGGCTGTTGGGTTAGTAGCTAGCGGGAGTAATGGACATGGAAAGTCGGGGAAGAATAAATTCAAGAAACCAGCTTCTAAGGGTCCGAAATCTAATGATGTCTGTAATTACTGTAAAGAGAAGGGACACTGGAAATCTGACTGTCCCAAGAAAAAGAAGCAACAGGATAAATTGACAGGTACTGCTGCTGTAGCTGGTACCAATTCTAAAGAAGATATTGCTCTAGTTGTTGTTGAGCACACGAATCACTCTGATGTGTGGATCCTTGACTCTAGAGCGTCTTACGATGTATGTCCACGTAGGGAGTGGTTTACAACCTACGAGCAAGTAGACGGTGGCAAAATTTCTATGGCTAACAGTTTTGTTTGTGAGACGGTTGGAATAGGCTCGATTAAAATTCGGACACATGATGGTAAATTATGCACATTGAATGATGTTAGGCATGTTCCACTTATGACGAAGAATTTGATATCTTTGAGTATGTTAGACAACAAGGGTTTCAGTTTTCAAGGTGAAGGTGGAGTTCTACATGTCTGCAAGGGTTATGATGTGGTCTTGAAAGGTGTTAAATGTGGTACCTTGTATCTTCTTCAAGGTTCTACGTTATCAGGTTCAGTTGTTGTAGCGTTCTCAAAGATTGATAAGGAAAACATGACCAGGTTGTGGCACATGAGGCTTGGTCACATGAGTGCAAGAGGGATGCAAATTCTGTCAATATCTGATCTTCTTTGTGGTCATAAGGTCACAGGTCTTGAGTTTTGTGAACATTATGTTTTTGGAAAGTTACATCGCAACAAGTTTCCTAAAGCAACACATAGAACAAAAGGCACACTTAATTACATCCATTCTGATTGTTGGGGTCCTTCCCAGGTGGAGTCTTTAGGGGGTCACAGATATTTTGTGTCAATGATTGATGATTTCTCAAGAATGACTTGGTTGTTCATCATGAAGCATAAAAGTGAAGTCTTTAAGATTTTCAGGCAGTGGAAGGCATTATTGGAGAATCAAATAGGGAAGAAGATTAAGAGGCTGCGAACTGATAATGGTCTGGAATTTTGCTCGTCTAAGTTTGATGAGTTCTGCAAGAATGAAGGGATTGCTAGGCATCATACAGTCAGGGATACACCACAGCAGAATGGTGTAGCAGAACGTATGAATCAGACACTTCTAAAGAGAGCTAGGTGCATGCTCTCTAATGTTGGACTAACTAGAAGATTCTGGGCAGAAGAAATTACTACAACATGTTATCTGATAAATTGTGGACCTCGCACAAGTATTCATCTCAAAACTCCTATTGAGAAATGGTCTGGTAAGCCTGCTGATTACTCCGATTTAAGAGTTTTTGGTTGTACGGTTTATTATCATGTAAATGAGGGTAAATTGGAGCCATGAGCTAAAAAAGGAGTATTTTTAGGCTATGGGGATGGGGTTAAAGGTTATAGAATCTGGTCTCCATCTGAAAACAGGGTTATACTAAGTAGAAATGTAGTTTTTGATGAAAATTCTATGTTTAACCCTACTGTGAAGTCTACTATTGTGTCAGAAAGTGGTAGTGTTGAAAAACAGGTGGAGCAACAAGTCACTCAAGATGAGAGTGAACCACAAGATGAAGTTTAACAACCACAGTCAGAATCAGAATCATCAGTTTCATCATTACCAGTAGTGAATCAGCACAGTTTGGCTCTTGATCGATCAAGGAGAGCTAATTATGAGGTGCCTCCAAAGAGATATGGTTTTGAAGATATGGTGACCTATGCACTACAGGTTGCTGACGGCGTGGATTCTAACTCTGATGAGCCATCCACCTACAAAGAAGCAGTTACATGTACTGAGTCTACCAAATGGTTTGCTGCAATGGGAGATGAAATGGAGTCACTTCAGAAGAATCAGACTTGGGAATTAGTCAAGCGGCCTCGAGACAGAAATATCGTCACTTGTAAATGGGTCTACAAGAAGAAAGAAGGAGAAACATCTGTTGAGGGTATCAAGTATAAAGCTCGATTAGTAGCTAGAGGGTTCACTCAGAAAGCGGGAGTAGACTACAATGAGATTTTTTCGCCAGTGGTCAGACATACTTCCATCAGGGTGCTACTAGCAATAGTTGCACATCAGAATCTGGAGCTTGAACAACTAGATGTGAAGACAGCTTTTCTGCATGGAGAGCTGGAAGAGGAGATATACATGACTCAGCCAGATGGTTTTCAGGTTCCTGGTAAGGAAGACTATGTTTGCAAGTTATTGAAGTCCTTGTATGGACTAAAGCAGTCTCCGAGGCAATGGTACAAGAAATTTGACAGCTATATGATAAGTATTAGCTACACCAGGAGTCTGATAAGTGGATTTTATATCTACTTGGAACGCTTCATATCGGCTTAAATTGATGACTTGAACTCAAGTATGTGGTGTGTTTAATGTGTTTTCATTAAGTTTTGCAGAACCAAGAGTTGGAGGTTAATTTGATTAAAATTCGGATTTTCCGGGTAGGTTGCGCAGTCTTCACTGTTTTGGCCATATCTGGAGTTCTACAAGTCCGATTCTGACGATCTTACAGCTCACGCGAAGAGGACAATATTTTCTATAATTCTAGGCAGAAGGTTCTGCGCGGGCGCCCAGTAATTGTACTGAAATTCTGCGCGGCCGCCTAGGAAGTCAGAACCGCCAGAAATTGCCAGAATTCGATTTTAATTAGGAAAACTTCACAAATTCGACTTCTAATCATTATGGTAATTGCTTGGGGCGGCCAGAAACTTCCAGAATCAGTTGTAAACATGGAATATGCAATTCTTATTGCATTCAAAGATGGAAATTGCCGTAATTCTATTCTAACTCAAAAATGACAATTGCTTGGAAGAGGGACAACTTGGAGCTATAAATACACACCTTGGGGGGACATAAACAACACATCACAATACATCACAATACACCAGAGATCAGATTCAATATTGGAGCACAAGATCGAGGAGCCAAGAACGAAGAACGTGACTACGAGGAGATCTAGACATAGTTTTTTCTTGTATTCTTCAATTTTTGTGCAACTTTTGGATGCTTCCGGATTTGTCCTCTAAACCTTTAACTCTTATTCATATTTACATCATTGATTTCTTGTTTTTCATCATGCTTTCATCAGAACCCACGATGATGAACGGTTCTATTATGAACTAATCATTGTCGTGGGATTCTAACGGATTTATTTATGGATTTTAGTAGTTAATTGTTTTAAAGATGTGTGTGTGATGGCTAATTGATATCCTAGTTTGGTTGTGCTTATTCTTCTTGGATGCGTAGCTAACATCTAAGATTGTTTGTTAATCTCTATTGAATGCGAAAGTGGATATAGAGGTTTGGAACTTGCCATGCTAGCATAGGTTTATGTATGTTTGTCATGCATGATTCGTAGGTGATTTTAACCATCTTACCTGCCCTATGTAATCTGAATGGATAACTTGCTCGTTAAACCGTTATGTTTTCAAATCTTATAGACATATAGGGTCTAAGCATAATTGGTGTCTGCTTAACTTCTATCTATTTTGTGGATGTTTAAGTGGTTTGGTATACGTATACTGAAAGGTAGCGTGTACTGATTTCGTGTTATCCGATTAGTTATCACAACCGTCTCATGCATTGATTAAAGACAAAAGACTCTGAATGAAGTACTTAATGAAGTTAGGATCCCATGTTTTATTCTCATATACATAAATCGATTTTAATCCTCTTAGTTAATTAATTCTTAGTTTAATAATTTGTTCTCTAGTTAATTTTAGATAATCAAACCCAAATTGTTAATTGTCTTAGCAGTGGATAAAAATCAAAATTAACTAGAGAACAGTGAAGACTGCGCAACCTACCCGGAAAATCCGAATTTTAATCAAATTAACCTCCAACTCTTGGTTCTGCAAAACTTAATGAAAACACATTAAACACACCACATACTTGAGTTCAAGTCATCAATTTAAGCCGATATGAAGCGTTTCAAGTGGATTAAAAATCCACTTATCACACCCCCAAACTTAAACTGATGTTTGTCCTCAAGCATAAATAATATAACTATATACAACTAACTAGTACCACTTCCGTAGGTGATCACGGTTGCATTTGGCATATGCAACAAGCCCTTTAAACCCCTAGGCAGCCCTAGTGGACGAGTAAGGTCTCGTGAGGGCCTATAGCGAATGTACCCACAAAATCCATCTAACAATGCAACTAACAATGCAATGCATGTATGCAACTAATATGAAAATGCAACGATCCCTTCAAACCAACCAAAACCAATCAACGAGCCAACATCTCAAAGAACACAGTCTTCCAAACAGAGTTCGACCAAATTCCCATCGACCAACAAGACAAACACAGAAACGTGCGTGTGTGCGATGCTCACCAATATACTCCCAAACTAAATCAAGACCATACCTACTCTTAGCCAAAACAACCACAAGCTTACAAACAGAATGAACTCTAGACACAAGAAACCACTTAAAGACATCTCAATATCCACTTGAGTTAGACAGGAATTCATGCTTTTATTACAGAACAACATACTAAACACAATACACATGCTTATTTGACCGTGCAATGGTTAAGACCCCAAAAGGCTTATACAATAATACCCACGTAGCGAGCGTTAGGTTAGTGGATCCCAGACCGGAAAAGTCTTAGGTCACTAGGCACAAAGTCCCCTAGAACTTAATTGCTCGAGTATTAAAGAGCTCAACCTGATCAATTCTGCATAAAAACAACTCTTCTTTTCTTTTTCAACTTTTCTTTCTTTTTGTTTTCTTTTTTTTTTATTTCGGAATGAGTGCTCTTTGCCTTTTTCTCATCCCACCCTAGACTACTCATCTTTTCAATGAGCCGGCTACTAGCCATTTGACGCCTAGCCTTTATTACAACTAGCATGAAATCCCTGGTTTCCCCCAAACTTATACATAAGTGCTCCTTCGTTTTCAAGAATCTAGCCAACATTCTAAATGTAAACAAGTGGTTAAATTCTAACACCAAACAAGCATGGTCTGATCAAATTCAAAAGCAACCAATGAGACTTATGAAATAGATTTGTTTCTGGCATGCAAGTCAATACTTAGAAACTTAATCAACCCTCTATTCATCACAACCACACTCCAATCAACATCGACTCACCAATGGAAATAGTCAAGTCCTACGGGATCATGAAATATGCATGCAACTAAAATGGACTCACATGATAAATAAAAACTATGCAAACAGAATGCCCTATATGAACATGCAAAACTACGAATAATCTACAACTACACATGCAATATGAATCCTACATGAGACACACACTAACTATACAAACCCATACATTACCCCCAAACTTAACATATTCAATGTCCTCATTGAAGGTAATAAGAAAGATAGTAGAAACATACCTAACACATGGGTTGCCTCCCACGAAGCGCTGTCGTTAATGTCATTTAGCCGGACAAATGTGAATCAAATCATGGTGGCTCGAAGATCGCATTTGACTTGTCCTTAGCAGAAGGACCATTCACCCATTGTTTGATAACCTTCTTGCTTTCTTCCCACATCTTTTCCAAATCAAACTTCACCTTGACTTTTCCACCAATCGATTTTTTCTTTTTCTTCTTTACACCTCTAAGGTGTTTATGCTTCTCCGTCGATTGATAAGAACACTCTTTTACCTCATCATCCTTGTTCCACCTTCTCAACACATTATCTTCACACTCTTTAAAAATTACCAACTCATCATTCAGAAGGACATACTTCAAATGTGGTGGAAGTTTTCCAAGCTTGACATTCGAAAGATCTCGAATGGAAGAATTGTCAATGGAATCACTGATGTGATGCTCGAACTTGTGCATGTCCGAATTTTTGCTCAACAGCTGATCGAACTCCTTTCTCTGACCCGTATCAACCATCTTCAAGCTAAAACACTCTTCCTCCTCTGTCGGAAATTTCATAGCCTTGAACACATTAAAGATGACCTTTTGATTACTCACCCTCATTGTGAGCTCTCCTTTCTGAACATCGATCAAAGTTCGGCCTGTAGCCAGAAAAGGTCTTCCCAAGATGATAGGAATCTTCTTGTCTTCCTCAAAGTCCAGAATTACAAAATCAGCGGGAAAGATAAGTTTATCCACTTTAACCAAAACATCCTCCACTATACCCCTTGGATATGTGATCGACCGATCAGCCAGCTGCAAAGACATGTTTGTAGGTTTAGGCTCCGGCAGCCCAAGTTGCATGAAAACAGACAACGACATCAGATTAATGCTAGCTCCCAAGTCACACAAGCACTTGTTGAACGATAGATTGCCGATTGTGCATGGTATGGTGAAACTTCCCGGATCTTTAAGCTTCGGTGGCAATTTCTGCTGTAGAACTGCACTACACTCCTCTGTCAAAACAACGGTGTCCAAATCCTCGAGTTTCAACTTCCGAGATAGAATACCCTTCATGAACTTAGCATAGCTCGACATCTGTTCAAGAGCTTCTGCAAAAGGTATGTTGATGTGTAACTTCTTGAAAACCTCGAGAAATTTGGCGAATTTTGTGTCAAGATTCTGCTTCTGTAGCCTCTTTGGATATGGAGGAGGAGGATAGATCTGGTTACTCTCTGTAGTCTTCTTCTGGAGCCTCTTTGGGTATGGAGGAGGTGGGTAAATAGTCTGCTCCGAAGTAGACTTGTCAACAGAATTTTTGCTCTTTTCAGCCTCACCGTCCAACTGCTTAGCTGCCAAATCAAAAATTGGCTTTTCCTTAGAAGGTTCCACCTGATGCTGCTGAATTTCTTCCTCTTCTTCAACTGCTGATTTTTGATTGCCCGTGACCTTTCCCGATCTCAAGGTAACTGCTTTCACATGTTCTTGGACAACTGTCTTTCCTGGATTAGGCTTCGTATCGCTAGGAAGAGTTCCCTGAGCTCTGCTGAGTAAGGCACTTGCCAACTGCCCCATCTGATTCTCCAAAGTCTTGAGCGATGCCGCCTGGCTTTTAACTATCATTCTCAACTCATCCAATTCAGATTTTTCATTCGAAGACTGCCCCGCACTAGCATGAGGTTGTTGCGGAAATCCTGGTGGCTGAAATTGTTGCCTAGGAGCATACTGTGGCTGAAAATTCTGCCCTTGCTGCTGCTGAAAATTCTGAGGATTCTAAGGCTTTGCTCCAAATTGCTGACCTTGGAATGGCTGATAAGGCTGCTGAGATTGTTGATTGTCTCTCCAGCTGAAATTAGGATGATTCCGGCTATTGGGATGATAGGTGGCTGGAACTGGCTGTGATGGTCTCTGAAAGTTGCTCACAAACTGCGCCGACTCACTAGATATGGCACAATTATTCGTCTCATGTGCGCCCGCACAAAGCTCACAAACACTAGCCACCTGCTGAACTCCATAATTCGTCAAAGAATCCACCTTCATTGTCAAAGCCTTCAACTGGGCTGCTATAGCTCTAGCTGCATCAACTTCAAGAACACCTGCTACTTTGCCTTGTGATAATCTCTGAGTAGGATTCTGATATTCATTCGCAGCCATCATCTCAATTAACTCATAAGCTTCCCCGTAGCTCTTAGCCCATAGAGCTCCACCTGATGCTGCATCTAACATTGGTCTTGATTGTGCTCCCAGACCATTATAAAAACAATTAATCACCATCCAGTCGGGCAATCCATGATGTGGACATCTCCTAAGCATCTCCTTGTAACGCTCCCAAGCTTCACATAAAGTTTCTCCAGAATGCTGAGAAAACTGAGTAATAGCATTCCTGATTGCTGCAGTCTTCGCCATGGGGAAGAATTTAGTGAGAAACTTCTGAGCAAGATCCTCCCAAGTAGTAACAGAACCGGCTGGTAAAGAGTGCAACCAGCCCTTAGCCTTATCCCTCAGAGAAAATGGGAAAAGTCTCAGCTTCACGGCATCTTCCGACACTCCGTTGGTCTTGAAGGTGTTGCAAATCTCGATGAAATCCCTAATATGCATATTAGGATCTTCCGTTGGAGCACCCCCAAACTGCACTGAATTCTGCACCATCTGAATCGTGTCAGGCTTGATTTCAAAGGTATTGGCTGCAATAGCCGGCCTGACAATGCTCGACTGAATATCATTGATCTTTGGCTGAGAATAGTCCTTTAAAGCCTTAGCTGCAGGTGCTACTCCTTCTGGTACGTCTCCCATCTTTACTAACTTTAATCTTTCTTCTTCCAATTTACGAGTCTGAGAACGTGTTCGCATACACGTTCAAGTACCTGAAACACACAGAACAAACAACTACAATCCAAGTCAGTGAACTCTAACGACCACTGATGACAAGCACATAAACTAAAATAAAACACCGATGATCCCCGGCAGCGGCGCCAAAAACTTGTTAGCACAAAATCACGCAAGCGCACGTGGTCACAAGTAATATACGAATAAGTCAAGTTCGTTCCCACAGAGATCTAATGAGGTGTTCAATTCAATTAATGTACCTATGCAACAATGTATGATTTTTATCCACTGCTAAGACAATTAACAATTTGGGTTTGATTATCTAAAATTAACTAGAGAACAAATTATTAAACTAAGAATTAATTAACTAAGAGGATTAAAATCGATTTATGTATATGAGAATAAAACATGGGATCCTAACTTCATTAAGTACTTCATTCAGAGTCTTTTGTCTTTAATCAATGCATGAGACGGTTGTGATAACTAATCGGATAACACGAAATCAGTACACGCTACCTTTCAGTATACGTATACCAAACCACTTAAACATCCACAAAATAGATAGAAGTTAAGCAGACACCAATTATGCTTAGACCCTATATGTCTATAAGATTTGAAAACATAACGGTTTAACGAGCAAGTTATCCATTCAGATTACATAGGGCAGGTAAGATGGTTAAAATCACCTACGAATCATGCATGACAAACATACATAAACCTATGCTAGCATGGCAAGTTCCAAACCTCTATATCCACTTTCGCATTCAATAGAGATTAACAAACAATCTTAGATGTTAGCTACGCATCCAAGAAGAATAAGCACAACCAAACTAGGATATCAATTAGCCATCACACACACATCTTTAAAACAATTAACTACTAAAATCCATAAATAAATTCGTTAGAATCCCACGACAATGATTAGTTCATAATAGAACCGTTCATCATCGTGGGTTCTGATGAAAGCATGATGAAAAACAAGAAATCAATGATGTAAATATGAATAAGAGTTAAAGGTTTAGAGGACAAATCCGGAAGCATCCAAAAGTTGCACCAAAATTGAAGAATACAAGAAAAAACTATGTCTAGATCTCCTCGTAGTCACGTTCTTCATTCTTGGCTCCTCGATCTTGTGCTCCAATATTGAATCTGATCTCTGGTGTATTGTGATGTGTTGTTTATGTCCCCCCAAGGTGTGTATTTATAGCTCCAAGTTGTCCCTCTTCCAAGCAATTGTCGTTTTTGAGTTAGAATAGAATTACGGCAATTTCCATCTTTGAATGCAATAAGAATTGCATATTCCATGTTTACAACTGATTCTGGAAGTTTCTGGCCGCCCCAAGCAATTACCATAATGATTAGAAGTCGAATTTGTGAAGTTTTCCTAATTAAAATCGAATTCTGGCAATTTCTGGCGGTTCTGACTTCCTGGTCGGCCGCGCAGAATTCCAGTACAATTACTGGGCGCCCGCGCAGAACCTTCTGCCTAGAATTATAGAAAATATTGTCCTCTTCGCGTGAGCTGTAATATCGTCAGAATCGGACTTGTAGAACTCCAGATATGGCCAAAACAGTGAAGACTGCGCAACCTACCCGGAAAATCCGAATTTTAATCAAATTAACCTCCAACTCTTGGTTCTGCAAAACTTAATGAAAACACATTAAACACACCACATACTTGAGTTCAAGTCATCAATTTAAGCCGATATGAAGCATTCCAAGTAGATATAAAATCCACTTATCAGAGTCCGTATGATTGTTGTGTTTATTATAGTAAGGCAACAAATGGTTCTTTGATTTATCTGGTCCTGTATGTAGATGATATGTTGATAGCTGCAGAGAACAAGTCTGATGTTCAGAAGTTGAAGGGTCTCCTTAGTGCTGAGTTTGAAATGAAAGATTTGGGTGCGGCTCGAAAAATTCTGGGAATGGAGATATATAGGGATAGAAGCAAAAAAAAACTCTTCTTATCACAAAAGGGATATATTTAGAAGATTTTGTCAAGATTTGGCATGTCTACAACAAAGCCCATAGACACTCCTAGTGCTGCAAATGCACATCTGTCTGTTGATTTTGCACCTAAGTCTGCTGAGGAAAAGGAGTACATGTCTCGAGTTCCCTATGCTAGTGCAGTAGGAAGATTGATGTATGCAATGGTCTGCACTAGACCCGATCTTGCATAGTCTGTCAGTGTTATTAGTAGGTTTATGGGTGAACCAGGCAATGAGCATTGGCAAGCTATGAAGAGGGTTTTTCGGTACTTAAAAGGTACGTCTGATATTGGTCTCCTTTATGGAGGTGATATAGAGTGTTTGGTGACAAGGTTTTCAAACTCTGATTATGCTGGAGATGTTGACAGTAGAAGATCTATGACTGGTTATGCTTTCACTCTGGGTGGTTCAATTGTCAGTTTTAAAGCTACTCTTCAACCTAAGGTGACTTTGTCTACTACAGAAGCAGAGTACATGTCATTGACAGAAGCAGCAAAAGAAGGAATCTGGTTGAAAGGATTGGTCAGTAATTTGGGTCTACATCATGATCAGGCTACAGTGTATTGTGACAATCTTAGTGCAATCTGTTTAGCTAAGGATCAAGTCCATCATGAGAGGACTAAGCACATAGATGTAAGATATAATTTTCTAGAAGTGAGAAGAGAATCAAGGTGAGCAAAGTAGGTACTGCTGATAACCCAACTGATATGTTCACCAAGCCGGTTCCACATAGCAAGTTTCAACATTGTTTGGACTTGCTAAATGTTCGGAGTTGTTGATTGCCCTTTTAGGGCAAAAATCTGAGGCAGAAGAGTTTTTTCTGGTACATCTGGCATTATTATGGTGCATCTGGTACATCTAATTTTTGTGAGAGGATTCGAGTAAAGGTGGAGATTTGTTAGAATATGCCTTGAATCTGTTATACGCTAGGGTTATTTGTTTTGGGCCTATTTTCTGGGCTTTTATGTAACCGCTTAGAGAGTACTATATAAAATCTCTAGGTCATAACCTAGACGTATGTTATAATCTGTATCCTCAAGATCAATAAAACTTTTCTCTTCTACCTATTTGTGTTCTTTTTTTACGTTTATTATAATCTTTCTTGCTTCCGTTATAACACTTATGAACACGCAGTTTATGCCAAACGTGAAGGAGGAGAGGCTCTTATCATCGGGGTGTACGTCGATGATTTGCTTGTCACAAGCACGAGTACATCGATTATCAGGAAATTTAAGAAGCAAAATGAGAGAGGAGTTTGACATGAGTGATTTGGGCAAGCTATCTTATTATTTGGGAATTGAAGTAGACCAGAAGGGAGATTACATCGAACCTAAGCAAAATGCATACGCCAAGAAATTACTTGAGAAAACCGGGATGCTTGAGTGTAATCCAGCTAAGTATCCAATGGAGCCAAAGTTGTAGTTCAGCAAGGATGAAAAAGGCAAAGAGGTAAATTCAACTCAGTCCAAAAGTTTAGTAGGAGGTTTAAGATACTTAGTACACACTCGCCCGGATATTGCATACGCAGTTGGCATCATCAGTAGATATATTGAGCCCCCTACTGTATTACATATGAATGACAGCAAAACGCATATTGCGTTATGTAAAAGGGACTATGGATTATGGTTTGGTGTATTCACGTGGAACTGGGAATCACTTGTTGTCAAGGTTTTTTGATAGTGATCTGGCAGGGAATATAGACGATAGGAAAATCACAGGTGGCATGGCCTTTTATCTGGACGAGAGCTTAATTACGTGAGTGTCACAAAAGCAGAGATGTGTTGCATTATCATCTTGCGAAGCCGAGTTCATGGCTGCAACAGTTGTAGCCTGTCAAGGTGTCTGGTTGAGGAATTTACTTACTCAAATAACTGATGTGAAGCACTATCTAGTGGTAATTTATGTGGATAACAAATCCGTTATTGATTTGGCAAAGAATCGGGTGTTTCACGGTCGAAGCAAGCATATAGACATTCGCTACCATTTTATTAGAGAGTTTGTTGAAAAATAGGAGATTGTGATTAAACACGTAAGCACGGAGAAGCAGCGCGCAGACGTACTGACTAAGGCAATGTCCACAGCAAAATTTGAAAGAATGCGAGCACTGTTGGGTCTCGGGAATCTGCAGAAGCCAGCTTAGATTAAGATGGAATATGTTGGCATTTAATCTAAGCATGGCGTGGTTTATAATAAAATAGATATTTTATTATAACAAATAGCTGACAAGTCGAATTTGTAGCCGTTGGACTTAGTCTTGGTTTGTTTCAGAAATTGTAGCAAAGTCATGAAAGTATGGGATTCATGGAGTAATATTAGGAGTATTTTTAGTAAACGTTGTGGTTGTTATTTTGTATTTAATCTTTCCGTTGTAAGCAGTTTTAATAAGAAAAAGTAATATCAGTTTTTGCTTTTATAATATCTCTATAATACATATGTGTGTGTGTGTGAGTATATCTGTTTTGGTTTCTACAATTTACTCTAAAATAGTATCATTTAGCGTGAAGTAGAGTCCAAAAATACCTGTCATCTACGCATCATGAAGATGCGTATATGCTGCTTTTACTTTTTTAAATTATTTCTGTTAATGTACGCATAAGATATATATCAATGTACGCATAAGATATATATCATTCTTTTTTAGAAAAATTCCACCATTGCATGTAGGAATATGAATACAAATTGTAATAATACGTATCTTGTGGTTTGGGTTGACGCTCACATAAATCTGTTGGGTCAAATTATCTAGATCTATGCATTCACAAATTATATGCGTAGGCTGAATTTTTCTAAAAAAGAATGATATATGTCTTATGAAAATGTTTAACATGTCCCTAAATAAGATTTAATTTAACACGTTTAACTGTTTTAAAATAAAATTCTAGCTAAAACACATACTTTAACATATACCTAAAATTTACTTATCTTTAAACCTATTTTAACGAGTTTAAAATATAATAATTAATTGTAATTGAACTGTCTATAATAAAATAACAAATATTAGATAATTGGTTTACATTATTTGTTTTGCTAAAAAAAATTATAATTCCTGTTTTATATTATTATTGGTGAATGCTTATGAGTTGAAAGGGGAGATGCTGTGAGGCTGAGCTCTTAATTAAAGGGGCCGGTATGTTGTGCTTGTACAGTTTACTCCCCCGACCCAGCCCTCAAACCAGCAAAATTCAAAATAAATACCCAACGGAGGGAAAAAACAAATATAAAATCTGTTTTACAAGCAAACCGAAACTAAAAATGGCTTCTAGAGTTCTAGGGTTTATAAATCAACAATTCTAAAATCCCCTCTATTCATTTCTGTTGTATCTCTGTGTTCAAAATGGACAATACGCACAATTCATCACTTGTAAGCAACGCATTATCAGCAGAACAACGGTCTCGAATCTCGCAAAATTATAAAGCTGCCAAGGCCATTCTTGATCGAAAACGACGCCGTGACTCCGATCATCTTTCGCTTAAGTACGCACTTTATGTTATATTTAAACCGTCTTTTCTTTATTTACTAGATAATTTGATTCATTTTATTTATGTCCATTTTTCGTGTTTTTAATTTATTTGATTTTGTTTTTATTGTGTTGTTTTTAGAAAACATGTTGTTAACGAGATTGATTGTTGTCCGGCTTCGGTTCCGGTAAATAAGAGGCTTCCTCTTTCGGACATTTCGTCCAACACTTTAACACCGGGATTTGGGAAGAATGTTAAGTTATCGGAGAGTGAGTGTTTTAGGGATGGTTTGGGGAATAAGATTAGTAATTGTTCTGTGGGAAATGAAGTAAATGTTCCGTCAAAGCTAGGGAGTGGTTGGGATTCTTTTAAAACTCCGGTGAAACGTGTACTTGGGAATGGGATTGAATTGAGTGGGGGTTTTGGGAGTAATTTAAGAAAAGAGATGGTTGTTCGTGCTGAGTTTGGGAAGGGTTTTGATTCGATTCAGAGCACAACTAGAAGGCCCGAATTTATTAGGACTTCGTGTTCTGGAAACGTGATTGCTAGTAGAGTTGAATTAGGTGATCGTGCCCCAGTTAATTTGTGTGCACAGAAAATGATTAAGGTAGATGAGAATGGAAAGACCGATGATTCTTTCAAAACCCCGATTAGACAAGTAAAATATTCTGAAAGTTCATTATCCGTAGATGTAGGTGGGAATATAACTGGATTGAGTAAGGTTGTCTCAGCTGATAATGGAAGGGTTGCGATGACACACCATGATATCATCAAATCTGGTAAGACTGGCTCTATTGGGTCGTTAAGTACTCTTACTGTCAGAGATGGTTCCACGATGAACTCGTACAACACTCCTGTGAGACAAGAGGGGTATTCTTGTTTGAGTGAGGCATTTGGCATCTTGGATGAAGAATTTGATGAGTCTATCTTGCAAGAAATTGATGCTTTGTGTGAGAATAAGCCAAAGGTGATATGTAGCACAGACAATATGGTTGGCGATGTGCAAATGAAAAGTCAGTGTGCAGAAATTGATGGCGGGGACTCTAAACTTATCTCTGGCCCAATTGATTTGGTGGAAAGTATTAAAACTGAGAAACTATTGGACTGCGTTGATGTTCAAGATTGTGTAGAAGATGGGTCCACATTATCTGAAACTTCGAAAACTGGCTGCATGCCTGAGGCATATGCAAAGTATATACAATCTCTTAATGACAAGCAGCGGGAAGCAGCCTGTAGTGACATTTCAATACCTTTAGTGATTGTTGCTGGACCAGGAAGTGGTAAGGTCTGTTCACTTCTCCTTTCTGTTTCCTTGTGATTTTCGTGTTTCAATATTGTCCAATTGTGATGTTTTTCTGGTTTCAATTTTCAGACTTCAACAATGGTTGGGCGTGTTCTTATGCTGCTTAACGAGGTAATGCTATAGTACTGCATAGGTTGATAGACATGTTATTGTGTTAAATATGTAGGCCCAAGGCTCATTGATATTTGATTGTTTTGACATTATCTTTTACAGATTATTTATCATGTAATATATTTTCTCCATGCTCACTTTCCATTATTTTCAATAACAATTATAGGGCATTAGTCCTTCCAACATACTTGCCATGACATTTACTACAGCGGCTGCCTCTGAAATGAGAGATCGTATAGGGGCAGTGGCTGGGAAGGAAGTAGCTAAGGAGTTAACGATCAGCACATTCCACTCATTTTCTTTGCAATTATGTCGTTCACAGGCTGAAAAGTAAGCAACTATATTGCACCCTGCTAAATGTCATACAGTACTGGAACAGCATCCTGTATAGTCCTATTGCTTTTCATGTATAATCTATGAACAATATACATTATTACAATAACCTTTTGCGCACATTATACTACACATTTGACGTGAATGCTTTTAGTTATATATATATATATATATATATATATATATATATATATATATATTATTGGGTGTAACTAAAGTTGAACCATCATTTTCGTATACTGCTACTAGAAATTTAATGAATTACATGCTTTAAATAAAAATGCATATTCCTTTAGCCTTCTATAAAATGGTCTTTTCTAACTTGCTGTCCCAAGGTAACATTTGATGTTCTGTTTTAGTTGTCACTAGGTTTTGAAATCTGGCTTATTAAACATGTTATAGGATTATATTTTCATTTGCCTTTTAATTAGTCAATGTATTGTTGTCTGTCAATGAGCATATATTTAGAGTGTTTTATACTTTTATGTATAATTCTCTAATTACTGTCTGTCTTCATCTTGACCAGCTTAAACATGATTTCGTGCTTGAATGTATTAACCCCCCTTAGCCAATAGCGTAACCTAATCTACTTGGTAATAACTCATCTAGTTACTTACATGCTGATCTTTGGCTCATCCAATCAGGTTAGAACGTACCCCTGAATTCTTGATTTACGGGCAAGGGCAGCAAAGAAGAGCTATCATAGAGGCTATTCGCCTGTGGGACAATGGAAAGACTGGGAAAGATAGTGAAAATTTGTGCAAACTTGGTAAAGAGTCCTCTGACATGAATTCTCCCCAGTTCTTCAAAGATAAGGCCAAAAAATGGTTGAAATTTGTGAGTCAAGTAAGTTTCTTCTTTTTTCTGCTGTTTTATTATTATTGTTGTTGGCCTTGCTTGATTGGGGTTACAACTTACAACATCATAGTGATTAATTATATCAAAACATTCTGCTCTTCATAATAACATTCCTGATAGATGTATTCTCAAATTACTTATGTAATAGTAACTAGACATATGACATGAGTACATAACCCAATGCACCAACTAATCTTACTTCACCACTACATTCAAAATAAAAGTGTTGCATAAATCTGAAAGCTTGAATGAACAAAACGCGTGTAATTACAAGTACAACTGTATTGGACCCATACTATGGTTCAAGGAAGATCACATACACATCCACAGAGGGGATACTTTGAATTACGTGGTAAAATAATTAATTAAACTCTTACTTAAATCTGTGAGTATTATGGCAGTGGTGTCGGAGATGATTTGGAACATGATGATTGTGTTTGAATGCTGATACTTGTTAATTGTTACTTTATTTTATTTATGTTTTAAGACATATAAATTGTTTAGTATGTAATGAATTTCGTAGTCAGTGATAATGTTCTCAGTTTTTTCTAAAGGTATTATGTAACATTAACATTACTAATTGGTTACTTATGTACAGATTACGGCAACATCTATTATATTTTCTATGTTCATCCATGTTAATACAAAATTGAAATTTTACAAGTAAATGGATGTAGACACTATATCAAAATATCAATACAGCATCCTTGAGGTCCACATGTGTCGCAGCTCGTAATAACTTTGTGCGCGATAATTTCTTTTAAGTAATAAGTAGTTGCTTCCTTTGTCGCATAATGATAAAGTATGAGGTGTTAATAGGTCATTGATGGTTAAAAATAGTTTACTCCCATGGATCCCATATAAAAAGTCTGTATGACAGGACATCATTTAATCGATATTACTTACTCACTGAATGATGAAGAAATTTATGAACATATTTTCAGTTATGTTTAATGTCTAATCACTGTGTTTCTGTAGTTTGCATCTTATAGCTATGCTAACACAATTATTATGTCTTCCAGGCTAAATCTTCTGGAAAGAATTCAGAGGACTTTCAGAAGTTGGGGGATGAGACGGGCGTAAGTAAATTGTACGAAATTTTATGCAATTCGCTTGTTATGTCTCTAATCTTATGTGTGAATCTGGACCAGGCTGCAATTCTTCAAAACTACAGCAACATTTTAAAATCTTGTGATGCCCTGGACTACCATGATCTGATCACTTGTTCAGTGAAGCTACTAACTGATTTTCCTGGAGGTTAATATCATCTGTGATTGTTTGATACTTAATAAGGACTTTCTGTTTTTATGATTTCGATAAATTTCTTGCTCTTTTATGCTTACAGTGCTGAAGGAGTGCCAGGAATCTTGGAAAGCAATTGTCATTGATGAGTTTCAGGACACTAGTGCCATGCAATATAGTTTGCTTCGAACTCTTGCATCCCACAACCGAATAACTATCGTAGGCGACGAAGATCAGGTTAATTTGATTTTGATATATTAAAGTCCCAATTTCTTATATTGAAAGTTCATTATATCCTTTAGACACAATGTTATTTCAGCAAATCAATTATTTAATTATTCTGAAATAGAAATCCATTTGTTATTTTGCAGTCCATTTTTAGCTTCAATGGTGCAAATGCTTTTGGATTCAGTTCATTCCGTAATGATTTTCCAATGTACAAAGAGGTTGGTAATTCACCTAAAAAGGTTCTATATTATTGATGTTCAATACTTCTGTTCCTCATGGGAATTTCCAGCAACTCAATCAAAATTATGAAGCATGCATAAGGCAGCATGTTCATATTATTTTACCATGTTGCTCCGATTCTCTTTTCCAGATAAGATTAGATAAAAACTATCGTTCAACTCGCTGTATCATTGAAGCTGCATCTTTCCTAATTCGGAACAATGCAAAGCGTTCCCAAACAAAACGTGTACTTACAGATAATTCTTCTGGATCAAAGGTAAATTCTGTAATTAAGAGAGCTATATCTGTATTTGATCTGGTCAAGTATTAGTGATTAATAATGGGTATCCAATTACATAGATCACTATTAAGGAATGCTGTAACGAGGATGCACAATGTGCTTTTGTAGTGGATAAGATCTTAGAAAATACTTCTGAGGGCTCATCAATTAATTCCTTCGGGAACGTAGCTGTTCTGTACCGGAGGCAGGTCAAGTTGTTACTTTTTGTAGCTTTTGTAATCATAATTCTTGACTACGCCTGGATTATTGAGATGCTTGCTGAACTGCTTGTTGCTTCAGGTGTCAGGAAAAATCTTTCAAAAAGCCTTCCGAGACAGAAACATTCCATTCAACATCCACGGTGTGGCGTTCTACAGAAAAAAGGTCTAATGTTTCTCTGTTTTTTATGATGCACTACATGTTTGTGCTGATCACAATAGAGGCACCAATTTTGCTGCAAGGGTGTCATTGCATGAGCAAAAGTTATAATAAAAAAATATGTCTTTTGACTCTGCCTATATTGTATACTCTTGACACTCTAGTGTTGGTTATCCTTGTGTTATCTTGTGATTCTTCAATTCAGCTATAGTTTATTGAGCCTTTCCACGTAAAGGACTTGCAGATGAATGATACTATGAGGATGTTTGCATTTTACATTTAAAGGTACAGGTTTTAGTGTATTTTTGGGTATGCATAGCCAAACACCCACTATACTAGACGTGTGACCTGATTTGCCCTATACTTCAGCAATAAAAATTATAGATGATTGCGCTTGAAGATATACATGCTCACTGCTCAGTTGATTCTTTTTTAGTTACTTAATGTAGCTCCTTCTTCCTCTAATCCGAATGCACCATTCCACAATACTGAGATTGTGACATCACATTAATTTATAGATAATTATATACTTTAGTTGTTGTCGCTGACGCCTATCTCTGCTATAGGTAGTTAAATCCATCATGTCTATGCTTAATACAACCTTGCCTGGCTGTGATGATGATTCGTTTCGTCGGGTATTTAAGGCATTGCTACCTTTCGAGAAAGAGGAGAAGAAAAAGGTGGTAATTTACTAAAGAGTCAGTTTTTGGTTGTATGTGCCCATGTAGTTAAATTTTCATCCTCTGCTGTATGTCTTCTCATGAAAGTATAGGATTCATATGTGTATTTCTGTCTAACTTTTTGTTGTCCCATTTCCAATTCGAAGGTAATCGAGCACATTGATAAAATTTCAACTGT
This sequence comes from Heracleum sosnowskyi, assembly GCA_030848705.1. Lineage (NCBI taxonomy): Eukaryota > Viridiplantae > Streptophyta > Magnoliopsida > Apiales > Apiaceae > Heracleum > Heracleum sosnowskyi. Next base: position 73,357,059 of record CM061238.1, read on the forward strand.
AAGGAGATGCACCTTCATATCTGCTGCTCGCGACATTTTTAGCGCAAAGATCTCCGGTACCTTCAAGAGGTTTGCCATATACAGTATAGTACTAGTCGCAAGTGAGATATCTTTAAGAAATTAACATTGTGGTCAAGTTTGATATATTACTGATCATAGGAATCAACTTACCCAAGGGCGCAAGGTGTTGCTCACTCTGGACATGATATCAAAACTTGTTAATAGGGTGAGAACATGTTATTCGTCACATCTTATGTATATATACTCTTATTACCCTGTCTTTATTAGTCGAAACTGCAGCACTAACAGTTGTAAAAATGGTGTACTATATATATTTCCAAGCTGTGATGACCAAGGAAGCTATTTCTGTTTTTAAGAGCAACAAAGGAAACTTCTTTTACAAAATAACCAGTTCTTGCTTCATTATTAATCCTGTTTTTATGAGGAACGAAGAAAACTTCATATATACAAACTAACCAGTTCTAGCTTCATTATTTTATCCCAGTCTAATAATTAAACATTATAGTTCGAGAGAAGCCCTTGTAATGATTTTTACCTTACTTATTGATGCTGACAGGAGCAATCAATTTCAGCTGTTATCAGTTCAGTGGCGAACATGATACCTCAGGTCAGGTGTCTTTTTACGATGATATCCAAGTAACAACATGATTGTGGCTTGCCTAAATAACAAACTATACATGCATTTTGTTGACAACTTCTTTTTTGATTATTAGCACAGTCACGCACACATCTTATCTTTGACAAAATTTGAACCCTCGACATCCCGTAAGAGGAACGAGGGGGATACCCAGTAGACAAAGAGATCACTGGTCATTTTGTTTTACATACTGAGTTCGTTACAAAATTTAAATTAAAATGTATAGATGTGCTTGTCTCTATATGTCTACTCTACCTACTACCTAGTCTATGATCTTAAATATCACTTTATGTTGAATACTCCTACGACAATGATGATTTATCATGGGATTGTAAAGTGGCTATGATCTGTAAGTGCTAAATGTTTATTGTTTTGGTAGGACATAAATACAGATTGCAGATATAGTGTAGTTGACTTGGCTTTTAGAAAGAATTTTGATTTCCACCATCTCTCTCTGTGTGTGCATAAATATATCTGTGTTTGCGCCTACATGCGAGTGTGTATACTGTTTGTAGATTAAATGGTATGTGATTTTTCTTATGTGTATTCTAAGCACTGGAAGTCATAAATATAAGTTGGCTCTCCATCTTCTGTTTTGTAGAAATACCTTCTTGAACAACGGGCAGTTATAGATGTTGATGGAGGAAAGTTGTTGAACGAAGACAATGACCTTAGATCGGTATGTCCTGACCTTTTCTGGGATGATCAAGTAGTTTAGCCATGATAGTATATCTTACAACCATATAAGGCCGATATTATACAACCATTCAATTCCACATAATTAATTTGGAGGTTTGAGTTGAGATCTTAAATGTGTGGAAATAAGTAAATGCCAACAGATAATAATATCTGTAACATTTAAAGCCAATGCTCACTCATTTCATATGTTTTAGCTCAAAAATCACATGAGTTTAGTTATACCTGTACTTTTTAAAGCCAATGATAGAGCAACCTTAGTAAGCTCCAATAGCATGTGCAGTTCTGTTAAAAGTCCGTTTCTCCCTCATGCAGGTGCTCCACTACCTATTGGATGATGTCTCCGAATATCTAAAATCGCAGAAGATTGCAATTGATAGCACAAATATTAAAGCAGAAGAAAAAGGGTGTTTAAATGTACTACAAGGTTTTATTGATTATATATCTGTCCGAGAAAGAGAAAATTTTCGTTCTAGGAGACATGAAAATGAACATTCTGTCACCCTTACTACCATCCATCAGGTTTTTTTCCTCACTCGTATAGTCCTGTTATTTTCCTTCCGCAACATTACATTAATGTATGCTTTGTCCATATCCCCAACCCTCTCGTATCTTTAATCTCAGTCTAAAGGCTTGGAATGGGACACTGTCTTCATAGTGAAGGTATGGTTAGTACCAATAGTCTTCTCGTGCTAACTTGTAATTTATGTTGTACTATGTTCTTTACCAAACAATTTTGTACAAGTAAAAGAAATGTGCACTCAGTATTATACCTGTTTCATTAGTAATGTATGTGTATGCATTTTACTCTAGACTTGTCCAGTGACCACGTCCTTGCCTACTGAAAACCAAATTGTAGTTTTAATCGGCTGACTAGAACCTATTTTAAGCCCCTTTCTGCTAGCTCTATCTTTCGAAGTCCACTCTCCTGTCTTCCTCCAGCTTTTAAGTCTCTTCTGAAGGCCTCTTTATCTAGTTTTATGTAAGATTAGACTATAACCATTATCAAAAAAGAAGAAAATAAGATTAGACTATAAACCTTCTTATCCTTAGAAAAGTGTCTAAATTACATATTTTAAATAGCAGTTACAGATCGAGGGAGGTTAGAACTCCTATAGCCTCCTTGTCTCCTCGCCCAGCTAGATTCCATCCTATATTCTAAGACTCAAATCACACTTCTACAATAAAAAATCATATTGTATGAACAAAGTGGTTTCCTACCATATATGTTACGAAAATATAACTTAAAACTGCGGCACAGTAGACCTTGACCTCCAACGCAAAATAAAATAAAATAACACAACAGTACAGAATAACAGAAGGATTTCACGACTACTTTAGTTGCCCATCCTCGATCTTTTTGTTTTGGTTTATGTCCATCCTTGTGTTTTTGTTTTTGTTGATGACCTCATATTGTCCGTGATATTTTTGGAAAATGAGGGTGCGACACACATATTGTTTTTAATATGATACACTAACATTGAGTATCATTTTTATTTGAACTACATAAGTAGTAATTTATTCTAAAATAAATATAATAATATAAAAACATAATGATTATAAATTGAAAACTTAAATAAATGATTGATCAAGTAAATGATGATAATTAATTGGGTGGATAACTCGTATTCTATGAAATTTTAAAGTAATAAATTATACTAAGAAATTATAATAAGCTATTTAAATAAAAATATAATTGACTAAAAATATAATTCATATTCGGGTTTGAACCGAATACGGATCTTAAATCATACAGTATTCAAGTAGGATCACTTTATTAAATATAATATGAGACTTAATCTGAGTGGGTATATGAGTGCTCATATTCGAGGTCATATTTTGTCTAGGTTTAATTTTTTCGCCAGATTTGGATCATTTATAAAAACAAATCTGAGACGTGTATAATATTTTTGAGCCGAATATAAGCCGAGATACCAAATAATACGGATTAACTTACAGCCCTAGAAATAGGATTTTTTTTTTCTATATAATTATAAACTTCCCTACAAATTTGTATGTAATTAAAAAAGTTCAATTTTTATAAAGGAAATAAGATTGTCTTTTATAAAAAATTTCCAATCCTGTAAATCCCAATGTAAATAAAGAAATTTTAAGAATTTTTATAAAAAAATTGACTTTTCTATAAATTTAAATGTAAATAATAAAATTTTAACTTTTATAAATAAAAATAAAAGGAGTAGTGTTGTGCACCTAAAAAGTTTATCATTTTTTTTGAAATGATGTGGCATGATAATGACGAGTTTTAGCTCGTGGGTGCATATGTAGGGCACGCGGTGTCCCATATTATTATTAGGAAAGTTATCTTTTTATTCATGTGCTGTGGGAACTGGGAAAGGTTTTGGTACAATTTTTGGGATAATTAGAATTTTACAAATAAAAGAGTTTTAGGAAAATAGATAAACATGTTTTAGAAAATTTGCAAGCTAAATCGTATTTTGCAACGGTTTTATAACATATCTTATTAAATTCGAAAATATTAATTATTTTAAAAGAATTATGAAAAATAAATATTTATAACATTATATAAACTAGCTCTCAAATCCAAATATGTTAGTAGTCCCTAACTGTGTTAACATAAAATATTAAAGTGTTGCAATGACATTAGGGCAAATTGAGATGTCGCTCAATCACCCAGAAGCGCAGATGGCCACTCTAATGCATATTAAAATTATTTAATAATAGTTGATTTGTCCATTCAAGATCCTCCTCTTTGTATGAATGGCCTTGACTAAGATTAGATTTTACTTGATCCCTTTTGGTTGTAATAATTAATGTTATCTGCAATATTTGAGCAACTTGAACTAAATTTTGGATGAGTGTTACAGGCAAATGAGTCTGAGATCCCATTGTTGCACGAAAGTAATGGTGTTGCATGTGGATCTGCTTTGTCGCTTGAGGTGAGAATGCCGAGGCATGAAAAAGTTCATACAATGTATAGTTGTTTGTCAATATTAGAGGCTGCATATTTTTCTCAAGTATTTAAAATTAGCGATATTCTGTATGCATATAGGAAGAAAGGCGTTTGTTGTATGTAGCAATGACTCGTGCAAAGAAAAAACTTTTCATTCTGTATGTTCTCATGGATTCCAGTTGGCAGGTTTGATCATGAGCTCAAGATTTTTTGTATTCTTCTATTATTTTCAACATTATTCGTCGACATCCCAGTAATGCATTTTCTTTCAGGTCCTTCAGCCTTCACGATTTCTTAAAGAAATCCCCAAGTATCTCCAAGAGGGTGAGGTGTGCTTACGTTCAATTTTTTCTTGCATAAAAGCTTTTATATGGCATAATTAATCCCATGTTACTTTCTGCTTTTTTTAGCAACAAGACTAAATGAGCTTTCCACGGTTCTTTTAACTATTTGTAGAAGATTTTTCCAGAAGATACCTTTTCCTTCTTTTTTCCTCTGTTTATCTTCTTTAATGTGGTTTAGAATTTAGATATGATCTAACTCCTGCCTCATTAAAGGGGTAGGTCTACTATTTCCCTCAGACTTTAACCATAACTGTGGCTTCTTTTTAGTGTCTCAAAGGTTTCACCTGTTTTGGTGCGAGATATCGAACACTTCACCTCTAGAAGTCTACTCTAAATTAGAATCTAAGTTCTCTTGGAATTTTTTTTGTACGAATCAAGACTTCTCTAGGAATTGTTTTAATTTCATGTCATGAATAGGGATATATAACTAAGCGCAACACAATTCTGACTTCTTAGTACTAGACAATTCTTTTTTTTTAAATAACAAATAAAAAAAAAGTTGTGGCACTCTTGCAAGTTGAGTCCATGAATCCTAACATATTCAAAAGTTTGACGCTTGGATTCATGCCTGTGTTCGACCCTTGCAAGTCAAGTCCGTGAATCCTAACATATTCAAAGGTTTGATGCTTGAATTTATGCCTGTGTTTGACTTTTGGCACTGAGTCCGGGTAGCATAGGTTATTAAAAAATGGTAACTATGTCAACATAGGTATATCTAAAAAACATAAAAGATTTACAATCCCTATTCCACCACCACACACGAGAAAGCATCTTTCTTTTGTTAAGGGGAAATTGTATTTAGTAGTCAATGTCAATTTAGACTATGTAAATAAGAGATGAAAGTCATATGCATATATTTTCATATTATTGTCATGTTTTACTCTATTTTGATTTATAGTACAGAACTTAATGGCATGCTTAGGGCACCAAAGGAAAAAGAGGAAAAGTATTGCAAGGAGAGAAATAATTAAATAATGAAAGAAGCATTGGTAGAGTACTTGAATAGGGGTTTTAAACAGCGAATGCCATCCAACTCCGTGCTACCCTTGTTCTACACGTAAATTTTCAATACATGGCAGAACTAAGTAGCTAACTCCTTGATGTGAAATTTATAACAATTTGAATAGAAGAGAATATAAACATTAACAAGCTACTCTCAGATTGTGTTAGAAAACATTAAAAAATAAGGGGATCGATAGTAGAGAGGAAATAAGGAGATTGGCTGAGACTTCAGTGTATATAAATTTCGTCTACTGCAAAGATCTTAATAATGAGGTAAGGCCTCTATATATAGAACAATATGATAAATTTACTGCCTGCATTTATCATTTCTACTATAGTATATTTACAAGAGTAAATATCGAGTATCAGTCCGAATATGCATCATCGAGTATGCAAAGTATATTTGGATTATTATTCTATTAGTTTGATTTAGACATGGGCTGCAATACGCAGTACTGTCACTCTGCTGTTTTTTCTTCTCTAGCTTTTTTACCTACTCTTACTCTCCCAATTTATGAACAATTCAGAGTAGTTAAATTTTTCTACTCTATTTGCAGCCCCAGCTACAAGTGCACCTAGCCTCTAGAAGTACATTTTTTCACACTGTTCATGACGAATGTTTTAACATATTTGCGTAAGCTCGGAGCTCTTTTGATGTTTGAAATTTAACTTCTATCTGGCTTTTTTGCTGGCTTTGTAGGACGAGGGAATCCTAAACGATAAGCAAACTAATTGTGGGGATCTTCCAGTAGAGACTCTCAATTACGTGACCAATGGGATACCAGTAAAAACTGAATCTACTGAGGCAGATATGAAGCCTGATGAGTGTAATGGTATTTCAGTTTATGACGCCTCCAAAGATTCGATGGAACTAATTCAGGCATGCAACGGAAACAGTTTTATAAAAAGGTTCATATATCTTTTATCACAAGTTTATGCACTGAATAAAGGTTTGTATAATATCATAGGATAACTTAACTTTATAACTATCTGTTATAAATTTATAGGTTTAGTACGGAGGATCGAAGTGTTGTTTCCCATTTGTTTCATCAATGGGCCAAGAAGGCAGCATTTCAAGAACCCAAAAGGTTACTTGACAAGGTAATATTTTCTACCTCTTTTCATATTGGCAAATGATGAGTTTTTTGCGCACCAATGTTGGAGGATAGAGTTTAAATCTGTAATATCATTGAGGAACCACTTGAAATAATACACATACTCTTTAAATTTGTAGAAATTGCACTTGAAATGAATGGTTGTATATGCATATAAATATTACACACTAATTTTAGACCATGTGTTTGCTTTAACCTACTGGACAGGTCGGTTTTGTTATTGATGAACGCCTGAGAATCAGAAAGAGTACACACAAGGTTATACCATTCGTGCCTTTCTTGCATCATAGTTTTTACTCTCTGCCATGGTTTTAAATACTTGATAGGTTTGAGTGACGAATTCAAATTCTTTATACACCATATGTATACTCTTGATATAGAAATTGTTAACTCTGTGCCACCTGAGTTGTCTATTGAACTCCGAAATAATTGTTGTGCCCTAAGCTTAAAATCGTGTTTGATAGTTAGTAGATTTGGTTTTGTATTTCTATGCGGCTTGAATTTTTTACTCTTGTTCTGCTGAATGTTTCATTCATAATTCTCTGTAACATCGCAACCCACATTGAAACATGTGGGATAGTTTTACTTTAAAATAAGTCCAAGCTCTACTATTTTTAGGCTACGTATCTTTCAATGCATTAGATCTTTAATCATAGGGGAGGGGAAGTGAGAACTCGATCTCATGACCTTTGGCAATTGAGGGAGGGGAAAGGAGCAATGCCACTACTATTAAATGCACCATAACAAAATCTTAATTTTCTTAAGAGCACGTGGTGGCTTCGTGGATACACAAGTTTGTTGCACGTGTCCTACTGGTGTGGTTTATTTGGATATGAGAGTAGGATTTTTGGAGTTACTTTCCTAGGTTGTTATAATCTGACCTGTTAAATCTGTTATTTAGTTTGTTTGATCTTTGAATTTGCCTGTTCGATATTTGTTTGTCATGTATGTGGACTTCTGATACTTTTTTCTCTCTTGACAATGGACAAAAGATGTCTTTAATGTTTTATTTCAAATGATTGAGAGTTTCCAATAGGAATGATTTTAGCTTTGGAATTTTAGTAAAAATGTTGGTAAATATTTTCTCTAGTACCAACTCTCCTTTGGCATAACTTGTCAGGATGTTTTGCGCGAACTGAAGTCTTGCTTGAGCACTGATGAGGCATTTCAGTATGCAGAATATGTAAGTAATTTAGGTACTGAGAAAGATTTCAAGCTAGGTGTTGAGTAATTTTCTGATAATCGCAGTCATTTCCCAATGGCTATTTTGGATAATACAATACTTTCAACTTTCTTGTCTATTATTAACGTACATTGTCACTGCTGAAAATTGAAGTTTACTATTATTACTAGGTTCTACGGTGGGAGCGAATTCCTGCTGACCAGCGTGCTTATATAATGAAGGAGAAGCAGGTATGATAATTGACAACGACTGTATCTTCATGCTGAACATATCCTAATGATTCTCCACATGAAGACATTTAGTAACTTTGTTATTAACAAATAAGAAACCTTTATTACTTATCAACTTATCCATACTAGCACTTATAGGAATAAGAGTATCAACCTCGCTCAAAATTAAGAGCATGATGATGTTCTTACAGTTTATAAGTGCATGTTCACGTAAATAAGCATACATAAGCAAATTATTACTAATTTACTAATAAGAGTATCAATCTTGCTCAAAATTAAGAGTATGATGTTCAAACTTTTTGAGGTTGGCCTACAGAAATTACTAATTTATACACACAGACAATTAGTGATTCCACAACAAACTAGTATAATATGGTATGTTCAATTCTTCGAATGTGATCTGTCAGTCTGGTCTAAGGATGTATTTTCATTACATTCAGGAACACTTTCTGAAGCTACGGATTGAAAATGCAATGGGTTCATCAGAACCTACTTCTAAACAGGTACCAAGAACTCTGTATAATGATCTAATAATCTATAAAACTTCACTTTCCTTGTATTCCTTTTTGCAGACTAGTTTGGACTTTCCTTAATATCCACTTGTATTTCTTCTTTTGACAATTGCAGATTGGTTACTTAAGGAATCTAGGATGTACCATTGTTCCAACATCTCGTCTCCACGCTTCTCATTTGATCGAACAGTACAAAGCATTGTAAATTAAACGATATCTCGTGTTACCGTTCACATTGATGAGCATCTATATATATAGCAATCAATAAGAATAAAAACTTGGTTCTTCCATTATTACGCCACAATCTGAATTATATGTATGATAGAATATTGTTATTCTGTGGCAGAGCATGCTTAGAAATCTCTTGATTGAATTTTTTCAAAGCATATTATGATGTTGTCATCTGCTAGCATTCCTTCTAATATTGCCGGTGGTATATGAATAGTAGTAAAGTTGCTTGTTTGATCACCTCCACGATTATCTAGCCAAAGTCCTACTTTATTTGTTCTCTAGCTTTAGAGCAAGTCCAACAGCTTAACAGCTTACCTATTTGATGCCCTAATTCAAAATTTAGGAAATCCAGCAAAAAAAAAAAAAACCCTACTCCAACTGTGTCCAAGTGATTCCCTAAATCACTAGGACAAATATTTCATTACTTATTTTTAGATAACCAATAGACATTACCTATTTCATTTTTTGAAATAAAATATTCATTTCTCTTCTTTTATTCACTTTCTTTCTCCCTTTTTTTTAATTTTCTTTCTCTCTTTTCAAATTTATTATTATAATAAATAACAAGGAATGCGTATGAGGATTGTTGTTGAAGTTGATAAACAAAATAATATTCTAAATTACTAGGATAACTTATTTTATACAGTAATATTTATAAGTAATCCATTAGAATATTGTTGGACTTGCTCTTGGTTAATACACGCTTCATAGTTCATTGTTCATGCGCGCCACAACTTCGAAGCATTTGATCTCACGAGCTAAATCCAAACCTCTTGATATGGCTTCAGTACGAGAAGATGAACGAGAACACACCAAGATGAGTTGATAGTTCTGCAAAGTAAGTACAACTTTGTTCCACTTCTTTATAATCTCTCATCTATTTCTTTACACATTTTGTGATGTCATTCCCAATTTTTTACGAGAATTTTCAAAAGGAGTAAAATTTTATAATATAAAATTTAATTCCTACATTATACTCATTTTATACATTGAATATTACGTGTCACTCCAAACGTAAAGAACCTTGTATATGTTATAAACAAATAGATAGTAAATTATATATACTAGCCTATAACCCGTGCGATGCACGGATGAATTTTAGTATTTTTTATCTTATTATCTATATCTTGATTTATATGATTTTAAAAATTAATCAAATATAATAATATATGTATGATGTTATTCTAAGTTTTTTTTTTGTATTTTGATTTTAAAAATTATTAATATGTTGTCGATGGAATAATATCTTGAACTTTTGAATATAGCTTAGAAAAGTAGATGATATAAATATTTAATAATAATATGTTGTTGATGGGATTCGAACCTTGAACCTGTGGGAGCATTTTAGATATAAAAAAAGAATATTATTTTAATATTACATCCAACGGTTCTCATATATCTATATTTATATCTAACGGTTATTATTTAGAGGAACAAACCAAATGACCAAACTGCCAACTAAATAGAGGGTGGTTTGCTTATAATATTATAGTATATATATAATCTAACAATGTTCAGTATACTTGTTTCTAGACCTGGCAAATCGGATAATCGGTTTGGTTTCGGATCGGATCAATCTCGGATCGGATTAATGTTCGGTTATGATATATTTTTGGTATAGTCCGGATCGGATCGGATTTGATTCGGTTCGGGTCTAATTCGGATTAAAATCGGATGAAATTTGGATTAAAATCGGATGAATATGGTTCAGATCAAATTCGGTTCGGATCTTTTCGGATCATTACTCATTCATTTTTTTTAATTTGTAATACTTTAAAAATATCTTATTATTAAATATATTATTTTTTTATATAAAATAAAGTACTTTTTTCAAAAGTATTGATTAAATATCTATGATATTTTTGACATGAAATTATTCTAATTAAGAATTTTGCTTATAAATAGATTAATTTATTAAATTAAAAGTTACCTAATAGATAATCCGTAAATATCATAACTCAACTAAAACTGAATTCACCATTTTTTTAGTTCGGATTTAAATCGGATCTCGTATTTCGAATCATATTCGGTTCGGATAATTTATTATTCGGTTATGATCGGTTCGGATCATAATTGGATCGGATAATTTTCGGTTAAATTTTCGGTTCGGATAATTTTCGGATCGGTTCAAATCGGTTTTCGGATAATTATCGGTTTAACTAATTCGGATACAAAATCGGATTCGGTTCTATGAATTTCGGTTCGGTTCTTTGGATCCGGACCCATTTTGCCAGGTCTACTTGTTTCTAACTAGTATCACAATAATAATAAATTAAAGGTGTAGAAAAAAAAGAAAAATAATTATTTTATTAATATATATGAATTAAAGAATGACAAGTGATTTCTAAAAATAGATAACAACTAGGGATTCTTAGTATTTCTGATGAGGGAACCCTTTCAAAATGGCTAACCTCACTTTAAAGATATTGAAATAATTCCGCACCATTTTATACTTGTAAAGGTAGATAATGAGCCTATAATAATGCAAACCAGAAAAAATATAAACTAGTTCCAGGTCCAAATGAATCTAGTAACGAAATGGGAGCACAAAGCATTTACAATAGTCTCATCGCAGTGGTTAAGACCTAAGAAGTTGTTGACAACCTCGTTCAAACAAGCAGTTGAATGAAATATCGAACAAGTAGGATAGGTGCCTGGAGTTTATATGTTTTTATTACTTTACACAATGAAACTCAAGAAAGAATAAACCCCGGTGAAAAGAATTAAAAAATTTGGTTGAACAAGAACCAAAGATATTATTGATCACACCCAATCTCGCAACGTAATCCCAAGAATTTTTATTCCTTTTTCAATAAGATGAGTTTTCAACCTAAATCAAAAGAATAACTAGCTCCCGTCTCCAAAGGTGTTTTGATAATATTGACACATCCGAAATAATGTGGGACAAATTCAATTCAAGGGAATATAAAACAACAAACTAATACAACATTATATAAGAGTCATGTTTCTTGTAGAACCCTTAGAATTCTATCTTATTTTTTAAAATAATATATATTTATTATATGAAGGTCATGGGTAAAGTTGTCCAAAACACAAAAATACATAATTTAGGGCTAATTAATATTTTATTAACGATAATAATCATACATCGATATCGATCACAAAATTCTCCATCATCATCATAAAATTTCCCTAATTATTTTTATCATTTTTTGTGAAAATATTCAAGTTATTGTATAAACACAATATCAGATAACAGTGTTCAGCAGCTGAACATTTAAATATAAGTAAGTTCAGTTGCACAACTTTAAAATTTATATGTTTGATTTCAAATTCGATTGCATGACTTTTATGTTCAGCGGTAGAACACGAAAGTTATGGTATGGAAATAATGTGAATAACATTGTTCAACAGCTGAACATTATAAAAATAATCAAGTTCACTTGTAGAACTTTGTGGAAAAAAGTAAGTCCAGTTGTAGAACTTTGAAGTCCATATGCATAACTTTTAAAATTCAGCTGCAAAACACTCTATTTATACTATGAAACAAAATAGGTTCGGCAGTAGAATCCTTTTATTCCAAGAATACCCTTATAAGATTTTGTATATAAAAATGAGTTGAATCTGAACAGTTGATCTAGTAATAATCCAACGGCTTATAACAGTTCTAAAGTTCGTTTTAGTGAGTGGTTCTCTCTTGAGCCTAACCTCATTATATAAACCCTTTTTTTGGATAACCTTTTTTTATAAAATTAATGGGTTACATATCAAATAAATCACTCATTGTGTCCAAATGTATCAAATTAGTCACTCATTACAAAAATGACTCAATTTAGTCACTAATTTAAGATTTCGTGTTAAGGACATCACCTGGGAATGATTAAATATTGATACAAAATTTTAACATTTTAATGACTAAGTTGATACAAAATTTTAAAGAGTAAAATGCACTTTGTGTACTCGCACTTTAATCGAGACACCACTTGCAATACTATAATTCAAAATCGAGTACTTGTAATATCAATGTTTGTATTTCACTTCACTTTGTTGCATTCCGTTAACCGAGGTTAACTCCGTTATTAATTTAGGGAGTAAAGTGCACTTTGTGTACTCACACTTTATTCTAAAGTACATTTTGTGTACTCGCACTTTACTCTAAATTCTAAACTAAAGTATTGCAAGTGATGTTTTGAGCAAAGTGTGAGTACACAAAATGCACTTTAGAGTAAAGTGCGAGTACACAAAGTGTACTTTACTCTCTAAATTAATAACAAAGTTAACCTCAATTAACGGAATGTAACAAAGTGCGGTGAAATACAAACATTGATATTGCAAGTGCTCGATTTTGAACTATAGTATTGCAAGTGGTGTCTTGACTAAATTACGAGTACACAAACTGCACTTTACTCAATTTTATATTAATGACTAAATTGAGTCATTTTTGCAATGAATGACTAATTTGATACATTCGAACATAATGAATGATGTATTTGATATTTAACCCTAAAATTAATAATAGAGAAAATGAGGGATCATTACGGTACCCTCAGTTTCTGTGGGAGCGAGTTCACGCAGCCTAGCCAAGTAGGTGCACAAGCATCAAGGTCTAGCAAGTTTACTCCTACTAAAGCAAGGAGAAGTACATAACCATTACATAAGATTCTGATAAAAAGAAACAACAGATCAAAACAAACAAAGTGACATTACTTCCAGTTCACTTTGGCAACCTTAGTAGCCAGTTGTCCCTCCTTGCGGGCCCACCTAGCCCTCTTCTTTTCCTCCTTCAGTTCTTCCAACTTCAGAGCAATTGTTTGACGCTGCTGATCCCTGGAAAGGCCAGAACTAGTTCCCAAGTTTGAGCAGACATCATGAAAGTGGCCAATTCGAGTCCGTTGTGTGCCTAACTGCAAAGCCGAAGGACAAAGTTCACCAACCTTATCATTAAAACTTTCACCTTTGAGCCCTGGACTAACCCCATCCATAGCTTCCACAATTCTCTTGTTCCTGTTCTGAAGCATTGAAGCCAAAGTCATAGAATCATTATCAGTTGTGTCAATTATAGCCTTCCGAGGCCTTCCCCCACCCCGCTTGATCAAACCAAGACCTGAAGCTCTCTTCCCATCAATTGGTACACAAGGTTCATCACTAATACCAGCACCAGGGGGCACCAAGTTTTTTCGAGGTCTACCCTTCCTCTCTTAGTGGTCACTCTATTGGAGGTATCCGATTCCTTCTTCAAAGCCATGTTCACATACTTGTCATGAGAGGAAGGGACTTGCGAGGCCTTCCTCTTCCTCTCTTTCTTCCACCAGGAACCTTAAGAGATGTCCCTTTTTTCTCATTCCGTTCAACAACATTTTCAACATGTTCAACAGTGTCCAAAAGACCACTTGTACCACCACCACTTACACCAAATGCCTCCTCCAAAACCCTAAAATCAGTCTCACTGGATGCAATTCTCCATCCCTGAACATCCAGGTCTTTCAGGAAGTTGTTAGTTTTTTGAAGAAGCTGTGTGTGAACACAAGCTTCAGTCTCATGGGATGTTTTGTGATAGATATCATAGACATCAAAGGAAGTCAAGTACGAAACCTTCACCCTAGAGTTATCATCACCATCCAATCTAACAAACAAGAAAGTAGGCATGGAACACAAAGTAGAAATTTCAACACAAATGGTTGCCACATCCATTGGAGTCATGTTAGTTAAATGCTCTAAAGTTCTAGGGTCAAACCCAAGGGGAGTACCCAGAGTGCTAACCAAGTGACACAAACCCTTCACTGACCAGTAAATGAGTGGGACATTAGAAAGATGAACCCAAACTTTAACTAAATCATCTTTCCCTGAGTATATGTTTTCCTTACAAGGTTTGAAGAAAACCTCAACAGGAGGTGAAACACTATCTAAAAACATAGATCCCGTAGCCGTAGGAACTAACAAGTTCTTCCTCGTATCAAATTTGAACATCATAATTCCTAAATTATGTCTGGAAACCTCAACCAAACCCACAGAAGCAAATACTTTTTCTAGCCTAAAAAAAATTACCTTTTCTAAGTTTTTGTTAAACTAAAATTCTAGCAAATAAACATTAAGATAACATTAATAGACATCAAAACTGTTAGGAAATATATTGTTTTTTGATGGTTAACAAAATTGCCTTGTGAAAATTGTATAAGTCAAAATGTAACTTTCAACGGATAGCATGTGTATTCAGTATCCGTTGAAAGGTAGCTTATCGATTGATAAGTCTAAATGTAACATACTCTTTTTGTTTAAGTACTAGATGTGGAAGTGTAATAGTGTAGGCTAAATAAGTCATGTTGACTTTCAACAAATATGTAGAATAGGGAGGCTAATTGTAAATACTTCGTGCCTTGTAATTTTACATCGGTGAAATTGTATTTCAACGGATAGCCATTCAGCTTTCAACGGATGCACCTTGAGAAGCTTTAACAGATGCAGCTACAACACTTTCAACGGATGCTAGAAGTTTAACCTCAACTGATGCTAGTTCAATTATTAGCAGTTGAAAGTGTGATAGAGACAGTTCTGACAAGTCACGTGGATTTATTTGGACCAGTTAATGTAATGTCAATCTCAAAGAGGAAATACTGCCTTGTGATTGTGGATGATTTTTCTAAATTTACATGGACTTACTTTTTGCACTCCAAGGATGAGGCAAGTGAAATCATAATCAATCACATCAAGGTTGCGAACAATCATCCTGAGTACAAAGTCAGAAGAATCAGGAGTGATAATGGCACTGAGTTCAAGAATTCAAGCATGAAGTTGTTTTGTGAAGAAAATGGAATTGTTCATGAATTTTATGCAGCTAGGACACCACAACAAAATGGAGTGGTAGAAAGGAAAAATAGAACACTCATTAAAGCTTCCAGAACAATGCTAGATGAATCAAGGTTAACTACTTACTTTTGGGCTGAAGTAGTTAACACTGCATGTTTCACTCAGAATATTTCCTTGATAAATCAAGCAAAAGGAATGACTCCATATCAATTGCTCAAGAAAAGGAAACCAACATTGGACTTTCTACATGTCTTTGGATACAAATGTTTTGTATTGAGAAACCAAGGTGAAAATCTTGGAAAATTTGAAGCAAAGGAAGATGAAGCCATTTTTTTGGATATGCAGCTGGAAAAGCCTATAGAGTCTACAATCACATAATCAACATTGTTATGGAATCTGTACATGTTGTTTTTGATGATGCAAAAGTACAAGGGCTTACAGATGAGGGTTTTCATGAAACTCTTGTTGGAACGTACGATATACAGGACTACGTTTTATGATATAAATTAAAGAATTCGAAAAGAAAATTAACCTTAATCGCTACGGCGCAAGCGATTCAATTCCACGTCTTCTACTGAATTTATTGATTCCCTTTGAGCTAAGTGTGACCTTCGATCTCCCAAAATTTCCTCTCCTCAAAGCCTCGAAATTCCAAAACCCTAGTTTCGTGCGGTTGCTCTAGGTCTCAATTTCAATTTCTGTTTGTTTTTGTCTCCAGCTTTAAGGAGAACGAGAATATATATAGGCTTCAGTAGGGATCATTGACAATTAGGTCGGGCCTTCCAATGACATTCCGAGTAAAGCCCAATGTCATTAAATATTAATTCAATCCACTAAAGAATTAATATTTGCACTACCGTTCCTAATACCACAATTCTTTTATTATTTAATTCGGCTCCTATATTATTTTCTTATTAAATTCCCCACGTTTAAGATATCGCATATCCATTAATTAAATTAATCACTAACAATTAATTTAATTAATATCTTATTTATCCTTGATCATCCACTCAACCTTATAATTATGTCAGAAATTAATCTGTCTGCATGGCTTCACATAATTATCTTAATGAGCTTTCAAGAGGACATCATCAACCCGAATATTATCAGGTAATGGATTCCTTTTGTAATTAATATCACACTCTACATACAATGTCATTGCTCAACACATAATATTGTAATTAATAATTAATTACATCTTATATGAATCAAAGCATGTGCATTGCATACAAGTGTCAACCACAACATCCGGATTAAGAACCTAAGCAATAATAATATCATAGAATCTTAGTTCTTCTTTATTGTCAGAATAGAAGAGCAATTCTAATATTTTGATCCTGTTCAATATACACAAAGTATGCAAGTATTATTCAATAGTCAAGATAAACTATTCCCAAATAATACTTCAGTCATTCCAGTGGTTTGTCTAGTACCACTTAGACTGTGAACCTTTATTATATTATATACAGACACTGATAATCTAATCTTCTATTATCCCATTCGATACTAGATTATCCACAATATATAATAAACAGACAATGTAATAATATGCAATCAAGATTCTCAATAAAATGGTCAATGTTTATATACTTCAAACGAATAGTTCAGTATAAAACCCAACAATCTCCCACTTATACTCAAGCTATTCTTTGAGTATATCAGTGTTTATTATAAGCAATCCACTACCAGTTTAAATAACTACTATGTGACCAGACATCTGACTCCTATTTGTTTGGAAATTTGAATCGGTATATCCCACATGCAACAAGTCCGAGGCCTTGTAAATTAACATATACTTCTTAGTCCTTCGCAGGTACTTAAGTATTGTTTTTACTGCACTCCAATGTTCCTAACCTGGATTAGAATGATACCTACTGACCATGCCCACGGCAAAACAAATATCAGGCCTCGTACATAACATAACATACATTAAGCTTCCATATGCTGAAGCATAAAGAACTACTTTCATGTTTTCTATCTCTTTAGGTGTCGTAGGACACTGCTCCTTCGATAGAGAAAATCCATGTATGAAAGGTAAATTACCCTTCTTAGAGTCCTGCATGTTAAAATGAGCCAATACCTCATCAATGTAAAGTTCTTGAGATAAAGCCAACATCCTTTTCTTGCGATCTCTTATTACTTTGACCCCAAGGATGTATGCGGCTTCACCTAAGTCCTTAATTTCAAATTATTTGAACAACCATGCCTTAATTGATGACAACATCTCTACATTGTTTCCAATGAGTAAAATGTCATCTACATATAGCACTAGAAAAACCACTGCATTTCCCTCACTCTTCCTATACACACACGCTTCGCTTGGACTCTGATCATATCCATCTGACTAGACTGCCTAATCAAAACAAATGTTCGAATACCTGGAAGCTTGTTTCAGTCCATAAATAGACTTCATAAGCTTCCACACTAGATGCTCTTGGCCTTCCTTAATGAATCTCTCTGGTTGCTGCATATAGATGGTTTCCTCAAGACTTCCATTAAGGAAAGCTGTCTTGACATCCATTTGCCAAATCTCATAATCGAGATGAGCTGCTATAGACAAAAGAATCCGGATTGACTTAAGCATAACTACCGGCGAAAAGGTTTCCTCATAATCGATCCCTTCTTTCTTAGTATACCCTTTCGCAACAAGTCTTGCCTTCCAGGCTTTCACCTTTTTATCATATCCTCTTTTTCTCTTTTAGATCCACTTACATCCAATGGGTTTTACACCTTTGGGTGGTTCCACGAGCTCCCAAACTTGATTGGAATACATAGATTCCATCTCAGATTTCATAGCCTTATGCCATAGATCTGCATCCTTATCTTGTAGTGCTTCTTCGTATATCCTGGGATCCTCATCATGTTCACCAGAGACTAAGTCCGAAGACTCTCCCAAAAACATGAATCTCACAGGTTGTTGAACAACCCTCCCACTACGACGAAGCACTGGTGCGGTATTAGTGATAAGCTGTGCATTTACTTATGGTTGTTCTACTTGTACTATCGACACATTAGGATTATCTGTTCCTCCCACTAATTCCTCTAAAACAACAGTACTCACGGGTTTGTGGTTCAATATATAGTCTTCCTCTAAGAATCTAGCATTGGTGCTAACAATGACATCCCAATCCTTAGGACTATAAAATAAATAGCCTTTCGTTCCCATTGGATAGCCCACAAACAACCTCACTTCTGTACGAGAATCTAACTTAGTCGCGTTCTTGTTCAGCACATATGCTGGACAACCCCAAATCCGAATGAGTCTTAGACTTGGCTTGTCACCAGTCCACAATTCCATCGGAGTCTTACGAACCGACTTAGATGGTACTAGGTTCAGAAGGCAAGCCGCTATTTCTAAAGCATGTCCCCAAAATGACTTGGGTAAATCTGAATAACTCATCATCGATCTAACACTCTCCAACAGAGTTCAGTTCCTTCTCTCTACTACACCGTTTTGCTAGGGGTGTGCCAGGTGCAGACAACTGGGATGTGATCCCATGTTCTGATAAATATTCCCTAAATTCTCCAAGCAGGTATTCGCCACCACGATCTGATCGTAGTGACTTGATACTTTTACCAAGTCGTTTCTCCGTTTTAGCTTTGTACTCCTTGAATTTATCAAAGCACTCAGACTTACGACGCAACAAGTAAATGTACCCATGTCTGGAATAATCGTCAATGAAAGTGACGAAAAACTCATAACCACCTCTTGCTTGGATATTCATAGGTCCATATAAATTAGTATGAACCAACTCTAACACTTCTTTAGCTCTATTCCCCTTTGCCTTAAAAGGCCTGTTAGTCATTTTACCTTCCAAGCAAGATTCACATACTGGAAATGGCTCCACTTCCAATGAGCTTAAATGCCCGTTTACTACCAGTCTTTGAATCCTCCTCAAGTTAATATGACCTAATCTTTAGTGACAAAGAAGTGTTTGGTTCAAACTAGAAGGTTCCTTTCTTTTATTAGTGATAAAAGATGTGGTATTTAATACCCTATGTTGCAGTTGCAGTGCAGGCTGTCTAGGATTAATAATGTACAAATTGTCTTACAATGTACCAGAGTATATAACTTGTTTATTCATCATAATAGAAACATTACGATCCAAACAAACATTATAACCATCCAAAGCAAGTTTAGAAACCGAAATCAAATTCCTTCTAAAAGAACGTACATAAAGACAATTGTTCAAAATCAAAATCTTATTACAACCAAAAGATAAAGTAACGTCTCCCACTGCAACTACTGCTACTTTCGTAGCATCACCCATAAACACATATATCTCGCCATCTCTAAGCATTCTGGATTTCTGGAACCTCTGCATAGAATTACAAACATGGTCAGTGGCTCATGTATCTATACACCAAGTGCTCGTAGATATAGCCGCTATATATGTTTCCGTAACTAGAGAAAGATACATACCAGTTTTGTTCTTCTTAGAAAGAGGACAATGCTGTTTCCAGTGACTCAACTGCTTGCACCTGAAGCACTTGCCCTTAGGCTTCTTCATAAAATTCTGAACTCCCAATGGTTTCATAACTTTCTGTTCCTGAGCCTTTTTCTTCTTCTTCTTGCCTTTCGGTTTAGAAGAAGAACCTTTCTCAGCCACATTCACTTGAACATTCTGCTGAAACAATCATTCAGCTGCCTGAAGCTCTGTCAGAAGTTCCGCAAGACTATACGGCCTCTTTTTCATGTTGTAATTCAAGCGGAACTGCTCAAAACCTTTGGGCAAACTCATAAGGATGATATCGATTTGCGTTTCCGCATCAATCTCAGCACCAAGGACCTCCAGTTCATTTATATGAGACACCATTAAAAGAACATGGTCCCTTACAGGTGTTCCTTCAGCCATCTGAGTGTTCATTAGAGATTTCATTGCTACTTGCCTAGTAGCCCTATTCTGATCTCCGAAAAGTTCCTTGAGATTAAAAAGCATATCCCCAGAAGAGGCCATGCCCTGATGCTGATGCTGCAAAACACTCGACATTGCTGCCAGAATATAATATCGCGACATCTCATCTGCCTGAATCCACTTCTTATAATACTCCTTATCCTCATCCGGAGCATCGGCATCAGGCTGATCCGGTTTGGGTTCAATAGTATAAAATTTGCACTCCTCAGCAGTCAACACTATGTCCAAATTGCGTTTCCATTCAATATAGTTAGGTCCGGTAAGTTTGTTATCCTTAAGTATGGTGAAAAGTGGAATAAAGCCCATTCTATCCTAAGAATCATACATATAACACATAATTAGAAAGTTGCACATAAAAACTTAATACTTATAGACTCCTCTAACTATTAATTAAGATTAATGTACTAACACTTAAATACCATAAGTATCTGGTAACACCATGATGGGTGACAAGTATACCACCTATATTTGTTTAAATGTTACTTCGGTCCTATTACTAAATAGTATGCCACGTTAGGGTGGTCTTTTACTACCTTTCATAGCTAAGTGTATACCATTATTTAAATCTTAAATTGATCCCTTAAATCAGACCTTTCCATTTGATGTATCAATGGATAAATCCTATATATTTTTGGAGAAATCACATCGGTCTTGCTTAATACCCAACAACCTAGTCAGAAATATCCATTATCAACATCAATCAATGAGTGTCCAATTAGTTTTTCGAATTCTATGAAACTTCGAAGTCCACATATATCACAAAGAACAATACAAACCACGTATAACATAGCAAGATACACATCATGATTAAGCATAATAAACATAACCCTATGTCCATGTCGTTCTATAATACTAAGGTTAATATCACATGGTATGAAACACATATAAGGCACGTATAATAGCAATAATCAAAACAAGTGAATAATCAATATGTAAAACATATTAATAAACCATCCACTATTATGACCCAAAGAAAATTGCCCGAAAATCATTCGGTGAGAACTTCGGGTTGCTGTTTGGAGGCCTAAACGAGCTCGAATGGCCAAAAACCACCATGGCTGATAGCTTTGCTATCTGTTGTGAAAAGTAGCTCATTTTCTTTCCGAAAAGATATTACATGTCCTTATCCGACACTTTTTGAAAATTCTGGACAGTGGCACAACAGCAGAACCAGCCAGCCAGCAGCAGAAATTCTGGGCAGAAAATTAGTTAAAACACATCAGAAAATTGTCCTCTTTTCGGCTCCAAACCATGATTCTTTGCAATCGTAAGCAATACATGGATACACAAATCCAATAACGATTACAAATAAAATAGGGCTAATACAATCTAATTGTAAAACCTATTCTATTACAACAAATCATAATCTAACTCGAATATACATCGGATTACAAGATTACAAACCAATAACACAAATCAAAAGAACATACAGGATCAACCCTCGTGATTTATAATCACATAAATTAATAACCCCGATAAACCACGTGGGATCCAATCACATAATAAATAACCACGATAAACCACGTGGGATCCAATCATATAATTATAAAACATGGTCATAATAGTGGATAACAACTTGCATCACAAAATACATACGAGAAACCACTATATACATGCATATATAATTACGACATGGACATCATATCATAAAACGCAGAACCCTAGAACTAGGCTTTTGATGCCAATTGTTGGAACGTACGAAATATAGGACTGCGTTTTATGATATAAATTAAAGAGTTCGAAAAAAAATTTAACCTTAATCGCTACGGCGCAAGCGATTCAATTCCACATTTTCTACTGAATTCCTTGATTCCCTTTGAGCGAAGTGTGGCCTTCGATCTCCCAAAGTTTCCTGTCCTCAAAGTCTCAAAATTCCAAAACCCTAGCTTCGTGCGGCTACTCTAGGTCTCAATTTCAATTTCTGTTTTTTTTTGTATCCGGCTTTAAGGAGAACGAGAATATATATAGGCTTTAGTAGGGATCATGGACAATTAGGTCGGGCCTTCCAATGACATTCCGAGTAAAGCCCATAGGAGGATTCTGAACAAGTCATTCGTCATGAATCTAACCATAGGAGGATCTTCAGTAATCTCTGGACTGACCTTCATCAAGATTTCCTTAACATGCTCACGGAGCAGTTCATTTAGCCTTGTGGTTCTCTGGATCTTGATGAGCATCACCTGCAGTTCTGTATATGTTCTCTGTTCGAAAAACTTAGTTGAAATCACAAATGTACCTTTGTCAATAAAATTGATCAGTATGTTCCAGACACCATTTGCTTTAACCCCATCTTTCAGAAAGATAAGAGAATTTCTCAATGCAGTGAAGTAAGTCTGATCTTCCTGATTTGCACTCCTTATATCTTGAATGATAACTTCCACCTCAGCATTATCGTTGACTTCTAAACCGTCTTCAACTCCACAGAAAGTGTTGTAAGCTACCTCCCAATCTTTTCCTTGTTTCTGTGCCAAATCAATCATCTTCTTCTTCCTTGCTTCATTATACATCTTGAATCTCTTTAGCTTTTCACTCCTCAGAACTGCTTTGTGAGTTTCCTTCTCAGCTTGCCTGGCATCTCTTTCTGCTTTCTCAGCTTTCAATCTTTCCAAGGCAGCTTCTTGTTCAAGTGATAGAGGATTTGCTTCTTCCATATCATCATCCAAGATAGGATGTTCTATTGGCTCTGGATAATATGGTTCATGCTCTACCTGTGGTTGTTGCTCAGGCATGACCTCAAATCCCTCTCCACTTTATTCTTCTACAATGTCTTCAATCCAGTATTGTCTCACTGGAATTGTAGTTATGATTTTTTCATTAGTTTCCCATTTCTCCCATCCTACTTTGTCCCCCTTAGTTGAGGAATCCTCCACGAAGTAATCCTCAGCATGATAGGTTGATGAAGGACCAGGTTGTTGGTTTCTCAAAATATTCCAGATCGACTCTACTCCGTCACTCTGGTTCTCCATGAATAGAGCAATGTCCTTGTTCATCTCTTGCATAGAAGCTAGCTTCATGTCAATGTCATTAAGTCTTGAGTTGGCAGTCTGCTCGATTTTATCCAGTCTCTTATTGAGGCGAGCTCCACTCTTGACAGTGTGTTCATTGCATCCTTGACCCTAGCCTGACCATCCCGGATAACCAGAACGTCTTCATTTAAAGCTTCTTGTCCTTGTTGTAAGACATGCACTTCATTCATAAAACCATCTCTAAGTTCCTTGACGTCTGCTCTCAAGTCGACTAGTTCCTCCATAGCTTCCTTCTTCAGGGAGTCCACTGCCTGTTTAGTACCTGTTATAGTGCCAGATGCACTGCCTAAGACCCTGTATGTTCTTCTGGAATCAGCTGCAGCCAAGTCAATCTTCTGTTGAATAGTAGTTAAAGAAGCATCAACTAGACCGGAGGAGATCTCTTGGTCATAGGAAGGTCGCAAAGGGACTTTGAATAATGGATTTCCTTCACGATCATGAAATGTCATCTCCTTGAGAGTGGATTGTACATGTAGTTCTCTATATGTAGGTTTTAGCAAATCATCAATGTTTGTAAGGGTTTGGGTGTCACTCCTCACATTTAGCTCTGGGTGTTCACTCAACGTTTCTGTTGGTGTTTCACTCATTTTTCCTTTCCAACTCAGGCCAGGTGATAATGTTTTTGTTTCACTCATTCCCTTATTGCTCGTTGTACCTGCATCAGAATTCACCGTAGCCATCCTTAAGGAGGTCACCGGTGGTGCAATGGGGCTTCACAAGTCCCCGTCCTTGGATATACCAAGTTGCTGATCATCCTTAGATGATGTATCCTTTGAAGGATCTAGAGTTTGAATCTCTAGGAGGCTAGAATCAGGCTCTATTAACAACAGAGATCCTGAAACTCCCTCTAAAGTTTGTGAAGACTTTTCCTCAGTTAACTCCTCAATTAAAATGGATTCATTGTCACCGAGTTGCCGATCTGCACCTACGTCAGACTCTGTACCCGCAGGATCCAGATATGTTCCATCTGGGGAGCTAGGCAATGACCCTTTAGATTGTGCATTTAGGTCAAAACCTTCTCTCGACGTCTGTGAAGACTCTTGGTTCAATTCAGAACGTTCATCCAGTGAACCTGACCGTAATATGGTCGGAACACCAGTTTCTTCCGTCAATTCTTCCTTATTTGATTGAGCTATTGGTTCAGATATAGCTTTGGTAAGTGTTGCCCAATCGGCATCAGAAAAATCAGTGAAGGGCTCTTTGGATGTTTGAAATGAAGTTTCAACAGTTGCCTCGTTTTCTATTCTTCTCCTTTTAGAGGAAGGCAGAGCTATTGTTGAAGGGCGTAACTCCTTATATGGTGCTGCTAAGGCACTATCTCCCTCTACACTCACGGATGTTTGAATGTTTGGTATAGTAGGAGTAGGAGGTTCGTTTATGGTTTCATTTGGCTCGTCCAAAGGCTCTATGACCGTGGTTAGAGATTGTGGGTTTGCAATCTCTTGGTCAGGAATGGCCACCGAGGGCTCTGGATCAACATCCATTGGTTCAGGTTGTGGAGCCAGAACAGGTTCAGGAATATTACCTTCGTTTACCTGTTCCCCTGGGGGTAGAAGTGATATGGGTACCGTTCTTAGATAATCAGTAAGAACAGTAGGCACCCCTAGAAGATGATTCTTCTTGATCAGAGCTGTTATAGCATTGTTATTCATCATCATACAGTCCATGGTCTCCTCACCTTCGAAGATGTCTCGTTCTTCAGCTGTAAGCACATCATTAAGAATTAGCTGTAGGAACCTTGGATAGAAACAAAGCACATCATCTATGCCTGTTCTTCCATCCAGTGGTCCCATGCACATAAGCATTTGATCAATCACAAGCCTTCCAATGTTTATATGCCTATTGTTAGCAATGGCAAACCCTAGTTTATGAAGAAACAGTGGAATACCATGCAGATTTGTAAGCTTTGCAGTAAAAACATGGATTAAGGTATGAAAGAAGAAATTCCATGGCTTTGTCAGGTAATGCTTTAGAAACTCTCCCACAAAGAAGTTAGGTTGTTGACTTCTAATGAGAGTGCAGAAAGCATGTATTTCTTCAGTATTGGGATCAGGAACAAGGTTTTCTGTTGGAAAGTGTAAAATCCTATTAAGGTCATGTTCTGTCACCCTTATTGTTCTGCCCCCTGGCACAACAAAACTGAAAGAAGATATGTTATTCTCCGATGTGTCAGTGGCTGTCGTGTACAGTGTAGTCAATTGATCAATACAAAGGACCGCAGGAGTACTTAATGCATAAGCCACTAAAGAACGTGTATTCAAGAATTGTGCCAATGCATGAAACCGTAAGTTCGTAATGAATTGCACATTCTGAAAAGAGACATGATTAGTTTTGGTAACAATAAATTCTCCGGCCATTATATTTTCAAAGAATTCCAGAAAATTTAAATTAATACCAAAACTATTTTAATTAATTATTTCTAATTATTCAAGTTTTAAAATAACCCTTTTTAACTCCTCAACAACTTCGAACAAACAAATCACCCAATTTAAGAACCCTAATTTTTCTAAATCAAGAAAAGTATTTTAATTGAAATACACTTCGAAAGAAATGGATTTCAACCAAAAGTCACTATTCAAGAACAATTAAAGTCACTTAAGGTTCGAAAAGTCTCTTTCGATGGATTTCTTGACCAAAACCGAGATTAGAAACACAACAATCACAAAGCACAGAATTCTCACGGTTGAAAATGAAATTACTGTGGTTAAATTGGATTTACTTGAGGTAATTCTCGGTTAATCAAGAAAAAATATCGAGTTCTTATTGTTCTTGGTTGTATATATATGTAAGTATATATGTAACAATCCTTAGATCTGAAAATGACAAGAGAAAAACGTCTAAGGGCCATATATATACTGACTGATCTTCAGGGGTATTTTCGTAAATTCATATTCGATAGTTTTTAAAATGTACTGTCGATGGTTTTCTCAGAGGGGCAAAAAGGTCAATATCACTTCGATAGTTTTTGAAAAACTATCGAAGTATTTAAAATTTAGAATTCAAACCGACTTTTTGAAAAACCATCGAAAGCTTTTTGCTGTTTAAACTAAAAACTATCGAGCCCTATTTTATGAAAACTATCGAGGATTTTAATTATTTGAAAAAATTTAAATCCCTTCGATACATTTTCACTTGAATTTCAAAATCTATCGAGAAATACCTTCGATAGATTTCTTTTCCTTTTCCAAAAACTATCGAAAATTGCTTTCGATAGATTTCTTCTAGTATTTAGAAAAAATATTGAATTTCCTAATTCGATATTTTTTGCTTCCTGTTTAATTTTAAAACATGTTCTTGTTTTAAAAATCAAACTTTCTTTTTATTTTCTGTTAAATATGAATTTATTTTAGATCAAAATTCTTCACCAAAAATTCAAAGTTACCAAAAAATTCACAATTTTCTTAGAATAAAATCAACTAAATATCATTAAATGATATTACCCAATTAAAAACCAATAAATTATGCTGCATTAATCTACAATGTTTAAAATAAAGTAAATTAATTCGAATTAAATAGATGCTTAAATATTTAGAACAAATATTAGCACCTAAATAATCAGAGTTTAGACTTTTATCAGTTAACACAATTAATTTATGAGAGAAAGTGCAAACAGCTAATACAGACTCAGTGTATAGGATCAATAAACTAAGAGATGCTATAAATATAGAGACAGTATCATGCCATGTAAAGTTTACTGCACATATTTGAGATTAGATCATATATAACTTAGAAGGATTCATGATTACTTACTGAGAGTCATGCTTCATACAATTTTCTTCATCGGTTCATATGTTTCAGACAATATCACAATCAGAGTATAACATCAGAGTTTATCATCAGAGTATGCTTCCAGAGTTTATCAACATGATTTGAATGACAGTTAACATATGCAGAAAAACATGAGCATCATATCATAGAAGAGTGAATTTTGAGTCTAACCAGTATCTCTAGTCAGAACCAGAGACCATTCCTAGTTCATTTACCAGTCTTGTAAATGTAGCTTCACTCAAAGGCTTGGTGAAGATATCTGCAAGCTGTTGTTCTGTAGACACAAAATGAAGCTCAATATCTCCTTCCTCCACATGTTCCCTGATAAAGCGATACCTTATGCTGATGTGCTTGGTCATGGAATGCTGTACTGGGTTACCTGTCATAGCAATAGCACTTTGATTATCAAAGAAAATAGGTATTTTAGAGTACCTTAACCCATAATCCAGCAATTGATTCTTCATCCATAGAATCTGTGCACAACATCTACCAGCAGCAATATACTCTGCTTCTGCTGTGGATGTGGAAATTGATTTCTGTTTCTTGCTTTACCAAGAAACTAATCTGTCACCTAAAAATTGACAGCTTCCACTTGTGCTCTTTCTGTCAATCTTACAGCCTGCAAAGTCTGCATCAGAGTAACCAATTAATTTAAACTCTGATTCTCTAGGATACCACAAACCCAAGGTTATGGTTCCTTTGAGATATTTGAAAATCCTCTTCACAGCTGTTAGATGAGGCTCTCTGGGATCTGCCTGAAATCTTGCACAAAGACAAGTTGCATACATAATGTCTGGTCTACTTGCAGTCAGATAAAGAAGAGACCCTATCATGCCTCTGTAGCTTGTCATATCTACTGAAGTTCCTGTATCTTTGTCTAGCTTTGTTGCAGTTGCCATAGGAGTTGTGGCAGATGAACTATCAAGCATACCAAATTTCTTGAGAAGATTTCTGGTATATTTTGCTTGATTGATAAAAATCCCATCATCTGTTTGCTTTACCTGCAAGCCTAGAAAATAACTAAGCTCTCCCATCATGCTCATTTGGTACCTGGACTGCATAAGCTTTGCAAATTTCTTACAGAGTTTGTCATTAGTAGACCCAAAGATTATATCATCCACATAAATTTGAACTAAAAGCAAATCATTACCAGTGTTGAAATAGAACAAGGTTTTATCAATTGTACCTCTAGTGAACCCACTTTCTAAAAGAAATTGAGCCAGAGTTTCATACCATGCTCTAGGTGCCTGCTTTAGTCCATAAAGTGCTTTGTCAAGCCTGTAGACATAATCTGGATGCTTTGGATCCACAAATCCTGGTGGTTGTTCAACAAAGACTTCTTCTTCAAGTTTCCCATTGAGAAAAGCACTTTTCACATCCATCTGAAAGACTTTGAACTTTTTGTGAGCAGCATATGCTAGAAAAATCCTTATGGCCTCCAATCTTGCAACTGGAGCAAAGGTTTCATCATAATCAATTCCTTCTTGCTGTGA
The DNA here is from genome assembly GCA_030848705.1 of Heracleum sosnowskyi. Lineage (NCBI taxonomy): Eukaryota > Viridiplantae > Streptophyta > Magnoliopsida > Apiales > Apiaceae > Heracleum > Heracleum sosnowskyi. Next base: position 73,385,930 of record CM061238.1, read on the forward strand.
ATATCCTTTTGCCACAAGTCTAGCTTTATTCCTTGTAATTATTCCCTCACTGTCAGTCTTGTTTCTGAAAACCCATTTTGTACCAACAATAGATCTGTTTTTGGGTCTTGGTACAAGAGTCCATACTTCATTTCTTTCAAATTCATTTAACTCTTCCTGCATAGTTGTTATCCAGTTAGCATCTTGAAGAGCTTCTTCCACTTTCTTAGGCTCAGTTTGGGATAGAAATGCATGAAACAGACATTCATTTATTGTAGCACTTCTTGTTTTCACACTTGCATCTGGATCTCCAATTATCAGATCAGGTGTATGAGATTGTGTCCACCTTCTTGCTGTTGGAAAGTGGCTTCTTTCATTATTATTAGATCCTCCCCCTTGATCGATGCTCTCCTGATTTTCTTCTTGACCATTTGCATTCTCTGAGGCTCCCCCTGAATTGAACTGATCAGAGTTTGAACTTTCAGAGTTTGACCCAGAGTGTGTATCAGATTCTTCAGCTGACTCATTTTCAGAATGTGAGTCATCATGTTGAGACATTTCTGAAGTATCTTCATGCTCCCCCTAAACTGGTTCTCTATTTTGTTCTGTCAGAGAAACTTCCTTAGTATTTACCAGTAGAGGTTCAGAGTATGCGTCATTAGAGTTTGTTGGATAGGCTTCATCAGAGTTTATGTGATCAGAGTTTAGATCTTCATTTTCAAAGCGAAGTTGATCATGATATTCTACATCTTCTATTCCTGTTATTTTCTTGTCATCAAATGACACATGTATAGATTCCATGATCACTTTAGTTCTCAGATTGTAGACTCTGAATGCTTTAGTTGACAGTGGGTATCCAACAAAAATTCCTTCATCAGCTTTTAAGTCAAACTTGGTCAACTGTTCAGGATGAGTTTCAACACAAAGCACTTGCACCCGAAAATATGAAAATATTTCAGGTTTGGTTTCTTTTTCTTCACCATCTCATATGGTGTTTTCCCATGCCCGTTGATCAATGTTGCATTTTGAGTAAAATAAGCTGTTTGAACAGCTTCTGCCCAGAAATAGGTTGGCAATTTTGCTTCATCAAGCATTGTTCTGGCAGCTTCGATTAAGGTTCTGTTCTTTCTTTCAACCACTCCATTCTGCTGTGGAGTCCCTGGTGCAGAAAATTCTTGCTTCACTCCCCTTTCTTTGAAAAATTCTTCCATTGTTGCATTTCTGAATTCAGTACCATTATCACTCCTGATAATTCTTACTTTAAACTGTGATCCTTTGTCCAGCAGCTTTACATGATCCATCAGAGTTAAGGCAGTTTCATCCTTCTTTGCTAGAAAGTACACCTAAGTGTATCTAGTATACTCATCAACTATGACTAGAGCATATTTCTTTCTGCCTAGAGACATTACATTTACTGGACCAAATAGATCAACATGAAGAAGATGATAAGGATCCATAACTGAAAATTCAGATTTACTCTTGAAAGATGACTTCCTTTGCTTGGCCTTTTGACAAGAATCACACAGACCATCTAAGCTGAGTATTGACTTTGGAAGTCCCCTTACAAGATCTTTTCGAATTAGCTCATTGATGTTGTTCAAGTTTAGGTGAGAGAGCTTTTTATGTCATTTTCAACTCTCTTCATTAGACATTTTTGCAGACAAACACACAGCTTTTCCTTCAAAGTTTGTTACCAAACTTGCTTCATAGATATTATTCCGTCTGTGTCCAACTAGAACAACTTTGCCTGTAGATTTGCTGATAACCTCACAGTAATCAGGTTGAAAATCTACATGGTAACCTCTGTCACAGATTTGACTCACAGATAGCAAGTCATGCTTGAGTCCTGGGACTAGAGCTACATTGGTGATGATGACACTTCCAAGATTGATATTGCCATATCCCATAGTACGTCCTATGTTGCCATCTCCATAGGAAACTTTTGGGCCAGCCTTCTCCTCATAGTCTGATAGCAGGGCTTTATTTCCAGTCATGTGTCCTGAACATCCACTGTCCAAGACTAGGGTGCTTTCCCTTATGCCCTGCACTCACAAACAATTACAAAGAGTTAGATTTAAGGATCCAGACTTGCTTGGATCCTTTGGCTTTCTTAATATAGTTAGCTTTTGTAGCAGAATTCTTATCTACAGAGTTTAAGCTAACTGTATCAGAGTTTGCACTATCAGAATTTACACTTGCAGAATCAACTTTAACCCATTTCAAATTGGGCTTCAACTCATAATAATTGTGATAAATAGCATGATAATTCTTGCAAGTATAAATAGAATGCCAAGTACTCCCACAGTGAGTGCATAAAGTCTGTGGTCTAACCCTAACATATTCATTCTTAACTCCAGACTTGGAGGGTAAAGAATTAATATCTTTGTTCTTCCTGCAAAAACTTGCAAGATGGTTAGTACTACCACAATTATGACATGTTTTTCTAGGAGTATCAGTAATAGGCAAATGATTATTACTTCTGTTAATGCCTACTTTTCCATTTCTGTTCTTCCTGGACACTTTCTGTTTTTCAACAGACTTTACCTCTTTGAGCTTATAATTGAATTGTTTCTCTGTCATTAAACCAACATTCACCTGTTTAACACAAGTTTTTACTGATTCTCTCTTAACAGCTTCTTTTTCAAGTACATAGTTTTGCTTACTGGATTCAGGAACAAATTTCATAGGTTTAAGTTGTGTTTTAACTTTAACTTTATCTTTAAACCTAAGTTCATCTTCCTCACAGTAACCTAACTCAACTGTATCTGTTTGAAAAACTTGATGTGTGTCTTTTCCAGAATTTGTCCAGGTTTGAATTACCTTCCTCTCTTTTTCCAAATCAGATTCTAATTCCCTAAATTTCTTAAGCAACTCCTGTTCAACATAAACAGCATCATCTCTTTCCTTTTGAACTTGTTGCATGTTAACAAGCTCTTCTTCAAGAAATTTATTTCTCTCTTTAAGCTTAAGATTCTCAGATTTAATTCTCTCATTTTCTAAAGTCTGATCTCTATAACTAACATGTATGCTTTTAAGATAAATTCTCAATTCAGATATATTATCAATATCATAAGCATAAGTTGTTAGGGGTACCTTATTTTCAGATGAGTCAGATTCATCTTTGACAGTTGCCATGAGAGCATAGTTTACATCCTCATCTGAATCTGAAGTGTCTGCCCAGTCTCTTCCTTTAGTGATGAGTGCTTTTTCAGATTTTCCTTTCTTGCACTCTGGAGCATAGTGACCCATCTCTTTACACTTGTAGCACTGGATCTCAGACTTGTCTTTCTTTACAGATTTAATATCCCTTCCTTCAGACTTTCTGAAATTCTTCCTTTCAGAGTTTGAATCTTTCCTAGAGAATCTTGTACCTTTCTTGAAGTTCTTGAAACCCATTTTCTTGAAAGTTTTTACCATCAAAGCAGCCATTTGCATCATTTATTCTTCATCATCCTCAGATTCAGAAGAAGCATCAGTGTTTGAGTCATCATCAGAGTTTGATGACTCATTTTCAGAGTTTATGACCAAAGCTTTTCCCTTAGCTTTCTTCTTTGATGTTTCTTTCTTCATGAGTTTTTCTTCAACTTTGAGAGCAACAGATTTTGTCTTCTTTCCAGATCTTTTGTTTCTTTGTTCTATCTCAAGTTCATGAGTTTTAAGCAACCCATAGATTTCATCAAGATCTGTTTCTGCAAGATCATAATTATCTCTTATTGTTGTTGCCTTTAAATCCCATATTTCAGGTAGAGATAGTAGAAACTTTAGATTTGACTCTTCAAGATCATATTCTTTATCAACCAGAGACAAATCATTCAACAGTTTACAGAATCTGTCATATGTATCAGTCAAAGTTTCATCAGATCTTGAGTCAAAGTGTTCATACTCCTGTGTAAGAATAGTCTTTGTTGGTCCTTGTGTATTGCAGAAGGGGGGGGGGATGAATGCAATACTGATAAAATTCAATCTCAGTTTCAACAACTAAAACTAAGATTTAATGTTATCAATAATATGTATGCATTCACAAACAGTAAAGTAGAGAAGACAGTATTCACAAAATAAATGTTTTATTTATTTTGCAAAGTGTTGCTACAACCTCAAGAGAAATCTTGAGCTTCGTTTTTCTTCAAGACACTTTCTAGTCTTCGTTACACCTCTAGAATGAATTGACAGTGGGTATAAGACTAATCCTATCACTATCAGTCACGGGTTTGTGAAGCTGCTGTCATTGTCAAGTGGCAGCTTCTTACAGATTGTCTTACCCATGTGACTATCCTAAATTGCTAATATGTCAGATATACATCATAACAAAAGCAACCTAGATTCATTCTATTTCTAGCTAAAACAATTCAGCAAATAGAGACTTGACCTTGCTCTTGAATTGATTCGCTTTTGTTTGCAGTGGTTGAAGCTTCTGTCGTAGTCTTGCAGACTTGGTGCATCTTAGGGATACTGCATCACGCCTGTTTCTTGAACATTTAAGCTGTCACGGGATTTGACTGAGAAAGATACCTAGCATAAGGATCTTTATTGAGACAGTTACTTTTGCCGCAAAGCTTGCTGTCACAGGAATGATCTTTTGGTGACAGTATGAGTTCCCCGCATAGAGTGCTGTCGAGGATCCCAAACTTGCTGTCGAGGGCAATAGTTGCTGTCGCGTAGTCTTCCGCCAATGTTGCTGTCAGAGTGAATATGCTGTCGTGACTTGCAACATTCTGTCTTCTTGTAATCTTACCGTCACAGCTTTAGGACAGTAACCTTTATTCATGTTGTCATCCAAAAAGCATTCTTTGAGGCTTGAACACATAAGTGAACTTCTTTCAAACAATACAACTAGAATAACATTACATACTGATTACAAGAACATACTTTGGCTATGACAGTATGTTCTACTTAATTTGAAAAATTAAGTACAATCAAAGTTAAGTTGTTTCAATGCTATCACCCATAAATCCCAACAATCTCCCCCAATTTGTTTTTATGGAAAATAACAACAAATTTACAATATGTGCTGACAACTTAACTAACAAGATCAGAATGGATTAAGAATTTTCACTTAGCTTGAGATCTCCTCTTCTGTCTTGCTACATCCTCTCTTTTGAGAGCTTCTGCCAAGCCGCCTCTTAGACTTTCTACAAGAGAAATTTCAGCAGCAGACACTGCATCATCCTCTACTTCATCAATGATCTTCTTTATGGAAGAGGATATGAGAGAACTAACATCCCTGAGATTCAGCCATTGCTCTATATCATATGGATAGGTTCTGAAATGAAGTTCTTCATTAATGAGCTTGAATCTACTTCCAGGATAAGCATTGAGAGACTTCCTTCTTTGCTTGTCCAGTTTTGAGTCTTCTCCTTTTCTCCCTTCCAATAACTTCTCTATCTCATCAGAACAAATCTGTTCCAAGGGATGAATTGAACCAGCTACCATATACTGTAAATCCTTCAGAGTGGATGTTTTAAGCTTATGCAAGCTGCAAACATAGATTTCTTCTTTTAGGAACTTGACTCTTAGGGGATTTTCCAGCATATATGGTTGATAATTTGGAGCTTCACTTTCTGCCTTGTTAGAGGCCTTGTGTTTTTTCAGTAATTCAGCTTCCTTCTTATCAAGCTCTGACTGAGTTTGAGAATATTCAGAAGATTCAGGTCCTTTGCTTGGCTTGGGTTGCCCTTTCTGAGTTGGTTGGGCTTGCCCTTCTTCTGTGGGTGAATCATGAAACTCATAGTACCAGTGATATGGTATAGGAGAGGCTGGGAGATCAGTTAAAATATCAGCATCATCAAAATCTGCAAAGTTATAGCCAAATTTCTGATAAAATTCAGCATCCCTATCTGCCTGATATTTTAGAACATGTTCCATGACAGCCTCTGAAACATTATCATAGCTCTCCAGCAACTCTACCATTCTTTCCAGGTAGAAGAAATCAATTCTTCTTTTATCTATGGTTGATGTGCTGTTCTTGGTTGATGTGGCTACTAGATTGAAGTCCTTGTCAATCTTGGCAGACCTTGATTCTTCCCACCACATAATATACTCAGAGGCCTCTTGATTTGCATCTAGCTTAACCTCAACACTCTTAATTTCTTTTGATTGCATCTGTTGAATCTTAAGACTGTTGGGAGGAATTGATTGAATTGGCTTCCTAAGATTTCTGCCAAATCCAGTGGCCTTTTCCTTTCCTGAGTACTTGTGCTTTCCTGCAGGTTTCTGTCTAGTAAACCATGCCTTAGCTTTAGCTTTCAGTCTCTTGGGCTTGACAGCAGCTTTGGTTTCATCCTTGACAGAACCTTCCTTGACAGTACCTTTGTCGACAGCATCTTCTATGACAGTATCCTTGTCGACAATGCCTTTGATGACATCATCTTTTTCAGCATTTATGCAGTCAATAGCACATCTAAGAATGCTTGCCTCCAAAGCTTCCAGTATTCTTGACTCCTCTTCATCTGTTGCACCAGCATCTTTCTTTTCCTGGCTAGGAGTTTCTTCATTGCCTTCATTCTGAGATTGAATACCAGTATTCCCAGAATTACTTCCACCAGCATTTCCAGCATTTCCAGAAGCTTCGCCACCTCCATCCTCACCATCTTCATCATCATCATCATCATCATGAGGAGGAATGTTGTAGAAGCAACTTCCACCTTGATCATTTCTTTTGGCATTGGCTCTAGTGATCAGCTCCTTCATTTTAGCTCCCAGTGCCTTGTCTCTCAACACCAGCATTTTGTAGATTTCTTGAACAGCATGAACTCTTCCTGGATTGGCATTTGAACTGAGTATTCCATCTAGTACCTTCAGAATTGACTTGGTTTCCATTCTGGATGGGCTACCCAAATTCATGAAGCTGTTCCTTCTTGTGCCATCCTTAGTTTTGGATCTGTAGAAAACACTTGATGGATTTGAGTAGACTTCAGGTAGCTTCTGTATGATCAGGTTCTGGATTTGCATATCCAATATTTCATTGAATGGTGTTTGAGTTGCCCTGATCTTTCCCTTCAAAGCACACAACACCTTTGCTGGCAGACTCTGCAATAGCTGCATTGTGATGAAATAAGATATGCCAGAAGTGAGATAAATACTTACAGCCCATCTTTTCTCATCATTCACCATTACACTGACACTAGTAATTTGTTCCTTTAACAGTTTTGTGGTGTTGGTTGGACGGTTGCTTGGAGCATTCATTGCTTTTTCCACCAAACTGCTAAATTCTCTGTCATGGTTGTGTAATGTGCTCTCCCTGTAATCCACCATCAAGACATTGGCTTCTTCTTGATCAAATTGAGTGCCATTTGTCCAAATAATTCCACCATGAATGGATTCAGGCAGTTTCCCTTTACCTTTCCCAAGTTTGTTTTGTTCCTCCATTTCTCTCCATTTCTTCTGTAGAGCAGTTTCTTGAGTTTCTTGAGTTGGCTCTCTAATCACCACAGGAGGCAAGATTGGATGTCTAGATGCAGGTCTTCTTTGCAATGCATCTTGAGTTTCCTTTGACATTAACACCCGTTCTCCATCCATTTCCACTTCAACAGGCTTTTCAGCTTTATCCTGTGGTTTTGCACTGCTTGGTTTGACTTGCTCCCCCTTAGACGTTGCTTTCCTTTTAGCTCCCCCTCTGGTCTCCACAGCTACAGGCTCCCCCTGAGTTCCACCTGATTCTTGAATAGGCAATGATTCTGATCTTGCTACCTTCTCCCCCTTAGTTGAGTTGGCAGCTACCAGGTCAGTAAGGAACTGAATAGAGAGTTGAGTAGCAGCAAAACCATCAACCACCAGTTGAGAGAGAGAGTCCAGTTTGGAGTCCAAAGTAGCACACTGTCCTTCAAGAGCTGCAATCCTGTTACCAAAAGTAGCAGAGGGGCCACCAGACCTTAACCTTCTTGGAGGGGAAGGAAAAGACAGGGGCTTGGAGGCTATGGGGGTTCTCACACTCTCAGGGTGTTTTTGAGTGATCTCATCACCCCTCACAGTTTGACTCTCAAGGCCTAGTGCCTGAATAGTGTGGGCTCCCTCAATATCTCTCTGGATATGCTCAAGTCCTTCTCCTTTTGCCAGCTCATTTGGCTGCCTCTCATTTTTATGCTCACCTCTCTTTTCTTTTATCTCTCTTTTCTTTTGCACACCCTCACTCAACCTAGATGCATGGGTATGAGCAATACTAACATGCATGGAAGGAGAAGATTTAGAATGTACCTTTAGGAGTTTGGCAAGAGGTAGGTCATCATCAGAGGCATCCTCAACAAGTACAGCATCAAAATCAGGCTGGGAGGGCTTGACAGCATGTTGAGTAGGAATGGTACTGTCAGTTGGAGTCTGGACAGCAAGTTCGGGCATGACAGCAACTTTGGGATGTGGAGTGACAGTAGGTTCTGTAGTGACAATATCTTTCTCTCCACCTATGACAGCAGATGTGGCCAGGACAGTAGCATTCCCAGTGTCTTTGACAGCAACAGAGGCTGTGACAGCATCTTCCTGAAGGTAAGATGCTCCTTGGAGATCAGACAAAGTGTTGGCTGTTTCATTTTCTGACAAAATACCACTTTGCCCTAGCTCAGTGTTTGGAGGAGTGGTGTCCATCTCACTTTGAGAAATGGGTTCTTGTGGACCACTAGATGGGGGCTCATCCATGATTGGAGATGGATGATCAAAACCTGAAGGGTTGGGACTGTCCCCTTCTCTAGGTTGTGGAGAAGAAACAAAAGAATGTGTAGGGAAGGAAGAAGGTGAAAGTGTAGTAGAGAGTGGGGGCTGATTCACAGATGAAACATGTGAACCATCAATAGGAGTAGAGAATTCCTCACTGTGCCCTAACTCACTGTGTGTTTCTTCAAGTGGGGGTATCTCAGGTTGGGAACCATGAGTTTGTGCAGACTCTGTACATGGTGCCTTGGGAGACAGGCCAATTTCAATAGATGTCCCTTGTTGAGAAGGCACATCTAGGGAGGAGTGTATATCCCTGGATTCCTCTACAGTCTTTTGGGAGACTGCAGGGTGGCTGACAGTGGTTTTGGTCCTCCTAGCTCTCTTCTTCTTAGGCTCAGGGGGAACCACTGTGGGTTCTGTTTGACTACCTTCCTTATTTGCTGCACTAGGTGCAGTGTCTCCCTCTTGACTAACAGAGCTACCACCAACATCAGCATCTAAGGATCTTTTTCTGGATTCTTGCAAGGCTTCTCTTTGGGCTTTGGGAAGTCTAGAGGGCCTAGGCTGAGTGTATGGTGTTGAATGGGGGTTAACTGAATTTGGGTCTAATTCAGTTTCATTCTCAAGAGAAAAGGAATCATAACCAGAAGGTAATGGATAATCAAGGTTGGACACTTGATCAACCATGTGCTGAGTGAAACAAATTGGAATGTGTGCATTGAGATTTTGTGATGATAATAGTGTGTGTGTGTTCTTTTTCAAAACTGAGCAAGCCTCTAAACGAGGAGCAGCATCATTAAAATCACAGAATGAATTAATGCACAACATAAGAAAGCGAGGGTAGAATGATACCTTCTTACCTATGGCAGCCCTGATGTGTGCCATGAGGAGAGCTCCAACATTCACCTTGTATCCATGGACAAGAGAATGTGTCAGTTTCTTGATGTAGGAGGGTATCCCATTCCAGCCTGTGGACTTGGTAGAGAACACCTTGACCATTGCATCAAATATCATGCTCCACTCCTTCCTCAGATATTTCCTGTCCATTTCACCAGACGGGTACCACTTGGTTGTTCCCTCTTCGAGAATAGGGCCTGCATACCCAATCTTCAAGAAGAGCTTCTTCAGAGTGTCATCATTAGCAAGTGGAGCAAAGTTTTGGCCTGCTTCCAGTGTAATTCCAAGAGCAGTGTTGATGACCTCAGCTGTGAGAATGTATTGTTGCCCAGAGATTGTGAATTGAATACCAGGGTTCTCACCCTCAGTTTGAGCAACAGCAGTTTGCCAAAACGCCTCAAGTCTGTCTAAGTCGAGAATGGGGGTTGAGGTTATGGCATAACCGAGATAGGACTTGTTCAAGAAAAACACGAGTCCTTTGAAACCTTCACCAGCATCATTTGGGGAAAAGATGCCAGCAAAGTTTGTTTGAGAGAGAGTCTGTTTGGGGGCCATTGAGATTTCAAGAAAAGAAGAAAGTGAGAAAGTAGCTTTTTGCTTGAAGAAAAGTATTTTGCCTTGAGTTTTGTGAGAGTGATATGTCTGAGTAACTGGAGAATAAATATGGGTATCTCAAACGGTTGCTCAAAAAGTGGAGTTACAGAACGTGTCTTAACCCACTCTCTTAACACGTGAGTTACTGCCCGTTATTCACTGTCAAACGTGGGGTGAATATCCAATTACAACGGTCCACTATTGTTGACAGTAACCTGTGCGCTAGAAACAATCTGTCAGTAATAAGTGGTGATGACAGTAGGTTTTGCGCGACAGCAACTATTGCGCAAAAACTTGCTGTCACCGTTAAGCATATGAATGACAGTATCCTTTACAAGTCGTGACAGAAAGTCTTTTCCTGCTGTCAAGAAGGTTGCTGTCAAGAAACACACGACAGTATCCCTCTTAACGACAGTAACTTCGATTAGGAAATGGTTCTGTCATGAACTTATTAGAATGCTTGATTCATACACTTAACTTAATATAGACAAATTATGGATTTAGCAATGTAGTCTTTTGAACACAGATATTAAGCAATTAACACAGACAAATCATAAACTCAATAACTAAAAAGACAAGAACGTTTATTATTATTAATAATAAAATCATTCAGAATAGAATATAGAGTACATCATTTTATGATTTTATCAACTAGTTCTAAGACTTCTTCCTTAATCTCTTCTTCAAAGCGGCCTTCTTTTTCAAGAAGTGCCTGAAGCTCCTTCTCTTCTTCCATAGCCTTGGCCTCCTCTTCCTTAGCCTTGGCCTCCTTTTCCTCGTCTATCTCATCCATGGCGTCCAACAGTATTTCAAAGAGCTCATCGATCTCTTCATTGTCGGGTTCACTGTCACACTTCTTTAGACCAACTTCGATTCCTACTTTGTTTTCCATTATTTACTTTAAAACTGAGAGCAGACTGGTGAAACCTAAGGTTAATTTATAGGCAAAACCGTCTAAGGATTAAAGTCTAATGGTCAACAGTTAGAGTACCCATACAACTACCACAAAAGTAATTAATGGTCGTGTCCTCCTTTAATCCTACAGATTAATGCAAAAGAGTGTGAAAGTCCAATGGAACAGATTTTTAACTCTCAAACTTAACGGATAACCACATTAAAGTCATACACGGTTTAAAAGTATGAGACTGGCACAAAATACTGACATGAAAAGTCAAATCAACACATGCTGTCACATAACAGACATAAACCAAGTAGACAGTAACTTCTCTTGACAACAGGTTTGAAGTTGCTGTCATGAGCTTCAAAAAGAATTGAGAATTTAGAAACCTTAGAGAATTAACATACCAGATTCAGCATTCCCAATTCACTTACCAACCTGTTGAAGGTTGCTTCATCCAATGGCTTAGTGAAGATGTCAGCAAGTTGCTTGTCAGTTGGGACATAAATCAGCTTCACAGTTCCTTGTTCAACATGCTCTCTGATAAAGTGATGTCTTATATCAATGTGCTTTGTCCTAGAGTGTTGAACTGGATTGTCTGAGATGGCTATGGCACTAGTGTTGTCACAGTAGATAGGAATTTCTCTTAACACTAGACCATAATCTAGAAGTTGACTTTTCATCCATAGAATTTGTGCACAGCAACTGCCTGCAGCAATGTACTCAGCTTCTGCAGTTGAGGTAGAAACTGAATGCTGTTTCTTGCTAAACCATGAGACCAATCTTCCACCAAGAAATTGACAGCTACCAGTAGTACTCTTTCTGTCAATCTTGCATCCAGCATAGTCTGAGTCAGAGTAACCAATTAGATCAAATCCAGTATTCTTAGGATACCAAAGGCCTAGGTTAGGAGTGCCTTTTAAGTATCTAAAGATCCTCTTGATGGCTACCAAGTGTGACTCCTTTGGATCACTTTAAAACCTTGCACAGAGACATGTAGCAAACATGATGTCAGGTCTGCTAGCAGTTAGGTATAGGAGAGATCCTACCATGCCTCTATAGGTGCTTGAGTCAACTTTCTTTCCTTTAGGGTCAAGATCCAGACTAGTTGCTGTGGACATTGGTGTCTTTGCAGGAGATGAATCTTCCAAGTTGAACTTTTTGAGAAGTTCCTTAATATACTTGGCTTGGCTTATGAAGATTCCATCAGTTTGTTGAAGAATTTGTAACCCCAGAAAGAATGACAATTCTCCCATCATGCTCATCTCATATTTGTTGCTCATGAGATGGGAAAACTTCTCACACAGCTTCTCATTTGTAGAACCAAAAATGATGTCATCCACATAGATTTGTACCAGAATGATGTCCTTGCCATGATGCTTGTAGAAAAGTGTCTTGTCCACAACTCCTCTGGTAAACTGGTTTTCCAGAAGAAAGGTGGAAAGTGTGTCATACCATGCCCTGGGTGCTTGCTTTAGTCCATACAAAGCTTTGAAGAGTTTGTACACAAAATTATGCATTTCAGCATCCTCAAACCCTGGTGGCTGTTCTAAATACACTTCTTCTTCCAGCTCTCCATTTAGAAAGGTACTTTTGACATCCATCTGAAATACTTTGAAGTTGCAGTGTGCAGCATAAGCTAGAAAGATTCTTATAGCTTCAAGTCTTGCAACAGGAGCAAATGTCTCATCATAATCTATTCCCTCCTGTTGACAGTAACCTTTAGCCACTAGCCTTGCTTTGTTCCTTGTCACTAATCCACTTTCATCAAGTTTGTTTCTGAAAACCCACTTAGTCTCAATAACTGACTTTCCCTTAGGTCTTGGAACCAATTTCCATACATTGTTTCTTTCAAACTGATTTAGCTCTTCCTGCATGGCTATCACCCAGTCAGAATCCAACAATGCTTCATCAATTGTCTTAGGTTCCATCTGAGACAGGAAGCATGAAAACATGCTGTCAGCAGAGACTTTGTTCCCGGTCCTCACTCCAGAATCAGGGTCACCAATGATGAGGTCACTTGAGTGATCTTTGTTCCACTTGGTGATTCTGGGCAAGCTACTTGACTGCACAGGAACACTTCCTTCAGTTTGTTGAGTTGAGTGATCACCAATCCCATTGTCTTCACCATGTTCTTCATTGTCTCCAGAGTCACCATTGTCATGAATGTTAGAGGATATGGTCTGTGACTGAGCTGGAGTTTGGTTGACAGTAGTGGCATTGACAGTATCTTTATCAACTTCAACAACTTGAGTGAAGCTAGGTTCTTCATCCACAATCTCCTCAGCTTCCAAGTATCCTTGATTCTCAAATCTGAATGTCTGCATCTTTCCTTCTTCATGCAGTCCTGGAAACTTGGTTTCATCAAATGTGACATTAACACTTTCTTCAATAATCCTGTGTTCCATAACATAAACTCTGTAGGCAGTCCTTTCTGTGCTGTAACCCATGAATAGTCCTTCAAAAGCCTTGGTGTCAAATTTTCCTTTCTTCTCATGGTTGTCCTTCATCATAAAGCATTTGCTCCCAAACACATGAAAATATTTGACAGTAGGTTTCTTTCCAGTTAACAAACAGTAAGGTGTACTTGCATGAGTTTTGTTGATCATGGTTCTGTTCTGAGTATAACAGGCTGTGTTGATAGCTTCAGCCCAGAAATATGTTGGCAGTTTAGCATCATGCAATATAGTTCTAGCTGCTTCAATGAGAGTCCTGTTCTTTCTTTCAACAACTCCATTCTGCTGTGGAGTTCTTGCAGCAGAGAATTGTTGTACAATTCCTTCATCTTTGCAGAAATTTCCAAGAGTGGCATTTCTGAATTCTGTACCATTGTCACTCCTCAAGATTTGAACTTTTGAGTTTGGGGTTCTATCAAGAACTCTGACTTGATCAATAATCACTTGAGCAGCTTCATCTTTGGATTCAAGAAATTTCACCCAAGTGTACCTTGAGTAATCATCCACCATTACTAAGGCATACCTCTTTCTGGCCATAGATGGTACATTGACTGGTCCAAAGAGATCCATGTGAATTAACTTGAGTGCTTCTGTGTTGGTGTTTACTTGCTTGGACTTGTGCACAGCTCTTCTCAGTTTGCCCATTTGACAATCTTCACACAGTCCTTCTTGACAGAATTCCTGTTGGGGCAAACCTCTCACTAACTCCTTCTTCATCAGAATATTCATTGTCTTGAAGTTGAGATGTGAGAGCTTCCTGTGCCAAAGCATACTGTCACCAACAGTAGCTTTACTGTAAAAACAGTAAACTTTATCCTTCTTTGTTGAGCTTAGATCAGCAACAAACAGGCTTCCTTTTCTGACCCCTTTTAGAGAGAGGCTTCCATCCTTCTTGTGATAGATGTTGCACACCATCATATCAAAATCAACCTTAAATCCCCTGTCACTGAATTGGCTGACACTGAGTAGGTTGTGCTTCAATCCATCCACAAGAGCAATATCTTCAATGACAACATTTCCAATTTCCAGACAGCCATATCCCACTGTGTAACCCTTGCTGTTGTCTCCAAAGGTTATGATTGGGCCAGCTTTCTCTACATAATGTGATAGCAGGGCTTTATCACCTGTCATGTGTCTTGAGCAACCATTGTCAATAATCCACATGACTTGATCTTTCTTCTTGCCCTGCAAAACAGAATGTGTCTAAGATGCATATGGTACCCAATCCTTGTTGGGTCCTGCAGTTTCAGTGTCTCCTGAGTTTCCTTCAGTCATAAAGTCATAAGCATTATCAGTAATCTCTTGTTTGACTTCTCTTTTCACCAACTTATGTTTAGAATTGGACTTGGTCCTTTTCTTGGTGGATGAAGCCTTTTTGCTGTTTCCAGCAGGCTCAGAAGTCTCAACAGTGTTCAGGTATGAGCATTTTTCAGTAGAGAGAACAGGTAAGTTAAAGCATGTACTCATGGCAGTGATTTTGCATGGCATACATTCAATGTTGTTACAGACACTCATAGTTCTATGCAAAAGGGGGGTTCTGTGTAAGTTACCATTGAGTTCAGTTGCATTGATCTTATTCTCAATTGGTTTCTTACAAACATGTGTTAAGTGATGAGTAGATCCACAGTTATTGCACAGTTTCCTAGAAGCACCTCCAACATTAGTGTATCCATTTCCTTTATTGACACCTACCTTACCATTCCTGTTTTTAGACTTGGGAGTTACTGGATTGACAGTATGTTCAGAAGTTGCTGTCGAACTTTCCTTGACAGTATCTTTTATTCCTACTGTCTTGGCAGAAGGTTTTGAAGTTACTGTCTTGGAACCATTCTTGACAGTATCTTTGAAAGATTCTGTCTTGCCAACTGTGACAGCATCTTTTGAACTTACTGTCTGATTGCTTGGTAAGTTTACTGTCTTGGGGATTGTGACAGTATCCTTTCCATCCTTGAATGTGCTGTCAACACCTTCATCCTCATCAAGAATTTCTTGTTTGATGAGCATGGCTTCTTCATCAAACTCAATTTCAGCAGCTTTGAAAATAGGAGTTTTAACTTTCTTGAGAATGGTGGGTTTGACAGCAGCAATTCCAGGACAATCTTGAATCACAGTTTCCTTTCCAGGTCTTCTACCATAAGAAAAACCTATACCAACAGACTGATTTTCTGTATGCTTATCATTGTAATCCTGAACTATCTTTGATGAGTTTTTATAAGCTTTGATTTTAAATTCATTTTCAGCAATCTCATTTCTCAGGTATTCCTCAACCTCTTTAGCACATTTCAATTCATTCTTAAGTTTAGCATTCTCCTGAGCTAAAGAGTCTAGTGAACTGGTTTTGAGAACAAGAGATTCATTTTCAGACTTTAGTGTTTCATTTAGCTTACTCAGCCTAGTGATTTCCTCATTGGCAGCAGATAAGCTAGTATAGACATTGAACATTTCAGCACTTAAGTCTTTAATGGTTTTCTTATACTCATCAATGGACATATCAAGTAAGACAAGTGAAGGTACCTGACTTGAGGATGTTGATGTTACTTCATCAGTGCTAGCCATGAGAGCTAGGTTGACATATTCTTCTTCATCTTCATCATCAGACTCATCCCAACACTTTCCATCAGCCACATAGGCTCTACCTTGATTCTTCTTGGAGTATCCACCAGTTCCTTTCTCAAATCTCTGAACCTGTTTGGGTCTTTTGCACTCAGTAGCAAAATGACCAGGTTCACCACAGTTGTAACACTTGAATTTAGATCTATCCACAAATCCAGTCTTGTATCCTCCTTTGAATGAGCTTCCCACAGCAGCCTTTGACGAGCTTCCCTTGGTGAACTTGGATGCTTGGCCTTGGGGCCTGAATGACCTATCCTTCTTGAATCTGAAGTTCTTGAACTTTTTGGCCATGTAAGCCATAGTAGGATTGTCCATGCTTTCCAGTTCCTCCATAGTGTAGAAGTCTTCATCTTCCACATCCTTGAGCTGTAGTACTACTTTCTCATCATCTTCAACAACCTCTTCTATCTTCAAGGATTGTACAGGGGTTGGTTGAGTGATTTGTAGTGCTTCACTAGGTTGTGTGATCCTTGGTACTTGTGCTACTAGGGCACTCGACATATTAGCCATCTTGTTCCTTGTTCCACTTTGGATGGCTCTCTTTTGAAAGAGTTCAAGTTCATACGATTTCAGTATGCCATAAAGTGTCTCAAAGGTTATATTGTTAAGATCTCTTCCTTCTCGTATGGCTGTTGTCTTGTGTTCAAGATGATCAGGTAGTGTAAGCAAGAACTTGACGTTCAATTCTTTTTTGTCATAGTACTTGCCATGTATCTGCAGTTCAGTTAAGAGCTTACTGAACCTTTCAAACATGGAGGTTAAGTCTTCACCAGGCTTGGCCATAAATGCCTCATATTGAGATATAAGTATTTGCCTTTGGTTGCCCTTAACTTCTTCACTTCCTTCACAGAGTAAGGCTAACCTGATCCACAACTCCTTGGCTGATGTGCAGCTTATCACACTTCCACACATGGCTTTATCCAACGTGAGAGAATCGAGCAAGATGAGTTGCAGGTGATCATCTAGCACCATTTTCTCCTTTTCAGTTTCCAAAACTTCCGAGGGATCTTTGGGAACCCAATGTGCAGGAATGATCTCACCATTTACTGTTGTGGCTTCAATTTCCTTTCTTGGAATGAAAGGACCATTCTCGAGTATACCTGGGTATAGTGGATTCGCAGCTTTGATAAACAACAAGATCTTTCTTTTCCAAATACTGTAGTTCTCTTTATCAAAAGCTGGGATCTTGATACTGTTTGATTTCTGCATTGTCGTCGGGATCTCAGATATGTATATTAATCTGAATGCTCTGATACCAGTTGTTGGTCCTTGTGTATTGCAGAAGGGGGGGGGATGAATGCAATACTGATAAAATTCAATCTCAGTTTCAACAACTAAAACTAAGATTTAATGTTATCAATAATATGTATGCATTCACAAACAGTAAAGTAGAGAAGACAGTATTCACAAAATAAATGTTTTATTTATTTTGCAAAGTGTTGCTACAACCTCAAGAGAAATCTTGAGCTTCGTTTTTCTTCAAGGCACTTTCTAGTCTTCGTTACACCTCTAGAATGAATTGACAGTGGGTATAAGACTAATCCTATCACTATCAGTCACGGGTTTGTGAAGCTGCTGTCATTGTCAAGTGGCAGCTTCTTACAGATTGTCTTACCCATGTGACTATCCTAAATTGCTAATATGTCAGATATACATCATAACAAAAGCAACCTAGATTCATTCTATTTCTAGCTAAAACAATTCAGCAAATAGAGACTTGACCTTGCTCTTGAATTGATTCGCTTTTGTTTGCAGTGCTTGAAGCTTCTGTCGTAGTCTTGCAGACTTGGTGCAGCTTAGGGATACTGCATCACGCCTGTTTCTTGAACATTTAAGCTGTCACGGGATTTGACTGAGAAAGATACCTAGCATAAGGATCTTTATTGAGACAGTTACTTTTGCCGCAAAGCTTGCTGTCACATGAATGATCTTTTGGTGACAGTATGAGTTCCCCGCATAGAGTGCTGTCGAGGATCCCAAACTTGCTGTCGAGGGCAATAGTTGCTGTCACGTAGTCTTCCGCCAATGTTGCTGTCAGAGTGAATATGCTGTCGTGACTTGCAACATTCTGTCTTCTTGTAATCTTACTGTCACAGCTTTAGGACAGTAACCTTTATTCATGTTGTCATCCAAAAAGCATTCTTTGAGGCTTGAACACATAAGTGAACTTCTTTCAAACAATACAACTAGAATAACATTACATACTGATTACAAGAACATACTTTGGCTATGACAGTATGTTCTACTTAATTTGAAAAATTAAGTACAATCAAAGTTAAGTTGTTTCAATGCTATCACCCATAAATCGCAACAGTCTTCCTGTTCTTCTTTATAGCACTTGTTCCTTGACACCTGACTTCTAAAGCATCCCAGATTTCTTTGGCAGTTTTGCAGCCAATAACTCTGTTAGACATGACATTATCTAGAGCACTATGGAGAAGATGTCTAACTTTTGCATCCTTTGCAATTGATGAGATGTCTTCAGGAGTCAAGTCTTTCTTCTCTTTTGGAACAGTCTTTTGTTCTTGACCAGCAACAACAGGAGACAATTTTGTTGGCAAGTGAGGACCATCATTGATTCTATCAAGATATTCTGGATCTGTGGCTTCTAGAAACATGGTCATCTTAACCTTCCATATTGGATATTCCACTGGTTTGAGAATTGGAACCCTGATTGACTCATATCGACTTACAGAAGCAGGTTGAACCTTTTGAGCATTAGAACCTGCATTAGAACCTGCCTGGGAGTTTTCAGTCATGATTATACTTGTGTTTGGATCAATAAACTGTATATATTAAACAGCCTTGGCTCTGATACCAATTGTTAGGCCGAATACACAATATATAATCAAATATAAGTATGAGAATAACAATAAGAACACTGTTTATAAACAATAAACTGAATGGAATTAAAAACTCCTCTCTCAGTGATGTAAAATATCACAGAGAGCTGCTAGGTTACAAGAATAATGTTTTCACGTATTCGCATACCTTTTAGGGTTAACCTATCTGTGTTTATATAGTACACAGCTACATACAATCATTAATTGATATTCCTATAAATTAGCTATACAATCAGAATCAATTAAGAATTGCTTCTGTCTTCTGTTCCGTTTCCTTAGCCATCTCGATATCTCTTTGCTTCTTTCCATCTTCAAAGAATATCGCTTCTAGAATCTTCATTGTCTTTGCACTGACAGCTAAGCAAACTCTGACCATCAGACTTTAATAAACTCTGACTGGTCCTCCAGCTAAACTCTGATAAGTACTCCAGCTAAATTCTGATAGTTTCCTGGTACTTTAAACACTGATAAACACACATCAGCAATTATATCTAACATATTGAGTGACTAAAAGTCCACGTGCAACACGCTCACGTACAAAATGATAATCTAATTCAATGTGTTTACTTCTGGAATGGAAGACTGGATTTATGGTTATATAAAGAGCACTCAAATTATCACAACACAATATAGGAACAGTTGGCAATACAACGTGCATGTCTTTGAGGATGAAAGTCAGCCATGTAAGTTCACCTGTTGTGTGAGCCATTGCATGGTATTCTGCTTATGTGCTTGATCGAGAAACCATTTGCTGTTTCTTTGCACACTAAGAGATGAGATTTTTTCCAAGAAATGTACAATAACCAATAGTTGAGCGTCTTGTCAACGGACACCCTGCCCAATTTGAATCAGAAAAAGCAAACAGATCAAGTGAAGTTTATGAAGTAAAACATAAACCCATGTTAATGGTTCCTTTAATATATCGTAAAATTCGTCGAACCATTTTTAAATGTGTCAAAGTTGGTGCGTGCATAAACTTAGATAAAAAATTAACACTAAAAGAAAGATCAGGGCGTGTAATTGTGAGATACTGCAAAGCTCCAACTAGTCAACGATAGTAACTTGGATCTTCCATGAGTATATTATGGGAAGATTGCTTTGTTTTTGCTTCAATTGACGTACTCATTAGTGTTAGGAATATGTTGTTCTTGATGATAATTATAAAAACACTTAGTAGATTTTGTGTTAAGTCACTTTTGTAACTGTCAACAGATTGGTATGCTTTGCAGCTTCCGTTGACAGGTAGCTCATCAACGAAATGAGTAATGTAGCAATTGCACTGTACAATACTTCACTATTTGATAGGCATGTGTTGTAGGTATCATATAGGTTTTCTAAGTCATATTGACTAAGTACTAGATAGGCAAAATAGGTTGGTTAATTGTAAATATTCTGTGCCTTGTAATTTTGCCTAAGTGAAGACATGTCAACGGAATGGAGATTACACTATCAACGGAATGAAGAATGTACCATCAACGGAATGAAGAATAAAGCCATCAACGAAATACATCTCACTACTATCAACGAATCACTCTCACTTTTCTGAATAGTTGACAAAATGATAGTGACAGTTTTCTGACAGATCAAAAGGTGATGTAGAAGTGTACTTTGCATTGGGAGCCATTAAAATGGTCACTGGGAATGAGGAAACATTCCAATTTCCAATTAGGTTCTTGAGTGTGATCATAATAAGCATGAAGACAAAAGACAAGATCTCCAAGGACCATTGGACAAAAGGAATAAAAAGCAAGCTACTGGCGGTTACCCTTTATACATTTTAGAGTAGCCAAAAATAGCATTGTAAACTTGGGATATATAACCAAGTGTAGCAGTTCATTTTAGAGAATGAAGTGAGATAGAATAATTTTGTATTAGCTTTCTTTCAAGAGCACTCTCACTCTACTTTAAAAACTGAGCAGCCGTGCTACGTTTGTAACACAGATTATTCCCGCAATAAAAACATCTCAGTTGGATCCTCAAAACATCCAACTGAAATTTTATATTTGCTTGTGTCTTTATTTTCTGTGTTAAGTTATTTCAAAGTTGTTTTAAGTTTAAAAATATATAGAATTGTATTCAACCCCCCCCCTTCTACAATTCTGTCAGGTCATTTGGGATTAACAATTGGTATCAGAGAAAGCTTCTAACATACAAGGAGTTTAAAGATCAAGGCCAAAACCAAAACCATGGTGAAGAAGGATGCAGGTGTAAAGATACCAGTTCTAGATAAGGACAATTACTTTCACTGGAAAGTAAAAATGCATCAACATCTCATGTCTATGGATGAGAGATATGTAGACTGCATTGAGAAAGGTCCACACGTTCCCATGAAGTTTGCATATAGAGTTGGACTGCCAGATGATGCTGAAGATGTGGAAATTCCAAAGCCTGTCTCAGAATGGACTATTGAAGATGTTGCATAAATCCATAAAGATAAAAGAACCATGAACATTCTGTTCAATGGCTTGGAGCAAGAGATGTTTGACAATGTTATCAGCTGTACAACTTCAAAAGAAGTATGATACACTGTTAGAACACTCTGTGAAGGAACTGAGCAGGTAAGGGAGAACAAAATGCAACTCCGCATACAACAATATGAACACTTTCATTTTAAAGCTGGTGAAACCCTAAACGATACATTTAGTAGGTTTCAAAAGTTCTTGAATGGATTAAAGTTGTATGGGAGAATCTACCAAACCAAGGATTCAAACCTCAAATTTCTTAGAGCTCTTCCAAAAGAGTGGAAGCCTATGACTGTTTCTCTTAGAAAAACTCAAGAGTACAAAGACTATACTCTTGAAAGGCTTTATGGAATCTTAAAGACATATGAGCTGGAAATGGAGCAAGATGAAGAAATTGAGAAGCTATAAAAGAAAGGTGTATCTATTGCATTGATTGCATCTGTGAACCAACTGGAAGATGACAATGAAGAAGCTGCAAAAGCCACAACGAGTCGAGCTAGTTGTGGGAGTGATGTTAGCAAGGGTAAAGGCAAGATGACAGAAGAAGAAGAACCCGCCAACTTGGATGACTTAGATGAGATTGATGAACACATTGCTTTTCTTTCAAGAAAATTTTCTAAGTTCAAATTCAAGAGAAACTCAGAAGCAAGGCCACCAAGGAGAGACTTTCAACCTAGCAAAAATAATTGGGTTGAAAAGTCTAAGTCTAAATGTTTCAACTGTGGAATGATTGGTCACTTTGCTGGAGATTGCAGAAAGCCCAAAGTTGAGAAGGGCAACAGGAAATTTGAGCATGTTGATTATAAAAAGAAATACTTTGAACTTCTCAAGCAAAAAGAAAAGGCTTTCATGTCTCAGGAGTATGACTGGGCTGGTAATGGTGAAGATTCAGATGATGATGTTGAGTATGTCAACTTGGTAATGGCTAACAATCATGAGCAGGAAGCAAGTTCCTCTAGCAACCAGGTAACAATTACTAATCTTTCTGAGCTTTCTAAAGAGGAATGCAATAGTAAAATTAATGAAATGTCTACTGTATTGTATAATTTGCGTGTTACTCTTAAATCACTTACCAAAGAGAACTCAAGAATTAAAGAGACTTATTTGTTCTTAAGTGATAGAAATGCCATGTTAGAAGCACAGCTCATTGAGTTTGAGAAAATGAGGTGTGTTAGTAGGGATGCTAAGCTGGAACTTGAGAAAGTGTTAAAAAGGGAAGAGAATATTCTTAAAACACAACTAGAAATAGAACAGAAATTGATTGCAAAATGGAAAGATTCCAGGAATGTTGCTAACAACATCATTAATGTTCAAGGTATGGAATCTTTCTATGAGCAATCATGGAAAAAGAACAAAGAGAAGCTAGGGTATGCTGTTGAAACCTTAGAATTAGAATCAGAGTCAACAAACAACAATGATCATTTGTTGAAGGCTGATACGTCAACGGAATGCAAGGTTTCGTTGACAGATGAACCATCAACCGATCATGCTGTTTCGTTGACAGAGAAAAAGAAAGAAGAACTCACTAGACTTAACAACAAGTATGGCCATGTTACCAAGAACTTTGTTCAAGGTGAGTCTAGTAAATCAAATAAAGTTGAGAAGCCTGTTGAGAGAGCTAATGTAGGTCACTTGTCTAACAAGCAATTGAAAGATAAGTTAGAGAAAATTCAAGTTGAGGTTAAGGGCAATAAAAAGAATAACATAAATGGCAAAGTAGGGATTAACAAACATAACAATTAGACACCTGATAAGTATGCTCCTAGAAAAACATGTGTTAATTGTGGTAGTGTTAGTCATTTATCTGCTAATTGCAATCTGTTAAGAAGCCTACTAATGTGAAAATGCCTAAGCCTGCAATGAATGCCTCTATGCCTGCAATTCCTGTTATGCCTAATATGTTTGCTCCATATGCACAATTTCAAAATCCATATGCTAGCATGCCATTTGTGCCTAATCCATACATGAATATGTTTAATGTGCCACAAATGCCGTGGAATGTGAATAACATGTTTGTTCCTCCAAATATGCATGCTATGAATGAAAATGTGAGCAACCCTCAGAAATCAACACCAAAAGTAAAGGCTGATTTAACTCAATCTGAGCCCAAGGTGAAAAATGATGTGAAGAGTAAATCAAAGGCTAAGAAAACAAGACCCAAGGAAACTTGGGTACCAAAATCAACTTGATTTGGTTTTATTGTGTGCAGGGAGACAAAAGGAATCTTTGGTACTTGGATAGTGGTTGTTCAAGACACATGACTGGTGATTCTACCCTGCTCACAAAGTTCCAGGAAAGAGCTGGCCCTTGTATTGCTTTTGGAGATGACAACAAAGGCTACACTAAGGGATATGGCTTGATTTCAAGAGAAAATGTCATCATTGATGAGGTTGCATTGGTGGATGGTCTAAAGCACAATTTGCTTAGTATCAGCCAACTTTGTGACAAAGGATTTTTAGTTACTTTTTCAAGAGAAGCATGTGTTGTTTCTAAAGGTGGAGACAACAATGTGGTAATGACTGGATTCAGAAGAGGGAATGTGTACATTGTTGACTTTAGTAGCACAAGTCCAGATACCATCACTTGTCTTTTCAGCAAGGCAAGAAAGGATGAAAGTTGGCTATGGCACAAGAAATTGTCTCATTTGAATTTCAAGGTTATGAATGACTTGGTGAGGAAAGATCTTGCTAGAGGAATTCCACAAGTGGAATTCTCCAAGGATGGTTTGTCTGATGCCTGTCAGAAAGGGAAACAAAAGAAGGCATCATTCAAAAGCAAGACAGAGTCATCAATTGTCCAACAGCTTGAGTTGGTTCATATGGATCTATTTGGCCCTGTAAATGTCATGTCCATTTCAAAGAAGAAATACTGTCTTGTGATTGTTGATGATTTTTCTAGATTTACATGGACTTTCTTTTTGCACTCCAAAGATGAGGCAAGTGAAATCATTATCAATCACATCAAGATAGTAAACAATCATCCTGATTTCAAAGTAAGAAGGATAAGGAGTGACAATGGGACAGAGTTCAAGAATTCAACTATGAAGATATTGTGTGAGGAAAATGGTATTTTGCATGAGTTTTCAGCTGCAAGGACACCACAACAAAATGGTGTAGTTGAAAGGAAAAACAGAACACACATTGAAGCTGCAAGGACAATGCTAGATGAATCAAAGTTACCAACTTATTTTTGGGCTGAGGCAGTTAACACAGCTTGCTTCACTCAAAATATTTCTTTGATTAATCAAGACAAGGGAATGACCACTTATCAACTACTCAAAAGAAAGAAGCCACTATTGGATTTTCTTCATGTCTTTGGATGCAAGTGCTTTGTTTTGAGAAATCAAACTGAACATTTGGGGAAATTTGAAGCAAAGGCAGATGAAGCAATATTTGTGGGATATGCAGCAGGGAAAGCTTACAGAGTCTATAATCTTAGAACCAACATTGTTATGGAATCTGTACATGTTGTTTTTGATGATCTCAAAATTCAAGGTCTCTGTGATGAAGGTTTCCATGAAAGTCTTTCTTTGGAGAATGAGGAAGGAGATCAAGTAAATCATGTTAAGGCTATTGAGAAACAGCCTAAAGTTGTTGTGTCTAGCACAGATGAAAGCAGTAGTGAAGATGAAATTGCTGCATTAAGATTGAAAAGAATAAATGCTAGCGGTCAAATTGATCAATCCGTTGACAGTCATAACGAATGATTCGTTGACAGTCAAAATGGGCATTCCGTTGACAGTCATAGAAATGCTTCTAGGAATGATCACTTAGAGATAACAAACTCAGGGGGAGTTTCTCAAGGACAAACATCTAATGAAGGCAATCATGATCATGAAGCTACATCTTATAGAGCTAATCTTCCTCCCTCAAGGAAATGGACTAAATATCATCCCTTCGAACTCATCATAGGTGATGTTTCTTCAAAAGTCCAAACTAGAAGAGCAACTCAAGAGGAATGTCTATATAGTAGCTTTCTGTCTCAAGATGAGCCAAAGAAAGTTGAGGATGCACTTCTAGATCCAGATTGGGTTTTAGCTATGCAAGAAGAGCTAAACCAATTTGAGAGAAACAAAGTTTGGAAGCAGGTACCCAGGCCTAAAAACAGGAGTGTTATAGGCACAAAATGGGTGTTCAGAAACAAGATGGATGAAAATGGCATAGTTACAAGGAACAAAGCTAGATTGGTTGCTAAAGGCTACTCACAGGAAGAGGGAATTGATTTTGATGAAACCTTTGCTCCTGTTGCAAGACTAGAAGTAATAAGAATTTTCCTAGCCTATGCAGCCCATGCCAATTTTAAAGTCTATCAAATGAATGTGAAGAGTGCTTTTCTAAATGGGGAATTGGAAGAGGAGGTATATGTGAGTCAACCTCCTGGTTTTGAAAATGACGATTTTCCAGAATATGTGTACTTTCTCCTCAAAGCACTCTATGGGTTGAAACAAGCACCTAGAGCCTGGTATGACACACTTTCACAGTTCCTCCTTGAGAATCACTTCACTAGAGGTACTGTAGATAAAACTCTTTTTCATAGGATTGTGAATGGCTCTACTATACTTGTTCAAATTTATGTAGATGACATAATCTTTGGGTCTACAGATGAAAGACTTTGTCAAAAGTTTGCCAAGCTTATGCAAAGTAAATATTAAATGAGCATGATGGGAGAATTAACTTATTTCCTTGGTCTCCAAGTGAAACAAGTTAATGAAGGCATTTTCATTAGTCAAACAAATTACATTCATGATTTGTTAAAGAAATTTAACTTAATAGAATGCTTTCCTGCCAAAACTCCCATGCCTACTGCTACTAAACTTGAATTAAATACTAAGGAAAAATCTGTGGACATTTCAAGTTATAGAGGCATGGTAGGCTCACTTCTATATTTAACAACGAGTAGATCTGATATTATTTTTGCTACATGTCTATGTGCTAGATTTCAAGCTGATCCTAGGGAATCCCATTTAGTTGCTATTAAAAGAATTTTCAGATATCTCAAAGGAACACCAAACCTTGGCATTTGGTATCCTAGAGAATCTGGCTTTGAACTAATTGGTTATTCAGATGCAGATTATGCAGGATGTAAAATGGACAGGAAAAGCACAACTGGCACCTGTCAATTCCTAGGAAATAAGCTTGTATCATGGTTTAGCAAGAAACAAAACTCAGTTTCTACCTCCACAGCTGAGGCTGAGTACATTGCAGCTGGAAGTTGTTGTGCACAGATTTTATGGATGAAAAATCAACTACTTGATTATGGATTAAGAGTTGAGAAAATTCCTATTTTCCGTGACAACACTAGTGCCATTGCCATTACTGAGAATCCAGTGCAGCATTCAAGGACCAAGCACATTGACATCAAGTATCATTTCATTAGAGAACATGTTATGAATGGTACTGTGGAGTTACATTTTGTTCCAAGTGAACAACAACTTGCAGACATCTTTACCAAGCCACTTGATGAATCAACATTCTCAAGATTAGTAAGTGATCTAGGTATGCGAAATTTCTCTTAATTATTTTTGAGATTTTTGCAAGTTATATTGAAGCCAGGAATTTGCTATGATTTTCTGTGAGTTAATTTTCTCAGGAAAAAGTGAAATTTTGTCTAAGTCAAAATTACTATGTCAACGAATGTCTTATTCTGTTGCCAGTCTTAGCATTTTTCTGGGTATTCCGTTGACAGCTCTTTTATGTCAACGGAATGCAGCTTTATCAACGAAATAGGCTGGACCCTAAAAGCCCAATTCTGATTCGTTGATATAGTGCTGTTAATCTAACCGTTGAAATTTGCACGCCTTTTTACCACGATCTATACATACACCCCTGTAAGTATAAATCATGGTCATATTTTAATTGTAACGGTTAAATTTTAAGCCAATCCAGTAATTTATAATTATTATTGGATTTAATTTTTGAGAAATTTTGGGGGAGTATTTAAGCATTTTTGCTTTCTTCAATTCTTTTTATCTTATTCTCCAAATTTCCAAAGGCTTTCTCACTTCTTCTCTCTCAAAGCAAAACACAGTTCGAACTCTTCTTTACTCAACAATGGCGCCCATAGTTAAACTTATGTCTTCTGGAGAATTCATTTATGAGAAGAACAACTCCATACCATTTGTTGTCAAGGAAAGCCCGAACAAAATCTTTCACAAGATGATGGATTTCTTGGTGAACTGCAAGCTCAGTTATGCTATGTTTCACTCCACTCCGCTTTATAATGAGATCAGTGAGGAGATTTGGACCTCCCGTGAGTACAGTGGAACTAACTGCACTTTGAAATTCACAATTCAAGGTAAAGAGTATGTTGTTAATTCAGATGTTTTGCAAACATGCCTTCATATTCATGAGAATAATTGTTTAGCTTTACCCACAAATGCTGAAATTGTTAACATGCTTAATTGTTAGGAATATGTTTTTCTTGATGATAAACATAAAACACTTAGTAGAATTTGTGTAAAGTCATTTTGTAGCTGTCAACGAAATGGCATGCTTTGCAGCATTCCGTTGACAGGAAGCTCATCAACGAAATGAGTGATGCAGCAATTGCACTGTACAATACTTCTAGTTTGATATGCATTTCGCTGTAGATATTGGATAGGTTTTCTAAGTCATGTTGACTAAGTACTAGATAGGCAAAATAGGTTGGTTAATTGTAAATATATTGATATGGTCAGAAAAGTAATTATAGAAATATAATTGACTATTCAAACAAAAGACCGATATTTAAGGCCCGACACCCTAATTATTCATTAATTTCGTAATTAATGAGTAGGGAAAATATACAGCTCATGAAAAGAGCTTTGATTATGGAAAATTAGTCAAAGAAGGATCTGGAATCCCAATTAAAGGCAATCAATGAGTCATAACCTTTATCAACAAGGAAACGAATTCTTCAGCAAGAAATACAATACTTATCCAATATCAAAAAGAAGACTTATCCGTTAAGTCTCCCAAACATACCATAAATACTAGGCTCTAGACGCCTATATAAGGTCCCTGATCCTACAATCAGAACTACGTCTTGGCTTGATTCTCAATAACGAATTGAGATACGTAGGCATCTTGTGAGGACCAATTTAGTCCGGATACACGAGTGCAGCCATTAAAGCTCGAAAGCTCATTAATCCAAGCAATTAATATACAAGTACGTTTTTTAATCCATAACATTTGGCGCCGTCTGTGGGAAGACAACATCAACCATGGCAAACACGCGAAGAACAACCAGAGATTCTGATACTTCTGAAGGCCTCCCTATCACCTCCGGGACTGGTACTCATGGGAGCCAACCACCGCCAACTACTGGCACTCAAGGGGCGAATATCCCCACTAACACTCAAGGACAAGAAGTCCCGATTACTACTGAAGGGACGAATCCCCTACAAATGGTTATTCATGGATCTAATCCACAAGAAACCGTTCACCAGCAACCAATTACAACCTCTGCGCTGCTTATAAACGCACCTCGCAGTCTTCAACTCCACACTACTGATCTCCCTCAATACGCGAATCAGACTTTGGGGATGCCAAGCTATGGCATGCCCCCTCGACCCATGGCAGGCGGTAGTGGAACTAATCCAATCTACCATGAGGCATATGTGCCCCCTTATATTCAAGGTCTGGGACCCCAAAATCAACAGACTCGTCAGACCCCTCTCATTCAAGATTACTCTGGCCCATACACTGAGGATGAGGGTTATACAACTGGGGAGGATGTCGCCCCAAGGAGGAGACGTTCTTCACAGACAAATCGGGAGCCACCCCAAACTACTAGGGAGAAGCTTGCAGCCCATGAGGCAGAGACTGCAAGGCTCAAAAAACTCCTTGCTGAAGAAGAGGCCGCTCAAACTCGGGGCCGAACAACTGAAGGAATCCCGATAATCAACTTGGATCCACCAAGAAGGACCAAGAGGGCTGAAGCCCCAAGGGGTGATCCTAGTAATCTGTTGCCCCTAGGAGATCCTGATGATCCTACACCACCGTTTACTCAAGACATCATGAAAACGGCTATATCCAGAAAGTTTAAGATGCCTTCGATCAAAGCCTATGATGGAACGGGAGATCCCGCAAATCATGTAAGGACATTCTCCAATGCACTGTTGTTGCAGCCAGCCAACGATGCGGTCAAGTGTAGGGCGTTTCCCCAAACTCTTGCGGGTATGGCTCAACGTTGGTACAGCCGTCTACCTCCCAACTCTATTGGGTCCTTTAAGGAGCTAACCAAGGCTTTCATCAACCAGTTCATTAGTGGAAGGGTGCATGAGAAAAGTTCTGCATCACTCATGGCAATACGTCAAGGAAAGAATGAAGCCCTAAGGGACTACATTAATCGATTCACACGAGAGGCTTTGAAAGTCCCGGATTTAGACGACAAAGTGGCTATGATAGCCCTGCAACAAGGAACCACTGATGACCACTTCAGGAGGTCGTTGGCTAAACATCCACCAGAGAGCATGTTGAAGCTCCAAGATAGAGCCGGAAAGTACATCAAGGCTGAGGAAAGCATGAGAAAGTATGAACCCACCGCTGGCGACGGTGGAAACTCAAAGAAAAGAAAAGAAACTCAGGAGTACGACGTCAAGGAAAAGTTTCCCCGAACATCAAAGAATTCTGACTCTCCACCCAAGAGAAATAATTTTGGGCCAAAGTTCACGGAGTATGCAAGATTGAATACTCCCAGGAGTCAAATTCTGATGGAGATAGCCAAAGAAGAAGATATCAAATGGCCAAAGCCAATGAGGGCTGATTTGTCCAAACGGAACCAAAATCAGTTTTGTCGATTCCACAAAGAAGTCGGTCATGACACCGACGATTGTAGGCAATTGAAAGATGAGATTGAGTTTCTGATACGACGAGGAAAACTCAGCAAGTTCACTAAGGATGGAAGCCAAGGTAGCCAAAGGGGGAACTATGAAAGAAAGGATTATGATAGAAGGGACAACGATCAAGATCGGAATCCCAAGCCCCGAGGGCCAGTGATCAACATGATATTCGGAGGGCCAACTGCTGCTGGGCCCTCCCGAAACTCAAGAAAAGCTTATGCCCGAGAGGTACTGACCGTCATTGGAGAAGCACCGAAGCGTGCACGAACAGAAGTGTCAATAGGTTTTGATGACTCAGACTTGGAAGGGGTGAAGTTCCCCCACGATGATCCTCTTGTCATAATACCTGTGATAGGCAACTCCGAAACAAAGAGAGTCCTAGTCGACAATGGAGCCTCAGTGGATATATTGTTCCACGATGCTTTCATCAAGATGGGTTACACTGATTCTCAATTGACACCCTCTAATATGCCCATATATGGGTTCAATGGAGTGGAATCAAAGGTGGAAGGCACTATCCAACTCCCAATGACCATGGGGCAAGGAACGAATACATCCACTCAGATGTTGAACTTCATAGTTATAAAGGCAACCTCAACCTACAATGCGATCCTTGGGAGGACGGGTCTTCATGCGTTTAAGGCTGTCGCCTCATCTTACCACCTGAAACTCAAATTCCCCACTCGGAATGGGATTGGTGAAGAACGGGGAGACCAAAAGATGGCTAGAAGCTGTTATGTAGCCGCGTTGAGGCCTGATGGAGTTGGGGGGCAGGTTCTCCCCATTGAAGATATGGACACTAGTGACAATGAGGACCGAAGAGGGAAACCAGCTGAGGATTTAATCCCAATTCCCTTAGTCCCGGATGAACCAGAGAAGGTGACTTATGTTGGGGCACTACTGCCCAAACCATTGAAAGGCAAACTCGCTTCTTTTCTTCAAGAGAACAATGACGTTTTTGCTTGGACAGCGGCTGACATGCCAGGGATTGATCCCCAACTAATATCTCACAAATTGAATGTGGATCCAGAAAGGAAGGCAGTGAAACAAAAGAAAAGAAGTTTTGCACCAGAGAGGCTTGAAGCCATTAAGCAAGAAGTGAATAAGCTTTTGGAAGCTGGGTTCATTGAGGAAATCCAATTCCCAGAATGGTTAGCTAACCCTGTGATGGTCAGAAAAGCTAACGGGAAGTGGAGAATGTGCGTCGACTTCACCGACTTGAATGATGCATGTCCTAAGGATTATTTCCCCTTACCTAGGATTGATGCCTTGATAGATGCCACTGCTGGGCATGAGATGCTAAGTTTCATGGATGGCTTCAGCGGATATAATCAAATCAAGATGCACAAAGATGACATTGCCAAAGTGTCGTTCATCACTGACTTTGGTGTCTTCTGTTTCTTAGTCATGTCTTTTGGGCTTAAGAATGCTGGAGCAACCTATCAAAGGTTGGTGAACAAAATCTTTGAGCGCCTGATTGGAAAAACCATGGAGGTCTACGTAGATGACATGTTAGTCAAAAGCCTTGATAAGGCCGATCACATTGAGCACCTCCGAGAGGCTTTTGAAGTGCTAAGACACCACAAGATGATGCTAAATCCAGCCAAGTGTGCCTTTGGTGTAGGCTCGGGAAAGTTTTTAGGCCTGATGGTTTCCAAGAGAGGAATCGAGGCAAATCCCGACAAAATCAAAGCGATTCTAGACATGGAACCACCCAAGACTGTCAAGGATGTCCAGAAACTGACGGGAAGAGTGGCTGCTTTGGGAAGATTCATTTCCAAGTCTGGAGAGAAGTGTTTACCCTTCTTCAAAGCACTCAAAAAAGTGAAGAATTTTGAATGGACAACTGAAAGTCAAGAGGCCTTTGAGGCCCTGAAGAAATATATGGCTGAAGCACCACTGTTGGCAAAACCCAAGCCAGGAGAAATTCTCTATTTATACTTGGCGGTTTCTAACATGGCCCTTGGAGCTGTTTTGGTAAAGGAAGAAGTAAAAGTTCAGAAGCCCATCTACTATGTGAGCAAGATCCTACATGGGGCAGAAATAAACTACTCAATGGTTGAGAAGTTTGCCTTAGCCTTGATAATGGCCTCAAGAAAGCTACGCCCCTACTTCCAGGCACACAAGATAGAGGTCTTGACTGATCAACCTCTAAGAAACATCTTGCATAGCCCTCAAGTTAGTGGAAGATTGATCAAATGGGCCATTGAATTGCAAGAATTTGATATCAAGTATAAGCCTCGAACGGCCATAAAAGCTCAAGCACTTGCTGACTTCATGGTTGAATGCACCATTGACAACCAAGAAGTCGGGGGGCAGGAAGTGACTATGGAAGATAAGAAAGATAAGGAAATGACCTTCAAAGAATGTTGGGTGCTCTATTTTGATGGAGCATCAAAAACAAAATCAAGTGGAGCTGGTTTAGTGCTACAGAGTCCTGATGGATTCCTAATAGAGTATGCACTAAAACTTGACTTCCCGACGACAAACAATGAGGCTGAGTATGAAGCTCTGATAGCTGGCTTAGGGCTGGCTGGAGCCTTGAGAGTCAAAACTCTGAAAGTATGTGGAGACTCGAGGCTAGTGGTTTCCCAAGTAAATGGGGAGTTTGAGGCCAGAGATGAAGTCATGGCCAAGTACTTAAAACTTGTCAAGGCCATTATGACTCAATTCGATGAATGCTATGTGGAGCACGTTCCAAGGGAGGAAAATGTGAAGGCTGATGCCTTGTCTAAGTTTGCCTCTTCTGAAATTGAAAACTATGCCGGGAGTGTATACTTCCAAGTCTTGAAGACCCCAAGCATCAATGGAAAGTTGGTAGCCCCCATTGGTATCACCAGTTGTTGGATTGATCCCATCAAAGCTCATCTGGAAACTGGGTGGCTGCCCAACGACACTTCAGAAGCACGAAAGTTATACGTCAGAGCACTAAGGTATGCCCTAATTGAGGGAATCCTATACAAGAAATCTTTTGTTATTCCATACTTAAAGTGCTTGAGACCTCAAGAGGCAGAATTGGCCCTAAAGGAAGTGCATGAAGGGATTTGTGGGCAACACTTGGGGGGCAGAGCCCTAGCTCATAAGGTCACTCGTCTAGGTTTCTATTGGCCAAGCATACTTGCTGATGCTAAAAGCTACGTCAAGAAATGTGAACGGTGCCAGAAACATGCACCAGTGGTTAGGCAACCACCAGAGATGATGACATCCATTAACTCACCTATCCCCTTTGCTATGTGGGGAATGGATATACTCGGGCCATTTCCTATGGCAAGTGCTCAAAGAAAGTTCTTGATAGTAGCAATTGATTATTTCACCAAGTGGATTGAGGCTAAGCCATTAGCCAAGATAACCACCAAGCAAGTGATGCAATTCTTCTGGGAAAATGTGATATGCAGATATGGAATTCCACGAGTCCTGGTCACGGACAATGGAACTCAGTTTAACAACGATGAGTTCAAGAAGTATTGTGATGAAAACGATATCAAGTTGCGCTTCACTTCTGTCGCCCATCCTCAAGCAAATGGGCAAGCTGAGGTTGCAAATCGAATCATCCTTGATGGACTAAAGAAAAGAGTTGAACGCTCCAGAAACACTTGGGTAGACGAATTACTCCCTATACTTTGGGCATATCGTACTACTTGCAAGGTCACCACTGGAGCAACTCCATTTCTATTGGCTTATGGAGCAGAGGCAGTGGTCCCGGTGGAGATTACTCACACCTCCCCAAGAGTTGAGGCTTATGAACCAGAAGAAAATGAAGAAGGCTTGAGGCTAGCTTTGGATCTAATTGATGAAGTTAGAGATGAAGCAAACGCCAAGATAGTTGAACATCAAAAGAAAGCATTCTTCTACTACAACCTAAGGGTTAAAGAAAGGTTCTTTCGTCAAGGAGACTTGGTTCTCAGAAAGATTGAAGCATCTGGAGTTGGACAAAAAGGGAAGTTAGCCCCAAATTGGGAAGGACCATATCGCGTCAAGAACGTATTTGGCCGAGGCTCATACAAGCTAGAAACCCTTGAAGGGCATGAGGTGCCAAGGACTTGGCATGCCTCCAATTTGAAGGTTTATTATGTTTAAAGTGTCTCCCAAGTGGACTCACTACTATAAATAAGGTTCGATGAAACCAACCCAAGTTTTAAACTGGGATATTATGTAAGGGTTGATCCCATCTTCAAATTATAAATGAATTCAGCATTTTCATGTTTTAAAGCTTATCTATAATGAGTCTTCATAAACATTCAAAAAGCAAGAAAAGCAACACAAGCCATGAATGGCCACCATACATAAATAAAAACTTAAACAAGAGTTAAGTTAAGCCCGTAGGCCGAAAGTACATAAACAAAAGTACAAGCCATGATGGCCAAAAGTGAAAATACACCTAATCTTCCTTGTCTACGTCCTCCTCCTCTTCCTCTCTAGAGGAAAAGACAGCATCATCAGCTCCAGCAGTCTGACCAGGTGGGGAAGTGTGATCCAGGTCTAAGATCCTATCATCCTCCTCCATCTCGTCCTCTCCAGCCAAAGCCATCTCCAAAGAAGTAGGAAGGTGAGGGCTTGGAAAATCGGAAATAGTGAGGGATCCAGGCATCCTCTCCAAAACAGCAGCAAGAGCGTCATCCCATCCCTTAGTGTACTGAACAGGGAAGAGGAGCCCATCATGCTTATCAATCAAGTCCCCGTACTCCTCAGAGTCAAGGTACTCGTCAATAAAATCATCTTTGGCCTTCCTCAAAGATACCAATTCAGCTTGGGAGTCAGCCAACTCCTTCTCCTTCCTAGCCAGGGTGGCCTTCACTGAAGCCATTTCCTCCTGGGACTTCTCAAACTTGCCTTGGTTGGCCTCAGAAGATGAGCGCCAAGACTTAGCTTGAAAGAGAGCCCCTTGGTAGTTGGCATTCATCTGCAAGCAAGTTATAGGTTAAATACTTAAACTTGAAATAAATCAAAGACTACAAAGAAAAGAAGGAGAGAAATACTTACAGCAGCCATAGCCTGGGATCCAGCATGCTCCACCCCCTCAATGGTGGAGTTAGAAACAAAATCCTTGTAGTCACAAGGAGTCAGAGAGTGATAAGACCACTCCACAGCATGTTTGGACACTCCCACCACGGTGTCCTTCTTCCTAAGACCCCAGTTGGGGCGCCAAACTGCACTCTTGCCCGAAGGAGGGCCTTCAGCATCCTCAGTAAGGTCCACATGTGGCCTTATGAAAGCTGGAATACTAGAAGCACGAGGGTCCTTCCCCCCTAAACGTGCCCTCTTCATCCGGGCTGTTTCCCCGTCTTCAGGCTCGTTGGACTTATTGATAAAGGTCGCAACTGCAAAAGATACAAGGAAAGAAGCAGTTGGTATAAGTCAATCTTAAATAAATAAAGAAAGATATGAGGTGAGAATTACCCTTATCAGAAACGTTGGAAAGTCCCAAGGACTTAAGCTGGAACTCGTCCAGGAGCACCCAAGCCATGGTGGCATAGTTATCCTTTGTAAGTTCAGCATACGCATGGGCTTCCTCATCACTCAGGATAATATCACTAGGGCTACCATCCGAAACTCTACTAAAAGAACTACGAAAAAGGGTGCCCCAATCCCCTCCTTCCCAAACTAAATACATAAATTCCTCTTTCCATTTTGGGTTATTATCCGGAATGGATTTGGGGTGAAATATGGGGGGAGTGGAAGGACGGTGGTTGATATAAACCCAACCCAAAGTAATGGCTGAACTATTCTTAAATTGAAAGATTTTCCTAAACAAAGCTACAGATAAAGGAAATTTGTTCTTCAAACAAAGAACAATGAAACACATAATTATTCTCCAGGCGTTTGGAGGAAGTTGGCAAGGGTTAATCCCAACATCAGCCAAAAGCCTGGGAATGAACTCATGAATGGGAAACCTAAGTCCTGCAACAATGGCATCCTTGTATATGCAAAGTGCATCAGGACGCCAATGGCAAGAACGGTCCCCTGGGCCTGCTGGAACTAACCTATAGGGGGACTTAACCCTATACATTTTGTTATAGTCCCTAATTAAGTCAATTTCATGGAACTTATTACTACAATCAAATGAATCTAAGTGTGATACATGAGGATATTCATCACTACGCTCTAAGATCATATCCTGAAGAGACATATGAGGGGAGCGAATGTTGATACCTCTCTTTGAAGCTTTGTTCATTCTTTGAAGTCGTTGGGCAGCCTTGTCAGACATCTTCAAATCTTCAAATCTTCAAAGGAAATTTCCAGAAAAACTTCAAGGGAACCCAGAAATCTTCGAATGAGGAAGGAAAAAACCCAGAAATCTTCAAGGGATGAAGATCAATCCCAGAAAAACAAGAACACCACCGTAAAAAGCTCGCCGGAAATCGCCTCTCCACGGAATAAAAGAGAGAAAAAACTAAGATAACTAGAGAGAAATTTTGGAAAGTGAAAAGTGAGAAGTGAGAGAGAAATGAGAAATCTCACTCTCTTATAGTGAGAATGACTGGAAGATCAACCGGTTGAGGGATGGCAACCGTCTATAGCCAGTAAGGCCCATAAATCCATTTTTGGATTACAAAGGCAAAGGCCCAAATAAATTGAGTCTCAGGCAAAATCGAAGCCCAAGTCAAAAAAGGCCCATTAAATCCCAAGGCTGCAAAGAATTAAGTCCCAAATTAAAATTGGACTATTTAAAAGCCCAAAAATAATAAAGCCTGGAATAAAACCAAGGCAAAAAATCAAAGAACCAAGGTCGAAAAGACTCTAATTCGAGATCGCACGGCCCTGGTCGAAAGTATACGAGAAAACGAGGTCGTATCAAACGACCCCACTTCCAAATAAAACGAAACAATTAAAGGTTTTGAGGTCGAAAAGACCCTAAATCGAGGTCGTATGACCCTAGTCGAAAATACACACGAAACTGAGGTCGTGTCCATCGACTTCGCACCAAAAACAAATCAAAAAATTGGCAAAATGAGGTCGAAAAGACCCTGGGTCGAGATCGAACGAATGAGATCGAAAATATAC
Organism: Heracleum sosnowskyi; assembly: GCA_030848705.1. Classification (NCBI taxonomy): domain Eukaryota; kingdom Viridiplantae; phylum Streptophyta; class Magnoliopsida; order Apiales; family Apiaceae; genus Heracleum; species Heracleum sosnowskyi. The sequence goes on from CM061238.1 coordinate 73,423,135, forward strand.
TATTAATCGAGTTCGTATCACTCGACCTCATACTGAAACGAGGTCGAGAATGGCCCAGAAATTAATTCTGGAATTCCTGGTCGAAAACACATGAGAATAAGGTCGAACATGTGAGATCGAAAATACATGGGGAATTGAGGTCGTATTGTTCGACTTCGCTCCAAAATAAAGCTATAAAAAAACATGAAATTCTAGTCGAAAAAGACCTGGAATCCTGGTCGAAAACACATGTAATTCCTGGTCGACCAATCGAGGTCGAAAATAGCCTTTGAATACAGGTCGAGAGCCTCGACCTCGCAACCAATCGAGGTCGAAGGTATATTAGAGACGAGGTCGTCAAATGAGGTCGATAATAGCCTAGGAATTGAAATCAACAATTCCAGGTCGAAGTTACACTGGCTTCCTGTTCGAACACTTGAGGTCGAAAATGACTTGTAAAACCAGGTCGGGATCTTCGACCTCACAGCTGTTCCTGTTCGAAAAAATACTGAGTCGAGGTCGAACAGGCGAGGTCGAAAAAGACCTAGAAATCCAGGTCGAGAGCTTCGACCTCACACTTGTTTGAGCTCGAATTCCTGGTCGAAATCCTGGTCGATTTTACACTGAATTCCTGGTCGAATTCCTGGTCGAAAATGACCTAATTTGAGGTTGAAAATGCCCTAAAAAATGGAAAATTTTGGGAAAAACACGCTGTAACTTCTACGAAAACCCCAAGGATATTTTCCCAGAAGTTGGGGGGCAAATGATATGGTCAGAAAAGTAATTATAGAAATATAATTGACTATTCAAACAAAAGACCGATATTTAAGGCCCGACACCCTAATTATTCATTAATTTCGTAATTAATGAGTAGGGAAAATATACAGCTCATGAAAAGAGCTTTGATTATGGAAAATTAGTCAAAGAAGGATCTGGAATCCCAATTAAAGGCAATCAATGAGTCATAACCTTTATCAACAAGGAAACGAATTCTTCAGCAAGAAATACAATACTTATCCAATATCAAAAAGAAGACTTATCCGTTAAGTCTCCCAAACATACCATAAATACTAGGCTCTAGACGCCTATATAAGGTCCCTGATCCTACAATCAGAACTACGTCTTGGCTTGATTCTCAATAACGAATTGAGATACGTAGGCATCTTGTGAGGACCAATTTAGTCCGGATACACGAGTGCATCCATTAAAGCTCGAAAGCTCATTAATCCAAGCAATTAATATACAAGTATGTTTTTTAATCCATAACATATATTATGCCTTGTAATTTTGCCTAAGTGAAGACATGTCAACGGTATAAAGATTACTCTGTCAACGGTATGGAGTTTACTCATCAACGAAACGAAGTTTACTCATCAACGAAACGAAGATTACTCATCAACGAAATGAAGAATAAAGCTATCAACGAAACACATCTTACTACTATCAACGAATCATTATCACTTTTCTGAATAGTTGACAAAGTGATAGTGACAGTTTTCTGACAGATCAAAAGGAGATGTGGAAGTGTACTTTGCATTGGAAACCATTAAAATGGACATGGGGAATAAGGAAACATTCCAATTTCCAATCTGGTTATTGAGTGGGATCACTACAAGACTGAAGACAGAAGACAAAGATCTCCAAGGACCATTGGACAAAAGGGATGAAAAGTAAGCTACTGACGGTTACCTTTAGTGTACTTTAGTGTAGCCAAAAATAGCTTTGTAAACTTGGGAATATATATATAACCAAGTGTAGCAGTTAAAATAAGAGTAAGAGAAGAAAAACAAATAGATTGTATTAGCTATCTTTGAGAGCATACTTCTCTACATTCTTGTAACTGAGCAGCTGTGTACTTTTTGTATCACAGATTATTTCCGCAATAAAAATCACTTCAGTTGGATCATCAAACAATCCAACTGAAATTATTAAGCGCTTGTGGTTTTTATTATATAAGTTCAGTTTTAATTTGTAAGGTATTTTTAAGTTTGAGAAATATCAAGAATTGTATTCAACCCCCCCCCCCCTTCTACAATTCTGTTAGGTCATTTGGGATTAACAATTGGTATCAGAGCAAGCTTCTAACAAACAAGAAGTTTAAAGATCAAGACCAAAACAGTAACCATGGTGAAGAAGGATGCAGGTGTAAAGATACCAGTTCTTGATAAGGACAATTACTTTCACTGGAAAGTAAAGATGCATTTACATCTCATGTCTATGGATGAGAGGTATGTAGACTGCATTGAGAAAGGTCCACACGTTCCCATGAAGTTTGCATCTAGAGTTGGACTGCGAGATGATGCTCCTGATGTAGAGATTCCAAAACCTGCCTCAGAATGGACTATTGAAGATGTTGCAGAAATCCATAAAGATAAAAGAACCATGAACATTCTGTTTAATGGTTTGGAGCAAGAGATGTTTGACAATGTCATAAACTGTACAACCTCCAAAGAAGTATGGGACATTGTTACAACTCTCTGTGAAGGAATTGAGCAAGTTAGGGAAAACAAAATGCAGCTCCTTATACAACAATATGAGCATTTTCATTTTAAAGCTGGTGAAACCCTAAATGATACGTTTAGTAGGTTTCAAAAGCTTTTGAATGGATTAAAGTTGTATGGGGGATCTATCAAACCAAGGATTCAAACCTTAAATTTCTTAGAGCTCTTCCAAAAGAATGGAAGCCTATGACTGTTTCTCTCAGAAACACTCAAGAGTACAAAGACTACACTCTTGAAAGGCTTTATGGAACCTTAAAGACATATGAGTTGGAAATGGAGCAAGATGAAGAAATTGAAAAGGTACAGACGAAAGGTGGATCTATTGCATTGATAGCATCTGTGAACCAACTGGAAGATGACAATGAAGAAGCTGCAAAGGCCACAACTAGTCGAGCTAGTTGTAGGAGTAATGTTAGCAAGGGTAAAGGCAAGATGACAGAAGAAGAAGAACCAGAACCAGCCAACTTGGATGACTTAGATGAGATTGATGAACACATTGCTTTTCTGTCAAGGAAATTCTCTAAGTTCAAGTTCAAGAGAAACTCAGAAGCAAGGCCACCAAGGAAAGACTTTCAACCTAGCAAAAATAACTGGATTGAAAAGTCTAAATCTAAATGTTTCAATTGTGGAATGCTTGGTCACTTTGCTGGAGACTACAGAAAGCCCAAGGTTGAGAAGGGCAACAGGAAATTTGAGCCTGTTGATTATAAAAAGAAATACTTTGAACTTCTCAAGCAAAAAGAAAAGGCTTTCATGTCTCAGGAGTATGATTGGGCTGGTAATGGTGAAGATTCTGATGATGATGTTGAGTATGTCAACTTGGCTCTTATGGCTATCAATCATGAGCAGGAAGCAAGCTCCTCAAGCAACCAGGTAACAATTACTAATCTTTCTAAGCTTTCTAAAGAGGAATGCGATAGTGCAGTAAATTAAATGTCTATTGTACTATATAATTTACGTGTTACTCTTAAATAACTTACCAAAGAGAATTCAAGAATAAAAGAGACTAATTTCCTCTTAAGTGATAGGAATGCAATGTTAGAAGCACAACTCATTGATTTTGAGAAAATGAGGTGTGTTAGTAGGGATGCCAAGCAGGAACTTGAGAAAGTGTTAAAAAGGGAAAAATTCTTAAAACACAACTAGAAATAGAACAGAAAGTGATTGCCAAATGGAAAGATTCTAGGAATGTTGCTAGCAACATCATTAATATTCAAGGTATGGAATCTTTCTGTGAACAATCATGGAAAAAGAACAAAGAAAAGCTAGGGTATGTTGGTGAAACCTTAGAATCAGAAACAGAGTCAACAAACAACAATGATCATTTGTTGAAGGTTGATATGTCAACGGAATGCAATGTTCCGTTGACAGATGAACCATCAACTGATCAGGCTGTTTCGTTGACAGAGAAAATAAATGATGAACTCACTAGACTTAATAACAAGTATGGTCCTGTCACCAAGAACTTTGTTCAAGGTGAGTCTAGTAAATCAAAGAAAGTTGAGAAGCCTGTTGAGAGAGCTAATGTAGGTCACTTGTCTAACAAGCAATTGAAAGACAAGTTAGAGAAAGTTCAAGTTGAGGCTAAGGGAAATAAAAAGAATAACAGGAATGGCAAAGTAGGGATTAACAAACACAACAATTACACACCTGATAAATATGCTCCTAGAAAGACATGTGTCAATTGTGGAAGTGTTAGTCATTTATCTACTAACTGCAAATCTGTTAAGAAGACTGCTAATGTGAAAATGCCCAAGTCTGCAATGAATAGTTCTATGCCTACAATGCCTGTTATGCCTAACATGTTTTCTCCATATGCACAATTTCAAAATCCATATGCCAGCAAGTCATTTGTGCCTAATCCATACATGAATATGTTTAATGTGCCACAAATGCCATGGAATGTGAATAACATGTTTGTTCCTCCAACTATGCATGCTGTGAATGAAAATGTGAGCAACCCTCAGAAATCAACACCAAAGGTGAAGATTGATTTAAATCAATCTGAGCCCAAGGTGAAAAATGATATAAATGGAAAAGCAAAGGCTAACAAAACAGGACCCAAGGTAACTTGGGTACCAAAATCAACTTGATTTGATTTTATTATGTGCAGGGAGACAAAAGGAATCTTTGGTACTTGGATAGTGGTTGTTCAAGACACATAACTGGTGATTCTACCCTGCTCACAGAGTTTCAGGAAAGAGCTGGCCCTTGTATTGCTTTTGGAGATGACAGCAAATGCTACACTAAGGGATATGGCTTGATTTCAAAAGAGAATGTCATCATAGATGAGGTTGCATTGGTGGATGGTCTTAAGCACAATCTGCTTAGTATCAGCCAACTTTGTGACAAAGGATTTTTAGTTACTTTTTCTAAAGAAGCCTGTGTTGTTTCTAAAGGAGGAAACAACAATGTGGTAATGACTGGATTCAGAAGTGGGATTGTGTACATTGCTGACTTTAGTAGCACAAGTCCAGACACCATCACTTGTCTTTTCAGCAAGGCAAGCAAGGATGAAAGTTGGCTATGGAACAAGAAATTATCTCATCTGAATTTTAAGGTTATGAATGATTTGGTGAGGAAAGATCTTGCCAGAGGAATTCCACAAGTGGAATTCTCCAAGGATGGTTTGTGTGATGCCTGTCAAAAAGGGAAACAAAAGAAGGCATCATTCAAAAGCAAGACAGAGTCATCAATTGTCCATCAGCTTGAGTTGCTTCATATGGATCTGTTTGGCCCTGTAAATGTCATGTCTATCTCAAAGAAGAAATACTATCTTGTGATTGTTGATGATTTTTCTAGATTTACATGGACCTTCTTTTTGTACTCCAAAGATGAGTCAAGTGAAATCATTATCAATCACATCAAGATGGTAAGCAAACATCCTGATTTCAAAGTAAGAAGGATTAGGAGTGACAATGGGACAGAATTCAAGAATTCAAGAATGAAGGTGTTATGTGAAGAAAATGATATTTTGCATGAGTTTTCAGCAGCAAGGACACCACAGCAAAATGGTGTAGTTGAAAGGAAAAACAGAACACTTATTGAAGCTGCAAGGACAATGCTAGATGAATCAAAGTTACCAACTTATTTTTGGGCTGAGGCAGTTAACACAGCTTGCTTTACTCAAAATATTTCTTTGATTAATCAGGCCAAGGGAATGACCCCTTTTCAACTACTCAAAAGAAAGAAGCCACTATTGGATTTTCTTCATGTCTTTGGATGCAAGTGCTTTGTTCTGAGAAATCAAGCTGAGCATTTGGGGAAATTTGAAGCAAAGGCAGATGAAGCAATATTTGTGGGATATGCAGCAGGGAAAGCTTACAGAGTCTATAATCTCAGAACCAACATTATTATGGAATCTGTACATGTTGTTTTTGATGATCTCAAAATTGAAGGTCTCTGTGATGAAGGTTTCCATGAAAGTCTTTCTTTTGAGAATGAGGAAGGAGATCAAGTGAATCATGTTAAGGCTACTGAGAAACAGCCTAAAGTTGTTGTATCTAGCACAGATGAAAGCGGCAGTGAAGATGAAATTGCTGCATTGAGATTGAAAAGAATAGCTGCTAGCAGACCGAATGGTCATTTCGTTGACAGTCATGGTGATGGATTCGTTGAAAGTCAAAATGAGCGTTTCGTTGACAGCCAAATTGGTCATACCGTTGACAGTCAAAGAAATGCTTCTAGAAGTGATCAATTAGGGACAACAAACTCAGGGGGAGTTTCTCAGGGACAATTATCCAATCAAGGCAATCATGATCTTGAAGCTACCTCGTCAAGAGCAAATCTACCTCCCTCAAGGAAATGGACTAAAGATCATCCCTTTGAACTTATTATAGGTGATGTTTCTTCAAAAGTCCAAACTAGAAGAGCAACTTAAGAGGAATGTCTATACAGTAGCTTTCTGTCTCAAGATGAGCCAAAGAAAGTTGAGGATGCACTTCTAGATCCAGATTGGGTTTTAGCTATGCAAGAGGAGCTAAACCAATTTGAGAGGAACAAAGTTTGGAAGCTGGTGCCCAAGCCTAAGGACAGGAGTGTCATAGGCACAAAATGGGTATTCAGAAACAAGATGGATGAAAATGGCATAGTCACAAGGAACAAAGCTAGATTGGTTGCAAAAGGCTATTCACAGGAAGAGGGAATTGATTTTGATGAAACCTTTGCTCCTGTTGCAAGACTAGAAGCAATAAGAATTTTCCTAGCCTATGCAGCCCATGCCAATTTCAAAGTCTATCAAATGGATGTCAAGAGTGCTTTTCTGAATGGGGAATTGGAAGCGGAGGTGTATGTAAGTCAACCTCCTGGTTTTGAAGATGATGATTTTCCAGAATATGTATACTTCCTCCTCAAAGCACTCTATGGTTTGAAACAAGCACCTATAGCCTGGTATGACACACTTTCACAGTTCCTCCTTGAGAATCTCTTCACTAGAGGTACTGTAGATAAAACTCTGTTTCACAGGGTTGTGAATGGCTCTACTATACTTGTTCAAATTTATGTAGATGACATAATCTTTGGGTCTACAGATGTGAAACTTTGGCAAAAATTTGCCAAGCTTATGCAAAGTAAATATGAAATGAGCATGATGGGAGAATTAACTTACTTTCTTGGTCTTCAAGTGAAGCAAGTTAATGAAGGCATTTTCATTAGTCAAACAAAATATATTCATGATTTATTAAAGAAATTTGACTTAATGGAATGCTCTCCTGCCAAAACTCCCATGCCTACTGCCACCAAACTTGAATTGAATACTAAGGAAAAATCTGTGGACATTTCAAGTTACAGAGGCATGGTAGGCTCACTTTTATATTTAACAGCTAGTAGACCTGATATTATGTTTGCTACATGTCTATGTGCTAGATTTCAGGCTGATCCTAGGGAATCCCATTTAGTTGCTATTAAAAGAATTTTCAGATATCTCAAAGGAACACCAAACCTTGGCATTTGGTATCCTAGAGAATCTGGCTTTGAACTAATTGGTTATTCAGATGCAGATTATGCAGGATGTAAAATTGACAGTGTTATTCCCAAATGACCTAACAGAATTGTAGAAGGGGGGGTTGAATACAATTCTTGATATTTTCTTAAACTTAAAACAATGATAAAATAAAACTGAACTGAATAAACAAAAACACAAGATATAAATAATTCAGTTGGATTGTTTGATGATCCAACTGAAGTGTTTTTATTGCGGAAATAATCTGTGATACAAAAGTACACAGCTGCTCAGTTACAGAGTTGTAGAGAAGAATGCTCTCAAAGATAGCTAATACAAACTATTTGTTTTTCTTCTCTTACCTCTTTCTAACTGCTACACTTGGTTATATATTCCCCAAGTTTACAATACTATTTTTGGCTACTCTAAAGTACACTAAAGATAACCGCCAATAGTTTGCTTTTCATCCCTTTGTCCAGTGGTCCTTGGAGATCCTTGCTTTTGTCTTCATGCTTATTATGATCACTCCCAAGAGCCCAATTGGAAACTGGGATGTTTCCTTATTCCCCATGTCCATTTTAATGGTTTCCAATGCAAAGTACACTTCCACATCACCTTTAGATCTGTTCAGTAAACTGTCACTATCACTTTGTCAACTATTCAGAAAAGCAATAATGATTCGTTGATAGCAGGGAGATGTGTTTCGTTGATAGCTTTATTCTCCATTTCGTTGATGAGTAAACTTCATTTCGTTGATGAGTAAACTTCATTCCGTTGATGGTGTATCCTTGTTCCGTTGATAGAGTAATCTTCATACCGTTGACATGTCTTCACTTAGGCAAAATTACAAGGCATGATATACTTACAATTAACCAACCTATTTTGCCTATCTAGTACTTAGTCAACATGACTTAGGAAACCTATCTAATACATACATCAAATGCATATCAAACTGTGAAGTATTGTACAGTGCAATTGCTACAACACTCATTCCGTTGATGAGCTTCCTGTCAACGAAACACTGCAAAGCATGCCATTTCGTTGACAGTTACAAAATAACTTAATACAAAATCTACTAAGTGTTTTTACAATTATCATCAAGAATCAACATATTCCTAACAATCTCCCCCAATTTATGACTGATAGAATAACAGCCATAAATCAAGAGCCTTGATGATAACAAAAACACTCAGACATATTACCCATGATAAAAGTAAAAATTGCATTGAGCTTCATAAAGTTTTAGACATAAACAAGACTTACAAGACTAATGCCCAAATGTGCTCCTCTAGACTGAGCAAATGATTCATCTTGGTCTTCTTTGAGGCATAGTCTTCTTCCCTCTCCTAGAGTTGTTCTCCTCAATCTGGACCTGTAGCCTTCTGTAAAAGATCTTCTCTTCTTCATCTTGATCACCAAGCTTGGATTGCATGAACCTTAGAGTTTGATTAGATGCCTTATCCAGCTGGTCTTCCATCCTGAAGAACCTTCTGCAGTTGTCCTTGTCCTTAAATTCCATCATTCAGTAAGGTTGAAGATGGATCTTCTTTCCTGTTGAGGGCACTCTTAGCATCCTGGGAAGAGCCTCAGGCTTGTTCCAGCTAGCCTTTATTTGACATATCTTGGAGACCACCTCAGACTTGGCTGTTTTGGTGAAGCCAAAGTCTTTCTTCAAGCATCTAAACACTGTGAGTAGTGTTTGGTAGTCTTCTCCTAAAATTCTGTAGAGAGGCAATATTTGTTCTCTACCACCCTTGTATGTGAAAACCAATCTTTCAGGTAACTTTTGAGAAGCTGCAATTCCCCTTACTTCCACCAGGTTGTCTAAATCAAGATGTAAGCTGGATTCTTCCCTGATGTCAGCAATGTACATGCAGTCCTCTGGATTTGTAGGGGGTTTCTGAGATTGTGGCTTCCTCACAAATACTGGCTTTGCCTTGACAGCCCTTTTCTTTGTCTTCATTGGTTGATCCTTTTCAAAAAGGAACTTTGGAAAATAGGCTTCATCAAATTCAATAGGCTCCTCCTTTGGCATGATTGGTTGATCATGAAAGTTGACAGGGTGTGCAGGGTCACAGGCCAACTTTCCTCCAATAGGTAGGTCAATAGGAATTTGATGTGCACTTGTTGTGGAAGGGGCTTGAGCAGTGTCCAGAGAGTCCTCTTTTTCAAAGTTCAGATTCCTCTTAGCTCTAGCCTTTGGTTGCCTTACACTTTTCCTTGCTGGTTCAGCTTCATTAGCTCCATCCTTGGCTTTTTCTTCCTGAAAGGTCTCTTCATCTTCAAGTGCTTGAGCAACTGCCAATGCTTGCATTGCTGCCCTTTCAGATTCTTCAGCCTTGGCCTTTGCAAAATTTGGGTGACCAACCCAAATGCAGATTTCCTTGATGTCCCTGTAGATGATGGCCCTTTGATTCCTTATGCTTGGATGATTGCTTTCCTTGCTCTCAATGATCAGCTTCCCTAGGACTTTGAACTCATCTGGCTTTGGAGCAGGATAAAATATCCTTTCAATGTTCTTGCCTTTGGGTTTGGCAGGTGATATTGGAGACATCCCTCTTGCATCCACATTCTTAAAGCATGAAGATTGACCCTTCTCATTTCTTGAATCTTGAAAGATTCCATGCTGAAGGGGCTCTATAGCATAAGAGCTCTTGAACTGTGGCTCCATTTGTACAATCACCATTGCATTTGTTGATGGCTGATCTGTCTTTGAAGATTCAGTAATGTTCTTGAACCTTGCTTCTATGTTGGACCAGTGATCTTTGATTTGTTCTGCAAGTTTCATCCTCATAGAAGCTTCCTGGATCAGGTCAATACTATCCTTCTTCTTCTTCCCAAACTCCCCCATTGCTAGTGGCTCCTGTGGCAGTGAAATGGCTGGGACCAACACCTTTGTGATTTGAATGTTTAGCTCCTTAGATTTCTCCCCCTTTTTGTTAGCATCAAGAGAGATGACTGGGAGTCCTTGAGCTGCCACTAGCTGAGTGAGTAGCTGAGTTTGCTTCTCCTGTTCCTTCTGCATTTGAGAAAGTGTAGCTTCCACCTTGTCCACTCTTGTAGAGAGAGTTTTCAAGGATGTAGCCACCTCAGGTTCCTTAGAGAAAAACCTGGTCATCTTGGACACAGTGAGAAGAGGGAGCTTTTCATCGATCATCCTGTAGTTAGCATCCCTGAGATTGCTAATGGAGTCCTTGATTTCTGTAGCCTCAATCCTTGTCTGCATCATTTGTAGCCTTTGAATTTCCAGAGAATCCATGATGGCCTTGTAGAATTTCTTGTCCCTTGCATTTGCAGACTCATGAGCTAGATAGGCCTCATTGTACTGCCTTGAGATAGCAGCATCTAGAGTGACTCTTCCATGCATACCCTGAGAAAGCCAGCCTGGTGTAGGAGGCACCACAGAAGTCCCAGTCTGTGAAGTGGTGGCCACCTGTAGATTATCACCATAGCTGTCCTCATCATCAGAAAACTCAAAGTCTCCACTTGCTGCAGCTCCTGGAGGTAGATTGGTCAAGGCATCCTTTGCTCTTTGCATTGATGCAGTAGTATGAATTAAGTTGAGTGACCTTTCTGCCTCCACATTGCCCTGTTGAGCCATAACTTGATAGGCTGGCACAGGATGAGTAAAGGTCTCAGGATCCAGGGAAATACTATCCAGAGTTTGTTGATAAAGCTCTTGGAAAGTAAGTTCCCTTTCTCCCTCACTGACCTCCATTAACTCATTAGCAATGGCTGCTTCCACCCTTATTGCTCCTGTAGTCCCTTCTCTCTCTCCACTCTTTTCTTGCATCATGGGCTCCCCATGGCTCACACCTCTCACACCCTCACCTTCACCTACTAAGGTGGTACTCTCAAACTCTCCTTTTGCCTGGCTGGAAGAAATAGCCAGCCTCTCACTCTCATTCTCTCCTTTTGCCTGGCTGCAAGCCAGCCTCTCAATTTCACTCCCTCTCAAACCTAAAAGTGTCTCAACTACCACCAGGTCATCTACACTAGTTGTGGAAACAACTGGATTTTCAATAAGGGGTGTAGATTGACCTATCAACGGAATGGTAGTTTGAACTGTCAACGGTATGGATACCGTTGATGGAGAAACACTTGTCAACGAAAGAAGCTGTTTCGTTGATGAAGTCAATAAAGCACTTTGAGAAAGTGAAATTACAGTAGAATCTGTGGTGATTGATTTTAGAGATTGGTCCACAGATCCTCTTGCAACTTCAGAAAAAATTGGTTGATGGCCCAACAAATCACTTAACAAGTGATGGCCACCAGCTTCAGAGTGAGGCTTCTCCAAGATTAGAGTTGGAGAATCAGGAAAAGATGTATGGATCATGTCCACATCTAAAGATTGAGTTGGTGAATTGGATGGAGATAAATCAAGATTAATGTTTAGAGAGTGGGACTGTAACCCCAGAGAAATAATAGGGGTTACATCAAACTGAATTTGAGAAACTGGAAGTGTTGCTTCCAGTGTGTGTGCACCCTGTGAACCCTTGGTCTTTTGCTTCACTCTCCTTTGGTATTGGGAAAATGTAGACTTTGGGCTTGAAGTGTCCCTTACCCTTTTGGACTGTGCTCAAGGTGGAGAGCTTGTTTCAATAATCACATCCTTTTGGGAGGATGCAATTAGACTTGTGTTTAAATCCATTTTACTCATTGTGCCTTGTTGGGAAGACACAATGGGGCTAGGCTGGGAAACACTTACCTCACCTTCCTTATTCTTGGGGTTTCTTTGATTTTCACCCCTCCCCTCACCTCTCACAACTCCAGACTCACTCCCCTTAGGTTGTGTGGTAGTTTTTACAACAGGTGCCTTTTGAGAAGCACCTGAGGTTGGCTTGGAGGATTTCTTTGATTTTGATTTAGTTGCTGGGGCAGGAGCCTGTTGGGTCACAGCTACAGACTCCATAGCAACAAGGTTGGAGGAGACAATAGAAGTAACAGCTATACTAATAGGGATAGTAGTAGTTACCTCAATGATTGGCAGATACACCACTGGAACATCACCATTGTAGTTCAGCCTCAGTATGTCTGTCAATACTCTCTTTTCTTGTACAAAGCACTCAAACCTGGCATTAGGGTTAGAGATAACTAATGGTGCTGGACTAACATGATTAGCCAGCATCATCAGAAACCTTGCATAATAGATATTTTTCTTCCTATTTGCCCTATCACCCAACTTAGCACCAATTTCATAAATAAGTTGGGTGCTAAAGTTGTAATATCTATCATTTAGAAGCATGGTTAGGAGAATTAACATAGAATTAGTTAATGCATCAAAATTACTTATCTTTCCAGAAAAGACCTTAATGAATGCATCAGCTAAATAACTGTATTCCCTAACCAAACCTCTCCTAATTATTCTACCCAGATTATCAGTAGGCAAAGAGTAGTTTATAGAATTTAGCATGGTAGTTATTTCAGTGTTAGTAGGCAAAGCATCACAGTTATTATCAGGAATATGTAAACATGCTTGCAAAACATCAGAATTAACTATGTACTCATTACCTTGAAGAGTGAATTGCAGTGTGCCGTTTGTTCCACTATACTCACATGAGGTCCAAATCTCCTCGATTACTTCATTGTAGAGTGGTGTAGAGTGAAACATCGCATAGCTCAACTTACAGTTCCTCATGAAATCCATCATTTTGAAAAAGATGCTGTTCGGACTCTCCTTAACGACAAATGGAATGGAATTGTTCTTCTCATAGATGAACCCACCAGCAGACATAAGCTTGACTATGGGTGCCATTGTTGAGTGAGGAAAAGCTTCGAGCTGTATTGCTTGTTAGAGAGAAGAAGCTAGAAAAACTTTTGGAATTTTTGAGAACAGGTAGAAATGAAATAAAGAAATTAAAATTTCTTAAATACTTCCCCAAAAGTTCTCAGAAATTAAGTCCAATAATTAATCTAAATTACCTGATTGGCTTAAAAAGTAACCGTTAGAATTAAATATTACCACGATTTATGCTTACAGGGGTGTATGTATAGATCGTGATAAAGAACGTGAAATTTCAACGGTTCAGATTAAAAAGCGCTACATCAACGAATCAGGATTGGGCGGTTAAAGTCCAGTCTTATTTCGTTGATAAAGCTGCGTTTCGTTGATATAAAAGAGCTATCAACGAAACACCCAGAAAAATGCTAAGACTGTCAACGAAATGGTGCGTTTCGTTGACATAGTAATTTTGACTTAGACAAAATTTCACCTTTTCCTGAGAAAATCAATTCACAGAAAAATTATAGCAAGTTCCTGGCTGCATTATGACTTGCAAATATCTCAAAAATAATTAAGAGAAATTTAGCATACCTAGCTCACTTACTAATCTTGAGAATGTTGATTCATCAAGTGGCTTGGTAAAGATGTCTGCAAGTTGTTGTTCACTTGGAACAAAATGTAACTCCACAGTACCATTCATAACATGTTCTCTAATGAAATGGTACTTGATGTCAATGTGCTTGGTTCTTGAATGCTGCACTGGATTCTCAGTAATGGCAATGGCACTAGTGTTGTCACAGAAAATAGGAATTTTCTCAACTCTTAATCCATAATCAAGTAATTGATTTTTCATCCATAAAATCTGTGCACAACAACTTCCAGCTGCAATATACTCAGCCTCAGCTGTGGAGGTGGAAACTGAGTTTTGTTTCTTGCTGAACCATGACACAAGCTTGTTTCCTAAGAATTGACAGGTGCCTGTTGTGCTTTTCCTGTCAATTTTACATCCTGCATAATCTGCATCTGAATAACCAATTAGTTCAAAACCAGATTCTCTAGGATACCAAATGCCAAGGTTTGGTGTTCCCTTGAGATATCTGAAAATCCTTTTAATAGCAACTAAATGGGATTCTCTAGGATCAGCCTGAAATCTAGCACATAGACATGTAGCAAACATAATATCAGGTCTACTAGCTGTTAAATACAAAAGTGAGCCTACCATGCCTCTGTAACTTGAAATGTCCACAGATTTTTCCTTAGTATTCAATTCAAGTTTGGTGGCAGTGGGCATGGGAGTTTTGGCAGGAGAGCATTCCATTAAGTTAAATTTCTTTAATAAATCATGAATATATTTTGTTTGACTAATGAAAATGCCTTCATTAACTTGCTTCACTTGAAGACCAAGAAAGTAAGTTAATTCTCCCATCATGCTCATTTCATATTTACTTTGCATAAGCTTGGCAAACTTTTGACAAAGTTTCACATCTGTAGACCCAAAGATTATGTCATCTACATAAATTTGAACAAGTATAGTAGAGCCATTCACAATCCTGTGAAAAAGAGTTTTATCTACAGTACCTCTAGTGAAATGATTCTCAAGAAGAAACTGTGAGAGTGTGTCATACCAGGCTCTAGGTGCTTGTTTCAAACCATAGAGTGCTTTGAGGAGGAAGTATACATATTCTGGAAAATCATCATCTTCAAAACCAGGAGGTTGACTTACATAGACCTCCTCTTCCAATTCCCCATTCAGAAAAGCACTTTTCACATCCATTTGATAGACTTTGAAATTGGCATGGGCTGCATAGGCTAGGAAAATCCTTATTGCTTCTAGTCTTGCAACAGGAGCAAATGTTTCATCAAAATCAATTCCTTCTTCCTGTGAGTAGCCTTTTGCAACTAGTCTTGCTTTGTTCCTTGTGACTATGCCATTTTCATCCATCTTGTTTCTGAACACCCATTTTGTGCCTATTACACTCCTGTCCTTAGGCTTGGGCACCAGCTTCCAAACATTGTTCCTTTCAAATTGGTTTAGCTCTTCTTGCATAGCCAAAACCCAATCTGGATCTAGAAGTGCATCCTCAACTTTCGTTGGCTCATCTTGAGACAGAAAGCTGCTATATAGACATTCTTCTTGAGTTGCTCTTCTAGTTTGGACTTTTGAAGAAACATCACCTATAATAAGTT
Source organism: Heracleum sosnowskyi (assembly GCA_030848705.1). Classification (NCBI taxonomy): domain Eukaryota; kingdom Viridiplantae; phylum Streptophyta; class Magnoliopsida; order Apiales; family Apiaceae; genus Heracleum; species Heracleum sosnowskyi. The sequence continues at coordinate 73,438,463 of CM061238.1, forward strand.
CAAAGGGATGATCTTTAGTCCATTTTCTTGAGGGAGGTAGATTTGCTCTTGACGAGGTAGCTTCATGATCATGATTGCCTTGATTGGATATTTGTCCTTGAGAAACTCCCCCTGAGTTTGTTGTCCCTAAATGATCACTTCTTGAGACATTTCTATGACCTTCAACGGTATGACTGTTTTGGCTGTCAACGAAACGCTCATTTTGACTGTCAACGAAACCACCATCTTGACTGTCAACGAAATGACCATTTGGTCTACTAGCAGCTATTCTTTTCAATCTTAATGCAGCAATTTCATCTTCACTGCTGCTCTCATCTGTGCTAGATACAACAACTTTAGGCTGTTTCTCAGTAGTCTTAACATGATTCATTCGATCTCCTTCCTCATTCTCAAAAGAGAGACTTTCATGGAAACCTTCATCACAGAGACCTTGAATTTTGAGATCATCAAAAACAACATGTACAGATTCCATAACAATGTTGGTTCTGAGATTATAGACTCTGTAAGCTTTCCCTGCTGCATATCCCACAAATATTGCTTCATCTGCCTTTGCTTCAAATTTCCCCAAATGCTCAGCTTGATTTCTCAGAACAAAGCACTTGCATCCAAAGACATGAAGAAAATCCAATAGTGGCTTCTTTCTTTTGAGTAGTTGATAAGGGGTCATTCCCTTGGCCTGATTAATCAAAGAAATATTCTGAGTGAAGCAAGCTGTGTTAACTGCCTCAGCCCAAAAATAAGTTGGTAACTTTGATTCATCTAGCATTGTCCTGGCAGCTTCAATAAGTGTTCTGTTTTTCCTTTCAACTACACCATTTTGCTGTGGTGTCCTTGCTGCTGAAAACTCATGCATAATACCATTTTCTTCACAGAACATCTTCATGCTTGAATTCTTGAATTCTGTCCCATTGTCACTCCTGATCCTTCTTACTTTCAAGTCAGGATGATTGTTTACCATCTTGATGTGATTGATAATGATTTCACTTGCCTCATCTTTAGAATGTAAAAAGAAGGTCCAAGTAAATCTAGAAAAATCATCAACAATCACAAGACAATATTTCTTCTTTGAAATAGACATGACATTTACAGGGCCAAACAGATCCATATGAAGTAACTCAAGCTGATGGACAATTGATGACTCTGTCTTTCTTTTGAATGATGCCTTCTTTTGTTTCCCTTTTTGACAGGCATCACACAAACCATCCTTGGAAAACTCCACCTGTGGAATTCCTCTAGCAAGATCCTTCCTTACCAAATCATTCATAACCTTGAAATTCAGATGAGATAATTTCTTGTGCCATAGCCAACTTTCATCCTTGCTTGCTTTGCTGAAAAGACAAGTGATGGTGTCTGGACTTGTGCTACTAAAGTCAGCAATGTATACATTCCCTCTTCTGAATCCAGTCATTACCACATTGTTGTTTCCTCCTTTAGAAACAACACAGGCTTCTTTAGAAAAAGTAACTAAAAATCCTTTGTCACAAAGTTGACTGATACTAAGCAAATTGTGCTTAAGACCATCCACCAATGCAACCTCATCTATGATGACATTCTCTTTTGAAATCAAGCCATATCCCTTTGTGTAGCCTTTGCTGTCATCTCCAAAAGCAATACAAGGGCCAGCTCTTTCCTGAAACTCTGTGAGCAGGGTAGAATCACCAGTCATGTGTCTTGAACAACCACTATCCAAGTACCAAAGATTCTTTTTGTCTCCCTGCACACAATAGAACCAAATCAAGTCGATTTTGGTACCCAAGTTTCCTTGGGTCCTGTTTTGTTAGCCTTTGCTTTTCTTTTTACATCATTTTTCACCTTGGGCTCAGATTGATTTAAATCAACTTTTACTCTTGGTGTTGATTTCTGATTGTTGCTCACATTTTCATTTACAGCATGCATATTTGAAGGAACACACATATTATTCATATTCCATGGCATTTGTGGCATACTAAACATATTCATGTATGGATTAGGCACAAATGATATGTTAGCATATGGATTCTGAAATTGTGCACATGGAGCAAACATGTTAGGCATAACAGGCATTGTAGGCATAAGATTATTCATTGTAGGCTTGGGAATTTTCACATTAGCAGTTTTCTTAACAGATTTGCAGTTAGTAGATAGATGACTAACACTTCCACAATTGACACAAGTCTTTCTAGGAGCATATTTATCAGGTGTGTAATTGTTGTGTTTGTTAATTCCTACTTTGCCATTCCTGTTATTCCTTTTATTTCCCATAGCCTCAATTTGAACATTCTCTATTTTATCTTTCAATTGCTTGTTGGACAAGTGACCTACATTAGCTCTCTCAACAGGCTTCTCAACTTTCTTTGATTTACTAGACTCACCTTGAACAAAGTTCTTGGTGACAGGACCATACTTATTATTAAGTCTAGTGAGTTCATCTTTTCTTTTCTCTGTCAACGAAACACCCTGATCGGTTGATGGTTCATGTGTCAACGGAACATCGCATTCCGTTGACATATCAACCTTCAACAAATGATCATTGTTGTTTGTTGACTCTGTTTCTGAATCTAAGGCTTCACAAGCATACCCTAGTTTCTCTTTGTTCTTTTTCCATGATTGTTCACAGAAAGATTCCATACCTTGAACATTAATGATGTTGGTAGCAACATTCCTGGCATCTTTCCATTTAGCAATCACACTCTGTTCTATTTCTAGTTGTGTCTTAAGAATTTCTTCCCTTTGTAACACGTTCTCAAGTTCCTTCTTAGCATCCCTACTAACACATCTCATTTTCTCAAATTCAATGAGCTGTGCTTCTAACATTGCATTCCTATCACTTAAGAGCAAATTAGTCTCTTTAATTCTTGAATTCTCTTTGGTAAGTGATTTAAGAGTAACACGCAAATTATATAATACAGTAGACATTTCATTTACTGCACTATCGCATTCCTCTTTAGAAAGCTCAGAAAGATTAGTAATTGTTACCTGGTTGCTTGAGGAACTTGCTTCCTGCTCATGATTGTCAGCCATAAGAGCCAAGTTGACATACTCAACATCATCATCAGAATCTTCACCATTACCAGCCCAATCATACTCCTGAGACATGAAAGCCTTTTCCTTTTGCTTGAGAAGTTCAAAGTATTTCTTTTTATAATCAACAGGCTCAAATTTCCTGTTGCTCTTCTCAATCTTGGGCTTTCTGCAGTCTCCAGCAAAGTGACCAAGCATTCCACAATTGAAACATTTAGATTTAGACTTTTCAATCCAGTTTGTTTTGCTAGGTTGAAAGTCTCTTCTTGGTGGCCTTGCTTCTGAGTTTCTTTTGAACTTGAACTTAGAGAATTTTCTTGACAGAAAAGCAATGTGTTCATCAATCTCATCTAAGTCATCCAAGTTGGCTGGTTCTGATTCTTCTTCTTCTGTCATCTTGTCTTTACCCTTGCTAACATCACTCCTACAACTAGATCGACTAGTTGTGTCCTTTGCAGCTTCTTCAGTGTCATCTTCCAGTTGGTTCACAGATGCAATCAATGCAATGGATCCACCCTTCTTCTGTACCTTTTCAATTTCCTCATCTTGCTCCATTTCCAGCTCATAAGTCTTCAATGTTCCATACAGCCTTTCAAGAGTGTAATCTTTGTACTCTTGAGTGTTTCTTAGAGAAACAGTCATAGGCTTCCATTCTTTTGGAAGAGCTCTTAGAAATTTAAGGTTTGAGTCCTTAGTTTGGTAGATTCTCCCATACAACTTTAATCCATTCAGAAGCTTTTGAAACCTACTAAACGTGTCATTTAGGGTTTCACCAGCTTTAAAATGAAAGTGCTCATATTGTTGTATAAGGAGTTGCATTTTGTTCTCCCTTACTTGCTCAGTTCCTTCACATAGTGTTCTGACAGTGTCCCATACTTCTTTGGAGGTTGTACAGTTTATGACATTATCAAACATCTCTTGCTCCAAACCATTAAACAGAATGTTCATGGTTCTCTTATCTTTATGGATTTCTGCAAGATCTTCAATAGTCCATTCTGAGACAAGTTTTGGAATTTCTACGTCAGGAGCATCATCTGGCACTCCAATTCTAGATGCAAACTTCATGGGAACGTGTGGACCTTTCTCAATGCAGTCTACATATCTCTCATCCATAGACATGAGATGTAAATGCATCTTTACTTTCCAGTGAAAGTAATTGTCCTTATCAAGAACTGGTATCTTCACACCTGCATCCTTCTTCACCATGGTTTCTGTTTTGGTCTTGATCTTTAAACTTCTTGTATGTTAGAAGCTTGCTCTGATACCAATTGTTATTCCCAAATGACCTAACAGAATTGTAGAAGGGGGGGTTGAATACAATTCTTGATATTTTCTTAAACTTAAAACAATGATAAAATAAAACTGAATAAACAAAAACACAAGATATAAATAATTCAGTTGGATTGTTTGATGATCCAACTGAAGTGTTTTTATTGCGGAAATAATCTGTGATACAAAAGTACACAGCTGCTCAGTTACAGAGTTGTAGAGAAGAATGCTCTCAAAGATAGCTAATACAAACTATTTGTTTTTCTTCTCTTACCTCTTTCTAACTGCTACACTTGGTTATATATTCCCCAAGTTTACAATACTATTTTTGGCTACTCTAAAGTACACTAAAGATAACCGCCAATAGTTTGCTTTTCATCCCTTTGTCCAGTGGTCCTTGGAGATCCTTGCTTTTGTCTTCATGCTTATTATGATCACTCCCAAGAGCCCAATTGGAAACTGGGATGTTTCCTTATTCCCCATGTCCATTTTAATGGTTTCCAATGCAAAGTACACTTCCACATCACCTTTAGATCTGTTCAGTAAACTGTCACTATCACTTTGTCAACTATTCAGAAAAGCAATAATGATTCGTTGATAGCAGGGAGATGTGTTTCGTTGATAGCTTTATTCTCCATTTCGTTGATGAGTAAACTTCATTTCGTTGATGAGTAAACTTCATTCCGTTGATGGTGTATCCTTGTTCCGTTGATAGAGTAATCTTCATACCGTTGACATGTCTTCACTTAGGCAAAATTACAAGGCATGATATACTTACAATTAACCAACCTATTTTGCCTATCTAGTACTTAGTCAACATGACTTAGGAAACCTATCTAATACATACATCAAATGCATATCAAACTGTGAAGTATTGTACAGTGCAATTGCTACAACACTCATTCCGTTGATGAGCTTCCTGTCAACGAAACACTGCAAAGCATGCCATTTCGTTGACAGTTACAAAATAACTTAATACAAAATCTACTAAGTGTTTTTACAATTATCATCAAGAATCAACATATTCCTAACAATCTCCCCCAATTTATGACTGATAGAATAACAGCCATAAATCAAGAGCCTTGATGATAACAAAAACACTCAGACATATTACCCATGATAAAAGTAAAAATTGCATTGAGCTTCATAAAGTTTTAGACATAAACAAGACTTACAAGACTAATGCCCAAATGTGCTCCTCTAGACTGAGCAAATGATTCATCTTGGTCTTCTTTGAGGCATAGTCTTCTTCCCTCTCCTAGAGTTGTTCTCCTCAATCTGGACCTGTAGCCTTCTGTAAAAGATCTTCTCTTCTTCATCTTGATCACCAAGCTTGGATTGCATGAACCTTAGAGTTTGATTAGATGCCTTATCCAGCTGGTCTTCCATCCTGAAGAACCTTCTGCAGTTGTCCTTGTCCTTAAATTCCATCATCCAGTAAGGTTGAAGATGGATCTTCTTTCCTGTTGAGGGCACTCTTAGCATCCTGGGAAGAGCCTCAGGCTTGTTCCAGCTAGCCTTTATTTGACATATCTTGGAGACCACCTCAGACTTGGCTGTTTTGGTGAAGCCAAAGTCTTTCTTCAAGCATCTAAACACTGTGAGTAGTGTTTGGTAGTCTTCTCCTAAAATTCTGTAGAGAGGCCATATTTGTTCTCTACCACCCTTGTATGTGAAAACCAATCTTTCAGGTAACTTTTGAGAAGCTGCAATTCCCCTTACTTCCACCAGGTTGTCTAAATCAAGATGTAAGCTGGATTCTTCCCTGATGTCAGCAATGTACATGCAGTCCTCTGGATTTGTAGGGGGTTTCTGAGATTGTGGCTTCCTCACAAATACTGGCTTTGCCTTGACAGCCCTTTTCTTTGTCTTCATTGGTTGATCCTTTTCAAAAAGGAACTTTGGAAAATAGGCTTCATCAAATTCAATAGGCTCCTCCTTTGGCATGATTGGTTGATCATGAAAGTTGACAGGGTGTGCAGGGTCACAGGCCAACTTTCCTCCAATAGGTAGGTCAATAGGAATTTGATGTGCACTTGTTGTGGAAGGGGCTTGAGCAGTGTCCAGAGAGTCCTCTTTTTCAAAGTTCAGATTCCTCTTAGCTCTAGCCTTTGGTTGCCTTACACTTTTCCTTGCTGGTTCAGCTTCATTAGCTCCATCCTTGGCTTTTTCTTCCTGAAAGGTCTCTTCATCTTCAAGTGCTTGAGCAACTGCCAATGCTTGCATTGCTGCCCTTTCAGATTCTTCAGCCTTGGCCTTTGCAAAATTTGGGTGACCAACCCAAATGCAGATTTCCTTGCTGTCCCTGTAGATGATGGCCCTTTGATTCCTTATGCTTGGATGATTGCTTTCCTTGCTCTCAATGATCAGCTTCCCTAGGACTTTGAACTCATCTGGCTTTGGAGCAGGATAAAATATCCTTTCAATGTTCTTGCCTTTGGGTTTGGCAGGTGATATTGGAGACATCCCTCTTGCATCCACATTCTTAAAGCATGAAGATTGACCCTTCTCATTTCTTGAATCTTGAAAGATTCCATGCTGAAGGGGCTCTATAGCATAAGAGCTCTTGAACTGTGGCTCCATTTGTACAATCACCATTGCATTTGTTGATGGCTGATCTGTCTTTGAAGATTCAGTAATGTTCTTGAACCTTGCTTCTATGTTGGACCAGTGATCTTTGATTTGTTCTGCAAGTTTCATCCTCATAGAAGCTTCCTGGATCAGGTCAATACTATCCTTCTTCTTCTTCCCAAACTCCCCCATTGCTAGTGGCTCCTGTGGCAGTGAAATGGCTGGGACCAACACCTTTGTGATTTGAATGTTTAGCTCCTTAGATTTCTCCCCCTTTTTGTTAGCATCAAGAGAGATGACTGGGAGTCCTTGAGCTGCCACTAGCTGAGTGAGTAGCTGAGTTTGCTTCTCCTGTTCCTTCTGCATTTGAGAAAGTGTAGCTTCCACCTTGTCCACTCTTGTAGAGAGAGTTTTCAAGGATGTAGCCACCTCAGGTTCCTTAGAGAAAAACCTGGTCATCTTGGACACAGTGAGAAGAGGGAGCTTTTCATCGATCATCCTGTAGTTAGCATCCCTGAGATTGCTAATGGAGTCCTTGATTTCTGTAGCCTCAATCCTTGTCTGCATCATTTGTAGCCTTTGAATTTCCAGAGAATCCATGATGGCCTTGTAGAATTTCTTGTCCCTTGCATTTGCAGACTCATGAGCTAGATAGGCCTCATTGTACTGCCTTGAGATAGCAGCATCTAGAGTGACTCTTCCATGCATACCCTGAGAAAGCCAGCCTGGTGTAGGAGGCACCACAGAAGTCCCAGTCTGTGAAGTGGTGGCCACCTGTAGATTATCACCATAGCTGTCCTCATCATCAGAAAACTCAAAGTCTCCACTTGCTGCAGCTCCTGGAGGTAGATTGGTCAAGGCATCCTTTGCTCTTTGCATTGATGCAGTAGTATGAATTAAGTTGAGTGACCTTTCTGCCTCCACATTGCCCTGTTGAGCCATAACTTGATAGGCTGGCACAGGATGAGTAAAGGTCTCAGGATCCAGGGAAATACTATCCAGAGTTTGTTGATAAAGCTCTTGGAAAGTAAGTTCCCTTTCTCCCTCACTGACCTCCATTAACTCATTAGCAATGGCTGCTTCCACCCTTATTGCTCCTGTAGTCCCTTCTCTCTCTCCACTCTTTTCTTGCATCATGGGCTCCCCATGGCTCACACCTCTCACACCCTCACCTTCACCTACTAAGGTGGTACTCTCAAACTCTCCTTTTGCCTGGCTGGAAGAAATAGCCAGCCTCTCACTCTCATTCTCTCCTTTTGCCTGGCTGCAAGCCAGCCTCTCAATTTCACTCCCTCTCAAACCTAAAAGTGTCTCAACTACCACCAGGTCATCTACACTAGTTGTGGAAACAACTGGATTTTCAATAAGGGGTGTAGATTGACCTATCAACGGAATGGTAGTTTGAACTGTCAACGGTATGGATACCGTTGATGGAGAAACACTTGTCAACGAAAGAAGCTGTTTCGTTGATGAAGTCAATAAAGCACTTTGAGAAAGTGAAATTACAGTAGAATCTGTGGTGATTGATTTTAGAGATTGGTCCACAGATCCTCTTGCAACTTCAGAAAAAATTGGTTGATGGCCCAACAAATCACTTAACAAGTGATGGCCACCAGCTTCAGAGTGAGGCTTCTCCAAGATTAGAGTTGGAGAATCAGGAAAAGATGTATGGATCATGTCCACATCTAAAGATTGAGTTGGTGAATTGGATGGAGATAAATCAAGATTAATGTTTAGAGAGTGGGACTGTAACCCCAGAGAAATAATAGGGGTTACATCAAACTGAATTTGAGAAACTGGAAGTGTTGCTTCCAGTGTGTGTGCACCCTGTGAACCCTTGGTCTTTTGCTTCACTCTCCTTTGGTATTGGGAAAATGTAGACTTTGGGCTTGAAGTGTCCCTTACCCTTTTGGACTGTGCTCTAGGTGGAGAGCTTGTTTCAATAATCACATCCTTTTGGGAGGATGCAATTAGACTTGTGTTTAAATCCATTTTACTCATTGTGCCTTGTTGGGAAGACACAATGGGGCTAGGCTGGGAAACACTTACCTCACCTTCCTTATTCTTGGGGTTTCTTTGATTTTCACCCCTCCCCTCACCTCTCACAACTCCAGACTCACTCCCCTTAGGTTGTGTGGTAGTTTTTACAACAGGTGCCTTTTGAGAAGCACCTGAGGTTGGCTTGGAGGATTTCTTTGATTTTGATTTAGTTGCTGGGGCAGGAGCCTGTTGGGTCACAGCTACAGACTCCATAGCAACAAGGTTGGAGGAGACAATAGAAGTAACAGCTATACTAATAGGGATAGTAGTAGTTACCTCAATGATTGGCAGATACACCACTGGAACATCACCATTGTAGTTCAGCCTCAGTATGTCTGTCAATACTCTCTTTTCTTGTACAAAGCACTCAAACCTGGCATTAGGGTTAGAGATAACTAATGGTGCTGGACTAACATGATTAGCCAGCATCATCAGAAACCTTGCATAATAGATATTTTTCTTCCTATTTGCCCTATCACCCAACTTAGCACCAATTTCATAAATAAGTTGGGTGCTAAAGTTGTAATATCTATCATTTAGAAGCATGGTTAGGAGAATTAACATAGAATTAGTTAATGCATCAAAATTACTTATCTTTCCAGAAAAGACCTTAATGAATGCATCAGCTAAATAACTGTATTCCCTAACCAAACCTCTCCTAATTATTCTACCCAGATTATCAGTAGGCAAAGAGTAGTTTATAGAATTTAGCATGGTAGTTATTTCAGTGTTAGTAGGCAAAGCATCACAGTTATTATCAGGAATATGTAAACATGCTTGCAAAACATCAGAATTAACTATGTACTCATTACCTTGAAGAGTGAATTGCAGTGTGCCGTTTGTTCCACTATACTCACATGAGGTCCAAATCTCCTCGATTACTTCATTGTAGAGTGGTGTAGAGTGAAACATCGCATAGCTCAACTTACAGTTCCTCATGAAATCCATCATTTTGAAAAAGATGCTGTTCGGACTCTCCTTAACGACAAATGGAATGGAATTGTTCTTCTCATAGATGAACCCACCAGCAGACATAAGCTTGACTATGGGTGCCATTGTTGAGTGAGGAAAAGCTTCGAGCTGTATTGCTTGTTAGAGAGAAGAAGCTAGAAAAACTTTTGGAATTTTTGAGAACAGGTAGAAATGAAATAAAGAAATTAAAATTTCTTAAATACTTCCCCAAAAGTTCTCAGAAATTAAGTCCAATAATTAATCTAAATTACCTGATTGGCTTAAAAAGTAACCGTTAGAATTAAATATTACCACGATTTATGCTTACAGGGGTGTATGTATAGATCGTGATAAAGAACGTGAAATTTCAACGGTTCAGATTAAAAAGCGCTACATCAACGAATCAGGATTGGGCGGTTAAAGTCCAGTCTTATTTCGTTGATAAAGCTGCGTTTCGTTGATATAAAAGAGCTATCAACGAAACACCCAGAAAAATGCTAAGACTGTCAACGAAATGGTGCGTTTCGTTGACATAGTAATTTTGACTTAGACAAAATTTCACCTTTTCCTGAGAAAATCAATTCACAGAAAAATTATAGCAAGTTCCTGGCTGCATTATGACTTGCAAATATCTCAAAAATAATTAAGAGAAATTTAGCATACCTAGCTCACTTACTAATCTTGAGAATGTTGATTCATCAAGTGGCTTGGTAAAGATGTCTGCAAGTTGTTGTTCACTTGGAACAAAATGTAACTCCACAGTACCATTCATAACATGTTCTCTAATGAAATGGTACTTGATGTCAATGTGCTTGGTTCTTGAATGCTGCACTGGATTCTCAGTAATGGCAATGGCACTAGTGTTGTCACAGAAAATAGGAATTTTCTCAACTCTTAATCCATAATCAAGTAATTGATTTTTCATCCATAAAATCTGTGCACAACAACTTCCAGCTGCAATATACTCAGCCTCAGCTGTGGAGGTGGAAACTGAGTTTTGTTTCTTGCTGAACCATGACACAAGCTTGTTTCCTAAGAATTGACAGGTGCCTGTTGTGCTTTTCCTGTCAATTTTACATCCTGCATAATCTGCATCTGAATAACCAATTAGTTCAAAACCAGATTCTCTAGGATACCAAATGCCAAGGTTTGGTGTTCCCTTGAGATATCTGAAAATCCTTTTAATAGCAACTAAATGGGATTCTCTAGGATCAGCCTGAAATCTAGCACATAGACATGTAGCAAACATAATATCAGGTCTACTAGCTGTTAAATACAAAAGTGAGCCTACCATGCCTCTGTAACTTGAAATGTCCACAGATTTTTCCTTAGTATTCAATTCAAGTTTGGTGGCAGTGGGCATGGGAGTTTTGGCAGGAGAGCATTCCATTAAGTTAAATTTCTTTAATAAATCATGAATATATTTTGTTTGACTAATGAAAATGCCTTCATTAACTTGCTTCACTTGAAGACCAAGAAAGTAAGTTAATTCTCCCATCATGCTCATTTCATATTTACTTTGCATAAGCTTGGCAAACTTTTGACAAAGTTTCACATCTGTAGACCCAAAGATTATGTCATCTACATAAATTTGAACAAGTATAGTAGAGCCATTCACAATCCTGTGAAAAAGAGTTTTATCTACAGTACCTCTAGTGAAATGATTCTCAAGAAGAAACTGTGAGAGTGTGTCATACCAGGCTCTAGGTGCTTGTTTCAAACCATAGAGTGCTTTGAGGAGGAAGTATACATATTCTGGAAAATCATCATCTTCAAAACCAGGAGGTTGACTTACATAGACCTCCTCTTCCAATTCCCCATTCAGAAAAGCACTTTTCACATCCATTTGATAGACTTTGAAATTGGCATGGGCTGCATAGGCTAGGAAAATCCTTATTGCTTCTAGTCTTGCAACAGGAGCAAATGTTTCATCAAAATCAATTCCTTCTTCCTGTGAGTAGCCTTTTGCAACTAGTCTTGCTTTGTTCCTTGTGACTATGCCATTTTCATCCATCTTGTTTCTGAACACCCATTTTGTGCCTATTACACTCCTGTCCTTAGGCTTGGGCACCAGCTTCCAAACATTGTTCCTTTCAAATTGGTTTAGCTCTTCTTGCATAGCCAAAACCCAATCTGGATCTAGAAGTGCATCCTCAACTTTCTTTGGCTCATCTTGAGACAGAAAGCTGCTATATAGACATTCTTCTTGAGTTGCTCTTCTAGTTTGGACTTTTGAAGAAACATTACCTATAATAAGTTCAAAGGGATGATCTTTAGTCCATTTTCTTGAGGGAGGTAGATTTGCTCTTGACGAGGTAGCTTCATGATCATGATTGCCTTGATTGGATATTTGTCCTTGAGAAACTCCCCCTGAGTTTGTTGTCCCTAAATGATCACTTCTTGAGACATTTCTATGACCTTCAACGGTATGACTGTTTTGGCTGTCAACGAAACGCTCATTTTGACTGTCAACGAAACCACCATCTTGACTGTCAACGAAATGACCATTTGGTCTACTAGCAGCTATTCTTTTCAATCTTAATGCAGCAATTTCATCTTCACTGCTGCTCTCATCTGTGCTAGATACAACAACTTTAGGCTGTTTCTCAGTAGTCTTAACATGATTCATTCGATCTCCTTCCTCATTCTCAAAAGAGAGACTTTCATGGAAACCTTCATCACAGAGACCTTGAATTTTGAGATCATCAAAAACAACATGTACAGATTCCATAACAATGTTAGTTCTGAGATTATAGACTCTGTAAGCTTTCCCTGCTGCATATCCCACAAATATTGCTTCATCTGCCTTTGCTTCAAATTTCCCCAAATGCTCAGCTTGATTTCTCAGAACAAAGCACTTGCATCCAAAGACATGAAGAAAATCCAATAGTGGCTTCTTTCTTTTGAGTAGTTGATAAGGGGTCATTCCCTTGGCCTGATTAATCAAAGAAATATTCTGAGTGAAGCAAGCTGTGTTAACTGCCTCAGCCCAAAAATAAGTTGGTAACTTTGATTCATCTAGCATTGTCCTGGCAGCTTCAATAAGTGTTCTGTTTTTCCTTTCAACTACACCATTTTGCTGTGGTGTCCTTGCTGCTGAAAACTCATGCATAATACCATTTTCTTCACAGAACATCTTCATGCTTGAATTCTTGAATTCTGTCCCATTGTCACTCCTGATCCTTCTTACTTTCAAGTCAGGATGATTGTTTACCATCTTGATGTGATTGATAATGATTTCACTTGCCTCATCTTTAGAATGTAAAAAGAAGGTCCAAGTAAATCTAGAAAAATCATCAACAATCACAAGACAATATTTCTTCTTTGAAATAGACATGACATTTACAGGGCCAAACAGATCCATATGAAGTAACTCAAGCTGATGGACAATTGATGACTCTGTCTTGCTTTTGAATGATGCCTTCTTTTGTTTCCCTTTTTGACAGGCATCACACAAACCATCCTTGGAAAACTCCACCTGTGGAATTCCTCTAGCAAGATCCTTCCTTACCAAATCATTCATAACCTTGAAATTCAGATGAGATAATTTCTTGTGCCATAGCCAACTTTCATCCTTGCTTGCTTTGCTGAAAAGACAAGTGATGGTGTCTGGACTTGTGCTACTAAAGTCAGCAATGTATACATTCCCTCTTCTGAATCCAGTCATTACCACATTGTTGTTTCCTCCTTTAGAAACAACACAGGCTTCTTTAGAAAAAGTAACTGAAAATCCTTTGTCACAAAGTTGACTGATACTAAGCAAATTGTGCTTAAGACCATCCACCAATGCAACCTCATCTATGATGACATTCTCTTTTGAAATCAAGCCATATCCCTTTGTGTAGCCTTTGCTGTCATCTCCAAAAGCAATACAAGGGCCAGCTCTTTCCTGAAACTCTGTGAGCAGGGTAGAATCACCAGTCATGTGTCTTGAACAACCACTATCCAAGTACCAAAGATTCTTTTTGTCTCCCTGCACACAATAGAACCAAATCAAGTCGATTTTGGTACCCAAGTTTCCTTGGGTCCTGTTTTGTTAGCCTTTGCTTTTCTTTTTACATCATTTTTCACCTTGGGCTCAGATTGATTTAAATCAACTTTTACTCTTGGTGTTGATTTCTGATTGTTGCTCACATTTTCATTTACAGCATGCATATTTGAAGGAACACACATATTATTCATATTCCATGGCATTTGTGGCATACTAAACATATTCATGTATGGATTAGGCACAAATGATATGTTAGCATATGGATTCTGAAATTGTGCACATGGAGCAAACATGTTAGGCATAACATGCATTGTAGGCATAAGATTATTCATTGTAGGCTTGGGAATTTTCACATTAGCAGTTTTCTTAACAGATTTGCAGTTAGTAGATAGATGACTAACACTTCCACAATTGACACAAGTCTTTCTAGGAGCATATTTATCAGGTGTGTAATTGTTGTGTTTGTTAATTCCTACTTTGCCATTCCTGTTATTCCTTTTATTTCCCATAGCCTCAATTTGAACATTCTCTATTTTATCTTTCAATTGCTTGTTGGACAAGTGACCTACATTAGCTCTCTCAACAGGCTTCTCAACTTTCTTTGATTTACTAGACTCACCTTGAACAAAGTTCTTGGTGACAGGACCATACTTATTATTAAGTCTAGTGAGTTCATCTTTTCTTTTCTCTGTCAACGAAACACCCTGATCGGTTGATGGTTCATGTGTCAACGGAACATCGCATTCCGTTGACATATCAACCTTCAACAAATGATCATTGTTGTTTGTTGACTCTGTTTCTGAATCTAAGGCTTCACAAGCATACCCTAGTTTCTCTTTGTTCTTTTTCCATGATTGTTCACAGAAAGATTCCATACCTTGAACATTAATGATGTTGGTAGCAACATTCCTGGCATCTTTCCATTTAGCAATCACACTCTGTTCTATTTCTAGTTGTGTCTTAAGAATTTCTTCCCTTTGTAACACGTTCTCAAGTTCCTTCTTAGCATCCCTACTAACACATCTCATTTTCTCAAATTCAATGAGCTGTGCTTCTAACATTGCATTCCTATCACTTAAGAGCAAATTAGTCTCTTTAATTCTTGAATTCTCTTTGGTAAGTGATTTAAGAGTAACACGCAAATTATATAATACAGTAGACATTTCATTTACTGCACTATCGCATTCCTCTTTAGAAAGCTCAGAAAGATTAGTAATTGTTACCTGGTTGCTTGAGGAACTTGCTTCCTGCTCATGATTGTCAGCCATAAGAGCCAAGTTGACATACTCAACATCATCATCAGAATCTTCACCATTACCAGCCCAATCATACTCCTGAGACATGAAAGCCTTTTCCTTTTGCTTGAGAAGTTCAAAGTATTTCTTTTTATAATCAACAGGCTCAAATTTCCTGTTGCTCTTCTCAATCTTGGGCTTTCTGCAGTCTCCAGCAAAGTGACCAAGCATTCCACAATTGAAACATTTAGATTTAGACTTTTCAATCCAGTTTGTTTTGCTAGGTTGAAAGTCTCTTCTTGGTGGCCTTGCTTCTGAGTTTCTTTTGAACTTGAACTTAGAGAATTTTCTTGACAGAAAAGCAATGTGTTCATCAATCTCATCTAAGTCATCCAAGTTGGCTGGTTCTGATTCTTCTTCTTCTGTCATCTTGTCTTTACCCTTGCTAACATCACTCCTACAACTAGATCGACTAGTTGTGTCCTTTGCAGCTTCTTCAGTGTCATCTTCCAGTTGGTTCACAGATGCAATCAATGCAATGGATCCACCCTTCTTCTGTACCTTTTCAATTTCCTCATCTTGCTCCATTTCCAGCTCATAAGTCTTCAATGTTCCATACAGCCTTTCAAGAGTGTAATCTTTGTACTCTTGAGTGTTTCTTAGAGAAACAGTCATAGGCTTCCATTCTTTTGGAAGAGCTCTTAGAAATTTAAGGTTTGAGTCCTTAGTTTGGTAGATTCTCCCATACAACTTTAATCCATTAAGAAGCTTTTGAAACCTACTAAACGTGTCATTTAGGGTTTCACCAGCTTTAAAATGAAAGTGCTCATATTGTTGTATAAGGAGTTGCATTTTGTTCTCCCTTACTTGCTCAGTTCCTTCACATAGTGTTCTGACAGTGTCCCATACTTCTTTGGAGGTTGTACAGTTTATGACATTATCAAACATCTCTTGCTCCAAACCATTAAACAGAATGTTCATGGTTCTCTTATCTTTATGGATTTCTGCAAGATCTTCAATAGTCCATTCTGAGACAAGTTTTGGAATTTCTACGTCAGGAGCATCATCTGGCACTCCAATTCTAGATGCAAACTTCATGGGAACGTGTGGACCTTTCTCAATGCAGTCTACATATCTCTCATCCATAGACATGAGATGTAAATGCATCTTTACTTTCCAGTGAAAGTAATTGTCCTTATCAAGAACTGGTATCTTCACACCTGCATCCTTCTTCACCATGGTTTCTGTTTTGGTCTTGATCTTTAAACTTCTTGTATGTTAGAAGCTTGCTCTGATACCAATTGTTATTCCCAAATGACCTAACAGAATTGTAGAAGGGGGGGTTGAATACAATTCTTGATATTTTCTTAAACTTAAAACAATGATAAAATAAAACTGAACTGAATAAACAAAAACACAAGATATAAATAATTCAGTTGGATTGTTTGATGATCCAACTGAAGTGTTTTTATTGCGGAAATAATCTGTGATACAAAAGTACACAGCTGCTCAGTTACAGAGTTGTAGAGAAGAATGCTCTCAAAGATAGCTAATACAAACTATTTGTTTTTCTTCTCTTACCTCTTTCTAACTGCTACACTTGGTTATATATTCCCCAAGTTTACAATACTATTTTTGGCTACTCTAAAGTACACTAAAGATAACCGCCAATAGTTTGCTTTTCATCCCTTTGTCCAGTGGTCCTTGGAGATCCTTGCTTTTGTCTTCATGCTTATTATGATCACTCCCAAGAGCCCAATTGGAAACTGGGATGTTTCCTTATTCCCCATGTCCATTTTAATGGTTTCCAATGCAAAGTACACTTCCACATCACCTTTAGATCTGTTCAGTAAACTGTCACTATCACTTTGTCAACTATTCAGAAAAGCAATAATGATTCGTTGATAGCAGGGAGATGTGTTTCGTTGATAGCTTTATTCTCCATTTCGTTGATGAGTAAACTTCATTTCGTTGATGAGTAAACTTCATTCCGTTGATGGTGTATCCTTGTTCCGTTGATAGAGTAATCTTCATACCGTTGACATGTCTTCACTTAGGCAAAATTACAAGGCATGATATACTTACAATTAACCAACCTATTTTGCCTATCTAGTACTTAGTCAACATGACTTAGGAAACCTATCTAATACATACATCAAATGCATATCAAACTGTGAAGTATTGTACAGTGCAATTGCTACAACACTCATTCCGTTGATGAGCTTCCTGTCAACGAAACACTGCAAAGCATGCCATTTCGTTGACAGTTACAAAATAACTTAATACAAAATCTACTAAGTGTTTTTACAATTATCATCAAGAATCAACATATTCCTAACAGACAGGAAAAGCACAACTGGCACCTGTCAATTCTTAGGAAACAAGCTTGTCTCATGGTTCAGCAAGAAACAAAACTCAGTTTCTACCTCCACAGCTGAGGCTGAGTATATTGCAGTTGGAAGTTGTTGTGCACAGATTTTATGGATGAAAAATCAACTACTTGATTATGGATTAAGAGTTGAGAAAATTCCTATTTTCTGTGACAACACTAGTGCCATTACCATTACTGAGAATCCAGTGCAGCATTCTAGGACCAAGCACATTGACATCAAGTACCATTTCATTAGAGAACATGTTATGAATGGTACTGTGGAGTTACATTTTGTTCCAAGTGAACAACAACTTGCAGACATTTTTACCAAGCCACTTGATGAATCAACATTCTCAAGACTAGTAAGTGAGCTAGGTATGTTAAATTTCTCTTAATTATTTTTGAGATTTTTGCAAGTTACAATGTTGCCAGAAATTTGCTATGTTTTTCTGTGAATTAATTTTCTCAGGAAAAAGTGCAATTTTGTCTAAGTCAAAATTACTATGTCAACAAAACGCACCATTTCGTTGATAGTCTTAGCATTTTTCTGGGTGTTTCGTTGATAACTCTTTTATATCAATGAAACGCAGCTTTATCAACAAAATAGACGGGACTTTAACCGCCCAATCCTGATTCGTTGATATAGCGCAGTTAATCTGAACCATTGAAATTTGACACGTCTTTTACCACGATCTATACATACACCCCTGTAAGTATAAATCATTGTAATACTTTAAAAGTAACGGTTATATTTTTAAGCCAATCCAGTAATTTACATTGATTATTGGACTTAATTTCTGAGAATTTTTGGGGGAGTATTTAAGAAATTCTACTTTTCTTTAATTCTTTTTACCTGTTCTCAAAAATTCCAAAGGCTTTTCTTTCTTCTTCTCTCTAACAAGCAATTCAGTTCGAAGCTTTTCTTCGCTCAACAATGGCACCAATAGTCAAGCTTATGTCTGCTGGAGGGTTTATCTATGAGAAGAACAACTCCATCCCTTTTGTTGTCAAGGAAAGCCCGAACAACATCTTTTTCAAAATGATGGATTTCATGAAGAATTGCAAGTTGAGCTATGCAATGTTTCACTCTACACCACTCTACAATGAGATAATCGAGGAGATTTGGACCTCAAGTGAGTATAGTGGGACAAATTGCACTTTGCAATTCATCATCCAAGGTAATGAGTATATAGTTAACTCTGATGTATTGCAAGCATGTCTACATATTCCTGAAAATAACTGTAATGCTTTGCCTACATATACTGAAATGATTAACATGCTAAATTCTATAAACTACTCTTTGCCTACTGATAATTTGGGTAAGATTATTAGGAGAGGTTTGGTTAAGGAATACAGTTACTTAGCAGATGCATTCATTAAGGTCTTCTCTGGAAAGATTAGAAATTTTGATGCATTAACTAATTCTATGTTGATTCTCTTAACCATGCTTCTAACTGATAGATATTACAACTTTAGCACTCAACTTATGTATGAAATTGGTGCTAAGTTTGGTGATAAGGCTAATAGGAAAAAGAATATCTATTATGCTAGGTTTCTGATGATGTTGGCTAACCATGTTAGTCCAGCACCATTAGTTATCTCTAACCCTATCTCCAGGTTCGAGTGTTTTGTGCAAGAGAAGAGGGTTTTGACAGATATACTGAGACTTAACCACAATGGTGATGTCCCAGTGGTGTATCTGCCCATCATTGAGGTAACTTCTTCTAACCCTGTTAGTGTAGTTGTTACTTCTATTGTTTCACCTACCAATGTTGCTATGGAGTCTGTAGCTGTGTCCCAACAGGCTCCTGCCCAAGCAGCAAAACCTAAATCTAAGAAATCCTCAAAGCCAACCTCAGGTGCTTCTCAAAAGGCACCTGTTGCAAAAACTACTTCACAACCAAAGGGGAGTGATTCTAGAGTTGTGAGAGGTGAGGGAATGGGTGAAAATCAAAGAAACCCCAAGAATAAGGAAGGAAAGGATAGTGTGTCCCAGCCATGCCCCATTGTGTCTTCCCAACAAGGCATAATGAGTAAAATGGATTTAAACACAAGTCTAGTTGCATCCTCCCAAAAGGATGTGATTATTGAAACAAGCTCTCCTCCAAGAGCACACTCCAAGAGGGTAAGGGACACTTCAAGCCCACAGTCTACATTTTCCCAATACCAAAGGAGAGTGAAGCAAAAATCCAAGGGTACACAGTGTGCACACACTCTGGAAGCAACACTTCCAGTTTCACAAATTCAGTTTGATGTAACCCCAATTATTACTCTGGGGTTACAGTCTCATTCTTTAAACATCAACCTTGAACTATCTCCACCAAATTCACCAACTCAGTCTTTAGATGTGGACATGATCCATACATCTATTCCTGATTCTCCAACTCTTATCTTGGAGAAGCCCCACTCTGAAGCTGGTGGTCATCACTTGTTAAGTGATTTGTTGGGCCATCAACCAATTTTTTCTGAAGCTGCAAGAGGATCTGTGGACTCCAATCTCACATCAATCACCACAGATTCGATTGTAATTTCACTTTCTCAAAATGCTTTATTGACTTCATCAACGAAACAGCCTCTTTCGTTGACAAGTGTTTCTCCATCAACGGTATCCATACCGTTGACAGTTCAAACTACCATTCCGTTGATAGGTCATTCTACACCCCTTATTGAAGATCAAGTTGTTTCCACAACTAGTGTAGATGACTTGGTGGTAGTTGAGACACTTTTAGGTTTGAGAGAGAGTGAAACTGAGAGGCTGGCTTGCAGCCAGGCAAAAGGAGAGAATGAGAGTGAGAGGCTGGATATTTCTTCCAGCCAGGCAAAAGGAAAGATTGAGAGTACCACCTTAGGAGGTGAAGGTGAGGGTGTGAGAGGTGTGAGCCATGGGGAGCCCATGATGAAAGAAAAGAGTGGAGAGAGAGAAGGGACTACAGGAGTCATAAGGGAGGAAGCAGCCATTGCTAGTGAGTTAATGGGGGTCAGTGAGGGAGAAAGGGAACTTACTTTCCAAGAGCATTATCAACAAACTCTGGATAGTATTTCCCTGGATCCTGAGACCTTTACTCATCCTGTGCCAGCCTATCAAGTTATGGCTCAACAGGGCAATGTGGAGGCAGAGAGG
This sequence comes from Heracleum sosnowskyi, assembly GCA_030848705.1. Classification (NCBI taxonomy): domain Eukaryota; kingdom Viridiplantae; phylum Streptophyta; class Magnoliopsida; order Apiales; family Apiaceae; genus Heracleum; species Heracleum sosnowskyi. Next base: position 73,459,012 of record CM061238.1, read on the forward strand.
TCACTAAACCTAATTCACACAACAGCATCAATGCAACGAGCAAAGGATGCCTTGACCAATCTATCTCCAGAAGCTGCAGCCAGTGAAGACTTTGACTTTTCTGATGATGAGGACAGCTTTGGTGACAATCTACAGGTGGCCACTACTTCACAAACTGGGACTTCTGTGGTGCCTCCTAGACCAAACTGGCTTTCTCAGGATATGCAAGGAAGATGCACTCTAGATGCTGCTATCACAAGGCAGTACAATGAGGCATATCTAGCTCATGAGTCTGCAAATGCAAGGGACAAGAAATTCTACAAGGCCATCATGAATTCACTGGAAATCCAAAGGCTACAGATGTTGCAGACAAGGATTGAAGCTACAGAAATCAAGGATTCCATTAGCAACCTCAGGGATGCTACTGACAGGAGGCTAGATGAAAAGCTTCCTCTTCTAACTGTGTCCAAGATGAACAGGTTTTTCTCCAAGGAACCTGAAGTGTCCTCATCTTTGAAGACTCTTTCCTCTAGAGTGGACAAAGTTGAGGCTACACTTTCTCACATGCAAAAGGAACAGGAGAAGCAAACTCAGCTACTCACCCAATTTTTGGCAACTCAAGGACTCCCTATCATCTCACTTGATGATAACAAAAAGGGGGAGAAATCTAAGGAGCTGGAGAATTCTAAAGAGCTTGATATACAAATCACAAAGGTTTTGGTCCCATCCATTTCCTTACCAAATGAGCCACTAGCAATGGGGGAGCTTGGACAGAAAAAAGGGATGGCATTGACCTAATTCAGGAAGCTTCTATGAGGATGAGACTTGCAGAACAGATCAAAGATCATTGGTCCAACATAGAAGCAAGGGTCAAGAAAATTGCTGGAACTGCAAAGAACTCAAATCCATCAACGGATGCCATGGTTGTAACATCTACGGAATGGGAGGCACAGTTCAAGAGTTCTTATGTTATAGAACCCCTTCAGCATGGAGTCCTTCAAGATTCAAGAAGTGAGAAAGGACAATCTTCATGCTTTAGGAATGTGGATGCAAGAGGGATATCTCCAATATCACCTGTCAAACCCAAGGGCAAGAACATTGCAAGGATATTTTATCCTCCACCAAAGCCAGATGAGTTCAAAGTCCTAGGGAAGCTGATCATTGAAAGCAAAGAGAGCAATCATCCAAGCATAAGGAACAAAAGGGCCATCATCTACAGGGATAACAAAGAAAACTGCATTTGGGTTGGTCACCCAAATTTTGCTAAGGCCAAAGCTGAAGAATCTGAAAGGACAGCAATGCAAGCACTAGCAGTTGCTCAATCGCTGGAAGATGAAGAAACCCTACAGGAAGAAAAGGCTAAGGATGAAGCTAAGGAAGCTGGAAAGGAAAGGAAGAGTGTAAGGCAGCCAAAGGCTAGAGCTAAAAGGAATCTGAACTTTGACAAAGATGATTCTCAGGACACTGCTCAAGACTCTTCCACAACAAGTGCACATCAAATTCCTGTTGATCTACCTCATGAAGGAAAGTTAGCCTGTGATCCTGCACATCCTGTCAACTTTCATGATCAACCAATTATGCCAAAAGAGGAGCTCTTGAATTTGATGAGGCCTACTTTCCAAAGTTCCTATTTGAGAAGGATCAACCAATGAAGACAAAGAAAAAGGCTGTCAAGGCAAAGCCAGTGTTTGTGAGAAAGCCACAACCTCAGAAACCCCCTGCAAATCCAGAGGACTGCATGTACATTGCTGACATCAGGGAAGAATCCAGTTTACATCTTGACTTAGACAACCTAGTGGAAGTAAGAGGCATTGCAGCTTCTCAAAAATTACCTGAGAGACTAGTTTTTACATTCAAGGGAGGTAGAGAACAAGTGTGGCCTCTCTATAGAATTTTAGGAGAAGACTATCAAACACTACTCTCAGTGTTTAGATGCTTGAAGAAGGACTTTGGCTTCACCAAAACAGCCAAGTCTGAGGTGGTCTCCAAAACTGTCAGATAAAGGCTAGCTGGAACAAGCCTGAGGCTCTTCCCAGGATGCTTAGAGTGCCCTCAACAGGAAAGAAGATCCATCTTCAACCATACTGGATGATGGAATTTAAGGACAAGGACAATTGCAGAAGATTCTTCAGGATGGAAGACCAGCTGGATAAGGCATCTAATCAAACTCTAAAGTTTATGTAATCCATGCTTGGTGATCAAGATGAAGAGGAGAAAATCTTTTACAGAAGGCTACAGGTCCAAATTGAGGAAAACAACTCTAAGAGAGGGAAGAAGACTATGCCACAAAGAAGACACAGATGAAACATTTGCTCAGTCTAGAGGAGCACTTTTGGGCATTAGTCTTGTAAGTCTTGTATTTTGTCTAAAATATTATGAAGCTTAATGCATTTTCTACTTTTGTAATTTATGATGTATCTGAGTGTTTTTATTATCATCAAGTCTCTTGATTTATGGTTGTTATTCTATCAGTCATAAATTGGGGGAGATTGTTAGGAATATGTTGTTCTTGATGATAAACATAAAACACTTAGTAGAATTTGTGTAAAGTCATTTTGTAGCTGTCAACGAAATGGCATGCTTTGCAGCATTCCGTTGACAGGAAGCTAAATAACGAAATGAGTGATGTAGCAATTGCACTGTACAATACTTCTAGTTTGATATGCATTTCTCTGTAGATATTGGATAGGTTTTCTAAGTCATGTTGACTAAGTACTAGATAGGCAAAATAGGTTGGTTAATTGTAAATATATTATGCCTTATAATTTTGCCTAAGTGAAGACATGTCAACGGTATGAAGATTACTCTGTCAACGGTATGGAGTTTACTCATCAACGAAACGAAGTTTACTCATCAACGAAACGAAGATTACTCATCAACGAAATGAAGAATAAAGCTATCAACGAAACACATCTTACTACTATCAACGAATCATTATCACTTTTCTGAATAGTTGACAAAGTGATAGTGATAGTTTTCTGACAGATCAAAAGGAGATGTGGAAGTGTACTTTGCATTGGAAACCATTAAAATGGACATGGGGAATAAGGAAACATTCCAATTTCCAATCTGGTTATTGAGTGGGATCACTATAAGACTGAAGACAGAAGACAAAGATCTCCAAGGACCATTGGACAAAAGGGATGAAAAGTAAGCTACTGATGGTTACCTTTAGTGTACTTTAGTGTAGCCAAAAATAGCTTTGTAAACTTGGGAATATATATATAACCAAGTGTAGCAGTTAAAATAAGAGTAAGAGAAGAAAAACAAATAGATTGTATTAGCTATCTTTGAGAGCATACTTCTCTACATTCTTGTAACTGAGCAGCTGTGTACTTTTTGTATCACAGATTATTTCCGCAATAAAAATCACTTCAGTTGGATCATCAAACAATCCAACTGAAATTATTAAGCGCTTGTGGTTTTTATTTTATAAGTTCAGTTTTAATTTGTAAGGTATTTTTAAGTTTGAGAAATATCAAGAATTGTATTCAACCCCCCCCCCCTTCTACATTTCTGTTAGGTCATTTGGGATTAACATTAATTCTATTAATTACTTTTTGCCAACTGAGAATTTAGGTAAAATTATTAGGAGAGGTTTGGTAAGGGAATGGAGCTATTTAGCAGATGCTTTCATTAAAGTATTTTCTGGACAAATCAGTAATTTTGATGCTTTAACTAACTCCATTCTAATTTTGCTTACAATGCTTCTCACTGATAAGTACTATAACTTTAGCACTCAATTAATGCATGAACTTGGTGCTAAATTGGGTGATAAGCATTCTAGGAAAAAGAACATCTATTATGCTAGATTTCTAATGATGTTGGCCAACCATGTTAGTCCAACACCATTAGTTATCTCTAACCCCAATTCCAAGTTTGATTGTTTTGTTCAAGAAAATAGGGTGCTAACAGACATATTGAGGCTCAATCACAATGGTGATGTCCCAATGGTGTACATGCTAATCATTGAGGTAACACTTTCTCAACTTGTTAATTTAAATGTTACTTCAATTTCTGCTTCTACTACTACTGTTGTTGCAATGGAGTCTGTAGTTGTGACCCAACATGATCCTGCCCCTGCCACTAGACCCAAATCTGCAAAATCTAAATCTACCAAGTCAACCTCAGGTGCTTCTCAAAAAGCATCTATTTTAAAACCCACTACACAACCTAAGGGGAGTGTTGCTGGTGTGGTGAGTGGTGAGGGAAGGGGTGAAAATCAAAGAAACCCCAAGGATAAGGTGGGAGATGTGAGTGTTGCCCAGACTAGCCCCATTGTGTCTTTCCAACAAGGCACAATGATTAACATGGATTTTAGCTCAAGTCTAATTGCATCCTCTCAAAAGGATGTAGTTATTGAAACAAGCTCTCCTCCAAGAGCACACTCCAAAAGGGTAAGGGACACACCTAGCCCCCAAACATCTATCTCCCAATACCAAAGAAGGGTAAGACAAAAATCCCAGGTCACACAGGGTGTACACACACTGGAAGCAACAATTCCAGTTTCTCAAATTCAGTTTGATGTAGCCCCAATTTTTACTCCGGGATTACAATCCCACTCCCTCAATATTAATATTGAGACACCTCCACATAATTCTCCTACAAAATCATTAGATGTGGATATGATCCATTCATCTATTCCTGATTCTGCAACTCTTTTCTTGGAGAAGCCCACTCTGAAATTGGTGGTCATCACTTGTTAAGTGATTTGTTGGGCCAACAATCATCTTTTTCTGAAACTACAAGAGGATCTGTGGAACCATCTTTCAAATCAATCACCACAGACTCTACTGTAATTTCAATTTCTCAAACCCCTTTATTGACCTCATCAACGGTATTATCTCTTCCGTTGACAAGTGTTTCTCCATCAACGGTATCCATTCCGTTGACAGTTCAAACTACCATTTCGTTGATAGCTCATTCTGCACCAATTATTGAAAATAAAGTTGTTCACACAACTAGTGCAGATGACCTAGTGGTAGTTGAAACACTTTTAGGATTGAAAGGGTGTGATTCTGAGAGGTTGGCTTGCAGCTAGGTAAAAGGAGAGAATGAGAGTGAGAGGCTGGCTATTTCTTCCAGCCAGGAAAAAGGAGAGATTGAGAGTTTCACCTTAGTAGGTGAAGGTGAGGGTGTGAGAGGTGTGAGCCATGGGGAGCCCATGATGCAAGAAAAGAGTGGAGAGAGAGAAGGGACTACAGCAGATCACAGGGAGGAAACAGCCATTGCAAGTGAATTAATGGAGGTTAATGAGGGAGAAAGAGAATTGTCTTTCCAAGAGCATTATCAACAAACTTTGGATAGCATTTCTCTGGATCCTGAAACCTTTACTCACCCAGTGCCAGCATACCAAATCATGGCTCAACAGGGCAATGTGGAGGCAGAGAGGACTTTAAATCTAATTCATACAACTGCATCCATGATGAGGGCTAAGGATGCACTTGCCAATTTGTCTCCAGGAGCTGGTGGAAGTGATCAGTTTGCTGATTTTTCAAGTGATGATGAGAGTCTTGATGCTGATTTCCAAGGGGTGGCTACCACTACACAGACTGGGACATCTGTGATGCCTCCTAAGTCAAGATGGCTCTATCAAGATTCACTTGGATATCAAGGGTTGGATGTTGCAATTACAAGGCAGTATAATGAAGCCTACTTGGCTCATGAGTCTGCACCTCCAAATGAGAAGAAATTCTACAAAGCCATTCTGGACTCTCTAGAAATCCAGAGGCTCCAAAAGCTATAGACAAGGATTGAGGCCAGGGAAATCAAGGACACAATTGCAAGCTTCAGGGCCTCCAATGATAGGAGGTTTGATGAAAGACTTACACTTCTCACTGTGACCAAAATGGACAAATTTTTCAGAAGGGATCATGAGGTGGCAACCACTTTGAAAACCCTTACTGATAGGGTGGACAAAGTGGAAGTTACATTAACTCATATGCAACAGGCACATGAGAAGCAAACTCAACTTCTGACTCAGCTAGTGGCAGCTCAGGGTCTCCCTCTCATCACTCTTGATGATAACAGAAAGGGGGAGAAATCAAAGGAGCTCAATATTCAAATCACAAAAGTTATGGTCCCAGCCATTTCTTTACCACAAGAGCCACTAGCTATGGGGGAGTCTATCAAGGATAAATTGGATGGAATTGACCTGATTCAACGTACATCTATGAGACTACAACTTTCAGAACAGATAAAAGAGAAATGGTCTAATATAGATGCACGGGTTAAGAAGATAGCTGAAAGTGCAAGAAATAAACATCCATCAACGGATCAAGCTACTTCTACATCAACGAATGCCATGGTCTTAGTGTCAACGGAATTGGAGCCATAGGTTAAACTCTCATATGATCTAAAGCCTCATCTACATGGAGTGATTCCTGGTCCAAGGAAAGAAAAGGGACAAACTTCATGTATTAGAGATGTGGACCCAACTACCTTTCAGAGATGCTTATCTCCAAATTCCCCAGCTAAACCAAAGGGCAAAAATATTGCTAGGACTTTCTATCCTCCTCCATTTCCAGACGAGCTCAAGATTCTGAGTGAACTTATTATAAAATGCAAGGAAAGCAATGTGCCTGAGATCAGGAATCAAAGAGCAATAGTCTACAGGAATGGGAAAGAAATCTGTGTTTGGGCTGGTCACCCAAATTTTGCTGAAGCTAAAGCCGAGGAATCAGCTAGGGCAGACATGCAAGCTCTTGCAGTTGCCCAAGCTCTAAATGAAGAGGAAAGACAACAATAAGAAAGAGCTAGAGCTGAAGCTGTGCAAGGAAAAAGAAAAAGTATAAGGCAACCTAAAACAAGAGCTAAAAGGAACTTGGCTTTTGATGAGGATGATTCTCAAAGCACTGTAACAGATGCACCTGTAACAGCTGTGCCTCCAACTTTTTCAGATCAAGGTTTTGGAGCAAAATTAGCTTGTGACCCTGAACATCTAGTCAATTTTCATGATCAACCAATTGAGCCAAAGGAGGAGCCATTTGAGTTTGATGAAGCTAATTTTCCCAAATTTCTGGTTGAGATGGATTCAAAGAAGAAATCAAAGCAGAGGGCTACTAAGGCTAAACCAGTTTTTGTGAGAAGGCCACAAGTTGAGAAACCACCTACAAACCCAGAAGACTTTATCTACATTTCAGATATAAGGGAGGAGTCTGACTTAAACCTACATCTTGATGACTTGGTGGAAGTGAGAGGAATATGAGCTACTCATAAACTACCAGAGAGATTAGAGTTTGTCTACAAGGGTGGAAGGGAACAGATTTGGCCTCTACACAAAATTCTAAGAGAGGATTATCAGACATTTCTAGTGGTGTTCAAGTGCTTAAAGAAAGATTTTGGGTTCACCAAAACTGCTAAGTTTGAGGTTGTCTCCAAGATCTGTCAAGTAAAAGCTTGCTGGAACAAGCCTAATGCACTTCCCAGAACTCTAAAGGTCCCTCAAACAGGAAAGAAAATTCATCTTCAACCCTATTGGATGATGGAATTCAGAGACAAGGACAACTGTAGGAGATTCTTCAGAATAGAGGACCAATTGGAAAAGGCATCTAATGAAACTCTAAGATTTATGCAATCCAAGTTGGGTGATCAAGATGAAGAAGAGAAGATTTTCTACAGGAGGCTCCAAGCTCAAATTGAGGAGAACAATGCTAAGAAGGGGAAGAAAACAAGGCCATAGAGAAAAAGATGGTAAATCTGCTCAGGCTAGAGGAGCAACTCTGTGCACTTGTGTTGTAAGAATTTCTACTTTGTTTTCAATAAATTTTAAAGTATCATGAAGCTCAATACAATTTCTACTTTTGTAATTTGTAATTTGTTTAAGTGTTTTTGTTATCATCAAGGCTCTTGATTTATGGCTGTTTTTCTATCAGTCATAAATTGGGGGAGATTGTTAGGAATATGTTGTTCTTGATGATAATTATAAAAACACTTAGTAGATTTTGTGTTAAGTCACTTTTGTAACTGTCAACGGATTGATATGCTTTGCAGCTTCCGTTGACAGGTAGCTCATCACGAAATGAGTAATGTAGCAATTGCACTGTACAATACTTCACTATTTGATAGGCATGTGTTGTAGGTATCAGATAGGTTTTCTAAGTCATGTTGACTAAGTACTAGATAGGCAAAATAGGTTGGTTAATTGTAAATATTCTGTGCCTTGTAATTTTGCCTAAGTGAAGACATGTCAACAGAATAGAGATTACACTATCAACGGAATGAAGAATGTACCATCAACGGAATGAAGAATGTACCATCAACGGAATGAAGAATAAAGCCATCAACGAAATACATCTCACTACTATCAACGAATCACTCTCACTTTTCTGAACAGTTGACAAAATGATAGTGACAGTTTTCTGAGAGATCAAAAGGTGATGTAGAAGTGTACTTTGCATTGGGAGCCATTAAAATGGTCACTGGGAATGAGGAAACATTCCAATTTCCAATTAGGTTCTTGAGTGTGATCATAATAAGTATGAAGACAAAAGACAAGATCTCCAAGGACCATTGGACAAAAGGAATGAAAAGCAAGCTACTAGCGGTTACCCTTTGTACATTTTAGAGTAGCCAAAAATAGCATTATAAACTTGGGATATATAACCAAGTGTAGCAGTTCATTTTAGAGAATGAAGTGAGATAGAATAATTTTGTAATAGCTTTCTTTCAAGAGCACTCTCACTCTACTTTAAGAACTGGGCAGCTGTGCTACGTTTGTAACACAGATTATTCCCGCAATAAAAACATCTCAGTTGGATCCTCAAAACATCCAACTGAAATTTTATATTTGCTTGTGTTTTTATTTTCTATGTTAAGTTATTTCAAAGTTGTTTTAAGTTTAAAAATATCTAGAATTGTATTCAACCCCCCCCCCCCTTCTACAATTCTATAAGGTCATTTGGGATTAACAATTAGCTTGCATTCAACTATATTCGAACGTTCTAGTATAGTTAATGCATAATGTGACTATGACAAATGAAGACCATCTGGTCTTCTTGTAATTTCCATTCCAAGAAAATGATGAATTGGTCCGAGATCTTTCATTGCAGATTCACCACTTAACAACTCGATAAATTCAGATATAAGTGTTGGATTTGACCTTGTGAGCAAAATGTCATCTACATATATAAGTAAGATTAATGAGCCATGATTAGAATGAAAAACAAACAATAAAGGATCTGTTAGACTGCAGAAAACCATAATTAAGAAGAAATGTACTAAAATGATCGAACCAAGTGCGAGAAGCTTGCTTAAGACCGTAAATAGATTTCCGCAGCTTGAAAACGTAATCTGGATGTTAAGAGTCTGCCATTCCTGGTGGTTGCTTCATGTATATAGTTTCTGTAACAAAACCATGTAAGAAAGCATTTTTGACATCTAGTTGACGAATTGACCATTTTTGAACAAGAGCTATAGCTATAACTATGTGTATTGTTCCAGGTTTAACCACCGGAGAGTACGTTTCATTATAGTCTACTCCGTTAATTTAATGATATCCTTTCGCAACTAAACGAGCTTTTAGTCGCTCTAATGATCCATCAGGTTTGAGCTTTGATTTGAACACCCATTTTGATCCAATCACATTCATGTTTGGTGTTCGAGTAACCAATGTCCAAGTATTATTCTCATGGAGTGCAGCTGATTCTTCTTCCATGGCAGCTTTCCATCCCGGATGTGCTAATGCAGGTTTGACATTTGTAGGCTCGCGTGGTATATTTAACGAGGTGATAGTAGTTAAAACATACTTTGGATTTGGTTTGGCCTCCCCTGATTTGGATCGGGTAACCATGGGATGTATTAATGGTGCTGTTGGTGGATAACTATGATTGAAATTCGAAGATTCCAGAGACATAAATGTTTCTGAGGTTCTTTAAGGACTGTGATTATGATGTTCAAATTCCTCTTCCACTGACAGATTCGCTGTAGAAGATGTTGGGGAATGAAGACTATCATGATCTGACTCGGACTCTGATGGGAAATTTCCTTCATGTGTACTCGAGGAACCTGAACCAAGGGACTCAGACTGAGAGATCATTGTGTGGTGTCCTGTTGTCAACTAACGATAGTGGATTTTAACATGGAAGTGTAGGAGTGTCTGATATTAGACCTGAAAAAAAAAATGAATGGTTAGTGTGTGCCAACCAAGTATCAAAAATATTATTTACAAGTGATTGTTTGCTCACTTGATTTTTAGCATGTGTATATGGAAAAATTAACTCATCAAAAACTACATGCCGAGAGATAAAGGTTTTTTTACTTGATGGATGAAAACACTTATATGCCTTATGTTTTTCATTATAGCCTTCAAAAATACAAGGGAGTGTTTTTTGGTCAAACTTGTGTTTTTGTGTGTCCCAAGCATAGGGAAAACATTTGGATCCAAATGTTCTTAGTAAACTGTAATTTGGATGTGAACCGTGAAGTGCAAAATACTGTGTTTCAAAATTAAGAGCAGATGATGGCAAACGATTCATAAGATACACAACTATAGTGAAAGCTTCTGTCCACAAGAATAATGGTGCACCACAATGAAATAACATAGTCATGCCTAATTCTCTTATTGTCATGTGTCTCCTTTCAACCATACCTGTTTGCTGAGGAGTATAAGGGGCTGAAATCTGATGAACAATACAAGTGGAAAGGAAATGAGTTGATAATTTTGTATTGATAAACTCTCCCCCACCATCAGAATGAAATATTTTGATTTGCGTACTAAATTGTCTTAAAGCATATTTTTCAGAAGCTATAAAAACATCATAGAAATTAGATTTATTACGCATGGGAACAATCCACGTATACTTATTAAAATCATCAAAAAAAAACAAGCATAATATTTAAAATTTCCCATTGACAAAACAGGTGTAGGACCCCACAAGTCACAATGATTTTTTTTTCAAAACTACTAGTGCTTGAATGTTCACAATGATAAAACGGTAATCGACTAAGTTTTTCTAATTGACAACTATCACAAAGATGTTGATCTTTTATTTTCGATGTAATATCAATAAGACCCTTATTTTTTAACATTCCCAAAGCTGAATGTTGCGGAAGTCCTAAGCGTTGATGCCAAATTTCCGCATTGCATGATTTAAATCGATGAGAGAAATACAATTCTGGAGAATTTGGTAAAACGTAGAGATCACCCTTGTATCTCCCTCTGATCATTGCCCGTCCTATATCCCGCTTCTTAACACAAAAATCAACATTAGTAAATTCACAATTAACAGGAAATTGTTCAGTTAATTGACTTATTGAAAGTAAATTTTTGTGAATTTTGGAACCAACAAAACATCATTAAGTGGTAAGACAGATGTTTCTTGCTTTACACAAAAGTCACCAATCGCAAGAATTGGCATTGTAGACCCATCTCCGATCAATACTAAATCTGCACCACAGTATTCATGAATATTAGTTAATATACTAGGTTTACCTGTTATATGATTAGATGCTCCCGTGTCAGTTGTTCATTCAGTGTCAGCAACAGAAGTGTCCAAAGTGACTGCTGCAAGAGCTTGTGGAATCTCATTTGGTTGTATGGGTTTCTTCGGAAGCCACCAACATATTTTAGCAACATGACCTGCTATACCATAATATTGACATGTTTGTTCACGATATTTATCCCTTTCAGTAGGTGTCATTCGATATTCACCAGGAGGTGGAGGTCGACGTTGTAAGTTAGTTAAAGATGACTCCCTTCTTTGTTGTGCTTGAAATCCACGACCATCAGAAGTAAATTTTTTTAATGATCCGCGATAGCCATAAGGATTTGCATGTGAACGCTGTTGTTGTCCATAAAATGTCATTTGATGAGTTAAGGATGATATGTCTGTTTGACTAGAGAACCAATTTCGCCTCTGATCAAAATTTTGTAGTTGGGAGATTAACTCAGTATATAATGGCCTAGTAGGCTTCAACATTGTTGTTGTGAATGTTTCGTACTGAGGACCAAGACTTGTCAGGAGACAAAAAACTTTCTCCTTATCAGCTATAGGTTTCCGATGGCTGACAAATTGTCACACAAACTTTTAAAGGTACGTATATGTTCGGTGATTGTTGTGTTATCTTCTTTTCGAAGATATGTGAGATTTTATCGCAGAGTGAATTCACGCTCTTGTGAGTCTTATGCATATGCATCTTTCAAAGCCTGTCAATCTACATGTGCTGTTTCAAGACCAACAACGAGTCCAAGAGCCTCTTCTGAAAGTGAACCAATGATCCATCCACAAAGAAGATGGTCTATTTTTCGCTATGTTATGAAGGCATCTGTCAATTGTGGGGTTGTTTTTTCTGCAGTAGTATTTGTGTATTTTGTTGGAGCAGGATCTTCGTTTGTGAGATGTCTTACCATGTCTTGACTTTCATCAAGGGACAATGCATGTTCTCGCCATAATGGATAATTCTTTGGAGTGAGTCGAAGAGTAATGAAATTTCTAACAATGAGTGACAAAGTTGAAGTAGACATTGTAAAGAAGATAATTTTATGCAGGCTGATGCTCACATTAGCTCTGATACCATAAAGAAAATAAGAAGCTATAGATATAAATGATTTTTATTATAATCGTGAGCATACTCAATACTATTACATCAGACCATATATATAGAATTCATTACAGTAGGTGAATGTGTCAAGACAATAGGCTAATACGACTTTTTGTCATCAAGGTAATCACAATTATTGAGGAAATCACCAAGGCATTTATTTAGCTGATACATCTTTCCATGACTGAAGCTCTGATTCTCCCAGATTTAAAGTATCATTTGAACTATCTTTATTATTGTGAGCATATTGTCGTTAGAGCTTTTTCATCACTCAATTTCTCTCAACTACTTAAGGCTAGATACTGTGAGAGTCTTTCTCTTTATCTCTACTAGAATCTTGTTCACCCTTATACAGAAAAAGTAAACCATACGCACACAACTAATGGTAGTATGACCCGACAATTTGTTAATATATACTCCGCAACATTTATCAACGCACATTGCGCATCAAATTCGCTATGCAAGGATGTAACTATATTACATGAAAATTTAAATGTTGTTACTTAGAAGTGATTAAAATAGAAATTTTCTTAGCCTTTGATTCTATCATTTATGTTATCGTATCGTAGGATTTAACTCTTTTAGCTAATTATCTGTAAATGACAATTCACAAATAGTGATTGTAAATAATGGAAAAGTTGGTTTCCACTTTTTACGAATATTGTACACAATTTCATACACTTACGTGCAACAACAACAAAGTTAAATATAAGATTGTTTCAACATAAATCTTGCACACATCAAACATTTGTAATGTTAAAGGTTACTCATTCATAACTCATAAAAATATCATATCTGAATGATTTCTAACGATAGTCATCTAACTACATAGCTCAAGTGCAATTTCTATACACATTCAGGCGCCTGTTATACTATCCATGAGCTATCAAAAACACGACAACACCTCGAAAATGTAGAAATATAATACTCCCTCCGTCCCAAATCTTTTGTGTTGTTTGACTTTTTATGGTCAAATTGACCCAACTTTGACCAAATATTACATATTTAATATAAATAAAAAATAATAAAAATTATAACACTAGAAAGTACATTTAATTTACTTTAATATGTATTATTCTAATTTTTTAAATTATAAAAGAATAATACGTAAATGTTGGTCAAAGTTGGGTCAATTTGACTACAAAAAGTCAAACAAGACAAAAAATTTGGGACATGAGTAAAAAATGAAACGTGTTTTGCACGGATTTTCATGCTAATCAATACTATTATATAATAGACGAAACATTAAAAGTTTGGTCGGTCGGTATGGTACGTTGTAATTTTACTTAATTGCCCTTAATTAACTGTACTTCGTGTTTTTACTTAATTAACCTTACTTATTTATATAAATATATTATTTAATAATAATATTACCTATTTATAACCAATTACCTTTTTCACCTAAAATACATTATTTTTTCTAACAAATTCCCCTACTTTTTCAAATATATCACGGGCAATTACCTTTTAAACTAAAACATGTTTGTTTTTCTATTTTTCTTTACTAAAACCCCTCTTTTTCCAAAAATATTACGGACAAACCTTTAGTTATTTATTTTTAAACCTATTTTAATATTATAATTATTTTTTTAAAAGTTTACCTATTTTTTAACATGTCTACTTATTTTTCTTAACAAATGCGATTACTAAAAATATTAAAATATAAATAATCAAATACCTATTTATAACCAATTATCTTTTCAGCTAAAACATTTTATATTTTTTCTAACAAAGTCCATCCTTTTCTAAATATATCACGGGAAATTACCTTTTACAATTTACTTTTTCTATTTTTCTCGTTAAAATTCATTGTTTTTCCAAAAATATCACAGGAAACCCTTTACTTATTTATTTTAAAACGTATTTAAATACTTTTAATTATTAAATTTTAAAACCTCATTTTCCAAAAATATCACGGACATTTACCTTTTTAAACTAAATATATGTTACATTTTTTATTTTTTCTTACTAAAACCCCTCATTTTCCAAAAATATAACGGACAAACCCATACTTATTTATTTTTAAAATCTGTTTTAATGTTTTTAATTAATTAAAAGTGTTTAGCTATTTTAACATGCCTACTTATTTTTTGCACAATTACAATTAATAAAATATTTTAAAAAAATAATAATAAAATAACAATTAACAGCATTGCACGGGTTTTAATCTAGTATAATATAATAATTAAAAAACAAGAACTAACCTAAATTTTATATTTCCTGCATTTATCGATCGAGTTGATCATCTCTTTCCGTAATTTTAAAAATATAATAAAATTTCTCCGTATCCTTAATCTTAAAATAAAAAACGTACAGTTGGAACAAAATTTAAAGTACGGAAGTTGAAATTTTCACAGGCAGTAAGAGTTCCGTACTTGACACACCTAGTAAATAATTTGAAAAAAAGGTAGTAAAAACTGAACCGGCGTGTCCCGGTGAACATGAATTAATGACACGCTAATAGTGTACATTTCCAGTAATTTCACGTTAACTGACTGTGTGTACTGCCATGTAGAAAGTAGCAAGTTTGTATCTATAATTTTTACACTTAATAACATTGTTATATGTAATGTTCAGACCCTTCTCTGTTCACGAATCCCAACACAACACAAAAACCTCTTCATCTTCTCTCCCCAAAATCAAGTTTGTGCCCTAACTTCTCTCCTCTGTTTTCTTCACATTTTACAAGTAAGTTCTCTAACATATACACACACTTGTCTAACTCTACACACACTTTTTAGTGAATATTTGTATATGCAACTTGTTTCTTGAATTTTAGTTTGTTTGTTTTTTAAATTTATTATGTTCATCAGTTTGTTTACAGATATGATCGTTATGATTTTTCAACTATTTTTCTGGCTTGAAATCACACATATACTCCTGTGTATAGTGTATGTATATGCTGCTGTATATACATTTTCTGTGTTAGTAGTATTTACTCTTGCTATTTACTCCTGTTTTTTTTGTTGATTTAGTATTTTGTACACTTATTATGATCCTGCATGTTTAGATATGTTTGACTTAGACTTTGGATTTGACTTTGATTTTATGATTGTAGAATTAGGGCTATGTTTCTACATAACCTAATTTTGTGGTGTTTATTGTGTATTTTTACAATCTGTTGTAGAGGATTATTACAAACACCAAGTGGAATTCACTTGCTCCAATAGGAAATAGCGATTTCCAGGCGGATATCGTGCATCTATGGTGTATATGTTTCTACATGACCAAATTTGTGGTGTTTATTGTGTATTTTTACAATCTGTTTGTAGAGTTTAATCACAAACACCAAGTAGAATTCACTTGCTCCAATAGGAAATAGCGATTTCGAGGCGGATATCGTGCATCTATGGTGTATGTTTCTACATGACCAAATTTCGTGGTGTTTATTGTGTATTTTTACAATCTGTTGTAGAGTTTAATTACAAACACCAAGTAGAATTCACTTGCTCCAATAGGAAATAGCGATTTTGAGGCAGATGTCGTGCATCTATGGTGTATGTTGTTGTAATCATATTTAGATATGCTATTCACATGTATACAGCTTTTAAAATTTCATACAATTCTTGTTCATGTCTGATTACTATGTTATTTTAAGTTTTCTTGTCTAGTTAGGAATTAATTGAGCAACGCCACTTGCGTATTTATATATGATCATATCTACTCTGGCAATTTAGTGTGTATTTGTTCTTAATAATCATGTATCCTGCTTTTTTTTTTATTGACTTGTTTTTGCTGATTATATTATTTCTTTATGTTCTGCTTGCATTTAGTTCTCTATGATGCTTACAAGTCCTGTATGGTAATAGCATTTCTTATTCTCTTATTATGTTTAGTTTGTCTTATCCCACATGGAAAGATAGATAGCTTTGTTTGATCGATTGTAATGGGATTTAAGTGGATTATAGAACTGTAGAAGCAATGAAATGTTAATACAAAACCAATATTTTTTTAGTGTTTCAAAAAAATGTTACAATCTGTTGTAAAATTTATTTAAGCTCGAAGAAGAAGTCACTATTTCAAGGACATCGTACATCCACCGTGTATGTTATATTGTTATGGTAATAACCTTGAGAGATGCTATCCACATGTATTACGTAGACAGGTTGAATATTTCATACAAATCTTGTTTATAACTAGACATGAGTTTCATATTTGAAAGAAGGCCATACACATTTTTGGCATGTATCTGTTCTATGTTTTTACTCTGTTATTATACTGTTTTTATGTTTAGGAAGAGAGTTTCTGAATCCTCAAAATTTCTTCTATGTTTATGAATTTGTCAGACTCATTTTGTGTTTAGAGAGCTTGGTTCCATCCCTTTGAGTCTTATATCTGATATGCTTTTTGATGGTGAATTTACTTTTTGTGTGTTGTTAGTTTCTTTTACAGCCTTCTTATATTTTAGGTTAATATTGCAGAAGTTTGAATTGAGCCAGCCTTAAAGAATTTACTGATTGGTAAACATTCTTGCTAAAAATGCACTCGAAACAGTCACCTGAACATGTCAGTTGGGAGGGCTTTGCTAAGCGGGGCAGTGACAAGCGCCTAAGAGTTGATCAACATCGTGTGAGATATCTGAACCTTGAAAGTGAGACAAGAGAGATTGAACCATCACTGTTTCCTGGCCCATCTGGTCTATCAGCACCAGCTCCTGCAACCGGCAAGTCAACAGAGCAATTGGTATCTTACGATAAAAAGGTTGTCGACTCTGCCAAGGAGAGAAATAAAGGAAAAGTAGTAATGCGGCCACCAAAGGTTGTTAAAACTGCTTTGCTGGCGAAAATGGGAATAAATGGAATTTCTGAGCCAGTTTACTTTAATAACCAGAATAGCAAAGATTCGTCGTCTGAAACTCATAAAGATTCTCAACCTCCAAAGAATCTAGATAATGCGGAACACGGGCTTTTGCTTGAAGTTATACGAAAAGATAATGAAGTAGGATTTCCAGATGATGAAGTTAAAAGAGAATCAGAAGAAGATGCTAAAAAAGATAAAGTAGGTTTTAGTAGTGCTAAAAGTATAAAAGCTACTCAATTTGGAAAGTCAGTTACCCCTTCTGCGAGTGAGAAAAGTTTGGATACTGGGGAGGGAAGTAGTATTGTTTGTTCTTCACAAAGTAATAGTCTGAAATCAAATTTGAGGGTCCATTTGGTTGATGGAAATAGATTTGCTGGAGGAACGAACAATGATTACCAGGCAGATCTTTGTCGTGACAAGGTAAGGAAGGTTTTAGATCTGTTCAAAGAGACCTTAGTAAAGCTTCAGCGAGAACAGGAAATGAAAGCAAAGGGTGGTATAAAGATGTATATAGATGCAGCAATGCAACTTAAAGAACGGCACCCATGGGTTAATGTGAACAAATCTCTTGGGGCTGTACCTGGTGTTGAAATTGGTGACTGCTTTCAGTCAAGAGCTGAACTTGTAATTATTGGTCTACATGGAAAATTCATTGCGGGCATAGATTATATGAATAGAAATGGAAAACTTTTGGCCACCAGCATTATAGCGTCTGACCGCTATGGTGATAAAAATCCATCCTCAGATGTCTTGACTTATATGGGCGAAGGTGGAAATGATGTGTTCAGTTCCGAAAAACCTGTAGACCAAAAACTAGTACGAGGTAATTCCAAAAAACCTGAAGACCAAAAACTAGTACGAGGTAATCTTGCATTAAAGAATAGCAAGGATGAAGAATCTCCCGTAAGGGTTATTCGAAGTTATCAAAATATCATGATGAAATCGCAACTCGTTTATGATGGGTTGTACATAGTCAGTGATTGTTGGGAAGAGGTGGAGCCATGTGGCAGGCTGGTTTACAAGTTTCAGCTGAATAAAATGCAGGGACAACAGAAGCTTATTAGGCGGGACACAATGAACGGATTAAGAAATTCTAACAAAGCATCATGTGGCCCTATAGTGTTAAATGATATTTCCGAAGGGAAAGAAAAGATTCCTATTCGTGTAGTCAACGCTGTTGACTGTGAGAAACCCCCACCTTTCAAGTACATTACCAAGATGATGTACCACCCTCAGCTGTGTGTCATCTCTAAACCTAGTCTTTGTGATTGCCTCAGTGGGTGTGCGGAAGATATCTCATGTTCTTGTGTCATCAAGAATAATTCTGAGGTTTCTGTAAACCGTAGTGTTTCTATTGCTGGAAAGAAGCCTATTGTTTACGAGTGTGGTTCTAGTTGCAAATGCCCCCTTGATTGCGATAATCAAAAGAGCCAAGATGGTATAAAGCTCCAATTGGAGGTCTTCAGGACTTCAGCAAAGGGTTGGGGTGTTAGATCAAGGAATTTTATCTCAGAAGGGAGGTTTATTTGTGAATATGTCGGAGAGTTGCTTCGGTACAATCAAGAGGGAAGAATTGATTTCGACAAATCAACATTTGATGCTGGAAATTCTCATGGCAGTGAAGACTCCCTCTATCCGATTTCTGAGTCAGGCTCTTCTTCCATAGATCAGGATGATACTGAAATTGTGAAGTTTGGGAATGTCGGAAGGTTCATGAGGTATAGCTGTTCTCCCAATCTATATGCCAAGTGTGTTGTCTATGATGATGAAGACAATAGCAGGCCTCACGTAATGCTGTTTGCGGCTAAGAACATAACTCCTAAGACAGAGCTGACTTTTGACTACGAGCTGTGGTGACTATGTTATACTCCCTTAGGTTAGAATATCTACGCAAGGTATTAAGTAGGTTATAATATTCATGCAAGTAGGGTTATAACAGTGTCTGTTACTTCATGTACGTAGAGAGGATCAGTCTCTAATTTCAGAATTTAGTCGAACCACGGTGGTAATTTGGACAAGGTAAACAAAAATGTGATTATGTTTTTGTGGAGTAAAGTAGTTAAAGAATCTCTTACCAGACAATATGAATATATATATAATCAGGCTGATAAATAAATAAATATTATTATATAAATTTTTATGTGAGAGTCACCCATACTGATTTTACAATATCTCCAATAGAATTTTTTATAATTTTCCACCAACGTTTTCTTTTATAGCTTTTTCCAAAACATTTTTCTGTTACGTAAAACGGCCAAAGATAATAAATTTTCATCGATATTTTATTGTGAAGAGGACAAGCTAACTAACAACATCTAATTCTTACCAGAAAGATACCATGAATGGGCGGTTACTAATAACTCTTAACTCTTTACTGGCTTTTTATATGAATGAAAAAGGTACCTAAAGCACAAATAAACGTTTTTTTTAAAAAAATTCTAAACTATACACTTGTATTTATAATATAAAGATCGCATATTAAAAAGAATAGCATGAATAAGTACTTCAAATTAGTAATTCACAATTTTATTTAGCAAAAGAAAAAGTACTTAAAATTTAAAGTACCAAGTTATCACAATATTATCCTTTTTCTCGGAAACAAATTGAGGCATATGCAAAATGATTGTGACTGCAATATGTTACTCCCTCAGTCCCCTTGCTCATTTTTTAAGATTTCATTAATATATAATTTGATAAATTATTTTTAATTTTTTATTCTTCTGAATAAAAATATAATGTTTAAATTTTTATTTAGAAAAAAAAAAATTAAAAATAAGTTATAGAGCTATACTTTATTGGAGTTTTAAAATGCGTGCTTGTAAAAAAACTGTAAAAAAAATGAGAGGAGGTATTTGTTTAATGTAAATCACACACAATAAAATGGTACGTCATTATAAAATAAAAGTGTTATTTAATAGTTCTTGCAAAAAATAAAAGTTAAAGAAACTAAATTTTAGTTATGCTTGAGAATTTCTCATCTTTTCACTAAAATTAAAGCTCTGGTTTCAAATAAAACAAATACAACTCACTTAAAAGTTCTAGTAGTATATTTGACATGAAACAAAAGAAAAACCATTAAATAATTTCCTCTATTTGTTTTGTAACATGGATATAAAATAATAATTTCGAGTTACTTTTATATTGTAATTTATTTGTGTAAAAGCAACCTAAATCTTTTTTAAAATAAAGGTCCAAAACATACACACTAGGCTTGTGTAATTTTAAAATTTATGCAAAACAGTAAGAGACAATGATTATTTTTGTGTATTAATTATAAAAATATTGGATAATCATTTAAAATCTAGTCTTAAATGAGAAAGTAAGTTACCATCTGTTAACAACATATTGAATACGAGTATTAGTTAAAAAATTAATTTTGGAGTAGAATCTGTCAACAACATGTATAATGAGTCTAGAGGATTCCATTAAAGAGGGGGGGTAAGTTGGTCACTCACTCTAGATAATTCAAATTATGTGAGTTGAGTAGTCCCACAACGGACGATATCAACAGCTCTCTCTCTCTCTCTCTCTCTCTCTCTCTCTAGTCATTCCCTCCTTATCATTTTTCAATTCTGAAACCAAGCCCTAGTTCTCATACAATTCAAGTAAGTTTTCTTCTTCTTAATTCTTCTTTCTATACATGTACATTCTTGTTTCTATATTTTTATACATTTCTACTTGATTCCTGTATTCTTCTGTTTTTAGTTAGTTTCTGATTAATTATGTGTGTGTTCTGGACTTCTTGTTGCCTAATTCCCCTGTTTTAGGGCATTTTTATTCTTCTTATCATTGTACTCTCTCTCTCTCTCTCTCTCTCTCTCTCTCTCTCTCTCTCTCTCTCTCTCTCTCTCTCTCTCTCTCTCTCTCTCTCTCTCTCTCTCTCTCTCTCTCTCTCTCTCTCTCTCTCTCTCTCTCTCTCTCTCTCTCTCTCTCTCTCTCTCTCTCTCTCTCTCTCTCTCTCTCTCTCTCTCTCTCTCTCTCTCTCTCTCTCTCTCTCTCTCTCTCTCTCCCTCTCTCTCTCTCTCTCTCTCTCTCTCTCTCTCTCTGCATTTGTATAATCTTGTTGTCATTGTACACATACTCTCTCTTTCTCCCCCCCCCCTCTCTCTGTGGTATGAGCAACTTTACTCTGGAATTGCAGGAAATATAATCTGATTGAATTTGTTGTAATGCTTAGTTTTTGGTTAATTAATCACAGACTTTGTATTTTCTAAGTTATTCACCTGCTGTTTGTGTGTGTCCCTCTTTAATTTTGAGGTTTTATATAACGGTGTTTTATGCGGAAACTTGGTATACTTTAAATCAAACAGGCACCATGGTATGCATTCACTTTAGTGTAGATAAGAGTGGAATTGAATTGTTTTTGTGTATGTTTTATGTATTCTGTGACCTGATTCTTGATGAGATTGCGTAAAATGAGTGAACTTCTATATAAAATGTGTACTTAATGATAAAAGCAAATGAGAGGTACTCCTGTATGCCAGATAAGGAAGTAACTTATAAATTCGTAAACCTTGATTTAGTAAAATGTATCTGCTGACCTGAACCCTTATGAGAATGCTTAAAAGTAAAAGAACATACATATAAATGAAGCCATATAGATAATCATAAAAAGCGCAGCACTTGGAATCAGATAAGGAAGTAAGTGAATAAAATTTAAAATTCTGAATTTTTGATTCAGTATCCTGAATTGGACAGTAATGCCAGGCATAGATTTTTCCAGGTTTTTTGGTTATCAAGTCTACAACGCAAAACTTTTAAATATACGCTTTAATTTAAATGACTGATTATGTGATACAATATATAATAGAAATTGTTACGTAAAGCATTTTTGCTGCCCCCAATAAGCTGTATATTCCGTCGCTAATCATCTAGGTAATTTGGCGAGTAAGAAATGAAAGTCCTTGAGATAGCACCTTCACATGTATAAGCTGAAAAATGTCATGGACCTCCTCTTCATTATTTACCCATGACTTTCATCAGGAAGCTAAACACCATTTATTGTACTCTATTTGTATCTTTTCATGTTACTTCACTGTTCTGTTCATGTTTTGACACAAGAAAGTGATATTACTTGTATGAGACTATGAGTCATCAGTTTGCTGATTGTGTATGTCTATCAGTTTTGAGCTATGTGCTTCATAATATTTCCTTCTTATAGGGATTAAATAACGTGTTGTACACTGGTGTAGTGTCTAACCGAATGCGGTCTTTGATCTTGCATATGATGTTGCATCCTTTTGGTGTCAGGTAGGTTGTTTCTTTTAAAGCGTCACTACATTCCAGGACTGAATTTCCAGAAGGCCGAGTCCAGCAGAGGTTGATGAGGACATTTTTGTCAGGAAATTGCTCAGGAGTGCGCAAAGAACGCTCACTTGAGCGTGGCAGTTGTGAAGGCTTAGGTATTTCGTCCAGTTCCAAGCGCCTAACAGTTGATCATGATCACCAACACAACAATCCACAGATGAAAAAAATGAAACTTGGAAGTGAGAGACGGGCCATTTCACCAATAAAGTTTCCTGGTCAATTAGCACCAACGAATTCAAAGCGCAGGTTGACAGAGCGATTGGTTTTTCATGGTAAAGAGGCTGTTAACCGTACAGAGAAGAGACCTAGAAGAAAAATTGAAATGCGGCCACCAAGACCGATTAGAGATGCTGTATTCATAAGAATGGGGCCAGATAGTTCTCCTCGGGAAATGCAGTTAAATTGTCAGAATAAGCAGGTTTCATCATTTGAATCTTGTAAAGATTCTCAACCTTCACAGATTCGAAGAGAGATTTCAGTTTCCAAGCAGACTCCTGGAAGACTAGATCCCGTTTCCTCTTCCGGATGTCAGGTTTTTAGGAGTGGAAAGTATGATGCAGATCGGAGACCCTTGGTGGAGATTATATGTGCTAATGATGAAGGTACGAAAATGGGGTTAAAGGCTGATGAAGGTGCACTAGAAGTATCAGGAAATGATTTAAGAAGCGAAGTACGTCTTGGTATTGCTGAAAGTAGAAACTTAAAAGTTACTCGATTTGACAGGTTTAAGCCGGTTACACCTGCAAGTAAGGAAAGAATGGTGGAAGATCCAGAGACTGGTATTGTTTATACATCACAAAGTAATATGGAACGACCAAAATTTAGGTGCCAACCTGCTGGTTTTAGTAGTGTTCAAGTAGCAGTTAAACATAAGGCACTGTCTCCAACACCTTATGATTCAGAAGGTCGGAAAAATGAAATCAGCAGCGCAGACAAATCAGACTATCTTGGATTTGAAGTTGACAAAGCTAAAGCTTCACAACAGAATTATGCGCGAAGAAAATCTTCCACTTGTAGTGGAAAAGTTGGCATGGTCGGATTATCTAGTGGAATACATAATTCTTCTTATGCATTCAGAGATGAAAATGATGCAAGCAATCTACCACACAACAACCAGGAAAATCGTTGCGAGAGTAAGGTTTTGAAGTTGAACAGTGCACCATACAACAACCACCAGGTAAGTCTATATTGTGATGAGGTGAGGGAAGTTCTGGGCCTGTATAAAGATACAGTAGAAAGGCTTCGACATGATGAAAAAATAAATCTAAAGGGAAAAGGAAAGAAAGGTATGCAGATATATGTTGATGCAGCAATGCAACTGAAAGAACAGAATAAATGGCTTAATATGCAAAAATGTATTGGAGCTGTCCCTGGTGTTGAAGTTGGTGCCAAGTTCCATCGAAGAGCTGAACTTGTAATTATCGGGCTACATAGCAAGTTTTTGGCTGGTATAGATTTTAAGAAGATGGATGGCACACTTTGTGCCACCAGTATTGTTGCCTCTGGTCGTTATGGTGATAAAACTGATTCCTCTGATGTCTTGATTTATGTTGGTGAAGGTGGTAGTTCTGAGAAACTTGAAGACCAGAAATTAGTGCGAGGTAACCTTGCGCTAAAGAATAGCGTAGATAAAGCTCCAGTAAGGGTTATCCGAAGCATTCAGAATGTGACAGCTCCTAATTCAATGCATGCAAATACCATGGACAAATTGAAATATTATTATGATGGGCTGTACTTTGTCAGGAAGTGGTGGCCAGAACGGGAGCATCGTGGGAATTTAGTTTTCAAGTTTCAGTTGGAAAGAATTCAGGGACAGAAGGACGTTACCAGATGGAATACCCAGAATACATCAAGGAAATCTAACAAAGCGTCACATGGTTCTGTAGTTGTTCATGATATTTCTGAAGGAACAGAAAACATGCCTATTCGCGCTGTAAATGCAATTGATTGTGAGAAGCCCCCACCTTTCAAGTACACAACTAAGATGATGTACTGCCCTCAACAGTGTGTTGTCTCAAAGCCCAGAGTTTGTGATTGCCTTAATGGGTGCACAGAAAATATCGCATGTTCTTGCATCAGAAAAAACAATTGTGAGGTTTCTGTTAATGATAGTGTTTCTGTTGTTTTCGAGTGTGGGCTTAATTGCAAATGCCCCCCAGATTGCAAAAACCGATTGACCCAACATGGAATTAAACTCCAGTTAGAGGTCTTCAAGACTTTACCAAACGGATGGGGTGTTAGATCAAGAAACTTCATCTCAAAAGGGAGGTTCATCTGCGAGTATGTTGGAGAGTTGCTTCAGTACAACCAAGAGGAGGGAAGAGTTGATTTCGACAAATCAACAATTGATCCAGGAAAGTGTAGTGATGGGGAAAACCTGAAGTTTGGCAATGTTGGAAGGTTCATCAGGCATAGCTGTTCTCCGAATTTATATGCCAAGTGTGTGCTCTTTGATCACGGAGACAAGGGAAGGCCTCATGTAATGCTGTTTGCTGCCAAGAACATACCTCCCGGGAAAGAGTTGACTTTTGACTACAAGCTGTGGTGAGTAAAGCTGGTACATTGACCAATAGTTGCTTCTTGTGAAATGGGCAAGTAGTAAATTTGAACGGGGTAAAACTGATTGATAATTGACCTTTGTCACATCCACAAATTCTTCATGTTAGACGACTGATATGGTTTGTTACTATTATTTTTATACAACTTTTATTTTTTTTCTCTATCAGACTGTAAATGGAATTTGTTGGTGATTGCAACATGTGATCAACTGAATTTTCTTTCATGGTTAAAGATTGATAGTTCTTTTTGCGTATTTTGTATGCTCAATATTTAGGTTTTCCTTTCCTCCGTATTATTTCAATATAATCTTTAAATCACCCTTTGGCTTGTTAAATTTAAATCTACCTGCAAAATCATGAGTTATCCAAACAGCGTATTAAATTTTGCATGGTATATTTAGTTGGTTCATCGATCCGAACTCTCAAGTAATAAATTTACTTGAAAGTATGATGTATAACAACTAACGCCATGCAACATGCAATACGGTCATCAAGTCTCTCAAGATGATCCTTTATTTGCAAGTGAGCTCCTCAGCAGATGTTGATGATGCTGCCAAAACTGTGAAGTTTGGGAATGTAGGAATATAGCTCTTCTCCAAACTTATATGCTAAAGTCAAAATGTGTTCTTTTAATTTATATCAGGAAGACAAGAGTAGGCTACATGTAATGATCTTTGCTATATGTTTACCTGTGGACCATTTTAGCAATCCAATGAAAGAAAAAGATAAATAATTGGCTAATATTTAGAATTAAGCAGTTGTGTATAAAACTTTGACTGAGCCTAAACCGTTAAGAGGACTTGAGGAGCGTTGTTACATTTTCATCTTCTTAGTTTCCTGCGTCGGATACTGATTCTGTAGCAACTGTCGACACTGGGATGGACAAAAATATTAGATGTCAGATAGTAGGATACTTTTACATGTTTTCTTTCCAGTTTCCACCAAGCCAAGATATCTAAATCTGCTTCTGTTCTGGGCAAAAGAGGCTCTTCTATATACAAGTCGATCTAATTCCGATATAAATAGACATCAAAATCAGACAGACTATCACTAGCAGGAATAAGAGCATCTTCATGGGTCATATAAATTCCATAGTCTTCTACCACAAAAGTCGGTGCAGGAAGCGCATTCAAGATACAATTCGAGGACACCTTCAACTACAAACTTGTCCCAAGTGTCAGCAATATTTTTCCCATAAATCTTGGAGAAAGAGAATTTCACCAGCTCCAGTTAAAATCACAGAAGCTGCCAAAATTAGATTGCAATCCTTCCAATATTCACTAAATCTTTGTTGCAAAGGTTTGGCCATACTCCTAAGAAAAGTATCCTCACTCATGGCTGCATGTGTCGATTCTAGCTGAATTTTCCACACATCATGGAAGAATATTATATATCAGGTCCTATATGTTGGAGTAATTAAAAATTAGCAGCATCAGAGAAAAGCTTCAAGTAGCTGCAAAGAATTTCCACTTGTCTCCACTCCTCCATATGACCGTGTTTCTTTGATTTATTTCACTTAAATAAACTGTTTATAGTAGTATTTTATATTTTACAATCACATAATAGATCTTTTATAAAGTGGCACCAAACTCTACAGAACCCATCAAGCATCTGAAAACCTTAACTTAGATGATTATCAATTGAAGCTCAACTTGGATGGACTGATTTGTGCTAAGCGCAAAAGACAGACACCTAAATTACCTCCAAGAATGACCCTGGAGTTTGAGAATGGCAAGAAGATCACCTGGCCTATTGAAACTATCATGCAACATCACTACATCTACTTGAGGAAGATCTACTATTGACAAGAACTTTAAGTTTAACTAAGAGATAGCTCTTGATATTTCTGAAAAAATCACTAAAGTAAGGGAAAACTTATGTGAGAGGCGAATGTCTGCAGATGATGGGATGATCAAGGTCTACATAGAGAAGAAAATTCATTTTGAGCCATTCTAAATGATGGAGGACAAATCTTGGGAATTAGGATGGAAGTGTAGTAAAAGAACAGAAGTGTGTGTGTGTTTGTGATTGTATGTGTATCAGGAAGGCTCATACAGATATGTAAAACAAAAGCAACTGATCAATTAATTACGTCCTAGTACAAAGCATAAATAAAAGAGAGCAAAACGGTACTCCTACAAACCAGGAGACTCAGCCCATGATGCAGCCCATGAAGTGAAAACAGACTCCTAAAACTACTCCATAACTTGGCATACCAAGTCAAGTACTAACGGGAAAGACTACAACCTAACAGCTTTATTAAAAACTGAAATAAACAAATAAAACTTGAGATTATTATTAACATTCCCTCCCTTAATCTCAAGCATGTTTCACCAGCTCCTGCACACCCAGTAAATTCCTCAGTTTTTCGAACTTCACCACAACTAAAGCCTTTGTTAGTCCATCTGCACGCTGCAAATCAGTCCTTACATGCTTCACAACTACTTCCCCTCGTTCAACACACTCTCTAATGAAGTGAAAACGGATATCAATATGCTTACTTCTACCATGAAACACTGGATTTTTCGCCAAATCGATTGCGGATTTGTTGTCAATATATAACACCACCGGACCAATCCTTTCACCTGTCACACTGCAGAGAACGTTTCTTAACCATATGCCCTGGCAAGCAGCTGCTGTGGCCGCCATAAACTCGGCCTCACATGATGATAAGGCTACAACCGTCTGCTTTTGTAATACCCATGACACAATGCTTTCATTTAGGTAATAAACCACACCACCAGTACTCTTTCTGTCGTCAATCACTCCACCTAGATCACTATCAGAGAAGCCAGTAATCACATTATTTCCACTACTCGAATTATAGACTAGGCCATAATGCAGAGTACCTTTGACATAACGAAGAATTCGCTTAACCATATTCAAGTGCATCGTTGTGGGTTTCTCCATGTATCTGCTAGCAACTCCAACCGAGTAAGCTATGTCTGGCCTTGTGTTCACCAAATACCTCAAGCCTCCTATCAGACTTCTGTATAGCGTTGGATCCACCAGCTGACCTCCTTCATCTTTGCTTACTTGTTCCTTGGGGTCCATAGGGAACTTCACAGAATTACACTCCCTCAGACCTGCACGTTCAAGTAACTTCAATGCATAGCTGCTTTGATTGAGTTCGATGCTACCTTTCTTCTGATCAACTTCGATTCCCAAGTAATAACTGAGTTGTCCCAAATCAGTCATTTCGAACTTCTCTTCCATTTGCTGCTTAAACCCTTTAACCTTCATTTGATTTGCACCAGTAATCAGCAAATCGTCTACATAAACTGCAACAAGCAAACAGTCCTCTCCTGTGCCCTTTGAATAAACAGCGTTTTCATAGGGGCATCTCTCAAAACCAAGCTCAATTAGGCATTTGTTTAACTTAGAGTACCAAGCTCTCGGAGCTTGTCTAAGACCATACAGTGCCTTTATCAGTTTATACACCATATGCTTGCATCCTTGTTTCTCAAATCCCTCCGGTTGAACGACATAAACATCTTCTTTTAATTCCCCATTCAGAAATGCCGTTTTAACATCCATACTCTTGTGCATACCCTTTGACGACAAGTCGGGCCTTATGTTTAGTGACATTCCCAGCTGCATCCTTTTTCAATTTAAAGATCCACTTCAAACCAATCACCTTTTGACCCACTGGAAGTTCTGCCAATTTCCATGTTCCGTTGCGCTCTATTGAATTTATTTCATTTTCCATAGCCTGTTTCCAGCATTTCTCTCCTGAAGCTTCTTTGTAGGTGGCTGGTTCCACTGTCCCCATGAGATATAGCTCCTCGTCCATAGTCACCTCTTCAGTATCGTCATACACCTCACTTATCAACCGAGACCTCTTTGGTTCAACACTATCATCATAATTATCAGCATTCAACTGTGAAACTGGTGATGTAGTGCCTTGATTCTCCTTTTCGTCATCTGTGCTCTGAGTTTCCGGGCTATTTAGTGTGTCCTCCCTTGTGGTTTCAGTAGTCTCTTCATCGTCTTCTAATGGAGTAGGAAACACTACTTCCCCTTTAGACATGCTTTGATCACTGTAAGCCTCCCAGTTCCATGCCTTTCCTTCCTCAAATGTCACGTCTTTACTTACATACACCCGTTTCTGATCAGGATCATACAGTCTATACCCTTTAGTACCTGGTTCTCGACCCAAATTTATGACAGGCAAGCTCCTGTCATCCAATTTCTTCAAACCTGGGCTAGGGACCTTCATGTGGCATAGACATCCAAACACCCTTATGTGAGCTATGTCAGGTTTTATGTTCGACCAAGCCTCATATGGAGTCATCCCTGTCAAAGACCTCGTTGGTAACCTGTTCAACACATACACGGAGTGCCTCACTGCTTCACCCCACAACATTGCAGGTAGGTGTCTCCCCTTTAGAAAACTTCTAGTCATCCCCATCACAGTTCGGTTTCTGCGCTCAACGACCCCATTTTGCTGAGGCGTGTAGGGGTTTGTATATTGTCTTCCAATTCCGTTATCTTCACAATACCTCATAAACTCTGCAGACATGAATTCGCCTCCTCTGTCCGTCCTCAGCATCTTGACCTTGCGCTCAGGCCCATATTCGACTAAGACCCTGAATCTCTTGAAAGCTCCAAACGCATCACTTTTGTTTCTCAGCAAGTACACCCACATTACTCTGCTGAAGTCGTCCACAAGAAGAAGAAAATACTTGTTTCCAGATGCTGTGTCCGGGGTTATAGGGCCACACAAGTCAGCATGAACTAACTCAAGAGTTTTACTTGCACAAAAACTCGATCGACTTGGGATACCTCTTCTAGTTTGTTTAGCCATTAAGCACCCAGTACATGTCTCCTTTGGCTGCACAATCTTAGGCATTCCCTTAGCCATATTCTCTCTGGACATTAGACTTAGAGCTTGATAATTTACATGACCCATTCGATCATGCCAAAGCCTTGAGACCTCATCGACCTTTGACAGTAGGCACTTAAAGGTACCAGACTCTATTATCAATCTATATAGGCGATTTTGCGTACGCTTTATCTTCATCAACAATTTTTCACTCTCATCATATACCCACATAAAATTACCTTTTATCATAATATTATAGCCTCTCTCTGTCAATTGGCCTATACTTATGATATTAGTACGAAGTGAGGGAATGAAAAATACCTCATGTAAAATTTGTTCTTGTCCGTCCTTGCACTTCAAAACAATAGAGCCTCTTCCCTTTATCTCAACTGTAGAACCGTCCCCGAACTTCACCTTTCCTGTGATGTTTTCATCAAGCACTTCAAACTTTTCTTTGTACCCAGACATATGATTACTTGCCCCATTATCCATATACCACAAGTTCGACTCTTTACTCTTTTCATCTTTGTCCATGATGAGCTTTGGCCTTACATTTCCTTCATTTACCATTAGCAGCTTAGGCTCATGGTTCTCTAATTTTGCTAACAGCAAAGCCGGTTCATCATCATCCACCTGAGCCAAATTCGACTCTTGTTTTTGCTCCTTAAATCGTTTTGACCTTCGACAATCTGCAGCAAAATGTCCGTACGTGCCGCATGCAAAACACCTTATGCGACTTTTATCCTTAACCTTAACAGAGGACGATTGAGCATCACCTGTTTTGTTGCGTCTTAGCCACTCCTCTTTTGTAAACAAAAGCTTTCCCTCTGAGTGCTCTCTTTTCAGCCATTCTTCTGCCGTGAGCATTAGCTTTCCTTCCTGAACCTCATTTTTGCCTCTGACTCTCTCCTCATGAGCTTTCAAAGACCCAATGGCTTCCTCAACAGTCATTGTTTCGAGATCCCCAAACTGTTCCATCGTGGAGGTGATTTGCAAAAATCTGGTTGGCATGGCTCTTAGCAATTTCTTCACGACATATGATTCTTGCATCTCTTCTCCCAGGGCTCGTATATTAGTTACGAGTCCATTGAGTTTTATGTAAAACTCATCAATTTGGTCTGAATCTTTCATACACAACGCCTCAAATTCTGACTTCAAGGTTTGTATCCTTGCATTCTTCACCTTCTCTGCTCCTTGACAGAGCGTTTTGATAGCCTCCCAGGCATCCTTTGCTATCTTCTTCTCCGACACAGAGAGCAGCACATCCTCTGGTATGGCCTGATAGATCATTGCCAGTGCAATTTTATCTATCTTCTCCTCAACCACTGCCTTTGGATCACTCGACTCGATGGCATTCCAAACACCTTGGGCTTGCATAAATACCTTCATCTTGAGAGACCATGCAGTGTAGTTTCCCCTTGCTAGCAGTGGGTAGCTTAACCCGAAAGAGCCCCCCTTTACTTTGTTCAAATCTGTTCCGGACATCGCAGTCCCGCCTGATCCCTGATGCTCTGATACCAAATGTAGTAAAAGAACAGAAGTGTGTGTGTGTTTGTGATTGTATGTGTATCAGTAAGGCTCATACAGATATGTAAAACAAAATCAACTGATCAATTAATTACGTCCTTGTACAAAGCATAAATAAAAGAGAGCAAAACGGTACTCCTACAAACCAGGAGACTCAGCCCATGATGCAGCCCATGAAGTGAAAACAGACTCCTAAAACTACTCCATAACTTGGCATACCAAGTCAAGTACTAACGGGAAAGACTACAACCTAACAGCTTTATTAAAAACTGAAATAAACAAATAAAACTTGAGATTATTATTAACAGGAAGCAGAAGACCCTTCAAGATGGAAGATATCTCAAAGGCACCCAATAATCGGCTGGAACTTCTCGTTGATCAATTAAATAGAAATGTTTTCAGAATGCTTTTCAGAGACAACTTGATGAGAACTACGAATTTTAATAGATTTTATGAAGGTTTTTATTGTCTTGCGTGTTAAAGGTGTGATGAATGAGTTACTGAATAGTTGATGTTAACAGGAGTATGTGTTTTCAGAAAGAATGACAAAAATAATCAATTTTTTGACAAAATTAACAAAAATAACCATTCTGAAAAAAGTGGCCAATTTTAGCCTTTGGGATACTCCACTGGTAGTTGGGTATCCCATATACAGGATACTCCACTAACAGTTGGGTATCCCATAAGTCAAAATTAACCTCTTTTTTAATACAAAATGAACAAAAATAAACGTGTGTTCTTAGTTTAATCGTTTCCTTGGGGGTTCAACAATTAACTTTTGGGGTTCAATAGTTCCATTTTGGGTTTTAGAAATATTCAGAACGACGAATCCATATACGGACTTAAGGTTTAGGGTTTAGGGTTTAGGGTTGTTTACAACCCTAAACCCTAGACCCTAAACCCTAATCTAACCTGATTTTAGGGTTGTTTACAACCCTAAAATCAGGTCGCCGGTCTGTTAAAAAAATCAATTTAAAATCACATCATCACTAATTGCATTACGCATTTACAGAATGCATATCTATTTATAATTATAGTAATACGCATTCATGGAATGCTTATCTAATTCATATACTCCAATGCAGAATGCGTAATTTGTTATAATAAGTCTGGATACCTTAGCGTCATATGCGTATCCAGTGAATACCCCGTTACTGAATGCGTATCCGGTGAATACCCCATTGCTGAATGCGTAATCAATCGACCATTGTTGGCCACTAATTTCAGATTGGCTATTATGGTTACTCCTTTCTGAAAATCGGCCATACTTGGCCTTCACCCGTGTTTTCATCTATTAATTTGTTAATTTACTCGCCACAAAACAAAGTCTGGGAAGAGTGTGGAGAGATGGTGGTGGGTTCAAGAAGTAGTGATTTTGGATCGTCAGCTTATCTGAAGAATGGTGGTGGAACAATTTACTTTATGTCTGATTGGAGTAAGTACATAACAAAAAACAGTCCTTTTTATTGGCCATATATTGTGAGTTATAATATCAGGAATTCTATCTCCAAATTTGTAAAAATACCTAAGCCTGCAAGAAAGGGTGTTTTGGATAATGATTATAGCTGCAAGTTTGGTGTATTCACGTTGAAGGATCCGAAAGCTGGTACGGAATCTATATGTTTAGTCAAATTAATGAAACTTGTGTTTAGTGTATGGGTTTTAACAGATATTGATTCAAACAAATGGAAGATGATTATGAAATCTAGGTCAAAGGCTATGGGATTGTATGACAATTTGAGGCCAACCATATCAGGGTTTTCAGTTATGAACGGAAACTTGTTGGTGATTGCAACCGACGATAATCAGCTTTATAAATATACTTTGACCAGTGATCGAATAAAGAGTTGTAAAGTGAAAAGAGCTGAAAAAATTGGTTGCCACCAATGTGGAAGGGAAGATGTGTGCTTTTATTCGTATTCCAACAGTCTTCGACAATGTGGACAAGGTGCAGTTCCGTTTCCACTGCAGTAAACAATGCAATCTAGTTGTAGTCTTGATTGTAGTTTTCTTTGTGTTGGCTTTGGATGGTTCTCTTGATATTAAACTCCTGTGACCCATCCATTTTTATACCGTTTTTATTTTGAAATATTCCTCTCATTTTTATACATTTCAAAAATAGTACTCCCTCTCTTTCATTCATTTCTTTATACTTTCTTTTTTGTGATGTCTCATCCAATTCTTTACATTCCAAAATTTTCCTAAAATAATAAAATTTTATAATATAAAAATCAACTACCCAAATACTTTAAATATTGGAGGGTCCCACCACTTTACTCCTTTTCTTTATTCTTCTCCATTACTTTACATATTTTCCTTAAACTCCGTGCCCAATCCAAATGATAACTATTGGGTGGGACACGAGTAACTTTTAATAATATAAAACATTATTACACCCACTACTTTTCTCAACTATCTCTATTCTATAATAATATAAAACATTATTACACCTACTACTTTTCTCCACTATCTCAAATCTATTATTAAATATTGATAGGTCCCACCACTTTACCCATTTTTCATCTAATTTTACTACTTTTTTATATTTTTTCTTGGTCTCCGTGCCCACACCCCAGTGTATAGATACCGGTGGGAGGGGTTGCGGGTCGGGTTCGGGTCGGGTTGACAGACTTGGGTCACAAATTTGACCCAACCCGAACCCGAAATTTTAATGAGTCAGAATACTCAACCCGAACCCAACCCGAAAATTTATGAGCAACCCGAACCCAACCCGAAATAATTATTATTTATTTAATAAATATAAATTATATATTATAAATAATAAATAAATTATATTTTGATCATATAAATTAATTTTAATATTATTGTATTAGAATATATATTAATTTAAATAACAAATAATACAAAAATAATATAAAATATAGATATTTTCAGAATATATTTCATTTTATATTATATAAATATTATTTCAGGTAATTTCGGGTAACCCGAAATTAACCCGAAAATGACCCGAATTTTTTGGGTCAGTTTTGGGTCAACCCGAACCCGAAAAACTCCAACCTGAATTCGTACTCTTCAGGTCGAATTCGTGTCGGGTTATCGGGTCGAGTCTGATTTTGCCACCCTAAGAGGGAGTATTAAATGTATTGCTCAAAATTTATTTTATCAACCATAATTGTAGTTTTTTGTATTTGTTAAATCTAAACAAACAACTACCATTTTTCTTTAAAGTTGGCTAGGTTGTGATGATCTCTGATGTTAAATCTATGACGAAGTTCTGCTAGATACACATAAAACATTTAGTTTGCATTTTTGTTTAAAGCCTACCGAACCTACGAGAAGTTCAACTCCAAAATATTTACACCTTTTTTTTCCTGTCTTTTCCTCTAATCATCTGGCTGAAAAAGAACAAGAAAAGGAAGAATGTGTTCAACCTAGTATTAGTTTCCAATTTTTTTATTCTTTAAAAGGAAGAGATTTTCCGGAAATAAATTAAATTTACATTGCACCCAACATGTACCTAATTACTTTT
The DNA here is from genome assembly GCA_030848705.1 of Heracleum sosnowskyi. NCBI lineage: Eukaryota > Viridiplantae > Streptophyta > Magnoliopsida > Apiales > Apiaceae > Heracleum > Heracleum sosnowskyi. Next base: position 73,494,041 of record CM061238.1, read on the forward strand.
TAATTAGTGCGACAGATTTACATATTTGGTTTGTTAACCCAAGCCATTAGAATTTTAGAAGTATAGTGAGTAGATTTTTTGTTTCTCGAATCTCCAACTGTTCCATTAATTCTTTATAACGTACTCTATTTTTTTTTTTTGACAAATAGGCGAGCAGCCGTTGACGTTTTCCTAGAATTTTACGCAGACCTCTCTAAGATAAATAGTCTTTTTGATGCAATTCCAAATGTGAAGTAAGTCTATGTAAACTCACTACTTTCTTACTTACGATATTATTTAGTGAAACTCGGGAATCCTCCCTTTTTAAGAGCTAGGAGTCTTCTCTCGCCAATCTCGGTCAATTACATAGACCCTTTCTTCTTGTGGGTCATTAGTGACATTAATTTTAAAATTCGTATCAGATCATTTGTTCAAGAGAAAGATTCTTTCAAGTAGAAGATCAATCAAAAAAAGCGATAGTAATTAATCAAAGGTTCAATTGATCACCACGCCTATATTGTAAATATGCAGTTACGAAATAATTCGGGAATTAGACCTAACATGATTCTAAATATAAAAACTTCAATTATTGCAATTTATTTGGAAGGAGAAAATGGAGGTAATATCTATACCTAAATATTAACTAAGTCTAAATTTATGCAAGACGCACACAGTGAACATGCCAGAGTAGTCCTGACGTTGAAGTGAGGTAGAGAGGTTTTTGGAAGTTGAAGATTATAACGAGCTCGTGGAAGAGGAAGACAATGCACAAGATAACTAGAATGGGCTATGGAAATCATTCATATAAAAAAATTTATGCAACAAATTATTTTTCAAAGAGATATTTAACACAAACATAATCTGATTTAAAGAACTTGTTTAGTTTAGATAAAATTATAATTTATATAAATTTGTGATGTATCTGCTTTTAAATGAAAAAAAATTAACAAATATAATTTTTCAAATTAAATCTTCCAAATTTTAATTTAATTGTGATCTTGTATATATCTTTCACTATGGAATAAATTACTCATATAATTTTTACAATAGTTCAATAAAATATTAAATTACTTTCATAAAAATTGTTTCTAAAACCTCCTCATTTTCAACAAAAAATATTCTTTTAGTTTTCGATATCATAATGATTGCAAGCATCCGACTTATATTTAAAGTAGTACTCTTGCAGCCAGCTTTGTAAATAACTAGTTTACTAAGCCGCGCTTCGCAGCGGCTTTATAATAATATCTCTAAATTTTCTCAAAAAATATTCTACAAAATACGTTTTTAAATAAAATAATATTTCTAATATAAAATTAAGTTTTGTTTTGAATTATATATATATATATATATATAAAGTCCTGCTCAAATACAAACCTGCTTAAAATAAAAACTAAAAACTAAGGCCCAGCCCAAATAAAATGTAAGTAGTTCTGAGATTAAAACAAAAAGCCCAGCCCATCAAAACAAACAAAAGGAAGATTTCAAAAAAAAGGGTAAACTATACTTACACTCATACACACAAAACGGTTACATCAAAAAACGTGCTTTACTGTCGCACAAACCATTATCACCGAATATTACCATCAAAATTACTAAATATTCGTCAAATTTCTCCACGATTAGAGCTTGAACACATCAACATTCAACTAATTGATAAGAATCGGAGCAGAAACACGATTGTTTGAAGATTTTGAAGTTGATCTAGTACAAAAATCACTAAAACTCTACCAAGAGGTACATTACTCTGAATTCGTAGTTAGAATCGATGATATTGTTATATATTGTTACATATAAATGTATATTCAGTGATGCATGTTACTATATTTTGTGATTTTTAGGTTTTCGAAGTGATAAATGTGTGAAACTTACAAAGATCTGTTCATATGTTCTTGAAACAGCTATTAATTAAAGTTATATCACTGTTGAAGCAAAAAAAAATGGATAAAAGTACAGGAGGTATGTAAAATTAGGTATTTAGACTATTTTTGATGATTTTAAAAAATTATTCATGTTTTAAGAGTAGATTATGTGTTTTTAAATGATTAATTATTGTTATGTAATGTTTTAACAACAGATTGTTGTGATAATGATGTATAGATTATGTTTTAACAGTAGATATATGTTTTTGAATGAGTAATTATTGATATTATGTGTTTTTGAATGATTATGTTTCGTTAATTTCACTAGATTCTTAATTTCAATAGATTTTTTGTTCTTATATGATTTTTTGTTTTAACAGCAAGTTGATGTGATAATGATGTATAGATTATGTTTTAACAGTAGATATGTGTTTTTGAATGAGTAATTATTGATATTATGTGTTTTTGAATGATTATGTTTCGTTAATTTCACTAGATTCTTAATTTCAATAGATTTTTTGTTCTTAAAGTGTGAACAGTGAGTAAGCCCTTCGTTAACCAGGACAAAAGTAAAGGTTGATTGGTATGATGGGTTTGAATAATTTCTACTGCGCGTTTGTGCATTTGCAAGTGTCAGTTTATCTTGTTTGAATATATAGGTGTCACTTAGTCTGTGAACCCTTGGAACATATATTCACAAAGTTTTATATTATAAAGCTTTACTAATTATCTATAAATTTGATGCAAGTTGTCTCTATACTGTTACGTGATATAATAGCCTTGTACTCAAAATCCAAATCTCATAACACAACCCAAATCCGGTCCATATGACTTCTTTTTTAAAATACTATTCCTTTTAAGCTAAATATTAAAATTTATAATAGTCTACTATGTTAGAAATGAATACCACTAGAAACTAGACAGAGGGGGGGTGAATGGATAGTTTGATATATTTTTCGATCTTGAATAACTAAGTAAACAACTGTATGTGATTATGATATGTAATATGCAGAAAGTAAATAACACACACAATCACTTTAATCTACTTTGTATAAGCAAATTAAATACTACAGCTTTCCAGGAAATTCACAATCGAATTTCTGGCTTCTAAACAAGAACAGTTTGAACTTGTTTGCTTACAGAGAAAAGAGCTTTGCAAATGACTATGTGTATCTCTCTTACAGCTTACAGTTGTGTGTGCACGATATATATTCACCTATACAAACTAGGCACACACAATATTACACAGCTACCCCTTCTGAAAGTCCAACTTGTCCTGCCATAAGAAGTTCACTGTGTCAGGAAGGACCACCTGCTTTTCGGAGTCTTTCCCGTTTCTGTAGCTGCTTGTCTCTTATCTTTCTCTCCAAGTTTAGCTGTAGATTTGCCATCTGTTCTTTGGACCACCTTGCCAGAACAAATGCTTCAGTATTTGTCTCCTTTGATTCTTGGTTCTGTACCTTGATTTGTCTTGTTATAAACGGCTAAGTGTTGATATCGTGAACTCCACTTTATCACTGACTTCGCGATCTCCCTTGTGAGGACTACGCGATATAGCCTTTGAAGACTTTGCGACATAGGTCATTTGACGACTATGCGACATAGGTCATTTGACGACTATGCGACATAGGTCATTTGATGACTATGCGACATAGGTCATTTGATGACTATGCGACATAGTGCTTCTGAGGACTTCACGATCTAGGCTCCTTTGACTTTGCTGACTTCAACACTTCACGACATGTGTCTTGAGGACTTCTCGACATAGTACAAAATGGACTATGCGATATAGTACTTCACGACATGGATATTGGTGACTTCACGACATAGCTTTCTTTTGACTTTGCTATATAATGCCTTAGACAAATTCCTGCAACTTATTTCTTCATGGCCTTATTCAACTCTATCCTGCTGCATGAACACTTCTGAACTTCTACCAGGATAATTATTCAATGGCCTATATACATTCTAGATGCAAGAAACTTTACTAAGCTCATTATAAATCTGAGCATACATGATAAAGCTATTGTTCATGAAAACAAGACAAGTACATTTAGAGACCTATACTCTATCCCAGTGATAGAAATCACTAGGTCATGTAGTGTGACATAGTCACATAGTGTAGGCTTGTTAATAGTGGTATTCAGACATGTCTTGAGCCTAACAATCTCCCCCAAATTGTGAGTAAGATCCTTAGGCACAATTTCATGTCTGATAACAAGCCTAACTTACATAAAAGGAAATTTTAGTAACAGAAAGAACAATTCATGAACCTTGAGATCAGAAATTTGATTACATAGAAAAATTGAAAGCTTACAGATTACTTTTGTTGCTCGGCAGCTTCAGCTTCCAATTGCTTCTCTAGCAAATCATCATATATCTTCTTTTTCCTTATTTCTTCTTTTCTCTTCATGTCTATGATGGCTTCTTGAAGTTCTTCTCTTGCAATCAGTTCTTCAATGAGAGGTGAGCCTTCCAAGTCATCAATTGCAGCCTTGAGTGCACTTTCTACATATGAGTCCAGAAACTCCATCCTTATTTTGCTTTGACCTCCATGTGAGTTTTTGTACTCCACAATGTAAGGATTTTGTTTGACCCTGCACATCCCTTTCTGCCTTAGCTCCTTAGCCCTCTCCTCCATCTCAGCCATTTCTTTCTCTTTCTGTATGTTTTTCTTTTCATTCTCTTTCCTCGTGTTTTCTTCATAATCAGCATGCAACTTCAAGTACCTGGCAATATCTATCTTCCATGTCCTTTCATCTTTTTCTTCAAAATTCAGTAAGGCATTTATCCTTTCAAGCTCATACTTATAGAAATATTGCCAGCTTCCTTGCTTCATTTTCCTTTCTCTTCCATCAGTGTACTTGATATCTAGATGATCCAACTTCACTTTGACTTCAAAGATCCTTTGAGCCCTCAAAAATGCTAGGGCATCTTCATCATAGTCCTCATCTAGTGGAAGCACATTGATGCCAATAACATTTGTGAGTTTTCCAGTCTTCTTTGTTATCCTTATCCTTTTGGGTACACTCTTGATCTTCAAATGCTTCACAAGAGATACCTTTCTTGAACAAGGAGAATTAGTCTTCAGTGCCACATCACTTGGAATTAGCTTCATTCCTTTCCCCTTCATCCACTGTAACACTCCACTAGCTGTGACTTTGTGGAAGTGTTTTCTTGAGATTATTTTAGTGGCTTCATCTTTCATCTGTGGTAATTCAGGTTCAGAAGTCATGGATAATGATTTTGGAGGATCATTGCTAACAGTACCCACCCTAGACTTAGAGTCTTGTGTTGTGGTTAAAGTACTACTAGCAATGTCCTTGACTTGCTGAATTCCACTCCTAGTTCTCTTCACAGTCTCCTTTGCCCCCTTTGTGTCATCACCAGCATCTTTAGATTTCTTGGAAGATTTGCTCCTGCTGCTGTCACTTGTTCCATCCTTATTACTCCTTAAATGAGATCTCCTCCTGTAGGTTTTCTCCTCATCATCATCCTCCCCATCCTTCTTCATGTTCTTTTCTTTGATAGATTCAGGCAAAACACCATGAATCAGAAAAGATTGTAGAATGTTAATCATATCTAATTCCTCTGCTGTCTTGACTCCTTTCTTTGCTCTCAGCATTTGCAGCACTTGATTGATCTTTGAGTTATTCTTCATTTGCAGATCTTTGGGAATGACTAGTTGGTCAATACTTCTGACTTTGGATAGACTTTGAAAAATTACTGTCCTTGGCTTGGGTATGACCTCAGGCAGTCTTTGATTTTGGTTCAACTCCAAGTCATTATAAAGACTTTCATTGTTAGCCCCACTCCTTTCAATCAACTCCAGAATTATTGACACTTCAGTAAACCTCAGTTTCTCTAGAGTTTGAAATGCTAAGTGCCACAAGCAGTTGTCCTTGCACACCATGATTATTTCTCTCAGATAAACATCCCTGATTTTCTTTACTGCAACTGTGAAGTACTTGATACTTTCCCTGAGCTTCTTTCTGTACACTTGTGCATCTCCTTGAGCATTCTTGTAGGTGGCTTTCAGAAACTCCAGGAATGCCTCATCATGATAGATGTTAGAGTTTGCCACTTCCTGTAGCTTGGCCTCAGTGATAAGTGTAGCTTGGGTAGGTTTAGCAATTGGAGTAGGTATAGCAGGTTGAGAGGTTGAGATGTCTTTAGGCATTGTGGATGGATAGAATGTTGTGGTGACTGTGCTTTTCTGACCTTGTGCATTGATGACCTCTACAGGGGGAAGATTGATTGGCTTTATTGTCTCTTCAATGAGCTTGCCCTTAAGTTTTGACTGCTTGGTAGGTGCTCTCCCTGTCTTTTTCACATTGACCTCCTTTCCTTTCTCCCCCTTAGGCTTGGGATCAGACAAGAGGTCTTGAGTTTCCCCAGGAATAGGCAGGTTCATAGATCTCATCATTGAGGTCATCATTTGTTGCTGCACCAGCAAAATGTTTGATGTGTTGGTGCCTTGATCATCTAGTTTGTCATTGAGTTGGCTTAGAGATGTAGAGAGCATTCTGTTTTCATCCTTGAGAGAGGCCACTTCTCTTTCTAAGCCATCCACCTTGGAGAATAATTGTTGAGACCTAAATGAGTTGAGGGATTGATCTTTGACCCTGGCAAAGTCATATTTGGAGATGTCTGACAGAGGGACTTCATCCACCAGCTTATCACCATACTGGTTTTTCCACATGACATTCAACATAGCATTGGTGGTGATGGTAGATTTTGCTTGATTTTCCAGTGTAGAAGCCAGTTTCTTGATGTTGTCTGTGACCATGGCAAGAGTCACATCCATCATGGACACATTGGTGGAGGTTTTCTGGACTTCTTTGAGGATACCATCCACCTTGGGAAAATCAGAGAGATAAGAGTTTCTGAGCTTAGTGAGGGATCTGTCTGTCTCCTCCTGAATTGAAGAAATCTCTGATTGAAGCCCTTTCCCAAGATAATGCAGAGCCTTCAACTGGTTCTTGTACACATCATTCACAGCTTCATATATGGCAACAGGAGAAAGATCCTTAGCATTTGAGCCCAGAGAGGTGAGGTATTCTTCTCTCACAAAAGCCAGGGCATCCTTGAGCTTGAGAGTCCTCTTAGCATCCAACCAGGCATCCACATTCCCCTCTGGTTCAGCTGTATCCACAATCTTCTCCTGTTGAGCTTCAACATCCTCCTTATGGCATAGCAGGATAGCTTCATAATCAGCATTTGGAAGGTTGGAGGTGAGGAGATGTTGAGCTATCTTTGAGAACTCATCAATCTGTGCCACATGGAGATCTTGTATGGCTTCTTCAGACATTTTGGAAGGCACAGATGATGATCCTGAAGGCCTGTCATGGTGCACAGGCTTCAGCCATTCTGACATTGTGGCCTGAGCCAAGTAAGAGCTAGTGCTAAGCACTTCATGAGATGTGTGAGTTTGAGTCTCCTCCAGTCTTGGAATGGCTGTAGGGTCTGATGTTGTCTCCATTGAAATGGGATGTGTTACAACATCAGCCCTATTTGTCTGTGAAGACATTTCCACATCCCTAAGGATGGGAGAATTAGGCACAGAGTCTCCAGTGAAAACTGGTGAATCCTCCATGTTTGTGTTGGTGTCATTAGGATATGCCCCAGCATGCATTCCCTGACCAACTGAATGTGGGTCCTGAGTGGTGAGCACAGTGTCAAGCACCATGTCACTTGAAGTTGGCTCAATCACAGGGCTGGATTGTGATTGATCAAGGGCAAGATTGTCATGAGAATGACTCTCTTGTTCAGAAGAAATTTTAGTGGAAGAATCTGAGAGAGAAGTGGGGTTCAGATTAGATTTTGGCAACTCCCCCTGAGAAATAGGAGGAGTTTCAACATTGATGTGCTCTCCACTTAGTGTTTGATCACCCTTATCACTCCTAGGGTCAAGAGTGAGGTCTTGACCCTGTGCAGACTCATTACAACTTGCAGTGGGGAGGCTGTTCTTTTCAATGCCCATGACCTGTTGAGAGGCCATAGACAGTAGCAGGTGTACCCCTTTTTCCACATCTGAATCCTGTTGGGAGGATTCAGTGGTAGCTGTAGATTTTGACTTCTTCTTTGGTCTGGTGAGAGGTGACTCAGGAATCTCACTTGCTAGCTCTACAGATTCATGGATAATAGCTAGGGTTCTCTTCTTCTTCTTTTTAGGAACATCAACCTTTTGAGAGATTGATGCACTTGGCTGACTAGACTCTACAGTGGTGTTTACAGTGGGGTTGCTGGATGGGATAGGGAGGCTTGGGTTAGACTGTGAAGCTCCTTCAGTCTCAGCCTCCCCTGTCCAGGAAAGAGCATGGTATATGGGCTTATCAAGTGGATAAGACTCGAATGTGTCCTGCATATGCTTGGTCACACTCAAGATCACATCCACCTGATTCCTTGTGTCCAATGAACCAAACAGAATCTTGGACATGGACTTGGAATAAGCCATCTTTGATTTATCAATACCCTCCAAGTCATGGACATTAGCATCAAGATAATTTAAAATAACTTGAAGAAAGCGAGGGTAAAAGATGTCATTACCTCTTCCACGGATTGTCCTCCCTAGCCTTTGAGCCAATTCCTTGAGGATTATTGCTCCAACATTAATTTCCTGATTGTAGGCTAGGGAATAGGCCAGCTTCACAGCAATGTGACTGATATGGTCCCATCATGTCTTTCTGCAAAGGAACACCTTCTGGAGTGCATCAAATAGAAATGACCACTCCCTTCTTACAAATTTCTTGTTCAGCTTTCCAGTATCAATCTCATCTGCATACCGAATGAGGGTCATGAAGTCTACAATTTGAGCATCTGTAGCTTCTTGGTCATGACCCTCCACCTTGAACCCTAAAGCTTCATTTATCTCCTTCTCCCCAAACTGGAAGTGTTTGCCTCCAATTGAACAAGCTATCTCCTGGAACGAAGTTCCATCTTCCCTGGCCATTGTAGAAACCAACGCCGTTCGCCAAAATCCTTCCAATACATCAACATACAACGTGGGGTTCAAGGTTAGGGCTTGGCTGAGGTAGGAATCATTCAGGAACCGTACAAAACACTTGTACCTGGGTTTAGCCTCAGCCTCAGAGGGAATGGTGAGAAGATTTGTTTCTTTGGGAATGGTTAAAGGAATAGAGGATGATACTGTTTGAGATTTGGGTGCCATTTCAAGAGAGAGAGTAAGAAAGAGAGTAGAGAATTTGTGCTTAGGTTAGAAAGTTTGAGAGCAATAGACAAGATGAAAAGTTGCAAACGGTTAGAAAAAGGTATTTATATGATAGAGACACTGCGATATGGAGTTATGAATGTGTACAGTCTATATGTATGTCGCGAAGTCAAAAATGGCCTGTACCGCAAAGTCTTGCAAAGTATATCGCATAGTCTCAACAATGAACTATGTCGCAAAGTCTTCAAAATGAAAGGATCGGGGAGACTTTGCGATATAGTAGAAATACCCTGTCTAAAGCTCTCTTTTAGGAATTTTAAGCAATTTGTCAGACTTTTATCAAATTTTGAAATAAAATTAATTTAAATCAAAATTCTGTCAACTATGGAGACTTGTCGATATAGTTATACTAAGTCGCGAAGTCATAGAATTAACTATGTCGCAAACTCATGAAATGAACTATGTCGCGAAGTCTCACAATCTCAACAGTTTGCGATATAAGTCTGTTTAATTTGAACTATGTCGTGAACTCTGAAAATCATCTATATCGAGATGTCTCAAAAGCTCACAACTCCACTCACAAATATGATTTTGAAAAATATGCAGTAAAATACTGAAATATTTATAAATCATATCTCAGCTAATTTTCACTCCAAACAAATAGATCATTTAAATACAGTGAAAATTTACTGCTGCAACAATTAACCAGCATATTTACTTAGAACAACTGAATGAAGGATTGAGCATTCCAATTTCACTCACAAGTCTGTTGAAGACTGCTTCATTCAGAGGTTTAGTAAATATGTCAGCTAATTGTTTCTCAGTTGGAACATAAGAGACTTCTATGGTACCATTTGCAGCATGTTCCCTAATGAAATGGTACCTGATCTCAATGTGCTTTGTAGTAGAATGATTAACAGGATTGGCAACAATGGATATTGCACTAGTATTATCACACATCAGAGGAATGTGTTCTAACACTAGTCCATAATCCATGAGTTGATTTCTAATCCAAAGCAATTGAGCACAGCAACTTCCAGCAGCAATGTATTCAGCCTCAGCTGTGGATGTTGCTGTGGATTGTTGTTTCTTACTAAACCAGGACACTAACCTTTGACCTAGGAATTGACAGCTTCCAGAGGTGCTCTTCCTGTCAATTCTGCATCCAGCATAATCAGAATCTGTGTAACCAACCAGGTTGAACCCAGTGCCCTTTGGATACCATAGCCCAAGATTAGGAGTCCCCTTCAGATATTTGAAAATCCTTTTGATGGCCATCATGTGAGATTCCTTGGGATCAGACTGGAACCTTGCACAAAGGCATGTGGCAAACATGATGTCTGGCCTGCTAGCTGTGAGATAGAGCAGGGATCCAACCATTCCTCTATAGACCTTGATATCAACTCTCTTGCCTTTCTTGTCTTCATCCAGCTTGATTGCAGTAGACATAGGAGTTTTAGCTGGGGATGACTCTTCTAAACCATATTTCTTTAAAAGATCCTTGACATACTTAGATTGGTTTATAAAGATGCCATCCTCCCTTTGATGTACTTGCAGGCCTAGGAAGTAGGTTAACTCTCCCATCATACTCATCTCATATTTGCTTTGCATCAACTTAGAGAATCTTTCACAGAGTTTTTCATTTGAAGAGCCAAAGATGATATCATCCACATAGATTTGAACAAGAATGATATCATTTCCATGCTTCTTGAAGAATAGGGTTTTGTCAATTGTACCCCTGGTAAATTGATGCTCAAGAAGGAATTGAGATAGAGTTTCATACCAGGCTCTTGGTGCCTGTTTGAGTCCATAGAGTGCCTTGAGCAGTCTATACACAAAGTTTGGGAAGTCTTCACTTTCAAAGCCAGGTGGTTGAGACACATAGACTTCTTCAGCAATATCACCATTAAGAAATGCACTTTTCACATCCATTTGATACACCTTAAAATCTGAGTGAGCTGCAAAAGCCAGGAAGATTCTTATGGCTTCCAGTCTAGCTACAGGTGCAAATGTCTCATCATAGTCAATGCCTTCTTGCTGACTATATCCTTTGGCAACCAGCCTTGCTTTGTTTCTAACTACCACTCCTTCTTCATCCATCTTGTTTCTGAACACCCATTTGGTGTCAATAACATTCTTTCCTTTTGGAGGTGGCACTAGTTCCCATACTTTGTTTTTCTCAAATTGATTCAACTCTTCTTGCATGGCAACAATCCAATCAGAATTCTTCAAAGCTTCTTCAATTAATTTAGGTTCCTCTTGTGACAGAAAGCAGCTATACAGACAAGTATTTAATGTTGCCCTTCTTGTTCTAACTCCCTCACTAGGATCTCCAATGATTTGATCCCTAGTGTGGGCTCTGTCCCATTTCCTTGTGTGCCCCTGTTCATTTCCTTGATCTGTTCCAATCTCATTTTGGTTGACAGTTGCATTCTCTTCTTCTCCCCCTGTGTTTGTGAATCCTTGCACAGGTGTTTGAAGAAGATTGTCAACTTCAAGAATTTCATTTTCTAGAACAGTTTGAACAGGGGGTTCATCTTCACTTTCAGAATCCTCAAGATAACCTTGATTCTCAAATCTCAGTAACACACTGTCTTGATCACTTGTTTTTAGTCCTGGAGTTTTCTTGTCATCAAAGGTAACATCCATGCTTTCCATGACTTTGTGTTGCTCAGGTACAAACACTCTGTATGCTGTCCTTTCCAGAGAGTATCCAATGAAGATACCTTCAAATGCCTTAGCATCAAATTTTCCAACATGCTCAGAGGTATCTTTCATCACAAAGCACTTGCTTCCAAACACATGCAGGTGCTTGAAGGATGCTCTTTTTCCAGTCATTAATGAGTAAGGAGTTTTGCCAGACTTCTTATTGATTAATGTTCTATTTTGCACATAGCATGCTGTGTTAACAGCATCAGCCCAAAAGCTAGTGGGTAGCTTTGCATCCAGCAGCATTGTCCTTGCAGCTTCAATGAGAGTTCTATTCTTTCTCTCAACTACTCCATTTTGTTGAGGTGTTCTAGGAGCTGAGAATTGTTGAGAAATTCCTTTATCTTTGCAAAACTCATACAATGTTGAATTTCTGAACTCAGTCCCATTATCACTTCTCAAAGCAACTACAGAGGTACCAGTGCTTTGTGCTTCTTTATCAACTCTCTTGATATGCTCTATTATGACTTGGGGTGCTTCATCCTTGGAGAATAGGAATTCCACCCAAGTATATCTTGAATAGTCATCAACCATCACTAGAGCATATTTCTTTTTGGAAAGGGACATTACATTCACAGGGCCAAATAAGTCCATGTGAATTAGTTGCAGAGGTTTTGAGTTTGTATTGAGCAACTTGTTCTTGTGACTTGATCTTTTAATCTTCCCTTTCTGACAAGCTTCACATGCTCCATCTTGCACAAACTCCAAGGCAGGCAAATCCCTGATGAGTTCTCTCTTGGTTAGAGAGTTCATTGCCTGAACATTCAAGTGAGACAGTTTCTTGTGCCACAGCCAGAATTCCTCATTTGTGGCTTTTGTGTAGAAACAACAAATTTCTCCCTTATCTGCGGCCTTGAGATTAGCTACAAACAAGCTTCCTTTCTTCACACCAGTTAGAACAACTTCACCACTTTCCCTTTTTGAGATTGAACAAAGGTCTTCATCAAATTCCACTTTGAAGCCTCTGTTGGTAAACTGTCCAATACTCAAGAGATTATGCTTCAGTCCTTCAACAAATGCTACATCTTCAATAATGACATTTCCTGATTTAACATTGCCATATCCCATTGTATAACCAATGTTGTCATTTCCAAAGGTTACTGATGGGCCAGCTTTTTCCTCAAAATGTGATAGCAGGGCTATATCACCAGTCATGTGACTTGAGCATCCACTGTCCAAGATCCATATGACTCTTTTATTCCTGTTGCCCTGCATTCACAAAGTGACTAAGTTGTTTTTGGTACCCACACTTGGTAGGGTCCAGATGATTTAGAAACATTTTGATTAATAATTCTTCTGTCATAAAATGCATTTCTCATAGTAGGAGACTTCATTTTTCCTGTGGCTTTGGAGTTTACACTCTTAGGCTCACATGAAGTTTTCACCCTCGCAACCCTGATTGGGGACCCTGTCCTATGAGAATGTATGTGTGTGTGTGATTCACCAGATTGTGCAGAATCAAGTTTATGTTTAAGAGATAAACAGTTAGCAATCACAGTCACATAGCATGTCATGCAGTTTGACTTACCACAGAAAGAATCATGACCAGAATTTATGCTAGCAGAAAGGTTACTTAGGTTGTCAACTTCAACAATTTCAGGCTTACTACACTTATGAGTCAAATGATTAACAGATAGGCATTTTTGACATTGTTTCCTGGGAGCATTTGGCACATAAGCATAGTTGTTTCCTTTGTTAACACCAACTTTACCATTTCTGTTTTGTTTCCTTTTCTTAACAACTTCTTTCTTTGCTTTAGGACTCTTGACAAGATTGTCTTTGGTCTCTTTCTGATTGACAAGTTCAGGAAAGGAAGAAGTGTTCTTAGCAGCCTCATCTTCTTCAAGTAGTTGTTGCTTGATGATCAGTAGTTCCTCATCAAACTCAACAACACTCTTCTTGAAGATGGGCTGTTCAACACTTGACAGTATGGTTGGGGCATTTTTGTTTGTAAAAGTTTCTTTTCCTTTGCCCTTGACTTTCTTCCTTCCCTTGTCATTATCATAGTCAAAACCAACTCCAACCTTGCAGTCTGCAGTGTGTTCCTTGTGGTAGGTTTGAATAAGTTCAGAGGAGTTTTTGAAGCTTCTAAGTTTCAGTTCAGTTTCAGCAACTTGTTCTCTAAGAGCATTCTCTATCTGCTCAGCACAAATCACTTTGTTTTTAAGATACTCAACCTCCTTTTTCAAACCATCCAGGTTCACAACCATTAACTCAAGTTGCTCATTCTTTTCTGTAAGCTCAACATTCTTAGCAGTTAGTCTGTCAATTTCTTCATTAGCTACTAACATGCTAGTATGAATATTAAACATCTCAGTGCTCATATCTTCAACAGTTTGCTTATATTGAAGGGGAGTCATATCAAGAGAAGTAAGAATAGGTACCTGACTTGAATCACCTTCATCAGAGAATGCCATCAAGGCATAGTTTGAGTACTCTTGTTCTTCTTCTTCATCAGAGTCATCCCAGCATTTTCCCTCAGCAATAAAAGCTTTGCCCTGTTGTTTCTTGAGTAGAGCCTCATACTTAGCTTCAAGCTCTAAGTATGCTTTGTCCTTCTTGACTTGTTTAGGCTTTTTGCACTCAGTGGCAAAATGCCCAAGTTCATTGCAGTTATAGCACCTTATTTTGGTCCTATCCACACTTCCTGTCTTGTATCCACCTTTAGCAGCACCAGCAATCCCTTTTCCTTTATTGAAGGTGTTTGAGCCACTAGATCCACCAGTGTTTCCATTATTGAACTTGGACCTAAATGGCTGCTTTCTTTTAAACCTTATGTTAGGATACCTCCTAGCCATATAAGCAAAAGATTTGTTTTCCATTTTGTCCAGCTCATCTATACTGTAGAACTCATCCTCTTCAGGTAAATCATACACAACCTGAGTTTCATCACCAGTGTCTTCAACTTCCAGTTCCTCAATCTTGACCTGACTGATTTTAAGAGAGTCCATTCTTTGACTTAGGTTGTCAGCAATAAGTGCACAGGAGGTATTAGCCACTAACCCTTGCTTTGCTTGAATAGATCTCTTTTGAAACAGCTCTAACTCATATGTCTTTAAAACACCATACAACACATCAAAACCAATCTTTGTCAGATCTCTTTCTTTAAGGGAAGAGATTCTTGGTTCCAAGTGATCTGGCAGAGTTAGTAGAAACTTCATATTGAGCTCTTCTGTTTCATAGTGTTTGTCATAGAGTTTGAGCTCGTTTATCAGCTTGTTGAATCTTTCAAACACTTCTGTGATTCCCTCTTTTGGCTGAGCCATGAAGGCTTCATATTGTGAAACAAGAATCTGCTTCTTGTTCTTTCTTACTTCAGTAGTTCCTTCACAGAGCACTTCTATAAGATCCCACATCTTCTTGGCACTAGTACAATGAGCAACAGTGCCATACATGTTGAAGTCCATAGATTCACAAATGATAAGTTGAAGATGTCCATCCAATGCTACTTTATCCTTTTCAGGATCAGTGTATTTTAAGGGATCTTTGGGCACATGTTTTGCTGGTACAATCTCAGTGCCAATGGTTGTTTCACCAATCTCGATCATTGGAATGAAGGGACCATGCTTTAGAATATCTAAATACATGGGGTTAGAAGCTTTGATGAAAAGCAACATCTTCTTCTTCCATAAACTGTAGTGCTCCTTGTTAAAGGGAGGAATCTTGATACTGCTTAGTTTCTGTGAACTCATCCTTGATCTTTTCTTGTTTGTACGTTAACAGCCTACGCTTTGATACCACTTGTTAGAAATGAATACCACTAGAAACTAGACAGAGGGGGGGTGAATGGATAGTTTGATATATTTTTCGATCTTGAATAACTAAGTAAACAACTGTATGTGATTATGATATGTAATATGCAGAAAGTAAATAACACACACAATCACTTTAATCTACTTTGTATAAGCAAATTAAATACTACAGCTTTCCAGGAAATTCACAATCGAATTTCTGGCTTCTAAACAAGAACAGTTTGAACTTGTTTGCTTACAGAGAAAAGAGCTTTGCAAATGACTATGTGTATCTCTCTTACAGCTTACAGTTGTGTGTGCACGATATATATTCACCTATACAAACTAGGCACACACAATATTACACAGCTACCCCTTCTGAAAGTCCAACTTGTCCTGCCATAAGAAGTTCACTGTGTCAGGAAGGACCACCTGCTTTTCGGAGTCTTTCCCGTTTCTGTAGCTGCTTGTCTCTTATCTTTCTCTCCAAGTTTAGCTGTAGATTTGCCATCTGTTCTTTGGACCACCTTGCCAGAACAAATGCTTCAGTATTTGTCTCCTTTGATTCTTGGTTCTGTACCTTGATTTGTCTTGTTATAAACGGCTAAGTGTTGATATCGTGAACTCCACTTTATCACTGACTTCGCGATCTCCCTTGTGAGGACTACGCGATATAGCCTTTGAAGACTTTGCGACATAGGTCATTTGACGACTATGCGACATAGGTCATTTGACGACTATGCGACATAGGTCATTTGATGACTATGCGACATAGGTCATTTGATGACTATGCGACATAGTGCTTCTGAGGACTTCACGATCTAGGCTCCTTTGACTTTGCTGACTTCAACACTTCACGACATGTGTCTTGAGGACTTCTCGACATAGTACAAAATGGACTATGCGATATAGTACTTCACGACATGGATATTGGTGACTTCACGACATAGCTTTCTTTTGACTTTGCTATATAATGCCTTAGACAAATTCCTGCAACTTATTTCTTCATGGCCTTATTCAACTCTATCCTGCTGCATGAACACTTCTGAACTTCTACCAGGATAATTATTCAATGGCCTATATACATTCTAGATGCAAGAAACTTTACTAAGCTCATTATAAATCTGAGCATACATGATAAAGCTATTGTTCATGAAAACAAGACAAGTACATTTAGAGACCTATACTCTATCCCAGTGATAGAAATCACTAGGTCATGTAGTGTGACATAGTCACATAGTGTAGGCTTGTTAATAGTGGTATTCAGACATGTCTTGAGCCTAACATACTATTTTACTAATGTTTTTAGTGATATGTACATGTTGATCTGTCTTTCTTTTCCATTTTCTGTTTTTTGTTTTTGCTGCAGGTTCATCGTGTGGAGGTTCAGGTTGATCTTTTCTGGCTCCCTGTTCATGTCAAAAAAATTACCAAGTGATTAGTTATATGGTAATTTTTCTAATGTATAGAAATTAATGATGCAATATATATCATTAATTTCTGAAAGGGCCTCTGATAGGTGGCTTGTCCGCGTGTCTCTTGGCACCCAGCTCATACAGTAACTGACCAGCTGTTACATAATTTATTCCCCCATATATCTTGGTTTTTCTTAATGGTTTTATTCTCTGTTTTGTGATTGTTCATAGTAATTAGAATATATAGGTAATCAGGAGATTTAGTGATAGCGTTGAATCCTAAAATGATCACCCCTCCCCTTTTGCCTAAATTATCAAAAAATGATAAAAATAATTTAGAAAATTTAAATAATCGCTCCAAAATAGATTTCTTTTGCGTGAGTATTAACTACATGTAATCTTAATTTTATTCTTTTTAAACTTTAATATTTTTGAATAATTAATAAATTTATTATTTTTGAAATATCCAGTTTATTATGAATCCGAACAAAGGTCCAAGATCCAAAAAAATTCAACAAATTCAATTAAAATTTTCATTACTCAAATTCAAAACAAAACATAAGAGTTAAATTTTTGTATATCCAAACAGGATCCGTTGTCCCCAATCGACCTGTTATAGAAAGTCTCGCTAAATTCATATTCGTGGAGGTCGCTATATTTTACTAATTGTGTTTATCATCGGCTCCTTATATCTGGCTACCTCAATCTCGTCTCTTATTATAATTTATATCCGTTCGATTCACGAAGCTTCCGTTGATGACCAGCTTATTCAATATCTTAAATTGCTCCAAGCTTCTCTATTAGGTCGTTGCTTAATATATATTGTTTTTTACTTAATTTTTCGCATGTGTTGATTAGTGTCGGTGATTAAGTATTATTTGGATGGATCATGTATGCTTAATTATGTTTTGGAATATTTGGTGAATATAGGGTTAAGTGGTCATTTGTTGAATCAGAGCGTACTGACTGATTTTTGAATGAGCTGAATGAATTATTGTTTTACTGAATAAGCTTAGTTAGTGAATTACAGAACTATTTAAATGATCACTTCTGCTTATTTACCTTATGTAGTTTGAGAAATACTCTGGAGTACATATAGGAGTTATTTTCTTATTGTTTAGTAAGAACAATAGGAATATCACTTGTTATTTCCCTGAATTAACGTTATTTAAAATAGTAGAATTAACAATTCACACCCTCCCCTTTTGTGTTATAGCATTCTCACTTCACTAGATACTTGAAAGAAAATGGATTTCTCAATTTGGCTAAAAGAATGGAAAAGTTGAATGCATCTTTTCTAAGAATGCCATGGCAGACAAAGAATAACTCAACTGATTGCGGAATTTTCGTTATGAGGCATATGGAGACCTACAAAGGTGATTTGAAAAACTGGGATACTGGATTCACTGAGGAAGGGGTAAGAAAAACCTTTTATTTTGTATTGCACTCTATCTGTTTTCATGAAAAGAAATAATCTTGTAAAATTATTATTTGTACTTGTCTAGATTTATGTGGTGGATAAAGGAAAAAACCATTACCATATACTTAAGTTCAGAACTGACAAATATGTAAAATAATCATAAATTGTATTTAGAACGAGTTGAAAATAAAGTTCATGAATAGTATTACGTTTTCTGCATTTTCTTGAAAACTACGGTGCTGAAATGTTTATTGTATTCATAAACTGCTAGACAATCATTATTTGAGCTCTCTAACTAATGTAAATATATTTTTATAATTTCAAATGCAGACAATCCAGGATAACCAGATTATCAGGCTTAGAGTGAAGTACAATAATAGTATACTATCATCGAATCTGAATGAAATGAAAGATGAAATCCTGAATCATGCCAACCAATTGTTCGACAAAGGTGCTGAGAAGAGACTGATGAAATTGGTTGCTCAAATATCCGCTGGAAAATCAAGTATCGCACGAAATTACAAAGGCAAAGGTGCAAACAGAAAAACTGTGACGTTTGCAGCAAATTTGGCGAGGAGTTTCGATGAAGCAGAAACTTAGAAATGTGACCAATTTTATTTGATACAATTTTAGATATCTCGTTCTTCACATTAAATTGAAAAATTATTGATCATGTTTAAAAAATTGAAACTATAGTGATGAATCATCACTTTTATTTCACTATTTCTAAAAAAGTGGATACTATTGACTTGTGTATCATATTTTAGTGATATCTTAATGATATTTTACTAAAATTGTGTGTGATTTTTAGTGGTTTTTGTGATTTTTGTTGGTTTTTGTTGGTTTTAATGATACTAGTGAGTTGTGTATGATAATTTTAGTTTTAGTGAGTTGTGGATACTTAATAATGATCCTTGATAATTTTGTTGATGATGTTTTGAAGAAACTATGGATGTTTCGATTCATAATGTGTTGAGAAACATCCATAGTATCCAGTTTCTTCATTGAATCAAGATTGCGCCAATCTTGAATCTCCCCATTTCTGTCTCCAGTTTCAGACAAACATCATAAACAAAAACTAGTTCCCAAGAAGACTATAGAATCGCCAAGAATAGTCCACCTGTTAAGAACACTACTTTTTCCCTTACGCAATTACATTCCATCTCAGAATAATCAAAAATGATATACTAACTCTTACTAGAAGTATACTAAAGTGTAAGGCAATAAATTGTGTTGTCTAAATGGAAAAGCAATTGCCAAGGCAAACGTCACAAGAAAACCATAGATTTAACAACAACAAATCAAATGACATAAGAACCAAGAACTAAAAATCAATTTTATAAGATTTCAATGGAGCAATGTATTTATTACCAGGAACTAAAAACAAAATCCATGTAGAAAAAACTTAAAAATCAAGTTACCACGTTACATAGTTCATTCTGTAAAAACAATTAAAAACAAGACTAATCAACTGCCTTTTGTTGTTCTTTTGTACCAACATTCTATTTTTTTGAACAGGTTCTCGAATCATGAGTTGTCGCATTACACTTTTTACATTTGCGAATTCTTTTCTTCGATTTGGTCACAGCTTTCTCTCTTTCACTGATCAGCCTCTTAAAGTAATTCCCTTTGTTTTTACAAACATTTGGTGGCAGCACAGTAAGCTCTCCTACAGGCTGTTCACCAACCATAGCTGCCATGTGATCCTTCTTTGTGAATTCAACAACATCACCACAATCATCAAGATCTTTATTCAACTGCGTAATAGTATTATGGACATAATCAAGTCTGTCCACTTGAACTCCAGCTTTGTTAACTGCTTTACGAAAATCAAACCAAATATTCGTTAATTTCAAAGAAATCTGCTCCATCTTAAAGTAATCATTAGATACCGCAAGTGAATTTGATGAAGTCCCGCTGTCAGCAATTTTCATCCAACGATTGAGAACAAGGCTTCTAGGAAACTTTGTCACTGATATTTGCTTCAAACCACAAAAAGCGTGCCTACAAACTATTCCACACATAACAAACTTCTTGCATGAACAAACAACATGATTTTTACTTACAGATACCTGGACAAAAGTATATAAAAATTATTAAAATAAATAAAGTGTTCCAGATAAAGCATGCTAGTGGCAAACAAAATCAACTAAAAAAATACTAACAAATCACTACAGAAATATCTACAATCACTAAAAACATACCAAACAAATCACTAAAAATATTACTCCACCAGATACTTGTGATTTCTCCGCTTGTTTCATGTAAGTTTATGTGACTAAAAGATCGAGAAAAATAAAATGGTTCAACAGTCAATCACATAGTGTACTTGTCTTAAGAGATTTGTGGGACAAACAAGATTAAACACAATAGTCATTCATTTATTGGTAGAGCTTTATACTCGGATGCCAGATATCACATACATTTCTTTAGTGTCTCAAGACTTCTTTGAGACAGTTCATATTTCTGAGACTACCAGAATCGGACTACTACCACACAGTTGTTCTCACCTATGATTCTTTTTGCGTTTAGCCTCAGGTCCTTTTTGCGCGTGTATGGATTCATTAGGATTACAAGATTTCAGCCCGGTTAATGAAAATTAGAATCAGAACGACCCCAAAGTCTAGCTAATCCATATTTTCTATCACTCAAATGTACATAAACCTTCCTAATCGTACTTAATAACCTTTCATTTCAACTTGCCTTTCATGCAACTTAGTCATCTTAACATGACTTTTAGCCTAATCATCGATTAGGATTGCTGTAGTAGGTCTTATACAAACTGGATTAAATTGTCAACTAAATTAACTAGTTCTCTCGAATCTTTAGTTGAAGAACTTTCAGGGACCAGATTATTCATTATTTTTTAGAGGAAGGACCAGATTCTTATATTTTTATGATTTCAATTTCAATGTTCAAGCATAAAAATGTGCTGCAAATATGTAATTATAATAGGGAAATGGTCAACTAACAACAACTATTTTAACATACTATTTTATTTTTCTACAAAATACATATTTTAACATAATTCCTTAAAAAATCTTTTGCATGTGTGAAATTGATTTAACTATCTCACTAAACTATGGGCATATAACATTAATCTACGTGTCGATTATATAATTTCATTAATGTTGCAGATAATCTAGATTGATGGAAACCATGGAACTGGAACTAAATGAGAAATTTAAAAAGATATTTGAAAAGCTCGAGGATAACGAAACTAGAAAAATTGTCATTTTTGGTGAGCCTGGAGTTGGTAAAACATGGATGGCTAAAAAGCTAAGTGAACATGCACTTCAAAAAGACTGCTTTGATTACAACATTTGGATATACATGTGTAGAGTTTATGGTCACTAGAATTGAAAGAAACACAACCATCCAAGCTACGATCTTTCAAGAGACAACAAGTTTGTGTTAATCAATGATCTCTTGTGATACTAATCTGGCAGGTAGTATCTTTTCATTAATATTCTTGTCAGGTATATCTAATCATGTATATTTGGATTTGAAATTTAGGAGGTACTAAATAATCACATGTGTTATTACTATTATTATCAATAATGATATTATCTAATTTTATAGAGCACTTTAATTTAAAGACTATATTTGTCGATTATTTCAGGGCCAAAGCAAATAGAATTTAGCAAGACAAAAACACATTATAATTAGAAACTTTACCTTAAAAATTTTGTCTTTAACTTTAACGTCCCTAATCTCAAGATGAGTAACACCATCAACTTCCTCACTCATACGCTTGATTTGCATATCCAAGCACGATCTTATTATTTCTTCTTGATATCTGTAAAATATTGCACGTGTAAACAAATCTGCAGCATCATCTTCAATGTACCATGTCGATATTGTCGTAGGAGTAGTACATTTGGACTCATGATCACGCCTAGCTGTTTCATTCCTCTGCCTTTCCATTGCAGTTTGAAACCGTATCCAAAATTCACATAGGTTATCTCCTTGTTTATGAAACTGCCCAAAGAAAAAATTCTCGCTCTCCGACCTTGACGTCGTTCTCAATAGACCAAACATTGGCTCATCTCTAAAATATGCTGGAATCCATGAAGACCTAATAGCATACATGTCTGACAACCACTTATTGCCCTCTAACTTGAACTCCTTTATTATAGCCTCCCATCCTTCCTCAAACTCATGAATTTCCAAATTTGAAGACCAAATGTACTTTTTCATTTTCTCCATGAAATCAGTCTCCTTACATAAATGATTACCAAGCTGCAAAACAACCAAAATTATAAAAAAGAAAAACATGTAATAAAATTAAGGGTAATGATTAAGCAAACATGTGGAAGAGGTTAAAAAAGCAGATCCATTATACTAAATTATACAACTAGTAATAAAATGTTAAAGTAAATATATTACTGTAATAAAACTAAATCTCACAAAACAATCTTAAAAATAGGTATAGAAATAGCAATTAAAACCACAATCAATCAATCGTCTGTACTGATTTCGAATATAGTATTTGTGTTCACCCAAATTCCGCAAAACCACAACTGAACATGTCCTTTATTTGTCCAAATTCTGTTATCTCTGTGATTCAATTTGACTTCTTAAAGCATACTACTTCCACAAATGATTAAATGTAATAACAAAATATGAGTGAATAAGCAATATATGTATTGTTTGTATTTGTATGTATAAGTATACCTTGACAGGAAATTTCTGAATAATGTGCCACATGCATAAACGATGTTTACTCGCAATCAAGCCATTTTTCGAAGAAAATGAAGCAGGGATTGCGACCTTCATAGCAGCACATTGATCAGTAATGATGACAACCGGATTTCGTCCCATAGCCTTGACAAATTGATTAAAAGCCCAAGTATGATCCTCAATACTCTCCTGAGATAGAAGGCAAGCAGCAAAGGTAACACATTTCTCGTGTTTATCCACACCGGTAAATGGCGCAAAAATCATATTATACCTGTATCACACAAAAACAAATACAAACTATCAACATCACCATTTAAGGATAAACATTTGATGAAATTGATGAAATTGTCGGGTTTAAGATTTAGCAATATTAAATTGAGACAATTTTTTTTATTTGCTCAGGTGGGTGACTGCTATAGAAATGACGAGGACGGACAGAAGGAGGGAGACCTGATATTTGTAATAACAGTTGAGTAATACATATGTTACCCTATTTCAAACTCACGAAGCTACTCTCGCCATTTCAATAACTGGTCCACTCACCCAAACAAATGACTACAAATATTACGAAATCATACATGGCATGTTACAGGAGTAATAGTGTTTTCTATATGTATGACACGTTTAAAGTGTTCGTACAACTTGCTTTAGTAGTGCTAGGGAGTAAACTGCACTACCACTAATCTTAACGACAAACAATTAGCCAATATGTAAAAAAATTCACTAAAAATCATGCACATATTTAATCCATATTTAAATTATTTTTTTACAGATTAACAGGTAGAAAACTATTAAAATATCACTAGAACAATCACTATTATTACTTCAATATCATTAGAATCCAGTAGGAATATCACTATAATGTGTTAAAACAATCAAATCTAAGCCTGGTGAAATCAATTCCTATTTTCACAGAGGTTAGATTCTCCAACAGAAACAATCTGTTGCATTAGATATATAAAATTAGATATCTTTAAATTTGCATGAAGCACCCTTTTTATATATTAAACTATAAAAAAAAAAAAAATAACCTGTGTATCACGAGTTTCTGTAATATAAACAATGCATAGGTAGTTGTATAGTTTGTTCTTACTTATTTGTGTCAAAGGTCGCATCAAACGAGACCGCATCACCATAGACTTCAAAATTCCGCCGACCAATCGGATCAGCCCAAAACAGCTTGGTTATGTGCCCGACAGAATCAACATCATAAGCAAAATAAAACGACTGTGAATTCTCCTGATTTACCTTAAACTTGTCAATTAGCATTTGTCCATCCTTTTCACCAACAAATGCTTTTAAATCCCGATTAAAGTTTCTAAAATCACGCAAGGTAGCACCTACATTAGAATAACCACCTGCCAGTTCTTTTGCAAAGCTAAAACTTCTGCTGCAACCAATTTTTACTTTCGAAGAATCAAAAACAATATTTCTCAAATTAATGTTCATCTCCCTATTAACTCTCAAAAACTGTCTACCAGTTTCACTAGCTAAAGGATGGTTGTGTAATTCAATAAAAGACAACACAAAATATTGACCACCAACCATATACTTCAAAACCATCTTCGCTTTACATCCACACCTCTGAGAAGCAGTACGACGTCTCTTAACCACTTTATTAACACTATAATCTTTAGGATCATTAAAACCTTCCCTACTACAAACAAAATGCTTAAGTAATATAGTCTTATCATCATCATCATCCCTCTTTTCTGTTGCTTTCCGGACACTAAATCCACCCAACCGACCATAATCTTTGTAAAACTTGTAACCCTTATCAAAACTTTCAAAAACCTGATTGGTGAATGGTATAGCAAGGTCACCAACAGAACTAGGTATATAATACATGTTACCACCAGGAGACTCGGTGTAGCTTGTTAATGAACATTCATTTCCAACTGAAGAGAGATCACTACTAACAACAGTAGTAATCCGAGACGAATCGCCACAACTTGAACCTGAATATGAAAGATATTGACAATTAGTTTCAAATATACTCATTCGGTTTAAACACAAAAAAAATGTAATAGCCTCATAAAAACTACCAAATATACTAGTATACATAGTGATTACTACTTTATTCAATACTGAACATTAAACAACATTCACAACTGTACAGGAAACATCTGTACATGTTACGGTATTAAGACGATCTTCGCTTATCAATAAAACATATCGCCAAATCACCAAATCAACAAGACATAAATCACAATCGATTGTTGCAAGAACACAAGTATCCAACACAAAACCAAAAATCAGCGGTAACCGTGTAACACTAAGAGTCACACATGAAAAACAACAATAACTAATAAGATACTATTCAAAAAACACACTCTTATATCTTCAAAAACAACAATAAAGTAGAGATCTCACTAATTACACTAACTTACAACAGGAAATCACTAAAATTGAAACAAAAAAATATAGAGATTAAACAAAAATATATACATGAATAAAAATATATAGAGATTAAAATTACAGTTACAAGATGTATTACGCATAAACAAAACACAAAATTTTCTTACAAAAACATCAAAAAATTAAACAAATCAGCAAACTTTAAGCTCAGAGAAGAATATATGACCTTGATTCTCACTAATTTTCATCAAATCTGTAGTAATCATCTTGAACACAAAAATCGTAGCTTGAGAGATATATAGAGACACAGAACAGGCGAGAGAGCAAGAGAGCGAACGGGAGAGATAGGAACAAAGAGAGAGAGAGAGAGATGGATGATTATCGAGATAGAACAGAGATATGGATGATTATCGAGAGAGAGGGCGGAGAGGATGGAGAGAGAAAGAGTATGGAGGTGAGAAAAACTAAAAACGGTTAAATGACGTAATCAATGAACAATATCTCTGTCTTTTATATTTTGTAAATTAAATAAATTGTGTGGCTGAGATTAAAAGATGAAAATACAAAATCAATGGCTTAGATTAGTTCCTAGTTTTTATTTTAAGTTTGGTTTGTATTTGATCACTAGCCTATATATATATACACATTTCTAGATCGTTCAATCAAAAACTACAATTATACCCTTCAGAGCTATTAAAATCTTCACTAACTCCAAATCTACTCCCAGGAAAAAAAATCAAAAAATATGAACAAACATCTTTTTTGTTGCTGGGAGAATTTTTTATTAATAATTATCTCTTTTTGTCAAAACAACAACCTTTTCCTTAAAAAAAAAATTAATGACATCTTCTCAATGTTTGTTATTCTTGTATGACTTTTGTTATAGATGCACCGACTTACTGAATTTTGTTAAAAATGCACAAATTCTTCGGTCGAATAAATCTTAACATGATATTTTCGAAATACATACACTATAAATTTCTTATTATACAATTTTTATCTTTGAATTTTCGTGTATGAATTACAGAAAATAGTTTACTAAAATATATAATCTTTTCTCGTACAAATTAGAGCAATAACTATCTAAACGTTAAAAAACAATGATAAAATTTGTTTTTGAAGACATGATGAATTATCCAATTTCGAGTTACCTTATATACATGTGTATCAACTTTTAACTATAAATTCAAAACTAATAACGTGCACACATAAACATATAAATCAATTCACAACCGTACATGAAAATCACCTTGCTCGGCCTATTATTTTAACTGATTAATTGATGAATCCCCTTTCTTATTAATCTATGTCTTAACTCAGTCAACACTAATAAAAAATAACTTGTCTTCCAAATTTTAATTTGATTGTGATCTTGTATATATCTTTCACTATGGAATAAATTACTCATATAATTTTTACAATAGTTCAATAAAATATTAAATTACTTTCATAAAAATTGTTTCTAAAACCTCCTCATTTTCAACAAAAAATATTCTTTTAGTTTTCGATATCATAATGATCGCAAGCATCCGACTTATATTTAAAGTAGTACTCTTGCAGCCACCTTTGTAAATAATTTCATACGTTATTATGTAATTATCCTATACATGTGTTCAAACACCAAATTCTACTAAAATACCGGATTCTACTCAATTTATATCTCATGATACCGAAGCTCCTATATATTTTCAAGCATTCAATCATTGCCCACCTCTGTTCAATAATATCTTTCTATCAATCTTAAGCCTGTTATAATAATGGACATTGTGGTTTTTGAAATCTTTTCTCATTTACCTGCAAAATCAATTTTTAAATTTAGGATAGTTTCGAAACAATGCCATGAAAATTCATCCCTTGTATTACTTGCCTTTAAACAATGTAAGAATCTGGAGAGCAAAGAAGATTTGTGTTTTATCATCCAGCCAAAAAATTGTGAAAAAGTTTCCCCAACCAATCTGCAGCTTAACTTTTTGTGTGAGACTTCTAAACCTTTTTGTGGTTTTCCTCCACCCTCCCTTGAGTTCTTATCGACGACAGGCTCGATTCTTGCATCCAGCAATGGATTGTTGTGTTGTAAAAATATAGGGAAAGCTGAATATCCAATTTTCTTGTGTAATCCTGTCACAAAAACATGGCTGCCAATAATCAAGCCAACCAGTTATTTCAATATTGATCAATATCAGTTCAGTTTTGTTCTTGCATGCAACGTTGATCACAACCGGGAAGATGATTATATTTTGATGTATGCTGGACCACGTCCAGATGTTTGGGATACTAGCATCAACTTATGTAAAATTTACTCACCTCGAAAAAAAGCTTGGGAAGAGAGTGGAGAGATGGTGGTGGGTTCAAGAAGTATTGATTTTGGGTCGCCAGCTTATCTCAAGAATGATGGTGGAACAATTTACTTCATGTCAGATTGGAATGAATATCTAACGATAACGAAAAACAGACCTTTTTACTGGCCATATATTGTCAGCTACAATATTAGGAACTCTATTTCCAAATTTCTAAAAATACCCAAGCCTGCAAGAAAGGGTGTTTTCAAAGATCATAGCTCCATGTTTGGTGTATTTAAGTTTAAGGATCCAACAACTTGTAGGGAATCTATCTGTCTGATCAAATTGATGAAGCTTGTTTTTAGTGTATGGATGTTAACAGATATTAATTCGAGCACATGGAAATTGATTATGAAATCTAGGTCAAAGGCTATGGGTTTGTACGAATATTTGAAGCCAACTATATCAGGATTTACAGTTATAAATGGAAATTTGTTGTTGATTGCAACAGCTGATCAACTTTATGGGTATACTTTGACTGGTGATCTAATGAAGAGCAGTAATGTGAAAAGAGCTGTTAAAATTGGCTGGCATGGATGTGGAAGGGACGATGTGAGTTTTTATTCGTATTCCAACACTCTTCGACCATGTGGAGATGGTGCAGTTCCATTGCCGTTGAAGTAAACAATGTGATTAATTAACTAGTCTTTATGTAGTTTTCTTTAATTGTTGCTTTTGGATGGTTCTCTGGATATTTAGTATGCTCAATTATTTTTTCAAGCCATAATTTTAGTGAAGATACATGTTAATCTAAACCAACTACTCTACAAATATCTCGCAAAAGATCTGCTAGGTTTTTCTGATACTCTATCTGTGATGGTGATACACTTCAGAGTGTCAGAGATTATCAAAACCGGTTACTTAAGGTTTTTGAGTTACTTAAAACTAGCCTATAACCCAACACGGGCCTTAAAAATAATAAACTAAAAAATTTAATGTGAACGGAAAATATTAAAATAAAAGTAAAAATTAATATGATAAATTATAAAATGAGAAACTTAAATATTCATTGAAACATAAAAAAATATAAAAAAAATACAAATAAGGCCGAGGAAGATAAATGAGGTATTATTAATATTATTTTATAATAAAATAATATTAATAATAAGGACAGATAGAAAATGTAACATGTTTTAATTAAAAAAAGTAATTGACCGTGATTATTTTAGAAGTGTTTTAATTATATTAATTGTATTTATTAAAAAAATATGTTGACATGTTAAAATAAGTAAGTTTTTTTTAATAAG
This sequence comes from Heracleum sosnowskyi, assembly GCA_030848705.1. Taxonomy (NCBI): domain Eukaryota; kingdom Viridiplantae; phylum Streptophyta; class Magnoliopsida; order Apiales; family Apiaceae; genus Heracleum; species Heracleum sosnowskyi. The sequence continues at coordinate 73,522,952 of CM061238.1, forward strand.
GACAAATAGAAAAGTTAACATGTTTTAATTAAAAAAAAGTAACTGCACGTAATATTTTTAGATGTGTTTTAATTATATTAATTTTAGGTGTTAAAAAAATACGTTCACTTGTTAAAATAGGTAAGTTTTTTTTAATAAATAAAAGTATTAAAATAGATTTTAAAATGTATAAGTTTCACTTGATATTTTTGGAAAAAAGAGATTTTAATGATAACAAATATAAAAGGTAATATATTTTAATTTAAAGGTAATTGCCCGTGATATTTTTGGAAAAGAAGTAGATTTTGTTAGAAAAAATGTTTTAACTATAAAAGGCAATCAGCTAGTTACTATTTTTATATTATTTTATTATTTATTAAATAGAGTATTAAAATAGGTTTTAAAATAAATAAGTAAGGATTGCACCTCATATTTTTGGAAAATAGGGATTTTAGTGATGATGTGTTTTAATTATATTAATTGTATTTGTTAAAAAAAATACGTTCAGTTGTTAAAATAGGTAAGTTTTTTTTAAATAATTAAAAGTATTAAAATAAGTTTTAAAATATATAAGTAAGAGTTGCACTTGATATTTTTGGAAAATAGAGATTTTAGTGATAACAAATATAAAAGGTAATATATTTTAATTTAAAGGTAATTGCCCGTGATATTTTTGGAAAATAAGTAGATTTTGTTGGAAAAAAAATGTTTTAATTATAAAAGGCAATCAGCTAGTTAATATTTTTATATTATTTTATTATTTATTAAATAGAGTATTAAAATATATTTTAAAATAAATAAGTGAGGATTGCATCTCATATTTTTGGAAAATAGAGATTTTAGTGATAACAAATATAAAAGATATTATGTTTTAATTTAAAGGTAATTGTCGTGATATTTTTGGAAAAGAAGTAGATTTTGTTAGATTTTTTTTTAATTATAAAAGGCAATCAGTTAGTTACTATTTTTATATTATTTTATTATATATTAAATAGAGTATTAAAATAGGGTTTGAAATAAATAAGTAAGGATTGCACCTCATATTTTTGGAAAACATAGATTTTAGTAATAACAAATATAAAAGGTAATATGTTTTAATTTAAAGATAATTGTAATGATATTTTTGAAAAAGGATTAGATTTTGTTAGAAAAAAAATATTTTAATTATAAAAGCCAATCATCTAGTTACTATTTTGGTAACTTGACAATAATACAATTTCATTAAAGATTTGATTTGTAGTAGTTTTCGTTATCCTAAAAAGAAAGAAGTATATTTGTAGTAGTGTATCCTAAATTTAAACAAATTAGATCCCACATTTCCATTTTTTTGATTAGATTTCAATATTATTTGATTTTTATGTATTAAAATATAGTGAAATATTAATGTAGAATAAAACTTTCCCGAATTTTGATTATAATATGAATTTATTAATTAGAAAAAGTACCGAAAACAAAAAACCGACCATTAACCGAAAACCAAAACTTTTAATGTTTCGGCTTTAATAATATAGTATAGATAGTATAGATGTATATATGTTTCTAGCCTAACTTAAGTGATAGGCCGATAGCAAAACCGATGAGAAGCTGAACTCTCACATAATTCACACCATCTTTTCATTCTTTGCATCTGCCTAAAAAGATTCCAACAAAAACAAAGTTTTCAACATATTCAGTAATTTTATAATAACTACATGACTACTGATAACCACTGATACTAATTAACTGCGTAAGGGAGATTTTATCCAAAACTTTGGTCGGTCACTGTACTACCAAAAGTATACAATCCGTTAGATTATAAAACTATAAATATTCAAATCTACGAGGACCGTCAGATATAATATTAAAAATTGTATTTGATTAATAATAGGATAGTATTTAAATACTAAAAGGTGTATTTTGATAATTTAAACCTATTATAAATGGGTTTTCTATATTGAATAGAAATCTTTATGTAAAAATTCGTAATTATCTTTTATCTTTATTTTATGGATAGTTCCAGTTAGATAATAATTATTAAACCATCATTAAATTAAAGATAATTTTGTAAGCTTCGCGTGGGCTGTAAAATCGTTAAAATCTGTTGTCTAAAACTCAAGATAGAGTCCAATAGCCCAAACAGTAAAGTTATTATCTAAATTTTAATAAATATTTTTTTATTATTGTAGCACCAATTTAATTTTTTTTCCCTAATTCTTTTAAATTTATAAATTCTTTCTTTATTTCAATAAAATATTAAAATCAATTTAAGAAAAAAATTAAAATCGATCTGGTACGTCTATGATCAGTATACGACCAAATTAATAATTATAGATCGATGAGAATTGTTAGATATAATATTAAAAATAATAGAATTATATTTAAATACTAAAAAGTGTATTTTGATAATTTAAAATTTTTCTATGTAAAAATTCTTAAATATCTTTTCTCTTGAATTTATGTATAGTTCCAGATAATAATTGTTAAACCAAATATCAAGATAACAATTCATATCGATTACAATGATACCCTACGTTATAATAGACTTAGAAGAACTCATGTACATGAATAAATTTAAACACTTTTTTTTTCTGAAGGAACATAACAATTCGATTAATCTAAATTATAATTATATTATTTTATATATAACAAACATAAAAGGATAATATCAAAATATTATTAAAATATTGAGGGTTTCATATTCATAAACGATAATTTTGAATATAATATTTATATTAAAATGTGTATTTGATTAAATGTAGGATTATATTTAAATACTAAGAAGTGTGCTTTGATAATTTAAACCAATTATAAATTGGTTTTCTATATTTAATTGAATTCTTTGTGTAAAACTTCTTAACCATCTTTTCTTTTCAGTTTATTTTATGGGTAGGTCAACTGGTCAAGTTAGATAATAATTATTAAACCATCATTAAATTAAAGATAATTTTGTTAGTTTCGCATGAGTTGTAAAATCGTCAAAATTCAATTTCTAAAACTCAGGATAGAACCCAAATATTAAAGTGAGTATCTAAATTTTAATAATTGTTTTTTATTATTGTACCACCAATTTATTTATTTTTCCACTAATTCTTTTAAATATAGAAATTTTATGTTTCTTTCAACAAAGTATCAAAATTAATTAAGAACAAATTCAAATCGATTAAGAATATAATAATATGAGAATAAAATTTTATATAATCATAACATAATTTTTATTCTATTTAATAATTTTTAAGTAGTAATGTATTTTAAAATTTTATTTACACCGTAAATAAAACCGAAACATTAAAAGTAAAAGCAGTTAGTAAGATACTTATATCAGTATATACTTGATATCCTTATTATATTAAATCCTTATATATAATAATCATAATAGGGATCTTATCTCAAATTTTGGTCGTAGACAACCAAATTAATAAGGACCATTAGATCTTAACTAGATAAATGAAAATCGTTAGATCAAATATTAAAAAAGTTTATTTTATTAATAATAGGATTATATTTAAATTCTAAAAGGTGTATTTTGATAATTTAAACCAAATATACCAAATATAAATAAGTTTTCTATATTGAATAAAATTCTCCATGTAAAAAATTCGTGACTTTCTTTTCTCTTCCATGGACAATTCCACCTAGATAAAAATTGTTAAACCATCTTTTAATTAAAGATAATTTAGTTATCTTCATGTGGGGTGTAAAATCGTCAAAATCTGATTTTTAAAACACAAGATAAAGCCCAAATTAATAAAGTGAATATTTAAATTCTAATAATAATTATTATGTTATCATTATTTTAACACCAATTTAATTACTTTTTTCTAACTATTTTAAATTTAGAAATCTATGTTCAAAAATTAAAATCAATCTAAGAAAAATTTAAATCAACAAAGAATATAATAATACGAGGATAAAATTTTATAAAATTGTGCATATTTTTAATCCTATTTTATTAAGTTTTATATCATAACTAATCAAATATTATTTATTATTAAATAATAAATTATACGTAAATGGTGATTTTGTTTTATAAAAACTCATACAGACCTAATTTCATTGTTAGCAGAATTATATTCATATTAAAAAAAACCTTATTTTGAAATTTTAGACTCAGCTACGGAAGATGCCAAACTTTTTAAACCTATATACATTGTAAATTATTAAATTCGAAACTTTAAAAGTTTGCTAATCAATTAGTATAGTACTTTTCTGAAAAATCGTACTTTACAAAAAATATTATCAAATAACATATGTCTGCAAGAAAAAATGAAAAAATTCTTATTTTTCAAAAAAATCTATAAATTTTAACATCATGTTGGTAGATTCAAAGCTTAGATCATTCTATATGATAATTTTACTGTTATATCTAACGTTTTTCAACAATTTAATTTGAAAGATTCAACGATTATGGATTGAGTGATCAAACAAAGCGACCAAACTTAACTTAAAGCTTTTATTATTTAGTCTTTAATATAATAACATAGATATTTACCGGATATACTATAAAAAAATGAAATTTATACCGAATTTTGATCACGGTGTACTACTTTAAAAGAAGAACTATTACAAAAAAAATTATATTTTAATTGATATTTTATTTTCTCAAAAGTTCAAAGTTCCCGCATTTTTAACATATTACCAAAAAGAGTATATTATATTTTAGCAATAAATATTTAAAAAAATTATAAATTATAAAAATTATAAAAATTAAGAAAAATTAATGATGTTATCATGGTAGTTTGGTCCTAAATACCGTCAAAACATTCTCAACCGTTAGATCCAATACTTTTAAAAATACATGATCAAGATTATATCTTATAAAAAGAAGTTATTATCTAAAAATGATATAAGTTAAAAGATATTATATTAGGATTAGATTTTCTAAAAAGTCAAAACATAAAAATAGTTGTAATTAAATAAGGAAATTCATTTAATACCAAAATAATAAAAATCGTTTAATGTTAAATAGATAGGTGAAAACCGTTAGATTTAACATTAAAAACTGTATTTGGTTAATAAAGGGTATTCTAATAATCTAAACTACATATAAGTAGATTTCCTAAATCGAATAGAATTCTCAACATTAAATTTCGTCACTTTATTCTCTTTTTAGTTTTAGAATAGTTTTTAATTGAAAAAGAACTATTAAACCACAACTAAATTAAAGATTATTTTGTGAATTTCATGTGGACTATAAAATTGGAAAAATCTAATTTTTATAACTCAATATAAACAAATATTAAATTGAGCGTGTGAAATATAATAAATATCAAATTTTTAACTATAATTTTTTTGGCTAAATCTTTTTTAACAATAATTTAATCATGTAAACTAATAACTTTTAAATATTAAAATATTCATAAATAAATATAATTATAAATATTAAAAAAAACAATCGTGTGTTGCATGGGTAATAAAAATATATTTATAAATAAAATTTAAGTAACCGTGCATTGCACGGGCTATAAGCTAGTATATAATAAGCGTCTTATCCAAAACTTTGGTTGGTCACTGTACTACCAAAAATATATGATCCGTTGGATTATTAAACTATAAATCTTCAAATCAATGAGGACCGTCAGATATAATATTAAAAATTGTATTTGATTATTAATAGGATAGTATTTAAATACTAAAAGATGTATTTTGATAATTTAAACCAATTATAAATAGGTTTTCTATATTGAATAGAAATCTTTATGTAAAAAATCGTAATTATCTTTTCTCTTTAGTTTATGGATAGTTCAAGTTAGATAATAATTATTAAACCATCATTAAATTAAAGATAATTTTGTAAGCTTCGCATGGGCTGTAAAATCGTTAAAATCTGTTGTCTAAAACTCAAGATAGATCTTTATGTAAAAATTCGTAATTATTTTTCTCTTCAGTTTATGGATAGTTCCAGTTAGATAATAATTATTAAACCATCATTAAATTAAAGATAATTTTGTAAGTTTCGCGTGGGCTGTAAAATCATTAAAATCTGTTGTCTAAAACTCAAGATAGAGCCCAAACAGTAAAGTTATTATCTAAATTTTAATAAATATATTTTTATTATTGTAGCACCAATTTAATTTTTTTCCTAATTCTTTTAAATTTATAAATTCTATGTTTATTTCAATAAAATATTAAAACCAATTTAAGAAAAAATTAAAATCGATCGTCCGTGTACGATTACGACCAAATTAATAATTATAGTTAGATCTTAAATAGGTCGATGAGAATTGTTAGATCTAATATTAAAAAGTGTATCTGATTAATAATAGAATTATATTTAAATACTAAAAAGTGTATTTTGATAATTTAAAATTTTTCTATGTAAAAATTCTTAAATATATTTTCTCTTGAATTTATGTATAGTTCCAGTTAGATAATAATTATTAAATCAAATATCAAGATAACAATGATACACGTGGACCGTACGTGGAGAACTCATGTACATGAATACATTTAAACACTTTTTTTCTGAAGAAACATAACAATTTGATTAATCCAAATTATAATTATATTATTTTACATATAACAAACATAAAATGATAATATCAAAATATTATTAAAATATTGAGGGTTTCATATTCATAAACGATAATTTTGAATATAATACTTATATTAAAATGTGTATTTGATTAAAGGTAGGATTATATTTAAATACTAAGAAGTGTGCTTTGATAATTTAAACCAATTATGAATTGAGTTTCTATATTGAATTGAATTCTTTATGTAAAACTTCTTAACCATCTTTTCTTTTCAGTTTATTTTATGAGTAGGTCAACTGGTCAAATTAGGTAATAATTATTAAACCATCATTAAATTAAAGATAATTTCGTCAGTTTCGCATGGGTTGTAAAATCGTCAAAATTCAATTTCTAAAACTCAGGATAGAACCCAAATAGTAAAGTGTGTATCTAAATTTTAATAAATATTTTTTTTATTATTGTAGCACCAATTTATTTATTTTCCCACTAATTCTTTTAAATATAGAGAAATTTTATGTTTCTTTCAAAAAGGTATCAAAATTAATTAAAAACAAATTCAAATCGATAAAGAATATAATAATATGAGAATAAAATTTTATATAATCATAACATAATTTTTATTCTGTTTAATAATTTTTAAGTAATAATGTATTTTAAAATTTTATATACACTGTAAATAAAACCGAAACATTAAAAGTAAAAGCAATAAGTAAGATACTTATATTAGTATATACTTGATATCCTTATTATATTAAATCCTTATATATAATAATCATAATAAGGATATTATCCAAAATTTTGGTCGTAGATAACCAAATTAATAAGGACCGTTAGATCTTAACTAGATAAATGAAAATCGTTAGATCAAATATTTAAAAAGTGTATTTTATTAATAATAGGATTATATTTAAATTCTAAAAGGTGTATTTTGATAATTTAAACCAAATATACCAAATATAAATAAGTTTTCTATATTGAATAGAATTCTCCATGTAAAAAATTCGTGATTTTCTTTTCTCTTCCATGGATAATTACGGTTAGATAAAAATTGTTAAACCATCTTTTAATTAAATATAATTTAGTTATCTTCATGTGGGGTATAAAATTGTCAAAATCTGATTTTTAAAACACAAGATAAAGCCCAAATTAGTAAAGTGAATATTTAAATTCTAATAATAATTATTATGTCATCATTATTTTAATACCAATTTAATTAATTTTTTCTAACTATTTTAAATTTAGAAATCTATGTTCAAAAATTAAAATCAATCTAAGAAAAATTCAAATCAACAAAGAATATAATAACACGATGATAAAATTTTATAAAATTGTGCATATTTTTAATCCTATTTTATTAAGTTTTAGATCACAACTAATCAAATATTATTTATTATTAAATAATAAATTATACGTAAATGGTGATTTTGTTTTATAAGAACTCATAGATACCTAATTTCATTGTTAGCAGGACTATATTCATATTAAAAAAACCGTATTTTGAAATTTTAGACTCGAGGCCAAACTTTTTTAACATATATAAATTGTAAATTATTAAATTCGAAACTTTAAAAGTTTCTTAATCAATTAGTATAGTACTTTTCTGAAAAATCGTACTTTACAAAAAATATTATCAAATAACCTATGTATGCAAGAAAAAAAATGAAAAAATTCTTTATTTAAAAAAAAACCTATAAATTTTAACATGTTGTTGGTAGATTCAAAACTTAGATCATTCTACATGATAATTTTACTGTTATATCTAACGTTTTTCAACAATTTAATTTGAAAGATTCAACGATTATGGATTGAGTGATCAAACAAAGCGACCAAACTTAACTTATAAGGAAGCTTTCATTATTTAGTTTTTAATATAATAACATAGATATTTATAGGATATACTATAAAAAATGAATTTTATACAGAATTTTGATCGTACTACTTAAAAAAAAGAACTATTACAAAAAAAATTATATTTTAATTGATAATTTATTTTCTCAAAATTTCAAAGTTCCCGCATCTTTAACATATTACAAAAAAGAGTATATTATATTTTAGCAATAAATAATTAAAAAAATTAAAAATTAAAAAAATATAAATATTAAGAAAATTTAATGATGTTATCATGGTAGTTTGTTTCTAAATACCGCTAAAACATTCTCAACCGTTAGATCCAATACTTTTAAAAATAGATGATCAAGATTATATCATATAAAAAGAAGTTATTGTCTAAAAATGATATAAGTTAAAAGATATTATATTAGGATTGGATTTTCTAAAAAGTTAAAACATAAAAATAGTTGTAATTAAATAAGGAAACTCATTTAATACCAAAATAATCAAAATCGTTTAATGTTAAATAGATAGGTGAAAACCGTTAGATTTAACATTAAAAATTGTATTTGGTTAATAAAGGGTATTCTAATAATCTAAACTACATATAAGTAGATTTCCTAAATCGAATAGAATTCTCAACATTAAATTTCGTCACTTTATTCTCTTTTTAGTTTTAGAATAGTTTAGCGTGTAAAATATAATAAATATTAAATTTTTAACTATAATTTTTTTGGCTAAATCTTTTTTAACAATAATTTAATCATGTAAACTAATAACTTTTAAATATTAAAATATTCATAAATAAATATAATTATAAATATTTAAAAAACAATCGTGTGTTGCATGGATAATAAAAATATAATTATAAACTGAATAATTATAAATAAAATTTAAGTAACCATGCATCGCACGGGCTATAAGCTAGTAACTAATAATACTAATAACTTTATAATTAAATAAACAGACCTGATACTAAACTAACTACACATACCAATGTGACTTATCATATAGTGTATAACTAAATCTATGCAAGACACACTTGGGACATGATGTAGTACTTGGTATTATGTTAGGTAGTTATAACTAACTACACAGACCAATGTTTTAATGCAAAATTGTTATGATAAGAATTGTGAAGAAAATAAATGAGTTAAGGAATGAGCATTTCATCTCAAATTGGAGTTTTTGAATTATAATGTAGGTGATTAAGAATGGAATGAGTTAAAGAATGAAAATTGTGAATATTCCACTATTTTACACTTTAAATCTCATTCCATTCCATTCCATTCCAATCATCCCAACCAAACACAACATAATAGTCCAATCCCGTGATTATCCCTCAAAACAAACAAGGGATTAAATTTTAAAGGATTATATTTCAATCATAAACTTAATACTTCAAAACAAACATGGGATAACATAATTTAAAATATTATAATCCCTAACACCCTAACACTTTAATTGATGAGATTATTTATCCTCCGGATAATAATCTCGGGATTATAATCCCTTCGAACAAACATGACCTAAATGTATAAAAGTAATGATAACGCTGAATGCCATAAAAGCATCAAATTCTAGGGGTGAGCGCGGGTCGGATCGGTTCGGTTTTAGGTTAAAACCGAAACCGAAATCGCATATCCTCGGTTTTTAAAATCGAAAACCGAAACCGCAACCGAAATCGTCGGTTCGGTTTCGGTTTTAAAATGATCGGATCGGTTACAATCGGTTCGGTTTCGGTTTTAAAACCGCCTCAAATAAACATAACACCAATAATACAATCTCGAGTCGATCTGAAGTCTTTGTATATAATGAAAACTGCCTCAAATAATGAAAATTTAACATGATTATCAAAAATATTTTCTTTGAAATGTATATAAGACAATGTTAAAAATTCAACAATCTCGAGTAAAAAGTTTTTCCAGGAAAGCCAAGAAAAATCGTCACATCCAAAAATAAAACAACATATAAAATACCTAGATATAGAAGTTTATTAAACTACATTTATTAATCAACTATTACAAATTAAAACTTAAAAAACAAGAACAAAATAGTATAATTATTAAAAGGAATGTCAGGATCTTTATTAATTTACTTCCACTACTTATAAAAATTGGTCTCGTAGAATATATAATATATTTATTTCTTTATTTTTATTAATCGGATTAGATCGGTTCGGTTTTTTTCGGTTCGGTTTGGACCTAAAACCGAAACCGAAACCTCAAGAACGGTTCGGTTTTTTAATTTTCGGTTTCGGTTCGGTTTCGACTCGGTTTCGGTTTTTATCGGTTTCGGTTTGGTTTCGATTTTATTTCGGTTTTTTGCTCACCCCTATCAAATTCAATTCTAAGAATAATTCTCTATAGTGTAAGCTTGGCTCCCTTCCCTTCTGTATATATTTGCTATCAGTTACTTTCTTCTATCTACCACTTCATTTTAGCTTTCCTTCCTTTTTCCGTTTTAAATAGAAAATAGTGTTAGGGTTTCAAAGAGTTTAAATGGAAAATAGTGTTGGGAACGGTTTCAAAGAGTTTCATATGTCACATAAACGATTAAACAAAGATAGAGGGTACAGAGGACACAACACTATTAAGTAGAGAAAGAACCAAGATCCGGCACTCATACATGTTTTATAACAACGTAACATACAGAACTATAAACAAACATTTATTCTTGGCCGTACACAATCACTTGACCATACAAGTTTAGAGTACTTGTAACACCAATCCATATTAGTACAATAATATCTGTCCAACTTAGCCATAGCACCTAATTGGGTCATTGCATCCTTTCTCGGCGGATTGTTTGGAACCAGATCTACCCCCCTTTGCAAGGTATTGTTGGTGATACTCCTCTGCCCGGTAAAACTTTTTGGCAGGCAAGATCTCGGTCACAATTTTCCTATTCAATAGCTTTTCTTGCCGCTCCAAAGACTCCACTGCTTCCTTCTCCTGCTCAGGAGTGTAGTAGTATATTCCTGATCGGTATTGTGTTCCCACATCATTCCCCTGTCAATAAACAGAGTCATTAGAACGCACATCAAGAAATAGCTAATAATACTGGATACTTGAGTTGCCATTCTTCATCGCAGAATCTGACAAGTGTTGAGGGAGCTATTTGCACCTAGAAAGCCTATTCTAGATTTTGCTTGATTAACTTAATGCATCTATCTATCTCCAAAAATGAAACTGAAAAACAGTAGTACAATAACTAGGTTGGAATGTTTCAATAGTAGTGCACTTTTCAATTATGACTTTAAAAAGAGGCATAGCCGTAGAAACTGATGAGTTAATGTAAAGCATTTTTGTGCACTGTAGGCAGACTTTACGATCACTGCTATACCACATAAACAAAGTTAGGAAAATAGGGGCATAGCTACATATGGAGTTCCAAATGCCATGTTACTGCTAGCACCAAATCCTCCTTATCACTTCCAGATTTATGTATAAAATCAACCTCCCAGTACTACATAATTAATGGAAACTAATGAAATGAGTAAAGAGTTAATGCCAGGCATAATTTTTGTAGCATAGCCCGTAGGCAGACTTTAACATCACTGCTCTTTGGCATAAACACAGAAGTTGAAAATAATTGACTATTTTGCAAGAATAGATATTTAACTAACCGTGCATATTATGATTAATCAGAAGAACCACATTACGGCAGAAACATTGGTAGTACAGAATGATAACATGCATCACAGACATAACTACACTAACATTTCAACATTAACTATATACGAGTCTTCATAACTCAACTTCCGTTTCCCATGCTATCGATTATATGAATCGTTGATCAAATAAACAATATTAACAATACACCGCGTACAAACATAAGCCATAGAATTCCTACAATTCCGAAAACACAAAATTGGCAATTGACATCCCGACAATCACTAGAATAAATATAATTTGCCTCGTCGAACCCTGACCTGACGATTAAGCGTGGTAGGATCATGCCTAGCCCAGAAAACATCAAGCAAGTGACCAAACTGACATTGAGTGGGGTCATAATGAACCCTAACAACCTCAGAATGTTTAGTAGTTCCAGAACAAACTTGATTATAAGTAGGATTATGAAGATAACCCTGAGAATAACCCACTTCTGTTTTGGTAACACCTGCCACTCTCTGAAACGCTAACTCCACGCCCCAGAAACAACCCGCTCCGAATTGGGCTAATTGTTGACCCGGACTGGGTGAATCTGTATCTGGGCCCTGGGCTATTGAGGCATCGGAGCTATCCATGGATTTTGTACCGAACCCTAGCTTTTCGATCAAGTTCATTTTTGGGGGAAAATAAGAGACGCACAGCAAGATAAAAGCTAATAGGATGCTTTTTGTAATCATTTTTGTTTTTTAATCTTTATTTTACAAAACTGTTTTTCCTTGAAAATTGAACAACTTTTTGAGATTTTTAAAATATACGATTTTTTTAATATATTTTTTTGCAAAAATTCTCTATCCTTTATAAAAGTAAGATTTTTCAAAATTCTACAAACATGCTATCTTACAACGAAATATGACTAAATGTTTAAAATCAACCTTAAACATTTTTTACAAAAAACATTAAAAAAGTTGTATTTCATTTTGATTGCAAATCAATCAAATCAATATCAATCAATACTATTCGTTCTATTTTTCTATTTTTCTCAATTTTTTGAATTAATAATATTAAAAATTCGAAAAAATCTCAATTACCTTTTAAATACTTACCAAAGGAAACATATAATATTTTTGCATTTAAAATTCATACTAATAGAGAAAGTAAATATACAATAGATCTTTACTAATGGAGGAAACTAAATATCACTAATGGAAGAAATAAATATTCAATTATAATATTCTTGCCTTCAAAATATCTAAATTAGAAAAAAAGTGTATTACCTTACATTATTTTGAACTTTCCTCTATTATTATCTAAATACATACTGCTCTCCTAAACATTTAAAATCTCTACTAATAGAAAAAGTAAATATGCAATACATCTTTACTGATGGACGAAACTAAATATCACTAATGGAGAAAACTAAATATTCGATTATAATATTCTTGCCTTCAAAATATCTAAATTATAAAAAAAAGTGTACTGCCTGACATTATTTTAAACTTTCCTCTATTATTATCTAAATATTCTCATAAAATTTTTCTTTTCAAATGAAATTAAAATCTTAACATTCTTTTCTCCTAAACTTTCTTCTTTTTTTATGTGATATAATAGAAAATACAAGAACGTTTTGGTAAATAAGAAATTAAGAAATTAGATCGGTCTTGCATAAAAAATTAAGTAATTAATACCAAAGATTAGAAAAAATCTCAATTGCGTTTTAAATATTTACTAATGGAGGAAACTAAATATACAATTTCAATCAATACTATTATATAAAGGAGCTTGCATTTAAAATATCTACTAATGAAGTAAAGTAAATATAATATTCTTGTATTTAAAATCTTTACGGAGAAAGTAAATATACAATAGATCTTTACTAATGCAGGAAACTAAATATTACAAATGGAGGAAACTAAATATTCAATTATAATATTTTTGCATTCAAATATCTATATATATATTGTTAGCAATGAATATCACCTAGAAACTAGACAGGGGGGGGGGTGAATGGATAGTTTGATGGATTTTGGTTTTCTTGAAACTAAATATAAACTGTAAATGATTATGCTATGCAATATGCGGAAAGTAAACAACACACACAATCACTTTAATCTACTTTGTATAAGCAAATTAAATACTACAGCTTTCCAAGAAATTCACAATCGAATTTCTGTCTTCTAAACAAGAACAGTTTGAACTTGCTTGCTTACAGAGAAAATAGCTTAGCAAATAACTATGTGTATCTCTCTTACAGCTAACAATAGGATGTGCATGATATATATAAGCTCTATACAAACTAGTGCACACACCTATTTTTACACAGTTACCCCTTGCTGAAAGTCCAACTTGTCCTGCCATAAGACGTTAACTGTGTCAGGAAGGACCACCTGCTTTTCGGAGTCTTTCCCGTTTCTGTAGCTGCTTGTCTCTTATCTTTCTCTCCAAGTTTAGCTGTAGATTTGCCATCTGTTCTTTGGACCACCTTGCCAGAACAAATGCTTCAGTATTTGTCTCTTTTGATTCTTGATTCTGTACCTTGATTTGTCTTGTTGTAAACGGCTAAGTGTTGATATCGTGAACTCCACTTCATTCCTGACTTCGCGATCTCACTTGTGAGGACTACGCGATATAGCCTTTGAAGACTTTGCGACATAGGTCATTTGAAGACTATGCGACATAGGTCATTTGACGACTATGCGACATAGGTCATTTGATGACTATGCGACATAGGTCATTTGATGACTATGCGACATAGGTCATTTGATGACTATGCGACATAGGGCTTCTGAGGACTTCACGATCTAGGCTTCTTTGACTTTGCTGACTTCAACACTTCACGACATGAGTCTTGAGGACTTCTCGACATAGTACAAAATGGACTATGCGACATAGTACTTCACGACATGGATATTGGTGACTTCACGACATAGCTTTCTTCTGACTTTGCTATATAATGCCTTAGACAAATTTCTGCAACTTATTTCTTCATAGCCTTATTTAGCTCTATCCTGCTGCATGAACACTTCTGAACTTCTACCAGGACGATTATTCAATGGCCTATATACAATCTAGATGCAAGAAACTTTACTAAGCTCATTATAACTTTGAGCATACATAGTCAAGCTAATGTTCATGAGAACAAGACAAGTACATTTAGAGACCTATACTATATCCCAGTGATAGAACTCACTAGGTCATGTAATGTGACATAGTCACATAGTGTAGACTTGTTAATAGTGGTATTCAGACATGTCTTGAGCCTAACAATCTCCCCCAAATTGTGAGTAAGACCCTTAGGCACAATTTCATGTCTGATAACAAGCCTAACTAACATAAAAAGAACAAGTATAAAGAAGATAAATTTAAGAACAGAATTTGATAACAACTTGGAAATTTAGTCTTACAGAATTTCTCCTTGAGCTACATAGCTTCAGTTTCCAATTGTTTCTCTAAGAAATCATCATAGACTTTCTTCTTCCTTATTTCTTCATTCTTCTTTATTTCAGAGATGGCCAGTAAAATTTCATCCCTTGCAATCAGTTCTTCAATGAGAGGAGAATCTTTTAGATCTTCAGCTGCTGTTCTGAGGGCACTTTCCACATATGAATGTATGAACTCCATCCTTATCTTGCTTATCCCTCCATAATGATTTTTGTACTCAACAGTATAAGGATTTTGCTTTACCCTGCACAGCCCTTTCTTCCTTAGCTCCTTTGCTCTTTCTTCCATCTCAGCCATCTTCTTTTCTTTCTCACACCTCTTTTCTTCATTCAGCTTCTTTAGATTTTCTTTATAGTCAGAGTGCATCTTCATGAATCTGGCAATCTCTATTTTCCACAACCTTTCTTCCTTTTCTTCAAAATTTAACAAGGCATTGATTCTTTCTTGCTCATAGGTGTCAAAATGTTGCCATCCCTCTTGCTTCATTATTCTTTCTCTTCCATCAGTGTACTTGATCTCTAGATGATCCAACTTCACTTTGACTTCAAAGATCCTTTGAGCCCTCAAAAATGCTAGGGCATCTTCATCATAGTCCTCATCTAGTGGAAGCACATTGATGCCAATAACATTTGTGAGTTTTCCAGTCTTCTTTGTTATCCTTATCCTTCTGGGTACACTCTTGATCTTCATATGTTTCACAAGAGACACCTTTCTGGAACAAGGAGAATCAGTCTTCAGTGCCACATCACTTGGAAGAAGCTTCATTCCTTTTCCCTTCATCCACTGTAACACTCCACTAGCTGTGACTTTGTGGAAGTGTCTTTTTGAGGTTTCTTTTGTGGCTCCTTCTTTCTTCTGTGGCAATTCAGGTTCAGAAGTCTTAGATAATGATTTTGGAGGATCATTACTAACAGTACCCACCCTAGACTTAGAGTCTTGTGTTGTGGTTAAAGTACTGCTAGCAATGTCCTTGACTTGCTGAATTCCACTTCTTGTTCTCTTGGTTGTTTCCTTTGTCCCTTTGGAGTCCCTCTTGTCATCATCAGCACCTTTTGTCTTCTTTGAGGATTTGCTCCTGCTACTTTCACTTGGTTCATCCTTATCCCTCCTTGACTGAGATCTCCTTCTGTAGGTTTTCTCTTCATCATCATCCTCACTATCCTTCTTCTTGCTCTTTTCTTTGACAGATTCAGGAATAACTCCATGAATCAGAAAAGATTGTAGAGTGTGAATCATCTCTAGTTCCTCAGCTGTCCTAGCTCCTCTCTTAGCTCTCAGCATTTGCAGCACCTGGTTGATCTTTGAATTGTTCTTCATTAAAAGGTCTGAGGGAATTACTAGTTGGTCAATACTACTGTCTTGAGATAGGCTTTGGTAAATTATTGTCCTTGGCTTGGATATAACCTCAGGCAATCTTTTATTCTGGTCCATCTTCAAGTCATTATAAAGACTTTCATTATTCATCCCATGCTTTTCAATCAAATCCAGAATGATTGACAGCTCAGTAAATCTCAGTTTCTCTAGAGTTTGAAAAGCTAGGTGCCACAAGTAGTTGTCCTTGCACACCATGATTATCTCTCTTAGATGGACATCCTTGATTTTCCTTACTGCCACTGTGAAATACTTGATGCTTTCCTTGATCTTCTGTCTGTACATCCTTGCATCTCCTTGAGCACTACTGTAGATGGTTTTCAGAAACTCCAGGAAGGCCTCATCATGATAGATGTTTGAATTGGCAACTTCCTGTAGCTTGGCCTCTGTGATAATTGCAGCTTTGACAGGTTTAGCATTGGGAGTAGGTTGAGTAGGTTGAGGAGTTGAGATATCTTTAGGCATTGTGGATGGATAGTAGGTGGTTGAGATTGTGCTCTTCTGACCTTCTGCACTTATGACCTCTACAGGGGGAAGAATGATT
The DNA here is from genome assembly GCA_030848705.1 of Heracleum sosnowskyi. Lineage (NCBI taxonomy): Eukaryota > Viridiplantae > Streptophyta > Magnoliopsida > Apiales > Apiaceae > Heracleum > Heracleum sosnowskyi. The sequence goes on from CM061238.1 coordinate 73,540,180, forward strand.
GGCTTTATGGTTTCTTCAATGAGTTTGCCCTTGCCCTTATGCTTTGGCTGCTTGGTAGGTACTCCCCCTCTCTGGTTCAGAATGACCTCCTTCTGTTTCTCCCCCTTAGGCTTGGGATCAGACAAAATGTCTTGAGCTTCCCCAGGGATAGGCAGGTTCATTTGTTTCATCATTGAAGTCAGCATCTGTTGTTGCACCAGCAGGATATTGGAGGTGTTGTTGCCTTGGTCATCCAGCTTGTCATTGAGCTGTTTTAGAGAATTGGCAAGCACCCTGTTTTCATCTTTTAGAGAGACCACTTCTCTTTCAAGACCATCCACCTTTGAGAATAGCTGTTGAGACTTGAAAGAATTGAGAGATTGATCCTTGAGCTTGGCAAAGTCAAATTTGGAGATGTTTGACAGAGGGACCTCATCCACCAATTTGTCACCATATTGATTCTTCCAAATTACATTCAGCATTGCATTTGAGTTGATATTGGCCTTGATTTGATTTTCCAGGGTTGTAGCCAGCTTCCTGATGTTGTCTGTGACCATGGCCAGAGAGAGGTCCATCATGTTTACAGTAGAGTTTGTCTTCTGGATTTCTTTAAGGATGCCATCCACCTTGGGAAAATCAGAGAGATATGAGTTTCTGAGCTGAGTGAGGGATCTGTCTGTCGCCTCCTGGATTGAAGAAATCTCTGATTGAAGCCCTTTCCCAAGATAGTGCAGAGCCTTTAATTGATTCCTGTAGACATCATTAACAGCATCATAGATGGCAGCAGGAGAGATCCTTTGCATTGGAGCCCAGAGAAGTTAGGTATTCTTCTCTTAGAAAAGCTAGGGCATCCTTGAGCTTGAGAGTCCTCTTAGCATCCAACCAGGCATCCACATTTCCTTCTGGTTCAGCTGCATCCACTATCTTCTCCTGCTTAGCTTCAACATCCTCCTTGTGGCAGAGTAAAATGGCTTCATAATCAGCATTGGGGAGATTTGAGGTGAGGAGATGTTGAGCTATCTTTGAGAACTCATCAATCTGTGCCACATGGAGATCTTGTATGGCTTCCTCTATCATTTTGGAAGGCACAGATGATGATCCTGAAGGCCCGTCATGGTGCACAGGCTTCAGCCATTCTGACATAGTGGCCTGAGCCAAGTGAGAGCTAGTGCTAGGCACTTCATGAGATGTAGGATTTTGAGTCTCCTCCAGCCTTGGAATGGCTATAGGGTCTGATGTTGTCTCCATTGAAATGGGATGTGTTACAACATCAGCCCTATTTGTCTGTGAAGACAGTTCCACATCCTGAAGGATGGGAGAATGTGGCATAGAGTCTCCAGTGAAAACTGGTGAATCCTCCATGTTTGTGTTGGTGTCATTAGGATATGCCCCAACATGCATTCCCTGACCAACTAGATGTGGTTCCTGGGTGGTGAGCATAGTGTCATGCACCATGTCACTTGAAATTGGCTCAATCACAGGAGAGAATTGTGATTGATCAAGGGCAAGATTGTCATTGGAATGACTCTCTTGTTCAGAAGAAATTTTTATGGAAGAATCTGAGAGAGAAGTGGGGTTTAGATTAGAGTTTGGCAACTCCCCCTGAGAAATAGGAGGAGTTTCAACAGTGATGTGCTCTCCACTCTGTGTATGATCAGCCTTATCACTCCTAGGGTCAAGAGTGAGGTCTTGACCCTGTGCAGACTCTGTACAGGGTGCAGTGGGGAGGCTGCTCTTTTCAATGCCAATGACCTGTTGAGAGGCCATAGACAGTAACAGGTGTACCCCTTTTTCCACATCTGAATCCTGTTGGGAGGATGCAGTGGTGGCTATAGATTTTGACTTCTTCTTTTGTCTGGTGAGAGGTGACTCAGGATTCTCACTTTCTATCTCTACAGATTCATTGATCACTGTTAGGGCTCTCTTCTTTGTCTTTTTTTTAGTAACATCAACCTTTTGAGAGATTGATGCACTTGGTTGCCTAACCTCTACAGTGGTGTTTTCAGTAGGATTGCTGGATGGGATAGGAAGGCTGGGGTTAGACTGTGTAGCACCTTCAGTCTTAGCCTTCCCTGTCCAGGAAAGTTCATGGTATATGGGCTTATCAAGTGGATAAGACTCAAATGTGTCCTGCATATGCTTGGTCACACTTAGAATCACATCCACTTGATTCCTTGTGTCCAATGAACCAAATAGTACTTTGGACATGGACTTGGAATAAGCCATTTTAGTTTTATCTATACCCTCCAATTCATGGATATTTGCATCAAGAAAATTTAAAATAACTTGAAGGAAACGAGGGTAAAAGATATCATTACCTCTACCACGAACGGTCCTGCCTAGCCTCTGAGCCAATTCTTTGAGAATTATGGCTCCCACATTGATCTCCTGGTTGTTGGCCAGGGAGTAGGCTAGCTTCACAGCAATGTGACTGATATGGTCCCATCCTGTCTTCCTGCAGAGAAACACCTTCTGGAGTGCGTCAAACAGAAATGACCACTCCCTTCTTACAAACTTCTTGTTTAGCTTTCCAGTATCTATCTCATCTGCATACCGAATGAAGGTCATGAAGTCAACAATTTGAGCATCAGTAGCTTCTTGGTCATGACCCTCCACCTTGAACCCCAAAGCTTCATTGATTTCCCTTTCACCAAACTGAAAGTGTTTGCCTCCAAATGAACAACTAACCTCCTGGAATGAGGTTCCATCTTCCCTAGCCATTGTTGATACCAACGCCGTTCTCCAGAATCCTTCCAACACATCGACATACAAGGTAGGGTTCAGGGTTAGGGCTTGGCGTATGTAGGAAGTGTTCAAGAACCGTACAAAACACTTGTACCTTGGGTTAGCCTCAGCCTCAGAGGGAATGGTGAGAAGATTTGTTTCTTTGGGAATGGTTAACGGAATTGAGGATGATACTGTTTGAGATTTGGGTGCCATTTCAAAAGAGAGAGTGAAGAAGAGAGTAGAGAATTTTTGCTTAGGTTTGAGAGTTTGAGAGTTTGAGAGCAATAGACAAGATAAAAAGTTGTGAACGGTTAGAAAAGGGTATTTATATGATAGAGACACTGCGATATGGAGTTATGAATTTGTACAGTCTATTTGTATGTCGCGAAGTCAAAAATGGCCTGTACCGCAAAGTCTTGCACAGTATATCGCATAGTCTCAGAAATGAACTATGTCGCAAAGTCCTCAAGATGAAAGGATCGGGGAGACTTTGCGATATAGTAGAAATACCCTGTCTAAAGCTCTCTTTTAGGAATTTTAAGCAAATTGTCAGACTTTTATCAAATTTTGAAATAAAATTAATTTAAATCAAAATTCTGTCAAATGTGGAGACTTGTCGATATAGTTATTCTAAGTCGCGAAGTCATAAAATGAACTATGTCGCAAACTCATGAAATGAACTATGTCGCGAAGTCTCACAATCTCAACAGTTTGCGATATAAGTCTGTTTTATTTGAACTGTGTCGTGAACTCTGAAAATCATCTATATCAAGATGTCTCAAAATCTCACAACTTTACTAACAAATGTGATTTTGAAAAATATGCAGTAAAATACTGAAATATTTATAAATCATATCTCAGCTAATTTTCACTCCAAACAAATAGAGCATTTAAATACAGTGAAAATTTACTGCTGCAACAATTTACTGGCATACTTACTTAGAGCAACTAAATGAAGGATTGAGCATTCCAATTTCACTCACTAGTCTGTTGAAGACTGCTTCATTCAGAGGTTTAGTAAAGATGTCAGCTAATTGTTTCTCAGTTGGAACATAAGAGACTTCTATGGTACCATTTGCAGCATGTTCCCTAATGAAATGGTACCTGATCTCAATGTGCTTTGTAGTAGAATGATTAACAGGATTGGCAACTATGGATATTGCACTAGTATTATCACACATTAGTGGAATATGTTCTAACACTAGCCCATAATCCATGAGTTGATTTCTAATCCAAAGCAATTGAGCACAGCAACTTCCAGCAGCAATATATTCAGCCTCAGCTGTGGATGTTGCTGTGGACTGTTGTTTCTTACTAAACCAGGACACTAACCTTTGACCTAGGAATTGACAGCTTCCAGAGGTGCTCTTCCTGTCAATTCTGCATCCAGCATAATAAGAATCTGTGTAACCAACCAGGTTGAACCCAGTGCCCTTTGGATACCATAGCCCAAGATTAGGAGTCCCCTTCAGATACTTGAAGATTCTTTTGATAGCCATCATGTGAGATTCCTTGGGATCAGACTGGAACCTTGCACAAAGGCATGTGGCAAACATGATGTCTGGCCTGCTAGCTGTGAGATAGAGTAGGGATCCAACCATTCCTCTATAAACCTTGATATCAACTCTCTTGCCTTTCTTGTCTTCATCCAGCTTGATTGCAGTAGACATAGGAGTTTTAGCTGAGGATGACTCTTCTAAACCATATTTCTTTAAAAGATCCTTGACATACTTAGATTGGTTTATAAAGATGCCATCCTCCCTTTGATGTACTTGCAGGCCTAGAAAGTAGGTTAACTCTCCCATCATACTCATCTCATATTTACTTTGCATCAACTTAGAGAACCTTTCACAGAGTTTTTCATTTGAAGAGCCAAAGATGATATCATCCACATAGATTTGAACAAGAATGATATCATTTCCATGCTTCTTGAAGAATAGGGTTTTGTCAATTGTACCCCTGGTGAATTGATGCTCAAGAAGGAATTGAGATAGAGTCTCATACCAGGCTCTTGGTGCCTGTTTGAGTCCATAGAGTGCCTTGAGCAGTCTATACACAAAGTTTGGGAAGTCTTCACTTTCAAAGCCAGGTGGTTGAGACACATAAACTTCTTCAGCAAGATCACCATTGAGAAATGCACTTTTCACATCCATTTGATACACCTTAAAATCTGAGTGAGCTGCAAAAGCCAGGAAGATTCTGATGGCTTCCAGTCTAGCTACAGGTGCAAATGTCTCATCATAGTCAATGCCTTCTTGCTGACAATATCCTTTGGCAACCAGCCTTGCTTTGTTTCTAATTACCACTCCTTCTTCATCCATCTTGTTTCTGAACACCCATTTGGTGTCAATAACATTCTTTCCTTTTGGAGGAGGTACTAGTTCCCATACTTTGTTTTTCTCAAATTGATTCAACTCTTTTTGCATGGCAACAATCCAATCAGAATTCTTCAAAGCTTCTTCAATTAATTTAGGTTCCTCTTGTGACAGAAAGCAGCTATACAGACATGTATTTAATGTTGCCCTTCTTGTTCTAACTCCCTCACTAGGATCTCCAATGATTTGATCCCTAGTGTGGGCTCTGTCCCATTTCCTTGTGTGCCCCTGTTCATTTCCTTGATCTGTTCCAAGCTCATTTTGGTTGACAGGTGCATACTCTTCTTCTCCCCCTGTGTTTGTGAACCCTTGCACAGGTGTTTGAAGAAGATTGTCAACTTCAAGGATTTCATTCTCTAGAACAGTTTGAACAGGGGGTTCATCTTCACTTTCAGAATCCTCAAGATAACCTTGATTCTCAAATCTCAATGGCACATTGTCTTGATCACTTGTTTTAAGTCCATGAGTCTTCTTGTCATCAAAGGTAACATCCATGCTTTCCATGACTTTGTGTTGCTCAGGTACAAATACTCTGTATGCTGTCCTTTCCAGAGAGTATCCAATGAAGATACCTTCAAATGCTTTTGCATCAAATTTTCCAACATGCTCAGAGGTATCTTTCATCACAAAGCACTTGCTTCCAAACACATGCAGGTGCTTGAAGGATGCTCTTTTTCCAGTCATTAATGAGTAAGGAGTTTTGCCAGACTTCTTATTGATTAATGTTCTATTCTGCACATAGCATGCTGTGTTAACAGCATCAGCCCAAAAGCTAGTGGATAGCTTTGCATCCAGCAGCATTGTCCTTGCAGCTTCAATGAGAGTTCTATTCTTTCTCTCAACTACTCCATTTTGTTGAGGTGTTCTAGGAGCTGAGAATTGTTGAGAAATTCCTTTATCTTTGCAAAACTCATACAATGTTGAATTTCTGAACTCAGTCCCATTATCACTTCTCAAAGCAACTACAGAGGAACCAGTGTTTTGTGCTTCTTTATCAACTCTCTTGATATGCTCTATTATGACTTGGGGTGCTTCATCCTTGGAGAATAGGAATTCCACCCAAGTATATCTTGAATAGTCATCTACCATCACTAGAGCATATTTCTTTTTGGAGAGGGACATTACATTCACAGGGCCAAATAAGTCCATGTGAATTAGCTGCAGAGGTTTTGAATTTGTATTGAGCAACTTGTTCTTGTGACTGGATCTTTTAATTTTTCCTTTCTGACAAGCTTCACATGCTCCATCTTGCACAAACTCCAAGGCAGGCAAATCCCTGATAAGTTCTCTCTTGGTTAGAGAGTTCATTGCCTGAACATTCAAGTGAGACAGCTTCTTGTGCCATAGCCAGAATTCCTCATTTGTGGCTTTAGTGTAAAAACAACAGATTTCTCCCTTATCTGCAGCCTTGAGATTAGCTACAAACAAGCTTCCTTTCTTCACACCAGTTAGAACAACTTCACCACTTTCCCTTTTTGAGATTGAACAGAGGTCTTCATCAAATTCCACTTTGAAACCTCTGTTGGTAAATTGTCCAATACTCAAGAGATTATGCTTCAGTCCTTCAACAAATGCTACATCTTCAATAATGACATTTCCAGATTTAACACTGCCATATCCCATTGTATAACCAATGTTGTCATTTCCAAAGGTTACTGATGGGCCAGCCTTTTCCTCAAAATGTGATAGCAGGGCTATATCACCAGTCATGTGACTTGAGCATCCACTGTCCAAGATCCATATGACTCTTTTATTCCTGTTGCCCTGCATTCACAAAATGACTAAGTTGTTTTTGGTACCCACACTTGGTAGGGTCCAGTTGATTTAGAAACATTTTGATTAACAATTCTTCTGTCATAAATTGCATTTCTCATAGTAGGAGACTTCACTTTTTCTGTGGCTTTGGAGTTTATACTCTTAGGCTCACATGAAGTTTTCACCCTCTCAACCTTGATTGGGGACCCTGTCCTGTGAGAATGCATATGTGTGTGTGATTCACCAGATTGTGCAGAGTCAAGTTTATGTTTAAGAGATAAACAGTTAGCAATCACAGTCACATAGCATGTCATGCAGTTTGGCTTACCATAGAAAGAATCATGACTAGTATTTATGCTGGCAGAATGGTTACTCAGGTTGTCAACTTCAACAATTTCAGGCTTACTACACTTATGAGTCAAATGATTAACAGATAGGCATTTTTGACATTGTTTCCTGGGAGCATTTGGCACATAAGCATAGTTGTTTCCCTTGTTAACACCAACTTTACCATTTCTGTTTTGTTTCCTTTTCTTAACAACTTCTTTCTTTGCTTTAGGACTCTTGACAAGATTGTCTTTGGTCTCTTTCTGATTGACAAGTTCAGGAAAGGAAGAAGTGTTTTTAGCAGCCTCATCTTCTTCAAGTAGTTGTTGCTTGATGATCAGTAGTTCCTCATCAAACTCAACAGCACTCTTTCTGAAGATGGGCTGTTCAACACTTGACAGTATGGTTGGGGCATTTTTGTTTGAAAAAGTTTCCTTTCCTTTGCCCTTGACCTTCTTCCTTCCCTTGTCATTATCATAGTCAAAACCAACTCCAACCTTGCAGTCTTCAGTGTGTTCCTTGTGATAGGTTTGAATAAGTTCAGAGGAGTTTTTGAAGCTTCTTAGTTTCAGTTCAGTTTCAGCAATTTGTTCCCTAAGGGCTTTCTCTATCTGCTCAGCACAAATCACTTTGTTTTTAAGATACTCAACCTCCTTTTTCAAACCATCCAGGTTCACAACCATTAACTCAAGTTTCTCATTCTTTTCTGTAAGCTCAACATTCTTAGCAGTTAGTCTATCAATTTCTTCATTAGCTACTAACATGCTAGTATGAATATTAAACATCTCAGTGCTCATATCTTCAACAGTTTGCTTATATTGAAGGGGAGTCATATCAAGAGAAGTAAGAATAGGTACCTGACTTGAATCACCATCATCAGAAAATGCCATCAAGGCATAGTTTGAGTACTCTTGTTCTTCTTCTTCATCAGAGTCATCCCAGCATTTTCCCTCAGCAATAAAAGCTTTGCCCTGTTGTTTCTTGAGTAGAGCCTCATACTTAGCTTCAAGCTCTAAGTATGCTTTGTCCTTCTTGACTTGTTTAGGCTTTTTGCACTCAGTGGCAAAATGCCCAAGTTCATTGCAGTTATAGCACCTTATTTTGGTCCTATCCACACTTCCTGTCTTGTATCCACCTTTAGCAGCACCTGCAAACCCTTTTCCTTTATTGAATGTGTTTGAGCCACTAGATCCACTAGTGTTTCCAGTATTGAACTTGGACCTAAATGGCTGCTTTCTTTTAAACCTTATGTTAGGATACCTCCTAGCCATATAAGCAAAAGATTTGTTTTCCATTTTGTCCAGTTCTTCCATGCTGTAAAACTCATCATCCTCAGGCAAATCATAGACAACTTGGGCCTCATCACCAGTGTCTTCAACTTCCAGTTCCTCAATCTTGACCTGACTGATTTTAAGAGAGTCCATTCTTTGACTTAGGTTGTCAGCAATAAGTGCACAGGAGGTATTAGCCACTAATCCTTGCTTTGCTTGAATAGATCTCTTTTGAAACAGCTCTAACTCATATGTCTTCAAAACACCATACAACACATCAAAACCAATCTTTGTTAGATCTCTTTCTTTAAGGGAAGAGATTCTTGGTTCCAAGTGATCTGGAAGAGTTAGTAGAAACTTCATATTGAGCTCTTCTGTTTCATAGTGTTTGTCATAGAGTTTGAGCTCGTTTATCAGCTTGTTGAATCTCTCAAACACTTCTGTGATTCCCTCTTTTGGCTGAGCCATGAAGGCTTCATATTGTGAAACAAGAATCTGCTTCTTGTTCTTTCTTACTTCAGTAGTTCCTTCACAGAGCACTTCTATAAGATCCCACATCTTCTTGGCACTAGTACAATGAGCAACAGTGCCATACATGTTGAAGTCCATAGATTCACAAATGATAAGTTGAAGATGTCCATCTAGTGCTACTTTTTCCTTTTCAGGATCAGTGTATTTTGAGGGATCTTTGGGCACATGTTTTGCTGGTACAATCTCAGTGCCATTGGTTGTTTCACCAATCTCGATCATTGGAATGAAGGGACCATGCTTTAGAATATCTAAATACATGGGGTTAGAAGCTTTGATGAAAAGCAACATCTTCTTTTTCCATAAACTGTAGTGCTCCTTGTTAAAGGGAGGAATCTTGATACTGCTTAGTTTCTGTGAACTCATTCTTGATCTTTTCCTGTTTGTACGTTAACAACCTACGCTCTGATACCACTTGTTAGCAATGAATATCACCTAGAAACTAGACAGAGGGGGGGTGAATGGATAGTTTGATGGATTTTGGTTTTCTTGAAACTAAATATAAACTGTAAATGATTATGCTATGCAATATGCGGAAAGTAAACAACACACACAATCACTTTAATCTACTTTGTATAAGCAAATTAAATACTACAACTTTCCAAGAAATTCACAATCGAATTTCTGGCTTCTAAAAAAGAACAGTTTGAACTTGCTTGCTTACAGAGAAAAGAGCTTAGCAAATAACTATGTGTATCTCTCTTACAGCTAACAATAGGATGTGCATGATATATATAAGCCCTATACAAACTAGTGCACACACCTATTTTTACACAGTTACCCCTTGCTGAAAGTCCAACTTGTCCTGCCATAAGACGTTAACTGTGTCAGGAAGGACCACCTGCTTTTCGGAGTCTTTCCCGTTTCTGTAGCTGCTTGTCTCTTATCTTTCTCTCCAAGTTTAGCTGTAGATTTGCCATCTGTTCTTTGGACCACCTTGCCAGAACAAATGCTTCAGTATTTGTCTCTTTTGATTCTTGATTCTGTACCTTGATTTGTCTTGTTGTAAACGGCTAAGTGTTGATATCGTGAACTCCACTTCATTCCTGACTTCGCGATCTCACTTGTGAGGACTACGCGATATAGCCTTTGAAGACTTTGCGACATAGGTCATTTGAAGACTATGCGACATAGGTCATTTGACGACTATGCGACATAGGTCATTTGATGACTATGCGACATATGTCATTTGACGACTATGCGACATAGGTCATTTGATGACTATGCGACATAGGTCATTTGATGACTATGCGACATAGGGCTTCTGAGGACTTCACGATCTAGGCTTCTTTGACTTTGCTGACTTCAACACTTCACGACATGAGTCTTGAGGACTTCTCGACATAGTACAAAATGGACTATGCGACATAGTACTTCACGACATGGATATTGGTGACTTCACGACATAGCTTTCTTCTGACTTTGCTATATAATGCCTTAGACAAATTTCTGCAACTTATTTCTTCATAGCCTTATTTAGCTCTATCCTGCTGCATGAACACTTCTGAACTTCTACCAGGACGATTATTCAATGGCCTATATACAATCTAGATGCAAGAAACTTTACTAAGCTCATTATAACTTTGAGCATACATGGTCAAGCTAATGTTCATGAGAACAAGACAAGTACATTTAGAGACCTATACTATATCCCAGTGATAGAACTCACTAGGTCATGTAATGTGACATAGTCACATAGTGTAGGCTTGTTAATAGTGGTATTCAGACATGTCTTGAGCCTAACATATATATATATATATATATATATATATATATACTAGTCTATAACACGTGCCTTGCAGGGGCCTTAAAAAATAATAAACTAAAAAATTTAATGTGAACGGAAAATGTTAAAATAAAAGTAAAAATTATTGAGAAATTTAAATATTAATTGAAACATAAAAAAAAATACAGATGGGGCTGAGTAAGATAAATGAGGTATTATTAATATTATTTTATAATAAAATAATATTAATAATAAGGACATATAGAAAATCTAACATGTTTTAATTAAAAAAAGTAATTGTCCGTGATATTTTTAGAAGTGTTTTAATTATATTAATTGTATTTATTAAAAAAATACGTTGACATGTTAAAATAAGTAAGTTTTTTTTAATAAGGACAAATAAAAAAAGCTAATATGTTTTAATTAAAAAAAGTAACTACCCGTAATATTTTTAGACGTGTTTTAATTATATTAATTGTATTTATTAAAAAAAAATAGGTTGACTTGTTAAAATAGGTAATTGTTTTTAAATAATTAAAAGTATTAAAAATAGGTTTCAAAATATATAAGTAAGGGTTATACTTGATTATAATTAACTGAATAATAATAATATTTTCATGAGAAAAATATTTGTAAAATTCAGTAGTTAATTTCATGAAAAAATAATGTAATTGTAAACAATTTTAAGTCAAAATTGAAAATAACATAATTGATAATAATAATTAAAAAATAGTAAAAGTAAAAATTATTATGATAAATTATAAAATGAGAAACTTAAATATTAATTGAAACATAAAAAAATATAAAAAAAATACATGCGGGGATGGAGGAAGATAAATGAGGTATTATTAATATTATTTTATAATAAGGACAGATAGAAAAGTTAACATGTTTTAATTAAAAAAAAAGTAATTGCTCGTGATATTTTTAGAAATATTTTAATTATATTAATTGTATTTATTAAAAAAATACGTTGACATTTTAAAATAAGTAAGTTTTTTTAATAAGGACAAATAGAGAATCTAATATGTTTTAATTAAAAAAAAAGTAACTACCCGAAAAATTTTTAGATGTGTTTTAATTATATTAATTGTATTTGTTAAAAAAATACGTTGACTTGTTAAAATAGGTAAGCTTTTTTTTAAATAATTAAAAGTATTAAAAATAGGTTTTAAAATATATAAGCAGGGGTTGTACTTGATATTTTTGGAAAAGGAAAATTTTAATGATAAGAAATAAAAAAGGTAATATATTTTAATTTAAAGGTAATTTCCCGTAATATTTTAGGAAAAGAAGTATACTTTATTAGAAAAAATTGTTATAACTATAAAAGGCAATCTGCTAGTTACTATTTTAAATAATTTTATTATTTATTAAATAGAGTATTAAAATCTATTTTAAAATAAATAAGTAAGGATTACACCTTATATTTTTAGAAAATGGAGATTTTAGTGATAAAAAATATAAAAGATAATATGTTTTAATTTAAAGGTAATTGACGTGATATTTTTTAAAAAGAGTAGATTTTGTTAGAATTTGTTTTAATTATAATAGGAAATCAACTAGTTAGTATTTTTATATTATTTTATTATTTATTAAATAGAGTATTAAAATTGGTTTTAAAATAAATAAATAAGGATTGCACCTCATATTTTTGGAAAACGGAGATTTTAGTGATAACAAATATAAAAGGTAATATGTTTTAATTTAAAGATAATTGCCGTTATATTTTTGGAAAAGTTGTAGATTTTGTTAGAAAACAATATTTTAATTATAAAAAGCAATCATATAGTCACTATTTTTATATTTTTATATTATTTATTAAATAGAATAAAGTACCGAAAACCGACCGAAAACCAAAACTTTCAATGTTTCGGCTTTAATAATACAAGCCTATAACCCGTGCGATGCATGAATGAATTTTAGTATTTTTAATTTATTATTTTATTATTTTAGTATTTTTATATGATTTATTATTATTTTTTATCTTATTTTATTATCATTTATTTGTATTTTGATCTTAAAATTTTTTAATATGTTGTCGACGGAATAATATCTTGAACTTTTGAATGTAGATTAGAAAAATAGATGATATAAATATTTAATAATAATAATATGTTGTTGACGGGATTCAAATCTTAAACCCGTGTAAGTATTTTAGATACCAAGAAAATAATATTTTTTTTAATATTACATCAAACGGTTCTCATCTATCTATATTTATATCTAACAGTTATTATTTAGAGAACCAAACTACCAACCAACCAAATAGATGGTAGTTTGCTTATAATAGTATTTTTTTATATGATTTTTTAGTATTTTTTATCTTATTTTATTAGCATTTATTTGTATTTGTATTTGTATTTTTAATATGTTGTTGACGGGATTCGAACCTTGAACCCGTGGGAGCATCTTAGATATCAAAAAAAGAATATTATTTTAATATTACATCCAATGGTTCTCATTTACCTATATTTACATCTAACGGTTATTATTTAAAGGACCAAACTAAATGACCAAACTACCAACCATATAGAGGGTGGTTTGCTTATAATATTATAGTATAGATAGTATAGATATATTATTCAAAACAAAACTTAATTTTATATTAGAAATATTATTTTATTTAAAAACATATTTTGTAGAATATTTTTGAGAAAATTTAGAGATATTATTATAAAGCCGCTACGAAACGCGACTTAGTAAACTAGTTGTAACAAAAAAGTTATATTTTGTTACTGTATTTTTATAAATATTAATATAACCGCAAATAAGTTCAAAAAATAATATTTTTAATCATTTATTTTTTTCTTATGAGGCAATTAATTTTAACTGCAAAAGTTGAACACTTAATTTTCCTTTTCAATTCATCATCGCCACTTCCTATTATTCATAAATTTTAGCAAACTTGTATAAGCAATGTTTTAATTGATATTACAATTGATGGCTAATGTTCAGTGTTTTTTTTAAGAGGAATTAATTCAATAATAAAAAGTCATACGGTATTTTAAAAAATAATCGAATCGAACAAATATAAAACAAATTATATCACTTATTAATTTGGTCTTCATTGAGAGATAATCAAGCAATTTGTTGAAATTAATATATGTACATGTACCCGCTTCGTCGCCGATTTGAGCTATCGACCGTAATTACAATCTCATAAAAATATTTATCACTCAATTAAAATCTTGAAAATCCCGCAGATCTAACATCCCGGACATTAAATTACACTGAAACACATTAAAACACACCAAACTCTCACAAAGAGAGGATAAACAAAACTTAAATAAATCGGGAACAAAACTCAACAAGAAGAGATTTAATTAAACAAACAAAACAATTTAAAAAGGCAAAAATTCTTACCGGGGAGGAGAATTATTGAAAAAACAAAACCAAATCAAAGAAATTAACTGATTTGGGGATTTTGAAAGGTGAAAACTGATAAAAGCCCCTACCAACGACGGCTTTGCAAAGAAGAAAGAGGGAGAGTGAAACCCAAGTGAGTTTAGATAGTTTTTGAGTCGAAAAAAAATGCGTGAATGTTCGGTGTTAAACATTAAAATGTTAGACATATAAAATTATTATAAAGTATAAAATATTTTTGACTTTTACAATAATATAAAAATTGCAGTTCAATAGATTCGAAAATTGCAGCACAGTCAATTTGATTACAGAATAAGTTCATTCGATTATGATTTTTTTTCGTAAAAAATCAATATACTTATATAAAGGAGAAGACGGGGCGGTGAGGTGGCGCGTCTAGAATGACTCCGTTCTATTTTTCTAATTTTCTCAATTTTTCACAATTTTTAGTTTTAATAATTACAACTTCCTTTACACTTTTATGATTTTTAAACTTGATATAACTTTATTTGATTTAGAAAATTAAAACTTCCTTATTATTTTCAAATTGGTAGCACTTGATAGAACTTTCTTTGATTTAGAAAATTACAACTTCCTTATTATTTTCGAATTTGTAGGCTTGATAGAACTTTTTTTTATTATTTTCAAACTTGATAGAACTTTCTTCGATTTAGAAAATTATAACTTCCTTATTATTTTCGAATTTGCAGGACTTGATTGAACTTTCTTTTATTTAGAAAATTTATTTGATTTAGAAAATTACAACTTCCTTATTATTTTCGAATTTGTAGGACTTGCTAGAACTTTCTTTGATTTAGAAAATTACAACTTCCTTATTATTTTCGAATTTGTAGGCTTGATAGAATTTTCTTTTATTATTTTCAAACTTGATAGAACTTTCTTTGATTTAGAAAATTACAACTTCCTTATTATTTTCGAATTTGTAGGCTTGATAGAACTTTCTTTTATTATTTTCAAACTTGATAGAACTTTCTTTGATTTAGAAAATTACAACTTCCTTATTATTTTCGAATTTGTAGGACTTGATAGAACTTCCTTTTATTTAGAAAATTACAACTTCCTTATTATTTTCGAATTTGTAGGCTCTTATGTTAATAATTGCAATTTTCTTTTTTATTATTTTCAATCTTAATAGAACTTTCTTTTATTATTTTCAAACTTGATAGAACTTTCTTTATTAATAAAATTTCTTTAATAATTTCCTTTATACTTATATAAAGGAGAAGACGAGGGCGGTGAGGTGGCACCTCTCAAATCGCTTCGATCGATTTTTCTAATTTTCTCAAAATTTTGAATTATTAATGTTAATGATTCGAAAATATCTCAATTGACTTTAAAATCTTTACTAATTGAGTAAACTAAATATACAATTATAATTTTCTTGTCTTCAAAATCTTTATTAATGGAGGAAACTAAATATACAATTCTAATATTCTTGCATTTAAAATCTTTACTAATGGAAAAAACTAAATTTACAATTTTAAAAGTCTTCTAAATTATTTTATTAAAAAATATCTTAATTGCATTTTAAATTTTTACTAATGGAGGAAAATAAATATACAATTTTAATATTTTTACCTTGATAAATTCTCAATTTCATTCTTATTTTTATTTTTTTTTGACAAACAAAGAGATTTTATTAACTTGCATCAACGGAATCACAGCCAGAACAAACCCCTGAACTGACACTACAACCTGAATAGAAACAAATAAACGAGCTAAACAAATAGCCACTTATGTTTTCAGACTGTTTAACATCATGAATTTCTAAATTTTTTGAACTAGAAAAGATTAAAATGGCTTCCCGATCTATCAACCCTGCACCAATCCTGGAACCAGTACTATCACAAATGACCTTCACGTACGCACCACCTGTAACCCAATGTTCAGACACACCCCAGCTATCTTAACATCCCAATAAAAGGGTAACAAGCCAGACACACGCCAATAGGCGGACACACGCCAATAGGCGAGACTAACACCAAAAATTCAAAGACCTCAGAATGACACCAAATTTTGGTATGATGTTAAGGAGGAGAATTTGAATCTAAAGGTATTTTTTATTTGCAGAATCGGACTCAAAATCAAGATAGATCTGAGAAATAAATTCCAGATGTTTGGTTTTGGTTCGATTTTTATTGAACAAAAACTGGAACAAAAGGTTTAGATAATTGAGAGGAGGATTGGAGAATGGATTGATGGAGGAAACGAAGCTGTAGATGGAGAAAAAGGGGGAGGGCGGCGGCTATGGTGGCAGGGGGTCGACTCTCATTATTTATTTTGAATATTTAGTTTTCAATTTCATTCTTATTATTTTCTAACGGAGGAAACTAAATATATCATGCTAATATTCTCCCAAACGCCCTCTACTGTTCCAATTTATTTACTAATTTCTTTAATGGGATAATTATCAAAATTATCACTCATTTGGTTTATATGTATCAAATTAGTCACTCATTTCAAAAATGACTTAATTTAGTCAGTAATTTGAAATTTTTTATTAAGGAGACCACCTGTGACTAAATTTATATAAAATTTTATTCTTTTAATGACTAAATTTATGTAAAATTTTATTCTTTTAATGACTAATTGATACAAGTTTTCAAATTATTTACCAAATTGAGTCATTTTTGAAATGAATGACTAATTTGATATATTTGAACAAAATGAGTGATGACTTTGATAATTATTCCTTTTTTAATACTATCTTTCAAGGAAGTAAGTTAAATATGTTATGTTAATATTTCTCTAAACTTTCAAGTCCATTTTATTTACTAATTTCTTCCTACTATCTTCAAATGAAGGAAACTAAGTATACTATATTAATATTCTTCCACGAGTCCAATATATTTACTAATTTTTATTTAATATCTTTTAATCGAGGAAAATAATAAAGAAGACGATTTGAGAGGGGCCCGACATTTGAGTAGAAAATATCTAAATTGGCTTTTAAATCTTTAGTAATAGAAATATTAATTAACTTATATTCTCCTAAACTTTCTTTTTAAGTCAAATTACTATCTTAATATTGTCCTAAAATTTATCTTTAAGTCAAATTATCATGTTGATATTTTCTTAAACTTTCTTTTGAACTTAAAGTTACCCTTTTAATATTCTCATATATTTTTCTCGAATTTCTAAAATTTATCTTGAAATCAGATTATCATCATTACATTCTCCTAAAACAATTAGTAGAAATTTTGTTCTCGTAATTTTTTTAAAAAAAAAATTGGCGTTTAATTTATCTATATGTTTTACATATACATTAAAAATTATTTTTTAAAATTTTTACCTTCTTTTTATGTATAAGATAATACTTACAAAAAATGCACGTTACTATAAAATAAAATATAGAAGCCTTATTTTCTTTTCATTTTTTTTCTCGAGTACCTGTATTTGAAACAATAAAAATTAGAATTTTGAAAAAGATTTGAATTAAGTTTTATGATATAATAAAATTGATTAATAGATGATGTAATTGATTAAGTAATTAGTTTGTTTTCTGTTTAATTTGGTAACAAAGAGAAAGCGGGTCACTGTGAGAAAACATGTTTAACGAGAGAGCGATTCATTAAGAGGAGCATATTATATGCTAGAATTTAATATTTATTTTAATTATGTATTTTAAAAATAGAAGTTGCAACATAAAGTTTTAGAAAAATAAATTGATAAATATACTAATATCTGATATAATACTAAATTAATAAAATATATTAAACAATTACCCTTTTCTATAATTATTCAAAATTTCGGTTATGAACAACATTAAACGGAGAATTTAAAAGAAATCTTAATTTCATGTTATAAATATAATTTTGTTTAAAAACATTTTTTAGAGAATAGTTTTTAGAAAAATTTGGAGAAATTATTATAAAGCCGCTGCGAAGCGCGACTTAGTAAACTAGTTTATTATAAGTTACATGAAAATATATAAAAATACAAAATAATACAATTTACATTAAACACAAATCCATAATCGATAGTATACATTTTGTATAAGTTCAAGTAACCTAAGGCCAGCCTACAAAAAGCAAGCCCAAAATAAATAAGACAAAAAGATGGATGCACAAAGGAACCATTACAAGAAGATACTTAAATGAGGATCAATCACTAAGCAACACTGGCTCCTTCAGTTTTCTGGCACAGCTAAACTAATTTTGTGTAGAAATGGTACATTCACGTACAAGTTTGCATATTATGTTGTTTTTGTGTTTAATGCTTGTTCATTCATGTTGTTGTGTTATATTTATTAAAAAGGTTTGATTTTTTCTTGCTTTAGATTGGTTCCTGCACAAACCAAACCAATTTGCTAATTTTGTTCAATTTGTGTTTGATGCCTGTTTAATTATGTTCTTGGTCTATATGTAGCTGCTAGGTATACTCCTGATCAGATTAGGAAAATGGAAGAATCAAATGATATTAGAAAAGCCTCACAACCCACTGAGCTTATTAAATTGGTAAGAGTTGTTAACCCCCCAGTTGAGATGGGGACCCTTTTTTTATCTTATTTTTTTTGTTTTTAAGCTTCTTCCTATAGTTGCTTCTTTCTGCAGTTAGTAAAAATTGGTTGACCATTTCTAAAGAACAATTAAAATAGTTCATTAATAATCATTTTGAAATTTCGAAAAAGCAAATAATTTTTCTTTTATTTTTTTGTTCCCTACTATTTGACAAGACTAAACTCTAATTTGTTAATAATTTTAATTTATTGATTAGGTGAAAATATAAAGAGTTATTTTTATAAATTAAATAATAATAAAATTTAATTTCTAATATTTTTATTTTGAGACTAAATTATTTATAAGTAAAACTATTAATTAAATATACATGTGTCAAAATAAGGAAAAAAATCAAGATGTAAATATGTTGTATAAAAGTTTTAAAATTTTTATTAATGTGAAAGTAATTAAATTGTAGTTACTTTGTTTTTGAATTTTAAAAAAAAACATATAAGTTATGTATAAAAAATAAAATTATAAATATTAAGTATAAATAATTAGAAAATTAAGTTATATGTAAAAATTTGTAATTAGAAAATTACAAATAATAAGTATAAATAATTATAAGAGACTATATTTTAATTATAATTGGGGATAAAAAAAATAACATTATAAAACTTATTATATCATGATCAACTTTATACTATTATTAAAAAATTTAAAAATCATGATCAACTTTATACATTTTATGTGCTTCAAAAAACTTTATCTAGAAATTATAATTTATTTTAATTTTAAAAAATTACACTGAATAAAAATAATTTGTATAAATATTTACAAATTTTAACTAAAAATAAAAATAAACTATCAAATTCATGATATTCTATGTAAAATTTTAAAAAAAATGTATAGTTTAATATAATTTACAAATAAGTTATAATTTCTAAATAAAGTTTTTTAAGCACGAAATCATATAAAGTTGATCCTGAGTTTTATAATTTTAAATAATATATTCCACGTTGACTATAGATCACGTTAGAGCAATTTAATAATTTATAATGTTAATTTTTATTTTTATACGTAACCTATATATTTTTTTCAAATACAAAAGAAATTATTACAATTAGCTACTTCCACATTAAAAGAAAAATTAAAATTTTATACCACGTATTGATATTGCGAAATTTTTCCCGAATTTTTTTTCCGTATTTTGACATATATATTTAATCAAAAATTTTACTTATAAATATTTTTTATCACATTAAAAATAATAGAAAATATATTTTTTATATTTAATTAATAAAAATAATTCTTTATATTTTCACCTAAACAATAAATTATAATTATTAACAACTAAGAATTTATTCTTGTCAAATAGTAAAGAATAAAAAAACAAAAAAAAAATGCTTTGACATTTCAAAATAAATATTAATAAACTATTCTAATTATTTTCTAGAAATGATCAATCTATTTTTACTAACTACAGGAAGAAGCAAGGCAGAAACAAGTGAAAAAACAAAACAAAAATATATATAGAAAGAGGGAGTGGCCATCTCATGTGACGTTGTTACATAGGGGTGGCTCCGTTACTTTTTAGGTACAACACAACATTTCTTTACAAAAATGGTATACCCAGGTTGGAGTTTGCGAAAATGGTACAATATGTCACATGAGTTGGCGATCTCTGACAAATGGCGCCACATGGAGTGGCGACCTGGTCCGGGTGCACCAGCGACCCCCTTATTTTATTTTATTTTCCCTTTTTTACTTGATTTTGTCGCGGCATAGTAGTCGAAATTGTTTTTAAATAGTCAATTTTGAAGGTTTAAAAAATCGTAGTTGAAAATTTTATTTTTTGTTTTTTTTGTTCCGTACTAAACTTGAAATGTCCAATTTTTCTACAAGCTAAAAATTGAGAAAACAATTATGCGTTATTATGATTTTTTAGGAACCGAAGACGAGTAAAAAACATAATTGGTAGTATATGGAGGCATTTTTAGGGGTCTAAAAAACATATTTGTACATAATATTTTTTACAGTTTTGTGTTTCATATTAAATTTCGAACTTTGTACTTGTAACAGCCCGACTTTTCGGACTATTAATTCTAAATACAAAACTTAAATAAAGTACTATACAATGACAATCACAGACGGAAGCGTGACAAAAGTTCTATTACAAGCTAACTATTACAAAAGCGCAGCTAACGATAATCCAAAAACCAATCTATTCCGAACCTAAGATCCTCGAATCCAATGTTATCCCACTTGAGTTACACCAAACCTGAAAATTGTAAGGAATGAGCTATACAGCCTAGCAAGAAACCAATCGATCCAACTAGTTGGGCAAATAACATGTATACACATATAGAAGAATACAATATTCGATACGATACAATAACATACGATACACTTTCATATTCTTATTCTTATTCGATACAAAACGACACCACATAACAACAATAACTCGAAACCCATAATTCATGCCACGACCACTACAACCCGGTGATAACGGTCCTAAATTTTCAGAAAACTGTCACTATAACCCGGTGACTCGGTCCTTATTCTTATTCGATATTTTCACAAACCATGGCACAAATCAGAATCCCAAGACTATTATTGCTTACACATAACACATATACAATAAGACACATCACATCAAAATATATAATCACTAAGCCCAAGTTTATATAATCAAAACACACACACAACACATAGTTTCGAAAATACTAGATAAATCAATCGGAAACTTACCTCAATGCGAAGAATAAAGAATCAAATCATCCTAGAGCACATACTCAATTCTGACCAGAACTGTATTTACTCATTTTGACCCTCTAAACAACGTTTTCATGAAAAACTTAAAGGATGAAAATAATAGAAAACGAAAAGACCTTTCTGAAAAGATATGACTCATCAAAATCGGACTTATAACGAATCGGGAATTGAATAAAACGTCCGCTGAATTTGAACAGAAACTGAAAAACAAGATCTGTTTGTGTTTAGTGATTTTAAGAACAATTCAGAGCATAATCTGGAAAAACACTGTGAAACAAAAATTGTAGGAAATTGAAAGAGCTTTCCGAAAAGTCCAGAATCATCAAATTCCGACTTACGATGAATTAACTACGAATTTGTTTACAAGACAACTGATTTCTGTATGAAAGAGACCTACGAATTTTGATTAAAAAGATGAAGAAAAAAAATAAGATGTTTATATAACGATACAAAACCCTAAGTTCCGACCTACAAGTTAACTGTATCCAAATCTGATCCATATTTTAGGCCCATCAATCTAATTTAATTTTAAACCTATTCTTTTTCAAATTTTAATCTAATTTTCTATTATTCTTTTATTATTATTAATCTAAAAATTACGGGATATTACAAACTACCCTCCTTAAAAGAATTTGGTCCCCAAATTCACAACAATCTTATACTCCAAAAGGTTCACGAAACGTCTACGTGATCTCCTACAAGTCAAACTTAAACTATGGTCCACAAGATCGCACCCTAGAGAATGTATTAGTCCCATACCTAACACACTCCGTAGGACAGCCTGCTCTGATACCAACTGTAACAACCCGACTTTTCGGACTATTAATTCTAAATACAAAACTTAAATAAAGTACTATACAATGACAATCACAGACGGAAGCGTGACAAAAGTTCTATTACAAGCTAACTATTACAAAAGCGCAGCTAACGATAATCCAAAAACCAATCTATTCCGAACCTAAGATCCTCGAATCCAATGTTATCCCACTTGAGTTACACCAAACCTGAAAATTGTAAGGAATGAGCTATACAGCCCAGCAAGAAACCAATCGATCCAACTAGTTGGGCAAATAACATGTATACACATATAGAAGAATACAATATTCGATACGATACAATAACATACGATACACTTTCATATTCTTATTCTTATTCGATACAAAACGACACCACATAACAACAATAACTCGAAACCCATAATTCATGCCACGACCACTACAACCCGGTGATAACGGTCCTAAAGTTTCAGAAAACTGTCACTATAACCCGGTGACTTGGTCCTTATTCTTATTCGATATTTTCACAAACCATGGCACAAATCAGAATCCCAAGACTATTATTGCTTACACATAACACATATACAATAAGACACATCACATCAAAATATATAATCACTAAGCCCAAGTTTATATAATCAAAACACACACACAACACATAGTTTCGAAAATACTAGATAAATCAATCGGAAACTTGCCTCAATGCGAAAAATAAAGAATCAAATCATCCTAGAGCACATACTCAATTCTGACCAGAACTGTATTTACTCATTTTGACCCTCTAAACAACGTTTTCATGAAAAACTTAAAGGATGAAAGTAATAGAAAACGAAAAGACTTTTCTGAAAAGATATGACTCATCAAAATCGGACTTATAACGAATCGGGAATTGAATAAAACGTCCGCTGAATTTGAACAGAAACTGAAAAACAAGATCTGTTTGTGTTTAGTGATTTTAAGAACAATTCAGAGCATAATCTGGAAAAACACTGTGAAACAAAAATTGTAGGAAATTGAAAGAGCTTTCCGAAAAGTCCATAATCATCAAATTACGACTTACGATGAATTAACTACGAATTTTTTTACAAGACAACTGATTTCTGTATGAAAGAGACCTACGAATTTTGATTAAAAAGATGAAGAAAAAAAATAAGATGTTTATATAACGATACAAAACCCTAAGTTCAGACCTACAAGTTAACTGTATCCAAATCTGATCCATATTTTAGGCCCATCAATCTAATTTAATTTTAAACCTATTCTTTTTCAAATTTTAATCTAATTTTCTATTATTCTTTTATTATTATTAATCTAAAAATTACGGGATATTACAGTACTTCAATACAAAGCAAAAATATGAAAAATATTTTATGTACAACTACGGTATTTTTATGTCCGAAAATGACTAAACAGAACTTTTATTAAAACCACAAACATGGCAAACACACTTAATAAAAATGCAAACAGAAACTCTAAAAATAACCATAAAAGAGTACAATAGACTTGACTTCTAAAATACGGCTAGTATATTATAATATTCATCATTAAAAGTGAAATTTTCGTAGTCTATAACGTTTAGTTTAAAAGTGATCTCAAATTGACAACATATCTTGTAGAGGAGTATTAGACGTCTGACTTTAACCGGATTACGGATAAGTGGGTACCTATCCTTGTCTAATCGGAGGAGACATTGAACTTGGCACGTCCCGTCATCTATTATGACGATTCGTTT
Organism: Heracleum sosnowskyi; assembly: GCA_030848705.1. Taxonomy (NCBI): domain Eukaryota; kingdom Viridiplantae; phylum Streptophyta; class Magnoliopsida; order Apiales; family Apiaceae; genus Heracleum; species Heracleum sosnowskyi. The sequence continues at coordinate 73,563,977 of CM061238.1, forward strand.
GCCAAATAGCTCTGAGTCACGTAGGCTTACAATCCATCCTTTGCAAAATCAACTAGTATGGTATTAATGCCCACAAAGTCATCGTACTCTTGGAACACATATTTTGAAATTCCTTTAAGTGTCCTTACTTTGACGGACCAAGGAATTCTGCATTCTATTATCATTGGATTAGGGTGCTCGTTAGCTACGTCATCTGCAGCTACAAAATCACATGTTATCACCAACGTAAATGAACATGATTAATTAAGTACAAAGAAGAAGAATTAAGTGCAAAAGACCTTACCACCACTATCAATGAACAATTTACAACACTTTCACTCCTTACTTTTGTAGTCAATTCTAGCTTGCGGAATTGGAGTATTTGGTTGAGGAGGAGTTTGATTTTTTGGTTGAGGAGTAGAAGTGGTTCCAACTTCTCTTGCAGGGGAGAGTTCAGGAAGGTTTAGGGGACTATCAGGTGTGCTTCATTATAAGTAGCGACTTTTCTTTCTAACTCATCAACCACATCTTGTTGGAAAAATGTAAAGTTATTTCAATCCCAATTGCAACTATGATCGGAAATGTCTTCTCCACCATATTCACTAGCCATGAAATTGAATCTTATGAATGACTACACATTTTAATACTATGAATTCACTACTGAATAGCTGCAATCATGAAAATAATGCAAGTTTTTTGCTACTGTAGACGTGACTACGCAACTTTTACATTTTCAGATCAATGATAATATATCAACAACTGTAAATAATGAAAGCAATTTTATTCTGAAAGTATGACAGTTGAAAACTTTATTTTTATTTTGACATGGCTAGACAACTTTTTCATTTTTTCATTTCAGATCAATTATTCGGAGTAGAAAATGATTTGAACAGTTGTACACAACTTTAAATTTCTGAAAAAGATGATCATTAGTACGTAGCTTTAAATTTCTGAAAAAGATGAGTGGTCACTTCAACTAAAGCAGAACCAATAAGACATGACAACTCCACTTTCAAGTAGGTTATATACATGATAATTTTAGCTTCATTCAGTGCATTGTTATTTACAAACTAAATACTACTGTATTATTTATTTTGGAATACAAAAAATATCATATTCTACATCTCGCATTTGGTTGCTTGCTGAAAGAGATGTCGATTACCATAGGCTAAAATGAAGCGATCCAAAAGAGTATTTTGCAGGCGTTCATCGAGAATGGGCCTATAGGCGTGAGGAATCCAAACGTTTAAAAAATGACATCATTCGTATGGGTGCAAGGGTTCCTGCTCGTGATTCGCTTGCCATGTTTCCTAATGCCGGGAAATCACGCTATTAGGATGATTATAGGCAAAGAGTGATTAATGTTGTGTCACAAATACAAGTTGAAAATAATCTGATGTTGGTGCGTAGAAGTCGTCACTATATGTATCAACTTGTCACAAATCTTGTTCGTGCTAGTGGCAGAGAGCTTACAGAACTCGAGCAATATCATCTTCAACATAATCCAAACTATATCTCTGATGATTACATATCCGACGAAGAAGAGTAATTTGTGTATTATGTATTCTTGTATTATTATTATGAGCACTCCATTTTTTTTGTATTGTTGTATTCAGAGTACTCTATTATTGTATGAATTTGATTTTTATGATACTCTTTTTAGTAGTTTGATGAATGATTCATTATAAAATTAAGAACATACATATCACTATAATACATAAATAAGAAAGAATGTAGGTTCTTGAAAAGAAATAACAAAAACTTTGAAACCACATACATCATGAACAAATTAATCTTCATGATCATTCTCATCCGTTTCCTCATCCTCGTGATCATCCTCATACTCGTACTCGTTCTAATTCTTATCATCACAATCTTTATCGTCATCCACATCCTCATTTTCAACTTCATCCGCAGAGTCACTTATTTGTTTTATGTTCAAACTTTCCATAATTTTTCCCATCTCATACTCATGAAGATGGAGTTTCCTTGTTAACTGCTTTTGAAGATCTTCAATGACAATTGCCGCACGCTCCTCTAGTGGTTCTTCAATCCAACGAATGTAATCACTTCCATTGGAAGCATTTGGACAGTTACGGACCTTCTTCCAGTATGGGATCCGTACCAACACATCTTTTCAGCGACTAACTTATTGCAAAAGCAAAGATCCAAATCAGGAACATTATGTTAGTATTTGTGCCCTAGAGACAATACTATTACTCCCTTTGTCCCCCTCATTTCTTTACAGTTTATATTTTGGGTCGTCCCTCTCATTTTTTTACATTACCTTAAATAGCAAATTTTTAATATTATAAAAACGGATGTCCTTGTCTTACTATCCCTACAAATCCTATCAAATCCTCTCATTAAAAGTTAATCAAATTTTATTAACTTAATTAATCACACACTTTATTCACACTCAACTCCTAATAATTGGTATCGTGTATACTCTAACCCATTTCTTCTCTTTCTGACTCACCCATTCACTCATGAACCCTAGAAGCTTAGAACATCCTTTTTTCATTTTTTTCTTCGTCTTCTTTTTCTATTATCGATTAAATTTATCTTATGGAATCCCAAATTATAAATGATTCAGCCCCAATTTCTGATTCTGATTCCGAAATTTTGTCTTCTCCATCCTTGTTAGCCCCAGTTATAGATTTGCGTGTATATATAATCGAAAACTATCTGGATAACTTTGAAATCGTGCAGGATACTCTGGAAAGGGTGAAGAAGCACATGTTAAAACATGAGTCAAGCAATTTAAAAGAAAAAAAATTGAAGTTCGATGACCCAACCGACATGCTTCAGATTTTTCTTCCCCAATTTTGCAGTTGAGAGCTGGTACGACTTCTCCTTGTAAATATGTGCAATTACTTTTGTAATCTTTCTTATGTAGATATTGTGCTCTACTGACAATATTTATGAACTTTTTTCAGGGGAATTTGGGCTCAATGGATTCAGGGATTCAAAGGAAGATTTTGAAATCGGATTATGCTTACCAAAAGCTGAGATGGATGCTTTTACCACTATCTTTATCCATGGATTAATCAGGTAAAGTACTCATTATTTAAATCTTTAGCATTTTGTGTTAAGTAACTAAGTTTCTAAAGTGTTTTACTTCTCATGTTCGATCCCTCATATACCTCTTCTCATATTTAACGAAATTAAGAGTTTGATTTCTTTCTTACTGGTAAATTGTTGGAAGTAGATCTCAAGTGGTTGTGGTGGATTTTAGTTAATTAGTTATGCCATTTAGTAGTTAAATTGGTGTTGTTCATTTCAAGTGTTTAAAATATCAGGCTTAACGAATCATAGAAATTTAAAATAGCTGTTTGACACTATGTATCAAGTTTACAAATTACAGATAATCTGTATAATCAGATATACTTTTATGTTGTCAACGTTAAATGTAGCAAACTGTAAGTTGCTATGAGTAAAGACATAGTCTTGAAATTTGACTTGTAGCCAATGCTTACTTCTTTGCAAATATGTTTAAGAGAAAATTGTAATACTACATTTCTTGCATAATGCATCTGATTCTTGTTGTGATGTACAACCTCGACTAGTGCTCATATTTCTTTCTGAATTTGCTAAATCAGTGGAGTATCTCATTTATTTTATTTTCTTCAGGTGCAAAAAGGAAAAGCCTGTTGAGCCACCCTACTATGTTCGCTGTAGTTACTCAGTGATTCGGAAGGTAGAGAAATCATTTTGTTACTTTAACTAGAAGCAGCTATCTGCAGTAGCTAGCTTGAAGTGGATGTTTAATCAAGTGAGTATATATCTTTGCTTGCCTGCATTATTTGATTAACGTGACTGTGATAAAACTGATCTATGTTAGAAGTCAATATTAGTAATAAGTTGTCACTGAAGTTGTAAACAGATACATTTATATATACATATACATATACCTTTAAGCATTAGTACATCAAAACTAGTTTACAAAAGGTTGTAATTAGTATATCAAAACAGGTCTACAAAAGGTTGTAACTAGTACATAAAAACATCAAATCACTACTAATCATCCAGTGGTTGTGTTATTTAATTGTTTTTCCACGACATCTAGTGGAGCAGTGATAACATTAGGTAGTTGTCCAAGGCGTTCAAGCTTTTTCTTCCTTATATATGGGAGCTTATAGTTGTTATTACCATCATGCTTTAATATCTATGTCATACAGCTCATAAGTGACAACCAAAAGTTGTTCAAAGTTGAATGACTAACTTCTTCATATGCTTTATTCACCGCATCAACCAACTCACAAACTGTTTTAGGCACTTTCTTTTGTTGTAGTCCTTGTATAATTTGTTAGGCCGAATACACAATATAATCAAGTATGTATGAGAATAACAATAATTAATAACACTGTTTATGAATCAATTAAACTGTAATCTTATTAACAGCTTCTCTCTTTATGATGTTAATGAATCATAAAGAGCTTCTAGGTTACACAAAAAATATCTCAATAATCGCATCCCTTCTAGGGATAACCTATCTGTGTTTATATAGTACACAGCTACATACAATCCTTCTCTAATTGATATTCCTACAAGTTAGCTATACAATTCATATCAATTAAGGATTGCTTCTTATCTTCTATCCTGTTTCCTTAGCTGTATCAATATATTCTGCTTCTTTCCATCTTCAGAATGTATTGCTTCTAGAATCTTCAATTCTGCACCGACAGCTAATTCAACTATCACCTTGTCAGACTTTAAATAAACTCTGACCGGCTTCCTTTAAACTCTTCACCCTATCAGAGTTTAACTAAACTCTGATCGGCTTCTGATAAACTCTTGTCAGTACCTGTTGCTTAAACACTGATAAACAAACATTAGCAATTATATCTAACAATCTCCCCCAACTTGTTCATAATAAAATGTACAAGTTAAACATATAATTGATGATGTCAAAACCTTTTAACAAATGCAGTGTTTAACATATAACAGAGTTTAATTTAAAAACAGAGTTTAAATTTAACTTAGAATAGAAAATATTAAAAACTTACAGTCAGACTTTATTTGATTTCTTGAATATCAGGCACTGTCCTGAGATAATCAATTAGAAGTCTTCTTTCAGCCTTTTCCAGCTCTTCAACCATGATTTCTTTCAGTTCCTTGAGTTCTGGATCAGATTCACCAGTCTGATAAATAGCAGCTCTCAGAGAATAGATGGAATTCTTCCTCATCTCATTCCCTAGCTTAATAAAATGTGCTTTATCAGATTCTAGATTGAATTCTAAGACTTTAACTCCCAGATCAGTCCTTAGTCTTGTACTGTTTATCTTCATTTCTATAACATTTCCATAAGCATCTCTATACTTAGGAATGTATACCTTTGAAATTCCTCCTCCAAGCATCACCTTAGATCTTTGCATCTTTTGTCTGATAAATGTAGCAGCATTGTGAGTGTTTCTGTTTTTGACTTTTAACAAGTACAGAACATACTCCAATTCTTGATAAGATTTGAGATCTATATCAGACTCTGCAACTCTGTAAACTCTTCCATCATTCATAAAATACAACAGAAAATCTTTCTTCAAACCCTTGTGAAATATCAATTGAACAGAGTCTAGCATATCAAGATTCTCTTGAGTAATAGTGCCAGATACTGCCAATGATGATTGATCTCCAGATCTGTTGTTTATTCTCTTCTCCCTATGTGAACCTAAACCAGCTTTATCAAAAGTTTCTTTTCCAAGTACAGTCCTGGTTTGAGAAAAATCCACAGGTTGAAGTGTCAGAGCTTCAGATAGTACAGGTCTTCTAAAAATACCTTGGAGTTGTGGAGCTAGCTGAGTTTGCACAGCTTGAGCCTTGTCAGAGGCTGGCTTAATTTCAATAGTATCATCAACTTGAGCAGCGTCAGAGGTTGATTTTGATAATCTTGTTTCAACTTGAGCAATGTCAGAGGTTGAATATTCTTTCTCCTTCAGGTTAGACTTTTCAATCATTTTGCCTTTACCCTTATCAGAGTTTCTAATCATAGGCCTCCTGGTGTATTGTATACTCTGTTGAGTATTTTCTTTAATAATAATTCCAGTTTCTTTCTTTCTAGGAGCCTTGATTTCTTTCTTTTTGTATATCCCAGCTTCAAGATTCTTCCTGTGTTCTTCAGCAAGCATTTGCTCTTCAGCTTGGATATCTTCAATTGTAACATCTTTTCCGTGTTCTGCTATAAATAATTTAGCAGCAACTTCTTCATCAGTGCTAGGCTTATCAGTGTTTATCAAACTTTTGAGCCTTGAACCACTGGCAGAAATTACTTTTTCCTTACCAGAGTTTGATCTTCTCTCAGAGTTTGATCTTGATCTTGGTCTTAAGCCTAAACTCTTTTCAGATTCACCTCCCTTGCTTCCACCATCATTACCATCATCCCTCCGTCTCAGAGCTTGAGTGTCTTTGCATTTGTCACTTGGTACACTCTCCCCCTTTTTGACATCATCAGAAAGTAGTACTGATGTCAGCAACTCCAGAGCATTAGAAATTGAAGTTAGTTGAGCAGACATAGCAGTCTGATTCTCCTCAACTTTCGACAATCTAGAATTGAAAGTCTTTTGCTCTTTACACAAAGAGATGTATAGAGATTTGTCCTTCTGCTGTGTAAGCTCTCTTGTAGCTATATCATTCCTTAACCCTTCAATCATCTTATCAGAAGCATCAAAACGATTGTTTAATGATTTGATTTGAACAACAGTCGCTTTGAAATGACTGAGAAGTTCAGGATTTGAAATCTCTTTAACAGAGTTAGCAGTTAAATCAGCAGCCCTTTGTGAAGTGAAAATACAATCTGCTGCTGTCCAGTTGTTAAAGTACATCTCTTGAAAATGTTCTTCAGTAGCCCTATTGAACTCTCTTTCTTCATCAGAGTTGGCTTGAACGTCAGATATGTGTGTAGGTGAATGAGCAGGACTAGCATTAACATTGTCATCCTCTCTTGCAATCTCTTCAGGAACATGTTCAGCAGTGACTTCATCATTGACTTTCTCTGCAACAGTTTCAGGAATATCAGAGTTTGCTTTAGCAAGTACCTCTGCTTCTCGCTGAACAATGTCAACAACTGATTGTTGTAGAGCTTCAAGAACAAGAGCATCTTCAGAGTTTGAAACAAACTCTGCTGCTACAGGAACATTCTCTGTTGCATCAGCAGATTCAGCAACAGCTTCTGTAGGATGATCAATTCTAATCTGATCAACTTCCTCACCGTTCTCAAAATCAAGAGAAATGATTTCTGTGTGGGAAGCAATAGTTTCTACCAATTCTGTAGTAGCTTGATCAGCTTCTCTTACATTTTCTTCAAGATCAAAAATTCTGCTGTCAGAATGAGCAGCAGCTTCCTCAACTACATCATTAGCATTTGATGTAGGAGCTTCTCTATCAAAATCCATTTCAATATCATCAGTATTTAGCCTGTCTTGATTGACAGCTTCTGGATTTGCAGCTTCCTCCTGAACAAAAGCTTCAGGAGCTTCATTTTCCTCAGGAACTTTGTTCATATTGGCAATAATATCACCAAAAAGTTGATTAGCAACTAATCTTCTCTTTCTCTGATGAAGATTTTCTTCATCAGCTTCAGTATCTGAGTCTGCAACAGAATCAGCAGCAACAGTCTTTGGTCGTTGGGCTCTCTTTTTCTTCATTCTTTTTCTCTGAGGCACAGCATCAACATTTGATACCTCAGCTTCAGGTTGTTGCAAGTTAGACTTAACTGCTCGAACTTTAGATCTCTTTGACCTCTGTGGTTGAAATACAGAAGGTCCAGCTTCAGCAGTTGAGACATTTTGCTGTTGTAAGTTGTCAAGAAATTGTTGCACAGAAGCAGGTAACATTAAAGGACCAACTTCTCCTTTCTTGTTGTCCTTGTTGATAAGATCAGAGAATATACGTTTGTGTAATTTAAACGAAAGAATTACATCCTCATCTAAAATCTCAACATCAGGGCAGCAATGATTGAATATCAATTGACAAAACCTAGAGAAGTAAACAACATTTCTATTCTCTAGCATTTTCTCACCAATATTAGTTAAAACTAATCTAGCAACATCAAATTGACTGCCATAGAGAAGAGAATACCCGATCTGTAAACTATCAGTGGGAATTGCATCCCAGTTTGTGCACTTTTTCCCGAACGCTCTTGTAATGCAGTCGAAAAAGAAACTCCATTCCTTTCTCAAGAGCGGTCGCTTCAATTGACCAATCTTAGTCAGTGGTCCAGAGTAACCTATTTCTCGCATCATTCTAACTAACTCAGAATCTCCAACAGCAACTGTGAACGAATTGAAATCTTCAAGACTCAAAGCATCACGAACAGTAGTAGGAGTAACAGCATAGTCATTGTCCTCATATTGAAAAATGATAGATGGAGATCCAGACTCTCCTCCATTATCATACACACCTGTCTGCCAAAAAGATTTGATTTGTGTTGCAGACAGCTTCGACGGTGCGGTGAGAGCAGTGCCAATATCAGAGTTTGACAAGAAACTCTGAATCAAATGAAACGCCTCCGGTGCGTTCTCATTTGCTACAGGAGCGGAGTAGTTATTTGGGACAAATTCTAATTCAGAAGCAATAAACGCTGTAGTTTCCATTTGTAAGATTTGAAAACAAAAAGTACAGGGCTTTGAAAGTGTTTGAGTGTTTGTGTGTGAGTAAAATGTTATGAGAAGATGAAATGCGTAAAAGATTGAATCGTGTGTATGTAGTGTATTAAATAATAACTGTAAAGATTAGAAGTATGTTAGTGGGACAGATGTCAAACGTGAATACGCTGACAGCTGTATCTAACAACTTCCTATACACACGTGCAAACGTGGAGACACCTGTCATCACATATAACACTCAAAATATTCGTTAAAAAAAAATCAATAATAATAAAATTATCAATTTAAATAATAAAGTACAAAGAACTCAACAGTCAAAATAATAATGACTGTCTCGAAACTCCGCACCTTAGTATCCCAAGCGCTTCGAAAACCTTTCAATCTCCAAGAAAAACCTTTCAGATACCCTGTTTGAATGCTTTAAATACCAAAGCAATGTAACAACAGGCTTCATATCTTAAACTTACTATACACCAAAATGGCTGGAACTTTCGAATTCCTGGATGTGGAAGAGTTTTTGAACATGAACTGGCAGCAACAAGAAAACTATCTTATCGATGAGTTTCTTGTTCTCTCATTCTTGAATGATGAAGGCCTTATCGTAGATGATGAAATAGCCGAAGGGCCTTTCTCCAACCCTCATGTATACATCTTCCGTCCAGGACCATATGATGCACCAATCCTCGCAGATGAAGATGCCATGGAGATCTGCTTCATGCTTTTTCAACTGAGTTTCTTGTCGGGTTCAAAAGAAAACCTCTTCTTAGAATCCTGCAAGCTGCAAAGCAGAAAGAGATCCCGAGAAGATGATGATGATGATTCATCATTAGGAGGATTTCAAGCTATCCCAAATGGTATAATGACCAGATGAGCAACTGGGTAGCTATCATCAGAAGTAGTAGAGCACAATAGCTTCTGGCTCTAGCTCTTCTGCTTCGATGTTGGATAGCATTCAAGTACTTGTCCTGGTTAAATAGATTTTCTCTTTTGTAACCATAGTGATTAGTATGTACCAGAAAGATTAGCTAAGCATGAGTATGTAATTGACTGAATGTAACAGAGTTTGAATCAATTAATGAAAAAGACTCATTTTATTGCTTTACTTTCAGTATTATCAATTTTACCTAGTAATTGGAAAGACAAAAAAACTTTAACCAATTAACTAACATACTCAGCAGCAATACAAATCACAAACAGGACTTAATAAACATACTCAATAACATTGGTCAATCACTATCAAACAAGTTCTATCTTTTCTCTGTTCAATCACACTTTTTCGAAAAACAAATGACTAAGCCCAAAATCATAAACTGTCTGAAACAAGGAAATTATTTTAACCATCAGAGATTAAAATAAAGTAACCTCGGCGTATTTCACACAAAACATCAGTGTTTACCATTTGTCCTTCTTTGTCAATTAAACTCTTTTCTCAATCTGTACAGTTGTGAAAATATGTGTGTGTAGTAGCAGAGTTTACCGAAATCAGTATTTAGACCATCTCAAAGTGCATAAAATCCACAATCTAAAGTAGTAAAAACTGGTTGCCTAAACTCTCATGTATAACATAAAATCTGATTTTATATCTAAACTCTGTATTACTGATATCCTTTCATTTGGATATGTCTTTTATTTTTCACCCCCTTTATTAATTAATTTTTTTTTTTTTTTTTTTTTTTTTTTTTTTTTTTTTTTTTTTTTTTTTTTTTTTTTTTATTTTTCCAGTAATCAGTGGTTGGCACTAGTCACCAAAAATCAAAGATTTTAGCCCTTATTTCATACAATAAGTTCCTGGATCGTCCTAGGCACAACATGATCTCAAAGGAATTTGTGCTCTGTTTGGCATCTTTTGAATTTGAGGGTGAATTATTTGAAATTAATAATCAGAGTTTAGACTTTTTATCAGTAAATATAATTAACTTATGAGAGAAAATGCAAACAGCTAATACAGACTCAGTGTATAGGATCAATAAACTAAGAGATGCTATAAATATTGAGACAGTATCATGCTGTGTTAGCTTACTGCACATTTTTGAGATCAGAGTCTATACAACTCTTAAGGATTCACAGTTACTTACTGAGAATTATGCTTCATACAAATTTCTTCATTGGTCCATATGTTTCAGACAAAATTACAATCAGAGTATAGCATTTAAACTGTAATTATCAGAGTATGACCAACAGAGTTTATCTTCAGAGTATGCTTTCAGAGTATGACTAACACTTCACAGAGTTTATCATCAGAGTTTAACATGCTGGTTCACATAACAGTTAACACATGCAAGGAATCATGAGCAACAAGAATTAAACATGTATAAATTTTGAGTCTGACCCGTATCTCTAGTCAGAACCAGAGATCATTCCAAGTTCATTTACCAATCTTGTAAAAGTAGCTTCACTCAAAGGTTTGGTGAAGATATCTGCAAGTTGTTGGTCTGTAGACACAAAATGAAGCTCAATATTCCCTTCTTCCACATGTTCTCTGATAAAATGATATCTTATGCTGATGTGCTTGGTCATGGAATGCTGTACTGGATTTCCTGTCATAGCAATAGCACTTTGGTTATCACAGAAAATAGGTATTCTAGAGTACCTTAATCCATAATCCAGCAATTGATTCTTCATCCATAAAATCTGTGCACAACAGCTACCAGCTGCTATATACTCTGCTTCAGCTGTGGATGTAGAAATTGATTTCTGTTTCTTACTGTACCAAGAAACCAATCTGTCACCTAAAAATTGACAGCTTCCACTTGTACTTTTTCTGTCTATCTTACAGCCTGCAAAATCTGCATCAGAGTAACCAATCAACTTAAACTCTGATTCTCTAGGATACCACAAACCCAAGGTTATGGTGCCTTTGAGATATTTGAAAATCCTTTTTACAGCTGTTAGATGAGGCTCTCTAGGATCTGCTTGAAATCTTGCACAAAGACATGTTGCATACATGATATCAGGTCTACTTGCTGTAAGATACAGTAAAGACCCTATCATTCCTCTGTAGTTAGTCATATCTACTGAGGCTCCTGTGTCTTTGTCAAGCTTCGTTGCTGTAGCCATGGGAGTTGTTGCAGATGAACTATCAAGCATACCAAATTTCTTTAGAAGATTTCTGGTATACTTTGCTTGATTGATAAAAATCCCATCATCTGTTTGCTTGACCTGTAAGCCTAGAAAATAACTAAGCTCTCCCATCATGCTCATTTGATACCTGGATTGCATAAGCTTTGCAAACTTCTTACAAAGTTTGTCATTAGTAGATCCAAAAATAATATCATCTACATAAATTTGAACTAACAGCAAATCATCACCAGAATTGAAATAAAACAAGGTTTTATCAATTGTACCTCTTGTGAACCCACTTTCTAAAAGAAATTGAGCAAGAGTTTCATACCATGCTCTTGGTGCTTGCTTTAGTCCATATAATGCCTTGTCAAGCCTGTAGACATAATCTGGATGCTTGGGATCTACAAATCCTGGTGGTTGTTCAACAAATACCTCTTCTTCAAGCTTCCCATTGAGAAAAGCACTTTTCACATCCATCTGAAAGACTTTAAACTTCTTGTGTGCAGCATAGGCCAGAAAAATCCTTATGGCCTCCAGTCTTGCAACTGGAGCAAAGGTTTCATCATAGTCAATTCCTTCCTGTTGTGAATAACCTTTTGCCACAAGTCTAGCCTTATTCCTTGTAATCACACCATCACTGTCAGTCTTGTTTCTAAAAACCCACTTTGTACCTACAATTGATCTGTTCTTTGGTCTAGGTACAAGTGTCCAGACTTCATTTCTTTCAAATTCATTTAACTCTTCTTGCATTGCTGTAATCCAATTAGCATCTTGAAGAGCTTCCTCCACTTTCTTTGGTTCAGTTTGAGACAAGAAAGCATGATACAGACACTCATTATTTGTTGCACTTCTGGTTCTTACACCAGCATCAGGATCTCCAATTATGAGATCAGGTGTGTGTGCCTGTGTCCACTTTCTTGCTGATGGTAAGTGGTTTCTTGCATCATTGTTGGATCCTCCCCCTTGATCCATGCTCTCCTGATTCATATGTTGACTTTCTACATTCTCTGAGGCTCCCCCTGAATTTGATGACTCAGAGTTTGAATTGTCAGAGTTTGAATCAGTTTCCTCAACTGACTCACTTGCTGTGTCATGTTGAGCTTCTTCACGCTCCCCCTCAACTGGTTCTCTATTTTGTTCAATTTGAGAATTATTAGTTTCTCCAGTATTTACCAGTAGAGGTTCAGAGTATGCTTCGTCAGAGTTTGTCAACCCTGCTTCATCAGAGTTTATATCATCAGAGAATAGATCTTCGTTTTCAAAACGTAGTTGATCATATCCATCCTTGTCTTCAAGTCCAATTATTTTCTTGTCATCAAATGACACATGTATGGATTCCATGATCACTTTAGTTCTTAGATTGTAAACTCTGAATGCTTTTGTTGACAGTGGATAGCCAACAAAAATTCCTTCATCAGCTTTTAACTCGAACTTTGTCAACTGTTCAGGATGAGTCTTCAACACAAAGCATTTGCATCCAAATATATGAAAATATTTCAAATTTGGCTTCTTATTTTTCACCATCTCATATGGTGTTTTCCCTTGCTTGTTGATCAGTGTAGCATTTTGAGTAAAACAAGCAGTTTGAACAGCTTCTGCCCAGAAGTATGTTGGTAATTTTGCTTCTTCAAGCATAGTTCTGGCTGCTTCAATTAAAGTTCTGTTCTTTCTTTCAACTACACCATTTTGCTGTGGAGTGCCAGGTGCAGAAAATTCTTGTTTCACCCCTCTTTCCTTGCAGAAAGCTTCCATGAATGAATTTCTGAATTCAGTTCCATTATCACTCCTTATTATTTTGACTTTGTGCTGTGATCCTTTGTCCAGTAGATTTACATGATCCATTAGAATTTGAGCAGTTTCATCCTTCTTTGACAAGAAATACACCCATGTATATCTAGTATATTCATCAACAATTACTAGAGCATATTTCTTTCTGCCCATTGACATTATATTCACTGGTCCAAAGAGATCAACATGTAGAAGATGATAAGGTTCCACCACTGAAGATTCAGACTTGCTTTTGAAAGATGACTTCCTTTGTTTGGCCTTTTGACAGGAATCACATAGGCCATTTAGACTGAGTGTTGATTTTGGGAGTCCTCTTACAAGATCCTTTCTTATCAGCTCATTAATGTTGTTCAAATTGAGATGAGAGAGCTTTTTATGCCAATTCCAACTCTCTTCATTTGACATTCTTGCAGTCAGACACACTGTTTTTCCATCAGAGTTTGTTACCAAACTTGCTTCATAAATATTGTTGCGCCTGTGTCCAACTAGAACAACTTTTCCAGTAGATTTACTGATAACTTCACAGTATTCACTATGAAAATCTACATGGTTTCCTCTGTCACAGATTTGACTCACAGATAACAGATTGTGCTTGAGTCCTGAGACTAGAGCTACATTTGTGATGATGACACCTCCAAGATTAATGTTGCCATATCCCAGAGTATGTCCTACGTTGCCATCTCCATAGGAAACTTTTGGGCCATCCTTCTCCACAAAGTCTGATAGCAGGGCTTTATTTCCAGTCATATGTCCTGAGCATCCACTGTCCAAGATAAGTGTGCTTTTTATTATACCCTGCAATCACAAACAAACACTAAGTGTTAGTTTTAAGGATCCAGACTTGCTTGGACCCTTTGCCTTTCTTAACAGTGTTAGCTTTTGCAGCGGAATCAACTTTCTCAGAGTTTAAACTAACATTGTCAGATTTTACACTAGCAGAGTTTGCTCTAACCCATTTCAAGTTGGGTTTTAGCTCATAGTAATTATGATAAATTGCATGATAACTCTTACATGTGTAAATAGAATGCCAAGTGCTCCCACAATGTTTGCATAAAGTCTGTGGTTTTACTCTAACATAATCATTCTTTACTTCTGAAGTAGAAGGTAAAGAATTAATATGCTTGTTCTTAGTGCAAAATCTAGCAAGATGATTAGAACTACCACAACTGTAACATGTTTTCCTTAAAGCACCAGCATTAGGCAAATAATTATTTCTATTGTTTATGCCTATTTTTCCATTCCTATTTCTCTTGGACCCTTTAGGTTTCATGGCAGACTTAACCTCTTTGAGCTTATGTTTAAACTGTTTTCCTGTCATTAAACCAACATTAACCTGTTTCTCACAGACTCTTATTGGTTCTTTAACAGCTTCTAACTCAACAGGCTTCTCTGTTTTAGATTCAGTATCTACTTGTTCAACACAAGTTTCAACTGGCTCCATAACAGTTTCTTTCACAACTGCAGATTTTAACTTTCCAGATTCAGGAACAAATGTTACAGGAGTTGAATATGAACTTGTGAAAGCTCTAAACTTAATTTTATCTTGAAACCTAAGTTCATCTTCCTCACTGTATCCTAAACCTACAGCATCTGTTTGAAAAACTTGATGTGTATCTCTGCCAGAATTAGTCCAAGTTTTAATTATTTTTCTTTCCTTCTCTAAATCAGATTCTAGTTGCCTATACCTTTTAAGCAACTCCTGTTCCACATAAACAGCATCATCTCTTTCTTTTTGAGTCTGCTTCATATTCTCAAGTTCTCTTTCAAGAAACTTGTTTCTTTCTTTAAGACTAAGATTCTCAGATTTAATCCTTTCATTCTCTAAAGTCTGATCCCTATAACTAACATGTATGTTCTTAAGATAAATTCTTAATTCAGAAATATTATCAGTATCATACGCATAAGTAGTTAGGGGTACCTTATTTTCTGATGATTCAGTCTCATCTTTGACAGTTGCCATAAGAGCATAATTTTCTCCATCATCAGAATCTGAAGTATCTGCCCAGTCTTTGCCTTTAGAGACGAGTGCTTTTCCAGTTTTTCCTTTCTTGCACTCTGGAGCATAGTGACCCATCTCTTTGCACTTGTAGCACTGGATCTCAGATTTGTCCTTCTTACCAGACTTGGTATCCCTTCCATCAGACTTTCTGAAATTTTTCTTCTCAGAATTTGAATCTCTCCTTGAGAATCTTTTACCTTTCTTGAAGTTCTTGAATCCCATCTTCTTGAAGGTCTTCACCATCAATGCCGCCATTTGCATCAACTGTTCTTCATCATCCTCAGAGTCAGAAGCTTCATCAGAGTTTGAGTCATCATCAGAGTTTGATGACTCACTTTCAGATTTAATGACTAAAGCCTTTCCCTTGGCTTTCTTCTTTGATGATTCCTTCTTTTCAATGGGCTTCTCCTCAACTTTGAGAGCAACAGATTTTGTCTTCTTGCTTGATCTTCTGTTTCTTTGATCTATCTCAAGTTCGTGAGTCTTTAACAAGCCATAAATCTCATCAAGATCTGTATCTTCAAGATCATAATTATCTCTGATTGAGGTCGTCTTCAGATCCCATTTTTCAGGTAGAGATAAGAGAAACTTGAGATTTGACTCTTCAAGATTATATTCTTTGTCAACCAGAGACAGATCATTCAGTAATTTACAAAACCTGTCATAAGTCTCAGTCAAGGTTTCATTAGATCTTGAATCAAAGTGCTCATACTCCTGTGTGAGTATTGTCTTCCTGTTCTTCTTTATAGCAGTGGTTCCTTGACACCTTACTTCCAAAGCATCCCAGATTTCCTTTGCCGTTTTGCAGCCAATTACTCTGTTAGACATAACATTATCTAAAGCACTGTGGAGTAGATGTCTAACCTTTGCATCCTTTGCAATTGATGAGATGTCTTCAGGAGTATAATCTTTCTTTTCCTTTGGAATCAGTGTCTGTTCTTTATCACCAACAGCAGGAGATAATTTAGTTGGCTTATGAGGACCATTATTGATTCTGTCAAGATATTCTGGATCTGTAGCCTCCAGAAACATGGTCATCTTCACCTTCCATATTGGATACTCTATTGGCCTGAGAATTGGAACCCTGATAGTTTCATATCGACTCACAGAATTTGGCTTAACCTGTTCAGCCGCAGGAGGAACTTGATTTTGATTTTCTTCAGACATGATTATTACTGTGTTTTAATCGTAAAACTGTATATATTAAACAGCCTTGGCTCTGATACCAATTGTTAGGCCGAATACACAATATAATCAAGTATGTATGAGAATAACAATAATTAATAACACTGTTTATGAATCAATTAAACTGTAATCTTATTAACAGCTTCTCTCTTTATGATGTTAATGAATCATAAAGAGCTTCTAGGTTACACAAAAAATATCTCAATAATCGCATCCCTTCTAGGGATAACCTATCTGTGTTTATATAGTACACAGCTACATACAATCCTTCTCTAATTGATATTCCTACAAGTTAGCTATACAATTCATATCAATTAAGGATTGCTTCTTATCTTCTATCCTGTTTCCTTAGCTGTATCAATATATTCTGCTTCTTTCCATCTTCAGAATGTATTGCTTCTAGAATCTTCAATTCTGCACCGACAGCTAATTCAACTATCACCTTGTCAGACTTTAAATAAACTCTGACCGGCTTCCTTTAAACTCTTCACCCTATCAGAGTTTAACTAAACTCTGATCGGCTTCTGATAAACTCTTGTCAGTACCTGTTGCTTAAACACTGATAAACAAACATTAGCAATTATATCTAACATAATTCTAAAAAAGCCCAAATCATTGATATTGAGATCCGGACAATTAGCCGGCTGATTAGCTAATGTAATGTAAAATCTACCCGATTGTGCAACATCGATAAAATCCAAGTCATTGTTACTTATATGAGGTCTTGTGTTATCTTATTGGATGACTATATGTTTATTACTATCTGATGGCCATTTAACTTTAATAGTCTAGATAATTTTTTCGATTAAACATTTTTTGACAACAATTTTGGTAATTCTATCGATAGGTTTAAATTCTATTACACCCCTTGCTCTATTTTTACTTGTTCTTGTTGCTGGCTCCTCGATAGTGAAAGGAAAGATTCCTATTTTTCCATTAAAGGTACAAATTCCATCCTTGTCGTATCTAGGGCTTGCAACTGCACTCATAAACATGAACTTAGTTATAAATCTCTTAGACTCGCATATTCTATCCGGTTCTGGTTCACCGGGAAGGAGGGAGTATATTTTAGGGAAAGACTTTTTGATTATTAATGATTATGTTCTATGGATTTTTCTTCAGTTATTTATTATGTCTTTATTTACTGCGATATAATTGTTAGAATAATAAATGTCCTAAGAATATAAACATGTATTCTATATCTCTAAGTATGTGACTTAGAAATGAGATTATACGAATAGTGTTTATACTCCTAAAGATCCCTAGTCGAGTATTATTATTTGAGAACAATAATAATGCATAAAGACTAGTATATTTGTTGACTGATGACCACATCTCATTGGTCATAGGTATCGCGATACTAGAGTCAAAAACATAAGTGCATGTATGAAATACATGGCACTGGATTGACCCGTCGTGAGATTCTGCATATTAGCAGTGTCATAAGAAATACACACAGTGATAATGATGTAATGATCCTTAGACTTGAAGCCTTTACATTTATATACGACAATTAATATACTTTGATTACATTAAAAGTTATCTTTGACCGGGTAATGATAAAAGTGGATATTGGATATATTATAAATCTTATGAGAAATGTGAACGATCTAGAAAGGATTTAACCCTCATATATTTTAGGAGATATATTATTGGCCTCTTGTTTGAGTTAGACTATGAAATGCATGGTCATGCTCAAATGTTGATTTGATTGAGATAGTCTACTGATCAATCAAAAAATGATGATTAAATTATAAAGAGGATGACACATTTCATGCCTCGAGTTTAATCTATAATATCGTGGTTAAAGGGATTACATTATATAGTACATTATTCACGAAAGGCTTAATCGAATCACCGATTTAATTATTATTACTTGGGTATCAATGATGTATTACTAGACACCGCTCATTATTTACGATTTTAATTAGATTTTAAAAGGGTCATACACAAATAATGTTTGGAGGATCATTTAATTTAAAATTCGGATTTAAATTAAAAAAATCGAATTATTTATTATTAATTAAGTATGACTTAATTAATGTAATAAATAGAATTTCGAATTTGCAATTATTAATTGCGAATTTTAGTTGTTGGTTGATTAAGTAAGACTTAATTAGATAACAACTAGAAATACTGAATTGACTAGAACTCTGAATTTGTTTAGAGTCGTAATTTCATTTTTCTCTCAAAATATATATCTCTAAAAGGCTGATCAGTTGGGTTACGTTTTTATTATTATCAAAACCCTAGCTGCTCTTGTGAGAGAGAAAAAAGAAAAGAAAAACGAATTTGAGTGCTAGTACATTCTGTCTCTGTTCAAGCGTTTGTGTGGGTACCGATAGAGCGTAGATCGTTGCAAAGCGGGATATGTGGTGATCATACAAGCTAGGACCTCCATCTGTCAACCTTGTTAAAGCTTCTTTAAGGTAGAGATATTAAACTACGAATTAATTATCAGATTTCGCATGGATCCTGTAGAGTAATAATTCACATGTTTGTAAATGTGAGTGGTTACTTCAAATTTAAAGTTCATTTATCACATTTTATTACTTTTGCATGACCAAGATATCAATAATAATCACACCTTTGTCTTATAAATAGGTCTTCCCTTCAGTCAATATTCATACAACATTTTCCCATATTATTATTTACCCTTCAAGGCAGTTTGTATCAAATGGATACAGGGAAAAGGCCAATGATTTCTGGTTCAAGAAGGATTGAAAGGCGAGATTATCAACGTCCATTGAAAGATGAAAAAAGCATTAGGAAGCGAAATGAACAAGAGAATTTGAAAGCAAAATAATTACAAGGATGGAACATGTTCTACAACAAAATGCGCAAGTACACGAACAGAAAGAACATAAGGGGTAAAGATTGGGCGCCAACTAAAGGTTAGGGTTCATTGAGTACCGAAAATCATCGTCACATAACCATTTTCTACCCATGACTCTGAAAATATCACCATGAGTATAACTATTTTCTACCATTTTTAGATTATGGTAATACTAAACATAAGCAATTGCAGAAGCATCTGGTATTTATAGAAAGATGAATATAAAAAATTTTAACAGTTCAAAGCACATGAAAATTCAAATAAAATTGAGTTGTCCAATCACTTTACTTCAAAGGTAAAGCAAATGTAAGGATCACATGACAATTTTCATGTGGCTTAACGAGATAATTTTGTAAAAACTTTTCAGAACTGTATAGATTGTTTTATTGCTTTTTCATGTGTATGGACAGTTTCGCTTTTCAGAACTGCATAGACGATTTTTTGCTTTTTCCTGTGTATTTACGGGACAAATGAAGACAATCTAATAATATGTACAAATGTGTTTTGTAGTTCTCTCAACATGCCTCCACGAAATAGTTCACTTAAAATTTGTGTGTTCTTGTTATTTTTGGATGAAAAAATAACATATTTACACATAATATATTTTCGTGATTTTGGCTTATAACAAGATAGAACATTCGAGGTTTAGTACGGAACAAAAAAAAATTATTTACAAATACATTTTTTGAGCCTCTCAAAATGACTATTAACAAATTATTCTAACTCGTTTTCTAAAAATGACCAACAGTGGAAGGAAGCCAGAAAATGAAAAAATAAAATAAGGGGGTTGTCACATGAGGTGGCGCACCCGGACCAGGTCGCTTAAGGTGGCGTACTTTGGTCTTGATCGCAACCCCATGTGACATACTGTACCATTTTTGCAAACTCTAACATGAGTATATCAATTTTTGTAAAGAAAGTGTTGGGGTGTACCAAAAAGCTAACGGAGTGAAGCAACACTCTCGCCAGTTGGTGCCCTAAATAACCCAGCTGGAGACCTATCAGAATGAGATATGTGTGAGATACTAATCCCTCTAGCCCTCTCTACGCCACCTCCGTTCTAGACAGTGGAAGTGAGAAAGCAGAAGGTGTTCACCATTACACACTCACATATTTTCAGGGGAGGATGCAATTTTTTTTTTTGTGGGTGCATTATATACTTAGATGAGTTATGTTATGCATTATAAAGTCATATATATTTAGTCTTCTAATCATCTAATCTTCAACTTATGATCATTTAATTAATTATAAATTAAATAGAAAACAATCGAAATTATGATATAGTTACTAACATTATAGGACACTTAATTTTTTTAGGTGGGGACACTTCATGAAATATTCACAATTATATCACAAAATTTTATTAAAAAATCGCTAATTTATTTTTTACCAATTGCATATCTTCAAGTATTTCTTTGCACTCTTAAATTTAGCTTTTTCAGTGAATATTTAACTTATTTACAAGTCAAAAATGTTGTGGAACGTTAACATTTTGCCGATATTATTTTATAGATACCCTTACTGGTAACTAACCCGAGTTCGAGCTTAAATTCAAGGGAAAATAGATTTTTTTATCACTCAACTATTGGCTCTTTTAGAAAGTAACCACTGAACTATCAAATAATTAATTATAACCATCAACGTTACATTCGTTTTTGTTTTTAGACATTCCGTTAATTGTTTCGTTAAAATAATATTAATGTGCTTAATAGATCAATAATGTGTCAAAATTAATGGAAATTAGCCACTAAACATTGTACAACGTTAAAATATATCAGCATTATAATTTTTTCCATAATTTTTATTATCTTTTCATAAATTAACTCATTATTATTGAAATCATTTACTATCTTGTTAACAGTAGTTTTTTAAAATAAACAAATGATTAATGAAATTATATATTTTTAATAAAAACATATTATATATATATATAAATTTTTTAGATTCGCTTCGTTGATTTTTTAAATTTCATGAACCAAATTTAATCATAAAAATAAGATCAGATATCTATATTACTTTTTTTGGTTCAATATCTAGAATTTTGGATTAAAAAATTAGATTCTAATCAAAATTTAATATATTCGAAATTTTGCAATATTAAATCGGGGAAAAAAATTACTTTGAAGATATTGTTGAATTATTTTTTAAATAAAATGATTAGTTGCATGAAAAACAATGACAATATTGTACTTAAAATATTTTTTATTTATCATGTTACGTTAGATGATTAAGTCCACATTAACATTATTTTAACTGATATTTCATTTATACTTAACGGAATGATTAAAAACAAAAACTCATGTAACGTTAGTGACTATTTTTAATTATTTGAATGTTCAGTGACTATTTTCTAATAGAAACAAGAGTTAAGTGGTAAAAAAATCTATTTTCCCATATTATTTTAACGGTATATTAACGGCATAATTAACGGAATGCCTAAAAGCAAAAACAAATGTAACGTTAATGGTTATAATTAATTATTTAGTAGTTCAGTAGTTACTTTCTAAAAGATCCAATAGTTGAGTGATAAAAAAATCTATTTTCCCTAAATTCAAAGATGGAAAAGTCCAGGCCCATAATGCAGTTTAATAATTTTTATGTAAATATGATAAATTCCAAAAAAATTAAAATTATGTAGATCTATGAATAATAAATACAATTTTATTCAATTTGAAGTAAAAATTTAACACAAATCTGCTATATTTTTTTTTAGAATTCACTTTTCAGATATCAAAAATATCCCTTCAAAAAAATTTGTTAATTTTAATTATCATTTTGATTACTTAAAATGAAAAAATTCAAATAAAATGAAACGAGCGCATAAAAATATGCTATGTAGACAAAGCGAATTTAGAATCTTTAGTTCGTATGGATGGGTTCCATATTCGCACCAATGTGCTATTGACGATATCTTTCATTACAAATTTATAAAATTTTATCATCAAAATTAATACGAAAATATCATTACATTACAATACTCAAAATATCATTTCCAATACTCAATTTTGAAATTGAGTATTTAAAATATCAATATTTATATTTCATTACATTTTGTTAGTCGGGATCAACTCCGTTAATAATTTAGGAAATAATGTGGATTTTATATACTCACACTATACTCTAAGTGAATTTTGTGTAATTACACTTTACTCTAAGTTTTGAATTGAAGTATTGCAATAAAGTGCGAGTACACAAAGCGTACTCTACATTTAAGTAAAATGCGAGTACACAATATACACTTTACTCAACTATATATGTTGCGTGTAACAATGAATGTCATGTAAAAAAAACCAAGTGTTACTGTGGATGCTAGATATTTTTGGACACAGAACCTTGTACAGAAAACATCTAAGGAGCTTGAGATCATAGGCTCAGTTTTGTGGCAAATTTGGACTCATAGGAATAATGTGGTGTGGAATAAGAAAGTTCAGACGCCATCTTTTGTAGTAAACGCTGCTAGTTCGTCTCTATTTCAGTGGCATAGAGCCCAGATTAATCAAAGCAATGTTAACGTCTTGAATGACAGGGATGGTGTTTTGGTTTGGCAGAAGCCTAAGGTGGGTTGGTTGTCTTGTAATGTCGATGCGGCAGTTTTTGAAGAAAGAGGTAGAAGCTCGTCTGGCTGCCTGTTAAGAGATGATCAAGGTAGGTTTGTAGCTGGTATTGGAGGGTGTTTTGATGGTATTACAGACCCGAAACATGCTGAAGCGTTGGCTTTTAAGGAGGCTCTGTCTTGATTGAAGTTGAAGAGGATCTCACCATCTTGATTCTCTAGCCGTTGTCCTGGCTTTCGCGAATTCAGCAGCTCATACTCTAGCTCGAGAGGCTGGTTCTTTCACTGAGCGTAAGGAATGGTGTGATGTACCATTCTTTCTGATCGATGTTTTGCACCATGATTTAATATAAGCGCTGCTGTTTTGTTTCAAAAAAAAAAAGGAACAAAACATAATCTAAAATGCACAACATTAATTTCCTTGAAACAGCAACTTGTTTTCTAGCTCCTTCTTTAACACTCTCATGGACTCCATACAGAGCACAACATTTACCCCATGTTACAAGGCTTGTCACCCTACGTATATTTACCAGGCTTTGCAATGCTATTTATACCATATGCTTCGTATCAGTTCTGTTCATTCCAATCCATCTTCTGAGGTTGATTTTCGAAATGGAGAGAGATGGGAGTTCTTCAAGTTCTTTTCTAATGGGAGAAACAGCACAGGAAAAGGGCTTACCACATGTACCGCAGTGCTATACACTCCCAACTTCAAATAGGCCAAGCTTGAATCCGGAGACTATGAATGTGCATGTTGTCGATTGGGCTGCCCTCAATAATCCTGATCAACGCTCCGATACCATCAATGAGATTAAAATTGCTTGTTCTCGCTCTGGCTGTTTTCAAGTAAGTCTCTGATACAGAGTTACTTTTATGTTCTGTTTTTGGTAGTCATTCAGAATTTTCTACACTCTCAGAAACTTCGTCAAGTTTTGAACTCTCTATTAAGTTTTCATAACCAAGTTGCAACTACTGTGTGTACGAGGAAATATCAAGTTCTAATTTTTTATATAAAAAAATGCATGTAAAAGATTATCAATCATGGAATAGCTCAATCTGTTCTTGATGGAGCTCTTGAAACGGCGTTCAATTTCTTTAAGATGCCAACAAAAGAGAAAATGAAGTTCATGTCTAACGACGTCCACAAACCAGTTAGATACGGAACCAGCTTGAAAGATGGATTAGACAAGTTCCAGTACTGGAGGGTTTTTCTTAAACATTATGCCCATCCTCTCAGGCAATGGCTTGAACAATGGCCTGCTAACCCCCCCGAGTACAGGTAAACTTTTTTCCTTTCGGTATTTAGCCGTTTTTAATAAAAGATGTATTGTCCCTGATTCTGTATAAAACATAATTTTAAGCATACACGATGAATACATCAGCATTCTAGTCTAATAATGGAATGTGTCACATTATTTTATATTTTGCTTTAACATGTTTGAGGTACATGCTTACAGAGAACAAATGGGAAAATTCGCTACAGAGGTGAATAAAATAGCTGCTGAACTGATGAAAGCAATAACAGAGAGCTTGGGTCTTGGCCCAACATACCTGAGCCACAAAATGGAAAACGGAATGCAAGTCATGGTCATTAATTGTTACCCGCCATGCCCGAACCCCAGTCTCTCACTAGGCCTTCCACCTCACTCTGACTACAGCTGCTTCACTATTGTGCTACATAGCTCCCAAGGCCTTGAAATTATGGACAGGAGCGATGGCACGTGGAAATTTGTACCAGACCTTCACGGTGCCCTGACGGTCCATGTAGGTGACCACATTGAGGTGCTAAGCAATGGCATTTACAAGAGCATGGTACACAGAGTTACGCTTAATCGCAACGAGACAAGGATTTCCATTGCTTCTTTACATAGTTTAGGAATGAATGAGAAGATGGAGACTGCAAAAGAGCTAGTAGACGATGAACATCCTAAAGGCTGCAAGGAAAGCAGCTTCATGGATTTTATCAACTTTCTATCCAAGAATAACATTGCAGAGGGAAGCTTTATTGAAACACTTAAACTTAAGAATTAAGCTCTTGTACTGCTCAAGCTTGCTAATTTGAATTTGCAATGTTTGTTGAAGTTGCACATGTTTTGTTTGTTTTCTATTTTTTTTTTGTTTGGTAAGTTGTTTGTTTGTTATTTTGTTGTATCTGTCTAATTTGATTTCACCTATTGTACCACGTTTTAATGTATTACATCAATCCATTTCCAAAGGTAATGTATCTTGCTAATTTGTGAATTTTCACCCAAATTGTATACTATATATAAACTTAGAGTTTGTACTTCAAAAATCAGTACACACATACATATGTTGTGCTCTGCAACTACAACTACAACTAGCAAATACAACACATAAAAAAGATTGCAAAAGTCCTCTCTGTGTAATGTCCATTTATAATTCCAAACTAATCATGCTTATGTTTATAATTGAAGGGGGCATGTTCTACAAAATGTTGGATTGTTTTTGTAAACATTTCCCAGTTGGTGAAATCACTCAACTAGTGGTCGCTTAGTTGTGATAATGTATGGACTTACTGTCTAATTATCTGAAATGGTCGAACCAGAGCATATGTTTGGATAAGGTTAATACAGGTGTGCAGGGTTGTTTTACAGACCGGGTTGGAGAACATGAGACGGTCTTACCTTCTTCGACGCCACGATGACACTGATCCCTCAATCGATCTGCTATAGTAGCCTGCAAGGAAACTGTGCACCAAAGTGTCACTTGAAGGCCTGTTCTTACTTACGACAACCTCTATCTTATGAAGGTCCACAACGGTTCCATCTGTTGAGATGACTTTCTAAGGAAGGATACTTGATCTAAATAAATTAGGTTTTCAATAGGTCTATTACAAAAAAGAATCAAAATTGTCTTGAAACACCTTATTCTCCAGATTTATGAGAACAGCTAGTAGGTTAGTCTATTCAAATGGCATAACAAGAAACTCACAAATTCCGAAAATTGTCAATATATAACATATGCAACGTGATTTTCATTTAGTTAGAGTACATTTATAAAGAATTGATATATACGTAAGGCGAAAACATATTATGAAACTATTAATATTATGTGAAAGTCGTCCTTGCAGTGTATAACTCATTTTTTTATATATTACTCCCTATATCCCTCTCATTTCTTTACAGTTTTTTTATATTGCTTGGCACGCATTTTAAGGCCCCTATAAAGTATAATTCTACAACTTATTTTCAAAATTTTCTTTTTCTAAATAAAAATTTAAACATTATACTTTTATTCAGAAGAAAAAAATATTTAAAATAATTTATAGAAATATATTTTATAGGAGCCTTAAAATGTGTGTCGAGCCCCCGTCCCCCAATGTAAAGAACTCAGGGGACATAGGGAGTACATACATATTTTTACATTGTTAGATATAATTGCTGACGTTTATTCATCAGTGTTTAAGTACCAGGTACATATCAGAGTTTATCTAGAAGCCAGTCAGAGTTTGATAAAGTCTGACGTGGTGATAGTTGAATTAGCTGTCGGTGCAAAGATAAAGATTCTAGAAGCAATATATTCTGAAGATGGAAAGAAGCAGAATATATTGATACAGCTAAGGAAACAGAATAGAAGACTGAAGCAATCCTTGATTGATAATAATTGTATAGCTAATTTATAGGAGTATCAATTAGATAAGGATTGTGTAACTGTGTACTATATAAACACAGATAGGTTATCCCTAGAAGGGATGCGATTATTGAAATATTATTCTTGTAACCTAGTAGCTCTTTGTGATTCATTAACATCACTAAGAGAGAATTATTTTAATATAATTCAGTTTGTTGATTTATAAACTTGTGTTCTTGATTGTTATTTTCATATATACTTGATTATATATTGTGTATTCGGCCTAACAATTGGTATCAGAGCCAAGGCTGTTTAATATATACAGTTTTTCGATTCAAACACAGTAATAATCATGTCTGAAGAAAATCAAACTTCTCCCAAGGTTGAACAGGTTAAACCTAATTCTGTGAGTCGGTATGAAACAATCAGGGTTCCAATTCTCAGGCCAGTGGAGTATCCAATTTGGAAGGTGAAGATGACCATGTTTCTGGAGGCTACAGATCCAGAATATCTTGACAGAATCAATGATGGTCCTCATATGCCGACTAAATTGTCTCCTGTTGTTGATGGTCAAGAACAAAAGACTGTTCCAAAGGAAAAGAAAGATATGACTCCTGAGGACATCTCATCAATTGCAAAAGATGCAAAGGTTATACATCTTCTCCACAGTGCTTTAGATAATGTTATGTCTAACAGAGTAATTGGTTGCAAAACTGCAAAAGAAATCTGGGATGCTTTGGAAGTCAGGTGTCAAGGAACCACTACTATAAAGAAGAACAGGAAAACAATACTCACTCAGGAGTATGAGCACTTTGATTCAAGAGCCAATGAAACCTTGACTGAGACATATGACAGATTCTGTAAACTACTGAATGATTTATCTCTAGTTGATAAAGAATATGATCTTGAAGAATCAAATCTCAAATTTCTCTTATCTTTACCTGAAAGATGGGATTTGAAGACAACAATTATAAGAGATAATTACGAACTTGCTGAAACTGAACTTGATGAGATTTATGGGTTACTGAAAACTCATGAATTGGAAATAGAACAAAGAAACAGAAGATCAAGCAAGAAGACAAAATCTGTTGCTCTCAAAGTTGAGGAGAAGCCCATCAAGAAGGAATCATCAAGGAAGAAAGCCAAGGGAAAGGCTCTAGTCATTAAATCTGAAAGTGAGTCATCAAACTCTGATGATGACTCAAACTCTGATGAAGCTTCTGACTCTGAGGATGATGAAGAACAGATGATGCAAATGGCTGCATTGATGGTGAAGACCTTCAAGAAGATGGGATTCAAGAACTTCAAGAAAGGAAAGAGATTCTCAAGGAAAGATTCAAACTCTGAAAGGAAAAGTTTTAGAAAGTCTGATGTAAGGGAGACCAAGTCTGGCAAGAAGGATAAATCTGAAATCCAGTGCTACAAGTGTAAGGAGATGGGTCACTATGCCCCAGAGTGCAAGAAAGGCAAATCTGAGAAAACACTCATCTCTAAAGGCAAAGACTGGGCAGATACTTCAGACTCTGATGATGGAGTAAATTATGCTCTTATGGCAACTGTCAAAGATGAGACTGAATCATCTGAAAATAAGGTACCCCTAACTACTTATGCTTATGATACTGATAATATATCTGAATTAAGAGTATATCTGAAAAGCGTACATGTTAGTTATAGGGATCAGACTTTAGAGAATGAGAGAATTAAATCTGAGAATCTTAGTCTTAAAGATAGAAACAAGTTTCTTGAAGGAGAACTTGAAAAAATGAAGCAGATTCAAAAAGAAAGAGATGATGCTGTTTATGTTGAACAGGAGTTGCTCAAAAGATATAAGCAACTAGAATCTGATCTAGAAAAAGAAAGAAAAATAATCAAGACTTGGACAGACTCTGGAAGAGACACTCATCAAGTGTTTCAGACAGATTCTGTAGGTTTAGGCTATTGTGAAAATGATGAACTTAGGTTTAAAGACAAGGTTAAGGTTAAACCACAACTTAAACCTGTGAAATTTGTTCCAGAAACCAATAAGTTAAAATCTGTTGTAATAAGAGAAGCTGATATGGAATAAGATGAAACCTGTGAAAAACAGGAAAATATTATAACAGAAAATCTTATGGAAATAGAAGCTGTTAGAAAGCCAGTAAAAACTTGTGAAAAACAGGTTAATGTTGGTTTGATGACAGGAAAACAGTTCAATCATAAGCTCAAAGAGGTAAAATCTGCCATGAACCCAAAAGGGTCCAAGAAGAATAGGAATGGAAAGATAGGCATAAATAATAGAAATAATCATTTGCCTACTGCTGGTGCTTCAAGGAAAACATGTTATAATTGTGGTAGTTCTAATCATCTTGCTAGATTTTGCAATAAGAACAAACATATTAATTCTTTACCATCTACATCAGGAGCAAAGAATGATTATGTAAGGATTAAACCACAGACTTTATGCACACACTGTGGGAGCACTTGACATTCTATTTATACTTGTAAGAGTTATCATGCTATTTATCATAACTATTATGAGCCAAAGCCCAACTTGAAGTGGGTTAGAGCAAACTCTGCAAGTGTAAAGTCTGACAATGTTAGTTTAAACTCTGTTGATAGTGATTCCGCTGCAAAAGCTAACACTGTTAAGAAAGACAAAGGATCCAAGCAAGTATGGGTCCTTAAAACTAACACTTAGTGTTTGTTTGTGATTGCAGGGTATAAAAGAGAGCACACGTATCTTGGACAGTGGATGCTCAGGACATATGACTGGAAATAAAGCCCTACTATCAGACTTTGAGGAGAAGGCTGGCCCAAAGGTTTCCTATGGTGATGGCAACATAGGACACACTCTGGGATATGGCAATATTAATCTTGGAAGTGTCATCATCACAAATGTAGCTCTAGTCTCAGGACTCAAGCATAATCTGATATCTGTGAGTCAAATCTGTGACAGAGGAAACCATGTAGATTTTCATACTGAATACTGTGAAGTTATCAGTAAATCTACTGGAAAGGTTGTTTTAGTTGGAAACAGGCGCAACAATATTTATGAAGCAAGTTTGGTAACAAACTCTGATGGAAAAACAGTGTGTCTGTCTGCAAGAATGTCAAATGAAGAGAGTTGGAAATGGCATAAGAAGCTCTCTCATCTAAACTTGAACAACATCAATGAACTTATACGAAAAGATCTTGTAAGGGGACTTCCAAAGTCAATACTAAGCTTAGATGGTCTGTGTGATTCTTGTCAAAAGGCCAAGCAAAGGAAGTCATCTTTCAAGAGCAAATCTGAATCCTCAGTAGTGGAACCTTATCATCTTCTACATGTTGATCTCTTTGGACCAGTGAATGTGATGTCTATGGGCAGAAAGAAATATGCTCTAGTAATTGTTGATGAATATACTAGATATACATGGGTGTATTTTTTATCAAAGAAGGATGAAACTGCTCAAACTCTGATGGATCATGTAAACCTACTGGACAAAGGATCACAACACAAAGTGAAAATTATAAGAAGTGATAATGGAACTGAATTCAGAAACTCAATCATGGAAGCTTTCTGCAAGGAAAGAGGAGTGAAACAAGAGTTTTCTGCACCTGGAACTCCACAGCAGAATGGTGTAGTTGAAAGAAAGAACAGAACTCTAATTGAAGCTGCCAGAACTATGCTTGAAGAAGCAAAGTTGCCAACCTATTTCTGGGCTGAAGCTGTTCAAACTGCTTGTTTTACTCAAAATGCTACACTGATCAACAAGCATGGTAAAACACCATATGAGATGGTGAAAAATAAGAAGCCAAATTTGAAATACTTTCATATATTTGGATGCAAATGCTTTGTGTTGAAGACTCATCCTGAACAGTTGACCAAGTTCGAGTTAAAAGCTGATGAAGGAATCTTTGTTGGCTATCCATTGTCAACAAAAGCATTCAGAGTCTACAATCTGAGAACAAGAGTGATCATGGAATCCATTCATGTGTCATTTGATGACAAGAAAATAACTGGACTTGAAGATGAAATTGAATATGATCAACTGAGCTTTGAAAATGAAGGTTTATTTTCTGATGATGTAAACTCTGATGAAGCAGTACCGACAAACTCTGACGAAGCATACTCTGAACCTCTACTGGTAAATACTGGAGAAACTGAAAATTCTCAAATTGAACAAAATAGAGAACCAGTTGAGGGGGAGCGTGAAGAAGCTCAACAAGACACATCAAGTGAGTCAGTTGAGGAAACTGATTCAAACTCTGACAGTTCAAACTCTGAGCCATCCAATTCAGGGGGAGCCTCAGATGCTGCAGAAAGTCAACATATGAATCAGGAGAGCATGGATCAAGGGGGAGGATCCGATAATGATGCAAGAAACCACTTACCAACAGCAAGAAAGTGGACACAGGCACACACACCTGATCTCATAATTGGAGATCCTGATGCTAGTGTGAGAACTAGAAGTGCAACAAATAATGAGTGTCTGTATCATGCTTTCTTGTCTCAAACAGAACCAAAGAAGGTGGACGAAGCTCTTCAAGATGCAAATTGGATTACAGCAATGCAAGAAGAGTTAAATGAATTTGAAAGAAATGAAGTCTGGACACTTGTACCTAGACCAAAGAATAGATCAATTGTAGGTACAAAGTGGGTCTTCAGAAACAAGACTGACAGTGAAGGTGTGATTACAAGAAACAAGGCTAGACTTGTGGCTAAAGGTTATTCACAACAGGAAGGGATTGACTATGATGAAACCTTTGCTCCAGTTGCAAGATTGGAGGCCATAAGAATTTTTCTGGCCTATGCTGCACACAAGAAGTTTAAAGTCTTTCAGATGGATGTGAAAAGTGCTTTTCTCAATGGGAAGCTTGAAGAAGAAGTGTTTGTTGAACAACCACCAGGATTTGTAGATCCCAAGCATCCAGATTATGTCTACAGGCTTGACAAGGCATTATATGGA
This sequence comes from Heracleum sosnowskyi, assembly GCA_030848705.1. Taxonomy (NCBI): domain Eukaryota; kingdom Viridiplantae; phylum Streptophyta; class Magnoliopsida; order Apiales; family Apiaceae; genus Heracleum; species Heracleum sosnowskyi. The sequence continues at coordinate 73,595,499 of CM061238.1, forward strand.
CTAAAGCAAGCACCAAGAGCATGGTATGAAACTCTTGCTCAATTTCTTTTAGAAAGTGGGTTCACAAGAGGTACAATTGATAAAACCTTGTTTTATTTCAATTCTGGTGATGATTTGCTTTTAGTTCAAATTTATGTAGATGATATTATCTTTGGATCTACTAATGACAAACTTTGTAAGAAGTTTGCAAAGCTTATGCAATCCAGGTACCAAATGAGCATGATGGGAGAGCTTAGTTACTTTCTAGGCTTACAGGTCAAGCAAACAAATGATGGTATTTTTATCAATCAAGCAAAATATACCAGAAATCTTCTCAAGAAATTTGGTATGCTTGATAGTTCATCTGCTACAACTCCCATGGCTACTGCAACAAAGCTAGACAAAGACACAGGAGACTCAGTAGATATGACAAACTACAGAGGAATGATAGGGTCTTTACTGTATCTTACTGCAAGTAGACCTGATATCATGTATGCAACATGTCTTTGTGCAAGATTTCAAGCAGATCCCAGAGAGCCTCATCTTACAGCTGTAAAAAGGATTTTCAAATATCTCAAAGGAACCATAACCTTGGGTTTGTGGTATCCTAGAGAATCAGAGTTTAAGTTAATTGGTTACTCTGATGCAGATTTTGCAGGCTGTAAGATAGACAGAAAAAGTACAAGTGGAAGCTGTCAATTCTTAGGTGACAGATTGGTTTCTTGGTACAGCAAGAAACAGAAATCAATTTCCACATCCACAGCAGAAGCAGAGTATATAGCTGCTGGTAGCTGTTGTGCACAGATTCTGTGGATGAAGAATCAGTTACTGGATTATGGGTTAAGGTACTCTAAAATACCTATTTTCTGTGATAACCAAAGTGCTATTGCTATGACAGGAAATCCAGTACAGCACTCCATGACCAAGCACATCAGCATAAGGTATCATTTTATCAGAGAACATGTGGAAGAAGGAAACATTGAACTTCATTTTGTGTCTACAGACCAACAACTTGCAGATATCTTCACCAAACCTTTGAGTGAAGCTACTTTTACAAGATTGGTAAATGAACTTGGAATGATCTCTGGTTTTGACTAGAGATACGGGTTAGACTCAAAAACTATACATGTTTGATTGTTATTGCTCATGATTCCTTGCATGTATTAACTGTTATGAGTACCAGTGTCATAAACTCTGAAAGTAAACTCTGATGCTAAACTCTGTAAGTCATAAAGTGTTGGTCATACTCTGATAGTTAAAGTCTAATGCTATACTCTGATTGTAATTTTGTCTGAAACATATGGACCAATGAAGAAATTTGTATGAAACATAATTCTCAGTAAGTAATTGTGAATCCTTAAGAGTTGTTTAGATTCTGATCTCAAATATGTGCAGTAAGTTAACACAGCATGATACTGTCTCTATATTTATAGCATCTCTTAGTTTATTGATTCTATACACTGAAGTTGTATTAGCTGTTTGCATTTTCTCTCATAAATTAATTACATTAACTGATGAAAAGTCTAAACTCTGATTATTAATTATAAATAATTCACCCTCAAATCAAAAGATGCCAAAAAGAGCACAAATTCCTTTGAGATCATGTTGTGCCTAGGAAGATCCAGGAACTTATTGTATGAAATAAGAGCTAAAATCTTTGATTTTTGGTGACTAGTGCCAACCACTGATTACTGGAAAAATTAAAAATATATATATATATATATATATATATATATATATATATATATATATATATATATATATGAAGGGGGTGAAGAATAAAAGATATATCCAAATGAAAGGATATCAAAATACAGAGTTTAGATATAAAAATCGGATTTTATGTTTTACATGAGAGTTTAGGCAACCAGTTTTTACTACTTAAGTTTGTGGATTTTATGCACTTTGAGATGGTCTAAATATTCATATTCAGTAAACTCTGCTATAGCACACACAATTATTCACACCTGTACAGTTTGAGAAAAGAGTTTATTGACAAAGAAGGACAAATGGTAAATACTGATGTATTGTAAGAAATACGCCGAGGTAATTTTGTTTTAATCTCTGATGATTAAAATGATTTCTTTGTTTCAGACATTTTATAATTTTGAGATTAGACAATTGTTTAGAAATATGAAAGAGTAAGAGTACAAACGGTTCAAATTTGCTTTAAACAGAGGAGAGAGGTTAATTGCCCAGAAGAGTGTAACAGGCGGTAATTATTGCTGTTTTTACTACGCATGCGCATTGGAAACTGTAAATAATTAGTTGTCCGTCATTACATGTGTGCCATGTGTCCCACTCAAATAATGAAAGGAGTAAGACAGTTGTGTATTAATGATTAAAAACTGTTCAGTTTTTAATTTTTTAATTTCATATTTATACAATACACCCACATACGTCTAAACCTTTCACATCTTACTTCAATTTACACACACACATATTCACAAACACTTCCCTGCTCACAAACTCTTACGAAGCTTTTGAATCAGTTTCTTTGATTTTTCTTCTCAATTCGTACTAATGGCTACTACAGCTTTTGTTTCTTATGGGTTAGAATTTGTTCCAAACAATTACGCAGCACCATTAAACACTGTCAATGCACCAGTGGCGTTTCATATAATACAAGACTTTCTTGCTCAGTCAGCAATTGGGCGTGCCTTGGTGGAGCCTGCAAAGCTTTATGGATCTCAGATCAAAGCTTTCTGGGAGACTGGTGTATATGATGATGGTGGTGATTCTGGTACCCCATCCATAGTTTTTGAGTTCCAGGAGACAGAGTTTGTCATAACTCCAGGAACTGTTCGTGAAGCAATGGGCTTTGCAGAGTCTGACGCGTACACCATTAGTGTTGGTGATACTGATCTTCAGAGAATGATGCAAGCTATTGGGTATACTGGATCTTTGGCGAAGATAGGCCAACTGAAGCGACCGCTCTTGAGAAAGGAATGGAGTTTCTTTTTCGATTGCATAACAAGGGCGTTCGGGAAGAAATGTACAAATTGGGATGCGATTCCAATCGACAGTCTGCAAATCGGGTATTCACTTCTCTTTGCCAGTAATTATGATTTTGCTAGACTTGTTTTGATGAACATAGGTGAGAAGTTAACAGAGAATAGGCATGTAGTCTATTTTTCTAGATTTTGTCAAATTTTATTCTCTGCTTGTGTTCCAAATGCTGAGATTGATGAGGAGGACGTAATTCCCTCTTTCAAATTGCACAAAAGGGTATTCTCTGACCTTACTAATAAGGATTTAAAGAAGGTTAGTGTTGGTGAATTGCTGTTGCCTGAGACAGTGCTTCAGTTCTTAAACCCTCAACCTCAACCACAACAGCCATCAGAACCAGTAAATGCTGAAGCCTCTACAGTTCAACCACGGACTGGTGGTAGGACTAAGCATGTTGGTACTAAACCTGCAAGAGTGAAGCCATCAGCAACTGAAGCTGGGGCATCAAATACTGATGATATGCCTCAGAAGAAAAGATTAAAGAAAAGAAGGGCCAACAGGGCAAAGTCTGATAATGCTGATGAGGAGAGTGAAACTGATGATGAAACTCTTCATCAGAGAAAAAGAAGATTGGTGGTTGCACATCTCTTTGGTGCATCAAATGTAAATGCTGAAGCTGTCAATATGGACAGAGTTTTTGAGGAAAATGTTGCTGAAGCAGCATCTATGCCTGAAATGGTAAATGCTGAAGTAGAAGCTCCTACATCAAAGGCTGATGATGTAGTTGAGGAAGCTGCAAATGAAGCAAATGTTGAGATTGCAGATGAAGCTCCTGAAATTATTGTTCAGGAGGCTACAGAAAATTTTGAGCCACAAGGATTTCATATAGAAGTTGAAGCAAACATCTCTGTAAACTCTGAACATTTCAGAGAGGGTTTGGAAGCTGATCAAGATACTGCTGAAATTGAAGAATCTATGGCTTCTCACACAGAAATAATTTCTTTTGAATTTGAGAAAGGTGAGGAAGTCGATCAGACTTTAGCTGCTAATGCTACAGAATCTGTTGCTGCAAATCCTGATGTTGCTGACAAGGATGCAACAGAGAATTTTCACATAGAAGCAGAGTTTGTTACAAACTCTGAGACTAATAAAGCTGAGCAGATAACTACTGAAGCTGCTGTAGAGAACTTCGATGAAGCTATGGCAGAGTCTGTTCCTGTTGAAACAGAGTTTGTTGCAAACTCTGAGATTCCAGAACCTGTTGCAGAGAAAGTTATTGTTGAAGCTGCACAGAGTAATTTTGAAACTGCTGCTGAGAATGTTCCTAAAGAGAATACAGCAGATAATGATAATTATGATGATAGTTCTGATCATTCTCCAGAGGAGAGTCAAGCAAACTCTGATGAGCTAAGAGAGGTCAATCAAGCTACGGCTGAGCATTTTCAAGATATGTACTACAATAGATGGGCTGCTGCAGATTTTATCTTTTCAGCACAGAGGGCTGCTGATTTTCTTGGTGATTCTGTGAAGACAATTTCAAATCCTGATGTTCTTACAAGTCTAAAGGCTACTGTGATTCAAATTAAATCTCTCCACAACAGATTTGATGAGTCTCATAAGGAAGTCACTGTTTTGAGGAATGAAGTTGGTCTGAGGGATCTTACTCTGAAGAATGATAGAGCTTACTACAATTCCATGTTCAAGAAGCAAGCTAAGGACTCTGATGACATTCAGAAGAGGCTTGGGAAAGTTGAGGACAACCAGACTGCTATGTCTGCCCAACTGACTTCAATTTCTAATGCAATTGAGTTGTTGACATCAGTACTACTTTCTGATGATGTCAAAAAGGGGGAGAGTGTACCAAGTGACAAATGCAAAGACCTTCAAACTCTGAGACGGAGGGATGATGGTAATGATGGTGGAAACAAGGGAGATGGAAAGAGCTTAAGATTAAATGCTGATAGAAGACTACTTTCAAGAAGATCAAACTCTGAAAGAAGATCAAATTCTGGAAAGGGAAATACAAACTCTGCCAGTGGTTCAAAATTCAAAAGTTTGATAATCTCTGATAAGCCAACCACAGATGAGGAAATTGCTGCTAAGGTGTTTATGGCAGAACATGGAAAAGATGTTACAATTGAAGATATCCAAGCTGAAGAGCAAATGCTTGCTGAGGAACACAAGAGGAATCTTGAAGCTGGAATCTACAAGAAGAAGGAAATCAAGGCTCCTAGAAAGAAAGAAACTGGAATTTCTATTAAAGAAAATACTCAACAGAGTATACAATACACCAGGAGGCCTGTGATTACAAATGCTGATAAAGGAAAGGGTATACTGGTAGAAGAAGAACAGTTACCAAAGAAGAATTATTCAACCTCTGACAAAGCTCAAGTTGAAGTTTTTGAAGCTAAATCAACCTCTGACAAGGCTCAAGTTGATGTTATGGTTAAGAATGTGCCAACCTCTGACAATGCTCAAGTTGTGCAAACTCAGCTATCTTCACCACTCCAAGGTTTCAAAAGACCCTCATTATCTGAAACTCTGAAGCCTAGCCAGGTGAACTTTCTACAAACCAGAACAGTACTTGGAAAACAATCTTATGATAAATCTGGTTTGGGTTCCCACCAAGAGAAAAGAGTTAATAATAGTCCTTTAGATCATACATCACTGGCAGAACCTGGTGTTGGGGTTACTCAAGAAAACCTTGATAAACTAGAATCTGTTCAGATGATTTACCACAGAGGCTTGAAGAAGGAGTTTTTATTATACTTTATGGCTGATGGCAGAGTTTACAGAATTGGAGAAGATGATATTCGTCTGAAATTCTGGGAAGAGCTAGAGTATGTTCTATATCTCCTGAAGATCAAAAATAGAAATACTCATAATGCTGCTCTGGTTTTAAAAGACAGAATGATGAAATCAAAAGTTCTTTTTGGAGGAAGTGTTTCCAGTGCTTATATTCCTAAGTACAGAGATGCACATGGAAAGTTGGTGGAAATGAAGAAAAATAGTGCTAGATTCAGGACTGCACTAGATAAGAAAGTTCTAGAGTTCAATCTAGAGTCTGATAAGGCTTTTTATATCAGACTTGGCAATGAAATGAACAAGAACAGCATCTATTCTTTAAGGGCTGCCATTTATCAAATTGGTGAAGATGAACCAGAATTGAAGGAGCTGAAGAAGGATATGATTGCTGAACTAGATCGAGCTGAGAAAAGATTGCTGTCAGATTATGTCAGGACAGTGCCTGATATCCAAGAAATTCAGTAAAGTCTGACTGTAAGTTTTTATGTTTTCTATTCTAAGTTAAATTTAAACTCTGTTTTAAAATTAAACTCTGACATATTTTAAACACTGCATTTGTTACATGTTTTGACATCATCAATTATCTGTTTAACTTGTACATTTTTATTATGCACAAGTTGGGGGAGATTGTTAGATATAATTGCTGACGTTTGTTCATCAGTGTTTAAGTACCAGGTACATATCAGAGTTTATCTAGAAGCCAGTCAGAGTTTGATAAAGTCTGACGTGGTGATAGTTGAATTAGCTGTCGGTGCAAAGATAAAGATTCTAGAAGCAATATATTCTGAAGATGGAAAGAAGCAGAATATATTGATACAGCTAAGGAAACGGAATAGAAGACTGAAGCAATCCTTGATTGATAATAATTGTATAGCTAATTTATAGGAGTATCAATTAGATAAGGATTGTGTAACTGTGTACTATATAAACACAGATAGGTTATCCCTAGAAGGGATGCGATTATTGAAATATTATTCTTGTAACCTAGTAGCTCTTTGTGATTCATTAACATCACTAAGAGAGAATTATTTTAATATAATTCAGTTTGTTGATTTATAAACTTGTGTTCTTGATTGTTATTTTCATATATACTTGATTATATATTGTGTATTCGGCCTAACATACATTTTTAAACTCAAATGTTTAGTTTTAGTCTAAAATTAATCACTGTAACCTGTACCCTTGCTGTCACACTCCTGAAATCTATGTCTTTATAATAAATCCACTTTCTTGAAAACTTCATTGAGGTATGATCAATTAATTGAACTTCTTTTAATGGAGAATTACTTCAAGTATGTAGGATGACTTTAATCTTCATTCTTTTGACTGATATGATCTTCTGAGATTCTTGTGACAATTGAATTATTACTTACTTATTATAAACTTGTTTAAGTTGAGTTATATCCTCGATGTTAACAAATAGGCCTATACATATGCCTTTCAATCTCCCCCTATTTGTTTGTTAGAGAATAACAAGCAAATACCTAGAGGATAACTCAACTAACTAAACAAGTAGAAATAAGACTTTAAAAGCTAAGTAAATAATAACACAAAGTTCTGGATTTCATTAAACATTTTCCAGATTCAAACATTAAAGGTAAATACAAGATAGATGTTCCTCTAGACTGAACATATGTATACATTGATCCTATCTTGATTCACCTAAGCTCTATACATATTACATTAAACATTGAGCTTTAGTTCACTTGTCTTCTTCTATCATTTCTCCTTCCTCCAGAGCTTCAAGCAAACCCTTGTCCAGTTGACGATCAGATTCAGATGTAATGCCACTTGGTCTGACAGGTTGAGTTGTGACTTTCTTCAACCTATTCTTCATTTGACGATATCTTGTGATATTGGCTATGCAATAGTCTTGAATCAAGTCAGCAACTTTTGTCTTCTCTTCAGTAGCAAACCCTGAAGTCCTTAACATATTCTCCAAGTAGACAAGATTCTTGGCAGGATAATCTTTGATAGAGGCAGGATCCACACCACAAGTCTGAAGTGCCATTCCTTTATAGAATTTGACTTCATAAGGCACTTCTACCACTTGAGGGCTTTCATAGCAAAATCTCTAAGCTGGTCGTGCAACAGCTCAACCAATGGAGAAGTTCTTTCAATCTTGCTCATGAAGACCCAGAGTTCTGAAAGAGTTCTACTTTCAAGAAGATTGAGAGAAACTATGAAAGTTCCTTCATTGTGTGTGTAGATGTAGATCATCATTTCTTCTCTAACCCTGTCAAATCCAGTGGTGATTCTTGAAATCTCTGTATGAAGAGCTTTCATATATACAAAGTTATCTGGATTGACCTTCTTGTACCTTTCTAACACACCAAGAAAGTTGCCATCATTGTTTGTTCCTATTTGGTGTGCAAACATCTCCCTAGCCTTATCCCATTCATCTCCAAGCTTCAGCCTCACATTTAACTTTCTATCTTTAACTTTGAGATTGTGAAGCCGTTGATTTTCTTCATGTTCAGCCTTTTGGATAATCAGCTTCTTGGATATGATGTCAGACACTTTGGAATTCTCCTCTTCTCTTCTCTTGAGATCAACTTTCTGTTTTAGCAGCTCAGCTTCAAAGGCAAGATCAACTGGAGTTTCTTCTTCCCAATCAGCATAGTCTGCTTCTTCTTCAACCTCCACATGACCAAAGGTATCTTTAGGGGCTTCTTCATATGCATCACAGTCAAAATCACCCTGTTCACCTTGATAGTAGTCAGCATCAGAAAAAGTTAACTTCTGATTTCCTTTATCTTTGCCTGATCCTTCAGCTTGTCCTCCTTGATCTCCTCCTTGTTTCTCCTCATTCTCCCTCTTAGTTGAGGAATCCTCTATCGATTTAGATTTTGTAGCATCAGGATTAACCTCACTTCTTCCCCTTATAGCTCCTCCATCTCCTCCATCTCCTCCTTGATCATCATTATCATCATTATCTTCATCATCACCCTCAAAGAAAGTTTTTTGTTCAGCAGTGGTTTGATGTGAATTCTTGATCATATAGTACAGATGCTTCATCCCTTCATTCAGGTGCTCCATTCCACTTTCAATCTTAGCAAACTTTTCTTCATTGAACATCTGATAATCATCAACTGTTTGCTGAATGAAGTCCACTTTGTTAGAAATAGAAGCAATCTCTTTGACACTCTCTGCTATCTGAGCATTTGAAGTTGTAAGATCAGAGTTGTCCGAAGCCACAAGTACTTGAGATTGCTGGATTGCATTGACCTTTGGTAGGAGAGTAATCTTCAGCCTTCAATATCATCTTTTATAGTACCCAGATGATTAGTTACAGAGGTGGAAGAAGAAGACCGTTCAACCACTTGTGCTTTCAGAAGAACTTTTTCAGCTTGGGTGTAACGCCCCCAAATCCCCTACAGGAATCCAGGTCGTCACATTCTCTCGCGGAATATTCGATCACCTGCTTACAATATAATCTACAACAATAATCATAATAAACTCCATAATCTACTCCACGGGTTATAGTCTTAGAACAAGTACTTAATAATCCAAAAGTTATTACATCACAAATTCTCTTCCCAGAATCTCTGAAATATTATTACAACTTCATAATACTAGATAATAAAACATTAAACAACTTCTTCCCAGCTCGCACCCTTCTCATATACTATAAGGCTAATGCGCTGGATTAATAGCCTTTCCCCTTCCCTTTATCACGGTTCGCCGCACTAGTGCCAGCTCTGGGTGCCACTGTTTCATAATATTTAAATAGCAAGAATGAGCAAACAGAATGCCCAGCAAGTATATAGACACCATATGAAGCAACAAAAACTCGCTTAAAAAAATATGTTTTTACCACTTTATAAAACTTCTCCACTTATATAAATATATACTTTTGAAAAGAGATTAACTCGGAAATTCTTGTCAATCTCAGAATACTACTCTTATAATAGAATAAATAGATCTCAATAACTTCTCCATACTACTCGAATATAATCCAATAACTTCTTGGAACTACTCAATTGATTTGAATGAATATAATTTAACAACTGCTCAGATCAACACCCTAGTTAACAGAACCACAAAGGCATCGGTTAACAGTTAGGATATCGATGATTGGACTTCTTCTCAAACGCCTACTCAAGTAATGGATTGATCAGTCCATTGTCACTACTCGTTTACTATCGATAGAAGGATGAGCCGACGTCTTGAACACACCCCAAATACTACTCAGTGGGCCGGTGCGTTACTCCGGTCACTTTTGCCATCTTTTAGTCCAGAATATAAGGTGTCGGAATCTTCGATCACCTTCAACAATAAATCTCTTAGGCATCACGATAAAAATACCACGTGCACCTTTATTTACTTCTCAATAAAATACTACTCCAATATCGTTCAGAAACAATGAACGATAAACACCTCCAATAATTTAGTTTTCCCCTTGAATGAGTAGAGGAAATAAATATGAAAACTGTTCTGATCATGGATTTGAAATGAGATGACCCATATCAGTATTCTCAACTTACTATGTATATATAACTCCACTTATATATATATCAATTAATATATACTATGAAGATATTATTTAATATATCTCTATCACCTTCTCGGCGAGTACGAATAAAGTATCTCGATAGATGTTCCAACAATATGGACCAACTCATGAAATAAATTTTATAATATCCGGATAACAAGGTCAATAATAATATATATGCATTTCAAATTGCATGAATAAAATCCAGTATAAACTACTAGATGGAATATTTGCATTTATATTTATCAAAACTTAAATAGCATACTTATGCATTAAAAATATATAAATACTCTGAAAAATAGAGTATGAACTAGTAAACTTGCCTGGTACTCTGGATGTAGTAGGGGCTCGTAGCGGGGTCCGACAATCTAAACAAGGTCAAGAAAACACGCGATTAATCCCCTATACGATCCACTTATAACTCAATGCTTAAACACTTAAGCCAATCACAAACAAGGCACTAAGGGTCCCTCTAGACTCATACTAAGTCCATGTTAATCGACAAACACTTAAGTCATAAGTTTAGTCCAAACTCGTTCCTCAAATTCATACTTAACGTAGGATATTCTTTACATCTTACTAACCATTTATAACCTTGTTCTTTACACCAACATGTTGCCTTGATAATTCTTAACAAGTTTCGTGTTTTAATCGACTCGAAATTCCTCTTTTAACTTAACCAAAACGGATGGTCAAAACAGTACCTCTAGAGTTGACTTTCCTGAAAATTACTATTCTGCGACTCGCACTCCAACACTTTTAATAAATCACTGAAAACATTTTTAAATACGAAACCACTTCTAAAATCATCTTTGGTATTTGTAATATTTATCATAAAAGTTCCGATTCGAAAACACGAGTCTAGATAGGTGAAATGTATTTTTGAAGTTGAGTCAACTGCGGATTTTTACTATTTGCATCACTTTTACTAAAACGTTCATAACTCGATAACCGTTAACTCAAATGACACACCGTTTTCGCGTGCACGATCTAGAGAATGTCTAGAAGGTTATCAACTCAAGATTGGGCTCTAGTCAAAGGACTCATTTTTCTGATTTTACAAAACAGGGCAGGGGGTTTGCAAAGAGTAGTGTCATCTCCTTAAAGGGCTTTTCCACTTGCGCAACCTCGGCTTACACATTTTATAAAATTGAAAAATAATTTTTTGCACTCGAAACCTTCGCACACATCTTGATAACTGATCTTAGCATGTTACCACAAAATTTCATATTTTAGAACAACTCTTAAGGGTCTCAAACATAGTCACAAAGTTGATGTGTTTCTACGATTTCATTACTCGAACAATTTTTACTAAAACGACCATAACTCAAAAACCATAAACTCTTTTGACATGATTCTTGCGGAAAAATAAACTAGAAAATAATATCTACACTACCATATGCAGTGGTTACTCCTTAAACAAAGTGAAGGTCTCGGTTTGATACTGTCTTTAAGGGTTAACAAAATTTCGTCATTACGACGGCTATAAATGGAACATTCCAAATTCGTACATGCCTCAAGCATAACATCAAAGCAACTCATGGCTTAACAACATCAATTACTACTGTCAAGAGGCTCTAAGGCCAGTGGTAAGGTCCCATGACCACCACACAACATATACACAACAAACAAACTTGAATCAACCACTAAAACACTAATCAAGAACTCATCTTGTAAACAACTTAAGATCTCATCAAAAACTCTATAAAACTTAAAGGTGGTTCAAAGATTTTACCTTGCTTGATGCTCTACCAACACTAACAAGTGCTCACAATCACTCAACAAGCCTTAGATACTCCATACAAAGCTTAAACCTTAAGATCCAATCAAGAAAACAAGTTAATAAAATTTCGGAGTTACTATTCATCATCACTTTGTAAGATCCATATAAAATCGAAAAATAAGAGTTTGGTTCTCAACTTTTTACCACGCCTTCTACTCTTCAAGGGATTTCTTTTGAGTCCTATCGCATCACCAGGGGATGCTTGAAGCTCGACTTATTGGCTTTCTAAGGTGAGTGGTCAAAACTGGGAAAGGCTGGACAGTTTCGGTTCTCCGACTTGGGGAAGGGAATTTACTAGGCTACACTCCTTTGTTGGCCATGAAATTTTAAACGTGTGTTCTCCATACAATGAAGGAGATATGGGTAAAATGTGGTGATTTATGAATGGATAGAAGTGGAGATATGAATTTTTCTTTGGATCTGGTTTCTGCTGAACAGTTTTGGAGAGTTTGTGTTTTGCTTGCTCTTGTTTTCTTTTTCTCTTTGTTTTTTTTGATTTGTTTCCTTGGAATAATGCAAGAGTGCTGATTGTTTGTGTGATAAGTGTTAGTGGAGAGTGATACATCATTCTAAGGACACATGTGAACACCTTGACTAAGCTTGGTGTCTTGAATGGTATGGTGGCTAGCTTCACAATCCAACACATGTCCCTTCCTTTAGTGTGTTTAAGAAGCTAGTGGATGGTTTAATACTTGTATCACTCTCTCGTTTAATCACAATTTGCTACGTATTTTCTATACCGCTCAATTTCGTCACAATCTCCGATTAACCTCTAAATCGTTCCGTTGCTCAGGGTTTTCGGTGTACATTCTCAATATGATAATCTATTGATTAAATATTTAAAAACTCTAACTCATTAACTCCTCAAGTACTTATAAGGTTATCGTACTCTTCGATAGCTTGATTAACTCAAGTCACAATAAAATAAGAATCGTCGAATTCCGTCCTTGTTTGTGTTCACTTATTCTACTCACACAACACGAATATAATCTCGAAATATAAATCTTCCATCTTCTATATAAGGTGGTTGAAAAGAAAAAAAAAATTACACAATTTAACCAAAGTCACTATTTATAATATTAAATAATATAAGATAATCCATGGGTGTTATAGACTCCCCTCCTAAAAAGGATTCCGTCCTCGGAATCAACGTAGTCAATAGTTAAGGTTGCTTATCTCGTACCCTACTTCCCAATATCTCCTCATTACTCTTACTAGTTTCATGCCCCCCCATATTTCGATTATAAACTCTCATGCTATATCTTTTATTCCGTCTCTATTACTCCTTTCCCATTCTTTAACATACCTCTATTTTTATATCGGCTCATCATTTATATACGCATTTACGAAATTACGAAAACTTGTACCTTCTTTCTCGTCCATCTCCCTCATACCATCGGCCACCGTCATATTAAAAATCCTAGCGGTTGATTGGTTGCTATTAACTCCACTACTTTGTCGTGGAGCCACAAGTCCCATTGCGGATGCTTTACAGTCTCTATAGATGTGACCCTCCTTTCCACATTTGTAGCAAACTACTCCCCTCCTGGGACAATTCATCCGTTGATGCCCCTCTTGACCACAGTTATGACACCTACCCTCTGATTTTGCACATGCTCCTGGATGCTTCTTTCCACATACCTCACAGTCTGGCAATGGTGGTCTTGGCTGCCTAAACTGGCTCTCATTTCCCTGTTGTCCTACTTGTACACTATTCGCACTTTCTGCTCGGTTAGATCCTCCAAATCTTACAGGCTGAAACCCGGGCCTCCTACCATGTTGGTTCTGAAATGTCCCACTAGTCGGATATCCTCCCTAACTCTCCGATTTTCTTTTCTTCCCTTCATTTTCCTTTGGATCAAAATTACTTCCTGCCTCTATTACTTCCGCCTTATTCACCACTTTAACATACTCAGTAAGCTCAAAAGCAGCTATTCTAGTTTTTATCCACGGTTTCAACCCATGCTGAAACCTCCTCGCCTTCTTCTTATCAGTATCTACGAAATGTGGCACGAACCTAGATAGCTCGGTAAACTCCTTCTCATACTCAACAACTGTCCTATTATTCTGCTTTAGCTCTAAGAACTTTATCTCCATCCTACTCTGTTAGATATAATTGCTAATGTTTGTTTATCAGTGTTTAAGCAACAGGTACTGACAAGAGTTTATCAGAAGCCAGTCAGAGTTTAGTTAAACTCTGACAGGGTAAAGAGTTTAATTGAATCCGGTCAGAGTTTATGTAAAGTCTGACAAGGTGATAGTTGAGTTAGCTGTCGGTGCTGAATTAAAGATTCTAGAAGCAATATATTCTGAAGATGGAAAGAAGCAGAATATATTGATACAGCTAAGGAAACAGAATGGAAGATAAGAAGCAATCCTTAATTGATAAGTTTTGTATAGCTAACTTGTAGGAATATCAATTAGATAAGGATTGTATGTAGCTGTGTACTATAAAAACACAGATAGGTTATCCCTAGAAGGGGCGCGTGAATATTGATATATTATTCTTGTAACCTAGAAGCTCTTTGTGATTCATTAACATCATAAAGAGAGAAGCTGTTAATACGATTACAGTTTTATTGATTCATAAACAGTGTTTTTAATTATCGTTATTCTCATACATACTTGATTATATTGTGTATTCGGCCTAACAATTGGTATCAGAGCCAAGGCTGTTTAATATATACAGTTTTACGATTCAAACACAGTAATAATCATGTCTGAAGAAAATCAAACTGCTTCCAAGGCTGAACAGGTTAAGCCTAATTCTGTGAGTCGATATGAAACAATCAGGGTTCCGATTCTCAGGCCTGTAGAGTATCCGATTTGGAAGGTGAAGATGACCATGTTTCTGGAGGCTACAGATCCAGAATACCTTGACAGAATTAATGATGGTCCTCATATGCCAACTAAATTGTCCCCTGTTGTTGATGGTCAAGAACAAAAGACTGTTCCAAAGGAAAAGAAAGATATGACTCCTGAGGATATCTCATCAATTGCAAAGGATGCAAAGGTTAGACATCTTCTCCACAGTGCTTTAGATAATGTTATGTCTAACAGGGTAATTGGCTGCAAAACTGCCAAAGAGATATGGGATGCTTTAGAAGTCAGATGCCAGGGAACAGGTGCTATTAAGAAGAACAGAAAAACAATACTCACACAGGAGTATGAGCACTTTGATTCAAGATCTAATGAAACCTTGACTGAGACTTATGACAGATTTTGCAAACTGTTGAACGATCTGTCTCTGGTAGACAAGGAATATGAACTTGAAGAGTCCAATCTCAAGTTTCTGTTATCTCTACCTGAAAAGTGGGATTTAAAGGCAACAACAATCAGAGATAATTATGATCTTGCTGATACAGATCTTGATGAAATCTATGGATTGTTAAAGACTCATGAACTTGAGATAGAACAAAGAAACAGGAGGTCAAGCAAAAAGACAAAATCTATTGCTCTCAAAGTCGAGGAGAAGCCCATTAAGAAGGAATCATCAAGGAAGAAAGCCAAGGGAAAGGCTTTAGTGATCAAATCTGAGAGTGAGTCATCAAACTCTGATGATGATTCAAACTCTCATGAAGCTTCTGACTCTGAGGATGATGAAGAGGAGTTGATGCAAATGGCTGCATTGATGGTGAAGACCTTTAAGAAGATGGGATTCAAGAACTTCAAGAAAGGAAAGAGATTCTCAAGGAAAGATTCAAACCCTGAAAGGAGAAGTTTTAGAAAGTCTGATGGAAAGGAGAACAAGTCTGGCAAGAAGGACAAATCTGAGATCCAGTGCTACAAGTGCAAAGAGATGGGTCACTATGCTCCAGAGTGCAAGAAAGGAAGAACTGAAAAAGCACTCATCTCTAAAGGCAAAGACTGGGCAGATACTTCAGATTCTGATGATGGAGTGAATTATGCACTCATGGCAACTCTCAAAGATGAAGTTGAGTCATCAGAAAATAAGGTACCTCTAACTACTTATGCTTATGATACTGATAATATTTCTGAATTAAGAATTTATCTTAAGAATATACATGTTAGTTATAGGGATCAGACTTTAGAGAATGAGAGGATTAAATCTGAGAATCTTAGTCTTAAAGAAAGAAACAAGTTTCTTGAAAGAGAACTTGAGAATATGAAGCAGATTCAAAAAGAAAGAGATGATGCTGTTTATGTAGAACAGGAGTTGCTGAAAAGATATAAGCAACTAGAATCTGATTTAGAGAAGGAAAGGAAAATAATCAAGACTTGGACAGATTCTGGAAGAGACACTCATCAAGTGTTTCAGACTGATTCTGTAGGTTTAGGTTATTGTGAAAATGATGAACTTAGGTTTAAAGACAAGGTTAAGGTAAAACCACAACTTAAACCTGTGAAATTTGTTCCAGAAGCCAATAAGTTAAAATCTGTTGTAATAAGGGAAGCTGATATGGAATCAGATGAATCTTGTGACAAACAGGAAAATATTATAACAGAAAAACTTATGGAAATAGAAGCTGTTAGAAAACCAGTAAAAACTTGTGAAAAACAGGTTAATGTTGGCTTGATGACAGGAAAACAGTTCAATCATAAGCTGAAAGAGGTAAAATCTTCCATGAAACCTAAAGGTACCAAGAGAAATAGGAATGGAAAAGTAGGCATAAATAATAGAAATAATCATATGCTTAATGCTAGTGCCTCAAGAAAAACATGTTACAGTTGTGGTAGTTCTAATCATCTTGCTAGATTTTGCACTAAGAACAAACATATTAATACTTTACCTTCTACATCAGAAGTAAAGAATGATTATGTTAGAGTAAAACCACAGACTTTATGCAAACATTGTGGGAGCACTTGGCATTCTATTTACACATGTAAGAGTTATCATGCAATTTATCATAACTATTATGAGCTAAAACCCAACTTGAAATGGGTTAGAGCAAACTCTGCTAGTGTAAAATCTGACAATGTTAGTTTAAACTCTGATAATACAGATTCCGCTGCAAAAGCTAACACTGTTAAGAAGGACAAAGGATCCAAGCAAGTCTGGATCCTTAAAACTAACACTTAGTGTTTGTTTGTGATTGCAGGGTATAATAGAGAGCACACTTATCTTGGACAGTGGTTGCTCAGGACATATGACTGGAAACAAAGCCCTGCTATCAGACTTTGAGGAGAAAGCTGGCCCAAAAGTTTCCTATGGAGATGGCAACATAGGACACACTCTGGGATATGGCAATATCAATCTTGGAAGTGTCATCATCACAAATGTAGCTCTAGTCTCAGGACTCAAGCATAATCTGTTATCTGTGAGTCAAATCTGTGACAGAGGAAACCATGTAGAT
This sequence comes from Heracleum sosnowskyi, assembly GCA_030848705.1. Classification (NCBI taxonomy): domain Eukaryota; kingdom Viridiplantae; phylum Streptophyta; class Magnoliopsida; order Apiales; family Apiaceae; genus Heracleum; species Heracleum sosnowskyi. Next base: position 73,612,825 of record CM061238.1, read on the forward strand.
TTTCATAGTGAATACTGTGAAGTTATCAGTAAATCTACTGGAAAAGTTGTTCTAGTTGGACACAGACGCAACAATATTTATGAAGCAAGTTTGGTAACAAACTCTGATGGAAGTACAGTGTGTCTGACTGCAAAAATGTCAAATGAAGAGAGTTGGAATTGGCACAAGAAGCTCTCTCATCTCAATTTGAACAACATCAATGAGTTGATAAGAAAGGATCTTGTAAGAGGACTTCCAAAATCAATACTTAATCTAGATGGTCTATGTGATTCTTGTCAAAAGGCCAAGCAAAGGAAGTCATCTTTCAAGAGCAAATCTGAATCTTCAGTAGTGGAACCTTATCATCTTCTACATGTTGATCTCTTTGGACCAGTGAATGTGATGTCAATGGGCAGAAAGAAATATGCTCTAGTAATTGTTGATGAATATACTAGATATACATGGGTGTATTTCTTATCAAAGAAGGATGAAACTGCTCAAATTCTGATGGATCATGTAAATCTACTGGACAAAGGATCACAGCACAAAGTCAAAATTATAAGGAGTGATAATGGAACTGAATTCAGAAACTCAATAATGGAAGCTTTCTGCAAGGAGAGAGGAGTCAAACAAGAATTCTCTGCACCTGGAACTCCACAGCAAAATGGTGTAGTTGAAAGAAAGAACAGAACTTTAATTGAAGCTGCCAGAACTATGCTTGATGAAGCAAAATTACCAACGTACTTCTGGGCAGAAGCTGTTCAAACTGCTTGTTTTACTCAAAATGCTACACTGATCAACAAGCATGGAAAAACACCATATGAAATGGTTAAAAATAAGAAGCCAAATTTGAAATATTTTCACATATTTGGATGCAAATGCTTTGTGTTGAAGACTCATCCTGAACAGTTGACAAAGTTCGAGTTAAAAGCTGATGAAGGAATCTTTGTTGGCTATCCATTGTCAACAAAAGCATTCAGAGTTTACAATCTGAGAACTAAGGTGATCATGGAATCCATACATGTGTCATTTGATGACAAGAAAATAATTGGACTTGAAGACAAGGATGGATATGATCAACTACGTTTTGAAAATGAAGATCTATTCTCTGATGATGTAAACTCTGATGAAGCAGGGTTGACAAACTCTGACGGAGCATACTCTGAACCTCTACTGGTAAATACTGAAGAAACTGAAAATTCTCAAATTGAACAAAATAGAGAACCAGTTGAGGGGGAGCGTGAAGAAGCTCAACAAGACACAGCAAGTGAATCAGTTGAGGAAACTGATTCAAACTCTGACAGTACAAACACTGAGCCATCCAACTCAAGGGGAGCCTCAGATACTGCAGAAAGTCAACGTATGAATCAGGAGAGCATGGATCAAGGGGGAGGATTCAATAATGATGCAAGAAACCACTTACCAACAGCCAGAAAGTGGACACAGGCACACACACCTGATCTCATAATTGGAAATCCTGATGCTAGTGTGAGAACTAGAAGTGCAACAAATAATGAGTGTCTGTATCATGCTTTCTTGTCTCAAACAGAACCAAAGAAAGTGGAGGAAGCTCTTCAAGATGCTAATTGGATTACAGCAATGCAAGAAGAGTTAAATGAATTTGAAAGAAATGAAGTCTGGACACTTGTACCTAGACCAAAGAATAGATCAATAGTAGGTACAAAGTGGGTTTTCAGAAACAAGACTGACAGTGAAGGTGTGATTACAAGAAACAAGGCTAGACTTGTGGCTAAAGGTTATTCACAACAGGAAGGAATTGATTATGATGAAACCTTTGCTCCAGTTGCAAGATTGGAGGCCATAAGAATTTTTCTGGCCTATGCTGCACACAAGAAGTTTAAAGTCTTTCAGATGGATGTAAAGAGTGCTTTTCTAAATGGGAAGCTTGAAGAAGAAGTGTTTGTTGAACAACCACCAGGATTTGTAGATTCCAAGCATCCAGATTATGTCTACAGGCTTGACAAGGCATTATATGGACTAAAGCAAGCACCAAGAGCATGGTATGAAACTCTCGCTCAATTTCTTTTAGAAAGTGGGTTCACAAGAGGAACAATTGATAAAACCTTGTTTTATTTCAATTCTGGTGATGATTTGCTTTTAGTTCAAATTTATGTAGATGATATTATTTTTGGATCTACTAATGACAAACTTTGTAAGAAGTTTGCAAAGCTTATGCAATCCAGGTACCAAATGAGCATGATGGGAGAGCTTAGTTACTTTCTAGGCTTACAGGTCAAACAAACAGATGATGGGATTTTTATCAATCAAGCAAAGTATACTAGAAATCTTCTAAAGAAATTTGGTATGCTTGATAGTTCATCTGCTACAACTCCCATGGCTACAGCAACGAAGCTTGACAAAGACACAGGAGCCTCAGTAAATGTGACTAACTACAGAGGAATGATAGGGTCTCTACTGTATCTTACTGCAAGTAGACCTGATATCATGTATGCAACATGTCTTTGTGCAAGATTTCAAGCAGATCCCAGAGAGCCTCATCTAACAGCTGTAAAAAGGATTTTCAAATATCTCAAAGGAACCATAACCTTGGGTTTGTGGTATCCTAGAGAATCAGAGTTTAAATTAATTGTCGTTATTTTCATACATACTTGATTATATTGTGTATTCGGCCTAACAATTGTTAGGCCGAATACACAATATAATCAAGTATGTATGAGAATAACGATAATTAAAAACACTGTTTATGAATCAATAAAACTGTAATCGTATTAACAGCTTCTCTCTTTATGATGTTAATGAATCACAAAGAGCTTCTAGGTTACAAGAATAATATATCAATATTCACGCGCCCCTTCTAGGGATAACCTATCTGTGTTTATATAGTACACAGCTACATACAATCCATCTCTAATTGATATTCCTATAAGTTAGCTATACAATTCATATCAATTAAGGATTGCTTCAGTCTTCTATTCCAATCTCCTTAGCTGTATCAATATATTCTGCTTCTTTCCATCTTCAGAATATATTGCTTCTAGAATCTTCAATTCTGCACCGACAGCTAATTCAACTTTCACCTTGTCAGACTTTAAATAAACTCTGACCGGCTTCAATTAAACTCTTTACCCTGTCAGAGTTTAACTAAACTCTGACTGGCTTCTGATAAACTCTTGTCAGTACCTGTTGCTTAAACACTGATAAACAAACATTAGCAATTATATCTAACAATCTCCCCCAACTTGTTCATAATAAAATGTACAAGTTAAAACATATAATTGATGATGTCAAAACCTTTTAACAAATGCAGTGTTTAACATATAACAGAGTTTAATTTAAAACAGAGTTTAAATTTGACTTAGAATAGAAAATATTAAAAACTTACAGTCAGACTTTACTTGACTTCTTCAATATCAGGCACAGTCCTGAGATAATCAATCAGCAGTCTTCTCTCAGCATTCTCAAGTTCAGCTATCATAATCTCTTTCAGCTCCTTATACTCTGGATCTCCTTCACCAGTTTGATATATGGCAGCCCTCAGAGAATAGATACTATTCTTCTTCATGTCATTCCCTAACCGAATGTACTGAGCTTTATCTGACTCTAAGTTGAATTCTAAGACTTTTATTCCCAGTGCAGTTTTAAATCTAGCACTGTTTCTCTTCATCTCCACCAATTTTCCAGTATGATCTCTATACTTTGGAATATAAGCATTTGAGACTTCTCCTCCTCCAAGCATCACTTTTGATCTCAGCATCTTTTCTCTTAAGATTTGAGCAACATTATGGGTGTGTCTGTTCTTAACTCTCAACAGATAAAGTACATATTCAAGTTCTTCCCATGATTTGAGATTTACATCAGATTCTCCAACTCTATAAACTCTTCCATCACTCATGAAGTATAACAGAAACTGCTTCTTCAAGACTCTGTGAAAAATCAACTGAACAGATTCTAACTTATCAAGATTTTCTTGTGTATTCCCAATACCAGATCCTGCCAGTGAAATATTGTCTTGAGATCTGTTATTTATTCTCTTCTCCCTATGTGAACCTAAACCAGACTTATCATAAGATTCTTTTCCAAGTACAGTCCTGGTTTGAGAAAAATCCACAGGTTGAAGTATGACAGGTTGAGTAAATTAATTGGTTACTCTGATGCAGATTTTGCAGGCTGTAAGATAGATAGAAAAAGTACAAGTGGAAGCTGTCAATTTTTAGGTGACAGATTGGTTTCTTGGTACAGTAAGAAACAGAAATCAATTTCTACATCCACTGTAGAAGCAGAGTATATAGCAGCTGGTAGCTATTGTGCACAGATTCTGTGGATGAAGAATCAACTGCTGGATTATGGGTTAAGGTACTCAAAAATACCTATTTTCTGTGATAACCAAAGTGCTATTGCTATGACAGGTAATCCAGTACAGCATTCCATGACCAAGCACATCAGCATAAGGTATCATTTTATCAGAGAACATGTGGAAGAAGGAAACATTGAGCTTCATTTTGTGTCTACAGACCAACAACTTGCAGATATCTTCACCAAACCTTTGAGTGAAGCTACTTTTACAAGATTGGTAAATGAACTTGGAATGATCTCTGGTTCTGACTAGAGATACGGGTTAGACTCACTTTTTATGTTCATGATTTCTTACATGTGTTAACTGTTATGTGAACCAGCATGTTAAACTCTGATGATAAACTCTGTGAAGTGTCAGTCATACTCTGAAAGTAAACTCTGATGTTAAACTCTGTTGGTCATACTCTGGTAATTACAGTTTAATGCTATTCCCTACTGTAATTTTGTCTGACACATATGGACCAATGAAGAAATTTGTATGAAACATAATTCTCAGTAAGTAATTGTGAATCCTTAAGAGTTGATAGATTCTGATCTCATTTATGTGCAGTAAACTAACACAGCATGATACTGTCTCTATATTTATACCATCTCTTAGTTTATTGATCCTATACACTGAGTCTGTATTAGCTGTTTGCATTTTCTCTCATAAGTTAATTATAATCACTGATGAAAAGTCTAAACTCTGATTACTTACTACAGATAATTCACCCTCAAATCAAAAGATGCCAAACAGAGCACAAATTCCTTTGAGATCATGTTGTGCCTAGGACGATCCAGGAACTTATTGTATGAAATAAGGGCTAAAATCTTTGATTTTTGGTGACTAGTGCCAACCACTGATTACTGGAAAAATAATAAATAAAAAATAAAAATAAAAAAATAAAAAAAAATATATAAATAATACAGGGGGTGACAAATAAAAGACATATCCAAATGAAAGGATATCAGTAATACAGAGTTTAGATAGAAAAGTCAGTGTATATGTTATACATGAGAGTTTAGGCAACCAGTTTTTACTACTTTAGTTTGTGGATTTTATGCACTTTGAGATGATCTAAATACTGATTTCGGTAAACTCTGCTACTACACACACATTTTTCACAACTGTACAGATTGAGAAAAGAGTTTATTGACAAAGAAGGATAAATGGTAAACACTGATGTATTGTGTGAAATACGCCGAGGTTACTTTGTTTTAATCTATGATGGTTAAAATAATTTCCTTGTTTCAGACATTTTATACTCTTGAGATTAGTCATTTGTTTTTCGGAAAAAGTATGATTGAACGGAGAAAAGAAAGAGTGCGTTTGATAAGTCCTGATAGTGATCAGAAGCTGGACCTTCTGTATCTCAACCACAGAGGTCAAAGAGATCTAAAGTTCGAGCAGTTAAGTCTGGTGAAGCTGAGGTATCAAATGTTGATGCTGTGCCTCAGAGAAAAAGAATGAAGAAAAGGAGAGCCCAAAGGGCAAAGTCTGTTGCTGCTGATTCTGTTGCAGACTCAGAAACTGAAGCTGATGAAGAAAATCTTCATCAGAGAAAGAGAAGATTAGTTGCTAATCAACTTTTTGGTGATATTATTGCCAATATGGATAAAGAACCTGAGGACACAGAAGCTCCTACATCAAAAGCTGATGATGTAGTTGAGGAAGCTGCTGCATACTCTGACAGCAGGATTGTGGATCATGAAGATACTATACTAGAAGCTGATCAAGCATCTACTGAGTTAGTAGAACCTATTGCTTCTCACACAGAAATCATTTCTATTGATTTTGAGAAAGGTGATGAAGTTGATCAGATTAGAGTTGATTCAGTTCCAGAAGCTGTTGCTGTACCTGTAGATGCAACAGATAATGATCATGAGGATATTGTCTTACTTGAAACTTTGCAACAATCCGTTGTTGAGATTGTTCAGAGAGAAGCAGAGGTTACTGCTCCAGCAAACTCTGATGTTCCTCCAACTGTAGCAGATCCAGTACCTGATGCGACTGCACAGTTAATTGATGAAATCACTGCTGAAAATGTGCTTGAGGATATTCACAGAGAGGATGACAATGCTGAAGCTAGTCCTGTTCATTCAAACTCTGATATTCATGTGGAAATTTCTGATATTCAAGCAAATTCTACTGAAGAAAGGGAAGTTCAAAGGGGTGCTTCTGAGCATTTTCAGAATATGTACTACAATGCATGGACTAATGCAGAGTGTATCTTTCCAGCGCAAAGGGCTGCAGAATTTTTATCTGATTCTGTCAAGAAGATTACAAATCCTGATGTCCTTACGAGCTTACAGGCAACTGTTATTCAAGTCAAATCTCTCAATAATAGATTTGATGAGAATCAACAAATGCTTACAAGTCTGAGGAATGAAGTAAGCCTGAGGGATCTTACTTTAAAGGCTGACAGAACTTATTATTATACCATGTTCAAGCAGCAAGCCAGGGATTCTGAAGAAATCAAGAAGAGGCTTGGGACAGTTGAGGACAACCAGAATGCTATGTCTGCTCAACTGACTTCTATTTCTACTGCGCTTGAATTGCTGACATCAGTACTACTTTCTGATGATGTCAAAAAGGGGGAGAGTATACCTAAAGACAAATGCAAAGATACTCAAACTCTGAGACGGAAGGATGATTCTGCTGATGGTGGAAGCAAGGAATCTGAGAGGAATTTACTTTCTGTTCAAGGAAAAAGAAGATCAAAATTAAATTCTAATAGGTTGACAAACTCTGGTAAAGAAATTTCAAACTCTGCCAGTGGTTCAAGACTTAAGAGTTTAATTATTTCAGCCAATCCATTAACTGATGAAGAAATTGCTACCAAGATGTTTCTAGAAGAACATGGTAATGAAGCTACAGTTGCAGACATGGAAGCTGAAATGCTGAGTCTTGCTGAAGAGCATGAGAAGAAGTTGAAGGATGGTACTTATAAGAAGAAGGAAATCAAGGCTCCTAGAAAGAAAGAAAAAGGAATTGTTATCAAAGAGAATGTAAACTCTGATCAGAGTTTACAGTACTCAAGGAGGCCTGTGATTAAAAATGCTGATAAAGGAAAAGGTAAACTGGTAGAAGAAGAACAGTTACCTAAGAAGATTTATTCAACCTCTGACATTGCTCAAGTTGAAACAAGATTACCAAAATCAACCTCTGACGCTGCTCAAGTTGATGATACTATTGAAGTTAAGCCAGCCTCTGACAAGGCTCAAGCTGTGCAAACTCAGCTAGCTCCTCAACTCAAAGGTTTCTTAAGACCTGTACTCTCTGAAACTCTGACACTTCAACCTGTGGATTTTTCTCAAACCAGGACTGTACTTGGAAAAGAATCTTATGATAAGTCTGGTTTAGGTTCACATAGGGAGAAGAGAATAAATAACAGATCTCAAGACAATATTTCACTGGCAGGATCTGGTATTGGGAATACACAAGAAAATCTTGATAAGTTAGAATCTGTTCAGTTGATTTTTCACAGAGTCTTGAAGAAGCAGTTTCTGTTATACTTCATGAGTGATGGAAGAGTTTATAGAGTTGGAGAATCTGATGTAAATCTCAAATCATGGGAAGAACTTGAATATGTACTTTATCTGTTAAAAGTTAAGAACAGACATACCCATAATGTTGCTCAAATCTTAAAAGAAAAGATGCTGAGATCAAAAGTGATGCTTGGAGGAGGAGAAGTCTCAAATGCTTATATTCCAAAGTATAGAGATCATACTGGAAAATTGGTGGAGATGAAGAGAAACAGTGCTAGATTTAAAACTGCACTGGGATTAAAAGTCTTAGAATTCAATTTAGAGTCAAATAAAGCTCAGTACATTCGGCTAGGGAATGATATGAAGAAGAACAGTATCTATTCTCTAAGGGCTGCCATATATCAAACTGGTGAAGGAGATCCAGAGTATAAGGAGCTGAAAGAGATTATGATAGCTGAACTTGAGAATGCTGAGAGAAGACTGCTGATTGATTATCTCAGGACTGTACCTGATATTGAAGAAGTCAAGTAAAGTCTGACTGTAAGTTTTTAATATTTTCTATTCTAAGTCAAATTTAAACTCTGTTTTAAATTAAACTCTGTTATATGTTAAACACTGCATTTGTTAAAAGGTTTTGACATCATCAATTATATGTTTTAACTTGTACATTTTATTATGAACAAGTTGGGGGAGATTGTTAGATATAATTGCTAATGTTTGTTTATCAGTGTTTAAGCAACAGGTACTGACAAGAGTTTATCAGAAGCCAGTCAGAGTTTAGTTAAACTCTGACAGGGTAAAGAGTTTAATTGAAGCCGGTCAGAGTTTATGTAAAGTCTGACAAGGTGATAGTTGAGTTAGCTGTCGGTGCTGAATTAAAGATTCTAGAAGCAATATATTCTGAAGATGGAAAGAAGCAGAATATATTGATACAGCTAAGGAAACAGAATGGAAGATAAGAAGCAATCCTTAATTGATAAGTTTTGTATAGCTAACTTGTAGGAATATCAATTAGATAAGGATTGTATGTAGCTGTGTACTATAAAAACACAGATAGGTTATCCCTAGAAGGGGCGCGTGAATATTGATATATTATTCTTGTAACCTAGAAGCTCTTTGTGATTCATTAACATCATAAAGAGAGAAGCTGTTAATACGATTACAGTTTTATTGATTCATAAACAGTGTTTTTAATTATCGTTATTCTCATACATACTTGATTATATTGTGTATTCGGCCTAACATACTCTCCATATGCTCAGGAAAATACTTCTGCAAAAACAACTCAGTGAATCTTTCCCAGGTTACTACCCCTTCAGGTTCCATTGCTTCCTTAGACTCCCACCAATAATTCGCCTCTTCCTTCAGCAAATAGGTGGCAAAGATCGTCTTCTGCCCCTCTTCTACTCCTATAATCTTAAAAGATTTCTCCATCTCTTTCAGCCATGATCTAGCCTCGACTGGTTCTCCAAACCCCTTAAACTCAGGTGGTTGTATTGACTTAAAAGCCTTAAAAGCTGCTGCAGTCTGGTTTACCACATTGGGTATAGGACCCTGATGACCACGGTCTAGGGTTTGCCTCAACAAATCCACTAGTTGGTTAAGTCCTTGATTGTTCTGGTTGTTGTTCTGGTTATCTCCTCGATTGTTATTCTCCCCCGTAGAAGGCTCACCTTCCCGGAAGTTATCTCTGTTTATCTTTGGTGGCATTTTTCCGAGGTAAAAAAAAAAACTTAATTAATCATTCAGTTCAATAAAACTGCGTACCCATGAAATATTTACTTATGAAACAAAACAGTATATATCTGTACATATGCATATATATACATATATATGTATGCATCCATATATATATATATATATATTTATGTATACATGTCTCTCTATATACTCATTAAAAAAATTTAAACACAATAAATAAATCATGGATACACGTTTTTCTCGTCCCAATTGATTCTACTAGATATTGGCCATCATGCCTCTACCCCAACTACTCCTTGAGGTTCTACTATATATATTACCTATCGATTTATTGGCTTCTAAACTCTCTCTTATATAGTCATAACTCCTCCTACTCTCGTTCTAAGGTTTATAACCTACTGCTCTGATACCATTTCTGTAACGCCCCCAAATCCCCTACAGGAATCCAGGTCGTCACATTCTCTCGCGGAATATTCGATCACCTGCTTACAATATAATCTACAACAATAATCATAATAAACTCCATAATCTACTCCACGGGTTATAGTCTTAGAACAAGTACTTAATAATCCAAAAGTTATTACATCACAAATTCTCTTCCCAGAATCTCTGAAATATTATTACAACTTCATAATACTAGATAATAAAACATTAAACAACTTCTTCCTAGCTCGCACCCTTCTCATATACTATAAGGCTAATGCGCTGGATTAATAGCCTTTCCCCTTCCCTTTATCACGGTTCGCCGCACTAGTGCCAGCTCTGGGTGCCATTGTTTAATAATATTTAAATAGCAAGAATGAGCAAACAGAATGCCCAGCAAGTATATAGACACCATATGAAGCAACAACTACTCGCTTAAAAAAATATGTTTTTACCACTTTATAAAACTTCTCCACTTATATAAATATATACTTTTGAAAAGAGATTAATTCGGAAATTCTTGTCAATCTCAGAATACTACTCTTATAATAGAATAAATAGATCTCAATAACTTCTCCATACTACTCGAATATAATCCAATAACTTCTTGGAACTACTCAATTGATTTGAATGAATATAATTTAACAACTGCTCAGATCAACACCCTAGTTAACAGAACCACAAAGGCAACGGTTAACAGTTAGGATATAGATGATTGGACTTCTTCTCAAACGCCTACTCAAGTAATGGATTGATTAGTCCATTGTCACTACTCGTTTACTATCGATAGAAGGATGAGCCGACGTCTCGAACACAGCCCAAATACTACTCAGTGGGCTGGTGCGTTACTCCGGTCACTTTTGCCATCTTTTAGTCCAGAATATAAGGTGTCGGAATCTTCGATCACCTTCAACAATAAATCTCTTAGGCATCACGGTAAAAATAACACGTGCACCTTTATTTACTTCTCAATAAAATACTACTCCAATATCGTTCAGAAACAATGAACGATAAACACCTCCAATAATTTAGTTTTCCCCTTGAATGAGTAGAGGAAATAAATATGAAAACTGTTCTGATCATGGATTTGAAATGAGATGACCCATATCAGTATTCTCAACTTACTATGTATATATAACTCCACTTATATATATATATATATATATCAATTAATATATAGTATGAAGATATTATTTAATATATCTCTATCACCTTCTCGGCGAGTACGAATAAAGTATCTCGATATATGTTCCAACAATATGGACCAACTCATGAAATAAATTTTATAATATCCGGATAACAAGGTCAATAATAATATATATGCATTTCAAATTGCATGAATAAAATCCAGTATAAACTACTAGATGGAATATTTGCATTTATATTTATCAAAACTTAAATAGCATACTTATGCATTAAAAATATATTGTTAGATATAATTGCTGACGTTTGTTCATCAGTGTTTAAGTACCAGGTACATATCAGAGTTTATCTAGAAGCTAGTCAGAGTTTGATAAAGTCTGACTGGGTGATAGTTGACTTAGCTGTCGGTGCAAAGATAAAGATTCTAGAAGCAATATATTCTGAAGATGGAAAGAAGCAGAATATATTGATACAGCTAAGGAAACGGAATAGAAGACTGAAGCAATTCTTGATTGATATGAATTGTATAGCTAACTTATTGGAATATCAATTAGAGATGGATTATAAGTAGCTGTGTACTATATAAACACAGATAGGTTATCCCTAGAAGGGATGCGAACATTGAATATATTATTCTTGTAACCTAGTAGCTCTTTGTGATTCATTAACATCACTAAGAGAGAAGCTGTTAATATAACTACAGTTTGTTGATTTACAAACTTGTGTTTTTGATTGTTATTCTCATACATACTTGATTATATTGTGTATTCGGCCTAACAATTGGTATCAGAGCCAAGGCTGTTTAATATATACAGTTTTACGATTCAAACACAGTAATAATCATGTCTGAAGAAAATCAAACTGCTCCCAAGGCTGAACAGGTTAAGCCTAATTCTGTGAGTCGATATGAAACAATCAGGGTTCCAATTCTCAGGCCAGTAGAGTATCCAATTTGGAAGGTGAAGATGACCATGTTTCTGGAGGCTACAGATCCAGAATATCTTGGACAGTGGATGCTCAGGACATATGACTGGAAATAAAGCCCTGCTATCAGATTTTAAGGAGAAGGCTGGCCCAAAGGTTTCCTATGGAGATGGCAACATAGGACACACTCTGGGATATGGCAATATTAATCTTGGAAGTGTCATCATCACAAATGTAGCTCTAGTCTCAGGACTCAAGCATAATCTGCTATCTGTGAGTCAAATCTGTGACAGAGGAAACCATGTAGATTTTCATAGTGAATACTGTGAAGTTATCAGTAAATCTACTGGAAAAGTTGTTCTAGTTGGACACAGGCGCAACAACATTTATGAAGCAAGTTTGGTAACAAACTCTGATGGAAAAACAGTGTGTCTGACTGCAAGAATGTCAAATGAAGAGAGTTGGAATTGGCATAAGAAGCTCTCTCATCTCAATTTGAACAACATCAATGAACTTATACGAAAAGATCTTGTAAGGGGACTTCCAAAGTCAATACTAAGCTTAGATGGTCTGTGTGATTCTTGTCAAAAGGCCAAGCAAAGGAAGTCATCTTTCAAAACAAAATCTGAATCTTCAGTAGTGGAACCTTATCATCTTCTACATGTTGATCTCTTTGGACCAGTGAATGTGATGTCCATGGGCAGAAAGAAATATGCTCTAGTAATTGTTGATGAATATACTAGATATACATGGGTGTATTTCTTATCAAAGAAGGATGAAACTGCTCAAACTCTGATGGATCATGTAAAACTACTGGACAAAGGATCACAGCACAAAGTCAAAATTATAAGGAGTGATAATGGAACTGAATTCAGAAACTCAATCGTGGAAGCTTTCTGCAAGGAAAGAGGAGTGAAACAGGAATTTTCTGCACCTGGAACTCCACAGCAGAATGGTGTAGTTGAAAGAAAGAACAGAACTTTAATTGAAGCAGCCAGAACAATGCTTGATGAAGCAAAGTTGCCAACTTATTTCTGGGCAGAAGCTGTTCAAACTGCTTGTTTTACTCAAAATGCTACACTGATCAACAAGCATGGGAAAACACCATATGAGATGGTGAAAAATAAGAAGCCAAATTTGAAATATTTTCATATATTTGGATGCAAATGCTTTGTGTTGAAGACTCATCCTGAACAGTTGACCAAGTTCGAGTTAAAAGCTGATGAAGGAATCTTTGTTGGTTATCCATTGTCAACAAAAGCATTCAGAGTCTACAATCTGAGAACTAAAGTGATCATGGAATCCATACATGTGTCATTTGATGACAAGAAAATAACTGGACTTGATGACTTAGATGGATATGATCAACTGCGTTTTGGAAATGAAGGTTTATTCTCTGATGATGTAAACTCTGATGAAGCAGTACCGACAAACTCGGATGAAGTGGTTCTGACAAACTCTGACGAAGCATACTCTGAACCTCTACTGATAAATACTGAAGAAACTGGAAATTCTCAAATTGAACAAAATAGAGAACCAGTTGAGGGGGAGCGTGAAGAAGCTCAACAAGACACTGCAAGTGAGTCAGTTGAGGAAACTGATTCAAACTCTGACAGTTCAAACTCTGAGCCATCCAATTCAGGGGGAGCCTCAGATGCTACAGAAAGTCAACATATGAATCAGGAGAGCATGGATCAAGGGGGAGGATCCAATAATGATGCAAGAAACCACTTACCAACAGCAAGAAAGTGGACACAGGCACACACACCTGATCTCATAATTGGAGATCCTGATGCTAGTGTGAGAACTAGAAGTGCAACAAATAATGAGTGTCTGTATCATGCTTTCTTGTCTCAAACAGAACCAAAGAAAGTGGAAGAAGCTCTTCAAGATGCTAATTGGATTACAGCAATGCAAGAAGAGTTAAATGAATTTGAAAGAAATGAAGTTTGGACACTTGTACCTAGACCAAAGAATAGATCAATAGTAGGTACAAAGTGGGTTTTCAGAAACAAGACTGACAGTGAAGGGGTGATTACAAGAAACAAGGCTAGACTTGTGGCTAAAGGTTATTCACAACAGGAAGGAATTGACTATGATGAAACTTTTGCTCCAGTTGCAAGATTGGAGGCCATAAGAATTTTTCTGGCCTATGCTGCACACAAGAAGTTTAAAGTCTTTCAGATGGATGTAAAGAGTGCTTTTCTCAATGGGAAGCTTGAAGAAGAAGTATTTGTTGAACAACCACCAGGATTTGTAGATCCTAAACATCCAGATTATGTCTACAGGCTTGACAAGGCATTATATGGACTAAAGCAAGCACCAAGAGCATGGTATGAAAGTCTTGCTCAATTTCTTTTAGAAAGTGGGTTCACAAGAGGTAAAATTGATAAAACCTTGTTTAATTTCAATTCTGGTGATGATTTGCTTTTAGTTCAAATTTATGTAGATGATATTATCTTTGGATCTACTAATGACAAACTTTGTAAGAAGTTTGCAAAGCTTATGCAATCCAGGTATCAAATGAGCATGATGGGAGAGCTTAGTTACTTTCTAGGCTTACAGGTCAAGCAAACAGATGATGGTATTTTTATCAATCAAGCAAAATATACCAGAAATCTTCTCAAGAAATTTGGTATGCTTGATAGTTCATCTGCTACAACTCCCATGGCTACTGCAACAAAGCTAGACAAAGACACAGGAGCCTCAGTAGATATGAGAAACTACAGAGGAATGATAGGGTCTTTACTGTATCTTACGGCAAGTAGACCTGATATCATGTATGCAACATGTCTTTGTGCAAGATTTCAAGCAGATCCCAGAGAGCCTCATCTAACAGCTGTAAAAAGGATTTTCAAATATCTCAAAGGAACCATAACCTTGGGTTTGTGGTATCCTAGAGAATCAGAGTTTAAGCTAATTGGTTACTCTGATGCAGATTTTGCAGGCTGTAAGATAGACAGAAAAAGTACAAGTGGAAGCTGTCAATTTTTAGGTGACAGATTGGTTTCTTGGTATAGCAAGAAACAAAAGTCAATTTCCACATCCACTGCAGAAGCAGAGTATATAGCTGCTGGTAGCTGTTGTGCACAGATTCTGTGGATGAAGAATCAGTTGCTGGATTATGGTCTGAGGTACTCTAAAATACCTATTTTCTGTGATAACCAAAGTGCCATTGCTATGACAGGAAATCCAGTACAGCACTCCATGACAAAGCACATCAGCATAAGGTATCATTTTATCAGAGAACATGTGGAAGAAGGAAACATTGAGCTTCATTTTGTGTCTACAGACCAACAACTTGCAGATATCTTCACCAAACCTTTGAGTGAAGCTACTTTTACAAGATTGGTAAATGAACTTGGAATGATCTCTGGTTCTGACTAGAGATACGGGTTAGACTCAAAAACTATACTTGTTTGATTTTTATGCTCATGATTCCTTGCATGTATTCACTGTTATGAGTACCAGTGTCATAAACTTTGAAAGTAAACTCTGATGCTAAACTCTGTTAAGTCATACTCTGTCGGTTAAAGTCTGATGATAAACTCTGATTATGATTTTTTTGTCTGAAACACAAGGACCAATGAAGAAATTTGTATGAAGCATAATTCTCAGTAAGTAATTATGAATCCTTAGAAGTTGTATAGATTCTGATCTCAAATATGTGCAGTAAGTTAACACAGCATGATACTGTCTCTGTATTTATAGCATCTCTTAGTTTATTGATCCTATACACTGAGTCTGTATTAGCTGTTTGCATTTTCTCTCATAAATTAATTGTATTAACTGATGACAAGTCTAAACTCTGATTATTAATTGCAAATAATTCACCCTAAAATCAAAAGATGCCAAACAGAGCACAAATTCCTTTGAGATCATGTTGTGCCTAGGAAGATCCAGGAACTTATTGTATGAAATAAGGGCTAAAATCTTTGATTTTTGGTGACTAGTGCCAACCACTGATTACTGGGAAAAAAAAAAAAAAAAAAAATATATATATATATATATATATATATATATATATAAAGGGGGTGAAAAATAAAAGATATATCCAAATGAAAGGATATCAGTATACAGAGTTTAGATATAAAATCAGATTTTATATTATACATGAGAGTTTAGGCAACCAGTTTTTACTACTTTAGTTTGTGGATTTTATGCACTTTGAGATGATTTAAATATTGCTTTCGGTAAACTCTGCTATTGCACACACAATTATGCACACCTGTACAGTTTGCGAAAAGAGTTTATTAACGAAGAAGGACAAATGATAAACACTGATGTATTGTGTGAAATATGTCGAGGTAACTTTGTTTTAATCTCTGATGGTTAAAATGATTTCTTTGTTTCAGACATTTTATAATTTTGAGGAAAAACATTTGTTTTGGTTTTTCAAAAGAGTAAAAGAGAGGAGAGAGATTGCATACATAGGAAAGTGTAATCGGCTGTAATTATTGCTGTTTTTACTGCGCATGCGCATTGGAAACTGCCAATTACTGCTGTCAGTCATTGAATGTGTGACACGTGTCTCATTTACACAGTATACGGGGTAAGACAGTTGTGTTTTAATGATTAAAAAATGTTCAGTTTTTAATTTTAAATTTTATATTTATACATTATACACACAACCGTTACAGTTTTTCACGACTTACTCCAATTGTATTCTAGTTTCACTCACACATATTCACAAACACTTTCTTTCTTAAACTCTCTTGCGTTTTTGAAGCTATTTTCTGCTTATTTCTTGACATTACTAATGGCTTCAACTGCTTTCACTGCTTCTGGACTTGAGTTTGTCCCTAATAACTATTCAGCCCCATTAAACACTGTCAATGCACCAGCGGCGTTTCACATAATACAAGACTTTCTTGCTCAGTCAGCAATTGGGCGTGCCTTGGTGGAGCCTGCAAAGCTTTATGGATCTCAGATCAAAGCTTTCTGGGAGACTGGTGTCTATGATGATGGTGGTGATTCTGGTACCCCATCCATAGTTTTTGAGTTCCAGGAGACAGAGTTTGTCATAACTCCAGGAACTGTTCGTGAAGCAATGGGCTTTGCAGAGTCTGACGCGTACACCATTAGTGTTGGTGATACTGATCTTCAGAGAATGATGCAAGCTATTGGGTATACTGGATCTTTGGCGAAGATAGGCCAACTGAAGCGACCGCTCTTGAGAAAGGAATGGAGTTTCTTTTTCGATTGCATCACAAGGGCGTTCGGGAAGAAATGTACCAATTGGGATGCTATTCCAATCGACAGTCTGCAAATCGGGTATTCACTTCTCTTTAACAGTAATTATGATTTTGCTAGACTTGTTTTGATGAACATAGGTGAGAAGTTAACAGAGAATAGGCATGTAGTCTATTTTTCTAGATTTTGTCAACTTTTGTTCTCTGCTTGTGTTCCAAATGTTGAGATTGATGAGGAGGACGTAATTCCCTCATTCAAATTGCACAAAAGGGTATTCTCTGACCTTACCAACAAGGATTTAAAGAAGGTTAGTGTTGGTGAATTGCTGTTGCTTGAAACAGTGCTTCAGTTCTTAAACCCTCAACCTCAACCACAACAGCCATCAGAACCAGTAAATGCTGAAGCCTCTACAGTTCAACCACGGACTGGTGGTAGGACTAAGCATGTTGGTACAAAACCTCCAAGGATTGCTAAGCCATCTGCTGAAGCTGGGGCATCAAATACTGATGATATGCCTCAGAAGAAAAGATTAAAGAAAAGAAGGGCCAATCGGGCAAAGTCTGTTAATGCTGATGAGGACAGTGAAACTGATGAAGAAACTCTTCATCAGAGAAAAAGAAGATTGGTGGCTGCACATCTTTTTGGTGCATCAAATGTAAATGCTGAAGCTGTCAATTTGGACAGAATTATTGAGGAAAATGTTATGCCTGAAATGGTAAATGCTGATGAAGAAGCTCCTACATCAAACGCTGATGATGTAGTTGAGGAAGCTGCAAATGAAGCTGCAGATGAAGCTCCTGAAATTCTTGTTCAGGAGGCTACAGTTTTTGAGCCACAGGGATTTGATATGGATGTTGAAGCACACAACTCTGTAAACTCTGACCATCTTGAAGCTTTTGATGAAACAGTGGGTGTGGAAGCTGATCATGCCACGGTTGTTCTTGAAGAATCTATGGCTACTCACACAGAGATTCTCTCTGTTACTCACCAGGTAATTAAAAAGGGTGAGGAAGTTGATCAGACCTTAAATACTGATGCTACTGAGAATGTTGCTAATGCTACAGAAACTGTTGCTGCAAATCCTGATGTTGCTGACAAGGATGCAACAGAGAATGTTCACATAGAAGCAGAGTTTGTTACAAACTCTGAGATTCCAGAACCTGATGCTGAGAATATTCCTGCAGAGAATACAGCAGAGAATGATAATGATGATGATAGTTCTGATCATTCCCAAGAGGAGTTATTTGGTAGTCAAGCAAACTCTGATGAGCTAAGAGAGGTCAATCGAGCTACGACTGAGCATTTTCAAGATATGTACTACAATAGATGGGCTGCTGCAGATTGTATCTTTTCAGCACAGAGGGCTGCTGATTTTCTTGGTGATTCTGTGAAGACGATTTCAAGTCCTGATATTCTTACAAGTCTAAAGGCTACTGTGATTCAAATTAAATCTCTCCACAACAGATTTGATGAGTCTCATAAGGAAGTCACTGCTTTGAGGAATGAAGTTAGTCTGAGGGATCTTACTCTGAAGAATGATAGAACTTATTACAATTCCATGTTCAAGAAGCAAGCTAAGGACTCTGATGACATTCAGAAGAGGCTTGGGAAAGTTGAGGACAACCAGACTGCTATGTCTGCCCAACTGACTTCAATTTCTAATGCAATTGAGTTGTTGACATCAGTACTACTTTCTGATGATGTCAAAAAGGGGGAGAGTGTACCAAGTGACAAATGCAAAGACACTCAAACTCTGAGACGGAGGGATGATGGTAATGATGGTGGAAACAAGGGAGATGGAAAGAGCTTAAGATTAAATGCTGATAGCAGACTACTTTCAAGAAGATCAAACTCTGATAAAAGATCAAACTCTGGAAAGGGACATGCAAACTCTGCCAGTGGTTCAAGATTCAAAAGTTTGATAATCTCTGATAAGCCTACCACAGATGAGGAAATTGCTACTAAGGTGTTTATGGCAGAACATGGAAAAGATGTTACAATTGAAGATATCCAAGCTGAAGAGCAAATGCTTGCTGAGGAACACAAGAAGAATCTTAAAGCTGGAATCTACAAGAAGAAGGAAATCAAGGCTCCTAGAAAGAAAGAAAAAGGAATTGTTATCAAAGAGAATGTAAACTCTGATCAGAGTTTACAGTACTCAAGGAGGCCTGTGATTAAAAATGCTGACAAAGGAAAAGGTAAACTGGTAGAAGAAGAACAATTACCTAAGAAGATTTATTCAACCTCTGACATTGCTCAAGTTGAAACAAGATTAGCTAAATCAACCTCTGACGCTGCTCAAGTTGATGTTTCTACTAAAGTTATGACAACCTCTGACGTTGCTCAAGTTGTACAGAAATCTACACAACTTCCAGGATTCAGCAAACCTAAAATTCTTGAAGAATTAAAGCTTGAAGCTGTGAATTTCTCAGAAACCAGAACTGTGTTGGGAAAAGAAGCTTTTGATAAATATGGACTGGGATCACACAGAGAGAGAAGAACAAATAACAGATCTCAAGATAACATTTCACTGGCAGAATCTGGTATTGGGGTTACACAAGAAAACCTTGATAAGTTAGAATCTGTTCAGTTGATTTTTCACAAAGTATTGAAGAAGCAGTTTTTGTTATACTTCATGAGTGATGGAAGAGTTTATAAAGTTGGAGAATCTGATGTTAATCTCAAATCATGGGAAGAACTGGAATATGTACTTTATCTTCTAAAAGTCAAAAACAGACATACTCATGATGTTGCTCAAGTTTTGAGAGAAAAGATGCTGAGATCTAAAGCTATGCTTGGAGGAGGAGTATCAAGTGTTTATATTCCAAAGTATAGGGATCATACTGGAAAGTTAGTGGAGATGAAGAGAAACAGTGCTAGATTTAGAACTGCACTTGGAATAAAAGTTTTGGAATTTAACTTGGAGTCAGACAAGTCTTATTTTATTCAGCAAGGAAATGATATGAGAAGAAACAGCATATATTCTCTAAGAGCTGCTATCTACCAAACGGGGGAGAGTGATTCAGAACTTAAAGAGTTAAAAGAGATTATGGTGGATGAGCTAGAGAAGGCTGAAAGAAGACTGCTGATTGATTATCTCAGGACAGTACCTGATATTGAAGAAGTCAAGTAAAGTCTTACTGTAAGTTTTTATGTTTTCTGTTCTAAGTTAAATTTAAACTCTGTTTTAAAATTAAACTCTGTTTTAAAATTAAACTCTGTTATATTTTAAACACTGCATTTGTTATATGTTTTGACATCATCAATTATCTTTTTAACTTGTACATTTTGGTATGAACAAGTTGGGGGAGATTGTTAGATATAATTGCTGACGTTTGTTCATCAGTGTTTAAGTACCAGGTACATATCAGAGTTTATCTAGAAGCTAGTCAGAGTTTGATAAAGTCTGACTGGGTGATAGTTGACTTAGCTGTCGGTGCAAAGATAAAGATTCTAGAAGCAATATATTCTGAAGATGGAAAGAAGCAGAATATATTGATACAGCTAAGGAAACGGAATAGAAGACTGAAGCAATCCTTGATTGATATGAATTGTATAGCTAACTTATAGGAATATCAATTAGAGATGGATTGTAAGTAGCTGTGTACTATATAAACACAGATAGGTTATCCCTAGAAGGGATGCGAACATTGAATATATTATTCTTGTAACCTAGTAGCTCTTTGTGATTCATTAACATCACTAAGAGAGAAGCTGTTAATATAACTACAGTTTGTTGATTTACAAACTTGTGTTCTTGATTGTTATTCTCATACATACTTGATTATATTGTGTATTCGGCCTAACATATATAAATACTCTGAACAATAGAGTATGAACTAGTAAACTTGCCTGGTACTCTGGATGTAGTACGGGCTCGTAGCGGGGTCCGACAATCTAAACAAGGTCAAGAAAACACGCGATTAATCCCCTATATGATCCACTTATAACTCAATGCTTAAACACTTAAGCCAATCACAAACAAGGCACTAAGGGTCCCTCTAGACTCATACTAAGTCCATGTTAATCGACAAACACTTAAGTCATAAGTTTAGTCCAAACTCGTTCCTCAAATTCATACTTAACGTAGGATATTCTATACATCTTACTAACCATTTATAACCTTGTTCTTTACACCAACATGTTGCCTTGATAATTTTTAACAAGTTTCGTGTTTTAATCGACTCAAAATTCCTCTTTTAACTTAACCAAAACGGATGGTCAAAACATTACCTCTAGAGTTGACTTTCCTGAAAATTACTATTCTGCGACTTGCACTCCAACACTTTTAATAAATCACTGAAAACATTTTTAAATACGAAACCACTTCTAAAATCATCTTTGGTATTTTTAATATTTATCATAAAAATTCCGATTCGAAAACACGAGTCTAGAAAGGTGAAATGTATTTTTGAAGTTGAGTCAACTACGGATTTTTACTATTTGCATCACTTTTACTAAAACATTCATAACTCGATAACCGTTAACTCAAATGATGCACCGTTTAACTCAAATGATGCACCGTTTTCGCGTGCACGATCTAGAGAATGTCTAGAAGGTTATCAAGTCAAGATTGGGCTCTGGTCAAAGGACTCATTTTTCTGATTTTACAAAACAGGGCAGGGGGTTTGCAAAGAGTAGTGTCATCTCCTTAAAGGGCTTTTCCACTTGCGCAACCTCGGCTTACGCATTTTATAAAATTGAAAAATAATCTTTTGCACTCGAAACCTTCGCACACATCTTGATAACTGACCTTAGCATGTTACCACAAAATTTCATATTTTAGAACAACTCTTAAGGGTCTCAAACATAGTCACAAAATTGATGTGTTTCTACGATTTCATTACTCGAACAATTTTTACTAAAACGACCATAACTCAAAAATCATAAACTCTTTTGACATGATTCTTGCGGAAAAATAAACTAGAAAATAATATCTACACCACCATATGCAGTGGTTACTCCTTAAACAAATTGAAGGTCTCGGTTTGATACTGTCTTTAAGGGTTAACAAAATTTCGTCATTACGACGGCTATAAATGGAACATTCCAAATTCGTACATGCCTCAAGCATAACATCAAAGCAACTCATGGCTTAACAACATCAATTACTACTGTCAAGAGGCTCTAAGGCCAGTGGTAAGGTCCCATGACCACCACACAACATATACATAACAAACAAACTTGAATCAACCACTAAAACACTAATCAAGAACTCATCTTGTAAACAACTTAAGATCTCATCAAAAACTCTATAAAACTCAAAGGTGGTTCAAAGATTTTACCTTTCTTGATGCTCTACCAACACTAAAAAGTGCTCACAATCACTCAACAGGCCTTAGATACTCCATACAAAGCTTAAACCTTAAGATCCAATCAAGAAAACAAGTTAATAAAATTTCGGAGTTACTAATCATCATCACTTTGTAAGATCCATATAAAATCGAAAAATAAGAGTTTGGTTCTCAACTTTTTACCACACCTTCTACTCTTCAAGGGTTTTCTTTTGAGTCATATCTCATCACCAGGGGATGCTTTAAGCTCGACTTATTGGCTTTCTAAGATGAGTGGTAAAAACTGGGAAAGGCTGGACAGTTTCGGTTCTCCGACTTGGGGAAGGGATTTTACTAGGCTACACTCCTTTGTTGGCCATGAAATTTTAAACGTGTGTTCTCCATACAATGAAGGAGCTATGGTTAAAATTTAGGGATTTATGAATGGATATAAGTGGAGATATGAATTTTTCTTTGGATCTGGTTTCTGCTGAACAGTTTTGGAGAGTTTGTGTTTTGCTTGCTCTTGTTTTCTTTTTCTCTTTGTTTTTTTTGATTTGTTTCCTTGGAATAATGCAAGAGTGCTGATTGTTTGTGTGATAAGTGTTAGTGGAGAGTGAGCTCATGCCTTACATCATTCTAAGGACACATTTACATCATTCTAAGGACACATGTGAACACCTTGACTAAGCTTGGTGTCTTGAATGGTATGGTGGCTAGCTTCACAATCCAACACATGTCCCTTCCTTTAGTGTGTTTAAGAAGCTAGTGGATGGTTTAATACTTGTATCACTCTCTCGTTTAATCACAATTCGCTACGTATTTTCTATACCGCTCAATTTCGTCACAATCTCCGATTAACCTCTAAATCGTTCCGTTGCTCAGGGTTTTCGGTGTACATTCTCAATATGATAATCTCTTGATTAAATATTTAAAAACTCTAACTCATTAACTCCTCGAGTACTTATAAGGTTATCGTACTCTTCGATAGCTTGATTAACTCAAGTCACAATAAAATAAGAATCGTCGAATTCCGTCCTCGTTTGTGTTCACTTATTCTACTCACACAACACGAATATAATCTCGAAATATAAATCTTCCATCTTCTATATAAGGTGGTTGAAAAGAAAAAAAAAATTACACAATATAACCAAAGTCACTATTTATAATATTAAATAATATAAGATAATCCAGGGGTGTTATATTGGGTTTCCAAGAGTTGTTTCTGTAGAGCAGCTATCTGAGCTAACAACGAAGCAGTGTTTGTGTCGGTGTGTGCACTCACCTCAATTTCTCTCAGTGGTGTTTCACTCATCTCACGTGCTTGTGTATCACTCTGTGTTTGATTCTGATTTCTAACCACTAGCTGTCTATCCAGATTCTCCGATGATGTACCTGTAGGAAAAATCACCCTAGCCCCTTCTAGAGAGGTCAGTGGTGGTGCAATGGGAGTTCACAAATCCCAGTCCCTAGTGAAGTCCAAATAGTCATTTTGATTTTGAAACTGAATTGCTTCAGTGTTAGACTCACTAGGCTGCCTTCCACTTTCTCTAGTAAAAACTGCGAGTGGAAAATCCCTTTGGGGAGCCAGAGATGTTCCCTCCGGGAGGGGAGAAAATGATTCTATTATTAACGGCAAAGAATCAGATTTTCCCTCTAATTCCTATGAAGGCACTTCTACCGTAACTATAGTAGGCACTGTATCATATCTTGTGTGCTCTCCTGACCATATGTCCTGAGTTTCATCTAATTGAATGTCTTCTCCCATTGTGAGTAATGGGAGTGTGCTTGACTCAGTACAGATTATCATGGCCCTATGGCTTTGTTCAATAGATTCACCCTGTTGAGAGGGTGTCTCTAGATACTGTTCATTGGCCATATCAAAATCCATATCCTGTTGGGAAGATACAGATGAACATTGAGTTCAGGTTGAGTGGTTATATGAGTTGACTCAGTGTTTGGCTCTATGACCGGGGATAAAGTTTGTGGTTCTACAAACTCTTGGTCAGTCCTATGAACCTCTTGGGTTTCAACAACATTATCAGAAGAAGAGCCAAGGTTAGGAAATACTACATGTATTGGAGTTGCATCTGAAGTTCCAGCAGGTGTGGATTGATCCACTGAAGGTTGTTGCTCAGGAACTGGTAATCCAAAAGCAAGATGAGGGATGAATTGGATCATAAAAGGAGAGATGACCATATGAATTGAGAGATATTTGAAAGATGTGTTTAGTCTTTGGAAAAATTTGACATGAGTAGTCTGAGAATTTTCAGAAATACCATGACTGAACAACTGCTTGTGAGCATCAGTCAGAACATGATTAATCATTAAAGTGAGGAAATGAGGATAAAAATATTTGAATTTCCTTCCACTAGAATGATCACTCTTGGCCACTAAGACTCGTCTGACCAATTGATTCCAGACAAGATGACCAAAATTGATATGAAGATTATGAGCAACTGCAAAACCAATATTCTGAAGAAGTGAAGGAATATTATGAAAATTAGTTTTGGTGCAGTTGCTGAAGACTTTAGCCAGGGTGTCAAAGAATAAATCTCACTCCCTGACTAGATTGCTTTTGAATAACTTTGTTAAATCTATCGGACCTTGATAGTTGATATTGGTGAAAAATTGAATTAGGTCCGCCTCAGTAGGTAAGTTAACAAAGTTATCTCTAGGGAGTTGCAAAGCATCAAAAAGAATATCTTTGTTTAGTGTATAGTGTGTATCACTGATAGTGAATGTAAATGAAGATAAATCAGTGGACACAATAGCAGTAGAACACAAAAACCTCAAGGGTTCATGTTTTAAATCAGCATTAAGATAGATTGCATGTCGAATAATAGAATGCTCATTTAAAAACTGAATCCAATGCCTAAAACGTTCAACGGAACATTTAGAGAATCAACATAACCAAGAAAATTGTTTTTGACAATTTCAAAGGCCATATTGAAAAAACAAACAAAAAACAATTAATATAAAATTAATAAGAATTTTAAGGATTTTAAAAATCAAAATCAAAGAATCCACAAAATTCAAATCAAGATCTTTGACAGAAAACAGAAATTTGGTCCAAATAATAATCACAAAAGAATTGCTGAAAAGATTTAAAAGAAAAATCTGCAGCACTTCTTTTAGAAAAACAGTTAAAAGAACCAAGGAGAAAAAATATGCTAAGTAAAAACTTGAGCAAAAAGACTAAGATGATTTATGAGAATAAAATAGGTTAGTATTTATAGAAAACCTGGAAAGACTATCGGAAAGACCATCAGATAGTCTTACCGATAGTATTTCTAGACTAAAAAGACTAAAAACAAAAACAAAACAAAAAACAATTAACTAAAAACAGTTAAAATAAATAAAATTAAATTAAAAAGACTGTCAGTAAGATGGATAGTCTTACCGATAGTCTTTCTAGTTTAAAAACTAGAAAGACTATAACAATTATTGTTAAAGTCGAATAAAGAAAAAGAAATAAATAAAAACAACTAAACTAAATTCTGATATTCAAAAATACTATTAGAAAGACTATTGGATAGTCTTTCCGATAGTCTTTTTGGAAATAAAAACCATTAAACTGTTAGAAAAAAATCAAATAAATATCACAGAAACTGAAATAAATAACAGAAAAATCAAATAAAATCAGAAAAATACAAGAAAATATTTTATAAATGCAATAGAAATTTATAAATAGTTGAAAAACTATTTAAATATTCTTAAATTCATAAATTTGCAGTAAAAATAAATTTCTCCATAGAAAAATCTGAGAAAAATATTTTTAGAGCAAATAAATTATTTAAAAAATACTTAACCTAGAAAGTTTAATAAACTAGATAAAAACATGACATTTAAGATCAGTAAATTCATACAACAACTAAGAAAATGTTTTGATAAACTAAAATACAAGTGAATTTTAAGAAACATATACAACACAAAGCACTTGTATTCTAACTAAGAACAAACATAAAAAATTATCAATACTAATCACTAAAACTATTTAACATACCCAATTTACCAACTAACTTTGTAAAAGTGGATTCATCAAGAGACTTAGTGAAAATATCTGTTGTTTGTTCCTCTGTGGGTACAAAATGTAACTCCACAGTACCATTCATGACATGCTCTCTGATAAAATGATACCTGATGTCAATGTGCTTGGTTCTCGAGTGCTGAACGGGTTGTTGGAGATTGCTATGGCACTTGTATTGTCACATAAAATTGGAATCTTGTCTAATACAAATCCATAGTCCTTTAATTGATTCCTTATCCATAAGATCTGAGCACAGCAGCTTCCAGCAGCAATATATTCAGCTTCTGTTGTTGAATTTGAAACTGTTTGTTGTTTCTTGCTATATGAGGAAATCAATCTACCTCCTAGGAATTGACGACTCCCAGAGGTACTCTTTCTATCCACAACACTACCTGCATAATCAGAATCTGTATATCCAACAAAATTAAAACCAGAATCTTTAGGGTACCAGATACCTAAATTAGGTGTACCCTTAAGATATCTCAAGATTCTTTTAACAACAACGAGATGTAAATATCTAGGATCCGCTTGGAACCTTGCACATAAGCATGTTGCATGCATAATATCAGGTCTACTTGCAGTAAGATAGAGTAATGAGCCAATCATACCTCTGTAGCTTGTAATATCTACCTTGATAGAATGATCACAGGCTCCAAGTTTGACAACTGTAGATGATGGAGTCCTTGCTGATGCTGAATCCTCCATGAGATATTTCTTGAGGAGTTCTTTAAGATACTTGGATTGACAAATAAATATTCCATCTAACCTTTGATTTACTTGTAATCCAAGAAAGAACTTCAGCTCACCCATCAAACTCATCTCAAACTTACTCTGCATTAGCTTGGTAAATCTCTTACAGAGATCATCATTAGTAGACCCAAATATGATGTCATCCACATAGACTTGGACTAATATCATATCATTTTTGTGTTTCTAAGAAAAAAGAGTTTTGTTTATGATACCTCTTACAAAACCATTTTTTAAAAGAAAACCAAAGAGAGTGTCATACCATTTTCTTAGGGCTTGTTTGAGACCATAGATAGCCTTGAAGAGAAAGTACACAAAGTCCAGCAACTCCTGATTTTCAAAGCCAGGGGTTGTTCCACATATACTTCTTCATCCAGCTCACCATTCAGAAATGCACTCTTAACATCCATTTGATATACTTTAAAATTGGAGTAACTGTAAATGCTAAGAACATCTTGATAGCCTCAAGCCTAGCCACTGGTGCATAGGTTTCATCATAATCAATGCCTTCAGCTTGTGAATACCCTTGAGCAACCAGTCTTGCTTTATTCCTTGTTACTATGCCATCCTCATCTAACTTGTTCCTGAATACCCATCTTGTACCAACTACTTTCTTGTTCTTTGGTCTGGGTACCAGCTTCCAGACTTGCTGTTGTTCAAATTGATTGAGTTCATCTTGCATAACAATCACCCAATCAAGATCACTCAGTGCTTCCTCAGTTTTCTTTGGTTTCATCTCAGAAAGAAACCATGAATAATGACATTCATTATGAGTAACACTTCTAGTTCTAACTCCAACACCTGGATCACCAATGATTAACTCAAAAGGATGAGCTTTATTCCCAACAGTTTGTCTTGGAAGATTTGATCTTGATGATTCACCTTGAAATTCATTCTGGTGTTGTCAATGACTAGTTGACCCTTCATTTTCTCCCCCTGAGTTGTTGCTTGATTGCCTTGATGATTCTTCCCCAGTGTTGGTGGTATCTCCGTTGTTACCAATATTTCCACCACCACCACCATCATCATTATCATCATTATTATTATTATTATTGCCATCAACAATCTCAGGTGGATCTTCATCATCTGATTTTGAGTCTGGCAAGTTATCAAACTTCAGTTTTTCAGATGAATCTTCTTTTTGGATACTTGGGAGCTTAGTGTTATTAAATGTAACATTGACACTTTCTTTCACTTAGTGACTGTCAATCAAGTAGACCCTATAAGATCTTCTAGAATAACCAACAAAAATAGCTTCATATGCCTTGGCCTCAAACTTACCACGTTTAACATCTCCATCCTTAAGCACAAAACATTTAGCACCAAATACATGAAAGTACTTGAGAGTTGGTTTCTTGTTGTTCATGATCTCATAAGGAGTCTTCATTAAGTCCTTGTTGATTAAAGTTCGATTCTGAGTATAACAAGCAGTATTTACAGCTTCAGCCCAGAAGTACATTAGAAGTCTTGATTCACTAAACATAGTTCATGTAGCTTCAATCAATGTACGATTCTTCCTTTCTACCACTCCATTCTGTTGAGGAGTTCTAGGGGCCGAATATTGTCTTGTTATTCCTTTATCTGCACAAAAGTCATTTAGGACTGCATTTTTGAATTCAGATCCATTATCTGACCTTATAGCTCTAACAGGGAATCTAGAATCCAGCGCAATCAACTTCACATGATCAATCACCATCTGTGGGGTCTCATCCTTGGAATGTAGGAATAAAACCCATGTATATTTGGAATAGTCATCAACAATCACAAGTGCATATTGTTTCTTTGACATAGACATCACATTAACTAGACCAAACAAATCCCTGTGCAGTAGCTGATGTGGTTCAGTTATTGATGATGTGTCAGTGCCCTTGTGAGATGCTTTCTTTGACTTTCCTTTCTGACAAGCCTCACACAGTCCTTCCTGTATAAATTCCATTTGAGGTAGACCTCTCACCAATTCCCTCTTGACTAGGGAGTTCATTGTTTTGAAGTTCAGATGAAACATCTTCTTGCGTCATAGCCAACTTTCATCTGATGAAGCTTTGGAATAAAAACAATTAACTTCATCTTTACATCCAGAGTACAGATCAGCTATGAACAAGTTCCCTGTTAGGTCCAAAGTATCATAGAAGGGGGGTTGAATATGATACTCACAAATTATTCAATTTCGTTCGCGGATAATTATTTATGTTCTAGTCTGAAATCAAATATACCAAATCAAAACACGAGTCGGGGAATATATCGTTTTATAAATATAAACCACGAAGGGTTCTACAATTCTAATCCGTAGGATTAGCTTCAATGACTTTAGGTTACACAAAATCAATACAATGATAGAATTCAAAGCACTATTAATTTCTCTGTCAATTTCAAGCTCAAACTCTCTCTTGTAAATGATGTTCTGTGAAAACACTAACTGAAGAAGACACTGTCTTCACTCTCCAATTGTAGTCTTGAAAAACTATCGAAGTCTTTTTGGAAGAATCCTGGCCGCCCAAGTTTTTCATCAACCTGACAAAGAGTACAAAAATTCACCTGCTCCTTATATAAAAAACTATTGAATGAACTAATTTTCCTTCATTCGATAAATTTTAATAAAATCTATCGAATGGAAAACTAGTTACTTTTCAAAGTTATTCGATGGGTTTTCATTCAAATCTCCTCGATCATTTTCGATAGTTTTTCTTAAAAGAAAACTATCGAAGTCTTCTAATTGTATTTTGATCCTTGAAGGTTCTCTCTTTTTGCAGCAAGCATATTGTACTTCTAATTAACCTAAACATACCTTATAATATTCTTTTCACTTCCAGGATGTTTCAGGTTAGACTTAAATCAATTCCTTCTGAGACGATAAACATCTTGATCTTTTTAGTGCTGACAACTAGTGCAACTGGTCTGGTTCACAGATGACTAACACTTGATCAATACCTCTATGTCTTCAATTCAATGATGTTGATAAGTCGTTTGTCGTTCTGGTTGCTTCATTGAAATCACTGAAATCTTCTTGTACTAACTCTTTATCATTCAAATACTTCTATAGTCTTGAAAGTCTTGTTTCTTTATTTGCCACTGAGGCTTGAACATATTAATGAACTTCTTTCCGTGACCTGTTTACGGACTTCAAGAATACATACCATATTTTGATTTTTTGAGTTTACCTTTTCTTCTTTACTTCTGGATTCATGTGCTTCTGTTAATATTATAGTCTATCTTGAGTTTTAGTTATCTATGTTACATTTTATGTTACATTTTGCTTTACAATCTCCCCCTATTTGATTGTTAGAGTTTGACAAGAAAATACCTCGAGGATAACTCAACTAACTAAGGAAACATGAAACTAATTAAAGTAAGACAGATTGATAATATTAATTGCATTCTGATTAAATATTTACATTTCCAGATTTGTAATTTACAAAGAATAGTAAAACTTTTTACAATGAAGTTGCTCCTCTAGCCTGAGCAGATTGTTCTTTGCCTCATCTTCAGTCCAATTCGATCTCACCTTCTTCAGCCATATGATCAGAATTTGCAGCTTGATAATCAATCACAGATGGATAATACAGTGGTTCTCTAGGTTTAAGGATTGCTCCTATGATGTGTCTTCCAATGTATTCAACCTGTTGACCCACTCCAACCCACACCCATGCAATGCTAACATCTTTCTGATTTTGCTTTGGCATGTTGGGTAGTCTGGGATGCACTTCCAATCCTCTTTCCACTCTTTTCCTATAGTAGGGCATATTCTCCATAAGATATCTTCTCAGAGTGTCTGCTGCTTTATCCTTCTCAGTAGAAATGAATCCAGTGGATCTCAGATACTTCTCAACTGATATTAGATAGTTGTTTGGATAATCTTTTAGTTTGTCATCCGTCAGATAGCAGATTCTGAACAAGTCATTTTTCATGAATCTTACCATAGGAGGATCTTCAGTTATCTCTGGACTGACTTTCGTTAAGATCTCCTTAACATGCTCATGGAGCAGTTCATTTAACTTTGTAGTTCTCTGGATCTTAATGAGCATCACCTGCAATTCAATGTAAATTCTTTTTTCGAAAAACTTTACGGAGATCACAAATGTACCTCTTTCCATGAAACTGATTATAATGTTCCAGGCACCATTTGCTTTGACTCCAGCCCTCGGGTAGATAAGAGATTGTCTCAATGCAGTGAAATAAGTCTGATCTTCTAGATTTGCACTTATGATGTCCTGAATGATCACTTCCACATTAGCATTGTCGTTGACTTCTAATCCGTCTTCAACTCCGTAAAATGTTTTGTAAGCCATCTCCCAGTCCTTTCCTTGTTTCTGTGTCAAATATATCAGTTCTTTCTTCCTTATCTCACTATAAATTTTAAACCTTTTGAGCTTCTCGCTTCTCTGGATTGCTTGGTGAGTTTCCTTCTCAGCTTGCCTGGCATCTCTTTCTGCTTTCTTAGCTTTCAATCTTTCCAAGGCAGCTTCTTGTTCCATTGATAGATGATTTGCTTCTTCCATATTATCATCCATGATTGGATGTTCAATTAGCTCTGGATAATATGGTTCATGCTCTTCCATTGGTTGTTACACATGCATGAATTCAAATTCCTCTTCAACTTCCTCTTCTTCTACAAGATCTTCAATCCAATACTGTCTCACTAGAATAGTTGTTGTTTCCTTTCCTTTCTCCCCCTTAGTTGAGTAATCCTCCGTGAAGTGATCCTCAGCGTAGTAGGTTGAAGGTCCAGGTTGTTGACTTTTGATCATATTCCAGATGGACTCTAGACCGTCGCCTTGATTTTCCATGAATAAAGCCATGTCCTTGGTCATTTCTTCCACAGAAGCAATCTTGTTGTCAATGTCATTCAGTCGTGAGTTGGTAGTCTGCTCCATTCTGTCTAATCTCTTGTTGAGGCGAGACTCCACTTTTGACAATGTATTCATAGCATTTTTGACCCTTGCTTGACCATCCCGGATAACCAGAATGTCTTCAGATAAAGCTTCTTGACCTTGTTGAAGAACATGCACTTCATTCACAAATCCATCTCTTAGGTCTTTGACGTCTGCTCTCAGCTCGACCAGTTCTTCCATAGCTTCCTTCTTCAGGGAGTCCACTGCCTGCTTTGTACCCATTATAGTGCCAGATGCACTGCTTACAGCTCTGTAGGTTCTTCGGGAATCAGCTACAACCAAGTCAATCTTTGATTGTAATGAACTTAAAGAGCCATCAACTTGACTGGAGGAGACCCCTTGGGTAAAAGAAGGTCTGAGAGGGACTTTGAATAATGGATTTCCTCTCTATCATGAACTGTCATCTCCTTGAGAGTGGATTGAACTTGTATCTCTCTCTCTGTTGACGGTAGCAAATCATCTATATTTGGTAGGGTTTGGGTGTCACTCCTCACGTTTGGCTCTGGGTGTTCACTCAACGTTTCTGTTGGTGTTTCACTCATTTTTCCTTTCCCACTCAGGCCAGGTGATATTGTTTTTGTTTCACTCATTCTCGTCTTGCCTTTTGTACCTGCAACAGAAGTCACCGTAGCCATCCTTAAGGAGGTCACCGATGGTGCAATGGGGCTTCGCAAGTCCCCGTCCTTGGATAAACCAAGTTGTTGATCATCTTTCGATGATGTATCCTTAACAGGATCTAGAGTTTGAATCTCTAGGAGGTTAGAATCAGGCTCTATTAACATCAGAGATCCTGAAACTTCCTCTAAAGTCTGTGAAGACTTTTCCTTAGTTAACTCCTCAATTGAAATTCATTCATCGTCACCGAGTTGCCGATCTGCACCTACGTTAGACCCTGTACCCGCAGGATCCAAATATGTTCCATCTAGGGAGCTAGGCAATGACCCTTTAGATTTTGCATTTGGGTCAGAGCCTTCTCTCGACGTCTGTGAAGACTCTTGGTTCATTAAAGAACCTTCAACAAGTGGTCATAACCGTAATATTGTCGGAGAACTAGTTGCTTCCGTCAATTCTTCCTTATTTGATTGGGCTAGGGGTTCAGATATGGCTTTGGTAAGAGTTTTTCAATCAGCATCAGAAAAATCAGTAAAGGGCTCTTTGGATGATTGAAATGAAGTATCAACAGTTGCCTCGGTTTCTATTCTTCTCCTTTTAGAGGAAGGCAGAGCTGTTGTTGAAGGGCGTATCTCCTTATGTGGTGCTGCTATGGCACTATCTCCCTCTACACTCATGGATGTTTGAATGTTTGGTATAGTAGGGGTAGGAGCTTCAGTAATTGTTTCATTTGGCTCGTCCAAAGGCTCTATGACCGTGGTTAGAGGTTGTTGGTTTTCAACCTCTTGGTCAGGATTGGCCACTGAGGGCTCTGGATCAATATCCATTGGTTCCGGTTGAGGAGCAATTACAGGGTCAGGATTCATACCTTGATTTACCTGTTCCCCTAGGGGTAGAACTGGTAGGGGTACCATTCTAAGATAGTCTGTGAGAACAGTAGGCACCCCTGGAAGATGATTCTTCTTTATCAAAGCCGTAATTGCATTGCTTTTCATCTTCATACAGTCCATTGTCTCCTCATCAGCAAAGATGTCTCTTTCATCATCTGTTAACACATCATTGAGAATTAACTGTAGGAACCTTGGATAGAAACAAAGCACATCATCTATGCCTGTTCTTTCTTCCAATGGTCCCATTCACAGAATTATCTGTTCAATCACAAGTCTTCCTATGTTAATATGCCTATTGTTAGCAATAGCAAACCCTGGTTTCTGAAGAAACAAAGGAATACCATGCAGATTTGTAAGCTTAGCAGTAAAAACATGGATTAGTGTGTGAAAGAAGAAATTCCATGGCTTAGTTAGGTAATGCTTCAGAAACTCTCCCACAAAGAAGTTAGGTTGTTGACTTCTAATGAGAGTGAAGAAAGTATGTATCTCCTCAGTCGTGGGATCCGGAACAAGATTCTCCGCCATAAAATGAAGAATTCTATTCAAATCATGTTCCGTCACCCTTATTGTTCTACCCCCTGACAAAACAAAACTGAAGGATAAGATGTTGTTCTCAGAAGTGTTAGTGGTTGTAGTGTACAGTGCAGTCAATTGATAAACACAAAGGACCGCAGGATTACTTAAAGCATATGCCACCAATGAGCTTGTGTTCAAAAATTGTGCCCATGCACGAAACTGAAGGTTCGCAATGGATTGCACATTTTGAAATGAAACGTGGTTTGTTTTGGTAATAATAAATTCTCCGGCCATTATATTTTCAAAAATTCCATAAAATTAGAATTAAAACCAAAACTTTCTTAATTAATTATTTCTAATTAATTAATTTTAAAAATAACCCTTTTCCTAAATTCACAAACTCGAATAATTCAAATCAAGAACCCTAAATTGTTAAACTTCGAATTTTTCACTTAAAACTTAAAGAAATCAATTGTTTATCAACTAATTTCTAAAGAAGAACACTGTTAACAATTCTCAAGATCCAAAAGTGTCACTATCGATGGCTTCTTGCAAAACCGAAATCAAAAGTTCAACCTAATCACAAACACACAGTAGTTTCACTGAAGAATGAATTTACTGTGGTAAATAATCGATTTTCAAGGTTAAAAACTATAGAATCTGTCGAGGTTTGAGTTCTAGTTCGTGTATATATTTGTAAGTATGTATATCAGTTCTTAGATCTGAAAATAATGAAAGAAAAACGTCTAAGGGGCTGTTATATACTCTCTGAATTACAGGGGTATTTTTGTCATTTCACTTTCGATAGTTTTTAAAAATGTACTATCGATAGTTTTTCTGAGGGGCATAACAGTACAATCACACTTCGATAAAAAACTATCGAAGTTGATAAAATATGAATTTGAACAGACTTCTATGAAAAACTATCGAAGGTTTTTAAAGATTTAAAACTAAAAACTATCGAGAATTGTACTGT
Organism: Heracleum sosnowskyi; assembly: GCA_030848705.1. Classification (NCBI taxonomy): domain Eukaryota; kingdom Viridiplantae; phylum Streptophyta; class Magnoliopsida; order Apiales; family Apiaceae; genus Heracleum; species Heracleum sosnowskyi. The sequence goes on from CM061238.1 coordinate 73,647,924, forward strand.
CTGAAAACCATCGAGAATTTCAAATATTAAAGAATTAAATTCTTTCGATAGATTTCATTTGAAATTTCAAAAACCATCGAGATATTTCTTCGATAGTTTTTCTTTTCTTTAACAAAAACCATCGAAAATTCCTTTCGATACTTTTTGTTTAATACTTAGAAAACCATCGAAATATCCTTTTCGATAGATTTTGTTGCACGGCTCATTTTCAAACCGGTTCTTGTTTAAAAATTGAACCTCTATTTTCTTGTTTTCTGTTAAACTTTGAATCTGTTTTAGATCAACAATTTTTCACCAAAATTCACATCCAACATAAAACTCACAATTTTCTTAGAATAAAATCGACTAAATATCATTAACTGATATAAACCAATTAAAATCCAATAAATTATGCTCCATTATTTTACAATGTTCAAAACAAAGTAAAATAATTTGAATTAAATAAATGCTTAAATATTTAGAACAAACATTAGCACTTAAATAATTTCATAATTATTAACTAATTAATTGCCAGAAGATATATCATCCATAAATATGACATAAAATTAGTACGATAATTCTAACTTACGAGAATTGCTCCTGAAAATAAATTCACAAGTCCTAAGGATATAGAAATTCTTATACTCATGTATTTAGTAGGACTATCTTGCAGTTACTGACTTCTAATTAAAATCAATTAGAAAGATTTAACATCCCAAGTTTACCAACCAGCTTAGAAAAAGTGGATTCATCAAGCGGTTTAGTAAAGATGTCTGCAATTTGTTCCTCTGTGGGTACAAAGTGTAACTCCACAGTTCCATTCATGACATGCTCTTGGATAAAATGATACCTGATATCGATGTGCTTGGTCCTCGAGTGCTGCACTGGGTTGTTGGAGATTGCTATGGCACTTGAATTGTCGCAGAATATTGGAATCTTAGTCAACAAAAGCCCATAGTCACGGAGTTGGTTTCTCTTTCTCATCCACAAGATTTGAGCACAACAGCTACCAGCAGCTATGTATTCAGCTTCAGCTGTTGATGTGGATACTGAGTGTTGCTTCTTGTTATACCAAGAAATTAATCTTCTTCCAAGAAACTGACAGCTTCCTAAAGTACTTTTCCGATCAATCTTACAACCTGCAAAATCTGAGTTTGTATATCCAATAAGATCAAATCATGTATCTTTAGGGTACCATATTCCAAGATTTCGGGTTCCCTTAAGATATCTAAATATTCGCTTAACAGCTATTAGATGAGATTCTTTGGGATCAGACTGGAACCTAGCACACAAGCATGTTGCAAACATTATATCTGGTCTACTTGAAGTAAGGAGCCTATCATACCTCTGTAGCTTGTGATGTCAACCTTCTTACCAGTTTCATCCTTATCAAGCTTAGTGGAAGTTGGCATTGGAGTCTTTGCTGTAGATGAGTCTTCCATTTGATACAAGATCTTTGATGTACTTGGACTGGAAAATGAATATTCCATATTGCCTTTGATACACTTGTAGTCCAAGAAAGAATGACAATTCACCCATCATGCTCATTTTATATCGACTCTGCATTAACTTAGCAAATCTCTTGCATAGATCATCATTAGTAGAACCAAATATTATGCCATCAACATATACTTGCACTAATATCAAATCATTTTTGCGTATCTTGTAAAAGAGAGTTTTATCTACGATACCTCTAGTAAAGTTATTTTCAAGTAAAAATTCAGAGAGAGTGTCATACCATGTCCTTGGAGCTTGCTTGAGTCCATAGAGAGCTTTGAATAGAACAAAGTCCACCAGATTTGAATCCTCAAAGCTTGGAGGTTGTTCCACATAAACTTCTTCTTCTAGCTCCCCATTCAGAAATGCACTCTTCACATCCATTTGATATACTTTGTAATTGGAATTTGCTGCGAATGCCAGAAACATCCTGATAGCCTCAAGTCTTGCTACTTGTGCATATGTTTCATCATAATCGATACCCTCTTATTGAGAGTAACGTTTAGCAACCAGTGTGGCTTTGTTTCTCGTCACAATGCCATCTTCATCCAGTTTATTTCTGAATACCCACATTGTTCCTATAACAGATTTTCCTTTAGGCCTGAGTACCAGCTTCCAAACTTTCTGCCTTTCAAATTGATTGAGTTCATCTTGAATTACAATCACCCAATCTGGATCTTCTAGGGCATCTTCAACTTTCTTAGGTTCTGTTTCTGAAAGGAACCCAGAATAGTGGCATTCATTTTGTGATGTTCTTCTAGTTCTCACTCATGTGTCCGGATCACCAATGATCAAGTGAAAGGGATGATCTCTACTCCATACACTTTGTCTTGACAGATACGATCTTGATGATTCTCCTTGTTCAAAGTTTTTTTGAGTGTGACTAGTTGATCCTTCCCCTGCTCCCCCTGAGTTGTTGCCGGTGTGATCTGTTGACCCTGTTATTTGACTAGTGGATCCAGTAGTAGTTTGAGGATCTCCACCACTGTCACCACTTGGTCCAGAATTATTATCATTATCATTATTATTATCACCAAGAACAACTTCAGGTTCTTCTTCATTATCAGAGAGATCTCCTGATAGATTTTCAAATACCAAGGATTCAGAGTTCTCTCCTGTTTGCAGGCTTGGTCTTTTGGTGTCATCAAATGTTATATTAAGGATTTCCGACACCTTCTTATCTTCAATCACATAAACCTTGTAAGCTTTAGATTCCAGAGAATAGCCCAGAAAAATGCCATCATCTGCTTTGGCATCAAACTTGCCTAGATGTTCTCCATCTTTCAATACAAAGCACTTTGCACCAAACACATGAAAATACTTCAGTGATGGTTTCTTGTTGGCCATTAACTCATACAGAGTCTTTTCATGATCTTTATTAATCAGGGTTTGATTCTGAGTGTAGCAAGTTGTATTCACTGCTTCAGCCCAAAAGTAAGTGGGAAATTTTGATTCACTTAGCATTGTCCTTGCTGCTTCAACCAAGGTTTTTTTCTTCCTTTCCACTACTCCATTTTGTTGAGGAGTTCTTGGTGCTGAATACTGTCTTGATATTCCTTTCTCTGAGCAGAAATCATTTAGAACTGCATTCTTGAATTTAGTTCCATTGTTTGATCTGATTGTCTGCACAAGTAGCTTAGCTTCCACTTCTATCTTTTTAATGTGATTAATGATTAGTTGTGTTGCTTCGTCCTTTGACTGTAAGAATAACACCCACGTGTACTTGGAGTAGTCGTCAACCATCACTAATGCATATCTTTTTCTTGATACTGACATCACATACACTGGACCAAATAAATCCATATGAATCAGCTGAAGAGGTTCAGCAATGCTTGTCAGTTCTCTACTTCTGTGTGATGCTTTCTTAGACTTCCCTTTTTCACATGCATCACATAGTCCCTCTTGATAAAATTCCATCAGGGGCAACCCTCTCACTAACTCTCTCTTTACCAAAGAGTTCATAGTTTTGAAGTTCAAGTGTGAGAGCTTCTTATGCCATAACCAACTCTGTTCTGAAGCCTTGCTGTAGAAACATTTAACTTCTCCATCACTGGTAGAACTTAATTCAGCTATAAACAAATTTCCTTTTCTTACTCCCAGTAGAGCAAGCTTCTCATCTTTCCTGTTTGTGATCAAGCATTTGTCTTTTCTGAAGTCTACATTGTATCCTTTATCACATAATTGACTGATACTTAGAAGATTGTGCTTTAATCCTTCAACAAGAGAGATATTTTCAATGATGGCATTTCCAATTCTCAGATTACCATATCCCGTAGTGAATCCCTTGTTGTCATCTCCAAAGGTTACTATCGGACCGGTCTTCTTAACCACCTCTGTAAGCATGGACTCGTATCCTGTCATGTGTCTAGAACAACTACTATCCAGAATCCAAACGACCTTTGAGCTTTTAACCTTACCCTGCAATCACAGATTGATTAAGCGGACTTTAGTACCCAAACTTGTTTGGGTCCTGAAGATTTAGATACTTTAACAGGAGTAACATTTAAGTCAGTCTTAACCTGTTTGACTTTCATGTTGTCTGTGGATTTATCATTTACAACATTAGTACTACTAGATGCATTAATTAACTTAAAATAAGCATGCATGATATTGTATGTACACAGTAAGCACTCTTTCTTACCACAGGGTTTATGAAGATCGGGCATGTCAGACATGTTATGCATTCCAGAAGTGACATCAGTTTCTACTTTAACCTTTTTACATGCATGTGTAAGGTGTCCAGCAGAATTACAGTTAGTGCACAACTTCCTGTTCTTTTTAGCCTTACTAACTTTATTGCCTATTTCAGTTTTAGGTAATTCAGTTTTTACTGACTTCCTAGGCAACTTAGTTTTTATCTCTTCTTCCTTCATTAAATCCTCCTCAAGCAATTCTTGTCTAATGATTAAGTCATCCTCATTAAAAGGTGCTGAAACATGCTTAACAAAAACTGGACAGTCGACATTCCTAAGAATGTGTTGAGTATCCTCCTTGACAGCTGAAGGTGTCACAGGAAATTCCACTATCTTCTTTCTAGTTCTTTTGTTGTAGTCAAATCCTATAGCAATTTTATTCCCTAAGGTCTGAGTATCAATTATTTCCTTAGCAATTAGGGCAGAGTTCCTATATGCATTCAGTTTCAACTCTAGGTCTGAAATCTGCTTCCTGAGGATTGTCTCTATCTCTCTATTACACTTGACCTTGTTCTCTAAGTACTCATTTCTCTGTTTCAGATCTTCTAAAGTGACAGCTACAAGCTCTAGTTCTTCATTCTTAGATTCTAGATTTTTAATCTTAAGAACTAGTTTAGCATTTTCCATTTCAGATGCACAGTTAGATCTTGTACTCAGATCTTGCACAGTTTTCTTGTACTCAGAATTAGACATGTCAATTGTTGTTAAGATAGGTACCTGAGATGATTGTGGTGATTCCTCTGAAGAGTCGGTCATTAGGGAAAGATTTACATACTCTTCCTCTTCATCCGAATTAGTATCATCCCAGCTTTTTCCCTCTGCAATATAAGCTTTTCCTTTCTGCTTTCCAGATATTGCCTCAAGTTGTTGTTTCAGTTTGGCGTTTTCTCTTTTCAACTCATCATAAGAATCCTTCTTCTCATAGACACCTTTCTTGTCTCTTGCTTGACGAGGCTTCTGGCATTCAGTGGCAAAATGCCCTAACTCATTGCAGTTGTAGCATCTTGATTTGCTTATATCAATCATGCATGTTGATAAGTGGATTCTATATCTACTTGGAACGCTTTAAAACGGCTTAAATTGATTGTTTCTACTCAAGTACTTGATGTTTTTAAATGTATTTTGAGTTGGAATGTGCAGAGCTTAGTAATTGGCAGAGTTGTGGAATTTCTATGATTATATGGTGGTGTAGGACATCTTTGTGAAAGCCTAGTAGTTGCGGGACTTGAGAGTGCGAAGAAAAAGCAAAAGAAAGCAATTTAAAGCAAAAGAATGCAATTTTCAGGATTTTGGTCAGAACACTATTTGAGCGCCCCCGCGCCCTAGGGAAGCGCCCCCGCGCTTCAGAATTACTATTTGAGCGCGCCCGCGCTTCATTCAAGCGCCCCCGCGCTTGCCCAATGCTGAAGAAGTCTTTTTCTGTTCTGTTTTGGAAACCAGCGAAGACCAGTCAACTGTGAAGGCCTATATAAACAATTGGTGGACGATTTAAGAGACATATATCCATATATATTGATATACATACATACATATTCATCCACCATCAAGGAGAACAAGGAGACGGCTGATTACGAAGATCTAGTTTTCATCTTATCTTTGTATTCTTCTAATTAGGCGATACTTTGGATTCTCGTTTGTTTCTTCATAAACCCTAGTACTTTTAATTATTATTCCAGACATATTTATTATCATGTTTTCATCAGAACCCACGATGATGAAAGGTTCGATTATGAACTAATCGTTGTCGTGGGATTCTAACGGATTTATATATGGATTTTAGTAGTTAATTGTTTTAAAGATGTGTGTGTGATGGCTAATTGATATCCTAGTTTGGTTGTGCTTATTCTTCTTGGATGCGTAGCTAACATCTAAGTTGTTTATTAATCTCTATTGATTGCGAAAGTGGATATAGAGGTTTAGAACTTGCCATGCTAGCACAGGTTTATGTATGTTTATCATGCATGATTCGTAGGTGATTTTAACCATCTTACCTGCCCTATGTAATCTGAATGGATAACTTGCTCGTTAAACCGTTATGTTTTCAAATCTTATAGACATATAGGGTCTAAGCATAATTGGTGTCTGCCCAACTTATATCTCTTTTGTGGATGTTTGAGTGGTTTGGTATACCTATACTGAAAGGTAGCGTGTACTGATTTCGTGTTATCCGATTAGTTGTCACAACCGTCACATGCATTGATTAAAGACAAAAGACTCTAGATGAAGTATTTAATGAAGTTAGGATCCCATGTTTTATTCTCATAAGTAATTCAACAACAATCTCTTTAGTCAATTATAATCTTGTTAAGTTGATTAGTTAATTTAGTTAATCAAAACACAAATTTGTTACTTGTCTTAGCATTGAACAATAGCCATACATTGTTGCATAAGTGCATAACTATAATAACCAAAGCAGTCTCTGTGGGAACGAACTCTACTTATTCATATATTACTTGTGACCGCGTACGCTTGCGTGATTTTGTGCGAACAAGTTTTTGGCGCCGCTGCCGGGGACTCGGTGTTATATATATAGTTTATGTGTTTGTCATCAGTGGTCGTTAAAGTTCACTAACTCGGATTATTCTCATCAATTTTACTTTGTTTGGTGTGTTTCAGATACTTTAGTGAGCGTGTATGCGAACACGTTCTCAATCTCGTAAGGAATCACTTGAATTGAATCTAGTTCTGGGAGAACCAGTAGAAGAAACGAAGGCTTTGAAGGACTATTCTCAGCCAAAGATCAATGACATTCAATCTAGCATTGTCAGGCCAGCTATTGCAGCTAATACGTTTGAAATCAAGCCTGGCACTATTCAGATGGTGCAGAATTCAGTTCAGTTTGGGGGTGCTCCGACGGAAGATCCTAATATGCATATTAGGGATTTCATCGAGATTTGCGACACCTTCAAGTTCAACGGAGTGTCGGAAGATGCTGTGAAACTGAGGCTTTTCCCATTTTCTTTGAGGGGTAAAGCTAAGGGATGGTTGCACTCTCTACCAGCAGGTTCTATTTCCACATGGGAGGATCTTGCTCAGAAATTTCTCACTAAATTCTTCCCTATGGCTAAAACAGCTGCAATCAGGAATGCGCTTACTCAGTTTGCACAGCAGTCAGGGGAAACTTTATGTGAACCTTAGGAAGTGTCCTCATCATGGAATGCCTGATTGGATAGTGATCAATTGTTTCTATAATGGTCTGGGAGGTCAATCACGACCAATGCTTGATGCGGCATCAGGTGGAGCTCTTTGGGCTAAAAGCTATGAGTAGGCTTATGATCTAATTGAGATGATGGCCGCTAATGAATACCAGAATCCAACTCAGATGTTATCACAAGGCAAGGTAGCAGGAATTCTGGAAGTGGATGCAGCTACAGCAATAGCAGCTCAGTTGAAGGCTCTTTCTGTGAAGGTTGATTCTTTGACTAACTATGGAGTTCAGCAGGTGGCTAGTGTTTCTGAGCTATGTACAGGTGCACATGACACGACTCAGTGTGCCATATCTAGTGAATCGGCACAGTTTGTGAGCAATTTCCAGAGACCACATCAACCAGTGCCTAACACCTATCATCCGAATAACAGGAACCATCCTAACTTCAGCTGGAGTAATAATCAGGGTGGCCAGCAACAACCACAGCAGCCGTATCAGCAGTATCAAGGTCAGCAGTATGGAGCTAAGCCATTTAACTCTTCTGGTTTTCAGCAGCAGCATGCTCCAAGGCAACCATATCAACCACCAGGGTTTCAACAACCATCTCATGGCAACGTTGGTCAGTCGTCTAATGAAAAATCTGAATTGGAGGAGTTGAGGCTAATGTGCAAGAGCCAAGCTGTTTCCATCAAGACTCTGGAGAATCAAATCGGTCAGATTGCCAATGCCTTGTTGAATAGACCATATGGAACTCTCCCGAGTGATACGGAAGCTAATCCAGGCAAAAGAGAGGTCAAGGAACATGTAAAGGCAGTTACCTTGCGATCTGGGAAGGTTACGAATGATCAGAACTCAGAAACAGCAGAAAACGAAAAAAATTTGAATTCCCAGCAGAAGCTCGAGCGCGCCCGCGCCCTAGGGAGCGCGCCCGCGCCTGACATTCTGCCAGAAGTTGAAGCAAAAGAGGAAAAAGCAAGTTTGGGGGGAAACGAAGCGGAGAAAAATGACCATTCTACTAAGAAATCTGTTCCGAAGCAGGATACAGAGACCAAGGAAGTTTATCCTCCTCCGCCATTCCCTAAACGACTTCAGAAGCAAAAGTTGGACAAGCAGTTTGCTAAGTTTCTCGAAGTTTTCAAGAAGTTGCAGATCAATATACCTTTTGCGGAAGCTTTAGAACAAATGCCGAGCTACGCAAAGTTCATGAAGGGTATTCTATCTCGGAAGTTGAAACTCGAGGAGTTGGAGACCGTTGCTCTTACAGAAGAATGTAGTGCTATCCTACAGCAGAAGTTACCTCCTAAACTCAAGGATCCAGGAAGTTTCACCATACCATGCAACATCGGCAATCTATCTTTCAACAAGTGCTTGTGTGACTTGGGAGCTAGTATTAATCTGATGCCGTTGTCTGTCTTCATGCAACTTGGGCTGTCGGAGCCTAAACCTACTACTATGTCCTTACAGTTAGCTGATAGGTCTGTCACATATCCTAGAGGTATAGTAGAGGATGTCTTGGTTAAGGTGTATAAGTTTATCTTCCCTGCGGATTTTGTTATTTCGGACTTCGAGGAGGATAAGAGGATTCCGATTATCTTGGGAAGACCGTTCTTGGCAACATGCCGTACTTTGATAGATGTGCAGAAAGGAGAACTTACAATGAGGGTGCATGACCAGAATGTCACCTTCAATGTCTTCAATGCAATGAAATTTCCTACAGAGGAGGAAGAATGCTTCAAGGTGGACTTGGTTGAGTCGGCAGTTTACACGGAGATAGAGCACTTGCTTAAGTCAGATACTTTGGAGAAGGTACTAACCAGGGATTCTGATTCTGAAGATAAAGAAAGAGAAGAGCAATTGAGGTTCTTGAATGCATCTCCGTGGAAAATAAAGACTGATATGCCATTTGATTCTCTTGGCATAGCTGAGCTGAAGAAATCTCAGGAGCGTCTCAAACCATCTATTGAAGAAGCTCCTACGCTTGAACTCAAACCACTACCGGAGCACTTGAGGTATGCTTTTTTAGGTGATGCATCTACGTTACCTGTGATTATTGCATCTAACTTGTCAGGTAGTGAAGAAGAAAAACTTTTGCGAATTCTGAGAGAGTTCAAGTCAGCAATTGGTTGGACCATAGCGGATATCAAGGGAATCAGCCCTTCGTATTGCATGCATAAGATTCCGCTTGAACCAGGAAGTAAACCAACTGTGGATCCTCAGAGGAGGCTCAATCCTATCATGAAGGAGGTAGTGAAGAAAGAAATTCTTAAGTGGCTGGATGCAGGGATCATCTACCCTATTTCAGACAGTTCTTGGGTGAGTCCAGTGCAATGTGTGCCTAAGAAAGGAGGCATGACATTAGTTGCTAATGAGAAGAATGAGCTTATCCCTACGCGTACAGTTACAGGGTGGAGAATTTGCATGGACTACCGAAAGCTGAATAAAGCCACCAGAAAAGATCACTTTCCTCTTCCGTTCATTGATCAGATGCTAGACAGGTTGGCTGGTCATGAATTCTATTGCCTACTTGATGGTTATTCAGGGTACAACCAGATATGTATTGCTCCAGCAGATCAGGAGAAGACTACTTTCACGTGTCCTTTTGGCACTTTTGCGTTCCGTCGCGTTTCTTTCGGACTCTGTGGTGCACCTGCTACCTTTCAAAGGTGTATGATGGCCATATTCTCAGATATGATTGGCATTAATGTGGAAGTGTTTAGGGATGACTTTTCCGTGTTTGGAACTTCTTATGATGAGTGTTTACAGAATCTGGGCATGGTGTTGAAAAGATGTGTTGAGACCAATCTGGTGCTCAACTGGGAAAAATGTCACTTCATGGTGCAAGAAGGAATCATTCTTGGGCATAAGGTATCTAGCAAGGGGATTGAAGTGGATAAAGCCAAAGTAGAGACGATTGAAAATCTTCCTCCACCAATTTTAGTTAAGGGAATTCGCAGTTTTCTTGGTCATGCGGGTTTCTATCGGCGATTCATTCAAGACTTCTCCAAAATCTCTAAACCCTTATGTAATTTGTTGGAAAAGGATGTTCCTTTCAAGTTTGATGAAGATTGCTTGGATGCTTTCGAGCTGTTGAAGAAGAAGTTGACTTCAGCACCTATTATTACTGCGCCTGATTGGAGTGAACCGTTTGAGTTGATGTGTGATGCTACTGACTATGCGGTGGGAGCTGTACTTGGGCAAAGAAAGAACAAGGTGTTCCATGTGATTTTCTATGCTAGCAAAACCCTCAACGATGCTCAGCTGAACTACACTACTACAGAAAAGGAACTTTTGGCAATTGTGTACAGTTTCGAGAAATTCAGGTCTTATTTGCTTGGGACTAAGGTAGTAGTCTATACTGATTATGCAGCCATTCGATATCTAATTTCGAAGAAAGATTCAAAGCCTCGGTTGATTCGTTGGGTTCTTTTGCTCCAAGAATTTGATTTGGAGATTAAAGACAGAAAGGGTACTGAAAACCAGGTGGCGGATCATTTGTCACGTTTGGAAGACCACGGTACGGATTCAAGGGATAAAACTCTAATCAATGAATCTTTTCCCGATGAGCAACTTTTTGGGGTGCAAGATGAAGAACCATGGTTTGCAGATATTGTGAACTATCTCGTGAGTAATGTCATCCCTTCTGAATTCTCTTATGCTCAAAAGAAGAAGTTTCTACATGATGTAAAGTGGTACCGTTGGGATGAGCCATTCTTATTCAGGCAGGGAGCTGATCAGATGATAAGAAGATGCATTCCCTATAGTGAAACTGAGGGTGTCTTGCGAGATTACCATTCCACCACTTATGGAGGCCATTATGGTGGAGAGAAGACAGCTATTCGAGTACTTCAGGCAGGATTCTACTGGCCAACTCTGTTTAAATATGCACACCAGTTTATGTTGAGATGTGATCGATGCCAAAGTGTTGGTAATATCTCTAGGAGGAATGAGATGCCTCTTAACATGTTGCTTGAAGTGGAGATTTTCGATGTGTGGGGAATCGATTTTATGGGACCGTTTGTTTCGTCTTGTAATAATCATTACATACTGTTAGCAGTGGACTTCATTTCTAAATGGGTCGAGGTAAAGGCTTTACCGACCAATGATGCTAAAGTGGTGATGAATTTTCTGCATAAGCAAATTTTCACTCGTTTTGGAACTCCAAGGGTAATCATCAATGATAAGGGTACGCATTTTTGCAACCGCAAGTTTACAGCCTTAATGGCTAGGTATAATATCAATCATCGCGTTGCTACTGCCTATCACCCTCAAACAAATGGTCAAGCAGAAGTTTCTAACAGGGAAATCAAGCACATTCTTGAGAAAGTGGTAAATCCTTCGAGGAAGGATTGGTCATTGAAGCTAGATGAAGCTGTTTGGGCTTACAGGACAGCTTACAAGACTCTGTTGGGTACGTCACCGTTTCAACTGGTGTATGGTAAGGCGTGTCATTTGCCTGCCGAGCTAGAGCACAAGGCATATTGGGCGTTGAAGAAGTTGAATTTTGATTTGTCAGCTGCTGGTGAGAAAAGAATGCTTCAGATTAACGAGTTGGATGAGTTTCGACTTCAGGTTTATGAAAATCACAAGTTATACAAGGAGAAGGTCAAGAGATGGCATGATAAAAAGCTGGTGCAAAAGTCATTTGTACCTGGCCAGCTAGTTTTGCTTTTCAACTCTCGTCTCAAACTGTTTCCTGGAAAACTTAAGTCAAGGTGGTCGGGGCCATTCATGGTCAAAACAGTGTTTCCACATGGTGCAGTGGAAGTTTATGATAAGTCACCGGATGAAGCATTCAAGGTCAATAGTCAGAGGTTGAAACCGTATTTTGGTGAACGGGTGAATCGCGAGGCGGAGACCGCGATTCTTGTTTCAACTGATTAAGGAGTCGGAATCACGTCAAGATATTGACGTAAAACGAGCGCTTCATGGGAGGCAACCCATGCTCTTGTTGTAAGTATTTTTCAGTAGTTTAAAAAAAAAAGACAAAAAAGAGTTTGTGTTGTTTCCCCCTAGGATCCATCTGGGATTCAGCGAGAGGTTGATGGTCTGACTTTGGTGATGCTCAGTATAGGCGACTGACTCGGCGTATAGACACCATGCATGTCATTCATCGCCGCTTTGCTCAGGATTTGACTCAGGCTTTGGGTACTGCTTTCCGAGCCACTGGAGTTGATGTTGTTTGGCCTGACTTTGGAGCTGATTCTATTTATCCACCACCGGATACACCACCCGAGGAGGGTGGTTCTGCTGATGATTAGGTACTCTCTGCACTTTCCTTGTTATTACCTTCAATGAGGACATTGGATACTTTAAGTTTGGGGGTGATAATTGAGGAATAGTAGTGTTCATGTAGGATTCATATTGCATATGTAGTTAGTTCATTCATATCTTTGCATGTTTATGTCATATAGAGCATTCTGTTTGCATAATTGTTTATATCTATCATGTGAGTCCATTTAGTTGCATTTGCATAGCATATTTCATGATCCCGTAGGATTTGACTGTTTTCGTTGGTGAGTCGATGTTGATTGGAGTGTGGTTATGATGAACATAGGGTTGATTTAAGTTCCTAGGAATTGACTTGCATACCAGAAACAAATTAATTTCATAAGTCTCATTGGTTGCTTTTGGATTTGATCAAACCATGTTTGTTTGGATGTTAGAATTTAACCACTTGCTTATATTTAGAATGTCTTCTATTCTCTTGAAAACGAAGAATCACTTAAGTCTAAGTTTGGGGGAAACCATGGATTTCATGCTAGTTGTTAATAAAGGTTAGGCGTCAAATGGCTAGTAGCCGCTCATTGTAAAAAATGAGTAGTCTAGGGTGGGATGAGAAAAAGCAAAGCGCACTCATTCCGAAATAAAAAAAAAGAAAAAAAAAGAAAAAAAGAAAAAAAAGTTGTGTTATGCAGAATTGATCAGGTTGAGCTCTTTAATACTCGAGCAATTAAGTTCTAGGGTACTTTGTGCCTAGTGACCTAAGACTTTTCCGGTCTGGGATCCACTAACCTAACGCTCGCTACATGGGTATTATTGTATAAGCCTTTTGGGGTCTCATTCATTGCACGGTCAAATAAGCATGAGTGTTGTGTTTTAATAAAGCATGAATTCCTGTCTAACTCAAGTGGTTTATGGAGGTGTCTCTAAGTGATTTCTTGTGTCTAGAGTTCATTCTGTTTATAAGCTTGTGGTTGTTTTGGTGAAGAATAGGATATGGTCTTGATTTAGTTTGGGAGTATATTGATGAGCATTGCACACACGCACATTTCTGTGTTTTTATGATTAGTATACGGGAATTTGGTCGAACTCTGTTTGAAAGATTGCATTCCTTGAGATGTTGGCTTGTTGATTGGTTATGGTTAGTTTAAGGGGATCGTTTGCATTAGCATATTAGTTGCATTCATGCATTGCATTATGTAGAGTCTGTTTATGCTTGAGGACAAGCATCGGTTTAAGTTTGGGGGTGTGATAAGTGAATTCTATATCTACTTGGAACGCTTCAAAACAACTTAAATTGACTGTTTGTACTCAAGTACTTGATGTTTTTAAATGTATTTTGAGTTGGAATGTGCAGAGCTTAGTAATTGGCAGAGTTGTGGAATTTCTATGATTATATGGTGGTGTAGGACATCTTTGTGAAAGCCTAGTAGTTGCGGGACTTGAGAGTGCGAAGAAAAAGCAAGAAAGCAATTTAAAGCAAAAGAAGGCAATTTTCAGGATTTTGGTCAGAAACACTATTTGAGCGCCCCCGCGCCCTAGGGAAGCGCCCCCGCGCTTTAGAATTACTATTTGAGCGCGCCCGCGCTTCATTCAAGCGCCCCCGCGCTTGCCCAATGTTGAAGAAGTCTTTTTTTGTTCTGTTTTGGAAACCAGCGAAGACCAGTCAACTGTGAAGGCCTATATAAACAATTGGTGGACGATTTCAGAGACATATATCCATATATATTGATATACATACATACATATTCATCCACCATCAAGGAGAACAAGGAGATAGCTGATTACGAAGATCTAGTTTTCATCTTATCTTTGTACTCTTCTAATTAGGCGATACTTTGGATTCTCGTTTGTTTCTTCATAAACCCTAGTACTTTTAATTATTATTCCAGACATATTTATTATCATGTTTTCATCAGAACCCACGATGATGATAGGTTCGATTATGAACTAATCGTTGTCGTGGGATTCTAACGGATTTATTTATGGATTTTAATAGTTAATTGTTTTAAAGATGTGTGTGTGATGGCTAATTGATATCCTAGTTTGGTTGTGCTTATTCTTCTTGGATGCGTAGCTAACATCTAAGTTGTTTGTTAATCTCTATTGATTGCGAAAGTGGATATAGAGGTTTAGAACTTGCCATGCTAGCACAGGTTTATGTATGTTTGTCATGCATGATTCGTAGGTGATTTTAACCATCTTACCTGCCCTATGTAATCTGAATGGATAACTTGCTCGTTAAACCGTTATGTTTTCAAATCTTATAGACATATAGGGTCTAAGCATAATTGGTGTCTGCCCAACTTCTATCTCTTTTGTGGATGTTTGAGTGGTTTGGTATACGTATACTAAAAGGTAGCGTGTACTGATTTCGTGTTATCCGATTAGTTGTCACAACCGTCACATGCATTGATTAAAGACAAAAGACTCTAGATGAAGTATTTAATGAAGTTAGGATCCCATGTTTTATTCTCATAAGTAATTCAACAGCAATCTCTTTAGTCAATTATAATCTTGTTAAGTTGATTAGTTAATTTAGTTAATCAAAACACAAATTTGTTACTTGTCTTAGCATTGAACAATAGCCATACATTGTTGCATAAGTGCATAACTATAATAACCAAAGTAGTCTCTGTGGGAACGAACTCTACTTATTCATATATTACTTGTGACCGCGTACGCTTGCGTGATTTTGTGCGAACACATGTCTTGTAGCCTCCCTTAAAGCCAGAGCCTAAAGAATACTTGTTCTTCTGAAATCTGTTTGTTGAGCCCTTGAACTTGTACTTAGGGTTTCTCTTGAAACGAATGTGGCTAAACTTTGCAGCTAAGTACGCCATAGTTTTGTCTTCCATTTGCTCAAGTTCTTCTAGGGTGTAGTAAGCACTTTCATCAGCACCCAGATTTGCATAATCCATTTCAGCCTCTATTAACACTTCCTTTCCAGCTCTAGGGGTTTGAACTTGAATATCAGAAGTTGTTGGTTCATTCACTACAATTGTAGCTGATCTTGCGAGTGCAGTATTTTTGTTGTCCACTGTCCCTGGTCCGTAGATTATCACACTTTGTTCTTGCTCCATCTCATAAGTCTTAAGCTTGCCATAGATCATTTCCAATGACATCTTAGTAAAATCTATTCTTTCTCTTATGGATGAGGACTTGTGTTCTTCATGATGGGGCAGTGTCATCATGAACTTCCTGTTTGTCTCTCTCAGAGGATAGGTCTTCCATTTCATAGATAATTCATTTAATAGCTTAGTATACTTCTCAAAGACCTGAGTTATACTTTCTCCGAGAAGTGACCTAAATGATTCATATTGAGATGTCAGGATATCCAATTTGTTTTCATGCACGTCTTCAGTACCTTCCATTATTAAATTTATGGTATCCCACATTTGTTTCCCGCTTACACAGTTCATAATCTGATAACTCATTTCCTTATCTGTGGAGTCTGTTAATATCAGCATCAGACCTGTATCCAATCGAATCAGTTCCTAATCTGTCTCTGTGTACTCAGATGGTTACTTTAGGGTTGAACCTTGGGGAACTCTGGTACCTTCAGGAGTTGTCGTTTTGCCAACTGGTTTCATTGGTACAAATGGTATGTTCTCTAAAATGCCAATATACAATAGATTAGATGTCTTGATAAATAACAACATCTTCATCTTCCACAGACCGAAATCATCTCTAGTAAATGGGGGAACTTTGATACCAGTAGTTGTCATTGGAGCACTCATGGTTTCTGAAAATTTCAAACTATTTAAGATTCAAAAAATTCCAATAAAATGAAAATTAAAAAATTTGCTACAAATTTTCAAGCCTTGTTTGATTTTGGTCTCATTCACCGGATCTGATTTGTACGTCAATCAAGAAGCTCTGATACCAATTGTTAGGTCCAAAGTATCGTAGAAAGGGGGTTGAATACGATACTCACAAATTATTCAATCCTCGTTCGCGGATAATTATTTATGTTCTAGTCCGAAATCAAATATACCAAATCAAAACACGAGTCGGGGAATATATCGTTTTATAAATATAAACCACGAAGGGTTCTACAATTCTAATCCGTATGATTAGCTTCAATGAGTTTAGGTTACACAAAATCAATACAATGATAGAATTCAAAGCACTATTAATTTCTCTGTCAATTTCAAGGTCAAACTCTCTCTTCATAAATGATGTTTTGTGAAAACACTAACCGAAGAAGACACTGTCTTCACTCTCCAATTGTAGTCTTAAAAAACTATCGAAGGCTTTTTGAAAGAATCCTGGTCGTCCAAGTTTTTCATCAACCTGACAAAGAGTACAAAACTTCACCTGCTCCTTATATAAAAAACTATTGAATGAACTAATTTTCCTTCCTTCGATAGATTTTAATAAAATCTATCGAATGGAAAACTAGTTACTTTTCAAAGTTATTCGATGGTTTTTCATTCAAATCTCCTTGATCATTTTCGATAGTTTTTCTTAAAAGAAAACTATCGAAGTCTTCTAATTGTATTTTGATCCTTGAAGGTTCTCTCTTTTTGCTGCAAGCATATTGTACTTCCAATTAACCTAAACATACCTTATAATATTCTTTTCACTTCCAGGATGTTTCAGGTTAGACTTAAATCAATTCCTTCTAAGACGATAAACATCTTGATCCTTTTAGTGCTGACAACTAGTGCAACCGGCCTGGTTCACAGATGACTAACACTTGATCAATACCTCTATGTCTTCAATTCAATGATGTTGATAAGTCCTTTATCGTTCTAGTTGCTTAATTGAAATCACTGAAATCCTCTGGTACTAACTCTTTATCATTCAAATACTTCTGTAGTCTTGAAAGTCTTGTTTCTTTATTTGTCACTGAGGCTTGAACATATTAATGAACTTCTTTCCGTGACCTGTTTACGGACTTCAAGAATACATACCATATTTTGATTTTTTGAGTTTACCTTTTCTTCTTTACTTCTAGATTCATGTGTTTCTGTTAATATTATAGTATGTCTTGTTCTTTGTTGAGTTTTAGTTATCTCTGTTACATCTTATGTTACATTTTGCTTTACATCCCCTTTCCTTACTCCTTGAAGAGCAGGCTTTCCATTCTTCTTGTGAAGGATCTGGCACTTGTCTTTATCAAATGAAACAACATATCCTCTGTCACAGAATTGACTGATGCTGAGAAGATTGTGTTTCAGACCTTCCACAATGGAGACATCTTCAATGATAACATTTCCTAATTCCAAACAGCCATATCCTTCAGTTAAACCTTTGCTGTTATCTCCAAAGGTAACCATTGGGCCAGCTTTCTCAACCACATTTGATAGCAGGGCTCTATCTCCGGTCATATGCCTTGAATATCCATTGTCCAGAATCTACACAACACGGTTTACCTATACCACACCCTCTGACATGAATGATGAAGTGCTGCATTCATTAGCCATTAGTGCTAGATTTCCAACTTTACCATCTTCTTAATCACTATCCGTATCATCCCAACTTTTTCCCTAGGCAAGATAAGCTTTCACAATCTTGTTCTTCTTGCTAGAATCATATGAGTTCCTTCTCACTTGCTTTGGCTTTCTGCATTCTGTAGAAAAGTGACCCAACTCATTACAATTGTAACATCTGATTGTACTTCTGTCCACGATTCCAGTTTTATAGCCACCCATTGTGCTATTTGAGGAAGAAGAATCACCTCTCTGAAACCTAGGCTTGAACTTAAGATTAGGGTTCCTTATGAACCTGAAGTTCCCAAACTTCTTCACTATCATTTCCATTGACTCATCCTTCAACTGTTCAAGTTCTTCCATGGAATAGAAGTCACCACCAGATTGACTTGTGGATGTTAAGCCATATTCAGCCATAGTAACATCCATGTTAGAACTGGAAGGTTGAACAACCTTCACTTCCAGTTGATGTGGGAATTCTGCCACTAGTGCAGTAGAAGTACTGACTATCTTCCCTGTTCCATATATTTCCTTCTACTGAATCTGTTCCAGCTCATAAGTCTTCAGAACACCATAGAGTCTTTCCAAAGAAATCTCTCCAAGATCTCTTGCTTCTCTAATAGCTGATATTCTGTGCTCCAGATGAGATGGAAGTGTAAGGAGGAACTTCTTGTTAATCTCCTTGATTGTGTAGTGCTTTCCATGGAGATTCAGATCATTTATCAATTTGTTGTATCTCTTAAAAACATCAGAGATACCTTCACCAGGGTTTGATCTGAAGTGTTCATATGACGAGGTGAGAATTTCCATCTTATTCTCTCTTATTTCCTCTGTCCCTTCATTAATTATCTCAATCGTATCCCAAATGTGTTTGGCAGTAACACAGTTTAGAACATGATTATGCATGATTGGATCAAGATAATCAACCAGAATCAACTATAGACAGACATTTAGGGAAGCATCCTCTTTCTCATCAGTTGTGTAGTCCTTGGGATCCTTGGGGTACATCCTAGCAGCTTGAGTAATAACATTATTCTCAATCTGCTCTTCCTCAACAATCATGGGAAGTTTTGGTCCATTTTTCAGCACTCCAAGATATTTAACATTAGCCACTTGAAGAAACATGCGTATCTTCTTCTTCCACATTGGATAATGCTCCTTGCTGAACATGTGGATTTTAACTGTACCAACTTTCTGTGTAGTAGACATTTTGAGATTTTTGTAGAAGAATAAAAATTTGAGAGTTAAGAAAAAATCACAAAAATTGGATCTTTGATTAGTGTATAGGTAGTGGTTTGGCTATCTAAGGCTTCATAGAGAATTTTACAAAGTCTCTATTTTTCTATACCATGTTGAGGACACTTAGACAACAACTTTTGAAATCTATCAAAATATTTTCAAAAAGGCTAATTTGGATTTTGTTGAAATTGGTTGATTTCATTCCTAAGCATGTTAGCCTTATGGTTTGGAAAATATTTTTTTAAGAAATATAGCAACAAATCCCTCCCATGTGGAAATAGAATTAACGGGTAGACTATACAACCACTGTTTAGCATCTTCTTTTAAAGAAAAGTTAATAAGTCTAAGCCTAATGTAATCCTCACTTAGTTGTTGAAGTTTTTGTAAATCACACACTTCCTCAAATTCTCGAATGAAAAGATATGGATCATCTCCCACTACCCCAGCAAACCTAGGTAACATGCTAATGTTATGATGTTTGATTTCAAAATTGTTTGCGGTTACTGCTGGTAGCACTATGCATGAGGGTTGAGCGGTACAAGCGGGGTAAAAACGTTCTTTAAGAGAGACAGACATGACGGTTGTTAGAACTTCTACTTCTTTTGACTTAATTTTAGTGGGTGAAGAGAAATCGAGTTGTCTTACTACTCCAGGTAATGAAAGGTCAGATTGTCTCACTAATCTAGATGTATTGTCTCGAACCCAAATACTTTGCATACAAGAGAAACAATCAAATAAGCACTAGCAGACAAGAGCTATAAGTAAACACCCAAGAATATGGAAAATCAAAAAAAAAATCTATGTTATCCTAAAAAAAAATCCAGACCATGCTCCTAACAATAAGATATTACTAAAAGTAATAGCTCAAAAAGCATTCATCGTGACTGGCCAGGCAGTTGGAAGCATTGCCAAGAGGCTAACCACAATTCTAGGCACCAGTCTAAAGGCCAGGTAACCTTTCGCTAGCCTAGACACCACCGAAAAATACTTAGTGATTTGTTCCTCCTAGATTCTCTTCCTAGTTGAGCGCGATATCCTAGGGGCTAACGTCTAATTAATTTTATTAAGGAAAGGGAATGCAAGATGAATGAATTAGTGATTTGTGGGCCAAGGAAAGGGTGATGAAATCCCTCACCTTATCTTGAAATTGGGTGGCGCCCTTAAGATTGATTAGATGATGCAACACACAAAGAACGAGAAATAAACACTTATGGATGCACTACACTATGTGTTCTATTCTAAATTGTACGTACCTCTTTCCTCCAGCAATCACCACAATTGTATAAGATGGAAATCGATAAACACAATAAATAAATCTAGATGATGTGCTCCTATGT
Organism: Heracleum sosnowskyi; assembly: GCA_030848705.1. NCBI lineage: Eukaryota > Viridiplantae > Streptophyta > Magnoliopsida > Apiales > Apiaceae > Heracleum > Heracleum sosnowskyi. The sequence continues at coordinate 73,668,475 of CM061238.1, forward strand.
GAGAGAATGAATGATGCAACAAATTGATTTTTAACAAATAACTAACTAATATTTTTGGTTTTTTCAAATATTTAATTTTTTTGGATTTTTCAATAATGATGGAAAGAAAATAGAGAGAGGTGATACGGAATACCGAATAGTGCTTCCAAAAATTTCACAAGAGACGACGAGGCCTTCTAGCAATCTTCTTGTCCACGCTTTCCTCCGCTTCACTATTCCCTAAAAGACAAACAATGCAGAACAAGAACTAATCCGAAGAATTAAATATCAAGGAGTGAAAATTACCAATAATCCCCGGCAGCGGCGCCAAAAACTTGATGTGTAAAAATAATGTAAACTGCAAGCACACAGTGTTTAGTTGTAGCAATCACAGATCGATCCACAGAGACTATGAATTTTCAAAACCCTAACAATTAACTCAGGCGAACTAGACAAATAAGATTTGAGATGAGATTTGTTTAACCTAATTAACAATTAAAATCAGATAAGGAAAACCTAGGAATCCGAATTCATTAATCAATCACAATTAATATCAACTCGCCCTACAATCAATTCTCTTTCCTTCACAAATAAGATATATCAATTAACGAGACAAGCATATACTATGAAACTTGTTATCTAACAATAACCTATCAAAACTTCAAGGAGCAAGGATGGGCTATGAAAAATAAATCCGGTAACAATAATATATCAAAATCACTTTGTCAATTGAACAATTAAGCACAAAGAAAAATTATGAGAACCAATTAATTGGAACAAGAAGATATCAAAAATAATTAAATTAACTTCAACTTCATCCTAGGACAAGATAATTAGCTACGCATGATTATAGAATAAACAAAACAATCTATTACTATATATTATATGTCAACACAATGGCAAAGTTTGCCATTTTAATGCTTGTGAAGTTACGATTTTACCCTTATTTTTTGAAAAATAACAAAAATATCACTGTTATATTATTATGCAAAAATATATTAATATTTGTTAATGTAGAGAATCAAACCTCCAACCTCCTCCTAAGAAGTCCAAAGCATAACCACTATGCTACATTGTTTTTTGAGTTTACTTTAAAGATTTTATTAGATAAGTCACATCATTTCCTCTAATTCTATATTCTTTTTTTTTTATTTTGAACATTTGAGTAAAGGAAATATTGGTTCATATTATTTAATATAAATCTGTATTTTTTATTTACGTTATTATATATATATAGGTAAATGATCAATCATCGTTATAAATTTTTATTATAGTTGTATATTTTTGATTAAATATACTTTAGTTATATTGTTGATAATTCATATTTTTATATCATATTATATATCACTATTTTAAATTATTAGAATTAATAAATTACAAGCCTATAACCCGTGCAACGCACGGACGACTTTAATACTAATTTTGAAATTTACTTTTAATTTTTTTGAGATTTTAATATTTCTCAAAATGCTACCTTTTTAAAAAGAATTAAAAGTACTACTTTAATACTTTAAATCTAAAAATTTTTATAGATTTTATAATAGTCTATTAATTTAGTAAGCATGTCGGTAAAGATAACCGTCAAAATTATCAATATATTTTGTTGTAATATATATAAATATAAATATAAATATTTTCTAAAAAAAGGTCGTGTTTTTGAATTCTAAGTAAAGTATAATTAAAAGAGTTTGTAGTTATGTTATATATGTGAGAAAATCGAAAATCAAAACTTTCAATGTTTCGGCTATTATATAATAGTATAGATAGATAGATTAAATAGAATAAATTACCGAAAATTGAAATAAAAACTTTCAATGTTTCGGCTATTATATAATAGTATAGTATAGAAAGATATCGTCTGCGATAATTTTAGAAAATGAGAAATTTTAGTTAAAAAATATAAAAAAGAATCTACGCTTTGGCTAACAAAGGTAATCGGTTAATTATTAGTATTTATAATATTATTATTTTATATTACTAAATGAAATTGTATGTGATATTTTTGAAAAATGTGAGATTTTATTAGAAACAATTTTAGTTAGAAAATATAAAAAAAATATACGTTTTGGGAAAAAAAAGTTAATCGGTTAGTTATGAGTAATTATAAATATTATTATTTTATTTCATTAAAAAGAACCGTCCGTGATATTTTTGGAAAATAAGAGGTAGTTAGAAAAAATATAAAAGTAAAAATTTTAGTTAGAAAATATAAACAAATATACACTTTGGTTAAAATAGATAATTGGTTAGTTATTAACAATTATTATTTTAATAAATGAAAATGTATGTGATATTTTTGGAAAAGGATAGGTTTTAGTAAGCAAAAATAAAAAGTTTATATATTTAGTTTAAAAAGGTAATTGCCCGTGATATTTTTGAAAAAGTAAGGTAATTTTTCAGAAAAAATAAAAAAGTAATATATTTTAGGTGTAAAAGGTTATTGGTTATAAATATGTAATATTATTATTTAATAATATTTTTTATAAATAAGTAAGTGTAATTAAGTAAAAACACGAATTACAATTAAGTAAGGGCAATTAAGTAAAATCACAACATACCAAAAAATATTTAGTATTATATCTAATGGCTCTCATTAATTTAATTTAAAAGATCTAACGGTTAGAGATTGGATAACGGAGGACCAGACTACAAACCGACTACAAAAACTTTTAATGTTTCGTCTTTAATATAATAGTACATATACATAAAATATAGTAATGAACCTAATCTAATATAAGAACTATTGTATATATTATGTATCTCATTATTTGTTAAGTCCATAATTTAAAATTAAGAAAATTAGCATCAAAATTATGTAATGCTAATGCTTATACACTCCGTTCATCACATTCATTTCTTAGCAAATTTCTTTTCAAAATGAACACTTCATTTGTTGATATTTTCTAATATTACATGTCATTCTTTATTAACTTCGGCATATCTCTAATTTACTCATTTTTTCGTCAATTTTTTCACTTTTTCCACCATTTTAATCCCTCGGTTGATGTCCGAGTCAAAAATCGGGGTGATGAATAATAAATAATAAATGTAAAAAATAAAATCTGTACACTGTCTTTGTCATGATAAATGATGAGTATGGAAAATAAAATTTATATGATATAATTTCACATGTTACATATGAATGTAAATTATTCCGGATAAAAAAATATTTTCATTTTCATTTTTCTCTTTGTATATATATAAATGTATTATACTATTTAAATAAAAATATATAAATTATATCTATAAAATCATACATAATAGATAACTACATCAAATATGAACTATATATCATAATTTTTAGGTTTAAAAAATATCAAATATTTGAGTTAAATTAGAAATGTTTTATTGATCAAACATTTAGACTTTGAGGGGTTTAAATATATAATTCGACTAAAAAGATAAATATTTGAAAATGTAGAAGATACAATTGAATTGATTCCAAAAAGACGATAACTCAAAAACAGGATCTATGTTTTAAATAAAAAATCAACATGATTAATATGCAATAGATGAAAATAAGATATGATTTTTCTCGATCATAAGAATTATAAAATTGTCTAACTATTAATGACGACCAGTTAGACTATAAGTTTTAACAATAAAAATTCAAATTGTATGTAAAAAATTATTGAATGATATTAAAAAAAGGTATAAGTCTTTAATAATAATAGAATTTTATATAATATATTAATTGGATGCGTAATATCATAAAATTATTTTGATAAATGAAATTCTAAATAGGGTTTGTGGGCTTTGAGGACATCGTCAAATTACAACACCGAAGCTAATACACAATAAAATACAAGTAAAGTTTATTTTTTGTATATGAAAATGTTGAGTTTATTATTACAAAAATGTCATTCAATATTTGTATTGAAAAAAACAGTATAACCTCGTATAAATCTTCAGGTCAAAATCATGGTCATTTTTCACTTTTAAATAGATGAATAATCCCTAGACATTTATAAAGTTATCACATTTACATTAATTTTTTTTAAAAAAAATAGTCTTAAAAATGATATATTTATAAGTATATATTTGTTTATAACACGTGCAAAGCACGAGTTATTTTTTGTATTATTTTACTTTTTTATTTAAATTATTATAATCAAATTAAATATAGTAACGAGTGGTTCACGTATTTTACCTTTATTTAAGTTTTTAATTTTTGAGTTGTTCTACCAGATCAGTCGCTCAGAGTAAATGTTAATTTTAACATATTTGTAATAAATGTTTATTTTAATATGTTGTTGATGAGATCGAACTTTAAACTTCTATGTAGCATAACTTTTAGTACTACATCTAGATGTTTCAATCAATTTGACTTCAAAGACCTATCAGTATCGATTGTGATTGAAAAAGATAACCAATATGAGTTGTGAACCAAATGATAAATTATACCCCATTTTGTTTATTATAGTTTAGTATAGATTGTATTTGATTTAGAATTCATTAATTTGTACCATATATTTATAAAATTATATAACTGATCAAAATACATGAATTTTGAGAAAAAAATATATAAGATAATTCAATTTGAGTTATATATGAATTTTTAAAATTTAGGATTTCAATTATTTATGATGATTGAGTTGAAACATTTAGTTACGTCATTATAACATGGACCCACTCTATATGAAGGGAAAAAAAAGATGAAACCAGAAAATAGTTGTTTGGAAATTATATATATGCACAAGTCATTAATGTTGTATAATCATTCTTACATCGATAAAAATAATCATGTGCCTTTTATCATACAGATATTAGTTGAATATTACGAAATCTAATCAAATTTACAAGTATTTGATTCATGAAAATGGTATGCAATATTACAAATTTATGATAGATTACAAATATTATCATATAATGTATTTTTAATTATAAAATTATTTCGATATATGTAATATATATGAATTTTAGATATTTAAATAATAATAATAATAATAATAATAAAATCTAATTTAAAAGTGAATCGGTTATTTAATTGGATTACTAATTAGAAAAGGAGACGGTATCTTGTGCCTATATATTAAGCCAACCCTAGAAAGATATTATTGAAAGTCGTAGCAGGAGGACAAAGACGATACAGAGGGACTCCATTCTTGCGTGAGGTGCAGAAGTGGTAGGCAAACGAGAGGTATTATTTATACTATCTTTTCATCAGTAATATAAGAATCAAGACATACTCTTATAAACTTTACTTTCATGGATATATTATAAGATTTGACTTATTGATTTGCTAGACCGTCGCCATGAATATTACTTGAGTGATTAAATTGAGTTCTTGATATTAGTAAGTAAGCATATACTCTGACCCCTGACTCGTTTAATTTATTGGTATTCGAACCCGACATACATAATTATGTTATTTAATTACTACATTACATAAGGATTTATGGCTTTAGATGCTAGGCTTGTTATTTATTTTTATGTTTTGTCCATCTGATGCCTCGATATCAATATTTGCAGGTTACTTTACATAATGGATTATAGTGTATATTTGAGCTATCATTGGATTAACAAGTATAATAATTCGAATATGATAATATAAGTTATTTGGACAATTCAAATTAGTTAAATTATTAATATAACATTACGATTTTTGTGAGACACTTTCACTGATTATATTCGATACTTATTAGTTATATTGTTAATTGATTTTATGTGTACCGGCTTCCATTAAAGCTTTTAATTGGAATGTTTGTACTAATATTTATTTGCATTAGTTTTGAAAGTAAATATTATACAAGTAATGATTTAAAAGGTTGCTAGCTCATTTGCTATTCTGTCAATTCAATTCAGTGTATCTATTTTTTTTTTACTAAATTAGCTAACATGGCACACATATATAAATTTATGTTATGTATTTGTTGGCTTTGTACACGGTTTATACTTATGAATGTAATAATTATATGATCATGTTTCTGTTTCCAAACTCAACCATGTAACATTTACTTAGGAGCATGTAGATTAGTATAAATTTTATCTTCATTTAAATGTTAATAAATTTAAGGAAACAGATTATATTAATTATAAATTATAAATTTGTTATTAGATTGGGGGCCGGGAATTAGCGGATTGTCTGTGAATTTTTGGGTGTTTGAGATCATTATTTTCGAGGTACGGATTCTCTCCTCTTTTATTCAGCGCTACTCATCTTGGAATTATTAATGTTAAAATCGTTTTGACCCCGAATCTGTTCGTTTGGTTTTTAATCATTTTGATTCTGAAAATTTGTTCCGAATCCGAAAAATATTTTAAAATCTGTTTCGAAATATTTAAATATCCGTTTCTGCAATTTTCTGATATTGCGTACATTTTATATCTGTTGGAAATATTGAAAATATCTCTTTCTGTAATTTTAAAATGTTTGCGAAATATTATATTTGAACCCTTAGTGATATAGGGTATACCGAGTTAACCAGCTGTAGGGGTACTACAACCATGTCATTGCGGCACCAGTGACATGACACTTCCATGGCAGTGTGATTGGTCATGGCGTATCCTTATGTTCTGATAGCTCAGGAGGCGAGCTTTAGCGCATTTGATAATTGTTTTAGGATACGTGGGTGCACCCAGAGTTTGTGATTTGTGATTTGATATTTGATTTTTCGGTGACGTTGTATATGCCGTACACGTGATTCGGTTTGTTGCACACATTAGGTACCCTATGATGTGTGTATTTGTATCTGTTCTGTTCTGATCTCGGTATGAAATATCTTAACCCCTCGTTGCTTCAGCCATAATTATTTTTAGATAAATGTTTCATTATAAACTGTCAAATATGAATATCTGTTTTCTGTTTTATAAACTGTATTCCAAATCCGTACTGGGCGATTGGCTCATGCCGTATTTTTTTCTGGCAGGTGCTTAGGGGGATCTGGGACTGTGTGATGGAGAGCTACCCTTTATATCATTGATTAGGATTTGCAGACTTCTATCATTATTTAGACTTGAATATTATTTTAGACATTTTGGTTTTCATATTTATTGCTTTGAACCGTTTTAGAGGTTTAATATTACCTTAGAGATTATTAGACTATTTAATTATTATTATTTAGAGATTATTTTAGTGCTCTGTTTGTAGGTTTAGTGTTTAATAAGTAGCCCCTCATTTAGATATAGATGGGGGTGTTACAAAGATGGCATCAGAGCGAGGTTCTTTCTTGTATAAAACCTATTTAGGTTGACCTGTGAGATTGGGTAGACTTCAGGATGGGTGCTCTATTTCAAGCTCATTTCATTTTGCTCTATTCTATTGACTTCTGTTTTTAAATCACTTCTGCTTATCTATTCTTGTTATCTTTATTCGTTCGTTATCTTATATTGTAGATGCCTCCTAGACGTAATCGAACTACTAATCAGACTAATTTGGGTGTTAGCCAAGCTGAGTTAGCTGCGATGATAGGTCAAGCAGTGGCTCAGGGTATACAACAAGCTATGGAAAATCAGAATAATCAGAATAATCAGAACAATCAGAATAATCAGAATGGTCAAGGGAATCAAGATGGTCAGAATAATCAGAATGGCCAAGGACATCAGCAAAATCCGGAGGGTCAGGGTAATCCGTTGGAGCCATTTTTATGGTTGGAGAGATTTGTTAAGCAGAAACCGGAATCTTTTTACGCACCACAGACTCCTATTGATGCTGAGAACTGGATTGTTCATCTTGAGAAGATTTTTGATGCTTTGGGTTGCGATGAGATCCAGAAGGTCAGATTGGCTGTGTATAAGTTAGAGGGGGATGCTCAGCGATGGTGGAGAGGTGTGAAGGCTACTAGGGGTGAGGAGTTTACAGAGACATTGGTTTGGCAGGGATTCAAGGAAGTTTTCTATGAGCAGTACTTTTCTAATGCAGACAGGGAGGCATATTTGAGGGAGTTTCATTCTATCTCGCAGAACTTCGATGAGAGCCTTACTGACTATATGGCGAGGTTTATCAGGTTAGCTGGATTTGCTGGGACAGTTGCAGGGACTGCTACACAGCAAGCTGAAAAATTTAAATGGGGACTGAGGCCTAATCTGAGGGGTTCTATCATTTCACTAAAGTTTCCTAATGTGGCGGAGGTGGCAGATGCAGCTAAGGATATTGAGAAGGATCGTACTGAGTATAGAGCTTCCAGGTTTCAGAATGATCGTAAGAGGCCTAGAGATGATCAGAGTTATATACAGGATAAACAGTGGAATGGAGGTCAAGGTAATCAGCAGGGACAGTGGCGTGGAAGATACCAGAATATGAGGACTCAGTTGACTTACGGTCAGAATCAGTATGGTGGTCAGAAGCAGAATCAGAATCAGAATCAGCAGTTTCAGCAGTTTCAGCAGCAGCAGCCTAGGTAGTGGCAAAATCGTCAACAAGGGCAGAATCGTCAACAGGGGCAGAATCGTTATTCAGTGTATGGGGGCAACCCCAATATGATTCCGGTGGCTCCTTGTGCTACATGTGGTGGACATCACCTAGGGAGAGCTTGTTATAAACAGTCTGGGCATGTTTTTTATGTGGTTCGATGCAGCATAGGGCTAAGGATTATCCGACATCGCGGAACACTGGTGGTGGAGGTGGTAGTGGTGGTCAGCATAATCAACAGAATCCTTCAGGCAGAGTGTTTGCATTGACAGCTAATCAGGCAGCAGCTCATTCAGGTACCGTTTCAGGAACACTTCTTGTTGGTAGATGTAACAGCCCCAAATCCGGGGTCAGGGATTTAGGGTTGTCACAATCCATGTACTCATTGCCTTACCTGTAATACTCACACCATTCATAATTTACCTGCTCATGACCCCACAACATATGTCTCTCACACACACACACACACACAGGTTAGAGTCTCAGAAACGACACAATACAACAATTGCGGAATAAATAACTTTTATTACAATACCCAAATGTCTTTTGAATCTGTTACTGATACAATTTCTAAGTATTGTTACATTACCAACTTAGCCTTCTGATGCTCACAATCCTCTTATACCATTCATGTCTATACATGAGTTGAATACCAAAGCTGTAGCCTGATTCAATTGGTTCGTACTACTCCCGGGATCACTGCTAAAAACTGTTTATGGAAACGCCTTGTGAGGTATGTGCCGTCCCATAGGCATCCTGCTTCGCTGCTATATAATATATATAAAATAATAGCAAGAGTGAGCGATAGCTCAGCAAGGAATGAAAGTATGGCATAATTCTGCCTTTTATTCAACCCAGAAATAAAGCGGTATGCGACAATAATTTGTCAAAATATCTTGATACTGAAATCATTTTTCTTATCGGAATGTATTCCAAAAATAGTACCATTGCGGTATTTCAAATATCATTTCATAATACTCTGCAACTTTCGATATTTATACTATGAACAAAGTTCTAGTATAGTATAACAGATGAAATAACAAGATAACTCAGTATATCCTTTCTGTAAAATATCTGCTATATAAAATATAAGAAGACTATCAACATATACTTGAAAGATGAAGTTATAAGGAAAATTCAATATCATCTTTCATATCAAACATTTACCTCATATCATAATTTGGAAATAAATACAATGTAAAATATTTCCAATCCATTTCTAAGCTCATCTGGTTCCATATATCTTTTTCGTAAAATCATATGCTTTCTGATAAACTCATATACTGGAATAAACTTGAATACTCTTGAGTAAACTTTCTCTTTCTGAAAACTTGCATAGACCTGAATGACTGGAATAAACTTTCTTTTCTGAAAACTTGCATAAAACTGAGTAAGTGGAATAATTTCTCTTTCTCTGAAAACTTGCACAAAATGTGCTCTTTCATGAATGATGAACTGTAGATGGAGATTCTGGGCGCCAAGGATACCCTTACGATGATCAGTCGCAAGCTGTATCCCCCTGAACTTTTTCTACGTAGAAGGGAAGAATAGACAGTATCTGACTGACCTACCTCCCCGCCAATCGGTTGTAGGTAGGAAGTACAGACCCGTTTCACCAGTCCGTCGGCCTGTGACTCTCCTATGAGGAAGAACATACCCGTTTCACCAGTCCGTCGGCCTGTTGCTCTCTTCTTTCCTACGGTCGGGCAATTTCTGATAAACTAAGGGAAGAACAGACCCGTTCACCAGTCCGTCGGCCATATTGTAATTCCCTTAGGGGACCGGCGCTACTCAGTCCCTTACATTTTATCCAAGTTCGAGTAAATCCATAACACTGAAACATAAAGTTCCTTTCCCTTTTTCCCCAAGTATACAACTCCACAAAGTAGTCGTATCTGGTTGGAAAGGAAATTCACTCATATTTCCCAGGCTGATGCCTGTTAGTGGATATCACTGATTCCACTGATCTTACTCCTCGAGTCTTGAGGAAGTAATCAAAATCATTTTGATGGTAGCATACGAAGCTGTTAAATTAATAGTTTCAAAAATATTTAGGACTGGGCAGTCCACTTGAAACAAACATAAAAACTTGAGAAAGATCCCCTGAGTCTTTGTAGTTTGAGCGAACATTTAAGTCTTTCAGAATATAGACTTAAAAGGAAAATAGATTTGAGAATCTTCTCTAATTATATTTATAATTGTCTGAATAAAACTTTATTAGTTATCTAGGGTTAAAGAATAGTTTTCACAAAATACTTTCTTAAGAAGTAGGGCTTTAAATAATTAATGAAAACTATATTTAATAAAGAATATTCATTTAGAAGTAATTCCCAAATACTTCCTTAAGAAAATAATGGATAATAGTATAATAATATAACCCTAGATAACAACTGATAACATCCCCGGTCCGTAGAATAAACACAGAGTATATACCCCCCCTACTGAGGGATTTTCGTAACATATCAGCTCCAAAAATATTGCTAGAACCATAGCTTATAAGTCCAACTTAAATCATCATATGTATCAATTTGAACTCAGGAAAACGTACATATATCTCATACTCCAAATCCAATTACATTTGGAAATCATACCATATGTAGTTGTTCAACAACATACATGCATCGTATATATATCATAAAACTGTTTATAGCATTTCATGCCTTTTACTCTAAGCATGCTTTCAAAACATGTATTATATCATCAAAACAATAGTTTACAAAGAGGGTTTGAAAACTTGCATGCATCTATCATATGCATATATTACGTCTCAACATTTTTAATACCATTACATCTATATACGATGTAAGGTTTGAAAACATGCATAATATCATATCGTATGCATCATTAGTATACTTAATGGAAAACATAGCATGAAATAAGAAAACTTGTATCTAGTATATGCATACTTCAAAATATGGTTTTAGAAACTTGCCTGATGCTCGAGAGGTGATAGGGGTTCGCGACGATGCCGGACAATCTAGACAAAGTCAAACGAAAACACACGGTTAATCCCCTCGATAAACCACTTATAACTTAATGCTTAAACACGTAAGCGAAACACAACCAAGGCATTACTTGCTCGCTCTAGTGTCACACTAAGTCCATGTTATTCGTCAACTACTTATATCATAAGTTTGGTTCGAAATCCATCCTCAAATCCAGGTTATACTTAACCATTTGGAACCTTGGTTTCTAAGTCTCGTTTTCGGTGGTTTTCACTTGCGCGACCTCGACTAAAACATTTTTATAAACTCGAAAAATAATCTTTTTAATACGAATCTTTTTCTTGAGCCTTCCTAACTGTCTCTAGTATTATTCCTCAAAGTTTCACATTTTAATATGGCTTCTAAGTGGTCCAAATACAGCCTCAAGGTGACTGACCAGAGAGGGGTTGTTCCTCCGAACGATGTTTACTAAAACTCACTTTTCTCCTAAACCGTAAATCGTATGGACATGATCTTTATACCAAAACAAACCTTAAAACAAGACCTACATGTTCATGGTCAGTTCTATTCAAAAATATTCCAATACCAGTTCGTAATTCTTTCTCAAAACAGCCTTAAATCAAATGGGCATTACGACGGCTATAATCGTAACGTTTTCCATTTCCAAAACACAACCAAATCAATACCAATTAAGCCCAAACTCACCATCCACCTTATACACCCTCCACTCAGTCAAATCCTCCATGAATAATCAAAACAAATTCATAACCCATCCTCCAAACTCAACCAACAATTCATATAATTACTTAATCATGATCTTAACTTTACATAAACATCAAAACCACTTCAAACTCATATAAACAAAAGGGGGCAGAGGTCTTTATACCTTCCTTGAATCCTTAAACACACCACAAGAGCTTGTAAGCCTCAATAGAGTCTTCATCCATGGTTATCATCCTTAAACTTGCAAAAGAAAATCAAGAACAAGTTCTGAATTCTCGGAGTTACTATACACCGGTTTAAAGAACTGGAAACATGAAGGTCTTACCTTGCTCAAATGAAAGAAACTCGTGAAATATGAAATGTAGATTATCTCAAGACCTTTCCAACGAGCTATAGATCGCCATTTTCCACCGCGAAATGAAGGAGATATGGAGTTTACAATCCGGCAGTCTGTTTTTGGCCGAAAAAGGAGGAAATGGAATTGTTTTTGTTTTGACTTGGTTGATAATGATAATGCTGATTTTTGTATTAAAAAGTGATGAGTCATTGCATGTCCAGGACACGTGTCAATCAGTGGAGCATCATGGTGGCAAGCAGGGACACGTGTCACGCAATGGAGATCATGGTGGCAAGCAGCTTTACTAGTTCGCTTTCCTTTCACATGGATGATCCAAATGTTGCATTTCTCGAATTAATCTTGTTACATGTTACTTCCATGTCTATATTTAATCCTGTCATAATTTCAATCCTTAATCCATGATTCGTTCGCTTAATCACTTAATCTCGTTATAAAGTATCAGCGGTTTCTAGAACCTTCGTTTCACTGTCTTAGTGGTTTTTGTTCTAAATTCTCAAATCAAATAAAATAAAATTCCAAAATATTAAATCCTCAAATCCTTAATTTAATATCTCATTTCTTGAATATAATAATATATAATTCGCTGCCCGGTCAAATACTACACCAAAATAAAATTTGGAATTTCTCAATTCCGATCGTCTTTGCATTCACTTATTTACTCCGTAGATCACTAATATGACTTCCGAATATCCACACTACGTCTCGTACATAGGTGGCATGAAAAACTTTGTTAATTCTCAAAATCACTATTCATCCACCAAATTCACTATTCACTGATGCACTTAATCATAATAAGAAAAGTTTTAAATTTTACCAAAAATTCGGGTTATTACATTCTCCCCTCCTTGAAAGGATTCCGTCCCGGAATCAACTTAGGAGTAACTGGGGTACTTCTCTTCCATTGCACTTTCTAACTCCCAGGTGGATTCTTCCACCTCTTGATTTTCCACAAACCTCTCACTAGCTTGGCAACCTCGTCACTTAGCACTTCCTCTTTTCTATCCGTGATTTCCACAGGTTGTTCTTTGTAAGTCAGACCGGGTTGTATATCTACCTGCTCGTACTCTAACATATGCCGGGCATCTATAGTATACTGACGTAGCATTGACACATGAACCCCGTTATGACCATTCTACAAGTTTGGGGGGGTGTAAGGCTGGCTCGTAGGCCACCTTCCTGACGCGTTTTAAAATCTCAGATGGCCCAATGAATCTCGGGCTCACTCCCCTTTCTTTCCAAATCTCATTAATTCTTTCCATGGATATCTTTTAGCATCACGAATCTCTAACCTCATATTCTCTATCTTGTTTGTACAGAAAATACACCAACATAAACTTGCTTGTCATCCATCAACATGCCATTTAGCTTATCAATAGCAGTACTATCTCTATACTCGCGGGCTTAGTCCACATACTTTCTCTGTCTGTCTTGGTTGTCACTAGCCGCTTGTTGATGAAATCTTTTGTCCTTCTAGTTTGTTGGACTAACTTGGGTTTTGTGTAAAATCTCATCCTTTAATTCCCGATCATTCGGAATCCATCTCTGTCTCATTTTAAAGTAAGGGTATCGGCCACCACATTGGCCTTCCCCGGATGGTAGTGTATCTCACAGTCATAATCCTAGGTCAATTCTAGCCATTTCTCCATCTCATGCTATCTACTATCATGGGTAACTCAAAGCCAATTCATTACATTCCATAAAATTTGTGGGTGCATTAGTCAACCCAAAATAACTTCGCTGAAAACTCGAAGTGTCTATTCCTAGTACGAATCGCAGTCTTGGGCATATCCTCTGATTTAACTTCCAACTGGTGATACCCAGTTCTTAAATAAATTTAGAAATACACAGCGTTCTTCCGCTGATCAAACAATCATTTACAAGGGTACCTATTCTCCATGTCGAACTCATACAATTCTCGAGGTTCGATACATAATCTTGTGCTAACATCTTTCTCTCTGACAACAACACCAGGCTCTCCATGGTGGTACACTGGGTCTTATCATACCCTTATACAACAACTCTTGTAACTGAGTCACTAACTCTTTCATTCCCCCTATACCCTGAATACTCGGTATTCATTCTCATGTCATCCAAATCGATATCTGGTAGCTCATTAAAACCTTGTACAATCTCCCAAAACCATTGTAGTTTCCTTTATACTTCGTGTCTCTTTTCTTGGCGTCAACCATAAGAGCTAATTATGCCTCATATCTCTGGCATAATAATTTTTTTAGTCTAAACTATATTCAAGAATCTCTGAATCTGTCTCCATTCTTTATTTATTCCTCTCTCTCCCTTACAATCAATCTGGGCTCCATTGGGTGTAAACCAACCCATTCTTATTATAATATCAACTTCTCCCAACTTGAAAGGAATCAGGTCTATCAAAAGTGTCGACCTCATATTTCTAGTTCACAACCTGGATGTACCAGTCTTATGGGAAAATCCCTCGATGGATTATTTATACTTGTAATTATTCCCTTAGCAGCTCGGCCTTAAGGTTTAATCGTCATGCAACTTCTTGATATACAACGATACATTAGCTCTGTCTAAACAGTATAGAAGGGCACCTGCTATTTAAAGGTCCCGATAATGGGTTGCTGGTTGGAGGTAGCCCTGGTTGAAACCTACTAGCTTTCTTTTCTTCTGTGTTCACAAACTCTGGGACAAACCTTGATAATTCGGAAAACTTGGCCTCATACTCGGTCACAGTCATGGTTTCTTGTTTTAACTCTTTAACTTTCATTTTCATCCGGGTCTCCATATATTTCCGGAAATTATTCCTTTAAACAACACACGCTACACCTCTCCTAAGTCACCATATCAGCTCCCTCTGACTCCATCGTCAGTACTTATCTTGCTAACCCAGAGGTAGTCTACATTCGTAACCAACTCCTCCAAAATCTCAATTCCACTATAGGGCATCTGTCTAACACCGTTGTCACTAGAGTTCACGGCACATCGCTATTTCTTTCACGTATATCGATTGACACGCTTTCCATTATCATAATATCCTTGGGAGAATAAACCAATTTCATTGATATGTCACTAATATTCTATTCGTCTTAGGGATTCGCTCCTGTCATAGGCGATTTCGTTGCGAATCTAATTCCTTATCAGCGAATTTTGACTTATTTGACCTGGTTGGCCTCCCCTTAGAATTCAATGAGGATAACAAAATCATGGGGCCTTCAAAGATAGCTCCCATATCAAAGAAAATGTCACTCACTGGTGATCATAAGGTTATGAGTTTTAAGGTAACCTTATTGGAGGTAAGAGAATTTACCGAGAGATCAACATGATCATAAGAACTCAACGTTGTGTGCCTCAATTGAGACATTACTAAAGGTAATTAGCCTTCTTGTATTTCACAACTTACAAGTGATGGCGTCCCATCCGACTTCTATCACACAGACAGATAGTCCTTGTAGCCCCTATAAGTATAGGGTTGTTCGTCTCAGTGGAAGTTGAAAAGTATGAAAGCAATTCGAGATCAATTTAATGATTATCGCCTTTCGACAATATTTCTCAAAGGAACACCTTGGATTAAAATTGAACAGATTCCAAAGGTGCGGTTTTCCAAAGAAAATACAAAGAAAAGAATAACCACAAGATACTGGTACTTAACAAACAAGTGGTGATGTATCACCATAGGGTCATACATTATTTGAAGAAAAGTGAAAGCTTAAATAACATCATTTGGCAGGGCTTCGAAAACCTGAAAGTAGGCATTGTGACAGCCTCTGGCACAAGTGAAACTGAATATGGTTTAGCACAAGTGTTATAAAATAACTTCGAAAAGGGAATATACCCTTTATCAGAATTCTTTCCTGGAGAGAGGTCAAGATAGATCATAGATTGGGGAGGTACCCCACATAATTTGCAAATGGGGAGGGTATTACCAAGGTCTCTACGGATGCCTTTTATGTCGGCTCCTCTAATGGATAATTGTTCCATTCCAAAGCTTTTCTTCTTCATGCATACCCTAAGGTGCTCGATACTTACATTATTGCCGACTCATAATAGTCACTAAGGATTCAACCATCGACCTTTGCAACTGCAGGGAATTCTATTCGACTAGGCGCAAACATCTCAAGTAAGCGTTCTGTTCTATAAGAAGACTTCGATACCGTTGTCGCCCATAGCAATGACAATTCCTCATGTCGACTGGGCGGTACTCCGGAAGATCGTTAGAATCTACATGCTTAAATCCGGTCTCTATTTCAATCATCCTTATATCCAATATTCCTTCTCCTATATCAATCCCGTGTGCTACCTAAGCTTAACACTTTTGGCACAATAGCCTTTTTATTTGAGTCAATCCCGGAACTTCTCAGTCCGTCTTGGTCCTTAAATATATTTCGCCTTTACCGTCCAATCTCAACTTCATCATTTTATCTCTACAATCAATTATAGCAATCAGGGTCTGTCCACCAACCCATATAACAGCTATCTTACCCAATCCACAGGGTTCTCTCTAATTTCCACTCTCTTTGGTGACATTCTCTGGTAATCAGAAAGACAAGGTTTGCCAAAATTTGCTGAATTTCTTTCCAAAATCAGGGAAACTTGATCAATCTATTTACCTACTAATAATGCTCGGATCTGATCTCCGACCTTTCTGTTTTATCCTCATAATTCCTCCCTGGTTTCCTGAGGGTGGTAAATCTCGTTCTCGATTCCGTCTTAGCGTGCTTGTCTTACAATATCATTTGCATGGTACATATACCCAAAATTCTCCTTGAGATAATAAAATCCCTCAATGATGTAATAGACACTCTTTCCAGTGGAATCGCTGGTCGTGGGGGATTGAAACCTCATAGCCAAAGCAATTCCTTTCACTATTCTAGGCAACTAAGTACCCTTAATCGTTCGTGAAAATCTGAACATCTTGGTTCTTACGTATGCCGCCTCCTTATGGGCAACTATAACCGACTACGAGTAACAGGTTTCGCTCAAGTCGAATCACTCCACTGATACTGGATATACTGCCTCTACCTCTTCTGCTTTGGAGACTCTACTCCATTTTCTTTTTCATACCTCTTGATGAATCATGAACGATCCTTAAACTCTCGTCTCGTCACTTATTTATCCCTCGGAGGTTCGTCCGGTCTTATTATTAGACCTCAAGTAACGCACCACATCTTTATCAATCAACACGTCCTCTACAAGATTCTTTCCTTGACCCACTATGGGGTCTTCCTCTAGATCCTCCTTTGGATCTTTCTTTATCGGGTCTCCGTCCGTTTCAAGGAGTGCATCATCAAATGCCTACTCGAAGGCCTCGGGATCTGGCATCTCAGAGTCCCATCCATCTATAACTCATACGAATCGAGGTGACTAACCACGAAGTCCTAAGTACTGTTTCCCAAAAGAAGTCCCCTCTCGGGCTTCATCTTAAACAGTCAGGGTCATGTCCTCTAACCCGACTACGAACTCAATTTGAGCTCTAGATGTTCTCATCATTACTAAGGGTATTGTAAGACTCGATCTCCTATCGTTTCTGAGGACTGTAACCTAACGCTCTGATACCATCTCTGTAACAGCCCCAAATCCGGGGTCAGGGATTTAGGGTTGTCACAATCCATGTACTCCTTGCCTTACCTGTAATACTCACACCATTCATAATTTACCTGCTCATGACCCCACAACATATGTCTCACACACACACACACACACACAGGTTAGAGTCTCAGAAACGACACAATACAACAATTGCGGAATAAATAACTTTTATTACAATACCCAAATGTCTTTTGAATCTGTTACTGATACAATTTCTAAGTATTGTTACATTACCAACTTAGCCTTCTGATGCTCACAATCCTCTTATACCATTCATGTCTATACATGAGTTGAATACCAAAGCCGTAGCCTGATTCAATTGGTTCGTACTACTCCCGGGATCACTGCTAAAAACTGTTTATGGAAACGCCTTGCGAGGTATGTGCCGTCCCATAGGCATCCTGCTTCGCTGCTATATAATATATATAAAATAATAGCAAGAGTGAGCGATAGCTCAGCAAGGTAATGAAAGTATGGCATAATTCTGCCTTTTATTCAACCCAGAAATAAAGCGGTATGCGACAATAATTTGTCAAAATATCTTGATACTGAAATCATTTTTCTTATCGGAATGTATTCCAAAAATAGTACCATTGCGGTATTTCAAATATCATTTCATAATACTCTGCAACTTTCGATATTTATACTATGAACAAAGTTCTAGTATAGTATAACAGATGAAATAACAAGATAACTCAGTATATCCTTTCTGTAAAATATCTGCTATATAAAATATAAGAAGACTATCAACATATACTTGAAAGATGAAGTTATAAGGAAAATTCAATATCATCTTTCATATCAAACATTTACCTCATATCATAATTTGGAAATAAATACAATGTAAAATATTTCCAATCCATTTCTAAGCTCATCTGGTTCCATATATCTTTTTCGTAAAATCATATGCTTTCTGATAAACTCATATACTGGAATAAACTTGAATACTCTTGAGTAAACTTTCTCTTTCTGAAAACTTGCATAGACCTGAATGACTGGAATAAACTTTCTTTTCTGAAAACTTGCATAAAACTGAGTAAGTGGAATAATTTCTCTTTCTCTGAAAACTTGCACAAAATGTGCTCTTTCATGAATGATGAACTGTAGATGGAGATTCTGGGCGCCAAGGATACCCTTACGATGATCAGTCGCAAGCTGTATCCCCCTGAACTTTTTCTACGTAGAAGGGAAGAATAGACAGTATCTGACTGACCTACCTCCCCGCCAATCGGTTGTAGGTAGGAAGTACAGACACGTTTCACCAGTCCGTCGGCCTGTGACTCTCCTATGAGGAAGAACATACCCGTTTCACCAGTCTGTCGGCCTGTTGCTCTCCTCTTTCCTACGGTCGGGCAATTTCTGATAAACTAAGGGAAGAACAGACCCGTTCACCAGTCCGTCGGCCATATTGTAAGTCCCTTAGGGGACCGGCGCTACTCAGTCCCTTACATTTTCTCCAAGTTCGAGTAAATCCATAACACTAAAACATAAAGTTCCTTTCCCTTTTTCCCCAAGTATACAACTCCACAAAGTAGTCGTATCTGGTTGGAAAGGAAATTCACTCATATTTCCCAGGCTGATGCCTGTTAGTGGATATCACTGATTCCACTGATCTTACTCCTCGAGTCTTGAGGAAGTAATCAAAATCATTTTGATGGTAGCATACGAAGCTGTTAAATTAATAGTTTCAAAAATATTTAGGACCGGGCAGTCCACTTGAAACAAACATAAAAACTTGAGAAAGATCCCCTGAGTCTTTGTAGTTTGAGCGAACATTTAAGTCTTTCAGAATATAGACTTAAAAGGAAAATAGATTTGGGAATCTTCTCTAATTATATTTATAATTGTCTGAATAAAACTTTATTAGTTATCTAGGGTTAAAGAATAGTTTTCACAAAATACTTTCTTAAGAAGTAGGGCTTTAAATAATTAATGAAAACTATATTTAATAAAGAATATTCATTTAGAAGTAATTCCCAAATACTTCCTTAAGAAAATAATGGATAATAGTATAATAATATAACCCTAGATAACAACTGATACCATCCCCGGTCCGTAGAATAAACACAGAGTATATACCCCCCCTACTGAGGGATTTTCGTAACATATCAGCTCCAAAAATATTGCTAGAACCATAGCTTATAAGTCCAACTTAAATCATCATATGTATCAATTTGAACTCAGGAAAACGTACATATATCTCATACTCCAAATCCAATTACATTTGGAAATCATACCATATGCAGTTGTTCAACAACATACAGGCATCGTATATATATCATAAAACTGTTTATAGCATTTCATGCCTTTTACTCTAAGCATGCTTTCAAAACATGTATTATATCATCAAAACAATAGTTTACAAAGAGGGTTTGAAAACTTGCATGCATCTATCATATGCATATATTACGTCTCAACATTTTTAATACCATTACATCTATATACGATGTAAGGTTTGAAAACATGCATAATATCATATCGTATGCATCATTAGTATACTTAATGGAAAACATAGCATGAAATAAGAAAACTTGCATCTAGTATATGCATACTTCAAAATATGGTTTTAGAAACTTGCCTGATGCTCGAGAGGTGATAGGGGTTCGCGACGATGCCGGACAATCTAGACAAAGTCAAACGAAAACACACGGTTAATCCCCTCGATAAACCACTTATAACTTAATGCTTAAACACGTAAGCGAAACACAACCAAGGCATTACTTGCTCGCTCTAGTGTCACACTAAGTCCATGTTATTCGTCAACTACTTATATCATAAGTTTGGTTCGAAATCCACCCTCAAATCCAGGTTATACTTAACCATTTGGAACCTTGGTTTCTAAGTCTAGTTTTCGGTGGTTTTCACTTGCGCGACCTCGACTAAAACATTTTTATAAATTCGAAAAATAATCTTTTTAATACGAATCTTTTCGTGAGCCTTCCTAACTGTCTCTAGTATTATTCCTCAAAGTTGCACATTTTAATATGGCTTCTAAGTGGTCCAAATACAGCCTCAAGGTGACTGACCAGAGAGGGGTTGTTCCTCCGAACGATGTTTACTAAAACTCACTTTTCTCCTAAACCGTAAATCGTATGGACATGATCTTTATACCAAAACAAACCTTAAAACAAGACCTACATGTTCATGGTCAGTTCTGTTCAAAAATATTCCAATACCAGTTCGTAATTCTTGCTCAAAACAGCCTTAAATCAAATGGGCATTACGACGGCTATAATCGTAACGTTTTCCATTTCCAAAACACAACCAAATCAATACCAATTAAGCCCAAACTCACCATCCACCTTATACACCCTCCACTCAGTCAAATCCTCCATGAATAATCAAAACAAATTCATAACCCATCCTCCAAACTCAACCAACAATTCATATAATTACTTAATCATGATCTTAACTTTACATAAACATCAAAACCACTTCAAACTCATATAAACAAAAGGGGGCAGAGGTCTTTATACCTTACTTGAATCCTTAAACACACCACAAGAGCTTGTAAGCCTCAAAAGAGTCTTCATCCATGGTTATCATCCTTAAACTTGCAAAAGAAAATCAAGAACAAGTTATGAATTCTCGGAGTTACTATACACCGGTTTAAAGAACTGGAAACATGAAGGTCTTACCTTGCTCAAATGAAAGAAACTCGTGAAATAGGAAATGTAGATTATCTCAAGACCTTTCCAACGAGCTATAGATCGCCATTTGCCACCGCGAAATGAAGGAGAAATGGATTTTACAATCCGGCAGTCTGTTTTTGGCCGAAAAAGGAGGAAATGGAATTGTTTTTGTTTTGACTTGGTTGATAATGATAATGCTGATTTTTGTATTAAAACGTGATGAGTCATTGCATTTCCAGGACACGTGTCAATCAGTGGAGCATCATGGTGGCAAGCAGGGACACGTGTCACGCAATGGAGATCATGGTGGCAAGCAGCTTTACTAGTTCGTTTTCCTTTCACATGGATGATCCAAATGTTGCATTTTTCGAATTAATCTTGTTACATGTTACTTCCATGTCTATATTTAATCCTGTCATAATTTCAATCCTTAATCCATGATTCGTTCGCTTAATCACTTAATCTCGTTATAAAGTATCAGCGGTTTCTAGAACCTTCGTTTCACTGTCTCAGTGGTTTTCGTTCTAAATTCTCAAATCAAATAAAATAAAATTCCAAAATACTAAATCCTCAAATCCTTAATTTAATATCTCATTTCTTGAATATAATAATATATAATTCGCTGCCCGGTCAAATACTACACCAAAATAAAATTTGGAATTTCTGAATTCCGATCGTCTTTGCATTCACTTATTTACTCCGTAGATCACTAATATGACTTCCGAATATCCACACTACGTCTCGTACATAGGTGGCATGAAAAACTTTGTTAATTCTCAAAATCACTATTCATCCACCAAATTCACTATTCCCTGATGCACTTAATTATAATAAGAAAAATTTTAAATTTTACCAAAAATTCGGGTTATTACAGTAGACGTGATGCTTATGTGTTATTTGATACTGGTTCGACTCATTCTGTTGTGTCTTTATCGTTTGTTCGTCATCTTGGTGTTCTTCCATTATTATTATATCCTCGTATGTCTATTGCTACCCCAATGGGGAATTCTGTTATTATTTCTGATATGTACTGAGAGTGTCCGATAGCTGTTGGGGATAGAAATTGTAAGGTTAACTTGCTTCCGATAGAGATGCATGACTTTGACATTATTTTGGGTATGGATTGGTTGAGTGAACATCGAGCTACAATTGACTGTTAGGGGAAGAGGGTGATCTTTGGGGATGCAGATAAACCAGAATTTGTATATCAGGGTTCTCAGCCGAAAGGAGAGGTTAGAATGATTTCAGCTCTAAAGGCGAGTAAACTTTTGTCTAAGGGTTGTGATGGCTATCTTGCTTTCGTGAAGGATACATCTAAGGATGAGCCTCGCATAGAGGATTATCCAGTTGTGAATGAATTTGCAGACGTGTTTCCCGATGAGCTACCAGGTTTGCCACCACAGCGAGAGGTGGAATTTACTATTGAACTTGTCCCAGGTGCAGAGCCTATTTCTAAGGCACCGTACCGAATGGCACCATTAGAGTTGCAGGAATTGAAAGAGCAGTTGCAAGAGTTATTGGATAGAGGATTTATCAGGCCATGTGTATCTCCGTGGGGTGCTCCAGTGTTGTTTGTGAAGAAAAAGGATGGTTCCATGAGGTTGTGTATTGACTACAGGGAGTTGAATAAGGTGACTATCAGAAATAGGTATCCTTTGCCACGCATTGATGACTTGTTCGATCAGTTGCAAGGGGCGAAGTACTTTTCTAAGATAGATTTGAGATCAGGTTATCACCAGTTACGAGTAAGGGATGAAGATATTCCGAAGACAGCATTTCGTATTCGTTACGGGCATTATGAGTTTCTTGTGATGTCCTTTGGGTTGACGAATGCTCCAGCGGTATTTATGGATTTGATGAATCGTGTGTTTCATGATTATTTGGATAAGTTTGTTGTCGTCTTTATTGATGATATCCTGATAGACTCTAGGAGTAAGGAGGAACATGAGGAGCATCTACGTACCGTACTTGAGATCTTGAGGGAGAAGAAATTGTTTGCAAAGTTTTCAAAGTGTGAATTCTGGTTGGAGCAGGTTGCATTTTTGGGGCATGTTGTCTGCTAGAGGAATTGAGTTAGATCCTGCGAAAGTCGAGGCTATCACTGATTGGCCGAGACCTAGCAATGTGACAGAGGTGAGGAGTTTCTTGGGTTTGGCAGGTTATTATAGGCGCTTTGTGGAGGGTTTTTCGTCCATAGCTTTGCCGATGACTCAACTGATGAGAAAGGGTGTTAAGTTCGAGTGGAATGATGATCGTGAGAAGAGTTTCCAAGAGTTGAAGAAGAGATTGGTGACGGCTCCTATACTTGTGTTGCCATTAGGGAGTGGATGATATCAGGTTTATAGTGATGCTTCTAAGAGAGGATTGGGTTGTGTTCTTATGCAGCATGGGAAGGTGATTTCTTACGCTTCTAGGCAGCTTAAACCCTATGAGGTAAACTATCCTACACATGACTTGGAGTTAGCAGCAGTGGTCTTTGCTTTGAAGATTTGGAGGCATTATTTGTATGGAGAGACTTGTGATATCTTCACTGATCACAAGAGTCTTAAGTACATTTTTACTCAAAAGGAGCTTAACATGAGGCAACAAAGGTGGCTTGAACTTCTTAAGGATTATGATGCTAATATTTAGTACCATCCAGGGAAGGCAAATGTTGTGGCAGACGCTCTTAGTAGGAAGAACTTAGGGAGTGTTGCATCTCTAATTACTCAGCCGCATCTTATTTCAGACATGGAGCGTTTTGGTATTGAGTTGTATGTTAGAGGATCAGGTGGTAGCATTGCTAGTTTGAGGGTGGAACCAAATCTAATTTCAAGGGTCAAGGAAGCTCAAAAGAAAGATACAGGATTGGATGTCATTAGATCGGAGGTGGCAGCCGGTAAGCCAAAACATTTTCGTGTTGATGATGAGGGTGTGTTATGGTTGGGTAGTAAATTGTGTGTGCCTGCAGACTTGGCGATTCGTGAAGAAATTTTGACCGAGGCTCATAGTTCTTCATTCTCTATTCATCCAGGTTCCACTAAGATGTATAGAGATTTGAAGGAGCACTTTTGGTGGAGTAGAATGAAAGCAGACGTAGCAGAATTTATGGGGAAATGTCTTATATGTCAACAGGTAAAGATAGATCATCAGAGGCCTAGTGGATTATTGCAGCAGTTAGATATTCCAGTTTGGAAGTGGGAAAACATTACTATAGATTTTGTGACTCATTTGCCGAGAACCTTCAGGAAGAACGATGTTATATGGGTGGTGTTTGATAGACTTACTAAATCAGCTCATTTCTTGCCTATTAGAGAGACTACTCCTATTCATGAATTGGAAAAGATTTTTCAGCGGGATATTGTTAGACTTCATGGTGTGCCTGTGTCGATAGTTTCTGACAGGGATACGAGATTTACATCGCGTTTTTGGAAGGGATTTCAACAGGCTTGGGATACGGGCTTAATTTTAGTACAGCTTTTCATCCGCAGACTGATGGACAGTCGGAAAGGACGATTCAGACATTGGAGGATATGTTGAGGGCTTGTGCTTTGGAGTGGACAGGTGATTGGGATAAGTATTTGTATCTTGTTGAGTTTGCGTATAATAATAATTGGCACGCGAGTATTGGTATGCCACCATTTGAGGCTTTGTATGGTAGGAGGTGTAGAGCACCGTCTTGTTGGGATGAGGTTGGTGAGAAAGTCATTGCAGGGCCAGAGTTAGTTAGAGTTACTAATGAGAAGGTGGAGCAGGCTAAGGCAAGTTTGAAGGAGGCTCGATCACGTCAAAAGAGTTATGCGGATCAACATAGGAAGTTTTGTGGATTTGAACCTGGTGATCATGTGTTCTTGAAGGTTTCGCCTTGGAAGGGTGTTAAACGTTTTGGCATGAAAGGGAAGCTTAGTCCGAGATATTTTGGTCCTTTTGATGTTATAGAGAAAGTGGGTGAAGTGTCTTATAGGGTTGCGTTACCACCACAATTATCGCATGTCCATAATGTATTTCATGTTTCTGTTTTGAGGGGCTACAAATATCATCCGCTTCATGTAGTTCAGTATCCATTGCATACGATTAGAGATGATCTTACTTGTGAGGAGGAAGCAGAAGTTGTCCTAGCTCGAGAGGAGCGAGTTATGAGAAAGAGTACCATTCCGTTTGTGAAAGTCTTGTGGAAAAATCATTCTGAGAGAGAGGCTACTTGGGAATTAGAAGGGTCTATTCTTGAGAGATATCCGCACTTATTTGATTCAGGTACGATTTTTAGTTTCATTTGAATCCGGGGACGGAATCCTTTTTAAGGGGGTATATATGTAATATATATGAATTTTAGATATTTAAATAATAATAATAATAATAATAAAATCTAATTTAAAAGTGAATCGGTTATTTAATTGGATTACTAATTAGAAAAGGAGACGGTATCTTGTGCCTATATATTAAGCCAACCCTAGAAAGATATTATTGAAAGTCGTAGCAGGAGGACAAAGACGATACATAGGGACTCCATTCTTGCGTGAGGTGCAGAAGTGGTAGGCAAACGAGAGGTATTATTTATAATATCTTTTCATCAGTAATATAAGAATCAAGACATACTCTTATAAACTTTACTTTCACGGATATATTATAAGATTTGACTCATTGATTTGCTAGACCGTCGCCATGAATATTACTTGAGTGATTAAATTGAGTTCTTGATATTAGTAAGTAAGCATATACTCTGACCCCTGACTCGTTTAATTTATTGGTATTCGAAGCCGACATACATAATTATGTTATTTAATTACTACATTACATAAGGATTTATGGCTTTAGATGCTAGGCTTGTTATTTATTTTTATGTTTTGTCCATCTGATGCCTCGATATCAATATTTGCGGGTTACTTTACATAATGGACTATAGTGTATATGTGAGCTATCATTGGATTAACAAGTATAATAATTCAAATATGATAATATAAGTTATTTGGACAATTCAAATTAGTTAAATTATTAATATAACATTACGATTTTTGTGAGACACTTTCACTGATTATATTCGATACTTATTAGTTATATTGTTAATTGATTTTATGTGTATCGGCTTCCATTAAAGCTTTTAATTGGAATGTTTGTACTAATATTTATTTGCATTAGTTTTGAAAGTAAATATTATACAAGTAATGATTTAAAAGGTTGCTAGCTCATTTGCTATTCTGTCAATTCAATTCAGTGTATCTATTTGTTTTTCTAAATTAGCTAACATGGCACACATATATAAATTTATGTTATGTATTTGTTGGCTTTGTACACGGTTTATACTTATGAATGTAATAATGATATGATCATGTTTCTGTTGCCAAACTCAACCATGTAACATGTACTTAGGAGCATGTAGATTAGTATAAATTTTATCTTCATTTAAATGTTAATAAATTTAAGGAAACAGATTATATTAATTATAAATTATAAATTTGTTATTAGATTGGGGGCCGGGAATTAGCGGATTGTCTGTGAATTTGTGAGTGTTTGAGATCATTATTTTCGAGGTACGGATTCTCTCCTCTTTTATTCAGCGCTACTCATCTTGGAATTATTAATGTTAAAATCGTTTTGACCCCGAATCTGTTCGTTTGGTTTTTAATCATTTTGATTCTGAAAATTTTTTCCGAATCCGAAAAATATTTTAAAATCTGTTTCAAAATATTTAAATATCCGTTTCTGCAATTTTCTGATATTGCGTACATTTTATATCTGTTGGAAATATTGAAAATATATGTTTCTGTAATTTTAAAATGTTTGCGAAATATTATATTTGAACCCTTAGTGATATAGGGTATACCGAGTTAACCAGCTATAGGGGTACTACAGCCATGTCATTGCGGCACCAGTGACATGACACTTCCATGGCAGTGTGATTGGTCATGGCGTATCCTTCTGTTCTAATAGCTCAGGAGGCGAGCTTTTGCGCATTTGATATTTGTTTTAGGATACGTGGGTGCACCCAGAGTTTGTGATTTGTGATTTGATATTTGATTTTGCGGTGACATTGTATATGTCGTACACGTTATCCGGTTTGTTGCACACATTAGGTACCCTATGATGTGTGTATTTGTATCTGTTCTGTTCTGATCTCGGTATGAAATATCTTAACCCCTCGTTGCTTCAGCCATAATTATTTTTAAATAAATGTTTCATTATAAACTGTCAAATATGAATATCTGTTTTCTGTTTTATAAACTGTATTCCAAATCTGTACTGGGCGATTGGCTCATGCCATATTTTTTTTCTGGCAGGTGCTTAGGGGGATCTGGGACTGTGTGATGGAGAGCTACCCTTTATATCATTGATTAGGATTTGCAGACTTCTATCGTTATTTAGACTTGAATATTATTTTAGACATTTTGGTTTTCATATTTATTGCTTTGAACCGTTTTGGAGGTTTAATATTACCTTGGAGATTATTAGATTGTTTAATTATTATTATTTAGAGATTATTTTAGTGCTCTGTTTGTAGGTTTAGTGTTTAATAAGTAGCCCATCATTTAGATATAGATGGGGGTGTTACAATATATGAACAAATTCCGCGAGAAATTATTTAATTAATATATGAACAAGTCTCAAAACTTGACAGGGGTACGTTCGTCATTCAAAGTAGTTACATTATTCGCCAACAAAATTTCTTACTACTCTACACAACTCACACTTCTCATCTTACACTATCAAACTTACGATTACACAAACCTCACGTTAATAAATCGACCTCCTCGCAAAAAAATTATTGACGTTTTTATGCAGGCTCGTGCCTTGCACGGGCTGTTACACTAGTTAAATTTATAATACGTAAACATGAACAAGCGAATTAGACAAAACTATGAATAATAAATATGGCCACGAATTTAACCTAAGCAACTAAAGTTATTAAACCTACAGAAACTAACATGAATGGCAAGTGAATGTATATATTATTAAATTAATAAACTAGGTGATCAACAAAGCATGCAGGTATTGAAAACTAGGCAGCAGAGACTAACAACGGCAGCAATTAAAAACGCGGGACAAGAAAATAAGAATTAATAATATATAATATTATGGAGCATAAGTATTATGCCGGATAATAGCCACCAACGACAATATAAAATAACGAAAAGAAAATAACTAAAATTCTAGGTGTGTCAAATACAAGAGAGGAGCCCCATATATATATATATAGGGAAAAATAATGGGTTTGGGCTCTTTGACTACAAATCGGATTCTAAAAATATTTCCTCAATTCATTTTTCTTCTCCGATAAGTTTTCCAATTTTTCTTCAATTTCCTTTTGACTTCAAGTATTTACATCTCCTTGCCTTTTTCACCTTTTTCTGCTTGAAATATGATTTTATTTATTTTCCTACAAAACAAAAGAAAACAATTTATTAAATAATAAAATTACGAAAATAGACATAAAATAGGTATTAAAAATGTATTAAATTATGAACCTATCAGTATGTATGATGTTATTGTAAGCATTTGTTTGTATTTTGATGATAAATTGTTTTAATATATTGTCAACGGGAATAATATCTTGAACTTTTGAATGTAGCTTAGAAAAATAGGTAATATAAATATTTAATAATAATATGTTGTTGACGGGATTTGAACCTTGAACCCGTGGGAGCATTTTGAATATCAAGAAAGAAATATTCTTTTAACATTACATCGAACGGTTCTTCTTTTATCTGTCTTTCAATCTAACGGTTGATATTTAAAGTACCAACGACCAACCAAATAGAGGCTAGTTTGCTTATAATAATATAGTATAGATAGTATAGATTCCATGTTTTTCATATTATTAGTTTTGTGTCATTATGTCGAGCAACTTTACTTTAGTTTATATATTTCTTTTTAACAACTTAATTTTCTACATTGCTTTTTAACAACATTTTGAGATTTTAATCAATGTGTTAATGCTCTGCACTGCTAATGTCATAAGTACCTGAATTCAACTACAACGATCTCTCTAGGGGTTGTGAAAAGCTTTGAAACGGTTGTATTTTTAGCTTTGTAATTATTCATATTTGCAGGTTAGCCGTTATGGACCTCAGGTGCCTTCACCAACAACTGATTAAGAATGGTGTTAGAGAACCATGGTATTAGGTAATTCGTCTAGCAACCAGAAAACAACAATAGATTGGTACTTAAGGTACAATTTTTCGAACTCGGGGCAATTTCATGTTAAAAGGTCTACCTTATGTTTTCACTGTTTGATTATTGCCTAATCTCTGAAAAATATTAATTTACTAAGTTTGTAGTGATTAACATTTCTCTTTTACTTCATCTATTACCAAATTACTGATAATGGAGAACTTGGATTGAAACATTTAAAGCCGTAATTTTTTGTTAGTTTGTTTAGTCGTGTATTTATGAGTTATTTATTTTTGGAAGTGATGATAATAGATATTGTAATCTTATTCAATGTGAGGTGGCTAAGTGGGAATTTTGGGATTTATTCTATTATTTCGGTGTAAAATGGATATACTATTCTATTAGTGGGAATTATGTTGATTGTTATTATGGTTTAAATGAGTCAAAGGAAGAACAAACATATTGTGTGAGAATCTATGGAGAAAATATACAGGGGAAAAGCGTTAAAAATATATACATAAGTCGGACTCTTACCCCTTCTGCTCAAGCCTTATACCACTTATTTCTGGCATTTCATACATTTCCCGAGATATTCAACAATCATAATTCACAAGTGAGTTTTCAGCTTAACGCTCATCCATTGTGCATGTGTGGTTCAATCTGTTCATGTGACTAAATGATGCCAAAGCTTATTGAGTATGAATCAAGGTGAAAGCACTAATGCTTAAGATTTGGGTCGAGGGTTCAGAGTGTAGGATGGTGAAAATAATATGGTTGTCAAGTGCATTGCCTATGAACATCACTATAGATGTGCAATAGTCTGATTGTTCAAGAAAACCATTTTTGTTGGTCTGGGTACTATGTGTGGTGTGTATAATGTCAATAATTTTTTTATTGGTTGTGTTTATATGAAATTAAGAGATATGCATGAGGGAGGTGTGGAGAGGGGAAGAGCTTTAGATAAAACAAAATTATTGTGTTTGTTTTCTTTGCTTACAGTAACTAAATATTTTAACAAAATTATTATGTGATTAATATATTTATTGTTTGTACAGTGTTTCATTCTTAAAAAGTCATGAAATCTAAGTCATTTTTATGGATAAACGAAAAGAGAATCCATCCTCAACACTAAACTCTTCCTCCGCGGTCCAACTTAGCTCTGAGGATGCCCACGCCAGATCCGGATCTAGAAAGCTGCAAGACTTCTCAATTCTCATAGCACTTCTCATCAAGGACCAACAAGAAGGATTGGACTGAATGAGTGTAAAAGGTGCCTCTAGTGCTATGGACCAAGGATCAACATGTAATCATGAAAAGGACAGACGTAAATTTAAGTTGTTTACTATGTACAAATTTAACTGTAACAGTTTATTTGTTGAGCAGGTGAACAAAGTGACAAAAGGTGACTCTTATACGCACAAGGAGCTTAAACTAAACTAACATTAGTAGGGTTGGTGATCTCTTCGAATCTACTCAGTCATTCCGGAAATGACTTAACAAAGCTAAAGTAGTCAGTCATGTCTAGGGGGAGTTTGGAGGAGTTTGGAGGAGTTGCAGAATTTGATTAGTAAGCGGTTAATATTCCCAGAAAGATCAATGGATGTGAGGAAATGCTTCCAAGACGGGCATATCGTCAGTTCTGAATCACTTAATTATATTTATTTCAACTATAGTTAGTTAAGTGTGCAGTAGGTAGTGTAGTAGGAAAATCTCCTCGATTTAGTGTGTAGTATGTCAAGGGGCAATGTTTGTGCAATAGTTATAGTAATGGACTCTAAGGTCATGTTCTCCTGAGTCTCTTTTTATTATAACATCCAATATATAACATACATAGTAAATATAAGTTTTCAATTTTATTAAATCGTGGTCTAAGTTTATTAGTTTATTTTTATTGCTATAGCAAATTTGAAACATTACTAAGCAGGTGTTGAAAAACATTTAGCTAAGTTAATTGTATGTTAGGGTTGACCGATTTGGAATGATGATAACAAAATGCTCAAGACAAGAATTTGATCTTGACACCGAAGCTGATTGTTAGAAAGTTAGTTCACAGAAGCTGATAACTAGAAGGCCTTTTATCTATCCAAGGTCTAAAAGCCACATCAAATGATTGGAGGATATTCAAGCACCAAGTGTTTCAGTGGTAAGTCTGCCTAATCAACTCAGTAATGGTGAATCAATAAAGATGACAAGGTGTTTTATCTAAAGATGAAGCTAAGAGTATACTTTCTACGGATCATGCTATGGAATCTTATTTCATCTACGAATACAAGCTGAAAACATCATATGCCATCAACGGATAGAAGCTGAGGACTTCTTATCTCGTCAATGGATAGAAGCTAGGAACAACTTATCTCATCTACGGATAAAAGCTGGGGACATCATATCTACGGATAAAAGCTGAAGGAAGTTGATCATCAGAAATAGCTAAGGATGTCATGTTTTATCTATGGATGCGGTTAAGGAGGTCATGGTCTATCTATGGATGCAGTCAAGAATGTCATGTCTCATCTATGGATACAGTTATGGAATATTACTTTTATGGATATTCTGAGATTACCTTTCTACGGATAATTGACGTAAAATGGCAGTCTACGGATATGGAATTAATACGCCTACTGATGTTCATCTCATTCAACAGGGAAAACAAATTTATGTAACGGAATCTTTTGCAGGTTTCTTTATTTAGCAGGTTGAATGAAGGACAGTCTCAGAGATCATCATTACACACCCGTGACTAAAAGATACTGGATAACGATGCAAAAGATGTATGGAATAGGGAGTCAAAATTGTAAATATTTGAAGGCTCAAATTCCTACAAATGAAATGTGAAGTCATCTATTGTCTCTTATGTCTCGATGGATAAATAAGAGTTAGGGCAGCTACCTAGAAGTTTAACTTCTAACTGGACACAAAGGAAAAGCTTGACAAGCATGAAGACCTATTTGAATACTACAAGTTCACTTATCTCAGCTGATAGTGACTTGATAGTCGGGTTACCAAGGAGAGGTCTCTTTCATGCAGATGTCACATGGGCTTGGAGGCTAGGTCAATTGCATGGACTTAGTAATTTTTGAAGAGAGCACCGCACTCAATCAGAAAGCACCATTTGGGATTATACAAGTTTATCTTTGATGCCAGCTAAGGCATTTCCCGAATAGGATAGTTTCTGAGACGAGCATGTGAACAAGAAAAACCAAAATGTAATATTTTGTTATGTTGTAGGTGTTGTTTGTAACACACAGTCGATGTATATAAGACTGTGTGGAGTAGCATAGAAATGTGTGCGGAGAGAGCACAAAGCCGAATGTAAAAACACTTAGGCTCTCTTCCATCATCTGTGTAAGCAGCTGGAGTTTGTTGAAAAACAAAACCAGAGAATTCTTCAATATACATCTCAGGTGGGCTTTCTCCGAGAAACCCACCTGAAAAGTTTAAAAAGTTTGCATGTCTCCTGCATGTCTTTTTAACTCGAAGAATTCATTTATGTTCAAGGCTTGTTTCAATTCTTAGTTAATTTACCAACTCATATATTCATACTGTAAAAGGTTTGAAATTTTTTTGTAAAATTAACTAGATTGTATTCAACCCCCCCCCCCCCCCCCTCTACAATCTAGGTTGCATTATTCTGGGAATAACAATTGGTATCAGAGCAGGCTTCTAACACACAAGAAGTTTAAGGATCAAAAGCAACTGCAACCATGGAAAGAGGTGACAATGAAGAAGCTGGGAATGAGTTGTCGAACAAAGACTCAATGTTAGAGTTTGAAAACTCTTCACCCAGAAAATGGAAGCATATCTCTGGATCTACTCCTGAACCCAAAGATCTAAATCTTAGCAGCCTGTTAAGTATTCTTGAGTGCTCAAATCTTGAGGCTATTCAGGATGCAAAGATTATCAGTAAAGAAGGAGAGACAGAAACAAGAGATGTGGTCATCTCCAACCAAGATTTGAAAGAAGATGAGAGAACAGAAGCAGCAAGCTCAACATTCAAACTGAAGATCTGTGAATGTATCAAGACCACAACAGACAAGGGCAAGGAAGGAACGACACTGGAAGATGAAGTCCTTTTTGAGCGAAGGGTTTCAACTGAAGATGGTTGTTCAACATCAACAGAGGGGTCTATCAACCTTGCACCCACAACCTATGACAATCAAGAAGCAAGTTCAACCAGAAATCAGGTATTTTCTGTGAAGCCAACTAAGCATGTTAAAGAATTATGTTGCACCACTGCAATGAGTTTATTTGATGAATTACATGATGTGGGTATTTCCTTTAACAATCTCATTGAAGAAAATGTCAGACTCAAAGCAACTAATGTTATGCTTATTGAGATAAATGCTATGTTGGAAAGTCAAGTCTATGAGTTTTAGGAAACACTTGTTGAAAGCTTGAATGCCAAAAATGAACTTGAGGCTGTCTTAAAAAGAGAAGTGGTTTTGAAAGAGCAGATGAGTAAGGAACAAGAGGTTATTGCAAGATGGAATAATTCCAGTTACATTGTGTCCAACATTATCAAATCTCAAGGAATGGACACATTTTGTAAAGAGACCTGGAAGTGCAATAACAAGAAGATAGAGGATGTGGAGACTGCTCCAAAAATGGTAAAACCATTTAGGAGTAATCAGACTCTAGCGAAACTGAGAAATATGGTTGGACCAAGCTTCAAGAATCGGGTTCAATCACTAAGAAGCAAAACCATCAAGGAAGAAGAGTCAGATGCAGATGAAGAGGAAAGCTTGAATGAAACAACAATGATTGACTGTAGTAGCAGGTACCCATCAGAAGAAAGTGCTTCCAGAAGGCCCTGCATTCAATGTGGTAGAGTTAATCATTTGTATACTTCTTGCAGATTTGTTCATAAAAGATCTACTCAACTGCCTATGACTGATATGCATGTCATGCATCACATTTTTTCTCACAATGCTCGAGATTTAACAAGATATGCGAACATGCCATTTGTTCCCCATCCATATTGGTATGAATTCAATAGGCCTCGAATGTCATGGAACATGCCTGACTTGAATGATTTGTATGCTCAAACATTTCCTTGCCGAGCAGCAAATTTTGATATTTTTGAGCAACATGTGAATGCTAATTTCTCAATGTCGGAACCAAGAGATGAGAAGGGGTCGAATCTTTTGAAGCTCAAAGCTCAGAAAGAGAAGATGACAGTCATAAAAGCTAAAAAGCCAAAGCTCAAGGAAACTTGGGTACCTAAGCCAGCTTGATTTGGTTTTGAAAGTGTGCAGTAGGTAGATACAGAGCTTTAGCTTCCTACTAGAGCTTCTGTCATGCTCACTAATTGCTCAGAGGAACGTAGCCCCTCTACTGATAAATAGATATGATATTTATAGTCATGATTAAGTAATGAAGCATGACTTTGGCAAACAATATCATCAGTTAGGGTTGAAGCACTAGTTGATGGATATAAACATAACTTGCTATGTATCTATCAAGCATGTGACAAAGGAAAATTTGTATTTGTAGCCTGCATTGTCCATCAATGGAAAGACAATGAAGTGGTAAACACTGGACACTTAATAGAAAAGTGTATGGAGCTGATTTGTCTACTGCCTTGGAGGATTGCATGTTTTTGATCTCTTTGTGACAAGGTAAAATCAGGATAATTGTAGTCAGTGAATAAGAAGCTGTCTGAGTCGTGATTAGAGGAACCCTAAGTCTTGCCAAGGATGGGTTTAAAGGATGCATGCCATTAAGGGAAGCAATAGAAGACCTCTATCAAGAACAAGATAAATCATATATTTGATAAACTCCTTCAGCCACTGCACATGAAATCTCCTCAAAGGATTTAGCTCAAGAATTCGTTGGGAAGAGATTTTATGAAACAAATGACAAAATCTGCAGAGACTTTGCTTGGAAAATCAGGATAACTATTTGAGATCTGGAAAGTTATGGCTGGTGCTACTTATTGCAGCCAGAATGTTTTCGTGATCATTCAAGCACCTGAAGGAGGGATCATCAAATTGTGTGTATAAGTGTAGCCAACAGTTTTCTCTTTTCACTTTCCTTAAGCCAATGAAGTAATAGAAGCTTAGCTAAAAGAGATAAGGGAATCTGTGTGGGAAATTGCTTGAAGAACATCAAGTCCATGATCGAATACTTAATTTTTCACAATTATTAAGTTTAACTGACATCTGGTTAGATATTCTCAAGTAGTTCATGAGTGGAAGAAAAGATATTTGCTAAGAGGAAGTAGATGTGAAGCTGAGAGTGGCGGTTTCTTCTACGTGCATTTCTGACTGTCTGTCATAAGAGATGACATTCTTGTGTAGAGGAAAGTAAGTAGCCATCCACGGTATTTTATGTTCTTTTCTGAAGGGTTGTCTGTATGGTACATCTACTCAGGGGGAGCATTTCTCAGAAAGTGTTAATCTACTTTTGCAACTTCAAGAAGACATCCTGTCAAAGATCAGATCTTTTATCTACTCTGAAACCCAGGATGGGTATGTAACTCAAGAAGAGTGCATGTAGCTGGAAAAGCTCACAAGGCTTTAAGTCAATGAATCAACACTGTTATGGAGTCTAAACAGGTTGTTTATAATGATGCCAGATAAATCAAGCTTATTGATGAGAGATTTTCTGGAATTCTCAGATTTAGGTTTGAAATGGAAGGTGGTTTTTGGTATGAAGAAGATGATGATTATGTGGATGGATCAGTATCTCCATGAGTGTTCACCTAGACTATGAATGATTCAAGTCCAAACGAGTCATCCATAGAAAGGATAAGTGAAGCATTTGTAGGTAGATCACAACTCTGAATTATCACCCCAATGAACTTAGGGGGAGTTTTTCTGAGTTAAAGATCAACCTCACATAATCATACTGATGGGAATATTTTTACATCTTCAAGACCTGCACCAACCATAAGAAGCTTATTCCGAAAATCCAGAAGAAAGTCCTATTGAAGACAGTTATTGGGTTGAAGGAATAAGGTGTTCACTTGGATCAAGGCAAGATCTTCCAGCTTCCACAAATCTGCATGTCTACTTCCTGGACATCCAATCTTTCTCCTTGAAGTTAAAGTCATGGTTAAAGAAATGAGTGGAACATCTGCCTTTCAAATCTCTAAATCTACTGTGCTGAGATCAGGTTCTTCAAAGTTTCTCTCAAAAGGGATTCTATGTTGGACAGTACAGTGGAAATACCTTCTGATCCAAGTGTGACTCGGTGAAGAAGACATCAGTACCAAGCTGCTTAATTATCAACCATCCTCTTCAGAATGGTAAGTAAGTGAGGTACGAACAAAACTCAATATTTTTCTTGATGTCTTATGTGTAGCCAGTGTTTAAATGACCTTCTTGAAAACTAAGTTTTCCAGAAGGAGTGAAAATTTTGTCTAAGTCAAAATTTACTTTATCAATGGATATCCTTATCCGTAGATAGTCATTCATAACACTAGATTTGTTTCTTTGCTTTGTCTATGGATACTGACTATCCGTAGATAATTTTCTACACCTATGGATACTACTTTTTCTCTTCTACGGATAGTGCAAAAAGACAGTGTTTATATATGTAGAAATTTGTAAATCTAAATCTCAGCCTTTGCAAGTCTTATCCTTAGCTGAGATACGTGTAGTTTACGTAATATCTAGAATCACTGATCAATAACTTTGTTGTTGTGCTGAAAAGCTCATGCAAAGAAGTTCTGAGGAGATAAGTGAGTATTCTTCTAAGAATTCTCATACCAATTATTGACATTACTAAATTGAATACCTTGGTAGGACATTTGGGTTTTGAAAAGATAATTGGTGATCCTCCTCATGGCCAAGTAACAGAATGCTAGAAATTATGTTAACCACATGTTTATGTACTAGTACCTTAGCTTTTCTTGGAACCCTTGTGGTATCTCAAAAGATTATCACTCATTCAGTAATTGATAATCCAAGAGATACTTGCTATGCTCTAATTGGTTGTCTAGATGTTGATACTTGCAGGATAAGCTCCTAATCAAGAAGACATAGCGCAATTAATGCTAACCCCAAGGAAATAAGTTCAGGTCATGGCTCAGAAGAAATGCTTAGCTTAAAGTCAAATTAAAAGAATGCAGCTGAAGCATTTAAGCATTTCTTAAAAGAGTCAAGTACATAAACCTCATGCATCATGTTATTGGAAGAAGTGATGTGCATGCTATAGTGGAACTACACTGTGTTCCAAGGGAACAACATTTAACCAGATATCTTTCCAAAGCTTTCAATGCAGCAACTCACTTGAGTTGATAAATGAGTTTGGCAGGTAATGATTTCTTAGTCTCTTACATATCTGTGTTAAATGCATGCAGCCAGTGATTTCAATCTCTGGAATTATTTGTTTATTTTATGTGTTTATTTGTTTGTTTAGTTTTAGTTATCATGACAAGTCAATACAGTTGAGTGATGTTATGTACTAAGTGAAGTCGTCTAGAAATGATCTTCTGAGTAATATTCAATGAGATAGCAAGCTACTTTTCTCACTGATATTAAATAGTTGATCATCTCTAGACATTAACACGCCAAGTGCATTGCTGTTCTTTGAATTTTCCATGGATAAATATTCAGGGATATCATTTGTCAAATGTCATACATTTAATGAATGATGTCAGATGAATAAGTATCTCAAAAATTCAAATAATCTGCATGTTACATTATTCAAAAGTATTGATATTCTTAATTCTTTTTGTCTAGAGATTTTAGTTTAATATTATTTAGCTGAACATATTTATATGACCGACTATTTAGTTTTATTCTCATCTTTATTCATAATATATGTGTCGTGATAATTTTCTTTTTGAAATCTGAGCTGAGACACATTTTTCACTCTAGGAACTCGAGTAGTCTCTTCGTTTACACTAAGAGTGATTTAATGCATGTCTCTTCAGCTTTTCAAACCCTCATTTAAACCTAGTTAAACACAAGGGTTATCTTGTAGCTCCATGCCTATTTAAAGGCAAAGGTTGAGCTCTCATTTCTTCATCTTAATCTCTAAACACTTCTCCAAAAATGGCTTCAACAATTCTTGATATAATTCCTGAGGAGTTCAACCGCTTGTCCACCGTGGACAAAATCTTCTTGTTGCAAGAGAAGATTGACCTCCTCATCAGGGAGGAGGATGACGAGATTCGAAGTGTGAGAGCTGCTCTCAATGCACTCATGGCTCGCAACCGTTGGGGAGGTCCTGATGGAGGTCCTGAAGGAGCCTCCGGGGAGGCAGCAGCAGCATAACTGTTGACTTTTTGTCTCTCCAGGGAGAGGGTGTGGGACAGATGGGGGGGAGGGGCTGGGATGTTTTCCAGTCCTTTTTGTTTTCAAGTTTTTGATATGTTTTTTATATATGTAATTTTAATTTTTTTTAATGAATTATGGGGTTTCCCCCATTTTTATTAGATTGATGTGTGTGATGTGCATGTTTAATTTCTTTCGTCTTTGCATTTGAATCCATTTAACCTGTTTAACCTGTTCAAAATTGGCTTGCATGTTAACTGGACTCATTTCCTTAAATAAAGAGACAAACATCTCATATACACCAACAACAAAAATTAATTACATTTTTTTCTTTTCGATGAATTAATCAAAGGTTGTTTATAAAATCTATCTGTTTAAGGATAACTTTGATTAATTTATCAAGAAGCCCTAATTGTTCAACTAACAGAATAGTGAGCTCTTTGAGCAACACAAAAACTATTTCATTTTTTCATGAACTCACTGAAGAAAACTTGAAGGAATTTGAAAGAAATTGACAATCTATCAAGTTTAGATTTTTGCAGCTTCTGATGGTCTCTATGAGGATATTGTAACAATTAACGGGAAGCTGTAAATCTTGAACTTTAGGAGAATAAACCTTCAAAGGAGAAGACTCTTAACATTTCATCATTGATAAAGGAAAGGTAATCATCTTATCTTTATCAAACTCTCACTTGCTAAAATCTAATTTTTTTTTTCTTTGCCTTTTCAAAAACTGAAATGAGAACTGTTTGGAATGACCCCCAAGTTCTCTACCCTATCAGTTACACCCTAATTGTGATAACCAATTCCTAACCCCCTCTACAGTTTCTCAACAAACTGTAGTTGCAAAAACTAGCAAATTTTAACCAGCGGGGAGTGATGAAGGAGTTAAGTGAGGGTGAGGGCAGTGGTGAATATCAAGAAACCACTAGAAGAAAAAGTGAGGGTGAGATTACCAGCCAAACTACCTTATGTCTTCTCAAAAAGGCATAATGGTCAAAAAGGATTAGCTCTTTTCTGGTTGTAGTCTCCCAAAAGACTATGATCATTGAAAAATTCTCTGATCCAGGAGCACTAATGAGGGATTGGGACACTGTGTGCATAATGTGGATTATTATCCTTTCTGTTTCTGAAGTAGAAAGAAAATATATGCACGGGCACAAGGGGATCACACACTATTCTTAAATTCAGTTTGATGCATCTTCTTCAAATGTGAAGATGTAGTCCCCAGTCCATTTCATCTCATTAAGTGATAATTGCAGTATTCAACTCATCTGTACTTGATTCTCCATTTTCTGAACTCTCGGAGAAGCTCCATTCACCTAGTGATCATTCTCTTTCAGAGAATTCGTTGGATCACTAGTCTATTTTTGATGATCTTGATGTAAGCACTGTGCACTTAAATGTCACAATCAATCTTCACAGAACTTACATCAATTTCTACTTCACAAGCCCATTAATCAAAATCCTCTACGGATATCCTTGATCCGTAGAAAGGTGTCTTTCAATCTACGGATAAGCTTAACCAGCGATTATCCATAGACCAACAATGTTGAGTTCCATGATTCTTTCTTGAAAAACTATTCGGCTCATTCTGACTGAGTATCAAGGAATTCAATATATTTGAGACATCTATAGGTTTGTGGGAAGGGAGTTAATGGAGTGGCTGGCTTGAGACCAGGCAAAAGGAGAGGGAGAGAATGAGAGGCATGCTATTTCTTCCAGCATGGCAAAAGGAGAGATTTTTCTTTTGAGTACCCCTTTAGTAAGGGAAGGTGAGTTGTGTGAAGTGAGCCGGGATGAGATCCTGATGCAAGAATAGAGAGATTCCTGAGAGAAATCTTTTGATCCTTGAAGTGTTGGATTCCTGTACCCAGATATCTTGTTCAGTAACTAAGATTATGCATCTTCTATCCTAATTTCTGATAACAAAAAGGGGGAGAAGTTAAAGAGAAGATAGGTTGTTCTCAGGGGGAGTTAGAAGGAGATCTCAGACTTCAGGATTTCTCCTCTCTCGATTACAATCAATTGAAACCCCTTAGAAGAAGGTATAGACTAAGTTACAGGAAAGTATATGGAATCTGACAGCTTTAAGTTGTTATTTTTGTTTTTGCAGCATCATCAAATTCTGTCCAGTATTAATCTCTATCTGAGGATCACTGAGAACATTGAAGGGTTTTGTTATCATCAACTTAAGGATTTATGCCAGTTCTAACAGTCATAAATAGGGGGAGATTGTTAGGGTTGACCGATTTGGAATGATGATAACAAAATGCTCAAGACAAGAATTTGATCTTGACACCGAAACTGATTTTCAGAAAGCTAGTTCACAGAAGCTGATAAATCAGGAAGCTAACTAGAAGGCATTTTATCTATCCAAGGTCTAAAAGCCACATCAAATGATTGGAGGATATTCTGTCATCAAGTTAGGAAGCAATTCAAAAGCAAGCCAACGGACGTCTAATCAAGCACCAAGTGTTTCAGTGGTAAGTCTGCCTAATCAACTCAGTAATGGTGAATCAATAAAGATGACAAGGTGTTTTATCTAAAGATGAAGCTAAGAGTATCCTTTCTATGGATCATGCTATGGAATCTTATTTCATCTACGGATACAAGCTGAAAACATCATATGCCATCAACGGATAGAAGCCGAGGACATCTTATCTCGTCAACGGATAGAAGCTAGGAACAACTTATCTCATCTACGGATAAAAGATGGGGACATCATATCTACGGATAAAAGCTAAACGAAGTTGATCATCAGAAACAGCTAAGGATGTCATGTTTTATCTATCGATGCGGTTAAGGAGGTCATGGTCTATCTATGGATGTAGTCAAGAATGTCATGTCTCATCTATGGATACAGTTATGGAATATTACTTCTATGGATATTCTGAGATTACCTTTCTACGGATAATTGACGTAAAATGGCAGTCTACGGATATGAAATTAATACGCCTACTGATGTTCATCTCATTCAACAGGGAAAACAAATCTATGTAACATAATCTTTTGCAGGTTTCTTTATTTAGCAGGTTGAATGAAGGACAGTCTCAGAGATCATCATTACACACCCGTGACTAAAAGATACTGGATAACGATGCAAAAGATGTATGGAATAGGGAGTCAAAATTGTAAATATTCGAAGGAAAAAATTCCTACAAATGAAATGTGAAGTCATCTATTGTCTCTTATGTCTCGATGGATAAATAAGAGTTAAGGCATCTACCTAGAAGTTTAACTTCTAACTGGACACAAAGGAAAAGCTTGACAAGCATGAAGACCTATTTGAATACTACAAGTTCACTTATCTCAGCTGATAGTGACTTGACAGTCGGGTTACCAAGGAGAGGTCACTTTCATGCAGATGTCACATGGGCTTGGAAGCTAGGTCAATTGCATGGACTTAGTAATTTTTGAAGAGAGCAGCACACTCAATCAGAAAGCACAATTTGGGATTATACAAGTGTATCTTTGATGCCAGCTAAGGCATTTCCCGAATAGGATAGTTTCTGAGACGAACATGTGAACAAGCAGAACCAAAATGTAATATTTTATTATGTTTTAGGTTTTGTTTGTAACACACAGTAGATGTATATAAGACTGTTGGTGAGATCACAAGGCAGTATGAACAGGAAGACGTGATAACTCAACACCAGAACAGGACAGGTAAATAATACTACGCCTACACAAAAATCAGGAAGAAATGAATACAAGGCAAATACAAAGAATCAAGCATTAGATAGATCTTTGAAGTCTACTACAGGTCACTGAAAGAAGTTCATTACATGTTCATGCCTCAGTGAAGAATAAGGTTTGAAGACTTTCAAGGTTTCAGAAGGTGTGTAGATTCAGTATAAGTGCCACAAGAAGATTTCAGTGTATTAGCATTGATTGTGTTATAGACAGTGTTTGTAGCATAGGGATCTGGTTTAATTGAATACAGGGTAAAGACAAAGGTTAAAGAAGATAGCTACAGTCTTGAAGTTATACTCACTGAAAGAAGTTCATTTATATGTTCGAGCGTCAGTGAAGAACAAAGAATGAAGTATTCAAGATTGTAGTACCAATGAAGACGTTGTCTAAGTACCAGGAAGGATTCCAGTGAAAGTGCGTTGTTTATTGACAATCTATGTTCGGAGCAATTTGGAATGTTGCCG
The DNA here is from genome assembly GCA_030848705.1 of Heracleum sosnowskyi. Taxonomy (NCBI): domain Eukaryota; kingdom Viridiplantae; phylum Streptophyta; class Magnoliopsida; order Apiales; family Apiaceae; genus Heracleum; species Heracleum sosnowskyi. Next base: position 73,711,493 of record CM061238.1, read on the forward strand.
ACTTATCAATTGGAATGCAATGAAGATGTGAAGATTCAATTCAGTGTTAGTCGTCTGTGAACCAGACCAGTTGCACCAGGAGTCAACACATATGAAGAAGATCAACACATTTATTCTACAGAAAGAATTGATGAAGTCCGACATGATAATTCCAGAAAATATCAAGCAGATTAACAAGAATTATCAGTGTGGAAGAAAACCATGATAAGCTAAATTGTCGAAAGGAAAATCGTACAGTCAAAAGGTGTTAAGTGTACAAAAGTTGAAACCTCAATAAAGAAATTGAGAGAAAGGAAACTTGAAGGTTCAAGTGTTGACCAACCAAACCTTGGGTACTAAACTGGACATTGACAAGTTTGCCAAAAACCACTTCGATGGTTTTTGGTTGGTTCGATGGTTTTTCAAAAAGCTTCGATAGTTTTTGTTCGATAGTTTTTTGTGGGTTCACACTGGAGCCAGTTCAGCTTTGTTGGGGCCAAGATTTTTGACTACTTCGATACTTTTAATGCTCTAATAAGTTTATGAAATTTATTTTATAAACTTAAATAAATTTATTTTAAACTTATTAATTAAGTTTATTATAAATTTAAATAAAGTTTATTTTATAAATTTATTAAAACTAAAAAGGAGTATTCGATAGTTTCTTTATAAGAAACCATCAAAGTGGTTTGAAAAAGGAAACAAAGGATGGTTCGATAGTTTTCTTTTAGAAAACTATCAAGATGATTTTCTTTGATGGTTTTTCTTTCTACAGCATGAAGAATTGAGTGGACACAACTCAAAAAGTAGTGTTCGATAGTTTTCTTTTGAAAACTATAAAAGTCTACACATCTGAAGCAGAAGAAATATTGAAGAGTACTTCTTCTGTTCTTCATCTTCTTCGACGAAGTGAAGAAATACAGAGAGAGACAGAGAAGGAGACAATTATTTTATACCTGAACTTCTCACCGGGGAAACGTTATAATGCCCAAACTTTGTTCAATCTTAAGGGCCATTATAAAGTTTCTCCGGTAATTAAATCCTTTAGACAAACAAATAGATACAAACATTGTTTAGGATTTAATTTGTTCAATCTTTGTAGAAGCAAGAACAATTGTTCTTGGAAGCCGGTAAATTTATTTACTGGGTGTAGCACCCCTTCAAGATTTATAGTCGAATATAACTCTTGGAAAATCTCGTGTTGTTATTGTCTTGTCCGAATTACTATTCACCCTCAAGAACACGAACCCACTACAAGAACACTCGTTTAATTATCCGCAAAAGATTCGAAAGAATTTTTTTTAGAATTAGTGAGTATCGTATTCAACCCCCCCCCCCCCTTCTACGATACTTCGGGACCTAATAATTGGTATCAGAGCTTGTTGATCGATATACAGATCAGATCCGGTGTTTTTGACCAAACAGTCAAGTTCTCAGAATTTTCGGATTTTTTAATTTTCAAAATTTTCATTTCTTGAAATTTTTGAATTTTAAATAATTTGAATTTTGATTCTTGAAATATTTTATTTTTCAAAAAGTTCAAAATTCTTGGAATTTAAAATATTTCATATCCTAAGCCAAAGGTTCTCAAAAGATTGTTAGATTCAAGATTCCTCCGAGCGGTAAAGATGATTTTAATCTTTTGAAGAAAAAGTTTAAAGAAGCTGATTTCAGAACCTACTGAAGAAAATTGTGGAATTTCCTCAAAGGCTTACTCCATAGGATCCCACTAGATTTTCAGATGCAGGAAAGGAAGAAGTTTCTACGGATACAATTTTTCAAGAGATTTTTAATCAACTCTATTGATTCAGAGATACACAATCACAAAGTGAATTGTACCAATGCTACATTTATCTGCGAATCAAAAGAGAATATAAGGAAAGGAATTGAGGAGGTTAGAGACAATGGAATGGATATTCAAATATCTCAGTAACATACATTAATGCTGGAACCTCAGAACAGAATAGAAGAATTACTAGTAGCTGAATCTTAGGAAGCTCAGGTAGATGGAAGTGACTTGTACACTTTAGAAAACCTTGAGAGACTGGACTACAGATCAGTGTTTCACATGTCAAGGAAGTTTAGTCACATCAGATTCAGAAGGAGTACAAAAGCTACATCCAAGGAACATGCCTTTTTATTCCGAAGCAAAGACTCTTCAGGATTCAGTTCAAGAGGTAGTTACAAGACTGAGATGGTGACAAAAACAAGATTGATAGTTTCAACTATGATAAGAACTATGTTTCAAGAAACTATCAGGGTTTGCTACACAGTACAAGGAGCCTGACAAACAAAGAAGAATAGGGACTCAGTTAATGAGCTGAAACAAAAGTGGAATGCTTTGTTGAGGAAGCATCGGGACGAAACTTATGTTGCTTAAGGAAAGAGTTGGGATGGATCAGATGACGAGAAGATCATGGATGTCTTGCTTTCATAGCAATCTCTAAAGATGATTCACCTCACATATCTCAGGTATCATTTCCTTGAACTTTCTTAAGAAACAACTCTTACTTTTAGGGGTTAAGTTTCTGGCATATAAGACCTTCGTTAAGCTAAGTTTCAGTATCCCTAGTAGAACAAGATTTGCTCATTTATTCTGAATTGTTTGTTAAGGAATAAATAGTTTAAAAGATGGAAGAATTACCTTTAGTGTTAGTAGAATTTGTAGAACACCAAGCTATATCTAAAACTGACTTAGGTAATAGAGAAAGTTAGATGACATACAACAACAGAATGGATTAGATGGAATTAGTGATCTAATTGTTAATTCTTTTATTCCATGTGTATTTAGAAAATTATTGAATACCTGTAAATCTACTTGCTACCTGTTACACTTGTGTATATTGGTTAAAGTAGAAAGTACTGAATTTTCTAAAATGCCTAATTTGCACATTTCTTATCTACAATGTCATATTGCTGAATGTATGCCATGTATTCTTATTAACATGCCTGCTTATCTGAATGTCATGAATGCATCTCTTAGTACTTGCATTAATCATAGAAAAAACATGTTTAAGAATCACATTAGGGCAAAGACTGCTGGTCAGTCAGAGATAAGAATAAGCATGTAAAGGTTGAAGCTGTTGTTACCTCTGTTAAAAGCAAAATCTCTAATCCATCTGGACCCAAGCAAAGAAGTTGGGTACCAAGAACTTTTAATCCATTTGTGAGTGCAGGGCAAATCAGGTTAATCGATTTATATGGTTTCTTGGTCATTACTACTGAAGACATATGATCGAAGAAAGAACTTGCTATCAAATGTGATTGAGAAAGATGTTCCGTCAATAATCTTTGGAGATGACAGCAAAGGTTTTCATCACGGGACATGGCTACGTTGGAAAAGGAATATCATCATGTTTACAATAATTGGTATCATTGATAACAACTAATAATTGGAGTCAAGGATAACAATTAGAAGCATCTCTCTTGTTGAAGGATTGAAGCACAATCTTCTAAGTATCAATCAGTTCTGTGATAAAGGCTACAATGTAGATTTCAGAAAGGACAAGTGCTTGATCACCAACAGGAAGGATGAGAAGCTTACTCTACTGGGAGTGAGAAAAGGAAATTTGTTTATAGCTGACTTAAGTTCTTCCAGTGAAGGAGAAGTTACATGTTTCTATGGAAAGGCATCTTCAGAACAAAGTTGGCTATGGCACAAGAAGCTCTCACATTTGAACTTCAAAACTATGAACTCTTTGGTAAAGAGAGAGTTAGTGAGAGGGTTGCCCCTGATGGAATTCAATCAGGAGGGACCATGTGAAGCATGTGAAAAAGGGAAGTCAAAGAAAGCATCACATAGAAGCAAAGAAATGACAAGCATTGATGAACCATTACAACTGATTAATATGGATTTATTTGGTGCAGTAAATGTTATGTCACTTTCAAGAAAAAGATATGCATTGGTGATGGTGGATGGCTACTCCAAGTACACGTGGGTGTTGTTCGTACATTCAAAAGATGAAGCAACACAACTAATCATTGATCACATCAAAAAGATAGAAGTGGAAGCTAAGCTACCTGTACGGACAATCAGATCAAACAATGGAACTGAATTCAAGAATGCAGTTCTAAATGATTTCTGTTCAGAGAAAGGAATATCAAGACAGTTTTCAGCACCAAGAACTCCACAACAGAATGGAGTAGTGGAAAGGAAGAACAGGACCTTGGTTGAAGCAGCAAGGACCATGTTGAATGAATCAAAACTTCCCACTTACTTTTGGGCTGAAGCAGTGAATACAGTTTGCTACACTCAGAATCGAACCCTGATTAACAAAGATCATAATAAGACTCTGTATGAGTTAATGGCCAACAAGAAACCAACACTGAAGATTTTTCATGTGTTTGGTGCAAAGTGCTTTGTACTAAAAGATGGAGGACATCTAGGCAAGTTTGATGCCAAAGCAGATGAAGGCATTTTTCTGGGCTATTCTCTGGAATCTAAAGCTTACAGGGTATATGTGATTGAAGACAAGAAGGTGTTGGAAAGCTTAAATGTAACATTCGACGACACCAAAATATCAGGCCTGCAAACTAGAGAGAACTCTGAATCCTTGGTATTTGAAAATCTATCAGGAGATCTCTCTGACATAGAGGAAGAACCTGAAGTTGTTCCCGGTGATAATAATAATCATGATGATAATGATTCTGGACCAAGTGGTGACAGTGATGGAGATCCTCAAACTTCTACAGGATCCACTAGTCAATTAACAGAATCAACAGATCACACCGTCAACAACTCAGGGGGAGCAGGAGAAGGATCAATTAGTCAGATCAACACCACAATAAAAATCAAGAGGACACTTCAAGAACAGATCTGTCAAGACAAAGGGTTTAGATTCAAGATCATTCCTGATGTCTAGTTCTTAGTGATCCTAGTGGTGGAGTAAAGACTGGAGCTATAGAGTATGAATGATTATTTCCTTGGTTTTCTTTCTTTCTGAAGAAACTAGGAAAGTTAAAGAAGCTCTGATAGATCCAGATTGGGTGATTGCATAGCAAGATGAACTCAATCAATTCTAAAGGCAGATTGTATGGAAGCTGGTATCTAGACCAAATAACAGAGTTGTAATTGGTACAAGGATAACCAGAAGTTTACTGGATGACAATGGCATTGTTATGAGGGACAAGGCCAAATTGGAGGCTAGGTTACTATCAGGAAGCAGTATCGAACAAGAAGCACCAGTGATGAGACTTGAGGATATCAGGATATATCTGGCACCTGCTGCATATTCAAACTTTAATATCTATATGGTGAATATGATCAAGTGCACTCCTGATTGGTGAGATAGTAGAAGAAGTCAATGTACAGCTTCTCTTCAAGATCACAACAGGTTGGTATGAACTAGTATCAATACTCAAGAAATCGTCAAAGACATGGTATGACACTCTAACTGAACTTTTGCAGAATGTGAATTTATTAGAGTCATCATATATATATATATAACTTTCTATATCTTAAGGCACAAACATAATGTCATATATGTGCAGTGATATCATGATTATATTATATGTTGGTCTACTAACGAAACTTGTGCAAGAAATTTGCCAAGTCATTGCAGAGTAAGTACAAGATGAGTATGTTGGGAAAGTTGCAATTCTTTTTGGAATTACTTTGAGCAAGCCAAAAGAATAATTCTTTTAGGAGCACAAGTAAGCCAAAAGAGTGACGGCAATAAAAGTAAGTCAAGAATCTTTTGAATGTGCACAATTGGGAAGATTCTAGACATGCCAAGACTCCCTGCCAACAGTAGCCACTAAAGCTTGATCAGGACAAATCAGGTAAAAGACAGAAATGACAAGCTAGAGAGGTATGATCATCTCATTAACTTATTAGCTGTAAATTGACCACACATATTTTATTCTCATGTTGCCAATGTGCAAGGTTCCAAGTGGATTTCAGAAAATCTAGTCTTATAGCTATTAACATGATTTTTAGATTTCTTAAGGGAATACCAAATCTCGGTATATGGTACCCTAAAGATACTTGTTAACATGTTTAGCTATATAGATATAAAGTACGCAGGTTGTAAGAAAGACAGGAGAAGCATCTCTGGAAGCTGTCAACCCAAATGACAGGAGAAGCATCTCTAGAAGCTGTCAACTTCGTGGAGGAAGATTGATTTCTTGAAATAACTTCATCTCCAACAACTCTGTGGAACACTCCACGACAATGCACCTTGACACCAGGTTTCATTTCTTTCGAGAGCATGTCTTCAATTCATAGAGTAACTTGCAGACACGTTTATTGAATCACTTGTTATATTAAATTTTCAAGACTGGTTTATAAACTTGGGATATTAGTTATTGCACATTATTTGAAAATCCCATCTGCAAGAAACTCTTAAAATAAATTCATAAGTATTAAGTTGTCCATAGTTTAAGGACTTGTGAATTTATTTAACATCCAGTCCTCGCGTTAATAATTAAGTACTAATATCTAACTCATAGATATTTAGTATTTATTTATTTACTTATTTTATTTAATTTGAATTATGGAAATTGAAGCAGTTCAATATTTTATTTGCTCCATAATTTAAAATACATAAAATAAATATGCAGCATAATTTATTGGATTTTAATTGGCTTATATCAGTTAATGATATTTAGTCAATTTTATTCAAAGAAAATTGTGATATTTTTGTTAACTGTGAATTTAAATGAATATCTGATTTGAAAAAGTTCACAGAAAATAGAAAACAAAAGGTTGGTTTTAAAACTGGTAACAGCTTTAAAATTAATCAGCAGCAAAATCTATCGAAAAAGGAATTTCGATAGTTTTCTGAGTAGTTGATAAAAAGTATCGAAAGCAATTTTCGATGGTTTTTGTTAAATAAAAGAAAACTTATCGAAGAAAAGTCTCGATAGCTTTTGAAATTGGAGATGAAATCTATCGAAAGAATTCAATTCTTTAATATTCGAATTTCTCGATAGTTTTCAGAAAAGTACAACTTCTCAATAGTTCATTTTGAAAACTATCAAACGTGAGATGTCACAAATGGACATAGATCCAGAGCCCTCAGTGGCCATTCCCGACCAGGAGGTTGAAAACCAACAGCCTCTAACCACGGTCATAGAGCCTTTGAAAGAAACAAATGAAACAACAACAGAAACTCCTACCCTACTATACCACCCACTCAAATAACTGAGAGTGTAGAGGGAGTCAGTGCCAAAGCAGCACCAAATAAGGAGATACATCTTTCAACAACAGCTCTGCCTTCTGCTAAAAGAAGAAAACTAGAAACCAAGGCAATTGTTGAACCTTCATTACTTTCTTTCACCGAGCCTCTAACAGATTTTTCTGAAGCTGATTGGGCAGCGATAACCAAAGCTATATCTGAACCCCTATCCCAAACAGATAAAGGAAAATTGACGGAAGCAACTAGTTCTCCGACCATATTACGGTCAGGACCACCGGTTGAAGGTTCTTTACTGAACCAAGAGTCTTCACAGACGTTGAGAGAAGGTTCTGACCCAAATGCACAATCTAAAGGGTCATTACCTAACTCCCCAGATGGAACATATCTGGATCCTGCGGGTACCGGGTCTGACATAGGTGCAGATCGGCAACTCGGTAACAATGAATCAATTTCATTTGAGGAGTTACCTGAGGATATGTCTGCAAAGACTTCAGAGGGAGTTTCAGGGCCTCTGCTATCAATAGAGCCTGATTCCAACCCCCCAGAGATTCAAACTCTGGATCCTGTTGAGGACTGATCATTGCAAGATGATCAGCAACTTGGTTTAACCAAGGACGGGGATTTGCGAAATCCCATTGCACCACCAGTGACCTCCTTAAGGATGGCTATGGTGATTTTCCTTGCAGGTACATTTGGATGCTGAAGCTCTGAGAGATAAGAGTGAAACACTAGTGAGGTACACGAAACAGAATCACACACTCACAGTGAGGAAGAAAGAGAAACACCAAATCCCATTCCCTATCCCTTAAACTTGGTTCGTAATGTTTTACCTTTAAAGACCTAACAGTTGAGACCTCATTTTGGGACCTAACAATTGGTTGTTTTAGGGCCCTAAAAAGTGTGATCTAACAGTTGGGAGGTATAAGGAAGATGTCGGGAAATTTGGTTCGTAGGACGATCGACGGTGAAGCCATCTTGCAGTATTTAAAGGGCACAGTTGATCAGACTACATATTACTACTTCTTTTCTAACAGATGCTACATGAGAATTCCTTCAAGACCCAGGAAAACTTCTTTTCTTAACTAAGGGGGATAAATGAGTTATAATCAGATTATTGGAGTATTCCTCAACTAAGGGGGAGAAGTGGTAAGAAAAAGTAGAGGTACACCACACCACAATTCTATTGATCTTTCAACTATTGGGGAGAGACTAAGGGGAGAAGTGGTAGATTTCCTAGAAGACGGAGAAGTGGTATTGGTTCACCACTGTTCTAATAAGGGGAGCAGCTGTATTCCATAGTGGGAGGAGTTGTATTCCAAATGAGGACAAGCAAGGGAGATATGTGCTTTTCAGAAAAGGAAATATGGTTGTACAACAGAAGCCGCTGAACTCCGAATGGAGAGAAGTGGAGAGATATACTTCAGTAAGTGGTAGACAAAGACATATTCATTACCACTGAAGAATCTCGAGAAGCTGCTGATGATTACTTCAAGACTGAGAAGGATTATTTGGCAGAGATTTAAAGAACCAAAGAAATGAAGATGAGTTACTACATGAATATCAGTTCAGTCCTAAAAGAACAATCATCTATCATTTCAGTTTGAACAAGAAATCTGGAAGTGAAGAATTTGATCCAGAAAACTAGTAGCATTATTTACAAGTCCCGGGTAATCACTTTTTCTACTTGTTAGTTGAGTTATCCTCTCTATAATTTGTTTGTTAGGTTTAACAATCAAGTAGGGGGAGATTGTTGGTGAGATCACAAGGCAGTATGAACAGGAAGACATGATAACTCAACACCAGAACAGGACAGGTAAATAATACTACGCCTACACAGAAATCAGGAAGAAATGAATACAAGGCAAATACAAAGAATCAAGCATTAGATAGATCTTTGAAGTCTACTACAGGTCACTGAAAGAAGTTCATTACATGTTCATGCCTCAGTGAAGAATAAGGTTTGAAGACTTTCAAGGTTTCAGAAGGTGTGTAGATTCAGTATAAGTGCCACAAGAAGATTTCAGTGTATTAGCATTATTTGTGTTATAGACAGTGTTTGAAGCATAGGGATCTGGTTTAATTGAATACAGGGTAAAGACAAAGGTTAAAGAAGATAGCTACAGTCTTGAAGTTATACTCACTGAAAGAAGTTCATTTATATGTTCGAGCGTCAGTGAAGAACAAAGAATGAAGTATTCAAGATTGTAGTACCAATGAAGACGTTGTCTAAGTACCAGGAAGGATTCCAGTGAAAGTGCGTTGTTTATTGACAATCTATGTTCGGAGCAATTTGGAATGTTGCCGACTTATCAATTGGAATGCAATGAAGATGTGAAGATTCAATTCAGTGTTAGTCGTCTGTGAACCAGACCAGTTGCACCAGGCGTCAACACATATGAAGAAGATCAACACATTTATTCTACAGAAAGAATTGATGAAGTCCGACATGATAATTCCAGAAAATATCAAGCAGATTAACAAGAATTATCAGTGTTGAAGAAAACCATGATAAGCTAAATTGTCGAAAGGAAAATCGTACAGTCAAAAGGTGTTAAGTGTACAAAAGTTGAAACCTCAATAAAGAAACTGAGAGAAAGGAAACTTGAAGGTTCAAGTGTTGACCAACCAAACCTTGGGTACTAAACTGGACATTGACAAGGTTGGCCAAAAACCACTTCGATGGTTTTTGGTTGGTTCGATGGTTTTTCAAAAAGCTTCGATAGTTTTTGTTCGATAGTTTTTTGTGGGTTCACACTGGAGCCAGTTCAGCTTTGTTGGGGCCAAGATTTTTGACTACTTCGATACTTTTAATGCTCTAATAAGTTTATGAAATTTATTTTATAAACTTAAATAAATTTATTTTAAACTTATTAATTAAGTTTATTATAAATTTAAATCAAGTTTATTTTATAAATTTATTAAAACTAAAAAGGAGTTATCGATAGTTTCTTTATAAGAAACCATCAAAGTGGTTTGAAAAAGGAAACAAAGGATGGTTCGATAGTTTTCTTTTAGAAAACTATCAAGATGATTTTCTTTGATGGTTTTTCTTTCTACAGCATGAAGAATTGAGTGGACACAACTCAAAAAGTAGTGTTCGATAGTTTTCTTTTGAAAACTATAAAAGTCTACACATCTGAAGCAGAAGAAATATTGAAGAGTACTTCTTCTGTTCTTCATCTTCTTCGACGAAGTGAAGAAATACAGAGAGAGACAGAGAAGGAGACAATTATTTTATACCTGAACTTCTCACCGGGGAAACGTTATAATGCCCAAACTTTGTTCAATCTTAAGGGCCATTATAAAGTTTCTCCGGTAATTAAATCCTTTAGACAAACAAATAGATACAAACATTGTTTAGGATTTAATTTGTTCAATCTTTGTAGAAGCAAGAACAATTGTTCTTGGAAGCCGGTAAATTTATTTACTGGGTGTAGCACCCCTTCAAGATTTATAGTCGAATATAACTCTTGGAAAATCTCGTGTTGTTATTGTCTTGTCCGAATTACTATTCACCCTCAAGAACACGAACCCACTACAAGAACACTAGTTTAATTATCCGCAAAAGATTCGAAAGAATTTTTTTTAGAATTAGTGAGTATCGTATTCAACCCCCCCTTCTACAATACTTCGGGACCTAACAAAGACTGTGTGGAGTAGCATAGAAATGTGTGCTGAGAGAGCACAAAGCCGAATGTAAAAACACTTAGGCTCTCTTCCATCATCTGTGTAAGCAGCTAGAGTTTGTTGAAAAACAAAACCAGAGAATTTTTCAATATACACCTCAGGTGGGCTTTTTCCGAGAAACCCACCTGAAAAGTTTAAAAAGTTTGCCTGTCTCTTGCATGTCTTTTTAACTCGAAGAATTCATTTATGTTCAAGACTTGTTTCAATTCTTAGTTAATTTACCAACTCATATATTCATACTGTAAAAGGTTTGAAAAAGTTTTGTAAAATTAACTAGATTGTATGTAACCACTCGAAAAGACATGGCAACAATTGAGGATGTCTTCACAACCTTCCATTGGTTCCTCTTACGACATTTTTATATGGTTATTCAAGGTAATTCATGGTATTCCACGGTGTATGGTTATTCAAGGTTATTCATGGTATATTACGGTATATGGCTATTTTGGTTAAACTCAATGATTTATATTTTCCACGGTGTTGGAAAACAACGAGGTCCAATGTGTCGGGATAATGGAAATTTCTGAAAATCATGGCACTATGTCTTGAAGAGTGTGTTCGTCAAGGTTCTACGTATAAACTCAATGATTGTAGAGGCAGCAATAGATACGTATAAATATTCAAAAATTATTTTTGCACTACCATACATACTTGATTGCATACATGCATTATATATGTATGAGTGGCGTGGATAACATATATGAGCTACTTAACTCATGCTACTAATCATCTTTTCTAGTTGTTTTAGTAGCGCAGGTTCTGGAGACTTGAAGCTCATTGGCAGCGGAAGCTTCAAGGCATCATTTACAAGAGCTTCACAGGTGAAGGATAGCTTCGCGGAGAAGAAGGATAACTCGAGGAGTCAGGTTACGGTTTTTGAAGGAAGAAGGCTAGTCGCTAACCAGTTCAGCTGATAAGGATAGGAAGCTCGCGATTGGAGTTGGATGGTCATACCTGGTCTAAAGGATATTCAAGGAATTTTTTACTCAAGGATTCAGATTGAGGTACATATGCGGAGGCATTCTCTCTCTTGTTTCTTACGCCGAGTTAGCTCATGTAAGCTTGCAAGCATGATGCTGAAGCTATGTATTTCTCTGAGAAGGATAAGGAAGGATTGAACCTTGTGTTGCTTTGGTTCCTCTTGTATTCAATACTGCAAGGAACCGGGGAAGTTGTTGTGCCCAAAATCTCACATGGGCTCAATTTAAGGCCCACATGTAATATAGGCCCAACTAGCATGGATTTGGTGAGGGTTGGATGTACTGAGGTTAGCTTCATAGTGTCAAGGTATATGGTCTACAATCTAGGTTGCATTGTTCTAGGAATAACATTTATAATATACGTAAAGTTTTATTTATATGTTTAGATCTTGATTTTGTATAAATAATGATTTCAATTTCAATTTATTTTTATTTTTTAATTATTTTATCTTAATTTTCAAATTATATGAGATAAAAATTAAAATAACAAAATGATTAAATAAGTAAATTAGTTGAACTTAAGTAACATTTGTATAGAAATTTTTGTTAAATTTGAAAATGCGCAAAAAAATAGATGAAACATCCAAAAAATAAAGAATATATTTTATATGTAATTTATACAATCTCACCATATACCATTTTATATCAATAAAGATATTTATGCAAGTTTTAGTTACGTAACTTTATAAAAAGAAAAATCAGAAAAATCACTAATTATAAAATTATTTTTATGCAACTAAAAAATATTTTATCAAAAAAGTGAAAATACATAACTTAAGTAAAAATTAATCAAGAAATCTCAACTCATCGAAATTTCATAATTTCAAACATTGTTTTTCATATAATTTTAATATAATTAATATTAATATTGTATTCTACTTATGTTTTCATAGTATTGAGGGAACAAATTATTTTATTTATTATATATTAAATATTTGCGCTTTGAAAATAATTTATGTATATGTTTGTGAAGCACTTAATAAATGTGAACTTGAGTTTTGATATTGATATTAGTTTTAATATTTTTATTTACCAAAAAACATAAAAAATTTCCAAAATTATTATATAACTTGAAATTTTAAAAAATTTAAGAAAACAAAATATTTCTTTCACCTTTTAATTTTGTTTTCATACTGACTTCTAACATTTAATCTCTTCAACAATAATTAACTTTGGATTTTATCTTTAACATCATTAATATTCTCTTCGAATATATGTTGTTAGTTTTGTTGTAATCCACCATATTTTCTAAGTATGATAATTTACATTTTACGTGAGATTTGTAATCTACGTGAGATATAAATTAACATACAAAATAAAATAAGAACGCTATTTAATCTTTTATTCTCTGTGTAGTATATACAGTACTCAATTTTACTCATATAACAATTAATAAACGAGAGCATCTTTCAAATTTAGGTAAAAAATTATTATTTACATTTCATAAATTAATGGAGTTATTCTTTTAAATAGCAAAAGAGAAAAAAAAAATTCTAACGCTTATTATAATAAAAGATACGGACATATGCAACTATTTAATAAAATTTGAAAAAGACTTTGAGCAAGAAAAGGCAAAATTGCAAGATAAATAATTATATTTAGCTATGCTAGTTAAGATAAAATGAACAAGCTAGGTCATAATCGGTGACCATTCTGAAATCTAGAAATATGTTTACAAACGGAAGCTACCATTACGGTAGATACCTTTAACAACCACACTTCTTTCTTTCTAGAACATTAAGATCGTATATATGCATGGATGACGTGATTAATCTCACACACATGAGTACATGAAACTAAACACTTAGTAGTCCAATATCCTCGAAATGTTGTTCTTTTTATCTATAAAATCCACTAATCTGTAGGAATAAATCCTGCTTTACAGGCAACCTATATGGACGGAAGTATTTATTTAAATATTTTTCCGTTTTATAATACTGAAAACACCCCAAGTCTCGACCTATTCCATATGTACAACTCAAATTTTGTTGTCCCGGTCCACCTGACTACTCTAAGTGCTATAGCCACTTACATGTGTTCACACATAGACACTTTAGTTGTCTATGTGGGGAGGATATTTCACTATCATTTAAGTACTATAGCCACTTTATTTTAATGTTTTTAATAACCCATAATAAGTTAGTCATAATACAAAAATTATTGAAAGAGATAATTTTTATTTTTTGTTTATCATTTTAAATAACTTTAACTCATAAATAATAATTTTAAGTTTACCAACCACCTCTAAAACTTTGTTTACGCAGCGGGATTCAAATCATTTAATATATATCACATTTAAAGTACATAATATGCTACAATGTATTTTAAAGTCATAATATATTAGAACTAAGTTAAAAATGATAATTATGACTTTAAAATACACAATGTATTTTAAAGTCATAATATATTAGAACTAAGTTAAAAATGATAATTATGACTTTAAAATACACAATGTATTTATATAAATTCTCACTTTTTCACATTCATTTTTGTCCTTTTTCCCCGATTATCTTGGAAATCATATAAAATGGAATAAAGATGGACAAAGCTAATGAGCGTCCATTCCCATAGAGGAAAAAAATACCCCTACTCAATCCTCTTAGTATTCATTTTCAGAAAATCAAAGTTTGATACGCTTAGGTTTTGTAAATGTGAACCAACCTTGTTTCAAAGTTGAAGCAAGATAATTATGGCGGTGAATTTGATTATTTTTTTAGTCTGCCACTGCATGTATGATGGTGAAGTTGATTTCCCTGTGTTCTTATGCTCTGATAGCCATTTTTGGGAATAGTTGGTTATATTTGATCTCTACGTGGTACAACCTGGGAAATTGAGTCAAGTAATAGAAATTTGGTGTGATTGGGCGTGCCTATGCAGGTTTATAACAATATTTCTCTCTGATGGTTGATTGTTTTTATAACTTTTTGGGGCTTGTATGGTTGATTGTTTTTGTAACTTTTTGGAGATGGTTACCAAGAACTTTTTCTAAAGCTTTGTGAGCAGCACGAGAAAGCTGGACTATAGCAGCCAGAATTTAGAAAAATGATAAAAAAAATCATTGCTATAGATAAGCATTTTCATATGAGTTTCTATAAGTTAAGATGTATCCTAACGCCGTTTAAAAATCATTACGATAGAGTTTAAAAAGTCAAAAATTATAAGCTATTGCAATGCTTTTAAAATGGAGTTGCTATAAATAACATAAAAATTTCACAAGTTTTGGGCGGGCTACTAAAAGAAAAAAAGCGGGGTTTCTAAAAATTTTAGGCCCTAAAAAATAAAAAAGCGGGGCAATATTTGAGATACACTCTCAGACACACAAATACACTCTCAAACACTTGAACACCCAAACACTCTCGAAGATTAAAATCGAAGATTGAATCCCAAAGACGAGTTGACCGAAGTTTAAAATCGAAGATTAAAGCTTTATTAGGTATGTTCATATCGGTTTTGGGTTTTTTTGTTCTATCAATCTTTCGATTTGGGGATTTTTGTTCAAAATTCCATTTTTTGTTTGTATTACTTTTGTATGTTCATGTTTTGTGTTTTATATGTTTGGATTTTTGTTAATTGTAAATTCAGTTAGGGTTCATGTTACTTGTAAATTCAATTAGGGTTTTGTTTGTGTGTTTCAATTAGGGGTTTTGTGTTCGAACAATTAGGGGTTCATGTTTATATTTAATTAGGGATTATTTAGGGGTATTTAATGGACTTTGTAATTGGATAGTTTAATATACGATTATTTGAAACTGGTACTGTGTGTGTTTATGTGTGTGTTTGTGTATGTCTGTGTGTGTTTACAACCACAATTTATTTCAAATGAGGTGTTTTTGCTGATCTGTAATTATATTGCTGATCTGCAACCTTGCTGCCAAGGCTGTAAGTTCCCTTATTAAATCTGATGTGTTACTGCTAGACTGTAACGTTAATTGATGATATAGTGGTCCCCCAAATTGTTTCCACTTTAGATTCAAATAAGAATTTAGAAATCAAGGAAGGAAAAATTACTAATGGTATTTTGAAGGAAACTTTTGAAGACTCGAATATGCCATGTGCTTCTGGCCTACAACTGAAGGATAAACCAGAAGCCATAGCTTCTCATGGGGTTGTTAACTTGAATTGCCCGGGACCTGCTCGTAGTAATCGTTAATTTGAAGAGCCTCCAGTTGATCAGTTAAATTTTGTTCCTGAGTTGATTGCGTCAGTTAAGAGAGTAGCAATACAGAGTGTTGAGGAGGTAAAACTTAAAGTTCATGAAGATACTCTGTCGGCTGGTTTGAATAATGTGAATCCAAAGGAAGAATGTCATGATGAAATAGAAGCAGCACCAAAAGGAAGAAATTAATAGTAAATCAGAAGCAGTGACAAAGGAAGAAAATGAATATGAAGCGGTGGTGAGAGCTAATGATGTTTTCCTATATTTGTTGTAAGAGTTCAAAATGGTATTTTACTTGTTTCTAAATTCTCCATTTGATTTTGCAGGACTCTAACGGGAACTTGGACTTGGGTTCTAGTAGTGACAATGTGGATGATATCAAGATTGAGCCAACTAAGGCTGAGGAAGACGCTTTTGCTAGGGGTTTGCCTAGACTCAATGATTTGGATTTACCTTACTATAGACGTTCTTTCTATCTTACATTATTTGCTCTAAAGCCGCTACCTTGTCTTAATCTATTTAGTTGTATAACTCTAAACGTGAATTTATATAATTACTATTGATGCAAAGATTTCATCACCGTCCATGCCTCAAGATCTCTGGAAAACCTGCAATACCTGTACAGATAGGGTGTGAACCATAGGACCAGTGAGAGATTGTAGAAATAATTTAGGGTTTTCTGTATGACGAGTATGTATTAACTTATAGGAAAGTTGGGTTTCAGGGACTGGTCTCGGTTTCATAGGCTCAATTTATGCAACAGTAGACCCTGAAGAATTGTGGTAGTTTGAGAAAACTACCCCCGTGTACGACTTTGTCTTGACAATTGCCAAGTTACTTGCCATTACTGAATTGCACATGCAATCATCTTTCTCTGTTTTAGATTTGAGGTTTAAGATAACCCAAACAGCCCAATTGTTCTCATGACTGCTGCTTATGAGATGTAAAATCACTGCAGAAGGTAATAACAGACACTCCACATCATTATCTTTACAAGTTCCATGCAGGAAATATACTCATATATGTTTTGGAAGTGTCGTCGGTATTGCCCCATCTGTCTTGTAAATAGAAAGACTGAAGATATTATAAATTAGAAATTTTTAGACTTTTAAACTCTTAACTTAGAGTTATGTGAAATTGTCTTAACAGAGGAAGCATATCTCTTTATCACTTTTTGCAAGTGAGTACATATTCCAGAATAATTTATTTACCATCTTTTCCATGCATCTGGGTTTTTTTGCATCCTTGTAGGGAAGGAATAATAATATGTGCAATGTATTATATATTGTTCAGACTAATTAATTATATAGGTGCTTATGGTCCTGTCTGTGTTGTCTTTTGTAGGGCTACATGTAATGTCTTAATCCCACATACTGATTACTGATTGAATTAGATGAATTTTCTTCAAGTTTTTTGTATGCGGTCAGATTTCTTAACTTTTTTTTTATTTTTGAAGTTTCAACTTGTAAAATAGCAGATATTCAAGAATTGAATTTTTGTGCAGAGTTTCAAAAAGTATATGACATTCAAGAGGAATTTTAATGGCATTTTCTTGCATCATCTCCGACAACTTGCAAGATGATGGGCAATTACACTGCGCAGAGCAAGTATTCTGCATTGTTTCAGCAATTATTCTCGGTTCTGTTGAGTTTATTAGATAGTAATCACTGAATCACAACTTATTACCTTAATGTATCTAATTTTCTTTGTAGAATTTTTTGTTCTCTTAATTTGTCATTTATGATATAATATCGTTGGTGTAGTCAGTGCTGTTTATGTTTTTGTGTGATTTGCTACTATGACTCTCGAGTAATTAGCATAACGAGACTGCTTTGTTCTAAGAATATATTTTTTTGCAGTGTACTAGGTCCTATTACATCAGTGATATCACTGCGACAACATGTTCGGTCAGACTCTGTATCAGATCTCTGAGGCAGGCAACATTGGATGGAGTTGACATCTTAACACTGTCCATCGGACCAGATGAACCGCCAGATGATACACTCACTTTCTTAAGCATTTTCGAGATTTTTATGTTATCTGCATCAAAGGCTAGAGTTTTCGTGGTTCAAGCAGCTGGAAATCATGGTCCAGACCTTTACTCTGTTGTCTCATATAGCCCTTGGGCAGTTGGTGTTGCAGCGTCTGGAACCGACATAAGTTACTTCTGTAATCTGATTCTTGGAAATGGTCAGAGAATCACAGGTGTTGGATTATCAGGTATAAAATGTGTTTTCCATATGCTAGAAGTTATTTTTTACTACACTACACGATTTATCATGTACTACCAAACTTTTTACATACATATGCATGTTACAGTACTACCTAACTATGTTTTCCGAAGTGCTCACTTGTTTAGTTCTAATTGTGTCTTTTTCCTTTTCTAAATATGTTGCGAGAAGAACTCTCTGCTGATATGGAGGAGAAAATGAACCAGAAATTGAAAACAATTCTGGAAAAAATAGTTGACGAGAATCCCACATTGAAAATCAATGTTGAAGAATTATGTGATAATTCCGTCGAGGAGGGAGATAAGTCAGATGGAGAAGGTGCAGAAGATGCAGATGCTTGACTTAGCGCCTCTTAGCGCATATTTATTTACTTTATGTCGAAGCTTTTGGTGGATGTATAAGTTAAACTAGAATTGTACTATGTTGTTTTATTTTGCATTTCGTCTTTGGTTGTCTAATAGTTGGTACTGAATAGATTTGGTACCGTCTTTAGGTAGATAAAAATGTACCAAAGTACGCTTTTGGATTGGTTTGTATGAAATACCATATTAATGGTGGATTTCTATGTAAATAAAAAGGTCATATCCAGTTTTTTTTATTAAAACCATTGTCATTGTTTCTAATAGTGTTGCCATTTACTGTCATTTTCTTATTAAAAACATTGCTATTAGATAGAATTATGTTGCCATAGCCACCTGAAACGTTGCCATAATCTATGTATTGCAATACTAAAGAAGAAACAGAGATCAAGAATAGGTTGTTATATGCTATTGCAATGAATTTAAATTGTTGCTATAGACTGGAAAACGTTGCTATAAAAGACTATTGCAATGATATTAAGGTGTTGATGTATGGTAGTAACTCATTGCTATAGGGGTCTACGCCAACCCAAGCAAAGTTAACGCTCAATTTTACCAAAAGCATTGCAATAGACTCTATGGCAACTGATTTAGGCCATATAGTAACCATAATATGGAGTTGCTATAGTCAATCTATGGTGTAGTGTCTTGACCTATTCTATCTGTACAACTCAAATTTTGTTGTCCCGGTCCACTTGACTACTTTATCAATATTACACACAAGATATTTATATAACCTTTATCTGACATCCAAGCTCTTTCAAACCATTTCATCGATTTGACTATCAGTTAAGTGCTATAGCCACTTACATGTGTTCACACATAGACACTTTAGTTGTCTATGTGGGGAGGATATTTGACTATCACTTAAGTACTATAGCCACTTTATTTTAATGTTTTTAATAACCCATAATAAGTTAGTCATAATACAAAAATTACTCAAACGGATAATTTTTATTTTTTGTTTATCATTTTAAATAACTTTAACTCATAAGTAATAATTTTATGTTTACCAACCACCTCTAAAACTTTGTTTACGCAGCAGCGGGATTCAAATCATTTAATATATATCACATTTAAAGTACATAATATGCTACAATGTATTTTAAAGTCATAATATATTAGAACTAAGTTAAAAATGATAATTATGACTTTAAAATACACAATGTATTTTAAAGTCATAATATATTAGAACTAAGTTAAAAATGATAATTATGACTTTAAAATACACAATGTATTTAGATAAATTCTCACTTTTTCACATTCATTTTTGTCCTTTTTCCCCGATTATCTTGGAAATCATATAAAATGGAATAAAGATGGACAAAGCTAATGAGCGTCCATTCCCATAGAAAAAAAAATACCCCTACTCAATCCTCTCAGTATTCATTTTCAGAAAATCAAAGTTTGATACGCTTAGGTTTTGTAAATGTGAACCAACCTTGTTGCAAAGTTGAAGCAAGATAATTATGGTGGTGAATTTGATTATTTTTTGAGTCTGCCGCTGCATGTATGATGGTGAAGTTGATTTCCCTGTGTTCTTATGCTCTGATAGCCATTTTTGGGAATAGTTGGTTATATGTGGTCTCTACGTGGTACAACCTGGGAAATTGAGTCAAGTAATAGAAATTTGGTGTGATTGGGCGTGCCTATGCAGGTTTATAACAATATTTCTCTCTGATGGTTGATTGTTTTTGTAACTTTTTGGGGCTTGTATGGTTGATTGTTTTTGTAACTTTTTGGAGATGGTTACCAAGAACTTTTTCTAAAGCTTTGTGAGCAGCACGAGAAAGGTGGACTACTTGTCGACAATAATGCCTTGTTTCTTGAAGCAGTTGGAGGGCCTGACAAGAAAAATAGGGTATATGGTCTTGGTTCAGCACAAAACCTCTTCTTTTCATCTAAGACTATGCCTTGCACCTCCTCATCCTTTACCAGTGAAGATGAAAATCAAAGGTTGAAGTAGCAAGTAGCAGAGATGAATGAACGGATGAAAGCAGTGGAAAACCAGTTAGCCGCGATTATTAAGGCTAATTATGTCCAACATCCCCAATTCCCTACTGATTTAAATAATCAAGATTATGACAATATTATGTAATTTAGTAGTTCTTAAATGCTCATTTGACTTGAAACTATGTATGTTGCTTATTACACTTGGGCAAGATCTTTGTAAGGTGATTTTGCAGTAGTTCAAGTGGTCTAGGTTGGCTAATTTTGGGTATGGTACTACATTCTAGTATTTTAGGGCTAGAGGATGCAACTTTGTAAGCTCCTTTTTGAATTCCTATTATGTAATGAAATGCTAGTATTACAATCTTTTGTTTTAAGAATGTAAAATGTACATGTCTAGAAAATTGATACAACATATGTATATATATATATATATATATATCCATTGGTATATTTAGTAGTATTCTATTGGCATGGTATTACTTGGTACTTTCGATGGAAAAGTGTTACAGAGAGTTTGTTAAGAACTACCAACAAATATTTTGTTAGCAGAGCATTGGCAATTATAATCTGTTGGCATATGCTTGTACCAACAGAATATCTGTTGGGAGTCCGTTACTAAATTTAACAACTGTTGGGAGTCCGTTACTAAATTTAACAACGGAAGTCTGTTGGCAAGGTGTTGCTATATATACCAACAGAATAGTCTGGCTAATTTTGGATTGGTTGTAACATGGTTATGGCTTCGAAAAAGAATTTTTTTTATTATTCTATTGTGATTCCGTTGATAATTTTAGTAACGAAAACAACTTCGTTATTAGAGATTTCCCAACGACGTTTCCTTCAACAGATAGTTTTCGTGGTCATTTTGTTGGCACATGGTCTTCCCAACGGATTTCCTTAACATACTAACGGAATTTTTGTTGAAATATAACATAAGATCCATTTGGGACATTCCTCTAACACCATAAGGTTTTAGATGAGCTGGTTACTCATTTTTAAGCCAGCAGATCTATTAGTTTGCCATTTATTACCAGAACCTCCATTTCCACTAGAAGAACCTCTCTGCAATGGCTTAATTTTATGTTTTGGATGCCATTTCGGATAACCAATAACTGTCCAACAACGATCAGATGTATGACCTTTACCATTGCATATAGTACACTCAAACAATGGCCTAGACATAGAGTTTCTATTTGACATTGCAGACATAGCAAAATCACTAACAACAGTATTATATTTTAAAACGTCTTTCTATGATTCCTCCTGTTGAATCACAGAACAAGCAACCTCAACAGTTGGTAAAGGAATCAACATCAAAAGTTGACTCCGTTGTGGAGTATAAACATCATCCAAACCGTTTAGAAATTGAAATAATTTTGCTTCTTCTTTCAACGTAGCAATCGTATCTAACAATTTCGTAATTTCAGCCGTAGTTGTGGTCACAGGCGGCAACACATTCAAACTATCAATTTCTTCCCAAATTTCACTCATCGCAGTATAGTAATCAGATTCCAATTGAGACCAGATTTCATGAGCAGACTCAACATAGAGAATAGATTTACGAATAGATTCAGAAACACTATTATGAATCCAAGAAATTACCAGATTGTTGCATGTATCCCATTGAATTCTATTCGTTTCATCATCTGTACTCCGTAGAACGGTTCCAGTTACAAACCCTAACTTCCTCTTCGCAGCAAGTTGAATCTCAAATGAGCGCTTCCAGGATCGATAATCGACAGAACCTTGAAGTTTCGGAACACTCAGAGATAATGGACCATCTGATGGATGTAGAAACGATGGATTTTTTAAATCTGCAAACGTAAAACGACCACCTCCAGTAGTTGCCATTGGTAAAGCAACAAACTTTAAAAATGCAACGAAGAAAAACAAACAGATTGAATCTAATCAAACAGAGATTTAGCAACTTGAGCTATACATACAGCTCTGATACCATATTGATTGATATTGTATGTATAGAAGATGGATTGTAAAGCTCAGAAATGAAATGATACCATATTGATTGATATTGTATGTATAGAAGATGGATTGTACAGCTCTGATACCATATTGATTGATATTGTATGTATAGAAACAGTAAAATATTTTATCAAAAAAGTGAAAATACATAACTTAAGTAAAAATTAATCAAGAAATCTCAACTAAATCGAGCAAGAAAAGGCAAAATTGCAAGGTAAATAATTATATTTAGCTATGCTAGTTTAGATAAAATGAACAAGGACATAATCCGTCACCATTCTGAAATCTAGAAATATCTTAACAAAACGGAAGCTACCATTACGGTAACTTTAACAACCACACTTCTTTCTTTAATTCTAGAACATTAAGATCGTATATATATGCATGGATGTGATTAATCTCACACACACACCTGCTGTGCTTGGACTGATACTGAATATATATTAGGGATGGCTAGTAACTAGAAGTTCTGACATTCTAATATCACACATTGCATGTACGTGGTATGTTGACATTCTAATATCACACATTGCATGTACATGGTATGTTAACAAATAGCAACAATAGGTTACCCAAAAAAAAAAAACAGACACCAACAGTGAGCCGTTTTTTATGACCACGCGATTGATTAATGATAGTGTGCGAACGATTTAGAGGCTAGATTGATTATGCAGTCGTCATACATGACATTCAAGATTACGTAGCACTACTAGAAAAATAGTTAAAAACCGATGTCTATTGATAAAGCGACATCTTAGACATCTGTTATTTTTCGAAAACTGATGTTGTTACTTCAAATTATTGAAAATATGTTATCACAATAATGTGAATCTTGTTTTAATATAAGATTTATATTAGTGACTTTTCTCGCGGAACAAAGTAAATAAATTTACTTCCAACCATCTAAGAATTTTGTTATAGATAAACACTTAAATTTAGAATTAATTATTTTTATATATGTACTTTAATGTGTGTACTATACCTATTATTTGTAAAACTTGCCATATATATTACAGAACATATATAAAAATTACTTAATTTACGAGTAGTCTTAAGTTTAAGAATTTACACTAAACATTTATACGTAAATAGATATGCAATTCTGCACTAATAATTATTGAATACTAATTAATATAGGAAATAGAGAGGGTTCACCTGCCTCCTGTACCATTTTAAGTTACTGTATTGATTTTTATCGGAATCATGTATTATTCCAATACAAAGATGTTATCAAGATTCGACTAAAGGCAAGTAAACACAACATGCAGGTTGTGCTTAATGAACATCATTAAGAGCTTGTTTAGCAATTGAGTCATTGGTTAAATTTGAACCATATTTTTTGGATGATTGATATTCTCAATAAATTATAAATCTCAATGTTGAATGAATAATATTGTTTGATGGATAATTTTTTTAATTATCTGAATGATGATATTTAAATCTAATTCTATCGATTAATTATTTAAAATAGCTCATGTTTTTGTATAAGTTAAATAATTCTTTATTTGATATTATAATGAATTAATAAACTATTTAAAGTTAAAATATTGGGATATAAATATAATAAAGTGCATATAATGAATAACTGGAAAAATCATTTTTCGCTTCATAAATAGAATTTACGTATCATGAATATAAAAAGTATATTATTTCACATCTCGACAAACATTAACACACATGACACTTTAGTTCTCTAATTTGAACCATCCAGATATAACCAGCCTTTGTTTGACTCGTCCAGCTAGCCCGACCGACCAAATACTCCCTCCGTCCCTCAATTCAATTCTTTATAAATTGGGCACGAATATTAAAAAAAAGTGTAATTTAGTGAATAAAAATAAGAAAAGTGAGTAAAATTGTGGATCAATTAATATTTATAAAGTGAAAATAGTGAGGGGAAATAGTGAATAAAACTTTGTTTACACCACGTGATTCAAATCATTTAATCTAAGAGTTTGATATTTCTAAGTAATGCGGTACATTTCTAATTGCAGAATCGGAAATGTTATTTCCAGAGCTCTTTTTTTATTTCCAATTATTTGTAGCATATTATAAAATAATACACGACATTTTGTGAATACAGGGGCATATCTAATATATATATCGCTTTGAAAATTAAAAAACGTCTAATGAGCGTCCATTCTGATAAGAGCAAAAAAAAACCCCTACTCAATCCTCTCGGTATTCATTTCACAAAGCTGAAGACAATGGAAGAACAAATTGAAGTTGTTATCGAGACTGAAGCTTCTTCTTCACATACAACTTTCAGTAGTTTACGCAAGTTTCCGGTTATGCTAAAACATCTGCTCAGCTCTCCTGCAATTTTATTCATACTGCTAATACTTTTTTTAGCAACTTCCACTATCAATATACTCATGCACACTTCCGTTCTTTTCCAGTGCCTTTCATTTCCTATCCTCGTATGTTGTAGTTGCATTTTTAGCCGCTTGATTTTTACTGTGCTACTATTTTCTATTGAAAGATTCCTTGTCATGAAAACAAACAAGGCCCTCTATTTTGTTTTTGCTTTGAAAACAAGTGTGGAGTGTTTCTTCTTGTCTTCCTCAATTCTCTTGTCTTTGCTTTTGTTTAGAAAACCAGACTTGGGTATCTTCGTTGTTCATTTTGTTACTAATACACTCGCTACTTTCGTGTTTGCCACTGGGATGTGGATTTTGAAGAATGTTATTTTGAAGGTATTGGATTGTCAATTTCATGACAAGAATTTCTTCTACGACATGCAAAATTTGATCTCTGATGAGAACGTTTTCCAGACACTATTGGGACCTGCAAGAAGATCTAATGATTCTGATAACAGAACTAAGAAAGCTCATCTGAAATGGATCAAAGAAGCATTTGCAAAAATGTTTTATCTTCTGTGTACAAGGTTACCTACTATTTGTGATGCACTTGAAAACAGTAAATTCGAAGATGAGCATCCAGTTGAACATGCTGTTTCAATGGTTTACACAAACTTGACAAACAAAGAGATTAGGTAAATACTTGAACCTTAGTTGCTAAACCTATTAAGCTCTCTGTATAGGTTTCTCTGCCTCTAACTTTCCTCTATTTTTTTTTTCTTTTTAAAAGGTTATATAATTTGTCAATCAATGTTAAATAGGGATATACAAGAGACAGATCTTCTGTTGGTCATGAAGAAAGGCGACATACCAAATGTTCTTCAATTGTTTGACGGAGCAGCTGAAACGAAAAGCATCACTGAAGCATCTTTAAGAAAGTGGATGGTAATCGAATCAATTACTCATGCTCTGCTTTATTTCCGAAATTGGTATATGTGTGGTCCATGCATCAACAAGGATATAGATTTCTAAACTAGATTGAGATGGACTAGTAAAAACTGTTAGTCCATCTCAATGCATGTCTTTTTACAGTGTTCATATCTCCTCACTTGTCTACAGACGGACACACTCACTTTCTTGTAACATTTACTTTTATCCACAAGGTTCAACGTGTTGCGAAGAATACTACCCCCTTTAAGTTTCAAGACTTGAATCTCATGAGCAAATTCTTTTTAACAGGTTAAGCTTTGCAATCAGCGCAAACTTCTGGTTCATTCCTTAAGCAGTACCAGCAATGTCATAGAGCAGTTGAATAAAGTTGTGGTGGTGAACCTATCATTCTTGGTAGCTCTTGTGTGGTGTCTTGTGTTGGGGATAGAACCAAACAAATTTGTAGTGTTCATGATCTCATCTCTTCTAGTCATTGTGACATTATCGTTCGGTGGTTATTGCAAAATAATTTCGGAAGGAATTATGCTTGCTATAGTGATGCACCCGTATGACATAGGCGACCATTGTATCATTGACCATGAAAAGGTGATACAACAATATCTTTACAATTTCAAATCATAATATATATTGTAATCTATTTACTCTGTCCTGATATATATTATAACGTAATCCACAGTTGTCCGTTCAAGAGATATGGCTTACGAATACAGTTTTCGTGAAGGAAAACAACGAGAAAGTGAATTGTCTGAATTCTGCGTTACTCACCAAATCAATTAGCAATTTAAACCGGAGCTCCGAATTGACGGATAATTTTGAGATCATTGTCAGCAGTACGACTTGTTCGGAGACTATAGCAGCTCTAAAGCTTAAGATAGATGAGTAAGTGAATTCTGATCTCGAATTCTTATTTACCTCACTTTTATCTGAATTCTTATAGCTCCACTTGAATAATGATCATTAGCTATTATTTAAGTGTACAACTATGAAATGTTGTAATTATAATTTAGCAAAATAAAATTGTGTATTTATAAAGCTTAGAATATATAACCATCCCAACTATATATATATATTTTACCCTTGCAGGTTACTTGGAAGTCAGCCTGAAAGTTGGCATGTTCAGAAAAGTTTCGACCTTAAAGAAATAGATGATTTAAAGCTTAAGTATAATTTCCAGATTGTTCATGCCAGGAATTTTAAGAACTACCACGAGAAGAATTACCGAAGATCGGAGCTCGTTTCTAATCTGAGACAGGTTCTGGAAGAAGTTGATATCAAGAATTTTACCATCCGATAACCATATGGGCTGAAGAAAACTTACAATTGTTGTCTAGTAATTTCTCTTTGTTTACACAACTCTGAATATCTTACATAGTTGTATATATATGTGCATTAAACTTAAATGTTGTGTTGTTTGGTAAAGAATTTTACATATCTTGTTTATTGATATTAGAGGATTGAAAGCGCAACTGCATTTGCATCCATTCTCCACTTAAACTTTAGAGTTGTAGTAAATAAAGTTCGCCATTCTTCAGATATGCACCCAACAAAGTTTCACCTTTATGATCAATAAAACTGGCAAAAAAAGGCAAGGAATTAGGATAGAGAACAGTAAAAGTGTTGGAGCTGGTTTCTTGCTAGACTTCAATTTTATCATCATTGTTTTGTTTAGAAACTTCTGTATTCATCCATGGAGATTGGATGTGCTTTATTATAATTAGACCTTGTACTTTATAAAATGAATTAGAAAGGGGATAGGAAGGCAGGCAACGACTCTGAACATGTACAAAACCAGCAGCACCTTTTACTTCTTTTTTTGCCGAAGTAGCACCTTTCACTTTTATCGACTATTTTTTACAGTTTCTGACGATTAAGTTGAAATGGAACAAATATAAAACAGCAACCTGAAACTACAAAGCAACTTCATCAACAGAATAAAATTTCTATACTATTTGTATTTTCCCTTCCCAGTTCATTTTACAGATCTGGAGATCAATGATGCAAAGTAACAGTGCATAAATTTAATCCTGTAAAAAATAAAAACTCCCTACAGTCTACATATCTGGATTTGCCTCCTCTGCTATCACAGTTAGTGTCACTGATATATCATTTGATCGTTTTACCATGACCTTCAGGGGTTTCCCTACTTTGTCACCCAATATATCTGTAATCTGCAACATAAACCAGATTTTCAGTCACAAAACAATCATTAGCACCAGATAGCATCCACATTGTACAGATTATATTGTGTCGTGTTAATTCATGGCTACCACTTTTTTTTATGCTTTTTTTTTTTATAATGAGATGGTTATTTGAGGGCAGCACTCTAAGTATTTCACCAACCTGATTAATGCTCTGAACTGGAATTCCATCAAATTCAACGACGACATCACCTGGGTGAAAACCAGAACGCTCAGCAGGGGAACCTGGAACCACCTGTCCAAGCAAAACTATCAAACATC
Organism: Heracleum sosnowskyi; assembly: GCA_030848705.1. Taxonomy (NCBI): domain Eukaryota; kingdom Viridiplantae; phylum Streptophyta; class Magnoliopsida; order Apiales; family Apiaceae; genus Heracleum; species Heracleum sosnowskyi. Next base: position 73,739,667 of record CM061238.1, read on the forward strand.
TAGCATTGTGACACTAAATCAACATCTTATCAATAATACTACTATACATTTATGTGGGTGAACCTTCATCGGCAAATCAAGTAAAACCAATAACTTAATACATAACCGATTCTACATGAGATATATCAAGGCAACAAAAGAGTGTATGCAAACAGTACATACATGCTATGGAGCAGAAGATAGTGTTATACATCTGCCTACTTTATTTTGAGAGACAACAGCATTCAGCCTGCTTGTATGCATGCTAACATTGTTTGAAATAACCATTATCCTCGTGATTTCACGACTTCTCGACCACAAAATATTGTTTGCAATCAATAACGCATAACCCCTAGTTTCAGTAATTAATTGTCCATTGAGTAGTTGGAGACTACATGATTCCTTATAAATGGCTTTACCTAGCACCATACTGGTCATACAAAATTTACTAAATCACAGAAATACCTCAACAGATTTATTACATTTGTACAAATCAACAATAATGCCTAAAATTCATCCGCCGCCTAAAATGATAATTTACATCAAATATATTGTTCACTATCTAGTAATAATAGTAACAATCCATTAAATGTATATAGGTCTTGTCTCTTTTCTTTTACTTTCATTGACACAGTAGTAAAGGGGGGATCAAATCAAGTCCTTCACTTGACAGATAATCAGTTTGACAGTTCATAGCATTTCAAATTAAACTATTTAACTTTTCAATTTATCATGATGTCAAAGATACGTTTCTGCTTACGATATACAACACTGACAATCGACATATCTAAAAATAACCCTGAATGTGTTGGGATAGCTAAGTATGGTACACTATAGTAGCAGTATGTGTAGTGCGGTGTAATGGTGGAGTAGATGTCTTTTTACATGTCTTTAAGGGTACTTTAGTCTTTACTGAATTTAGTTCCTGAACTGGTCTGTAAATACCAGATGAATGCTTGTATTTCTATTATGATGAATATACAGAAAATGGACTTTGTCCACCACTTTCTCTCTCTAGTTTCTATCTCTCTCTTCTAACTGTCTATCTCTCTAAACTCTGTCTTCTTCCTCAAGTCTCTCTGATTTCTACCTTCTCTCTACATTTCTGATCTCTAACTCTCTGTTTCTACCTTAATTCTGTTCTGTCTAATCTCTCTCTATCTCTGCTATATCTAGTTGTTCCATCTCTTATAACTACAGAAAATACCAAAAAATAGCTTCAAAACTGGTCAGGAACTCACCAATTCCTGACAGAATGGCATGAATCTTATATGTAGGGGGGGGGGGGGATTTGATGTACTCATGTAAAAGAAGATATCAGGATTCAGGGGTAATAAATGACAATAGGACATACCACGAGTACTAGAACGCCTTTGCTAACAACAGGAAATGCTGGATCTCTTTCCTTAAGTTGAGCAACAATCATATCATTAAGATCGAGCATTTTCAGCCCAATCCAAGGTCGAACAACTCTCCTGCACAAAACCGTACCCAGATATCGATATCGCTATACAGTATTAGAATCTTTTTATTTGTGTGTGTGTGTGTGAAAATAAAGTGACAATTGAAATAATTATTCTGCAAAAAAGAACAATAAGACATTATTTAAGGTGCCCAAATACACCAAACAGATTTAGAAATGCATCATGCATTCTGGGATGTGTTTTGACCCCAGAATATCTTTCAGGCCAATATCAAAAATGCTAGCTAAACACATACTAGGTTGGAAGGCATTTTCAGTGAAAATAGAGATCATAGCTGTTGAACAAATGTAGGAAATCCAATATTATCTGACCAATCGTGTTTACTATTTGTTAGTCACAACTCACAAGTAATACAAAATGTCAAAGAACTTGCCACAAATCCTCAAGTGTAGTTGTGTATCTGCAGAACCTAATTGATAAAGAGATCAACCCATATTGTTACAGCATTTAACTGGCTCCTCAGACACTAGCTCCAGCAATATCAGCTAACAGAATGCAATATAACTAACCAGTGATCTATGGTATAAATAGCAGAAGTGAAAGAAGTTCAATCTGAGCGCTTGCTGGAATAGTTTTATTGTTAAACATTAAAAGGAAATATTTGATCTACCATCTACTTATATTTCCTACAGTTCAAACTTGAAAGATAATGCTTGCAGGCTGGACAAAAATCCACATAATTTTGTAAACCACCCTTTAAACACACCAAAATGTGTGCTGGAGTAAACATGTCAGGCAACAACTCGGTTATCTACACAGCCATATCTCATGCTATGATGGTAAGTACTCAAGTGCTTCAAGTGGAAATTATACCCCTTTGTTTTAAAGTGCTCTATGATTTTAGTTACGGCATCAATAGGAACAGAAAATCCTAATCCATCAGCTGCTGCCACCTTCATTATATTAACACCAATAACTTCTCCATCAATATTGACAAGGGGTCCACCAGAATTACCCTGCAGCCATATGGATTCCGTATTTCAGGAAAAACGTCCATGTATTCACTAAATAAACTCTGCATAGCATTTAATAAGTACCTTTATAACACCAGCATAGGCATCAGAGAAGTAAGTATAAAATACAAACTACACATTTTATCTGATTGTAAATAACTACGATTTTATATTCTATACTCATGAATGCTTGAAATTATGCGGCAATGGAACATGTTGGACCAGATATTTCTACTTGCGTTCCTCAATCCTAACCAGCCCCACCCCCGGAAGGATGTAAAAAACAGTAAAACAGACATGATAGGCACTACAGTTACATTACCGCGTTAATTGCACAATCTGTTTGCAAGTATTCTCTTCGCATTCCTCCGATACCCAGATCACTGCTCTTACGATCAACACAACTGCAAAGAAGAAAAAGAGAAAAATGAAGTGGTCAGTTCATTATTTTCAGTTAACTCAATAAAGAAGCTTCTACAAAACAGCTATATCTTCTTGTGGAGCATATTTAGAATAACAGTTTTGAGTTTTGTCTAAAATGGGCAAATGTTAAATAAAATGTTGTCAGATTTTTATTACACTACCTAATAATACCCGCAGTGATGGTATTTTGAAGTGAAAGCGGACAGCCTAGAGCTACTACCCACTCCCCAGGGCGTAGCTTCCTTGATGAACCAAGCTTTGCACTGGGCAGCGGAGTTTTAGAATTGATCTTTACAATAGCGATATCCGAATGCATATCAGCATTAACGACTGTACCCTCAAAAGTTCGACCATCTTGCAAGGTCACCTCAACCTGAAATTACAAAGATGAGTTAATTTAATTCATACTGGTTCCCCACTAAATTTTATATACACTACTACTGTGCGGTGTATGCCAAAAAAAGGGGGAGCTGAAACAACAAATGTAGGAAATAGATGAACCCGTGGTAGCTAAACAGAAGGGAGTGGGTCGATGAACTCGTGGTAGCTGAACAGAAGGGAATGGGTCGATATGTGAAATTAAGATTATGATTTTTCATAACCAAATCAGTTCAGAGATAATATAAAAATCTAATATCTGATATACAAGAATGTTTTTGCAAATCAATATGTCAGTATATCAACTTTAGCAAGAAATATGTGCGCGGAAATCGATGAACATCAGTTGTCTGCATCTCCCATCTTGCTATGCTTTCTGTAGATTTTTTCAGGTTTGCAGATCAGATTTTGAGACCTTAAATTGAACTTCAAGACCCTTATGAAATACAACAAGGCAATGGAACAAAAATGCATTATCTCACAAACCTTGCCTTTTGATGAAGTACTTAATCTCTGAGAATCCACCACCACATGAGCACAAGTTAGAATTGTACCATCTTTATCAATAATAGTTCCAGAGCCCATGCTCTTTCCTACAGCAAGTCCATGATAACCTGCCAAGACAAATATCATAAGCAATCATATAGGAAGAAAAGAAGACAATGCAAAAATGAAAATTAGCATAGTAACTAAACTTACCACGAGGAACCGACAAATTGACTACAGCAGAACCAACCTTTGCAGCAGCATTGGCAATTGTGTCTCTGCCTAAACATCCACAACAAGGTTTTGTGCCATCTCCAACGTCAAAGGGGGCTGCTTTCTTTGTGTCTGCAGGCGGAGCTGATTCAGCTGAGGCAACTCTAGATAAAAGAAATGGAAAATTTCCTGCAATTACAGTTTCAACGATGTTATATTTTACGCAATGAATCTGAAAACCATTTGCACTGCAATAATTAAGACTAATATGTAAAAACTATCAAAAGATCTCAATTTGCTTCACCCTTAGCTGAAACTACCTACAAATCATATTCTCAAATCACTTGCAATGTACAAAAAAGATCAGGGAAAAAACAAACCATATCTTGAGGGGTCCAAAGATAGAAAAGACTGACAAGGAAGCATATCTTGCAAAACCATCCACGACGAATTTAATGCATCTCGAAACGTTACAGGCACCACGACCCGCATAGATGTCTATACAGTTCAACCCAACAAACTAAAATGAATACAAGGAGAACCACATTTTCCAAGATTTCAAGAAAACAAAAAGTGAAAAAAACCATAACTTAAACATGAGCCAAAAAGCATGTGTTTTTCATAGGTGTGGCAATTTCAGTCTCAAATTATGTGCCAATTTCTTGTCTTCTAAAACTTATCCAAACTTGATAAAAATGAATATATATAAGCTTGATAAAATAAAATCACAATAATCAAGTAATTGTTCATATTCGGAAAGATACAGTCATGTCTGTCATTCTCAAATATTGTCTATAAACTCTGTGTCGGGTTTCGGGTCGTGCAGGACATTCCCACCCGAATTTTTCATAACATTCCAACAATACATACCAGAAAAGTAACATTAGGAAAAATTGAAAAAAAATGCTTACTGAAGTCACTGGCAGTGTTTGAGTGAATGAGGCCTGACCCAACAGCAGCCATAGCCACCAAACGAAGTGGAACTCTTCTCTGCAAAAAACCCACCAACAATTTGTTGAATTAAACAGTTTTAGTACCCAAAGAATTGGAAATTTCATAGCTTAAAGCTCAAATTTTTACACTATTTTCTGGTTAAATTGAAGAGAAAATCAAAGGGTTTACAGAACATACCAGAAGATTAGTCATGATGAGGAGGAAATTGAAGATTTTGTGATGGGTGTGGATTGATCAAATGGCGCAAAACCCTAACAAAAGCCCCAAGTATCGATCACTAGAAACTTCTGATTTGTTTAAAATATTTCACAATGTCATTTTATAACATTTTGTTCACTATTTAATTATTTTATTTCTTTTCAAAAGAGTTAAATGCTAAAATATATGGCTGATTTGGGATCGAAAAATATAAGAGAAAATATGGTCAGTAACTTTTGCAACCGGATACAACCTGAAAATATTTGTAAAAATACGAATCAAACTAATTAGATGCAATCAAAGTCAGAGGCAACCTTCAATAAATCTTACTTATTAGTTATGCAACAAAGACGATGATTCCAATTATTGAATTTTTATATAATTTGTGGTTGATTCAGTTATAAATATGATCGCAAAAGTTGTTAATCGTATTTTTACAAATATTTTCAAAAAATATAATAAATTAATATTATATTTATAAATATTATTTAATGATATTATTAATATTAATGTTATATTTAAAAAATATATTTAATAAAAAACGTCCACTTCAATATAATGCTAAACATAAAAAATAGCATGATTTATACATGGTATAAATGTTGTTGAAAATGCAAGTGGAGAAATGGAACGTAAAATGATATTAGGAAATATAACATAAATTTAAAATTTTAGTTAATAATTGTATTTATCCTATATTCTTCTTTAATATTTTATTAATAATTATATAAAATTATATTATATTTTTATATATGTGTCTCTCGTGTTATTTTTAAAAAATGTGTTGTTGTTCAAGTTAAATATAAAATAGATAATGTGTTTTAGCTAAAAAAGATAACTTATCATTTCTTAATAATTATATATAATAACATTATCATTATATATATGTTGCCCGTGTTATTTTTAAAAGATGAGTTATTTTAGTTAAAAAGATATAAATCAAATAATATGTTTTAACTGAAAAATATTAATTGGCTACAAATATATAATAATATTATCATTTCATATATATATTGCCCCTTTTATTTTTAGAATATGAATTGTTTTCCTGACAAAAGAAAAAGAATATGAGTTGTTTTAGTTTAAAAAATATATAATAGATAATGTGTTTTAACTGGAAAAAATAATTAATTATAAATATATTTGTTATAGATAAGCCCGGCCCAAATATCAATTTATCAACCGATTGACCAAACATTTTAATATTTTGTCTTTAATAATTTAGTATAGATTTATCATTTTAAACTTCTAGCCTCATCTGATCATTAGCATTTGTCCGCGTAGTCATCGATTTATATTATTATATTAAAACTAAAATATTAAAATTTTAATTTTCAATTTTCGATTTATTTTTGGTCATTCTACAATAATATCATTGTAGTTGCTAATAATTATCTAATTATTTTTTTCAACTAAATTATGTATACCTTTTCTAATATTTTTGAAACTAAACTCTTCTGACGAAGTTAACTTTTTCAGTTAAAACACATTAAATTTTCTATTTCTCTAACAAAATCCCCTCTTTATAAAAAAATATCATGACAATTTCTTTTTTCAACTAAAACATGCTACATTTACAAAAAAATGTCATTTTTCAACTAAAACCTGTTATGTTTACAAAAATTATTACGGGAACTTAGTCAACTAAAATATTTTCTATTTTCTATTTTTTCTTACAAAGAACCCCTTCTTCACTACAACATAAACCACCTATGGAAAACCTGGAAAAATGTTGCCATATGTCCAAAATATGTTGCTGTAGGCCCAAAAATTGCAAAGCCAACACTTTTTTTGTGTTGGTTTTTTTGATGTTGCCTTTGGGGTCTATGCCAACATTATCCTCCTCTACGGCAACATGAGTTTTGATGTTGTAATAGAGTGCTATAGCAACAATATTATTACCCTACACCAACTTAATATCTATGTTGCCTTTGTGTTATATTTTCTGTAAAATGACAGTGGAACCCACTTATGGCCCACAAAGTTTAACCCACCTTTGGGGCAAAATGTGGGGCCCACCTAAGATAGGCCCACATGTTGGCCCCAATTTTATGGCAACACAATTTAACCATTGTAACATTTTTTTTACATTATTTGATCATTTTAGCAACATTTAGAGCATCAACTGAAACACTATTACTAATTAGAAATTGATATATACAGTTGATATGTGCATTCCAAAACAACTCATTCAACTTAAACTTGTTCTTTTCAAGCGGAAAAAATATTATAATACATAACAATGCTTACAAGCATGAAAAATACTTAAAACTCCCTAACATCGTATATCCAGCTGCATCACAGTATTACAAAAACTCAAATCAACCAACTACATTAACAATATTATTTCAGACTAGTTTAAATGTTACATGTGTTAGGTCCAAAGTATCGTAGAAGGGAGGGTTGAATACGATACTCACAAATTATTCAATTTCGTTCGCGGATAATTATTTGTGTTCTTGTCCGAAATCAAATATACCAAATCAAAACACGAGTCGGGGAATATATCGTTTTATAAATATAAACCACGAAGGGTGCTACAATTCTAATCCGTAGGATTAGCTTCAATGAGTTTAGGTTACACAAAATCAATTACAATGATAGAATTTAAAGCACTATTAATTTCTCTGTCAATTTCTCAGGCTCAAAACTCTCTCTTTGTAAATGAAGTTATGTGATTTTCCTAACTGAAGAAGACAATGTCTTCACTCTTCAAATGTAGACTTTGAAAACTATGGAAGGCTTTTTGGAAGAATCCTGGTCGTCCAAGTCTTTCATCAGCCTGACAACTATACAAAATCTCACCTGCTCCTTAAATAAACAAAACTATCGAATGAGCTAATTTTATTTCCTTCGATAGATTTTAATAAAATCTATCGAATGGAAAACTAGTTACTTTTCAAAGTTATTCGATGGTTTTTCATTCAAATCTCCTTGAACATTTTCGATAGTTTTTCTTAAAAGAAAACTATCGAAGTCTTCTAATTGTATTTTGATCCTTGAAGATTCTCTCTTTTTGCAGAAAACATATTGTACTTCCAATTAAACCTAAACATACCTTGTAATATTCTTTTCACTTTCAGGATGTTTCAGGTTTGACTTAAATCAATATCTTCCGAGACGATAAACATCTTGATCTCTTAAGTGCTGACAACTAGTGCAACTGGTCTGGTTCACAAATGACTAACACTTGATCAATACCTTTATGTCTTCAATACAATGTTGTTGATAAGTCCTTTGTCGTTCTGGTTGCTTCATTAAAATCACTAAAATCCTCTAGTACTAGCTCTTTATCATTCAAATACTTCTGTAGTCTTGAAAGTCTTGTTCCTTTATTTGTCACTGAGGCTTGAACATATTAATGAACTTCTTTCCGTGACCTGTTTACGGACTTCAAGAATACATACCATATTTTGATTTTTTGAGTTTACCTTTTCTTCTTTATTTCTGGATTCCTGTGCTTCTGTTAATATTATAGTCTGTCTTGTTCTTTGTTGAGTTGTAGTTATCTCTGTTACATACCATGTTACATTATGCTTTACAATCTCCCCATATTTGATTGTTAGAGTTCGACAAGCAAATACCTCGAGGATAACTCAACTAACAAAAGAAACATGAAACTAATTAAAGTAAGACAGATTGATAATATTAAATGCATTCTGGATTAAATATTTACATTTCCAGATTTCTAATTTACAAAGAACAGTAAAAAGATTTACAATGAAGTTGCTCCTCTAGCCTGAGCAGATTGTTCTTTGCTTCATCTTCAGTCCAATAAGATCTCACCTTCTTCAGCTACAGGATTGGAATTAGCAGCTTGATAATCAATCACTGATGGATAGTGTAGTGGTTCTCCAGGTTTAAGGATTGCTCCTCTGATCTGTCTTCCAATATATTCAACCTGTTGACCCACTGCAGCCCACAACCATGCAATGTTAACATCTTTCTGATTTTGCTTTGGCATGTTTGGTAGTCTGGGATGCACTTCCAATCCTCTTTCCACTCTCTTCCAATAATAGGGCACATTCTCCATAAAATGTCTTCTTAGAGTATCTGCTGCTTTGTCCTTCTCAGTAGTCATGAATCCAGTGGACCTAAGGTACTTCTCAACTGATATCAAATAGTTGTTTGGATAATCTTTCAGTTTGTCCTCCGTCAGATAGCAGATTCTGAACAAGTCATTTTTTATGAATCTTACCATAGGAGGATTTTCAGATACCTCTGGACTGACTTTCATTAAGATCTCCTTAACATGCTCACGGAGCAGTTCATTTAGCCTTGTAGTTCTCTGGATCTTAATGAGCAACACCTGTAATTCTGTGTAAGTTCTCTTTTCGAAAAACTTTATGGAGATCACAAATGTACCTCTATCAATGAAATTGATTACTATATTCCAGGCACCATTTGCTTTCACCCCAGCCTTCATGTAGATAAGAGAATGTCTCAATGCAGTGAAATAAGTCTGATCTTCTTGATTTGCACTTCTGATGTCCTGAATGATAACTTCCACATCAGCATTGTCGTTGACTTCTAATCCGTCTTCAACTCCGCAAAATGTCTTGTAAGCCATCTCCCATTCTTTTCCATGCTTCTGTGCCAAATCTATCATCTTTTTCTTCCTTATCTCACAATACATTTTAAACCTTTTCAGCTTTTCGCTTCTTTGAATTGCACGGTGTGTTTCCTTCTCAGCTTGCCTGGCTTCTCTTTTTGCTTTTTCAACTTTCAATCTCTCCAAGGTAGCTTCTTGTTCTATTGACAGAGGATTTGCTTCATCCATATTATCATCCAAGATATGATGTTCAATTGGCTCTGGATAATATGGTTCATGCTCTTCCATTGGTTGCTCATGCATGAATTCAAATCCCTCTTCAACTTCCTCTTCTTCTACAAGATTTTCAATCCAGTACTGTCTCACTAGAATAGTGGTTGTTGTTTCCCATGTTCCCCATCCTTTCCCCCCTTAGTTGAAAAATCCTCCATGTAGTAATCCTCAGTATAGTAGGTTGAAGGGCCAGGTTGTTGATTTCTCATCATATTCCAGATCGACTCCAGACCATTACCTTGATTTTCCATGAATAGAGCAATGTCAGTGGTAATTTCTTGCACATAAGCTATCTTTTGGTCAATGTCATTCAGTCTTGAGTTGGTAGTCTGCTCGATTCTGTCTAATCTCTTGTTGAGGCGAGACTCCACTCTTGACAACATATTCATAGCATCTTTGAGCCTTGCTTGACCATCCCGGATAACCAGAACGTCTTCAGATAAAGCTTCTTAACCTTGTTGAATAACATGCACTTCATTCACAAATCCATCTCTTAGGTCTTTGACGTCTGCTCTCAATTCGACCAGTTCTTCCATAGCTTCCTTCTTCAGGGAGTCCACTGCCTGCTTTGTACCCGTTATAGTTCCAGATGCACTGCTCAAAGCTCTGTAAGTTCTTCGGGAATCAGCTGCAACCAAGTCAATCTGTGATTGTATTGAAGTTAAAGAACCATCAACGTGACTGGAGGAGACCCCTTGGGTAAAAGAAGGTCTGAGAGGGACTTTGAATAATGGATTTCCCTCTCTATCATGAACTGTCATCTCCTTGAGAGTGGATTGTACTTGTATTTCTCTCTGTGTTGGTTGTAGCAGATCATCTATATTTGGTAGGGTTTGGGTGTCACTCCTCACATTTGGCTTTGGGTGTTCACTCAACGTTTTTGTTGGTGTTTCACTCATTTTACCTTTCCCACTCAGGCCAGGTGATAGTGTTTTTGTTTCACTCATTTTTGTCTTGCTATGTGTACCTGCAACAGAAGTCACCGTAGCCATCCTTAAGGAGGTCACCGGTGGCGCAATGGGGCTTCGCAAGTCCCCGTCCTTGGTTAAACCAAGTTGCTGATCATCCTTAGATGATTTATCCTTAACAGGATCTAGAGTTTGAATCTCTAGGGGATTAGAATCAGGCTCTATTAACATCAGAGATCCTGAAACTTCCTCAAAAGTCTGTGAAGACTTTTCTTCAGTTAACTCCTCAATTGAAATTGATTCATCGTCACCGAGTTGCCGATCTGCACCTACGTCAGACCCTGTACCCACAGGATCCAGATATGTTCCATCTGGGGAGCTAGGTAATGACCCTTCAAATTGTGCATTTGGGTCAGAACCTTCTCTCGACGTTTGTGAAGACTCTTGGTTCATTAAAGAACCTTCAACCAGTGGTCCTGACCGTAATATGGTCGGAGAACTAGTTGCTTCTATCAATTCTTCCTTACTTGATTGGGGTATGGGTTCAGATATAGCTTTGGTAAGAGCTGCCCAATCAGCATCAGAAAAATCAGTAAAGGGCTCTTTGGATGATGGAAATGAAGTATCAACAGTTGCCTCAGTTTCTATTGTTCTCCTTTTAGAGGAAGGCAGAGCTGCTGTTGAAGGGCGTATCTCCTTATGTGGTGCTGCTAAGGCACTATCTCCCTCTACACTCACGGTTGTTTGAATGATAGGTATAGTAGGGGTAGGAGTTCGGTTATTGTTTCATTTGGCTCGTCCAAAGGCTCTGTGACCGTGGTTAGAGGTTGTTGGTTTTCAACCTCCTGGTCAGGAATGGCCACTGAGGGCTCTGGATTAATATCCATTGGTGTAGGTTGAGGTGCAATTACAGATTCAGGAATTATACCTTGATTTACCGGTTCCCCTGGGGGTAGAAGTGGTAGGGATACCGTTCTAAGATAGTCTGTGAGAACAATAGGCACCCCTGGAAGATGATTCTTTCTTATTAGAGCTGTTATGGCATTGCTCTTCATCTTCATGCACTCCATGGTTTCCTCATCTGCAAAGATGTCTCTTTCCTCATCTATTAACACATCATTGAGAATTAACTGTAGGAACCTTGGATAGAAACAAAGCACATCATCTATGCATGTTCTTTCTTCCAGTGGTCCCATGCACAGAATGATTTGCTCAATCACAAGTCTTCCTATGTTGATATGCCTATTGTTAGCAATAGCAAACCCTAGTTTCTGAAGAAACAAAGGAATACCATGCAGATTTGTCAGCTTAGCAGTAAAAACATGGATTAGTGTGTGAAAGAAGAAATTCCATGGCTTGGTTAGGTAATGCTTTAGGAACTCTCCCACAAGGAAGTTAGGTTGTTGACTTCTAATGAGAGTGAAGAAAGCATGTATTTACTCAGTAGTGGGATCCGGAACAAGATTTTCTGTTGGAAAATGTAAAATTCTATTCAAATCATGTTCCGTCACCCTAATTGTTCTGCCCCCTGGCAAAACAAAACTGAAGGACAAGATGTTGTTCTTCAGTGACTGTAATGTACAGTACAGTCAATTGATCAACACAAAGGACCGCAGGAGTACTTAAAGCATATGCCACCAATGAGCGTGTGTTCAAAAATTGTGCCCATGCACGAAACTGAAGGTTCGCAATGGATTGCACATTTTGAAACGAGACGTGGTTTGTTTTGGTAATAATAAATTCTCCGGCCATTATATTTTCAAAAATTCCAGAAAATTAGAATTAAAACCAAAACTTTCTTAATTAATTATTTCTAATTAATTAACTTTTAAAATAACCCTTTTTCTTAAATTCACAAACTCGAACAATTCAAATCAAGAACCCTAAATTGTTTAAACTTCGAATTTTTCACTTAAAACTTAAAGAAATCAATTGTTTATCAACTAATGTTAGGTCCTGATAAGTTTGTAGAAGGGGGGTTGAATACAAACTATACCGTTTTCTCGAATTTGTTCTATTTAGAATCAAACAGTTTAAGAACAAATTATGGCGGAATTAAATGAAACAGAATTCAAGTTAAATATAACTTATATTAAACTTGAAAGGTGTTACAAATATGATACTGATTACAAGATTGGATCTCAAACTAATTAAAACAAATCTAGAATAAATTCGACATGAATTTATCTATTTTTGTAATAAAAAGATATAACAATATTTGATAATTTGAGATACGTTCTAGGGATAAAAATCCGCTAATAGTCAAAGCAGTACAAGTAAATGAATTCTAGTGGTTTAGATTTAACACAATAATTTTCTAGAATTAATTCACTGAAGAAATGTGATCCGGCAGTGTTCTTGATTTTCTTGACAGAAAGTTCACTTGATAGATATTATGTTGATGATGCTTCTGTCTGTCTTGATTATTTGATATAAATCAAATTAATTTTGTAATCCACTTGACACAAAAGCCTGCACGTTTCTGCTTTTCATTCCACTAGGAATGACTATCAAAATAGTCTAAAAAAGTCTATTTTTAAGCCTGGAATGACTATGCTTTGTACTGGAATGACTATCAGACTTTAGGAGAATTAATTTAGAATTAATAAAAATGAACTAGGATGACTAGCGGGATGACTATCCCTGATAGTCATTCCAGTTCATTTTTAATCAAAATGACTTGGAATGACTAGCGGGATGACTATCCTGGGTAGTCATTCCAGTTCATTTTAATTAAACAATTCTATTTTAATTCTAATTCTATTTTAAATTAATTCTACTAATTAATTTATTTCAAAAATTAATTCTGATGAATTAATTTATTCAATAAATTAATTACTTAATTTATTTGTTAAATTAATTCTCAAGAATTAATTTAATAAATAAATTAATAACTAATTTAAAAGAGAATTTAAATTCTTACAAGATAGCATTCTAATTTAAATTAATTCTAATAATTAATTTATTTCATAAATTAATTCTGATGAATTAATTTATTCAATAAATTAATTACTTAATTTATTTGTTAAGTTAATTTAGAAGAAATAACTTAATAAATAAATTAATAACTAATTTAAAAGAGAATGTAAATTCTTACAAGATAGTAAAACCAGTCCTTGAACCACTTGAACTTGATGAAGAATATCCATTGTCTGAGGTTGTCATTTGATGCACTGTCTGGTTCATAAATGATTAACTTCAATGTATGTTCTTCATCTTGACTTTAAGTTGTGGTCGATTGTCTGCTTTTGACAGTTGTTCAACCTTTGTAACCTGTACATTTGTTATCACAAATCTGAAACCTATGTCACTTTAATAAATCCACTTCTTTGAAGACTCCACTGAGGCTTGAACAAATAATTGAACTTCTTTCAATGTAGTATATCTTCAAATCTGTAGGATGACTTTAATCTGTATTCTTCTGACAGATATGATCCTCTGAGATTCCTGTGACTGTGACAATTTATCTAATATTTACTTATTACATTCTGGTTTAAGTTGAGTAGAATCCTCGAATTACAAATAGGCTATAGCATATGCCTTTCAATCTCCCCCTATTTGTTTGTTAGAGAATAACAACCAAATACCTAGAGGATCACTCAACTAAAACCAAGAAAAAGATAAGACTCTTAATCCTAAGTAAATACTAGAAAGTTCTGGATCAAATATGACATTTCCAGATTTCACCAGTAAAGATAAATACAAGACAGATGTTCCTCTAGACTGAACATATGATAACATTGAACCTGTCTTGATTTACCTAAGCTCTATACATATAACATTTACAAAACATAGCTAACTTATCTTTTACTCCCCTGAAACTCCCTCTTTACCTTTTATATCTTTTTCAGCTCCAGCTCCCTTTTACTAGCTTCTCCAAAATTCTCTAGAAACTTCTCCCCCTTAGTTGAGGAATTCTCTACAGATTTAACTTTATGAGTATCTGAAGCCAGTAGGAGTTGAGATGATTGATGGAGTTGATCTTGGAAGTAAACTTGTCTTCTAGATTTCCTTGAGCAGTCCCAGCTGATTGTTGACAAAGGTGGAAGAAGAAGACCGTTCAACCACTTGTGCTTGCAAAATTTCTTTATCAGCCTGAGTTTTGAATAGATGTTCCTGTAGATCAGCTATGTGAGCTAACTACATTGCAGTGTATGTGTCTGTGTGTGCACTCACTTGAATTTCTTTTGTAAGTGTATCACTCATCTCACGTGCATGTGTTTCACTCAGTGTTTGACTCTTATCACTCAACATTAGCTGTCTGTTTGCTCCTTTTTGATCAGTACCTGCATTGAAACTCACCCTAGCCTCTTCAAGAGAGGTCAGTGGTGGTGCAATGGGAGTTCGCAAATCCCGATCCTCAATCATGTCTATCAAATCACTTGGATTTGAAATCTGAATTGCTTCAGTGATAGACTGACCAAGTTGCCTTCCACTTTCTACAGATAAATCTGCGAGTGGAAAATCCCTTAGGGAGCCAGAGATGTTCCCTCTGGGAGGGGAGAAAATGATTCTATTAAATGTGGCAAGAATCAGATTTTCCCTCTGATGCCTGTGAAGGCACTTCTACCGTAACAATGGTAGGCACTGTAACCAGTTGCAGGTGCTCTGCTTTCACTGTGTCCTGAGTTTCATCTAATGGAATTGTCTTCTCCCATTGTGAGTAATGAGAGTGTGCTTGACTCAGTACAAAATGCCATGGCCCTATGGCGAATTTCAATAGATTCATCCTGTTGAGAGAATGTCTCTAGAAACAGTTCATTGGCCATTTCAAAGTCCATATCCTATTGAGAGGATACAGATGGGCTGACAGATGCCTCAGTATATGTTGAATTTCTTTAGAGGAGGCAGAGCTGTGGGATCACTCACTGTTTCAATCAAAATACTTCTTTGTTTAACATTTGATTTCTGTTTAGGCTGAGAGGTCAAGTAATGAAGTTGTAGACTCATTGTTTGGCTCTAAGACCTGGGATAAAGATTGTGGATCTACAATCCCTTGGTCAGCCCTAACAACCACTTGGGTTCAGCAACAGTAAAAGAAGTGGATTGAGAGATAGAAAGTAATACCTGAATTGGATTTGACACTGAATTTCTAGCTAAGCAAGAGCTAGATCAAAAATAATATATACAATATATTTACAACAACATCTAAGACAAATAGAAAATAAAAGATAATAAATAATAAGCAATAAAAATAAAATACTAAAAAAATATTTACAGGAAACTATTTACATGAAACTTCGAATATTTTAAAATAATTCATTTTAACTTACTCAAACAAAAGCTAAGCAGTTTGCAGCATAAAAAATAGAATAAATAAACTACTATTAGAATGACTATCGGGATGACTATGGGATAGTCATACCGATAGTCATTCCAGTACAAAAATCAAAGTACTGAAATAAAAGGCAGAAAAAGAATTAAAAAGAAACTAAACTACAATGACTACTGGAATGACTATGTAAGATAGTCATTCCGATAGTCATGCTAGTACAAAAACAAAATACAAAAACCTGTTAACAAAAACTAGCAGAATTAATTAAAATAAATTCAGAAAAATGCATAAAACTAATAGAAATGCATGAAATATTTATCAAAGACTAGAAAAATTCACAGAAAATTCCATAAATCCTAGAAAAATATGCAGAATAATATAGAATTGCATAAAAATAATATAAACTTGCAGAAATATTTAAACAACAATATTTACAATCTGAAATTAACTTAAATGATTCTTAAATAATAAATTTTCAATAAAAATAAGTTTCTCCACTTAAAAAAAATATGAGAAAAGTATTTTTAAAGAAAATAAATTATTCAGAATATTTAAATTAACAAGCTTTATAATCAAAACAAGAATTGGCAAAATATATCATTCAATATTAGCAAGAGAAAATGATTTTGAAAGAACAAACATGACAGAGATATTGTTAATCACTAAGACTGTTTAACATACCCAATTTACCAACTAACTTGATAAATGTGGATTCGTCAACAGATTTAGTGAATATATCTGCAGTCTGTTCTTCTGTGGGTACAAAGTGTAACTCCACAGTTACATTCATGACATGCTCTCTGATAAAATGATACCTGATATCAATGTGCTTCGTTCTCGAGTGCTGCACAGGGTTGTTGGAGATTGCTATGGCACTTGTATTATCACACAAAATGGGAATTTTGTCTAATGCAAAGCCATAGTCCTTTAATTGATTCCTTATCCATAAGATCTGAGCACAGCAGCTTCCAGCAGCAATATATTCAGCTTCTGCTGTTGAATTGGAAACTGTTTGTTGTTTCTTGCTATACCAGGAAATCAATCTACCTCCTAGGAATTGACAACTCCCAGAGGTACTCTTTCTATCCACAACACTACCTGCATAATCAGAATCTGTATATCCAACAAGATTAAAACCAGAATCTTTAGGGTACCAGATACCTAGATTAGGTGTACCCTTAAGATATCTCAAGATTCTTTTCACAGCAACGAGATGTACATCTCTAGGGTTCGCTTGGAACCTTGCACACAAGCATGTAGCATACATAATATCTGGTCTACTAGCAGTAAGATAGAGTAAGGAGCCAATCATACCTCTGTAGCTTGTAACATCTACCTTGATAGAATTGTCAGAAGCTCCAAGTTTGATTGCTGTTGAAGATGGAGTCCTTGCTGATGCTGAATCCTCCATGTGATATTTCTTGAGGAGTTCTTTGAGATACTTGGATTGACAAATAAATATACCATTTGACCTTTGACTTACTTGCAATCCAAGAAAGAACTTCAGCTCACCCATCATACTCATTTCAAACTTACTCTGCATTAGCTCAGCAAATCTCTTACAGAGATTATCATTAGTAGACCCAAATATGATGTCATCCACATAGACTTGGACTAATATCATATCACTTTTGTGTTTCTTTGAAAAAAGAGTTTTGTCTATGATACCTCTAACAAAACCATTTTCTAAAAGAAAACCAGAGAGAGTGTCATACCATTTTCTTGGGGCTTGTTTGAGACCATAGATAGCCTTGAAGAGAAAGTACACAAAGTCCAGCAGCTCCTGATTTTCAAAGCCAGGGGGCTGTTCCACATACACTTCTTCATCAAGCTCACCATTCAGGAATGCACTCTTAACATCCATTTGATAGACTTTAAAATTGGAATAAGCTGCAAATGCTAAGAACATCCTGATGGCCTCAAGTCTAGCCACTGGTGCATAGGTTTCATCATAATCAATGCCTTCAGCTTGTGAATACCCTTGTGCAACCAGTCTTGCCTTGTTCCTTGTAACAATGCCATCCTCATCTAGCTTGTTCCTGTATACCCATCTTGTACCAACTACTTTCTTGTTCTTTGGCCTGGGTACCAGCTTCCAAACTTGCTGTTGTTCAAACTGATTGAGTTCATCTTTCATAGCAATCACCCAATCTGGATCAGTCAGTGCTTCCTCAGTTTTCTTTGGCTCCATTTTAGATAGAAATGCTGAAAAATGACATTCATTCTGAGTTGCACTTCTAGTTTTAACTCCAACATCCATCTGGATCACCAATGATCAGCTCAAAAGGATGAGCTCTATTCCATACAGTCTGTCTTGGAAGATTTGATCTTGATGATTCACCTTGAAATTCACTTTGATGTTGTGAGTGACTAGTTGATCCTTCATTTGCTCCCCCTGAGTTGTTGCTTGATTGCCTTGATGATTCTTCTCCAGTGTTGGTGGTATCTCCATTGTTACCAGTGTTTCCACCACCATCACCATGATCATTATCATCATTGTTATTATCATTACCAGCAATAACTTCAGGTGGGGCTTCATCATCTGAATCTGAGTCTGGCAAGTTATCAAACTTCATTTTCTCAGATGAATCTGCTGTTTGGATATTAGGGAATTTAGTGTCATCAAAAGTAACATTGACACTTTCCTTTACTGTGTGACTGCCAACTAAGTAGACTCTGTAAGATCTTCTGGAATAACCAACAAAAATAGCTTCTTGTGCCTTTGCATCAAACTTGCCACGTTTCACATTTTCATCTATAAGCACAAAGCATTTTGCTCCAAATACATGAAAGTACTTGACAGTTGGTTTCTTGTTGTTCATGATCTCATACGGAGTCTTCATTAAGTCCTTGTTGATTAAAGTTCGATTCTGAGTATAACAAGCTGTATTCGCTGCTTCAGCCCAAAAGTACGTTGGAAGTTTGGACTCACTTAACATAGTCCTAGCAGCTTCAATCAATGTACGATTCTTTCTTTCCACTGCTCCATTTTGTTGAGGAGTTCTAGGGGCAGAATACTGTCTTGTTATTCCTTTATCAGCACAAAAGTCATTTAGAATGGCATTTTTGAATTCAGTTCCATTATCTGACCTTATGACTCTAACAGGGAATCTAGAATCCAGCTCAATCAACTTTACATGGCCAATCACCAGGTATGGGGTCTCATCCTTGGAATGTAGGAATAAAACCCATGTATATTTTGAAAAGTCATCAACAATCACAAGTGCATATTGTTTCTTTGACATGGACATCACATTAACTGGACCAAACAAATCCATGTGCAGTAGCTGAAGTGGTTCAGTTATTGATGATGTGTCAGTGCCCTTGTGAGAAGCTTTCTTTGACTTTCCTTTCTGACATGCCTCACACATCCTGTGTAAATTCCATCTGAGGCAAACCTCTAACCAATTCCCTCTTGACTAAAGAGTTCATGGTTTTGAAGTTAAGGTGAGATATCTTCTTGTGCCATAGCCAACTATCATCTGATGAAGCTTTAGCATAAAAACAATTAACTTCATCTTTGAATCCCGAGTTCAGATCAGCTATGAACAAGTCACCTTTCCTTACTCCGTGAAGAGCAGGCTTTCCATTCTTCTTGTGAAGGATCTGACACTTCTCTCTTTCAAAGGAAACAGCATATCCTCTGTCACAGAAATGACTGATGCTGAGAAGATTGAACTTCAGACCTTCCACAAATGAAACATCTTCAATGATAACATTTCCGTACTTCAAACAGCCATATCCTTTCGTAATACCCTTGCTGTTATCTCCAAAGGTAACTACTGGGCCAGCTTTCACAACCACATCTGATAGCAGGGCTCTATCTCCGGTCATATGCCTTGAACAGCCATTGTCAAGAATCCACATAACACGGTTTACCTTTTTAACTCCCTGCAATACCAGATTGATTAGTCCTTCCTCGGAACCCACACTTGATTGGGTCCGGCATACTTAAAGAATTGGCCTTTGTCAGGCAAAACAACATTTTTAACTATAACTACTTCAACCTCTTTCACATAAGAGTGTTTCCATTTATAGCCAGCCTTAACACATTTCTGAGTAGGCTTAGGGATAAATGAATCCACTCTAGTCTGAGGAGGACTAGTAGTCTTTGTTTTAACATGCTTCTTATTATTAACATGTTGACGTGGAGCATTCTTATCACTAGATACATGCTTACTATTAAAATAAGCATACATAACATTGAAAGCACAAGACATGCAATTAATCACACCACATGCTTTATGAGAAGAATTAACAGCAGGCATGTTAGTTCTACAGTTGTTTTGATCCAACTTATGGATATCTGATTTAGTCTTTTAAGTTGAAGCAACTTTGACTGGAATATCAGATATACACTTTTTGGACTGTGCAACTTCCAAAGCAATATCTTCTTCACGAATCTCCTCAGCAATGATGATAGAGTATTCATTCAGAGGATCTGCCTGGGTCTCCTTACAGAAGGGTGTTTCAATACCCTTAAGCACATATGGAACACCCCTTCCTTCAGATCTGACTCTACAAGGGGAATTAATTCCAAGCAATCCAATAGCCTCATTATAATCATAACCTATACTGACATGATTACCCATAGCTTGTTTATTAAGAATCTCTTTAGCCGTCTTACAAGAGTTGTAATAGGCATTAGCTTTGGTCTTAAGCTCACTAATCTGATCTTTGAGAATGGTTTCCAGCTGAATATAACATTTAACCCTATTCTCAAGAAAAGCAATTTTCTCAGTAAGTTCATCCTGATTAACATGCACAAGTTTCAACTCTTTTATCTCCTTTTCAAGAGCTGTGTTCAAAAGAATTATTTTATCATTTTCAGTGCGTGCACAACTTAAAGTATCACCAAGATTACGAATCATTTCAGTGTCAGTGAACTTTACCTCAGACGAGTAGGATGAAGATAACATGGAATCAAAGAGTTTGTCTCCTATTGCCATGAGTGCAAGATTTCCAACTTCTTCATCTTCACTGTCTGTATCATCCCAGCTCTTTTCTTCAGACTGGTTCTTCTCAACCATCCCTGTTTTATAGCCACCCCTTGTGCTATTTGAGGATGAAGAACCACCTGTCTGGTATTTGTCAGCATATGTCTTAAATTTGAAACTAGGATTTCTCCTGAACCTGAAGTTTCCAAACTTCTTCACTACCCAGGCCATAGACTCATCTTCCAACTGTTCAAGCTCCTCCAGAGAATAAAAATCACCACCATATTGACTTGTAGATGTAACACCATATTCAGCTACAATTACATCCTTGTTAGGACTTTAGGACTGGAAGGTAAAACAACCTTCGCTTCCTTTTTCTGTGGGGCTTCAGCTACCAGTGAAGTAGACATACTAACCACTATTCCTTCCCTTGGATTTGATCTGAAGTGCTCATATGAAGAGGTGAGAATTTCCATCTTATTCTCTCTGACTTCCTCTGTCCCTTCATTGATTATTTCAATCGTATCCCAAATGTGTTTGGCAGAAACACATTTTAAAATATGATTATGCATGATTGGATCAAGACAATCAACCAGTATCAACTGTAGACAGACATCCAAGGCAACATCTTCTTTTTCTTCAAGAGTGTAGTCCTTGGGATCCTTAGGGTATATCCTAGCAGCCCTAGTAACAACATCATTCTCTATTAGCCCTCTCTCAACAAACATGGGAATTCTTGGTCCATTCTTCAGCACATCAAGATATTCAACATTAACCACTTGAAGAAACAGGAGCATCTTCTTCTTCCACATAGGATAATGATCCTTGCTGAACATTGGGATTTTGACTGTAACAGCTTTCTGAGTTGTAGACATTTTTGAGATTTTTGGAAAGATAAAAATTTCAGAGTTAAAAAATCTCAAACAATTGGATCTTTGATTTGTATATCAATCAAAAGGCTCTGATACCAATTGTTAGGTCCTGATAAGTTTGTAGAAGGGGGGTTGAATACAAACTATACCGTTTTCTCGAATTTGTTCTATTTTGAATCAAACAGTTTAAGAACAAATTATGGCGGAATTAAATGAAACATCATTCAAGTTAAATATAACTTATATTAAACTTGAAAGGTGTTACAAATATGATACTGATTACAAGATTGGATCTCAAACTAATTAAAACAAATCTTGAATAAATTCGACATGAATTTATCTATTTTTGTAATAAAAAGATATAACAATATTTGATAATTTGAGATACGTTCTAGGGATAAAAATCCGCTAGATAGTCAAAGCAGTACAAGTAAAAATTCTAGTGGTTTAGATTTAGCACAATAATTTTCTAGAATTAATTCACTGAAGAAATGTGATCCAGCAGTGTTCTTGATTTTCTTGACAGAAAGTTCACTTGATAGATATTATGTTGATGATGCTTCTGTCTGTCTTGATTATTTGATATAAATCAAATTACTTTTGTAATCCACTTGACACAAAAGCCTGCACGTTTCTGCTTTTCATTCCACTAGGAATGACTATCAAAATAGTCTAAAAAAGACTATTTTTAAGCCTGGAATGACTATGCTTTGTACTGGAATGACTATCAGACTTTAGGAGAATTAATTTAGAATTAATAAAAATGAACTAGGATGACTAGCGGGATGACTATCGGGATGACTATCCCTGATAGTCATTCCAGTTCATTTTTAATCAAAATGACTTGGAATGACTAGCGGGATGACTATCCTGGGTAGTCATTCCAGTTCATTTTAATTAAACAATTCTATTTTAATTCTAATTCTATTTTAAATTAATTCTACTAATTAATTTATTTCAAAAATTAATTCTGATGAATTAATTTATTCAATAAATTAATTACTTAATTTATTTGTTAAATTAATTCTCAAGAATTAATTTAATAAATAAATTAATACTTAATTTAAAAGAGAATTTAAATTCTTACAAGATAGCATTCTAATTTAAATTAATTCTAATAATTAATTTATTTCATAAATTAATTCTGATGAATTAATTTATTCAATAAATTAATTACTTAATTTATTTGTTAAGTTAATTCAGAAGAATTAACTTAATAAATAAATTAATAACTAATTTAAAAGAGAATGTAAATTCTTACAAGATAGTAAAACCAGTCCTTGAACCACTTGAACTTGATGAAGAATATCCATTGTCTGAGGTTGTCATTTGATGCACTGTCTGGTTCATAAATGACGAACTTCAATGTCTGTTCTTCATCTTGACTTTAAGCTGTGGTCCATTGTCTGCTTTTGACTGTTGTTCAACCTTTGTAACCTGTACATTTGTTATCACAAATCTGAAACCTCTGTCACTTTAATAAATCCACTTCTTTGAAGACTTCACTGAGGCTTGAACAAATAATTGAACTTCTTTCAATGTAGTATATCTTCAAATCTGTAGGATGACTTTAATCTGTATTCTTCTGACAGATATGATCCTCTAAGATTCCTGTGACTGTGACAATTTATCTAATATTTACTTATTACATTCTGGTTTAAGTTGAGTAGAATCCTCGAATTACAAATAGGCTATAGCATATGCCTTTCAACTAATTTCTAAAGAAGAACACTGTTAACAATTCTCAAGATCCACAAGTGTCATTGTCGATGGTTTCTTGCAAAACTGAGATCAGAAATCCAACCTAATCACAAACACACAGTAGTTTCACTGAAAAATGAATTTACTGTGGTAAATAATCGATTTCCACGGTTAAAATCTATAGAACCTGTCGAGGTTTGAGTTCTTGTTCGTGTATATATATATATGTATGTATATATAACAGTTCTTAGATCTGAAAATAATGAAAGAAAAACGTCTAAGGGGCTGTTATATACTTTCTGAAATGCAGGGGTGTTTTTGTAATTTCACATTCGATAGTTTTTAAAAATGTACTATCGATAGTTTTTTTGAGGGGCATAAAAGTCCAATCACACTTCGATAGTTTTTTGAAAAACCATCGAAGTTGATAAAATCTGAATTTGAACAGACTTTTACCAAAAACTATTGAAGATTTTTAGAGTTACAAACCAAAAACTATCGAGAATTGTCTTTTCTGAAAACCATTGAGAAATTCAAATATTAAAGAATTAAATTCTTTCGATAGATTTCACTTCTAATTTCAAAAACCATCGAGATATTTCTTCGATAGTTTTTCTTTTCTTTAACAAAAGCCATCGAAAATTCCTTTCGATACTTTTTGTTTAATACTTAGAAAAACCATCGAAATATCCTTTTAGATATATTTTGATGCACAGTTTATTTTTCAAACCTGTTCCTTGTTTAAAAAAATTGAACGTCTTATTTTTGTTTTTTGTTAAACCTTGAATTTTTCTAGATTAACAATTTTTCACCAAAATTCTCAGCCAACAGAAAACTCACAATTTTCTTAGAATAAAATCGACTAAATATCATTAACTGATATAAACCAATTAAAATCCAATAAATTATGCTGCATTATTTTACAAGGTTTAAAACAAAGTAAAATAATTCGAATTAAATAAATGCTTAAATATTTAGAACAAATATTAGCACTTAAATAATTTCAGAATTATTAACTAATTAAATGCTAGAAGATATATCATCCATAAATATGACATAAAATTAGTACAATAATTCTAACTTACGAGAATTGCTCCTGAAAATAAATTCACAAGTCCTAATGATATAGAAATTCTTAAACTCATGTATTTACTAGGACTATCTTGCAGTTACTGACTTCTAATTAAAATCAATTAGAAAGATTTAACATCCCAACTTCACCAACCAGCTTAGAAAAAGTGGATTCATCAAGCGGTTTAGTAAAGATGTCTGCAATTTGTTCCTCTGTGGGTACAAAGTGTAACTCCACAGTTCCATTCATGACATGCTCTCGGATAAAATGATACCTGATATCGATGTTCTTGGTCCTCGAGTGCTGAACTGGGTTGTTGGAGATTGTTATGGCACTTGTATTATCGCAGAATATTGGAATCTTAGTCAACAAAAGTCCATAGTCACGGAGTTGGTTTCTCATCCACAAGATTTGAGCACAACAGCTATCAGCAGCTATGTATTAAGCTTCAGCTGTCGATGTGGATACTGAGTGCTGCTTCTTGCTATACCAGGAAACTAACCTTCTTCCAAGAAACTGACAGCTTCCTGAAGTACTTTTCCGATCAATCTTAAAACCTGCAAAATCTGAGTCTGTATATCCAATAAGATCAAATCCTGTATCTTTAGGGTACCAAATTCCAAGATTTGGGGTCTCCTTAAGATATCTAAATATTCGCTTAACAGCTATTCGATGAGATTCTTTGGGATCAGACTGAAACCTAGCACACAAGCATGTTGCAAACTTTATATCTGGTCTACTTGCAGTGAGATATAGTAAGGAGCCTATCATACCTCTGTAGTTTATGATGTCAACTTTCTTACCAGTTTCATCCTTATCAAGCTTAGTGGCAGTTGGCATTGGAGTCTTTGTTATAGATGAGTCTTCCATTTGATACTTCTTCAGAAAATCTTTGATGTACTTGGACTGGCAAATGAATATTTCATCTTGCCTTTGATACACTTGTAGTCCAAGAAAGAATGACAATTCACCCATCATGCTCATTTCATATCGACTCTGCATTAACTTAGCAAATCTCTTACATAGATCATGATTAGTAGAACCAAATATTATGTCATCAACATATACTTGCACTAATATCAAATCATTTTTGTGCATCTTGTAAAAGAGAGTTTTATCTACGACACCTCTAGTAAAGTTATTTTCAAGTAAAAATTCAGAGAGAGTGGCATACCATGTCCTTGGAGCTTGTTTGAGTCCATAGAGCTTTGAACATAAAGTATACAAAGTCTGCCAGATTTGAATCCTCAAAGCCTGGAGGTTGTTCCACATACACTTCTTCTTCTAGCTACCCATTCAGAAATGCACTCTTCACATCCATTTGATATACTTTGTAATTGGAATGTGCTGCGAATGCCAGAAACATCCCGATGGCCTCAAGCCTTGCTACTGGTGCATAGGTTTCATCATAATTTATACCCTCTTCTTGAGAGTAACCTTTAGCAACCAGTCTGGCTTTGTTTCTCGTTACAATGCCATCTTCATCCAGCTTATTTCTAAATACCCACCTTGTTCCTAAAACAGATTTTCCTTTAGGCCTGGGTCCCAGCTTCCAAACTTTCTACCTTTCAAACTGATTGAGTTCATCTTGCATTACAATCACCCAATCTGGATCTTCTAGGGTATCTTCAACTTTCTTAGGTTCTGTTTCTGAATGAAACCCAGAATAGTGGCATTCATTTTGTGATGTCCTTCTAGTTCTCACTCCTGTGTTCGGAACACCAATGATCAAGTGAAAGGGATGATCTCTACTCCATACCCTTTGTCTTGGCAGATACGATCTTGATGATTCTCCTTGTTCAAAATTTTGTTGAGTGTGACTAGTTGATCCTTCTCCTGCTCCCCCTGAGTTGTTGCCGGTGTGATCTGTTGACCCTGTTGTTTGACTAGTGGATTCAGTAGTAGTTTG
This sequence comes from Heracleum sosnowskyi, assembly GCA_030848705.1. Taxonomy (NCBI): domain Eukaryota; kingdom Viridiplantae; phylum Streptophyta; class Magnoliopsida; order Apiales; family Apiaceae; genus Heracleum; species Heracleum sosnowskyi. The sequence continues at coordinate 73,766,234 of CM061238.1, forward strand.
AGGATCTCCACCACTGTCACCACTTGGTCCAGAATCATTATCATTATCATTATTATTATCACCAGGAACAATTACAAGTTCTTCTTCATTATCATAGAGATCTCCTGATTAGATTTTCAAATACTAAGGATGTTGGGTTTGACCGGTTGTTCAACCCAATATGGTAATATGAATTTGGGTGATTAAGACTGTTTTGGTAATAATTGTATGGGTAGACAATTATTATATATGGTAATAATTGTATGGATAGACAATTATTATATATGGTAATAATTGTATGGATAGACAATTATTATATATGGTATGTCTTGGTCATGATTAAATTAGGGAATTAGGTACCAAGAATAAAAAGTCTTGTATAACAAGTATGGTAAGTCTTGTAAAACAAGTATGGCAAGTCTTGGTGGCTAAGTTTTGGATGGCTATATAAACATAGTCATATTGTATTTGTTGTTTGATGAGTGCTTAAGAAATGTAATCGTCTTAGGTATTGTTTGGGAGATGCTTGAGCATTGTTTGGCGGATCAGGTGACTCAACTGATGGAAGGGTACTCGTGGTGGATGATGCACGTGATTTTTTAGATGGATACATCGTTATTGTTGAAGAACGGTGGTTTGGAGTTCACTATACGGGTTTTAGCGACACTCAAAGGTTTGAAGAGCAAAAGGAAGAGATTCTTGTTCGAGGGGAGGCATGACGGATGGACGTTGATGTCTCTGATGGTTACTGAATGTTTGGAAGATCAAGAGGGTTCTTGTTTGAGGGGAGGCATGACGGAGGGACGTCGATGTCGTTGATGGATACCGTTCAACCTGATATGGGTATTGGGTTGAAGGGGAGGATTGTTGGGTTTGACCGGTTGTTCAACCCAATATGGTAATATGAATTTGGGTGATTAAGACTGTTTTGGTAATAATTGTATGGGTAGACAATTATTATATATGGTAATAATTGTATGGATAGACAATTATTATATATGGTATGTCTTGGTCATGATTAAATTAGGGAATTAGGTACCAAGAATAAAAAGTCTTGTATAACAAGTATGGTAAGTCTTGTAAAACAAGTATGGCAAGTCTTGGTGGCTAAGTTTTGGATGGCTATATAAACATATTCATATTGTATTTGTTGTTTGATGAGTGCTTAAGAGATGTAATCATCTTAGGTATTGTTTGGGAGATGCTTGAGCATTGTTTGGCTTGAGTATCATGTGAGTGATACACCGTTGGTGAGATTGATTGTATTATTGATATCTGTTTTGATTAATAATACAAGTTGGGACGTGGGTGTTTCCACGTCATATATGTTTTGTGTGTGTTACTTGTCAACTAATCGATTGGTTGTGTGTGTGCTCTACATTGGTGTATTGTGAATCTCGAATTGGTGTGTAGCCTCTAAACCTAACAAAGGATTTAGAGTTCTCTTCTATTTGCAGGTTTGGCCTTTTGGTGTCATCAAATGTTACATTAAGGCTTTCCAACACCTTATTATCTTCAATCACATAAACCCTATAAGCTTTAGATTCCAGAGAATAGCCCAGAAAAATTCCTTCATCTGCTTTGGCATCAAACTTGCCTAGATGTTCTCCATCTTTCAATACAAAGCACTTTGTACCAAACACATGAAAATACATCAGTGTTGGTTTCTTGTTGGCCATTAACTCATACAGAGTCTTTTCATGATCTTTATTAATCAGGGTTCGATTCTGAGTGTAGCAAGCTGTATTCACTGCTTTAGCCCCCAAAAGTAAGTGGGAAGTTTTGATTCACTTAGCATAGTCCTTGCTGCTTCAACCAAGGTACGATTCTTCCTTTCCACTACTCCATTCTATTGAGGAGTTCTTGGTGCTGAATACTGTCTTGATATTCCTTTCTCTGAGCAGAAATCATTTAGAACTGCATTCTTGATTTCAGTTCCATTGTCTGATCTGATTGTCCGCACAGGTAGCTTAGCTTCCACTTCTATCTTCTTAATGTGATCAATGATTAGTTGTGTTGCTTCATCCTTTGACTGTAAGAACAACACCCACGTGTACTTGGAGTAGTATTCAACCATCACTAATGCATATCTTTTTCTTGATACTGACATAACATTCACTGGACCAAATAAATCCATATGAATCAGCTGAAGAGGTTCAGAAATGCTTGTCAGTTCTTTGCTTCTGTGTGATGCTTTTTTAGACTTCCCTTTTTCACATGCTTCACATAGTCCCTCCTGATAAAATTCCATCAGGGGCAACCCTCTCACTAACTCTCTATTTACCAAAGAGTTCATAGTTTTGAAGTTCAAATGTGAGAGCTTCTTATGCCAAAACCAACTTTGTTCTGATGAAGCCTTGCTGTAGAAACATTTAACTTCTCCATCATTGGTAGAACTTAGGTCAGCTATAAACAAATTTCCTTTTCTTACTCCCAGTAGAGCAAGCTTCTCATCTTTCCTGTTTGTGATCATGCACTTGTCTTTTCTAAAGTCTACATTGTATCCTTTGTCACAAAACTGACTGATACTTTGAAGATTGTGCTTTAATCCTTCAACAAGAGAGATATTTTCAATGATGACATTCCCAATTTCCAGATTCCCATATCCCGTAGTGAATCCCTTGTTGTCATCTCCAAAGGTTACTATCGGGCCGGTCTTCTTAACCACATCTGTAAGCAGGGACTCTTCTCCTGTCATGTGTCTAGAACAACCACTATCCAGAATCCACACGACCTTTGCTTTATTAACCTTACCCTGCAATCACAGATTGATTAAGTGGACTTTTGTACCCAAACTTGTTTGGAACCTGAAAGTTTAGATCATTTAACAGGAGTAACATTTAATTCAGTCTTAACATGTTTGACTTTCATGTTATTTGTGGCTTTCTCATTTACAGTATTAGTGCTACTAGATGCATTCATTAACTTAAAATAAGCATGCGTGATATTGTATGTACATAGTAAGCACTCTTTCTTACCATAGGGTTCATGAAGATCAGGCATGTCAGACATGTTATGCTATCCAGAAGTAACAGATGTTTCTACTTTAACCGTTTTACATGCATGTGTAAGTTGTCCAGCAATGGGAGAAGATGAAACAATATTCTGATTAATAACACTTGCTTTCCCATTCCTGTTCTTTTAGCCATACTAACTTTATTGCTTATTTCAGTTTTAGGTAATTCAGTTTTTACTGACTTCCTAGGCAACATAGTTTTTGTTAGGGTTGACCGATTTGGAATGATGATAACAAAATCCTCAAGACAAGAATTTGATCTTGACACCGAAGCCGATTGTCAGAAAGCTAATTCACAGAAGCTGACAAATCAGGAAGCTAACTGAAAGGCATCTTATCTATCCAAGGTCTAAAAGCCACACCAAATGATTGGAAGATATTCTGTCATCGAGTTAGGAAGCAATTCAGAAGCAAGCCAATGGACGTCTAATCAAGCACCAAGTGTTTCAGTGGTAAGTCTGCCTAATCAACTCAGTAATGGTAAATCAATAAAGATGACGAGGTGTTTTATCTAAAGATGAAGCTAAGAGTATCCTTTCTACGGATCATGCTATGGAATCTTATTTCCTCTACGGATACATGCTGAAAACATCATATGCCATCAACGGATAGAAGCTGAGGACATCTTATCTCGTCAACGGATAGAAGCTAGGAACAACTTATCTCATCTACGGATAAAAGCTGGGGACATCATATCTACGAATAAAAGTTGAAGGAAGTTGATCATCAGAAACAGCTAAGGATGTCATGTTTTATCTATGGATGCGGTTAAGGAGATCATGGTCTATCTATGGATGCAGTCAAGAATGTCATGTCTCATCTATGGATACAGTAATGGAATATTACTTCTACGGATATTCTGAGATTACCTTTCTACTGATAATTGACGTAAAATGGTAGTCTACAGATATGGAATTAATACGCCTACTGATGTTCATCTCATTCAACATGGAAAACAAATCTATGTAACAGAATCTTTTGGAGGTTTCTTTACTTTAGCAGGTTGAATGGAGGACAGTCTCAGAGATCATCACTACACACCCATGACTAAAATATGCTGGATGACGATGCAAAAGATGTATGGAATAGGGAGTCAAAATTGTAAATATGCGAAGGCTCAAATTCCTATAAATGAAATGTGAAGTCATATATTGTCTCTTATGTCTCGATGGATAAATAAGAGTTAAGGCAGCTACCTAGAAGTTTAACTTCTAACTGGACACAAAGGAAAAGCTTGACAAGCATGAAGACCCATTTGAATACTACAAGTTCACTTATCTCAGCTGATAGTGACTTGACAGTCGGGTTACCAAGGAGAGGTCTCTTTCATGCAGATGTCACATGGGCTTGGAAGCTAGGTCAATTGTATGGACTTAGTAATTTTTGAAGAGAGCAGCACACTCAATCAGAAAGCACCATTTGGGATTATACAAGTTTATTTTTGATGCCAGCTAAGGCATTTCCCAAATAGGATAGTTTCTGAAACGAGCATGTGAACAAGCAAACCAAAAATGTAATATTTTATTATGTTGTAGGTTTTGTTTGTAACACACAGTCGATGTATATAAGACTGTGTGGAGTAGCATAGAAATGTATGTGTAGAGAGCACAAAGCTGAAAGTAAAAACACTTAGGCTCTCTTCCATCATTTGTGTAAGCAGCTGGAGTTTGTTGAAAAACAAAACCAGAGAATTCTTCAATATACACCTCGGGTGGGCTTTTTCCGAGAAACCCACCTGAAAAGTTTAAAAAGTTTGCTTGTCTCCTGCGTGTCTTTTTAACTCGAAGAATTCATTTATGTTCATGGCTTGTTTCAATTCTTAGTTAATTTACCAACTCATATACTCATACTGTAAAAGGTTTGAAAAAGTTTTGTAAAATTAACTGGATTGTATTCAACCCCCACCCCTTCTAGAATCTAGGTTGCATTGTTCTGGGAATAACAATTGGTATCAGAGCAAGCTTCTAACACACAAGAAGTTTAAAGATCAAAAGCAACTGCAACCATGGAAAGAGGTGACAATGAAGAAGCTGGGAATGAGTTGTCGAACAAGGACTCAAAGTTGGAGTTTGCAAACTCTTTACCCAGAAAATGGAAGCATATCTCTGGATCTACTCCTGAACCCATAGATCTAAATCTTAGCAGCCTGTTAAGTACTCTTGAGTGCTCAAATCTTGAGGCTATGCAGAATGCAAAGATTATCAGTGAAGAAGGAGAGACAGAAACAAGAGATGTGGTCATCTCCAACCAAGATTTGAAAGAAGAGGAGAGAACAGAAGCAACAAGCTCAACATTCAAACTGAAGATCTGTGAATGTATCAAGACCACAACAGACAGGGGCAAGGAAGGAAAGACACTGGAAGATGAAGTCCTTTTTGAGCGAAGGGTTTCAACTGAAGAGGGTTGTTCTACATCAACAGAGGGATCTATCAACCTTGCACCCACAGCCTATGACAATCAAGAAACAAGTTCAACCAGAGATCAGGTATTTTCCGTGAAGCCAACTAAGCATGTTAAAGAAGTATGTTGCAGCACTGCAATGAGTTTAATTGATGAATTACATGTTGTGCGTATTTCCTTTAACAATCTCATTGAAGAAAATGTCAGACTCAAAGCAACTAATGTTATGCTTAGTGAGATAAATGCTATGTTGGAAACTCAAGTCTCTGAGTTTAAGGAAACACTTGTTGAATGTGTGAATGCTAAACATGAACTTGAGGCTATCTTAAAAAGAGAAGTGGTTTTGAAAGAGCAGCTGAGAAAGGAACAAGAGGTTATTGCAAGATGGAATAATTCCAGTTACATTGTGTCCAACATTATCAAATCTCAAGGAATGGACACATTTTGTAAAGAGACCTGGAAGTGCAATAACAAGAAGCTAGAGGATGTGGAGACTGCTCCAAAGATGGTAAAACCATTTAGGAGTAATCAGACTCTAGAGAAACTGAGCAATATGGTTGGACCAAGTTTCAAGAACCAGGTTCAATCACTTAGAAACAAAACCATCAAGGAAGAAGAGTCAGATGCAGATGAAGAGGAAAGCTTGAATAGAACGACAATGATTGACTGTAGTAGCAGCTACCCATCAGAAGAAAGTGCTACCAGAAAGCCCTGCATTCGATGTGGTAGAGTTAATCACTTGTATACTTCTTGCAGATTTGTTCATACAAGATCTACTCAACTGCCTATGACTGATATGCATGCCATGCATCACATTTTTGCTCACAATGCTCGAGATTCAATAAGATATGCGAACATGCCATTTGTTCCCCATCCATATTGGTATGAATTCAATATGCCTCAAATGTCATGGAGCATGCTTGACTTGAATTATTTGTATGCTCAAACATTTCCTTGCCGAGCATCAAATTTTGATATTCTTGAGCAACATGTGGATGCCGATCTCTCAATGTCAGAGTCAAGGGATGAGAAGGGTTCGAAACCTTTGAAGCTCAAAGCTCAGAAAAAGAAGATGACAGTCATAAAAGCTAAAAAGCCAAAGCTCAAGGAAACTTGGGTACCTAAGCCAGCTTGATGTGGTTTTGAAAGTGTGCAGGAGGAATATACAGAGCTTTAGCTTCCTACTGGAGTTTCTGTCCTGCTCACTAATTGCTCAGAGGAACGTAGCCCCTCTACTGATAAGTAGAGATGATATTTGTAGTCATGATTAAGTAATGAAGCATGACTTTGGCAAACAATATCATCAGTTAGGGTTGAAGCACTAGTTGATGGATATAAGCATAACTTGCTATGTATCTATCAAGCATGTGACGAAGGAAACTTTGTATTTGTAGCCTGCATTGTCCATCAATGGAAAGACAATGAAGTGGTAAACACTGGACACTTGTTAGAAAAGTGTATGTAGCTGATTTGTTTACTGCCTTGGAGTATTGCATGTTTTTGACCTCTTTGTGACAAGGCAAAATCAGGATAATTGTAGCCAGTGAATAAGAAGCTGTCTGAGTCGTGATTAGAGGAACCCCAAGTCTTGCCAAGGATGGGTTAAAAGGATGCATGCCATTAAGGGAAGCAATAGAAGACCTCTATCAAGAACAAGACAGATCATACATTTGATAAACTCCTTCAGCCACTGCACATGAAATCTCGCCAAAGAATTTAGCTCAAGAATTCAGTGTGAAGAGATCTTATGAAACAAATGACAAAATCTGTAGAGACTTTGCTTGGAAAATCAGGATAACTGTTTGAGTTCTGGAAAGTTGTGGCTGGTGCTACTTATTACAGCTAGAATGTTTTCTTGATCATTCAAGCACCTGAAGGAGGGATCATCAAATTGTGTGTATAAGTGTAGCCAACTGTTTTCTCTTTTCACATTCCTTAGCCAAGGAAGTAATAGAAGCTTAGCTAAAGGAGATAAGGGAATCTGTGTGGGAAATTGCTTGAAGAACATTAAGTCCATGATCGAATACTTAACCTTTCACATTGGTTAAGTTTAACTGACATCTGGATAATTATTCTCAAGTAATTCATGAGTGGAAGAGAAGATCTTTGCTAAGAGGAAGTAGAGGTGTAGCTGAGAGTGGTGGTTTCTTCTACGTGCATTTCTGACTATCTTTCATAAGAGATGACATTCTTGTGTAGAGGAAAGTAAGTAGCCATCCACGGTATTTTGTGTTCTTCTCTGAAAGGCTTTCTGCATGGAACATCTACTCAAGGGGAGCATTTCTCAGAAAGTGTTAATCTACTTCTGCAACTTCAAGAAGACATCCTGTCAAAGATCGGATCTTTTATCTACTCGGAAACCCAAGATGGGTATGCAACTCATAAGGAGTGCATGTAGCTGGAAAAGCCCACAAGGCTTTAAGTCAATGAATCAACACTGTTATGGAGTCTATACAGGTTGTTTCTAATGATGCCAGATAAATCAAGCTTATTGATGAGAGATTTTCTGGAATTCTCAGATTTAGGTTTGAAATGGAAGGTGGTTTTGGTATGAAGAAGATGATGATTATGTGGATGGATTAGTATCTCCATGGTTATTCACCTAGACTATGAATGATTCAAGTCCAAATGAGTCATCCATAGAAAGGATAAGTGGAGCATCTGATTGGAAGCCAGAATGGAGCATTCGTAAGAAGCCAGAATGGAGCATCCGTAGGAAGCCAGAATGGAGCATCCGTAGGAAGCCAGAATGGAGCATCCGTAGGAAGCAAGTGAAGCATCCGTAGGTGGATCACAACTCTGAATTATCACCCCAATGAACTTAGGGGGAGTTTTTCCGAGTTAAAGATCAACCTCACATAATCATACTGATGGGAATATTCTTACATCTTCAAGACCTGCACCAACCATAAGAAGCTTATTCTAAAAATCTAGAAGAAAGTCCTCTTGAAGATAGTTATTGGGTTGAAGGAATAAGGTGTTCACTTGGATCAAGGCAAGATCTTCCAGCTCCCACAAATCTACATGTCTACTTCCTGGACATCCAATCTTTCTCCTTGAAGTTAAAGTCATGGTTAAAGAAATGAGTGGAACATCTGCCTTGCAAATCTCTAAATCTACTGTGCTATGATCAGGTTCTTCAAAGATTTTCTGTAAAGGGATTCTGTGTTGGACAGTGCAGTGGAAATACCTTTTGATCCAAGTGTGACTCGTGAAGAAGACATCAGTACCAAACTGCTTATCAACCATCCTCTTCAGAATGGATAAATTCCTAATCAAGAAGACATAGCACAATTCATGCTAACCCCAAGGAAGTAAGTTCAGGTCATGGTTTAGAAGAAATGCTTAGCTTATTGACAAATCACAAGATGCAGCTGAAGCATTTAAGCATTTCTCAAAAGAGTCAAGCACATGAACCTCATGCACAATGCGATTGGAAGAAGTGATGTGCATGTTGTAGTGGAACTACATTGTGTTCCAAGGGAACAACATTTAACCAGATATCTTGCCAAAGCTTTCAATGCAGCAACTCACTTGAGTTGATAAATGAGTTTGGCAAGTAATGATTTCTTACTCTCTTACATATCTGTGTTAAATGCATGCAGCCAGTGATTTCAATCTCTGGAATTATTTGTTTATTTTATGTGTTTTATTTGTTTGTTTTTGTTTTAGTTATCATGGCAAGTCAATGCAATTGAATGATGTTATGCACTAAGTGAAGTCGTCTAGAAATGATCTTCTGAGTAATATTCAATGAGATAGCAAGCTACTTTTCTCACTGATATTAAATATTTGATCATCTCTAGACATTAAAAAGCTAAGTGCATTGTTATTCTTTGAATTTTCGATGGATAAATATTCAGGGATATCATTTGTCAAATGTCATACATTTAATGAATGATGTCAGCTGAATAAGTATCTCAAAAATTCAAATAATCTGCATGTTATATTATTCAAAAGCATTTCTTAATTCTTTTTGTCTAGAGATTTTAGTTTAATATTATTTAGCTGAACATATTTATATGACCGGCTATTTAGTTTTATTCTCATCTTTATTCACAATATATGTGTCATGATAATTTTCTTTTTGTAATCTGAGCTGAGACACATTTTTCACTCTAGGAACTCGAGTAGTCTCTTCGTTTACACTAGAGTGATTTAATGCATGTCTCTTCAGCTTTTCTAACCCCCGTTTAACCCTAGTTAAACACAAGGGTTATCTTGTAGCTCCCTACCTATTTAAAGGCAAAGGTTGAGCTCTCATTTCTTCATCTTAATCTCTAAACACTTCTCCAAATGGCTTCAACAATTCTTGACATTATTCCTGAGGAGTTCAACCGCTTGTCCACCGTGGACAAAATCTTCTTGCTGCAAGAGAAGATTGACCTCCTCATCAGGGAGGAGGAGGACGAGATTAGAAGGATGAGAGCTACTCTTGATGCTCTTATGGCTCGCAACCGCTAGGGAGGTCCTGATGGAGGCCTTGAAGGAGCCTCCGGGGAGGCTGCAGCAGCTGCTTAACAGCTGTCTGTTTGTCTCTCCGGGGAGAGGGCACGGGACAAGGGGGGACTAGGATGTTTTCCAGTCCTTATTGTTTTTAAGTTTTTTTTATATATGTAATTGTAAATTTTTTTTAATGAATAGGGGTTTTTCCCCAGTTTATTAGATTGTTGTGTGTGATGTGCATGTTCTATTTCTTTATTTTTGCATTTGAATCCATTTAACCTGATTATCCTTAAAATTGGCTTGCATGTTAACTGGACTCATTTCCTTAAATAAAAAGACAAACTTCTCATATACACAAAGGTTAAATTACAAAATCTATCTGTTTAAGGATAACTTTGATTAATTTATCAAGAAGCCCTAATTGTTCAACTAACAGAATAGTGAGCTCCTTGAGCAACACAAAAACTGTTTCATTTTTACATGAACTCACTGAAGAAATATCAGAAGAAAACTTGAAGGAATTTGAAAAAAATTGACAATCTATCAAGTTAAGACTTTTGCAGCTTCTAATGGTCTCAATGAGGATGTTGTAACAATTAACGGGAAAGCTGACAATCTTGAACTTTAGGAAAATAAACCTTCAATGGAGAAGGCTCTTAACAGTTCATCATTGATAAAGGAAAGGTAATTATCTTATCTTTATCAAACTCTCACTTGCTAAAATCTAAATCATTTTTCTTTGCCCTTTCAAAAACTGAGATGAGAACTGTTTGGAATGACCCCCAAGTTCTCTACCCTATCAGTTACACCCTATGTTAGGAACTATGTTGTTTCTTGATGATAACCAAACTGACTTAGTAAAAATTGTTCAAGTATACGTAGCCATCAACGGATAGTTTGTCATTGCAGTATCCGTAGATGGGTAGATTATCTACGGATAAGATCAAATGTAACATGTTTGTGTATTTCTGATATTGAAGTTGAAGTAGTCTTGATAGGTTAATTAAGTCATGTTGACTATCAATAGATATGTAGAATAGGGAGGCGAATTGTATATAGTCGATGCCTTGTAATTCTGCATACATGAAGTTGACTGTCTGCGGATAGCTTGACTAACCTTCTACAGATATGGACACTGTACTGTCTACGGATAGCAGTACTGGCTGATCAAGAAAATACCAACGGATACAGCTCAGATAGCTTCTACGGATACTCTCTGTACCTGTGAAAAGGACAGGGATGTCAGAGCACATGGGTTGACAGACTACACAGAGCATGGAAGCTAGTATTTCTGGAAAGGTGACAAGAAGAAAGAAGCATTCTGTCTGCATGGTCCAATGTAGCATTTCCTTAAAAGACAATCAGCCAAGAAGGTCAAGCTACAAACACAGATCATTGTTCGGGATGGAGAAACAAGGATTCTGAACACATGTACTTTTTGTATTATTAGTTGTTCAAGTATCTTTGTAAACTTGGGTTATATAACCAAGTTGTAGCATAACTCTAGAATTTGAGAAATCAGGTTTTAGCAATTTAGAGAGCAAAAAACAGTATCCTTGTAAATTGCTGAAGCTAGAGTTGTGTATTTGCAGCTGTGTGTTTATTCGTAAACATCACAGAGATTTCTTCAATAAAAATCTCTCAGGTGGACAAAAACAATCCACCTGAATTTTAATTCTTGTATCCTTGTATTTGTGTTTCTGTTCTTGTTTTACTTTTCATATTTTCATTATCAAGAACGAAAAGTTTTAAAGATTGTATTCAACCCCCCCCCCCCCCTTCTACAATCTTGGTTCAGTGTATGGGAATAACAATTGGTATCAGAGCAAGCTTCTAACATACAAGAAGTTTAAAGATCAAAGACAGCTGAATCATAAGTTAGAAGGATCATGGAGTTAAGATACCAGTTCTTGATAGAGAAAATTACTTTCACTGGAAAGTAAAGATGCGCCTACATCTTATGTCAATGGATGAAGCTTATGTAGAGTGCATAGAACATGGCCCTCATGTACCGATGAAGCCAAACACCTCATTAGCTCAGGAACCAGCAGGAGCTCCAAGCACAATCCCAAAGCCTCGTGCAGAATGGACTCCTGAGGACACCGTCGTTGTTCATAAAGAAAAGAAGGCCATGAACATTTTGTTTAATGGTCTTGATTCTGATATGTTCGAAAATGTCATCAACTGCTCTACAGCCAAAGAGATTTGGGACACTGTCCAAACCATATGTGAAGGGACTGAGCAGGTGAGAGAAAATAAGATGCAACTCCTCATACAACAGTATGAACACTTTCACTTCAAAAGTGGAGAATCTTTGAATGATACCTTCAATAGATTTCAAAAATTGCTAAATGGATTGAAGTTGTATGGAAGAGTGTATCAAGTCAAAGACTCAAATCTCAAATTTCTCAGAGCCTTGCCAAAGGAGTGAAAACCCATGACTGTCTCCTTGAGGAACACTCAAGAATATAAGGACTACACTCTTGAGAGGCTGTATGGAACCCTAAAGACATATGAACTGGAGATAGAGCAGGATGAAGAAATTGAGAAGGTCCAAAAGAAAATTGGATTTGTTGCTCTAGTGGCAAGTGTTAAAAAGGCTGAGGACGTGAAAGAAGAAGTTGATGCAGCTACACCAAGCCAAAGTGCTTGTGAAGGTAGAGATGAATCAAGAAAGTGCAAAGGGAAGATGATTGAAGAGAGTGAGCCCATCAATCAAGAGGAGATGGATGATTGATGATCACTTAGCTTTTTTGTCAAGAAAGTTCTCAAAGCTCAAGTTCAAGAGAAACCCTGATGTGTCCAGACCATTCAAGAAGGATCTTGTTGATAGGTCCAAATTCAAATGTTTCAACTGTGGAATGGGAGGTCACTTTGCAAATGAGTGCAGAAAACCAAAGTCTGAGAAGAGTGACAGGAAGTTTGAACCTGTTGACTACAAGAAGAAATACTTTGATCTTCTCAAACAAAAGGGTAGAGCATTCATTACACAGGATTATGACTGGGCTGAAGATGGGAATGATCTTGAGGAGGACACAGAATTTGTGAACCTTGCACTAATGGCTGATTCAAGCGAGCAGGAGGCCAGTTCATCATCTAATCAGGTAATTACCACCAATCTCTCTGAGCTTTCTACTGAGGAATGCAATAATGTTATTAATGATATGTCCACTGAATTGTATCATATGCGCATTTCTCTTAAATCACTTACTAATGAGAACACAAGAATTAAATTATCTAATCAATTGTTAAGTGATAGGAATGCTCTTCTCGAAACTCAATTTGTCGAGTTTGAGAAAATGAGAGTAGAGTGTCAAGTTGCCAAAGATGATTTGCTGATTGTGCTTAAAAGAGAAGAATCTATCAAAGCACAATTAGCTAAAGAACATGAAACAATAGCTAGATGGACTGATTCCAAGAATGTTGCCACAAACATAATCAAGTCTCAAGGTGTGGATACATTCTACAAGGAATCAACAAGAAAAGATAAGAAGAAGCTAGATGTCGAGAGTCTAGAGGATGACACTTCAACGGATAGTGAGCATCCATTGGAAGGTAATGCTTCTACGGATAGCAGACATCCATTGTTGGACAACACTTCTACGGAAGTGACTTGCCCAAAGAAGTGTACATCCCGTGTTAGTCATGATAGACTAGAAAAGCTGAACAAAAAGTATGGTCCTACCAGCAGAAACTTTGTTCAGGGATCAAGTATCAAAACCAAAGCTGAGAATGTCAACATAGGTTACCTGTCCAACATCTTCATAAAACATACCTTCCACCTCATTCTCAAACCTGAGAGTTTCATGAAAACCCTCATCAGTGAGACCCTGAATTCTGGCATCATCAAAAACAACATGTACAGATTCCATAACAATGTTGATTCTGTGATTGAAAACCCTGTAGATTTTTCCAGCTGCATATCCCACAAAAGTGGCTTCATCTGCCTTTGATTCAAATTTTCCAAGATTTTCACCTTGATTTCTCAATACAAAACATTTGCAGCCAAAGACATGTAGAAAATTCAAGGATGGTTTCCTTCCTTTGAGCAGCTGATATGGAGTCATCCCTTTTGCTTGATTGATCAAAGAGATATTTTGAGTGAAACATGCAGTGTTAACTGCTTCAGCCCAGAAATAAGTAGGTAACTTTGATTCTCCTAACATTGTTCTTGCAGCCTCAATTAAAGTTCTATTTTTCCTTTCCACCACTCCATTTTGTTGTGGTGTTCTTGCTGCAGAGAACTCATGAATGATTCCATTCTCCTCACAAAACAGCCTCATTGTTGAATTCTTGAACTCAGTGCCCTTGTCACTCCTGATTCTTCTGACTTTGAGATCAGGATGATTGTTAGCAACCTTGATGTGATTGATTATGATTTCACTTGCCTCATCTTTAGAGTGCAGGAAGTATGTCCATGTAAACTTTGAAAAATCATCCACAATCACAAGGCAATATCTTTTCTTTGAAATAGACATGACATTTACTGGTCCAAATAAATCCATGTGTAACAGCTGTAGAGGTTGCTCAATTGATGAGTCTAGCTTCCTTCTGAAAGAAATCTTCTTTTGCTTCCCTTTCTGGCAAGCATCACAAAGTCCATCCTTGGAAAATTCTAACTGAGGAAGTCCTCTTACTAGGTCTCTTCTTACCAGATCATTCATTGACTTGAAGTTCAAATGTGACAGCCTTTTGTGTCATAGCCAACTCTTATCTTTACTTGCTTTACTTAGAAGACAAGTGATAGAATCTGAACTTGTTGAATTGCAGTCAGCTATATACACATTACCTCTTCTGTGGCCAGTCAACACCATATTGTTGTTTTCTTTATTTGAAATAACACAGGCTCCTTAATTGAATGATACTGAGAAACCTTTATCACATAGTTGACTGATGCTAAGCAAGTTGTGCTTAAGTCCATCAACTAGTGTTACTTCATCAATGATGACATTTTCCTTTGAAATCAAGCCATATCCCTTAGTGTAACCTTTGTTGTCATCTCCAAAGGTAATCCTAGGGCCAGCTTTTTCCACAAACTCTGTGAGCAGGGTAGAATCTCCAGTCATGTGCCTAGAGCATCCACTGTCTAGATACCATAGATTCTTTCTATATCCCTGCACACAACAAAACCAAATCAAGTTGATTTTGGTACCCAAGTTTCCTTGGGACCTTTCCTGTTAGCTTTAACTTTGCCTTTCTTTTCATTTTGAAACTTAATCTCAGGCTGAGTTAAATCAACCTTGACCCTGGGTGTTGACCTCTAAGAGACAGCATGTTAAGGATGTTCATATGCATACATGTTAGTTGCAGGCATTTGAGGATGTTGTGCATACATAGTGTTCATGTGTGGCATGCTCCATGTCATTTGTGGCATTGTGAATGCATTCATATATGGATTTGAAACAAATGGCATATTGGCATACAAATTTGATGCATGATCAGTATGTGCAAGCATGTTATGCATAGCAGGCATAGACATATTGGGTACAGGCATTGGCATTGCAACAGATGAAGTTTTAATAGTTTTGCAATTGGTAGATAAATGATTAACACTACCACACTTAACACAAGTTTTCCTAGGAGCATACTTGTCAGGTGTATAGTTGATATGCTTGTTAATCCCTACATTACCATTTCAGTTCTTTTTCTTTTTCACCTCAACCTTGACCTTTATATTTTCTAACTTGTCCTTCAATTGCTTGTTGGACAAGTGACCTATGTTGACATCCTTAGCTTTGGTTTTGCTACATTCTCCCTGAACAAAATTTTTGCTGGTTGGACCATACTTTTTGTTCAGCTTCTCAAGTTTTTCTTTACTAACATTGGATGTACACTTCTTGGGACAAGACACATCCGTAGAGGTGTTACCCATCAACGGATGATCACTATCCGTAGATGTGTCATCTCCTAGATATTCAACATCTAGTTTCTCCTTACCTTTTTCTGCTGATTCCTTGTAGAATGTATCCACACCTTGAGCCTTAATTATGTTTGTGGCAACATTCCTGGAATTAGTCCATCTAGCAATTGTTTCCTGTTCTCTAGCTAACTATGCTTTGAGAATTTCTTCTCTTTTTAGCACATCTAGCAGTTCATCATTGGCAACTCGACACTCTAGTCTCATTTTCTCAAACTCAATAAATTGAGTTTCTAGAACAACATTCCAATCACTTAAAAATTGATTAGCATCTTTAATCCTGGTGTTTTCTTTTGTAAGTGATTTAAGAGAAATACGCATATGGTACAATTCAGTAGACATATAATTAATTGCACTATTGCATTCCTCATTAGAAAGCTTAGGGAGATTGGTGGTGATTACCTGATTGGATGATGAACTGGCCTCCTGCTCACTTGAATCAACCATCAGTGCAAGGTTCACAAATTCGGTATCCTCCCCAGAATCATTCCCATCTTCAGCCCAGTCATAGTCCTGAGTTATGAATGCTCTACCTTTTTGCTTGAGAAGATCACAGTATTTCTTCTTGTAGTCAACAGGCTCAACCTTCCTGTCACTCTTCTCAGCTTTTGGTTTTCTGCATTCATTAGCAAAGTGACCTCCCATTCCACAATTGAAACATTTAAACTTGGACCTCTCAATATAGTTCTTGTTTGATTGAAAGTCCTTTCTGAATTGTTTGGACACTTCAGGGTTTCTCTTGAACTTGAGTTTTGAGAATTTTCTTGACAGAAAAGCTAAATGTTCATCTATCTCATCCATTTCATCTTGGTTAGAAGGCTCATTTTCTTCAATCATCTTTCCTTTGTACTTTCTTGATCCAGTCCTACCTTCACAAGCACTTGTGCTTGGTGTAGTTTCAGCAGTTTCTTCTTTCATGTCTTCAGCCTTTTCAACACTTGCTACTAAGGCAACATATCCAGTTTTCTTTTGGACCTTCTCAATTTCCTCATCCTGCTCCATTTCCAACTCATATGTTTTCAGGGTTCCATACAACCTCTCAAGTGTAAAATCCTTATACTCTTGAGTGTTTCTCAAGGAAAAGTCATAGGCTTCCACTCCTTTGGCAAGGCTCTGAGAAATTTAAGATTTAAATCTTTGATTTGATACACCCTCCCATACAACTTCAATCCATTCAACAATTTTTGAAATCTACTAAAAGTATCATTCAAAGATTCTCCACTCTTGAAGTGAAAGTGTTCATACTGTTGTATGAGGAGCTGCATCTTGTTTTCCCTTACTTGCTCAGTTCCTTCACAGATGGTTTGGACAGTGTCCCAAATCTCCTTTGCTGTAGAACAATTAATAACATTGTCAAACATGTTAGTATCAAGACCATTGAACAAAATATTCATGGCCTTCTTATCTTTATGAACTGCAATGTTGTCCTCAGGAATCCATTCTGAAGGTAACTTTGGAATGGTGCTTGGAGCTCCTGCAGGTGTTTGAGCTATTGAGGTGTTTGGCTTCATTGGTACATGAGGGCCATGATCTATGCACTCTATATATCCTTCATCCATAGACATTAGATGTAGACGCATCTTTACTTTCTAGTGAAAATAATTCTCTCTATCAAGAACTGGTATTTTAACTCCATAATCCTTCTGACCCATGATTCTGATATCTTTAGATCTTTAAACTTCTTGTGTGTTAGAAGCTTGCTCTGATACCAATTGTTATTCCCAGACAATGAATCAAGATTGTAAAGGGGGGGGGGGGTTAATACAATCTTTAAAAATTCTTTGGTTCTTGACATTAGAGATGTGAAAGTAAAATCAAGAACAGAAAAATAAACAAGATAAGATAACACAAGAATTAAAAAAATCAGGTGGAATGATTTATCCACCTGAGAGATTTTTATTTGAAGAAATCTCTATGATGTTTATAAATAAACACACAGCTGCTTACACACTATTCTAGCTTCAGCAATTTACAAAGGATATTGCTTTTAGCTCTCTAAATTGCATTGCTAATTTCTTACACCTAGAATAATGCTACACTTGGTTATATATCCCAAGTTTACAAGATATTTCGAACAGTTAATAATACAAAAAGTAAATCTGTTCAAGATCCTTGTTTCTTTATTCTGAGTAATGGTCCATGTGTTGGTAGCTTGCCCTTCTTGGCTGATTGTCTTTTACAGAAATGCTACTTTTGACCATACAAAACAGAATGCTTCTTATTCTCGTGAGTTTTCCAGAAATGCTGGTTTCCATGCTCTGGGAATTCTGTCAACCCATGTGCTCTGTCTGAACTGTCCCTTTCACAAAGTACAGAATGTATCCGTAGATGCTATTTGTGATGTATCCGTTGAAGGTATCTTGATCACATCCGTAGATAACTAGTACTGCTATCCGTAGACAGTACATTGTCCACATCCGTAGAAGGCTAATGTTGCTTATCCGTTGACAGCCAATTTCACTTATGTAAAATTACAAGGCATAGACTATTTACAATTAGGCTCCCTATTCTACATATCAATTAATAGTCAACATGACTTATTCAGCCTAAAAACTAATACTTCAACTTTTACATTAGAATTATAAATCAAGATTACACATCAGGACTGCACATCATGATTCCTTAAGCATGCTACATTGAGTCTTATCCGTAGATAAGCTACCCTTTTACGGATACTGCAAAAGCATGCTATCCGTTGAAGGCTACATTTTACTTATACAATTTTCACTAAGTTAATTTAGTTATCATCAAGAAACAACATAGTTTCTAACAACATACTCTATGAGTCCAACTTATTTACTATTTTCTTTTCTAATATCTTTTAATCGAGGAAAACTAATAAATTAAAATATTTGAAAAGTGCCAGACGATTTAAGAGATGATATTAAAAATTATTTTTTGAATTTTACCTTCTAATTTATATAAAAGATAAGACCTACAGAAAATGCAAGTTTCTATAAAATAAAATATAGAAGTCTTAATTTCTTTTTCATTTGTTTTCTCGAGTACCTATATTTTAAACAATAAAAGTTAGAATTTTTAAAAATATTTAAATTAACGTTTAT
This sequence comes from Heracleum sosnowskyi, assembly GCA_030848705.1. Classification (NCBI taxonomy): domain Eukaryota; kingdom Viridiplantae; phylum Streptophyta; class Magnoliopsida; order Apiales; family Apiaceae; genus Heracleum; species Heracleum sosnowskyi. The sequence goes on from CM061238.1 coordinate 73,785,057, forward strand.
GATATAATAAAATTAATTAATCGATTATGTAATTTATTTAGTAAATTAGTTTATTATTTGTTTAAATTTGGTAAAAATATGAAAACGGGTCATTGGGATGAAACATGTTTAATGAGAGAATGATTCAATAAGAGGATCATATTATATGGTAGAATTTAATATTGATATTATATTATGTATATTTTAATAAAAGTTGGAATATGATTTTTGAGAAAAATAAAGAAGGTGATAAATATACTAATACTAGCTTAAAACCCGTGCGATGCACGGATTGTTAATTATTATTATTTTATTATTATTTTTTAATTATGTTTTTTTAAAAATAAGTAGGCATGTAAAAATAGCTAAACACTTTTAATTAATTAAAAACATTAAAACAGATTTTAAAATAAATAAGTAAGGGTTTGCTCGTTATATTTTTGGAAAAAGAAGGGTTTTAGTATGAAAAAATAAAAAATGTAACATATATTTAGTTTAAAAAGGTAAATGCCCGTGATATTTTTGGAAAATGAGGTTTTAAAATTTAATAATTTAAATTATTTAAATACGTTTTAAAATAAATAAGTAAAGGGTTTGGCCGTGATATTTTTAGAAAAAGAATGAATTTTAGTGAGAAAAATAAAAAAAGTACATTGAAAAATGCAATTTCCCATGATATATTTAGAAAATGAGGGACTTTGTTAGAAAAAATATATAATGTGTTTTACTGAAAAGATAATTGGCTATAAATAGGTATTTGATTATTTATATTTTAATATTTTTAGTAATTGCATTTGTTAAGAAAAATAAGTAGGCATGTTAAAATAGGTAAACTTTTAAAAAAATAATTATAATATTAGGTTTAAAAATAAATAACTAAAGGCTTATCCGTGATATTTTTGGAAAATGAGGGGTTTTAGTAAGGAAAAATAAAAAAACTAACATGTTTTAGTTAAAAAAGATAATTGTCCGTGATATATTTGAAAAGGTAGGAGAATTTGTTAGAAAAAAAAATTAATGTATTTTAGGTGAAAAAGGTAATTGGTTATAAATAGGTAATATTATTATTTAATAATATATTTCTATAAATAAGTAAGGTTAATTAAGTAAAAACACGAATTTAATAAAGGACAATTAAGTAAAATCACAACGTATCATACCGACCGACCAAACTTTTAATGTTTCGTCTATTATACAATAGTATTGATTTGATATAATATTAAAATAATAAAAATATTAAACAATTACCTTTTCTGTATGTATTTAGAATTACGGTAAATGGTCAAGACGAAACAAAGAATTTAAAAGAAACCCTAATATTATGTTAGAAATATTATTTTATTTAAAAATATATATTTTATAGAATATATATTTAGTAAACTTGTACAAAGTAAAATGGTACTCCCTCCATCCCATTCATTTCTATACACTTTCCGTTTTAGGATGTCCCTCTCATTTCTATACATTCCAAAAATAGTAACTTTTAATAATATAAAACACTATTTACACCCACTACTTTCTCCACTATCTCTATTCTATAATAATATAAAACACTATTACACCCGTTATTTTTCTCCACTATCTCAAATCTATTATTAAATATTGATAGGTCCCACCACTTTACCCACTTTTCATCTAATTTTACTCATTTTTTATATCTTTTCTTGGTCTCCGTGCTCAGCCCCAATGTATAGAATTGGTATAGAATTGACGGGGACAGAAGGAGTACAAAACTAAAATCAATAAAAACTAAATAAGAAAGAATTGGAGCGGAAATAATTTATTGTAAAATAAAGATGGCGTTTGATTGTACAAGACTACAAGTATATAAAATTAGAAGAACACCGACAGTTTGGGTGAGCTGCTGCTATGGCGATTGGCTACGTGCACATTTTGTCGGCGCCGAGAAAGCCAATAATTGAAAATTAAATTTAAGTGCAGAGCATGTAAGCAGGAGAATCATCAGCGTACATGAAAACCGATGATGTTGAAATTCACATTTAAATCTCTTTACATAATTGGAAATATTTTGAGCCAAACCCATGGCCAATGTTGAAGATGATTTTAACTTGTCGTCACTTTCGAATTCATTAGAAAGACATCCCAAACATTTGATTAGATACATAATTTAAGATTATAAATTACACATTTTAGTTATAATGCAGTCCAGAAAAATTTGATAATTGCCAAGCTTAGCACAAACTGCATGTAAATTAAAATTCTGTTAAAGTTAGAAATTAGTGTTAAACAGAAAAAAATAAACTGAAATAGGATGTCACAAGAAACATAGAAGGTGACGGAAAGTTGACCTAGTAATACAATGTACAGGTAGATGAAAATATAAATAAACCCTACAAAATTCATTTATTATTCAATTATTTCAAAATATAAATATCCAGCTCGTTCTATACTTTGTATACAGATGCCTTCTTTCGCTTTATTAAAAGGGAAGACAACTCAGTCAACTACCCTATTTTTGTCTCTCAAATTTGGTGTTTGTTTTCATTTTGCACTGTTTTTTTTGCCCCACTTTCGTTTCTTTTGTTTTTCTATACATAAAATCCCCAAAAGCGGTATTTGATATCTGTATAAATTACAGTGTACTAAGTTTCTTTTCCTCTACCAAACATATTTATGAGCACTTAAGAAAATGTCCTTTGAGAATTACTTGTATTATATTGTTGGTAAATTATCACATGAAATGTTTATATATTCTTAATATGATTGAAAAAACAAGAAAATGTATCTGTTTATTTGAAAAACATCACCCATCTGATCCGTTTATGAAAATACCTTTGATAATACTTTGAAATGTCCTAGTCCCTGACCATGTAACCATTTGTTCCCAGGAAATTTTCTCTGATAAATTTAACACAAGAAATTGATGTAAATGCAGTCGGACGACGTCATTCTATCCTCGTTTAATTTTTTGATTTTAGGATTCTTGCTATTCGCAAAAAATTATCGCAAACAAATGATTGATCAATCATCGGTGATTGTCGACCAGCGCCCTACTTTAAATTAACACTTGTATCCATTTTTTTACAAATTATAGAGTGATTTTAAAATTGGGCTCATGATTGTCAACTACACATAAAGATTTGGAATTTAGCAAAATAAGCATTTTTCTTACCAAAAAGATTTGGAATTTAGCAAAGTAGTGGCCATCCATTACAACTCATAAAGATTTATGGCACTTGTTTAGAAATAACCAAATTCAATCCACAAATCTCAAATTTGCTTTTAATACAAGTATCCCCTCATTCAACACACACATTTTAACAAATACACACACATTCATATCAAGAAACCAAGCAGCTACCAAAAGAAAGAAAAACCCAAAAAACAGACCTCTTACAGAGTTACAGTAATATTCTAAAGATATTTTGACAAAACACACACGCACATGGCAGTTTCTTCAGGTTTTTATGCAGTTCTTGCTGTAATGATCATCAACATTATGATACCATCTCTATCATCCCTCACAGTTGAAGCAAGTGGGCCACTTGAAAACTCCATTGGGTGGCTGCCCACGAGATCCGGCTGCCGTGGAACCGTCGCCGAATGCCTGTCCGGAGAAGATGAAAATGAGGAGTTTGGGCTTGACTCAGAGTCAAACAGGCGCATTTTAGCATCCAGCAAACATATCAGCTACGGTGCGCTACAGAGGAACAATGTCCCATGCTCACAACGTGGAGCTTCTTACTATAACTGTAAACAGGGTGGACAAGCCAATCCTTACAACCGTGGTTGTAGTGCTATCACTCGCTGCAGAAGCTAAGTTTATTAGTGCATTAATATTAATATAATTAATTATCAATTAATCTTCCAAAATAAATTAAATTTGTATGGTTTAATTTGTTCTGGAAATGAGTTAAATTTTGTTGTGTTGATGCATTGTTTTTGCATAAACAAATATTTAATTATGATTATGTATTTATATTAATTATTACAAGCCCACTGTAACAAGACAATGATTGTTCAAGATTACACTATTTTCTTTAGTAAGTTCGGGATTAAACTATGTTACTTACATAGTAATTGGGCAATAATTGTTGTTTGGTGGCAAGCATTGATTCTAGATTCTGTGTGCTCTGTAAATGCTTGTTTGCAGTTTGTATGGTGATCAATTTCATGTTTTAAATATGGAAGCTGGCAGTAGATAGTAGTAGTTAATGTTATCTTGGTGTCAGTTGGCATGGTTGATACTCTTTTTAACCCAAAGGACTATCTTCTGCAGTTCTGTAAAGCTATCATATTTACTAAAATATTACTCCGTCTCATAATAAACGTCATTTTCTTCATTTGCCCCTCTTTTATCACTTCTCTTACCACTTTTTTTCTGCAAACAATACTACTGTACCATTCAATATAAACATAAATTGTGACTTGTATGATCCGGGAAGTAGTATTTTGAAAATATTTAAGCTTGTTTTTCAGAAATAAATAAGTGATCAGAATGCATATATCGTAGGTAATTACTGAATGATTTCTTTGACAAATTTAACACATGTTACATCAGAATTTAAAAGCATACACTCTGTTAGTTATATGTAGCTGGATTGCAGCTGCTGTTTCTCCATTCTTACAAACTGATACTTATAATTCACTGAATTCTTATTTAGCAAAAAAAAAAATTAGAAAGATTCACTGAATTCTTGGCCAATGTAAGATTGAAATGGATTTTGAAAACTCATAATGTACATCTTCAAGTCACAAATAAGTAAACATCAGTCATGCCTAAAGCATTGCTACATGTAATCAACATTAAAGACTTCTAAATCCGCTCAGCCTGGATTCCTCAAAATTTCAAACTTGAGGCATTAAAACACATTACAATCTGTAAAAGCTTTTGTACCCCAACAAAACATAGTAGTACAAACTAAGATAGTACAAACTAAAAGGAACCAATTTAGGAATAGAAGATAGTTAAAGCAACAAACTAAGATAATAGCTAATCTTCTTAATAAAACTTAAAACTACTTTCGGGTGAAGGATTTCTTCGCAAATGGCTATTGTAAGTTGGAATGTGTTACGCCATATTTTCGGTTGCCTCAATTATCTCATAATTTCCCAATATTAATTTATTAATAATTATTGTTGAACCACTAAGTGATATTTTCTCTCTGAAACGAGGAAAGAATCAATATCAATCAATCAATAATGGAAAATATCTCCAAACGATTCTTTCAAATCAGGAAAGAATCACAACGCTAATATAACTCTAAAAAGATAAAATCAACTTATCTCAATATATCCCTTAACAATCACAGGGATTAAAAATATTATTCTATCACAGAACTGCGTTGGCTTGATCCCTATATATAAACAGGGTACGCAGACATTTTGGAATAGGATCCGACACATCTAACAAGTCGAGACACCTTTCAAGTCCAGCCCCAAAACATCCAAAAATCTCAAATCCTCCTATTTTCATAATTCGTTATTTCAGCAATCCCCGAAATTTGTTATCACCAAATTCCTCCGTTAACAGAATGTAAGAGGACTAAATAGGGAGGAAGCTATGAGGCAAGCTAAGCTTCTAATTAAGTATCATAAACCAGATCTACTCTTCTTAATGGAGACAAAGTTAGTAGAGGGGAAAGTTAATTTTGTTAGTAATAAACTTGGTTTTGAACATGGATTTGAGGTCCCAAGAGTGGGACTTGGTGGGGGAATAATGGTTCTATGGAAAGACAAAGTGGAAGTTACACATCATCAACTAATCACTGCAGTTGTTTTTTAAGAATGGAGAACTAGACAAGGGCTTGGCATTTTTGTGGTTTTTACGGGGATCCGAAGGTAGCAAATAGGCACTATACTTGGGATCTACTACAAAAACTTATGACTATAACTAGTGGACCATGGCTAGTCATGGGAGATTTCAATGAAATATTGAGTCAAGAAGATAAAGAGGGAGAGGGAACGAAGAGTGATTCACAAATTGAAGCATTCCGCATGTCATTGGAAATTTGCGCATTACAACCTTTAGAGTATCGAGGTACCCACTTCACATGGAGTAGAAATACGGTTGATGGATGTATAAAATAAAGGTTGGACTGGGCAATAGCAAATGAGGAGTGGGTGCAGTGTTTTCCAAATAATTATCTAGCCCATCTTGACTTCTTCCATTCAGATCATAGAGCCTTATATTTATGCCTCCAACATTCGACGGAGTTGTCCATTCTCGATAGAAAACGAAAAAGATTTAGATTTGAAAACATATGGGTAAGAGAACCTGACTGCCAAGATATTATAACCGCTAGCTGAAAGATATCAGACCAGTCTGCGTTGTTATTGACTATTGATAATATTAAGGAGTGTGCCTTGAACCTAGCATCCTGGAATCAATCCAAATTTGGATCTCTAGCAAAAGATATCAAACAAATCCATCAAAGAATTATAGCTCTCCATGAGGTTCAAGACCAGATAGACAATATCGAAGAACTAAAGAATACAGAGCGGAAGCTAAACGATTTTCTTTATAAAGAAGAAGTTTTCTGAAAACAAAGATCCAGAGTACTATGGTTAGAAGCAAGGGATCAAAACACAAAATTTTTCCACCAAAGGGCCGAAAAAAGGAACATAATAAATACAATAAAAGGTATGGATTATTTGTTTCGTTACCTGTTATCCTACACAATTGTTAGGTCCTGATAAGTTTGTAGAAGGGGGGTTGAATACAAACTATACCGTTTAATCGAATTTGTCCTTTAAAAGATTTAACTGTTTAGAACAAATTAGTGCGGAATAAAACTGAAACAATATTCAAGTTAAATAAAACTCTATTAAACTTGAAGGGTGTTACAATTCTGATCACTGATTACAAAGAACTTGATAAAACAAATCTAGAATAAATTCGACATGAATTTATCTATTTTTGTAATAAAAAGGATCGAATACTAAAAAGTAGTTCGATATAAAATCTAGGGATTATGATCCGCTAGAAAGCTAAAGCAGTACAAGTGAAATGATCCTTATGAATTTAATGATAAGAACTTGTCAAGAATTAAATCACTGAAGAAAATTAATTGCTTTGCTGTTGAGGAAGTAAAGACAGAGAGAATGAAAAGTTAAATGCTTCTGTGTCTTTTTGTTCTTCAATTGTAATTCATGTCTATCTTCGAATTGTCTTGTCTTTAAATACACTGCATTACTTTTCTTTTAGTCCACTTGCAAGCCACTTGACAGATTGTAGAAATGCCTTGGAAGACTAGCAGAAAACTATGCTTTTACTCTTGGAAGTCTTTCGGGAAGACAAGAAATGTGAAGGGAAGACAACCGGGAAGACAATGGTTTGGCCTAGGAAGACTTTCGGGAAGACTCACTTGTGAGTCTTCCTAGTTCAAAAAACTAAGTCTTCCTAGTTCATTTTCATCCTAATTTAAATAATTAATTAAATAAATTATGTATTAAATTAATTCTTTACAGAATTAAATTAATAAATAATATACTTAATAATATTAATTATTTATAAGAGAATAAATAGAATTAGTTGACTTCTTAAACAATTCCAGAATCACTTAAAACTTAGATAAATAACAAACACAATAGTACGTTGACACTCGATGCACTGTCTGGTTCATGAGTGACTAACGACAATGTCTGTTCTTTATCTGTTTGACTTTAAGTAGTGATTCACTTCCTTCTCATTCAAGAACTCCGTAATCAGTATCTTTTTCTGTCACCACTTGAAATCTCCGTTACTTTAATAAATCTACTGAGCTTGAATACTTCATTGAGGCTTGATCAATAAATTGAGCTTCTTTCAATGTAGACTCACTTCAAGTCTGTAGATGACTTTAATCTTCATTCTTTGACAGATATAATCTTCTGAGATTCCTGTGACAATTTGAATTATTACTTATTTATTACAGACTTGTTTAATGTTGAGTTAATTCCTCGATGTAAACAAATAGGCTAAAACATATGCCTTTCAATCTCCCCCTATTTGTTTGTTAGAGAATAACAAGCAAATACCTAGAGGATAACTCAACTAACTAAACAAGTAGAAATAAGACATTAAAAGCTAAGTAAGTAATAACACAAAGTTCTGGATTTCATTTAACATTATCCAGATTCAAACATTACAGGTAAGTACAAGATAGATGTTCCTCTAGACTGAACATAGGAATACATTTATCCTATCTTGAATCACCTAAGCTCTAAACATTTAATATTTACAAACAGAGTTTCTTCAAATTTCAGACTCAATCATCTCTCCTTCTTCAAGTGCTTCAAGCAAATCCTTGTCCCGAACACGATCAGATTCAGAAGTAATGCCACTAGGTCTGACAGGTTGAGTTGTGACTTTCTTCAGCCTATTCTTCATTTGATGATATCTTTTGATATTTGTTATGCAATAGTCTTGAATCAAATCAGCAACTTCTGTCTTCTCTTGTGTAGCAAATCCTGAAGTCCTCAACATGTTCTCCAAGTAGACAAGATGCTTGGCAGGAAAATCTTTCAGAGAGATTGGATCCACACCACAAGTCTGAAGTGCCTTTCCTTTAAAATTTTTTACTTCATAAGGCACTTCCACCACTTGTGGACTAGCTTTCATTGCAAAGTCTCTTAGCTGATCATGCAGCAGCTCAGCTAATGAAGAAGTTCTTTTTACTTTGCACATGAAGACCCGTAGTTCAGAGAGAGTTCTGCTTTCCAGAAGATTGAGAGACACTAAGAAAGTTCCATCATTATGAGTGTAAACATAGATCTTCAACTCCTCTCTAACTCTGTCATATCCAGTTGAGATCCTTGAAATCTCTGCATGAAGAGCTTTCATATATACTGTGTTGTCTGGATTGACCTTCTTGTATCTTTCCAACATCCCAAGAAACTTTGCATCATTGTTAATTCCTTCTTGATGTGCAAACATCTCTCTAGCCTTGTCCCATTCTTCTCCTTGCTTCAACCTCACATACAATTTTCTCTCATTGACCTTCAGATTCCTTTGCTTTTCTTGTTGTTCAGCTTTTTGAATGACAAGATGCTTAGAAATGATGTCAGATACCTTTACATTCTCCTCCTCTCTTCTTTTCAGATCAGCCTTCTGTCTCACTAACTCAGCTTCAAAGACAGGATCAACATTTGACTCTTCTTCCCAGTCAGCATAATCAGCTTCTTCGTCAACCTCCACATTACCAAAGATATCTTCAGGGGCTTCTTCAGATTCTACATAGTCAAAATCTCCCTGTTCACCTTGATAATAGTCAGCATCAGAAAAGGTTAACTTCTGCTTCCCTTTGTCCTTGTTTGGGCCTCCAGCTTCATTTCCTCCTTGTTTCTCCACATTCTCCCCCTTAGTTGAGGTATCCTCTACAGAATTTACTTTAGTAGCTTCAGGATTCACCTCACTTCTTCTCCTTATTGCTCCATCTCCTCCTTCATCATCCTCACCCTCATCATCATCATCATCATCATCTCCCTCAAAGAATGTTCTTTGCTCTTCAGTAGGTTGATGTGAATTTTTGATCATGTTATACAAGTGCTTCATCCCTTCATTCAGATGCTCCATTCCTCCTTCAATCCTAGACATCCTTTCTTCATTAAACCTCTGGTTTTCATCAGATGTTTGCAGAATAAAGTCCACCTTGGTAGAAATAGAAGCAATCTCCTTGACACTCTCCGATATCTGAGCATTTGACGTAGTAAGATCAGAGATGTCTGAAGCCACCAGTACTTGAGATTGTTGGATTGAATTCAGCCTCGGGAGTAGATTATTCTTCAATCCTTGCAAGTCATCTTTCACAGTACCCAGCTGATTTGATACAGAGGTGGTAGATTGTGCAACCACTTGTGCTTTCAGAAGATTATTCTCAGCCTGGGTTTCTTGTAACTTCCTTTGTAGATCAGCTAGCTGGTTCAACAAAGCAGTGTTTGTGTCAGTGTGTGCACTCACTTCAATTGCTCTCAGTGGTGTTTCACTCAACTCACGTGCTTGTGTATCACTCGGTGTTTGACTCATATCTCTCACCACTAACTGTCTTTCTAGATTTTCAGAAGATGTACCTGCATGAAAAATCACCCTAGCCCCTTCAAGAGAGGTCAGTGGTGGTGCAATGGCAGTTCGCAATTCCCGATCCCTGAATGAGTCTGTCAAAATATTTGACATTGTATACTGAATTGATTCAGGGATAGACTCATCAGGTTACCTTTCACTTTCTCCAGTAAAAACTGCGAGTGAAAAATCCTTTAGGGGAGCCAGAGATGTTCCCTCTGGGAGGGGAGAAAATGATTCTATTATAGGTGGCAAAGAATCAGATTTTCCCTCTGATGCCTGTGAAGGCACTTCTACCGTAACTATGGTAGGCACTGTTTCAAAGTCAAAATCAAAGTGCTCTCCTTGCATGGTGTCCTGAGTGTCATCTATTTGGTTATCTTCTCCCATTGTGAGTAATGGGAGAGTGCTTGACTCAGTACAAGATGCCATGGCCCGATGGCGAATTTCAATAGATCCACCCTGTTGAGAGGATGTCACCAGAGACTGTTCAGTGGCCATATCTATGTCCATATCCTGTTGAGAGGATACAGATGGGCTTACAGATGCCTCCCTATAGGTTTTTCTTTTCTTTAAGGGTGGAGACAGAGCTGTGGGAGCACTCATTGTAGCTATATCACTAACTGTTCTTGAACTGGTTTGAATATTAGGCTCAGGTTGTGTATCAGGAGTGTTTGACTCTCTGTTTGGCTCTATGACCTGGGTCAGAGATTGTGGTTCTACAACCTCTGGGTCAGCCCTAACAACCACTTGGGTTTGCATTGAAGTACCAGAAGAAGAACCAGAGTTAGGAATAACTACCTGTAGTGGAACTGGATGTGGTTGAGGAACTTGTTCACCAAAGATAAGAAGATTAATGAATTGACTCATCAATGGTGAAACAAGAACCGGTATGGTGAGGAATTTGGATGAGACATCAAGTCTGGTGTAGAATTTGGTGTCTGTGGTTGGAGAGGTTTCAAATCTAGCTTCCCTAAACAGTTCTACCTGCTCAGTAGTGAGAAGATGATTAATGATAAGAGTGAGAAAGCGAGGGTACCAACACTTCACTTTCACATGATTATCAGAATCTCTCCTAGAGTGAGCATGCCTGTTAAGCATAATGTTCCACAGAATTTCAGCAAAATTTAACCTGATATCAATGTGCTTCGTTCTCGAGTGCTGCACAGGGTTGTTGGAGATTGCTATGGCACTTGTATTATCACACAAAATGGGAATTTTGTCTAATGCAAAGCCATAGTCCTTTAATTGATTCCTAATCCATAAGATCTTAGCACAACAGCTTCCAGCAGCAATATATTCACCTTCTGCTGTTGAATTGGAAACTGTTTGCTGTTTCTTGCTATACCAGGAAATCAATCTACCTCCTAGGAATTGACAACTCCCAGAGGTACTCTTTCTATCCACAACACTACCTGCATAATCAGAATCTGTATATCCAACAAAGTTAAAACCAGAATCTTTAGGGTACCAGATACCTAAATTAGGTGTACCCTTAAGATATCTCAAGATTCTTTTAACATCAACGAGATGTACATCTCTAGGGTCCGTTTGGAACCTTGCACACAAGCATGTAGCATACATAATATCTGGTCTACTAGCAATAAGATAGAGTAAGGAGCCAATCATACCTCTGTAGCTTGTAACATCTACCTTGATAGAATTGTCAGAAGCTCCAAGTTTGATGGCTGTTGAAGATGGAGTCCTTGCTGATGCTGAATCCTCCATGTGATACTTCTTGAGGAGTTCTTTAAGATACTTGGATTGACAAATAAATATACCATTTGACCTTTGACTTACTTGCAATCCAAGAAAGAACTTCAGCTCACCCATCATACTCATTTCAAACTTACTCTGCATTAGCTCAGCAAATCTCTTACAGAGATTATCATTAGTAGACCCAAATATGATGTCATCCATATAGACTTGGACTAATATCATATCACTTTTGTGTTTCTTTGAAAAAAGAGTTTTGTCTATGATACCTCTAACAAAACCATTTTCTAAAAGAAAACCAGAGAGAGTGTCATACCGTTTTCTTGGGGCTTGTTTGAGACCATAGATAGCCTTGAAGAGAAAGTACACAAAGTCCAGCAGTTCCTGATTTTCAAAGCCAGGGGGCTGTTCCACATAAACTTCTTCATCAAGCTCACCATTCAGGAATGCACTCTTAACATCCATTTGATAGACTTTAAAATTGGAGTAAGCTGCAAATGCTAAGAACATCCTGATGGCCTCAAGTCTAGCCACTGGTGCATAGGTTTCATCATAATCAATGCCTTCAGCTTGTGAATACCCTTGTGCAACCAGTCTTGCCTTGTTCCTTGTAACAATGCCATCATCTAGCTTGTTCCTGTATACCCATCTTGTACCAACTACTTTCTTGTTCTTTGGCCTGGGTACCAGTTTCTAGACTTGCTATTGTTCAAACTGATTGAGTTTATCTTGCATAGCAATCACCCAATCTGGATCAGTCAGTGCTTCCTCAGTTTTCTTTGGCTCCATTTCAGATAGAAATGCTGAATAATGACATTCATTCTGAGTTACACTTCTAGTTTTAACTCCAACATCTGGATCACCAATGATCAGCTCAAAAGGATGAGCTCTATTCCATAAAGTCTGTCTTGGAAGATTTGATCTTGATGATTCGCCTTGAAATTCACTTTGATGTTGTGAGTGACTAGATGATCCTTCATATGCTCCCCCTGAGTTGTTGCTTGATTTCCTTGAAGATCCTTCTCCAGTGTTGGTGGTATCTCTATTGTTCCCAGTGTTTCCACCACCACCACCATGATCATTATCATCATTGTTATTATCATTACCATCAATAACTTCAGGTGGGGCTGCATCATCTGATTCTGAGTCTGGCAAGTTATCAAACTTCAGCTTCTCAGATGAATCTTCTTTTTGGATATTAGGGAACTTAGTGTCATCAAAAGTAACATTGACACTTTCCTTTACTATGTGACTGCCAACCAAGTAGACCCTGTACGATCTTCTGGAATAACCAACAAAAATAGCTTCTTGTGCCTTGGCATCAAACTTGCCACGTTTCACATTGTCATCTATAAGCACAAAGCATTTTGCTCCAAATACATGAAAGTACTTGACAGTTGGTTTCTTGTTGTTCATGATCTCATACGGAGTCTTCATTAAGTCCTTGTTGATTAAAGTTCAATTCTGAGTATAACAAGCTGTATTTGCTGCTTCAGCCCAAAAGTACGTTGGAAGTTTAGACTCGCTTAACATAGTCCTAGCAGCTTCAATCAATGTACGATTCTTTCTTTCCACTACTCCATTTTGTTGAGGAGTTCTAGGGGCAGAATACTGTCTTGTTATTCCTTCATCAACACAAAAGTCATTTAGGATGGTATTCTTGAATTCAGTACCATTATCTGACCTTATGGCTCTAACAGGGAATCTAGAATCCAGCTCAATCAACTTTATATGGTCAATCACCAGGTGTGGGGTCTCATCCTTGGAATGTAGGAATAAAACCCATGTATATTTTGAAAAGTCATCAACAATCACAAGTGCATATTGTTTCTTTGACATGGACATCACATTAACTGGACCAAACAAATCCACGTGCAGCAGCTGAAGTGGTTCAGTTATTGATGATGTGTCAGTGCCCTTGTGAGAAGCTTTCTTTGACTTTCCTTTCTGACATGCCTCACATGAGGCAAACCTCTAACCAATTCCCTCTTAACTAAAGAGTTCATGGTTTTGAAGTTAAGGTGAGACATCTTTTTGTGCCATAGCCAACTTTCATCTGATGAAGTTTTAGCATAAAAACAATTAACTTCATCTTTGGATCCAGAGTGCAGATCAGCTATGAACAAATCACCTTTCCTTACTCCTTGAAGAGCAGGCTTTCCATTGTTCTTGTGAAGGATCTGATACTTCTCTTTCTCAAAGGAAACAACATATCATCTGTCATTGAAATGACTGATGCTGAGAAGATTGAACTTCAGACCTTCCACAAATGATACATCTTCAATGATAACATTTCCATACTTCAAACAGCCATATCCTTTCGTAATACCCTTGCTTTTATCTCCAAAGGTAACTACTGGGCCAGCTTTCTCAACCAAATCTGATAGCAGGGCTCTATCTCCGGTCATATGCCTTGAACAACCACTGTCAAGAATCCACATAACACGGTTTACCTGTTTAACTCCCTGCAATATCAAATTGATTAGTCCTTCCTCGGAACCCAAACTTGATTGGGTCCGGCATATTTAAAGAACTGGCCTTTGTCAGGCAAAACAACCTTTTTAGCTACAACTACTTCAACCTCTTTCACAAAAGAGCGTTTCCATTTATAGCCAACCTCAACACATTTCTGAGTAGGCTTAGGGATAAATGAATCCACTCTAGTCTTAGGAGGACTAGTAGTCTTAGCTTTAACATGCTTCTTATTATTAACATGTTGACGTGGAGCAGTCTTATCACTAGATACATGCTTATTATTAAAATAAGCATACATAACATTGAAAGCACAAGACATGCAATTAATCACACCACATGCTTTATGAGAAGAATTAACAGCAGGCATGTTAGTTTTACAGTTGTTTTGATCCACTTTATGAATGTCTGACTTAGTCTTCTTTGTAGAAACAACATTGACTGGTTTGTCAGACACACACTTGTTGGACTGTTCAACTTCAAAAGCAAGATCTTCTTCAAGTATCTCCTCTACAATGATGATAGATTATTCATTCAGAGGATCTGCTTGGGACTCTCTAAAGAAAGGTTTATCAATACCTTTAAGTACATCAGGAATACCCCTTTCTTTAGGACTGACTCTATTAGGGGTATTTATGCTTAATTTACCAATAGACTCATTATAGTCATACCATATTCCTACGGTCTGACCAATACTTTGTTTATTGATAATTTCTTTAGCCGTCTTACAAGAGTTGAAGTAAGCATTAGCTTTAGTCTTCAGCTCACTAATCTGATCCTTGAGAATGGTTTCCAGTTGAATATAACATTTAACCCTATTCTCAAGAAATTCTATTTTCTCAGTAAGTTCATGTTAGGCCGAATACACAATATATAATCAAATAGATGTATGAAAATAACAATAAGAACACTGTTTATGAATAATAAACTGAATGGAATTAAAAACTCCTCTCTCAGTGATGTAAGATATCACAGAGAGCTGCTAGGTTACAAGAATGATAATTCACGTATTCGCATCCCTTTTAGGGTTAACCTATCTGTGTTTATATAGTACACAGCTACATACAATCTCTAATTGATATTCCTATAAATTAGCTATACAATTAATATCAATCTAGAATTGCTTCTGTCTTCTGTTCCGTTTCCTTAGCCATCTCGATATCTCTTTGCTTCTTTCCATCTTCAAAGAATATCGCTTCTAGAATGTTCATTGACTTCACTAACAGCTAAGCAAACTCTGACCATCAGACTTTAACAAACTCTGACTGGTCCTCCAGCTAAACTCTGATAGTTTCCTGGTACTTTAAACACTGATAAACAAACATCGGCAATTATATCTAACAATCTCCCCCAACTTGTTCATACTAAAATGTACAAGTTAACAGATAATTGATGATGTCAAAACATATATAACAAATGCAGTGTTTATAAAATTACAGAGTTTATCTTTAACTTATAACAGAAAACTTTAAAAACTTACAGACTTCAGTTACTTAATCTCTTCAATGTCAGGCACAGTCCTGATATAGGCCATAAGTAGTCTTCTCTCAGCTCTCTTTAGCTCAGCTACCATTATCCTCTTTAGCTCTTTCAACTCTGGATCACTCTCTCCAGTTTGGTAGATAGCAGCCCTTAGAGCATAGATGTTGTTCTTCCTCATATCATTTCCTAGCTTTATTATGAAGGATTTATCTGATTCCAGATTAAATTCCAACACTTTTATACCAAGATCTGTTCTGAGTCTTGCACTGTTCCTTTGCATCTCAACAAGCTTTCCATTGTAGTCTCTGTACTTTGGTATGTAAGAAGTAGCAGACTTTAAGCCACAAAGAATTCTAGCTTTCATTATCCTGCTTCTTAACACCTCAGCTACTTGATGAGTTCTTTGATTTTTGATCTTCAGTATATACAGTACATACTCCAATTCTTCTTTTATTTTTAACCCAATGTCTGCTTCACCAACTCTGTATACTCTGCCATCAGCCTTGAAGTATAACAGAAAATCCTTCTTCAATCCTTTATGATAAATTAACTGAACCGACTCTAAAGCATCAAGATTTTCTTGAGTCACACCAACACCTGGTTCAGCTAATGAAGTTTGATCCACAGGACTGTTATTCACTCTCTTTTCTCAATGAGATCCCAGTCCAGATTTATCTCTTGATTCCTTTCCCATGATAGTTCTGCTTTGGAGAATATTTATATTTGCTGGAATCAGAGAATGCTGAACAGTGATTGGCTTAGCGAAAGTCCTTTGGAGTTGTGAAGATAGCTGAGTCTGTACAACTTGAGTAGTATCAGAGGTTGTCACAGCTTCCATTGTTTTAACAACTTGAGCATTGTTAGAGATTGTTTGAGCTTTCTTCTGTACTGGTTCTTCTTCAACTAGCTTCCCTTTACCCTTATCAAGTTTAGTTTCTTCAGCCTTCTTTGATTGTTGTAAATTATGTTGAGAGTTTACATTTTCTTTGATAGTTATTCCTCTTTCTTTAGGCCTTGAAACCTTTACAACTTTCTTCACTTTCCCAGACTTTAGATTCTGCTCATGCTCTTTAGCTAGCACTACTAGAATTAATGGAATAGACATCACACTTTTAACATCGGTAGGAAAAACCACCGATGTTAAAGATAATTTTAACATCAGTTTTTAAAAAAGCGATGTTAATTACTTTCTCAGACATCATATCTTAAAAAATGACCGATGTCTTTTTTAGTTTTTAAGAAAATCAAAACACGCGGCTTAGTTTCCCCCTTTGAAATAAAACATAATTCCCCCGCTCCAGGATTTTTTTTAGCCACCCTGTCCCCGAATATTATTTCCCCCCAAATTAATTACCTCTCTCTCACAACCTAACCCGTCTCTCTCTTTTCTCTCCCTCCCCTCTACTCTCTCTTCTCACATCTCTCTCGCTCTACTCTCTCTCATACCTCTTAGAACCCTAAATCAAAACCCGAACATATCTTCTCATATCTCTCTCCAATTTGTGGAAAAGCTAAAGAACCCTAAATCAGTGGAAGCTCAAGAACCCTAAATCGGCGTAGGAGAAGCTCAAGAACCCTAAATCGGTGAAGGAGAAGCTCAAATCAATCATTCTCTCCAATTACTAGCTCAAATTTGTAAGTGGGTTTTCAATTTTTTGTTCAAATTTCAGTTTTTATGTTTTAATTAGGTTTTCCTTTTATAGATTGGGTGGATTCTTGAGTTGGTCATCTGCAAAGTAAGTTATTGTTCTGTGTTTGTGTTATATATATATATATATATATATATATATATATATATATATATATATATATATATATATTGTATATATGTAAACACACACTGTCGCTCTATGTTTATACATGATAAATGTTTGTATAATATACTATATGTATATTAAGTTTTTATGTTTGTATATCATATCTTGTTGGGTCATATTTTTTAATTGGGATTCTTGGTTTCTGGATTTTGGTGTGTTTTCGATAGGTTGGGGATGCGTTTTTTCAATAGTATTATCATATACTCCATCAATCACCAGCTCTCATTCATCATTTTTATCAGGATATCAGCAAACTTGGTAGCGTTTATGTTGGCTCCAATAGGTACTCAGTAGCATGGTTTTCTTAGTCTACCTATTGACAATAACGTAAATACTGATTCTTTTTATCGTACAGTGATACTTGAGCATTGTGTGCAATGAAATAAGTTAATTGAATTATTAATCGACCATCCAAAATCTGTAGATTGTATTAGGCAATTAGAGCAGGTAAATTAAATGTTTAGTATATGTCAATATCTACAGGCGATTTTGTCATGTTTGTAACACATGATGGTAAGCTAGGTATAAAATGTAGTCTAGAGGTTAATTAGAAACATGCACAGTCAGTTCAGGCTGCCTAGACTGCCTGATCTTCTTGCTGCTGAGCATGGTCTACAAATGTTTCTGAGAATGTCGCAACTCTGTCTAGACTGCCTGATCTTCTTGCTGCTGAGCATGGTCTACAAATGTTTCTGAGAATGTCGCAACTCTGTCTAGACTGCCTGATCTTCTTGCAGGCCAAACAAATGTAGTTGAGATGGTGCCAGGTAATACTTGTGTAACTGGTCCAAACCAAACTTGGAAAGATGATGCCGAGAAGATAGCGTCAGTATATGTACCAGTTTCTAGAAGTTAGCAGCCTAGTATGTTAGGCTGTTCCTTGGATGTTTCATGTTTATGAAAACACTGGCTCTTTTACTCAGTGTCACTCCGAAAATCAGAACCCAGAACAAAATCTGTCAAGTGGGCCAAGTGGGGTTACTATAGCTCCCCAATGATGTATGGTATGAATGCCATTGCAGTGAATGAATTTCTTGGCCATCAGTGAAGCAAAGTAAGTGTTTTGCACTGATCTGGTAATCTTTCTTTCTAATTGCTGTTTAAATAGACTAATTCTTTGTTTTTTCTTAATAAAGTTAACCTCAAATGGAGATACCGTTGGAGTTGCACTTCTAAAGTCTCGAGGTTTCTTCCCTTATTCATATTGGTATTGGATAGGGGCAGGCGCTTTGGTCGGATTCATTCTCTTGCTGAACCTTGGCTACACGTTGGCACTTAAGTATCTTAATCGTGAGTGTTTTACTTGCTACGATTTCAATGTTCCTCTTCTTTATTCATGTATATAGGACATCGCTTACAATATTAGTTTATAAGAACTAAAAAGAATGTCCAAATAGGCTATTTTAACATCGCTTACAGAAAAGAAACTGATGTATATAGGACATTTTAACATCGCTTACAGAAAAAAAAACTGATGTATATAGGACATTTTAACACCGCTTAAAGAAAAGAAATTGATGTATATATGACATTTTAAATCAGTTAAAGGTACTAGACATCGGCTAGCAACTGATGTAAAGAAACTTTCAAATCAGTTATTAGCTGATGTCTGGGAGCATCTAAGACATCGGTCACTTACCAAAAAAACGATGTTTTACATGCTCTTTGACATCGGTTTTTAACCGATGTAAAAACACATGACTTTTCTCTACACCGACAAAGACATCAGTTGAAAAGTTCCCAGACATCAGTTTTTAACTGATGAAAAACTGATGTCTATTGACGTTTTTCTAGTAGTGTAGCATCAATTCTTCAACTTGGATATCTTCTATGGTTGCATCAGCACCATGTTCTTCTAGAAACAGCTGAGCAGCAATCTCTTCATCAGTAACTAGATGAGAAGTAAGCAATAAGCTTCTAGCTCTTGAAGTAGATTGAGCACCAGTGTATATCCTTTCAGAGTTTGTAGCATCAGAGTTTGATCTTAGCTTTCCTTGTTGTAGAGTAGATTTAGATTTAAACTCTTTTCCTTTTGCACCACCATCAGTAGAATCATCCTGTCTACTCAGAGTTTGAGACTTTTTGCATTTGTCTTTAAGTACTCTCTCCCCTTTTTTGACATCATCTGGAATCAATACTGATGTGAGCAATTCAAGTGAAGCAGCAATGGAATCAAGCTTGTCAGACATTACAGTCTGATTGTCTTCAACTTTAGTCAGTCTGTTCTTGAGAACTTCTTGATCTTTGACCAGAGTAAGCAACATAGATTTATCTTGCTTCAGAGACATATCTCTAGCAACCACATCATTTCTCAACCAAGTAACTGACTTCTGAGTTTCATCAAAATGATTATGAAGAGACTTGACTTGAACAATAGTTTCCTTTAGATGTTTAAGAAGTTCTGGATTTGTAATTGATTCAGCAAATTTTGTTACAAAGTCAGATGCCCTTTGATCGGTAAATATGCAATCCTTGTTTGACCACTTGGAAAAGTACATATTCTGAAAGTGAAGTTCAGTGGCATGCTGAATGTCCTTTGGATTTGGTTGAGCAGAAAGTCTTTGAGAAGATGAATCAGCTTGATCATCAGACTTTGCAGAAGACTTAGCACTTGGAGAATGTGGAATATTTTCAGCAAATGTTTCTTGAGCACCTTCATGTGCAAGATTCTCAGAGTTTATATTCTCTTGAACATTCTCTTCTTGTACAGCCTCAACAACAGGCTCTGCAGTGGCTTCAACAAAATTTTCTGCAGTTTCTTCAAGAACAGTTTCTGCAACTACAGCCTTTGCTGTCTGATCAACCTCTTCACCTTTTTCAAGTACCTGGTGATTGACAGAGAGAACCTCTGTATGAGTAGCTAGAGACTCATCAATTATGACTGTAGGTTGATCAGCTGCCACATCCTCTGTTTCATTAATACTACCATACTCTTCTAGAGTAGCAGAGGGATGTGCTTCAAGATTATCTTCAAAATCCATTTCCATAATTGGTTCAAGAAAATCATCATTAACTTCAACATTTTCAGCAGTATTTGCTCTGGCTTCCTCAGGCACAGTAGCATCTTCAATAACATCTTCAAGATCAACTTCTGAAGCTGCTGCAGTAGTAGTTTCTGGAACTAATCCACCAAAAAGATACACAGCAACAAGCTTCCTTTTCTTAGCATTAGCAGATTCAGTTTCATCAGAAACCTTATTCTCATCATTAGTAGGTCTGTTTGCCCTTTTCTTCTTCCTTGAAGTACCAACTGAGTGTGGTAAATCATCAGCATTTGCAGGTTTTGTAGCCTTGACAGCCTTAAAAGCTCTATGCTTAGTCCTACCCCCAGCCTTTGGTGTTTGAGATGTAGATGGAAGAGGTTCAGAGTTTAAAGGATGTTCAGGTTCTGGTTGTGCTTGTGGTTGTGGTTGAGGGTTTAAAAACTGTTGGACTGAAGCAGGAAGCAACAAGTCAACAACATTCCCTTTCTTGATATCCTTATTTGTGAGATCAGAGAATATTCTCTTATGCAATCTAAATGAGGGAATGACATCCTCCTCAGCTATCTCAACCCCATCAACACAAATGGAAAAGATTAATTGACAGAAATGAGCAAAATAGACTACACTCCTATTCTCTGTCATCTTTTCTCCTAAGTTATTCAAAACAAGTCTAGCAAAATCAAAATTGTTGCCATAGATAAGAGAATACCCGATTTGCAGACTGTCAATTGGAATTGCATCCCAATTGGTACACTTCTTTCCGAACGCCCTTGTGATACAGTCGAAGAAGGAACTCCACTCCTTCCTCAAGAACGGTCGCTTCAAGTTACCTGTTCTTGCCAAAGAACTAGAGTAACCAATCTCCCTCATCATTCGCTGAAGGTCAGCATCTCCCACAGAAATAGTGTAAGCATTAAAGTCTTCAAACCCAAGAGCATCTCTAATAGTGGTTGGAGTGACCACATACTCTTGTTCATCATATTCAAAGATTATAGAAGGAGTTCCAGATTCTCCACCATCATCATAAATGCCAGTTTCCCAGAAAGCTTTGATTTGAAGTCCAGGAAGCTTTGCTGGCTCCACAAGAGCTTGTCCAATATCTGATTGAGCGAGAAAACTCTGAAACAGATGAAACGCCTCTGGTGCGTTCTCAGTAGATAGTGGTGTTGCATATTTATTAGGAACAAAATCGAGACCAACAGATTGAAACATGGTGGTTGCCATTAGTATATTTGAAATAAATCAGAGTTTATGCTTCAAGAAAGTGTTTGAGAAAGTGATGCAGAAAAGTGTTTGTGAATATGTGTATGTGAAACTGTGTTGTGAATAGAGTAAGTCTGTAAAAGATTTGAACGTTGTGTGTATAATGATTAAATATGAATTAAAACTGAAGAGTTTTAATCATTAAAACACACAGCAGGCTTACTCGAATAATGTGTGAGTGAAACAGTTGGCACATATGCATTAACTGACAGCAGTAAATCGTGGTTGTTTCCAACACGCATGCGCAGTAAAAGGCACTAATTACTGCTATTTTCTAGACACCTTTCTTCATTTTCAAAAATTCAACAAACCGTTATCAATCATACTCACTATTTTCCAAAAATAATGTTCCTCAATAATTATGAAATGTCTGAAACACTTTTATTTATTTTAACCATCAGAGATTAAAAATAAATTACCTCTGCGTAGAGTACACAGTTCATCGGTTTTTATCAATTCTCCTCCTTCATTAATAACCTCTTTTCTCAAAATGCACAGTTGTGAATATTTGTGTGTGAATAGCAGAGTTTACTGAATATAAATATTGAGAGCATCTCAAAGTGCATAAAATCCATAAAATAAATCAGTAAAAACTGGTTGTCCAAACTCTCATATGTAAAACATATTCTGATTTCATCTAAACTCTGTACCTATATATGTATTCATTTGTTTTCACCCCCTATCTAAAAATTTCTGTTTGTTTTTTTTTTTTAATTTCTTTTCCAGTAATCAGTGGTTGGCACTAGTCACCAAAAATTTGAAAATTTTAGCCCTTATTTCATACAATAAGTTCATGGGTCTTCCTAGGCACAACATGATCTCAAAGGAATTTGTGCATGTTTTGCATCTTTTGCTTAGGGGTGAATTAGCAGTAACCATTTATCAGAGTTTAGACTTACATCATTTAATGTTTATGATTTATGAGATAAAGTGCAAACAGCTAATACAGACTCATTGTAGAGGATCAATAAACTAAGAGATGCTATAAATATAGAGACAGTATCATGCTGTGTAAAGTTTCTGCACACATTTGAGATCAGATCATCTATAACTCAGAAAGATTCATAATTACTTACTGAGAATCATGCTTCATACTATTTTCTTCATCGGTCATTATGTTTCAGACAATACCACAATCAGAGTATAACATCAGAGTTTATCATCAGAGTATGCTTCCATAGTTTAACAACATGATTTGCATGACAGTTAACAAGTGCATAGAAACATGAGCAACATATCACAGAAGAGTAAAGTTTGAGTCTAACCAGTATCTCTAGTTGAAACCAGAGATCATTCCAAGTTCATTTACCAGTCTTGTAAATGTAGCTTCACTCAAAGGTTTAGTGAAGATATCTGCAAGCTGTTGTTCTGTAGACACAAAATGAAGCTCAATATCTCCTTCCTCCACATGTTCCCTGATAAAGTGATACCTTATGCTGATGTGCTTGGTCATGGAATGCTGTACTGGGTTACCTGTCATAGCAATAGCACTTTGATTATCACAGAAAATAGGTATTTTAGAGTACCTTAACCCATAATCCAGCAATTGATTCTTCATCCACAGAATCTGTGCACAACAGCTACCAGCAGCAATATACTCTGCTTCTGCTGTGGATGTGGAAATTGATTTCTGTTTCTTGCTGTACCAAGAAACTAGTTTGTCACCTAGAAATTGACAGCTTCCACTAGTGCTCTTTCTGTCAATCTTACAGCCTGCAAAATCTGCATCAGAGTAACCAATTAACTTAAACTCTGATTCTCTAGGATACCACAAGCCCAAGGTTATGGTTCCTTTGAGATATTTGAAAATTCTCTTCACAGCTGTTAGATGAGGCTCTCTGGGATCTGCTTGAAATCTTGCACAAAGACAGGTTGCATACATAATGTCTGGTCTACTTGCTGTCAGATAAAGAAGAGACCCTATCATGCCTCTATAGTTTGTCATATCTACTGAAGTTCCTGTGTCTTTGTCTAACTTTGTTGCAGTTGCCATAGGAGTAGTTGCAGATGAACTATCAAGCATACCAAATTTCTTGAGAAGATTTCTGGTATATTTTGCTTGATTGATAAAAATCCCATCATCTGTTTGCTTTACCTACAAGCCTAGAAAATAACTAAGCTCTCCCATCATGCTCATTTGGTACCTGGACTGCATAAGCTTGGCAAATTTCTTACAGAGTTTGTCATTAGTAGACCCAAAAATTATGTCATCCACATAGATTTGAACTAAAAGCAAATCATTACCAGTATTGAAATAGAACAAGGTTTTATCAATTGTACCTCTAGTGAACCCACTTTCTAAAAGAAATTGAGCCAGAGTTTCATACCATGCTCTAGGTGCCTGCACTTTAGTCCATAAAGTGCTTTGTCAAGCCTGTAGACATAATCTGGATACTTGGGGTCCACAAACCCTGGTGGTTGTTCAACAAACACTTCTTCTTCAAGTTTCCCGTTGAGAAAAGCACTTTTCACATCCATTTGAAAGACTTTAAACTTCTTGTGAGCAGCATATGCTAGAAAAATTCTTATGGCTTCCAACCTTGCAACTGGAGCAAAGGTTTCATCATAGTCAATTCCTTCCTGTTGTGAATATCCTTTTGCCACAAGTCTAGCTTTATTCCTTGTAATTACTCCCTCACTATCAGTCTTGTTTCTGAAAACCCACTTTGTACCAACAACAGACCTGTTCCTGGGTCTTGGTACAAGTGTCCATACTTCATTTCTTTCAAACTCATTCAATTCTTCCTGCATTGCTGTTATCCAGTTAGCATCTTGAAGAGCTTCAACCACTTTCTTAGGCTCTGTTTGAGATATGAATGCATGAAACAAACATTCATTTGCTATGGCACTTCTTGTTTTCACACTTGCATCTGGATCTCCAATTATTAGATCAGGTGTATGAGCCTGAGTCCACTTTCTTGCTGTAGGTAAGTGGCTACTTTCATCATTATTGGATTCTCCCCCTTGATCCATGCTTTCCTGATTTTCTTGTTGACCATTTGCATTCTCTGAGGCTCCCCCTGAATTGGACTGCTCAGTGTTTGAACTTTCAGAGTTTGTGTTAGATTCTTCAGCTGACTCACTTTCTGAATGTGAGTCATCATTTTGAGATGTTGTTGAAGTATCTTCATGCTCCCCCTCAACTGGTTCTCTAATTTCTTCTGTCTGAGAAATTTCCTCAGCGTTTACCAGTAGAGGATCAGAGTATGCTACATCAGAGTTTGTTGGATTGGCTTCGTCAGAGTTTACATCATCAGAGTTTAGATCTTCATTTTCAAAGCGTAGTTGATCATGATTTTCTTCATCTTCAATTCCAATTATTTTCTTGTCATCAAATGACACGTGTATAGATTCCATGATCACTTTAGTTCTCAGATTATAAACTCTGAATGCTTTAGTTGATAGTGGATATCCAACAAAGATTCCTTCATCGGCTTTTAAATCAAACTTGGTCAACTGTTCAGGATGAGTTTTCAACACAAAGCATTTGCACCCAAAAATATGAAAATATTTCAGGTTTGGTTTCTTATTCTTCACCATCTCATATGGTGTTTTCCCATGCCTGTTGATCAGTGTTGCATTTTGAGTAAAACAAGCAGTTTGAACAGCTTCTGCCCAGAAATAAGTTGGCAATTTTGCTTCTTCAAGCATTGTTTTGGCAGCTTCAATTAAAGTTCTGTTCTTTCTTTCAACTACACCATTCTGCTGTGGAGTCCCTGGTGCAGAAAATTCTTGCTTCACTCCTCTTTCCTTGCAAAATTCTTCCATTGTTGTATTTCTGAATTCAGTACCATTATCACTCCTGATAATTTTCACTTTAAACTGTGATCCATTGTCCAGTAGCTTCACATGTTCCATCAGTATTAAGGCAGTTTCATCCTTCTTTGCTAGAAAGTACACCCAAGTGTATCTAGAATACTCATCAACAATGACTAGAGCATATTTCTTTCTGCCTAGAGACATTACATTCACTGGACCAAATAGATCAACATGAAGAAGATGATAAGGATCCACAACTGAAGATTCAGATTTACTCTTGAAAGATGACTTCCTTTGCTTAGCCTTTTGACAAGAATTACACAGACCATCTATGCTGAGTATAGACTTTGGAAGTCCCCTTACAAGATCTTTTCGAATTAGCTCATTGATGTTGTTCAAGTTTAGGTGAGAGAGCTTCTTATGCCATTTCCAACTTTCTTCATTAGACATTTTTGCAGACAGACACACAGCTTTTCCTTCTGAGTTTGTTACCAAACTTGCTTCATAGATATTATTCCGTCTGTGTCCAACTAGAACAACTTTCCCTGTAGATTTGTTGATAACCTCACAGTATTCAGGTTGAAAATCTACATGGTAACCTCTGTCACAGATTTGACTCACAGATAGCAAGTCATGCTTGAGTCCTGGAACTAGAGCTACATTAGTGATTATGACACTTCCAAGATTGATATTGCCATATCCCATAGTACGTCCTATGTTGCCATCTCCATAGGAAACTTTTGGGCCAGCTTTCTCCTCATAATCTGATAGTAGGGCTTTATTTCCAGTCATGTGTCCTGAACATCCACTGTCCAAGACTAGGGTGCTTTCCCTTATGCCCTGCAATCACAAACATTTACAAAAAGTTAGATCTAAGGATCCAGACTTGCTTGGATCCTTTGGCTTTCTCAACATTGTTAGCTTTTGCAGCGGAATTCTTATCAACAGAGTTTAAGCTAACAGTATCAGAGTTTACACTTGCATAATCAACTTTAACCCATTTCAAATTTGGCTTCAAATCATAATAGTTGTGATAAATGGCATGATAATTCTTACAAGTATAAATAGAATGCCAAGTACTCCCACAGTGAGTGCATAAAGTCTGTGGTCTAACCCTAACATAATCCTTCTTAACTCCAGACTTGGAGGGTAAATAATTAATGTCTTTGTTTTTCTTGAAGAAACTTGCAAGATGGTTAGTACTACCACAATTATGACATGTTTTTCTAGGTGCATCAGAAATAGGCAAATGATTATTGCTTTTATTAATGCCTACTTTTCCATTTCTATTCTTCCTGGACACTTTCTGTTTTTCAACAGACTTTACCTCTTTGAGTTTATACTTGAATTGTTTTTCTGTCATTAAACCAACATTAACCTGTTTAACACAGGTTTTTACTGGTTCATCCTTTACAGTTTCTTTTTCAAGTACAGAGTTTAGCTTACTGGATTCAGGAACAAATTTCATAGGTGGAAGTTGTGTTCTAACTTTAACCTTATCTTTAAACCTAAGTTCATCTTTCTCACAGTAACCTAACCCAACTGTATATGTTTGAAATACCTGATGTGTGTCCTTACCAGAGTTTGTCCAGGTTTTAATTACCTTTCTCTCTTTTTCCAAATCAGATTCTAATTGCCTAAACTTCTTAAGCAACTCATGTTCAACATAAACAGCATCATCTCTTTCCTTTTGAACTTGTTGCATGTTAACAAGTTCTTCTTCAAGAAATTTATTTCTATCTTTAAGCTTTAGATTCTCAGATTTAATTCTCTCATTTTCTAAAGTCTGATCCCTATAGCTAACATGTATGCTTTTAAGATAAATTCTCAATTCAGATATATTATCAGTATCATAAGCATAAGTTGTTATGGGTACCTTATTTTCAGATGATTCAGATTCCTCTTTGACAGTTGCCATGAGAGCATAGTTGACATCCTCATCTGAATCTGAAGTGTCTACCCAGTCTCTTCCTTTAGTGATGAGTGCTTTTTGAGATTTTCCTTTCTTGCACTCTGGAGCATAGTGACCCATCTCTTTACACTTGTAGCACTGGATCTCAGACTTGTCTTTCTTCCCAGATTTGATATCCCTTCTTTCAGACTTTCCGAAATTCTTCCTTTCATAGTTTGAATCTCTCTTTGAGAATCTTTTTCCTTTCTTGAAGTTCGTGAAACCCATCTTCTTGAAAGTCTTCACCATCAAAGCAGCCATTTGCATCATCTTTTCTTCATCATCCTCGGTTTCAGATGATTCATCAGTGTTTGAGTCATCATCAGAGTTTGATGACTCACTTTCAGAGTTTATGACCAAAGCCTTTCCTTTAGCTTTCTTCTTTGATGTCTCTTTCTTAAGAAGTTTTTCTTCAACTTTGAGAGCAACAGATTTTGTCTTCTTTCCAGATCTTTTGTTTCTTTGTTCTATCTCAAGTTCATGAGTTTTAAGCAACCCATAAATTTCATCAAGATCTGTTTCTGCAAGATCATAATTATCTCTTATTGTTGTCGCATTTAAATCCCATCTTTCAGGTAGAGATAGAAGAAACTTGAGATTTGACTCTTCAAGTTCATATTCTTTATCAACAAGAGATAAATCATTCAACAGTTTACAGAATCTGTCATATGTCTCAGTCAAAGTTTCATCAGGTCTAGAGTCAAAGTGTTCATACTCCTGTGTAATAATAGTCTTCCTGTTCTTCTTTATAGCACTTGTTCCTTGACACCTGACTTCTAAAGCATCCATATCTCTTTGGCAGGTTTGCAGCCAATAACTCTGTTAGACATGACATTATCTAAGGCACTATGGAGAAGATGTCTAACCTTTGCATCCTTTGCAAATGATGAGATGTCTTCAGGAGTCAAATCTTTCTTCTCTTTTGGAACGCTCTTTTGTTCTTGACCAGCAACAACTGGAGACAGTTTTGTTGGCATATGAGGACCATCATAGATTCTATCAAGGTATTCTGGATCTGTGGCTTCTAGAAACATGGTCATCTTTACCTTCCATATAGGATATTCCACTGGTCTTAGAATTGGAACCCTGATTGTCTCATATCGACTTACAGAAGTTGGTTGAACCTTCTGAACATTAGAACCTGCCTGGGTATTTTCAGCCATGATTAATCTTGTGTTTGGATCAATAAACTGTATATATTAAACAGCCTCTGCTCTGATACCAATTATTAGGCCGAATACACAATATATAATCAAATAGATGTATGAAAATAACAATAAGAACACTGTTTATGAATAATAAACTGAATGGAATTAAAAACTCCTCTCTCAGTGATGTAAGATATCACAGAGAGCTGCTAGGTTACAAGAATGATAATTCACGTATTCGCATCCCTTTTAGGGTTAACCTATCTGTCTTTATATAGTACACAGCTACATACAATCTCTAATTGATATTCCTATAAATTAGCTATACAAATAATATCAATCTAGAATTGCTTCTGTCTTCTGTTCCGTTTCATTAGCCATCTCGATATCTCATTGCTTCTTTCCATCTTCAAAGAATATCGCTTCTAGAATGTTCATTGACTTCACTGACAGCTAAGCAAACTCTGACCATCAGACTTTAACAAACTCTGACTGGTCCTCCAGCTAAACTCTGATAGTTTCCTGGTACTTTAAACACTGATAAACAAACATCAGCAATTATATCTAACACTTATTAACCACCACCTCTTCCGTGCACTCGTTTTTATTCTACTTTCTTGAGTCGTTGATCTCGTTTTCAAATTCCGATTGCAAACTTAGTCACCATTTAACTCCACAGAGCTCTCTCTGAAATTTCAAATCGTTCGGAGTCCGGAAATTTTTACTATCCATTTGGGATCGTTTTTTATCGCTTAAATCATTTTAATTCCAGAATTACTTATTCTCAAATTCCAACGAGTCCCACATACGATCTTATATGATACTTCTCCTTTGGTTAATCCATAATTCATCATGCTTTTGCTTCGTTGCTAAATCTTGTTATAAGTTCGAGCGATTCCGAAAACGTTTCGTTGCACTAACGCTAGGGGATATCCTCTTGATCTTCTATTGCCTTGACTTAATATTTGATCATGGATCTTCTCGCTTTCTTAATTCTCATAACGATCAATTAATAAATCCTCGACTGCCCGATGAATAGTGAACAAAATTTAAAGTTGGAATCTCCTGATTCTGATCTCGTTTACATTCACTTATTCTCCTTATACATCACTAATATAACTTCGAAACATTCATTCCATGTCTTCCATATAGTGTAGTCTGAAAATATTTGTCATCAACAAATTCACTATTCATCAATATTTACTATTCATCAAAATTTTTTTAACTAAATCCAAAATTTGGGGTTATTACACTTTCCTAGATGAATATTACTTGACTGATCTCGAAGCAACAATCAAAGAAGCTGGATTTTTGAATGTATAGACAATTCTTACGGATCCTAGACATAGAACTGCAACTACTACCGTTCCTCGTTAACTTTTCAAGTCATCTGCAGCAGAGAGTTTCTCTATCTGTCAATGACCATAATCAGATATAGTGCATTTTTGCTTTAAAGTTATGTTAGTTGAGTCTTGTTGATTGCACAGGCACTTTCAAATGATCTCAATGTACTTTGTGTATAATCATCCTTATGTAAGAGTGCAACTACATCATTTGAACCAAGAATCAAATATACATATTTATCATTTTCTTTCATAGGATTTAACCTTATTTATATGTTTGTAATATTGTAAAGATTATTCTTTAATTTATTTAGAGTCGGATTAATAATGATAACATTATACGTTTCTTGAAAGTAAGAGTAGTATTATACGCTAAGCTCATTCATGAAAATGGAAAACTTTATCCCATTTTACGAAGCCATTCAAATGAGTGCTAAGTTCTGTTCTATTTTGATATGTGGAACCTTGTAACATTGAATATCGAATATCAAAAGAAATGTTAAACGATGTATAATTAGAACATACTTCTTTTATTCTCAAACCAGAGTTTTTCTCTTTTCAAAATTCTTCTATTTATAATCCTTTCCAGCTGGTTTATAGTCAAGCTCTACTTTATGCATGTAATTTTAAAATGGCATACCTGTATGTGCCTATTTTTGTACTGCTAAAAGATATTTTCAACTTTTGACTTTGTTTGCACCAATTCTGGACAGTTTTGTAAGTCAGAATCAATTCAAACAAAAGGTTACTATATCAATTTTAGCAATCCCATGTCACCAGATATTGTATTAATTATTTTCACGCCCTAAAACATAATCCAGGTGTACACCTTTATCAAAACTCGATCACAATTGGAGAGTGGAACTAATTCATTTCCTTGTACAGGTTTTAAAACAAAGAAATATTAGTGGAACATCGAAAATTAGCCTAAGAATGATATCAGTTGAATTTTTTGGAATGGTTCTTCCTGTACGAAAAAGTTCAGATTTTGTAGCACCAGTAGAGGAGGTTTCACTGGTTTGTTGAATGTCTGGACCTTTGTCATCAATGAAGACCAAGGCCTCATCAAGCGCATTGATCAACTAAGAGCTACTGTATTTAGCCGGCTTGTTTATGTTAGACACCCAAACAATGATCTTGGGGATAGGGTTTGTAAACCAGATTGAGAAAATAAGTATGCGGTGTCCTTTTCAGAGATCTATTCATCTATTTTGTTGCTAGTGGTTGTACCGATACCAACAATGATATTGTGATTTTGTGTTTAATAAAGTAGTAAAATATTTTGTATCTAACCAAAGGATTTTTTCCTTTGGTTAGATTAATAGGTCTAGTTAGCTATTTTTATTGTTTTATCTTTTTTTGGTATTAACTAGAATACTCAATAGATGAGATATTTTACTTGGTGTTTTAATTTAATATTTTTAATCATAGGTTTTAATAATATAATAAAGAAGATCCAACTATAATAAGTTCTTCAAATTTCTAACATATATCTTTATAAAGTCTGACTTCTTTCTGGTTTTTCTATTCCAGGGGCATCCTTTGGATAGGTTTTTGCGGCGGATAAGGATCGAAAATAAAACAGTCAAGCTAGTCTATCTCATCCTCAAGATAAGTCTTTCGCTTAACTTGTATTGTTTCGAGTGTCTTCTTTTCTTTTCAGACATTAAGGATTTATTGTCTAAACTTCCGGGGACATCTTGCATGTCCTTATAAACTTTATTGAATGAAGGAAACTCCTCTTACTGTGCTTTGTATTTCGGTACATTCTTTACTGTGCTTTGTATTTCGGTACATTATTTACGAGAAGGTATCCGACCAAAAAAAGCATAGTAGTACAATGATTAATACATAGTACAATTTCTGCCTGTGGCCTTCGAAATTTTTTTCAAGTTAAAACAGAAGTTTTATCATCAAGAAAAAACTTACGGGTCCTATGGTTTCAGTTTCAGGCTCCCTACTTAACCCACCACCCACTAAAATTTTGGCTTCATGTATACAAATGATTCTGGGTCCTCCACAGGTTCCGAGTATTCTGACAAATGTTCTGAGAACTACCTGTGGAATTATTATTTTTGGCTCAACACCTGCATAATTGCATTTTGCTCAATGTTCCTATAATGCAAATTATTGTGTACAAGAGTTATAGATCTTGCATTGTTTTGCCCTAATTTTGGAACCAATCAACCAGTCGGGAAGAGCATAAACGGGAACACCGAACAAGATTACAGAACAATAGTTTAATGCATTATAAAAGACCACGAGGATGACAAGGAATAAGATTAGAAATAACAATATGCTATTGTCTCATTTCATGCTAAAAAGCTTGTACATTTAACGCGGAACTCTTTTATACGAAAACTAAAAGCTCACGCTATTAGCCATATTGAATCAAAATCCAACTTCATCTACTCCTAGGCTTTCAACAATTGCTCCTATGCACCCCAGCACCAGTCCTTACTTCCCATCCTCCCATTCTTACAAGTAAGATAATACGATTTACCCTAGTTTTGAGTTTTAGGTACATCCAAAGTTTGAAGGTCATTTATTACCAATACTCGTGAAGCAATCAAGCAAACGACAAAACTGCAATATTGCTGTAACTTTTAAAAAATAAGTAACTCCCAAGTTAAAATATACAAATGATTCATATGCTGGAAAAGTACTCCAGTTTTCAAATTTCGCTGTAGCACAAGGATATATATTTTCCTACATACTGAGAGGTAAACAACAAAACCCCAGGACATTCTTCGATGTAACGAGCATGTCAAAATTAATTTATCTTTTAACTGCTCCAAGCTGAAAATCTGAGGCAGCCTTGCATGATGAGCTCACTCTGATATGAATGACTTTCTGAGTTTAAAAACACCACATCGTTCACCTTTCCCTCCTTATCATAGTTTTCATCACAATATCCAACCATATCAGTAACCTAATTAGGAATCCTGCAATGACATCATCATGCCAAATTGGCTCAATCAGGAAAAACTGAACGTCAAATATTTGTTACCATATAATTTCAATAGCTAAATGGGCAAATAACAATAGTGCTTGTAGTAGACGTAGTACATCAGGGTGAACAAATGTATTTTGGGTTAAGAAACATGCATCCACAACTGAAAATTCATGTGTGTACATATTTTGGCTGTTGGCATACACGACAGAAATAGCTGATAAACAAAATAGTACAATGTACAAACACGAGGTGATGCACATCAGCTCTTCCCCTGAACCCTTTAGAAGTGTCAAATTTCAAGTGCTTTGGCATCGTCCTGACTGTACCATTTACTTCAACACCACACAAGCACAATGCTTGATCATCATTAAGGGGAAAATTAATTTGCACTTCAAATATCTCAAGTACATTTACCTAGTAAGACTAGAATGTGCATCACCTTTTTTTTTTTCTTTTTCTTTTGGGGGTGGGGAATACACCTGCAGATTCTTCTGTTTACACAAGGAACTTATTTTGATCGTGTACATAACCAAATTGGTTAATTTATCAAAAGGACGTTGTGCTAAAACCTATAAACCAAATGCTCAAAGCACCAATGCCTAACCATACGATTGTAATTCAGAAATTGTAATTACAAACCAAAACAGCATATACAAAGAGTTGTTTTAAAGAAAACACTAAACATCAAATCCCTAATTGCAGTTATGTTCCAACTTAAACTTTCCTATTTAGCTGGTAAGCTTTCAATATCTCAGTCATTGTCTCCCCCCTTTACAACTTTGCAAACTTCTCTATACTAATCAAATTACTGTGCATCGCTGTGGAAGAAGACTAGAATTGTAAATTAACTCCTTATATATAATAAGCGTAAGAGAGATCTTATCCAAAACTTTGGTCGGTCACTGTACTACCAAAAATATATGATCCGTTGGATTATAAAACTATAAATATTCAAATAGATGAGGACCGTTAGATATAATATTAAAAATTGTATTTGATTAATAATAGGATAATATTTAAATACTAAAAGGTGTATTTTGATAATTTAAACCAATTATAAATGGGTTTTCTATATTGAATAGAAATCTTTATGTAAAAATTCGTAATTATCTTTACTCTTTAGTTTATGGATAGTTCCAGTTAGATAAAAATTATTAAACCATCATTAAATTAAAGATAATTTTGTTAGCTTCGCATGGGCTGTAAAATCGTTAAAATCTGTTGTCTAAAACTCAAGATAGAGCCCAAACAGTAAAGTGATTATCTAAATTTTAATAAATATTTTTTTTATTGTAGCACCAATTTATTTTTTTCCCTAATTCTTTTAAATTTATAAATTCTATTTTTATTTCAATAAAATATTAAAATCAATTTAAGAAAAATTAACATTAATTTAATCTTAAATAGATAGGTGAAAACCGTTAGATTTATCATTAAAAACTGTATTTGGTTAATAAAGGGTATTCTAATAATCTAAATTACATATAAGTAGATTTCCTAAATCGAATAGAATTCTCAATACTAAATTTCGTCACTTTATTCTCCTTTTAGTTTTAGAATAGTTTTTAATTGAAAAAGAACTATTAAACCATAACTAAATTAAAGATTATTTTGTGAATTTCATGTGAACCGTAAAATTGGCAAAATCTAACTTTTATAACTCAATATAAACAAATATTAAATTGAGCGTGTAAAATATAATAAATATCAAATTTTTAACTATAATTTTTTTGCTAAATCTTTTTTAACAATAATTTAATCATGTAAACTAATAACTTTTAAATATTAAAATATTCATAAATAAATATAATTATAAATATTAAAAAAACAATCGTGTGTTCCATGGGTAATTAAAATATAATTATAAACAAAATAATTATAAATAAAATTTAGGTAACCGTGCATCGCACGGGCTATAAGCTAGTAATAAAAAGTTCCAAAATGGGGAACTTAGAAGTCAGAACAGATTTGCTTGATTAATTGGTTAGTTGGCTAGTAACTAGTTCAGCTGTGGCCTTTGCTAGTAATTCATTTGTTAATTCCATTGCATAATTTGTTAAAAACACCTACATATATTTGTTAAAAATAATTACCATGAAATAACTTACACTATATTTCATTCTAGTAAACAGATCAAACTGCATCCAGAACTTTGATGCCAGCATTTTTGTCCCAGTCCTCTGGGGAGGCTGCATCTGCCATTATCTTTTCCTGGCCACGCCAAAGTATCTAAAAACAAGAATTTAGAATTTAGAAGAGAATAGAATGGAAGAAATTAATTATGCAGACTGTGGTATAGATTGAAGAACCACCTTATCAATGACGCCAAATTCTTTAGCTCGTGTAGAATCCATATAAAATGGTCGCCTCATTACATTTGCTACAGCTTCAACTGACTGGTAGAGAACATTTAATATAAAGCATTTAGTTTCTATTCTAGTTATTAGTCAAGTATGGAAGGGGTCTTTTATATATAGTCATTCTAATTTCAACCAGTAATCACAACTAAGAATAATTCAACGCTATACCCTAGGTACTTACATTCCCAGTGTGCTTGGCCAAGAGCTCTACAAGGGTATCTCTGTTTATTACTACCTGCAAAAGTATTCATCATAATCTAAGAATCAACGGAGACATGCATGCGACGTATATAAACATGTAGATATATAGATCCCTGATTCGACAGTTTTATTCTTCAACCATGAGGCAGGACACAGGTGGGAAAGAAATTTAACAAAGGTAAATGCCCATCTCCACAGAGAATCGGCAGAACACATAACAAATTCACAAACTTATTTTAGAGTACTCATAATTCATATAATTCAACTCTATTAATAACGATTACCATTGTATATATACATATCCTACTGCTAAGAAAACAAGTAAGATCCTATATAGAGGAAACCACTCTAAGTGATAACTATAACTAAATGCTAATTCACTATAATAAATAATCAAGGTAATTATTATAATCCTAATATTTTTAATAAACTAATTACAACTACTTTATCCTTAAAAATTAAATTAAAAAAAAAACAAAAAATCAATAAGCATAACCTCGTGTTCCACATTAAATCATAGGGTAAACAACAGGAAGCATTCACATTTATGTTAGGAATGCTAAAGCCAATTGACATTCAGTGACCATAACTCTACTTCAGTGCGGCTTTGAACTTTGTTACTTCAAATAATATGGTAAGCATTATCTGCAAAAGATACCACAAGTTGCTTCTGTACAAATTTAAATAAAAAAGTAACATAGTTGATACATAAATATTTTTTTCTTCCAAAAGGTACCAACCAATATGATAAATGAAACTGCACTAGAGCTGAACAATCATTCAAGGTAAACAACGCTTAAATATTTAAACCTGAATCACAAGACTTGACCAAATATAATAATAGATAGCTTCGGAGTCAAGTTTTATAAGCTGAAAGGCCAAAGCTACAACATTAATTAAGACCAACCTCCTTTGCGCGAATAAGCACATCACTTGCAGGCATCAACCCAGATGAAGGGACACGGGGCTGCTGTATCATGGCTGAACATTCCTAAGTGAGTCCTCGAAATATTTGTATTTGAAACAGACAGAAAGAAGTGCAAAAAGTACAAAATTGCAATTGCTAATCGGAAGCGAATTCATACCTTTGGCATGTGGCATCATAAATCTTTTACCCTTAGATCCTGCAGCAAGTAAGAGGCATGCCTGACCTATAGCAGCTCCAACTGCAACTGTATGTATCTGCAAATGGGATATCCATAAGCAGGAATAACCACTTCAGCTATCAGTATGCTTCCTTAGGGCAAAAACAATTGAAAATCGTTCTTTAGAAAGTATAAAAAGATGTAGGGGTAAACACGAGGTAGCATAGATTCCAAAAGAGTGAATCAGTATTACTACACGAAGTTTTATGTACCCTAAAAAGTAAAGGTCCATTACAGTAACTAGATAGAACAGGAAACGATATAACCTACATGAAATAGTTAAAAAAACAAAAAAATACTTCTACTTACGATCACTTTTGGGCCAAGTGGAAGTGTCTTATTGATACTAATACCGCAACTCTTGAGAAATGTGATTAGCAACATATACAGTCAAAATTGAGTACGAACAAGTTTTAACAAGTTTTTAAGGCCTTGCGTTCCATAATCAAATAATATAAGTTTCAGTAGACACTATGAGAGAAATATTTTAAGCAACTCTATATCATCAATGAGAATACTATATGCTACTAAATAACCCTTGTAGAGAAGCGAAAGGCATAATAAAATAAATAGAGCGTAGATTAAGAATCAAGGAGGTGGAAATTGACATTTACACACAAAAAAGGTGATTAAACGTCCACACCCCAACTGAAACATATGGAGACAATTCAACGGTGGTAACATATTTCCTCTTTTATATAGAAATTTTTCATAATAAACTTAATAACAATTTGGGTCATACCAAACAAGAATGTTAACATGGTATCGAAGAAACAGGGAAAAAGTAGCACAAGGAAACAGAGAGTGAATCAAACTTGAGATCCAAAATCTTGACAATTAAACTCCAGCAAAGCAGGACTGAGTGTTAGAAACTCTACCTCGTTCTTTAACTGCATCATGGCATCATAAATTGCAAAACCCTCAGTCTCCATACCTACCTGAATGATAAACACTTCTAAGTAATTATACATGGTTATCAAGTTTATTACTAGTTTACTACTGATATAAAGGTCTACCAACGAAAGCAACACAAGAGGAATATAGTTCCAAACCCAAGCATTGTATTAGCATTTAAGGAAACTTTGTCATCAGAAAATTTGTTAAATAGCAAGTCTTGGGATTTACAGAACAATTTACTAAGATATGGGGTCCACCAAAAAATTGTCCAGAGTGATATAAGAAAAATAAAACAGGGCAGAGTGGTTGAAATCAACTAATTCGGTAAAAGATAATGATATATTAATATATATCCTCCCTCTATCCTAAACAAATTATATAATCTAATGAAACTATATGCTCCCTCTATCCTAAACAAATTATATAATCTAATGAAACTATATGCTCCCTCTATCCCAAACAACTTATGATACTCACTTAGCACGTAGTATAAGAGAGAAACTGTGGTTCCAACTGTAAATGCCATGTGGTACAACTACGACTTTTTTAATTAACAGTTCCACACATACAATTAGTATAGTCAAGGAATCCATTTATAAAATATAAGCTTTCCCATGTTACATAGGGTAACAAATTTGGTACATCAAGAACATGGGAGCTGCTTAC
The DNA here is from genome assembly GCA_030848705.1 of Heracleum sosnowskyi. Lineage (NCBI taxonomy): Eukaryota > Viridiplantae > Streptophyta > Magnoliopsida > Apiales > Apiaceae > Heracleum > Heracleum sosnowskyi. The sequence continues at coordinate 73,823,196 of CM061238.1, forward strand.
TTAAATTAGAAACCATATCAAGACATTTTTTTAACTATCAAGATTTCGTAAAGCCAACTTTCCTCAAGTAAATGTGATCAAATGGTATTGCGAAAACAACCTCAAAGACTAAGATAGCTTGTTGTGCTGCTGTGTTTTCAGTGTAAAGTGTAAACTCAGATGATCGTCCACAACTCAGATTCTTTATTCTTTCACAATCAGTAAACAGCACAAATTAATATTCAAAATGACTGGGACAGGTTGGATAAGGCTAAATGTGGATTATAATTGATGATCAGTTCATTAACTCAGGTTATCACTATTTATATCGACTAATTTCAGTAATTGCAGTTCAAGATTTGAACCTATTCCGAATAGATACTGTGTGGGACTCATTTCAGTAATTGCAGTTCATAACTGAAACTATGTTTACCAGGAAGTTATCAGATTCTCGGACAAGTAAAACTTTTTAAGCTACATGCTGAACAAAGTTTAGTTATATATAATCAAACAGCTATACTCAAAAGCCTTACTGTTTCACCATCATCTCGAGTAGTTCCCGTAGAATTTATATAAAGATAAATAGGATCTTTGGGATCCATCCATTGAAGATACATCAGTTCAGCAACCACAAGCTCTGTCACTGCTGGCACCAACTATTAAAAAAGCACTTATCTTGTCAATTAAACGACCAAAACAGAAATATTAAAACACTTCAACACATAATCACTCTAAACTACATCACATCAAGGGTTTATCCAATGATTTTAGCTTAATAAACAATACAAAAAGTGACACTAGCAAATTGCTTCTCAGTCCACACAATACATCAATTAGGATCTTCTTGAATCCATGCAAAGAGATGCATAGACTAAAAAAGCCAAACTCAGAACTCATTCTCAAATGTTATTAATCCAGTATTTTTAAAGTAGTGTTTCATTTTTCATATAATAACTTAAATAATACTTACCGGCATGCCTATGTAAACTATCCTTCCATGAAGAAGCAACGAAGGCAAATCAGGTGGAGGCCTCCGAGGCCTGTGCTCATTGTATGAAACAGATCTCTCAACCTAATTCAAGCCAAGCAAAATTGTTACCACATGATACAACACATATTATATAGGAGAGATGCTGATATATTGATCATTCAACACGCAAATTACCACAAATAAAAAACACAAATGCATTTAAAGTTGTATGGTTAAAAGTATAAAACAATCGACCAAAATTAATACATAAACATCAGACTAGATATGATTATGGGCACAAATGCTGGGGAATATATAAAGCTCATAAGGAGTTGTGGCCAAGTGCAGCAGTAGACGTATGGTTGCCATATAGGACATAATACTGAATAATGTCTTCTTGGCAGAATAAAGTAAGAGAGCTTTGGTCAGGTTTCGCCGCATGGTCCACGTCCATGCACAACATCACAGGCAAAGAAGATAGAGAGCATATTGATTAAATGGTGAAGGAGAGGTAGGTCGCCTAAAACATAAAATGAAAATAGGGGGATAGGGTGGGATCGAGAAGGCTAGAGAGCAGTCAACTATGACAACAGTGTTTATTACAACAAACCAGGAGAAAGGCAGGTATCTGTAGTTAGGAGTGCACGATTGCTAGTACTTCGGTACCTACATCGTATTGTACTGTCTTTACACTTTACTTTGCACTATATTACCAAGTGCATTTATTGCCCAAACAAATTTCTATTCCACAAATTGCACATTCATTCTCCTTTCGATGTCTCTTTCAAGTTTCTTATAAAAATTTAAGAATCTTCATAATTTTTAAAGAAGATCAAAATCATTCAGCATCTTCCTAAAAGAAATCTCACAAATGTGATTTTCACAGCAACGACATCTCTAATTGTAGTACATGTAAAATCTGTCTACATCTCACCCTTTACCAGGCCCTACTCCTTCCAAGGGGGGCATACGCCATACGGAATCTGTTGCTGTGGTTATTGTAAATCCTAATACGAATACCGACTATACAGTCATAGGTGATCTACGGACAGCACACTAAAAATAACAGCTATATATTGCTATATCTAAGAATTTGTATTTAACTACTTACCATAGCCTTCCAAAACCTATAAACCGTTTTCAACTAATTTGATAGGAACCTAACTACCTCTTTCTTACATATTTCATTATTTTTCCAAACGTCTGAAATAGAACTCGCAAGTCACGCCATAAGAACCTACGGAAAAGTAGCCTGAAATCTGCATCAGGTGTATTAATCAAACTCTATAATCATCTCTCTCTCAATTACTTAATCATAAATAAGTGTTCATTTCACCGCAAATATAATAGTATAATATAATCACTCTACTCAGAATCTCAGCAATCAATTACAAAATATGCACATAAATTACATAAGTGTGTGTATATCATACTTGTGCAGGAGTAGCCATGAGAGTAGGCGACTCGAATATATCCAAATAAGGCGGCGTATCCGAGTTCACCGGCCGATTAAGCAGCTTCTCCGGCGAATTAGCAGCGACCGAAGCTAGCTTCGACAAGAACGGGTCATTTGGGTTAATCGGAGGCATTGGTATCTTCGCACTGTTACGAGAATTGAGCGCAGCGCAAGGCTTGAAACGACAGCGTTTGATAGATTGCGGTGAAGATGAAGAACAACACGAGAGTGAAGATGCCATTGGGAGTCGTAAAGCTGTGGCCATTGGGGTTTCACACACAGTTTTGGATTAGTGTGTGCGGGTCGGGAGAAATGAATTGAACACGCAACTGGATTTAAGGGGGTGTTTGGCAAATCCAGTGGTTAAGATTATTTTGTAAGTCAGTCATTGTGGACTGGTAATTTAGGTTTTTGGGTTCAATCTTGTGTTTCCAAATAAATGAGAATAAAGTTAGTGAAATCTCATTAAAAATTATGCACGTATTTTCAATTACAAAATATTCATTTTTTTAATGAGAATAAGGATCCTAAAATTACTTTTTCGGGTAGTATTGATTTGAGATTATTCACTTTCTTGATTTAAAAATATACTAAAAACATGGTGAGTAAATATTTGATAATAAATGACTAGATTTGTTATTCACATGCATTTCTAGTGTATCTCATAAAAAATATCATAAGGTTTAGGATCCTTATTCTCTTTCTAAATATATGTAAATATAATATTTCTATATGGGACATGTGTCATGTTATTATTAGGTATTATTCTATTATTTTAGGTAAATTTTTGAGATAATCTTAAAACCTTTATTCTCAAAAAAAAATTGAATAAAAAAATTGATGTTAACAAATAATTTAATGATTTTTTTTTAATATTCTCACCTTTTATAGTACTAGATTATATATGTGTGATGCACGAGTTACTTTAAATTTATGTTGTTTTTTATATTTTTATAAATAAGGGTAATCAAATAAAAATAATTAAAACTTAAACGTAAAGATAATTAAATAAAAACACGAAATATCAAAAACTTAGGGTAATTAAATAAAAACACGAAGTACCAAAAAGTTGGTATCATATCGATTAAATTTTTAATGTTTCGTCTTTAATAATATAAAATATATTATATTTGCAATCGCCCAAATATTACTTTTAATTACTATTAAAATTTGATAGATATAAATATTACAGAAAAATGTCTCACAACAAATGGATGGAGCCCGAAAATAATTTTGTTTGTTATTTTTCCAAATTCGATATTATAGTAGTCGATTTATTCAATATTAACATTTTTGAAAATTAATTTTTATTTTAAATACATTTATTTACAACTTCAATATCTTGTATATTATCATATCTTATGTATATACTAACTTAAAACTTGTGTGATTCACGGATTGTTTTAATAATTGTTATTTTTATTATTTACGTTTTAAAATTTTATTAATTGCATTTTTTTTTCAAATAAGCAGGTGTGTTAAACTTTGTTAAATGATTAAAAGTATTAAAATAGATTTTAAAATAAGTAAGTAACGGTTTTCCCGTGATATTTTTGAAAAAGGAGGGGTTTTATTAAGTTAAAATACACGAAAACGGAGGGGTTTTATTAAGTAAAAATAGAAAAAGTAACATGTTTTAGTTGAAAAAGGTAATTGTTCATAATTAAAAGTATTAAAGGATTTTAGTAAGGAAAATTAGAAAAAGTAACATGTTTTAGTTGAAAATGCTAATTGCCCGTGATATTTTTGCAAAAGGAGAAGATTTTTTTAGAAAAAGTAAAATTATATAAATAAGGCAAGTAACTTACCAAAAAACAGGTACCAAAACTTTTAATGTTTCGTCTGTAATAATACTAGCTTAGTTTAATAAGGAAAAAATAGAAAATGTAACATGTTTAGTTTAAAAAAGGTAATTCCTCATTATATTTCTGAAAAATGAGGTTTTAAAATCTAATAATTAAAAGTATTAAAATAGGTTTTTGTTACGTCATAATTTCGGTTGCCTCAATTATCTCCTAATTTCCCAATATGAATCTAGTAATAATTAATTGTTTAACCACTAAGTAATATCCTCTCTCTGAAACGAGAAAACAATCAATCTAAATCAATCAATTACTAAAAAATATCTCCAAACGATTCTTTCAAATCAGGAAAGAATCACAACGCTAATATAACTCTAAAAAGATAAAATCAACTTATCTTAATCACAGGGATTAAAAATACTATCTTATCACAGAACTGCGTTGGCTTGATCCCTATGTATAAACAGGTACGCAGGCATCTTGGAATAGGATCCGACACATCTAACAAGTCGAGACACCTTTCAAGTCCAGCCCCAAAACATCCAAAAATCCCAAATCCCCCTATTTTCATAATTCGTTATTCCATCAATCCCCGAAATTTGTTATCACCAAATTCCTCCGTTAACAATTGACGCTAGAAGGAGGGGATAATTTTTTATTGTGGAGGACAATCAATCTATACAATACACATGGGGGTTATTATGGATCTGGAGCGGCTTTAATGGAGAAGTAGAACGGTGGAGGCATTCGTTCGTGGTTATGTTCAAAATTAAGATAAGTTTTCTTATGATTTTGTCCGTACAAATAAGCTATCTTCTAAAATTCGTAGTAAATTTATTACATGTTAGATTTTGATGATTTTTTATGATCCGGAAAGCTTTTGTGATTTCCTGCAACTTTCGTTCTTGGTGTTTTTTGAGATTATGTTTCCATCTATTCTCGAAACCACAAAACATAATCAGATCCCGTTTTTCAGTATTGAGAAGTTAATCAGCAGACGTTTTATTTGATTCTCGATTCGTTATAAGTCCGTTTTTGACGAGCCATATATCATCGGAAAGCTCTTTTCGTTTCCTGCAACTTTCATGTTTTGTGTTTTCCAAGAAAATATCGTTTACATGGCCAAAAATGTAAAAACATATCTGGACAGAATCTGAATCATTGAGATGTTAAAGAATTGTGATGCAATATTCGTAGCACATGATTTGATTACTTCACTAGCTCGTGCATGGAAAAAAAATAAGTGTGGAAGGTCCTCATCTGAGAAAGGATAATATTTTTTGAAGACCCTCTTCCAAGAAGGATAATATTTTTTGAAGACCCTCTTCCAAGAAGGATAATATTTTTGAAGACCCTCTTTCGAATATGATAATATTTTTGAAGACCTTTCGAGGAGAATAATATTTTTGAAGACCCTGTTTCGAATAGGATAATCTTGTTTGAAGGCCCTAAGGGGTGATCGCCTTTTGAAGGCCTTTCGAGGTAGTTTTATTCTGAAGATCTTTCAGGGTGATTTTGTTTGAAGTCCCTACGGGTTAATCGTCTTCTGAAGACCCTTCGGGATAATCTTGTTTTGAAGGCCCTGCATCATTCGCATCATGCATTCATTAATCATCATGTGCATCATTCGCATCATGCATTCATTCATATCATCATGTGCATCATGTCCATCATACATATACTTATAAACATTGGACACTCTTAGATTCTGTGGTTGTCTCTGTGTGATATTTTCGAAGACCCTTATTTGTATAGGGTATTGCTTGAATTATTTTTGAAGACCCTTATTTGCGGAGGATATTGCTTGAATTATTTTTGAAGACCCTTTTTTAAGGTGTTGCTTGGAAATTATTTTGAAGGTCCTTCTTTGTGGAAGGTGTTTCTTGGAGTACCTTGGTAAACCCGTACTTCCGGGGTGCTTATCCGTACTTCCGGAAAGCTCACAAAGAATAGAGTTCTACCTCTTAAGAAGGCGAGGTTATACTTCCCTTTTCTTAAACTCTGCTTTGCATAGAGTGTATAAGAAGGCGAGGTTACTCTTCCCTTTTCTTAAACTCTGCTTTGCATAGAGTGTATAAGAAGGCGAGGTTACTCTTAACTAATTCTTAAACTCTGCTTTGCATAGAGTGTATAAGAAGGCGAGGTTACTCTTAACTAATTCTTAAACTCTGCTTTGCATAGAGTGTATAAAAAGGTGAGGTTACTCTTCCCTTTTCTTAAACTCTGCTTTGCATAGAGTGTATAAGAAGGCGAGGTTACTCTTAACTAATTCTTAAACTCTGCTTTGCATAGAGTGTATAAGAAGGCGAGGTTACTCTTAACTAATTCTTAAACTCTGCTTTGCATAGAGTGTATAAGAATGCGAGGTTACTCTTCCTTTTTCTTAAACTCTGCTTAGCATAGAGTGTATAAAAAGGCGAGGTTACTCTTCCCTTTTCTTAAACTCTGCTTTGCATGAGTGTATAAGAAGGCGAGGTAATTATTTTATTCTCATTCTCCTACACTTACAAAGTTACTCGTACATATGTTCTTCTCACATCTCGCATGTTGTCTCTCTCGCAAGCACATACATATTACGGGCACATCATGTTGTCTCTCTCGATTTTACAGGCATATTACGGGCAATTATCTTCTTTATATTATCTGCTAATCTTCTACTCCTAGTTGTTTCATTGACTCAGGAAATTCGGAAGATCAAAGCACACTTAGTTCTCCAGTCCATCAAGCTGCACTGAAGAACTTGGGGGTAGTTGTTACGCCATAATTTCGGTTGCCTCAATTATTTCCTAATTTCCCAATATGAATCTAGTAATAATTAATTGCTTAACCACTAAGTAATATTCTCTCTCTGAAACGAGGAAACAATCAATCTAAATCAATCAATTACTAAAAAATATCTCCAAACGATTCTTTCAAATCAGGAAAGAATCACAACACTAATATAACTCTAAAAAGATAAAATCAACTTATCTCAACATATCCCTTAACAATCACAGGGATTAAAAACACTATCCTATCACAGAACTGTGTTGGCTTGATCCCTATATATAAACAGGGTACGCATGCATCTTGGAATAGGATCCGACACATCTAACAAGTCGAGACACCTTTCAAGTCCAGCCCCAAAACATCCAAAAATCCCAAATCCCCCTATTTTCATAATTTGTTATTCCATCAATCCCCGAAATTTATTATCACCAAATTCCTCCGTTAACAGTTTTAAAATAAATAAGTAAAGGGTTTGCCCGTGATATTTTTAGAAAAAGAAGGGATTTTAGTAAGAAAAATAGAAAAATATTTTTTAATATTTTAAAAATAGGTGATATGAGCTTGATATTCTAAATGTTAGTAATATTTTTTAATGTTTTAGCTTAAAACCTGTGCGATGCACGGATTGATTTTAATAATTGTTATTTTATTATATACGTTTCACTATGTTATTAATTGCATTGTTAAAAAAAAGTAGACATGTTAAAATAGGTAAACTTTTTTTTAATAATCAAAAGTATTAAAATAGGTTCTAAATGAATAAGTAAGAATTTGTCGGTTATATTTTTGGAAAAGTAAGGGTTTTGGTAAGAAAAAATATAAAAAGTTAACATGTTTTAGTTGAAAAAGGTAATTGCCCGTGAAATTTTTGAAAAGTTACGGGGAAAATAATTAAATATAAAAACCATTAAGTAAGGGTAATTAAGTAAAACAATTAAATAATGCAAGTACTGTCATTGTTCATACTGTCTATTTATGACAAGTTGATTATTCTACAATTTGAGTTTTCATGTTTATTCTGTTAATTGTAGATAGGCTTGTTATCAGGAGTAAATCTGTGTCTAACTGCCTTACTCACAAATTGGGGGAGATTGTTAGTCATAGAGGCATTCATGTTAACATCTAATAACAAGCCTATAATATTGTATCACCTTTGTGTCACTTACTTGACCCTTTAACTAGGGGATCCCTTTGTTTTCAAAGGTTCTACACTCTGTAATCTTAATATGTGTAACTATGAAATAAGTTCTAATTATGACTTGGAAGAAGATCACAAGATCATGCCTCAAGACATTTGAAGACAAAGTTGAAGAATAAACGAGTTACAATATTGAAGGATGAAATTTGTCTAAGTGTTAATTCGAGAAATGATATTATACTGATTCGAGAAGTCATCCATTCGAGAAGTGCTAAAAGTGAAGATTCGAGAAGTCAAGTATATTGATTCGAGAAGTGAGGAAATACAATATATTGATTCGAGATGCCAAGGATTCCAGAAGTCAATATACTAATTCAAGAAGTACTTGTGTTACTGGTTCGAGAAGTGAAGATAGCCGATTCGAGAAGTGGTATTGTACTGATTCGAGAAGTCAGTTTACACTGTTTCGAGAAGTCAAGATATCGAACCAAGTATTTCAGAGATATTGAATGAGAGACTTAACAAATTCTCTAATCAGCAACATACAAAGTTTTGGAGACAAAGAATCAAATCAAACCAAGGCACATGCAATGGTCACAATCGTTGCAGTATGCACATGGAAAGTCTACAAAGAAGCTCAGAGAGTCAATCAAAGGAAACATCTAAAGTTGTGGATCTGGTAGCATGCAAAACAAAATGAAGATCACAAAATGCCAACTTTCACCAAAATAGTATAAACATGGTTTGGATAACTTTTTGTCTGTTACATGTTTTGTAAATGCAAGTTGTGCACAGTTTATAAGTACACAACTTGCTTAACTTTAGTTGTAAGTTTTTCATAGACATTCAAGTTGTAGCTCTCTGAGAAAAAAGAAGCTGAGAATTCAAGTTCGAATTCACAGTTTGTAGCACCTTTCGATCTAATACAACATTTGATTAAAAGTGGTTTTGTGTATTATTTTTTTTCCGCATATTTCGGTATACAACAAACAAAATCAAGCTGCAAGTAAACAGATTCAAAACGAAGATAATTAAAGAAATCACAGATAATATATACCCCCCCCTATATATTATCTTCTAGTGAAACTCATACTCAAAAAATATGATGATATGGGTTTGGTTGATCCATGACATTTATGGATAGTAATTGTAATTGTAGACAATTATTATATATGGTATGTCTTGGTCACTAAGTTGGATAATTAGACATCAATAATTGGAAGGCTTTTATAACAAGCATGGGTAGACTTGTAGAACAAGTATGGTATGTCTTGGTGGCTAAGTTTTGGATGGATATATATACATAGTCATATTATATTTGATGTGAATGCTTAAAAGATGTAATCGTCTTAGGTATTGTTTGGAAGATGTTTGAGCATTATTTGGCTCAAGTATCATTTGGGACACCATTGAGGTGTTTTTGTTTTGATTATATTATTGATAATTGTTTTGATTAATAATACAAGTTGGGACGTGGGTGTTTCCACGTCAAATAATTGTGTGTCTTGTCTTGCTTTTACTTATTGTTGATAAAAGTAGAAGTAATATTTGAATAACGTGTGACTGCGCGTTTTGGTGGATCTTGTCAACTAATCGATTGGTTGTGTATATGTTCTGCATTGGTGTTTATGAATCTCGAATTTGTGTAGTCCTTTAACCTAACCCATGACTCATTACTTACAAATTTTTATGTACTTAACTTTTGAACCGGACAGAAGTTGACTTAGTTACGAATGAATTATATCAAGTTACATTTTTGTGTCAATAATTTATGAATTGTGTCTTAATTGCGGTTGAGATTTGCACTCCAATCGCGAAAATAGTTGCACAAAAAATATTAACTTCAATAAAAAATATATGAACTTACCAAAAAAAAATCAAACTAAAAGTATTACAGCAACAAACATAAACTTCAATACAACTTGTTTGATAAAATTGGAAACTGACCATAAGTTTCAGTACTCACGTGATTTCTCTGTGTGTATATAATATATATATATATATATATATATACACACAAGTCTATAACCCGTGCAACGCACGGACGACTTTAATATTATTTTTGAAATTTACTTTTAATTTTTTTGAGATTTTAATACTTCTGAAAATGCTACCTTTTTAAAAATAATTAAAAGTACTACTTTAATACTTTAAATCTAATTTTTTTTTATAGATTTTATGATAGTTTATTAGCTTAGTAAGCATGTCAGTAAAGATAACCGTCAAAATTATCAATATATTTTGTTGTAATATATATAAATATAAATATAAATATTTTCTAAAAAAAGGTCGTGTTTTTGAATTCTAAGTAAAGTATAATTAAAAGAGTTTGTAGTTATGTTATATATGTGAGAAAATCGAAAATCAAAACTTTCAATGTTTCGGCTATTATATAATAGTACGGATAGATAGATTAAATAGAATAAATTACCGAAAATTGAAATCAAAACTTTCAATGTTTCGGCTATTATATAATAGTATAGTATAGATAGATATCGTCTGCGATAATTTTAGAAAAGAAGAAATTTTACTTTAAAATATAAAAAAGAATATACGCTTTGGCTAACAAAGGTAATCGGTTAATTATTAGTATTTATAATATTACTATTTTATGTTACTAAATGAAATTGCATGTGATATTTTTGAAAAATGTGAGATTTTACTTAGGAAAAATTTTAGTTAGAAAATATAAAAAAGAATATACGCTTTGGGAAAAAAAAATCGGTTAGTTATTAGTAATTATAAATATTATTATTTTATTTCATTAAAAAGAACTGTCCGTGATATTTTTGGAAAATGAGAGGTTTTAGTTAGAAAAAATAGAAAAGTAAAAATTTTAGTTATAAAATATAAAAAATAATCTACACTTTGGCTAAAATTGGTAATTGGTTAGTTATTAACAATTATTATTTTATTTTAATAAATGAAACTGTCTGTGATATTTTTGGAAAAGTAGAAGTTTTAGTAAGCAAAAATAAAAAGCTTATATGTTTTAGTTAAAAAAGGTAATTGCCCGTGATATTTTTGAAAAAGTAAAGGAATTTTTCTGAAAAAATAAAAAAAGTAATATATTTTAGGTGTAAAAGGTAATTGGTTATAAATAGGTAATATTATTATTTAATAATATTTTTTTATAAATAATTAAGGGTAATTAAGTAAAAACACGAAGTACAATTAAGTAAGGGCAATTAAGTAAAATCACAACATACCAAAAAATATTTAGTATTATATCCAATGACTCTCATTAATTTAATTTAAAAGATCTAACGGTTAGAGATTGGATGACCAAACTATGGAGGACCAGACTACAAACCGACTACAAACGGACTACAAAAACTTTTAATGTTTCGTCTTTAATATAATAGTGTATATATATATATATATATATATATATATATATATATATATATATATATATATATATACATACATACATACTAGCCTATAACCCGTGCGATGCACGGATGAATTTTAATATTTTTTATCTTATTATCTATATTTTGATTTATATAGTTTTATCAGTAGAAAAATAAAATTTAAAAACAATAAAATATAATAATATATGTATGATGTTATTCTAAACATTTGTTTGTATTTTGATGATAAAAATTCTTAATATGTTGTCTAAGGGAAATAATATCTTGAAATATTGAACATAACTTAAAAAATAGATAATATAAATATTTTATAATAATATGTTGTTGACAGGATTCGAACCTTGAACCAGTGGGAGCATTTTAGATATCAAGAAAGCAATATTCTTTTAACATTACATCCAATGGTTCTCTTTTATCTATCTTTAAATCTAACGGTTGTTATTTAGAGTACCAGACTACCAACCAACCAAATAGAGGGTAGTTTGCTTATAATATTATAGTATATATATGAGTGGCATTCAAGAGAGAACTTCTTATATAGAGTCCAGGAGAGAACCATTAGATAAATATTCATAATACATATCTTTATCACATTTTTTATTAGATATGATTATAAATTTCAATTATTTAATCAAGAAACGAAATTAAACTACTTGTTTTTAAAAAAAATTGAAAATTAGTCAAATAGCTTCTACTACGCCTACGGTAGATAACAGAATTAAATCGATCCAAAATGATTCTGTAGCAGAATCAAATTTAAAATCAATGTTTTTATTCAAATTTTAAATGTTAAATTTTTTATAAAGTTTGTATATGCTAATATTCTACATTAGAATCAGATTATATATTTTATGTAAAAAAAATTAAATTATTTATGAGATTCTACAATAGAATATATGATTCTCTCTGATTCTCTATATAAAATTATTCTCCCTGGAACAAGGGTCTATACAAACCTTTTTTAAAATACAAACTAAGAACCAATCTAAACCCTTAGATTAATCTAATATAATGGCCCCCCTATATGCACAACACACAACTAAAATATATCTTATCACACACAATCACACTTATTCCCCTCCGTTTTTAATTTGACTTTTCCCGTCAATCGGAGGGATTTTTTTGAAATCCGACTTCACCGTATTTTTCTCCATCTCTCAACGATCAATTTGCATGCCATATTTGATATATTCCGACGATAAATCACTATTTATGCTTGCGAGAATGACTAAAATGTTGGTGATTCCTGTAAGAATAAATAGTGATTTCTGTGTAAATGTAGTGATTTTTTCTCCGGATCTATACGTAAATTACAGATTTTGTACCGTAAAATCACTAAATTTATACGTATATAAAAATAAATAGCTAGAATTATGCTGAAATCACTATTTATTCTTACAGAAATCACTAAAATTATTTAGTTTATAGTTTGTAGTCTAAGAGTGGTTTGTATTAGAGTAAACCCCTATATATATAGGGTGCTCTTCCACAGCCATCGTGGGATACCAACCACCTCCCGTAATGAAGCATAGCGGGAGCAATCATCCCCGTAATGAAACATAGCGTGGGTCACTATTTTAACAATCACCTTCCGCAATGAAACATAGCGGCAGATGATTGATATATATATATATATATATATATATATATATATATATAATTGTATATATATCAAATAAAAATCTATTAATATATGAACTTAAAAAAAAAGTATTATTATCGTAGGCACAATTTTCAATACTCACATAATTTATATATATATATATATATGTATAAACCCTATATGGGTTAGGCTCAAGAGAGAACCAATCACTAAAAAAGAACCTTAGAACTGTTATAAGTCGTTGGATTATTACTAGATCAACTGTTCAGATTCAACTCATTTTTATATACAAAATCTTATAAGGGTATTGTTGGAATAAAATGATTTTACTACCGAACCTATTTTGTTTCATAGTATAAATACAGTGTTCTGCAATTGAATTTTAGCAACTGAATTTTAAAAGTTATGCATATGAACTTCAAAGTTCTACAACTGAACTTACTTTTTTCCACGAAATTCTATAAGTGAACTTGATTATTTTTATAATGTTCAGCCGTTGAATAATGTTATTCACATTATTTTCATACCATAACTTTACCATAACTTTCGTGTTCTACCGCTGAACATAAAAGTCATGCAATCGAATTTGAAATTAAACACATAAATTTTAAAGTTCTGCAATTGAATTTACTTGTATTTAAATGTTCAATTGAACTTACTTGTATTTAAATGTTCAGCTGCTGAACACTATTATCTGATATTGTGTTTATGCCGTACCTTGAATATTTTCACAAAAATTAATAAAAATAATTGGGGGAATTTTATGATGATGAAGGAAAATTTTGTGATTAATATCGATATATGATTATTATCGTTAATCAAATATTAATTAACTCTAAATTATGTAATTTGTGTTTTTGGACAACTTCACTCATGACCTACATATAATAAATAGAGAAAAATGCCCCTAAGTACCTACCTAGGGGACTTACATGAGTACGTAGTATATTTTTAATGACATAATTATAATTACATGGTCAAATCCTGCAATTACAAAAATACCCCGCATGCATTCATATGAGAAAACACGTTGTACTCACCTAAGTTGTGAGTACGTACTTAGGAGCATTAAGCTCTAATAAATATATATTATTTTAAAATATATAATAGAGTTCTAAGAATTCTTAGGCTAAGGAGGTTAACGATTCTACAAGGAACATAACCCATATATATATATACATATAATATATATGTAATCAATCAAACAAAGTAACTAAAGCAGTCAATGAAGAAACTTGAGACTGCAAATATAATCCCAAACTTAAGGCTACAAATATAATCCCATCACCGGGTTGCTAGAATATGAAAATCTAGTAAAGCAAGGACACTTAATTTGCAACAGCTGCTCCAGCTCCTGCACTGGGATCAACCATCTCAGTCTGTGCATTGCTTCCACTGAACACTTCAGCAATCTTCTGGGTGGGCACCAAGGGGAGATATGAAGAGATCTTATAGCCTTGCTCTGCCGTGCGCTGAACAGTCTCGTTGTACTTCTCAGAGCAGTAGGCTGCAGTTGGGACAACAACCTGAGCCACCCGAGGAAAGAGAGGGAGCTGGTTGAGTGAGCGCCAAGTTGATGCAGCATATTGCTCAGCCACCGGCTCATACTTCGAGTACAGCCCCTTGGCAGCAGGCTCATACGTGGCGTACGTAGTTTTGGCAAGCCCTGAGACCTTACCCACCAGGCTGACACCTTTTATTTCAGAAACCACAGCCCGAGCGGTAGCAGGGGCTTTCTGAGCTGCAAATAAGGCTCTGTTTGATAATTGTTTCACGGCCAAGGGAACACGATTGTCCAACTTGTGTACAGATTCATCAACCTGCAAAAGTACATTATAATATATAGAATTAAGATACCCAGCGGCTAAAAGAAAGAAGAAGGCAATAACAAGATAGAGACTCATTGATATACTCTCTTTTTTTTGAAGTTATGTTTTCTGGGTAATTAATACAGTCTTTTTATTTTCCTACGTACTAAATAGCAAGTACAATCCCCCAAAAAGCATCTCCGCATTCATATTTCCTTTTAATAACATAGAATAGTTTAATTCTGACAATTCAACAAAAGAAAACATTTTTTTTCCAATTTTGAAAGTTGAATTTGTTAAGTTGAAAATTAAACTCAGAGTCCAGACAATTTGTAAGTAGATTTCCTTATCTAATGGTAATAAGCCAATTAGAAATCGGTACCTCCAATGAACCTTTCTTAGTAAAATTTATACATATACAAGAACACTAGAGTCTCAATTATACCACAAGGCATATTATGTAGTAAGTATTACATGTTATTGTACACAGTGTATAACTGGGCAGGAGTAAAAAGGCTATCTAAGTGGCTTTCACCAGTAGTAATTAGTCAACTTTGAATCTTAAAATTCAATCATATTTAAAAAATTAACACAACTTCTACATAATAACCTTTACTGATATATTTTTTTAAAAATTTTATCTCGGACATCCAAAAAACATGTACAATTAACAGAACTAATCTATAACCTCTGTTTATGGTAACCAGAGAAAGTGCAAACAATGAAGGTTCTTAAATATTAAAAGCATGTAAAAAGCACGACTCACCTTGCGGTCAACCAACTTTAGAAGCTCACTGGGAACGTCATGGTACTTGTCATAGACAGGAGCAACAACAGTCTTAACAGTTCCCTCAACAGTCTGAACCCCATTTTTCAGAGGACCTGAATTGTCTTTAGCATAACTGTAGGCTTTTAAAGCATACAGAACAGTGTGGATTGCTGCAACTTGAACAAACTCAAGGTACTTGAGCTTCTCTTCTTCAGTTTGAACCTTCAAATGGTAAATAAACAATATCCAAATTAGACTTAAGCCAACTATCAAGCAACAAACATGGATGTTCAATGAAAGACCAGCACATAGATATTCCCATATTTGCAAATCTAATACTTATGAATAATTCTGTTCGGGTGCAATGTCTGTAGTGACTCGGTAAAGAGTGAATGTTAGGCCCCTCAAGAAGAAGATCCTAATAATACTTTTTCGGAGCAATTACTGTAGTATTTGGATCAGTAGTATTTGGATAATGTGTGTGCAAGCAAATTGCAGAACTGAAGTAATACATCATATATGAACTGTTTAGCCCAATATTTAGCGTTGGTTATCAAGTAGTTTGCCTATATTTGCTTCAGAGGATCGCTTATTGAATGGACTAGTTAATTTGCACTAATTTCATAAACATTCAATCTAGTATCTGGAAAAGTAAGCATGAGTTGTAGTGTAAACTAAAAGGTAATCAGCCTATAATCTAAAGACACAATCCCGAGACACACAAATAGACTTGATCTTTTCCATTGTAAAACTTGAGTGATCTAGCAAATTGGAATTGACACGAATCTTAAAGATTGAATACAGTTATCTTAAATAAACAATGATGGAATCGTTTCCGAAAACAAACTGAACATGTTACAATTACTCGAGTGATGTAGGGATAATACAGAGATAGTCATTCCGCAAATTCAACGAGTAATTCGATCATTTTGATTTAGTTTAAAAAACCGTAGGAGACATGTATATAATCTGAGTCATGGAGAACACAAATTGATAAATTCATATCTACAAGACTACAACAAATCGATAAGTATAATAACAGTAACAAGATTGAAACCCTAGCTAATCAAGAAATTAGAAAAAGATAGAGGGGGAGAGAGAGAGAGAGAGAGAGAGAGAGAGAGAGAGAGAGAGATGTGTGTGTGTGTATACCTTTTGTGGTTGTTGATTTGCGTGGGTGATTTGAATCTCGGCCATGATGAGAGCTTGAATTAGTAAAAAAAAATTAAGTAGGAATTGGAAAGCGAGATGTGTGTGTGGTTGAAACGATTGTGATGAGAATAGGAATTGTTAGCTGTGTTTATATATAGGGGGGAATTGGTATCACGCTTTGTATGTGAGGAGTGTTGTTCATAGATGCCCTGCACGGAACGGAGAAACCGAGTAGATTAGTGTTGACGTTGTAGATACAACTTACTTGCTCATTAAGTTTTTTGGGCCGCCAAATTGTATGGACTGCACAAGGAGGATTTCTTTATCAATTGGACCGCAACCCAACCTTCTGTCGACCAACAAACCCAATATACTGTAACAAGTAACAAACCAAGTGTTGCGGACAAAATCTATGTATTATATTATTAAGGCTTAATCACCTTTTAACCGTTAAAATTTAAGATTTTATACCCATTAACTTCAAAACTTTCAAGTTGTACATTTTAACCCTGAAGTACTCATATTTCTCTATTTTTTTCGATAATACCCATGCATAATGTATTGCTCTTTGCCCTTGAAGTATGCAAAAATACTATTTCTTAGTCCTTGCAGAGTCTTATGCGACAATATATTTAAGCAGGGTCTTTAATAATCAAAGAAAGCCACCAGAACCTCATGATAATATGTGTGTAAGATATAAGCAGACATGCTAATTAAGATCACATACAATACTTAGCAAAATATGAAAATTACTGAAAAGTAGAGAAAACATACTACATACACTTAATAATATAGTTTGATTTAAACATGGAATTTATCCTCCAATATAGTACAAAATATATGACCACTTTGTATATAACTAACATATATTACTAGATTGGAACTTGGAAGGTCTAACTAACTTTTCCTACGCAGCTGGAAACACCCCAAACAAGCTATCAGCTCAATAATTAGAGGCTTTAACAATTTAACAATCTGAGTTGGAAAAGCCCATGTCTTGAGTTGTTCAATTTGAAAAGGCTGGTTATGTATCATAGTTGTAGGGATGTCCTTGGAGAAAGCTCATGTTATTGTTGCCTGGATAATCCCAAAGCAACGGTAATGTGATTGATGGATCTTCTAAATCATCAGTGCTTTACGAGTACGATCTGGCTGTAAAATAATCAGTGTTTGAGTACCTGACTTTTTTGTAAGTAGCATCGCCTTTTTCTACTTTCAAGAGTGGAGATTCTGCCACAAATGGTGCAGTGAGGTGTTGTGCCCAAAATCTCATATGGGCTCAATTTAAGGCCCATAGGTATTAAAAGTCCAGTAGGGGTGTATTGAGTAAGGTTGGTGCGACTTGGGATATAGATTCAAGGCGCCAGAGGACATGTACAGGTTGCCTAGACAGGATCAAGGTATCGCGGTTCAGGTAAAGAGCAACAAGGTTTAGGTGGTATGAACCTCGATACTGGTCTAAGGTGACGAGTGGTCACGACCCCTGGAAGGCAGAGTACTAGTAGGACACGGATGCAGCTGCCTATACTTTAGGGTCACGGAATTGTACTCGTAAAAGAACTTCAAGGCTTAGCTAAACAGGTTGGATGGAACAATTGCAATCAGTATGGGACTCATATTGATTATTCGGATATACTTTACCTGCATGAAGACCTCTAGGACTTAGAGTTGGATATGGATTAGGACACTGGAAAGCTCGGCAAAAGCTACCTTATTCGACTGAAACTCTAAGATGGATTATCTTAGGGAGGCCGAATTCGCAAGGATTAAGAAGTATAAACCTAATAGAACTACATGGGGCTTGATTCCTATAAATAGGATATGTAGGCACTTGACTAAAGGATTCGGATTTTCACTCTTGAGAAGCATAAGGCACGTGCACCTCAGTGATACATATTCCGGCGAATTTACGGGTAGTGTAGGATTTACACTACTTATTTCGACCGGTGGTTTGTCAACTCAGCCCCCGGAAATCATACTTCAACCCTTCTGTTCTAATTAATCAGCTTCAGGCTTCGTACTGTGAACCTGTGGCATTGTCCGACAACCAAGGACGCTTTTTACGAATATTCCAGCGAGATTCTCTCGATTGTGTTGTACCAAATTTCTCTCACAACATAAGTGGCGCTAGAAGGAGGGGAACTCCATCAGAAATCTTAAGAGAGAAAAGATGTCGGATGATTCCGGAAAAACGCAAACACCAACTAACAATGAAGAAGGCCGTGGAACAGGTCCTCATGGCGAGGTTACGAACAAGGATATTTTCGATCACCTCAAGAAAATTGGTGAAAGGGTGGATTCCTTGGAGAAAAAATCTGAAAAGATGAAAAGATGGCGAAAGAAGCAAAAACGGCCTAAGGCTCCAAAGGTTACGCCTACTCGGCTGGATTTTGGCAGTGAGGAGGAAGGACCTGAGAAGGAGAGAACTAAGAAGACTTTTTCTGATGTTGAAACAGATCAGAGTAATCCTGACTGGAACTCTGAAGCTGAGCCCAAGGATAAGGAGGATCCTGAACCTTCGGTTACAAGGAGTGTCATTGTATTCGACCGAATGGGAAAGAAGCTAACGAGTAAGGATTTGAGGCTTAAGCTATTGGAGGCAAAACAGAAGGGTCCCAAGAAGGTACAAAGTGAGAAATCACTGTCTAAGGCGTCAGGGAGTCATAAGGATAAGTCCCACTCTAAACCTGAAGATGAGCATAGCTCAGGCTCGTCCTATAAAGCTGATGACAGTTCTGATGAGAGCTCCAACGGTGGGAGTGACACTGATGACGCCTCTAGGTCAGCTGAAGGTGGTGGAAAATACAAGGAGGAGGACCTCAGGAAAGTCCTCGAGAAGATTATGGCAGAAAGGGGCCCCCAATCAGGATTGACGGTGGGATCACCTTTCACTAAGAAGGTGCGGGATTCGCCCTTACCCCGTAGCTACAGGGGAGTGGGAGACTTGAAATTCAACGGGACCACAGACCCCGTAGAGTTTCTCAGTCGTTTCAACACGGAGATGGAAGTCTATCAAATCAAGGATCGCACAAAATGTCGGTTGTTGGCTGCAACTCTAAGGGATAGTGCTCATCAGTGGTTCAAGAGGCTCCCCTCCAATTCTATTAAGTCGTGGAGACAGATGGGTGAGATGTTTGTAACTCAATTTAGAGCTTCAGTCACGTTTGCACCTTCGGCCAATACCCTAGCAAATATTAAGCAACGTGACAACGAATCACTTAACGACTATTTCAAGAGGTTCAATGCTGAGGTTCCAAGGGTGAGGAAAACCACAGACGAAACTTATAAAAAATTTCTGATAGCTGGGGTTAAGCCTGGGACCGAATTCTGGAAAGAGCTGCAGAGTAGGGAACCTACTACCCTGGCTGACTTCTACGCCAAGGCAGAAAGGCATAAAGTCGTGGAACAGTCCTTGGAGAATTTGAAAAAGGATAATGCTTCGCGAGACTGGAATAGGAATAAGAGGAATAGGTCGTACAGTCCGAAGGAAAGAAACTATAGCAAGCGGACAACCTATAACACAGCTTCAGCAGATGGCCGGGATGCAAGCAAGGAGGCGAAGACTGCACCTCTGACAGTAAACACCACAGGTTCAAAGAGAACAGTCGAGTACAAATATCCGTCATCTAAGGGTAGTAGGAGGTACTCGGAATACACCCCTTTGGCAGCACCTGTGGAACACATCTTTGAAATTGGTGATAAGTCGGGGATGTTCAGAAAACCCTCCACGACGGGACCTCCCGGAAGGAAGGATTTAGCTAGATATTGTGCTTTCCATGATGCTAATGGGCATGAAACAGCCGACTGCCGACACCTCAAAGATCATATTGAGGACTTGATCAGGAAAGGTTTCCTCATAGAATTTGTGGCCCAGGAGGCGAAAAAGTACAAGGATGATAGATCCAAGAGAGATGAAGAAAAGTCTGCACCTGATCGAGCTACCAGGGCTGGTAGTATTCACACAATCATAGGCGGACCATACATTGGAGGTTTCAGCAGGAATGCAATGAAGAATTATGCACGTGAGGCTAGAGGAAACCCTCTCACAAATGTTTATCATTTGGCAGATAGGCCCCCAAAGCTGTTTAGAGGTGAAGCTGCGGACATCACCTTTACTGAAGACGATGCAAGGCATGTGCATCACCCCCACAACGATGCATTGGTGGTGACTATCACAATTGGAGGGCTCAATGTGCATCGAGTCTTGGTGGATAATGGAAGTTCTTGCAACATATTGGCTTATGACACTTATCAAAAGATGGGACTCGCGGACAAGGAAATGTCCCCTGCTTACAATGACTTATACGGATTTATTGGCGGACCAGTGCAAGTTGTGGGTAGAGTAAAGCTTCCTGTGGTGTTGGGGGATGAACCTATGAGAGCTACGCAGGTGACAGAATTCATGGTGGTGAACGAAGACATATCATATAATTGTATCGTGGGCAGACCCCTCTTAAAGGAAATGAGAGTAGTAATCTCTATCTATCATCTCTCCATGAAGTTTCCCACTCCTAACGGGATTGGATGTCTAAAGGGCTGTCAGGTAGATTCAAGGGAATGTTATAGTAAGGCTCTGCGCACCGCTGAGCAAGCTTCAAAGCATTTGTTGTTGGTTGATGGAGGTACCACGGATAATTGCTATAGATACCAGGAGGCACCAATGAAGGATGAACCTTCACAGCAGGTACATAATTTGTGTAATGTAATTATGATTATCCAACATCCACGTGAAGAAAGCTCCATGGATATTGTCTTTTCTTCGGGGGTAGATACCCAGAATGAGGTACGGATGCTGGAGGCACCCCCACCAAAACTCAAAGAAGACAGTGAACCTCTTATCGAAGGTATTGTTGAAGAGGTAAATGATAGCGACTTTGAGGATGCCCAGACGGAAAGCTCCCCCAAGGTTTCTTCACAATCTAGAAGAATTGATACAGAAGTTCAGGTGAAGGTTGACTTAGATCCCCGAATGCCTGAAGCTAGGGAAACAACAGGTGCTGCTGGTGACACTTTGTCAATCCTAGTGGATGCAACCGACCCTTCCAAGGAGCTGAAAATTGGAAAGCAGTTGGAACCTGAAGCTAGGGAAGCATTGGCTCGTTTCTTAAAAAATAACTTAGATGTTTTCGCTTGGTGTCACTCTGACATGGTGGGGATTGATCCCAGGGTGATGTGTCATCACCTTAACATTGACCCCGAAAGGGTTGCCGTGAGACAAAAACGAAGGGCAATAAGTGGTGAGAGAGCTTTAGCCCTCAAAGAAGAGGTTGACAGGTTACTAGAAGCTAGGCTGGTAAGAGAATCATTCTACCCGGATTGGTTGGCAAATCCAGTGCTTGTCAAGAAGCCTAACGGAAAGTGGCGAACATGTGTGGATTTTACGGATTTGAACAAAGCATGCCCTAAAGATAGCTTTCCACTCCCACGGATTGATCAATTGGTTGATGCTACAGCTGGGCATGCTCTCTTAAGCTTCATGGACGCCTACTCGGGATATAATCAGATTCCCATGTATGAACCTGATCAGGAGCATACATCCTTCATCATAGATAGAGGTCTCTACTGTTATATTGGCATGCCTTTTGGATTGTTGAACGCTGGAGCTACCTACCAAAGGCTGGTTAATAAGATGTTCAAAGATCAGATAGGGAAAACTATGGAAGTTTATGTTGATGACATGCTGGTCAAATCTAAAGCTGCAGCTGACCACGTGATACATCTATCAGAAATGTTCAACATACTACGTAGGTTCAGAATGAAGCTCAACCCTCAGAAATGTGTTTTCGGCGTGGAATCATGAAAGTTTCTAGGTTTCATTGTCAATCATCGAGGAATTGAAGCAAACCCTGCCAAGATTAAAGCTTTAGTCGAGATGCGATCTCCTCGAAGCATAAAGGAGGTTCAGAGTCTTACTGGTAGGATTGCAGCTCTAAACAGGTTTGTCTCCAAATCCTCAGATAAATGTAGAGAATTCTTTGCAGCAATCAAGAAAGGAAAGAACTTCGAATGGAACCCGGAATGTGAGGCTGCTTTTACAAAGATAAAGGAACAGTTGGGCAGTCCTCCATTGCTATCTAAACCTCTAGATGGAGAGGTTCTCATCTTGTACTTGGCAGTTTCAGAATATTCTATCAGTGCTGTACTAGTCCGGGAGGAGCTACAGGTTCAACACCCGGTTTATTACGTAAGTAAAAGGTTGCTGGACGCCGAAACACGGTATTCTAACATGGAAAAGTTGTCTTATGCCTTAATCTTGGCTTCGAGGAAGCTTCGGCCTTATTTTCAGGCACACCGAATCGAGGTACGTACTTCATTCCCTCTAAGGCAGGTTTTGCACAAACCTGAAGCTTCGGGAAGGCTTATGAAATGGGCTGTGGAGTTGGGACAATTCGATATTGACTTCAAGCCAAGAACGGCTATAAAAGGGCAAGTGCTGGCAGACTTCTTGTTGGAATTCCCCCCATCATTTGAGGTTAAGGGCGATGAGTGTATAGCTGAACCTACAGCTCCCGAAGAGACGGTCGAAAACTGCTCACCGTGGTGGACACTCTATGTAGATGGAGCGGTAAATGGAAATGGGGCAGGAGCTGGTATTATTCTCATTAGCCCGGAAGGCCACAAGCTTTAAAGCTCCATTCACTTCGCTTTTAATGCAACAAACAATGATGCAGAGTATGAAGCTCTAATAGCTGGCTTGAAGCTTGCTTTGGAAATGAGGGTAGAAAACATGACCGTTTTCAGTGATTCTATGCTGGTGGTGTGGCATATTCGAGGAGGATTCCAGGCTAGAGGTCCTCGTACTGACCTTTACATGAGGTACGCCCAAGAGCTGATTAGCAGGTTCAAAGAAGTGAACCTCGAGCAAATCCCAAGAACACAAAACACTGACGCGGATGCACTTGCAAAACTGGGTTCACAAAGGGAAGCTACTATGCTAGGGGTAATACCTTTGGAGATTCAACTTCAGCCTAGCATTCCTAGACTTGAGGTCATGAACTTGGAACCTGCAACTGAGGCATTGTGGACAGCACCTATTATGAATTACATCACAAAAGGGATTGTTCCAGAAAGAAAGGAGGAAGCGAGAAGAATAAAATACCAGGCTGCAAGGTATGTCATCTATGATGGCTGTTTATACAAAAGAGGATTTAACAAACCGCTTTTGAAGTGCATCTCAGGTGACGAATGCGAGTATATTATGCGGGAAGTCTATGAGGGAATTTGTGGCAATCATTCAGGGGGAACCTCTCTGGCACACAAAATACTCCGTCAAGGATACTATTGGCCGACAATCCAGAAAGATACTCACAGGTTCACTCGGGCATGCGATCGTTGCCAAAGGTTCGCAAACTTCAATAGCAATCCAGCTGTTCCCTTGAAACCACTCACTAGCCCTTGGCCTTTCGCTGTATGGGGAATCGACCTGATTGGGGAGCTCCCTAAAGGTAAAGGAGGAGTGAAATATGCTGTTGTGACGGTAGATTACTTTACCAAATGGGCTGAAGCTGAACCTCTAGCTACAATAACCGCAGCAAAAATAAAGGAATTCGTTTTTCGGGCAATCGTGTGCAGATTCGGGGTTCCATATAAATTGATCTCAGATAATGGAAAGCAGTTTGATAGCAAAGAGTTGCGAAAGCTGTGTGATGACCTCGGGATTCAGAAAGGCTTCACGGCAGTCTATCACCCTCAAAGTAATGGATAGACGGAAGCTGTCAACAAGATCATCAAGCACACTTTGAAAACTAAATTGGAAGAAAGCAAGGGGTGTTGGCCCGAGGAGCTCCCTATGGTTTTATGGTCATACAACACAACACCGCGGACCACTACAGGAGAGTCACCTTTCACCTTAACCTATGGCTGTGAAGCTATGGTGCCCGTGGAAATTGGAGCTGGATCGTTCAGAAGGGATAACTACGATCCTGAAAACAACGAGGTGAATCATCGATTGTACTTAGATCTCGTGGAAGAGGTTCGAACTACTGCACAGCTGAAGCTAGCTGCTTATCAACAACGTACTCGGAAGTACTTTGACAGCAAGGTCTGTGCTCGCCCATTAAAGGTTGGCGATTTGGTCCTAAGGAAAATGATGCCCAACATGAAGGTTCATGGGCATGGCGTGTTTGGAGCAAATTGGGAAGGTCCGTACCTCATAAAGACTGTCTTATGGGAAGGTACCTACCATCTCACGGATTTGGATGGAAAGCTCATTCCAAGGGCATGGAATGGTGAGCACCTCAAGAAAAACTACCAGTAAATCATCAGGTACTATTTCTGTAGGCCTTTTTCAGGCATAGGAATAATAAAAGCAGTTTATTAGTTGTAACTGCCATGCTTAGGTATAGCTTCATGGTTGTGAGCCTCAGCTTCATAGCTGTTTGGCTCAGCTTCGAAGCACTTTGTTTCAGGTTCATAGTAAGACATTTTCATTTGTTCTTTGAGCACTCGGGGGGTAGTGTATGCACACCCTACCTATTGGATGTCTTTCGATAAATTTTATAATATTAATGAAACCTCTATTTTTGATTCATATGGCTCTTCTTGTTTGAATGCTTTATCACTCTTTATGTTTTTGCTGTAAGGATTACATGTGGATTAAAAGTTCGATGTATGATTGCCTTTGTTTAGTTCTTCACCATAAACGATTATATGATAAAGAACTGGGGGGGTAGTGGATATACTCTATACAGGTTCAAATGGTTAAATTTCGAAAAAATATTATTTGGATTGGATTTAATATTATTTGGATTGGATTTAATATTATTTGGATTGGATTTAATATTATTTGGATTGGATTTAATATTATTTG
Organism: Heracleum sosnowskyi; assembly: GCA_030848705.1. Taxonomy (NCBI): domain Eukaryota; kingdom Viridiplantae; phylum Streptophyta; class Magnoliopsida; order Apiales; family Apiaceae; genus Heracleum; species Heracleum sosnowskyi. The sequence continues at coordinate 73,848,828 of CM061238.1, forward strand.
GATTGGATTTAATATTATTTGGATTGGATTTAATATTATTTGGATTGGATTTAATATTATTGGATTGGATTTAATATGATTTGGATTAAATTTAACGGAATTGGATTGGATTGGAGATTCGTACTCATGAATTATGAGGTAAAGATTAATACTCATGGATTATGAGGTAAAGGTTAATACTCATGGATTATGAGGTAAAGGCTAATACTCATAGATTATGAGGTAAAGGTTAATACTCATGGATTATGAGGTAAAGGCTAATGCTCATAGATTATGAGGTAAAGGTTAATACTCATAGATTATGAGGTAAAGGTTAATATTCATGGATAAATTCAAATGTATTAACTCATATAAGCCCTAGGGACACTAGGCATAAGTATCATGGTAAAGTGTGGAAACCACTCATGGGCCACACTCTGGTTCGGACTTCCTTGCACGGATGCAAGCTGGAACATTGGACGGATTAACACCACAGTTGGGAGGTTCAAGGCTAATGATCCCTGAAGCTGTGGCACGGATTAAGCTTCATACGGAGTTATGAAGTGCATGGAATTCAATATGCATGGATAATTGGTTTTTTCTAAGGCATTGGATAAAATGGCTTATGAATATTTTAATCTATGGAATATGGATTTTGTACCTAAGGATGTTAGGTGCAAGGATGGTTTACTTACACATTATATTATTGGAATAATCATATGGTGAATAAATTTTATCTCGTAAGGATTATATCTCGGTTTAAGAGATGGAAGACAGCTCAGGTGAGCTTCGGATCATATCGGCTGCTTACATGGTATAAATCATGGATATTCTTGAATGGGCAGATACTTATTCACTGGCTTAAGGACCCTGGTTATCTAACGTAGCAGGACAGGTTGGTCCCGTGTACTCGGAATCGCACAGAACCACAGCTACCTATATGTAAACTCAATATATTGATCTAGTGATCGTACAGAAGAAATAGCATGGAAAATCTAGACATGGATTTCGGGCATAAGGAAAATGAAAGTACGGTAAATTTGAAAAGATGAAAACCAAATTTAAAGGTTACATCTTGCGAGGTATTCCGAGGTACCCGCACCCTCATCCAAATGTTTAAAAACTATGGCGTGAACGCCAGGAATGTTATCAAAGCCAAAAACCATAAAGTTAACCCTTCCAAAGGGTATGAATGTTTTCGAAGATAGAAATACTTATAATGAAAAACGGTACTCATAAAGCAGGGTTGTCAGGAGACGTTCCAGGAGCATCCTGGTCAGCAATAGGGTCGGCCACCTCCACACCTTCCATTTGGGCATCTGGGTTGGAGCTCTCACCCAGGACCTGCGCCTCAACCTCAGGGTCAGCTGGAACAACCTTCCCCTGCTCCACAGCTGCAGCAGCCTCCCTCTTCTTTATCTCTCCCACTAGCTTCACGGCATCCTCCCCAAGCAGGGTCCAATCTAGAGTCGGGAAATGGTCGTAGGTTGACTCAATATAATCATTTACCCCGCGGCTGTATCCGGCCTCAAACTTTTCACGTTTGGCAGCCTCACGGGTAGACCTCTCCAGGGCGATGGTGGTATTGAGAGAATCCAGCTTCTTCTTAAACTCGCCAACTTTCCTAGTATAAGAATCTTGGAGGGCGTCCTTCTCAGTATCAAGGTTCACTATGGAGGTGTTCAGCTGTTCACGCTCTTTTAATAGCTTAGCCTCGGAAGCCTTAAGCTTCTTGCTGGCATCAGCTAACTTCTTCTTTTCATCTTCACTGGTCTTAAGGAGGGATTTTAAATACTTGACTTCATCGGATAACTTCTGATCACCATGGGCCACGACCATCATTTCTTCATTCCGTTTCAAAATATGAAAGAGACTCTGAGCTTCGCACCAGGTGGTGGCCTTCGCAGCTTCAGGCAAGCTCATCTTGTCCCACTCAGCAATAGCCTCCTCTGGAATCTGATTTCCTATCATGGTGGAAAACTTACGGATTAGAGGGCTGGAACCTTCACTTGGGGTACTGGGGGGTGACGGCTTGGACTTTTTGAAACGAGATCCCGGGCCTTTATCCGAATCAATGGCAGCAGGTGGCAGTAATTTCCTTTTAGAAGAAGTAGCAGACTTATCCTGGGAAGCAGGGGTTGATTTCATCCTGGAGATAGGGGTAGCGTCTATGGGAACAAGATCTTTTCCTTCATCTCCAAAGAGATCGTCATAACTTGCGGATTTGTTGACAAACGATGGCACACCAGAAGCCATATCTACAAAAAGAAGATAAAAGGTCAATACTTGAATAATAAAGTGTGGAAGCAAGGTAATAGCATGCTGAGAATGCACAAATAATAGAGTAAAGCACAAAGACATAATAGGAAACCTATTTTACTTGAGGTTTCAGCTTCAGAGTCCTCTGTTGAAACCAGGTTCAAAGATTTCTTATTTGGCAAAAAACCACATCTTCTAAGGTTTTTGTCCGTCAGCAGACTAGCACCATCTCCTAGCTCTGCTGACAGCTTCAAGGCCTCAAGAGCCCTTTCCAAGGAGTGACCCTTAAGTGCAGTTTTACTTGGAATCTCTATATAAGGAGTAAGTGTGGGTTAGAGTGTAATACCTAAACTATTATGGGATAAGGAAAATATGAAGACGATACTTACTGGGATTTCGGTTGAATTCTGTTCTATAAACGGGACAATCATAACAATAGAGAAATTGGGGTAACCAATCGGTCATCCCCTTTCTGTTTCCCTTGATGCATTGTCCATCATGGACATTCCAGGCGGACAAGTAAAAGAAACCGGAATTCTTTCCCGTTTGTTTGAGCTGGTAAAAGAAACCCAGCTCACGGGCAGACATCTTCTTTTCGAACTGCTGGTCATAGAGGACGTACATACACATGGCCATTCTGTAGGCGTTTGGGGTCATTTGAAGAGGAGCAATGTCATAATAGGTAATGATATCATAGATAAAAGGATGTAAAGGGATGGACAAACCCATTCTAAAAAATGTGGCAGAAAACACAGCACAGGGAATCTGTTGGTCAGGTTCAAAGTTGTCAAAACGGTGACACCTTTCCCCAGGGGAAGGTACCACCAGGCGGCACTTGGGACGGTATTTTTGGAGAAGAATTTTTACTCGGTTAGCGTTCATTGAGGTATCTAGCTCTTCACAAGCAGGGATTATGCCTTGAGATTCGTTGGGAGTGTCATCTTCTGAGGAAACCTCGACTTCAACTTCTGAATCAGGGAGTGGATAATTGTCGGAGGATGCATGACGAATGGTAAGGGGTTGAGAATCTTTAATTTTATGGGAAAAGAGATTTGTTCGAACAGATACAATGGCTTGTTCGGGAACCAGAACCTTAACTTTGGAGCGAGTCCTGGTACTGACTGGTTTGATAGCGAGTGGATTCAATGGAAGGGTTCTGGCAGATAGAGGATCAGAGTCCACGGGAGTCTGCACCCCATGGGCCGTCGACTGCTGGGAGCTTGTAGGGGTTGAATTCCCTGACATCTGTAAAAGATGATGCAGGGTAAGATAACAAGCAACCAGGTTTTTCGCAATCAGGCAAGCAAAGGGACGAGTAAACCAAAAGGCTCACGAAAATTTTCGGTTGGGGCTTTTTGTGAGGATTGTTATTGAGGACATAGGTCGAACAGGTGAAGGTCAGAGTAGCTCCCAAGGTTCGTAAATTATAAACTATAAGGTTGCTTCTACATATAAAGGATCGATAAAGGTTCACATAGGTCTTCACCTCGGGAGAGGTTGTAGCACATAGAAATTTAGCCTTAAAACTACAGAAAAAAATTTCAATTATTGACTTAAGTCTTTAAGAGACAGCTTGTCAATGTTAACCTGTCGGGGCGTATGTGGTACATACAGTCGATTATGCATGCAAGCAAGAACAATCGGGAAGATGAGGAGACGCAACGTTGTATGCAATTCGTAACACCAAGAAAGACAAGAGTTAAATGAGTTTCATGGGTTTTACTTGATTATATGGCAGCAATATCGAGCAATTACAGGTCACAAAGGGAAGGTACATGCGACCTCTCGATCTTCTATTTGATTACACAGATGATACGAATGTGTGGGCGTGCATATATGATTGTGTATGTATGTATACATGTGCATATATATATACGAGTCGAGTATATTCAAGAACGGCATGCAACGACAAATAGGGAATAAAAACGAAAGATAAGGACAGATTCATACCTTACGAAGTGATGCAGGTTGAGGATGATCAAAGATTAAAGTATCGCTGAAACCCGGAGCCGTCTGGAAGCCTTTCGCCGGAGAGAGGGTAGAGAGAATGAACAGTTTGTGTGGAAAAGTGAGATAAAAAAAGAGAAAGAGGGGTGAATGTGTGTTTAAGTACACACGGAAGAGGAGCAGCTGTGCCAGGTGGCATACTCGGATAGGTCTCGTTTTTCTTAAATAAAAAAAAAGAAGAAAAACGGCAATGAAAAATGTGAAAGATTAATGCGTGGTTCAATTTTCTAGGAGGAATATGAGAGGTTTGTTGCAGGTTTTAAAATTTGAATTCTTTTCAATAGACAAAGGATAATGTGTGGATAAATATATCTTTGAGAGTTAATTATAATGTGGAATTAATTTGCCGAGACACGGAGGTATAGATGCCGAGGATTTCGATTAGGTATTGAGTGTTCGGATATGGGATTGCAGCTGGTTATGAGGTTAAGGGTTGATCATTGGAGAACGAAATAGGCTTTGGTTCCTTTTGTATTTAATACTACAAGGAACCGGGGGGTAGTTGTTGTGCCCAAAATCTCATATGGGCTCAATTTAAGGCCCATAGGTATTAAAAGTCCAGTAGGGGTGTATTGAGTAAGGTTGGTGCGACTTGGGATATAGATTCAAGGCGCCAGAGGACAGGTACAGGTTGCCTAGACATGATCAAGGTATCGGGGTTCAGGTAAAGAGCAACAAGGTTTAGGTGGTATGAACCTCGATACTGGTCTAAGGTGACGAGTGGTCACGACCCCTGGAAGGCAGAGTACTAGTAGGACACGGATGCAGCTGCCTATACTTTAGGGTCACAGAATTGTACTCGTAAAAGAACTTCAAGGCTTAGCTAAACAGGTTGGATGGAACAATTGCAATCAGTATGGGACTCATATTGATTATTCAGATATACTTTACCTGCATGAAGACCTCTAGGACTTAGAGTTGGATATGGATTAGGACACTGGAAAGCTCGGCAAAAGCTACCTTATTCGACTGAAACTCTAAGATGGATTATCTTAGGGAGGCCGAATTCGCAAGGATTAAGAAGTATAAACCTAATAGAACTACATGGGGCTTGATTCCTATAAATAGGATATGTAGGCACTTGACTAAAGGATTCAGATTTTCACTCTTGAGAAGCATAAGGCACGTGCACCTCAGTGATACATATTCCGGTGAATTTACGGGTAGTGTAGGATTTACACTACTTATTTCGACCGGTGGTTTGTCAACTCAGCCCCCGGAAATCATACTTCAACCCTTCTGTTCTAATTAATCAGCTTCAGGCTTCGTACTGTGAACCTGTGGCATTGTCCGACAACCAAGGACGCTTTTTACGAATATTCCAGCGAGATTCTCTCGATTGTGCTGTAAAATAATCAGTGTTTGAGTACCTGACTTTTTTGTAAGTAGCATCGCCTTTTTCTACTTTCAAGAGTGGAGATTCTGCCACAAATGGTGCAATGAGGCATGCTTCTGTAGTTGTGCCAGAAACATATCCATATTTTGTTAACGAAGATGCTCGAGTGAATGGACTTTGACAAGTTGAAAGTTTAGCTTCAGTTTCAGCTCCTGATTTGTTGAAGTTTTTAAATGATTCTCCTACCTTAGAGTTCCACATTATCAGGAAAACATCATTCTCAGTTTTTTTTATGTGACCTGGGGGAGGTTGAAACAAACATCATTCTCAGTTTTTGTTATGTGACATGGAGGTTGAAACATAAGTGTGGTCGCTTTTGAAATGCGAGATTCTCCTTCGGTTTCCCATTGTTCCTTTTATGGGTACTAGCTTATAGCACGTGCAAGTTTACTTAAATTTTATTTATAATTATTTTATTTATAATTATATTTTTATTACCATGCAACACACTATTGTTTTTTTAATATTTATAATTATATTTATTTATGAATATTTTAATATTTAAAAGTTATTAGTTTACATGATTAAATTATTGTTAAAAAAGATTTAGCCAAAAAAATTATAGTTAAAAATTTGATATTTATTATATTTTACACGCTCAATTTAATATTTGTTTATATTGAGTTATAAAAATTAGATTTTGCCAATTCTATAGTCCACATGAAATTCACAAAATAATCTTTAATTTAGTTGTGGTTTAATAGTTTTTTTTCAATTAAAAACTATTCTAAAACTAAAAAGAGAATAAACTGACGAAATTTAATGTTGAGAATTCTATTCAATTTAGTAAATCTACTTATATGTAGTTTAGATTATTAGAATACCCTTTATTAACCAAATACAGTTTTTAATGTTAAATCTAACGGTTTTCACCTATCTATTTAACATTAAACGATTTTTATTATTTTGGTATTAAATGAGTTTCTTTATTTAATTACAACTATTTTTATGTTTTGACTTTTTAGAAAATCCAATCATAATATAATATCTTTTAACTTATATCATTTTTAGATAATAACTTCTTTTTATATGATATAATCTTGATCATGTATTTTTAAAAGTATTGGATCTAACGGTTGAGAATGTTTTGGCGGTATTTATGACCAAACTACCATGATAACATCATTAATTTTTCTTAATATTTATAATTTTTTTAATTTATAATTTTTTTTAATATTTATTGCTAAAATATAATATACTCTTTTTTGTAATATGTTAAAGATGCGGGAATTTTGAACTTTTGAGAAAATAAATTATCAATTAAAATCTAATTTTTTTTGTAATAGTTTTTCTTTTAAAGTAGTACACCGTGATCAAAATTCTGTATAAATTTCATTTTTTATAGTATATCTGGTAAATATCTATGTTATTATATTAAAGACTAAATAATGAAATCTTCCTTATAAGTTAAGTTTAGTCGCTTGGTTTGATCACTCAATTCATAATCGTTGAATCTTTCAAATTAAATTGTTGAAAAACGTTAGATATAACACTAAAATTATCATGTAGAATGATCTAAGGTTTGAATCTACCAACAACATATTAAAATTTATAGGTTTTTTTGAAAAATATGAATTTTTTCCTTTTTTCTTGCAAACATATGTTATTTGATAATATTTTTTGTAAAGTACGATTTTTCAGAAAAGTACTATACTAATTGATTAGCAAATTTTTAAAGTTTCGAATTTAATAATTTACAATGTATATAGGTTTAAAAAGTTTGGCATCTTCTGTAGCTGAGTCTAAAATTTCAAAATAAGGTTTTTTTTTTAATATGAATATAGTTCCGCTAACAATGAAATTAGGTATCTATGAGTTCTTATAAAACAAAATCACCATTTACGTATAATTTATTATTTAATAATAAATAATATTTGATTAGTTATGATATAAAACTTAATAAAATAGGATTAAAAATATGCACAATTTTATAAAATTTTATCCTCGTATTATTATATTCTTTGTTGATTCGAATTTTTCTTAGATTGATTTTAATTTTTGAACATAGATTTCTAAATTTAAAATAGTTAGAAAAAAGTAATTAAATTGGTGTTAAAATAATGATGACATAATAATTATTATTAGAATTTAAATATTCACTTTATTAATTTGGGTTTTATCTTGTATTTTAAAAATCAGATTTTGACGATTTTACACCCCACATGAATATAACTAAATTATCTTTAATTAAAAGATGATTTAACAATTTTTATCTAGGTGGAATTGTCCATGAAAGAGAAAAGAAAGTCACGAATTTTTTACATGGAGAATTATATTCAATAAAGAAAACTTATTTATATTTGGTATATTTGGTTTAAATTATCAAAATACACCTTTTAGAATTTAAATATAATCTTATTATTAATAAAATAAAATTTTTTAATATTTGATCTAACGATTTTCATTTATCTAGTTAAGATCTAATGGTCCTTATTAATTTGGTTGTCTACGACCAAAATTTGGGATAAGATCCATATTATGATTATTATATATAAGGATTTAATATAATAAGTATATCAAGTATATACTGATATAAGTATCTTACTAACTGCTTTTACTTTTAATGTTTCGGTTTTATTTACGGTGTAAATAAAATTTTAAAATACATTATTACTTAAAAATTATTAAATAGAATAAAAATTATGTTATGATTATATAAAATTTTATTCTCATATTATTATATTCTTAATCGATTTGAATTTTTTCTTAATTAATTTTGATACTTTATTGAAAGAAACATAAAATTTCTATATTTAAAAGAATTAGTGGAAAAATAAATAAATTGGTGCTACAATAATAAAAAAAAATTATTAAAATTTAGATACTCACTTTAATATTTGGGTTATATCCTGAGTTTTAGAAATTGAATTTTGACGATTTTACAACTCATGCGAAACTAACAAAATTATCTTTAATTTAATGATGGTTTAATAATTATTATCTAACTTGACCAGTTGACCTACCCATAAAATAAAGTGAAAAGAAAAGATGGTTAAGAAGTTTTACACAAAGAATTCAATTCAATATAGAAAATCAATTTATAATTGGTTTAAATTATCAAAACACACTTCTTAGTATTTAAATATAATCCTACATTTAATCAAATACACATTTTAATATAAGTATTATATTCAAAATTATCGTTTATGAATATGAAACCCTCAACATTTTAATAATATTTTGATATTATCTTTTTATGTTTGTTATATGTAAAATAATATAATTATAATTTGGATTAATCGAATTGTTATGTTTCTTCAGAAAAAAAAGTGTTTACATTTATTCATGTACAGGAGTTCTCCTAAGTCACTTATAACGTAGGGTATCATTGTAATCGATATGAATTGTTATCTTGATATTTGGTTTAACAATTATTATCTAAGTGGAACTATACATAAATTCAAAAGAAAAGATATTTAAGAATTTTTACATGGAAAAATTTTAAATTATCAAAATACAGTTTTTAGTATTTAAATATAATTCTATTATTAATCAGATACACTTTTTAATATTAGATCTAACAATTCTCATCGATCTATAATTATTAATTTGGTCGTATACTGATCGTACACGGACTAGATCGATTTTAATTGTTTCTTAAATTGATTTTAATATTTTATTGAAATAAACAAAGAATTTATAAATTTAAAAGAATTAGGAAAAAAAATTAAATTGGTGCTACAATAATAAAAAAAATATTTATTAAATTTAGATAATAACTTTACTGTTTGGGCTCGTGGGCTCTATCTTGAGTTTTAGACAACAGATTTTAACGATTTTACAGCCCACGCGAAGCTTACAAAATTATCTTTAATTTAATGACGGTTTAATAATTATTATCTAACTGGAACTATCCATAAAATAAAGAGAAAAGATAATTACGAATTTTAACATAAAGATTTCTATTCAATATAGAAAACCCATTTATAATATGTTTAAATTATCAAAATACACCTTTTAGTATTTAAATATTATCCTATTATTAATCAAATACAATTTTTAATATTATATCTGACGGTCCTCATCGATTTGAATATTTATAGTTTTATAATCCAACGGATCGTATACTTTTGGTAGTACAGTGACCGACCAAAATTTTGGATAAGATCTCCGTTACGCTTATTATATATAAGGAGTTAATTATCTAATTTTATAAAGTGTGGCTATGCATAAAAAATAGCACCATAAAACTTGTAATATTTTTTTATCTTAATAATTAGATAATAGTACCCGTTTATAAACATTTTGTTCAAGGTTAACTAATAGCTTAAGAAGAATTACAATATTATTCAACTTTTTATTTGATAAAGACTATACTTAAATATGTTTTCGTAAAAGACTCTGCAAGGGCTAAGAGGTAGTTTTTCTAAATATTTCGAGGGTTAGGAGATATATATCATACAAAGGTATTATTGGAAGAAAAATAGAAAAAATGGTTAATTGGATTTTTATGGATAATTCAAGGACTAAAAGGTACAACTTGAAAGTTTTGGGGTTGATGGGTATAAAATCTTAAACTTTAAGGGTTAAAAGGTCATTAAGCCTATTATTAATAGCTCAACAAGGTTCAGGTTTTACAAAAAATCGTGCGACATTTTATTCCTGAGTATATATGTAATATTATTTAATGGAAAACATTTGTTATATATATATTTATATTACCACTTAGACACATATGTTATTAATATTACTTATGTTTTTGTATGTTTTTAATTTTTTATTAATAATTTGATATTTTCATATATTCTAGGTATTATTATATTATTGAAACTATGAAATTAAATTATTATATTAATATGTTATATTTTTAATAATTTTTTTAATGCGGGGATGCTTGTGTTCATGTTATGTATCATGATTTGTTTTTAATTTGTTAACTTACTAATTATTCATATAATATAGTCGTTTTACTTATTTTTTATAATAATCAAATTATTTAAGTATAATCATTTTTGAAATTTTTAATGGATATATTAATTAATTAGGATCAATTTTCAATTTTACATTAATGTACTTTATTATTTTAGTCTAAACTAGACTAAGTCATCAACACTGTAAAATTAAATTATCGTAGTTTATTATAAAAAGGTATCTATTATGTACATTTTTTTTAGAAAAACAATTAAATAAAAATTATTGCCCGTACAAAAATAATAAGATTCACATTGATTGTTGTTATCATATATAAGTCATACGTTTTGTAACCACAAGCTTTGGGGAAATCTTTAGGTATAAATATGTTCGATACCTATTCTGTTTATACCTCTTAATTCTTTACATTCCAATTTTTTTTCAAAAATAGTAATGTTTTATTATATAAATATTCAATACTCTCACTAATTTACTCCACTTTATTTACTTTATGTATTAAATATTGACGAATCATACCACTTTACTCTTTATTTTTACTTTTCTCCACTACAATATCTATTTTTCTTAATCTTCGTGTCAACTCAAATGTTAGCAATTAGGTGAGACTGAGGGAGCATTTATAAAAATATGAAGAGTAACCAGCTTTTCGTAAAAAAAAGTATGAACAAAAGAGATCATCTTGTTTAGATGATTTGAAAAATTAACTATCAATATTATTGCCAATTGACATAAAGTAAGAGCATCTCCAACCACTCAATACCTTTAGTTAAAAGTGTTAGTGTAGGTGCCCTAGAGGCAATACATTGTTTATTTTGATAAACCTTATGTCATTTGATTATTAAGTAAATGTATTTACCATAATTCTAAGGACATTTATTATGCTAATAAATATATCGCAGTCATTAAAGTTATAATAAATACATTTACTTAATAATCAAATGACATAAGGTTTATCAAAATAAACAATGTATTGCCTCTAGGGCACCTACACTAACAATCTCCCACTTGCACTAGAGCCAATCACCCATGTATCTAATACCCATGGAACTAGTGTGACCGTCGTGCTTCTGCTGCGACAAGCCTTTGGTCAGTGGATCCGCTATGTTATCATTTGTGTGCACTTTACATATGTGTATGTCACCCCTTTCATTGATCTCTCGAATAAGGTGATATCTTCTGAGTATATGCTTGGCTCGGGAGTGAGATCTAGGTTCTTTAGCCTGTGCAATGGCTCCATTATTATCGCAGTACAAGTCTATGGGATTTGCGATCGATGGAACCACTCCCAATTCAGTAATGAATTTTCGAATCCAAACTGCTTCTTTAGCTGCTTCACAAGCTGCAATGTACTCAGCCTCCATTGTAGAATCAGCTACTGTCTCTTGCTTTGAACTCTTCCAGCTTACAGCACCTCCGTTTAGACAAAACACAAAACCAGACTGTGATACAGTATCATCCTTGTCTGTTTGGAAACTTGCATCGGTGTAACCTTTTACAACCAGTTTCTCCTCTCCTCCATACACCAAGAATGAATCTTTAGTCCTTTTCAGGTACTTAAGAATATTCTTGACTGCCGTCCAGTGACCTTCACCTGGATCAGACTGGTATCTGCTCGTCATGCTCAAAGCATACGAAACATCGGGGCGAGTACACACCATTGCATACATGATAGATCCAATTGCTGAGGCATATGGAACTTTACTCATGCGGTCCTTCTCATCCAATGATTTCGGACACTGATCTTGAAGCAAGGTTTGTGTGGTGATTGCAATCTAGGACCTCCATCTTACAGAATTCGGAAAGCTCTTAACTGGTATGATTTCGTTTCTCCATAATCAGTCACAACTTATACATGGATCCTGCGTTAGGGTTTCGTAAATTTTATTATTTTACGTCTGTTTTTCGCTGCGTTTTTACAATGAAACCCAACAAAAAGTGTATAGAAAATACCATAATTAAATATTTTAGATAATATGTAAAAAAAGTTTATATGTAAGAGCATCTCCAATGGTGGAGAACCCTTAGCTAAAATCATAGGTGGATTGCCATAAATAAAAAATTTAGATAATGTGTAAAAAAAAATCCGCTCCAATGGGATAAAACTGTTAGCTAAAATTTTAGCCAACCTCTCCATGTTGGCTATTTTTGTCAAACCCCTATGGACCTGTAGTAAAACTCCACATCAATTATTACCATATTCAAATCATATATTCTATTTTTAACAACTTGAAATAATAATAACATTCTATTTTTAAAATATAGTCAACTAGTATAGCCAACTCCATTGAAACACAATATCTTACAGGTTCAGCAAATTTTACATAATCAGCATTTTATATTATTTTAGCTAACGATTTTAGCCAACACCGTTGAAGATGCTCTAATGGTACAATGCTGTTAGCTAAAATAATAGCCAACCCCTTCATGCTGGCTATATTTGTCGAACCTCTACGGATCTGTAGTGAAACTCCACATCATCGATTATCATATGAGATAATATATTCTATTTTTAACAACTTGAAATAATAATAACATACCATTTTTAAAATATAACCAATCATTATAGCCAACTGGCCCAACTCCATTAAAGTAAAACAACTTACAAATTCAGTAAATTTTACGTAATCAGTATTTTATATCATTTTAGCTAACGACATTGGAGATGCTCTAACAAGTACAAGTGTACAACCAAATTATATTTGATTATTTGAATATAATAGAATTATTTCGTATACATAAGTGTTGTTTTAAAAGTCTATAATGTAGAGGAAAAATTGTTTACAGATTATTCGAGTATAACAGGGTGTTATTTTCAAAGTTCATTTTTAATAGGGTAAAAAATAATTGGATATTTTTTTTGAAAAATCAAGTCAAAAACTTGATAGGCTCGACATAGGTTCGATAAACTCGAAAATCATTAAAAAATTTGTTAAACTTGAAAACTCGTTTAGCTCAAAAATTCTCGAATAATTTGAATTCGATTCGATTAATTTACAAACCAAACTAAAACACCCTTTTCAAATTCCATTATTTTTAAACTAGTTTCGACTCGACAAATTAAAGTTTGAACTTGTGAAAAGTTCAAACTCGCCTCCAATTACAAAGAGTAACTCCCGCAAAAAAAATAAAAAAAATAAACAGCAACTCCTGTAAAAAAGAAATAGAATAAACAGCAATTCCTGTAAAAAAGAAATAAAATAAATAGTACTTCCTCCCTCTCAAATTAATTGTTTTTTTGATTTTTTACGCGTATTTTAAGATATATGAAAACATAGTTTGATAATAATTTTTTTCCGAATTAAAATTTAATATTTGAATTTTTATTTTAAAAAAAATTAAAAAATAATAAATTAAGCTATGTTTTTTGAACACTAAAAAGTCAAAGAAACGACTAATTTGGAAGGGAATAACTTTTTGTACAATTAATTAACTTTTTGATCATCGATTTTTTCCTCCTTATCCACTCCACTGGTGCTCGCCTTCTTGCCGCCGAAGAAAACCCCTCAATTAAATTACTAAACAATATGAACCCAACTCCTACCAAAATTTAATTATATCCTATATAATCTTTAATAGTCTTCAATCAATTGTTGAGCACGAAATTTAAACAATCGTAAAAGGGGGATGGTGATGGAGATTGAAGGAGAAGAGTGGAAAGACAAAGCTAGGTCACTTCAGCTCCTACTACGACACCGTTTCAGAGTCGCCGTCGATCGCCACCGCCCTTGTCCTCCCGATGGCTATTTATCTACGCGCATTCAGCTCTGGATCGATCGTTTTCGCAATTTCCGTCAAGATTCCTTGCCTTCTTCTACCAAATTTTATCTCAAAAGAGGTAATCATCTCTTATATATTTGTAGATATTAACAGAATGATATATAGGAGGAAATAAAAGGTTGAATACTGTTAATTGTCGTGTATGTAGTCGATTATGTACCTATTGTCGTAATTGTATGATATTAAAATAGCTTTGGCTTTTCAGTTTGTCTCATGTGGAGTAGATTTTAGTTGACCTGCATAACACCTTTTGTACTTGTGCGATGATTTATTTCCGTAAACAATTGTACGATAAGTTTGTTAAGCTGGTTCACGTTTTCAATATGCGTATTGTTATGTATAAGAATCACATTGTATGCTACTAATTTACCAGGATCTTTTTTAGATTGCACTATTTGTATTCTGAATGTGCCCCTTTCATCTCCAAGTGCTATTTTGTTTTTCTTTCATCTGTGAATTCCTTGCTGAGTTCAGATAAACCTGCAGCTTTCTGTGTATGTTAAAGCACCTTGCCTAGGCTTCTTAGTTGGAAAGCCACACAAACAACTTATCGTCTTTGGGACCTTAGGACATACACCTTATCACATAAGTGCATACCTAGGGGTGTAGGGCAACAGCCTATGGGCGCATGACCTGTAATTTGTTTTTTCTTTGTATCACCTTCGTTTCAAGAAAATGTCATTTCTAAATCTAATATGTAATTAAGAAAAAATTTAACTAAGGCTGGTTTTTATCATATGTTCAGTTAGCCAGGATATCGACATGGAAGGAGATTCAGTTCTTACTCGCATGCTTCAAGCTGTGGCAGTTCCTGTTTTCGGAAACGTTTGTTATGTTTTTATGCATGGCCTTAACAGAGTACAGGTAAATTTAAATAGTAAGTTTATTATTTAGAAATTTCAATGTCATAAACAAATTAACCTTGCCATCATCTTCTTTTACAAAAGATATTAATACATTACGAAACTGTACTCGCTTGTTTTACAGATATATGGTGCAGAGAAACTACATCAAGCATTGCAGCATAGACCAAGCAACAAGCCTCTCATAACGGTGTGGAGCCTTTGTTCTATGAAGTCGATTTTGAATTAATGCATTTTCTTTAATGGTTGCTTTAGCCTGATAACTAATATGCATCATTAACCTATCTCATGGTTGCTGGTAATTTTTGAACTAATGTAGGTTAGCAATCATGTTGCTTCTCTTGATGATCCACTTGTTATTTCTGCGCTGATTCCTCCGAGTGTTCTATTGGATGCTCATAACTTGAGATGGACACTTTGTGCAAGTGATCGTTGTTTCAAGAATCCAGTAACGTCCGCCTTTTTCAAGCATGTTAAAGTTTTACCACTTACTCGCGGTGAAGGAGTTTATCAAAAGGTACATTATTTACAATTATGTGAATGTTCTAGAATGTCTAAGTTGTTAGACATCAAATGATGAATTATCAATAAAAGCTGTTCCTGCTTAGTACTATCCTATGTAATAACTTAAAATATTTCATGAGCTATTCATCTCCTCTATTATAGTGTACTTCTTATTTGGTATGAGTTGCTAGGTTGCTGCTTGTGGCAACTGTTTTCGTGTGTAGGCTAGAGAGCTTTGTGAAGTTG
Source organism: Heracleum sosnowskyi (assembly GCA_030848705.1). NCBI lineage: Eukaryota > Viridiplantae > Streptophyta > Magnoliopsida > Apiales > Apiaceae > Heracleum > Heracleum sosnowskyi. Next base: position 73,864,731 of record CM061238.1, read on the forward strand.
TTTTCTCACTGTCATCGCTGTGCACCACTGGACACCAAGGGAAAAGCCTGATGTTTTTCGATAAATTTGTTCCACCCTCTTAGTTGTTTCTTATTTCTGACCACATATAGAGTTCAACTTCAACACCTCTGACCATTCTTTTAGCCAAGTTTTGTGAATATTATCCTTATTCATTTATTTTCAGCTGAAGTCACTTCATATACAAACAAAAACGTTTGGTGAAATTTAAAAATAAATTGGTTTAACAAACGTTCTTTGTTCACAGCACTTTATTATTCAATATTATCAAAAAAAATCCTAAGATTTACCAGTGGTGTGTAAATCCAGTTTTTATTTTTTCACGATGAGTTTTTATTTTTGTGATAAATTAGAGCTTGAATTTGTAACTTGTGTAGCTGTTTTGGCTCTTCGGAAGTATCCTAGCGATAACGATATTCTGAATTAGGAAGAACTGCCTTACCAATGCATAAATTATGTATCTCTTTCGTATTCTACTACATTGATATTAGTACCTACTATGTTCTTTTTTAGTCCGCTACCACTACTATAAAGTGCATGATAATTAAAATAGTACAGTATATAAATTTTAAAAGTCAGCTTTATTCCAGTAAATGTCTGTTTTCCCTTATAATTGGTGAATCTTGAGTAGTCGTTCTATAGTTATATGCCATGTTAGAATTAAAAGTGAATCGGAACAATGAAGGAACATAAATTTCATCAAGAATGAGGACATATACAGAGGAACAAAGAGGGATGTTCAAAAAGGAGTTGATTTGGATATCTTTAACATGACATACTGTCGCAGGGGATGGACATTGCTATTGCTAAATTGAATCGCGGTGGCTGGGTTCATATATTTCCTGAAGGCAGCCGTTCTCGAGATGGTGGAAAGACTATTGGATTAGCAAAACGAGGCATCGGAAGGTCAGAATGATTGCTCCATTTACTAAATTTGTTGCTTCCTTGTTTTTTGGATTTTAGCATGCTTAGGAGAACTTATAAATTGTTTAGCTATCAGGTCATCAAATTCTGTTGCAAACTGTTGGTTGAGCAAATGTTGGTCTGGTCAAATGATATCCCCGTTTTTTTACTTCTATAATACCAGAGTGAAATTAATTATTATCAATAAGCTGATGGAGCTGGACTTGATCAGGGAGCAAGATAATCTTCTAATAGCTAATTTAAATTTTTTAATTCTATTTAAGAATAATATTAGGTTGCTGAGTTATTATATACATTGACATTTAAAGTTCATTTAGTTTCTTTGATAGATTTTGATTTTGTCTTTGATATCACAATAAAATAGCTGTGTGTGTTGGTGTGACTGGGAGAGTGGGAGGGCTTGTCTAATAATTTATGTGTATTAGCAGATTGGTCCTGGATGCTGACATTGTACCCATGGTTGTTCCGTTTGTGCACACTGGCATGCAAGATATTATGCCCATTGGGGCCAAGTTTCCGAGGATTGGAAAGACGGTTGACATTCTTTGTCTTGGGACTATTATTTGTTAGAACTTAGATTTCCTAGGCTTTTATATAACAAATCTTTGTTCACTTGATAGGTAACTGTACTTGTAGGCGATCCAGTTGAATTTGACGATCTACTTGGCATGGAAGGAAACCCAGGGATGTCAAGAGGAAAACTATATGATGCTGTATCTGCAAGGGTTGGTGAACGAATACGAAAAATGAAAGCCCAAGTTGATAGATTAGCCCTTGAACAATCATTGCAATCCCAAAACTATCCTTGGAGGTGCACTGACCGTGCTGCTGGAATCTTACGACAGGTAGACTGGGAGTCGCTTGGCATGGAAGATTATATTGGTCTTGATGAGCAAGAGCCACCTAAACAAAATTTTGTTACTGAGCGTAAGGCAGAACATGTAAATGGGAAAGAGAACACTTCACAAAATCGATATTTCAGGATGGGATTATCTTATGAAGGTGGAATTGTATCGAGGATTCGTGGTTATATGGACCCAACTGAGCTGATGGGTTTTGCCGCTAGAGGTATATTTACAAGCTCCAGAGTGAATGAAAATTTTGTAAATCTTCAAAGGAATAACCCTTTGAAGGCTTGGAAAAACTTCATGGAAGCACACCTGGTGTGATAGTGGAACTCATATAAACTCGAGCTTTACGGGTCAATGTAAATAAAATTTTGTTCGAGAATAAATAAAAGTAATGTATCAATTAATGACTCTATTAGATTTGGAAGCTAGTCATTTGTTGTTGAAATGTTTCGTATCTGGTTTTGTTTTCCCAGCTGGAGCTTACTAAAATTAAAACAATATTTGCCAGTTACAGGTATAAGCCTATAACATTGCTATATTGCAAAATTACTTTTTATTTAATTTACTATTTTGCAGAAAGTAGTCAAACTTAGATCTTTAATCAGTGAAATTTTTATGTTCCTCCCTCTCTGCAATTTCTGTTTTTACTAGAAAGGTACTCCCGAAGACAAGTAAAAATCTCGTTTTTTGTTAATCTGCCAAGTGCCAAGTGATATGCTGTTTTGTACTCTTTGAAGATGTGCTTACTCTGGCTACATCCCAGTAAACATATGCGATATCTGAGTATGTATTAGATGCCAAGGTATAGAGATACATCTATTAACAACAGATGTACTTGATGAGTGCCAGCCTTCTTGCAGTAATAATATTTGCCTCCTACAGAGAATCAAATCTTGGCTATTTGTTGATGCAATCAATTCAAACATGTTAAATTTCTCTACTACAGGACTAGTTAAACGTCACACAAGTATCAAGTTACAGAAGGGAAGTATAAACACACAAACGGGAAGTCTAATCTACTTGAATTAAATCATAATGTGTCTATTCTAGCGGAATGCTGCTAGAGGATTTGGAGAAGTTGGAACTTTAGAGCTCCTTAGTTCTTTGCACACGTGATCCAACATACCTAAAAAGTCTCTAACAATCACAAATATACGCAGAGGATTGGCCTCATCTTTGCTTACATTTCCATGAAAATATTCGGTTATCTCTCTAACGTGTAATAACACTCTACTTTCATCTACTTGCAACTCCTTCAAGTTCTTTTCTGCATAACTCAAGAATGATCTCATTACCTGCACAAATTTCCCACTTTTTTCCTCTTTTGACAAGTCCTTGTTCACCAAATGATGTAACTTTGTCATTCCATCTGATAAATTTGAAACTGAGCTTGCAATGACATCTAAATCTACCGAAGCAGTCTTCTTGACATTAATTAACTCCGATGACAAACCAGAAATAAGATCAAGGCCCATCTTTCTGTAATTTTCTTCACGGTCTTCAACATTTTTGCTCTTGTTTTTCTGATTGTTAATCTTTCCAATGATGCTTTCGGATATTTTGATTCCTTCTGCTCGTACTATTTCTTGGACAACAAAGTGAAGCAATGTGGTTTTTCCATCTGTTCCTTTCACATCAGCTAGCTTTAGGAGGGTCTCTAACTTAAATGCTCTGGCCCCTCCCCTGATTGTTCCAACATTCATCCTGTTTCCTGTTTTCAGCACGGCCTCAAGTAACTTAAGGAAGAGCCGGCTTGATCTCAGTTCCTTGCATGCGTCCTATACATGAAAGAAATGTTTGTTGCACACACAGATAAAAGGCCCACGACAAAATTAAGGTTTCATAACAATCTTCTTGTCCCAAATGAGGCTTTGCAATTTCTTAAAATGTTTTTAGAGTTCCAAGTTTACCCTCTTAGGTTCAAACCTGAACATATGCAATTCTTCTCTTTCTTATACAAAAGTTCTTGGTAAGAATTAGTTTCAGATGACAACCACAAAGGAAAGGGAAAGATATTTCACAAATGGATAGATTGACATTTAATTTGGGAGTTATAGTATCAGGTGTGTCAGTTGCTTTACCTCTAACATTGAGAAGGACTTCCTGAGATGAACTACTTCATCTTCAAAAGTTTCTTTGTAAAGCATGGCTTCGATTCGCATAAATGCGTGAGGTATGTTGAGCATTATCTTCACAAATTTCTCTGCTGAACCTAGTTGGTTGATCTCTCCATTATAGCTTGCAAGATTTGCCTCTTCTTCTTTAGTCGGTTCCATCTTAATCAGTGCCTCTAGTTGTTGTAAAGACAAGCCAGCACCTGCACCATTCGTAAACAAAAAGAAAAAATTATGCTTGATTCATACTGTATCTCTGTGATCTGATTTATTGATCATCTACCTTGCATCAGTGCATTACAGACTTGTTCAGTAGTCACATTCAAGGCTTTAGAAAGTATGGTAATATTTTGCAGTCGTTTTGGTTCAAGAACATGCTTGCTTGGAGAGGGACTTTTGCTCTTCATGTCATCATTCTTTATTGAATTCTTCAGGTTGTAACCAAAGAGTGACTCAATCATTTTCTCATCAAACCTGTACCATGCTTCATCATTATCTTATATAAAAACTGATAAGAAACGTAATTTATGAGCAACAACCATTAGATTACTTACTCAAATGAGTTTGATCTCAGCTTGTCCCATACCATCGAATGATCAGATGCAGCTCTAACTTTGTCCCAGTGAAGTGGTTTCAGCTTTGCGAGTGGGACACCATCTTTGCTCAATGGAGTTTGTTGCGGAAGTGGTGGACCTTTTAATGAGTTTCCATTTCCTTTTGTTTGTGGAGGAGGGATTGGCGGTGGAGGAATTCCGGTTGACACTTTCGGATGGTCACAAGGAGATGGTGGCAAATCGCTTCTTGGGGTTTGATTAGATCCCAAGGAAGAATGCGAATTTCTAGGTGATGATAAGCTAGGCATTGTGACAGAACTCAGGTTCTTTTTTGTGGAATAGGAGGTGGAGTTAAAAGGAGAAGTATGTGTACGAATGAGTGGAGGCGGTGGTGGTGGTGGTGGTGGACAAGACACGGATTTCAAAAGTGGGGAAGGTGATGAGATTTGGAAGTTCATTGGAGAGGTTAATGCTTTTGACACATATGAGGATACAATTTCTGTAGTGTCACTATGAGAACCAGCTGAAGCATTGGAAAGTCTACCACTTGATGAACGTGAATTGCATAAAGAATGGAAAGACTCATCATCAGAAGTATGAGCTTTATCAGTGATATCTCTTACACTATATTGAGAGCTACTACCAACAGGTTCATGCTTGATTGATTCATCAGTTTTATTTACTGATACAATTTCTCCAATAGCAGAACCTTCATCGATAACAGAATCTGATGGTTCCTCTAATTTTCCGACTGTAGGATGATTCCAACAATTTGTTGTATGAAGTGTAGATGCATTTACATTTTCATAACTTTTCTTGATGGTAAAAGGTTGTGGTTCTAAAGCACTTGCTATAGAATCAAGGTAAAAGAGGTGAGGGCTTGGATCAGAAGTTACCTTCTTTACTGAACTCTGAGAAGTAAAAACATACTTCGATTTACTTCTTGTCCCTCCTTCGATGCTATGTACTATTGACACCGTACTCCTTGATCTTGTCCTTTTTCTGAACTTTTGGCATCCCCATGTGAGGCCAATTCCACATAGCACAAACGTAGCACTAGTAGACACAAGAATTGCTACCAAAGTTCTTCTACCTCTACCCTTTCCTTTATTATCCTTGTGAATTTTGCGAAATGGTACTGTGACACGTGGTAGAGGCTGCATCCGTGGTGATAAATGATGATGACGAGAATGTACTCGATGGGGCAACGTTGGAGCGGGTGCAGGAGCAAGAACTGGATCTGCAGCTGGAGATTCAATGGGGCACTTAGCTTTATAATATGATTCTTTTCTTATGCTGAAGCTGCTTAGACCAAGCAAAGCTCTGAACCTTCCCAAGTTGAAGCTTCTAATTTCTTCTCCAACTTTTCTAATAGGAAGATAACTTCCTCTACCTCCTTCTTGTAGACTTTGTCCATTGAAATACGATGGTGCACTCAATGTAGCACCAGGAAACAGAAAGTGGGAATAATGGAATGATATGAAAATGAAAATGATCAAGAAAATCATGTAGAGGATCTTAAACCTACAACCCATGATTTTCTTCTTTTTATTTAAGTATCATTCAAGCCTAGATCATTTGCCAATCAAACCACCTTTAGCTTTCTGCATATAAATCTTAGATAGTCTATGTTATGAAACCAAATATAACAAACACCTTATGAAGTAGAACTGTAGAAGTAAAGAGAGACTTAAATGCTACTCCAAGGAATCCCTGTGTATGGCAGTTGTAGTTGTACTGAACTCTTTACTTAATTTTTATTTTCTTGATCTGTCTCTTCTCTCCTCCATTAATACCCCTACTTAGAACTTAGAAGTATATCAGCATCTATTTGTTTTGTATGTTTCCAATATTTAAATTTCATTGTATATATATCTTATTTTGTTTATGTGTACCTAAGAGAAAAGGTTAATCATGTTTTAATTTTGTTTCCTCATCTTATATAGTACTGGACCTCATAATCTGTTTTAAGACAGAATCTAACTTGATGGATTTTGTTACTCATGAACCATGCATTTGTGTAGCTAATTGAAAGTCTTCTGTCATTTTATTGTATACATTGTTGGGTCCCAGATTTTAGGTTAGATTTGACCTACTATTGAGGACAGTGATATTTGTGTAAACTTTCTCCAATATTGCTTGACCCTCATTGTTAGTTAGAGCAACTCCAAGAGACTCCTAATGTGTTTCTTATAAATATTATAAAAAATTAATCTCGTAATGATTTAAGATATTATAAGGAATGACAACTCCAACAATACTCCTTATATATACTCTTTATTATTATTATATTATTAAATTCAAACTTCACCTATATTTTTTATATAGGAGGAAAGAGAAAAGATGAATAGATTTGGAGTGAAGTGAATATTTTATTTAAGAAAATTATATAAAGAATGACTTAACAATCCTTAAACATAAAGAAGGAAGAAGAGTTCTTAAATTTTTAAGGGATAACTAAGAAGACTGTTGGAACAAGTTTTTGCTTCAAATTCTTTATATTTAAGTTTGGGAACCTATTTAACTAATATCTTGGAATTGCTCATAGCTCGTACTCTTTATATTTTGATTTAAGAGCTCAAATGAAGAGTCTCTTGGACATGCTCTTAGGAGTTAGGATTGAGAAAATAGATGAAGTATATATGCATGTATCTATCTATATGGTCTACCACTTTTCCATTTGATTTATTCATTAAAAGTTATATCTGGGCGCTCATGCCTTGTTGTTCTATACTTATCTATTTGCGGATTTATAAACCATAAACCAACAGGATTAGGGAATATATACTTGAAACGAATGTGATGGAGACTTGAGATCTAACGTGTGTGTAGATAGATATAGATATATATCAATGGGTATCACGCATGTGTGTGTGTGTGAGGAAGGCAGTTAAGAGGTAGCAACATAACTTGGTTACCAAGATCCTTGGTGAAGGTATGGTCCGTATGGACTATGGAATAAGGCAGTTTCTGTACCAACTGGCACATGCCCCCCCTGCCCCATCCATCCATATTTGTGTCCTTATTAAATATTGTAGAGTAAAGTTTCTATTTTTGATTTCCAAAATAATTATAAGTTAGAAGTAAATGATAACTTTGCTTAAAAACCAAAGGATAAAAATGTCTACACAACTCTATGATAATAGGAGCAAAATATGAAAAAAAAAACATTATTTACAATGCCCCATTACCAGTTTATTTTAGAGCTGTTGCTGTCGTTAAGAAAAGTAGCATAGTAAATCCTATATTTGTTCTTAGTGTACTTAAGGTATATACTTGGCATTATTTAAACTATAAGTGCACATTTTGCATTAAGAATAAACTACGGACAAGTACACATGTTGCATTTTACTTTATTTTCAAATGAATCAAACAAACAAATTATGTCGTGTCGGATGGGTGGTCTCTAATTGTAATTAGTTAGTTAGAGCATCTCCAATGGGAGAGAACCCTTAGCTATAAAATTTATGTGACATGTGATATATATAATATGTAAAAAAATTAGCACTCCAATGCATCAAAATCTTTAGGTAAAATTATAGATAATTACGATTCGTTGGTCAAATTTGTCGAACCTCAAAACCCCTTAGCAAAAATATACCCAATAAGGATTATAGCTAATCCCATTGAAGTTCACTCCATTACCCTTGTGCAAAATTTTAACTATTTCCTATTTTAAATTTTTTTAGCCAATCAATCTATACTCTTTATTAATAAGCAAAACAATGTGAAAATGGCGCGCGGTACTAAAGTACCAAAATATCAAATTTGGTTATCAGTTAACCCGGATTCGATTCCACGCAACTACATAATTATATAAGATTTATTTACTTTAAATTCTTTAGCTTCATCCAGGGTTCGATTCCTTACAACTACGTAATTATACAAGATTTATTAATTTACTTTAAATTCATTAGTTTCATCGAGTTAGATTCTTTGCAGCTACGTAATCATACAAGATTTATTTATTTACTTTAATTTCTTTAGCTTTATGCACAGTCCAATTGTCTATAATTACATAATTAAATAGTTATTTATTTATTATATATTTTTATCATTCAATTCTCGAGAAATACATTTTTAAATGATATTTATTAATAATTTATTAGTCGACTTATGCTCAGTCCGCTTGACACGGATTATAAGTTAGTATAGCTAATGCAGCAACTCCAATTATGTAAACTTTTAGTCCATGTACACACCCCAAAATATATGCCGTAGGAAAGGGCCAACTTCATACGTAGATTATCTAACTTACAAGCCCAGCAGGCGGGCATCCATACTAGTTTCAATATGACTTTCTATCACCTAAAATTAAATTTTTAGGTGAGAGAGAGAAGTGAATCCATATATTAATAGAATATATATATACTCCAACTCTCCCCTCATTATTTATATTATCTAAAATATTGAATAAAATTATTTTTAAAATTATAGGTAAACAATATATGTAACACCATGGGAGGAAAACAATATTTTGAGCCCCTATATTATAGATAAAGATTATTTTAGTATATTTTAGGAATTTAAAATAAAAAATTACTTGAAGATGCTCTTCCACTGTTTTTAAGTTCCAAATATCCAATACGAACGAGTTACAAGTAGACACCTGATATATTATCGAGCACACCTTTGATGAATGATGCCGGTCTATTCTTCTAAATTTACAACATAAAAAAAAATGAGAAGTACATATTCATTTTTAATTACGTCGATTTTAGAACTACACGAAATTGATAAAATGGAGTAAAAAAATCCAAGGATCCACAAATCCTCAGCAAGGGTAGTTTAAACTCAGTTTTCAATCTTTATTGCTAGTCTCCAAAATTTTAGACTGCCATTGATCACGTTTCTTATCATCATCTACAATGATGATTGTGTGGGTAAGAAATAATGCAGTCTAGTAAGAGACAAAAGTTGTTACAATAACGTTACTACTTGAGTTTGTACTTGTCTGCAGGTGAGCAGAAGAGTGTTCAGTAGAGTTTATGTATATCATATATGGCTGATAGAAAAGGTGAAATCACACATCAACACCTCCTTCAAGTGGCTGGGGAAGCTTCTTTGGAAGAAAAACATGCAAAGGCTCAGCTGAAAAAGAAGCGAATCGCGTCAATTGACATCTTCAGAGGCTTCACTGTTTCTGTAAATTCATTTAATATTAAATGATCATTCAATTATGGTCACTGTTTTTTTATAAATCGCGTGTTATCTTTAAATTGTAGTTGATGATACTGGTTGATGATGCTGGAGATGAATGGCCTATGATAGGCCATGCTCCGTGGAATGGTTGCCATCTAGCTGATTTTGTGATGCCATTCTTTCTATTCATTGTGGGAATGGCCATTGCGCTTGCTCTGAAGGTTTGTTTATCTTTTATTTTCTTGATCGAAATCAAATCATATATTGATCCTTCTTATAAACATGTGTTATCCTTGTTATTCAGAGAATACCAAACCGTCACTTGGCCATCACAAAGGTGGTTTTGAGGACTTTAAAACTACTCTTTTTTGGGCTTCTGCTACAAGGTCAGTTTGTTTGAGTGCAATTTAGTTTATTTTGTCCTCCTTTGTAAAGCTGGCAATTAGAAATTTAGCACAACATTACTCATTTAAGACACAACTATTAATACACCGGGTCGCTGCTGCTCCTAAATATATTCCATAGTATCTGTTTTAGATATATTGCATATCACAAATTGTGAAATAGCTTAATTTCCTTTCATTTTCTATCAGAGAAAGCTTATGGCTTTTGGTTCATAAGTTTCACACTATCATCTAGGTTTGTCTCACTGAATTTTTTCTTCCTTCTGGACCATGAATTTGTATTTCAACTGATACAATTGTATGGGTTTCACTACCCTAAGACCAAAACATGCAGCCATTAGTCTCTATTTCTTAACCAATGGTTAATTATGATGCTATGTTGTTAAATCTTACATTTTTAATGTCTCAATTGATGTTATATTCTGATTGCTGCGATGAAACTGATCTATGTTTGAGTGAAGGGATTATTAAACCTTTATAAGGCACATTTCGGTCATCTTTGTGTTTGCAGCATGCTTGACAAGCTGACATCCATAAACAACGAATCACTCGAAAAAGAAAAACAGAAACAAAATGTAACACAGTACCAATGATCTATTATTTACTTATAATTTTTATCACATTTTGAAGGAGGCTTTTCACACGCTCCCGACAGATTAACATATGGGGTAGACATGCAAAGAATAAGGTGGTGCGGTATACTCCAGGTGAGGTCAATCTTAACCTTACATGTATTAGTATCTCTGCTATTGAACGCAAAAAGACTTCTATCACAACCTTACTTTAGAGTTTGTTATAGTCTTATAGATAAGAGGACATAAGTTTCACAGTTAGAGAAGACTAAGAATAGTGAGTTAAAAAAGTAAGAAAAGAACTTGCTGACATGACCTTAAAGTTTTGGAATCATTAAATTTGTGAGATTTGTGATTTTTCCCCCGGTGCAATCTTTACTGAGAGAAGGTACCAAGTGAAAGTAAGTTTACATTTGATTTTTTGTTAATCTGGTAAATATTATGCAGTTTTGTACTCTTCCAAGTTCCAATATATGCTTACTCTGTTTACATCCCAGTTAAGATGTGCAGTATGAGTGTGGATAAGATGCTAAGGTATAGAGATACTTATTTGAACAAAACAAATGTGCAAGTTTTGTCAGCCTTCTGCCCTCCACTATTGGTGTATGGATTGGTTTGCAGTAATATATTTTGCCTTGCAGAGGATCGCTCTTGCGTATTTGGTTGTGGCACTAATAGAAATCTCAACTCGAAGCGAAACAAACAAGGAGGACCTATCAACTAGTAATTTTCTCATTTTTAAATCATATCTTTGGCACTGGTAAGTATTGGATTCTTTTCTATATATCCTTAGTCTACATAGTGGATGAACCTTTTTTCACATTGGATTTTTTTTTTTAATTTTTAGGTTGCTAGGAGCCTGCGTTCTGATAGTTTACCTGGCTGTTTTGTATGGAGCTTATGTTCCTGATTGGCACTTCACGGTCGACGATCCAAATAGTGCTGATTACGGAAAGATCTTAATGGTAAGTATTTAACATCCCATATCCAGAACCAGTATCAGAACATGCATGGGGTTAAACATACTGCTGGTAGAATCTCCCAGCTTCCTCCACGAATGAAGAAAACATTAAAAATAGATCCTTCTGAGATGTATGCGGTAACTAGAGATAAGATGCATTTTAGGTAACTCCATTCCCAATCTAACATGTAAGCTTCTATTTTCTAACTAAAAGAATTACTACCCCTGTCATAAATTTAGTTTAGAGTGTTTCGATAAAAGCATTGCAAAATTTTAGATTATTTGCTACATTATTGTATACAAGAATGATCCTTCAATCAAAACAAAAGAGCATTAATGTGTAGCTTTAAAATGAGAACTCGACTATAAAAGATTAGCAGTTTACATCTATTACTAGAACTTCAATATGTTTTCTGGGAAATATAATAACTGTAAATTTGTGTACAGTAGGTTAAACAATTAAAGAAGAACAATATCATCAGGTTTTCCTTTACAGAAAGATAAAATAGTAAATAAAGTTCCGGAACTGCATGAAAATAAATCGGTATATCTGGGCCTTGTACCTCAAGCGAGAGATATAAGAATGTTGGAGATTGGCATGGTTTAGATGGTCGGACTCTGTTGGGTAATTCAACAGGCGTCCCCATTCCAAGTATGGAGCTGTGCCATGGTCATTGGGCGGTGGCCTGGTGGTCATGGTCATTAAATTGGAAGGCACCGCGCTACGCTGGCTCCACGGAGCAGCGAACGCATCCCTCTCCTGTCGGTGGAAGGATAGCATGCTTGTTCTTGGCAAGTCCATCAGCACCTGATGAGCCACTTAAACGAACAACTATCTTCAAAAGAAAAAAAAATTAGCAAATTAAATACATTGGTATGAAGTTATATCTATATCTAAGAATGATAATATTCTGTCTAGTGTCAATATAAACAACTTCTCATTAGTCTCACTCGTTTACTATGGATTATGAAATATCTATTGGGGCCCCTTTAGGTATCTTGCAATGTGAGAGGGAAACTTGATTCTCCTTGTAATGCTGTTGGTTACGTTGACAGAGAAGTGATGGGAATCAGTCATATGTATCAGAAACCAGCTTGGAAGAGATCTAAAGTGAGTTTTTTTTTTTTTTTTTTTTTTTAAATTTTAATTATGACATGTATATCATTCTACATCTTTTGGTGCATTGTCAGTCCATATTCTGCTAGTTGACAGCCATGTTTCTTGCAATATCATTGTAGGCTTGCACTATGAACTCTCCTTATGAGGGACCTCTTCTGGACGATGCTCCATCATGGTGTTTGGCACATTTTGAACCTGAAGGAATTTTAAGGTCCATTTCTGTACCCTTCACATCTGTTAACTTCCCAGCGTTGTAAAGGGATGTCCTCGTGTAATGTTGATAAGCATTTCCTCTTTGGGAATAGGACGACAGACAATTTTATTGTTTATATACATACATACATGCAAATAGGTTACCGCTATTCAGTAATTGATGAGAGAATTTTCTAAATGTTATTGATATGTAGAGGCGTGTGTTTTGTCCAGTTTTTTATATTTATGTATTCCTGGAAATGAGTCCTGGTTTTTCGTTATCAAGACTTGTTACCTTCACATTATCTGTTGAATTCATCTATGTTAACGGAGGAATTTGGTATTAACAAAGTTTGAGGTTTGTCGGTGGAATCAAGTTCTATGATGGTGGTTCTTTGCCAGAAAATCGCCGGAGTGTAGTGATTGTGATGAATTGGGGGCAAAGATTGTAAGGGTTTTCTTGGTGGTGGGCTCTTCGCTTCCAACCCCTTACAATGTGCCTACGTACCCCGTATTTATAGGGGATCAAGCCAACGTAGTTCTTGGGGAGGAAGTTTCCTCCATGGGCTTGGTCTCTAATCTTCGAAGCCCAGTCGAACTCTTCCACCGCCTTTCATACTTAGAATCTAACTCACTTTAGGAATGTCTAACGATAAGGCCTAGTCACAAAGGCCCAAGACTCGTCCATGACGTCAGACTTCATGAATAAGGAAATTTCCCCCGTCGAGGACTAGTCGTATTCATTACCAACTATTTCCTTAATTCATAGACGCAGGTATAGACATGACTTACCTTAAATGCTAGACGCATCCTTGTCCCCCGAATGATAAGCACCCACCAGATAGCAGGACAAGAAAGTGCATGATTACTTCAAAGTTCCCCAATGAGGACGCGCCCATTGAGTACAAGAACAGAGCTCCCAAAGCACACACCAAGGTTCACCCCACATCCCCAATGAGGACGCGCCCATTGAATACAGGAGGAGGCCTTCAATCATCAGGCAAACCCCTGGAGGCCTTCAACAACGAACATCCCCCTCCTAGGGCACATCCTAGGAGGGAATTCTTCAATATCTTGCCAATATCAAGCCAAGGGAGCCGTCCTTCACCATCAAGTAGCTACTTCAAATCAAGAGGACGCGCCCTCAAGGGGTGGACGACCCAAAGAGGCGTGCTCTGACCCCTATGAGGGCAAGCCCTGAGTCTTCATTTAAACCAATGGAATCATTATTCACCATCAAGAGCATACCCTTGCCACTATGAGGACAAGCTATAACCTTCTCCATCAAAGTGTCAATTCATACCAAGAGGACTCACCCTCAAGGGGTGGACGACCTAGAGGGCGAGCCCTTGCCCCTATGAGGGCAAGCCCTAAGTCTTTCTAATGCAAATCCCATGTAAATATAGCTGTTATTCTTTGTCAAGTCATCCATTCATGTCAAGTTGTCAGTCTACATAAAGAGGACGCGTCCTCAGAGGTTGGACGGCCAAAGGGGTGCGCCCTCTCCCCTATGAGGACGAGCCATGAGCTTCCCTTGTACCAATTCAATCCATAATTACATCTTGGATATCCCCAATTGATAACTTGACCCGAATCTTTCCTAAAAACCCGATACCGAATTTTGGCTATAACAATCTATAAAGGATTCTCATGAAAATGCTTTAATTTGGTAGCTAGAATTCGGATGCATATAAATTACAAGAGTTGTTCAACATGTTACTAAGCTCTGTAAACTAATCTTACAACTGCAGCTCGATTTCTGCTATCCTATCAACGGTAATTGGGGTGCATTTTGGCCACGTTCTCATCCATATAAAGGTTGTTCATTTAAATTCCTGTTGAATTTCGATTTTAGTAACTTCTTTCCTTACTATAAGCTAAATACATGAAATGTAGGATCATTCGACTAGACTGAAGCACTGGATTGTGATGGGCCTGTCACTCCTCCTCCTTGGTATTATTCTACATTTGACACATGGTGAGAAATGTATAGTCTGAGAAGAAATCACTTGTGTTCCTTGCACTGTCCAGTCTGTCCTTGTAATTTTTTGTTCCAATTCGTTTTTCTCCCCGTGCAGCAATGCCTCTAAATAAACAGCTATACACCTTTAGCTATGTATGTGTCACGTCTGGAGCAGCAGCACTGACATTCTCAACTTTCTATATACTGGTAATATTTTCATCAATGTCGGAAATCAATTGAAGTTTGTGGTGGTTATTGCTCTTGCAATATTAGTTTTCCCCATCTGAGCTGACATTTTTGGAAAACTGTGGCTAGTAGGGATACCCTTGGATACACACTACAAATTCGCCACCTGAGGAAACAGATATCTAACATTTCCATCTATGACTTTTTCTTGACTAGATTGTGATTATCTTTTGTGCCAGGTAGATATTTTGAAACTGAAATATGTCTTTCTACCATTTGAATGGATTGGTATGAATGCTATGCTCGTCTATGTCATGGCTGCTGAGGGGATCTTTGCAGGATTCATTAACGGGTGGTATTACAAGAGCCCCCATAATACACTGGTATTTTTTTCTTTTGAACAGACTAACTTTTCACCCTTGGGCCTTGGATTAGCAGGGTCATACATTCTGTTAATTGTTAATACGTTTAATGAAGCAAAAGCTGGGATAACCCCACTAGGCCTCTATAGTTGTATTATACCCTAAGATTAGGCATTCTATTTCATGGCAAGTCAGGCGACATCCAGATGATATATTGATTTTCTATAAGCAGTCTTCTAGGCCTGTAAAATGTGACTCAGACGTTTTTGTGACAATCTTTTTTATAATCCATCCGTCACAGATATACTGGATTCAGAAGCACATGTTCTATGGAGTCTGGCATTCAAGAAGAGTAGGACTTCTACTTTACGTTATCTTTGCAGAAATACTCTTCTGGGCTGTTGTGTCTGGCATTCTACATTGGCGAGGCATCTATTGGAGGCTTTAGCTCTGAATGAAGACGTTTTACACCACCTCATGATACATGGAATTTTAGAACTTCTATACAGTATTACACACTGGGAGATTAGGCTTCTTGCGAACAGTGCAAGTCTCGTGATTCATGAGTGGTTAAATTGGTGTTTGAAGTTATCATAGTCTGCATACGGATCATGTCTTCATCATTGTGAACAAACACGAGGAATGATTTTCAAGGAAGATTATATGCTCCTGGTGTTTTTTTGTTGTGAATTTTTAGTAGGTTCTTCCTTGCCTTTTCAAAGAAAATCTGCACCTTTTTCTTCAGTCAACTAATGTCCATGTAGTAAGTGGATGATCAAAAACTTTAAAAAAACATAACTCAACCAATCATACTCAAGTAGATGATGTTTACAACATACAGATCATTCAAATTATACCAACTTACAAGTAAGTAATCAAATTCGAAAATTTTGATAATAAAAGATGAATTTTATTTATAATCTATAATTTAGTAATCAAACATAAAACATATTTCATAGCCATCAACCAAATTACAAATTAATGATAGTTTAGATATAAAACCATTATCTTAATAATTTCATTGATTTTTTCAGATTAAATAAATTAAAAAGTAGATATAATTTTTCTTTTTCTTTTATTACCTAGTAGATAACCTACAAATATAATTTTAACTATGAAAATAATGTAAATTTTCCTTGATACTTTAAAAAGCATCAATTTTATGTACATATTCTTATTTCTCTTAATAATTCCACTATTAGTTTTAATTATTATTATTAAAATTTGTATTTCAGTTATTTATACCAAATACATTATTTTTATTATTAGATACAAAGTAAAATGTTTTTTAAATTAATATAACCTAAATGATGTATTATTTTTACTATTTCAATATACATTAAATGCTTTTTAAATTAATATAACTTTAAAATTAATCAAACTCCACACTCGTTCTTCTTGTTCTAAATTTGATGAATTAGTAGAAGACACAAATTTCGAGGACGATCAACTAACGTCCATGTCTACTGATGATATGGCCAGGTCTTCTCGACAATGAAATCATACGCCACGATGGGTGACATATATCCAATTCATAATCGTTCTAGTGTTAAATTACATACAATCAATAATGGATGATCATGAGATCTAATATTAAATTAATTTCCTCTCCCACTTAGTATTTTACTTTGAGGATTTTTTTATATATCGTCCTATGTTAATTCTTCGAGTTCCACATGTTATCATAATAACAAGACAAAGAACACATAACATAGAAGAACATGGCATGACGATCAACATAATTAAAGCATAGCATATAACCCTATGTCCATGTCGTTCTAGCATACTAAGGTTAGTATTGCATGGCATGATAATCATGTAAGGCATATAAAATTGCAATAATTAAAATAAATAGCAGAAATTATGTAAAACATAATAAAACACATCCACTATTATGGCCCCAGAAAATTAGCTTCGAATTCTTTCGTTGAAAATTTCCCGAAATCTTCAGGAGCCCGTTTGGAGGCCTAAACAGCGTCAGAATGGGTCGAAAAATCGGGGAATGATACATTCCAGCCTGTTCGTCTCGTTCTGCCGTTTCCGAAAAGTGCTTATTCGCCCAAATCGGACATCGTATGCAAAATCTGCAGCCAAAACAGCGAAGCTCCCACGAAAACAGTATGGCGCAGCGGAAGAACCATGTTTCTCGTATCTCCGATGTTTAAACGATTACATACAACATAATACAGCAAAACAAACCTATTCTATTACATACATCTGATCATAATCTTAACTATCACGATAAACCCTCGTGATTTACAACAATCAAACATCCACGATAAACCACGCGGGATCCAATCACATAATCAAATAAAACATGACCATAATAGTGGATTACAACCTGCATCACAGAATCAATACAAGCAACCACCATATACATGTATATATAATTACGACATGGACATCATATCATAAAACGCAGAACTGCATAACCAGGCTCTGATGCCAATTGTTGGGACGTATGATTACTGTTCTGCGTTTTACTATATGATTGATTATGAGTTCGAAAAGAAAACTTTACCTTAATCGCTACGATTCAGATCCACGTCTTCTACTGAATTCCTTGATTCCCTTCGAGCGAAGTGTGGCCTTCGATCTCCCAAAGTTTCCTCTCCTTAAAGCCTCGAAATCCCAAAGGTTCTCGAATTATTTTTTTCCCCTTTTTTTTGCAGCTTTAGGAGAACAAGAATATATATAGGCTCCAGTAGGGATCATGGACAATTAGGTCGGGCCTTTCAATGACATTATGGGTCAAGCCCAATGTCATTAAATATTAATTCTATCCACTAACGAATTAATATTTGCACTACCTTTCCTAATACCGTAATTATTAAATTCGGCTCCTATATTATTTGCTTATTAAATTCCCCATGTTTAAGATATCGTATGTCCATTAATTAAATTAATTTCTGATAATTAATTTAATTAATATCTTTTTATCCTTGATCATCCACTCAACCTTATAATTATGCAAGAACAAATCTGCCTGCAGGACTAAAGCAAAATTATCTTTATGAGCTTTCAAGAGGACATCATCAACCCGAATATTATCAGGGCATGGTTTCCTTATGTAATTAATATCCCACTCTGCATGCAATGTCATTGCTCAATACATAATATTATATTATAATTAACAATTAATTACATCACATATGAATCAAAGCATGTGCATTGCATACAAGTGTCAATCACTACACTTGGATTGAGAACCTAAGCATTAATAATATCATAGAATCTTAGTTCTTCTTTATTGTCAGAATAGAAGAACAATTCTAATATTTCGATCCTGTTCAATATACACAAAGTATACAAGTATTATTTAATAGTCAAGATAAACTATTCCCAAATAATACTTCAGTTATTCCAGTGGTTTGTGTAATTCCACTTAAACTGTGAACCCTTTTATATTATATATAGACACTGATAATTTAATCTTCTGTTATCCCATTTGATACTAAATTATCCACAATATATAATAAACAGACAATGTAAAAATATGCAATCAAGATTCTCAATAAAATGGACAATGTTTATATACTACAAATGAATAGTTTAGTATAAAACCCAACAGAGGCGCACTGGCACTAATATCACCCTGAGTATGTTCTTTTAGACTTTCGTTGGAAATTAGTTTAGACCAGTTATTGGGTTTTTTTTTACAAGTCCAGGTAAAGGAGCATATTCAACCTATTTCTGTAGTCATGTTAACTTTAATTTAAATCATATGTGAAAAGAGGAAAAGAAGTTGCTGAATAACCCTGCGTGTGTTGTGTGAGGTATTATTTCATTTTCATTATTACATATGTTGTTTGCAACTTAATTTGCTTTTAGATTTTGGAGCTGAACCCGGAGGATGATGCTGAGGAAGATGGTGCCAATGTTGATCTTGACTCGCAAAGGAAGGGTAAAACTGTTGTGCTTAAAACATCTACGCGCCAGGTAACAAATGGTCTCATGCCTAAATACTATTTGTATGCTCTATATCTTTGTTTCTCTGCTATTTTAAAGTTACTATGCCATCATTACCCTACAAGTAACATATATGTCGTTAATATCTGTTGGTCCTTGACTATTGCAGAAGGTGGTCTCATCAGACTTAGCCATGAGGGCTAGATTCACATATTCCTCTTCCTCTTCATCGTCAGGATCATCCCAGCACTTTCCTTCAGCCACATAGGCCTTTCACTGTCCTTTCTTGAAATGTCCACTTGACGCTTTATCCATCCTCTGATTCCGCTTTGGTCTTATGCACTCAGTGGCAAAATGACCAAGCTCATTGCAGTTGTAACACCTGAACTTGGATATATCCACCATTCCTGTTTTGTAGCCACCTCTTGTAGCACCACCTTCAACCTTTGAAGAGTTCCCTCTGCTGAACCTTGATGTTTGACCCTGAGGCTTAAATGGCATGTTTCTCTTGAATCTTATGTTTTTAAATTTCTTAGCCATGTAAGCCATAGTTGGATTATCCATCTTCTCCATTTCTTCTAAGGAGTAAAAGTCTTCATCCTCAACATCAGTTATCTGTAGTACAACTTTCTCCTCATCATCCACAACCTCTTCAATCTTAAGAGTAGGTACTGGAGCAGGTTGTGTGATTTGAGTATCTTCACTAGGTTGAGTGATTCTTGGCACATGAGCCACGAGGGCACCTGACATATTAGCCATCTTTCCTCTGGATCCAGCTAGAATAGCTCTTTTCTGGAAAAACTGTAGCTCATATGATTTAAGCACACCATATAAAGTTTCAAGAGAAATATTGTTTATATTTCTTCCTTCTCTTATGGCAGTGACTTTGTGCTCTAGATGCTCAGGAAGTGTGAGTAAGAACTTGACATTTAGCTCCTTCCTATCATAGTACTTGCCATGAATCTGTAGCTCATTCATCAGTTTACTAAACCTCTCAAACATAGTTGTTAGGTCTTCTCCTGACTTTGCCATGAAGGCTTCATACTGTGAGATAAGAATTTGTCTCTGATTGTCTTTCACTTCTTCACTTCCTTCACATAGCAGCTCGATCTTGTTCCACATGTCCTTGGCTGATGAGCACCCAATGACATTCCCACACATGGCTTTGTCCAAAGTGAGAGCATCCAGTAGGATGAGTTGTAAGTAATCATCCAAGGCTACCTTCTCTTTTTCTGGCTCCAAAAACTCTGAAGGTAATTTGTTGACCCAGTAGGCTGGAATAAGAACACCATCCACAGTTGAGGCATCAATTTCTTTTCGTGGTACGAAGGGACCATTCTGGAGGATACCCAAGTATAATGGATTCGCAGCTTTGATAAACAACATGATTTTTCTTTTCCATACATTTTAGTTCTCCTTATCAAAAGCTGGAATCTTTATGCTACTTGACTTCTGCATACTTGTCATGATCTCAGATTTGTAGAACAATCTGTCTGCTCTGATACCAGTTGTTGGTCCTTGACTATTGCAGAAGGGGGGGGGGGGGGTTGAATGCAATACTGATAAATCTCAATCTACGTTCCAACAATAAAAACTAAGATTAAGGATTATCAATTTATCGAATGCAAACACAAGTAGACACACGAGTAATTCTCACAAAGTAAATGTTTTACTTATTTTGCAATGGGTTGCTACAACCTCAAGAAAATGTTTGTTTTCTTGAGCTTCGGTTTCTCGAGTGATTACAAAGAATGGATTGAGAGATAGACTAAGTAGGCTAAACCTATCACTATCAACACGGGTCTTGTGAAGCTGCTGCCATTTTCATGTGGCAGCTTCTTACAAATTGCCTACCAGTGATTCTTTCCTAAATTGCTATACAAACAGCTTATTAGTACATAGCAAAGCAATCTAGAAACATTCTATTTTAAGCTAACACAATTCAGTAGATGTAGATTTGTCATACTCTGGAATTGGTGAGCTTTGTCATTTGATCTCTCAAGCTTCGGTCGTAGTCTTGCAGACCTGTTACAGTGTTGGGATACTGCAACCAGTGTTCTAAAAAGCGCAAAGCGGTCCGAAGCGGTGAGAGGACCTTCTAGCGCTTAAGCGGCTAAGCGGACGCTTAAGCGGAATTTTAAGCGGGTCACTAATCGGATTAATAATATATATTTTTAAATTTTTAAATATAATATTATTACATGTAAAATTAAAATTATGTAATAATTAAGTAATAAGAATTTAAAGATAAAACATTTTTAATAAAAAAAGGTATTTTAAAATTTTATGATAATTATAGTCATATTATAATAAACATTATTATTTTAAAATTAAAAAAATAGCAGGTCAACATCATTTTGACCGCTTAAATCCGCTTAATGACCGCTTAATGACCGCTTAATCCGCTTACTAGACCGCCTAAACTTCATTAACTGTTTTTCAACCCGATTATGCACTAATCGCTGTGTTTTTAACCCGATTCCGCATAAGCGGCCGCATAAACCGCTTTTTAGAACACTGACTGCAACACGCCTGTTTCTTAAACATCCAAACTGTCACAAGTTTGACTAGGTTGTTCCCCAATACAAATGTTATCCCTTCATGACAGTATCCTGATGGCTGAGCTTGCTGTCACAGGAATGCGCTTTTGGTGACAGTAAGAAATCCCCGCAGAAGGTGCTGTCAGGATTTCCAAGCTTGCTGTCAGGCTAAGGTAAAGTTGTTGTCCGAGGGCTTCCGCCAATGTTGTTGTCAGAGTGAATGTATTGTCGTGACTTGCAACATGTTGTCTTCTTGTAACCTTATTGTCAACGCTGTGATAGTAATCTTTATTTTTGTTGTCCATCTTGAGTACTTCTTGAGGCTTGAACAAATAAATGAACTTCTACCAAGATGCACTAGAATCTTATTTGTACTAAACAAAACGGTTACAAAGACATATTCTGGCTGTGACAGTATGTTCATACTTAATAAAATTAAGTACATAAAATATCTAGTTAAGTTGTCTCATAGCTATCACCCATAAATCCTAACAATATCATTTTGAATGTAGACAATATACCTTCCTGTTGTTGGTCTTGTTGATCCTGGTATACTGAAGCCTGGTGACTTGGTTGGGGTGAATAAAGATAGTTACTTGATCCTTGATACCTTGCCCTCAGAGTACGACTCTCGTGTGAAGGCGATGGAGGTTGATGAGAAATCAACTGAAGACTACAATGATATTGGAGGTTTAGAGAAACAGGCAAGTATCTAAAGATGTTTTGGCTAAATACTTTAACATTTGCAATTCTACTTCATCTTTTGAATTGTATCATTGATAACAGATCCAAGAATTAGTGGAAGCTACTGTGTTGCCTATGATACACAAGGAGCGTTTTCAGAAATTAGGATCCACCTAAAGGTGTGCTTCTATATGGTCCTCCTGGAACAGGAAAAACTTTGATCGCTCGTGCATGTGCAGCACAAACAAATGCTACCTTTTTGAAGCTAGCATGCACCCAACTAGTTCAGGTATATATTATTGGTTAGCTCCCTTCTTATTAGGTGTTATTTAACTCCTTTTCTTTGCCCTTCCTAAACATCTACTACAGGATACAAATATGGACAATCGTATAACTTTATTAACAAATTCACTGTATTTTTCCACTTATGCTGTTAAGTTACAAATCTCTCAGAGCCTTTAGTTTTAGTAGAAGCTGCTAAATAGATGTTGTTAGTACTTTATGTTTGTTCTTATACCTCTAATCCCTTGAACCTTGATTTATATATATTTTTTAACTTTTGAATTATGCTTGGAGATGTAATATTTTTTTAATAATATTACTGTATCATTATTCCAAGAATAATCAATATTATTCCCAAGAAAAATGTATAATCCAAGCGTAAGTAATATGTGGGGGATTACATGACTTATATAGGAATTGAAACCCTAATAATACCTATACGGAATGGACTAAGGCCCGTAAGCAATTGGGCTTTATTATAATTACTACTTAAATAATAAACTCTTAACCCCACATATAAATCATATAAACAAATAATTTTAATTCTCTCTAAACTAAATACAAATAAACCAATTAATAACATACATATTAATTCTTCAAGCCCGTTCCTCATCATTATCACAGTTGTAACCTTTTTCTGATCATGGCCTAAATCGCAGTTCTACATTCTGGGATATTTCTTAGCTTTTGTTCTATTTGTTTTCGAGGACTTCTTGTTAACTGGAACTGCTTATACAATTTCATTTTTTTATAATGTTATGTAGTGATCAATTTCCAAAATGTTTCTATTTAAAGAACTCTGAAATTTTGGGTCTTTTCTCAGAAAATGTAGAGTGCATCAAACTTCTGTATAACTATTTAGAGCTAAACTGAAGCCAATAGTCAAACTCTTTCCATCACATTATAGAAATAGTCCAAGAACTTGAGAACCTAAAATTAGAACGACATGTCTCTATAACTTTGGAAAAATTTATTGTTAAAACTAAAATACATTATTTTTAAATTAGTGTAACTAAGCTTTACTTATATTCGTCCTGATTTGTATGGATGGCTTTTAAACTTTACATGGTCATTGCAGTTGGTGGTATTATATTAACTTATTTGATTTAATCAAATTTGGATGTTTATTGGAGATGGAGCAAAACTTGTTCGTGATGCATTTCAGCTTGCTAAAGAAAAATCTCCTTGCATCATATTTATTGATGAAATAGATGCTATTGGCACAAAACGATTTGACAGGTAAAACATGTGCTCCTCTAGTAAGAAAGTGTCTTAGTAATAGTTTGTAGAACTGTACTTGTATTTATTTGTTATTATAGTCAGGGATTGGCTTTTCGTTTTCAAATACAGCGAAGTTAGTGGAGATAGAGAGGTGCAACGTACAATACTTGAACTACTGAATCAGTTGGATGGTTTTAGCCGTGACGACATGATAAAGGTATATCCTTATGTCTTCTAAATTGAACGGTTATATTTCATGTCATTTTGTGAATACCACTGGCTGCTCAATCTTTCTCGGGTCTTGAATTTTTTTTTTACAGCAAAGCTGTGAATTCACCTATTTCATTTACATTACCTAGATGAGTGTCTATTGTATTTCAGATAAATGATCCAAAGCTAATACTTGATATGCAAAATAAATAAAGAATGGTTTCCTAGTAACAGTTAAGATGGAGGGTCACTATGTATCCTATTTACTTATTTTAAGTATGTAATGTTTACTAAACCTGTGAATCTTTTAGTAATTTGAAAGATATAAATATGTATAAGTATTCAACTGCAGGTGTTTTTAGTTAAATGAATAATGATGGAAGATTGTATTTGTAATTATTTAATAGAAGGTATTAATATTTGGCAACATTGTACATGAATGGTGAGACTATGTAGAAAGATGTAGTCGGAGATTAATCCATTTTGACGTTGTCTTTTAGACGCTTGCTACACTAACAATGTCAGAGAAGGTCTTTCATTTCGTGTTCCTCATGCTCTTTTACCAACTTCTTGCAGGTGATAGCAGCCATAAATCGAGCTGATATCTTGGATCCTGCTCTTATGCGTTCTGGGCGGTTGGATCGTAAAATTGAGTTTCCCCATCCTACTGAAGAAGCCAGAGCTCGCATCTTGCAGGTTTGTTTGTTCACAATATATGTTTGATTAAAATGTCAGCTCCTTACTTGATAAAAAAACCCTGATTATACTTGAAATGCTGTTGTGTAGATCCACTCTTGAAAGATGAATGTCCACCCAGATGTCAATTTTGAGGAGCTCTCTCGGTCCACTGATGATTTTAATGGAGCACAGTTGAAAGCTGTTTGTGTGGAGGCAGGCATGCTAGCTCTTCGTCGTGATGCCATTGAGGTCTCTCATTTATTTGGGTTGTATTAACATTTGCTAAACAAAGATTAAATAATATATTTAGTTTGGTCAGTGACAATAACTAATCTCAGCCTGCCAAATTAGGCCTTAAGGAAAGGCCTAAAACACCCTTGAAAATAACTTTTATTATGATAACTACTACACTTTGTGCTTGACGTGGACCTTGTACATCATTGTAGGGGGACGGAAGGGGCATCCCCCATTCCCCCCATGTCATTGGTTATGATTGTTGGGTTGATAAGAGTATTTTATTTCGTTATGCACATTTTAGTGAGTTGTATGCCTCTAATATACAGTAATGTTTAATTTTTTGCCCTATCTAGGTATCATCCAGGTTCAGGCTAAGAAGAAATCAAGCTTGAATTACTACGCATAGGTTGTCGCTTTGAGAATTTTATTGTATCAGTTCGTAGAGGAGAGAAATGAGGAATGCTTGTTAATATCTTGTACAACTGCTTTCTTTGTATATGCAAGAAAAATAGGTATCTAATGAATCAACATCAGCTGATAGCAGGATATTTTTGTTAGTTTACGTAATTTTATAATGAGAAATTGAGTTCCTGATCTGGCTAGAGTATCAGTCTGTTAGAAATTTTACTCAAGATCAAGACCTTAGATTTTGAGTGAGTTGGCAATCCATGAATATTCGACTTTTTCGGAAGTTAATGTCAGCATGCGTAACAGGAAACATAAGTGCATCAAGCTTGGTACATGGTAGCAATTTTTCACTGTAATCACATGCACCAATAGTTGTAATTGGCATGAAAATGGTCATTTTTTTAGTTATAATCGACAACTAAGATAATTTAGAGAAAGCGGGGACGATATACAAGAGGGTGTACGGAGCCAATTATCGCATTTTTTTGCTCTTGATTTACGTCATCCAGCTAATATCGACATCTTGTTCAATGAGATGTGGTCTAAATTATTAAAGTTTTTTAATGAAAAAACGTCTTACTATAGTCCATGGGCTATGAATGGATAAATCTGTGCACTAAGAAAAACGAAAAATTGACACAATTAACTTTTTTATTATAAAATTTTACTAAAATGATATCTTTGAAATAGGCGGTCAACTAGGACCTTTTGGACTTGTCTTCGATAAATGCGTATTAATTCATATACATACAAGCTAGACTCACGAGTTTCTTTGACTCCAACCATCTGATCCACATATGAACTTGTAATTTACAATTAACATTTATAATGTTTAAACCCTCATAATTTCTACCATCCATATACAAGTATAATCAACCTTTATAATATATAAATGATATTTATGTATGTACTAGCTTAAAAGCTCGTGCAAGGCACGGGCACTGCAATAATTTCTCGCCCGAAATTGTTTATATATTGAGATAATTTTGTAATTTAAAATTCGAAAAGATAATATTTCGATTTTATCTCATATTTTAATAGTATTTTTGTAATATGGCATACCAATTACATTAACCAGATATTCTATAACTTGATTAAATTTCATAAAATTTGGATAAATATCCATACGATAATAATCGCATGATTACATTTAATTGCTAAAATATTAATATGATTTTTGATGACGTGATAGGAACTTTATCAAATTGAACATTTGAGTATATAATAATATGGTTTTTGATGACGGAACTTTATCAAATTGAACATTTGAGTATAAAATAAATAAATATTTTTGAAAATTTTCAATATATAACATAGGCAACGTGATTTTAACTTAGTTAGAGTACATTTATAAATAATCGATATATACTTAAGGCGAAAACATATTATGAAACTATTAATATTATGTGAAAGTCGTTCTTGTGGTGTATAGCTCATTTTTTTTTATATATTACATACACATATTTACATTTTAAACTCAAATGTTTAGTTTTAGTCTAAAATTTATTACACAATATCGAAATTCTGTTTAAAAATTTTGGTAAATTGAAACATTTTTTATCTTATAATATGAATTATTTTTTAACTCAACTTGAATTTTTACAAATATTTTAATCAATGTAAATTATGATTAGACGACCTTAATGATTGTGCATCAACATAATATCTAAGATAAAACCTTTTGGTTTTATATATGTTGATCTAAGTATATGTTATAAGTCAACCATCATATATTATGCTGATTGTTTGATCAATTTAGTATACTATATAAAAGTCATATTACCATACTTTGAGTTATAGTCTAATTGGTCATTGCTAATAATTATTGCAATTTTGTAATAATTATAATTCAAAAAAAATATATTTTTTCATTATATATTGAATATTAATTATGTTGTTTTTTATATATACAACATAAATCCTATTTTTGGAGTTGTCATTTTTTTAAAACATAAATTCTATTATTTTAGTTTCTTTTAATATTTATGTTTTTAGATCAATCACATTTTTAAATCGCTGAAAGTCTAAATAGTTGGTCGACCAAAAATCTCTAATATGACTCACGTATTTAAAATTTTATATACATAAAATTTAGAAAGAATGACCGAAATACACAACTATTCAATGTGTACAGCCCAAATTACCCATTGGCGGTAACAGGTGCCTTAAATGCCCACTAACCCCGCATTTCCACAATGCGTATTCTAAATTTGTATATCAGCTAATTGACTAAAATTAAGTCTATCCTACCAAGTACCAAATCTTTATTCAATTTTCCTCGGTTGTGTGTATGTACATATAAATATATATATTCACTTTCTTCTTTATCTTACAATTTCAATCTCAAATATTCACTGATCTATTGTTCTAATCAAACATGCAATAATAAAATAAGTGGTGTCTTGTTGGGTTTCAAATCAAGAAATCAATAATTTGACATTTGGGTATTGATTGAATTGTGATTTTTAAGGAGTAAGAACAGAGATCAATGGGTGTCTTGCTGGGCGAGATTGGTCATTGATGAATTTAGGTTTTTGTTAATGTTTTACTTGTATTATAGTACATATGTGTAAATAATGATGTGATTTTGTGTTTATGGTCGTGAGTTTGTGATTCAAAGGAGATGGTGATGGGTGTCGCGCGGCAGCAGTTGGTGGTGGTGTGTATCAGTGTATGTGGTTGTATGTCTTACTTGCTATGCTTTACAGGATATACGCAAAAGCCAAATGTGTGTGCTTGTTTTGATAGGAATACGCATGATAGGGATGCGCAAAGATTTCCCTGTACGCATCTTCGTGATGCGCATAGTTTGTCTCGATAATTTCTAATCTCACAGCAAGACAGTATACGCAATCTTGAAATGCGTGTAGGAAAATGCGCATGTGCCAACTGCGTAGTTAGTGGGTATTTTGGGCATCATGTAGCGCAGGTGGGTATTCTGGTCTCGCTCTTTGCACAAAAGGGTATTCAGGGCTTTTACCCTAAAATTTATGTGAGACAATCATTTATTATGTATAATTTTATAAATAAAATTAAATATTTCTTAAAACCAAATCTTATTTTTTTATTTCAATAGTTTAATATCTACACAGAGGAGAATGTAAATAAATTCATATTTTTTAGGACTTGATTACATTTATGTATAATTTTATATTATTTAAAATTTTATTTTTTATATCAATCATTTAAAATGGCAAAAAAGAATTATAGAGTATACTCAATCCATTAAAATATTTTTTTGTAATTATATACTATGCAACATTCTATAAATAATATAAATCAACTTTTTATTTACACAAAAATAAAAATAAAAAAATGGTAGAACATGAGAAAATGCGATTTATCTAAAAATATTTTTAAAGAAAATTCAAAATAACGTATAAATATATTATAACGTATATTATAATATCTTAGCACCTGTTCGATTTTCAACACTAAGATAATTTCATCTACTCTTTGCATAAATATAAAAGAGAAGATGTTTTTTTGTAATTTTTTAACATATAGGAGCAAAATCATAAATTCATAGGTATTAAAATGACATATATCAATCATTTAAATTGACAAAAGAGAATTGTAGATTATGCTCAATCGATAAAAATATTTTTTGTAATTATATATTGTGTAATATTCTAGAAATAATATAAATCAATATTTATTACTCTATAATAAAAATAAAAAAAAAGGAGAAAATGTAGTTTATCTATTAAGATTTTGAAAGTAAACTCAAAACACATTGTAGTACAATGGTTTGTGGTGCAAGTTTGAGCGTAGAAGGTCACATGTTCAATTCTGAAGATTAACATAATTTAATTTATTTTTTGCATAAACATTAAAGAAGTGGCGTTTTTGTTTTAGTATACTATTACTTGTACAAAGCCGATCAATTTCCGCCCTATTATGGTATCAGAGCCTGGTATGGAGAACTAAAAACTTGGTATCAGGTGCTCTGGTTATGCTGTTAAAACCACAACCTCACGACCTCAAAAATCCAGAAGATAGACAATAGGTGGAAGTAAAGGGCAAGCCTAACAGTACTGCAGCAAGAGGCATAAGTCGGGAAGATTGGTAGCATGAGGTAAACCTACATATGTCTGAAAGATGGGAGGAATCCTTACGACGGTGGTATGAGACATCTCCAACAGCTGACCTTGAGTACCTGAACCTAGAATCATATCAGAAGGTCACAAATCAACACTTAGCCAATAACATCTCATTTAATATTGATAAAACAATCGCATCCAGTCGTTTTCATGCAAAACTGTTGAAAAAGATTAAAGAAGAACAGACAAAGAATCAGGAAAATTTACAAAGTCAGATTGAGCAGCTGCAACAAGATCTGCAGCATCAGACGAGGTATATCAGGCAATTAGAAGAAACCATCTCAGGTTTCCATCCCCTGACCTCAAGTGAAGTTCGGAGTTTAGTATCTGAAATTACTAAACAACCAAAGCTCGTAGAGCAAGAAGCATTAAAACTCACAGAAGAACTGTGGAAACAGGTGCTAGAAGTTAAGCAGGCTGTTTCGGAATTAAAGGCTTTCATCACTTCATGAGCAGTTGGACTCAAACTGTTGAAAGCTCAGAATACACGGACGCACTAAAGGCAACCGAAGGATTAGACGCACCAGCACAAGGATTTGTCAAACCATCAAGACTCCAAGGAGGACAAACATCCTCGCTAACTACAGTGCTCAAACAAAATAACACCATTATACAATTACTAGTCAAAATCAGTGAAAGACTAGACGATTGTAGTCAAGATCTCAAAAACCTCAAAGACAAGACAGGAAGAGGGAAAGAGGTTGATTTGGAAGACTCAATCCAAGACCTTACGAAGAAGCTAGAAAAAGTATCTCTAGGAGGTACAACAACAGAGCCTGTCAAGAAATCCAAAGGTCCATTTTACGTTTTTACAGATCCCCTAAAGATCTACGAAAACGAGAAGAAGAAATCCCAAAAATGAGAAGGAATCCAAGCATAAGGGATTCAGTGGGAACAAGCACATCACAAGAGCTTCCTACACAAGAAGATCAAATAAGGGATTATCGATGGACAAATAGATTACAATTCAACATGCAAAGAAGACTGCCTAGACGATTAAGAGGCAGATATCGAAGGAGTTTGGAACAACAACTAAACCCGGAGGAAGAACTAAGGATGTCACACCAGAGAAGGGCAAACTTAGTCCCAGCAGAAACATTGTACCAAGATAACTGGGTAGACATAGGAGTAAGGCGTGTTTACCAACACTACATGGAGGAAATAATTCTCTGCACAGGAGTAGGCACTCAGGTGGACCGGAGGTTCATAAACCAGAAAAGTCTTGATAGACTTAGAAGAGAAGGGTTGCAACATATCCATGTAGGACTAATGATGGTACGAATCCAGGCGTTACATCGAAGGAACGCTGGAACAAATGCACTGGTTGTCTTAAGGGACACCAGGTGGCAAGATGATAGATCCATCCTTGGAACCATGGAAGTGGACCTCTCAACAGGAACTCAACTTGTCTATATAGCCCCGGAATTAATGATGAGCATAGAAGATTTCGCTAATCATATTCAACTGGCTATCCAAACAAGAGGATATGAAGAATGGATGGGCGAAAGCAACCTGCTGATCACAAGATCCTTGATTGGGAGGATAACAAATGAAAGCAACGTAGGATTCAGGTACAATGTTGCTAATGTGGTGGATTACCTTGCAAGCACAGGAATAAGAGCTGTAGCGGGAGAAAGATATGATACAAATGCCCTACAAGGAAGACAATGGGTCCTCCAGGCACCAGTAATTGTTAGGTCCCGAAGTATCGTAGAAGGGGGGGTTGAATACGATACTCACAAATAATTCAATTTCGTTCGCGGATAATTCATTCAGTTCTATAACGAAATCAAACACACCAAACCAAACCAAAAGTCGGGGAATATATCTTTTTATAAATATAAACCTCGAGGGGTGCTACAATTTCTAATCCGTAGATTAGCTTCAATGAGTTCTAGGCTATTCATAATCAATACATTGATTGAATTCTGAGCACTATAAATTTTATGATCTTCTCCGGCTCAAAACTCTCTCTCCGTAATTGCTACTATGAAAATAACCAGACTGAGGAAGACACTACCTCTCTCTGTGTAATTATAGACTTAGTTTTTAGAAAACTATCGAACCTTAATTGTTAAAACAATCTTGGCCGTCCAATTCTCATCAACCTGACAGACAAACAAACTTTTCACCCACTTTCTAATTTGAAAAGTATCGAATGAATAAAGTAATTATTCAATTCGATAGTTTTTAAATAAAAACTATCGAATGTAATACTTACTTTATTAAAGTATTCATTTACTTTATGCATTTCATTCGATGGTTTTCCAATTTAGAAAACTATCGAATCCTTTTCTTTTGATTTTCTTTATGTCACCTTCGATGGTTTTCTTAAAAGAAAAACCATCGAACTCTTTTCCTTGTCCTTGACTTTTTAGAAAATCCATTCAGCTCCAGGGTGTTTCAGTTTTAGACTGTATCAATTTCTTCTGAGACGATAAAACAACTTGATCTTTTTAGTGCCGTCACCTAGTGCAACTGGTCTGGTTCACAGATGAATAACACTTGATCAATTCTTCTTTCATGTCTTCAATTCAATGCTGCTGATAAGTCCTTTGTCGTCCTGGTTGCTTCATCACTGGAATCCTGTGGTACTGACCCTAAATCATTCACATACTTATGTCGTCTTGAAAGTCTTGTTTCTTTTGCTGTCACTGAGGCTTGAACATTTTCATGAACTTCTTTCCGTGACCTGTTTACGGACTTCAAGAATACATAACGTATTTTGATTTTTTGAGTTTACCTTTTCTTCTTTGATTCTGGATTCCTGTGCTTCTGTTAATACTATTGTCTGTCTTGTCCTTTGTTGAGTTGTAGTTATCTCTTTTACATCTTATGTTACATTATGCTTTACAATCTCCCCCTATTTGATTGGATAGAGTTCGACAAGCAAATACTTCGAGGATAACTCAACTAACTAAGGAAACATTAAACTACTTAAAGTAAGACAGAGTAATAATATCAATGCATTCTGGATCAGATATATATACATTTCCAGATTTCATAAATCAAAGAACAATAAAACTTTTCACTTTGAAGTTGCTCCTCTTGTTTGAGCTGACAGTTCTCTTGTTCTTTGCTTCAATCTTCAGTCCATTCCGATCTCACCTTCCTCAATCATTGGATCGGAGTTAGCAGCTTGATAATCAATCACGGATAGATAGTGCAGTGGTTCTCCAGGTTTAAGGATTGCTCCTAGGATGTGTCTTCCAATATATCCAACCTCTTGACCCACTCCAGCCCACAGCCATGCAATGTTAACATCTTTCTTGTTTAGCTTTGGCATGTTTGGTAGTCTGGGAAGCACTTCCAATCCTTTCTCCACTCTCTTCCTATAGTAGGGAACATTCTCCATAAGATATTTTCTTAGAGTGTCGGCTGCTTTTGTCCTTCTCCGTTGATGTGAATCCAGTGGATCTAAGATACTTCTCAACTGATATTAGATATTCGTTTGGGTAATCTCTCAGTTTGTCCTCCGTCAGATAGCAGATTCTGAACAAGTCATTCGTCATGAATCTAACCATAGGAGGGTTTTCAGTAATCTCTGGACTGACCTTCATCAAGATTTCCTTAACATGCTCACGGAGCAGTTCATTTAGCTTTGTAGTTCTTTGGATCTTGATGAGAATCACCTTCAGTGGTGTCTTTCTCTCTTAGTGATAGAGAATTTGCTTCTTCTTCCATATCATCATCCAAGATAGGATGTTCTATTGGCTCTGGATAATATGGCTCATGCTCCTCCTGTAGTGGTTGCTCTTGCATGATCTCAAATTCCTCCTCACTTTTTTTCTTCTTGCACAATGTCTTCAATCCAGTACTATCTAACTGGAATAGCTTCATTGGTTTCCCAAACTCCCCATCCAGTTGTTTTCCAACCTTCATTAGTCACTTCATTTGTTTCCCCTTCTCCAACTTTCTCCCCCTTAGTTGAGGAATCCTCGATGAAGTTATCCTCATTGTAAAAGGTAGTAGAAGGATCAGGTTGTTGCTGTGAAGGTCCGGGTTGTTGGTTCCTCAACATATTCCATAATCTTCTTGAGGGTGGATTGAACATGTACCTTCAGGTAATAGCAAATCTTCAATATTTGGAAGGGTTAGGGTGTCACTCCTCACGTTTGGCTCTGGGTGTACACTCAACGTTTCTGTCGGTGTTTAACTCATTTTTCCTTTCCCACTCAGGCCAGGTGTAAGTGTTTTTGTTTCACTCAATCCCTTTTGTGCTAGTTGTACCTGCAGAAGAAAACACCGTAGCCGTACTTAAGGAGGTCACCGGTGGTGCAATGGGGCTTCGCAAGTCCCCGTCCTTGGATAAACCAAGTTGCTGATCATCCTTAGATGATATATCCTTTGTAGGATCTAGAGTTTGAATCTCTAGGGGGTTAGAAACAGGCTCTTTTAACAGCAGAGATCCCGAATCTTCCCCGTGAGTCTGTAAAGACTTCACCTCAGTTGACTCCTCAATAGTAATTGATTCACTGTCACCGAGTTGTCGATCTGCACCTACGTCTGACCCTTTACCCGCAGGATCCAGATATGTTCCATCTGGGGAGTTAGGCAATGACCCTTTAGATTTTGCATTGGGGTCAGAACCTTCTCTCGACGTCTGTGAAGACTCTTGGTTCATAGAACCTTCAACCAGTGAACCTGACCGTAATATGGTCGGAACACCAGTTGCTTCCGTCAATTCTTCCTTACTTGATTGAGCTATTGGTTCAGATATTGTTTTCGTTAGCTTAGCCCAATCAGCATCAGAAAAATCAATAAAGGGCGCTTTGGATGATTGAAATGAAGTTTCAACAGTTGCCTCGTTTTCTGTTCTTCTCCTTTTAGAGTAAGGCAGAGCAGTTGTTGAATGGCGTATCTCCTTATGTGGTGCTGCTTTGGCACTATCTCCCTCTACACTCATGGATGTCTGAATATTGGGTATAGGAGGGTAAGGAGGTTCGTTTGTGGTTTCATTTGGCTCTTCCAAAGGCTCTTCGACCGTGGTTAGAGATTGTGGGTTGCAATCTCATGGTCTGGATGGCCACTGAGGGCTCTGGATCAACATCCATTGTCGTGGTTCAGGAGCCAGTTCAGGTTGAGGAATGTTACCTTCATTTACCTGTTCCCCTGGGGGTAGAAGTGGTAGGGGCACCGTTCTTAGATATTCAAGTTTGAACAGTGGGTACCCCTGGAAGATATTCTTTCGTATCAGAGCGGTTATTGCATTGCTCTTCATCTTCATGCACTCCATGGTCTCCTCTTCAGCGAATGTCTCACGCTCATCATCTGTTAAGATATCATTGAGAATTAGCTGTAGGAACCTAGGATAGAAACAAAGCACATCATCTATGCATGTTCTTTCATCCAGTGGTCCCATGTCAGGTAATGCTTAAGGAACTCTCCCACAAAGAAGTTAGGTTGTTGACTTCTTATGAGAGTGAAGAAAGCATGTATCTCCTCAGTTGTGGGATCCGGAACATGGTTTTCTATAGAAAAATGTAGTATTCTGTTAAAGTCATGTTCCGTCACCCTTATTGTTCTGCCCCCTGGCACAACAAAACTGAAGGATCTTACGTTATTCTCACTTGTATCCGTGGCGGTTGTGTACAACGCAGTCAATTGATCGATGCAAAGGACTACGGGAGTACTCAAGGCATATGCCACTAATGAACGTGTGTTCAGAAACTCTGCCCATGCACGAAACTGTAAATTCGTAATGGCTTGCAAGTTTTGAAACGAGACATGATTAGTCTTGGTTACTTTTAAACCAAAACTAAAACCAATTAAATTTAATTAATTATTACTAATTAATCAAACTTGACACAAAATACCCTTAAAACAAAATTACCCCTTTTTCTTAAAAAAAAACACAACTTCGAATCACCATTATCAAGAACCCTACTTTTGGTAACACAAATAATCAGAATTATCTGAAGAAATCAATTGAAAACAATTAACTTCTAAAGAACAATAGTGAAAATAGTTTTCTTAGAAACAAGTTCTTGAGGCAGTGATGTTCTTGGTTATATGTATTCTAGTAAGTATAAACAAAAGCCCTTAGATCTGATAATAAGAAAAAAAACGTAAGGGGTTGTTAAATACTTATTGAATTGACAGGGGCAATATTGTCTTTACAGTGTTCGATGTTTTTTAATAGTATGTTCGATGGTTTTCAGTTGGGGGTAAAACTGTCAACTTTACTTCGATAAATTTTGAAAAATAACGAAGAGTTTGAAAATCAGAATTTAAAAAGTTTTTCTGAAAAACTATCGAACTTGTTACCTTTTAAAGCTTGAAAAACTATCGAGGGATCCTTTGTGGAAAAACTATCGAGAATTAAAATAAAGGAAAAAATTAATTCTCTCAGATAGATTTTCATTTTAATTCAAAAACCATCGAGAATTTAGATAAAGAATAATGAAATTCAATTCGATGCTTTTTCAAATTTTCCTCAAAAAGTATCGAGAAATGTTTTCAATAGTTTTTCTTTTTCCTTTTCAAAAACTATCGAAAATTTATTTCGATAGATTTATCTATGTACTTGAAAAACTATCGAATTTCCTAAATTCGATATTTTTTGCTTCTGTCTTCATTTTAAAACCTGTTCTTGTTTTAAAATTTAGACTGTTTTATTTCCTGTCAAGTTTTAATTCTAATAAATCTTTTCAAATTTACCAAAATCAATTGTCAACAGAAAATTCACAATTTTCTCAGAATAAAATCGACTAAATATCATTGAATGATATTAACCAATTAAAATCCAATAAATTATGCTGCATATTTATTTTATGTATTTTAAATTATGGAGCAAATAAGATATTGAACTGCTTCAATTTCCATAATTCAAATTTCATTAAATAAATAATAATAAATTAGTACTAAATATCTATGAGTTAGATATTAGCACTAAATTATTAAGATGAGGACTGGATGTTAAATAAATTCACAAGTCCTTAAAATATGAACAATTTTATACTTGTGAACTTATTCAAGAGTTTCTTGCAGATGAGATTTTCAAATAAGGTGCGTGTCTGCAAGTTACTCTATGAATTGAAGACATGCTTTCGAAAGAAATGATACCTGTTGTCAAGGTGCATTGTCGTGGATTGTTCCACAGAGTTGTTGGAGATAAAGTTATTTCCTGAAATAATAACAAGAAATCAATCTTCCTCCACGAAGTTGACAGCTTCTAGAGATGATCCTCCTGTCATTCAGAGATGCTTCTCCTGTCTTTCTTACAACCTGCGTATTTTATATCTAAATAGCTAAACATGTTAACAAGTATCTTTAGGGTACCATATACTGAGATTTGGTATTCCTTTAAGATATCTCAAAATCATGTTGATAACTATAAGACTAGATTTTTGAAATCCACTTGGAACCTTGCACATTGGCAACTTGAGAATAAAATATGTGTTGTCAATTTGCAGCTAATAACTTAATGAGACGCATACCTCTCTAGCTTGTCATTTCTGTCTTTTACCTGATTTGTCCTGATCAAGCTTTAGTGGCTGCTGTTGGTAGGGAGTCTTGGCATGTCTAGAATCTTCTCAATTGTGCACATTCAAAAGATTCTTGACTTACTTTTATTGCCATCACTCTTTTGGCTTACTTGTGCTCCTAAAAGAATTAATCTTCTGGCTTGCTCAAAGTAAATCCAAAAAGAATTGCAACTTTCCCAACATACTCATCTTGTACATTCTCTGCAATGACTTGGCAAATTTCTTGCACAAGTTTTCGTTAGTAGACCAACATATAATATAATCATGATATCACTGCACTATATGACATTATGTTTGTGCCTTATGACAACTCTAATAAATTCATATTCTGTAAAAGTTCAGTTAGAGTGTCATACCATGTCTTTGACGATTGCATGAGTATTGATACCGGTTCATACCAATCTGTAGTGATCTTGTGAAGAGAAGTTATACAACGTCCAATTGATCTGCAACAGCAAATGCCAGGATCTGTTGTACATTGACTTCTTCTACTATCTCACCAATCAGGAGAGCACTTGATCACATTCACCATACAGATATATCCTGATATCCTCAAGTCTCGTCACTGGTGCTTCTCGTTAGATACTGCTTCCTAATAGTAACCTAGCATCCAGTTTGGCCTTGTCCCTCATAACAATGCCAATTTCATCCAGTATTCTGGATACCCATCTTGTTCCAATAACAGATTTTCCCTTAGGCCTGGGTACCAGCTTCCAAACTTTCTGCCTTTCAGATTGATTGAGTTCATTTTGCTTTGCAATCACCCAATCTGGATCCATCAGAGCTTCTTTACCTTTCTTTGTTTCTTCTTCAGAAAGAAAACCAAGAAAATAATCATTCATACTCTATAGCTCCAGTCTTTACTCCACCACTAGGATCACTAAGAACTAGACATCAGGAATGATATTGAATCTAAACCCTTTGTCTTGACAGATACGTTCTTGAAGTGTCCTCTATATATTCATTGTGGTGTTGATCTGACTAATTGATCCTTCTTTTGCTCCCCCTAAGCTGTTGCTGGGATTTCCTGAGAATCCTCATCCTCGCTGAGTGGTTCTGTTGAAGTACTGAGCTGTGTAGTTAAACTACCATTACCACTGCTTGGATTTGAATCATCATTACCATTAATTTCACACATAACAGCTGAGAGCTTGGAGTTGTTGAACATCATATTCAGACTTTCAATCACCTCTTGTTGATTAATCAAATTTACCTTGTAGGCTTTAGATTCCACTGATTAGCCGAGGAAAATATCCTTAAGAGCCTTAGCTGCCAATCTTGCCAAGATGCTTACTTGTAAAACATTTTCCTCCAAACCCCTGAAAGAAATTCAGAGTTTGCTTCTATTGGCCAATACAGGGTCTTCCTGTATTTGTTACTGATCATGGAAATGTGATTAATCTCATCTGTGATGTCCTGTCCTTTAGATTGAATAAACAACACCAGTTTGTATTAAGAGTAGTCATCAACCATCACTGAAGTATATCTTTACTTTGTTGTAGATAAGACATTAACTAGTCCGTAGAGTTCCATACGTATCATCTGAAGCGGCTCAGTAATGCTTGTCACATTATAGCTTTTCTGTGATGTTTCTTTGACTTCCCTTAATGACATGCCTCATATATTTCATCTAGCTTGAATCCCAGATGAGGCAGTCCTCTCACCAATACCATCTTTAGAAAAGAGTTCCTTGTATTGTCATGCAAGGGTGAGAGCTTCTCAACCTTCCTGCTTGAGATAAAACACTGCTCCTTCATTGAATAAAAAGATTTGTGCTTTGAATCTTCAGCAAGAGAGTTGCTTCTAATTGTTATCCTTGACTCCAACTATTAGTTGTTATCAATGATACCAATTATTGTAAACATGATGACATTCCATTTCAAACGTAGCCATGTCCCGTGATGAAAACCTTTGCTGTCATCTCCAAAGATTATTAACGGAACAGCTTTCTCAATCACATTTGATGGCAAGATCTTTCTTCGATCATATGTCTTCAGTAGTAAAGACCAAGAAAGCATATAAATCGATTAACCTGATTTGCCTGCACTCACAAATGGATTGACAGTTCTTGGTACCCAACTTATTTGCTTGGGTCCAGATGGATTAGAGATTTTGCTTTTAAAAGTGGTAACAATAGCTTCAACCTATACATGCTTATTCTTATCTCTGACTGACCTTGCAGTCGTTGCTCTAATGTAATTCTTAAACATGCTTTTTCTATGATTAATGCAAGTTCTAAGATATGCATTCATAATATTTAAATAAGCAAACATGTTAATAAGAATAAATGGCATACATTGAGCATTTTGACATTGCAGATAAGAGATGTGCAAATTAGGCATGTTCTGCATTTTAGAAAATTCAGTACTTTCTACTTTAACCAATATACACAAGTGTAACAGGTAGCAAGTAGATTTACAGATATTCAATAATTTTCTAAGCACACATGGAATAAAAGAATTAACAATTAAATCACTAATTCTATCTAATCCATTCTGTTGTTGTATGGCAT
Source organism: Heracleum sosnowskyi (assembly GCA_030848705.1). Lineage (NCBI taxonomy): Eukaryota > Viridiplantae > Streptophyta > Magnoliopsida > Apiales > Apiaceae > Heracleum > Heracleum sosnowskyi. Next base: position 73,904,365 of record CM061238.1, read on the forward strand.
CTAACTTTCTCTATTACCTAAGTCAGTTTTAGATACAACTTGGTGTTCTACAAATTCTACTGACTCTAAAGGTAATTCCTCCATCCTTCAAACTGATTATCCCTTAACAAACAATTCAGAATAAATGAGCAAATCTTGTTCTACTAGGGATACTGAAACTTAGCTTTACTAAGATCTTATGTGCCAGAAACTTAACCCCTAAAACTAAGAGTTGTTTCTTAAGAAAGCTTCTATCTCACTTGCAAATCTTATTCTACAAATATTCATACACACATATATAAGATCTCCTATGTACATGCTTTGAATATTGAGAATTAAATACTGCATTGGTTCAAGGAAAAGATACCTGAGATATGTGAGGTGAATCATCTTCAGAGATTGCTATGAAAGCAAGATATCCATGATCTTCTCGTCATCTGATCCATCCCAACTCTTTCCTTAAGCAACATAAGTTTTGTGCTGATGCTTCTTCAACAAAGCATTCCACTTCTGTTTCAGCTATTAACTGAGTCCCTGTTCTTCTTTGTTTGTTAGGCTTCTTCATTGTGTAGCACACCCTGATAGTTTCTCGTTACATAGTTCTTATCATAGTTGAAACTATCACTCTTGTTTTTGTTACCATCTCAGTCTGTAACTACCTCTTTGAACTGAATCCTGAAGAATCTTTGCTTCGTAATAAATAAGCCTGATCCATGGATGTGGCTTTTGTACTCCTTCTGAATCTGATGTGACTAAACTTCCTTGACAAGTGAAACACTGATCTTTAGTCTAGTCTCTCGAGGTTTTCTACCTGAGCTTCTTCTGATTCAGCTACTAGTTATTCTTCTATTCTGTTCTGAGGTTCCAACATTAATAAACGTTACTGAGATATTTGTTTGTCCGTTCAATTCTCTAACACCCTTTATTCCTCCCTTCATAATCTCTTATGATTAAATCTCCTTAGAAAAAAAATATATCCGTAGAAACTTCTTCCTGAAATCAGCTTCATGGTCATCTTTTTCTTCGAAAGATAAAAATCAGTTTAACACCCGGAGGAATCTTCTTCTACAAGCCCTTGAGCACCCTCAAATTAATACTTAAGAAAAATTTAAATATTCAGAATTTTTAATTTTCCTTAAAAATAAATTAATCAAAAATAAATATTTACAAAACATTTAATTTTCAAGAATTTCGAATTCTTAAAAATTAAATCATGTAAATTAATATTTAAGAAAAATTAGAATTTAAGAAAAAATTTTTTAAACAAAAATTCAAAATAAATAAATAACTCAGAAATATATTAATTCGGGGTGCTTTTGTAAAGCTGGACAATTCAAGCACTTCGATTGTTTTTTTAAAACAAAAACTATCGAAGAAACTTGGCTGACCATTTTTGAAAAACTAAGAAACATTACCACTTCGATAGTTTTAAAAAAAAACTATCGAAGTCACCATACTTCTCAGACTCAAAAAATTTGGCCACCTAAATTGACTACAATTCACAAATTCTAAGGGGTCTCTTTAGCACACTACAAATTGCTCTGTGCCGCACCTCTAAAATAAATTCATAACATAAATTAAATTTACTTAAGTTTAAAATATAAATTTATTTAACTTGAATTTATAAAATAAATTTATTTAAATTAAGTTAATCAAATAAACTTATTCAAGTTTAAATAATGAACTCATTTAAATTAAATTTATAAGATAAATTCATTTTAACTTAGATTTATAAAATAAACTTATTAAAATATAAATTCATAAAATAAATTTATTTAGAAGTTGGCCTCCTCAGAATTCTTGTCTGACTGGTCTAAAATACCCGGATCTAATCTGTATATCGATTAACAAGCTCTGATACCAATTGTTAGGTCCCGAAGTATCGTAGAAGGGGGGGTTGAATACGATACTCACAAATAATTCAATTTCGTTCGCGGATAATTCATTCAGTTCTATAACGAAATCAAACACACCAAACCAAACCAAAAGTCGGGGAATATATCTTTTTATAAATATAAACCTCGAGGGGTGCTACAATTTCTAATCCGTAGATTAGCTTCAATGAGTTCTAGGCTATTCATAATCAATACATTGATTGAATTCTGAGCACTATAAATTTTCTGATCTTCTCCGGCTCAAAACTCTCTCTCCGTAATTGCTACTATGAAAATAACCAGACTGAGGAAGACACTACCTCTCTCTGTGTAATTATAGACTTAGTTTTTAGAAAACTATCGAACCTTAATTGTTAAAACAATCTTGGCCGTCCAATTCTCATCAACCTGACAGACAAACAAACTTTTCACCCACTTTCTAATTTGAAAAGTATCGAATGAATAAAGTAATTATTCAATTCGATAGTTTTTAAATAAAAACTATCGAATGTAATACTTACTTTATTAAAGTATTCATTTACTTTATGCATTTCATTCGATGGTTTTCCAATTTAGAAAACTATCGAATCCTTTTCTTTTGATTTTCTTTATGTCACCTTCGATGGTTTTCTTAAAAGAAAAACCATCGAACTCTTTTCCTTGTCCTTGACTTTTTAGAAAATCCATTCAGCTCCAGGGTGTTTCAGTTTTAGACTGTATCAATTTCTTTTGAGACGATAAAACAACTTGATCTTTTTAGTGTCGTCACCTAGTGCAACTGGTCTGGTTCACAGATGAATAACACTTGATCAATTCTTCTTTCATGTCTTCAATTCAATGCTGCTGATAAGTCCTTTGTCGTCCTGGTTGCTTCATCACTGGAATCCTGTGGTACTGACCCTAAATCATTCACATACTTCTGTCGTCTTGAAAGTCTTGTTTCTTTTGCTGTCACTGAGGCTTGAACATTTTCATGAACTTCTTTCCGTGACCTGTTTACGAACTTCAAGAATACATAACGTATTTTGATTTTTTGAGTTTACCTTTTCTTCTTTGATTCTGGATTCCTGTGCTTCTGTTAATACTATTGTATGTCTTGTCCTTTGTTGAGTTGTAGTTATCTCTTTTACATCTTATGTTACATTATGCTTTACAGAAATGCCAAGCAGCAGTATTCCACAACAGGTCCAAACAAGAACACGAGCAGACTGAACAGTATCCCTAAGGTTTGGAAATTACCAACGACGAGAGCCTCCCAGACCATCTTTTGTCCAAGATTCTGACGAAGAAGAATTTGAACGACAAGAAACAATCCTCATGATGTGTGAGGAAAGGAAAGAGCCAATATGGGACACTTTGGGAGAACCAAGCGGAAAGTATGACTACTTTGTAAAATATAGTCCATCACCACATGCCCATATACCTCTGGAAGAAATTATCCCAACAGGATGGGAATCAGACGATGAACCAGAACAATATGAGACACATGTTCGAGTAGAAGAATACGATGAAAGATTCAACAATGAACATATGCCTCATGGTCTTAAGAATGCTAAACATCAGCTCTATACGGATGAAATCCAGCAGTTCTTACCAGAAGATTTTGACAATGATGAGCAGAATGAAGAGCTAGTAATGATGGCAGATTCAGAAGGCGAGGATGACACCATCGGGGTTTTGAAATTTTGGTCTAGACAATCAGAGAAATTAAACCCCCCAAAAAAAGAAGTTATTTGGGATACGGCAGAAGAAGAAGATGAAAAATGGGTAAACCCATTTTCTTTGAAGGATGGTGGGGATGATCCTTTGACACAATTAGCAAAAGGACCAAAGGAAACACGAAGAGAGGAAGTTTTGGCAATGGAGTATGAACTCCCATACCCAAAATTAAAGCAGCTGCAAGAACAGGTCTATAGTGGAAGCAGCAGTGCAATATCAGGATATCGGCCCCCTACAGAGCCAACAATGGGTCAGGTAAATTATCCACCAGCAATAACAACAGGAGGACCTTCTAGTCAAATAAATGACATAAGATCTACAGTCCGAAAGTTTGGTGGAAGAATGCAGAATGAAAATTGGACTCTGCCCCCGGCGAATGCCAGTAACGGAGTCATGTTAACCCTCCCAGATGACATTGGAATGTACATCGATGTCATATCTCGATGGGAGTCAATTACGATTAACCTGCTGAACGAAAAGACATGGGAGAGTAATCGAGCAAAGGTTAATTACGTAGAAAACCTCTTGGGAGAAATAGAGAAGAAAATGTGGATTCAATGGAGAATGGCTTATCCACAGGCTTATGAGGAAATTGTCAATATTGCTGATGATCCACAAAACATCACGTCTCAAGTTAGAAGGATCATTCTTTTGGAAGATCCCTACCAAGGATCAACTGAAGAACAGGACAGAGCCTATATAGAACTGGAAAGACTCGCATGTGATAACATGAAGGACATTTTCAATTATCTCAATGATTACAAGGCTCTAGCTGCTAAATCAGGAAGAATGTTCATATCTACCGAGCTGTCAGACAAATTGTTTAGGAAGATGCCGCCACTAGTTGGGAAGGAATTGGAAAAAGCGTATAATGAGAAATATCCAGGGGCGTCAATTGGAGTCCTGCCCAGAATCCACTTCTCATATCAATACCTGGCAGACATGTGCAAAAAGGCAGCTTTACAGAGAGGACTGAAAGACTTATCCTTCTGTAGTAAAGTCCCGATTCCAGGATATTATGGAAGTAAAAAGAAGTATGGAATCAGGAAAGCAAGGACATACTAGGGAAAGCCACATGATTCCCACATCCGTGTCTTTAAAAAGAAACATCAGGACAAAAATCGAAAGTGCAAATGCTTTATATGCGGAACGGAAGGACATTTTGCAAGAGAATGCCCCAAGGAAAGAGGGAATATTGCAAGGGCAGCAGTCATGGAACAACTCAATATCCCGGATGACTGGGATGTGGTTTCAGTTGATATGAATGAACCAGATAGCGACGCAATATGTTCCATATCAGAAGGAGAATCACTTGAGGTAAAAGAAGAAGTAAGAACTGCCCTGATGAAGTTTCCCAATGAAGAATCTCTGTTTGTCCTCTTAGAAGAAGGAGAAGCATCACCCTGGTTACATAAGATTCAACTGACAGGGGAACAAGGAGTATGTAACCATACATGGGAAGAAAATCAAGAAATCCAGGATGCAAGGTGGATTAATTGCAATTTCTGCAAAATGAGGACAAATGAAAGGATGAGGATTCACTGCAGTCTGTGCAAATTAACATCATGTCCCATGTGCTCTAAGTTTCAGCTGAACCTGAAAATCAACCCAAAACCCCCAGAAGTAATTGTGCCTCAAAGCATGGAGCAATTGGTGCAAGAATTGCTGAAATATATTACCTATCTGCTAGCAGAAAATGAAAGACTACAAAAAGAAATAGAGCAGAACGTAATAAAGGAATTTGAAGGGGACTATGAGGAACTTAGCGAAAAAGACAGGATGAAATCCTTCAACGAAAGAATTCCATATGAAAAAGGGGGAGATGAGGAAAAGGATGAAAAGGGGGAAGAATATGTAAAGTTGCTTATTGAGGAAAGCACCATGAAAGCAGTTCAAGACACCCCTCAGGCACCTTCAAGACATATTCCAAACAGGTTATATAACTTTGAAGTAAGCTTTAACATCCCAGGAGAAATGCCCTTTAAACTAAAAGCCATACTAGACACAGGAGCATCCTCGTGTTGTGTAGACAGAAAGTCAGTACCCCCAGGAGCTGTAGAAGAGGCGGGATATAGCATTATAGTCAGCGGGATAAATTCAAAACAGGAGATAAGGACCAAGCTGAAGGACGGAGCAATGCTGATAGAAGAAAATAGGTTCAGAATTCCGTTCACATATTCCTTTGATATGCAGCTGAATGACGGGATTCAAATGATGATTGGATGTAACTTCTTAAGGGCCATGCAAGGAGGTTTGAGGCTGGAAGGGAACAATATCACATTCTATAAAAATGTGACCAGTATTAATACCCAGCAGGAAGTTATTGCCAAGGCAATTCCAGAAATTGACATGGATTATGAAGAACTCCAGGAACTACAGGAAGTGGTGTATTTCAACCTGGACAAAGGAAGCAAGAATTTCAGAGCCAAATGCGGGCCTCTTCTGACAAAGCTTGAAGAAAGAGGATTTATAGGAGAAGAACCTCTGAAGCATTGGCAGAGAAACAAGGTGAAATGCAGGTTGGATATCATTAATCCAGATATTTGCATACAGGATAAGCCTTTAAAACACGTCACACCTGCCATGGAAAAATCGTTCGATCAACACATACAAGCTCTGTTGGAGCTTGGAGTAATTCGAAAAAGCTCGAGTAGGCATCGAACAATGGCAATGATCGTACAATCAGGCACAAGCATTGACCCGAAAACAGGAAAAGAAACAAGGGGAAAGGAGAGAATGGTATTCAATTATCGCACTCTTAACGATAATACTCATAAGGATCAATACAGCCTCCCAGGAATTAATACGATCATAAAAAAGGTTGGCAGCAGCCAAATTTTCTCAAAATTTGACTTGAAGAGCGGATTTCATCAAATGGCAATGGATGATGGAAGTATACCATGGACAGCGTTTATAGTCCCAGGAGGACTATATGAATGGCTGGTAATGCCATTTGGGTTGAAGAACGCACCTGCGATATTCCAGAGAAAAATGGATGAATGTTTTAAAGGAACAGAAGAATTCATAGCAGTCTACATAGACGACATCCTGGTCTTCTCAAGGAATGAGGAGGAACATGCACGGCATGTGGAAATCATGCTGCAAAGATGTGAGCAAAATGGTCTGGTACTGTCTCCAACAAAGATGAAAATAGCAGTACGGGAAGTAGATTTCCTAGGAGCAGTCATTGGAAACCAAAAGATCAAGCTGCAACCCCATATTATCAAAAAGATAGCCAATTTTGAGGAGAAGCAGCTGATGGATAAAAAGGGCCTCAGATCTTGGCTAGGAATCCTCAACTACGCTAGAAGCTATGTTCCAAACATTGGTACATTATTAGGCCCCCTTTACAGTAAAACAAGCCCCAACGGAGACAAAAGGATGAAGCCATCAGATTGGGATATTGTGAGGAAAATTAAGAAGGTAGTCCAGGAATTACCGGATCTGGAAATTCCCCCCAGAGATAGTTACATCATCATTGAGACAGACGGATGTATGGAAGGTTGGGGAGAGGTGTGCAAATGGAAGAAACAGAAAAATGATCCGAAATCCTCAGAAAAAATATGCGCTTATGCAAGTGGAAAATTCCCAGTCATAAAATCCACGATTGATGCAGAAATATACGCCTGTATGGAAAGTCTACAGTCCTTCAAAATTCATTATTTGGATAAAAGGGAGATAACTATCCGAACAGACTGCCAGGCGATAATCTCATTTTACAATAAGTCCAATCAAAACAAACCTTCAAGGGTTAGATGGATTGGATTTACGGATTTTATTACAGGAATTGGCATCTCAGTCCACTTTGAACACATAGAAGGGAAAAATAATGTTCTGGCAGATTCACTATCTAGACTAACTATGTTTCTTTGTGCAGACACATAACCCGAATGGCAGATGGACCAAGCTATGAAACGGAATTTGATTCTACTAGAAGAAACACTGGAGGAATCACAGGCCCTAATTGGAACCCCATCTTCGCAGGTCCATTCAGAAGAAACGTTGAAAGCAATCCAGAAATTGTTTATGACCCAATTGCAAATGCCCACCTTGAATGTCTTAGGAAGTCGCTTCAAAGCCCAATACAATTCCATGGGAATTCAAAACTACAAGCCCAAGCCATCAAAGAGGAACAACAAGCAGCCCAACGTGCATATCAAGCCTTGGCCCAATGGTATGCAATACTGAACCATAAAGAACAGTTCACTTGGTACAAATCAGGAGGAAGCAATAATGCAGCCAGAGATGCTTTGACAACCAGAACTGACCATGTCAACAGACTCAGTTTCATTATTGACCAAACAAGTATTCTCAAGGATAATACCAAAAACTGGTAGAAAGTGTGTAGACCATACCTTATCAGAACGAGTGAATAAAGCAGCCGTCCATCATAGGGTATCGGCCATGTGTGTTTTGGAATTATTCCTCTTTTTCAAAAGAGAGAATAATCTTTTGTTTGTGGGGATGGCATTAGTCGGCCATCTTTATTAAAGTATTTTGTATCTTGTGTGAGTCATAAGATAAGTGGGAATCTACCCATTGGCATATGTCGGCCAATAAAGATTGTATTTTGTATTTTTTATCCATCGGCTGCTTCTCCTCAAAATTGGCTATCTTTTTGATAATATGGGGTTGCAGCTTGATCTTTTGGTTTCCAATGACTACTCCTAGGAAATCTACTTCACGTACTGCTATTTTCATCTTTGTTGGAGACAGTACCAGAACATTTTGCTCACATCTTTGCAGCATGATTTCCACATGCCGTGCATGTTCCTCCTCATTCCTTGAGAAGACCAGGATGTCGTCTATGTAGACTGCTATGAATTCTTCTGTTCCTTTAAAACATTCATCCATTTTTCTCTGGAATATCGCAGGTGCGTTCTTCAACCCAAATGGCATTACCAGCCATTCATATAGTCCTCCTGGGACTATAAACGCTGTCCATGGTATACTTCCATCATCCATTGCCACTTGATGAAATCCGCTCTTCAAGTCAAATTTTGAGAAAATTTGGCTGCTGCCAACCTTTTTTATGATCGTATTAATTCCTGGGAGGCTGTATTGATCCTTATGAGTATTATCGTTAAGAGTGCGATAATTGAATACCATTCTCTCCTTTCCCCTTGTTTCTTTTCCTGTTTTCGGGTCAATGCTTGTGCCTGATTGTACGATCATTGCCATTGTTCGATGCCTACTCGAGCTTTTTCGAATTACTCCAAGCTCCAACAGAGCTTGTATGTGTTGATCGAACGATTTTTCCATGGCAGGTGTGACGTGTTTTAAAGGCTTATCCTGTATGCAAATATCTGGATTAATGATATCCAACCTGCATTTCACCTTGTTTCTCTGCCAATGCTTCAGAGGTTCTTCTCCTATAAATCCTCTTTCTTCAAGCTTTGTCAGAAGAGGCCTGCATTTGGCTCTGAAATTCTTGCTTCCTTTGTCCAGGTTGAAATACACCACTTCCTGTAGTTCCTGGAGTTCTTCATAATCCATGTCAATTTCTGGAATTGCCTTGGCAATAACTTCCTGCTGGGTATTAATACTGGTCACATTTTTATAGAACGTGATATTGTTCCCTTCCAGCCTCAAACCTCCTTGCATGGCCCTTATGAAGTTACATCCAATCATCATTTGAATCCCATCATTCAGCTGCATATCAAAGCAATATGTGAACGGAATTCTGAACCTATTTTCTTCTATCAGCATTGCTCCGTCCTTCAGCTTGGTCCTTGTCTCCTGTTTTGAATTTATCCCGCTGATTATAATGCTATATCTCGCCTCTTCTACAACTCCTGGGGGTACTGACTTTCTGTCTACACAACACGAGGATGCTCCTCTGTCTAGTATGGCTTTTAGTTTAAAGGGCATTTCTCCTGGGATGTTAAAGCTTACTTCAAAGTTATATAACCTGTTTGGAATATGTCTTGAAGGTGCCTGAGGGGTGTCTTGAAATACTTTCATGGTGCTTTCCTCAATAAGCAACTTTACATATTCTTCCCCCTTTTCATCCTTTTCCTCATCTCCCCCTTTTTCATATGGAATTCTTTCGTTGAAGGATTTCATCCTGTCTTTTTCGCTAAGTTCCTCATAGTCCCCTTCAAATTCCTTTATTACGTTCTGCTCTATTTCTTTTTGTAGTCTTTCATTTTCTGCTAGCAGATAGGTAATATATTTCAGCAATTCTTGCACCAATTGCTCCATGATTTGAGGCACAATTACTTCTGGGGGTTTTGGGTTGATTTTCAGGTTCAGCTGAAACTTAGAGCACATGGGACATGATGTTAATTTGCACAGACTGTAGTGAATCCTCATCCTTTCATTTGTGCTCATTTTGCAGAAATTGCAATTAATCCACCTTGCATCCTGGATTTCTTGATTTTCTTCCCATGTATGGTTACATACTCCTTGTTCCCCTGTCAGTTGAATCTTATGTAACCAGGGTGATGCTTCTCCTTCTTCTAAGAGGACAAACAGAGATTCTTCATTGGGAAACTTCATCAGGGCAGTTCTTACTTCTTCTTTTACCTCAAGTGATTCTCCTTCTGACATGGAACATATTGCGTCGCTATCTGGTTCATTCATATTAACTGAAACCACATCCCAGACATCCGGGATATTGAGTTGTTCCATGACTGCTGCCCTTGCAATATTCCCTCTTTCCTTAGGGCATTCTCTTGCAAAATGTCCTTCCGTTCCGCATATAAAGCATTTGCACTTTCGATTTTTGTCCTGATGTTTCTTTTTAAAGACACGGATGTGGGAATCATGTGGCTTTCCCTGGTATGTCCTTGCTTTCCTGATTCCATACTTCTTTTTACTTCCATAATATCCTGGAATCGGGACTTTACTACAGAAGGATAAGTCTTTCAGTCCTCTCTGTAAAGCTGCCTTTTTGCACATGTCTGCCAGGTATTGATATGAGAAGTGGATTCTGGGCAGGACTCCAATTGACGCCCCTGGATATTTCTCATTATACGCTTTTTCCAATTCCTTCCCAACTAGTGGCGGCATCTTCCTAAACAATTTGTCTGACAGCTCGGTAGATATGAACATTCTTCCTGATTTAGCAGCTAGAGCCTTGTAATCATTGAGATAATTGAAAATGTCCTTCATGTTATCACATGCGAGTCTTTCCAGTTCTATATAGGCTCTGTCCTGTTCTTCAGTTGATCCTTGGTAGGGATCTTCCAAAAGAATGATCCTTCTAACTTGAGACGTGATGTTTTGTGGATCATCAGCAATATTGACAATTTCCTCATAAGCCTGTGGATAAGCCATTCTCCATTGAATCCACATTTTCTTCTCTATTTCTCCCAAGAGGTTTTCTACGTAATTAACCTTTGCTCGATTACTCTCCCATGTCTTTTCGTTCAGCAGGTTAATCGTAATTGACTCCCATCGAGATATGACATCGATGTACATTCCAATGTCATCTGGGAGGGTTAACATGACTCCGTTACTGGCATTCGCCGGGGGCAGAGTCCAATTTTCATTCTGCATTCTTCCACCAAACTTTCGGACTGTAGATCTTATGTCATTTATTTGACTAGAAGGTCCTCCTGTTGTTATTGCTGGTGGATAATTTACCTGACCCATTGTTGGCTCTGTAGGGGGCCGATATCCTGATATTGCACTGCTGCTTCCACTATAGACCTGTTCTTGCAGCTGCTTTAATTTTGGGTATGGGAGTTCATACTCCATTGCCAAAACTTCCTCTCTTCGTGTTTCCTTTGGTCCTTTTGCTAATTGTGTCAAAGGATCATCCCCACCATCCTTCAAAGAAAATGGGTTTACCCATTTTTCATCTTCTTCTTCTGCCGTATCCCAAATAACTTCTTTTTTTGGGGGGTTTAATTTCTCTGATTGTCTAGACCAAAATTTCAAAACTCCGATGGTGTCATCCTCACCTTCTGAATCTGCCATCATTACTAGCTCTTCATTCTGCTCATCATTGTCAAAATCTTCTGGTAAGAACTGCTGGATTTCATCCGTATAGAGCTGATGTTTAGCATTCTTAAGACCATGAGGCATATGTTCATTGTTGAATCTTTCATCGTATTCTTCTACTCGAACATGTGTCTCATATTGTTCTGGTTCATCGTCTGATTCCCATCCTGTTGGGATAATTTCTTCCAGAGGTATATGGGCATGTGGTGATGGACTATATTTTACAAAGTAGTCATACTTTCCGCTTGGTTCTCCCAAAGTGTCCCATATTGGATCTTTCCTTTCCTCACACATCATGAGGATTGTTTCTTGTCGTTCAAATTCTTCTTCGTCAGAATCTTGGACAAAAGATGGTCTGGGAGGCTCTCGTCGTTGGTAATTTCCAAACCTTAGGGATACTGTTCCGTCTGCTCGTGTTCTTGTTTGGACCTGCTGTGGAATACTGCTGCTTGGCATTACTGGTGCCTGGAGGACCCATTGTCTTCCTTGTAGGGCATTTGTATCATATCTTTCTCCCGCTACAGCTCTTATTCCTGTGCTTGCAAGGTAATCCACCACATTAGCAACATTGTACCTGAATCCTACGTTGCTTTCATTTGTTATCCTCCCAATCAAGGATCTTGTGATCAGCAGGTTGCTTTCGCCCATCCATTCTTCATATCCTCTTGTTTGGATAGCCAGTTGAATATGATTAGCGAAATCTTCTATGCTCATCATTAATTCCGGGGCTATATAGACAAGTTGAGTTCCTGTTGAGAGGTCCACTTCCATGGTTCCAAGGATGGATCTATCATCTTGCCACCTGGTGTCCCTTAAGACAACCAGTGCATTTGTTCCAGCGTTCCTTCGATGTAACGCCTGGATTCGTACCATCATTAGTCCTACATGGATATGTTGCAACCCTTCTCTTCTAAGTCTATCAAGACTTTTCTGGTTTATGAACCTCCGGTCCACCTGAGTGCCTACTCCTGTGCAGAGAATTATTTCCTCCATGTAGTGTTGGTAAACACGCCTTACTCCTGTGTCTACCCAGTTATCTTGGTATAATGTTTCTGCTGGGACTAAGTTTGCCCTTCTCTGGTGTGACATCCTTAGTTCTTCCTCCGGGTTTAGTTGTTGTTCCAAACTCCTTCGATATCTGCCTCTTAATCGTCTAGGCAGTCTTCTTTGCATGTTGAATTGTAATCTATTTGTCCATCGATAATCCCTTATTTGAAATTCTTGTGTAGGAAGCTCTTGTGTTGTGCTTGTTCCCACTGAATCCCTTATGCTTGTATTCCTTCTCATTTTTGGGATTTCTTCTTCTCGTTTTCGTAGATCTTTAGGGGATCTGTAAAAACGTAAAATGGACCTTTGGATTTCTTGACAGGCTCTGTTGTTGTACCTCCTAGAGATACTTTTTCTAGCTTCTTCGTAAGGTCTTGGATTGAGTCTTCCAAATCAACCTCTTTCCCTCTTCCTGTCTTGTCTTTGAGGTTTTTGAGATCTTGACTACAATCGTCTAGTCTTTCACTGATTTTGACTAGTAATTGTATAATGGTGTTATTTTGTTTGAGCACTGCAGTTAGCGAGGATGTTTGTCCTCCTTGGAGTCTTGATGGTTTGACAAATCCTTGTGCTGGTGCGTCTAATCCTTCGGTTGCCTTTAGTGCGTCCGTGTATTCTGAGCTTTCAGCAGTTTGAGTCCAACTGCTCATGAAGTGATGAAAGCCTTTAATTCCGAAACAGCCTGCTTAACTTCTAGCACCTGTTTCCTCAGTTCTTCTGTGAGTTTTAATGCTTCTTGCTCTACGAGCTTTGGTTGTTTAGTAATTTCAGATACTAAACTCCGAACTTCACTTGAGGTCAGGGGATGGAAACCTGAGATGGTTTCTTCTAATTGCCTGATATACCTCGTCTGATGCTGCAGATCTTGTTGCAGCTGCTCAATCTGACTTTGTAAATTTTCCTGATTCTTTGTCTGTTCTTCTTGAATCTTTTTCAACAGTTTTGCATGAAAACGGCTGGATGCGATTGTTTTATCAATATTAAATGAGATGTTATTGGCTAAGTGTTGATTTGTGACCTTCTGATATGATTCTAGGTTCAGGTACTCAAGGTCAGCTGTTGGAGATGTCTCATACCACCGTCGTAAGGATTCCTCCCATCTTTCAGACATATGTAGGTTTACCTCATGCTACCAATCTTCCCGACTTATGACTCTTGCTGCAGTACTGTTAGGCTTGCCCTTTACTTCCACCTATTGTCTATCTTCTGGATTTTTGAGGACGTGAGGTTGTGGTTTTAACAGCATAACCAGAGCACCTGATACCAAGTTTTTAGTTCTCCATACCAGGCTCTGATACCATAATAGGGCGGAAATTGAATAGTAAATTCACAGGCATAAATATAACATTTTATAATAACATTTTATTATATAACATTTTATTTAATAACAATTATATAACATTTTTAACATATTTGCATAAATATATGATAATAACATATGTTTAGTTGAAATAACAAAACAATTTTATAATTATATATAAAAAATATTATTAAATTTATTCCGATTAATGATCCGATTAATCATTCCGATTAATCCCCGATTACCCGATTAATCCCTGGACGGTGCCTTCACCGATTAACTCCGATTCCCGCTTTTTACAACACCGATTCCAATGAATAATTATTTATAAAAAGTAAAAAAATTTAAAAATTAAATCAATCGAGCACTTTGTAAAGAATTAGTCGAGGATTAGTCAAAATACGACGAGCGTAGAATATAAAAGCAATTAGCAAGATAAAAAGAAGACATGAACTGAAATCTAACGGCCAAGAATAATAAAAAGAACGAAAGAGAAAGAAAAAGGAAAAGGCAGGTGAAACAAAATGCTAAACTAGCTGCTGCCTTTTCATTGCTTCTCCCCCCTCAGGCCTCAATCCTCATCCCCTCCTTCGTATGTAAATGTAATATACATACACCTATACACACAACACACACATACACATCATTTCTTACCCCTCCCCTAAATCTGAGAACACTCGCTGAATTCCCCCTCACCCCCCTATATAATAATTTATATTTATATATCGAAAAGGGGTGAAATTTGTTTTGGGGGGTTTAAATAATGGGAATAGGCGATCTGGATCTTATGGATGACGCTGAAAAACCCTGTTCCATTTGCCTCGATATTGTTTCCGACCACGGAGATCGATCATGGGCCAAGCTTCATTGCGGTCATCTTTTTCATCTTGGTACTGCCTTTCTATTCATCTTGCTCTTTATTGTTTTTCTTATTCAATTCTGACTACATTTCACTATGTTCCTGTCGTTTTTATGTTTAAGTTATCATTGCTCCTCATTCACTTGCAACATTCGCTGTTAATTGTTGTCTTATTACACACACTTCATTCCGCCATCACGGTAGATTATATTACTTTATGGTGTCTTTACATTTAGAGATGTACAAATATACAAACTATTACACCCTATAATTCTATCTTTTCCAACACTTACTCAATTCATCAACTAAATATTCTTGTTATTTTTAGGGCTTCTTCTCTTCATCTTGGATTTTTTATATAACCTTATTCAATATCAACACCAATTGCCATTGAGTGTTCATAAGTCTCTTATATGGTATCACAAGTTCCTTTCTCACCCGAGAATTTCATCCCTATGTCTTCCACTTTATCAGACTCCACTTCCTCATCTGAGTTACCTTATCCCTCACCCCATTATGGTACAGTCGCAAACTATAAATCTGTCATTACCAAATCTCTCCATGTCCCATCTAAGTCTTGCTACCAGTCACGCCCTTGTGCCAATCAGCTTTTACCTACAACTCAGTTCATCCAACTATACCTCATGGAAAGCCCAAGTTCGTCACTTTTTACTTTGTTATTGGATATGGATCGTTTGGATACTTGGATGGCACCACTCCTTGTCCAGATTGTTATCGGCACCACTAATGGAGTATATAATGGTTCGTGGTCCAGTTCAGGCATTGTTGGTGAACACACATGTAAAAGTTGTTGGCACGAGTGTTTAGGCCATTAATTTGAGAAAATCAGTTCCTTTATCATTCAATTTTTTTTCCTGCAATGTAATTATGACAATGTTAGCAGTTCTGAACATTGTACTGCTTGCTTATTGAGTAAGAGTTCAATTAACATTTTAAAAGATGTTTCTTAAATCTTTGCATGTGTTACATCATGTCTATGCCAAATTCTGAGGGCCTGCGAATATTCTCTATATGAATGAAAATTGTTATCTTTTATTGGTAGATCACCACTCAAAGTGGCTACTCTTGGATTTTACAATGTCTCGTGCGGGTTTGTACAAAGCAAATCAGCTCTTTATATATTATCACAATTCTATTTGGTTATATGTGCTTGTTTACATGGATGCCGTTATCATTATGGCAATGATGACTCTCATGTTAAACGTATCATCTCACAACTTGGTCTCCTTACTTTTGGGAATTGAAGTCTTTCGTTTGTAGAGAAGGATTTTTCCTCTCTCTACATTAATATATTGGCGACCTTGCTCGGCACAAGATGGATGATCCCGAGCCATTGCAAACCCCAATGGTGATAGATCCTACAAGATCATCCAGACGTCTTTCTGTTTATGTTATTGCTATCAATTAAATATTGGATCTCTGACCTTTGACCCTCAACTGACAATATACCGTAATATCTCGTCTGTGGTAAATCACCTCGAGCAAAGAATTAAGTCTTCCGCTGAAGATAATTAGTTTTTTCTCAAACATATTATGAGTTACTTGAAGGGTTTAATGCATCATGGGCTCCTCCATCACAATATCCTTTTTTCACTCCCAGCATATTCATGCTGATGCGACTGGGCTGCTGGTGGTGACAGGAAAGACTGCACATCGATTTTAACCTATGTAGTATTTCTTGGCCGTAATCCAGTATCATGGACATTTCACAAATAAAAGGCTGTATCAAGGGCTCCGCAAACACGTTCTTTGTGACAACATGGGTGCCATATGTCTTTCTTGGCATCATGTGTTGTATTCGAGAATGAAACATATATATGTTGATGTACACTTCCTTCGTGATCTAGTTCGTAAAATTTTTCTTGCTGTTTCCCATGTCAATACCCTCGATCAACTTGTTGATATGATGCGTTATATGTAGATGGAGTGTTGGTTTTGCAAGAGCTTTATTAGACCTTATAATTTTTTATTATCAGCAAAATGTCATCAACAGATTGAGTAATGTTCAGATAATTATTAGTCAAATGTAGGAGTAACTATCGTTGTTAATTACGATTATAATTGAGGTTTCTTTTCTTGTTATTCTTATTCAGTATTAATAGAAATTAATCAATTACTATACAGTGTTCATAAGTCTTGTACAAACATTTTATTCAAATTCATAGTGTTTAAACTCGGATAATCCATAGCCTACAATTTGGGTCAAATTTATAGTTTTTCGAACTTTTGCATGAATCTATATAGTGTATGGCTGGATGAATGAAATTGGGGGAAATGATGAATGAAATTTGTACGTTCTTATGGGTAAACATTCATAAGTTAAGTCCTTCCTCCATTCTATTACTAGCAAGTTGGACTGAAGCTTAAATCCACTATTTTAAGAAGAAATGATCTTCAATCCTACTCATTTTTATTTTTAATCGCCAAACTCATTATAGAAAGTTTTCAATCCCTTATTTTTCCACTCTTCCCTCCTACATCCATTTTTTCTCCTTTAATTTTATTCACAAATTTCCACATTCTGTTCCCCCAATCAAGCAGATCATTATTATATATAAATACCTAGAAGGCTAGAATGCTATCTATTTCTGGTATTATGCTTGGAAATACCCTTTGAGACTACAAGATCTCATGCCTTTACTTCCTATATTATATTATTATGTATACTAGATGCTCTTTTGATGGATAGTTTTGGTGACAAATAATTCGTATTTCTTGGTTATCTGCAGATTGCATTGGCTCGGCATTTAATGTTAAGGGAGCTATGCAATGTCCGAACTGTCGAAAAATTGAAAAAGGTCAATGGCTTTATTCAAACGGTTCCCGCCCATATGCCGAATTTAATATGGAGGACTGGGCTCATGACGAGGATCTATATGATCTAAGCCACTCAGAAATGGTGAGAAAATCTTAGAGGGCAATTTACATGATCATTGTTTTTGTACTTTTTTTCTTGGCTCATATGTCGGGCATTATTGCGCTTTTCTATTGGTAATGGAAGAATCCGGCTTGTTTCATGTTTTTGAGTAAACAATTAGTGCATTACAAACCCTGTAGAAGACACACACATGTAAGAGGTACTTGCATATTAAAGAACAAAAAGGTAAACCAATAGACTTATTTTGAAGGTCTAAATTCGATGTTTGTTTCTATCACTGAATTATGATGTGGATAATTTTGACGAGTTACCGGAGGTGTTATGTGGTTGTGGGATATGAATTTTGTTCGGTTTGCAGATGCAGAGAAATTTAAAAAGGAAAAAGAATAAATTAGAAAGAAGATAGGGTAGAGATAATTATTGTACCTGGCCACCAAATTTATTTTCATCAGGTTATCTTGGAAAGATATGAGCAATTGAAAGATTTGAAACACTCTTAATTAAGGCTATCTTTTCTTGAACCAACTAGAGATATTTTGAGTTGATAAGAGTAGAATTGGAATTTAATTGGATGTGTTTTACACTCTTACCGAATTCATATATTCAGAATATCATAATTAGAAACAGTAGTCTATACAATTTGGTTAAGATATCAATAGAAACAGTGAGAAAGAGGATGGGACAAAAGAAGAGAGCTAAGTGCAAAAGTATATATCGTCATTCATATTTTCACAGAGGTCATCTCATTGACTCAAATTGCAAGTCGAGAGGAGATGAAACACTAATTAGTATTAACCAACTTCCCTAGGCCGGTACACAAACCTTGATACATATTACAGCACTGGGTTGTGGTTACTTGATTAGTTCACCTCCGACTTTTCCTTAGCTGAAGATAATTGCTTGATTAAATAATCAATTACATAATGCACTCAAGTTAGTTATCATACTTCGTAACTTAAATTTTTGATTACTGGCTTACTTAATTACTTAACTTACTCTTAATTACAAAAACTTCAATTAATTGATATGCTTATTTTCTGTACGTATATGTACATACCCAATTGAATATCCCACAGAAATGTGACATTTGAAATCAGTAGCAATGTAAAAAAACACAATGAGTTGTCAAGTTATATGCATAATTGCTGTAATATACAGATATGTAAGAACTAGCCTTAAAATGAATGCATAGTACTCGGTGACCAAAAAACCAATTATGTCTGCTTGTAACCAAATATAGTAAATTAATAAAGTGAGGACTTGAAATGAAACGATTAATGTTAAAAATGAAGACTCGGCTTAATTTTTTCATACTTAGAAAAATTAAGTTATCGAAGACGAAGGAGAAGGAGAAGAAATTAAGGCTTAACTTTCAATAATGATGACTGGCCAGCTTTGGAACCTATCAGGGCTACACTGAATTGATTTGATCAGAACTTTGTTCTTTGTTATCCAAGCGCGATAAGGTATAATAGAAGAGAAATGCAACTGCGTGCATTTAAATATGCAAGATTAGTATATCTGCCTTCTCAATTTCATTAAAACTAGTCGGTCTGTTTTGGGTCTGATCTAGATTCTACTCCATCCCATCCAATTCCTTACGTTTTCCATTTTGGGAGGTCCCTCTCATTTCCTTGCATTTCTAAAAGTTTCAAAAATTGTAAGGTTTTCTCACAAGTTACACCTACTACTTTCCTCCACATTCTCAAATCAATTGTCCTTTATTTGTTAAATATTGATTTGTCCCACCATTTTACCCACTTCTCACTCTTTTCTTAGCCTCCATGCCCAATCCAAATGTAAACAATTGGATGGTATGGAGGGAGTAATAGCTTAGACGACTTGCTGCATATTGGTGACAGGATGACATGTCAACATGATAAAAAAAACGAAAGAGCCCTACCCAATTTCAGTAAGACAAGGCGGTAATCTTCACCAAAATGTATAAAACGTCATCATAAGATAGAAGCCTTCTAACTAGCAGTCTAGCCATGCTTGCCACTAGAAATGAGTCTTTCAATCCAATTTGCCTAGCACTTTGAGTAATATTTCATTGACTGTTTTAATTTGGTTAATTGTGTTCATTCCTAGACATACGTTCCATAATTTTTTTGAAAACTTTTGTTTGATATTCTTGTCGGATATTTGAAACCCTTAGTAGCAGTTAAGCTGTTAGCTGCTGGTTGAAATTAAATTTGTTTGCATTTGCCTGCGTTTCATGATGTCCATATTACCTAGCACTTTGAGTAATGTTTCATGTCAACAGTTTCAATTTGGTTAATCCTGTTCATATTTAGACATGTTCCAGAACCAGAAACTTTTCGTAAACTTTTGTTTGATTTTCTTGGCGGATTTTGGAAACCCTTAGTAGCAGTTAAACTGTTAGCTGCAGGTTTTGTTTGCATTTGCCTGCTGTTCATAATGTGTACTTATATTTCTAAAACTTGAACTGTGAGATGTTCCCTTATATTTTGATGGTTGTATCAATGCTCCTGCTAACCTTTCGATGTTGAACTCATTCTTGCAGCAAGGCTGATGCCAAGTTTTTGACAATTAATTTGTTGCATAGTGTTTACTTTTTCTTTTAGGATCACAAACAGAGTTTTTTTTTCTTTCTTGAAATCATTACACCCACTATATTCTATTTGTTGCTGATATTTGCAGTCATTTGGAGTTCACTGGTGTCCCTTTAGTGGATTAACGCGACTTCCGTCATCCTTTGAGTAAGCACACTTCATCTGATATTTTCTGTTTGTGCGCTAGTATGTCTTGATTTCAGTTTCCTATCTTTAAGTTGTGAAGGTTTTTTTTTTGAGTATATATAAATATATATATTCCCAAAGTCCTTTCAACCCTGCACCTGTAACAGCTAATAACTGTATTTTGTCTCTGCACATTCCGAAGACTGTCTATATCGCTCAAAAAATCTTGCACCCAACTCTGGAGCAGATATAAGTACACAAGTAATATCAGCCCTCACACAAATTGATAATTAGTAGATATAATTAGGATCCAAGTAAAACTTCACTCGGGTATATTGTAAAATAGACCATGCAAAATATATACCAGCAGTAAGTAAGCACACTACTCGTTGGTTGATATTGGTGTTCTAAAAAAATGGATGAAGAATGGTAAGACCCCCTTACATTTGCAAGCTTACATTTAAGTGGAGACATGCTAATTATATTTATATTCATAATAATTTGACAAGGGAAATTCAGATCTACCTACTTCTTTCTCTTTGTCTGCTTCTCTACGTTTTTTTTTGTGTTTGAAATAAACTTTATGTACCATTCATGCATACTGATACTGCAATACTCCACTTTGTTCATTATGTGTATTGTTCACTACCTTCTGTTATATATTTGTCCTTGTATAGTATCAATATATTTAGCTGCACACAGTGTGCGTGTTACATCATTGCTATTTTAGCTAGTTTAAATTTTAAACAAGTCGGTTGCTTGAGTTAGCTGCTAGCCTTTTTGCTTCCTGTTTTCAATTTGCTAATTTAACTTTTAACTAAAATATACATTATTCATTGTTCGAATCATATATATTCTGCTGACATTATGCTTTCTATATATGCAGTGAAGGTGAACTTTCGCCGACCACATGTAAGTTGAGTTTTTTGTGATTTATAATGCTGTGTGACCTTTTGTAATTATAAACCTCTTGGTTCTTCTTGTTAGATCATGATCTCCTCGGACAACATGCAGTAATTGCTGAACATACAGCTGTATCATCTGGTTCTCATCATTGCCCATATGTTGCCTACTTCGGACCATTTCCCTCGTCTTCAAATTCCAGTGGAAGTGTTTCTGATGGCGCTGCTTACAGCAGTCACTGGAACAGCCGATCAGCTCCAAGTGAGATACCCACCTCTTATGCTTTTCCCTCTATGGATGTCCAGTATCACAGTTGGGAACAGCACTCATCTCTCTTTCCTACAGCAAGCAGTCACGTTCCTGCTCCTGATCAACCCCCGATACCATCAATGACCCAAAGGGCAGCCAGGAATAATTTTGATAATCTGAGATCAGGATCTTTTGGCTATCCTTTTGCTGTTGGCCATGGGTAAGCCTCAACCCTATATAGTAGCATCATTTATATTTGATTTCGTTAATTATTTCTTATGTTCTGTACGCGAATTGGCAAAACAAATGCAATGCTGTTTGTTCGTAATGCTTTTTGACAATAGTAAATTAAAACTACCACCTATGCAATGCTTTTTGGTAATGCATACCCACCTATGCATCATAAAATAAAGAAGAGTTTCTATCGCTTACGAGGGATCATCATTTGTTCTTGTGAGCTTCATTCTTGCAATGTGCTTTTGAGTCCCTGTGCCAATTGAAGTGAGCTAAACAAACAAATAATGAGCAGTCATTTGTTTGCGCTCCATTCTGGCGATGTAATTTTGAGTACCTGTGCCAGTTAAAACAAGCAGTCATTTGTAGAGTATAAAATATAATTTTGGAAATAAAATGATATTTAATATCTGTTAAACATTATGAGCATGATTATATTGAATTAATCCGTGTTTAAAGTGTCGATACTGGTTTAGTATTTGCTGAAGAACCGTTGAGTTATTTTAAATGATCCCTCAAGCATGTGCTTATTTTTCAAAAAAAATAATTTCCCTTCCCATCTTGGTTGTTAAGCTTTCATGTGATTGTATAGTTCTAATGCTAGGGCTGGGAGCTCAATTGCCGCCTCAATGTTACCTCCATACCCTGGCAGTGCTGCTCGTGCCAGGGATCGTGCGCAAGCTCTCCAGGCATATTTCCAGCATCCTCCTGGCAATTCACAAGGCTCACGTACACCAGGCATACCCAGCACGCGAAGAGCTAGCAGTCACAGGAACATGGCTCAAGGTGAACCAGTTGCCTCGTCATCTGACCAGGCCAGCGGCTTCTACTTCTTCCCATCAAGCTCATCAGCAGGAAGAAATTTTGTGGAAGCAGAAAACTCGATGCCAAATCGTTTCCATGCCTGGGAAAGAGATCAGTTTCCCTCCTTTCCATCAAGTCAAGCTGAGAGAGATCCTATATGGGGGCCAATCCATCAGCTTCCAGGTGCCCCTGAAACCGGTGTCAGGCCCGCCAGCTTCCGTCAGCGGCATGGATCTGAGAGAATGCAATCTCAACACCGGTCATAGACAGATAGACTTGTTCTGATATGGTTGGTTCTGTTGATTGAAACTATCATTGCTATGACTTTGAACTCCACAATTTGTATGTCTCAAGTAATGATGGTATGTTGTGATGTTTGCTGTCTGTTAGGCAGACACCGACTGTTTGTGGCCCCTAGAAACGATCTATCTTGGCTGCCATCTGTGGGTATGTGGAATATGGCTATTGCCGGTTTCTGTGTTTTAAGAAATAAGGTGATTTGGTGAATGGCAAACAAAAGAACTTCATCTTTTGGCCTTTGGTTTAAATTCACTTTGTATATATATATATATTATATTTTAAGGACCTAAAAGTTCTTTTTGTTTTCGAAGTAGGAAAAGTGAAAATTCTAAATTCTTGGATAATTGCTATTAATTGGCTTGGAAAACAAATGGTTCATGAACATCGATTTGAACCATTCGTTCAATAGCTAGTAGCCTAGTACTGAGACTTCACCTCTAACAAGTAGCTCTAGTGCTATAACTACACTGTGGTTCTGAGTATGGAGATGGGTCCTGGTGAATACATCTCGACTCTTTACAATCATAGGCATTCAAGTTCCTATTTATATTAGGATTCATGTAAGCATCTCCCTGCGTCATCCTCAGTCCTCACCCAGTCACCCTTCATGCAGCTTATCATCGAATCATCATCCTCAGTGGCTTATCCTTGAAATTTGTTCAGAATTTTAAATTTAACAACTGTTTGAGGCTTGTGATAGTTGTGGAAATTATTCAAACACCTTAGGGCAAGAGTGGCAACATTCATGCACCACCTGGATCCACATTTCTAAAGGCAACCCATCTATAAAGAGGCTGTTTGGCTGGCGGGAGCCAAAGCAATTTTTTATTTTAAGCTGGAAAATATATGTTTGTGTAATAAGTCAGAAAATGACTTAAATTTAAAAAAAAACAGTTTTAAATAAGAAGTTAGTGTGATATATTTTTTTGAATAATTTATTTTATTTTCGTGATTTTTTTATTAAAAGTTAATGTTATCATTTAAATATATCATTTAGCAAATTTATTTTTACTTTTACATTTTTAATATAACTAATAAGTTATTCGTAATATAAAATTAACCAAACAGATAATTTTCACTTTTCACTTATAACTTTCAACAACTCTAAGTTAGGGGTGAGCATTTGGATATTTGGAATCCGAACCGTAATTAATTTGGATATCCAAATATCCTAATATAAGAATTTGCATTTCCAAATACCGAACCAAATTAAATTTGGTCGGATACCGAACCAAATATTTTATTTCGGTTCGGTTGTTGAAAAACCAAAAAACCCAAAAATTATATGAACAAAATATTAGCATTGTCAATTCATTCATATTAATAAAGGCATATTTTGAATTGGACAATGTACTAATGAATGAAACTATAATAGCACAATAGCATTTCAAATCATAAACTAGTCTTTGCCTGTTACTAAACCAAGTTCACGAAAATTAATAAAATGTCTGCCAAGAGAAAGTGATATAAAATATAGAAAAAAAATCATATGAATAGAAAATAAATAATGTCTTTCTAGTTCATCCAACTTTGTTCAATGTCTACCCGATGATATCAAGTTCAGATGATCAAGTTCAGTATTAACATTAACATCTCCCTATAAAAGAAGAAAAGAAAATTATATAAAAAATATTTAACTAAAAATAATTGTTAAAACAAAATAAAAGTTACTTTAATTTCAATACAAGTATGCAAAATGTGGAAGCATAAAAAATAATGCCAAAATTTAATATAACTATTATCAAAAATACCAGTCTAACTTCTGCATAACACTCGCAATATCTATAAATTTTAAAATCTATGAAAAAATTAATTTTACTCTTGAAAAATGAATTCTAGTGACAATCATGAACTATATATGATGATGCATTAAAAAAAACACCTCTGCTAATCAGATAAAGCAAATATATATCCTTAGTACTATTTTACCTTTACCTTATGGAATCTCCTTCTGTGAGCTAATCTATATGTAACACTGATCTCGTTTCCGTGCAAACCTCAAAAACTAGAAAGACGACAAAGAAGCTACACAAATTTTAAAGTAGTCTTTAATAATTCAGAAGATTAAAATTAAAAAGTAACACATTATTAAAATCAAAACTATGTGTTTGTTCTTTAATTTTGCAGTCTTCGGCTTTGGAATTATGTAGATCTGCAACTTCTGAAGGACATTAGTATATAAGTGAGATAACAAAACTAAGAATATTTATCTAAATCATATTTAAAACTAAATACTCAAACTAAGTATATATAATGGATTCAGTTACGAGTATAAATACAACTTACATAATTAATGAAGTCATTTAAGTTCCACCTTCATTAATACTAAGCCTTGATAAAGCTGTGAACAAGATTGAAAGAAAATAAAAATCAGCATAACATAAAATAGTTAAATTTTTGTAAAAATGAACAAGTAAATATTTAGTCCAGGCATACATATATCAAGCTTGTCCACTTCATCTGTTGTTTTCACTCCATTAGTTGCTTCAGATCTACGAATCCAATCTTGAGTACACAAAAGAGCTTCCCCATTCTAAGAGTCAAAGAACTCCTAAAATCATTAAATATTCGACCTTCAGTGCTGAAGGCTGAAGCAACTGTAGAGATTGAAATAGCTAACACATCACGAGCCAACTGTGAAAGAATGGAAAACCTGATAGCATTAAATTTCCACCACCCTAAAATGTCAAATTCTTCATCAACATGACTAAGACTTTTTGGTTTTTCACCCAAATACTCATCCAAATCTGAATGGCAACTATTGTCATCAGAAAAAAATCAATCATATTCCATCACCACCACTCTCTTTCTTATATTGCATCCTAACTTCAAACAGGGGATCATTAACCACACAATTACCTGGAGCTTTTTGTGCTGGCCGATTGTGCAGATTACTTGTGCCGGGTTCCATCCTAGTTCTATATTCATTAAAGAGCCGATAGACAGTCTCTCGCAAATTGTTTTCTACACTAACTCCAATACCATTTCCATACATATGCTTTAGCAAATAAGTCAAAAGTCCAGCTTATGCCTAGGATCAAGAACCATCGAACCATCGCAATGAATAATAACATATTCATTTTCAAGGGATCACCCTAATACTTTCTAAACTTTGTGAGCATCGTCTATCCCTCGTATCAAACAAGTCAGGATTTAAATGGTTAAAGTTCTTACCTTTGTAGATAGTTAAAATACTTGCAGAGAATGAGATTATTATATGACAAATTGTTGGGTAAGCCAGCATGTCCCTCTAAATGTCGACACGTAGGCGCTTGGCTTCTGGCTAGTATATGGAAATAAAGTTGCGCCTCTTCTACAAGCTCGGGCTTTTAGATCAACTGGTAAAGCGCTTGATCCTAAAAATTGGTATCAGAGCGAGGTCTCGTGTTCGAAACCCACCGTAAGGCATAGAGTGTACTCATCCATTTACCCCTAACAGGGAAATTATTAGTGGTGGCACATGCTGGGGGGGGGGGGATTGTTGGGTAAGCCAGCATGTCCCTCTAAATGTCGACACGTAGGCGCTTGGCTTCTGGCTAGTATATGGAAATAAAGTTGCGCCTCTTCTACAAGCTCGGGCTTTTAGATCAACTGGTAAAGCGCTTGATCCTAAAACAAAATGTTGATTATATACCTTTAGAAATCAGATACGTGTGGTTTAGCATAACAAATTAACTGTTTAAGATGAAGTTGAACAAACTAAAAAGACGGACATGATGTTCACAATAGATTGATGGTTACATGCTGATTAACATGACATAACAATAATATATTTTTTAATTTTTATTAATAATATAATTGTTAAATAAATTAATAAAATTTGGATATTTGGGATATTTTGGATAATCCGAAAATCCAAAATAAAAAAACCGAAATTCCTAAATTTAAAATTTTCTTTCCAAATACCAAATTATCTTTTATCGGTTCGGTATCCAAACTCAACTATTTCAGGTTTATCTATTCGGTTATCGGATATCCGATCCGAATGCTCACCCCTAAGCTAGCCTAGCTACAACCTTTTCATATTTATGAGAAAAATATAATTTTAAGCTTTGATGAATAGAATATATGTATTCAACTTAAAAACAAAGCGATAATATTAATATTAATATTAAGTAATGTGAATGGCCAATAATACATTGCTGGAGTACGGTAAAACTGTTAAATGGCCCCACAAGCAAACCATTATACTAAGGGGGATCATTTGGATATTTGGAATCCGAACCATAAATAATTTGGATATTCAAATATCCTAATATAAGAATTTGCATATCCAAATCCCGAATCAAATTAAATTCGGTCGGATACCGAACCAAATATTTTTTTTTTCGGTTCGGTTGTTGAAACACCAAAAATCCAAAAATTATATGAACGAAATATTAGTATTGTTAATTCATTCATATTAATAAAGGCATATTTTGAATTGGAAAATGTACTACTGAATGGAACTATAATAGTATAATAGCATTTCAAACCATAAACTAGTCTTTGCCGGTCACTAAATCAAGTTCACGAAAATCAATAAAATGTCTGCTAAAAGAAAGTGAAATGAAATTTAGAAAAAAATCCTACGAATAGAAAATAAATAATGTATTCATAGTTCGTCCAGCTTTCTTCAATGTGTGCCGGATGATAAGTTCAGTATTAGTATTAGCATCTCCCTTTAAAGATAAGAAAAGAAAATTATAACAAAAATATTTAACTAAAAATAATTGTTAAAACAAATTAACTTTAGAAATTAGAGACGTGTGGTGTAGCATAACAAATTAACTGTTTAAGACGAAGTGGAACAAACTAAAAAGACGGACATGGTGTTCATGATAGATTGATGGTTACATGTTGATTAACATGACATAACAGTAATATATATTTAATATTTATTAATAATATACTTGTTAAATAAATTAATAAAAATTGGATATTTTGGATATTTCGGATAATCCAAAAATCCAAATAAAAAAACCGAAATTCCTAAATTTAAAATTTTCTTTCCAAATACCAAATTATCTTTTATCGGTTCGGTATCCAAACTCAACTATTTCAGATTTATCCATTCGGTTATCGGATATCCGATCTGAATGCTCACCTCTACTCTAAGTCATAAGCAATAATTTTAAATTTACGCAAATGAACTCTAATCGGATCGGCGGCATATCCAAAACCAATTTGAGTTTTCTTAATAAAAATCAATTTTCACTTAGTTTATTGCTTATAGTTAAAGTACTATAAATATAATTATTTAATATTTATATGTTTCGGAAAAAAAAACTTATAAGTTATTAATTTAAACATATTTATTATGTATAAAAAATCAATACTATTAATAATAGACGAAACATTAAAAGTTTGGTTGGTTGGTATGGTAAGTTGTGATTTTACTTAAGTGCCCTTAACTGTATTTCATGTTTTTACTTAATTAACCTTACTTATTTATAGAAATATATTATTAAATAATAATATTACCTATTTATAACCAATTACCTTTTTTTTCTTAAAATACATTATTTTTTCTAACATATTTCCCTACTTTTTCAAACATGACAATTACCTTTTTTTAACTAAAACATGTTAGTTTTTATATTTTTCCATACTAAAATCCCTCATTTTCCAAAAATATCACAGACAAACCTTTAGTTATTTATTTTTAAACCTATAATATTATAATTATTTTTTAAAAGTTTACCTATTTTAACATGTATACTTATTTTTCTTAACAAATGCAATCACTAAGAATATTAAAATATAAATAATCAAATACCTATTTATAACCAATTACTCTAAAACACATTATAGATTTTTTCTAACAAAATCCCTTCTTTTCTAAATATATCACGAGAAATTGTCTTTTTCAATTTACTTTTTCTATTTTTCGCACTAAAATTCATTTTTTTCCCAAAAATATCATAGGAAACCCTTTACTTATTTATTTTAAAACGAATTTAAATACTTTTAATTATTAAATTTTAAAACCTCATTTTCCAAAAATATCACGGTCATTTACCTTTTTAAACTAAATATATGTTATATTTTTTATTTTTTCTTACTAAACCTCTCATTTTTCAAAAATATAATCGGCAAACCCTTAATAAAATATTAAAAATATAATAATAAAATATAATTATTTTAACATGCATACTTATTTTTAGCTATTTTAACATGCATACTTATTTTTTTAACAAATATAATTAATAAAATATTAAAAATATAATAATAAAATAACAATTAACAATCCGTGCATCAGACGGTTTTAAGCTAGTAATAGTATAACATTAAAGTATCATTTTTTTTCTTTTAAAAGAATTTTTTAAAGATGCTGTTAAATTAAATTCTTAATTATTCAGATGCTCTCATTGTGAGTGTGGTGCTTACTGCTTAATTATATCTTTATATATAATTAGTGTAAAGCACTTAAATGGTTTGGTCGTCAGCGGGTCCTACATATAGCTAAAAACTCTCTACTATAAAACAATTACACAATTAGAGTTATTAATAATACTCTACTTTAGAGAAAAAGTAATATTTTTATAAAAGTAAAGAATAATAGAAGTAGATATCGTGTCCCTAAAAACTATCTACTATAAAACAATTACACAATTAGAGTTATTAATAATACTCTACTTTAGAGAAAAAGTAATATTTCATTCTTTTAGTGAATTTATATATATAAAAAATTCGTAATTTTTATCATTTCAAGAAGTATAACATAAACCGAAATAATATATACATATGAAAAAACATATTATTAATTTAATGAATTTATATATATTTTTATGAAAATACACAAAGATATTAATAAATAAATAAAATTATAAAAAATCCCGTGCATTGCAGGGTATAAAGCTAGTTGATGGAAATGTCATGAACGCGTATCAAAGTCGGCGATGCCGTCACCGTCTGCCGCGGCAACAAAATGAGTCTTACTTCCAACTTCCATAAGGTACATTAAAATTCTCTCTCTCTCTCTCTCTCTCTCTCTCTCTCTCTACAAGATGATATAGAATCATATCTTGATGCCTTGAAGAAATTGTACGGTCTCCTTATATTCAATAATGATCGACAATCTGTTCAGGATCACATATCTCGACATTATCTTGTGAGTGTCTTTTTTCACTTTTTTATGTACAATTTGTGTGATTTTTTTAAAATGGTTTTGCATTTTATTTTTCATTAGGTTTTGTATGTATAATTTCTTCGTACTGTTTAGCAAGACTGGAGTAATTAATTTTTACATCATAAAGTTTGGTTCTAGTATGCAGTGTTAGCAAAACTTAAATATTTTGTGAAGCGAATTAGTATGTCACACTCGAAAGTAGGACTTTCAAACACCGAATGTTCTTGGACTTTTACTTTTGTGTAAATACTGATATTTCGGTCATAACTTTGAGGGTTTAGAAACCAGCTACTCTTGCTTGTTTGTATTTGCTGACAATCCTATGTAGTTTTCGAATACTGTTTCAGCATAAGCTAATTTTGGAATCTTGTTTTACTTTACTGGGTTAAGAAGGTGTTCAATTAAGCTAGTGATCTTTGGATTGCATAATTATTCTGGACTCGCGGATGATTAAATCCGGGCAAGTTTTGAATTCTCTGAACATTTCTGGTATGACATATAGATTGTGGTGTAGTGCTGCGACTACAATGTGATCCTAGTTATATCAGTTATAATGATCCGGTAATAATAGTTCTCGGTATAAATAATGGTTATAAATCCTGGTTAGGTAGTTTGGTTGGTTTGTTACTTAATGTGTGTGAAGCAATACTACTTGGTCCGCAAAAGTATACCTTTGGTTCTGTTAGGTTGGCGAGTCTATAAACTGAATGTAGATGCCATCTCATTCTATATTCATGTTACATGTAAGAGATTATTACTTCTGATTGAAGATTCATTTTTACTAATTGACATCGAATTATTTTAAAAGAGAAGAAGATGCTGCAATTTTCAAGTTATTCTCTAAATATTCATCTTACACATGGTTATTAGTAAATAGAGAGGCAATTATCACATAGTTACACGTTTAGTATTTCTGCGGTAATACTTATGGGTGCTTGATTATCATTTTGACAATTTTACATTTCAAATATTATGTGTGAATTGAGCAAAGATTATTATATCTTGCCTTGTGTAGTTATCATATTCAGTAATGATCTATTTATCTAAAGCAGTTGGATGAGAATGCTCGGTTCCTCTTGAAGGATCTGCTGGATGGTGCTGCTGAAAAGGTTTTAAAAACTGCATCAGGGGGACATGATGTCAACTCTTTGAACATAGAAAGGGTGAACGTGGAAGCAAGTTATTATTTGAAATCTATTAGCCATATGAAATCTAGAGTGATGCAAGTCTTCTATAAATTTGTGAGATTTATATATCAGGTGAAAGAAGCGGTTCTGAATCTTTAAGAGAAAATATTTACTAGTGATAGGTTGCTTTCTTATAACTTGCTTAATTCGTTTCACAGGTTATAGTGTCTATCCTCGGTCTATCCAATAAACACAGCTTGACTGAACAACAGCAGTCTCAAAATTCACTGAAAAAGGCATCAGTTTTACTGGATTACAGAATACTAATTTAATTGTTGATAACCAAATTGACAAGGATAAACAAGATCAATCAGTTGATTTAGAGCAGTCAGAAGCGTGCATTTATGCAGCTGAACTTTGGAATAGAAAGAAACGTTGCCGGATTTGCTGGAGAAGCAGCGCAAAGCAGGTGAAGTTTGAAAGAGGGACAAGTTCAGCTGTGGAAATTGAAGATACTGGCAAAGAAACCACAAATCTAAAGCTTAAGCATCAGGCTGATGCACATGAAAAGGCAATAGAATCCTGTAATGAAGCCATTTCGGCTGATTTAAGCAAAGACAATGAAATGCAGGAAAGGATTTCTGGATTCCAGTTTAGACCAAGAGGAAATGGTGCTCCAGTTCATACTCAGAGTGGTGTATGGTTCTGAATCTCTTTTCCTTTTTTTTTTGCTAATCCATTCCCTTCCTTCAATTCCCTCCCCTTCTCCACTCTCTCTCTCTCTCTCTCTCTCTCTCTCTCTCTCTCTCTCTCTCTCTCTCTCTCTCTCTCTCTCTCTCTCTCTCTCTCTCTCTCTCTCTCTCTCTCTCTCTCTCCCTCTCTCTCTGTGTGAAAATTATATTAGTACTAATTTTCACAGTTTCTAATTTTATGTAAATTAGGTTGTATGAATCTATATATGCATATTTATCAATCTTGGTTCTATAATTCCATTTTTTATTGTTATGGACAGCATTGTGTTTTATTTTATGTTTGTCGTTTTTTATAAAAAAATAATTAGTATAAATGCAATTATGATTAGATATGCTATAATCATACTTGTGGTGATAATTACAAATGCAATTTTAGAGTCTTTATGCACTTTTTTTGTAAGTGCAATTTTTTTGATGTTTTATAAATTTTTACATGTAGGGGGAGGGGAAATGAGAATCGAACTCTAGATCGTATGGTAGTGCTAGGATCACCTTGGCCAACGCTTGAATTGACTGTTGTCAATAGTGAATTTGGACTAAGAATTAAGCCCACACTTGTTATGTGACCGATAGACAACCCAGCTCAGATTTTAGGGAAAGACTTTAATTAGATCATATTTTAAATTGAACACTCCCCTCACTCGTTCAAGTGGACAAATAAACAGCAGAAAACAACGCAAAATAGACAAACAAACAATAAAATTAAAATACCGAGGGTGTAGGTCTCAAACGGGTCAAACCTGGACCTCTCCATAACCTGATATTTGATACCATAACCAAAAAATTTGGGATGCCTTAATTGGATCTTGTACTATATTCAACATAAACCACATATAGAACTTGCATTGATATCTATTAATTACCCATTTTAGGGGGCATATACAGTGGCGGAACCATGATCATAAAATAGCCGGGGCTAAAATAAATTTTCTTTAATATTTAGAGATAAGACGGGGCTTAAAGTAAAATTTCTACTGATTTTTTAACTAAAAATCGCAGCTTTATAAAAAATTTCCTACTAAATATTTTGAACTTGGCCGGGGCTTCAGCCTAGGTTGCCACCCCCTTGATTCCGCCGTTGGGTACATATAAGTTTCCTTAACGTTATATTTGATATGTTTATTCATTATTGTGTACACCAAGTGGACGACTACCAAATTATACAACTTACTAAACTCCAAGTATGCATCATGAGAAATCTTTGAATGTATGTACATATGATCAGTTGTGAATTCAGGCTTTAAAATCAAGGGGGGTCAGAACATATAATACAACAAGGAATAATGATGTCAAAACATGTTTAACTCAGTTGTTAGAGCATGGAACTGCTACTGTATGGTGTTTTGTACACTCATTCAAACCACCGGTTGCTACTACCTTAACTTCTATACTAAGCAGGAATAACTGAAACAAACGAAATATAAGAAAATACACACTAAGCACAAGTAGCTAGTGAGTCACTTTTAATTTAAATATGTTTTTCAGAAACTAAGTTCAGACATGAGGTTTGTTTTTTCTTATAATAAATATTACATCGTATAAAAAGTTTGAGCTAGTATACTATTATTTAAGATTTCGATCTAAAGAAGTAGAACTTATGTACACATATTGAAATATCACTTAAAGGAGTGACAAGCATGGCCAATATGCACATTATGAACAGGATGAGCATGCATCTGCAACATGTGTATCAGACACGATGTGCAACCACTTCATTGCCCCATTGTATTTTGGCGACCCTTGTAATGTGCAATCAGTGTCGTGCTTAACATATGTGTATTAGTTGATGCACGTGCTAAAGATACATATCACATGACAACCAGTCGTAAATGTTTCTTTTTCTTTTTGTTTC
The DNA here is from genome assembly GCA_030848705.1 of Heracleum sosnowskyi. NCBI lineage: Eukaryota > Viridiplantae > Streptophyta > Magnoliopsida > Apiales > Apiaceae > Heracleum > Heracleum sosnowskyi. Next base: position 73,938,026 of record CM061238.1, read on the forward strand.
CTTGGCATGCATCCATAAAATTTGTAAATGGAGCAATTAAAAGATTATATTCTCAAATTTTTTTATTTTGATCTAGAATTGTCTAAGAGTGATGTTTTCTGTTTTTTTTAAAACTGTCAACACACACACACACATAAAACCTTACTATTGTGGTGTATAAGCTGCACCGACCACAGGTTCCTACGAAATACGTCACAATTTACATGACGGCTGAGGATAGAGACAGAATGCGAGGAAGAGGAGAAAACCAGTGCGAAAAGTAAAGTAAAGAAAAAAACAAATGCTAAACTAGTTGCGCCTGCAGTTTTCTTTCATTTTCATCTTTGGTTATCCTTATCTCTTTATGTATAGATACATAAATATTTCACGAGGCCAGAGCGTGTATGCGTGCTTCTCCAAACCCTATTATTTCAGACAGTTGCTTTTAGTTTCTCCTAAATTTGAGCTTTTCATTTCTTAGTTTGTGACGTTTCGGATAATTGTGACAATAAATTATACATATATTGATTGTGTGCATAAGTAAGGTTTTTTATTATGGAATTTGGAGATCTTGATCATGTAGATGATGGCGATGGATGTGGGAAAGCTCTGTCAGCGGTGTCTTGTACAATTTGCCTTGACGTTGTCACAGACAGTGGTGATCGATCTTTTGCCAAACTTCAATGCGGCCATCAATTCCATCTGGGTAAGTAGATTTGGTTTTAGTTTCTTCTTCATAATGTTTTTTCAAATTATTATTTTATTTTATTCTTAGTTTGGATGTTTTCATTGATTTTTTTAAATATTTTTTGTCGAGATTGGAAGTTGATTCTAGAAATGGATAATTATGAAGATTAGGTAGATTTTAGTAAGTCTGGAGTTGCTTGCTTGATTACATGTTGTGCTCTTGCATTGCTTATAGTTGCCTAAAATTAAATGAGCAAATGTTATAGCAGTATTAAATGTGTAATTGTCATGGTGATCACTTAAATCCCATATATCATTCTGATGTAAAGACTAAAGACATGACCAGTCATGTGATTTATCGTAAAAGTTATGTTAAAATAAAGCTAAATATTTTTTTATGGTGGAGAATAATCACCATGTTCCAATTTGAGAATCATCCAGGCCTCGTTTGTTTCAATGTAACCCGACTATGTAACTGCAAGTACATTGGAACCCAACGGGTTACTTTGTTTGCTTCACTGTTTTTTAAGTTGGACAAAGGAACTACTACTTCCAGTACGTGAGCTGGGTTCAGAACGTTGTGAGACAGTTCGAGGTATTTAGAGTTGCATCAAAATATAGGAACTTGGTTACCTAGGTACCCCATGGTCACTCCAAGTTGCTTAGTGATAAAATTATTCTCTTTAGCTAATTTAAAGGGATTAAATTATTAAATGATTTAATTTACCAAATAAAGTATGCAAGTACTAGTTACATAGTGGTGAATCGTGAATTACTATTAAAATTATGAACTGTAAGTTAGTTCCATGGAAGTTGAAAATCACTACATACCTACAGTGAAATAAACGAGTTCCCAATGTATAAAAATTATTGAATGGAAACTTTGTTTTTATGCTTTTACTTATAACTTGACCGGACATATGTATGTGTGTGTTTATGCACATACAAACTAGAATGCTACAAACTACGAACTATTTGTTTTACTGAGATGGTGATTTGTAATACTGTGACATTTGTACAACTGTGTCTGGTAAATTTTTACCAGTATGTAACATTTGTAGGCCAAGATGATTTCTAATATTTATATATTTTTTGCTTAAGTTTTTAAATTCTTTGTCATTACTTAACTGATTTACAAAAGTTTAGATACATTTTGGTTGAAGTTTTAGTGTTTAAACTTGATTTACCCTATTCCCCTTAAAGACGTGTCTTACATTCTTTTCAAAAAATAAGATAAACTTGTGTCTGAGGGTAGGTGTGGACGTACTCTCATGTCACGTCAATAACTTGGGAATAATTATATGCCTAAAAATATATCTAGCTATGTTATTCTGTTAGGGCATACCATAATCTCCCTATCCTGACTTCTGAAATTTGTATATTAGATGTCCCGTTGCTTGATAATATTGGTGATTAATATGTATACTTTCATGGTTATCCTCAGATTGCATTGGCTCTGCATTTAATGCAAAGGGAGCTATGCAGTGTCCAAATTGTCGAAAACTAGAGAAAGGCCAATGGCTTTATTCAAACGGTTCCCGTTCATATGCTGAATTTACCATGGATGGCCTGGTTCAATTCGAAAGTTCTTATCCAAACAACTCTGAAATGGTGAGAAAATCTTCAATGCACTTCCCTGTGTTGCACCTAATCATTACTTATTGTGTATTTTTGTTGGGCTCATATCTCAGGCACTTTGCACTGATCTATTGAAAGTTGAAGAGTTAGCTTTGTATTGATGTTTCTAAGTTAAAAATTTGTGCATAATAGACCCTGTGGGTACGAAGTCCATTTTTATAGACTTTATAAGCACTGTTCTGATTTACATAAAGTATGAGTAATGCTGCTATGGGATTCTGTGCCCTTTTCTTGGTTGCCGGATTGCAACACAAATGAATCCATGCTTTAGTTACTGTACTATGACTATTTCTTGTGAACTTTCAATATACATTATACCACTGGGCACTGGTTAGTGGGTACATAATATGTCTAATAATACTTTCTTAATAATATGGATGTCTTCTTTTCTATATGTGTTGTGTTGATCATATCTATTATAACAATGTATGATACAAGCAAAACATGTAAGTTAGATTATAGTATTAATTTGTCACAAGCATATATTTTTATGTATTTACGTAACAAAACTTCAAAAGTCTTGTTGATACTGTATCTGACAGAACTATGCAAAATTGTAAATAAAAGAAGTCTAAAAATACTGACACAATGTTAATTAATATGAATATGTCGAGTAGGAAACTTTTTAGGGTAATTAGTTTCTTGATTCTATGTGTTCAATCATTTTGTAATATCCCTCACTTGAATTGTATTTGGTTCATAATTAAATTGTTTATATGCTATAGACAATACTTGTTGAGTATACGTTTATATATATAAATAGGGCTTGTTAAGCTGTAATTATTATGCCTCGTTATTTGATTTTCAACTCAACAGCTAGGTGTCTTTATAAATTTACGTTTATCAAAGCAATGTCTAAACGTATATACCCGTTATCCAAGAAGCTGCGACTCTTCATTCCATTGTCATCCTAATTTGTACTAATATTTTATTTAAAAAACATACAATTATTGTTTATTAAAAAGTAATATAATATATCATTAAAATTCAAATGCACGAAAATACGAAAAACATCTACTTCATTGCAATTTTAATATAAACATAATTATTACAAAACATTAAAAGTTTGGTTGGTCGGTCGGTCCTAAGTGATTTTACCTAATTATCCTTACTTAAAAAAATATTATTAAATAATAACGGTATTTATTTGTAACCAATTACCTTTTTCAGCTAAATCCCATTTCTTTTTCTATTTTTCCAATAAAATTTCCTCCTTTTGCAAAAATATCACAGGTAATTACCTTTTTTTTAACCGAAACATTTTTGTTACTAAAACCCCTCATTTTCCAAAAATCTATACTTCTATACTATAATATAATATACGAAATATTAAAAGTTTGTTTGGTCGGTCCTAAGTGATTTTACATAATTACCCTTACTTTAAAAAATATTATTAAATAATAAATGTACTTATTTATAACTAATTATCCTTTTCAGCTAAAACCCATTACTTTTTCTATTTTTCTAATAAAATTTCCTTCTTTTGCAAAAATATCACGGGTAATTACCTTTTCTTAATTGAAACATGTTATTTTTTCTATTTTTCTTACTAAAACCACTCATTTTCCAAAAATTTCACAGACAAACCCTTACTTTTTTATTTTAAAATCTATTTTAATGCTTTTAATTATTTAAAAATATTTACATATTTTAACTTGCATACTTATTTATTTAACAAATATAATTAATAAAATATTAAAATTTAATTTCTATTTTTTCTAATAAATTCCCTCCTTTTGCAAAAATATCACTAACAGTTACCTTTTTGAACTCAAACATGTTATCTTTTCTATTTTTCTTACTAAAAACTCCTCATTTTCCAAAAATACCACGGGCAAAACATTACTTATTTATTTTAAAACCTACTTTAATGTTTTTAATTATATAAAAATTTTTACATATTTTAACATGCCTATTTTTTAACAAATGCAATTAATAAAAAATTAAAACTTAAAAAATAAAATAACAATTATTAAAACAATTCGTGCATCGCACGGGTTTTAAGCTAGTACTATTATATAATAGACGGAACATTAAAAGTTTGGTTTGTAGTCTTGTCCTCCAAAGTTTGGTCATTACCTATTTTATATTTTTTAACTAAAACGACCCATCTTCTAAAAATAACACGGGCATGTTACCTATTTTATATTTTCTAACTTAAACAACTCATATCTATACTACACGCGTAATATATATAAAAACGTAATATAACTTTATATTATTATTAATATATAACTAACCGCCTTTTTCAGCACATTACCTATTTTATATTTTCTAATTAAAACAACTCATCTTCTAAAAAATAACACAGGCAACATATATATAAATAGCAATATTATTATATAATTTATAAGCAACTACCTTTTCTAGCTAAAACACATTATATGTTTCATATTTTCTAACTAAAGCAACTCATCTTCTAAAAATAATACGGACGTCATATATATAAAATGGTAAATATATTATATATACTTATTAATAAATATCATTTATCTAAAACACATTACCTGTTTTATATTTTCTAACTTAAACAACTAATCTCCTAACACAAGCAACTTATATATAAAAAAGTAATATATTTTATATAATTATTAATAAATAACTAATTACCTTTTTAGCACATTACCTATTCATATTTTCTAACTAAAACAACTCATTTTCTAAAAATAATGTCAGTAACATATATGTAAAATTGTAATATTATCATATTAAACTTATAAAATCTATTTTTATTACTTTTTTTTTCTAAGTTTTAATTCAAATAAAATAAATAATTAAAAATTATAAAATATTGAAAGAAACCCGATAAATTACACTGGCACAATTTTAATATTTGCACTTTAATCCCTTTATTTGAAACTTTTCCTAATATTTTAAGAATAACAAATTTAATCAAAAAATATCTATAAATTATTATTAAACACAAAACTCTTAAGATACAAAAAAGATAACAAATTCAAATTTCAACCACGTATCGCACAAGTTTTAAACTAGTATATATATAAAGAACTAAGAATACAAAATTTCATTTTGTAACATATGTAGTACTAGGAAACTGTTAGAATATTTATTATTATGTGAACCTGGTAAGCCTTCTCTTAATGGCTCGAGGTTTAGGAGAATCGGTAAGTTAACACCATTTGTTTGTATACGTTAACGTATTATTGCTTAAAGTCTTAAAGCATGATTTGTTCTCTTATATATGAATGGTTGTATTGAGGATTTTGCTATGCTTTCAAATTAGAATACCCATCCCTGCAACAAGGTTGCTTATTTCCAAATGTTTGACAATTGATGTGTTGCTTGCCGTTCGTTTCTTTTAAAAGTATAAAAAAAGTTTTTTCTTGGAATCCATTATTTATTCTTTTTGTTGATGATTTTGCAGATATATGTAGTTAACTGGGGTCCAATCTATACGCGACTTCCGTCATCCTTTGAGTAAGCATGACTTCCGCTGAAGCTCTCTTTGTTATTTACCCTCGTCTTTGTTATTTAACCTTGTGTGTATTTTCATTATTTTATTTTATATTTGTCTGGCTTTTTTATATTTTGTATTCTTTTCCGAAGTTATGTTCATATCCAACACCTACCTAGCTAACAATCCACTTGGTTTACCACTGGCTATCTAGTTCAATATTTTTAGACTATGTGAGACACTAACATATACTTTTGTCTTGAATAAAACCAAAAATTCAAGTAAATAATCAAAAGCAATCACCAATCGCTCGGTGCAAATTGATAATTTAAAGATGTTCAAGGTCTAACTACTACAAAACAAACCATGAACCAGCAAAACTAGACTTATTCCCCGCTTCACATGGGATTAGTTTATTATTATTATTATTATTAGCTTATAACCCGTACAATGCACGGATATTTTCAAAATATTTATAGTTATTAATTCACGATTTTTAATAATTTTCTTCTGGTTGTAAATCGTAAAAAAAAGTTGCATTTGGTTGCTTCTGGTTGCAAACCGTATTTTAACAAAAACTTTCAAAAGATAGTAAAGCTGCAAATAAGTTCAAAAACAATATATTTTTTGTCATTTCTTTAAAATTTATCATTTACAACATTAGTTTTAAAAATATAAACAAAAATAAAAATTCCATCAAACGTATATTATTATATTTTATTTGTTTTAATATACACTATATATTATATTATATATATATCTATATATAATTAACAAAAGTTTAATTAAAAAATATTAAATTTAAATCATAAAACATTTAAAAGTAACCCGTACTTTGCATGAGATATAAGCTAGTAATAAGTATAAGAAAGATCCTATTAAAAAAGTATCATACTTACCGATTACCAAACTTTTAATATTTCAGTTTTAATCATTTACAGTATATATATATGTGTGTGTGTGTTTAAAAAATTAGGTCTCTTTTTTAGTGGTTGAGTTTAAATTCTAAAATAATCTTTTTTGTATTTAAATATAATCCTACTAACAATGAAATTAGGTCTCTTCTTAGTAGTTGAGTTCTTGTTGAAATTATTTTTTTTTCACCTGTAGCGGATAATTTATTATTTAATAAAAAATAATATTTGATTAGTTATTATCTCTATTTTTTTAAAAGAAGATAAAAATATGTACGATTTTATAAAATTTTATTCTCACATTATTTTATTCTTTACTGGTTTAAATTTTTCGTAGATTGATTTTAATATTTTATTGAAGGAAACATAGAATTCCTAAATTTAAAAGAATTAGAAAAAATAATTAAATTGGTGGTAAAATAATAATAAAATAATGATTATTATTAGAATTTAGATATTCACTTTACTATTTGGATTTTATCTTGAGTTTTAAAAATCGAATTTCGATAATTTTACAGCCCACGCGAAGTTTACGAAATTATCTTTAATTTAATGATGGTTTAACAATTCTTATCTAAGTGGAACTACCCATAAATGGAAGAAAAAACAGAGTTACGGATTTTATATGGAGAATTCTGTTCGATATAGAATAACCCGTTTATATTTGATTTAAATTATCAAAATGCACTTATTAGTATTTAAATATAATCCTACTATTAACCAAATACACTTTTTAATATTAAATCTAACGGCTATCATCTATCTATTTAAGATTTAACGGTCCTTATTAATTTGGTCGTTCAAGGACATAATACCAAAGTAACCAAGGTTTTGGATAAGATCTCTCTTATGCTCATTATATATAAAGGATATAATATTTTATAGGTTTTGAAATTCTAATGAAATTTAGTAAGAATATGTGTCCTTTTTAAATTATAAATTATAAATAATTAAGTAGGTGTTATTATATTATAATAAATAGGTGATACCGAATACACTACAATGGGATGTCAATGAAATAGGGTTTCTAGTAGCTTAGATAACATTGCTTATATGAGTTATGATTTATATTATAATTGTTTTAAAATTCTGTTGGAATTTAGTGAAAATATGTTTTTTTAAATGATAATATATATATAAATAGGTGACAATCAAATTTTGGTAATGTTGTGTTCCACCGACCACTCAAGATAGGTTTTGATTTTGAATAAAATATAAAAATGTTAAAGAATAAAATAATGAAGTTGTATGGATAAATAGTTAAAAGATGACTATAAAGAATTGAAAAGTTGGAGTGGTTTTTAAATTCTATATAGGATTAAGTAGTTGAGTTACACTGATTTTATAATTTTAATAAGATTAGGTAAATATATTATAGTAATAGTTTTAGCATTTAAATTGAATTTAGAAAAAAATTCAATAATAAATAGTTAGGTGATAACCAAAATTTGGTACTACAAACACACTGAAAGGGGTTTCGGCTATTAATAAGGAGCATAGATGAGTAATATATTAGCTGCACAAAGTTTGTGTGTGTTTAGAGTCGTTTACTTCCTGTACTTTGTAGCTCTAACTGTTTTCCTGTACATTGTAGCTTTATAACTTGTTCAAGTCCAGAAGTTGTGTGCTTGAGCTAGCCTTTGTACATCATATTTAAAGTTACGTAATATAAGTGTTTAACTCAAATGTGCATTATTTTTTATTTTTTTTATCATAAATAATTTGCTGACATGTTATGTTTGAATATTGCAGCGGAGATGTTTTCTCATCAATTACATGTAAGTTAACTTTACTGGGAAATTTGTAATACTCTTTGTGACCTTTAGTAATTGCAACCTTGAGTTTTTTCAGTACTACTATTTTAGGATTAGTTACTAGTTCTAATTTGATACAAATTTATATAATTTGGGAAGTGGTAGGAATGTGTTCATATCTATTAATAGGGTTTTGGTTCACACGGCCTGTTGCTGCAAATGCTTGACAAAAGGCATTTGTAACTAATCGTGTTGGGGATTTTGGTTTATTATTAGGAATTTTAGGTTTTTATTGGATAACAGGGAGTTTCGAATTTCAAGATTTATTCAAAATATTCAATAACTTGATTTCTAATAATCATAATGAAGTCAATTAATTATTTGTTACTTTCTGTGTTTTATTAGATCATGGTCTCATCGCACAACATGCAGTGATTGTTGAACCTACAGCTGTATTGTCTGCTTCTTATCATTGGCCATATGTTGCCTACTCTGGACCATATTCTTCAGCTTTACATTCCAGAGGAAGTGTTTCTAATAGCTCTACTTTCAGAAGTCACTTGAACAGCCTATCAGCTCCAAGTGAGATACCTATCTCTTGTATTTTTCCCTCTATAGATGTATATAATCACGTCTAGGGGCAGCACTCATCTCTCTTCCCTACAGCAAGCAGCACTGCTGGTCCTGATCAGCTCTCATTCCCATCAATGACTCAAAGGGTAGCTAGGGACAGTATTGGTATGCAGAGATCAGGATCTTTTGTCCGTCCATCTTCTGTTGACCATGGGTAAGCCTAAACCTCCTTATGTAGTTGCATACTTGCATCATGGATGCCTAATTATTTTTAGCGGTATCATTTGTTTTGTATGCTAACTTGGCAAACCAAATGCTGTTGGCCTGTTGCTAGTAATTCTTTTGTACAATAGTCAATTAAAGGTATCGCCTATGCACCCGATCTACGCTTTGCATTTAGAAAAGGGGTTCCAGTGTTCTATTGCATACAAGTATCATAATTAGTTCTTGTGAGTTGTACTCCAGCAACACACTGTTCAATCCTATTGACAATCAAAACTTGCTAAATAAACAAATTATTGAGCAGTCATATGTTATAGTTTTAGAAATAACATAATTTTTTTTGTTGTACGTCATGAATATGATCATATATTATTAAGCTGTGTGTAAAGGGTTGTTACTGAAATTTAGTTCTTCTGAAGAACTTCTGAGGTATTTCCTTAGATCCTCAAACATATTGCTTAATATCTTTCATACTTTTTTTTTTCCATCTAGGATATTAACTAGCTAGTCATGTGATTGTCTAGCACTGATGATAGGGCTGGGAGCTCAGTTGCCGCCTCAAGGCTAACTCCATACCGTGACATTGCTGCTCTGTCCCGGGAACGTATGCTAGCTCTCCAGGCATATTTCCAGCATCCTCCTGGCAATTCACAAGGTGTACGCACACCTTACGTGCCCTCCGCTGAAAGATCCAATGGTCACATGAACATTACTCGGGGTGAACCAGGTGCTGAGTTGTCTGAGCAGGCCAGCAGGGTTTCCTTTCCATCAACCTCAGCAGCAGGAAGAAATGTTTTGGAAACTCAAAACTCTATGCCAAATCATTTCCATGCCTGGGAAAGAGAACAGTATACCTCCTTTCCATCAAATGAAGCTGAGAGAGAACCTATCTGGGTGCCCTTCCATCAGCTTCTAGGTGCCCCTAGAACCGGTATCAGGCCTGCCTACATCCGGTAGAGGCATGGATCGAAGAGAATGCCATCTCAACACCAGTTCTAGACTTGTTCGGATCTGTCTGGTTCTGTTGATAATAAGTATCATCACTATGACTTAAAAACTTAAACTTCTGTATGTCTCGAAGTCTCTCCTAATGGTGTGTGTAGAATATTTGCTCTGTTAGGCAGACCCTGTGACTGTTTGTTGTCCTAGAAACGATACAGCCGGGGTTGCCCCATGTTTGTGGATTATGTGTTTTGTTGGTTTGTGTCTAAGATAAACAGAACTACGGTCTTATGGTTAATACTTAATAATAGCATTAAAATACTTATCTTTTGGCCTCCTTTAAAATCTAGGACAGTTCACTTTCCGTAAAAATAAAATAATCTCTTTTAAGACATACAATTTTTTCTAAGAGTTCTACCCTTGCAAATTCGTAAAACCTATCAACTATATTGGTATGCTGTTCTCAATTTTTTTTTTTAAAAATAGTATGCTGTTTTCATTTAGAAAACTAGCTTATATTAGTACCATGCATAAATTTAAGTGAATAATGAGTATCAGATTAATGTGACTTATATCAGATTAAACGACACTTTAGGTCACGTTTTATACTTAAATTAATGATTGTGTAGACTGCCGGATCCACCGACTTCTTAATCAGTTAACATCTTTAATATTTGTTTGTTTTTATTTTGATTGAAAAGTGATGCTAATTTGGGTTTATTGTGTTAAATAACACTGATCTAAGCTGACCTAAGGTGTACAAGTGTCTTACATTATGTTATCTGATGCCCAGTATTCTCTAAATTTAATATATTTCTATGACAAATACCCAGTATTCTCTAAATTTAATATATTTCTATGACAAATATATCATGTATGTAATAATATTGTGCTTGTAAAACATTTATAAGAACCAGGTAGGAAGCTATCTAAACATTTACATGTAATGCTAGTAAACCCAAAAAATTTCTCAAATTACCTGTCATAACACATGACATTTTTTAATTCGTGTGCGCATATGTGATTCATTATTTTATTAGAATAGAAAAATTACCATTTATACACGTTACACATCAGCATTTTGTGTAAATTTTGGTAGAATTTTCAAACAATTAATATCTCAGAAAAATTGCGGTCGGTATAATCACTACACTTGTCACCTCTTATAAAAAAATTGTCCTGAACTGAGAATTCTCAGGGTGATAAACAAGCCTTTCATTGTTCTTTTGAGCGTGAGTGCTTCATGTGACACAAAATATACAAACTAGTACAATGGCTTACGGCTGATTTAAATGAAAACGGGAAAATACAAATGAAACAGTACATTGCCTATTTGAGTAATCTCGGCAACTGCAGGTCTTCTGTACACTCACTTATCTGTCTGCAGAGGTCGTAAACCGCCACAGGGCAACAGATACACCGGTAATCAGAGTTGTGTTCTCATGCTAACTCCCCGTTTTGCTTTAATAACCGTTGTTTTATTAATTATTATCTAATTTGTGGTAATTTAAGTTAAGGGTTTTATATCAAAGTGATCGTCGTTCTTGTCAAAATATCTCACCTAGTTATCCGATCTCTACGGGAACTCATTTAAATCACTCAAATCACTATATATATCACTATGTTAAATTTTAGAAAAACAAATTGAGGATTTGTTTTGATAAGTTAATTTTAGACATATTTGATTGAGGATTTTTTTGGTTTGATGTTCACTAAATCAAGTTCAAGAACAAATTAAGGTTGAAGGTGTTAAGAGAAAATTAAAAAAACATATGTATCTATGTTTATATATATTTTTTAATGTGCCTGTACTGTACATATGTAATTGTGATTTGTTTTTGTTATATGAGCCATGTGCAGTACACTTCATCCTGTAACTAGTATTTTGTTAAGTTTTCTGTTAGTATTTTTTTCTAAATTTAATGAAGTGATATATATAGTGATTTGAGTGCTTTAAATGAGTCCCCATGAAGATCGGGTAGTTACAATACAAGAAAAACGGCTAAATTCGACAAGAAAAATTCTGTCGAATTTAATTAAATTCGACGGAATTTTGTCGAATTTAACTAAATTCGACAGAAAATGTGTTTGTCGAAAATGCTCGCGTCGAATTTAGTAAATCGGTCGAATTTAGTATGCTAAATTCGACTAACTTTGGTCAAAATTGATATTGTTAAATTCGACCAAATCTGGTCGAAATTAGCACTTCAGGCGCCAAATTTCAAAATTTTGAAAATTTTAAATTTTGGTGAAAAATTCAAAATTTTTAAATTTTACCGCCTGAAGTGCTAAATTCGACCAAATCTGGTCGAATTTAACATGCTAAAAACGACTGAATCTGGTCGAATTTAAAATGCTAAATTCGACCAAATCTGATCGAATTTAAAGTGCCGGAATTTAAAAAAAAAACAGCAGCTTCTGCTGCTACCAAAAAAATCCATTTGAACCCCCGGGAGTTACTGTTCCGGTGAACCAAAAACATCTCCAAAAATTACCAAATTAACATATCAGTAGGTAAATCCAACGATCTAAATATTCACCTAAACATAATTTAAAAACGAAAACTAAAACCCATATTCCGGTAAATCGAACATTTTCCGATGAGTCAAAACAAATCTGAAAAATTCTCAATTTAATATATGTATCCAAGCATCCGACGATATATACAATAGTCAAAATTGAAAATCAAAAAAAAATTATAATTGTTAATTCCGGCCACCTCAAGAATTTTCCGGCGAAATAAAAATTGCCCGAAAAATTATGAAATTAATAACTAAGCATAAACAAGCACCAACATACAATCTTGCAGCCTCAAAATCATCAAAAACTTCATCAAACCTCCAACCCGAATTAAACTTCAAATATTACCCAGAAAAATATTTGATAAAAATCAAAAAATATTTATATCAATGTATAGATCTCGATTTGTAGAATACATACATATATAAATCACTAATTTTGGATGAGTAGATTGAGAGATGTGAATTTTTGAAGATTAAATATTATGTATATGTATATGTATATGTGCGGAGGGAGGGACGGAGGGAGGGACGGAGGGAGAGAAGAGACAGAGAGAGAGAGAGAAGGGGGATTAAATGGTTTAATTAATGGGATAAAATATGAATCGTTGGATGTGTGTTTTTTTTTTGTTTTAATCAAGGGTTAGAAATTGATTAAAGAAGCACAATCCATGTGCTATGTTGTCCACCAATAACACATTGACACATGTTATCAAACAGAATTTTTAATTTTCTATTCCTAATATAGAGTAAAATAAATATGGATTAAAGTTATAAATCTAATTTAATGTTATTCCCAAATTTTCAAAAAATAAAAAATTAATTAGGTTGGAGATCTTAGTAGATCATTATTATATTGACTAATACTCGTAACTAGTGCTTTGTCACAAATTATTATTTCTATTTTTTAAAAAATATTTCTCGACGATCCAACCGTACGGATGTCAATATAAATCTAATTTAATATTATTCCCAAATTTTCAAAAGATAAAAAATTAATTTGGCCACAGATCTTAGTAGATCATTATTATATTGACTAATACTCGTAACTACTGTTTTGTCACGGATTGTTGTTTCTATTTTTTGAAAATTATTTCTCGACGATCCAACCGTACGGATGTCAAGATATATCTAATTTAATGATATTCCCAAATTTTTAAAAATTAAAAAATTAATTTGGTCAGAGATCTTAGTAGATTACTACTATATTGACTAGTACTCGTAACTACTGTTTTGTCACGGATTGTTGTTTCTATTTTTTTAAAATTATTTCTCGACGATCCAACCGTACGGATGTCAACATATATATAATTTAATGATATTCCCAATTTTCAAAAGATAAAAAATTAATTTGGTTGGAGATTTTAGTAGGAAACTACTAAATCAATTAGTACGGTTGGAGATTTCTGGAAAGATGCGGCATAACCGGACATTTATATTTTTTTTTATTTTTTCCCAACACTAGAATGACTACCTATTAACATCCGTACGGTTGGATCGTCGAAAAAATCAATTGAAAAAATTATTCAGTGAATTTGAGACATGTCCAGTTCCTCGAAGCAGTACTATTCCAACGTTTCTGGAAAGATGCGGCATAACCGGACATTCATATTTTTTGATTAATTTTTCCCAACCCTAGAATGAGTACCGATTAACATCCGTACGGTTGGATCGTCGAATAAATCAATTAAAAAATTATTCGGGTTTAGGGTTCGGGTTTAGGGTTTAGGGTTTAGGGCACTCATGGGTCCCACGTTTTTCAATATTATTTTGAATTAAAAATTAATTACTAATTAATTATTCATTAATTTTTTTTATTAATTTTTAATTGAAAATTAGAAAAATTAGTAGGGCCCACTTAACTCCGCGGGGCCCACTCGTGGGGCCCATGTTTTTTAATATTATGTTTAATAAAAAATTAATTATTAATTAATTATCAATTAATTATTAATTAATTTTTAATTGAAAATTAGAAAAATTTTGTGGGGCCCACTTGTGGGGCCCACGTTTTTTAATATTATTAATTTAATTATTGATTTTTTTTCATGTTATTTATTCACATTTAATTATTTAATAACGTTTTTTTTAAAATTGCAAAAATAAACCTTCGACGGAATTCTGTCACTTTTATAAATGCGACTAAAAACTGTCGAATATAGTTTTGAACGGTCTGAAAAATTTCGGCGGCAATATTCCCACAAAAACTAAAAGTTAAATTCGATAGAATTCGGTCGAAGTTTGAAATCTGAAATTAATATTTTTGGTGGGATTGTTCCCGCTTTTTTTGGTGGGTTCTAATTTCGACAGTACAAACAATTCTGTCGAATTTAGTATTGAAAATGCGACATAATAAAAATTTCTGTCGAATTTAGTACTAAATTCGACAGAATAATTTCGACAGAAACTAATTGCGACAGAATTGTGTCGAATTTAGCCGCAGTCTTAATTTTCAGCTGATATATGTCGAATTTGGTGTCTGTCGAATTTATTCTGTCGAATTTAGCCTTACTTTCTTGTAGTGTTAGGTGAGATATTTTGACGAAATTGATGACCACTTTGATATAAAACCCTTTTAAATTAATAATCGATGTATGTAAATCTTCACACATATACTTATACACTCCTAACACACTATCACTAATTTAGGATCAATTATTAACTTATTTTTATATCATTTTTAGTTCTTTTATTTTCTAATTTCTTTATTTTTCTATCTTGATTTCCTAAATTATTACTCCTAAATTCATGATAGTGTGTTAGTAGTGTTTATGCATGTGTATGAAGATGTATGATATCCCTAATCTTGCATGTCCATCATCCCAGCTGAGATGAAATATCTTAAAATATCTAATATTTACTAATCGACTTGCACCAGGTGGTAGTTAAAACTTAAATTCGCATGATTTTGTGTTTGAGTTTCCTAAATATTAGGGTTAGGAAAATTGGTGGTCATATATCTTGTTAGGGATTATCATGTATAATATGTATTAACATTCTGCCAGCCTTTCAAATCTTAAACAGAAGAGAATATCACCTTTTTTCAGTTTCGAGAATTACATTACCACAATGATGGGTTTAACAATGACAGATTTGTTTTGTGCCATTATCATTTTAAGTTCATTCTCTATTATTTGTAATGCCCAAATGAATGATCCGTCGTTAATTCTGTTCCGTAATTGCAAATACGATAAAATTTTTCAATTTGGAGATTCGCTTTCTGACACAGGGAACATTGTTATCCAGGATGCAAATGGACCTTCGGGTCGCCCACCTTATGGTTTTTCCTATTTCAAGCAGCCAACAGGCCGTTGTTCAAACGGACTTCTTATGATCGACTACATTGGTACAATGTAAATCTATTATTATACGAGTTCATATATATATATTATAGACCGTAACAATATTATGTGCCAAATTTAATATGTAAATTCTATTATGTTGAGATGAAAGAATGTTGCCATTGGTATTAAGGTAATCACAGAAATTTAAATATTCACGCAGCCTGATTATATACCCTCTCGCATTATTGTATTTACTGTAGAAGAAGAGGAGTATCCAGATGTTTGTATAGTGCTATGTTGGTTGGTTATATGTTTTTGGATGTTTATGAACAATACTCGGGCATAAATGATTCTGAGATGAAGAATTTTTGTTTGATTAATTGACAGCAATGGCAGTGGGACTTCCATTTTTGAGTCCCTACTTGAAGAAAGGTGCTGATTTTGTTCATGGAGTAAATTTTGCCGTAGCCAGTTCAACAGCAATGTCAATAAAAGATTTGGCTCAAAGAAATATTACTGTAAATCGTCAAACAGTTAATACATCTCTTAATGTACAAGTGGATTGGATGGCTGATTATCTTAAGTCATACTGCAAGCCTGGGCCAGGTTATTTCAGTTTACAAATTTCTCTTGATACGTACTTGTTTATGTAGTATAACTGATATTTTTATAAAGTTTTTCAAACAGTATTCATATCAACAGGGTCTTGAGAAAATCCTGTATATTTATATGGTTACGACATACAGATTGTGCACAGAAGCTCAACTACTCATTGTTCATGATGGGAGAGACGGGAGGAAATGATATGAATGCTGCTGTATCAGGAAACAAGACTGTAAAAGAGATTAAGTCCCTTGTTCCAGCAATTGTAGAAACCATAATGCAGGCTACCAGGGTAAGTATTTTCATTTTTGTGCGTGTTTATGTATCTGTAATGACATTAGTAACAGGTCAAATTTCTGTTTGTTTCTCAACTATTTTCAGAGAATTATCAAATTTGGAGCTCGAAATATTGTGATACCAGGAAATCTTCCTATTGGCTGTATGCCGATGAACCTAGCAACAAGTGGAAGCAACAACTCCACAATATTCGACAAAAATCATTGCATTAAGAAATTAAACCGCCTAGCTAATTTTTACAATGACCATTTGAAAGGAGAAATTGTAAGGTTGAAAAAAGAGAATCCAAAGCTCATAATTGTTTATGGGGACCTTTTTAACGCTGTTGAGTGGCTTCTCCCTCGTGCTCCATATCTAGGTATGCGTCTTCAGATGATATGTAATATGTGTGCATTAAGTGTTGCTATGTTATGTGACTATTTTCTTGTCTAAAGGCTTTCAGCAAAAAGAGTTGCTGAAAGCTTGTTGTGGGCAAGGCGGAGACTATAACTTTGGAGGATTCGGAAAATTTTGTGGAGTGCCAGGAGTTCCAGCGTGTAAAAATCCAAATGCACATCTTAGTTGGGACGGGATTCACCCAACACAAGAAGCAAACAAGTATATCACAACTTGGCTTATCACTAACATGTTACCGATGTTAGATTGTCCTTCTTCTTGATTTATTATCAACATATTCCAGTTTTGATTGTGATCTCCAGAATTCAGCTAGCAGGCAGCTGCTAATTACTTGTTGCCTCTTTGGTATGGACAACTTGAGGAGTTCTCTAGCCAAGGGGGGATTCTTTTTTCCTGCACAACTAAAGCTGAATCTGTAAATGTAATATAATTAGATAGGCATTTTTCTTATAGATTTTTCAATGTATTGAAATTTCTAGATTCTATAATCGGTACAGCTAAGATGCAGGTGTACTCGGAGTTCCCAATCTCAACAGTTACATGTACATATAGTATGTCAAAATAGGCACTCCTATGGTAGAAAAAACTGCAAGCTACAACTTAGAGTTGTTCTGATTTACATTTCTCAACCAGCTTAAAAACCCGAGGACACTGAATAATTTTCTGTCTTGTTTACATATTGAGATAATTTTGTAATTAGAAATTTAAAAAAAGATAAGATTTTGATTTTATCTCATATTTTATAGTACTTTTGTAATATGACAGTGCTAATTAAATCAACATAATATTTTATAATTTGATTAAATTGCATAAAATTTGGATAAATATCCAATCACATGATTACTTTTAATTGCTTAAATATTAATATGGTTTTCAATGACGTGAAATGAACTTTATCAAATTGATTATTTGAGTATAAAATAAATAAATATTTTGGCAAAATTGTCGGTATATAATATAAGCGATGTGATTTTAATATTGTGAGAGTATATTTTTAAAAAATCGACATATACGAAATATCATGAAATCTATTAAGATTATGTAAAAGTCATTCATGTGGTGTCTCACTTATCGTTTCATATATTTTTGTACATATTGATACACTTTTATACTCAAATATTTAGTTTTAGTAATACACAGTATTGAAGTTTTATTTTAAAATTTTGATAAATTAAAAGATTTTTATCTTATAATTTCGAATCACTTTTTAAATCGACTTTAAATTTTGATAAATATTTTGATAAATGTAAATTATGATTAGACGAACACGTGCATTTTCGTGATATCTTAGATCAAATTTTTTGATTTCATCGTAAATTCATTTAAGGATATGTTATAACTCAACCATTTGATACTGTATTGACCAATTATATAAAAATTCATACTACCATACTTTATTTGAGTCATAGTCTAATTGGTCATTATTAGTAATTATTGCAGTTTTGTAATATTTATGATTCAAAAAATCATATTTTTTTCATTTTATATTGAATATTAATTACATTATTATATATATATATATATATATATATATATATATATATATATAAAATATAAATTCTATTTTTAGCATTGTCATATTTTTAACATAAATTCAATTTTTTTTATATTTTATGTTTTTAGACCAATTATACTTCTAAATCACTGAAAGTCTAAATAATTGGTCTACTAAATATCTCTAATATGCCTCTGATATGGACAGAAAAGTAATTATAGAAATATAATTGCTGATTCTTTGGAAAGGCCAAATATTTAAGGCCTAAAATCCTGATTATTTATTAATTACGAAATTAATAAATAAGGAAAATATACAGCTCATGAAAAGAGTCCAAAATATGGTAAATTCATCAAAGAAGGATCCGAAATCCCAATTAAAGGCAATTAATGAGTCATAACCTTTATCAACAAGGAAAAGACTTATCCTGCAAGAAATACAATGTTTATCCATTATCAATAAGGAGACTTATTCGCTAAGACTCCTAAACATACCATAAATATTAGGCTCTAGACGCCTATATAAGGACCCTGATCCTACAATCAGAATTACGTTTTGGGCACAGCTCCATACGTCACAACGCCTCGAAGGCGCAACAAGCCATGAAGGCAACTCCAGAACTACGTCTTGGCTTGATTCTTGATTCTCATCAAGGTACGTAGGCATCTTGTTAGGACCGAGTTAGTCCCCGACAACAAGAGCAGCCACACCATTAAAGCTCGAAGCTCATTAAACCTTAACATTAAATTCACAAGCACGTTTTTTAATCCACAACATTTGGCGCCGTCTGTGGGACCACAACATCAACCATGGCAAACACACGAAGAACAACCCGAGATACTCAAACTCCTGAGGATCGCCCTATCACCTCTGAGGCTGATACTCACGGAAATCAACCACTGCCGACTACTGGCACTCAAGGGGCGAATATCCCCACCAACACTCAAGGACCGGAAATCCCGAATTCGGTTGAAGGGACGAATCCCCTGCAAATGGTCATTCATAGATCTAATCCACAAGAGACCACTCTCCAGCAACCAATCATAACCACTCCGTTGCTTGCAAACGCACCACGTGGTCTCCAACTTCACACCACGGATCTCCCCCAATATACTACCCAAACTCTCGGTATGCCAACTTATGGTATGCCACCTCGACCCCCGATGGGTAGTAGTGGCGCCAACCCCATCTATCACGAGGCCTATGTGCCACCATATATTCAAGGTTTGGGACCCCAAAATCAGCGAACCCCTTTTCAAGACTACTCAGGTCCCTACACCGAGGATGAGAATTACTCAACAGGAGATGATAGGGATGTTGCCCCAAGAAGGAGACGTTCCTCCCAAACCAATCGAGAAACTACTAAGGAAAAACTTGCGTCCCTCGAAGCCGAGGCTGCAAGGCTCAAAAATTTATTGGCAAAAGAGGATGCCAAAAGGACACAAAATCAAGGAAGAGTCCTGGTGATCAACCTCGACCCAACACCAATGAGAAGCAGTAGGGCTGAGGCCCCAAGGGGTGATCATACTGATTTGTTGCCCCTAGGAGATCCTGATGATCCAACACCACCCTTTACTCCAGACATCATGAAAGCTAACATATCTAGTAAATTCAAGATGCCAACGATTAAAGTTTATGATGGAACGGGAGATCCCGCTAATCATGTGAGAACCTTCTCCAATGCACTGCTGTTGCAGCCGACAACGATGCGGTCAAGTGTAGGGCGTTTCCACAAACCTTGG
Source organism: Heracleum sosnowskyi (assembly GCA_030848705.1). Taxonomy (NCBI): domain Eukaryota; kingdom Viridiplantae; phylum Streptophyta; class Magnoliopsida; order Apiales; family Apiaceae; genus Heracleum; species Heracleum sosnowskyi. Next base: position 73,958,483 of record CM061238.1, read on the forward strand.
CAGGCATGGCCCAACGCTGGTATAGCCGTCTTCCTCCCAACTCTATTGGGTCTTTCAAAGAACTAAGCAAAGCTTTCATCAATCAATTCGTTAGTGGAAGAGTGCATGAGAAAAGTTCTGCATCACTCATGGGAATTCAGCAAGGAAAGAATGAAGCCCTAAGGGATTATATCAACCGATTCACTCGGGAGGCTCTGAAAGTCCCAGACTTGGAGGACAAAGTAGCTATGATAGCCCTACAACAAGGAACTGCTGATGATCACTTTAAAAGATCATTGACAAAACATCCACCCGAGAGCATGTTAAAGCTCCAAGATAGAGCCGGCAAGTACATCAAGGCAGAAGAAAGTATGAGGAAGCATGAACCCACTACTGGTGGTAGTGGAAACTCAAGAAAAAGAAAAGAAACACAAGAGTACGATGTTAAGGAAAAGTTTCCTAGAACTTCAAAAAGTTCTGATTCTCCACCTAAGAGGGGCAATTTTGGCCCAAAGTTTACAAGATTGAATACTCCCAGAAGTCAAATTATGATGGAAATAGCTAAGGAATAGGGTCTCAAATGGCCGAAGCCAATGAGGGCTGACATGTCCAAACGGAACCAAAACCAATTTTGTCAGTTTCATAAAGAAGTTGGTCACAACACCGACGATTGTAGACAACTGAAAGATGAGATTGAATTTCTGATACGAAGAGGAAAGCTTAGTAAATTCACTAAGGATGGAAGTCAAGGGAGTCATAGAGGAAATTATCAAAAAAAAGATTACGACAAAAGGGACAACGACCACTATCGTAATCCCAAGCCCCGAGGGTCTGTCATCAACATGATATTTGGAGGACCAACTGCTGCTGGGTCCTCCCGAAACTCAAGGAAGGCTTATGCCCGGGAGGTAATGACTGTGGTCGGAGAAACACCAAAGCGTGCCAGAACAGAAGTCTCGATAGGTTTTGATGATTCCGACTTAGAAGGGGTGAAGTTCCCCCACGATGATCCTTTAGTCATCGTACCTGTGATAGGCAATTCCGAAACAAAGAGAGTTCTAGTTGATAATGGAGCTTCAATGGACATCTTGTTCCACGATGCTTTTATCAAAATGGGCTATACTGATTCTCAGTTGACATCCTCAAATATGCCCATATATGGGTTTAATGGAGTGGAATTGAAGGTGGAAGGCACTATCTAACTCCCAATGACCATGGGTCAAGGGATGAATACATCTACTCAGATGCTGAACTTCATAGTCATAAAGGCAACCTCAACCTACAACGGGATCCTTGGAAGGACTAGCCTTCATGAATTCAAGGCCGTTGCCTCCTCTTATCATCTGAAAATCAAGTTCCCAACGAGGAATGGAATTGGAGAAGAGCGGGGAGACCAAAAGATGGCTAGAAGCTTTTATGTAGCCCGTTAAGGCATGATGGAATCGGGGGGCAGGTTCTCCCCATTGAAGAAATGAATACAAGTGACAATGAGGACAGAAGAGGGAAACCAGCTGAGGATTTGATCCCAATTCCCTTAGTCCCTGGTAAGCCAGAGAAGGTGACTTATGTTGGAGCACTATTGCCTGAACCATTGAAAAGCAAGCTCATAGCTTTTCTTCAAGAGAACAACGATGTTTTTGCTTGGTCAGCGGCCGACATGCCAGGAATTGATCCCCAATTGATAACTCACAAATTAAATGTGGATCCTGAAAGGAAGACGGTGAAACAGAAAAAGAGAAGTTTTGCTCCCGAGAGGCTTGAAGCCATCAAACAAGAAGTTGAAAAGCTTCTGGAAGTCGGGTTCATTGAGGAAATTCAATTCCCAGAATGGTTGGCCAACCCAGTGATGGTCAAAAAGGCTAACGGAAAATGGAGAATGTGCGTCGACTTCACCGACTTGAATGATGCATGTCCAAAGGATTGTTTTCCCTTACCAAGGATTGATGCTCTAATAGATGCCACAGTAGGACATTAGATGCTAAGTTTCATGGATGGCTTCAGCGGATACAACCAAATCAAGATGCACAAAGATGACATCTCCAAGGTATCATTCATCACTGACTTTGGTGTTTTCTGTTACTTAGTCATGGCATTTGGACTTAAGAATGCAGGGGCAACCTACCAAAGAATGGTGAACAAAATTTTTGAACACCTAATTGGAAAAACCATGGAGGTCTACGTAGATGACATGCTAGTCAAGAGCCTCGATAAGGCCGATCACATTGAGCACCTCCGAGAGGCATTTGAAGTGCTAAGACACCACAAGATGATGTTAAATCCAGCTAAATGTGCCTTTGGTGTAGGCTCGGGAAAGTTTTTAGGCCTGATGGTTTCCAAGAGAGGAATCGAGGCTAATCCCGAAAAAATCAAAGCAATTCTAGACATGGAACCACCACGGACTATTAAGGAAGTCCAGAAACTAACTGGAAGAGTGGCAGCATTGGGAAGATTCATCTCCAAGTCAGGAGAGAAGTGCTTACCTTTCTTCAAAGCACTTAAGAATGTGAAATTTTTTGAATGGACATCTGAAAGCCAAGAGGCCTTTGAGGCCTTGAAGAAATACACGGCTGAGCCACCACTATTGGCCAAACCAAAACTAGGAGAGGTTCTTTATCTATACTTGGCAGTATCCAACACTTCCCTTGGAGCTGTTTTGGTAAAAGAAGAGTTAAAGGTTCAGAAACCCATCTACTACGTGAACAAGATCCTACATGGGGCAGAAATAAACTACTCTACCATAGAGAAGTTTGCCTTAGCCTTGATTATGGCCTCAAGAAAACTACGTCCATACTTCCAGGCACACAAGATAGATGTCTTGACTAATCAGCCTCTAAGAAACATCTTGCACAACCCTCAAGTTAGTGGAAGGTTGATCAAATGGGCCATTGAACTAGGAGAATTTGACATCAAGTACAAGCCTCGAACGGCCATAAAATCTCAAGCACTCGCTGACTTCATGGTTGAATGCACCATTGACAACCAGGAAGTCGGGGGGCAGGAAGTAACAGTGGAAAGCAAGGAAGATGAAAAAATGGTCTCCAAAGTGTTGGGTTTTATACTAAACTATTCATTAGTAGTATATAAACATTGTCCATTTTATTGAGAATCTTGATTGCATATTTTTACATTGTCTATTTATTATATATTGTGGATAATTTAGTATCAAATGGGATAACAGACGATTAAATTATCAGTGTCTATATATAATATAAAGGGTTCACAGTTTAAGTGGAATTAGACAAACTACTGGAATAACTGAAGTATTATTTGGGAATAGTTTATCTTGACTATTAAATAATACTTGTATACTTTGTGTATATTGAACATGATCAAATTTAGAATTGTTCCCTTAAACTGATTAAGAAGGTGAACTAAGATTCTATGTTATTATTAATGCTTAGGTTCTTAATCCGGATATAGTAATTGACACGTGTATATTATTTACATGCTTTGATTTATATATGAAATAATTCTTTTGAATTATATCATTATATTTTGGGTGATGGAATAATATATATGGTGGATATTATTTATTGAAGGAATCCGTGTCCTGATAATATTCGGGTTAATGATGTCCCCCTGAAAGCTCAAAAGGATTTAATTATGTGAAACCCTGCAGGTGGATTTATTCCGGCATAATTAAATAAAGGTAGAGTGGATAATCAAGGATATAAGATGTTAATTAAATGAATTATTAGTAATTTATTTAATTAATGGGCATGCGCTATTTTAAACATGGGGAATTTAATAAGCAAATAATATTGGAACCGAATTAATTAATTAAGTTGCGGTATTAGGAAAGGTAGTGCAAATATTAATTCTTTAGTGGATTGAATTAATATTTAATTACATTGGGCTAGGCCCAGGATGTAATTAAAAGGCCCAACCTAATTATCCATGATCCCTATTGTAGCCCTATATATATTCTTATTCTCTTCTTGCTAGGGTTGGTTAAGAAAATTATTGTAGCCACCTAGGAGCAAGAAGAGAGGTTAACTTGAGAAGACGGAGGCCACACTTCGCTCAAGGGAATTTGGGAATACAATAGAAGAGCGTGGAATCAACCGTTAACAAGGTGATTTTCTTTTCGCACTCCTTAATTGTGTATCATAAAATGTAGTAGAACCCCAAGTCCGTGGTTCCCAACAATTGGTATCAAGAGCCTGGTTATGGGTTCTATGTTTTATGATATGATGTCCATGTCGTAATTAAAATTGGTTATGTATGTATAGTGGTATGCTTGGATAATAATCTTTTGCAGGTTGTTTAGTATCCACTATTATGGCCTCGTTTTATTTTAATTATGTGTTTGGATCCCACGTGGTTTAATTGTGGTTATTTTTTGTTTTGATTTCCACGTGGTTTATCGTGGTTGTAAATCACGAGGGTTGATCGTGCTAGTTTTGTTTTCTATTATGATTTTGTAATCTTGTAATCATGATTTGTATTCATGTTAGATTATGATCTGATGTAATAGAATAGGTATGTTATGTTGTATGTAACTATTTGATCGACGGAGTTGCAAGAAAACAAAGTTCTTCCGCTGATGCTACAAGATTTCGCCTATGCAACTTCGAACTGTTGTAACTTTTGCATACGGTGTCGGATTTCGATGAGTAATACCTTTTCGGAAAGGGATTTCGATGTTCTACACGATTGAAAAAAGACTTTGTCAAAGTTTCATGTGCGTCTGAGCTCGTTTAGACCCTCAAACAGCGAGTTGAAGTTTTCGCAGGATTTTCGGATGAAATTCTTTTTTTGGCCATAATAGTGAATTTATTTTTTATTTTAATTTTTCTGTTATTTAATTTTAATTATTGCATTAAATAATTATTATGTGTGTTGTTAATTATGTGTGTAATTTTAATTGCATGGTTAACATAAATAGGACGATATGGACATAAATTTTCATTTATTGCTTTAATTAAATGTTTTATGTTATTAAATTATGTGTGTATTTGGAATGCATGTTAGACATAATTATAATGACATAGGCCCCATTTAATTATGTAGAGATGCATGTTATGCTATGTTATGTGTTCTTTGTATTGTTATTTTGATAACATGTGGACCTCGAAGAAATAACATAGGGCGATGCATCTAGATAAAATTACTCATGTTAAAATACTAAGTGGGAGAGGGAATTAATTTGATATTAGATCCCATGGTCATCCATTATTGGTTGTATGTAATTTAACACTAGGACGATTATGAATTGGATATATGTCACCCATCGTGGCATATGATTTATGACGTCTGGGTAGTGTTAAGGATATTACTAGGACAATCTTCTTAAGTTAATCACGAATATTGAAAGGTAAGTTCACCCCATCGTGACATACCAAGTTTCATAGAATTCGAGAAAAAAGTTGGACATTCCTTGATTGATGTTGATAATGGATATTTCTGTCTTAGGGGTTGTGTTTTTAAGCGAGTCTGTTTGTGACTTCACCGAAAACACCTGGGATTTATCCATTGATACATCGAACGGATGGGTCTGACTAAAGGCAACTTAAGATCTAAATAATGGTATACACGTAGCTATGAAAGATAATATTTAGTCCACCCTAACGTGGCGTATTATTTAGTAGTAGGACCGAAGTAATATTTAAATTTAAATGGTATATATGTCATCCATCATGGCGTACCAGATATTTATGGAATTTAAATATTAGTGCATTAATTTAAATTAATTGTTAGAGGAAACAAATAGGTTTTAAGATATATGCAATTTTCTGATTAAGTGTTATATGCATGATTCTCAGGATAGAATGGGCTTTAATCCACTTTTCACCATACTTAAGGATAACAAACTTACCGGATCTAACTATATTGAATGGAAACGCAATTTGGACATAGTGTTGACTGCTGAAGAGTTTAAATTCTGTACTATTGAACCCAAACCGGAACAGCCTGCTGCCGATGCTCCGGATGAGGAAAAAGAGTATTTTAAGAAGTGGACTAAGGCAGATGAGATGTCGCGATGTTACATTCTGGCAGCCATGTCGGGTGTTTTGCAACATCAGCATCAGGCCATGACCACTGCTGCAGATATGCTCTATAATCTCAAGGAGCTTTTCGGAGATCAGAATAGGGCTGCTAGGCAAGTAGCAATGAAGTCTCTAATGAACACTCATATGGCTGAAAAAACACCTGTAAGGGACCATGTTCTTCTGATGATGTCTCATATAAATGAACTAGAGGTCCTTGGTGCTGATATTGATGCGGAAACGCAGGTCGATATCATACTTATGAGTTTGCCAAAAAGCTTTGAGCCGTTTCGCTTGAATTACAACATGAACAAGAAGTTGTATAGTCTTGCAGAACTTCTGACAGAGCTTCAGGCAGCGGAATCATTATTTCAGCAGCATGTTCAGGTAAATGTGGCTGAGAAAGTTTCTTCTTCAAAGCCGAAAGGAAAGAAGAAGAAGAAGGTTCAGACACAGAAAGTTGTGAAACCATTGGGAGTTCAGAATTCAGTGAAGAAGCCTAAGGGCAAGTGCTTCAAGTGCAAGCAGTCGGGTCACTGGAAAAAGGATTGTCCTCTTTCTAAGAAGAACAATGCTGGTATGTCTCTTTCTCTTGTTACGGAAACATATATAGCGGCTATGTCTACGAGCACTTGGTGTGTAGACACAGGAGCCACTGATCATGTTTGTAATTCCATGCAGGGGTTCCAGAAAACCAGGCTGCTTAGAGATGGCGAGATATATGTGTTCATGGGAGATGCTACGAAAGTAGCAGTGGTTGCAGTTGGAGTTATTTCTTTATCTTTTGGTTATGATAGGATTTTGGTTTTGAATAATTGTCTTTATGTACCTTCATTTAGAAGGAATTTAATTTCGGTTTCTAAACTTGCTATGGATGGTTATAATGTTTGTTTGGATCATAATGTTTCCATTATGATGAATAAACGAGTTATATGTTCTGGTACATCGCAAGACAATTTATATATTATTGATCCTATAGTACCAATGCTGCAACCAAGTGAAATTAATAATACATTTTCTACCTCTAGTAAAAGAAAGGAACCTTCTGGATTGAACCAAACATATCTTTGGCACTTGAGATTAGGTCATATTAACTTGAGGAGGATTCAAAGATTGGTAGTAGATGGGCCTTTAGGCTCGTTGGCAGTGGAGCCATTTCCAGTCTGTGAATCTTGCTTGGAAGGAAAAATGACCAGTAGACCTTTTAAGGCAAAAGGAAATAGAGCCAAAGATGTGTTAGAATTGGTTCATACTGATTTATGTGGACCTATGAATATCCAAGAGAGAGGTGGGTATGAATATTTTGTCACTTTCATTGATGATTATTCGAGATATGGATACATTTATCTGTTGCACCGCAAGTCTGAGTGCTTTGAAAAATTCAAAGAGTACAAAGCAAGTGCGGAGAAGCGACATTCAGGAAAATGTATCAAGTCACTACGATCAGATCGTGGGGGCGAATACTTGCTTGGAGAATTTAGAGAATATTTATCAGAACATGGGATTTCATCCCAGTTGACTGCACCTGGCACACCTCAGCAGAATGGTGTAGCAGAAAGAAGGAACCGGACTCTTTTAGAGAGTGTTAGATCGATGATGAGTTATTCGAATTTACCCAAGTCGTTTTGGGGGCATGCTCTAGAAACAGCGGCTTATCTTCTAAACTTGGTACCTTCTAAGTCAGTTCCAAAAACTCCAAAAGAATTGTGGACTAGTACCAAACCTAGTTTGAAACACATTCGGATTTGGGGTTGTCCAGCACATGTGCTGAACAAGAACGTGACTAAGTTAGATTCTCGTACAGAAGTGAGGCTGTTTGTGGGTTATCCCAAGGGAACAAAAGGGTATTTGTTTTATAGTCCTAAGGATCGGGATATCATTGTAAGCACCAATGCTAGATTCTTAGAAGAAGACTATATAATGAATCACAAACCCATGAGTACTGTTGTTTTAGAGGAAATAGTGGGAGGACAAGATAATTCTAATATGCCACCGGTACAAGTAGAACAACCACAAATAAATGAACAACCCATCACTAATACCACACCAATGCTTCGTCGTAGTGGGAGGGTTGTTAAACAACCTGAGAGGTTCATGTTTTTGGGAGAGTCTTCGGACTTAGTCTCTGGTGAACATGATGAGGATCCCAGGACATACGAAGAAGCAATGCAAGATAAGGATGCAGATCTTTGGCAAAAGGCTATGCAATCTGAGATGGAATCTATGTATTCCAATCAAGTCTGGGATCTCGTGGAACCACCCAATGGTGTAAAACCCATTGGATGCAAGTGGATCTACAAAAGAAAAAGAGGATCTGACAAAAAGGTGAAAGCCTGGAAAGCAAGACTTGTTGCGAAAGGGTATACTCAGAAACAAGGAATTGATTATGAGGAAACCTTTTCTCCGGTAGTCATGCTTAAGTCAATCCGGATTCTTTTATCTATAGCAGCTCATCTCGATTATGAGATTTGGCAAATGGATGTCAAGACAGCTTTCCTAAATGGAAGTCTTGATGAAAACATCCATATGCAGCAACCAGAGGGATTCATCAAAGAGGGCCAAGAGCATCTAGTGTGTAAGCTTAAGAAGTCCATTTATGGACTGAAACAAGCTTCCAGGGAGTGGAACATTCGTTTTGATCAGGCCGTCCAGTCAAATGTTTTGATCAGAGTCCAAGCGAAGCATGTGTGTATAAGAAAAGTGAAGGAAATGCAGTGGTTTTTCTAGTACTATATGTAGATCACATTTTGCTCATTGGAAACAATGTAGAGATGTTGTCATCTATTAAGGCATGGTTGTTCAAACAATTTGAAATGAAAGACTTAGGTGAAGCCGCATACATTCTTGGGATCAAAGTTATAAGAGATCGCAAGAAAAGAACGTTGGCTTTATCTCAAGAACCGTACATTGATGAGGTATTGGCTCGTTTTAACATGCAGGACTCTAAGAAGGGTAATTTACCTTTTAGACATGGAGTCTCTCTATCAAAGGAGCAGTGTCCTAAGACACCTAAGGAGATAGAGAACATGAAAGCAGTTCCTTATGCTTCAGCATGTGGAATCTTAATGTATGTTATGTTATGCACGAGACCTGATATTTGCTTTGCCGTAGGCATGGTCAGTAGATATCAGTCCAATCCAGGTCAGGAACATTGGAGTGCAGTAAAAACGATACTTAAGTACCTACGAAGGACTAAGAAGTATATGTTAATTTACAAGGCTTCAGACTTGTTTCCTGTGGGATATACCGATTCAGATTTCCAGACAGATAGGGATAAGAGGAAGTCAACCTCGGGGTGTGCTTTTACTTTAGGAGGTGGAGCTGTAATATGGAGGAGTGTGAAGCAGAAATGCATCGCAGACTCAACCATGGAAGCTGAATATGTGGCAGCCTCTGAGGCAGCCAGGGAGGCTATATGGTTCCGGAATTTCCTGCTGGATTTGAATGTAGTTCCTAATTTGCCACGGCAAATCACAATTTATTGTGATAATACTGGTGCTGTTGCAAATACAAAGGAACCACGAGAACATAAAGCAGCAAAACACATTGAGCGTAAGTATCACCTCATACGACAGTTCGTTAAGCGAGGAGATATTATTGTGACTGATATAGCATCAAAGGACAACCGGGCTGATCCTTTCACGAAGAGTTTACCAGCTAAGGTTTTTGAAGAACACGTGGAGGAGATAGGAGTCAGATGTCTGGTCACGGAATAGTTATTTAAACTGGTAGCGGATTATATTAATAAACACTGATATACTCAAAGAATAGCTTGAGTATAAGTGGAAGATTGTTGGGTTTTATACTAAACTATTCATTAGTAGTATATAAACATTGTCCATTTTATTGAGAATCTTGATTGCATATTTTTACATTGTCTATTTATTATATATTGTGGATAATTTAGTATCAAATGGGATAACAGACGATTAAATTATCAGTGTCTATATATAATATAAAGGGTTCACAGTTTAAGTGGAATTAGACAAACCACTGGAATAACTGAAGTATTATTTGGGAATAGTTTATCTTGACTATTAAATAATACTTGTATACTTTGTGTATATTGAACATGATCAAATTTAGAATTGTTCCCTTAAACTGATTAAGAAGGTGAACTAAGATTCTATGTTATTATTAATGCTTAGGTTCTTAATCCGGATATAGTAATTGACACGTGTATATTATTTACATGCTTTGATTTATATATGAAATAATTCTTTTGAATTATATCATTATATTTTGGGTGATGGAATAATATATATGGTGGATATTATTTATTGAAGGAATCCGTGTCCTGATAATATTCGGGTTAATGATGTCCCCCTGAAAGCTCAAAAGGATTTAATTATGTGAAACCCTGCATGTGGATTTATTCCGGCATAATTAAATAAAGGTAGAGTGGATGATCAAGGATATAAGATGTTAATTAAATGAATTATCAGTAATTTATTTAATTAATGGGCATGCGCTATTTTAAACATGGGGAATTTAATAAGCAAATAATATTGGAACCGAATTAATTAATTAAGTTGCGGTATTAGGAAAGGTAGTGCAAATATTAATTCTTTAGTGGATTGAATTAATATTTAATTACATTGGGCTAGGCCCAGGATGTAATTAAAAGGCCCAACCTAATTATCCATGATCCCTATTGTAGCCCTATATATATTCTTATTCTCTTCTTGCTAGGGTTGGTTAAGAAAATTATTGTAGCCACCTAGGAGCAAGAAGAGAGGTTAACTTGAGAAGACGGAGGCCACACTTCGCTCAAGGGAATTTGGGAATACAATAGAAGAGCGTGGAATCAACCGTTAACAAGGTGATTTTCTTTTCGCACTCCTTAATTGTGTATCATAAAATGTAGTAGAACCCCAAGTCCGTGGTTCCCAACACAAAGAATGTTGGGTGCTCTATTTTGATGGAGCATCAAAAACAAAATCAAGTGGAGTCGGTTTGGTGCTACAAAGTCCTGATGGATTCCTCATAGAGTATGCATTAAAACTGGACTTCCCAACGACTAACAACGAAGCTGAATATGAAGCCCTGATAGCTGGCCTAGGGTTGGATGGAGCCTTAAGAGTCAAAACTCTGAAAGTATGTGGAGATTCGAGGCTGGTGGTCTCCCAAGTAAATGGGGAGTTTGATTCCAGAGATGAAGTCATGGCCAAGTACTTAAAGCTTGTCAAGGCCATTATGACTCAGTTTGACGAATTCTATGTTGAGCAAATTCCTAGGGAAGAAAACATGAAGGCCGATGCCTTGTCTAAGTTTGCTTCTTCAGAAATTGAAAACTATGCAGGAAGTGTATACTTCCAAGTCTTGAAGACCCCAAGCATCAACGGAAAGTTGGTAGCACCCATTGATGTTGCTAGTTGTTGGATGGATCCCATCAAAGCTCATCTGGAAACTGGGTGGCTACCCAACGATACTTCAGAAGCACGAAAACTATATGTGAGAGCACTAAGGTATGTCCTGATTGAGGGAATTCTATACAAGAAGTCTTTCATCATTCCTTATCTGAAATGCTTGAGACCCCATGAGGCAGAATTGGACCTAAAGGAAGTACATGAAGGAATTTTTGGGCAACACTTGGGGGGCAGAGCCCTTACTCATAAAATCACCCGTCTAGGTTTCTATTGGCCAAACATACTTTCTGATGCTAAAAGCTATGTGAAGAAATGTGAACGGTGCCAGAAACATGCGCCAGTGGTTAGGCAACCACCAGAGATGTTGACATCCATAAACTCACCAATCCCATTTGCCATGTGGGGAATGGATTTACTTGGACCATTTCCAATGGCAAGTGCGCAGAGAAAATTCTTGATAGTGGCAATCGACTACTTCACTAAGTGGACTGAGGCTAAACCTTTAGCCAAGATAACCACCAAAAAAGTGATGCACTTCTTCTGGGAAAATATAATATGCAGATATGGAATCCCACGAATCCTGGTTACGGATAATGGAACTCAGTTTAACAATGATGAGTTCAAGAAGTATTGTGAAGAGAATGATATTCAATTACGCTTCACTTCTGTTGCCCATCCTCAAGCAAATGGGCAAGCTGAAGTTGCAAATCGAATTATCCTAGATGGACTGAAGAAAAGAGTTGAACGCTCCAGAAACACATGGATAGATGAGTTGCTCCCCATACTTTGGGCATATCGTACTACCTTCAAAGTCACCACTGGAGCAACCCCATTTCTGCTGGCATATGGGGCAGAAGTAGTGGTTCCAGTGGAGATTACTCACACGTCTCCAAGAGTTGAGGCTTATGAACCAGAAACAAATGAGGAAGGCTTGAGGCTAGCCTTAGATCTAATTGACGAAGTTAGAGATGAGGCAAACGCCAAGATAGTTGAACATCAAAAGAAGGCATCTTTCTACTACAACCTAAGGGTTAAAGAAAGGTTCTTTCGACAAGGAGACTTGGTTCTACGAAAGATTGAGGCATCCGGAGTTGGACAAAAAGGCAAGCTGACCCCAAATTAGGAAGGACCATATCGCGTTAAGAACGTATTTGGTCGAGGCTCCTACAAATTGGAAACCCTTGAAGGGCATGAGGTGCCAAGGACTTGGCATGCCTCAAATTTGAAAGTCTATTATGTTTAGTGCATCCGAAAAGGATCCGCTAGTAGGACAAGTAGAAATATGGTTCGATGAAATCATGAGCTTCCTGAAAAGAAGATGAAGGGTTGAACCCGTTTTGATTGGTAGAAACATCCTCAAAGCATTGCCAAGACAAACTACAAATGAATTTAAAGGAAAGCATACAAAATATGCATGTCAACTGCACAAATAGAGCTGAATACAACGAACCCCGAAGGGTGAATGTTGCTAATAAACATACAAAAGAAAGCCTAAGATGCTTATTGTTAATTAGCGAAAATTTGAAGCTCAAGAGAAGTTTGATATGATAGACTTGAGAATGAATCACTACGAGTGGAGCCATCAGTAAGAACTCGTAAGGGTGAAGGGTTGAAACCCCAGAAACCTAAGACATTCAGTCCAAACCCCATCATTCTATATGCTCAATGAAAGGCTTGAAGCCAAAACAAGATGGTATAAGACATAAAAGGCTTATGCAAATGTCAAGTTAGCCTCAAATAAGGCAAAATCGTCGTAAATGTGTAGGTCGCTCCACACTTTACACCAAGACGATACTCGTGAAACACTAGTGTATATTAAAATCCCCAAAAAGGGTAGTAAGTCCCAGGTAAGGGATAAAAAGACCCTAAGTCTCGAAAAAGACCGGTATAAATTCTATGAAATCTTCAAAGGATGAAGATTGTACCCAGAAAATCTTCAAAGGATGAAGATTGAACCCAGAAAATCAAAGAATACAACCGCGGAAACTTCGCCGGAAATCGCCTTACTACGGAATAAGAAGAGAGAAATGTTTAGAAAGTGAAAGTATGAAATGAAGAGTGATAGTGGAAATCCCACTCTTTTATAATCGAAACAACCGGTCACCCAACCGGTTAAGAGAAGGGCAACCGTCTATGGCCAGTTAAGGCCCATAAATCCATTTATGGATTACAAAAATCAAAGCCCAAACAAATTGAAACTCAGGCGAATTCAAAGCCTAAACAATTTAAGGCCCAATAAGGCCCAAGGCTGGAATAAATTGAATTCCAATTAAAATTTGGGCTAGTTAAGGCCCAAGAAAGATCGAAAAATAATGAAACTAAGGTCGAAAACATCTTAGATCGACATCGAAGGCTCGAAGTCGAAAATACACGAGAAATCAAGGTCGAATCCATCGACCTCGCTCCCAAATAAAATCGAAAAATTAAAAGTTTGAGGTCGAAAAGACCTTAGATCGAGTTCGAAGACTCGAAGTCGAAAAACACCTGAGAATTGAGCTCGAACCCTTCAACCTCACACCAAATTGAGGTCGAAAATGTATAGGTTCGAGGTCGAAGACCTGAGGTCGAAAACATACTAAGAATTGAGGTCGAAGCATTCGACCTCACACCAAAACGAGGTCGAAAGTATATGTGATCGAGGTCGAAAAAGACTGGGAAATCGAGGTCGAAACCTTCGACCTCACACCAGTTGAGGTCGAAAATGACCTATTTTGAGGTCGAAAATACCCTTAAAATAGAAAATTTTGAGGAAAAACACGTTGAAACTTCTACGAAAACCCCAAGGAGATTTTCCCAGAAGTTGGGGGGCAAATGATATGGACAGAAAAGTAATTATAGAAATATAATTGCTGATTCTTTGGAAAGGCCAAATATTTAAGGCATAAAATCCTGATTATTTATTAATTACGAAATTAATAAATAAGGAAAATACACAGCTCATGAAAAGAGTCCAAAATATGGTAAATTCATCAAAGAAGGATCCAGAATCCCAATTAAAGGCAATTAATGAGTCATAACCTTTATCAACAAGGAAAAGACTTATCCTGCAAGAAATACAATGTTTATCCATTATCAATAAGGAGACTTATTCGCTAAGACTCCTAAACATACCATAAATACTAGGCTCTAGACGCCTATATAAGGACCCTGATCCTACAATCAGAACTACGTTTTGGGCACAGTTCCATACGTCACAACGCCTCGAAGGCGCAACAAGCCATGAAGGCAACTCCAGAACTACGTCTTGGCTTGATTCTTGATTCTCATCAAGGTACGTAGGCATCTTGTTAGGACCGAGTTAGTCCCCGACAACAAGAGCAGCCACACCATTAAAGCTCGAAGCTTATTAAACCTTAACATTAAATTCACAAGCACGTTTTTTAATCCACAACAGCCTCGCATATTTTAAATTTTAGATACCTAAAAATTATGTGATGCAATCATTTGTAATGTATGATTTGATAAATAAAAATAAATATTTCTTAAAACCAAATCTTATTTTTTATTTCAATAATCTAATATCTACATGAAGATGGATGTAAATAAATCCATATCTTTTTCGGACTCGATTACATTTTAAAATTTTATTTTTTATATCAATCATTTAAAATGGCAAAAGAGAATTGTAGAGCATTCTCAATCCATTAAAATATATATTTTTAATTATATATTATGCAAGATTTTATAAATAGTTTAAATCAACGTTTTATTTACTTAAAAATAAAAAAAATTTAAAAAAAATGGGAGAAGAAGAGAGGAGAAAATGTGGTTTATCTAATAAAATTTTAAAGAAAATTCAAAATAAAACTGTAGTACGCTGCTTATGTATGAGTTTGATTAGCGAAGATTAGTGGTTCGATTCTCTGCACTAACATAATTTCATCTACTCTTTCTATAATTATAAAAGGGGTGTCATTTTTGTAATTTTTCAAAATGTAGGGGCAAATTCATAAATTCACAGATATTAAAATGACATATATCAATAATTTGGCAAAAGAAAATTGTAGATTATGCTCAATCGCTAAAAATATTTATTATAACTATATACTGTGCAATATTCTATAAATAATATAAATCAATGTTTATTTACTCAAAAATAAAAATAAAAAATATTGGGAGGAGGTGGTTTATCTAATAAGAGTTTGAAAATCATTTCTAAACAAAATGTAGCAGTTGGTTATGGCAAAACTTTGATTTGGTAAGAAAAGGTAGGTGGTTCAATTTTCAAAACTAACATTATTTTATTATTTTTTTACAGAATTATTAAAAGATGACATTTTTGTAATTTTAAAAAAAATATAAAAATAAAATCGTAATTTTATAATCATTAAAATGATAATCTTTACCTTTATGTTGAGATTTAATATATAGTGATAGATAAATAGATTCTCAGTACCGTACCTTTATACTTACGTTCTACTTATTTTGGTTTTCCTATTCTAGATGGTTTACCGACCTTTAAATCTTCATTTCATGGTTCTAATTATTCGTATTGTTAATTACGAATTTAACAAGAAAAATTGGATTCTTAAAATCTTGGGTATTCAGAGTCTGTATTTTGAAAAGCGCGTTAAAATCCGGTGATAAGAATTTTCAAAAAAATTTAATAAGTTTATTAAAACATGGTGAATGGTGATATTCAATTAGGATATTCAAAAGTACGTGAACTTTTTTTTGTATTTGATAAAATCGTGAATTGAAGAATTTGCTAATGTATTTTATGGCATTTGAAATTTGGCTAAAATTGGTTACCAAAAAAAAAAAAATTGGCTAAAATTCACCGGATTTTATATGATTTACAGGAAGTTTTTTTTTTCTTTCTGAATAATTATGATTATTTGCAATGAGTATATGTTTTAACTAATTTCCAAATTGAGCGAGAATCGAACTCCCTTGATCACTTGAGATAGTGAACTATCTCCGCTCATAGAAAGCTCTACTTAAATCAGCAATATTTTATGAAATTTTAAAATAACTCCGTCACAATGTAATTAAAATCCAAAGCGAATACACCATAAATGTGTCACTAATTTAGTAATTTGTAAATCATCGTTCCTATGGTTTTTTAACTATCTAAAATCAATATCTTTATCTTTATATATATAAAGGAAAACCCCCAGGAGCTCTCAGATCGTCCGAAAGCTATTTATCTATTTTTCTAGAGCTTCTGGATTTTAATTCAATAAAATTAAATTTCCTTATTAAAATTCGAATTTATAGGATAAAAAAATAGCAATTGCCTTTTAAATTTTACTAATTGATGAAACTAAATATACAATTTTTATATTCTTTCCTTTAAAATCTTTAATAATGAAGGAAAGTAAATATACTATTTTAATATTCAACATATTTATCTTTTTATCTTATCATTTTTTATCTTCTTTCTCCTTTTATTTATCTTCTTATTTATATATATAAATATAAGGAAACTCCCAGGAGCTCTCAGATCGTCCAAAAAATATTTATTTATTTTTCTACAGCCATTAATTTTTTTTATGAGAGACGTGTGTTGTGGAATAAAAAACGTACTTGAGTAATTAATGCTAAGGTTTGATGAGCTTCGAGCTTTAATGGCTGCACTCGTGTTTCCGGACTAAATTGGTCCTCACAAGATGCCTACGTATCTCAAATCGTTATTGAGAATCAAGCCAAGACGTAGTTCTGATTGTAGGATCAGGGACCTTATATAGGCGTCTGGAGCCTAGTATTTATGGTATGTTTAGGAGTCTTAGCGAATAAGTCTTCTTTTTGATATTGGATAAGTATTGTATTTCTTGCTGAAGAATTCGTTTCCTTGTTGATAAAGGTTATGACTCATTGATTGCCTTTAATTGGGATTCCATATCCTTCTTTGACTAATTTTCCATAATCAAAGCTCTTTTTATGAGCTGTATATTTTCCCTACTCATTAATTACGAAATTAATGAATAATTAGGGTGTCGGGCCTTAAATATCGACCTTTTGTTTGACCAGTCAATTATATTTCTATAATTACTTTTCTGACCATATCATTTGCCCCCCAACTTCTGGGAAAATATCCTTGGGGTTTTCGTAGAAGTTACAGCGTGTTTTTCCCAAAATTTTCCATTTTTTAGGTCATTTTCGACCAGGAATTCGACCAGGAATTCAGTGTAAAATCGACCAGGAATTCGACCAGGAATTCAGTGTAAAATCGACCAGGAATTCGACCAGGAATTCGAGCTCAAACAGGTGTGAGGTCGAAGCTCTCGACCTGGATTTCTAGGTCTTTTTCGACCTCACCTGCTCGACCTCGACTCAGTATTTTTTCGAACAGGAACAGCTGTGAGGTCGAAGTTCTCGACCTGGATTCAAAGGCTATTTTCGACCTCGATTGGTCGACCAGGAATTACGTGTGTTTTCGACCAGGAATTCCAGAATTAATTTCTGGGCCATTCTCGACCTCGTTTCAGTATGAGATCGAGTGATACGAACTCGATTAATAGTATATTTTCGATCTCATTCGTTCGATCTCGACCCAGGGTCTTTTCGACCTCGTTTTGCCAATTTTTTGACTTGTTTTTGGTGCGAAGTCGATGGACACGACCTCAGTTTCGTGTGTATTTTCGACTAGGGTCATACGACCTCATTTTAGGGTCTTTTCGACCTTGGTTTTTTCATTTTTTGCCTTGGTTTTATTCCAGGCTTTATTATTTTTGGGCTTTTAAATAGTCCAATTTTAATTTTGGGACTTAATTCTTTCCATCCTTGGGCCTTAATGGGCCTTTTTGACTTGGGCTTCGATTTTGCCTGAGACTCAATTTACTTGGGCTTTTGCCTTTGTAATCCAGGAATGGATTTATGGGCCATACCGGCTATAGACGGTTGTCATCCCTCAACCGGTTGATCTTCCAGTCATTCTCACTATAAGAGAGTGAGACTTCTCATTTCACTCTCACTTCTCACTTTTCACTTTTCACTTTCCAAAATTTTCTCTCTAGTTTTCTCTCAGTTTTTATTCCGTGGTAAGGCGATTCCCGGCGAGCTTTTTACGGTGGTGTTCTTGTTTTTCTGGGTTTGATCTTCATCCCTTGAAGATTTCTGGGCTTTAATCTTCATCATTTGAAGATTTCTGGGTTTTAACCTTCCTTATTCGAAGATTTCTGGGTTCCCTTGAAGTTTTTCTGGAAATTTCCTTTGAAGAATTGAAGATTTGAAGATGTCTGACAAGGCTGCCCAACGACTTCAAAGGATGAACAAAGCTTCAAAGAGAGGTATCAACATTCGCTCCCCTCATATGTCTCTTCAGGATATGATCTTAGAGCGTAGTGATGAATATCCTCATGTATCACACTTAGATTCATTTGATTGTAGTAATAAGTTCCATGAAATTGACTTAATTAGGGACTATAACAAAATGTATAGGGTTAAGTCCCCCTATAGATTAGTTCCAGCAGGCCCAGGGGACCGTTCTTGCCATTGGCGTCCTGATGCACTTTGCATATATAAGGATGCCATTGTTGCAGGACTTAGGTTTCCCATGCATGAGTTCATTCCCAGGCTTTTGGCTGATGTTGGGATTAACCCTTGCCAACTTCCTCCAAACGCCTGGAGAATAATTATGTGTTTCATTGTTCTTTGTTTGAAGAACAAATTTCCTTTATCTGTAGCCTTGTTTAGAAAAATCTTTCAATTTAAGAATAGTTCAGCCATTACTTTGGGTTGGGTTTATATCAACCACCGTCCTTCCACTCCCCCCATATTTCACCCCAAATCCATTCCGGATAATAACCCAAAATGGAAAGAGGAATTTATGTATTTAGTTTGGGAAGGAGGGGATTGGGGCACCCTTTTTCGTAGTTCTTTTAGTAGAGTTTCGGATGGTAGCCCTAGTGATATTATCCTGAGTGATGAGGAAGCCCATGCATATGCTGAACTTAGGGGGCACGCTTAGGGGGGAAGGACCCTCGTGCTTCTAGTGTTCCAGCTTTCATAAGGCCACATGTGGACCTTACTGAGGATGCTGAAGGCCCTCCCTCGGGCAAGAGCGCAGTTTGGCGCCCCAACTGGGGTCTTAGGAAGAAGGACACCGTGGTGGGAGTGTCCAAACATGCTGTGGAGTGGTCTTACCACTCTTTGACTCCTTGTGACTACAAGGATTTTGTTTCTAACTCCACCATTGAGGGGGTGGAGCATGCTGGATCCCAGGCTATGGCTGCTGTAAGTATTTCTCTCCTTCTTTTCTTTGTAGTCTTTGATTTATTTCAAGTTTAAGTATTTAACCTATAACTTGCTTGCAGATGAATGCCAACTACCAAGGGGCTCTCTTTCAGGCCAAGTCTTGGCGCTCATCTTCTGAGGCCAACCAAGGCAAGTTTGAGAAGTCTCAGGAGGAAATGGCTTCTGTGAGGGCCACCTTGGCTAGGAAGGAGAAGGAGTTGGATGACTCCCAGGCTGAGCTGGTGTCTTTGAGGAAGGCCAAGGATGATTTTATCGACGAGTATCTCGACTCTGAGGAGTACGGGGACTTGATTGATAAGCATGACGGGCTCCTCTTCCCAGTTCAGTACACTAAGGGATGGGATGACGCTCTTGCTGCTGTTTTGGAGAGGATGCCTGGATCCCTCACTATTTCCGACTTTCCAAGCCCTCACCTTCCTACTCCTTTGGAGATGGCTTTGGCTGGAGAGGACGAGATGGAGGAGGATGATAGGATCTTAGACCTGGATCACACTTCCCCACCTGGTCAGACTGCTGGAGCTGATGATGCTGTCTTTTCCTCTAGAGAGGAAGAGGAGGAGGACGTAGACAAAGAAGATTAGGTGTAGTTTCACTTTTGGCCATTATGGCTTGTACTTTTATTTATGTATTTTTGGCCTACGGGCTTAACTTAACTGTTGTTTAAGTTTTTATTTATGTATGGTGGCCATTCATGGCTTGTGTTGCTTTTCTTGCTTTTTGAATGTTCATGAAGACTCATAATAGATAAGTTTTAAAACATGAAAATGCTGAATTCATTCATAATTTGAAGATGGGATCAACCCTTACATAATATCCCAGTTTAAAACTTGGGTTGGTTTCATCGAACCTTATTTATAGTAGTGAGTCCACTTGGGAGACACCTTAAACATAATAAACTTTCAAATTGGAGGCATGCCAAGTCCTTGGCACCTCATGCCCTTCAAGGGTTTCTAGCTTGTATGAGCCTCGACCAAATACGTTCTTGACGCGATATGGTCCTTCCCAATTTGGGGCTAACTTCCCTTTTTGTCCAACTCCAGATGCTTCAATCTTTCTGAGAACCAAGTCTCCTTGACGAAAGAACCTTTCTTTAACCCTTAGGTTGTAGTAGAAGGATGCTTTCTTTTGATGTTCAACTATCTTGGCGTTTGCTTCATCTCTAACTTCATCAATTAGATCCAAAGCTAGCCTCAAGCCTTCTTCATTTTCTTCTGGTTCATAAGCCTCAACTCTTGGGGAGGTGTGAGTAATTTCCACTGGGACCACTGCCTCTGCTCCATAAGCCAATAGGAATGGAGTTGCCCCGGTGGTGACTTTGCAAGTAGTACGATATGCCCAAAGTATAGGGAGTAATTCGTCTACCCAAGTGTTTCTAGAACGTTCAACTCTTTTCTTTAGTCCATCAAGGATGATTCGATTTGCAACCTCAGCTTGCCCATTGGCTTGAGGATGGGCGACAGAAGTGAAGCGCAACTTGATATCGTTTTCATCACAATATTTCTTGAACTCATCGTTGTTAAACTGAGTTCCATTGTCCGTGACCAGGACTCGTGGAATTCCATATCTGCATATCACATTTTCCCAGAAGAATTGCATCACTTGCTTGGTGGTTATCTTGGCTAATGGCTTAGCCTCAATCCACTTGGTGAAATAATCAATTGCTACTATCAAGAACTTTCTTTGAGCACTTGCCATAGGAAATGGCCCAAGTATATCCATTCCCCACATAGCAAAGGGGATAGGTGAGTTAATGGATGTCATCATCTCTGGTGGTTGCCTAACCACTGGTGCATGTTTCTGGCACCGTTCACATTTCTTGACGTAGCTTTTAGCATCAGCAAGTATGCTTGGCCAATAGAAACCTAGACGAGTGACCTTATGAGCTAGGGCTCTGCCCCCCAAGTGTTGCCCACAAATCCCTTCATGCACTTCCTTTAGGGCCAATTCTGCCTCTTGAGGTCTCAAACACTTTAAGTATGGAATAACAAAAGATTTCTTGTATAGGATTCCCTCAATTAGGGCATACCTTAGTGCTCTGACGTATAACTTTCGTGCTTCTGAAGTGTCGTTGGGCAGCCACCCAGTTTCCAGATGAGCTTTGATGGGATCAATCCAACAACTGGTGATACCAATGGGGGCTACCAACTTTCCATTAATGCTTGGGGTCTTCAAGACTTGGAAGTATACACTCCCGGCATAGTTTTCAATTTCAGAAGAGGCAAACTTAGACAAGGCATCAGCCTTCACATTTTCCTCCCTTGGAATGTGCTCCACATAGCATTCATCGAATTGAGTCATAATGGCCTTGACAAGTTTTAAGTACTTGGCCATGACTTCATCTCTGGCCTCAAACTCCCCATTTACTTGGGAAACCACTAGCCTCGAGTCTCCACATACTTTCAGAGTTTTGACTCTCAAGGCTCCAGCCAACCCTAAGCCAGCTATCAGAGCTTCATACTCAGCCTCATTGTTTGTCGTCGGGAAGTCAAGTTTCAGTGCATACTCTATTAGGAATCCATCAGGACTCTGTAGCACTAAACCAGCTCCACTCGATTTTGTTTTTGATGCTCCATCAAAATAGAGCACCCAACATTCTTTGAAGGTCATTTCCTCATCTTTCTTATCTTCCATAGTTACTTCCTGCCCCCCGACTTCTTGGTTGTCAATGGTGCATTCAACCATGAAGTCAGCAAGTGCTTGAGCTTTTATGGCCGTCCGAGGCTTATACTTGATATCAAATTCTCCCAATTCAATGGCCCATTTGATCAATCTTCCACTAACTTGAGGGCTATGCAAGATGTTTCTTAGAGGTTGATCAGTCAAAACCTCTATCTTATGAGCCTGGAAGTAGGGGCGTAGCTTTCTTGAGGCCATTATCAAGGCTAAGGCAAACTTCTCAATCATTGAGTAGTTTATTTCTGCCCCATGTAGAATCTTGCTCACATAGTAGATGGGTTTCTGAACCTTTACTTCTTCCTTTACCAAAACAGCTCCAAGGGCTGTGTTGGAAACCGCCAAGTATAAATAGAGAATTTCTCCTGGCTTGGGTTTTGCCAACAGTGGTGCTTCAGCCATATATTTCTTCAGGGCCTCAAAGGCCTCTTGACTTTCAGTTGTCCATTCAAAATTCTTCACTTTTTTGAGTGCTTTGAAGAAGGGTAAACACTTCTCTCCAGACTTGGAGATGAATCTTCCCAAAGCAGCCACTCTTCCCGTCAGTTTCTGGACATCCTTGACAGTCTTTGGTGGTTCCATGTCTAGAATCGCTTTGATTTTGTCGGGATTAGCCTCGATTCCTCTCTTGGAAACCATCAGGCCTAAAAACTTTCCCGAGCCTACACCAAATGCACACTTAGCTGGATTCAGCATCATTTTGTGGTGTCTTAGCACTTCAAAAGCCTCTCGGAGGTGCTCAATGTGATTGGCCTTATCAAGGCTCTTGACTAACATGTCATCTACGTAGACCTCCATGGTTTTTCCAATCAGGTGCTCAAAGATTTTGTTCACCAACCTTTGATAGGTTGCTCCAGCATTCTTAAGCCCAAAAGCCATGACTAAGAAACAGAAGACACCAAAGTCAGTGATGAACGACACTTTGGTGATGTCATCTTTGTGCATCTTGATTTGATTATATCCGCTGAAACCATCCATGAAACTTAGCATCTCATGCCCAGCAGTGGCATCTATTAAGGCATCAATCCTAGGTAAGGGAAAACAATCCTTAGGACATGCATCATTCAAGTCGGTGAAGTCGACGCACATCCTCCACTTCCCGTTAGCTTTTTTGACCATCACGGGGTTAGCTAACCATTCTGGGAATTGAATTTCCTCAATGAACCCGGCTTCCAAAAGCTTATTCACCTCTTGCTTAATGGCTTCAAGCCTCTCTGGAGCAAAACTTCTTTTCTTTTGTTTCACTGCCTTCCTTTCTGGATCCACATTCAATTTGTGAGATATTAGTTGGGGATCAATCCCTGGCATGTCAGCCGCTGTCCAAGCAAAAACGTCATTGTTCTCTTGAAGAAAAGATGCGAGTTTGCCTTTCAATGGTTCGGGCAGTAGTGCCCCAACATAAGTCACCTTCTCTGGTTCATCCGGGACTAAGGGAATTGGGATTAAATCCTCAGCTGGTTTCCCTCTTCGGTCCTCATTGTCACTAGTGTCCATATCTTCAATGGGGAGAACCTGCCCCCCAACTCCATCAGGCCTCAACGCGGCTACATAACAGCTTCTAGCCATCTTTTGGTCTCCCCGTTCTTCACCAATCCCATTCCGAGTGGGGAATTTGAGTTTCAGGTGGTAAGATGAGGCAACAGCCTTAAACGCATGAAGACCCGTCCTCCCAAGGATCGCATTGTAGGTTGAGGTTGCCTTTATAACTATGAAGTTCAGCATCTGAGTGGATGTATTCGTTCCTTGTCCCATGGTCATTGGGAGTTGGATAGTGCCTTCCACCTTTGATTCCACTCCATTGAACCCATATATGGGCATATTAGAGGGTGTCAACTGAGAATCAGTGTAACCCATCTTGATAAAGGCATCGTGGAACAAGATATCCACAGAGGCTCCATTGTCGACTAAGACTCTCTTTGTTTCAGAGTTGCCTATCACAGGTACTATGACAAGAGGATCATCGTGGGGGAACTTCACCCCTTCCAAATCAGAATCATCAAAACTTATTGATACTTCTGTTCGTGCACGCTTCGGTGCTTCTCCAACAATAGTCAGTACCTCTCGGGCATAAGCTTTTCTTGAGTTTCGGGAGGACCCAGCAGCAGTTGGTCCTCCAAATATCATGTTGATCACAGGCCCTCGGGGCTTGGGATTTCGATCTTGATCGTTGTCCCTTCTATCGTAATCCTTTCTTTCATAGTTCCCCCTTTGGCTCCCTTGGCCTCCATCCTTAGTGAACTTGCTGAGTTTTCCTCTTCGTATCAGAAACTCAATCTCATCTTTCAATTGCCTACAATCGTCGGTGTCATGACCGACTTCTTTGTGGAACCGACAAAACTGATTTTGGTTCCGTTTGGACAAATCAGCCCTCATTGGCTTTGGCCATTTGATATCTTCTTCCTTGGCTATCTCCATCAGAATTTGACTCCTGGGAGTATTCAATCTTGCATACTCCGTGAACTTTGGCCCAAAGTTATTTCTCTTGGGTGGAGAGTCAGAATTCTTTGATGTTCGGGGAAACTTTTCCTTGACGTCGTACTCCTGAGTTTCTTTCCTTTTCTTCGAGTTTCCACTACCACCAGCAGGGGGCTCATACTTTCTCATGCTTTCTTCAGCCTTGATATATTTCCCAGCCCTATCTTGGAGCTTCAGCATGCTCTCGGGTGGATGTTTAGCTAACGACCGTTTGAAGTGGTCATCAGTGGTTCCTTGTTGCAGGGCTATCATAGCCACTCTGTCTTCCAAATCTGGGACTTTTAAAGCCTCTCGAGTGAATCGATTGATGTAGTCCCTCAGGGCTTCATTCTGTCCTTGCCGGATTGCCATGAGTGAGGCAGAGCTTTTCTCATGCACCCTTCCGCTTATGAATTGATTGATGAAAGCTTTACTCAATTCTTTGAAGGATCCAATGGAGTTGGGAGGTAGACGGCTATACCAACGTTGAGCCATACCTGCAAGAGTTTGGGGAAACGCCCTACACTTGACTGCATCATTGGTGGGCTGCAACAGCAGTGCATTGGAGAAGGTTCTCACATGATTAACGGGATCTCCCGTTCCATCATACGCTTTAATCGAAGGCATCTTGAACTTTCTGGATATAGCCGTTTTCATGATGTCTTGAGTAAACGGTGGTGTAGGATCATCGGGATCCCCTAAGGGCAACAGAATGCTAGGATCACCCCTTGGGGCTTCAGCCCTCCTGGTTCTTCTTGGTGGTGGATCCAAATTGATAATTGGGATTCCTTCAGCTTGACTTTTTGCCCTTGCGGCCTCTTGTTCTGACAATACTTTTTTAAGCCTTGCGACTTCTGCCTCATGGGCCGCAAGCTTGTCCTTAGTAGTTTGGGGTGGCTCCCGATTTGTCTGTGAAGAACGTCTCCTCCTTGGGGCGACATCCTCCCCAGTTGTATAACCTTCATCCTCAGTGTATGGGCCAGAGTAATCTTGAATGACAGGGGTCTGACGAGTTTGTTGATTTTGGGGTCCCAGACCTTGAATATAAGGAGGCACATATGCCTCATGGTAGATTGGATTAGTTCCACTACCGCCCGCCATGGGTCGAGGGGGCATGCCATAGCTTGGCATCCCCAAAGTCTGATTCACGTATTGAGGGAGATCAGTAGTGTGGAGTTGAAGACTGCGAGGTGCGTTCACAAGCAACGCAGAGGTTGTGATCGGTTGCTGGTGAACGGTCTCTTGTGGATTAGATCCATGAATGACCATCTGCAGGGGATTCGTCCCTTCAACCGAAATTGGGATTTCCGGTCCTTGAGTGTTGGTGGGGATATTCGCCCCTTCAGTGCCAGTAGTTGGCGGTGGTTGGCTCCCATGAGTATCAGCCCCGGAGGTGATAGGGAGGCCTTCAGAAGTATCAGAATCTCTGGTTGTTCTTCGCGTGTTTGCCATGGTTGATGTTGTCTTCCCACAGACGGTGCCAAATGTTGTGGAATAAAAAACGTACTTGAGTAATTAATGCTAAGGTTTGATGAGCTTCGAGCTTTAATGGCTGCACTCGTGTTTCCGGACTAAATTGGTCCTCACAAGATGCCTACGTATCTCAAATCGTTATTGAGAATCAAGCCAAGACGTAGTTCTGATTGTAGGATCAGGGACCTTATATAGGCGTCTGGAGCCTAGTATTTATGGTATGTTTAGGAGTCTTAGCGAATAAGTCTTCTTTTTGATATTGGATAAGTATTGTATTTCTTGCTGAAGAATTCGTTTCCTTGTTGATAAAGGTTATGACTCATTGATTGCCTTTAATTGGGATTCCATATCCTTCTTTGACTAATTTTCCATAATCAAAGCTCTTTTTATGAGCTGTATATTTTCCCTACTCATTAATTACGAAATTAATGAATAATTAGGGTGTCGGGCCTTAAATATCGACCTTTTGTTTGACCAGTCAATTATATTTCTATAATTACTTTTCTGACCATATCAACGTGATAACTTTATAATTTAATATATTTGTTTCTGAATTAATCATGTTTAGAGAATTCAATTTCTTTATTTAGATTCGAATTCATACTAAAAACAATAAATATATAAAAGTCAATCATGTTTAGAATTCAATTAAACAAAAATTATTGTTTTTTCTTTTTCTATAGAACTCCTATATTTCTATTCAAGAAAATTAAATTTCCTTATTTAAATCCTTTTTAGAATTTATTTTATTATATTTTTATATCTTAAATTGTCTATACAAATCATGGCTGATTTGTTTTTCTCCGGTCACCATTTTGTGGATTTATTTGAGGATCTTTTAATAACGAGTACATTCGTGTACATTAATAACACTACATATGATAAGAAGATAAACATCTAGATCTAGGGTAATAGCTACATTTAAGCATGTGACGATTAACATTACATACATATAGTTATACTTGATTTCTGTAGCTAATAATAATAATTTATTGAATGTCATTTTTGTATATAGTTTTTGATATATTTTTTGTGAATTTAATAATTAATTAGAGTTATATTCAATACTATTATCTCATTTTTATGAGAGACATGATAACTTTCAAAATTTTATATATTTGTTTTTTAATCAATCATGTTTAGAAAATTCAATTTCTTTATTTACATTCAAATTCATACTAAATATAATAAATATATAAAAGTCAATCATCTTTTGAATTCAATTAAACAAATGTTAATTTTTTTCTTAACTAAAATAAAATTGAATTCCTTTATTTACATTCAAATTCATAGGGAAGACAATGATTAGATAAAAATCAATTATGTTTTCATGATTAACCTTTTATATCATAACGATGCATATGTACGTATCCAAAAAAATTATTATAACGTCTAGGGAAATTTAAAAAATTTGTAATTTTTGTGATAATACGAATAGTTGAAGTTTGAAGCGGTGATTAATACTTAAATTTTTATTATTGCTTATTTTTAGTATTTTCAATTTGTATGTAGTGCAACTAGCGCCGGCTCAAGAAAAATATGACACAAAATTGGCATATAAATTATGTGGATATTTAAGAAATTTGTAATTTATGTGATAATACAAATGATTGAAGTTTGTCGCGGTGGTTAATACTTAAATTTTTATCATTGCTTATTTTTAGTATTTTTAATTTTTATGTATTTTGTGCAATGGTCGTCGGCTCAAGAAAATATGACATCGCATATAAAGTATAGAGATATTTAAGAAATGGTCGTTGACTCAAGAAAATATGACACAAAATCGACATATAAAGTACAACAATATTTAAGACATTTGTAATTTTTGTGATAATACTAATGGTTGAAGTTTGAAACGGTGGTTACTACTTAAATTTTTATTATTTAATATTTTTAGTAATTTTTATTTATATGTATTCAGTGCAACGCGCAACGGCTGAAGTAAATATGACACAAAATCGTCATATAAAGTTGAGGGATATTTACGAAAATTTTAATTTGTGATCATCGAATGGTTGAAGTTTGAAGCAGTGGTTAATATTTAATTTTTTTATTACATATTTTGAGAATTTTTTGTTTATATGTATTTATTGTAACGGGTGTCGGCTCAAGAAAATGACACAAAATCGGCACAAAATATTTGTAAATATTTTATTTTATTGTTATGTAAGTTTACTATATAAAAATATAGTGTTCACTATTTATAGGATATTTTATATATACTTTTCTCGAATTTTTTCTTAAATAGTAATATTTAAAATTTTACAAAAATATTATATAGCCGCCGCGAAGCGCGGCTTAGTTGACTAGTTATATATATAAAGGAAAACCCAGGAGCTCTAGAATCGTCTGAAAGTTATTTATCGAATTTTCTAGAGCTCCTGAATTTTAATTAAATGAAAACAAATTTCTTTATTGGAGTTCGAATTTATAGAATAGAAAAAATATCAATTGCCTTATAAACTTTTATTAACAGAGGAAACTAACTATACAATATTAATATTCTTTCATTTCCTTATTTAAGTTCGAATTTATAGGACAGAAAAAATATCAATTGCCTTTTAAATTTGTACTAATAGAGAAAACTAAATATACAATTTTATAATTTTTTCCTTTCTCAATTTTAATTCAGTAAAATTAAATTTTCTTATTTACATTCAAATTTGTAGGAAAGACAAGTTGTAATTTTCTAATTGAAATAAAGTTCTATCAAGTTTGAAAATAATAAAAGAAAGTTCTATCAATTTTGAAAATAAAAGAAAGTTCTATCAATTCCCTTCCTACAAAATTGAAAATAATAAAGGAAGTTGTAATTTTTCAATTTCCTTCGTACAAAATATACGTCAATTCTATTTAAAATTAAATAGGAATAAAACTAAATAGGATTAAAACTAAATTTTCTTATTTACATTCGAATTTTTAGAGAAGACAATTCTTATTTAACCTCAAAATTTTAGGAAAATCAATAAATATATAAAAGTCAATTTTATTTAAAATTGAATCAAACAAATATTACCAAAATCATATATTAAATATAACTAAAATATGAATCTCTAATCAAATTCTATTACTAAAATATTAAAAATTAAAAATTAAAATTTTCTCTTCACTATATATATAAAGACTTTGGTCACGTAGGCAGAATGTTTCAATTTTTCTTCTATTTTTCAGGATTTTGTAAAAACTGATGCAGTGGCCAAAAACATGAGAAACAAGAAGCAGTTTAGTATTAACAACTTCGTGTCCAAATATTTATTCCAATATAATTATTTTGCATATTGCTCTGGTTGAAAGGATATGAAAAATTATCACACATTCAAGATTGTTTACATATATTTGATCCTTTTTCTTTCAAGAGTCTTTTTTACGGGAAGTCCAACTTTTTAATTTTGTCTTTTTAATTTTTGGTTGTCCATCTTTTTTCTAATTACAGTGTGTTTTATTGTTTGAGTGTATTTTAGGAATATGTTGTTCTTGATGATAATTATAAAAACACTTAGTAGATTTTGTATTAAGTCATTTTGTAACTGTCAACGGAATGGCATGCTTTGCAGTGTTTCGTTGACAGGAAGCTCATCAACGGAATGAGTGTTGTAGCAATTGCACTGTACAATACTTCACAGTTTGATATGCATTTTGTTGTATGTACTAGATAGGTTTTCTAAGTCATGTTGACTAAGTACTAGATAGGCAAAATAGGTTGGTTAATTGTAAGTATATCATGCCTTGTAATTTTGCCTAAGTGAAGACATGTCAACGGTATGAAGATTACTCTATCAACGGAACAAGGATACACCATCAACGGAATGAAGTTTACTCATCAACGAAATGAAGTTTACTCATCAACGAAATGAAGAATAAAGCTATCAACGAAACACATCTCCCTGCTATCAACGAATCATTATTGCTTTTCTGAATAGTTGACAAAGTGATAGTGACAGTTTACTGAACAGATCTAAAGGTGATGTGGAAGTGTACTTTGCATTGGAAACCATTAAAATGGACATGGGGAATAAGGAAACATCCCAGTTTCCAATTGGGCTCTTGGGAGTGATCATAATAAGCATGAAGACAAAAGCAAGGATCTCCAAGGACCACTGGACAAAGGGATGAAAAGCAAACTATTGGCGGTTACCTTTAGTGTACTTTAGTGTAGCCAAAAATAGCTTTGTAAACTTGGGAATATATAACCAAGTGTAGCAGTTAAAATAAAAGTAAGAGAAGAGAAACAAATAGTTTGTATTAGCTATCTTTGAGAGCATTCTTCTCTACAACCTTGTAACTGAGCAGCTGTGTACTTTTGTATCACAGATTATTTCCGAAATAAAAACACTTCAGTTGGATCATCAAACAATCCAACTGAATTATTTATATCTTGTGTTTTTACTTATTCAGTTCAGTTTTATTTATAAGTGTTTTAAGTTTAAGAAAATATCAAGAATTGTATTCAACCCCCCCTTCTACAATTCTGTTAGGTCATTTGGGATTAACAATTGGTATCAGAGCCAGCTTCTAACATACAAGAAGTTTAAAGATCAAGACCAAAACAGAAACCATGGTGAAGAAGGATGCAGGTGTGAAGATACCAGTTCTTGATAAGGACAATTACTTTCACTGGAAAGTAAAGATGCATTTACATCTCATGTCTATGGATGAGAGATATGTAGACTGCATTGAGAAAGGTCCACACGTTCCCATGAAGTTTGCATCAAGAGTTGGACTGCCAGATGATGCTCCTGATGTGGATATTCCAAAACTTGTCTCAGAATGGACTATTGAAGATGTTGCAGAAGTCCATAAAGATAAAAGAACCATGAACATTCTGTTTAATGGTTTGGAGCAAGAGATGTTTGACAATGTCATAAACTGTACAACCTCCAAAGAAGTATGGGACACTGTCTGAACACTATATGAAGGAACTGAGCAAGTAAGGGAGAACAAAATGCAACTCCTTATACAGCAATATGAGCACTTTCACTTTAAAGCTGGTGAAACCCTAAATGACACGTTTAGTAGGTTTCAAAAGCTTTTGAATGGATTAAAGTTGTATGGGAGGATCTATTAAACCAAGGATTCAAACCTTAAATTTCTTAGAGCTCTTCCAAAAGAATGGAAGCCTATGACTGTTTCTCTCAGAAACACTCAAGAGTACAAAGACTACACTCTTGAAAGGCTGTATGGAACATTAAAGACATATGAGTTGGAAATGGAGCAAGATGAAGAAATTGAGAAGGTACAGAAGAAGGGTGGATCCATTGCATTGATTGCATCTGTGAACCAACTGGAAGATGACACTGAAGAAGCTGCAAAGGCCACAACTAGTCGAGCTAGTTGTAGAAGTGATGTTAGCAAGGGTAAAGGTAAGATGACAGAAGAAGAAGAACCAGAACCAGCCAACTTGGATGACTTAGATGAGATTGATGAACACATTGCTTTTCTGTCAAGAAAATTCTCTAAGTTCAAGTTCAAGAGAAACTCAGAAGCAAGGCCACCAAGGAGAGACTTTCAACCTAACAAAAGTAACTGGATTGAAAAGTCTAAATCTAAATGTTTCAATTGTGGAATGCTTGGTCACTTTGCTGGAGACTGCAGAAAGCCCAAGATTGAGAAGAGCAACAGGAAATTTGAGCCTGTTGATTATAAAAAGAAATACTTTGAACTTCTCAAGCAAAAAGAAAAGGCTTTCATGTCTTAGGAGTATGATTGGGCTGGTAATGGTGAAGATTCTGATGATGATGTTGAATATGTCAACTTGGCTCTTATGGCTAACAATCATGAGCAGGAAGCAAGCTCCTCAAGCAACCAGGTAACAATTACTAATCTTTCTGAGCTTTCTAAAGAGGAATGCGATAGTGCAGTAAATGAAATGTCTACTGTTATTCCCAAATGACCTAACAGAATTGTAGAAGGGGGGGTTGAATACAATTCTTGATATTTTCTTGAAACTAAACACTTTTTAAAATAAAACTGAACTGAATAAATAAAAACACAAGATATAAATAATTCAGTTGGATTGTCTGATGATCCAACTGAAGTGTTTTTACTGCGGAAATAATCTGTGATACAAAAGTACACAGCTGCTCAGTTACAAGGTTGTAGAGAAGAATTGCTCTCAAAAAATAGCTAATACAATCTATTTGTTTTTCTTCTCTCTTTTTTAAAGTAACTGCTACACTTGGTTATATAATCCCAAGTTTACAATTCTACGTTTGGTTAAACTAAAGAATAATAGTAGTAACCATCAGTAGCTTGCTTTTCATTCCTTTTGTCCAATGGTCCTTGGAGATCTTTGCTTTTGTCTTCATGCTCATTATAATCATTTCCAAGAGCCTTATTGGAAATTGGAATGTTTCCTTATTTCCAGTATCCACTTTGATGGCTTCCAATGCAAAGTACACTTCCATATCTCCTTTTAGATCTGTTCAGTAAACTGTCACTATCACTTTGTCAACTGTTCAAAAAGCAACATTGATTCGTTGATAGCAAGGAGATGTGTTTCGTTGATAGCTTCATTCTTCATTCCGTTGATGGTGTTTCCCTCGTTTCGTTGATGGGTAAACTCCATACCGTTGACAGAGTAATCTTCATACCGTTGACATGTCTTCACTTAGTCAAAATTACAAGGCATAACATATTTACAATTAACCAACCTATTTTGCCTATCTAGTACTTAGTCAACATGACTTAGAAAACCTATCTAAAACATATAACAGAATGCCTATCATACTGTGAAGTATTGTACAATGCAATTGCTACAACACTCATTTCGTTGATGAGCTTCCTGTCAACGGAATGCTGCAAAGCATGCCATTTCGTTGACAGTTACAAAAATGACTTTACACAAATTCTACTAAGTGTTTTATGTTTATCATCAAGAACAACATATTCCTAACAATCTCCCCCAATTTATGACTGATAGAATAACAGCCATAAATCAAGAGACTTGATGATAACAAAAACACTCAGATACATCATAAATTACAAAAGTAGAATATGTATTAAGCTTCAAAATTTTATAGACAAGATATAAGACTTACAAGACTAATGCCCACAAATGCTCCTCTAGTCTGAGCAAATGTTTCATCTGTGATTTCTTTGTGGCATAGTCTTCTTCCCTTTCTTGGAGTTGTTTTCCTCAATCTGGACCTGTAGCCTTCTATAGAAGATTTTCTCCTCTTCATCTTGATCACCAAGCTTGGATTGCATCAGCTTTAGAGTTTGATTAGATGCCTTCTCCAGCTGGTCTTCCATTCTGAAGAATCTTCTGCAATTGTCCTTGTCCTTAAACTCCATCATCCAATAAGGTTGAAGATGGATTTTCTTTCCTGTTGAGGGAACTCTAAGTATCCTGGGAAGAGCCTCAGGCTTGTTCCAGCTAGCCTTTATCTGACAGATTTTGGAGACCACCTCAGACTTGGCTGTTTTGGTGAAACCAAAGTCCTTTTTCAAGCATCTAAACACTGAGAGTAGTGTTTGATAGTCTTCTCCTAAAATTCTGTAGAGAGGCCACACTTGTTCTCTACCTCCCTTGAATATGAACACTAGTCTTTCAGGCAACTTTTGAGAAGCTGCAATTCCCCTTACTTCCACCAGGTTGTCTAAGTCAAGATGTAGACTGGATTCTTCCCTGATGTCAGCAATGTACATGCAGTCCTCTGGGTTTGCAGGGGGTTTTTGAGATTGTGGCTTTCTCACAAGAACAGGCTTTGCTTTGACAGACCTCTTCTTTGTCTTCATTGGTTGGTCCTTCTCTAACAGGAACTTTGGAAAGTAGGCTTCATCAAATTCAAAAGGTTCCTCTTTTGGCATGATTGGATGATCATGAAAGTTGACAGGATGTGCAGGATCACAAGCCAACTTTCCCTCAATAGGTAGATCAACAGGAATTTGATGTGCACTTGTTGTGGAAGAGTCTTGAGCAGTTTCTTGAGAATCATCTTCATCAAAGTTCAGATTCCTCTTAGCTCTAGCCTTTGGCTGACTTGTTCTCTTCTTCTTTCCAGCTTCCTTAGCTTTATCCTTGGCATTTTCTTCCTGTAGGGCTTCTTCATCTTCAAGTGATTGAGCAACTGCAAGAGCTTGCATTGCTGCCCTTTCACTTTCTTCAGCTTTGGCCTTAGCAAAATTTGGGTGACCAACCCAAATGTAGATTTCCTTGCTATCCCTGTAGATGAGTGCCCTCTTGTTCCTTATGCTTGGATGATTGCTTTCTTTGCTCTCCTTGATCAGCTTCCCTAAGACTTTGAACTCATCTGGCTTTGGTGGAGGATAAGCTATCCTTTCTATGTTCTTGCCTTTGGGTTTTATGGGAGATACTGGAGATATCCCTCTTGCATCCACATTCCTCAAACATGAAGCTTGTCCTTTCTCATTCCTTGAATCTTGAAGGACTCCATGCTGAAGGGGTTCCATGACATAGGAACTCCTGAATTGTGGCTCCATTTGCACTGTCACCATTGCATTTGTTGATGGTGGTATTGAAGTAGCTTGTACAGATGATACCTTTTTAGTGTCAGCTAGCTTCTTGACCTTTGCTTCAATATTTGACCAGTGATCCTTGATTTGTTCTGCAAGTTTCATCCTCAAAGAGGCTTCCTGGATCAGGTCAATACTGTCCTTTTTCTTCTTTGCAAACTCCCCCATTGCTAATGGCTCTTCTGGTAAGGAGATGGCTGGGACCATAACCTTTGTGATCTGAATGTCTAGCTCCTTAGATTTCTCCCCCTTTTTGTTAGCATCAAGTGAGATGATAGGGAGCCCTTGAGCTGCCAGAAGCTGGGTGAGTAGCTGAGTTTGCTTCTCCTGCTCCTTTTGCATGTGACTAAGTGTAGCCTCAACTTTGTCCACTCTAGAGGAAAGAGTTTTCAAAGATGAAGACACTTCAGGTTCCTTGGTGAAAAACCTTGACATCCTGGAGACAGTGTGAAGAGGAAGCTTTTCATCTAGCCTCCTGTCAGTAGCAGCCCTAAGGTTGCTAATTGAGT
Source organism: Heracleum sosnowskyi (assembly GCA_030848705.1). NCBI lineage: Eukaryota > Viridiplantae > Streptophyta > Magnoliopsida > Apiales > Apiaceae > Heracleum > Heracleum sosnowskyi. The sequence goes on from CM061238.1 coordinate 73,993,604, forward strand.
CCTTGATTTCTGTAGCCTCAATCCTTGTCTGCAACATTTGTAGCCTTTGAATTTCCAGAGAATCCATGATGGCTTTGTAGAATTTCTTGTCCCTTGCTCCTGCAGACTCATGAGCTAGATATGCTTCATTGCACTGCCTTGTGATGGCAGCATCCAAATTGCATCTACCATGCATATCTTGAGAAAGCCAGTTTGGTGTAGGAGGCACCACAGAAGTCCCAGTCTGTGCAGTAGTGGCCACCTGTAGAATGTCACCAAAGCTATCCTCATTATCAGAAAAATCAAATTCTCCACTTGCTTCAGCCCCTGGAGGTAGATTGGTCAAGGCATCCTTTGCTCTTTGCATTGATGCAGTTGTGTGAATTAGTTGTAGTGACCTCTCTGCCTCCACATTGCCCTGTTGAGCCAAAACTTGATAGGCTGACACAGGATGAGTAAAGGTCTCAGGATCCAGGGAAATACTATCCAGAGTTTGTTGATAAACCTCTTGGAAAGTAAGTTCCCTTTCTCCCTCACTGACCTCCATTAACTCACTAGCAATGACTGCTTCCATCCTTATTACTCCTGTAGTCCCTTCTCTCTCTCCACTCTGTTCTTGCATCATGGGCTCCCCATGGCTCACACCTCTCACACCCTCACCTTCACCTTCTAAGGTGGAACTCTCAATCTCTCCTTTTGCCTGGCTGGAAGAAATAGCCAGCCTCTCACTCACATTCTCTCCTTTTGCCTGGCTGCAAGCCAGCCTCTCAGTTTCACTCCCTCTCAGTCCTAGAAGTGTCTCAACTACCACTAGATCATCTGCACTAGTTGTGGGAACAACTTGATTTTCAATTAAAGGTGCAGAGTGAACTATCAACGGAATGGTAGTTTGAACTGTCAACGGTATGGATACCGTTGATGGAGAAACACTTGTCAACGAAATAGACTGTTTCGTTGATGAAGTCAAGAAAGCACTTTGAGAATGAGAAATTACAGTAGAGTCTGTGGTGATTGATTTTAAAGATTGGTCCACAGATCCCCTTGCAACTTCAGGAAAAATTGGTTGATGGCCCAACAAATCACTTAACAAGTGATGGCCACCAGCTTCAGAGTGGGGCTTCTCCAAGATTAGAGTTGGAGAATCAGGAATAGATGTATGGATCATGTCCACATCTAAAGATTGAGTTGGTGAATTTGATGGAGATAATTCAAGATTGATGTTTAGAGAATGGGACTGTAACCCCAGAGTAATGATAGGGGTTACATCAAACTGAATTTGAGAAACTGGAAGTGTTGCTTCCAGTGTGTGTGCACCCTGTGTACCCTTGGACTTTTGCTTCACTCTCCTTTGGTATTGGGAAAATGTAGACTGTGGGCTTGAAGTGTCCCTTACCCTTTTGGACTGTGCTCTAGGAGGAGAGCTTGTTTCAATAATCACATCCTTTTGGGAGGATGCAATTAGACTTGTGTTTAAATCCATGTTACTCATTGTGCCTTGTTGGGAAGACACAATGGGGCTTGGCTGGTACACACTAACCTGTCCTTCCTTATCCTTGGGGTTTCTTTGATGTTCACCCCTTCCCTTACCTCTCACAACTCCAGACTCACTCCCCTTAGGTTGTGTGGTAGTTTTTACAACAGGTGCCTTTTGAGAAGCACCTGAGGTTGGCTTGGAGGATTTCTTTGATTTTGGTTTTGTTGCTAGGGCAGGAGCCTGTTGGGTCACAGCTACAGACTCCATAGCAACATTGGAAGGTAAAACAGTAGAGGTGTTAGCTACACTAACAGGGATAGTAGTAGTTACCTCAATGATTGGCAGATACACCACTGGAACATCACCATTGTGGTTCAGCCTCAGTATGTCTGTCAATACTCTCTTTTCTTGCACAAAGCACTCAAACCTGGCATTAGGGTTAGAGATAACTAATGGTGCTGGACTAACATGGTTAGCCAACATCATCAGAAACCTAGCATAATAGATATTTTTCTTCCTATTTGCTTTGTCACCCAACTTAGCACCAATTTCATACATAAGTTGGGTGCTAAAGTTGTGATATCTATCATTTAGAAGCATGGTTAGGAGAATTAACATAGAGTTAGTTAATGCATCAAAATTACTAATCTTTCCAGAAAAGACCTTAATGAATGCATCAGCTAAATAACTGTATTCCCTAACCAAACCTCTCCTAATTATTCTACCCAGATTATCAGTAGGCAAAGAGTAGTTTATAGAATTTAGCATGGTAGTTATTTCAGTGTTAGTAGGCAAAACATCACAGTTATTGTCAGGAATATGTAAACATGCTTGCAAAACATCAGAATTAACTATGTACTCATTACCTTGAAGAGTGAATTGTAGTGTGCAGTTTGTTCCACTATACTCACATGAGGTCCAAATTTCCTCGATTATCTCATTGTAGAGTGGTGTAGAGTGAAACATTGCATAGCTCAACTTGCAATTCTTCATGAAATCCATCATTTTGAAGAACAGTCTGTTCGGGTTTTCCTTGACAACAAAAGGGATGGAGTTGTTCTTCTCATAGATGAACCCTCCAACAGACATAAGCTTGACTATAGGTGCCATTGTTGATTAAAGGAAAGCTTCGAACTGAATTGCTTGTTAGAGAGAAGAAGAGAGAAAAAAAAAACCTTTGGAATTTTTGAGAACAGGTAAAAAGAAATAATGAAAATAAAATTTCTTAAATACTCCCCCAAAAATTCTCAGAAAATGAATCCAATAATAAATGTAAATTACTGGATTGGCTTAAAAAAAATATAACCGTTACTTTTAAAGTATTACCATGATTTATACTTACAGGGGTGTATGCATAGATCGTGGTAAAAGACGTGTCAAATTTCAACGGTTCAGATTAAAAGCGCTAAATCAACGAATCAGGATTGGGCGGTTAAAGTCCCGTCTTATTTCGTTGATAAAGCTGCGTTTCGTTGATATAAAAGAGCTATCAACGAAATACCCAGAAAACTGCTAAGACTGTCAACGAAATGGTTCGTTTCGTTGACATAGTAATTTTGACTTAGACAAAATTTCACTTTTTCCTAAGAAAATTAATTCACAGAAAAACATAGCAAGTTTCTGGCTGCATTTTAACTTGCAAATATCTCAAAAATAATTAAGAGAAATTTAGCATACCTAGCTCACTTACTAATCTTGAGAATGTTGATTCATCAAGTGGCTTGGTAAAGATGTCTGCAAGTTGTTGTTCACTTGGAACAAAATGTAACTCCACAGTACCATTCATAACATGTTCTCTAATGAAATGGTACTTGATGTCAATGTGCTTGGTCCTTGAATGCTGCACTGGATTTTCAGTAATGGCAATGGCACTAGTGTTGTCACAGAAAATAGGAATTTTCTCAACTCTTAATCCATAATCAAGAAGTTGATTTTGCATCCATAAAATCTGTGCACAACAACTTCCAGCTGCAATATACTCAGCCTCAGCTGTGGAGGTAGAAACTGAGTTTTGTTTCTTGCTGAACCATGACACAAGCTTGTTTCCTAGGAATTGACAGGTTCCAGTTGTGCTTTTCCTGTCAATTTTACATCCTGCAAAATCTGCATCTGAATAACCAATTAGTTCAAAACCAGATTCTCTAGGATACCAAATGCCAAGGTTTGGTGTTCCTTTGAGATATCTGAAAATTCTTTTAATAGCAACTAAATGGGATTCTCTAGGATCAGCCTGAAATCTAGCACATAGACATGTAGCAAACATAATATCAGGTCTACTAGCTGTTAAATATAAAAGTGAGCCTACCATGCCTCTGTAACTTGAAATGTCCACAGATTTTTCCTTAGTATTCAATTCAAGTTTGGTGGCAGTAGGCATGGGAGTTTTGGCAGTAGAGCATTCCATTAGGTTAAATTTCTTTAATAAATCATGAATGTATTTTGTTTGACTAATGAAAATGCCTTCATTAACTTGCTTTACTTGAAGACCAAGAAAGTAAGTTAATTCTCCCATCATGCTCATTTCATATTTACTTTGCATAAGCTTGGCAAACTTTTGACAAAGTTTCACATCTGTAGACCCAAAGATTATATCATCTACATAAATTTGAACAAGTAAAGTAGAGCCATTTACAACCCTGTGAAAAAGAGTTTTATCTACAGTACCTCTAGTGAAATGATTCTCAAGGAGGAACTGTGAGAGAGTGTCATACCAGGCTCTAGGTGCTTGTTTCAAACCATAGAGTGCTTTGAGAAGGAAGTACACATAGTCTGGAAAATCATCATCTTCAAAACCAGGAGGTTGACTTACATACACCTCCTCTTCCAATTCCCCATTCAGAAAAGCACTCTTCACATCCATTTGATAGACTTTGAAATTGGCATGGGCTGCATAGGCTAGGAAAATCCTTATTGCTTCTAGTCTTGCAACAGGAGCAAAGGTTTCATCAAAATCAATTCCCTCTTCCTGTGAGTAGCCTTTTGCAACCAGTCTAGCTTTGTTCCTTGTGACTATGCCATTTTCATCCATCTTGTTTCTGAACACCCACTTTGTGCCTATAACACTCCTGTCATTAGGCCTGGGCACCAGCTTCCAAACATTGTTTCTCTCAAATTGGTTTAGCTCTTCTTGCATGGCTAAAACCCAATCTGGATCTAGAAGTGCATCCTCAACTTTCGTTGGCTCATCTTGAGACAGAAAGCTACTATATAGACATTCTTCTTGAGTTGCTCTTCTAGTTTGGACTTTTGAAGAAACATCACCTATAATAAGTTCAAAGGGATGATCTTTAGTCCATTTCCTTGAGGGAGGTAGATTTGCTCTTGAAGACGTAGCTTCATGATCATGATTGCCTTGATTGGATATTTGTCCTTGAGAAACTCCCCCTGAGTTTGTTGTCCCTAATTGATCACTTCTAGAAGCATTCCTATGACTATCAACGGTATGACCGTTTTGGCTGTCAACGAAACGCTCATTCTGACTGTCAACGAATCCACCATCATGACTGTCAACGAAATGACCATTTGGTCTGCTAGCTGCTATCCTTTTTAACCTTAATGCAGCAATTTCATCTTCACTGCTGCTTTCATCTGTGCTAGATACAACACCTTTAGGCTGTTTCTCAGTAGCCTTATCATGATTCACTTGTTCTCCTTCCTCATTCTCAAAAGAGAGACTTTCATGGAAACCTTCATCACAGAGACCTTGTATTTTGAGATCATCAAAAACAACATGTACAGATTCCATAACAATGTTGATTCTGAGATTATAGACTCTGTAAGCTTTCCCTGCTGCATATCCCACAAATATTGCTTCATCTGCCTTTGCTTCAAATTTCCCCAAATGCTCAGCTTGATTTCTCAGAACAAAGCACTTGCATCCAAAGACATGAAGAAAATCTAATAGTGGCTTCTTTCTTTTGAGTAGATGATAAGGGGTCATTCCCTTGGCCTGATTAATCAAAGAAATATTTTGAGTAAAGCAAGCTGTGTTAACTGCCTCAGCCCAAAAATATGTAGGTAACTTTGATTCATCTAGCATTGTCCTTGCAGCTTCAATAAGTGTTCTGTTTTTCCTTTCAACTACACCATTTTGCTGTGGTGTTCTTGCTGCTGAAAACTCATGCAAAATACCATTTTCTTCACAGAACACCTTCATGCTCGAATTCTTGAATTCTGTCCCATTGTCACTCCTAATCCTTCTTACTTTGAAATCAGGATGATTGCTTACCATCTTGATGTGATTGATAATGATTTCACTTGCCTCATCTTTAGAGTGCAAAAAGAAAGTCCATGTAAATCTAGAAAAATCATCAACAATCACAAGACAGTATTTCTTCTTTGAGATGGACATAACATTTACAGGGCCAAATAGGTCCATATGAAGTAATTCAAGCTGCTGGACAATTGATGACTCTGTCTTGCTTTTGAATGATGCCTTCTTCTGTTTCCCTTTTTGACAGGCATCACACAAACCATCCTTGGAAAATTCCACTTGTGGAATTCCTCTAGCAAGATCCTTTCTCACCAAATCATTCATAACTTTGAAATTCAGATGGGATAATTTCTTGTGCCATAACCAACTTTCATCTTTGCTTGCTTTGCTGAAAAGACAGGTGATGGTTTCTGAACTTGTGCTACTAAAGTCAGCAATGTACACATTCCCTCTTCTGAATCCAGTCATTACCACATTGTTGTTTCCTCCTTTAGAAACAACACAGGCTTCTTTCGAAAAAGTAACTAAAAATCCTTTGTCACAAAGTTGGCTGATACTAAGCAAGTTGTGCTTAAGACCATCCACCAATGCAACCTCATCTATGATGACATTCTCTTTTGAAATCAAGCCATATCCCTTTGTGTAGCCTTTGCTGTCATCTCCAAAAGCAATACAAGGGCCAGCTCTTTCCTGAAACTCTGTGAGCAGGGTAGAATCACCAGTCATGTGTCTTGAACAACCACTATCCAAGTACCAAAGATTCCTTTTGTCTCCCTGCACACAATAAACCCAAATCAAGTTGATTTTGGTACCCAAGTTTCCTTGGGTCCTGTCTTGTTAGCCTTTGCATTCCCTTTTGTACCATTTTTCACTTTGGGCTCAGATTGATTCAAATCAATCTTTACCCTTGGTGTTGATTTCTGAGGGTTGCTCATATTTTCATTCATAGCATGCATAGTTGGAGGAACAATCATGTTATTCATGTTCCATGGCATTTGTGGCATGTTAAACATATTCATGTAAGGATTAGGCACAAATGGCATGCTAGCATATGGATTCTGAAATTGTGCATATGGAGCAAACATGTTAGGCATAACAGGCATTTTAGGCATGGAACTGTTCATTGCAGGCTTGGGCATTTTCACATTAGCAGATTTCTTAACAGATTTGCAGTTAGTAGATAAATGATTAACACTTCCACAATTGACACATGTCTTTCTAGGTGCATATTTATCAGGTGTGTAATTGTTGTGTTTGTTAATCCCTACCTTGCCATTTCTGTTATTCTTTTTATTTCCCTTAGCCTCAACCTGAACTTTCTCTAACTTGTCTTTCAATTGCTTGTTAGACAAGTTACCTACATTAGCTCTCTCAACAGGCTTCTCAACTTTCTTTGATTTACTAGACTCACCTTGAACAAAGTTCTTGGTGACAGGACCATACTTGTTATTAAGTCTAGTGAGTTCATCCTTTCTTTTCTCTGTCAACGAAACAGCCTGATCGGTTGATGGTTCATCTGTCAACGAAACATTGCATTCCGTTGACATATCAACCTTCAACAAATGATCCTTGTTGTTTGTTGACTCAGTTTCTGATTCTAAGGTTTCACCAACATACCCTAGCTTCTCTTTGTTCCTTTTCCATGATTGCTCACAGAAGGATTCCACGCCTTGAACATTAATTATGTTGGCAGCAACATTCCTGGCATCCTTCCATTTTGCAATCACACCTTGTTCTATCTCAAGTTGTGTTTTAAGAATTTCTTCCCTTTGTAACACGTTCTCAAGTTCCTTCTTAGCATCCCTACTAACACATCTCATTTTCTCAAATTCAATGAGCTGTGCTTCTAACATTGCATTCCTATCACTTAAGAGCAGATTGGTCTCTTTTATTCTAGAATTCTCTTTAGTAAGTGATTTAAGAGTAACACGCAAATTATATAATACAGTAGACATTTCATTTACTGCACTGTCGCATTCCTCTTTAGAAAGCTCAGAAAGATTAGTAATTGTTACCTGGTTGCTTGAGGAACTTGCTTCCTGCTCATGATTGTCAGCCATAAGAGCCAAGTTGACATACTCAACATCATCATCAGAATCTTCACCATTACCAGCCCAATCATACTCCTGAGACATGAAAGCCTTTTCTTTTTGTTTGAGAAGTTCAAAGTATTTCTTTTTATAATCAACAGGCTCAAATTTCCTGTTGCCCTTCTCAACCTTGGGCTTTCTGCAGTCTCCAGCAAAGTGACCAAGCATTCCACAATTGAAACATTTTGACTTAGACTTTTCAATCCAGTTTGTTTTGCTAGGTTGAAAGTCTCTTCTTGGTGGCCTTGCTTCTGAGTTTCTTTTGAACTTGAACTTAGAGAATTTTCTAGACAGAAAAGCAATGTGTTCATCAATCTCATCTAAGTCATCCAAGTTGGCTGGTTCTGATTCTTCTTCTTCTGTCATCTTGTCTTTACCCTTGCTAACATCACTCCTACAACTAGATCGACTAGTTGTGGTCTTTGCAGCTTCTTTATTGTCATCTTCAAGTTGGTTCACAGATGCAATCAATGCAATAGATCCACCCTTCTTTTGTACCTTTTCAATTTCCTCATCTTGCTCCATTTCCAGCTCATAAGTCTTCAAGGTTCCATAAAGCCTTTCAAGAGTGTAGTCTTTGTACTCTTGAGTGTTTCTGAGAGAAACAATCATAGGCTTCCATTCTTTTGGAAGAGCTCTAAGAAATTTAAGGTTTGAATCCTTGGTTTGATAGATCCTCCCATACAACTTTAATCCATTCAAAAGCTTTTGAAACCTACTAAACGTGTCATTTAGGGTTTCACCAGCTTTAAAATGAAAATGCTCATATTATTGTATAAGGAGTTGCATTTTATTTTCCCTGACTTGCTCAGTTCCTTCACAGAGAGTTCTAACGGTATCCCATACTTCCTTAGAGGTTGTACAGTTGATAACATTGTCAAACATCTCTTGCTCCAAACCATTAAACAGAATGTTCATGGTCCTTTTGTCTTTATGGACTTCTGCAATATCTTCAACAGTCCATTCTGAGACAGTTTTTGGAATCTCTACATCAGGTGCATCATCTGGCAGTCCAACTCTAGAATCAAGCTTCATGGGAACGTGTGGACCTTTCTCAATGCAGTCTACATACCTCTCATCCATAGACATGAGATGTAAATGCATCTTTACTTTCCAGTGAAAGTAATTGTCTTTATCAAGAACTGGTATCTTCACACCTGCATCCTTCTTCACCATGGTTTCTGTTTTTGGTCTTGATCTTTAAACTTCTTGTATGTTAGAAGCTCGCTTTGATACCAATTGTTATTCCCAAATGACCTAACAGAATTGTAGAAGGGGGGGTTGAATACAATTCTTGATATTTTCTTGAAACTAAACACTTTTTAAAATAAAACTGAACTGAATAAATAAAAACACAAGATATAAATAATTCAGTTGGATTGTTTGATGATCCAACTGAAGTGTTTTTATTGCGGAAATAATCTGTGATACAAAAGTACACAGCTGCTCAGTTACAAGGTTGTAGAGAAGAATTGCTCTCAAAAAATAGCTAATACAATCTATTTGTTTTTCTTCTCTCTTTTTTAAAGTAACTGCTACACTTGGTTATATAATCCCAAGTTTACAATTCTACGTTTGGTTAAACTAAAGAATAATAGTAGTAACCATCAGTAGCTTGCTTTTCATTCCTTTTGTCCAATGGTCCTTGGAGATCTTTGCTTTTGTCTTCATGCTCATTATAATCATTTCCAAGAGCCTTATTGGAAATTGGAATGTTTCCTTATTTCCAGTATCCACTTTGATGGCTTCCAATGCAAAGTACACTTCCATATATCCTTTTAGATCTGTTCAGTAAACTGTCACTATCACTTTGTCAACTGTTCAAAAAGCAACATTGATTCGTTGATAGCAAGGAGATGTGTTTCGTTGATAGCTTCATTCTTCATTCCGTTGATGGTGTTTCCCTCGTTTCGTTGATGGGTAAACTCCATACCGTTGACAGAGTAATCTTCATACCGTTGACATGTCTTCACTTAGTCAAAATTACAAGGCATAACATATTTACAATTAACCAACCTATTTTGCCTATCTAGTACTTAGTCAACATGACTTAGAAAACCTATCTAAAACATATAACAGAATGCCTATCATACTGTGAAGTATTGTACAATGCAATTGCTACAACACTCATTTCGTTGATGAGCTTCCTGTCAACGGAATGCTGCAAAGCATGCCATTTCGTTGACAGTTACAAAAATGACTTTACACAAATTCTACTAAGTGTTTTATGTTTATCATCAAGAACAACATATTCCTAACATCTACTGTATTATATAATTTGCGTGTTACTCTTAAATCACTTACCAAAGAGAATTCAAGAATAAAAGAGACTAATTTGCTCTTAAGTGATATGAATGCAATGTTAGAAGCACAGCTCATTGAATTTGAGAAAATGAGATGTGTTAGTAGGGATGCTAAGAAGGAACTTGAGAACGTGTTACAAAGGGAAGAAATTCTTAAGACACAACTTGAAATAGAACAAAGTGTGATTGCTAAATGGAAAGATGCCAGGAATGTTGCTACAAACATCATTAATGTTCAAGGTATGGAATCTTTCTGTGAACAATCATGGAAAAAGAACAAAGAGAAACTAGGGTATGTTTGTGAAACCTTAGAATCAGAAACAGAGTCAACAAACAACAATGATCATTTGTTGAAGGTTGATATGTCAACGGAATGCAATGTTCCGTTGACAGATGAACCATCAACCGATCAGGGTGTTTCGTTGACAGAGAAAAGAAAAGATGAACTCACTAGACTTAATAATAAGTATGGTCCTGTCACCAAGAACTTTGTTCAAGGTGAGTCTAGTAAATCAAAGAAAGTTGAGAAGCCTGTTGAGAGAGCTAATGTAGGTCACTTGTCCAACAAGCAATTGAAAGATAAGTTAGAGAATGTTCAAGTTGAGGCTAAGGGAAATAAAAAGAATAACAGGAAAGGCAAAGTAGGAATTAACAAACACAACAATTACACACCTGATAAATATGCTCCTAGAAAGACATGTGTTAATTGTGGAAGTGTTAGTCATTTATCCACTAACTGCAAATCTGTTAAGAAGACTGTTAAAGTGAAAATTCCCAAGCCTGCAATGAATAGTTCTATGCCTACAATGCCTGTTATGCCTAACATGTTTGCTCCATATGCACAATTTCAAAATCCATATGCCAGCATGCCATTTGTGTCTAATCCATACATGAATATGTTTAATGTGCCACAAATGCCATGGAATATGAATAACTTGTTTGTTCCTCCAATTATGCATGCTGTGAATGAAAATGTGAGCAATCCTCAGAAATCAACACCAAGGATAAAGATTGATTTAAATCAATCTGAGCCCAAGGTGAAAAATGATATAAAAGGAAAAGCAAAGGCTAACAAAACAGGACCCAAGGAAACTTGGGTACCAAAATCGACTTGATTTGGTTTTATTGCGTGCAGGGAGACAAAAGGAATCTTTGGTACTTGGATAGTGGTTGTTCAAGACACATGACTGGTGATTCTACCCTGCTCACAGAGTTTCAGGAAAGAGCTGGCCCTTGTATTGCTTTTGGAGATGACAGCAAAGGCTACACTAAGGGATATGGCTTGATTTCAAAAGAGAATGTCATCATAGATGAAGTTGCATTGGTGGATGGTCTTAAGCACAATTTGCTTAGTATCAGCCAACTTTGTGACAAAGGATTTTTAGTTACTTTTTCTAAAGAAGCCTGTGTTGTTTCTAAAGGAGGAAACAACAATGTGGTAATGACTGGATTCAGAAGAGGGAATGTGTACATTGCTGACTTTAGTAGCACAAGTCCAGAAACCATCACTTGCCTATTCAGCAAGGCAAGCAAGGATGAAAGTTGGCTATGGCACAAGAAATTATCTCATCTGAATTTTAAAGTTATGAATGATTTGGTGAGGAAAGATCTTGCTAGAGGAATTCCACAAGTGGAGTTTTCCAAGGATGGTTTGTGTGATGCCTGTCAAAAAGGGAAACAAAAGAAGGCATCATTCAAAAGCAAGACAGAGTCATCAATTGTCCATCAGCTTGAGTTGCTTCATATGGATTTGTTTGTCCCTGTAAATGTCATGTCTATTTCAAAGAAGAAATATTGTCTTGTGATTGTTGATGATTTTTCTAGATTTACATGGACTTTCTTTTTGCTCTCCAAAGATGAGGCAAGTGAAATCATTATCAATCACATCAAGATGGTAAACAATCATCCTGACTTGAAAGTAAGAAGGATTAGGAGTGACAATGGGACAGAATTCAAGAATTCAAGCATGAAGGTGTTCTGTGAAGAAAATGGTATTTTGCATGAGTTTTCAGCAGCAAGGACACCACAGCAAAATGGTGTAGTTAAAAGGAAAAACAGAACACTTATTGAAGCTGCAAGGACAATGCTAGATGAATCAAAGTTACCAACTTATTTTTGGGCTGAGGCAGTTAATACAACTTGCTTCACTCAGAATATTTCTTTGATTAATCAGGCCAAAGGAATGACCCCTTATCAGCTACTCAAAAGAAAGAAGCCACTATTGGATTTTCTTCATGTCTTTGGATGCAAGTGCTTTGTTCTGAGAAATCAAGCTGAGCATTTAGGGAAATTTGAAGCAAAGGCAGATGAAGCAATATTTGTGGGATATGCAGCAGGGAAAGCCTACAGAGTCTACAATCTCAGAACCAACATTGTTATGGAATATGTACATGTTGTTTTTGATGATCTCAAAATTCAGTGTCTCTGTGATGAAGGTTTCCATGAAGGTCTCTCATTTGAGAATGAGGAAGGAGAACAGATGGATCATGATAAGACTATTGAGAAACAGTCCAAAGTTGTTGTATCTAGCACAGATGAAAGCAGCAGTGAAGATGAAATTGCTGCATTAAGATTGAAAAGAATAGCTGCTAGTAGACCAAATGGACATTCCGTTGATAGTCAGAATGAGCGTTTCGTTGACAGTCAAAATGGACATTCCGTTGACAGTCATAGAAATGCTTCCAGGAGTGATCAATTAGGGACAACAAACTCAGGGGGAGTTTCTCAAGGACAAATATCCAATCAATGCAATCATGATCATGGAGCTACCTCTTCAAGAGCAAATCTACCTCCCTCAAGGAAATGGACTAAAGATCATCCCTTTGAACTTATTATAGGTGATGTGTCTTCAAAAGTCCAAACTAGAAGAGCAACTCAAGAAGAATGTCTATATAGCAGCTTTCTGTCTCAAGATGAGCCAAATAAAGTTGAGGATGCACTTCTAGATCCAGATTGGGTCTTGGCTATGCAAGAAGAGCTAAACCAATTTGAAAGGAACAATGTTTGGAAGCTGGTGCCCAAGCCTAAGGACAGGAGTGTCATAGGCACACAATGGGTGTTCAGAAACAAGATGGATGAAAATGGCATAGTCACAAGGAACAAAGCTAGATTGGTTGCAAAAGGCTATTCACAGGAAGAAGGAATTGATTTTGATGAAACCTTTGCTCCTGTTGCAAGACTAGAAGCAATAAGGATTTTCCTAGCCTATGCAGCCCATGCCAATTTCAAAGTCTATCAAATGGATGTGAAGAGTGCTTTTCTGAATGGGGAATTGGAAGAGGAGGTGTATGTAAGTCAACCTCCTGGTTTTGAAGATGATGATTTTCCAGAATATGTATACTTCCTCCTCAAAGCACTCTATGGTTTGAAACAAGCACCTAGAGCCTGGTATGACACACTTTCACAGTTTCTCCTTGAGAATCACTTCACTAGAGGTACTGTAGATAAAACTCTTTTTCACAGGGTTGTGAATGGTTCTACTATACTTGTTCAAATTTATGTAGATGACATAATCTTTGGGTCTACAGATGTGAAACTTTGTCAAAAGTTTGCCAAGCTTATGCAAAGTAAATATGAAATGAGCATGATGGGAGAATTAACTTACTTTCTTGGTCTTCAAGTGAAGCAAGTTAATGAAGGCATTTTCATTAGTCAAACAAAATACATTCATGATTTATTAAAGAAGTTTAATTTAATGGAATGCTCTCCTGCCAAAACTCCCATGCCTACTGCCACCAAACTTGAATTGAATACTAAGGAAAAATCTGTGGACATTTCAGGTTACAGAGGCATGGTAGGCTCACTTTTATATTTAACAGCTAGTAGACCTGATATTATGTTTGCTACATGTCTATGTGCTAGATTTCAGGCTGATCCTAGGGAATCCCATTTAGTTGCTATTAAAAGAATTTTCAGATATCTCAAAGGAACACCAAAACTTGGCATTTGGTATCCTAGAGAATCTGGCTTTGAACTAATTGGTTATTCAGATGCAGATTTTGCAGGATGTAAAATTGACAGGAAAAGCACAACAGGCACTTGTCAATTCTTAGGAAACAAGCTTGTCTCATGGTTCAGCAAGAAACAAAACTCAGTTTCTACCTCCACAGCTGAGGCTGAGTATATTGCAGCTGGAAGTTGTTGTGCACAGATTTTATGGATGAAAAATCAACTACTTGATTATGGAATAAGAGTTGAGAAAATTCCTATTTTCTGTGACAACACTAGTGCCATTGCCATTACTGAGAATCCAGTACAGCATTCAAGGACCAAGCACATTGACATCAAGTACCACTTTATTAGAGAACATGTTATGAATGGTACTGTGGAGTTACATTTTGTTCCAAGTGAACAACAACTTGCAGACATCTTTACCAAGCCACTTGATGAATCCACATTCTCAAGATTAGTAAGTGAGCTAGGTATGCTAAATTTCTCTTAATTATTTTTGAGATTTTTGCAAGTTAAAATGCAGCCAGGAATTTGCTATAATTTTTCTGTGAATTGATCTTCTCAGGAAAAGGTGAAATTTTGTCTAAGTCAAAATTACTATGCCAACGAAACGCACCATTTCGTTGATAGTCTTAGAATTTTTCTGGGTGTTTCGTTGATAGCTCTTTTATATCAACGAAACGCAGCTTTATATTGTGAAAAAAGAATCTGCTTCTTGTTCTTTCTTACTTCAGTAGTTCCTTCACAGAGCACTTCTATAAGATCCCACATCTTCTTGGCACTAGTACAATGAGCAACAGTGCCATACATGTTGAAGTCCATAGATTCACAAATGATAAGTTGAAGATGTCCATCCAATGCCACTTTTTCCTTTTCAGGATCAGTGTATTTTAAGGGATCTTTGGGCACATGTTTTGCTGGTACAATCTCAGTGCCATTGGTTGTTTCACCAATCTCGATCATTGGAATGAAGGGACCATGCTTTAGAATATCTAAATACATGGGGTTAGAAGCTTTGATGAAAAGCAACATCTTCTTCTTCCATAAACTGTAGTGCTCCTTGTTAAAGGGAGGAATCTTGATACTGCTTAGTTTCTGTGAACTCATTCTTGATCTTTTCCTGTTTGTACGTTAACAGCCTACGCTTTGATACCACTTGTTAGAAATGAATACTACTAGAAACTAGACAGAGGGGGGGTGAATGGATAGTTTGATATATTTTTCGATTCTTGAAACCTAAGTAAACAACTGTATGTGATTATGATATGTAATATGCAGAAAGTAAATAACACACACAATCACTTTAATCTACTTTGTATAAGCAAATTAAATACTACAGCTTTCCAGGAAATTCACAATCGAATTTCTGGCTTCTAAACAAGAACAGTTTGAACTTGCTTGCTTACAGAGAAAAGAGCTTAGCAAATAACTATGTGTATCTCTCTTACAGCTTACAGTTGTGTGTGCACGATATATATATTCACCTATACAAACTAGGCACACACAATATTACACAGCTACCCCTTCTGAAAGTCCAACTTGTCCTGCCATAAGAAGTTCACTGTGTCAGGAAGGACCACCTGCTTTTCGGAGTCTTTCCCGTTTCTGTAGCTGCTTGTCTCTTATCTTTCTCTCCAAGTTTAGCTGTAGATTTGCCATCTGTTCTTTGGACCACCTTGCCAGAACAAATGCTTCAGTATTTGTCTCCTTTGATTCTTGGTTCTGTACCTTGATTTGTCTTGTTATAAACGGCTAAGTGTTGATACCGTGAACTCCACTTTATCCCTGACTTCGCGATCTCCCTTGTGAGGACTACGCGATATAGCCTTTGAAGACTTTGCGACATAGGTCATTTGATGACTATGCGACATAGGTCATTTGATGACTATGCGACATAGGTCATTTGATGACTATGCGACATAGGGCTTCTGAGGACTTCACGATCTAGGCTCTTTTGACTTTGCTGACTTCAACACTTCACGACATGTGTCTTGAGGACTTCTCGACATAGTACAAAATGGACTATGCGATATAGTACTTCACGACATGGATATTGGTGACTTCACGACATAGCTTTCTTTTGACTTTGCTATATAATGCCTTAGACAAATTCCTGCAACTTATTTCTTCATAGCCTTATTCAACTCTATCCTGCTGCATGAACACTTCTGAACTTCTACCAGGATAATTATTCAATGGCCTATATATACAATCTAGATGCAAGGAACTTTACTAAGCTCATTATAAATCTGAGCATACATGATAAAGCTATTGTTCATGAGAACAAGACAAGTACATTTAGAGACCTATACTCTATCCCAGTGATAGAAATCACTAGGTCATGTAGTGTGACATAGTCACATAGTGTAGGCTTGTTAATAGTGGTATACAACATGTCTTGAGCCTAACAATCTCCCCCAAATTGTGAGTAAGATCCTTAGGCACAATTTCATGTCTGATAACAAGCCTAACTTACATAAAAGGAAATTTAGTAACAGAGAGGACAATTGAGATCAGAAATTTGATTACATCGAAAAATTGGAAGCTTACAGTTTACTTTTGTTGCTCAGCAGCTTCAGCTTCCAATTGCTTCTCTAGCAAATCATCATATATCTTCTTTTTCCTTATCTCTTCTTTTCTCTTCATGTCTATGATGGCTTCTTGAAGTTCTTCTCTTGCAATTAGTTCTTCAATGAGAGGTGAGCCTTTCAAGTCATCAATTGCAGCCTTGAGTGCACTTTCTACATAGGAATCAAGAAACTCCATCCTTATTTTGCTTTGACCTCCATGTGAGTTTTTGTACTCCACAATGTAAGGATTTTGTTTGACCCTGCACATCCCTTTCTGCCTTAGCTCCTTAGCCCTCTCCTCCATCTCAGCCATTTCTTTCTCTCTCTGTATGTTTTTCTCTTCATTCTCTTTCCTCATGTTTTCTTCATAATCAGCATGCATCTTCAAGTACCTGGCAATATCTATCTTCCATGTCCTTTCATCTTTTTCTTCAAAATTCAGTAAGGCATTTATCCTTTCAAGCTCATACTTATAGAAATATTGCCAGCTTCCTTGCTTCATTATCCTTTCTCTTCCATCAGTGTACTTGATCTCTAGATGATCCAACTTCACTTTGACTTCAAAGATCCTTTGAGCCCTCAAAAATGCTAGGGCATCTTCATCATAGTCCTCATCTAGTGGAAGCACATTGATGCCAATAACATTTGTGAGTTTTCCAGTCTTCTTTGTTATCCTCATCCTTTTGGGTACACTCTTGATCTTCAAATGCTTCACAAGAGATACCTTTCTGGAACAAGGAGAATTAGTCTTCAGTGCCACATCACTTGGAAGTAGCTTCATTCCTTTCCCCTTCATCCACTGTAACACTCCACTAGCTGTGACTTTGTGGAAGTGTTTTCTTGAAATTACTTTAGTGGCTTCATCTTTCTTCTGTGGCAATTCAGGTTCAGAAGTCATGGATAATGATTTTGGAGGATCATTGCTAACAGTACCCACCCTAGACTTAGAGTCTTGTGTTGTGGTTAAAGTACTACTAGCAATGTCCTTGACTTGCTGAATTCCACTTCTTGTTTTCTTAACTGATTCCTTTGCCCCCTTGTCATCCCTCTTGCTATCATCAGCATCCTTTGATTTCTTTGAATATTTGCTCCTTTCCTTATCTCTCCTTGACTGAGATCTCCTTTCATAGGTTTTCTCCTTATCATCATCATCATCTCCATCCTTCTTTTTGTTCTTTTCTTTGACAGATTCAGGAATGACTCCATGAATCAGAAAAGATTGTAGAGTGTGAATCATCTCTAGTTCCTCAGCTGTCCTGACTCCCCTCTTGGCTCTTAGCATTTGCAGCACCTGGTTGATCTTTGCATTATTCTTTCTTGTCAAATCTGAAGGGATCACCAACTGGTCAATGCTGCTGTCTTGAGATAGACTTTGGAAGATTATTGTCTTTGGCTTTGAGATAACCTCAGGCAGTCTTTGATCTTGATCCATCTTCAAGTCATCAAACAGTCTCTTGTTGTTAGCCCCACCTTTTTCTATTAAGTCCATTATTGTTGACAGCTCAGTGAATCTCAGTTTCTCTAGAGTTTGAAAAGCTAAGTGCCACAAGCAGTTGTCCTTGCACACCATGATTATCTCTCTTAGATGGACATCCTTGATTTTCCTTACTGCAACTGTGAAGTACTTAATGTTTTCCTTGAGCTTCATTCTGTAAGTCCTTGCATCTTCTTGTGCATCTCTGTAGGTGGCTTTCAGAAACTCCAGGAAGGCCTCATCATGATAGATGTGAGAATTGGCAACTTCCTGTAGCTTGGCCTCTGTGATTGTTGTTGCTTTGGCAGGTTGAGCATTGGAAGTAGGTTGAGCAGGTTGAGAAGTGGAGATATCTTTTGGCATTGTGGAGGGATAGTAGGTAGTGGTGACTGTGCTTTTCTGGCCTTGTGCATTGATGACCTCTACAGGGGGAAAATTGATTGGCTTTATTGTCTCTTCAATGAGCTTGCCCTTAAGTTTTGACTGCTTGGCAGGTACTCCCCCTTTCTTTTTCACAATGACCTCCTTAACTTTCTCCCCCTTAGGCTTGGGATCAGACAAAAGGTCTTGAGCTTCACCAGGGATAGGCAGGTGCATGGATCTCATCATTGAAGTCATCATTTGTTGCTGCACCAGTAAGATGTTTGAGGTGTTGTTGCCTTGGTCATCCAGCTTGTCATTGAGTTGGCTTAAGGATTTAGAGAGCATTCTGTTTTCATCCTTGAGAGAGGCCACTTCTTTTTCTAAGCCATCCACCTTAGAGAATAATTGTTGAGACCTAAATGAGTTTAGGGATTGATCTTTGACCCTGGCAAAGTCATATTTGGAGATGTCTGACAGAGGGACTTCATCCACCAACTTATCACCATACTGATTTTTCCACATGACATTTAACATAGCATTGGAGGTGACGGTGGCTTTTGCTTGAGTTTCCAGTGAAGAAGCCAGTTTCTTGATGTTGTCTGTGACCATGGCAAGAGTCACATCCATCATGGATACATTTGTGGAGGTTTTCTGGACTTCTTTGAGGATACCATCCACCTTGGGAAAATCAGAGAGATAAGAGTTCCTGAGCTTAGTGAGGGATCTGTCTGTCTCCTCCTGGATTGAAGAAATCTCTGATTGAAGCCCTTTCCCAAGATAGTGCAGAGCCTTCAGCTGGTTCTTGTACACATCATTCACAGCATCATAGATGGCAGCAGGAGATCGAGATCCTTTGCATTGGAGCCCAGAGAAGTTAGGAAGTCTTCTCTTAGAAAAGCGAGGGCATCCTTGAGCTTGAGAGTCCTCTTAGCATCCAACCAGGCATCCACATTTCCCTCTGGTTCAGCTGCATCCACAATCTTCTCCCGCTGAGCTTCAACATCCTCCTTGTGGCAAAGTAAGATAGCTTCATAATCAGCATTGGGAAGATTTGAGGTGAGGAGATGTTGAGCTATTTTGGAGAACTCATCAATCTGCGCCACATGGAGATCTTGTATGGCTTCTTCTGTCATTTTGGAAGGCACAGATGATGATCCTGAAGGCCTGTCATGGTGCACAGGCTTCAGCCATTCTGACATAGTGGCATGAGCCAAGTGAGAGCTAGTGCTAGGCACTTCATGAGATGTAAGAGTTTGAGTCTCCTCCAGCCTTGGAATGGCTGTAGGGTCTAATGTTGTCTCCATTGAAATGGGATGTGCTACAGCATTAGCCCTATTTGTCTGTGAAGACAGTTCCACATCCCTGAGGATGGGAGAATTTGGCACAGAGTCTCCAGTGAAAACTGGTGAATCCTCCATGTTGGTGTTGGTGTCATTAGGATATGCCCCAGCATGCATTCCCTGACCAACTAGATGTGGTTCCTGGGTGGTGAGCACAGTGTCATGCACCCTGTCACTTGAAATTGGCTCAATCACAGGGGAGAATGGTGATTGATCAAAGGCAAGATTGTCATTGGAATGACTTTCTTGTTCAGAAGAAATTTTTATGGAAGAATCTGAGAGAGAAGTGGGGTTTAGACTAGATTTTGGCAACTCCCCCTGAGAAATAGGAGGAGTTTCAACAGTGATGTGCTCTCCACTCTGTGTGTCATCAGCCTTATTACTCCTGGGGTCAAGAGTGAGTTCTTGATCCTGTGTAGACTCAGTACAGGTTGTAGTGGGGAGACTACTCTTTTCAATGCCAATAACCTGTTGGGAGGCCATTGACAGTAGTAGGTGTACCCCTTTTTCCACATCTGAATCCTGTTGGGAGGATTCAGTGGTAGGTTTAGATTTTGACTTCTTCCTTTGTCTGGTAAGGGGTGACTCAGGATCCTCACTTCCTATCTCTACAGAGTCATTTATCACTGCTAGGGCTCTCTTCTTTGACTTCTTTTTAGTAACATCAACCTTTTGAGAGATTGATGCACTTGGTTGCCTATCCTCTACAGTGGTGTTTTCAGTAGGATTGCTGGATGGGATAGGAAGGCTGGGGATAGACTGTGCAGCTCCTTCAGTCTTAGCCTTCCCTGTCCAGGAAAGTTCATGATATATGGGCTTATCAAGTGGATAAGACTCAAATGTGTCCTGTATATGCTTGGTCACACTTAGAATCACATCCACTTGATTCCTTGTGTCCAATGAACCAAATAGTACTTTGGACATGGACTTGGAATAAGCCATTTTAGTGTGATCTATACCCTCCAATAGATGGACATTTGCATCAAGAAAATTTAAAATAACTTGAAGGAAACGAGGGTAAAAGATGTCATTACCTCTACCACGAATGGTCCTGCCTAGCCTCTGAGTCAATTCTTTGAGAATTATGGCTCCCACATTGATCTCCTGGTTGTTGGCCAAGGAGTAGGCTAGCTTCACAGCGATGTGACTGATATGGTCCCATCCTGTCTTCCTGCAGAGAAACACCTTCTGGAGTGCGTCAAGCAGAAATGACCACTCCCTTCTCACAAACTTCTTATTCAGCTTTCCAGTATCTATCTCATCAGCATACTGAATGAAGGTCATGAACTCTATGATTTGAGCATCTGTAGCTTCTTGGTCATGACCTTCCACCTTGAACCCCAAAGCTTCATTGATTTCCCTTTCACCAAATTGAAAGTGTTTGCCTCCAATTGAACAGCTAACCTCCTGAAATGAGGTTCCATCTTCCCTAGCCATTGTTGATACCAACGCCGTTCTCCAGAATCCTTCCAACACATCAACATACAAGGTAGGGTTCAGGGTTAGGGCTTGGCGTAGGTAGGAAGTGTTCAAGAACCGTACAAAACACTTGTACCTTGGGTTAGCCTCAGCCTCAGAGGGAATGGTGAGAAGATTGGTTTCTTTGGGAATTGTTAAAGGGATAGGGGAAGATACAGTTTGAGATTTGGGTGCCATTTCGAGAGAGAGAGAGAGAGTGAAAATTAGAGTAGAGAATTTGTGCTTAGGTTTGAGAGTTTGAGAGCAATAGACAAGATGAAAAGTTGTGAACGGTCAGAAAAGGTATTTATATGATGGAGACACTGCGATATGGAGTTATGAATATGTACAGTCTATATGTATGTCGCGAAGTCAATAATAGCCTGTACCGCAAAGTCTTGCAAGATATATCGCATAGTCTCAACAATGAACTATGTCGCAAAGTCTTCAAAATGAAAGGATCGGGGAGACTTTGCGATATAGTAGAAATACCCTGTCTAAAGCTCTCTTTTAGGAATTTTAAGCAATTTGTCAGACTTTTATCAAATTTTGAAATAAAATTAATTTAAATCAAAATTCTGTCAACTATGGAGACTTGTCGATATAGTTATTCGAAGTCGCGAAGTCATAAAATTAACTATGTCGCAAACTCATGAAATGAACTATGTCGCCAAGTCTCACAATCTCAACAGTTTGCGATATAAGTCTGTTTAATTTGAACTATGTCGTGAACTCTGAAAATCATCTATATCGAGATGTCTCAAAAGCTCACAACTCCACTAACAAATATGATTTTGAAAAATATGCAGTAAAATACTGAAATATTTATAAATCATATCTCAGCTAATTTTCACTCCAAACAAATAGATCATTTAAATACAATGAAAATTTACTGCTGCAACTATTAACCAGCATATTTACTTAGAACAACTGAATGAAGGATTGAGCATTCCAATTTCACTCACAAGTCTGTTGAAGACTGCTTCATTCAGAGGTTTAGTAAATATGTCAGCTAGTTGTTTCTCAGTTGGAACATAAGAGACTTCTATGGTACCATTTGCAGCATGTTCCCTAATGAAATGGTACCTGATCTCAATGTGCTTTGTAGTAGAATGATTAACAGGATTGGCAACTATGGATATTGCACTAGTATTATCACACATTAGAGGAATGTGTTCTAACACTAGCCCATAATCCATGAGTTGATTTCTAATCCAAAGCAATTGAGCACAGCAACTTCCAGCAGCAATATATTCAGCCTCAGCTGTGGATGTTGCTGTGGACTGTTGTTTCTTACTAAACCAGGACACTAACCTTTGACCTAGGAATTGACAGCTTCCAGAGGTGCTCTTCCTGTCAATTCTGCATCCAGCATAATCAGAATCTGTGTAGCCAACCAGGTTGAACCCAGTGCCCTTTGGATACCATAGCCCAAGATTAGGAGTCCCCTTCAGATATTTGAAAATTCTTTTGATGGCCATCATGTGAGATTCCTTGGGATCAGACTGGAACCTTGCACAAAGGCATGTGGCAAACATGATGTCTGGCCTGCTAGCTGTGAGATAGAGTAGGGATCCAACCATTCCTCTATAGACCTTGATATCAACTCTCTTGCCTTTCTTGTCTTCATCCAGCTTGATTGCAGTAGACATAGGAGTTTTAGCTGGGGATGACTCTTCTAAACCATATTTCTTTAAAAGATCCTTGACATACTTAGATTGGTTTATAAAGATGCCATCCTCCCTTTGATGTACTTGCAGGCCTAGGAAGTAAGTTAACTCTCCCATTATACTCATCTCATATTTACTTTGCATCAACTTAGAGAACCTTTCACAGAGTTTTTCATTTGAAGAGCCAAAGATGATATCATCCACATAGATTTGAACAAGAATGATATCATTTCCATGCTTCTTGAAGAATAGGGTTTTGTCAATTGTACCCCTAGTAAATTGATGCTCAAGAAGGAATTGAGATAGAGTTTCATACCAGGCTCTTGGTGCCTGTTTGAGTCCATAGAGCGCCTTGAGCAGTCTATACACAAAGTTTGGGAAGTCTTCACTTTCAAAGCCAGGTGGTTGAGACACATAGACTTCTTCAGCAAGATCACCATTGAGAAATGCACTTTTCACATCCATTTGATACACCTTAAAATCTGAGTGAGCTGCAAAAG
Organism: Heracleum sosnowskyi; assembly: GCA_030848705.1. Taxonomy (NCBI): domain Eukaryota; kingdom Viridiplantae; phylum Streptophyta; class Magnoliopsida; order Apiales; family Apiaceae; genus Heracleum; species Heracleum sosnowskyi. The sequence continues at coordinate 74,016,989 of CM061238.1, forward strand.
CCAGGAAGATTCTTATGGCTTCCAGTCTAGCTACAGGTGCAAATGTCTCATCATAGTCAATGCCTTCTTGCTGACTATATCCTTTGGCAACCAGCCTTGCTTTGTTTCTTACTACCACTCCTTCTTCATCCATCTTGTTTCTGAACACCCATTTGGTGTCAATAACATTCTTTCCTTTTGGAGGTGGCACTAGTTCCCATACTTTGTTTTTCTCAAATTGATTCAGCTCTTCTTGCATGGCAACAATCCAATCCGAATTCTTCAAAGCTTCTTCAATTAATTTAGGTTCCTCTTGTGACAGAAAGCATCTATACAGACATGTATTTAATGTTGCCCTTCTTGTTCTAACTCCCTCACTAGGATCTCCAATGATTTGATCCCTAGTGTGGGCTCTGTCCCATTTCCTTGTGTGCCCCTGTTCATTTCCTTGATCTGTTCCAATCTCATTTTGGTTGACAGTTGCATTCTCTTCTTCTCCCCCTGTGTTTGTGAATCCTTGCACAGGTGTTTGAAGAAGATTGTCAACTTCAAGAATTTCATTTTCTAGAACAGTTTGAACAGGGGGTTCATCTTCACTTTCAGAATCCTCAAGATAACCTTGATTCTCAAATCTCAATAGCACACTGTCTTGATCACTTGTTTTCAGTCCTGGAGATTTCTTGTCATCAAAGGTAACATCCATGCTTTCCATGACTTTGTGTTGCTCAGGTACAAACACTCTGTATGCTGTCCTTTCCAGAGAGTATCCAATGAAGATACCTTCAAATGCCTTAGCATCAAATTTTCCAACATGCTCAGAGGTATCTTTCATCACAAAGCACTTGCTTCCAAACACATGCATGTGCTTGAAGGATGCTCTTTTTCCAGTCATTAATGAGTAAGGAGTTTTGCCAGACTTCTTATTGATTAATGTTCTATTTTGCACATAGCATGCTGTGTTAACAGCATCAGCCCAAAAGCTAGTGGGTAGCTTTGCATCCAGCAGCATTGTCCTTGCAGCTTCAATGAGAGTTCTATTCTTTCTCTCAACTACTCCATTTTGTTGAGGTGTTCTAGGAGCTGAGAATTGTTGAGAAATTCCTTTATCTTTGCAAAACTCATACAATGTTGAATTTCTGAACTCAGTCCCATTATCACTTCTCAAAGCAACTACAGAGGAACCAGTGCTTTGTGCTTCTTTATCAACTCTCTTGATATGCTCTATTATGACTTGGGGTGCTTCATCCTTGGAGAATAGGAATTCCACCCAAGTGTATCTTGAATAGTCATCTACCATTACTAGAGCATATTTCTTTTTGGAGAGGGACATTACATTCACAGGGCCAAATAAGTCCATATGAATTTGTTGCAGAGGTTTTGAGTTTGTATTGAGCAACTTGTTCTTGTGACTTGATCTTTTAATCTTCCCTTTCTGACAAGCTTCACATGCTCCATCTTGCACAAACTCCAAGGCAGGCAAATCCCTGATGAGTTCTCTCTTGGTTAGAGAGTTCATTGCCTGAACATTCAAGTGAGACAGTTTCTTGTGCCACAGCCAGAATTCCTCATTTGTGGCTTTTGTGTAGAAACAACAAATTTCTCCCTTATCTGCAGCCTTGAGATTAGCTACAAACAAGCTTCCTTTCTTCACACCAGTTAGAACAACTTCACCACTTTCCCTTTTTGAGATTGAACAAAGGTCTTCATCAAATTCCACTTTGAAGCCTCTGTTGGTAAACTGTCCAATACTCTAGAGATTATGCTTCAGTCCTTCAACAAATGCTACATCTTCAATAATGACATTTCCAGATTTAACACTGCCATATCCCATTGTATAACCAATGTTGTCATTTCCAAAGGTTACTGATGGGCCAGCCTTTTCCTCAAAATGTGATAGCAGGGCCATATCACCAGTCATGTGACTTGAGCATCCACTGTCCAAGATCCATATGACTCTTTTATTCCTGTTGCCCTGCATTCACAAAGTGACTAAGTTGTTTTTGGTACCCACACTTGGTAGGGTCCAGATGATTTAGAAACATTTTGATTAATAATTCTTCTGTCATAAATTGCATTTCTCATAGTAGGAGACTTCACTTTTTCTGTGGCTTTGTAGTTTACACTCTTAGGCTCACATGAAGTTTTCACCCTCTCAACCCTGATTGGGGACCCTGTCCTATGAGAATGTATGTGTGTGTGTGATTCACCAGATTGTGCAGAGTCAAGTTTATGTTTAAGAGATAAACAGTTAGCAATCACAGTCACATAGCATGTCATGCAGTTTGGCTTACCACAGAAAGAATCATGACTAGAATTTATGCTTGCAGAAAGGTTACTTAGGTTGTCAACTTCAACAATTTCAGGCTTACTACACTTATGAGTCAAATGATTAACAGATAGGCATTTTTGACATTGTTTCCTGGGAGCATTTGGCACATAAGCATAGTTGTTTCCTTTGTTAACACCAACTTTACCGTTTCTGTTTTGTTTCCTTTTCTTAACAACTTCTTTCTTTGCTTTAGGACTCTTGACAAGATTGTCTTTGGTCTCTTTCTGATTGACAAGTTCAGGAAAGGAAGAAGTGTTCTTAGCAGCCTCATCTTCTTCAAGTAGCTGTTGCTTGATGATCAGTAGTTCCTCATCAAACTCAACAACACTCTTTCTGAAGATGGGCAGTTCAACACTTGACAGTATGGTTGGGACATTTTTGTTTGTAAAAGTTTCCTTTCCTTTGCCCTTGACCTTCTTCCTTCCCTTGTCATTATCATAGTCAAAACCAACTCCAACCTTGCAGTCTTCAGTGTGTTCCTTGTGGTAGGTTTGAATAAGTTCAGAGGAGTTTTTGAAGCTTCTTAGTTTCAGTTCAGTTTCAGCAATTTGTTCTCTAAGGGCATTCTCTATCTGCTCAGCACAAATCACTTTGTTTTTAAGATACTCAACCTCCTTTTTCAAACCATCCAGGTTCACAACCATTAACTCAAGTTGCTCATTCTTTTCTGTAAGCTCAACATTCTTAGCAGTTAGTCTGTCAATTTCTTCATTAGCTACTAACATGCTAGTATGAATATTAAACATCTCAGTGCATATATCTTCAACAGTTTGCTTATATTGAAGGGGAGTCATATCAAGAGAAGTAAGAATAGGTACCTGACTTGAATCACCTTCATCAGAAAATGCCATCAGGGCATAGTTTGAGTATTCTTGTTCTTCTTCTTCATCAGAGTCATCCCAGCATTTTCCCTCAGCAATAAAAGCTTTGCCCTGTTGTTTCTTGAGTAGAGCCTCATACTTAGTTTCAAGCTCTAAGTATGCTTTGTCCTTCTTGACTTGTTTAGGCTTTTTGCACTCAGTGGCAAAATGCCCAAGTTCATTGCAGTTATAGCACCTTATTTTGGTCCTATCCACACTTCCTGTCTTGTATCCACCTTTAGCAGCACTAGCAATCCCTTTTCCTTTATTGAAGGTGTTTGAGCCACTAGATCCACCAGTGTTTCCATTATTGAACTTGGACCTAAATGGCTGCTTTCTTTTAAACCTTATGTTAGGATACCTCCTAGCCATATAAGCAAAAGATTTGTTTTCCATTTTGTCCAGCTCATCTATACTGTAGAACTCATCCTCTTCAGGTAAATCATACACAACCTGAGTTTCATCACCAGTGTCTTCAACTTCCAGTTCCTCAATCTTGACCTGACTGATTTTAAGAGAGTCCATTCTTTGACTTAGGTTGTCAGCAATAAGTGCACAGGAGGTATTAGCCACTAATCCTTGCTTTGCTTGAATAGATCTCTTTTGAAACAGCTCTAACTCATATGTCTTTAAAACACCATACAACACATCAAAACCAATCTTTGTCAGATCTCTTTCTTTAAGGGAAGAGATTCTTGGTTCCAAGTGATCTGGCAGAGTTAGTAGAAACTTCATATTTAGCTCTTCTGTTTCATAGTGTTTGTCATAGAGTTTGAGCTCGTTTATCAGCTTGTTGAATCTCTCAAACACTTCTGTGATTCCCTCTTTTGGCTGAGCCATGAAGGCTTCATATTGTGAAACAAGAATCTGCTTCTTGTTCTTTCTTACTTCAGTAGTTCCTTCACAGAGCACTTCTATAAGATCCCACATCTTCTTGGCACTAGTACAATGAGCAACAGTGCCATACATGTTGAAGTCCATAGATTCACAAATGATAAGTTGAAGATGTCCATCCAATGCCACTTTTTCCTTTTCAGGATCAGTGTATTTTAAGGGATCTTTGGGCACATGTTTTGCTGGTACAATCTCAGTGCCATTGGTTGTTTCACCAATCTCGATCATTGGAATGAAGGGACCATGCTTTAGAATATCTAAATACATGGGGTTAGAAGCTTTGATGAAAAGCAACATCTTCTTCTTCCATAAACTGTAGTGCTCCTTGTTAAAGGGAGGAATCTTGATACTGCTTAGTTTCTGTGAACTCATTCTTGATCTTTTCCTGTTTGTACGTTAACAGCCTACGCTTTGATACCACTTGTTAGAAATGAATACTACTAGAAACTAGACAGAGGGGGGGTGAATGGATAGTTTGATATATTTTTCGATTCTTGAAACCTAAGTAAACAACTGTATGTGATTATGATATGTAATATGCAGAAAGTAAATAACACACACAATCACTTTAATCTACTTTGTATAAGCAAATTAAATACTACAGCTTTCCAGGAAATTCACAATCGAATTTCTGGCTTCTAAACAAGAACAGTTTGAACTTGCTTGCTTACAGAGAAAAGAGCTTAGCAAATAACTATGTGTATCTCTCTTACAGCTTACAGTTGTGTGTGCACGATATATATATTCACCTATACAAACTAGGCACACATAATATTACACAGCTACCCCTTCTGAAAGTCCAACTTGTCCTGCCATAAGAAGTTCACTGTGTCAGGAAGGACCACCTGCTTTTCGGAGTCTTTCCCGTTTCTGTAGCTGCTTGTCTCTTATCTTTCTCTCCAAGTTTAGCTGTAGATTTGCCATCTGTTCTTTGGACCACCTTGCCAGAACAAATGCTTCAGTATTTGTCTCCTTTGATTCTTGGTTCTGTACCTTGATTTGTCTTGTTATAAACGGCTAAGTGTTGATACCGTGAACTCCACTTTATCCCTGACTTCGCGATCTCCCTTGTGAGGACTACGCGATATAGCCTTTGAAGACTTTGCGACATAGGTCATTTGATGACTATGCGACATAGGTCATTTGATGACTATGCGACATAGGTCATTTGATGACTATGCGACATAGGGCTTCTGAGGACTTCACGATCTAGGCTCTTTTGACTTTGCTGACTTCAACACTTCACGACATGTGTCTTGAGGACTTCTCGACATAGTACAAAATGGACTATGCGATATAGTACTTCACGACATGGATATTGGTGACTTCACGACATAGCTTTCTTTTGACTTTGCTATATAATGCCTTAGACAAATTCCTGCAACTTATTTCTTCATAGCCTTATTCAACTCTATCCTACTGCATGAACACTTCTGAACTTCTACCAGGATAATTATTCAATGGCCTATATATACAATCTAGATGCAAGGAACTTTACTAAGCTCATTATAAATCTGAGCATACATGATAAAGCTATTGTTCATGAGAACAAGACAAGTACATTTAGAGACCTATACTCTATCCCAGTGATAGAAATCACTAGGTCATGTAGTGTGACATAGTCACATAGTGTAGGCTTGTTAATAGTGGTATTCAGACATGTCTTGAGCCTAACACTCTTTTATATCAACGAAACGCAGCTTTATCAACGGAATAGAAGGGACCTAAAATGCCCAATTCTGATTCGTTGATGTAGCGCTTTTTAATCTGAACCGTTGAAATTACACGTTCTTTATCACGATCTATACATACACCCCCTGTAAGTATAAATCGTGGTAATATTTAATTCTAACGGTTACTTTTTTAAGCCAATCAGGTAATTTAGATTAATTATTGGACTTAATTTCTGAGAATTTTTGGGGGAGTATTTAAGAAATTTTAATTTCTTTATTTCATTTCTACCTGTTCTCAAAAATTCCAAAAGTTTTTCTATCTTCTTCTCTCTAACAAGCAATACAGCTCGAAGCTTTTCCTCACTCAACAATGGCACCCATAGTCAAGCTTATGTCTGCTGGTGGGTTCATCTATGAGAAGAACAATTCTATTCCATTTGTTGTTAAGGAGAGTCCGAACAGCATCTTTTTCAAGATGATGGACTTCATGAGGAACTGTAAGTTGGGCTATGCGATGTTTCACTCTACACCACTCTACAATGAAATAATCGAGGAGATTTGGACCTCATGTGAGTATAGTGGAACAAACTGCACACTGCAATTCACTCTTCAAGGTAATGAGTATATAGTTAATTCTGATGTTTTGCAAGCATGTTTACATATTCCTGATAATAACTGTGATGCTTTGCCTACTAACACTGAAATAACTACCATGCTAAATTCTATAAACTACTCTTTGCCTACTGATAACTTGGGTAAGATAATTAGGAGAGGTTTGGTTAGGGAATACAGTTATTTAGCTGATGCATTCATTAAGGTCTTTTCTGGAAAGATTAGTAATTTTGATGCATTAACTAACTCTATGTTAATTCTCCTAACCATGCTTCTAAATGATAGATATTACAACTTTAGCACCCAACTTATGTATGAAATTGGTGCTAAGTTGGGTGATAAGGCAAATAGGAAGAAAAATATCTATTATGCAAGGTTTCTGATGATGCTGGCTAATCATGTTAGTCCAGCACCATTAGTTATCTCTAACCCTACTGCCAGGTTTGAGTGCTTTGTGCAAGAGAAGAGAGTATTGACATACATACTGAGGCTGAACCACAATGGTGATGTTCCAGTGGTGTATCTGCCAATCATTGAGGTAACTACTGCTATCCCTGTTAGTATAGCTGTTACTTCCATTCTTTCATCCAACCCAGTTGCTATGGAGTCTGTAGCTGTGACCCAACAGGCTCCTGCCCCAGCAACAAAACCAAAATCAAAGAAATCCTCCAAGCCAACCTCAGGTGCTTCTCAAAAGGCACCTGTTGTAAAAACTACCACACAACCTAAGGGGAGTGAGTCTGGAGTTGTGAGAGGTGAGGGAAGGGGTGAAAGTCAAAGAAACCCCAAGAATAAGGAAGGTGAGGTAAGTGTTTCCCAGCCTAGCCCCATTGTGTCTTCCCAACAAGGCACAATGAGTAAAATGGATTTAAACACAAGTCTAATTGCATCCTCCCAAAAGGATGTGATTATTGAAACAAGCTCTCAACCTAGAGCACAGTCCAAAAGGGTAAGGGACACTTCAAGCCCACAGTCTACATTTTCCCAATACCAAAGGAGAGTGAAGCAAAAGTCCAAGGGTTCACAGGGTGCACACACACTGGAAGCAACACTTCCAGTTTCTCAAATTCAGTTTGATGTAACCCCTATTATCACTCTGGGGTTACAGTCCCATTCTCTAAACATCAACCTTGAACTATCTCCTTCAAATTCACCAACTTTATCTCTAGATGTGGACATGATCCATACATCTATTCCTGATTCTCCAACTCTAATCTTGGAGAAGCCCCACTCTGAAGCTGGTGGCCATCACTTGTTAAGTGATTTGTTGGGCCATCAACCAATTTTTTCTGAAATTACAAGGGGATCTGTGGACCAATCTCTCAAATCAATCACCACAGACTCTACTGTAATTTCTCATTCTCAAAGCGCTTTCTTGACTTCATCAACGGAACAGTCTATTTCGTTGACAAGTGTTTCTCCATCAACGGTATCCATACCATTGACAGTTCAAACTACCATTCCGTTGATAGGTCATTCTACACCCCTTATTGAAAATCTAGTTGTTTCCACAACTAGTGTAGATGACCTGGTGGTAGTTGAGACACTTTTAGGATTGAGAGGGAGTGAAACTGAGAGGCTGGCTTGCAGCCAGGAAAAAGGAGAGAATGAGAGTGAGAGGCTGGCTATTTCTTCCAGCCAGGCAAAAGGAGAGATTGAGAGTTCCACCTTAGTAGGTGAAGGTGAGGGTGTGAGAGGTGTGAGCCATGGGGAGCCCATGATGCAAGAAAATAGAGGAGAGAGAGAAGGGACTACAGGAGTCATAAGGGAGGAAGCAGCCATTGCTAGTGAGTCAATGGAGGTCAATGAGGGAGAAAGGGAACTTACCTTCCAAGAGCATTATCAACAAACTCTGGATAGTATTTCCCTGGATCCTGAGACCTTTACTCATCCTGTATCAGCCTATCAAGTTTTGGCTCAACAGGGCAATGTGGAGGCAGAGAGGTCACTACAACTAATTCATACAACTGCATCAATGCAAAGAGCAAAGGATGCCTTGACCAATCTATCTCCAGGAGCTGCAGCAAGTGGTGAGTTTGATTTCTCTGATGATGAGGACAGCTTTGGTGACAATCAGGTGGCCACTACTTCACAGACTGGGACTTCTGTGGTGCCTCCTACACCAAACTGGCTTTCTCAAGATTTACAAGGAAGGATCTCCCTGGATGCTGCAATCACAAGGCAGTACAATGAGGCCTATCTGGCTCATGAGTCTGCAAATGTCAATGACAAGAAATTCTACAAGGCTATTATGGATTCACTGGAAATCCAAAGGCTACAGATGATGCAGACAAGGATTGAGGCTACAGAAATCAAGGACTCAATTAGCAATCTCAAGGATGCTAATGACAGGAGGCTAGATGAAAAGCTTCCTCTTCTCACTGTGTCCAAGATGAACAGGTTTTTCTCTAAGGAACCTGAGGTGGCTACCTCCTTGAAGACTCTCTCTTCTAGAGTGGACAAGGTGGAAGCTACTTTATCTCAGATGCAAAAGGAACAGGAGAAGCAGACACAACTGTTGGCCCAGCTAGTGGCAGCTCAAGGACTCCCAGTCATCTCTCTTGATGATAACAAAAAGGGGGAGAAATCTAAGGAGCTAGACATTCAAATCACAAAGGTTATGGTCCCAGCCATTTCCCTACCACAGGAGCCACTAGCTATGGGGGAGTCAGGCAAAGCTAAACTGGACAGCATTGACCTGATTCAGCAAGCATCTATGAAACTATAGCTTGCTGAACAAATTAAAGACCACTGGTCCAGGATAGATGAAAGAGTCAAGAAGTTAGCTGATTCTGCAAAGACTTCAGATCCATCAATGAATCAAGCTTCTTCTACAGAGCCATCAACGGATGCCATGGTTTTAGCATCAACGGAATGGGAGCCACAGACCAATTCTTCATATAAGGTAGAGCCCCTTCTACATGGAGTCACTCAAGGATCAAGGAAGGAGAAAGGACAAACTTCATGCATTAGGGATGTGGAACAAGCTACATTGCAAAGAAGCCTATCTCCCAAGTCTCCTGCTAAACCAAAGGGCAAAAATACAGAAAGGACTTTTTATCCTGCACCTTACCCGGATGAGCTCAAGCTTCTTGGTCTACTCATCACAAAAAGCAAGGAAAGCAATGATTATGAGGTAAGGAAGCAAAGGGCAATTGTCTACAGGAATGGACAACAAATCTGTGTTTGGGCTGGTCACCCAAACTTTGCTGAAGCTAAGGCTGAAGAGTCAGAAAGAGCAGCAATGCAAGCTCTTGCAGTTGCTCAATCTCTTGATGAAGAAGAAAGACAGCAGGAAGAAAAAGCCAGAGAGGAAATGAGTGCAAAGAAGAGAACAAGGCAACCAAAGGCAAGAGCTAGGAGAAATATAGCCTTTGAGAATGATGACTCTCAGAGTATTGCATCAGACTCTTCTGTACCAACTGCACCTCCAACAATTCCTGATCCAGCTCTAGGGGAAAAGTTAGCCTTTGATCCTAAACATCCTGTTAATTTCCATGATCAGCCAATTGAGCCAAAGGAAGAGCCAATTGAGTTTGATGAGGCCAACTTTCCAAAATTCCTCTTTGAGATGGATTCAAAGAAGAAATCTAAGCAAAGGGCTACCAAGGCTAAGCCAATTCTAGTAAGGAGACCACAAGCTGAAAAACCTCCTACCAACCCAGAAGACTTCATCTACATTGCTGATATCAGGGAGGAGTCTGACTTATATATCAATCTTGATGACCTAGTTGAAGTGAGAGGAATAGCAGCTTCTTACAAACTACCAGAGAGATTGGTGTTTGTCTACAAGGGTGGGAGAGAACAGGTTTGGCCTCTACATAGAATTCTGGGAGAAGACTATCAGACACTGCTATCTGTGTTTAAAAGCCTGAAGAAAGATTTTGGTTTTACCAAAACAGCTAAGTCTGAAGTTGTTTCCAAGATTTGCCAAATCAAAGCTAGCTGGAACAAGCCTGGTGCACTTCCCAGAGTATTGAAGGTCCCTCAAACAGGAAAGAAAATTCATCTCCAACCTTTTTGGATGATGGAATTCAGAGACAAGGACAACTGTAGAAGATTCTTCAGAATAGAAGACCAACTGGAGAAGGCATCCAATGAAACTCTAAGATTAATGCAATCCAAGTTGGGGAATCAAGATGAAGAAGAGAAGATTTTCTACAGAAGACTTCAAGCTTAGATTGAGGAGAACAATGCAAGAAAAGGGAAGAAAACAAGACCACAGAGGCATAGATGAAAAATCTGCTCAGTCTAGAGGAGCAACTCTGTGCACTTGTTTTGTAAGATTTTCTACTTTGTATTTTAATTAAATTCAATGAAGCTCAATGCAATTTCTACTTTTATCATGTGTAATTTGACTGAGTGTTTTTGTTATCATCAAGGCTCTTGATTTATGGCTGTTATTCTATCAGTCATAAATTGGGGGAGATTGTTAGGAATATGTTGTTCTTGATGATAATTATAAAAACACTTAGTAGATTTTGTATTAAGTCATTTTGTAACTGTCAACGGAATGTCATGCTTTGCAGTGTTTCGTTGACAGGAAGCTCATCAACGGAATGAGTGTTGTAGCAATTGCACTGTACAATACTTCACAGTTTGATATGCATTTTGTTGTATGTACTAGATAGGTTTTCTAAGTCATGTTGACTAAGTACTAGATAGGCAAAATAGGTTGGTTAATTGTAAGTATATCATGCCTTGTAATTTTGCCTAAGTGAAGACATGTCAACGGTATGAAGATTACTCTATCAACGGAACAAGGATACACCATCAACGGAATGAAGTTTACTCATCAACGAAATGAAGTTTACTCATCAACGAAATGAAGAATAAAGCTATCAACGAAACACATCTCCCTGCTATCAACGAATCATTATTGCTTTTCTGAATAGTTGACAAAGTGATAGTGACAGTTTACTGAACAGATCTAAAGGTGATGTGGAAGTGTACTTTGCATTGGAAACCATTAAAATGGACATGGGGAATAAGGAAACATCCCAGTTTCCAATTGGGCTCTTGGGAGTGATCATAATAAGCATGAAGACAAAAACAAGGATCTCCAAGGACCACTGGACAAAGGGATGAAAAGCAAACTATTGGCGGTTACCTTTAGTGTACTTTAGTGTAGCCAAAAATAGCTTTGTAAACTTGGGAATATATAACCAAGTGTAGCAGTTAAAATAAAAGTAAGAGAAGAAAAACAAATAGTTTGTATTAGCTATCTTTGAGAGCATTCTTCTCTACAACCTTGTAACTGAGCAGCTGTGTACTTTTGTATCACAGATTATTTCCGAAATAAAAACACTTCAGTTGGATCATCAAACAATCCAACTGAATTATTTATATCTTGTGTTTTTACTTATTCAGTTCAGTTTTATTTATAAGTGTTTTAAGTTTAAGAAAATATCAAGAATTGTATTCAACCCCCCCTTCTACAATTCTGTTAGGTCATTTGGGATTAACAGTGTAGAAATGTTTTTGATCTTTTTGTCGTTGTTTATTAATTACTCCTTTTTATATGTATATATGTGTAAAAATATGTTCTTTGTTTGTAATTTTTCTTGCAGGTGTTTCTAGTTGGGTTGAAGCATGTTTATTAAAATATTGATATAACATCTAAACTTAATCTAATAATCAACTTTGTAAAGTTTATTTGGATTTAAATTATTTTTGCAAGCTCTTTTTAGTTTTGTTAAGCCAATTTCAAGTAACATGTCCACAATAGACTTATGTTTGATTTATATCTAAAGACTATGGCCCGTAAGAAAATCTCATCATTTGTCTATTGTTTTCATGTCTCTTTCTGTTTTTTAATCAAGCTGTAAATATTTTTTGTGTTATAAACATGTTGATAGAAGCAAAAAAAGGAACCAAATTATTAATTGGATAACATAACAAAGTAATTGTCAGGTCTTTTTCTTGGAACCAAAATTTTGATGATTTAGTTATTAAGATTCACAATGTACTTCACAATGATTCGAGTTGTACTTCACAATGAAAAATTATTATTTCAACTTTTTTGATATTAACTTATAATAGGTGCATGGTTCTTTTTTTTTAATATTTATAATTATATTTATTTTTAGACTTTCATATTAATGTGTTATTTTTTTTTGACAAGATATTTATATGTTATTTATAATTATTTTGTAGTTAAAAATTGATATTTATTAAGTTTTATTCACTTAATATACTATTTGTAAGAGTTCAAAAAATTAGATTTGTACAATTTTACAATCCATGTAAAACTCGCAGGATAATCTTTAATTTAGTGGTGGTTTAACAATTATTTTTAAATTTAAATTACCTCGAAACTGAAGAGAGAAGAAAGTGTTGGTTAGTACTAAAGTTTTTATTGTCGTGCAAGATTAATTTTTTTTATAAGTATATATATTTGCTATCCTGAAAATTATCTATTTATTTATTTATTTATTACAACGGGTGTCGGCCCAAGAAAACGAGATAACAATCGGTATAAATGAAAAATAAAGTGCAAATAATTTAAGAAAAAATCATCCATTTATCATATTAAATAGAATATACTTTTGAAAAATATTAAATATATTTTAATAAAATATATTATATATTTAATATATATTTTTTAAATATATAATAAATATATATAATTATAATACTGGTTTATGGATTCAAATGGCGACGTTTAACATTACATATGTGTTTACAATTTTTGCTAATTTTAATTGTTGATTTCTATAATTGATAATATTTATAATGAATGTTATCTTTGTATATAATTTTTAAAGTATTGTTTTTGTGATTTTGAGAATTAATTAGAGTTATATTCAATACACTTATCTCATAATATTTTTATGAGAGGCATGATAAATTCACAATTTTATATATTCATTTCTTAATTAATCAAGTTTATAGAATTGAATTTCTTTATTTACATTCAAAATCATAGTAAAAACAATAAATATATAAAAGTAATCATGTTCAATATTCAATTAAACAAATATTAATTTTTTTCTTAGCTAAAATAAATTGAATTCCCTTATTTACATTCAAATTCACAGGGGAATACAATGATTATATAAAAATCAATTATGTTTCCATGATAAACCTTTTATGTTATAATAATGCACATGTACATACTAAATAAATTTATTATAACGTCTAAGAATATTTAAGAAATTTGTTATAATATAAAGTTTCATCTATACTATTATATAATAGTATAGATTATATATATTTTTTTCTTTACTTTTTCTTAAATAGTTAAAATTTAAAATTTTACAAAAAATTTATAGGACCGCTGCGAAACGCAGCTTAGTCGACTAGTACTTATATAAAGGAGAAGACGGGGGCGGTGAGGTGGCGCCTCTAGAATCGCTTCGTTCTATTTTTTTAATTTTCTCAATTTTTCACAATTTTTAATTTTAATAATTACAACTTCCTTTATTATTTTCGATTTTGTAGGAAGAAAATTGAAAATTACACTTTTATTATTTTCAATCCTTTATTATTTTTGATTTGTAGGAAGAAAATTGAAAATTACACTTTTATTATTTTCAAACTTGATAGAACTTTCTTTTATTATTTTCAAACTTGATAGAACTTTCTTTGATTTAGAAAATTACAACTTCCTTATTATTTTCGAATTTGTAGGACTTGATAAAACTTTATTTGATTTAGAAAATTACAACTTCCTTATTATTTATTATTTTCAATCTTGATAGAACTTTCTTTTATTATTTTCAAACTTGATAAAACTTTATTTTATTATTTTCAAACTTGATAGAACCTTCTTTTATTATTTTGAAACTTTATAGAACTTTTCTTTTATAATACTTCTTGACTTTTAAACATAATGGATTTCCATGTTATTCACCTTACAAACACCTATAAATTAAAGGTCATTCATAACAAAAAAATCTACACTGAAACTTTTTTACATAGCTTCAAATTTTTACAACCATATTTACAATCAATACAACCATGACCTACACCATGTTGGATGCTTTGAACGACAACAACTATACCTGGATGATAAGAGTACGAGTGTGTAGAACGTGGAAATCTGTCAATCCAAATACCGAAGAATTGATCAGTCTTGACATGATTTTGATCGATGAAAAGGTTAATAAATCAATATACTTATAACTTATTAGTTTGTCAAATTGTATGATGTTATTAACTTTTCTAAGATATGTTGTATGACAAGAAAATTTGATCCATGCTACGATCCCGAAGATTCTGGTCTCTCGGTTCAAAGATCTTTTAGAGGAAGGCTCCGTGTACAGCATCAAAAATCTGAAAGTTGTTTCAAGTACAGAGAAATATAGACCACTATCACATGGGTCTAAATTGTTCTTCATACGCATAATGTTGCTTAAGAGATTGAAAGAAGACATCGTCAACATATCACTGCATGGATTTCAGTTCATATGTCCGGATATGATTGATGCACATATTAATGACACCAACATACTCTCAGGTTTTTAATGCAGTAATATATTAGAGTAATATATAAGTAATACTATTATATAAGTTATAATTCAAACTATCATGTTCAAATATTATTTTTTCTATGTTGATTTAGATGTTGTGGGCTGTTTGACCTACTTGGGTGGCATTGAAGTTGTCAAAGGCGGTTGAAAAAAAGAGATCTCAAAATTGTCACAAATTAGTAAGTTATGCATTATATTAATTTTAATATAACTGTTAATTGTTTTTTATTGTTCTTGTAATTTTATATTACTTCTTTGGTTACCCCAATTTATTTGTTTTATTTATTTAATTTGTTCTAATTTTTTTCTTAAACAGCTCCATCACCGGTACCATAACTTTGTGGGAAAAGTTGGTCGAGATGGTTGATACAAATTTATACAAGGAGGATGGTGGACCCTATATAATAATTGTCACATCTACCTAGATTAAAAAAAAATTAAAAGTAATTATCTTTATTAATGTTTTTATAATATATAGTTTTAGAAATTGCACATATATAAATCTATCTTATCTCGATTGAACGAATATCATTAGATATTATACAAATATTTGTTTCATTGATATTATTGATTTAATTCTTATATTAGTTTTTTAACCATTTATTTACTCTTAAATGCAGATACAATTAGCTTTTCTACCACAAGAAATAGTAAAATTTATACAAATCTGGATACACTGTATGTGTCATCCCTGAGAGAGAGATTTGTTCACCTCTATACTAAATTGCAAATCAATGGAGACTCTCTCCCCATAATGTCTCCTGAGGAAAAAATGTTTATTAATAGGATGAACATCGAGAAATTGCTGGAAGCAGAGTGGAGTGAAGACCTAAAGGTTAATTTTGCACATTTTTTGTTTAGTTAATTTATTTTACGTACCTTGCACTTGACCTCAATTATTATCAATGTTATTTTTGTTATCATATTTATACTCTAATCATATTACTATAAGAATAAATTGTTACGGTAAGAGCTGAGATTTTTGGGATTGATATTACCCATAACTGGTACTACACTGGCTGTAAAACATGCTCCACAAAGTTGGACTTTTCTGAGGGACATTATAGATGCAAGCCTTGCAACGAAATTATTGACCATCCTCTTATCATGTAAGAAATTAATTTAATAACTTTATTTTATATTTTGTTTATACATATATTAATCTTACTATGATTTGTGTGTTTATACATGTTTAGAATACAAATAAAAGTTAAGGATAAGACGGGAGATACAACTTTTGTAATATTCAACAATATAGCAGAACCATTGCTAGACACATCAGCGCAAATAAGATAGTGAATAAATTATCTTTAGACAACAATGATGTTCCAAAAGAGCTTGAAGAATTATTTGAAAAATATACAGTGTTTAAGTTACGATTGAATGCTTATAATCTCAAAGAAGGATTACACAGTTTTACTGTTGTTGAAATATTTGAGTCAAAAGAAATTTTGGAACAAGAGTACAAATTGAAGAAATCAGTCAAAGTACATTCTAATTTATTATAACTTATGTGTAATTAATTAATTAGTTTAAAAGTCTAATATCATATGCACCCCGTGATATTTTTTGTGTCTCTCACTATTCTATTACTTTTATCTTTAATTAATTATTTTATTTGAATCGAAAGTTATAAAAATTTATGATAAACATGGATTTTATAAGTTTAATATAATAATATTACCATTATATATATGTCTCCCGTGTTATTTTTAGATAATGATGTGTTTTAGTTAAAAATTTTAAAATAGGTGATGTGCTGAAAAAGGAAATTAGTTATTTATTGATAATTATATAAAATTATATTTTTTTTATATATGTGTTGTTATTATATTTTTGTTAGTAAATATTCTTTTTATTTAACAAATATATTCAGTAACCTAGTATTTTCATATACAGGATGCATGGTCTGACTCATTTGGGTTGGGTCGTATTCAACCTATATAAATTATAAAAACGTCCAAATTAAGCCCAATCTATCTGAGGTTGATTTTTGACCGACGGACTTTGGATCTAAACTTTAGATGGTTCACTTCATCACTTGAGTTGGCTTTACAATAGTTATCCTCGATTGTAATTCTTTTGAAGGAAATTAGTCAATAATGTCATATGTCAAAAATATTGCACAATATATATTATCTTTTTCAATTTCATATTAATTAGCCGATAACCCATGCAAATCGTAAATTAATATTAAAATATTAATATTAAAATATAAGTAAACAATTGAACCTAAAACTAGGCTGAAATTTTATGATAATACAAATTATTTTAATGATATAATAATAGGGAATCAGAGTAAAAATTTAAAATCAAATAAACAAATCTTGTATAATTATATATTTGCAAGAATTCGAATTCGAATTCGAATTCAGAGCGAAACTAATTAAAATCAAATCATCGGTCAAAGTCAGTAAAGTCCATGATAGAAAAAAAATTCATATTTTTGTTAAGTGTAAAAATCTTCATTTTACAGAAAAGAAACTTAAATAAAACTAGGTTTTTTTTAACAAAAAAGATGGGAAGGGAAATACAGTGAAAACGAAATTACTAATTCAACCACAAATAATCGAAGTTCCAATCGATTTCATTAATAAAAACTAAATGACCTCTAAGGGGGTAAATGAGTCGAGTCGAGCCGAACTCTAGAGTGATCATGTATCGTTTGTTAAAAAGGTATCGAATTCGAACTCGAGCTCGAACTTGGATAGAGCTAAAAATTATGTTTGAGATTGGTTCATTAAGGAAAAATGTTGTTCACGAACAACTCATGAACATGTCTCATGAACTTGCTCACGAACAACTCATTAACCTTGTTCACCAGCTTGTTCACGAAATTGTGATCACAAATAAATTTTAAATATTGATCGCGAGCTTATGCTCACGAACTCACTTACGAGCAATTCATGAGCTTAAATATTTTTTTATTTGTGTGTGTTATAAAAAGTAATTTGTTTTAATTAGAAGGTAACCTGTGTTTAAATTAGAAAGGCGGTCAGATGTGTTTATAAAAGATAATTTTTTTATTTAAAAAATAACGTTAAAAAATGGTAAGATATGAGTAAGAGTTACCATCAATTGTATTATTTTATTATTTATTAAATAATGTGAAAACCAAACCGAAAACCAAAACTTTTAATGTTTTGGTTTTAAAATACTTGCTTAAAACTCGTGTGATGCACATATTGTTTTTAATAGTTGTTATTTTATTGTTTATATTTTAAAATTTTATCAAACGTGTTTGTTAAAAAAAAAGTAGGCATATGTTAAAATAATTAAAAAAATTAAAAAAAGGTTTTAAAATAAATAAGTAAGGGTTTGCACGTGATGTTTTTGGAAAATGAGGAATTTTAATAAGGAAAAATAGAAAAAATAACATGTTTAAGTTAAAAAAGATAATTGCCCGTGATATTTTTGGAAAAAAAGAGGATTTTATTAAAAAACAAATAATGTGTTTTATGTGAAAAAATTAATTGGTTATATATAGGTAA
Organism: Heracleum sosnowskyi; assembly: GCA_030848705.1. Classification (NCBI taxonomy): domain Eukaryota; kingdom Viridiplantae; phylum Streptophyta; class Magnoliopsida; order Apiales; family Apiaceae; genus Heracleum; species Heracleum sosnowskyi. The sequence continues at coordinate 74,035,301 of CM061238.1, forward strand.
TGTTATTTGATAGTATGTAATTTGTAAAGGGCCAATTCACCTACTAAAATCAAGCCCAAGTCTAAAACAGTGCCTGCAAAGTCCACAATGTCTACATGGTCCACAAAACCTGCAATGTCCACCAAGCCTATAAGGATTGGACATGACACGTTGCACAACAAACAAGTACGCACAAGACAAAGCTAACAGGGACAAGACATTGACATCTGCAGCAAAGCTGGCACAAGTACATGGTCCAAACGTTAGGACAACATGCAACTGACACAAGGTGGACATTGACCCCCGACCAAGATCCTAATTTGTAGCTCTTGTCCTCCAACGTGGACACTCAGTCATGTGCACTACACATGACATGAGCCTATATATACCCCCTAGTCACTTCAATGCAGGGGGTTCACAATATTCACTATACTTTTACTATATTCAATTTCTGATAGGTTTTGGTCTACCTTCTCTCTCTAGAAATTAATACCTATCTATATACTTGTATTATGATTTCCGTCCACCGAATACTTATTCTCACACCGGAGGTGCTTACGGGGACATAACCCCCCGCGGGCATTTCCGTTTCAAGGAGCTCGGAGGCGATTCCGGTAAAGTTCAGACAAGACACGCAGAGCTCAACAAGGCCAACATAGCCCAACAAGTCTGACAAGCCCAACAAGGTCGACATAGCCAAACAAGCATTACAAGCCCAACAAGTCTGACTAGCTCAACAAAGCCAAACAAGCATTACAAGCCCAAGAAGCCAAACAAGCACCTATTCCAGCATAATACTAAGGAAGTAGAGCCCAATGGTAGAACGACTTATCATTTGGCACTAGAAGGAGGGGGCTTCCACGCTATCCAAACTAGCATCAAACTTGTCATTTTCATCCAGACACTCTGCAAGCCCATCCGTGGACTTGTCCAATATGGCACCTGTCACACGTAGTTCTAATCAACAACCCATGTCATCCAGGAGGTTGGTGGCCCTAGTCACCCCAACTACGTTCGAGTACGTAATGCCGACACCGACTCAACCCTCAATGCTGGTCGCATGGCTCCTAGAGACCTAAGGGATGTGATCAACCAAAACCAAGAGGTTCCGGCTGCCCGAGTGGTTAATGCCCAACACCAACCGGAGCAAGTTGAACCTGTCATTGCCCCAGCAACCCCGGACGCACCAGTGGCCCTGAACCCCCAACACTTCACACAACAACATGTCCAACAGATGATCCCTCAACAAAAGGATGCGCTTATCGCCTTCCTCCAATCTATGGTGCAACCGGCAGCCCCGGTCATATAGCCTCTGGTCGATCCAAATGAGGGCGAATCCGAAGGAAACTCAAGGCACTCTCGTGCTCCACCCTTGCCACAAAGATCAAGGTCAAACGTTAACAGTGGCCTCGGATCCTCGCGCGATCCTGATCATGAAAGGCACAATGGGGATCACCACCGAGACGTAACTTGGGCTCATTATAGAAGAAACCGCGAGTACGATTTGAGAAACCAACTTGACGATCGCCGTCAACAAAGACGCGCAGAGTCCGAGCAACCAAGAAACATGCATCCAAGTCCCCCAAGAGGCCCTATCCTTCAGAAACGCAATGAACAAAGAACTCCCCATTGGGAGCGAATTCACGACACAAGGGATGGGCTCACAGCTGAGCAACTTGCGGAGCAGAACGCTCGTTTTCAAAAACAACTTGACCAGCTCCATAAGAAAGTTGATGGGGACCCCGACTTCGAGATAATTGAGTCTCCCTTCACATTGAGGCTGGAAGCACAACCTCGAGACAAGAAAGCAAAACACCCTCAACTCAGGTTCTACAATGGGGACAAGAACCCGGGCGATCATACCCAATTTTTCGATCAACAAATGGTGATGCATGACTATAATGACCTAACTAAGTGTCGGTTTTTCGCTTCCACCCTCGAGGGCCATGCTCAAAAATGGTTCTCCCTGTTAACTCCACGGAGCATCGATACATGGATGGAATTCAAAGCTGCTTTTCTCCGAAGGTTTCGGGCAAACCGCCTGCACGATATCCACACTGTCTCTCTTGAAGGAATTGTTCAGAAAAAGGGTGAAAGCCTTGACGATTACATTCTTCATTTTAAAGAAGGAGTAAATTGTGTCACTTCTGTAGATCAAGGCGAAGCAATCAGTGCCTTTAGATGAGGTCTAGACTCCTACGAATACAAAGACTATGTCCTTGATCTCATTCGCAAAGACCCTAAATACTTAGCCTAGGTCTATGCAATGGCATCCGAGTACATTACCGGAGACAATGCGCTTCGGGACATGAGGCTTACCTGACAAAGAGAGCACTACGAAGCAAAAGTTGATCAACATGCTCCTAAAGAGTTCAACAACCATCACAAAGATAAGAGGCATGAAAATAATGGTTTCGGCCACCATAACAACGTGACACAAGATCATGGTTCACATTGTGGCACACAATTCAATCAAAATGCCCGACCCCAAACTCAGAACACACCTAGGTTGCCTCCTAAAACCGAATCAAGAATGGACAAGGTTCAACCGAAGCACTCCGGTCATACTCCAAGAAATTAAAGGCAAACTGTTCTTTGAAAAACCAAGGCCCATGACGGCCCCCATAACAAGCAGAGACCAAACCAAGTTTTGTGACTATTATGAAGATGTCGGGCATGCGACCAACGACTGTGTATCATTCAACTACTTCCTCGAGAGACAGGCTAAGGCTGGAAAATTAGACAACTACCTCTCGCAAAAGAATGTAAAAAGAACGGAGCCAGAAGGATCTAAGAAACTTGTGATCAATGTAGTGGTCGGAGGTTCTCCACCATGACCACGTAGACCCGACACCTCCGGGCACAACGATGTCATAGAGGTTGCGCATAGTCCATCAATTTGCAATTTCATCTCCTTTAGTGATGAGGATTATGAAGGTGTAGATCCAAATCACAATGAAGCCCTCGTCATTACTCTAGACGTAGCCAATCATGATGTTCGCAAAGCATTGGTGGATAATGGGTCCTCTGTAGATATTATCTTTCTCCATGCACTCAGAATGATGAACGTGGAGCCTTAAAAACTGGAACCAAGTGAATAGTCACTTTATGGGTTCGGACACAATGTTGTGCAAGTCGACGGGACTATCCGACTTCCCGTCATTTTTGGATCCAAGCCAAGACAGGTCCATCACATGATCAAGTTTTATGTTATAAACTCCGCATCGCCATACAACATCATCCTTGGAAGACCCACATTATCAAAACTTAGAGCAATAACATCTACACCACACCTCAAGGTGAAGTTCCCAACCCCTCAAGGGGTAGGAATACTCAAGGCAGAACCTGAAGTTGCGGAACGATGCTACAGGGCTGCCCTCGCAATGGGAGAAACCCACAAAGCCAACAGAAAGAAGGCTGCGCTCAAGCAACAACAAGAATCTGTGCCTTTGCGTGCCACTAAGAAAGCAGCAAGACAAGCTGCACACCAAGCTCGCATAGCCAAACAAAGGAAAAAACGAAAGTTTGGACAAATACTTACAGTAGAAACAGACCCCTGCATGCGGGATCCACCAGAGCCTGCTGGTCATCCAAACACAAGGCCCTCGCCTGTGGAAGAGACCGAGAAAATTGAACTTGTCCAAGAAGACGCTGAGAAAGTAGTCAGCATAGGCACTGGACTCAATGAGACTTTGCGAGCACGTCTCATCCACCCATTAAGAGAATATGTAGATATCTTTGCATAGAGTGCATCTGATATGCCCAGATTGGACGAATCTGTTGTCTTGCATCGCCTTGATGTGGATCCCAACCGTGAGCCGGTCAAACAAAAGCGTAGGATATTTTCCCCGGAAAGACAAGAAGCGATAGACGCTGAGGTTGAAAAGCTCTTAGCAGCAGCCATTATATTTAAGATCAAGTACCCACAATGGTTAGCCAATGTTGTCATGGTCAAGAAACCTAATAGCAAGTGGAGGATATGCGTCGACTACACCGACCTCAACAAAGCATGTCCAAAAGACTCCTATCCTCTTACCACCATTGATCAACTCATCGATGCTACATCCGGTCACCTTATGCTAAGCTTCATGGATGCATATGCGGGATACAACCAAAATTGCATTCATCACTCACAGAGCCGTCTATGCATACAAATTCATGCCCTTCGGACTTGTCAACGCGGGAGCAACTTACAAAAGGCTTATGAATAAAATCTTCAAAGGCCAACTAGGCCGAAACATGGAGGATTACGTAGATGACATGATCGTCAAGTCACTTTGTTAGGTCCAAAGTATCGTAGAAGGGGGGGTTGAATACGATACCTATAAATTATTCAATTTCGTTCGCGGATTAATCATTCAGTTCTATAACGAAATCAACTACACCAAATCAAACCAAGAGTCGGGGAATATATCTTTTTATAAATATAAACCTCGAGGGGTGATACAATTTCTAATCCGTAGATTAGCTTCAATGAGTTATAGGTTAAACACAATCAATACAATGATATAATTTTGAGCAATATTAATTTCACTGATAATCTTTCTGGCTCAAACTTCTCTCTTCGTAATTGCTTCTGTGTAGAACCTGACTGAGGAAGACACTGCCTCTCTCTTAGTAATTGTAGTCTTTTGTTTCTGAAAACTATCGAACCAAAATCAAAGAATTAATCTTGGCCGTCCATCTTCAAAATCAACCTGACAAACAAACAACTTTCCACCTGCTCCTTCAATTTGTAAACTATCGAATGAATAAAGAATTTTACCATTCGATAGTTTTTTTTTAAAAAAACTATCGAAAAGTAAATTACTTTATACTTGTTTTCAAATGGTTTTCTTAAATCACATTCGATGGTTTTCTAAATATAAAAACCAGCGAATCCTTTTCTTGTCCTTGATCTTTTAGAAAAGATTTTGAGCTTCAGGGTGTTTTAGTTTTAGACTGTATCAATTTCTTCTGAGACGATAAAACAACTTGATCTTTTTAAGTGTCGTCAACTAGTGCAACTGGTCTGGTTCACAGATGAATAACACTTGATCAATTCTTCTATGTCTTCAATTCAATGCTGCTGATAAGTCCTTTGTCGATCTGGTTGCTTCAAATAAATCACTGGAATCCTGTGGTACTAACCCTAAATCATTCACATACTTCTGTAGTCTTGTTTCTTTAACTGTCACTGAGGTTTGAACATTTTCATGAACTTCTTTTCGTGACTTGTTTACGGACTTCAAGAATACATACCATATTTTGATTTTTTGAGTTTACCTTTTCTTCTTTGATTCTGGATTCCTGTGCTTCTGTTAATATTATGGTATGTCTTGTCCTTTGTTGAGTTGCAGTTATCTCTTTTATATCTTATGTTACATTATGCTTTACAATCTCCCCCCTATTTGATTGTATAGAGTTTGACAAGCAAATACTTCGAGGATAACCCAACTAACTAAGGAAACATGAAACTAATTAAAGTAAGACAGCTTAATAATATTAAATGCATTCTGGATCAGATATGTACACATTTCCAGATTTCATAATTCAAAAAACAATAAAACTTTATACATAGAAGTTGCTCCTCTAGACTGAGCTGATAGTTCTTTGCTTCTTTTCTTCAGTCCATCTCAATCTCACCTTCTTCAATCATTTAATTGGAGTTAGCAGCTTGATAATCAATCACTGATGGATAGTGCAATGAATCTCCAGGTTTAAGGATTGCTCCTTGGATGTGTCTTCCAATATATTCAACCTCTTGACCCACTCCAACCCACAACCATGCAATGTTAACATCTTTCTTGTTTAGCTTTGGCATGTTTGGTAGTCTGGTACGCACTTCCAATCCTCTTTTCACTCTCTTCCTATAGTAAGGAACGTTCTTAATTAGATATCTCCTCAGAGTGTCTGCTGCTTTGTCCTTCTCCGTTGAAGTGAATCCAGTGGATCTGAGATACTTCTCCACTAATATGAGATAATTATTTGGAGAGTCCTTCAGCTTGTCCTCAGTCAAATAGCAGATTCTGAACAAGTCATTCGTCATGAATCTAACCATGGAAGGATCTTCAGTAATCTCTGGACCGACTTTCATCAAGATCTCTTTAACATGCTCACGGAGCAGTTCATTTAACCTTGTCGTCCTCTGAATCTTGATGAGCATCACCTGCAGTTCTGTGTATGTTCTCTGTTCAAAAAACTTAGTGGAAATCACAAAGGTACCTTTCTCAAGAAAGTTGATCAATATGTTCCAGGCACCGTTTGCTTTAACCACAGCTTTCAGAAAGATCACAGTATTTATCAGTGCAGTGAAGTAGGTATGATTATCAGGATTTGCACTTCTTATGTCCTGAATGATGACTTCCACCTCCGCATTGTCGTTGAATTCTAATCCGACTCCACAGAAGGTTTTGTAGGCCATCTCCCAGTCAATGCCTTGCTTCTTTGCTAAATCCATCATCTTCTTCTTCCTCACTTCAGCATACACCTTGAATCTTTTAAGCTTCTCACTCCTTAGAACTGCTTGGTGTCTTTCTCTCTCAGCTTGCCTGGCATCTCTTTCAGCTCTTTCAGCTTTTACTATCTCCAAGGCAACTTTTTCTTCTAGTGACAGATAATTTGCTTCTTCTTCCATATCATCATCCAAGATAGGATGTTCTATTGGTTCTGGATAATATGGCTCATGCTCCTCTTGAGGTGGTTGCTCATGCATGATCTCAAATTCCTCCTCACTCTCCTCTTCTTGCACTATGTTCTCAATCCAGTACTGTCTAACTGAAATAGCTTCGTTGGTTTCCCAAACTCCCCATCCAGTTGTTTGCCATCCTTCATTTGTCTCCTCTTCTCCAACTTTCTCCCCCTTAGTTGAGGAATCCTCGATGTAGTTATCCTCATTGTAAAAGGTAGTAGAAGGATCAGGTTGTTGATTTGAAGGTCTGGGTTGTTGGTTCCTCAACATATTCCAAATAGACTGCACTCCGTCGCCTTGATTCTCCATGAAGTCAGAAATGTCTCTATTCATTTCATGTATAGAAGCTAGCTTCAGGTCAATGTCATCCAATCTCGATTTGGTAGTCTTCTCAATTCTGTCCAATCTCTGGTTCAGCTTAGACTCCACTCTCGACAGGGTGTTCATTGCATCTTTCACCCTAGCTTGACCATTCCGAATAACCAGAATGTCTTCTCTTAAAGCTTCTTGACTTTGTTGTAGAGCATTCACTTCATTCATGAAACCATCATTCAGCTCTTTGATGTCAGTCCTCAAGTCGACTAGTTCCTCCATTGCTTCCTTCTTCAAGGAGTCCACTGCTTGTTTTGTACCTGTTATAGTGCCAGATGCACTGCCTAAGACCCGATAAGTTCTTCTAGAATCAGCCGCCGCCAAGTCCACCTTCTCTTGAATAGACATTAAAGAAGCATTGGCTTGATCAGAGGAGATCCCTTGATCAAAGGAAGGTCTCAGTGGAACCTTGAATAGAGGATTTCCTTGCTTATCATGAACCATCATCTCCTTGAGTGTGGATTGAACATGCACTTCTCTTTATGTAGGTAATAGCAGATCATCAATATTTGGTAGGGTTAGGGTGTCACTCCTCACATTTGGCTCTGGGTGTGCACTCAATGTTTCTGTTGGTGTTTCACTCATTTTTCCTTTCCCACTCAGGCCAGGTGTAAGTGTTTGTGTTTCACTCAATCCCTTTGTGCTAGTTGTACCTGCATCAGAAAACACCGTAGCCATCCTTAAGGAGGTCACCGGTGGTGCGATGGGGCTTCTCAAGTCCCCGTCCTTGGTTAAACCAAGTTGCTGATCATCCGTAGATGATGTATCCTTTGAAGGATCTAGAGTTTGAATCTCTAGGAGGCTAGAACAGGCTCTATTAACAGCAGAGATCCCGAAACTTCCTCTAAAGTATGTGAAGACTTTTCCTCAGTTAACTCCTCAATTGAAATTGACTCATTGTCACCGAGTTGCCGATCCGCACCTACGTCAGACCCTTTACCCACAGGATCCAGATATGTTCCATCTGGGGAGCTAGGCAATGACCCTTTAGATTTTGCATTTGGGTCAGAGCCTTCTCTCGACGTCTGTGAAGACACTTGGTTCTTAGAACCTTCAACCAGTGAACCTGACCGTAATATGGTCGGAACACCAGTTGCTTCCGTCAATTCTTCCTCATTTGATTCAGCTATTGGTTCAGATATAGCTTTAGTTAATGTAGCCCAATCAGCATCAGAAAAATCAATGAAGGGCGCTTTGGATGATTGAAATGAAGATTCAACAGTTGCCTCGGTTTCTATTCTTCTCCTTTTAGAGGAAGGCAGAGCTGCTGATGAAGGGTGTATCTCCTTATGTGGTGCTGCTATGGCACTATCTCCCTCTACATTCACGGATGTCTGAATATTGGGTATAGGAGGGGAAGGAGGTTCATTTATGGTTTCATTTGTCTCTTCCAAAGGCTCTATGACCTTGGATAGAGGTTGTGGGTTTGCAACCTCATGGTCAGGAATGGCCACTAAGGGCTCTGGATCAACATCCATAGGTTGTGGTTCAGGAGCCAGTTCAGGTTGAGGAATATACCTTCGATTACCTGTTCCCTTGGGGGTAGAAGTGGTAGGGGAACCGTTCTTAGATAGTCAGTGAGAACAGTGGGTACCCCTGGAAGATGATTCTTTCTTATCAGAGCGGTTATTGCATTGCTCTTCATCTTCATACACTCCATTGTCTCCTCTGTTGCAAATGTCTCACGTTCCTCATCTGTTAAGACATCATTGAGAATTAGCTGTATGAACCTAGGATAGAAACAAAGCACATCGTCTATGCCTGTTCTTTCATCCAGTGGTCCCATGCATAGAATGACTTGATCAATCACTAATCGTCCTATGTTTATATGCCTATTGTTAGCAATGGTAAACCCTATCTTCTGAAGAAATAAGGGAATACCATGCAGATTTGTCAGCTTGGCAGTAAAAACATGAATAAGTGTGTGAAATAAGAAGTTCCATGGCTTTGTCAGGTAATGCTTCAGGAACTCTCCCACAAAGAAGTTTGGTTGTTGACTTCTTATGAGAGTGAAGAAAGCATGTATCTCCTCAGTTGTGGGATCCGGAACATGGTTTTCTGTCGGAAAGTGTAAAATTCTATTAAAGTCATGTTCCGTCACCCTTATTGTTCTGCCCCCTGGCACAACAAAACTGAAGGATCTTACGTTATTCTCACTAGTATCCGTGGCGGTTGTGTACAACGCAGTCAATTGATCGATGCAAAGGACTACAGGAGTACTCAAAGCATATGCCACTAAAGAACGTGTGTTCAGAAACTCTGCCCATGCACGAAACTGTAAGTTCGTAATGACTTGCAAGTTCTGAAACGAGACATGATTAGTTTTGGTTACAATAAATTCTCCGGCCATTTTAATTCAAATTTCCAGAAAATTAATTTAAAACCAAAACTAATTATTTCTAATTAATTAACCTTAGAACAAAATTACCCTTTTTTTTACTTTTACTCTAACACACAAACTCGAACAAATTGAATTAAGAACCCTAAATTAGTGAACTTCAAATAACCACTAAAATCTACAGAAATTAACTGTTAAACAATCAACTTCTAAAGATAAGAACTTGTAACACTTTTCTGAGGTTCAGATATTTAGTTCGATGGATTCTTCAACAGTATGTTCTGAAAACAAAAACAAATCAAGTTTTTCACGGTTAAAAATGAATTAACAGTGAGAAATAGTAAGTTTTTCAAGCTTTTCTCGGTTAAAATGAAGAATTCTATCGAATGGTGTTCTTGAATTTGTATATCTATATATATTGTAAGTATAGAAACGGCTATTGCTTTCTTAGATCTGTGAAAAATGAGAAAGAAAAAGACTAACGCACGTTTTTATACTCTTGAAACTGACAGGGGTAAAAATGTCATTTCAGTGTTCGATGGATTTCATTTGAACTACCGATAGATTTTCAGAGGGGCAAAATGGTCATCTTCACTTTGATGGTTTTCTAAAAACTATCGAGGTGTATGAGAATTTAGAATATAAAACAGTTTTCTGAAAAACTATCGAAGGTTTTAATTTGTTAAATCCAAAAACTATCGAACACCTTTTGTTTGAAAAACTATCGAGAATTTGATTATTGAATTAATTAAATTCACTTCGATATATTTTCTGCTGAATTTCAAAATCTATCGAGAATTTAAATATTGAATTAATTAAATTCACTTCGATATATTTTAAGATTATCCACAAAAACTATCGAAAGGTTTATTTCGATGGTTTTTCTTTTCCTATTTAAAAACTATCGAATTTTCCTTCGATGGTTTTCATTTAGTACTTAGAAAAACTATCGAATTTTCTAAATTCGATGGTTTTTGCTTCTATCCAATTCTTAAAACCTGTTCTTGTTTTAAAAATCAACCTTTTTAATTTTATGTCAAGTTTTAATTTGAATAAACTTTTTCAAATTTACCAAAATCAATTGTTAACAGAAAATTCACAATTTTCTTAGAATAAAATCGACTAAATATCATTGAATGGTATTAACCAATTAAAATCCAATAAATTATGCTGCATTAATCTATAATGTTTAAAACACAGTAAATTAATTCAAATTAAATAGATGCTTAAGTATTTAGAACAAATATTAGCACCTAAATAATTTTAGAATTAATAACCAATTAAATTCCAGAAGATATATCATCCATAATTATGACATTAAGTTAGTACAATAATCCTAACTACGAGAATTGCTCCAGAAAATAAATTCACGAGTCCTAAGGATATAGAAATTCTTAAACTCATGTATTCACTAGGACTATCTGCAGTTACTAACTTCTAATCAAAATCAATTAGAAAGATTTAACATCCCAAGTTCACCAACCAGCTTTGAAAAAGTGGATTCATTCAATAGGTTTAGTAAAGATGTCTGCAATTTGTTCCTCTGTGGGTACAAAGTGTAACTCCACAGTTCCATTCATGACATGCTCTCGGATAAAATGATACCTGATGTCGATGTGCTTCGTCCTCGAGTGTTGCACTGGGTTGTTAGAGATTGCTATGGCACTTGTGTTGTCGCAAAATATTGGAATCTTTGTCAACAAAAGCCCATAGTCACGGAGTTGGTTTCTCATCCACAAGATTTGAGCACAGCAGCTACCAGCAGCAATGTATTCAGCCTCAGCTGTTGATGTGGACACTAAATGCTGCTTCTTGCTATACCAGGAAACTAACCTTCTTCCAAGAAACTGACAGCTTCCTGAAGTACTCTTCCGATCAATCTTACAACCTGCAAAATCTGAGTCCGTGTATCCAATAAGATCAAATCCTGTATCTTTAGGGTACCAAATTCCAAGATTTGGGATCCCCTTAAGATATCTAAATATTCGCTTAACAGCTATTAGATGAGATTCTTTAGGATCAGACTGAAACCTAGCACACAAGCATGTTGCAAACATTATATCTGGTCTACTTGCAGTGAGATAAAGTAATGAGCCTATCATACCTCTGTATGTGATGTCAACCTTCTTACCAGTTTCATCTTTATCAAGCTTAGTGGCAGTTGGTATAGGAGTCTTTGATGTAGATGAGTCTTCCATTTGATACTTCTTAAGAAGATCTTTGATGTACTTGGACTGACAAATGAATATTCCATCTTGCCTTTGATACACTTGCAGTCCAAGAAAGAATGACAATTCACCCATCATGCTCATTTCATATCGACTCTGCATTAACTTAGAAAATCTCTTGCATAGATCATCATTAGTAGAACCAAATATTATGTCATCAACAAATACTTGCACCAATATCAAATCATTTTTGTGCTTTTTGTAAAAGAGAGTTTTGTCTACAACACCTCTTGCAAAATCATTTTCAAGTAAGAATTCAGAGAGAGTGTCATACCATGTCCTTGGAGCTTGTTTGAGTCCATAGAGAGCTTTGAATAGAAAGTACACAAAGTCTGCCAGTTTTGAATCCTCAAAACCTGGAGGTTGTTCCACATACACTTCTTCTTCTAACTCCCCGTTCAGAAAAGCACTCTTCAACTCCATTTGATATACCTTGTAATTGGAATGTGCTGCGAATGCAGAAACATTCTGATGGCCTCAAGTCTTGCTACCGGTGCATAGGTTTCATCATAATCTATATGTTAAGCCGAATACACAATATAATCAAGTATGTATGAGAATAACAATAATTAAGAACACTGTTTATGAATCAATAAACTGTATTTATATTAACAGCTTCTCTCTTTATGATGTTAATGAATCACAAAGAGCTTCTAGGTTACAAGAATAATATATCAATATTCGCGTCCCTTCTAGGGAAAACCTATCTGTGTTTATATAGTACACAGCTACATACAATCCTTATCTAATTGATATTCCTACAAGTTAGCTATACAAAACTTATCAATTAAGGATTGCTTCTTATCTTCTATTCCGTCTCCTTAGCTGTATCAATATATTCTGCTTCTTTCCATCTTCAGAATATATTGCTTCTAGAATCTTCAATTCAGCACCGACAGCTAATTCAACTTTCACCTTGTCAGACTTTAAATAAACTCTGACCGGCTACCTTTAAACTCTTCACCCTGTCAGAGTTTAAATAAACTCTGCCTGACTTCTGATAAACTCTTGTCAGTACCTGTTGCTTAAACACTGATAAACAAACATTAGCAATTATATCTAACAATCTCCCCCAACTTGTTCATAATAAAATGTACAAGTTAAACATATAATTGATGATGTCAAAACCATTTAACAAATGCAGTGTTTAACATATAACAGAGTTTGATTTAAAACAGAGTTTAAATTTGACTTAGAATAGAAAATATTAAAAACTTACAGTCAGACTTTACTTGACTTCTTCAATATCAGGTACAGTCCTGAGATAAGGATTGTATGTAGCTGTGTACTATATAAACACAGATAGGTTTTCCCTAGAAGGGACGCGAATATTGATATATTATTCTTGTAACCTAGAAGCTCTTTGTGATTCATTAACATCATAAAGAGAGAAGCTGTTAATATAAATACAGTTTATTGATTCATAAACAGTGTTCTTAATTATTGTTATTCTCATACATACTTGATTATATTGTGTATTCGGCTTAACACAGCTTCTCTCTTTATGATGTTAATGAATCACAAAGAGCTTCTAGGTTACAAGAATAATATATCAATATTCGCGTCCCTTCTAGGGAAAACCTATCTGTGTTTATATAGTACACAGCTACATACAATCCTTATCTAATTGATATTCCTACAAGTTAGCTATACAAAACTTATCAATTAAGGATTGCTTCTTATCTTCTATTCCGTCTCCTTAGCTGTATCAATATATTCTGCTTCTTTCCATCTTCAGAATATATTGCTTCTAGAATCTTCAATTCTGTCAAGGTATTCTGGATCTGTAGCCTCCAGAAACATGGTCATCTTAACCTTCCAAATCGGATACTCTACTGGCCTGAGTATTGGAACCCTGATTGTTTCATATCGACTCACAGAATTGGGCTTAACCTGTTCAGCCTTAGGAGCAGTTTGATTTTCTTCATACATGATTAATACTGTGTTTGAATCGTAAAACTGTATATATTAAACAGCCTTGGCTCTGATACCAATTGTTAAGCCGAATACACAATATAATCAAGTATGTATGAGAATAACAATAATTAAGAACACTGTTTATGAATCAATAAACTGTATTTATATTAACAGCTTCTCTCTTTATGATGTTAATGAATCACAAAGAGCTTCTAGGTTACAAGAATAATATATCAATATTCGCGTCCCTTCTAGGGAAAACCTATCTGTGTTTATATAGTACACAGCTACATACAATCCTTATCTAATTGATATTCCTACAAGTTAGCTATACAAAACTTATCAATTAAGGATTGCTTCTTATCTTCTATTCCGTCTCCTTAGATTGTTGCACAGATGCAGGCAACATTAAAGGACCAACTTCTCCTTTCTTGTTGTCCTTGTTGATAAGGTCAGAGAATATACGTTTGTGCAATTTAAATGAAAGTATAACATCATCCTCTACAATCTCAACATTTGGACAGCAATGATTGAATATCAATTGACAAAACCTAGAGAAGTAAACAACATTTCTATTCTCTAGCATTTTCTCACCAATATTAGTTAAAACTAATCTAGCAACATCAAATTGACTGCCATAGAGAAGAGAATACCCGATCTGTAGACTATCCGTGGGAATCGCATCCCAATTAGTGCACTTCTTTCCAAAAGTCCGAGTAATGCAATCGAAAAAGAAGCTCCATTCCTTGCGCAAAAATGGCCTTTTGAGTTGACCTATCTTTGTCAAAGATCCAGAGTAGCCTATCTCGTTCATCATCCTGACTAGCTCAGAGTCTCCAACAGAGATTGTGAATGCATTGAAATCCTCAAGACCCAAAGCATCACGAACAGTAGTAGGAGTAACAACAAAATCATCTCCTTGAAACTCAAAAATTATAGATGGCGATCCAGACTCTCCTCCATTATCATAAATACCTGTCTGCCAAAAAGTTCGAATTTGAGTCGCAGACAGCTTCGATGGTGCTGTTAGAGCAGTACCGATATCAGAGTGTAACAAGAACCTCTGAATCAAATGAAACGCCTCCGGTGCATTCTCATTTGCTACAGGTGCAGAATAATTGTTGGGAACAAATTCTAATTCAGAAGCAATAAACGCTGTAGTTGCCATTAGTAAGATTTGAAGATAAGAAGAACTGGGCTTTGAAAGTGTTTGAGTGTTTGTGTGTGAGTAAAATCGTATGAAAAGATGAGGTGCGGAAAAGAGTGAATCGTGTGTATGTAGTGTATTAAATAATAACTGTAAAGATTAGAAGTATGTGAGTGGGACAGATGTCAGACGTGAATACGCTGACAGCTGTATCTAACAACTTCCAATACACACGTGCAGACGTGTAGACACCTGGCATTACATATAACACTCAAAATATCCGCTTAAAAGAAAAAAAATTAATAATAATAAAATTATCAATTTTAATAATAAAGTACAAAGAAGCTCAATAGTCAGAATAATAATGACTGTCTTGAAACTCCGCACCTTATTATCCCAAGCGCTTCGATTCAAGGAAAAACCTTTCAGCTACCTTGTTGAATGCTTTAAAACCCCAAGCATTTTCACAACAGGCTTCATATCTTAAAATTACCATACACCAAATGGCAGGAACCTTTGAATTCATGGATGTAGAATCATTCGTGAACATGAACTGGCAGCAACAAGCTAACTATATCATAGATGAGTTTCTTGTTCTGTCTTTTCTGAATGATGAAGGTCTTATAGCAGATGATGAAATAGCGGAAGGACCGATCTCTAATCCTTATGTACACATCATCCGTCCCGGTCCATATGATGTGCCCATCCTGGCAGACGATCATACTATGGAGATTTGTATGATGCTCTTCCAGCAGAGCTTCCTGATGGGTACTGAGGAGACAATCTTCTTGGAATCCTGCAAGCTGCAAAGCAGAAAGAGAATCCAGGAAGATGATGATGATGATGATGATTCATCTTCAGGATGTTGTCAAGCAATTCCAGATGGGATAATGATCAGTTGAACAACTGGGTAACGATCATCAGAAGTAGTAGAGCACAATAACTTCTGGCTCTAGCTCTTCTGCTTCAGATGTAGCATTCAGATACTTATCCTGGTTAAATAGATCTTTTCTGATGTAACCATAGTGATTAGTATGTACCAGAAAGTTTAGCTAAACATGAGTATGAAATGGTCTGAATGTAAATTTGAATCAATTAATGAAAAAAAATTTGTTTCTTTACATATCAGTATTATCAATTTTGCATAGTAATTGTAAAGTGAAAGAAATGATATCACTTTAAACAATAAACTAACATACTCAGCAGCATTACAAATCACTATCAGGACTTATTAAACACACTCTTTCATTTCTCCGTTCAATCATACTTTTTCCGAAAAACAAATAGCTAATCTCAAAATTATAAACTGTCTGAAACAAAGAGATTATTTTAACCATTAGAGATTAAAACAAAGTAACCTCGGCGTATTTCACACAATACATCAGTGTTTACCATTTGTCCTTCTTTGTTAATAAACTCTTTTCTCAATCTGTGCAGTTGTGAAAAATGTGTGTGTAGTAGCAGAGTTTACCGAAATCAGTATTTAGATCATCTCAAAGTGCATAAAATCCACAAACTAAAGTAGTAAAAACTGGTTGCCTAAACTCTCATGTATAACATAGACACTGATTTTTCTATCTAAACTCTGTATTACTGATATCCTTTCATTTGGATATGTCTTTTATTTTTTTTTCTTCACCCCCTTTATTTTTATATTTTTTTTTTTTTTTTTTTTTTAATTAATTTTTCCAGTAATCAGTGGTTGGCACTAGTCACCAAAAATCAAGGATTTTAGCCCTTATTTCATACAATAAGTTCCTGGATCTTCCTAGGCACAACATGATCTCAAAGGAATTTGTGCTCTGTTTGGCATCATTTGATTTGAGGGTGAATTATTTGCATTAAATAATCAGAGTTTAGACTTTTCATCAGTAATTATAATTAACTTATGAGAGAAGATGCAAACAGCTAATACAGACTCAGTGTATAGGATCAATAAACTAAGAGATGCTATAAATATAGAGACAGTATCATGCTGTGTTAGCTTACTGCACTTATTTGAGATCAGAATCTATCAACTCTTAAGGATTCACAATTACTTACTGAGAATTATGCTTCATACAAATTTCTTCATTGGTCCAAATGTTTCAGACAAAATTACAATCAGAGTATAATCATTAAACTGTAACTATCAGAGTATGACCAACAGAGTTTACCATCAGAGTATGACCAACAGAGTTTACCATCAGAGTTTAACATGCTGGTTCACATAACAGTTAACATGTGCAAGGAATCATGAGCATTTAAACAATCAAACATAGATAGATTTTGAGTCTAACCCGTATCTCTAGTCTGAACCAGAGATCATTCCAAGTTCATTTACCAATCTTGTAAACGTAGCTTCACTCAAAGGTTTGGTGAAGATATCTGCAAGTTGTTGGTCTGTAGACACAAAATGAAGCTCAATGTTTCCTTCTTCCACATGTTCTCTGATAAAGTGATACCTTATGCTGATGTGCTTGGTCATGGAATGCTGTACTGGATTACCTGTCATAGCAATAGCACTTTGGTTATCACAGAAAATAGGTATTCTAGAGTATCTTAACCCATAATCCAGCAGTTGATTCTTCATCCATAAAATCTGTGCACAACAGCTACCAGCTGCTATATACTCTGCTTCAGCAGTGGATGTGGAGATTGACTTCTGTTTCTTGCTGTACCAAGAAACTAATCTGTCACCTAAAAATTGACAGCTTCCACTTGTACTTTTTCTGTCTATCTTACAGCCTGCAAAATCTGCATCAGAGTAACCAATTAACTTAAACTCTGATTCTCTAGGATACCACAAACCCAGAGTTATGGTTCCTTTGAGATATTTGAAGATCCTTTTTACAGCTGTTAGATGAGGCTCTCTGGGATCTGCTTGAAATCTTGCACAAAGACATGTTGCATACATGATATCAGGTCTACTTGCAGTAAGATACAGTAGAGACCCTATCATTCCTCTGTAGTTAGTCATATCTACTGAGGCTCCTGTGTCTTTGTCAAGCTTCGTTGCTGTAGCCATGGGAGTTGTAGCAGATGAACTTTCAAGCATACCAAATTTCTTTAGAAGATTTCTGGTATACTTTGCTTGATTGATAAAAATACCATCATCTGTTTGCTTTACTTGTAAGCCTAGAAAGTAACTAAGCTCTCCCATCATGCTCATTTGATACCTGGATTGCATAAGCTTTGCAAACTTCTTACAAAGTTTGTCATTAGTAGATCCAAAAATAATATCATCTACATAAATTTGAACTAAAAGCAAATCATCACCAGAATTGAAATAAAACAAGGTTTTATCAATTGTACCTCTTGTGAACCCACTTTCTAAAAGAAATTGAGCAAGAGTTTCATACCATGCTCTTGGTGCTTGCTTTAGTCCATATAATGCCTTGTCAAGCCTGTAGACATAATCTGGATGCTTGGAATCTACAAATCCTGGTGGTTGTTCAACAAACACTTCTTCTTCAAGCTTCCCATTGAGAAAAGCACTTTTTACATCCATCTGAAAAACTTTAAACTTCTTGTGTGCAGCATAGGCCAGAAAAATTCTTATGGCCTCCAATCTTGCAACTGGAGCAAAGGTTTCATCATAGTCAATTCCTTCCTGTTGTGAATAACCTTTAGCCACAAGTCTAGCCTTGTTTCTTGTAATCACACCTTCACTGTCAGTCTTGTTTCTGAAAACCCACTTTGTACCTACAATTGATCTATTCTTTGGTCTAGGTACAAGTGTCCAGACTTCATTTCTTTCAAATTCATTTAACTCTTCTTGCATTGCTGTAATCCAATTAGCATCTTGAAGAGCTTCCTCCACTTTCTTTGGTTCCGTTTGAGACAAGAAAGCATGATACAGACACTCATTATTTGTTGCACTTCTAGTTCTTACACTAGCATCAGGATCTCCAATTATAAGATCAGGTGTATGTGCCTGTGTCCACTTTCTTGCTGTTGGTAAGTGGCTTCTTGTATCAGTATTGGATCCTCCCCCTTGATCCATGCTCTCCTGATTCATGTGTTGACTTTCTGCAGCTTCTGAGGCTCCCCCTGAGTTGGATGGCTCAGTGTTTGAGCTGTTAGAGTTTGAATCAGTTTCCTCAACTGACTCACTTGCTGTGTCTTGTTGAGCTTCTTCACACTCCCCCTCAACTGGTTCTCTATTTTGTTCAATTTGAGAATTTTCAGTTTCTTCAGAATTTACCAGTAGAGGTTCAGAGTATGCTCCGTCAGAGTTTGTCAAACCTGCTTCATCAGAATTTACATCATCAGAGAATAGATCTTCATTTTCAAAACGTAGTTGATCATATCCATCCTTGTCTTCAAGTCCACTTATTTTCTTGTCATCAAATGACACATGTATGGATTCCATGATCACCTTAGTTCTCAGATTGTAAACTCTGAATGCTTTTGTTGACAATGGATAGCCAACAAAGATTCCTTCATCAGCTTTTAACTCGAACTTTGTCAACTGTTCAGGATGAGTCTTCAACACAAAGCATTTGCATCCAAATATATGAAAATATTTCAAATTTGGCTTCTTATTTTTCACCATCTCATATGGTGTTTTCCCATGCTTGTTGATCAATGTTGCATTTTGAGTAAAACAAGCAGTTTGAACAGCTTCTGCCCAGAAGTATGTTGGTAATTTTGCTTCATCAAGCATAGTTCTGGCAGCTTCAATTAAAGTTCTGTTCTTTCTTTCAACTACACAATTTTGCTGTGGAGTTCCAGGTGCAGAGAATTCTTGTTTAACTCCTCTTTCCTTGCAGAAAGCTTCCATGATTGAGTTTCTGAATTCAGTTCCATTATCACTCCTTATAATTTTGACTTTGTGCTGTGATCCTTTGTCCAGTAGATTTACATGATCTATCAACGTTTGAGCAGTTTCATCCTTCTTTGACAAGAAATACACCCATGTATATCTAGTATATTCATCAACAATTACTAGAGCATATTTCTTTCTGCCCATGGACATCACATTCACTGGTCCAAAGAGATCAACATGTAGAAGATGATAAGGTTCCACTACTGAAGATTCAGATTTGCTCTTGAAAGATGACTTCCTTTGCTTGGCCTTTTGACAAGAATCACATAGACCATCTAGATTGAGTATTGATTTTGGAAGTCCTCTTACAAGATCCTTTCTTATAAGCTCATTGATGTTGTTCAAATTGAGATGAGAGAGCTTCTTGTGCCAATTCCAACTCTCTTCATTTGACATTCTTGCAGTCAGACACACTGTTTTTCCATCAGAGTTTGTTACCAAACTAGCTTCATAAATATTGTTGCGCCTGTGTCCAACTAGAACAACTTTCCCAGTAGATTTACTGATAACTTCACAGTATTCACTATGAAAATCTACATGGTTTCCTCTGTCACAGATTTGACTCACAGATAACAGATTATGCTTGAGTCCTGAGACTAGAGCTACTTTTGTGATGATGACACTTCCAAGATTAATATTGCCATATCCCAGAGTGTGTCCTATGTTGCCATCTCCATAGGAAACTTTTGGGCCAGCCTTCTCCTCAAAGTCTGATAGCAGGGCTTTATTTCCAGTCATATGTCCAGAGCATCCACTGTCTAAGATAAGTGTGCTCTCTATTATACCCTGCAATCACAAACAAACACTAAGTGTTAGTTTTGAGGATCCAGACTTGCTTGGATCCTTTCTCTTTCTTAACAGTGTTAGTTTTTGCAGCGGAATTAGCATTATCAGAGTTTAAACTAACATTGTCAGATTTTACACTAGCAGAGTTTGCTCTAACCCATTTCAAGTTGGGTTTAAGCTCATAATAGTTATGATAAATTGCATGATAACTCTTACATGTGTAAATAGAATGCCAAGTGCTCCCACAATGTTTGCATAAAGTCTGTGGTCTTACTCTAACATAATCATTCTTTACTTCTGAAGTAGAAGGTAAAGAATTAATATGTTTGTTCTTAGTGCAAAATCTAGCAAGATGATTAGAACTACCACAATTAAAACATGTTTTTCTTGAGGCACTAGCATTAGGCATATGATTATTTCTATTATTTATGCCTACTTTTCCATTCCTATTTCTCTTGGATCCTTTAGGTTTCATGGCAGACTTAACCTCTTTGAGCTTATGTTTAAACTGTTTTCCTGTCATTAAACCAACATTAACCTGCTTCTCACAGATTCTAATTGGTTCTTTAACAGCCTCTAACTCAACAAGCTTCTCTGTTTTAGATTCAATATCTACTTGTTTAACACAAGCTTCAACTGGCTCCATAACAGCTTCTTTCACAACTACAGATTTTAGCTTGGTGGATTCTGGAACAAATATCACAGGTTTAAGTTGTGGTTTAACCTTAACTTTGTCTTTAAACCTAAGTTCATCGTTTTCACAATAACCTAAACCTACAGAATCAGTCTGAAACACTTGATGAGTGTCTCTTCCAGAATCTGTCCAAGTCTTGATTATTTTTCTTTCTTTTTCTAAATCAGATTCTAGTTGCTTATACCTTTTAAGCAACTCCTGTTCAACATAAACAGCATCATCTCTTTCTTTTTGAATCTTCTTCATATTCTCAAGTTCTCTTTCAAGAAACTTGTTTCTTTCTTTAAGACTAAGATTCTCAGTTTTAATCCTCTCATTCTCTAAAGTCTGATCCCTATAACTAACATGAACACTTTTCAGATATACTCTTAACTCAGATATATTATCAGTATCATAAGCATAAGTAGTTAGGGGTACCTTATTTTCAGAAGATTCAGTCTCATCTCTGACAGTTGCCATAAGAGCATAGTTTTCTCCATCATCAGAGTCTGAAGTATCAGCCCAGTCTCTGCCTTTAGAGATGAGTGCTTTCTCAGATTTGCCTTTCTTGCACTCTGGAGCATAATGACCCATCTCCTTACACTTGTAGCACTGGATTTGAGACTTATCCTTCTTACCAGACTTGTTCTCCTTTCCATCAGACTTTCTGAAATTTCTCCTTTCAGGGTTTGAATCTTTCCTTGAGAATCTCTTTCCTTTCTTGAAGTTCTTGAATCCCATCTTCTTAAAGGTCTTCACCATCAATGCAGCCATTTGCATCAACTCCTCTTCATCATCCTCAGAGTCAGAAGCTTCATCAGAGTTTGAGTCATCATCAGAGTTTGATGACTCACTTTCAGATTTAATAACTAAAGCCTTTCCCTTGGCTTTCTTCCTTGATGATTCCTTCTTGATGGGCTTCTCCTCGACTTTGAGAGCAACAGATTTTGTTTTCTTGCTGGACCTCCTGTTTCTTTGTTCTATCTCAAGTTCATGAGTCTTTAACAATCCATAGATTTCATCAAGATCTGTATCAGCAAGATCATAATTATCTCTGATTGTTGTTGCCTTTAAATCCCACTTTTCAGGTAGAGATAACAGAAACTTGAGATTGGACTCTTCAAGTTCATATTCCTTATCTACCAGAGACAGATCGTTCAACAGTTTGCAAAATCTGTCATAAGTTTCAGTCAAGGTTTCATTAGATCTTGAATCAAAGTGCTCATACTCCTGTGTGAGTATTGTTTTTCTGTTCTTCTTAATAGCACCTGTTCCCTGGCATCTGACTTCTAAAGCATCCCATATCTCTTTGGCAGTTTTGCAGCCAATTACTCTGTTAGACATTACATTATCTAAAGCACTGTGGAGAAGATGTCTAACCTTTGCATCCTTTGCAATTGATGAGATATCCTCAGGAGTCATATCTTTCTTTTCCTTTGGAACAGTCTTTTGTGCTTGACCATCAACAACAGGGGACAATTTAGTTGGCATATGAGGACCATCATTAATTCTGTCAAGGTATTCTGGATCTGTAGCCTCCAGAAACATGGTCATCTTAACCTTCCAAATCGGATACTCTACTGGCCTGAGTATTGGAACCCTGATTGTTTCATATCGACTCACAGAATTGGGCTTAACCTGTTCAGCCTTAGGAGCAGTTTGATTTTCTTCAGACATGATTAATACTGTGTTTGAATCGTAAAACTGTATATATTAAACAGCCTTGGCTCTGATACCACTTGTTAAGCCGAATACACAATATAATCAAGTATGTATGAGAATAACAATAATTAAGAACACTGTTTATGAATCAATAAACTGTATTTATATTAACAGCTTCTCTCTTTATGATGTTAATGAATCACAAAGAGCTTCTAGGTTACAAGAATAATATATCAATATTCGCGTCCCTTCTAGGGAAAACCTATCTGTGTTTATATAGTACACAGCTACATACAATCCTTATCTAATTGATATTCCTACAAGTTAGCTATACAAAACTTATCAATTAAGGATTGCTTCTTATCTTCTATTCCGTCTCCTTAGCTGTATCAATATATTCTGCTTCTTTCCATCTTCAGAATATATTGCTTCTAGAATCTTCAATTCAGCACCGACAGCTAATTCAACTTTCACTTTGTCAGACTTTAAATAAACTCTGACCGGCTACCTTTAAACTCTTCACCCTGTCAGAGTTTAAATAAACTCTGACTGGCTTCTGATAAACTCTTGTCAGTACCTGTTGCTTAAACACTGATAAACAAACATTAGCAATTATATCTAACACTATACCCTCTTCTTGAGAGTAACCTTTAGCAACCAGTCTGGCTTTGTTTCTCGTTACAATGTCATCTTCGTCCAACTTATTTCTGAATACCCATCTTGTTCCAATAACAGATTTCCCTTTAGGCCTGGGTACCAGCTTCCAAATTTTCTGCCTTTCAAACTGATTGAGTTCCTCTTGCATTGCAATCACCCAATCTGGATCATCTAGAGCATCTTCAACTTTCTTAGGTTCTGTTTCTAAAAGAAACCCAGAATAGTGACATTCATTTTGTGATGTTCTCCTAGTTATCACTCCTGTGTCCAGATCACCAATGATCAAGTGAAATGGATGATCTCTATTCCATACCCTTTGTCTTGGCAGATGCGATCTTGATGATTCTCCTTGTTCTAGATGTTGTGGAGTGTGACTAGTTGATCCTTCTACTGCTCCCCCTGAGTTGTTGACGGTATGATCTGTTGACCCTGTTGATTGACTAGTGGATCCAGTAGTAGTTTAAGTATGTCCACCAATATCACCACTTGGTCCAGAATCATTATCATTATCATTATTATTAATAACTGTACCAACTTCAGGTTCTTCTTCATTGTCAGAGAGATCTCCTGATAGATTTTCAAATACCATGGATTCAGAGTTCTCTCTTGTTTGCAGGCCTGGTCTTTTGGTGTCGTCGAATGTTACATTAAAGCTTTCCAACACCTTCTTATCTTCAATCACATCTACCCTGTAAGCCTTAGATTCCAGAGAATAGCCCAGAAAAATGCCTTCATCTGCTTTGGCATCAAACTTGCCCAGATGTTCTCCATCTTTAAGTACAAAGCACTTTGCACCAAACACATGAAAGTACTTCAGTGTTGGTTTCTTGTTGGCCATTAACTCATACGAAGTCTTTTCATGATCTTTATTGATCAGGGTTCGATTCTGAGTGTAGCAAGCTGTATTCACTGCTTCAGCCCAAAAGTAAGTGGGAAGTTTTGATTCACTCAACATGGTCCTTGCTGCTTCAACCAAGGTCTTGTTCTTCCTTTCCACTACTCCATTCTGTTGAGGAGTTCTTGGTGCTGAAAACTGTCTTGATATTCCTTTCTCTGAGCAGAAATCATTAAGAACTGCATTCTTGAATCCAGTTCCATTGTCTGATCCGATTGTCCGCACAGGTAGCTTAGCTTCCACTTCTATCTTCTTGATGTGATCAATGATTAGTTGTGTTGCTTCATCCTTTGATTGTAAGAACAACACCCACGTGTACTTGGAGTAGTCATCCACCATCACCAATGCATATCTATTTCTTGAAAGTGACATAACATTGACTGGACCAAATAAATCCATATGAATCAGTTGTAATGGTTCAGCAATGCTTGTCATTCCTTTGCTTCTATGTGATGCTTTCTTCGACTTCCCTTTTTCACATAGTCCCTCCTGATTGAATTCCATCAGGGGCAACCCTCTCACTAACTCTCTCTTTACCAAAGAGTTCATAGTTTTGAAGTTCAAATGTGAGAGCTTCTTGTGCCATAGCCAACTTTGTTCTGAAGAAGCCTTACTATAGAAACATGTAACTTCTCCTTCACTGGTAGAACTTAAGTCAGCTATAAACAAATTTCCTTTTCATACTCCCAGTAGAGCAAGCTTTTCATCCTTCTTGTTTGTGATCAAGCACTTGTCCTTTCTCAAATCTACATTGTAGCCTTTATCACAGAACTGACTGATACTTAGAAGATTGTGCTTCAATCCTTCAACAAGAGAGATGTTTTCAATGGTGACATTCCCAATTTTCAATTTACCATATCCCGTAGTGAATCCTTTGTTGTCATCTCCAAAGGTTACAATCGGGTCGGTCTTCTTAACCACCTCTGTAAGCAGGGACTCTTCACATGTCATGTGTCTAGAACAGCCACTATCCAGAATCCACACGACCTTTGAGCTTTTAACCTTACCCTGCAATCACAGATTGATTAAGCGGACTTTGGTACCCAAACTTGTTTGGGTCCTGAAGGTTTAGATACTTTAACAGAAGTAACATTCAAGTTAGTCTTACCCTGTTTGATATTCATAGTATATGTGGATTTAACATTAACAATGTTTTTGCTACTATCATTCATCAACTTAAAATAAGCATGCATGATGTTGTATTTACATAGCAAATGTGACGCCCTCCAAACCCGGGGTACAGATTTGGGGAGTCACCCGACCAACGGAACACAATATAAACCTGAATATAACACATGCATAATATATAATGACATAAAATACCCCTTATCCAAGACCGCATACAGATTATGGCATGAAACAAGCTTCTAAGTCATAATTATTACAAACTAGTTTTCAGAGTTATTACATCACAACTTAAGTTCAGAGCTAGACATCTAGTCTAACAGTACAAAACAAACAACTACCCTGCCAATGACAACCACTCGAGGGGTTCTCCTAGCTGCCGGTGAACTATCAGTCACGCTGCGCCGACTCATACTCTCGTTTCACTGGAATAGGGTTAGAAAACAACAAGCAAGAGTGAGCCAAAAGTGCTCAGCAAGCATCATATATATATTTCAATCACAGTTGTAAAGATATGAATTCACAATATCAGAATCAATAATATTCAGCTAAACACATGCTTTGTATCAAATTCAATTGAAGAAAGAGGATTAGAATTGGACTTCCACATTTTATTCAAATAAAAGGTTGTGTTGCTGATCAGTCACGCAATAACCCCGGACTTGCTTATAGAAAGGTCCTCTACCGGATCCTAGGCCAATCTGGGCCTTAAATTATTCCGACCATAAGTATGGCCCGACCATTACTGGTCCTATTTAAAAACATGCCAATTCTATCACAAGGTATAAGCAATAACATGCTCAATAAGATAATGCACAATGTCAAGATATAATAATTGCAAAAGAGCTTCAACTACTCAGTATCAAATGAAGATTGAGAAATAATCATGGAATAATTTCAGCGGTACAGTGTACTTGTTCAAGAAGATAATCAGTGGTTGTAATCAATAATCAATGACTGTAATCAATAGTCAATGATAGAAATCAAACAATCAATATTTGTAAGCAATAATCAAATGATGATAATCAACAATCAATGGTTGTAGACAAAATCAGATGAATTTGGAAATAAGGGTTTCCGATGCGGATCAAATCAAAGAGTTGAGAAAATTTACGTAAATGGAATCAGTTGCCCAAGTACGGGTAAAGATTGATAATCTGAATTGTTCTGGGGTAATAACATGTAAGTATTGAAGACAATAACAATTTATCACAAATAAAGGCACAGAAACTTGCCTGGTCTACGTCGCTGACGGTTCTACTTCGATCACTCAACTTTCCCCTTTCCCTTGCTCCGGGAACTCGATTCTATAATAAACAACTTATAACAGTAAGTCTAACTATCCTCATTCTATCCTCGACACACAATCAATCAATAACACATTTTAAACTAGTAACCGGTTACGTATCGAACGTCCGGTCTAATTTACTGTATTTAAAACTCAGACACTAGCCCTCGTACGGGAATATATGGACTATAAAACACATTACACAACTCATACGAACCATATAGTACTTATAAACATTTTTAAAACATCACACGAAGCTTATTCGAATTTAAATAAGTCACAAATAATTTTTAAATCAAAAATCGGATTTTTATTCTCAATATAAGTATTTAAAGTCAATTAAATCAATTAATAAAAATTAATTGACACTACTTAAATGCTCAAACTATTTTTAAATAATAAATCAGGCTTGAAAATAATTAAACTGAAATTTAAATTAATTAAATCTAATTAATAATTAATTTTTAAGAATTAACTGATTAAAAGAATTAATCAAATAAATAAATTAATTAATTATTAATTAAAAATAATTAAAATAATTAAGTTTAATCAATTTTCGAATTTAAAATAATAAATATAATTTTTCAAATTTTTCTGATATTAAAAATATATTTTTAAAATAAAAATATGAATTTTTAAAGATTTTAAACTATTTTCGAATTAAATTTAAAAATAAAATTCAAAAACAGTTTTCTGAAAATAATTTAGGGTTTCGAAGATTGAAACCGGGTCGAAAATTCGGGTAAACAGGTCGGGAAGAACGAATCCGGGTCACCAAGAACAACCCGCCGGAATCTGGGTTTTCCAGAATCCGGCCGGCGTCCGGTGGCCGGAATCATTCGTTTCCGATCAAACACACACCAAACCAGAGGGCTTTTGTTCGCCTCTTCAGAACAAACACAACCAACATACATACAATCCCGAACTATGCCGGAATCGATCATAAAACTCAGTCAAAGAAAACCGGCGGCAACAACTCCGCCCGGAAACACGATCTCTCTTATTTCTACATGAAACTCGACGTTTAATATGTTAAAATGAAGCTTACAACACATACAATCAAAGCCCTCTACCAGAATTCATGTCAGATCATCAACAAGAACAGACGAATCAAAAGAAAAATTAGGGCAAAAACCCTAGAATCGAATTCATCAAAATTGGATATAAACATGAAATTAAAGCATGGATTCCTGCTAATTAGAACCCTAGGAACATGTTAGAAGCAACCAATTGAATGGAGAATCAACAGAATGAAAATCCCCAATTCGAACATAAACCCTAATTTTAATTCGAAATTTGAAAAAATCATATAAAATCGAAAAATTACCAGATGATGATGAGGTTTGAAGATTCTGAAACTAGAGCTCAAGATCTTTGATTTGAGTACTTGAACTTTGGATTTGGATTTCAATAACACCTTCAAAAGTTAGTTTTATTATTCAAGAACACGAAGAACACGGTTCCAGAATTTTATATTTTTGTATATTTGTAATACAGATTATATGAGGTATAATGTACGATTCTCCTTTTTATACTTAGTGAAAAATAATACCCTAAACGACATTTTTGGATCGATATAGATCCACTAGATCGTTTAAAAACCCTAATTAGGTTAAAAACACGTTTTACGAAAAGATAATCATCTACAAAGACTGATAATTATCCAAATCAATACATATCATTATATAACTAATGCTCAAGAATACTGGGGCTATAACAGATGAAATATTGATATAAACGACATATCCGTCACCATGGACAATTAGGGTTTGGAACAATTTTTCCCTTTTTGAACAAAACAAATTATACTGACAAGATCAATTAGATAGGGATGAAATGATATGAATAGTTCTTTCGATAACGATTCGAATACGAAAGACGAAGGGATAATAATGTACAAAATTTCAACGGGGCCCTTGAATTTTCAAAACGGGGCTCAAAATTGAAGATATTTTCAAATGACAAAATATTTGAACGGGGCTTTCGACACACCAATTTACACATAAACACTTAACAATCCTTATCATTATAATTCAAAATATTTCATAATAAGTATTCCACACATATAATACAATTTATATTATAAATAAAGTTCACGGATCTTACATCCTTCCCCCCTTAATAGGATTCTGTCCTCAGAATCAGATCAAGGAAACAACTGGGGACACTGCTCTAACATATCACTCTCTAACTCACAGGTAGACTCTTCCACCTTAG
The DNA here is from genome assembly GCA_030848705.1 of Heracleum sosnowskyi. NCBI lineage: Eukaryota > Viridiplantae > Streptophyta > Magnoliopsida > Apiales > Apiaceae > Heracleum > Heracleum sosnowskyi. The sequence continues at coordinate 74,064,065 of CM061238.1, forward strand.
GATTCCTCCACAAAACTCTTACTATCACTACAGTCTTATTTCTTAATACTTTTTCCTTACGATCCAATATCTGAATTGGTCGCTCTACATAAGATAAATCTGACTGGACCTCTATGGGTTCATACTCTATTACATGGTTCGAATCTGGTCGATACTTCTTAAGCATGGATACGTGAAACACATTATGAACGTGCTGCATATGCGGGGGTAATGCTAACTCGTAAGCTACTTTCCCAATTTGCTTCAAAATCTCAAATGGTCCAACGTATCTCGGACTCAATTTCCCTTTCTTTCTAAACCTAACTAATCCTTTCCATGGTGAAACTTTTAGTAACACTTGTTCTCTGACTTCGAATCCCATATCCTTTCTTGCTAGGTCAGCATATTTCTTCTGCCGGTTCTGAGCTGTTATCAACCTTTTCTGAATCAATTCAATCACTTCCTTTGTCTGCTGTACTAATTCTGGTCCTATCACTTTCCGTTCACCAACTTCTTCCCAATATACTGGAGATCGACACTTTCGTCCATATAAAGCTTCGTAAGGTGGCATCCCAATACTCGCGTGAAAACTATTATTATATGAGAATTCTACTAAGGGTAGATGATCATCCCAATTACCTTTAAAATCAAGTGCACACGTTCTAAGCATGTCTTCGATGGTTTGAATTGACCTTTCACTTTGACCGTCTGTCTGCGGGTGATAAGCCGTACTCATTCTCAATTCGGTGCCTAAACATTCTTGAAAACTTTTCCAGAATCTTGAGTTAAATCGAGGGTCTCGATCAGATACTATTGACACTAGAACTCCATGCCGTACCACGATTTCTTTAACATATAAACGAACTAACTTATCCAGCGAGAATCTCTCGTTAATAGGAAGAAAATGTGCGGATTTCGTCAATCAATCTACAATAACCCAAATAGCATCATGGTTAGTCTTCGTTCTAGGAAATCCTACCACAAAGTCCATTGCGAAGTGTGCCCACTTCCATTCAGGAATTTCTAACGGCTATAGTAATCCACTTGGTCTTTGATGTTCCGCCTTGACCCTTTGACATGTAAAACATTTAATCACCCATTCAACAATTTCTCTTTTCATATCTGGCCACCAAAAGTTCATTTTAAGATCTCGATACATCTTCGTGCTTCCAGGATGAATTGAATACTTCGAGTTATGTGCTTCGTGCAAAATTTCACTCTTTAGTTCTGCTACATTAGGTACCCATATTCGAGAAGCAAACCTTAAGATTCCCTTGTTGTCCAGTTGGCTACATATTTCCTCGCCTGTTAAACTATTTGCATTGTCGTTCATGACTTGCTCTTGGCATTTCCGTATCTTTTCCAACAATTCAGGTTGAAACGTTATGGCGTAAATCATTTCTGTCGCGTCCTTCGGAACATGTACTTCTATCTCTAACTTTTCAAACTCTCTATACAATTCTTTGGTCATCGTCAGCATATTCAATCTTTCTTTTCTGCTCAATGCATCTGCTACCACGTTTGCCTTGCCGGGGTGATAATTTATAGAAATGTCGTAATCCTTGATTAGTTCCAACCATCTCCTCTGCCTCATGTTCAGCTCCTTCTGAGTAAAGATATACTTCAGACTTTTGTGATCGGTGTAAATTTCACAGCTCTCTCCGTACAAGTAATGTCTCCATATCTTCAGTGCAAATACGATCGCTGCTAATTCCAAATCATGTGTAGGATATTTCTGTTCGTGAGGTCTCAATTGTCTCGACGCATAAGCAATTACTTTGTCATGTTGCATAAGTACACAACCCAATCCTTTGTAAGACGCATCACTATAGATTACAAATTGACCTTGATCGTCTGGTAGCATTAATACTGGTGCCGTAGTTAGTCTCTTCTTTAACTCTTGGAAACTCTCTTCGCATTTGTCGTTCCATATGAATCGTTCGCTTTTCCTTGTCAGCTTGGTCATTGGAGTAGCTATCTTTGCAAAATCCTGTACAAATCTCGATAATATCCGGCTAATCCCAAGAAACTTCTGACTTCAGTTGGTGTCCTTGGTCTTTACCAATCCTTCACTGCTTCAATCTTGGCTGGATCTACTTTGATGCCTTCACTACTTACCACGTGCCCTAGGAAATGAACTTCCCTTAACCAGAATTCACACTTTGAAAACTTTGCGTATAATTCTTCTTGTCTTAAAATCTCCAATACAATCCACAAGTGATTCGCATGTTCTTCTTCCGTCTTAGAATATATCAAAATATCATCGATGAATACCACTAAAAACTCATCCAAATACTTCTTAAAAATCCTGTTCATTAAATCCATAAAAGCTGCTGGTGCATTCCTCAATCCAAACGCCATTACTAAAAACTCATAATGTCCATACCTTGTTCGAAAAGCTGTCTTCGGTATATCGTCTGGTTTAACCTTCAATTGGTGATATCCTGATCGTAGATCAATCTTAGAAAAATGGACCGCTCCTTTCAACTGGTCAAACAGATCATCTATTCTGGGCAAAGGATACTTGTTCTTGATGGTTAGTTTGTTTAACTCCCGATAATCTATGCATAGTCTCATACTCCCATCCTTCTTTTTGACAAACAACACTGGTGCTCCCCACGGTGAAACGCTAGGTCTGATAATTCCTATGTCTAACAATTCCTGCAATTGCTTAGCTAACTCCTTCATCTCCACTGGTGCCATTCTGTACGGTGCTTTGGATAATGGTTCCGCTCCTGGTGTTAAGTCTATCGCGAACTCAATTTCTCTATCCGGAGGTAGTCCTGGTAACTCTTCTGAAAAAAAAACATCTGGAAACTCACTCACGACTGGAATATCTTCTAACTTAGAAACTTCCTTCTCTGTATCTATCAAATATGCGAGATAAGCCTCACATCCTTGTTTTAATAATCTCTTAGTCTGAATCATCGACAAAAATTTCTTCATTTGTTTCTCTCCTTTAAATATCACTTCTTTCTTTTCTGGGGTAACTAAAGTAACCCTCTTATCCTTACAATCAATACGCGCATCATAATCAGTTAACCAATCCATTCCTAAAATAACATCAAATTCTCCCAACTTGAAAGGTAATAAATCAGCATAAAAACGACTCCCTAAAATCTCAATTTCACAACGGGGACAATACGAGCTGACCGGTATACGATCCTGGTTAGCTATTTCTACACTCAACACTCCATTTAAAGGTTCCATTAATCAATTCAATTTACGAGCAAACGTTTCCGAAATAAACGACTTAGTAGCTCCTGAATCTATCAGCACTTTAGCATTAACAGAATTTACTAGAAGTGTACCTGCCACCACATCGGAGTCTCTCACTGCTTCCCTCATTGACATATTATAGGTTCTGGCTAACGGCTGAACATTAACAGCTGGAGGTGCCTCTATAGCTCGAATCATGTTGTTCACGGGTGCTGGCGCTCTACAATCCTTGATCATCTGGCATGGTCTCTTTCATCGATGGCACACGATACCTGTCTTTCAATCCTTGGCATAATGCCCCTTCTGGTTACACTTAAAACATGTGATACTCAATCTGTGGCATATACCTGGATGTCTCTTCCCGCGTGTCTTGCATTCTGGCAGTGGAGGTCTGGAAACTACTTGTTGATTATTGTTTGGTGGACGATTGATTGGTCCTGCATTTCCGGTATCTGGTTTCTTGAAAGTTGCACCTCTACTCGGCTGGAATCCTGGTTTCTTGTTTGGATGGTTCTGAATATCTCCCGGTGACTGGACCTTATCAGATGTCCCTATCTTTCTTTTCTTATTCTCTCTCCCTCTCTCTCATGTATGAATCACTTTCTCCTTCCGCAATCATTGCCTTCTGTACCACGGCTGCATATGTATCTAACTCCAAAACTGCTAACTTACTACGAATCCATGACCTCAGTCCCTGTTGGAACCACTTGGCCTTCTTTTTCTCCGTATCAACGTATGTCGGAACAAACCTAGACATCTCAGTAAACTTGGTCTTGTACTGCGAAACAGTCATACTACCTTGCTTCCATTCTAAAAATTTCAACTCCATTTGATCTCGCATAAAGTCAGGAAAATACTTCTCTAAAAACAATTCTGTAAATCTCTCCCACGTAATTAACCCTTCAGGTTCTAAAGCCTTACTAGTCTCCCACCAATAACTTGCCTCATTTTTCAGAAAATAACTAGCATACTCAGTTTTCTTTTCTCCCGTTACCTCTATCAACGTAAAAGCTTTCTCCATTTCCTTCAACCATGCCTTTGCCTCAACTGGATCAGCAGATCCTTTGAACTCTGAAGGTTTTGCTGCTTGGAAGGATTTGAACGTAACCACGGGTACTACCTGCTGGTGCGGCTGTTGGTGATGCTGATGTTGCTGATGCTGCTGTTGCTGTTGCTGCTGCTGTAGTAACTGCTGTTGGATCTGTTGTTGTTTTTGAGCTAGAGCAGTAGTTTGTTGAGTGAGGGTGTTCAAAAGCTGTATTACAACCGGATCTAAATGACCCGTTGGGGGTGTATTATGTTGACCTTCTTGGTCAGCTGAACTATTCGAACGGGTATTTCGTCTAGGAGGCATATTGTTGATGAACAAACAATAACTGATTTAATAATTCATAAATAGAAGAGAAAAGAACACAATTGGTAGAACCATGATTTACGGATTTTCAACGGCGTAAGGGTACACTCGTTGCACAAGTAGAATAACAATTACAATAGTGAAAATGAATAACAAGAGAATAATAATAGTTCTACGAAGGATGATTATCATAAATATATACATAGATTCTATACAAGCGTAGAACGCTTTCAAAACTAAAGTGTGTCATAGCTGAACTACAACTGCCGATCAACAGTACAACAAAATACAACAACAATCCAAGGCGATACTATAAGCCTGGTGCACTTCTGGTACTATACTATGAATCTATGTACTATCTGTCTGGAATCCACATAATATCCAACCTCGTCTCTACCAGCTCATGGATCATCATCTCTAGTCTCTCATAGTGCTGGTCCGGAAATCTCCCCAATATCCCTCATCACAAAGTCCAAAATCTCTCTCATCCCTGCTACAGTCTCTCCCTCTCTGCTAGTAGCTAGTCCATGCAACCTCGTCTCTACCAATGTCCTCACAACTCTGAGTCTCATCCGTGTCTCTCCTATCTAATCTCTGAATCTATCTCTATCTCTGGCTACTCCTGCCTCCGCTGTACGCATCCCATGCATCTCTAATACCTGTCTAAGAAAGTAATCCCTCTCCTCTCTCATCCTCTGATAACGGTGATGTGGAACTGGTGGCTCAGAGATCTAGAACAAAGGTCCGTAAACTAATGCCTGAGATCACGGTGCTGCGGGTATGCGTCAAAGTGGAACGGGACAAGGTATAGGATCTCCCCTGACCACTATAGGTCCAGACTGAGGTAGTGTCGATCGCGACGGTCCTGCTCTCATATCAGGTACAGGTCTCTCCTCTATCGGGTGCTCTGACGGATCTGAATCGGAACTAGAGCTAGGTGGCTGCAATTATAACCATACTCGATTACTACACATAATATCTCTAATCGACCTTCTATGACCATTAGGTGAATTCCTAACCCTCTATGTTATCCTGGACCCTAAATCCTAACTTGTTTCAAATGCCATAACCTGTTGCTCTGATACCAACCTGTGATGCCCTCCAAACCCGGGGTACAAATTTGGGGAGTCACCCGACCAACGGAACACAATATAAACCTGAATATAACACATGCATAATATATAATGACATAAAATACCCCGTATCCAAGACCGCATCCAGATTATGGCATGAAACAAGCTGCTAAGTCATAATTATTACAAACCAGTTTTCAGAGTTATTACATCACAACTTAAGTTCAGAGGTAGACATCTAGTCTAACAGTACAAAACAAACAACTACCCTGCCAATGACAACCACTCGAGGGGTTCTCCTAGCTGTCGGTGAACTATCAGTCACGCTGCGCCGACTCATACTCTCGTTTCACTGGAATAGGGTTAGAAAACAACAAGCAAGAGTGAGCCAAAAGTGCTCAGCAAGCATCATATATATATTTCAATCACAGTTGTAAATATATGAATTCACAATATCAGAATCAACAATATTCAGCTAAACACATGCTTTGTATCAAATTCAATTGAAGAAAGAGGATTAGAATTGGACTTCCAAACCGGGTTTCGAAGATTGAAACCGGGTCGAAAATTCGGGTAAACGGGTCAGGAAGAACGAATCCGGGTCACCAAGAACAACCCGCCGGAATCTGGGTTTTCCAGAATCCGGCTGGCGTCCGGTGGCCGGAATCATTCGTTTCCGATCAAACACACACCAAACCAGAGGGCTTTTGTTCGCCTCTTCAAAACAAACACAACCAACATACATACAATCCCGAACTATGCCGGAATCGATCATAAAACTCAGTCAAAGAAAACCGGCGGCAACAACTCTGGCCGGAAACACGATCTCTCTTATTTCTACATGAAACTTGACGTTTAATATGTTAAAATGAAGCTTACAACACATACAATCAAAGACCTCTACCAGAATTCATGTCAGATCATCAACAAGAACGGACGAATCAAAAGAAAAATTAGGGCAAAAACCCTAGAATCGAATTCATCAAAATTGGACATAAACATGAAATTAAAGTATGGATTCCTGCTAATTAGAACCCTAGGAACATGTTAGAAGCAACCAATTGAACGGAGAATCAACAGAATGAAAATCCCCAATTCGAACATAAACCCTAATTTTAATTCGAAATTTGAAAAATTCATATAAAATCGAAAAATTACTAGATGATGATGAGGTTTGAAGATTCTGAAACTAGAGCTCAAGATCTTTGATTTGAGTACTTGAACTTTGGATTTGGATTTCAATAACACCTTAAAAAGTTGGTTTTATTATTCAAGAACACGAAGAACACGGTTCGGGAATGTTGTATTTTTGTATATTTGTAATACAGATTATATAAGGTATAATGTACGATTCTCCTTTTTATACTTAGTGAAAAATAATACCCTAAATGACATTTTTGGATCGATATAGATCCACTAGATCGTTTAAAAACCCTAATTAGGCTAAAAACACGTTTTACGAAAAGATAATCATCTACAAAGACTGATAATTATCCAAATCAATACATATCATTATATAACTAATGCTCAAGAATACTGGGGCTATAACAGATGAAATATTGATATAAACGACATATCCATCACCCTGGACAATTAGGGTTTGGAACAATTTTTCCCTTTTTGAACAAAATGAATTATACTGACAAGATCAATTAGATAGGGATGAAATGATACGAATAGTTCTTTCGATAACGATTCGAATACGAAAGACGAAGGGATAATAATGATGTACATTGCAGAAGTATTAGCAGTTTCTACTTTAACCTTTTTACATGCATGTGTAAGGTGTCCAGCAGAATTAAAAATAGTGCACAACTTCCTAGATGCAATGGGAGAATATGGAACAATTTCCTTATTAACAACATTCTTTTTCCCATTCCTGTTCTTTTTAGCCTTGATAACTAAGTCACCTACTTCAGTTTTAGGTAGTTCAGTTTTTACTGATTTCCTAGGCAACTTAGTCTTTACCTTTTTTTTCTTCAATAAATCCTCCTCAAGCAATTCTTGTCTAATGAAAAGATCATCCTCATTGAAAAGTGGTGGAAATGGCTTAACAAAAACTGGACAATTAACATTCTTAAGAACATGTGGACAATTAACAGGGAATTCCATTATCTTCTTACCAGCTTTCTTGTTGTAGTCAAATCCTATTGCAGTTTTGTTCCCTATGGTCTGAGAATCAATGATCTCCTTAGCAATTAGGGCGGAATTCTTAAAAGCATTTAGTTTCAAATCTAACTCTGAAATCTGCTTCTTGAGGATAGTCTATATCTCATCATTACAATTGACCTTGTTCTCTAAGTACATATTCTTTTGCTTAAGATCTTCTAATGTGACAACTACAAACTCTAGTTCTTCATTTTTAGATTCTAGATTTTTAATCTTAAGAACTAGTTTAGCATTTTCCATTTCAGATGCTAGCATGCTTGTGTGTACATTAAACAATTCTACACTTAGATCTTGGACAGTTTTCTTGTACTCAGAATTAGACATGTCAATTGTAGTTAGGATAGGTACCTGAAATAATTGTGGTGATTCCTCTGACGAGTCAACCATTAGGGCAACATTTACATATTCCTCCTCTTCATCCGAATCAGTATCATCCCAGTGTTCTCCCTCTGCTATATAAGCTTTCCCTTTCTGCTATCCAGACAATGCATCCAGTTGCTGTTTCAACTTGGCATTCTCCTTCTTCAACTCATCATAAGAATCCTTCTTCTCATAGACATCTTTCTTGTCTCTTGCTTGACGAGGCTTTCGGCATTCAGTGGCGAAATGCCCTAACTCATTGCAGTTGTAGCATCTTGATTTGCTTCTATCAATCATGCCAGTCTTGTAGCCTCCCTTAAAGTCAGTCCCTGGTGAATACTTGCTCTTCTGGAATCTATTGGTTGAGCCCTTGAACTTATACTTAGGGTTTCTCTTGAAACGAATATGACTAAACTTTGCAGCTAAGTACGCCATGGTTTTGTCTTCCATCTGCTCAAGCTCTTCTAGGGTGTAGTAATAACTTTCATCAACACCCAGATTCACAGAATCCATTTCAGCTTCTATAATCACCTCCTTTCCAGATCTAGGGGTTTGAACCTGAATATCAGAAATGGTTGGTTCATCCACTACAAGTGCTGCTGATCTCACAAGTGCATTGTTCTTGTTGTCCACTGTCCCTGGTCCGTAGATTATCACTCGTTGTTCTTGCTCCATCTCATAAGTCTTCAACTTGCCATAGATCATTTCTAATGACATCTTTGTGAAGTCAATTCTTTCCCTTATGGATGAGGACTTGTGTTCTACATGATGGGACATCGTCATCATGAACTTCCTGTTTGTTTCTCTCAGTGGATAGGTCTTCCCTTTCATTGCCAATTCATTAAGAAGCTTAGTATATTTCTCAAAGACCTGAGTTATACTTTCTCCCGGAAAAGACCTAAAAGCTTCGTACTGAGAAGTCAGGATGTCCAATCTGTTTTCCTGCACTTCTTCAGTTCCTTCCATTATCAAATTAATGGTATCCCACATATGTTTCCCGCTTGTACAGTTCATCAACTGATAGCTCATTTCCTTGTCTTCGGAGTCTGCCAATATCAACATCAAACCTGTATCCAATCGAATAAGTTCTTTGTCAAAATCTGTGTATTCAGTGATATCTTTAGGTTGGGTGCCTTGAGGAATCCTGGTACCATCAGGAACTGTAGATTCACTAACTGGTTTCGTTGGTACAAACGGTCCGTTCTCTAATACGCCAATATACAACGGATTAGATGCCTTGATAAATAACAACATCTTCATCTTCCACAAACCGAAATCATCTCTAGTAAATGGGGGAACTTTAATACCAGCAATTGTCTTTGGAGCACTCATGGTTTCTGAAAATTTCAAATTGATTAAAATTCAAGAAATTCCAATTAATTGAAAAATTTTGAAAGTTAAAAAATTTGCTTCGAATTTTCAAGCTACGTTTGATTTTGGTCTCATTCACCGGATCTGATTTGTATGTCAATCAAGTGGCTCTGATACCAATTGTTAGGTCCAAAGTATCGTAGAAGGGGGGGGGGGGGGTTGAAAACGATACCTAAAAATTATTCAATTTCTTTCGCGGATTAATCATTCAGTTCTATAACGAAATCAACTACACCAAATCAAACCAAGAGTCCGGGAATATATCTTTTTATAAATATAAACCTCGAGGGGTGCTACAATTTCTAATCCATAGATTAGCTTCAATGTGTTTTAGGTTAAACACAATCAATACAATGATAGAATTCTGAGCAATATTAATTTCACTGATAATCTTTCTGGCTCAAACTTCTCTCTTCGTAATTGCTTCTGTGTAGAACCTGACTGAGGAAGACACTGCCTCTCTCTTAGTAATTGTAGTCTTTTGTTTCTGAAAACTATCGAACCAAAATCAAAGAATTAATCTTGGCCGTCCATCTTCAAAATCAACCTGACAAATAAACAACTTTCCACCTGCTCCTTCAATTTGTAAACTATCGAATGAATAAAGAATTTTACCATTCGATATTTTTAAAAAAAAAAACTATCAAAAAGTAAATTACTTTATACTTGTTTTCAAATGGTTTTCTTAAATCACATTCGATGGTTTTCTAAATAGAAAAACCAGCGAATCCTTTTCTTGTCATTGATCTTTTAGAAAAGCTTTTGAGCTTCAGGGTGTTTCAGTTTTAGACTATATCAATTTCTTCAGAGACGATAAAACAACTTGATCTTTTTAAGTGCCGTCAACTAGTGCAACTGGTCTGGTTCACAGATGAATAACACTTGATCAATTCTTCTATGTCTTCAATTCAATGTTGCTGATAAGTCCTTTGTCGATCTGGTTGCTTCAAATAAATCACTGGAATCCTGTGGTACTAACCCTAAATCATTCACATACTTCTGTAGTCTTGTTTCTTTAACTGTCATTGAGGCTTGAACATTTTCATGAACTTCTTTCCGTGACTTGTTTACGGACTTCAAGAATACATGTCATATTTTGATTTTTTGAGTTTACCTTTTCTTATTTGATTCTGGATTCCTGTGCTTCTGTTAATATTATTTTCTGTCTTGTCCTTTGTTGAGTTGTAGTTATCTCTTTTATATCTAATGTTACATTATACTTTACACACTTCTTGCTGAAACACACCTTGAAGATCTTAAAGAATATTTTGAGAACCTCCGAGCATGCAAGATGAAACTCAACCCGTCATAATGCACATTTGGACTTAGCGCGGGAAAGTTCCTTGGTTTCCTTGTTAGCAGTAGGGGAATTGAAGCCAACCCAGATAAAATCAAGGCAGTCCTAGAAATGAAGGCTCCTAGAACTCAAAAGGAGGTCCAAAAACTTACAGGGCGCCTTGCTGCTCTTAGAAGATTCATCTCCAAGCTTGTTGAGCGCTGTCTACCCTTCTTTGAAGTTTTAAAGGGAGCAAAAAATTCTAAGTGCCTAACTTGGACGCCAGAGTGTCAAGAAGCATTTGAAGGAATCAAGCATTACTTGGTCTCAGCCCCAGTCCTAACCAAAGCTCTTCTGGAAGAACCTCTCTACCTATACTTATCCGCGGGACCCCTCGCGGCTAGCGCGGCTCTTGTTCGAGAGGAAGACGGAGTTCAAAAGCCCGTATACTATGTAAGTCAAGTTCTCAAAGATGCAGAAACGAGGTATCCTAACTTAGAGAAATTTGCATTCGCCCTTGTCATGGCTAGTCGAAAGCTCAGACATTACTTTCAAGGGCGCGAGATCAAAGTTGTCACGGACCAGCCACTCAAGAAGATTCTTCACAAACCCGAAATCTCTGGCCGTGTTGTAAACTGGGCTATGGAGTTAAGCCAATTTCAACTTGATTGCATTCATCGCACAACCATCAAGGGTCAAGCCCTCACCGATTTCATCATGGAATGCACATTCCCTGACCATGTTGCACCTCCCGAAGGCCAATCCTCTAGATCTGACAATGCACCCAGTTCAGACCAAGACAAAGTCGAGCCCATACCTGATGCATGAGAGCTTTACGTAGACGGGTCCGCTACCTTAGAGAGGAGCGGAGCAGAAATCAGTTTATCAAGTCCCGATGGTTTTCAAATCCAGCAAGCCCTACGTTTCAAGTTTAAGGCCACCAATAACCAGTCCGAATACGAGGCCCTTCTCGCGGGTCTCAGGTTGGATCAACACCTAAAAGTTTTAAGGGTGCTTGTTCATAGTTACTCTCAACTAGTAGTACGCCAAATTAAGGGGGATTACCTGTCCAAAGACCCCATCATGATCAAATACCAACGTCTTGCCAAAGAGGCCATTGAAACTTTTGAACACTTCCAACTTCAACAAGTTGAACGAAGCGGCAATGCGGTAGCTGACGCCCTCTCCAAGTTAGCAACCTCCGACTTGGAGAAGTTAGAGGGAGCGGTCTACCTCGAGTACCTTGAGAAACAAAGAATAGAAGAAGGTCATTTGGTTTCCAACATTAACACAGAGTCAAGTTGGGCAACCTCTATCATCAACTACCTTCAACATGGAACCTTGCCATCTGACTCCAAAGAAGCTAGATCTGTGAAAGCAAAGTCCACTCGTTGTAGTTGGATCGACGGAACCTTGTATCGCAAAGGATTTCATGACCCTTTACTTAAATGCCTTGCCCCATCCGAGGGTGAGTACTGTATGAAAGAAGTGCACGAAGGCATGTGCGATGACCACATGGGGGGCAAGGTTCTAGCACATAAAATTTTTAAGGCAAGGCTATTATTGGCCTACTCTCTTTCAAGGATTCCCTTAGCTATGTGCAAAAATGTAAGTAATGCCAGTTCTATAGCAATGTGCCTAAACAAGCCCCGACTCCTCCATCCAAAATTCTCTCCCCCATTCCCTTTGCTACTTAGGGCATTGATCTCATGGGTCCTTTCCCACTTGCCCTAGGACGACTCAAGTATGTCGTCGTGGCTGTGGACTACATGACAAAGTGGGCAGAGGCCAAAGCACTTGCACACATTACAGACAAAGAATGCATAAAGTTCTTCCACAACCAAGTCATTCGTAGGTTTGGAATCCCACATACCTTGATCTCAGACAATGGGACTCAATTTGCGAGCAATGATTTTGTGGAGTTCCTTGATGACTTTGGCATGGTCCACAAGCGGTCTTCTGTCGCTCATCCTCAAACAAATGGTCAAGTTGAAGTTACCAATCGAAGCTTACTTTGCGGACTCGAGAAAAGACTCCAAGATGCTAAGGGGAAGTGGGCGGAAGAGTTACCCAATGTCTTGTGGTCTTACAGAACCACTCCCCGAACTTCCACCGAGGAGTCTCCTTTCAAATTATGCTATGGCACTGAAGCTGTCCTGCCCATTCAGATGGGTTCTCCTTCCTTCTGCATCATCAACTACAATGAGCAAACAAACTCGGAAGGACTAATAACCAATTTTGACTTGTTAGATGAAGTTCGAGACCAAGTTGTGCTTCGTATGACAAACTATAAGCAAAAGGCTACAACCTATTTTGGGAAGAAGATCAAGCAGCGTGAGTACTCTAAAGGAGACCTTGTCCTAAGGGCAACTAAAGTGTCCGACCCCGGGCACTAAGGCAAGTTGAGCCCGAGGAAGGCCCCTACATTGTTACCCAAGTTATTCGACCATGAACTTACGAGCTATCTACCATGGACGGAGCGGAGATTACCAACACTTGGCATGGACTTCGTCTCCGTAAGTTCTATATCTAGGTTCATGTACTTAGTACATTTTCTGTAAAGGATTCCCCATGGTTGAACTTATAAGGCCCCAGGATACCTTTAGAATTATAAAAATATGAACTTGTCAAATCTCAATTGTTCCCCTACAAGCCAACTAAACGAGGGCTCTCGCCCGAAATGCTTGTAATCAGCTTTATTAATGAAACTTGAGACCCTCGTCTCCTTTTATTAATACTTGTGTCTATTGCATCATTCATTTACATGTTTGTTAATATTTGTTATTATTCATGCACAAGGCAAAGCAAGCCAAGGCCTTGTCAATTTCAGAAACAAAGTCTTGCACTACAAAAGCATGGAGTGATAAGCAGATATACATGCAAGATGAGACTAAGTGCTTAGAGTAGTGCCAAGCAAATCATACTACAAGACATGCAAGTTTGTAACCAATACAAGTCAAGTACAAACACTGAATGTCTGAATATGAAAGGATAACATCATACTACATAGAATACTATGGGACGCAGCTCGGATAAACGACTGAATGTCTGAACATAACAACATGCTAGTCTACTACATAAAATACTACGGGACGCAGCCCGGGTCAACTACTCCTCATCGGAAACACCTGCTGCATCATCATCTTCAGCAACTGGATCAACACCTTGTCCATCAAATGATCTATCATATGAAAGCAAGTCATCCAAAGGGATCTCGTACTCTCCATCTCCATCAAACAGAACCATCTCCCGAGATGAACTAGTTCCCCTAGAAGCCAAGGCACCATCAGTAGTCGTGGCCTTCTTGGCATGTCTGTCTGCTACAAACTCCATAAAGTTATGCTTCTCAGAAGTGTATACATTACCCTCACCAAGGAACTCCTCTAAGGTAGTATATCCAAGACGGAAGGCAGGGGAACCCTTCTTGGTGACAAAGGCAGTGCACCCTTTGGTGTTAAGAAAAATCTCCACATGCTTACGGTACTCATCCGTGGCCATGTGCATCAATCGGGCAATCTCTGCATCCCTGGACTGAACAACCTCTTTCTTCTTCAACTCAATATCCTCTAACTCCCTAGCATGGTTCGCCCGAACTGTAGCAAGCTCTGCAGCCAACTTGGCCTTCTCTCCCTCAAGCTGTCGAAGAGAAGCAAGCAAGCCATCATGATCACCTTTCGCCTTCTGAAGATTTTGGACCCACTACCCTCAGCAAGCTCCTCCGCCTTTTCTGCGCGGTCTTTGTACTTTGAGAGCATATCTGGCACCGCACAACTGATGGAAAACGCCTACATAAGTAAACAAAGACAAGGCATGAAAAACTACATGATATAGCCAAGGCACGACAATGTATGCAATGTGTGCAATGTATACAATGTATGCAATGAGTGCAATGTGCACAATGTATGCAATGTAGGAAATGTACACAATGCATGCAATGTGTTTAATGTATACAATATGTGCAATATACACGATGTACGCAATATCAAACATTTACAAAGTCATACCTCTGCATTGCGAGCCCGGAATGCACTAATAAACTCTGTGTCCTCCATGCTTGTATAACGCCTCATATCCGTTGGAATTCGAAACGCCTTCAATGTATCCCACGGCTTACGGCCCTCCCCCGTCCAGCCATCACGAGTCCGAATATCCAAAGTAGACCAACCAACATCCCCCTCAGGCTCAGTCATCCACAAAATAGGCGGTCTTGGACCACGAATGATAGACTTCACTCCCGGAGCAATCTCAAAATCAGCAGAACCAGAACCAACACCTGATCCCCCGATTGTCTCCACCTCTCCACAGAGCCCTAACTCCGGAGCAACCGATGACCCTACGGGCACAGACACAACCTCAACATGCTGCTCAAGGGATACAGAATCCTCATGAGTATCCACATCTTCAGAGCTAGTCTGAACCACATTGGATCTCTTCTTGGCTACCCTCTTCACTCCCTGAGAAGAACCAGACTCAACATGCCTCTTCTTACTAACAACCCCACCAGCCTTAGAGCCACGAACCGACTGGCCGACAAAACAAGCAATCAAACTGTCAATATCCATATCAGTGGGTATCACCTCGCGAAGCACTGCAATAACAAGGCAAAGCAACTGTCAATACACTAGCCATGAATATCTATGACCTACAAGTAGTGCAAGTTACGCAATGAATGCGAGTTATACATGAACTATTCAAGATGACTATCTATTTAAGAAACAAGACCATGTGCAAGGTGTCTAAGTCATGCAAGGTGTGCAAGGTGAGAAAAAGGTGCAAAACACATAAGGTGTGCAGAATCACACAAGTTAAACAAAACAAATAGGACACTCACAATTATAGTAACACAAGAATGTGTTGTCGCGAAAGAGACGGGGCTTCCATTTGTTCCCCTTGTAGACGTTTGTAAACGTCTATATCGAACTCAAGATTGTGTCATTATAATCAAGATCAGGGGTGGCAATGTGAATATCCCCGACAAACAAAGACAACCGGGCCAAGTCCCCTCCCCGAATCCAAATCCACTCAAAGTGCCACATCCTATGGGAGCTGTCCGACTCAGTCCATCTCTCACCAAACCTCTTATCTCTCCAGGTAAAACTAAATATAGGACGAGAGCTATTACAACTAGCCTGAAACAAGGACCAAAACAATCGGCGAGACGGAGCAATACCAAACTCCGCGCAATGCACAATGAAACATAATATAGACCACAAGGCGTTTGGTGCCAACTGATATAGGGCACAACGAAGATCCTTGCGAAGAAAGTGATACACAAACTTATGAAGAGGGAATCGGAGCCCTAAACGAAGGTGGGCCAATGGGAGTGCAACATAACCCTCTCCACGTGGTCTAAATGGAACGTCATCGCATCCAGGAAGCTCAATCTCGTACTCAGACGAAATACTGAAAGCTGCCCTCATCTGCTCAAGACCCAGCGCACATCAGCTAGGAACTAAGGCATACTCCAAATGCCCAAACCTCCTCTCCATGCAGTCACTATCATATCTAGGAGGAGACAAACCCTGTCTCTGTAACTCTCTCTCAAAAATCTGGAAATAAGACGGCCGAACTGTGCTCTCATCCTCAGCAACCAGTGGAAATAACCTCAACGTCTCACTCCATCCCCCCATAACACCCCTGAGAGGCGGACGATCAGACGGCTTAGGACGGGGCTTAGCCCTGAAATACTCACTATGACCCTCGGGAATATCACGAAAAGAAATCTCTCTCGGACCTGCATGACCTGTTGAGGTCCCTACACGATCCCGATCATACGGTGTCTGGCCTCGTGGTAAACTTATGGTCTTGGCCATCCAAGCTCGAGAATTCTCCCACACTCTACCTATAACGGAAAGAGACTAAAGGGAGTCAAAAAACAGGGTTCAACTCACGTGAACTCCAAAAAACACAAAATCTTGTAAAAAATTCTAAGTCATACCCGAACGAACCACAAAACCAATTTTTATCTAAAAGCAACCAAACCCACTCCTGAAACCAACCAAAAAAGTGTTTCACCAACAACACTTATAATATCCACCAAAACTAAAAGCCCCAAAAATTGAGACTTTGAAACTCCAAAATTATCTAAACTCATTCATAAAACTCCACAATATGTGGCCACAAACCAACTTTCTAGCCTACACATCCTATGCATTGAAACATATCTACTACCACATTCAAATATCCAAAAAATGAAATAGATCTCCACATTTCAACCATCAAAATTACAACAACAAAAAACAAACATACACGCGCACACATACATATAACATATATATGTGGAGCTCGAAAAATAAAACAACAAGCGAAGAGTACCTCTAATTTTGAAGAAAAAACGAGTTGGTATTCAACAACTACGGTCCCAAAACTCCACAAGAATGAGCCAGCACTATTGCATTATATGTTGATATATGCACGCATACAAATGTAGAGCTACTAGTGGAAAAGAGACAGATAAATCAATATGAAGTTTGGAAGTACCCTATGATTTGTGGAAGACAGGCTAGAACCCAGCCTCACCGAATTTAAATTCTTCACAGTTTAGTGGCTATGTATATCTATGAGTATGTTTAGAAATGGGGAGCGGGTTAAAAAATGGGGACAAGAGGATATGTTTCTGCTTTAACAAAATAGTTTATAAAGAGGTGAACTCTATAAAGGTTCGTTCACGTGCGGTTAGTCAAACAAGAAAAGAAAGAAAAAATGACATTGAAAGAAGATTTTGAAAGTGACAGAAGAGTCACGGGAATGCAGAGGAACGAGCTTCAACAAGGTATGATAGATAATTATGGATCACGCTATTATCTTATCTCTTGAATTAGTCAACCAGCTACTCTACTGTGATCATCACAATTTCACATACTCACTACTTCACAAAAGCAGCGTCCGAGCTAACAAAGCGTCCGAGCAAAAAGACATGTGCGTGCATGGTAAAATATCAGTGACGCCAAACCTTTTATACTTTGTATTCGCAGCCGTGGCTTCCATACTCGAACATCTGCTGTCAAAATAAGTTATCAAGCTAGCAAAGTGAGAACATGCATTCACATGTGACAAATCAACAAAAAGAAAAATATATAAACTCCGAACATGCATGGCCTTCGTGTGTCTCTGCTTTGCATCCTTTTTTGACAACTAAACAGACTAATGTTGGCACATGTATACAAGGCAAAAGACGAAAACAAGAAAAACCAAAAAACAGTCACGATATGGATATACACTGTTCATTTGTTAACCATGAATCAACCCCTCAGCTTTTTATATCACACGCACAACAAACTCCCCTCTATTTTCAATATCACCCCACCATCTTCTTCCCTCACATAAGACTTCAAATTCCCCAAAAAGCTCGATGTCGACAAGAATATAAGAACTGAGACAGAGCCTTGGAATATAGCCGTTGCAACCGTGGTTATCATATGGGCTACATACCACTTGTTTGAACCCGATGAGACGGCAGTGCAGCCAGTGACTGCACCTCCAATTGTGAGAATGTGGAGCAGAATGAGGAGGAAGCCACACCAAGATGGCAATAAAAGGAGAGAAAAAGCGACGAAAATGCAGCTTTGAATAAAAATAATTTCCGAACATGCAAGTTGACATGTCTGCTGAGTTTTGGTTTAAAAATGATACAAATTATTAACCAGCACATCATCCGAGCAAACACACACATCCGAGCCAACGATTTTATTTTTGAAGTCGTGTACTCGGAAACAAATAAGACTCCAAAAGGAATTTGTGCATACAAGTTAGCCAAGGAATTGGTTAAAATTCTTCAAGTGATCATATCAATGAAGAGATGCTTTGGAAAAATCATTCACTTATTAAACTACGAAGACATGCAAGCCTGCAACCTGCAACCTGCATCCAAGTATCTACAGTCGAATAAATAAGTTCTAACAACAAGGCAAAATAAATTGGAGCACGCATGGTGTCCGTATAGATCGCTTTGTATTCATTTTGGAGTAAACTATAAAGATGCATGCACATGTAAGTTTACGTGGGCTGGACGATGTGAATGCAATACAAGACAATTAAGCTGACAATGTACAATACATGCATGAATTCATGTAAAGAAAAAAAACAAAATAAGAAAAAGTGTGGCAAATGGAATTGGAGTGACGTGAACATGGCAATAAGGAATTGAAGTCAGTTTGACTAAATTCACATTCTCGTGAATAATAAAAAAATTGAAGCCACGCGCTCTCGGATAGCCAATGATAAAAGTGTCAACACTTTGTATCAACATTTTTCTAAACATCTGAGATACTTACTACCAGCTCTTGTATTTATTTTTAAATAAATACACAACATAAGGTGGCAAGGTGAATGCATGCATCCGCATGTAAAAAGGCAACAAAAAGGACGAGGAGGAAAAAAACAAAAAAGGGAAAAAGACAGAAGAAAGAAAAACAAAAAAAAAGGAAAAAAATGAAATGGATGGTGTAAAGCATAATGTAACATAAGATGTAAAAGAGATAACTACAACTCAACAAAGGACAAGACAGATAATAGTATTAACATAAACACAGAAATCCAGAATCAAAGAAGAAAAGGTAAACTCAAAAAATCAAAATATGGTATGTATTCTTGAAGTCCGTAAACAGGTCACGGAAAGAAGTTCATGAAAATTTTCAAGCCTCAGTGACAACAAAAGAAACAAGACTTTCAAGACGACAGAAGTATATGAATGATTTAGGGTTAGTACCACAGGATTCCAGTGATTTATTTGAAGTAACTAGATCGACAAAGGACTTATCAGCAGCATTGATTTGAAGACATAGAAGAATTGATCAAGTGATATTCATTTGTGAACCAGACCAGTTGCACTAGTTGACGGCACTTAAAAAGATCAAGTTGTTTTATCGTCTCAGAAAAAATTGATACAGTCTAAAACTAGACACCCTGGAACTCAAATGGATTTTCAAATGATTAAGTACAAAAGCAAAGGTTCGATGGTTTTTCATAAATGAAAACCATCGAATATGGTTAAGGAAATTCTTTAAGAAAACCATAATTAAGTATTTGTCATTCGATAGTTTTATTTATAAAACTATCGAATGGAAAATACTTTTAATCCATTCGATGGTTTTCTAATTTGGGAGCAGGTGAAAAGTGTTTGTTGTGAATGGTTGATGGAAATTGGACGACCAAGATTAATTCTTTAATCTTGGTTCGATAGTTTTCAAACCCAAAGTCTGCAATTAATACAGAGAGAAGATAGTGTCTTCTTCAGTTAAGGAAGAACACAGAATTCATTACGAAGAGAGAGTTCGAGCCAGAGAGAATTTTCATAGAAATTAATAGTGCTCAGAATTTTATCACTGTATTGAATTTGTGTAACCTTAAACTCATTGAAGCTAATCTACGGATTAGAAATTGTAGCACCCCTCAAAGTTTATATTTATAAAAAGATATATTCCCCGACTCTTGGTTTGATTTGGTGTGTTTGATTTCGTTATAGAGCTGAATGATTAATCCGTGAACGAAATTGAATAATTTGTAAGTATCGTATTCAACCCCCCCTTCTACGATACTTTGGACCTAACAATTGGTATCAGAGCTACTTGATTGACGTACAAATCAGATCCGGTGAATGAGACCAAAATCAAACGTAGCATGAAAATTCGAAGCAAATTTTTTAACTTTCAAAAATTTTCATTTAATTGGAATTTCTTGAATTTTAAAAAATTTGAAATTTTCAGAAACCATGAGTGCTCCAAAGACAACCGTTGGTATTAAAGTTCCCCCGTTTACTAGAGATGATTTCGGTTTGTGAAAGATGAAGATGCTGTTATTTATCAAGGCATCTAATATGTTAGAAATGAATACCACTAGAAACTAGACAAAGGGGGGGTGAATGGATAGTTAGATGTTTTTCGATTCTTGAAACACAAGATAAACTGTATATGATTATGCTATGTAATATGCGGAATATAAACAACACACGCAATCACTTTAATCTACTTTGTATTGAGTAAATTAAATACTACAGCTTTCCGGAAATTCACAACGGAATTTCTGGCTTCTAAACAAGAACAGTTTGTAACTTGTTTTTGCTTACAGAGAAAAGAGTGCTTAAGATAAAACTATGTGTATCTCTCTTACAGCTTACAGTGGTGTGTGCTTGATATATATATATTCACCTATACAAACTATGCACACCGCTATTTACACAATTACCCCTAGCTGAAAGTCCAACTTGTCCTGCCATAAGAGGTTAACTGTGTCAGGAAGGACCACCTGCTTTTCGGAGTCTTTCCCGTTTCTTAAGCTGCTTGTCTCTTATCTTTCTCTCCAAGTTTAGCTGTAGATTTTCCATCTGTTCTTTGGACCACCTTGCCAGAACAAATGCTTCAGTATTTGTCTCTTTTGATTCTTGATTCTGTACCTTGATTTGTATTGTTGTAAACGACTAACTGTTGATATCGTGAACTCCTCTTCATTCCAGACTTCGCGATGTCCCTTGTGAAGACTATGCGATATGACCTTTGAGGACTTTGCGACATAGGTCATTTTAGGACTATGCGACATAAGTCATTTGAGGACTATGCGACATAAGTCATTTGAGGACTATGTGACATAAGTCATTTGAGGACTATGCGACATAAGTCATTTGGGGACTTCACGATCTAGGTATCTTTGACCTTGCTGACTTCAACACTTCACGACATGAGTCTTGAGGACTTCACAACATAGTACAAAATAGACTATGCGATTTAGCACTTCTCGACATGGATATTGGTGACTTCACGACATAGCTTTATTCTGACTTTGCTGTATAATGCCTTAGACAAATTTCTGCAACTTATTTCTTCAGGGCCTTATTCATCTCTATCCTGTTGCATGAACAAAACTGAACTTCTAATAGGACAATTATTTAATGGCCCATGTACATTCTAGTTGCAAGAAGCTTACTAAGCTCATTATACTTCTGAGCATACATGACCAAGCTGATGTTCATGAGAACAAGACAAGTACATAGAGAGACCTATACTATATCCCAGTGATAGAATTCACTAGGTCATGTAGTGTGACATAGTCACATAGCTTAGGTTTGTTAATGGTGGTATTCAGACATGTCTTGAGCCTAACAATCTCCCCCAAATTGTGAGTAAGATCCTTAGGCACAATTTCATGTCTGATAACAAGCCTAACTAACATAAAAAGAAACAGATATAAAGAAGATAGAAAGATGAACAGAGTTTGATAACAACTTGAAAACTTAGCCTTACAGAGTTTCTCCTTGTGCTACATAGCTTTAGTTCCCAATTGTTTCTCTAGGAAATCATCATAGACTTTCTTCTTCCTTATTTCTTCATTCTTCTTCATATCAGAGATGGCTCTTAGAATTTCATCTCTTGCAATCAACTCTTCTATAAGAGGAGAGCCTTCTAAATCTTCAGCTGCTGTTCTTAGGGCACTTTCCACATATGAATCTATAAACTCCATCCTTATCTTGCTTTTTCCTCCATAATGATTTTTGTACTCCACAATATAAGGATTTTGCTTTACCCTGCACAACCCTTTCTTCCTCAGCTCCTTTGCTTTTTCTTCCATCTCAGCCATCTCCTTTTCTTTCTGACACCTCTTCTCTTCATTTAGCTTCTTTAGATTTTCTTCATAGTCAGAGTGCATCTTCATGAATCTAGCAATCTCTATTTTCCACATCCTCTTTTCCTTTTCTTCAAAGTTTAATAAGGCATTTATTCTTTCAAGATCATAGATTGGAAAATATTGCCAGCTACCTTGCTTCATCTCTTTCTCCCTTCCATCAGTGTATTTGATCTCAAGATGATTGTTCTTCACTTTGACTTCAAAGATTCTTTGAGCCCTCAAAAATGCTAGGGCATCTTCATCATAGTCTTCATCCAGAGGAAGCACTTTGATCCCTACTACATTAGTGATTACTCCATTCTTCTTTGTTATCCTTTTCCTTCTGGCTACACTCTTGATCTTCAAATGTTTCACTGGAGCAGGGAGAATTAGTCTTCAGTGCCACATCATTTGGAAGCAGCTTCATTTCTTTGCCCTTGATCCACTGCAACACTCCATTAGCTGTGACCTTGTGGAAGTGTCTTTTTAGAGTTGTTGTGGCTCCATCTGTCTTCTGTGACAATTCAGGTTCATAAGTCTTGGATAATGATTTAGAAGGATCATTACTAACAGTACCCACCCTAGACATAGAGTCTTGTGTTGTGGTTAAGGCACTGCTAGCAATGTCCCTGACTTGCTGAATTCCACTTCTTGTTCTCTTGACAGTTTCCTTTGTTCCCTTGGAGTCCCTCTTGTCATCATCATCATCTTTGGATTTCTTGGATGTTTTGCTCTTGCTGCTCTCACTACCTCCATCCTTATTACTCCTAGATTGGTTCCTCCTTCTATACCTCTTATCCTCATCATCCCTATCATCTTTTCTTTCTTCCTTCTCTTTTTGAGTTTGAGGAATTCTGCGAGACTCCATAAATGTTTGTAGAATTGGAATGGTCTCCTTTTCCTCCTCACTTCTTTGTCCTCTCTTGGCCTTGAGCATTGAAATGATCTGAGTTATCTTGCCTCTGTTCCTTACCTCCAGGTGATTGGGAATTATGAGCTGTTCAATTTTATTTGATTCAGGGTTGCATTGATAGATAATTGTTCTTGGTTCCTTGATTACCTTAGGCAGCCTCAACATTTGATCTTTTAGAAGTTCATTTTGCAGTCTTTGATTGTTAGCTCCCTTATCCTCTATCAGAGTCACAAGCACATCAACCTCAGTGTATCTCAGCTGTGGCAGGGATTGAAATGACAAGTGCCACAAGTGGTTGTCTTTGGAAATCATGATGATCTCACTTATGTATGCTCCATTTCTTCTACATACAACCACTGTGAAGCAATGTATTATACTCTTCAATTTTCTCCTATACTCCAGAGTATTGTATCCAACACTTGCCTCACTAGCCTTTAGAAGTTCCAAGAATGCTTGATCATGAAAAATACTTGACTGTGCAACTTCCATCAGTTTGGCCTCTGTAACACAGTTTACTTTGACAGGCTGAGCTGCTGTTGATATCTGAGAAGATGTACTATATACGTTCATGGTGCTTGGATAGACAGTGGAAGTAACTGACATCTTTTGCCCTGCTGAGTTGATTACATCCACAGTGGGAAGAGTGATAGGTTTCAAAGTTGATTCTTCTTCAGTTGCTTTACCCTTGCCCTTGCCCTTTTTCTTTTCATGTGCAACCTCATTTCCTGTCTCCCCCTTAGGCTTGGGATCAAACAAAATGGCTTGAGCCTCACCAGGAATAGGAAGATTCATACTCCTGAGCATAGTTGTCATCATTTGATGTTGCATCAGTAAGATGTTAGAAGTGTTGTTGCCTTGGTCATCCAGCTTGTCATTGAGCTTGTTTAAGGATTGAGAAAGCATCTTGTTTTCATCTTTTAGAGAGGCCACTTCTCTTTCTAGACCATCCACTTTAGAGAATAGTTGCTGAGATTTGAAAGAATTCATAGATTGATCCTTGATCTTGGCAAAGTCAAATTTGGAGATATTTGACATAGGGACCTCATCCACCAATTTGTCACCATACTGATTCTTCCACATGACATTCAGCATAGCATTAGAGGTTATGTTGGCTTTGACTTGATTGTCCAGTGTGGTAGCCAGTTTCTTGATGTTGTCTGTGACCATGGCAAGAGTAAGATCCATCATGTTGACATTAGAAGAGGTTTTCTGGACTTCTTTGAGGATGCCATCCACCTTGGGAAAATCAGAGAGATAGGAGTTTCTTAGTTGAGTGAGGGATCTATCTGTCTCCTCCTTTATAGAATAGATCTCTGATTGAAGCCCTTTCCCAAGATAGTGCAGAGCCTTCAATTGATTCTTGTAAACATCATTAACAGCATCATAAATTGCAGCAGGAGAGAGATCCTTTGCATTGGAGCCCAGAGAAGTGAGGTATTCTTCTCTTAGAAAAGCCAGGGCATCCTTGAGTTTGAGAGTTCTCTTAGCATCCAACCATGCATCCACATTTCCCTCTGGTTCAGCTTCATCCACTATCTTCTCCTGCTGAGCTGCAACATCCTCCTTGTGGCAAAGTAAAATAGCTTCATAATCAGCATTTGGTAGATTTGAGGTGAGGAGATGTTGAACTATCTTTGAGAACTCATCAATCTGTGCCACATTAAGATGTAGAATGTCTTATTCTGTCAATTTGGAAGGCACATATGATGATCCTGAAGGCCTGTCATTTTGCACAGGCTTCAGCCATTCTGACATTGTGGCCTGAGCCAAGTAAGAGCTAGTGCTAGGCACTTCATGAGATGTAAGATTTTGAGTCTCCTCCAGCCTTGGAATGGTTGTAGAGTCTGATGTTGTCTCCATTGAAATGGGATGTGTTACAACATCAGCCCTATTTGTTTGTGAAGACAGTTCCACACCCCTAAGGATGGGAGAATTTGGCACAGAGTCTCCAGTTAGAACTGGTGAAGCCTCTGTGTTTGTGATGGTGTCGTTAGAATATGCCACAGCATGCATTTCCTGACCAACCAGATGTGGGTCCTGGGTGGTGAGCATAGTGTCAAGCACCATGTCACTTGAAAGGGGCTCACTCACATAATCAGGAAGTGAGTGATCAAGTTCAAGATTGTCATAAGAATGACTTTCTTGATTTGAAGAAATTGAGATGTAGATTCTGGAAGAAAAGATGTGTTTAGAGTAGATTTTGGCAACTCCCCCTGAGAAATAGGAGGAGTTTCAACAGTGATGTGCTCTCCACTCAGTTTAGTACCACCCTTATTATCACTGGGGTCAATAGTGAGTTCTTGACCCTGTGCAGACTCTGTACAGGTTGCAGTGGGGAGGCTGCTCTTTTCAATGCCAATGACCTGTTGAGAGGCCATTGACAGTAAAAGGTGTACCCCTTTTGCCACATCTGAATCTTGTTGGGAGGATTCAGTGGTAGCTTTGGATTTTGATTTCTTACTGTGTCTGGTGAGAGGTGACTCAGGATTCTCACTGTCTATCTCTACAGATTCTTGTATCACTTCTAGGGCTCTCTTC
The DNA here is from genome assembly GCA_030848705.1 of Heracleum sosnowskyi. NCBI lineage: Eukaryota > Viridiplantae > Streptophyta > Magnoliopsida > Apiales > Apiaceae > Heracleum > Heracleum sosnowskyi. Next base: position 74,089,912 of record CM061238.1, read on the forward strand.
TTTGTCTTCTTTTTAGTAACACCAGTCTTTTGAGAGACTGATGCACTTGGCTCCCTAATTTCTACAGTTGTGTTTGCAGTGGGGTTACTGGATGGGATAGGGTGGCTAGGGTTAGACTGTGTAGCTCCTTCAGTCTCAGCCTCCCCTGTCCAGGAAAGAGCATGGTATATTGGCTTAGCAAGTTGATATGATTCAAATGTGTCCTGCATATGTTTGGTCACACTTAGAATCACATCAACTTGATTCCTTGTGTCCAATGACCCAAATAGTATCTTGGACATGGACTTGGAATAAGCCATTTTATTTTTATCTATACCCTCTAGTTCATGTATATTAGAATCGAGATAATTTAAAATACACTGAATAAAGCGAGGATAAAAGATGTCATTACCTCTACCACGAACTGTCCTGCCTAGCCTCTGAGCCAATTCCTTGAGAATTATGGCTCCCACATTGATCTCCTGGTTGTTGGCCAGGGAGTAGGCTAGCTTCACAGCAATGTGACTGATATGGTCACATCCTGTCTTCCTGCATAGAAACACCTTCTGGAGTGCGTCAAACAGAAATGACCACTCCATCCTCACAAACTTCTTATTGAGCTTTCCAGTATCTATCTCATCAACATACAGAATGAAGGTCATGAAGTCTACAATTTGAGCATCAGTAGCTTCTTGGTCATGACCCTCCACCTTGAACCCCAAAGCTTCATTGATTTCCTTTTCCCCAAACTGGAAGTGTTTGCCTCCAATTGAAAAAGTAACCTCCTGGAATGAGGTTCCATCTTCCCTAGCCATTGTTGATACCAACGCCGTTCTCCAGAATCCTTCCAACACATCGACATACAAGGTAGGGTTCAGGGTTAGGGCTTGGCGTAGGTAGGAAGTGTTCAAGAACCGTACAAAACACTTGTACCTTGGGTTAGCCTCAGCCTCAGAGGGAATGGTGAGAAGATTTGTTTCTTTGGGAATGGTTAAAGGGTTTGAAGAGGAAGCTGTTTGAGATTTGGGTGCCATTGAAATTGAGATTGAGATTGAAGAAGAGAGAGAAGAGTTTAGGTTTTAGAAATTGAGAGAAATAGACAGAGTGAGAAGTTGTGAAAGGTCGACAAAAAGTATTTATATGATAGAGACACTGCGATATAGAGTTCTGAATATGTACAGACTAATTGTATGTCGCGAAGTCTCAAAATGGCTTGTACCGCAAAGTCTTGCAAAGTATATCGCAGAGTCCTGAATTGAACTATGTCGCAAAGTCTTAAAGATAAAGGAATTTGGATGACTTTGCGATATAGTGAAAATACCCTGTCTAAAACTCACATTTTGGAATTTCAAGCATTTTTGTCAGACTTAAATCAAGAATTGAGATAAAATTAATTTAAATCAAAATTCTGTCAAGTATAGAGACTTGTCGATATAGTTATTCTAGATCGCGAAGTCATAAAATGAACTATGTCGCAAACTCATGAAATGAACTATATCGCGAAGTCTCACAATTTCAACAGTTTGCGATATAAGTCTGTTTGATTTGAACTAAGTCGTGAACTCTCAAGATCACCTATGTAGAGATGTCTTAAAAACTCATAACTTCTCAGAAAAGTATGATTTGAAAAATATGCAGTAAGATACTGAAATATTTATAAATCATATCTCAGCTAATTTTCACTCCAATTGAATAGAGCATTTAAATACAGTGAAAATTTACTGCTGCAACAATTAACTAGCATACTTACTTGGAACAACTAAATGAAGGATTAAGCATTCCAATTTCACTCACAAGTCTGTTGAAGACAGCTTCATTTAGAGTTTTAGTAAATATGTCAGCTAATTGTTTCTCAGTTGGAACATAAGAGACTTCTATGGTACCATTTGCAGCATGTTCCTTAATGAAATGGTACCTGATCTCAATGTGCTTTGTAGTAGAATGATTTACAGGATTGGCAACTATGGATATTGCACTAGTGTTGTCACATATCAGAGGTATGTGTTCCAATACCAGTCCATAATCCATAAGTTGATTTCTAATCCAAAGCAATTGAGCACAGCAACTTCCAGCAGCAATATATTCAGCCTCAGCTGTGGATGTTGATGTGGATTGTTGTTTCTTACTGAACCAGGACACTAACCTTTGACCTAAGAATTGGCAGCTTCCAGAGGTGCTCTTCCTGTCAATTCTGCATCCAGCATAATCAGAGTCTGTGTAGCCAACCAGGTTGAACCCAGTGCCTTTTGGATACCAGAGCCCAAGATTAGGAGTCCCTTTCAGATACCTGAAGATTCTTTTGATAGCCATCATGTGAGATTCCTTGGGATCAGATTGGAACCTTGCACATAAGCATGTGGCAAACATAATATCAGGTCTTCTAGCTGTGAGATAGAGTAATGATCCAACCATGCCTCTGTAAACCTTGATGTCTACTCTTTTGCCTTTCTTGTCTTCATCAAGCTTGACAGCAGTGGACATGGGAGTTTTTGCAGGGGATGAGTCTTCTAAACCATATTTCTTCAAAAGATCTTTGACATACTTTTATTGGTTTATGAAGATGACATCCTCCTTTTGATGTACTTGCAAACCTAGAAAGTAGGTTAAATCTCCCATCATACTCATCTCATATTTGCTCTGCATCAACTTAGAGAACCTTTCACAGAGTTTTTCATTTGAAGAGCCAAAGATGATATCATCCACATAGATTTGAACCAGAATGATATCATTTCCATGCTTCTTGAAGAATAGAGTTTTATCAATTGTACCCCTGATAAATTGATGCTCAAGAAGAAATTGAGATAGAGTTTCATACCAGGCTCTAGGTGCCTGTTTGAGTCCATAGAGTGCCTTGAGCAGTCTATATACAAAATCTGGGAAATCTTCATTCTCAAAACCAGGAGGTTGGGATACATAAACTTCTTCAGCTAGATCACCATTTAGGAAGGCACTTTTCACATCCATTTGATACACCTTTAAATCTGAGTGAGCTGCAAAAGCCAAGAATATTCTGATGGCTTCCAGTCTTGCTACAGGTGCAAATGTCTCATCATAATCAATACCTTCTTGCTGACAGTATCCCTTTGCAACCAACCTTGCTTTGTTTCTAATCACCACTCCTTCTTCATCCATCTTGTTTCTGAACACCCATTTGGTGTCAATAACATTCTTTCCTTCTGGAGGTGGCACAAGCTCCCAAACTTTGTTTTTCTCAAATTGATTCAACTCTTCTTGCATGGCAACAATCCAGTCAGAATTCTTCAAAGATTCTTCAATTACTTTAGGTTCCTCTTGTGACAGAAAGTAGCTATACAGACATGTATTCAGTGTTGCCCTTCTTGTTCTAACTCCCTCACCAGGATCTCCAATGATTTGATCCCTAGTGTGGGCTCTGTCCCATTTCCTTGTGTGACCCTGTTCATTTCCTTGACCTGTTCCAAGCTCATTTTGATTGACAGTTGCATTCTCTTCTTCTCCCCCTGTGTTTGTGAACCCTTGCACAGGTGTTTGAAGAAGATCATCAACTTCAAGAATTTCATTTTCTGGAACAGTTTGAGCAAGTGGTTCATCCTCACTTTCAGAATCTTCAAGATATCCTTGATTTTCAAATCTTAAAGGCACACTGTCTTGATCACTTGTTTTAAGTCCAAGAGTTTTCTTGTCATCAAAGGTAACATCCATGCTTTCCATGACTTTGTGTTGCTCAGGTACAAACACCCTGTATGTTGTCCTTTCCAGAGAGTATCCAATGAAAATACCTTCAAATGCCTTTGCATCAAATTTTCCAACATGCTCAGAGCTATCTTTCATCACAAAGAACTTGCTTCCAAACACATGAAGATGCTTGAAGGATGCTCTTTTGCCAGTCATTAATGAATAAGGAGTTTTTCCAGACTTCTCATTGATCAATGTTCTATTTTGCACATAGCATGCTGTGTTAACAGCATCAGCCCAAAAGCTAGTAGGTAACTTTGCATCCAACAGCATTGTCCTTGCAGCTTCAATGAGAATTCTATTCTTTCTCTCAACTACTCCATTTTGTTGAGGAGTTCTAGGAGCTGAAAACTGTTGAGAAATTCCTTTATCTTTGCAAAACTCATACAATGTTGAATTTCTGAACTCAGTCCCATTATCACTTCTCAAAGTAACTACAGAGGAACCAGTGCTTTGTGTTTCTCTATCAACTCTCTTGATATGCTCTATAATAACTTGAGGTGCTTCATCCTTGGAGAATAGGAATTCCACCCAAGTGTATCTTGAATAATCATCAACCATCACTAGAGCATATTTCTTCTTGGAAAGAGACATTACATTCACAGGGCCAAACAGATCCATGTGAATTAACTGCAGAGGCTTTGAGTTTGTATTGAGCAATTTGTTCTTATGACTTGATCTTTTCCTGTTTGTACGTTAACAGCCTACGCTTTGATACCACTTGTTAGAAATGACTACCACTAGAAACTAGACAGAGGGGGGGTGAATGGATAGTTAGATGTTTTTCGATTCATGAAACACAAGATAAACTGTTTATGATTATGCTATGTAATATGCGAAATATAAAAAACACACACAATCACTTTAATCTACTTTGTATTGAGTAAATTAAATACTACAGCTTTTCGGATATTCACAACGGAATTTCTGGCTTCTAAACAAGAACAGTTTGTAACTTGTTTTTGCTTACAGAGAAAAGAGTGCTTAAGATAACACTATGTGTATCTCTCTTACAGCTTACAGTGGTGTGTGCTTGATATATATATTCACCTATACAAACTATGCACACCACTATTTACACAGTTACCCCTAGCTGAAAGTCCAACTTGTCCTGCCATAAGAGGTTAACTGTGTCAGGAAGGACCACCTACTTTTCGGAGTCTTTCCCGTTTCTTAAGCTGCTTGTCTCTTATCTTTCTCTCCAAGTTTAGCTGTAGATTTGCCATCTGTTCTTTGGACCACCTTGCCAGAACAAATGCTTCAGTATTTGTCTCTTTTGATTCTTGATTATGTACCTTGATTTGTATTGTTGTAAACAGCTAAGTGTTGATATCGTGAACTCCTCTTCATTCCAGACTTCGCGATGTCCCTTGTGAAGACTATGCGATATGACCTTTGAGGACTTTGCGACATAGGTCATTTTAGGACTATGCTACATAAGTCATTTGAGGACTATACGACATAAGTCATTTGAGGACTATGCGACATAAGTCATTTGAGGACTATGCGACATAAGTCATTTGGGGACTTCACGATCTAGGCATCTTTGACCTTGCTGACTTCAACACTTCACGACATGAGTCTTGAGGACTTCACGACATAGTACAAAATGGACTATGCGATCTAGCACTTCTCGACATGGATATTGGTGACTTCACGACATAGCTTTATTCTGACTTTGCTGTATAATGCCTTAGACAAATTTCTGCAACTTATTTCTTCAGGGCCTTATTCATCTCTATCCTGCTGCATTAACAAAACTGAACTTCTACCAGGACAATTATTTAATGGCCTATGTACATTCTAGTTGCAAGAAGCTTACTAAGCTCATTATACTTCTGAGCATACATGACCAAGCTGATGTTCATGAGAACAAGACAAGTACATAGAGAGACCTATACTATATCCTAGTGATAGAATTCACTAGGTCATGTAGTGTGACATAGTCACATAGCTTAGGCTTGTTAATGGTGGTATTCAGACATGTCTTGAGCCTAACATAATCCGTTGTATATTGGGGTATTAGAGAACGGATCGTTTGTACCAATGAAACCAGTTAGTGAATCTACAGCTCCTGATGGCACCAGGATTCCTCAAGGCACCCAACCTAAGGATATCACTGAGTACACAGATTCTGACAAAGAACTGATTCGATTGGACACAGGTTTGATGTTGATATTGGCAGACTCCGCAGACAAAGAAATGAGCTATCAGTTGATGAACTGTACAAGTAGGAAACATATGTGGGATACCATTAATTTGATAATGGAAGGAACTGAAGACGTGCAGGAAAACAGATTGGACATCCTGGCTTCTCAGTACGAAGCTTTTAGGTCTCTTCCAGGAGAAAGTATAACTCAGGTCTTTGAGAAATATACTAAGCTTCTAAATGAATTGGCAATGAAAGGGAAGACCTATCCACTGAGAGAAACCAACAGGAAGTTCATGATGATGCTGCCCCATCATGTAGAACACAAGTCCTCATCCATAAGGGAAAGAATTGACTTCACAAAGATGTCATTAGAGATGATCTATGGCAAGTTGAAGACTTATGAGATGGATCTACGGACCAGGGACAGTGGATAACAAGCACAATGCACTTGTGAGATCAGCAGCACTTGTAGTGGATGAACCAACAACTTTTGATATTCAGGTTCAAACCCCTGGAGCTGGAAAGGAGGTGATCATAGAAGCTGAGATGGATTCTGTGAATCTGGGTGTTGATGAAAGTGTTTACTACACCCTAGAAGAGCTTGAGCAAATAGAAGACAAAACCATGGCGTACTTAGCTGCGAAGTTTAGTCATATTCGTTTCAAGAGAAACCCTAAGTACAAGTTCAAGGGCTCAACCAACAGATTCCAGAAAAGCAAGTATGCACCTAGTACAGGTTTTAAGGGAGGCTACAAGACTGGCTCGATTGACATAAGCAAATCAAGATGCTACAACTGCAATGAGTTAGGGCATTTCGCCACTGAATGCCGGAAGCCTCGTCAAGCAAGAGACGTGAAAAATGTCTATGAAAAGAAAGACTCATATGAGGATTTGAAGAAGGAGAATGCCAAGCTGAAACAACAACTGGAGGCATTGTCTGGAAAGCAGAAATGGAAGGCTTATATAGCAGAGGGAAAACACTGGGATGATACTGATTCAGATGAAGAGGAGGAATATGTAAATGTTGCTCTAATGGCTGACTCTTCAGAGGAATCACCACAATTATCTCAGGTACCTATCCTAACTACAATTGACATGTCTAATTCTGAGTACAAGAAAACTGTGCAAGATCTAAGTGTAGAATTGTTTAATGTACACACAAGCATGCTAGCAACTGAAATGGAAAATGCTAAACTAGTTCTTAAGATTAAAAATCTAGAATCTAAAAATGAAGAACTAGAGCTTGTAGCTTGTTCGCACAAAATCACGCAAGCGTACACAGTCAACAAGTAATATATGAAAGTAGAGTTCGTTCCCACAGAGACTGCTTTGGTTACTATAGTTATGCACTTATGCAACAATGTATGGCTATTGTTCAATGCTAAGACAAGTATCAAATTTGTGTTTGGATTATCTAAATTAACTAAGCAAATTACCAAGACTATAATTAACTAAAGAGATTGCTTTCAAATTAATTATGAGAATAAAACATGGGATCCTAACTTCATTAAATACTTCATCTAGAGTTTTATGTCTTTAATCAATGTATGTGACGGTTATGACAACTAATCGGATAAAACGAAATCAGTACACGTTACCTTTCAGTATACGTATACCAAACCACTCAAACATCCACAAAAGCGATAGAAGATGAGCAGACACCAATTATGCTTAGACCCTATATGTCTATAAGATTTGAAAACATAACGGTTTAATGAGCAAGTTATCCATTAAGATTACATAGGGCAGGTAAGATGGTTAAAATTACCTACTAATCATGCATGACAAACATACATAAACCTATGCTAGCATGGCAAGTTCTAAACCTCTATATCCACTTTCGCAATCAATAGAGATTAACAAACAATCTTAGATGTTAGCTACGCATCCAAGAAGAAAAAGCACAACCAAACTAGGTTATCAATAATTCATCATCGTTTGAATCCCACGACAACGATTAGTTCATAATCGAACCGTTCATCATCGTGGGTTCTGATGAAAACATGATAATAAATATGTTTGGAATACTAAATAAAAGTACTAGGGTTTATGAAGAAACAAACGAGAATCCAAAGTATCGCCTAATTAGAAGAATACAAAGATAAATTGAAAAGTAGATCTTCGTAATCAGTCGTCTTCTTGTTCTCCTCACCGGTGGATGGATAAGTTTGTATATATGACAATGTATATATCATAAATCGTCCACCATTAGTTTATATAGGCCTGAGGGTTGACTGGTCTTCTGCTGGTTTCCTTTTCAGAGTCAAAATTGCCTTTTCCAGCATTTTTCAGGGGAGGGCGCGCTTGGTTCAAGCGCGGGCGCGCTATGAACAGTGCCATGAACAGTGCTACTATTCATGGATTCTGCAAACTATTTTCTTTTCGTTTCCTTGCGCTTCCAACTCCCTTACCACATGGACTTCTCTTCTTTAGCACATATCCACCATATATACATGAACCCTCACATTTCTGCATCAATCTGTAGCTCTGCACATTCTAGCTAAAAACACATTAAACACACCAAATACTTGAGTGCAATAAATCAATTTAAGCCAATAGGAAGCGTTCCAAGTAGATATAAAATCCACTGATCACACCCCCAAACTTAAACCGATGCTTGTCCTCAAGCATAAACAGACTCTATATATATATATATATAATGCAATGCATGAATGCAACTAATATGCTAATGCAAACGATCCCCTCAGACTAACCATAACAAATCAACAAGTCAACATCTCAAAGAATGCAATCTTCCAAACAGAGCTCGACCAAATTCCCGTATACTAACAATACAAACACAGAAACGTGCGTGTGTGCGATGCTCATCAATATACTCCTAAACTAAATCAAGACCATATCCTGTTCTTCATCAAAACAACCACAAGCTTATAAACAGAATGAACTCTAGACACAAGAAATCACTAAAAGACACCTCATAATCCACTTGAGTTAGACATGAATTCATGGTTTATTAAGACACAACACAACACACATGCTTATTTGACCGTGCAATGGATGAGACCCCAAAAGGCTTATACAATAATACCCATATAGCGAGCGTTAGGTTAGTGGATCCCAGACCGGAAAAGTCTTAGGTCAGTAGGCACAAAGTCCCCTAGAACTTAATTGCTCGAGTATTAAAGAGCTCACCCTGATCAACTCTGCATATAAAGAACTAATACAACTCTTTTTTTTTCTTTTCTTTTTCTTTTTTTTTTCGGAATGAGTGCACTTTGCTTTTTCTCATCCCACCCTAGACTACTCATTTTTTTACAATGAGCGGCTACTAGCCATTTGACACCTAGCCTTTAATAACAACTAGCATGAAATCCCTGGTTTCCCCCAAACTTAGACTTAAGTGTTTCTTTGTTTTCAAGAGAATAGACGAACATTCTAAATATAAGCAAGAGGTTAAATTCTAACATCCAAACAAAACATGGTCTGATCAAATCTAACAGCAACCAATGAGACTTATGAAATTATATTCTTTCTGGCATGCAAGTCAATTTCTTAGAAACTTAATCAACCCTCTATTCATCATTACCGCACTCCAATCAACATCGACTCACCAACGGAAACAGTCAAATCCTACGGGATCATGAAATATGCTATGCAAATGCAACTAAATGGACTCACATAATAGATATAAACACTAATGCAAACAGAATGCTCTATATGACAAAAACATGCAAATATATGAATGAATTAACTAGTTATGCAATATGAATCCTATATGAACACACACACTAACATTCCTCAAGTATCACCCCCAAACTTACAATATTCAATGTCCTAATTGAAGGTAATAACAAGGAAAGTGCAGAAAATACCTAATCATCAACAGAACCACCCTCTTCAGGTGATGTATCCGGTGGTGGATAAACAGAATCAACTCCAAAAATCAGGATAGGGGGAAAACACATTTAACTTTTTTTTTTCTTTTTTTTTAATTTTTTTTTTCGCTTTTTTTCTCTTCCTGAACAGTAACTCAAGCGCGGGCGCGCTCCTTCCAGGCGCGGGCGCGCTCCACCTTCTGTCCAGAATTTGTTTTTCTGTTTTTTTCAATTTTTTTTAACAGAACAATACTATAACAATTGCGTGGGTTGCCTCCCACGAAGCGCTTGTTTTACGTCAATAGCTTGACGTGAATCCTTTTTCATCCAGTCGCAAGAACGGTGAACGTCGACTCACGGTTCACCGTATTATCAACGTCATGCTTCAGCCACTGACAATTAACCTTGAACGCTTCGTCCGGAAACTTATGGAAAATCTCTACTGCATCATGCGGAAATGTTGATTTAACCGTGATAGGCTCCGACCACCTCGACTTACGCTTTCCTGGAAAAAATCTGAAGCGAGGCTTGAAACGCAGAACTAGCCGAACAGGCACAAATGAATGTTTCACCACCCCTCTTTCATGCCAGTCCTTAACCTTCTCCTTATATAGCATGTTGCTCTCATAGACTTTACCATACCTCAACTGATCCTGCAGTGGTTGGAGTTCAAGTGTAGGAACTTCTTCCATAGATGGTTTAAGTTGCTCCTGAGAATTGTTCAGCTCTGCTAATCCAAGAGAATCGAATGACGCATCAATTTTTCTTTTCCACGGAGGTGCATTCAACAACTGAAGTTGCTCTGCTCTTTCTTCGTCTTCGATATCAGAATCCCCTATCAAGACTCTCTCCACTGTATCTGACTTCAGCGGTTGTTCAATCTCTGTATTGACGACAAAATCGACCATCTCCAAATTAAAGCACTCTTCTTCCTCAGTTGGAAATTTTATTGCCTTGAACACGTTAAAAGTGACCTTCTGATTTTGAACCCTCATTGTAAGCTCTCCTTTCTGCACATCGATCAAAGTTCGGCCTGTAGCTAAGAACGGTCTTCCCAAGATAATCGGAATCTTCTTGTCCTCCTCAAAGTCCAGAATAACAAAATCAGCAGGAAAAATGAGCTTATCCACTCTAACCAAAACATCCTCCACTATGCCCCTTGGATATGTGATCGACCTGTCAGCCAGCTGTAAGGACATGTTTGTAGGTTTAGGCTCAGGCAGCCCAAGTTGCATGAAGACATACAACGGCATCAAATTAATGCTAGCTCCCAAGTCACACAAGCACTTGTTAAAAGATAGATTGCCGATTGTGCACGGTATGGTGAAACTCCCTGGATCCTTGAGTTTAGGAGGTAACTTCTGCTGTAGGATAGCACTACATTCTTCTGTCAAAGCAACGGTTTCCAACTCTTCGAGTTTCAACTTCCGTGAGAGAATACCCTTCATGAACTTTGCGGAGCTCGGCATTTGTTCTAGAGCTTCCGCAAAAGGTATATTGATATGCAACTTCTTGAAAACCTCGAGAAACTTAGCAAACTGCTTGTCCAACTTCTGCTTCTGAAGTCGTTTAGGGAATGGCGGAGGAGGATAGACTTCCTTGGTCTCTGTAGCCTGCTTCGGAACAGATTTCTCAATAGAATGGTCATTTTTCTCCGCATCGTTTCCCAACTGATCAGCTTTTTCACCATTTTTTTCACTTTCTGGAAGAATAGGAGGCGCGGGCGAGCTATGAACAGTGCGGGCGCGCCCTAGGTACTGTTCACTTTTCAAATTTTCTTCTTTTTGCGCTGTTTCTGAATTATGATCATTCGTAACCCTTCCAGATCGCAAGGTAACTGCTTTTACATGTTCCTTGACCTCTCTTTTGCCAGGATTAGCTTCCGTATCACTAGGGAGAGTTCCCTGTGGTCTATTCAACAAGGCATTGGCAATCTGACCGATTTGATTCTCCAGAGTCTTGATGGAAACAGCTTGGCTCTTGCACATTAGCCTCAATTCCTCCAATTCAGATTTTTCATTAGACGATTGCCCCACATTGCCAAGAGATGGTTGTTGAAACCCTGGTGGTTGATATGGTTGCCTTGGAGCATACTGTTGCTGAAAACCAGAAGAGTTGAATGGCTTAGATCCAATTTGCTGACCTTGATACTGCTGATACGGTTGTTGTGGTTGTTGCTGCTGGCCACCTTGATTGTTACTCCAGCTGAAATTCGGATGGTTCCTGTTATTAGGATGATAGGCGTTAGGCACTGGCTGTTGTGGTCTCTGGAAATTGCTCACAAACTGCGCCGACTCATTAGATATGGCACATTGAGTCGTGTCATGTGCACCTGCACATAGCTCACAAACACTAGCCACCTGCTGAACTCCATAGTTAGACAAGGAATCTATCTTCATAGTCAGAGCCTTTAACTGAGCTGCCATTGCCGTAGCTGCATCCACTTCCAGAATTCCTGCTACCTTGCCTTGTGATAACCTCTGAGTTGGATTCTGGTATTCATTAGCAGCCATCATCTCAATAAGTTCATAAGCCTCATCGTAGCTTTTAGCCCACAAAGCTCCACCTGATGCCGCATCAAACATTGGTCGAGATTGACCTCCCAGACCATTATAGAAACAATTGATCCCCATCCAATCAGGCATTCCATGATGAGGACACTTCCTAAGCATCTCCTTGTAACGCTCCCAAGCTTCACATAAAGTTTCCCCTGAATGCTGTGCAAACTGAGTAAGAGCATTCCTGATTGCAGCTGTTTTAGCCATAGGGAAGAATTTAGTGAGAAACTTCTGAGCAAGATCCTCCCATGTAGTAATAGAACCTGCTGGTAGAGAGTGCAACCAGCCCTTAGCTTTATCTCTCAGAGAAAATGGGAAAAGTCTCAGCTTCACAGCATCTTCCGACACTCCGTTGAATTTGAAGGTGTCGCAGATTTCAATGAAATCCCTAATATGCATATTAGGATCTTCCGTTGGAGCACCCCCAAACTGCACTGAATTCTGCACCATCTGAATCGTGCCAGGCTTGATTTCGAAAGTATTAGCTGCAATAGCCGGTCTGACAATGCTAGATTGAATGTCATTGATCTTTGGCTGAGAGTAGTCTTTCAAAGCCTTCGTTTCTGTTACTGGTTCTCCCATAACTAGACTTAATTCAAGTTCTTTCCGAGATTGAGAACGTGTTCGCATACACGCTCACTAGAGTACCTGAAACTCACCAAACAAAGTAAAATTGATGAAAGAATAATCCGAGTCAGTGAACTTTAACGACCACTGATGACAAGCACATAAACTATATATATAACACCGAGTCCCCGGCAGCGGCGCCAAAAACTTGTTCGCACAAAATCACGCAAGCGTACGCGGTCAACAAGTAATATATGAAAGTAGAGTTCGTTCCCACAGAGACTGCTTTGGTTACTATAGTTATGCACTTATGCAACAATGTATGGCTATTGTTCAATGCTAAGACAAGTATCAAATTTGTGTTTGGATTATCTAAATTAACTAAGCAAATTACCAAGACTATAATTAACTAAAGAGATTGCTTTCAAATTAATTATGAGAATAAAACATGGGATCCTAACTTCATTAAACACTTCATCTAGAGTTTTATGTCTTTAATCAATGTATGTGACGGTTATGACAACTAATCGGATAACACGAAATCAGTACACGTTACCTTTCAGTATACGTATACCAAACCACTCAAACATCCACAAAAGAGATAGAAGATGAGCAGACACCAATTATGCTTAGACCCTATATGTCTATAAGATTTGAAAACATAACAGTTTAATGAGCAAGTAATCAATTCAGATTACATAGGGCAGGTAAGATGGTTAAAATTACCTACTAATCATGCATGACAAACATACATAAACCTATGCTAGCATGGCAAGTTCTAAACCTCTATATCCACTTTCGCAATCAATAGAGATTAACAAACAATCTTAGATGTTAGCTACGCATCCAAGAAGAATAAGCACAACCAAACTAGGTTATCAATAATTCATCACACACAAATCTTTAAAACAATTAACTACTAAAATCCATAAATAAATCCGTTAGAATCCCACGACAACGATTAGTTCATAATCGAACCGTTCATCATCGTGGGTTCTGATGAAAACATGATAATAAATATGTCTGGAATACTAAATAAAAGTACTAGGGTATATGAAGAAACAAACGAGAATCCAAAGTATCGCCTAATTAGAAGAATACAAAGATAAATTGAAAAGTAGATCTTCGTAATCAGCCGTCTTCTTGTTCTCCTCACCGGTGGATGGATAAGTATGTATATATGACAATGTATATATCATAAATCGTCCACCATTAGTTTATATAGGCCTGAGGGTTGACTGGTCTTCTGCCCTTTTCAGAGTCAAAATTGCCTTTTCCAGCATTTTTCAGGGGAGGGCGCGCTTGGTTCAAGCGCGGGCGCACTATGAACAGTGCCATGAACAGTGCTACTATTCATGGATTCTGCAAACTATTTTCTTTTCGTTTCCTTGCACTTCCAACTCCCTTACCACATGGACTTCTCTTCTTTAGCACATATCCACCATATATACATGAACCCTCACATTTCTGCATCAATCTGTAGCTCTGCACATTCTAGCTAAAAACACATTAAACACACCAAATACTTGAGTGCAATCAATCAATTTAAGCCAATAGGAAGCGTTCCAAGTAGATATAAAATCCACTTATCATAGCTGTCACATTAGAAGATCTTAAGCAAAAGAATGTGTACTTAGAGAACAAGGTCAAGTGTAATGATGAGATAGAGACTATCCTCAGGAAGCAGATTTCAGAGTTAGATTTGAAACTGAATGCTTTTAAGAATTCCGCCCTGATTGCTAAGGAGATCATTGATACTCAGACCCAGGGTAATAAAACTGCTATAGTACTTGACTACTCCAAAAAGGCTGGGAAAAGGACTCTGGAATTTCCTATGACATCTTCTGCTGTCAGAAAGGATATTCCACATATTCTTAAGAATGTGGTCAGTCCAGTCTTTGTCAAGCCCTTCTCAGAACCTTTTCATGAGGATGACTTATACATAAGACAAGAATTGCTTGAGGAGGATTTATTGAAGTAAAAAGAGGTAAAGACTAAGTTGCCTAGGAAATCAGTAAAAACTGTATTACCTAAAACTGAAGTAGGTGACTTAGTTGACAAGGCTAAAAAGAACAGGAATGGGAAAAAGAACATTGTTAATGATAATATTGTTTCTTCTTCTCCCATTGCATCTAGGAAGTTGTGCACCATTTGTAATTCTGCTGGACACCTTACACATGCATGTAAAAAGGTTAAAGTAGAAACTGCTGATACTTCTGCAATGCATAACATGTCTGACATGCCTGATCTTCATGAACCCTGTGGAAAGAAAGAGTGTTTGCTATGTAAGTACAACATCATGCATGCTTATTTTAAGTTGATGAATGATAGTAGCAAAAGCACTGTTAATGTTAAATCCACAGATACTATGAATATCAAACATGGTAAGACTAACTTGAATGTTACTCCTGTTAAAGTATCTAAACCTTCAGGACCCAAACAAGTTTGGGTACCAAAGTCCGCTTAATCAAACTTTGATTGCAGGGTAAGGTTAAAAGCTTAAAGGTCGTGTGGATTCTGGATAGTGGTTGTTCTAGACACATGACAGGTGAAGAGTCCCTGCTTACAGAGGTGGTTAAGAAGACCGGCCCGATTGTAACCTTTGGAGATGACAACAAAGGATTCACTACGGGATATGGTAAATTGAAAATTGGGAATGTCATCATTGAAAACTTTTCTCTTGTTGAAGGATTGAAGCACAATCTTCTAAGTATCAGTCAGTTCTGTGATAAAGGCTACAATGTAGACTTCAGAAAAGACAAGTGCTTGATCACCAACAGGAAGGATGAGAAGCTTGCTCTACTGGGAGTGAGAAAAGGAAATTTGTTTATAGCTGACTTAAGTTCTACCAGTGAAGGAGAAGTTACATGTTTCTATGGAAAGGCATCTTCAGAACAAAGTTGGCTATGGCACAAGAAGCTCTCACATCTGAACTTCAAAACTATGAACTCTTTGGTAAAGAGAGAGTTAGTGAGAGGGTTGCCCCTGATGAAATTCAATCAGGAGGGACTATGTGAAGCATGTGAAAAGGGGAAGTCGAAGAAAGCATCACATGGAAGCAAAGGAATGAAAAGCATTGCTGAACCATTACAACTGATTCATATGGATTTATTTGGTCTAGTCAATGTTATGTCACTTTCAAGAAAAAGATATGCATTGGTGATGGTGGATGACTACTCCAAGTACACGTGGGTGTTGTTCATACAATCAAAGGATGAAGCAACATAATTAATCATTGATCACATCAAGAAGATAGAAGTGGAAGCTAAGCTACCTGTTCGGACAATCAGATCAGACAATGGAACTGAATTCAAAAATGCAGTTCTTAATGATTTCTGCTCAGAGAAAGGAATATCAAGACAGTTTTTAGCACCAAGAACTCCACAACAAAATGGAGTAGTGGAAAGGAAAAACAGGACCTTGGTTGAAGCAGCAAGGACCATGTTGAGTGAATCAAAACTTCCCACTTACTTTTGGGCTGAAGCAGTGAATACAGCTTGCTACACTCAAAATCGAACCCTGATCAACAAAGATCATGAAAAGACTCCGTATGAGTTAATGGCCAATAAGAAACCAACACTGAAGTACTTTCATGTGTTTGGTGCAAAGTGCTTTGTACTTAAAGATGGAGAACATCTAGGCAAGTTTGATGCCAAAGCAGATGAAGGCATTTTTCTGGGTTATTCTCTGGAATCTAAGGCTTACAGGGTAGATGTGATTGAAGATAAGAAGGTGTTGGAAAGCTTTAATGTAACATTTGACGACACCAAAAGACCAGGCCTGCAAACAAGAGAGAACTCTGAATCCTTGGTATTTGAAAATCTATCATAAGATCTCTCTGAGAATGAAGAAGAACCTGAAGTTGTTACAGTTATTAATAATAATCATGATGATAATGATTCTGGACCAAGTGGTGATAGTGGTGGAAATACACAGACTACTACTGGATCCACTAGTCAATCAACAGGGTCAACAGATCATACCGTCAACAACTCAGGGGGAACAGGAGAAGGATCAACTAGTCACACTCCACAACATCTAGAACAAGGAGAATCATTAAGATCGCATCTGCCAAGACAAAGGGTATGGAATAGAGATCATCCATTTCACTTGATCATTGGTGATCCGGACACAGGAGTGAGAACTAAGAGAACATCACAAAATGAATGTCACTATTCTGGGTTTCTTTTAGAAACAGAACCTAAGAAAGTTTAAGATGCTCTAGATGATCCATATTGGGTGATTGCTATGCAAGAGGAACTCAATCAGTTTGAAAGGCAGAAAGTTTGGAAGCTAGTACCCAGGCCTAAGGAAAAATCTGTTATTGGAACAAGATGGGTATTCAGAAATAAGTTGGACGAAGATGGCATTGTAACGAGAAACAAAGCTAGACTGGTTGCTAAAGGTTACTCTCAAGAAGAGGGTATTGATTATGATGAAACCTATGCACCAGTATCAAGACTTGAGGCCATCAGAATGTTTCTGGCATTTGCAGCACATTCCAATTACAAGGTATATCAGATGGATGTGAAGAGTGCTTTTCTGAACGGGGAGTTATAAGAAGAAGTGTATGTGGAACAACCTCCAGGTTTTGAGGATTCAAAACTGGCAGACTTTGTGTACTTTCTATTCAAAGCTCTCTACGGACTCAAACAAGCTCCAAGGACATGGTATGACACTCTCTCTGAATTCTTACTTGAAAATGATTTTACAAGAGGTGTTGTAGACAAAACTCTCTTTGTAAAAAGCATAAAAATGATTTGATATTGGTGCAAGTATATGTTGATGACATAATATTTGGTTCTACTAATGATGATATATGCAGGAGATTTGCTAAGTTAATGCAGAGTCGTTATGAAATGAGCATGATGGGTGAATTGTCATTCTTTCTTGGACTGCAAGTATACCAAATACAAGATGGTGTATTCATTTGTCAGTCAAAGTACATCAAAGATCTTCTTAAGAAGTATCAAATGGAAGACTCATCTACAGCAAAGACTCATATTCCAACTGCCACTAAGCTTGATAAGGATGAAACTGGTAAGAAGGTTGACATCACAGGCTACAGAGGTATGATAGGCTCATTACTTTATCTCACTGCAAGTAGACCAGATATAATGTTTGCAACATGCTTGTGTGCTAGGTTTCAGTCTGATCCTAAAGAATCTCATCTAATAGCTGTTAAGCGAATATTTAGATATCTTAAGGGGACCCCAAATCTTGGAATTTGGTACCCTAAAGATAAATGATTTGATCTTATTGGATACACAGACTCTGATTTTGCAGGTTGTAAGATTGATCGGAAGAGTACTTCAGGAAGCTGTCAGTTTCTTGGAAGAAGGTTAGTTTCCTGGTATAGCAAGAAGCACCATTCAGTGTCCACATCAACAGCTGAGGCTGAATACATTGCTGCTGGTAGCTGCTGTGCTCATATCTTGTGGATGAGAAACTAACTCCGTGACTATGGGCTTTTGTTGACAAAGATTCCAATATTTTGCGACAACACAAGTGCCATAGCAATCTCTAACAACCCAGTGCAACACTCGAGGACGAAGCACATCGACATCAGGTATCATTTTATCCGAGAGCATGTCATGAATGGAACTGTGGAGTTAAATTTTGTACCCACAGAGGAACAAATTGCAGACATCTTTACTAAACCGCTTGATGAATCCACTTTTTCAAAGCTGGTTAGTGAACTTGGGATGTTAAATCTTTCTAATTGATTTTGATTAGAAGTCAATAACTGCAGATAGTCCTAGTGAATACATGAGTTTAAGAATTTCTATATCCTTTGGACTCGTGAATTTATTTTCTGGAGCAATTCTCGTAGTTAGGATTTTTGTACTAATTTTATGTCATAATTATGGATGATATATCTTCTGGCATTTAATTGGTTATGAATTCTAAAAATTATTTAGGTGCTGATATTTGTTCTAAATATTTAAGTATCTAATTAATTTGAATTAATTTACTTTGTTTTTAACATTGTAGATTAATGCAGCATAATTTATTGGATTTTAATTGGTTAATATCATTTAATGATATTTAGTCTATTTTGTTCTAAGAAAATTGTGAATTTTCTGTTAACAATTGATTTTGGTAAATTTTAAAAGATTTATTCAAAATAAAACTTGACAGGAAATATAAAAAGTCTGAATTTTAAAACATGAACAGGTTTTGAAATTTAGACAGAAGCAAAAAATATCGAATTTAGAAAATTTGATAGTTTTTCTAAGTACAAAGAAAATTCTATCGAAAGTAATTTTCGATAGTTTTTGAAAAGGAAAAGAAAAAACTATCGAAAACAATTCTCGATAGTTTTTGAGAATAATCTTAAAATATATCGAAGTGAATTTAATTAATTCTATATTTAAATTCTCGATAGATTTTGAAATTCAAGTGAAAAATATCGAAAGGATTTAATTCTTTTATAATTCAAATCTTCGATAGTTTTTCATAAAAGAAGGGTTCAATAGTTTTTGTATTAAACAAACAAAAAACCCTCGATGGTTTTACAAAAAAGTCGGTTTGCATTATAATTTAAAAACTCTTCGATAGTTTTTCAAAAACTATCGAATGGAAATTGACCTTTTTGCCCCTCTGAGAAAACCATCGATAGTACTTTTAGAAATTATCGAACACTGATTTTACAAAAATACCCTTGTAGTTTCGAGAGTATTTAACAGCCCCTTACACTTTTTCTTTTCATTATTCTGAGATCTAAGGCGTTTGTTATATACTTACATAAATATAAAGAGAATCAACAAAGAACTCGATAGTTTATCTACTTTTACCTTCATTTACTTGAGTAAAATCATAGTTACAGCAGTAATTCTTTGATTTACTGTTTTTTTACGGTTCAATCTTAAGAAAAGTGAAGGTTTGCTGTGATTTTAATAAGAAAACCATCGAGTGAGACAGTTATAGAATCTTAAACTTTTGTTACCTCTGTTCTTGGGTAGCAATTGATTGGTTAAACAATTACTTACTAGAGACTAACTAAAAATTCGAAAGGGTAACAATTAGGGTTCTTAAATTGATAAATTTGTTTACTCGAAGTTGTTAAGTGATAAAAAGGGTAATTTTGTGTCAAGTTTGATTAATTAGTAATAATTAATTAAATTTAAGTGAAATTAGTTTTGGTTTAAAAATTAATTTTCTGGAAATTTAAAATGGCCGGAGAATTTATCATAACCAAGACTAATCATGTCTCGTTTCAGAACTTGCAATCCATAACGAACTTACAGTTTCGTGCATGGGCAGAGTTTCTGAACACACGTTCATTAGTGGCATATTCCTTGAGTACTCCCGTAGTCCTTTGCATCGATCAATTGACTGTGTTGTACACATCCGCCACGGATACAAGTGAGAATAACGTAAGGTCCTTTAGTTTTGTTGTTCCAGGGGGCAGAACAATAAGGGTGACGGAACATGACTTTAACAGAATACTACATTTTCCAACAGAAAACCATGTTCCGGATCCCACAACTGAGGAGATACATGCTTTCTTCACTCTCGTAAGAAGTCAACAACCAAACTTCTTTATGGGAGAGTTTCTTAAGCATTACCTGACAAAGCCATGGAACTTTTCCTTTCACACACTTATCCATGTTTTTACTGCTAAGCTTACAAATCTGCATGGTATTCCCTTATTTCTTCAGAAAATAGGATTTGCCATTGCTAACAATAGGCATATTAACATAGGAAAGCTAGTGATTAATCAACTCATTCTATGCACGGGACCACTAGATGAAAGAACAGGTATGGACGATGTGCTTTGTTTCTATCCTAGGTTCCTACAACTAATTCTCAGTGATGTCTTAACAGATGATGAACGTGAGACATTTGAAGGCGAGGAGACCATGGAGTGCATGAGGATGAATAGCAATGCAATAATCGCTCTGATAAGAAAGAATTATCTTCCAGGGGTACCCACTGTTCTCACAGACTATCTAAGAACGGTGCCCCTACCACTTCTACCCCCAGGGGAACAGGTAATTGAAGGTAATGTTCCTCAACCTGAGATGGCTCATGTACAACAACCAATGGATGTAGATCCAGAGCCCTCTAACCACGGTCGAAGAGCCTTTGGAAGATCCAAATGAAACCATAAACGAATCTCATTCCCCTCCTATACCCAATATTCAGACATCCGTGAGTGTAGAGGGAGATAGTGCCTTAGCAGCACCACATAAGGAGATGCACCCTTCAACAACAGCTCTGCCTTCCTCTAAAAGGAGAAGAATAGAAACCGAGGCAACTGTTGATACTTTATTTCAAACTTCCAAAGCGCCCTTTATTGATTTTTCTGGTGCTGATTGGGCTACATTAACTAAAGCAATATCTGAACCCATAGCTCAATCAAGCAAGGAGGAATTGACGGAAACAACTGGTGTTCCAACCATATTACGGTCAGGTTCACTGGTTGAAGGTTCTAAGAACCAAGTGTCTTCACAGACGTCGAGAGAAGGCTCTGACCCAAATGCAAAATCTAAAGGGTCATTGTCTACCTCCCCAGATGGAACATATTTGGATCCTGCGGGTAAAGGGTCTGACGTAGGTGCGGATCGGCAACTCAGTGACAATGAATCAATTACAATTGAGGAGTTAACTGAGGTAAAGTCTTCACAGACTATAGGTGAAGGTTCAGGATGTTAGGCCGAATACACAATATATAATCAAGTATGTATGAGAAAAACAATTAAGAACACAGGTTTGTAAATCAACAAACTGAATTATATTAAATAATTCTCTCTTAGTGATGTTAATGAATCACAAAGAGCTACTAGGTTACAAGAATAATGTATTCAATGTTCGCGTCCCTTCTAGGGATAACCTATCTGTGTTTATATAGTACACAGCTACATACAATCCTTATCTAATTGATACTCCTAAAAATTAGCTATACAATTGATATCAATTAAGGATTGCTTCAGTCTTCTGTCCAGTCTCCTTAGCTGTATCAATATATTCTGCTTCTTTCCATCTTCAGAATATATTGCTTCTAGAATCTTTATCTTTGCACCGACAGCTAAGTCAACTTTCATCCTGTCAGACTTTACCAAACTCTGACCGGCTTCCTTTAAACTCTTCACCCTGTCAGACTTTAAATAAACTCTGACCGGCTTCCGATAAACTCTGATCAGTACCTGTTGCTTAAACACTGATAAATAAACATCAGCAATTATATCTAACAATCTCCCCTAACTTGTTCATAATAAAATGTACAAGTTAAAAAGATAATTGATGATGTCAAAACATATAACAAATGCAGTGTTTAACATATGTCAGAGTTTAATTTTAAAACAGAGTTTAAATTTAACTTAGAACAGAAAACATGAAAACTTACAGTCAGACTTTACTTAATCTCTTGAATATCAGGCACTGTCCTGATATAATCTGACAGTAGTTTCTTCTCAGCTCTATTCAATTCAGCAATCATAATCTTCTTCAGCTCCTTCATTTCTGGTTCATCTTCACCAATTTGATAAATGGCAGCCCTCAAAGAATATATGCTGTTTTTGTCCATTTCATTGCCAAGTCTGATATAAAAAGGTTTATCAGACTCTAGATTGAACTCAAGAACCTTTTTATTTAGTGCAGTTCTGAACCTAGCACTATTCCTTTTCATTTCTACCAACTTTCCATGTGCATCTCTGTATTTAGGAATGTATGCACTTGATACTCCAGCTCCACTCAAAACTTTGGATTTCATCATCCTTTCCTTCAAAACTCGAGCAGCATCATAAGTACTTCTATTCTTTACTTCAAATAGATATAGAACATACTCTAGCTCTTCCCAGAGTTTTAACTGGATATCAAATTCACCAACTCTATACACTCTGCCATCAGCCATAAAATATAACAAGAATTCCTTTTTGATTCCTTTGTGAAAAATCATCTGTACAGATTCTAGTTTGTCAAGGCCTTCTTGAGTAATTCCAACTCCAAATTCTGCCAATGAAAACTTGTCTTGAGATCTGTTATTAGTTCTTCTCTCTCTGTGTGAACCCAGTCCAGATTTATCAAAGGCTTCTTTTCCCAATACTGTTCTGGTTTCTGAGAAATTCACAGCTTCAAGCTTCAAATCTTCAAGAATTTTTGGTTTGCAGAATCCTGAAAGTTGTGTAGATTTCTGTACAACTTGAGCAACGTCAGAGGTTGTCATAACTTTAGTAGTATCATCAACTTGAGCAGCGTCAGAGGTTGATTTTGCTAATCTTGTTTCAACTTGAGCAATGTCAGAGGTTGAATTATCTTTCTTTTTCAGGTTAGGCTCTTCAATCATTATGCCTTTACCCTTATCAGTGTTTCCAATCACAGGTCTCCTTGTATATTGTATACTCTGTTGTGTATTCTCTTTGATAGAAATACCAACTTCTTTCTTTCTAGGAGCCTTGATTTCCTTTTTCTTGTAGATTCCAGCTTCAAGATTTTTCTTGTGTTCCTCAGCAAGCATTTGCTCTTCAGCCTGGATATCTTCCATAGTAACATTCTTTCCATGCTCTTTCATGAATATTTTAGCAGCAATCTCTTCATCAGTAGATGGATTAGTTGAAACAACTAAACTCTTGAGTTTTGAAGTAGATTGGCCACCAGAGTTTATCTTGTCAGAGTTTGTTTGTTTATCAGAGTTTGAGCTTATTCTTTTCCTGCTTTGCCTTTGAGCAAGAATCTTTCTTTTATTTTCTTTGCTTCCCCCATCAGTAGAATCATCCCTCCGTCTCAGAGCTTGAGTGTCTTTGCATTTGTCTTTAGGTACACTCTCCCCCTTTTTGACATCATCAGAAAGTAATACTGATGTCAGCAATTCTAGAGCATTAGAAATAGAATTCAATTGAGTAGACATTTCAGCCTGATTCTCCTCAACTTTTCCAAGCCTCTTCTTGATTTCCTCAGAATCCTTGGCTTGCTGCTTGAATTGTGTAGAGTAAAATGATCTGTCAAGCTTCAAAGTTGTATCCCTGATAGAAAATTCATTCCTAAGATTTGTAAACATCTGTTGATTCTCATCAAATCTATTATTAAGAGATTTGACTTGAACAACAGTTGCCTATAAGCTTGTAAGTACATCAGTATTTGAGATCTTCTTGACAGAATCAGATAGCAAATCTGCAGCCCTTTGTGCTGAGAAGACACAATCTGCATCAGCCCAATTGTTGTAGTACATATTCTGGAAATGCTCATTGGTCTGTCTATTAACTTCCCTTGCTTCATCACTATTAACATCATCAGCCAATGAAACTTGAATACTAGGGTGTGAATGAGAACCCTCAGCATCATTTCCAGCTTCTTCATTATTGTCTGCTTCATTTTCAACAAGAATATTTTCAGCAGTAAACTGTGCAGCTTCATCAATTTTCTCCTCTTCTACAGCTTCAGGATTATCAGAGTGAACCTGAGCAAAAACCTCTGCTTCTCTTTGAATCTGATTAACCTCCTCACCTTTGTCAAGATCACAAGAAATAATTTCAGTGTGAGTGGCCAGAGATTCTTCTACCTGATCAGTTACTTGATCAGCTTCCACACCCTCTGTATAATGATCAGAATGTATAGAGGTGTGTGCTTCAAAATCAAAAACTCTGCTATCAGAATGAGTAGCAGCTTCCTCATCATTAGCCATTGATGTAGGAGTTTCTATATCCAAATCCATCATCTTATCATCAGTATTTATCCTGTCTAGATTGACAGCTTCAGAATTTGCAGCATCCTCCTGAACAAACACTTCAGGAGCTTCAGTGTTTACAAACACTCTGTCCTCATCAGCATTTAGAATATCCTCCTCAACAACAATTGCAGGAGTAACTTGAGGAACAACTTCAGTCACAATCTCCTCATTCTCTGATGCAGGAGCTTCACTTCCCTTAGAGACTCTGTCCATATTGACATTTATAGCACCAAAAAGATGTGCAGCCACTAGTCTTCTTTTTCTCTGATGAAGAGTTTCTTCATCAGTTTCAGTCTCTGAGGCTTCAACAACAGACTTTGCCCTATTGGCTCTTCTTTTCTTTAGCCTTGTCTTCTGAGGCATCTCTTCAGGTCTCGATACCCCAGCTTCAGTAGATGGTCTCCTCGCAGGTTTAGTACCAATATGTTTGGTCCTACCTCCCCTTGCAGGTTTAACAGAAGTTGATGGAGGTAACTCTGTGGTTAAAGGTTCTGGTTGATATTCAGCTTGTGTTTGTGGATTTACTTGAGCATCCATAAACTGTTGCACAGAAGCAGGTAACAAAAGGTCTCCAACAATTCCTTTCTTAACATCTTTGTTAATGAGATCAGTAAATACTCTCTTGTGTAATTTAAAACAAGAAACTTCGTCATTAACAACATCTACCCCTTCAACACAGTAAGAAACCAAAAGCTGACAGAATCTAGAAAAATAAACAACTCCTCTATTCTCTGTCATCTTCTCCCCTAAGTTAGTCAAAACAAGTCGTGCAAAATCAAAATGATTATCATATAATAAAGAATACCCGATTTGCAGACTGTCTGTGGGAATAGCATCCCAATTTGTGCATTTCTTTCCAAATGTCCTCGTGATGCAGTCGAAGAAGAAACTCCATTCCTTGCGCAGAAACGGCCTTTTGAGTTGCCCAATCTTTGTCAATGGCCCAGAGTAACCAATCTCTCGCATCATTCGTATTAAATCCTCATCACCCATTCCAACAGTGTAAGAAGGATACTCAGGAAACCCCAATGCATCTCGAATAGTACCAGCAGTAATAACATACTCTGTTTCTTCAAACTCAAAGATTATGGATGGGCTCCCAGTTTCACCACCATCATCATAAACCCCTGTCTCCCAGAACGCCTTGATTTGTAAACCAGAAAGTTTGGCTGGTTCAACTAAAGCACGCCCAATCGCTGACTGCGCAAGAAACTTTTGAATCATATGAAATGCTTTTGGTGCGTTTGCAGTGTTTAGTGGTGCGGTATAGTTGTTTGGAACGAACTCTAACCCAGACGAAACGAAAGCTGTGGTTGCCATTAGAAGATTTTGAAGAAAGAACAAGTAATTGATGTGAAAGCTTAACAGAGTTTATGTGTAGAAAGGTGTTTGTGACTATGTGTGTGTGATAATAGATGTGTATGAGTAAGATGTGAAAAGTTTAACTGAAGATGTGTGTATTGTATTTAAAAGAAAATTAAAGATTAAAAACTGAAGAGTTTTTAATCATCAATACACAACTGTCTTACTCCTGTAATCATGTGAATGGGACACATGTCAAACGTGCATACGCTGACAGCATATAATTGGCAGTTTCCAATACGCATGCGCAGTAAAAATAGCAATAATTACCGCCTGTTACACTTTCCTATGCAATTAACCTCTCTCCTCTGTTTAAAATATTCTTGAACAACTTTCCAATCTACACGGCAGACGAGGAGACACCTGATATCACATAAGACACTCATAATTTCCGCTTATTGTCAAACAAAATCAATAATAATAAAATTATCGATTTTAATATTTTAGAAACATAATATCGAAGTAGCTCAACAGTCAGAAGAATAATGACTGTCTTGGAACTCCGCACTTTACTGTTCCCAGCGCTTCGAGCCACGCAAAACCTTTCAGTTGCCCTGTTGGATGCTATAAAAGCTGGAGCATTGTAACAACATGCAATTCATACATTAAAAAATACCATACATCAAATGGCAAGAACCTTTGAATTCATGGATGTAGAATCATTCTTGAATATGAACTGGCGTCAACAAGCAAACTATATCATCGATGAGTTTCTTGTTTTGTCATTTCTGAATGATGAAGGGCTCATCGCTGATGATGAAATAGCGGAAGGACCTATCTCCAATCCCTATGTGCACATCATCCGTCCTGGACCATATGATGTGCCCATCCTTGCAGATGATGAGGTTGTGGAGATTTGTATGATGCTCTTCTATCAGAGCTACTTGAAGGGTTCGAAAAAGAATTTCTTCTTGGAATCCTGCAAGCTGCAAACCAGAAAGAGAAGTCGAGAGGATGATGATGATGATTCAACATCAGGGGTTTGTCAAGCCTTGGAAATCCCAGATGGTATAATGATCAGATAACCGAACAAGTAGCTAGACAAGAGTTTGAAATTGTCTGAATGTAAACAAAGTTTGAATCAATTTAAAAAAAATCCATTGTTTTGCTTTACATATCAGTATTAATGTTTTGATGAATGTATAATCATAAATGAATAATCAGAACTACAGTCATCAGTATCTCATAGTAATTGTAAAGTGAAAGAAATGATATCACTTTAAACAATAAACTAACATACTCATCAGCGCTACTAATCACCATCAGGACTTATCAAACACACTCTTTCTTTTCTCTGTTTAATGCAAAATAGATCCGTTACCAATCATACTTTTTCGAAAAACAAATGTCTAATCTCAAAATTATAAAATTTCTGAAACAAAGAAATTATTTTAACCATCAGAGATTAAAACAAAGTTACCTCGGCATATGTCACACAATACATCAGTGTTTACCATTTGTCCTTCTTTGTCAATAAACTCTTTTCTCAAACTGTACAGGTGTGAAAATATGTGTGTGTAATAGCAGAGTTTACCGAAATCAATATTTACATCATCTCAAAGTGCATAAAATCCATAAACAAAAGTAGTAAAAACTGGTTGCCTAAACTCTCATGTTTAACATAAAATCTGATTTTATATCTAAACTCTGTATTACTGATATCCTTTCATTTGGATATGTCTTTTTATTTTTCACCCCCTTTATATATATATATATATATATTTTTTATTTTTTTTTTTCCAGTAATCAGTGGTTGGCACTAGTCACCAAAAATCAAAGATTTTAGCCCTTATTTCATACAATAAGTTCCTGGATCTTCCTAGGCACAACATGATCTCAAAGGAATTTGTGCTCTTTTTGGCATCTTTTGATTTGAGGGTGAATTTTTTTTTTTTTTTTTTTAATTAATAATCAGAGTTTAGACTTTTCATCAGTTAATACAATTAATTTATGAGAGAAAATGCAAACAGCTAATACAGACTCAGTGTATAGGATTAATAAACTAAGAGATGGTATAAATACAGAGACAGTATCATGCTGTGTTAACTTACTGCACATGTTTGAGATCAGAATCTATACAACTCTTAAGGATTCATAATTACTTACTGAGAATTATGCTTCACACAAATTTCTTCATTGGTCCATATGTTTCAGACAAAATTACAATCAGAGTATAGCATTAAACTGTAACAATCAGAGTATGACCAACATTTTATGACTAACAGAGTTTAGCATCAGAGTTTAACCGACAGAGTTTCTGACACTGGTACTCGTAACAGTTAATACATGCAAGGAATCATGAGCATTAAAAATCAAACATGTATAGATTTTGAGTCTAACCCGTATCTCTAGTCAGAACCAGAGATCATCCCAAGTTCATTTACCAATCTTGTAAAAGTAGCTTCACTCAAAGGTTTGGTGAAGATATCTGCAAGTTGTTGGTCTTTAGACACAAAATGAAGCTCAATGTCCCCTTCTTCCACATGTTCTCTGATAAAATGATACCTTATGCTGATGTGCTTGGTCATGGAGTGATGTACTGGATTTCCTGTCATAGCAATAGCACTTTGGTTATCACAGAAAATAGGTATTTTAGAGTACCTTAACCCATAATCCAGCAATTGATTCTTCATCCATAAAATCTGTGCACAACAGCTACCAGCTTCTATATACTCTGCTTCAGCTGTGGATGTGGAAATCGACTTCTGTTTCTTGCTGTACCAAGAAACTAATCTGTCACCTAAAAATTGACAGCTTCCACTTGTACTTTTTCTGTCTATCTTACAGCCTGCAAAATCTGCATCAGAGTAACCAATTAGCTTAAACTCTGATTCTCTAGGATACCACAAACCCAAGGTTATGGTTCCTTTGAGATATTTGAAAATCCTTTTTACAGCTGTTAGATGAGGCTCTCTGGGATCTGCTTGAAATCTTGCACAAAGACATGTTGCATACATGATATCAGGTCTACTTGATGTAAGATACAGTAAAGACCCTATCATTCCTCTGTAGTTTGTCATATCTACTGAGGCTCCTGTGTCTTTGTCTAGCTTTGTTGCTGTAGCCATGGGAGTTGTAGCAGATGAACTATCAAGCATACCAAATTTCTTGAGAAGATTTCTGGTATATTTTGCTTGATTGATAAAAATACCATCATCTGTTTGCTTGACCTGTAAGCCTAGAAAATAACTAAGCTCTCCCATCATGCTCATTTGATACCTGGATTGCATAAGCTTTGCAAACTTCTTACAGAGTTTGTCATTAGTAGATCCAAAAATAATATCATCTACATAAATTTGAACTAAAAGCAAATCATCACTAGAATTGAAATAAAACAAGGTTTTATCAATTGTACCTCTTGTGAACCCACTTTCTAAAAGAAATTGAGCAAGAGTTTCATACCATGCTCTTGGTGCTTGCTTTAGTCCATATAATGCCTTGTCAAGCCTGTAGACATGATCTGGATACTTGGGATCTACAAATCCTGGTGGTTGTTCAACAAATACTTCTTCTTCAAGCTTCCCATTGAGAAAAGCACTCTTTACATCCATCTGAAAGACTTTAAACTTCTTGTGTGCAGCATAGGCCAGAAAGATTCTTATGGCCTCCAATCTTGCAACTGGAGCAAAGGTTTCATCATAGTCAATTCCTTCCTGTTGTGAATATCCTTTTGCCACAAGTCTAGCCTTGTTTCTTGTAATCACACCTTCACTGTCAGTCTTGTTCCTGAAAACCCACTTTGTACCTACAATTGATCTATTCTTTGGTCTAGGTACAAGTGTCCAGACTTCATTTCTCTCAAATTCATTTAACTCTTCTTGCATTGCTGTTATCCAGTTTGCATCTTGAAGAGCTTCCTCCACTTTCTTTGGTTCTGTTTGAGACAAGAAAGCATGATACAGACACTCATTATTTGTTGCACTTCTAGTTCTCACACTAGCATCAGGATCTCCAATTATGAGATCAGGTGTGTGTGCCTGTGTCCACCTTCTTGCTGTTGGTAAGTGGTTTCTTGCATCATTATTGGATCCTCCCCCTTGATCCATGCTCTCCTGATTCATATGTTGACTTTCTGCAGCATCTGAGGCTCCCCCTGAATTGGATGGCTCAGAGTTTGAACTGTCAGAGTTTGAATCAGTTTCCTCAACTGACTCACTTGCTGTGTCTTGTTGAGCTTCTTCACGCTCCCCCTCAACTGGTTCTCTATTTTTTTCAATTTGAGAATTTCCAGTTTCTCCAGTATTTACCAGTAGAGGTTCAGAGTATGCTTCGTCAGAGTTTGTCAACCCTGCTTCGTCAGAGTTTATATCATCAGAGAATCGATCTTCATTTTCAAAACATAGTTGATCATATCCATCCTTGTCTTCAAGTCCAATTATTTTCTTGTCATCAAATGACACATGTATAGATTCCATGATCACCTTAGTTCTTAGATTATAAACTCTGAATGCTTTTGTTGACAATGGATAGCCAACAAAGATTCCTTCATCAGCTTTTAACTCGAACTTTGTCAACTGTTCAGGATGAGTCTTCAACACAAAGCATTTGCATCCAAATATATGAAAATATTTCAAATTTGGCTTCTTATTTTTCACCATCTCATATGGTGTTTTCCCATGCTTGTTGATCAATGTTGCATTTTGAGTAAAACAAGCAGTTTGAACAGCTTCTGCCCAGAAGTATGTTGGTAATTTTGCTTCATCAAGCATAGTTCTGGCTGCTTCAATTAAAGTTCTGTTCTTCCTTTCAACTACACCATTTTGCTGTGGAGTTCCAGGTGCAGAAAATTCTTGTTTCACTCCTCTTTCTTTACAGAAAGCTTCCATGATTGAGTTTCTGAATTCAGTTCCATTATCACTCCTTATTATTTTGACTTTGTGCTGTGATCCTTTGTCCAGTAGATTTACATGATCCATCAGAGTTTGAGCAGTTTCATCCTTCTTTGACAAGAAATACACCCATGTATATCTAGTATATTCATCAACAATTACTAGAGCATATTTCTTTCTGCCCATGGACATCACATTCACTGGTCCAAAGAGATCAACATGTAGAAGATGATAAGGTTCCACTACTGAAGATTCAGATTTGCTCTTGAAAGATGACTTCCTTTGCTTGGCTTTTTGACAAGAATCACACAAGCCATCTAGACTGAGTATAGATTTTGGAAGTCCCCTTACAAGATCCTTTCTTATTAGCTCATTGATGTTGTTCAAATTGAGATGAGAGAGCTTCTTGTGCCAATTCCAACTCTCTTCATTTGACATTCTTGCAGTCAGACACACTGTTCTTCCATCAGAGTTTGTTACCAAACTTGCTTCATAAATGTTGTTGTGCCTGTGTCCGACTAGAACAACTTTTCCAGTAGATTTACTGATAACTTCACAGTATTCACTATGAAAATCTACATGGTTTCCTCTGTCACAGATTTGACTCACAGATAACAGATTATGCTTGAGTCCTGAGACTAGAGCTACATTTGTAATGATGACACTTCCAAGATTGATATTGCCATATCCCAGAGTGTGTCCTATGTTGCCATCTCCATAGGAAACTTTTGGGCCAGCCTTCTCCTCAAAGTCTGATAGCAGGGCTTTATTTCCAGTCATATGTCCTGAGCATCCACTGTCCAAGATAAGTGTGCTCTCTATTATACCCTGCAATCACAAACAAATACTAAGTATTAGTTTTAAGGACCCAGACTTGCTTGGATCCTTTGTCTTTCTTAACAGTGTTAGCTTTTGCAGCGGAATTACTATCAACAGAGTTTAAGCTAACATTGTCAGACTTTACACTTGCAGAGTTTGCTTTAACCCACTTCAGATTGGGTTTTAGCTCATAATAGTTATGATAAATAGCATGATAACTCTTGCAAGTATAAATGGAATGTCAAGTGCTCCCACAGTGTGTGCATAAAGTTTGTGGTTTAACCCTTACATAATCATTCTTTACTCCTGATGTAGAACATAAAGAATTAATATGTTTGTTCTTAGTGCAAAATCTAGCAAGATGATTAGAACTACCACAATTATAACATGTTTTCCTTGGAGCAGCACCAGTAGGCAAATGATTATTTCTATTATTTATGCCTATCTTTCCATTCCTATTCTTCTTGGACCCTTTTGGTTTCATGGCAGATTTTATCTCTTTCAGCTTATGATTAAACTGTTTCCCTGTCATCAAACCAACATTAACCTGTTTTTCACAAGTTTTTACTGGCTTTCTAACAGCTTCTCTTTCCATAAGTTTTTCTGTTATAATATTTTCCTGTTTTTCACAGGCTTCATCTGATTCCATATCAGCTTCTCTTATTACAACAGATTTTAACTTATTGGTTTCTGGAACAAATTTCACAGGTTTAAGTTGTGGTTTTACCTTAACCTTGTCTTTAAACCTAAGTTCATCATTTTCACAATAACCTAAACCTACAGAATCAGTCTGAAACACTTGATGAGTGTTTCTTCCAGAATCTGTCCATGTCTTGATTATTTTTCTTTCTTTTTCTAAATCAGATTCTAGTTGCCTATACCTTTTAAGCAACTCCTGTTCAACATAAACAGCATCATCTCTTTCTTTTTGAATCTGCTTCATACTTTCAAGTTCTCCTTCAAGAAACTTGTTTCTATCTTTAAGACTAAGATTCTCAGCTTTAATTCTCTCATTCTCTAAGGTCTGATCCCTATAGCTAACATGAACACTTTTCAGATATACTCTTAACTCAGATATATTATCAGTATCATAAGCATAAGTAGTTAGGGGTACCTTATTTTCAGATGATTCAGTCTCATCTCTGACAGTTGCCATAAGAGCATAATTTTCTCCATCATCAGAGTCTGAAGTATCTGCCCAGTCTTTGCCTTTAGAGATGAGTGCTTTCTCAGATTTGCCTTTCTTGCACTCTGGGGCATAATGACCCATCTCTTTGCACTTGTAGCACTGGATCTCAGATTTGTCCTTCTTTCCAGACTTGGTATCCCTTCCATCAGACTTTCTGAAATTCTTCTTCTCAGAATTTGAATCTCTCCTTGAGAATCTCTTTCCCTTCTTGAAGTTCTTGAACCCCATCTTCTTGAAGGTCTTCACCATCAATGCAGCCATTTGCATCATCTGTTCTTCATCATCATCAGAGTCAGAAGCTTCACCAGAGTTTGAGTCATCATCAGAATTTGATGACTCACTTTCAGATTTAATGACAAAAGCCTTTCCCTTGGCTTTCTTCCTTGATGATTCCTTCTTAATGGGCTTCTCCTCGACTTTGAGAGCAACAGATTTTGTCTTTTTACTCAATCTTCTATTCCTTTGTTCTATCTCCAGTTCATGAGTTTTCAATAACCCATAGATTTCATCAAGATCTGTATCAGCAAGCTCATAATTATCTCTTATTGTGGTTGTCTTTAAATCCCACTTTTCAGGTAGAGATAACAGAAACTTGAGATTAGACTCTTCAAGCTCATATTCTTTATTAACCAGAGACAGATCATTCAACAGTTTACAAAATCTGTCATAAGTCTCAGTCAAGGTTTCATTAGGTCTTGAATCAAAGTGCTCATACTCCTGTGTGAGTATTGTCTTTCTGTTCTTCTTGATAGCACCTGTTCCCTGGCATCTGACTTCTAAAGCATCCCATATCTCTTTGGCAGTCTTGCAGCCAATTACTCTGTTAGACATAACATTATCTAAAGCACTGTGGAGAAGATGTCTAACCTTTGCATCTTTTGCAATTGATGAGATGTCCTCAGGAGTCATATCTTTCTTTTCCTTTGGAACAGTCTTTTGTTCTTGTCCATCAACAACAGGGGACAATTTAGTTGGCATATGAGGACCATCATAAATTCTGTCAAGGTATTCTGGATCTGTAGCCTCCAGAAACATGGTCATCTTAACCTTCCAAATCGGATACTCTACTGGCCTGAGAATTGGAACCCTGATTGTTTCATATCGACTCACAGAATTGGGCTTAACCTGTTCAGCCTTAGGAGCAGTTTGATTTTCTTCAGACATGATTAATACTGTGTTTGAATCGTAAAACTGTATATATTAAACAGCCTTGGCTCTGATACCAATTGTTAGGTCGAATACACAATATATAATCAAGTATGTATGAGAAAAACAATTAAGAACACAGGTTTGTAAATCAACAAACTGAATTATATTAAATAATTCTCTCTTAGTGATGTTAATGAATCACAAAGAGCTACTAGGTTACAAGAATAATGTATTCAATGTTCGCGTCCCTTCTAGGGATAACCTATCTGTGTTTATATAGTACACAGCTACATACAATCCTTATCTAATTGATACTCCTAAAAATTAGCTATACAATTGATATCAATTAAGGATTGCTTCAGTCTTCTGTCCAGTCTCCTTAGCTGTATCAATATATTCTGCTTCTTTCCATCTTCAGAATATATTGCTTCTAGAATCTTTATCTTTGCACCGACAGCTAAGTCAACTTTCATCCTGTCAGACTTTACCAAACTCTGACCGGCTTCCTTTAAACTCTTCACCCTGTCAGACTTTAAATAAACTCTGACCGGCTTCCGATAAACTCTGATCAGTACCTGTTGCTTAAACACTGATAAATAAACATCAGCAATTATATCTAACACAGGATCTCTGCTGTTAATTGAGCCTGATTCTAACCCCCTAGAGATTCAAACTCTAGATCCTATTAAGGATGGTTTAACCAAGGACGGGGACTTGCGAAGCCCCATTGCACCACCGGTGACCTCCTTAAGGACGGCTACGGTGTTTTCTTCTGCAGGTACAATGAGCAAAAAGGGATTGAGTGAAACAAAAACACTTACACCTGGCCTGAGTGGGAAAGGTAAAATGAGTGAAACACCGACAGAAACGTTGAGTGTACACCCAGAGCCAAATGTGAGGAGTGACACCCTAACCCTACCAAACATTGATGATCTGGTACTGCCTACAGAAAGAGAAATGCATGTTCAATCCACACTCAAGGAGATGACGGTTCATGATAAACAAGGAAATCCTCTATTCAAGGTTCCACTGAGACCTTCCTTTGACCAAGGGATCTCCTCTGATCAAGCCAATGCTTCTTTAATGTCTATTCAAGAGAAGGTTGACTTGGCGGCGGCTGATTCTAGAAGAACTTATCGGGTCTTAGGTAGTGCATCTAGCACTATAATAGGTACAAAACAAGCAGTGGACTCCTTGAAGAAGGAAGCAATGGAGGAACTAGTCGACCTGAGGACTGACGTCAAAGAGCTGAAAGATGGATTCATGAATGAAGTTAATGCTCTGCAACAAGGACAAGAAGCTTTGAGAAAAGACGTTCTGGTTATCTGGGATGGTCAAGCTAGGGTAAAAGATACAATGAACACCCTTTCTAGAGTGGAGTCTAAGCTGAACCAGAGATTGGACAGAATTGAGAAGACTACCAAGCTGAGATTGGATGACATTGACCTGAAGCTAGCTTCTATACATGAGATGAATAGAGACATTTCTGACTTCATGGAGAATCAAGGTGACAGGGTGCAGTCTATATGGAATATGTTGAGGAACCAACAACCCGGACCTTCACATCAACAACCTGATCCTTCTACTACCTTTTATGTTGAGGATAACTTTATCGAGGATTCCTCAACTAAGGGGGAGAAAGTTGGAGAAGGGGAAACAAATGATGGAGAAGACCAGACAAATGAAGGATGGAATACAACTGGATGGGGAGTTTGGGAGACCAATGAAGCTATTCCACTTAGACAGTACTGGATTGAAGAAATTGTGCAAGAAGAGGAGAGTGAAGAGGAATTTGAGATCATGCAAGAGCAACCAATTCAGGAGGAGCATGAGCCATATTATCCGGAGCCAATAGAACATCCTATCTTGGATGATGATATGGAAGAAGAAGCAAATTCTCTATCACTGGAAGAAGAAGCTGACTTGGAGATGGTAAAAGCTCAAAGAGCTGCAATAGATGCCAGGCAAGCTGAGAGAGAAAGACTACAAGCAGTTCTAAGGAGTGAGAAGCTAAAAAGATTCAAGGTGTATGCTGAAGTGAGGAAGAAGAAGATGATGGATTTGGCAAAGAAGCAAGGGATTGACTGGGAGATGGCTTATAAAACCTTTTGTGGAGTTGAAGACGGATTAGAAGTCAACGACAATGCGGAGGTGGAAGTTATCATTCAGGACATCAGAAGTGCAAATCCTGATGATCATACTTACTTCACAGCACTGAGAAATACTGTGATCTTTCTAAAAGCTGGGGTTAAAGAAAACGGTGCCTGGAACATATTGATTAACTTTCTTGAGAAAGGTACCTTTGTGATTTCCACTAAGTTTTTTGAACAGAGAACATACACAGAACTGCAAGTAATGCTCATCAAGATTCAAAGGACTACAACACTAAATGAACTGCTCCGTGAGCATGTTAAAGAGATCTTGATGAAAGTCGGTCCAGAGATTACTGAAGATCCTCCAATGGTTAGATTCATGACGAATGACTTGTTCAGAATCTGCTATTTGACTGAGGACAAACTGAGAGACTATCCAAGCAACTATCTAATCTCAGTTGAGAAGTATCTTTGATCCACTGGATTCTCATAAACGGAGAAGGACAAAGCAGCAGACACTCTGGGAAGATTTGTAATGGAGAATGTTCTTTATTATAGGAAGAGAGTGGAAAGAGGATTGGAAGTGCGTACCAGACTACCAAACATGCCAAAGCTAAACAAGAAAGATGTTAACATTGCATGGTTGTGGGCTGGAGTGGGTCAAGAGGTTGAATATATTGGAAGACACATCCAAGGAGCAATCCTTAAACCTGGAGATTCATTGTACTATCCATCAGTGATTGATTATCAAGCTGCTAACTCCAATCCAATGATTGAAGAAGGTGAGATTGAAATGGACTGAAGAACAGAAGCAAAGAACAAAAGAACTATCAGCTCAGACTAGAGGAGCAATTTCTATGTATAAAGTTTCATTGTTTTTTGATTTATGAAATCTGGAAATGTATATATATATCTGATCCAGAATTCATTTAATATTATTAAGTTGTCTTACTTTAATTAGTTTAATGTTTCCTTAGTTAGTTGAGTTATCCTCGAAATATTTGCTTGTCAAACTCTATCCAATCAAATAGGGGAAGATTGTAAAGCATAATGTAACATAAGATGTAAAAGAGATAACTACAACTCAACAAAGGACAAGACATACAATAGTATTAATAGAAGCACAGGAATCCAGAATCAAAGAAGAAAAGGTAAACTCAAAAAATCAAAATATGGTATGTATTCTTGAAGTCCGTAAACAGGTCATGGAAAGAAGTTCATGAAAATGTTCAAGCCTCAGTGACAACAAAAGAAACAAGACTTTCAAGATGACAGAATTATGTGAATGATTTAGGGTTAGTACCACAGGATTCCAGTGATTTATTTGAAGCAACCAGATCGACAAAGGACTTATCAGCAGCATTGATTTGAAGACATAGAAGAATTGATCAAGTGTTATTCATCTGTGAACCAGACCAGTTGCACTAGTTGACGGCACTTAAAAAGATCAAGTTGTTTTATCGTCTCAGAAGAAATTGATACAGTCTAA
The DNA here is from genome assembly GCA_030848705.1 of Heracleum sosnowskyi. Classification (NCBI taxonomy): domain Eukaryota; kingdom Viridiplantae; phylum Streptophyta; class Magnoliopsida; order Apiales; family Apiaceae; genus Heracleum; species Heracleum sosnowskyi. The sequence goes on from CM061238.1 coordinate 74,127,319, forward strand.
AACTAGACACCCTGGAACTCAAATGGATTTTCAAATGATCAAGTACAAAAGCAAAGGTTCGATGGTTTTTCATAAATGAAAACCATCGAATATGGTTAAGGAAATTCTTTAAGAAAACCATAATTAAGTATTTATCATTCGATAGTTTTATTTATAAAACTATCGAATGGAAAATACTTTTAATCCATTCGATGGTTTTCTAATTTGGGAGCAGGTGAAAAGTGTTTGTTGTGAATGGTTGATGGAAATTGGACGGCCAAGATTAATTCTTTAATCTTGGTTCGATAGTTTTCAAACCCAAAGTCTGCAATTAATACAGAGAGAAGATAGTGTCTTCTTCAGTTAAGGAAGAACACAGAATTCATTACGAAGAGGGAGTTCGAGCCAGAGAGAATTTTCATAGAAATTAATAGTGCTCAGAATTTTATCACTGTATTGAATTTGTGTAACCTTGAACTCATTGAAGCTAATCTACGGATTAGAAATTGTAGCACCCCTCGAGGTCTATATTTATAAAAAGATATATTCCCCGACTCTTGGTTTGATTTGGTGTGTTTGATTTCGTTATAGAACTGAATGATTAATCCGCGAACGAAATTGAATAATTTGTAAGTATCGTATTCAACCCCCCCTTCTACGATACTTTGGACCTAACAGATGGCAAAGAACAAAGTCACGGGGATGGCAAAAGAAATTGGGCAAATTGATTTGATGGACCCACATATTCATTTTATTGACTTGGTGAATCAAACTCAATTATGCATGTTTCATTTACTTGCAAATCGCAAAGCATCTTAGCTCACCTAGCCAAGTGCATACGAGTATTCTTTCTCTGCAACAAATTTTTGGAAAATATAATATAATTAAAACTATCAAATATTAATAATATAATAATTATTAAAAATAATAATATTTTACATATTATTATTTTTAATAGTTAATTATTATTATTAATATTAGTAGTGCATTGCTTTTAAAGACCCTCCTGAATCAACAGGTCCTCACGGACCGACCCGTCCTCTCGGACCGACCCGTCCTCTCGGACAAAACTCCTACTTAAGTCCTTGGACATATCAAAACTTAAGTGGGGGGCAATAATCTTTTTACAAAGACCCTCCCGGGTCAACAAGGTCCTCTCGGATCGACTTGTTCTCTCGGACAAAACTTTTACTTAAGTCCTTGGACATATCAAAACTTAAGTCGGGGGCAACAAACTTTTTACAAAGACCCTCCCGTGTCAACAAGGTCCTCTCGGATCTACTTGTTCTCTCGGACAAAACTCCTACTTAAGTCCTTGGACCTATCAAAACTTAATTGGGGGGCAACAAACTTTTTACAAAGACCCTCCCGGGTCAACAATGTCCTCTTGGACCGACTTGTTCTCTCGGACAACTCCTACTTAAGTCCTTGGACCTATCCAAACTTAAGTGGGGGGCAACAAACTTTTTATAAAAGCACCTCCAACTCAAAAAAATCCAATATAAATCTTTTACTACTCATCCATCCCTCTAAAGAGGAATGAAGGATTGGGGGGCAAATGATAGTTTGTAATTTGTAAAGGGCCAATTCACCTACTAAAATCAAGCCCAAGTCTAAAACAGTGCCTGCAAAGTCCACAATGCCTGCAAGGTCCACAATGTCTGCAAGGTCCACAAGGCCTGCAATGTACACCAAGCCCATAAGGATTGGACATGACACGTTGCACAATAGACAAGTACGCACAAGACAAAGCTAACATGGACAAGACACTGACATCTGCAACAAAGCTGGCACAAGTACATGGTCCAAACGTCAGGACAACATGCAACTAACACAAGGTGGACATTGACCCCCGACCAAGATCCTAATTTGTAGCTCTTGTCCCCCCACGTGGACACTCAGTCATGTGCACTACACATGACATGAGCCTATATATACCCCCTATTCACTTCAATGCAGGGGGTTCACAACATTCACTACACTTTCACTATATTCAATTTCTAATAGGTTTTGTTCTACCTTCTCTCTACTTTCTCTCTCTAGAAATTAATACATATCTATATACTTGTATTATGATTTCCATCCACCGGATACTTATTCTCACGCCGGAGGTGCTTACGGGGACATAACCCCCCCCCCCCCCCCCCCCCCCCCCCCCGGTGAGCATTTCCGTTTCAGGGAGCTCGGAGGCGATTCCCGATTCCGGTGAAGTTCAGACAAGACACGTAGAGCTCAACAAGGCAAACATAGCCCAACAAGTCTAACAAGCCCAACAAGGTCGACATAGCCAAACAAACATTACAAGTCCAACAAGCCAAACAAGCACCTATTCCAGCATAATACTAAGGAAGTAGAGACCGACGGTAGAACGACTTATCGTTATTATTTAATAACAATCGACCAATTACTAAGTATTTGTATTTTTATGATTTATTAATTAGAATTAAGGACCAAAAACCAAAAAACCAAAAAAACTTGAAAACTAAAACTTTCAAAGAAACGACTATTATATCATAGTATAGATAGTAAGTATAGATATGAATATAATAATCATTATTAAAGAATTATTAATCGGAACTACATGATAACAATTAAAATATAAAGCATAAGATATAAAATATTTCTAATTAATGGAGTACAATCAATAAAAAATTTGAGTTTATTCTAACAATCGAACATATATTGTAATTATGAGATTATTTATCGAATTTGTATATGAACTATTATAAATCGACCCTTGAAATCATGCTCAAGATCATCGACTCGGTTGGGAATCAAACCTAATCTGAACCGAGCTTTTCTTGAATTGAACACCGAACCGTTAACGAGCGTATCGGCTCATTTATAGCCATACCTCTACATACGCATATAATTTTATTGTAGAGTAAAATATTAATTGTAATACTAAATTTCACGCAATAAAATCTGCAATATTGTATTGCAATTTGCAACATAAGTATTCCATTTATTACTTCATTTACTAAATTTTAATTAAACTTTTATTAAATATTGAATTGGAAAATTACTTGTAATTTGTAAATCAACGCGATTAATCCTAAAAGTGGGATTCCCAATTTTTAAAGCATCATTGTTCTCTATTTCTAGTTCTGAACCCGAAGTCCTCCATTGCATTTCATTTACAAATCATATTTTAAGAAGATGTATGGCCAATAGACTTGACAATTCGTTTCGTGTCGTGTACTTTCGTGTTTCGTGTATCTAAATGCTAAACCCAAAACCATCCGTTTAGGGTTCATGTAATTTTGTGTTCGTGTACTTTCGTTTCGTATACTTTTCGTGTCGTATTTTCGTGTAATTTAAATTAATAATAGAAATAAAAATAAATAAGTAAATATATTGAAATATAAAAATTTAGGTAATATTTTTACAAATGTGTATTAAAAATATATATTTACATAATATTTACAAATAATATTATAAATTTATGTATAATCACATAAATAAATGTTAAATATCTAATAAAAATGTTAAAATATCTAATATAAATATTAATTTATAAATATTAATTTATTTATTTTGTGTACTTCGTGTCGTGTCGTGTACTTGAAGGGTAAACACAAAACCGATACTAAATCTCGATCGTGTAATTTCGTGTTCGTGTACTAAAAATTCAAACCCAAACATTAAATTTTCGGATCGTTTCGTGTCGTGTTTTCGTGTCGTGTCGAAAAATGCCGGGTCTAATGACCAATAGGGGTAGCCATAGAGATTTTGGTTTAAATTAAAGTTGATGCTCTAGAAGCAAATGGGTGGTCACTGGGGGTGTGAAGTTGCGCTGTTAAAATGTATTTCATCTTTACTTTTCATTTTTTTACATTTTTTTTTTGGAATGTTCCACTTAATTTTTTATATTCCAAAAGTTTCTTAAAATAGTAAAATTTTATAATATAAAAATTAACTATATTCACTATTTTCTCCCACTATCTCCACTTTATACATTAAATATTGATTAGCCTCATCACTTTACTCATTTTTCTTACTTTTTTACTAAATTAAATTTTTTCTTAACCTCAATCTCAATGTAAAGAATTGAAAAGAATTGAGAGGGACGGGAGGGAGGGAGTATAGTAGAAGTTAAGTAGGAGTCAGTCTGAGTAGCAGGAGAGCATTGAACAGATAAATATGAGTATAAACAGAGTCATGTCGGATTAACTCAGACCATAGTAGTAACAGGCTAACTATATCACACACTAACATTTGTGTGTTTTATGTTCTGTGTGCGACACTGTTTCTACTGTTTCACTATCTCTAAGAAACACAAAATTTTAGTGTTCAATTATGCAATGATCGAATATCTAAATCTAGCCGCACATATTTGTTCAATGAAAAAAAAAAACAACTCCCTCATCCCAATAGGTTGTTAACATTTTCATTTTTGGAATGTTTCATCTAATTGTTAATATTTTTAAAATAACATATTTATTCCACTAATTTAAGTAAATCTCACCGATTTATCTCTCTTTCTTACCTTTTTTTTTTTTACATTTCTTAATCTCCATGCTCCAGTCAAATGTTAATGAATGGATGAAACAAAGAGAGTATAATATTACTGAATTACTTTAAAACGGGTTCAACTAAAAAACCATTAGAGCAGATTGCATAAAGCCTAAAATGGGTAAATATGGATACATGCACAGGTATACAAAAAATCAAGGCATTTCTCTCTCTCATCAAAATATGGTTACGTGCGTAAAGTACGGGGGAGTGTAAAGATAAAGAGGCACAAGTTTATACTACTATATATTAACGTTGAAGTCTATTAGCAATGGAAGAGAGATAGGATTGACAGGATAGATTTGACTGTGATGGCGTTAGATTTTAAAGGCAACAAGTTTTGAAATGGCAGTCCATTTACAAAATGCATGAAACCAACAAGCTAAGGTTGCCTCACTATGCAAGTTATGATCCTACTGTACTTGCTTACTATTCCTTCCCTTATCTAGTGGGCGATTTGTTTCCAACTTGGGATTCCGAGATATGCAAACACAAATTGCAAACACAAATGAGGTGTTTGAGTAAATTTAAAATTATTATTTTTGACTTAATAAAATTGTTTAAAATGATAAGTTAATAATGAAAATTTTAAATTAATATCTGTTTCAGTACTTTTGTATTGTAAGCAACTTATGAGGTATTAAGAATGTAAAAAAAAAAAAAAAATTATAAATGATACATTTGAATGATAATATTAATTTTTATAAAATAAAATAAATTATTCCAAAAAGTATCTCCAAACAACTCCTGCTTTTAAACTGTTTTTTCAACTTCAAATCATTTTTGACTTATTACACAAATAGAAATTTTTCAAATTAAAGTCAAAAATCACTCCCGTTTAGGGCTGGAACCAAACAAATACATGTATGCATACATGCCGTAATGTTGCAAGAAGATAACACCTTGTTTGAATGTACAAATTAAACCAAGTTACCTAGATTAGATACAATTATTTACTTGTCTTGTCAAATTTAAACAAAATTTGTTTTGACGGCCTCGCGTTGTCCTGCATCTTTTATTTTCTAACTTAGCTCAAGATCAGTGGCGCAAAAATACATATAATCAATTGTTATATTTTTAAAATCACGTCAAACAACTAACTTAGCTCAAGATCAGTGATGCTAAAATACGTATAATTATTTTTATATTTTAGAATCAAAAAAATAATTTTTAACATTAAAATAAAACTTGTACTTTGATATTATTTTTAAACGCTACATTATAAAAATAAGAGTAGTGCTAGAGGCACAAAATTTGGCACAAAAAATTGTTAAACATGACAAAGGTGATGTGGCAGTTTGGAATGTTTTAATTGATGTTGTTGGTGTGAATGCAGGGTCCACTTATTATTATAACGAATCAGAAGTTGTCATATGTATTTGGGAAGAATGTTGGGAACAATTTTTGTGACTCTAGCATTTTCCTAAAAATAATACTACTTTTAACATTAATATTAATCTTGCTCTTATTATGGTTCTATATATATAGAAAGTAATAGTATATTATTAAGATAAAGTGTAGGTAAGTATTTACCATCATGACATGTAAAATATACACACACAATGACACAAGTATACGTATCCTGACAAGTAGTAGCTAGGTAATATATAGATCTATGTTTACTTGTGTTGGCAGACTTCAGTGGGGGCAGCCATTAGAGCATATACATACGTGTATCTGTGCATACACTCCTATTAGCTAGGCGAGCTGAGCTGAGCTGATTTTATTGGAAATTGAAATGAAAGTAAATAATGGCAGTGGAGAAGTACTGACAACTAGTACTACTGATCAATGATGGTGGTGTGGAAGAAGAACAATGCATGCAGGGACAGGGGCTATAATTTAAAATTATAATAAAATATATAAAAAGCTCCTGAGTCGCCATTAAGGAGCTGGAGGTACCTTCATTTACAAGCAATGGCGTAATTGTGTTATAAGGTAAAAAAAATAAACAAGCTATTATACATGTTTTGAATGACAGAGATCGAATGAATGGAGAGACAAGATATTTATATTCTCTGTGTTTCCCAGTCCTCATTTGCACACGCAATGCACTTATTATTTTTGACTATTCCCTCCCTCTGTTATTTTCATTTTCCATTGTACTTGTCAACCATATTTGCGTTTAAAGCCCTACTAGCAGTTGAAGTCCTCAAAACTTTCGAACATCTTATATGCAACATTAATTGTTATGCATATATGGATTAAGATATTATAAGCTGAATGAATTCGATTAGTACCTGTCAATCTTCCAGTATTGTGTGAGGAGATTTCCGACTTTAATTCAAATCGGTAGATCATAAATAGAGATGGTAAAAAATTTGAATCGATGGATATCCGACCCAACCGATCCAAACTGGTTTTATAGAATGTGGAAATTTGGGTTTGGTTACGGATTTGATTTTTCTTTTAAAAAAAATTAATTGAATTTGGTTGGGTTCGATTTTTAGGTTGACTGAACCAAAACCTGATCCGAAAATTCGAAATTCAATTTAAATTTAAATCGTACCGAAATTCGATCGGACTGGATTTAGTAAATTTAACATACTGTCATTGTCCATTTATACTTATTAGTTGATAACTCGTGCTATGCATTGAATATACCCTTAAATAATAAACCACTTATACTTGAATCTAAATTTTTCCAAACAAAATTTTAAATCTTGAACTTCTTGAATAGTAATCCACCATCATACTAACTACACCGAAGAACAAGTCGTGCTGATAACGTGTTATAAAATATGTAATAAAATATAGTACATAGTAGAAAGAGTTTGAGAGAGAGAGACAGGAAACAATCATTTTCTTATAGAGAAAAATGCCCATAGGTATGTACTTAGGGAACTTACCCGAGTACGTAGTACATTTTTTATGACATCAATATATTCTAAATATGTGCTAGCAAAGGATTTTCCAAATTACTTCCAATGTCCTTCCTTTTTTTCTCTCTTCCATATACTTCCTTTTCTTTTTGGTCTTTTCACCATCAACTGGATTACCCAAATTAAAATGGATACTATCCATCTATTTTAAAGTGTTTTTTGTGTCAAACGGGTCACCCATCCACATTTGGGTATTACCCATCCATTCAAATTTAATTCACGTCAATTATGTATCCTAATTTTTCTCCCATTTCCCCATGTTTCCTCCTTATCTATTATTTTTTAATTTAGATTCCTTCTTTTGTGTGGATACATCTTTGGAAACTACTTAATATCATATATCATATACATCATTTGCAAATTTCAATTTTTCATGTTGTTCATCGGTTATAGGCTAACACAATGGACAAATCAGGTATATCATTAATTTCCATAATTTTTGCAGATTTTCCACACCAAAATAGTTATATTCATTTTTTCTACTAATGTTATCTGATTCTTTTGATTTCAGTTTCGATTATTGCTAATGGCGATTAATATATATCATTGTTTCATGTGAAGGTTAATCGTTCGATGAAATGCTTGAACCGATTTTCAGAAACATGTTACATCTTACGCAAGAGTCAAGACAATCAAATGTTCTTTGTGTATTTATCCTCACAAGAATGTTCTATCTCCTATTTAACTATTGTTTATGTTTTAACATTATCTTAAGTATCTAATTTGATTTAGAGACCTTGACTTCGACATACATCAAATTGTAGATTATTTGATGAAGCACTTAGATAAGTTTCTCGAAAAAGATGTGCTAGGTAGCCAAGATAATCAAATTGCTGGCCATTCTCCACATAGAGGTTTATAGTAAGTTTGGATCATTTGATTCATACAACGGATTTTAATTGACTTTTTCTCCGCTTTATATGATTTTTTCTAAGTGTTCACTACCTATAATATTAAATGTCAGAACTAATACGAGTGTTTGAATGATCCAATTCTACCCCATGAATGTGATATTAAAAAAAGGTAAGACTTCTAAGCAGGGAAACTAAATAATATATTTGAAAGTGTGGGAACTCATTCATGTGAAAGAGTTAAACCAAGCTTTTAAAAAAGTGAAAAAATAATGGACACCTCAATCATGTCTAATTAGAGAATATCTTGACTTTTGCAGATTGCTCCACTTTTCTGTGTGAAGAGCCATGGACTTGCTAGCCTGACTTTGGGTAATCATGGTAAATTTGGAAGTTTAATTACGTTTTTATTAGTATTTTGTCACATATATTTTAGTGATGCAACAAAATGAAGTATAATTTATCAGCACATCTTACATATACACTTCACTTATTTTGAAATTTCTATAGACTTGGTATAATGCAGTTGGTTTAAAAATTTTGATCATGATATTATGATATTTTAGGTTACAGGTTGTATTGATATATGCTGACAAGGAATGACTCCAGTTTGCTTGATGACATTAAGGAATGACTCCAATTTGTTGGATGACTCCGTAAGCTTCTCAATTCTTTCTATCGTTACATAAATATTTTTAATCTTTTAATGATGCTCTAACCCTCTGTACTTTACCAACTACATTATTGTAAAATTTGAATAGTATATATATGTTGTTAAATAGAATTATCAGTCAAATGATTTTAGTCTTGATTACTATCCTATTTTAATCTTAGAAGAAAATAATTGAAAAAAACTAAAATTTTGAGGCAATTCAATTTTATGGTATTTCTTGATCATTAGCCATTGTTGACATCTACATAGAAAATCACTTCCTGGAGCTCAGTCTTTGACTATAGTTTAACTATCTTTCTAAATTTGATCTATATGAGTGACGGATACGAATCTTGAGTTTAATGGTCTTATGCGTAGAATTGTAAAGTACTTTCGTTTTATACACTGTTGTTGTGTGTGTATGTTTATTTAAATTTCATTTTGAAGTGGAGCAATAAGTGAATGGAATTTTACTCAAGTTCTTCTGATTTAACGGAACAGCTGATGTGTGAAGGTCCAAAGCTTTGGAAGAATCTGGTGGGTGGTTGGAGAGGACTACAGTTGAGGACACTAGTGAAATGTCAGACATGTTATGCTTTGGGTGATTAATTATCTCCAATGACAAAAAAGGTTGCCTTTGTTCTTGCAGATATCTTCGTAGCATTATCTACTTAGGGAGTGACACATGCTACATTGGCACAACTTTGTAAAAATATGTCGTTTAAAGCACTGCAACTATGCCTTGGAAAAAGAGTTATATATCTTCATGGTATGCCGGTAACATGTCTCAAATTTTTTTAAAAGTTGCAATCCGATGATTATGACATATATGGATGATTGTTAAATTTTTGTTTTTTTTTTAAATTTACATGCACTGTTTAAATTCATAGTTTGGCAAGTGAATTGTCGACGTACTAAGTTGATTTCAAAATTTTGACAATTGTCTTTCACATTTAATCTGAGTGTTGTGAGCTATCTACTCAAGAATTCTTGCATTAATCTCTACTTATGCTTAGTACATATGTCCAATATATCAATTTAACAAATCAACTTGGTATATTAAAAGCTCATTTGACAAACTATACATACCAGGTATATGTTTGTGTGTATGTGTGTTTGTGTCCTACATTAAACCAATAGGTTAATGTGTAAGCATTTAATTAAATGAATAAAATGTATAAATATCCACTCTAAAGGTTTTTACAACACTACTTTGCAATTATCTGGTGAAAAGTGTAGGTGGGTAGTTAATTGCTAGAAGATTTCCTGGGCTTACTAACAAAGTGAAAAAATATTGAAATTTCACCTAAACAGAAAGCTTATAAGCATGTGGGTGGATCTAAATAACCATTGTGTATATCACAATCTTCTTTTCGGAAAAATAAAATTCCAGAGATTAGTAGTTCTTAAAGCAGATGTTTATCTTCCGCAATTTCTAAAGCTGTAGAATATCATGGGCAATATAGGATACATGTCTCTAATCATAATTCAAAAATAGTCTTAAATTCATGTAATATTATGTTTGTATCTCTCCTCTTACTGCACCCTTCATTATCTACCTAACCATGTTGTGTTTTTCCTTATTGCTGCAATATGCTAAATATTCTTTACTGAAAATTGCATAAAATGGTACATGATAATGCATCTCCAGGGACTTTAAAGGTAAAAATAGTGCTACAACTTTCAACTATGTTTAAAAGTTTTAATCCAGACCATTGAAAATTTCTTTGTCCTGTTGCGACTAAAAATATGAAGTAAAGGATTACAATTAGTATCCATTTTCACTTCCGATGCTAGACATACTTGATTTTAATTTGCAATTGTTAAAAGGTTTGCAGCTATCATCCCAGTCCCGTGTCCACAATAATATAGACAATTTACAGAGTTACTGAAATGTTTCCTTATCCAAACTTGAAGAGTTTCAGTTCTGCTACGTTTATAAGTTTTGCCTTTACTCGCATCAAATAGGTAACTCTTTACTCGAATAATACTTGGTCTATTAAATTTGTTACAACTATGATTATCGATCTCTCAGAAAATATGAAGGCTCCAAGCTTCATTTGTTGTCAAAATTTAAGAATAGTTGCTCCAAACTTTGTTACTAATTTCATTTAATGTTTCTCAGGGGAAGAGATCTGGACAAAGATGAAAGCTTACAAGTTTCTTGGCTCTAGAACAATGTTTTGTTATACATACTACTTGATGTATATTCTACTTTATTTTTGGATCCCAAGTAATTTGAAGACCTGTTATGCCAATGTTTTTTTATGCATTACATGCTAGAGCCATATTTGGTAAGAGTGGTGTAATTTCTAATCAAATATGTTTGACAAAAGTAACCAATTTAAGATTGGAGCACAAAATCGTTGGTTATGATTTTCAAGAAAATGTAGGAAGTGTACATTTTAAACAAAAATAGTTATAAATGTGAAAAATACACCATAACTATTTGTACATTATTCATGATATTCATAGTTTAATTCGTGATATCCTAAGTGTGAGTAGCGGAAAACATGGACTCTTGGAGTATTTAGGAGGTTATAACCAAGTGGATCATCTCATGTGTGTTGAAGATGTGCTGGAATGGGCAATGCATGAGGAAATTAGAATGGTGAAAATGAAAGGTCTGGCACTAATTTTGATTCCAAGTAAAATAGTGACCAAAATTATTTTGTTAGAAGTAGTTAGAGTTTCTGGAAGTGTGTATGAAAGGATGTTTGTATAGCTTTTTTTGTTGTTTTAAATATGTAAGCTCTATGATTACCAGATCAAAATATCGAGCTAATGGGTGTCGAACAAGTCCTACTGGAATTGATAATGTATAAAGATCTCAAAATGAATGGTGGTTCAATGTATTAGAACTAATGTTCTCAGTGGCTGGTGTTGTGGTGCTGTGGTTTCTGTTTTGTCTTTTTGTTTAGTATGTTTTTTGTTCCAGTCTGAATGATTATGGTAGTTTAACTCAGTAGGGTGTTGGTATTAAGCTGGCTTTGTAAATACTTAAAAGGACACTAACAATCCCATAGATTTGATTAATCTAAATTCTAGAACAGAGGAGTGTAAAGTGGAGTGAAGTTTAGAGAATTTAAACCATGTTATTCTGTTCGTTAGACATTTTAATTCAACTTACTATATTTTTAAAATTCAAATTATGTTTTCGTTGTAGTTAGTTACTTTCATTTTTAAAAGTTTTACTACCATTTTATTTATGAATCACAAAGTTATAATATAATATGGACAAGTTAAATTGCATATATTACTTTTTTCTTAAAATGTAGTTCTAAAAAATTTATCAATGTTATAATTTTAATTTTTCTTGGTTCATCAAATTAATTTTTATTATAAAAAGATGCGAGACGGCGCCGTGAGGCGACGTCGAGTAACATTTTATTATAAAATTAGACAAAGTTGGAATTAGGGAAAATATGTAAAATCGTAAAAATTATTGCTTAATATTGTTTTCTTAATCTCTCTTCATTTAAAATTTAATATCTAAGTTTAATGCCTATGAAATCAAAAAGTTATAATTTAAATATTAGTAAGAATATTTATAATAAATTTAGATACGGCTACAACATCATCAAACTGTATTGACTTGAATATATTGAAATAATATGTAAATTTTATGGTTCTCAATGCCATCCAAAAGGTTCATACCATCCAAAAGGTTCATAGCTTCGGCAATTAGTCTATAAAATTTCAAAGCTGAATGGACTAAAAAGAATTCCATGGATCTAACCCGTTTTTAAAATTATATGCATGTGATACTCTTAATGGATGGGCATTAGCATGCATTAACAATATATTAGAGTTGACATTTTTAAAATTATCTTAGACATAAGGAGATTCCAGTCAATTTACCATTGAGTGCAAAGAAGATTGTCATTTCTGTTCCTAACAAAGATGCACCAATGTTTGTCGTTGGAGTTAATGAGAAAGAATAGAAGCATGAACTTGACATTGTCTCAAATGCTAGCTGAACTACCAATTGTCTTGCTCCTTTTGGCCAAGGTTATTAACGTTAGGTTTGGCATTGTTGAGGGTCTTATGACCACTGTCCACTCCATCACTGCCACACATAAGACTATGGATGGCCCATCAAGCAAGGACCGGAGAGGTGGAAGAGCTGCTTCTTTGAATATCATTCCCAACAGCACTGAAGATGTTGCCTCTCAGTGTCTACACTGTTTCTGTCTCACTTTAATAGTCCTTCAAATATGATCAAATCATATGTCATATGGAAGCGTATCTGAGAAATGAATTCAATCAATGGTATTAGCAAATATATTTTTTATTGTTCTCGATATTATTAGAAATTGTTGATAGCATCCAAAAAGTTTATACCCTCGGGAATTTGGCTATAAAATTTCGAAGCTGAATGGACAAAAAAGATTTGTAGTGTGCGAAGCACGGGCAAGATGACTAGTAATTATAAATTTATGATTAAATTCTACAATTACAAAAGTACCCTCTTGCATTTATATGAAAAATGTGAGTACGTACTTAGGAGAATTAAGCTCTTTCTTACATTGATATTATATTGATGTGTATTTACATGCTTAAGAAAATACCTATTTATAGGCTTTATATGAAATAAATTACAAGAAATTAGAAAATTAAAAATATAAAATATAAAATTGAAAAGTCAAAAGTTTAGAAGTGAAAGGTTAAAAATCTTGTACATGAAATGTCTAAAGACTTTCACCATTTTAAGAAGCAACATCAATCATTTCTTTACATGGTTGTACCAATCAAAGTCATCAAAAAAAATTATCAATGACAGATTTCTTAGGTTGGCTAGATCGTGCTCTAATTAATGGCAATAAGGATCAACGAGCTGAAATTGTAACATTATGTTGGGCTATTTGGCGATCTCGCAATGATTAGGTTTGGAATCAGACAGATTCGACGGTGAATAGAGTAGTTGTCGCAGCAGAGCAGTGCCTTAACCGGTGGAAAGCATCTCAGGGTCGTTCTACTAAGGCTCTTCTCAAACCTAGTGTAGACGGAGATGGAGCTTCTACTTGGGTTAAATCTAAAAAAAACACAATTAAGGTAACAGTTGACGCAACTATTTTTGAAGACCGGGAATAAGTGGGTTTTGGTCTGAATGCAAGGGATTCTGAAGGAGCTCTGATTCAAGCTAAAACAAATGTTCATCATGGTTTGGTCACACCAGTAACAACTGATGCTATGGAAATCAACGAAGCATTGAGTTGGATCGATCACATGCAATGGCCAAACGTTGTTCTCGAGTCTGATTGTCTTGTTGTGGTGCAATCAATTCGAAGTAAAACTCCAATGCATTATCTGTTTGGGGTAATTTTCGACCTTTGTCATCGATATATTCATCAGCTAAACAAAATTTCTTTGTATTTCATTAAACAGTCTGCAAATATGATTGCCCATAGGCTTGTTAGGAAGTCATATATGTATTCAGGTCGTAGTTTTGATAGTAGTTTATAATTCTTTATTATGTTATAAGTGAGTTACTAAAATATCCTAGATATCATAGTATTCTCGTATTTTTTCTGTATTGATTAATTCTCACTTTTCTTAAAATATATAAAACACATATAATTTTTGAATTATTTTTTTTTACAAAAACAACTATGTACGGAATTTATTATAATCTTACTGAGTTGCACAAATAACATATCTATCAAAACTTTCCTTAAAATAATCTTAAATAAAAAAAATAAAAATAAATAACCTTTATAAAAAATTGAAATCCCTTTTTAACTTTATATTTCGATATCTAATTAGTTTCACCTATAGATTATTATTTTCCCTGCAATTTTATATTATTTTCTATAACCATTTATTAATAACGATTTTTTTAAAATGATACTTCGCTACCAAATTTGATTCAAACTTATTTTGGTTTCACCTTTCATTCTCGTTTCCGCGCAATTCTATATTATTTTTTAATGAAAATTGTTGGAATCATGTTATAATTGTAATTTTTCTATTATAATTCTACTGAATTACATAACTAACGTATCTATTGGAATCATGTACTTTATGTTTCTTAATTTTATTAATATAACATTAAACAAATATAATAATTAAATAATTGAAATGACCTTTATTAGTAATCAAAATTCTTTTTTACTGATATTTTGATACCTAACGATATTTCTAAATTTTTTATATCTAATTTTTATTTTAACCCTAATTTTTATTTCAATTATTAATAAAAAATATATATAATTGTTAAAATTCTATTGTAACTGCATTTCGTTTATTTTAATCGTATTGAGATGCCCAAATAACATAATTTTATATTTTAAAATTGTAATTGTATAATTTTGAAGTATTTATTCGACATTCTTAATTTTGATTTTATGTAAATAATAATGTCAATGTAATTGTTTCATTATTTTGTAAATAAATTGAAATAAAATATTTTTATATCGCACTAAATAACACTGATAACATCTGGAAAATTTTGATTATTAATTCTATACAGAAAACATAGTAACTTAGATAATAATATATATGCCAGAGTTTTTAGTATTATAATATAAAATGAATAAATTTTTGCGGTTTTTTCAAAAATACCTTTATTATGAATCTTTTTTTCCAAAAATACGTTGATTTTGAAAATTATTTACAATAATACGTTTTTTTAAAAAATTATTTTCAAAAATACGGATTGCAACCCCTACAACCCAAAATGCAACTTAGTATTTCTTTTGAC
Organism: Heracleum sosnowskyi; assembly: GCA_030848705.1. Classification (NCBI taxonomy): domain Eukaryota; kingdom Viridiplantae; phylum Streptophyta; class Magnoliopsida; order Apiales; family Apiaceae; genus Heracleum; species Heracleum sosnowskyi. The sequence continues at coordinate 74,142,901 of CM061238.1, forward strand.
ATTTTATCAAACAACGTTTGCAACCCCTACAGCCCAAAATGCAACTTTGTAATTCTTTCGACATTTTATCAAACAACGTTTGCAACCCTGTAACCCAAAATGAAACTTACTAATTCTTTTGACAGTTTATCAAACAGCGTTTGCAACCCCTGCAACCCAAAATGCAACTTAGTAATTCTTTTTGTCATTTATCAAACAGTTCTGCAACTCAATATGCAACTTAGTAATTCTTTTTGACATTTTATCAAATAGTTTGCAAACGTCGTTTTGCAACCCATGCAATCCAAAATAATTGGTATGCAACTTTGGAAGAAACAAGCAACATTAGTAGTAATTGGAATCAAACTGTTAGTCCCTGAGAGTATTGCAGAAGGGGGTTGAATGCAATACTTATAATTTAGAATTTTTTTCCCAACAACAAAGAAAGAGATTAATAATTATCAGTTAGAACAAATGCAAACAACAGTTATCTAAACATGATAGAGACTTCACAAAATAATTGATTTATTTATCTTGCGAAAGGTTTTGCTACAACCTGGAAAAACAATGTTTCCAACTTCTATCTCGAGAGAGATTACAACTGAGTTGTGGGAGTAGCTTTCTAAACCTGTTAGATTGTGTTCCTTGATTACATGTGAGGTGTGAAGCTGTTTACATATTCAAGTGACAGATTCTTACAATTTGTTCACATGTGACCTTTCCTAAAATGTATACTAGATAGTCTAAACATAAACTATAAAGCAATCTAGATACATTCCTTTTGTAGCATACTCAATCTCCGTTGATGTAGATCTTGCATACCCTTGAATTGGTAAGCTTTGTCTTGTTCTCTCTCAAGCTCATGTCGTAGTCTTTCAGGATTGTGACAGAACCATATGAATTCTGTACCACCTGCTACTGAAACGACTGTCATACATTTGACTTTGAAGGCAAATCAAAATTTCTTCCTGTGAGACAAAGTACCGTGCTCGCCAAGTTCTGCTGTCATGGGGTGTTCTAAAGCTGACAGTAAGATTTTCCTAGGACTGGGGAGTCACAAAGGACTTTACCTGTCGTGACCTTACAAAACATGTTATCAGTGCGGTACAAAGTTGCTATCTCCAGGCTTCTGCCAAAGTTGCTGTCAAGACTGAAAGTTACTGTCATGAAGAATGATGTCTTGACTGCATGTTTGATGTTCATTGTAAAGTTGCTGTCTTCGAGAATCTTGACATCATGTTTATTCCTTGTACTAGTCATGCGTAGAATATCTTCTGGGTCTTGAACAAAGTGAACTTCTTCCAAATTACATTCCTTATTGCATATATGTATGGTAGTACAATTTGAACAAAGAACATTTTATTTGGATATGACAGTATGTTTCTCTTAGTCTAATTAAAGACTAATTACATAGTTAAGTCGTCTTCCTGCAATTACCCATAAATCCTAACACAAACAATACAATCTCAATTTCGATATGACATTCCATCAAACAACTGGTATACATGATGAAACCATCTAAACAAAAGTCACCTAACAAATTCATACTTATCGAGAGTAATTTCCCTCGCGGGGCAATTAAAATCAACAAAATCGACTTTATATTCTTTATGAAAATATATCAAACAATAGATGTGTATCATCGGATCGACGCAATTTTAAAAACAACCAATTTTGCTACTGTGTATAAAAATGTTTATATGTATTTGTATATATAAAAAATATTATATAAGATGAAAGTAAGATATGAAATAGAGAAGACAAGGAAAGATACTGAAAAGAAAAGAAGAAGAATGCGGATACACAAAAGAAGAAAAGATTAGTAGTAGCGAAGAAGAAGAAGGCAAGTAAGAGTCACGAGGGAGCAGAATCAGAAGCTTATAGAGGAGTTCTCGTTTGAAGAATTTACGGTGGCAGTGAAATAGATGCACCCCGACAAAGCATCGGGGCCTGAAGGTCTAAACCCAGGGTTTTTTCAGAGTTTTTGGTCGGTGATGGGTCATGAGGTGTTTGAGTATTGTAGGAATTGGTTACGAATGAAATCCTTCCCAGGAGAACTTAATAGTACGAATGTGGTGCTTATTCCTAAGAAAGAAAATGCCTCTTGTATGAAAGATCTTAGGCCAATTGTGTTATGTAATGTGCTTTATAAAATTCTTGCGAAGGCTCTGGCAAACAGACTCAAGGTCGTCTTACCTGCAATTATTTCCGAAAATCAATCAACGTTTGTCCAAGGTAGAAGCATTATGGATAATGTGTTGGTAGCTTTCGAGGTTATTCACCATATGAGTAGAAAAAAAAATGGGAGTGTAGGAGAGGTGGCTCTTAAACTAGATATCAGTAAGGCTTATGACCGAGTAAACTGGTCGTTTCTTCGCCATATGTTGAGAGTGATGGGTTTTTGTGAAATATGGGTCGATTGGATGATGATGTGTGTTAATACTGTCACTTACAAGTTCTGCTTTAATAGGTCGTATGTGGGTCCGATCACTCCCAGGAGAGGGCTGAGACAAGGGGACCCCCTGTCCCCCTATCTTTGTCTATTGTGTGTATAAGGTCTATCTAATGCAATCGACCAAGCTTCTAGTAGTGGTGTTGTACGTGGGTGCAGTATTAGTCCTACAGCTCCTACAATCTCTCATCTCTTATTTGCTGATGACAGTTTTCTGTTCTTCCAAGGCACCACTGAGGAATCATCTAGTATCAAAGCTTTGTTGGTTAACTATGACAGATGATCAGGGTAATCAGTGAATTTTCAGAAGTTTGGAGTTTTTTATAGCGCTAATGTTCGACCTTCTAAGAAGATGGAGATTTCTGGGATCTTAGGTGTACATAATGATATCACGAGTTCAAAATATCTAGGGCTCCAATCTCTGGTTGGTAGATCAAAGAAGCTAGTTTTTGGTTATCTGAAAGAAAGAGCTAGTAGAAGCATTCAGGCATGGCAAAAGAAACCAATTTCACGGGCTGGTAAGATGATTCTGATTATGAATGTTGCTCAAGCGATTCCAGCTTACAGTATGTCGTGTTTTTTACTTCCAAAAACTCTCTGCCAGGAGTTAGAACGCATGTTTAATAGTTTGAACTGGCACTCGTGGAATAACATGAGTTTACCAAAGTGCAATGGTGGTTTGGGGTTTAGGAACCTTTATAGTTTTAATGTTGCGTTGTTAGGGAAGCATTGCTGGAATTTATTGCACAATCCTGATTCTCTGGTGACTAGATTGTATAAAGCCAGATACTTCCCTTCATCTCACTTTCTGCGAGCCACTAAGGGATAAGGGTCTAGCTTTATCCGGAGTGGAATTTTTACAGCCAATGAGGAATTGTTTAAAGGCTTTAGATGGGTCCTTGGAGATGGTAAGGAGATAATTGCTACAAAAGATCCATGGTTACGGAAGAAGAGAGATTTTTGTGTGGAACAAAGTCATCTTTATGAAGGTCGAAATGAGACAGTGGCGAGTTTGTTCCTTCCTAATACGAAAAAATGAAATGTCAACTATGTGCAGGAGCATTTTCTTTATGAAGATGCAAAAGATATTTTAGCAGTTCATATCCCCCAACGTAATATTTCTGACAGAGTGGTATGGGCTGGAGCTTCAAATGGTATCTACACGGCAAAATTGGGGTATAAATTCAGGTATGATGTTAATTTTGGAACTTCAAATATCCCCCAAAGTCAAGGTTTGAGTTAAGTATGGAGAATTGAGATCCCTCACAACATGAAGATTTTCATTTAGCGTTTTTGTCGTAACAGTGTGCCAGTGCGGAAAAAATTGAGTGCTAAAGGTGTTACATTGCCTATTACCTGTCCCATGTGCTAGATTGACATTGAGCATATGTTACATATTTTCTTCGACTGTAATTTTGCAAAAAATTGTTGGAATCATGTGGGGTTGGACTACGATATGAGGGAAGTTGAATATGCTCCTGATTGGGTTTTAAATAAACTCGGTACTGCTGATATCTGAGGCTACCAAGATCTGCATAGTGTTGTGGGGCATTTGGTTTTGACGGGATAAGAGAGTCTGGGAGGATAAAACTGTCACTCCAAGTGTTGCTATGGATGGTAATTTTAGGTCGGTTTCAGAAAGGAAGGAGGCAGTCAAGGCAAAGGTAAGCTGTAACATTATGGGAGATCATAGTCGGAAGAAGTTAATAAGCAAGTGGTTACCACCGGAGATTGGTGTGTTGAAAGTTAACGTGGACGCCTCTGTGTTTCCAGGAGTGGAAACGTTCTCTATTGGCATGGTTCTGCGAGATCACCTTGGCACTTTTATTGCACGCAAGACTCTTAGACTCCCATCACCAGCTTCGGTGTTTGAAGCTGAAGCTATATGGGTTGATGAGGCTTTATCATGAACCAAAGAGCAAGTTAGTCAGGATGTTAGGGTTATGGTTGAAACATATTTGATGTTAACGGTGCAAGCCATTGATCGTGCTGGTAGAAACTATTTGGAGGTTGGAGAAGTAATTGAAAGTTGTCGCTTGAAGTTGCAACAGTCACCGGGAATCTCCATTCATTTTGTTCGGAATCAAGCTAACAAGGTCGCTCATGAGATAGCTAGAATTCCTTGTGTAGCTAACAAGGTCGCTCATTAATTAAAATATAAACTAATCTTTTAATTTTGGGTAAGCATTTAATGTAAATTATCTTAAAAATATATGTTACATATACAACAAAATATAGATAAAAAAATTTGAACGAATTTATTTTAACATTTAAAGCAAAACAGTTATTAGACCTTTGATCTTAAATCTAAAATTACTTAATTTATTATAATTAAATTATATTTTTAAATACTCGTGTGCGTAGCACGGACTATAACCTATTATAAAGGAGAATACGATGACGGTGAGATGTCGGCTCTCAAATCGCTTCGATCTATTTTTCTAATTTTCTCAAATTTTTGAATAATTAATGTTAAAGATTCGAAAATTTCTCAATTGAATTGAAAATCTTTACTAATGGAGGAAACTAAATATACAATAATAATATTCTTGTCTTCAAAATTTTTACTAATGGAGGAAACTAAATATACAATTCTAATATTTTTGCCTTTAAAATATTTACTAATGGAAGAAACTAAATTTACAATTTTAATATTCTCCTAAATTTATTTTATTAGAAAATATCTTAATTGCCTTTTAAATTTTTACTAATGAAGGAAATTAAATATACAATTTTAATATTCTTGCCTTTATAATATTAGATAAATTCTCAATTTTTCTTCTTATTATTTTCTAACGGAGGAAACTAAATATAGTATATTAATATTCCCCTAAATGCCCTCTATTGATCCAATTTATTTACTAATTATTTTATTAATGAGATAATTATCAAAATCATCACTCATTTGGTTCAAATATATCAAATTAGTCACTCATTTAAAAAATGACTTAATTTAGTCATTAATTTGAAATTTCGTATGAAGGAGACCATCTGTCGGTGACTAAATTGATATGAAATTTAACTCTTTTAATGACTAAATTGATACAAGTTTTCAAATTAATTACCAAATTGAGTCATTTTTGAAATAAGTGACTAATTTGATACATTTGAACCAAATGGATGATGACTTTGACAATTATCTCTTTATTAAATACTATCTTTCAAGGAAGGAAGTTAAATATGTTAGGTTAATATTTCCCTAAACTTTCAAGTCCATTATATTTACTAATTCCTTCCTGCATGGAGGAAACTAAGTATAGTGTATTAATATTCTCATAAACTTACTCCACGAGTTTAATTTATTTACTAATTTTTATTTAATATCTTTTAATCGAGGAAAATAATAAAGAAGACGATTTGAGAGGTGCTAGACGATTTGAGTAGAAAATATCTAAATTGACTTTTAAATATTTAGTAATGCAAATATTAATTACCTTATATTCTCCTAATCTTTTTCTTAAGTCAAATTACTATCTTAATATTGTCCAAAAATTATTTTCAAGTCAAATTACCATGTTAATGTTTTCTTAAACTTTCTTTTGGACTTAAAATTATCATTTTAATGTTCTCATGTATTTTTTCTTGAAGTTCTAAAATTTATCTTGAAATCAGATTTTCGTCTTTACATTCTCCTAAAACATTTATTAGAAATTATGTTCTCATAATTTTTTTGTAAAAAAACTCACGTTTAATTTATCTATATGTTTTACATATACATTCAAAATTATTTTTTTTTAAATTTTTACCTTCGGATTATGTAGAAGATAATACTTACAGAAAATGCAAGTTTTTATAAAATAAAATAAAATATAGAAGCCTTATTTTCTTTTCATTTATTTTCTCGAGTACTAGTATTTTAAACAATAAAAAATTGATTAATAGATGATGTAATTGATTAAGTAATTAGTTTGTTTTCTGTTCAATTTGGTAACAACGAGAAAACGAGTTATTAGGAGGAAACATGTTTAACGAGAGAGCGATTCATTAGGAGGTGCATATTATATGCTAGAATTTAATATTTATGTTAATTATGTATTTTAAAATAGAAGTTGCAATATAAAGTTTTACAAAAATAAAGTGATAAATATACTAATATTTGATATAATATTAAAATAATGAAATATATTAAACAATTACCCTTTTCTATATTTATTCAAAATTTCGGTAATGAACAAAACTAAACGGAGAATTTAAAAGAAATCTTAATTTCATGTTATAAATATAATTTTGTTTAAAAACATTTTTGTAGAATGGTTTTTAAAAAAAATGGAGAAATTATTATATAGCCGCTACGAAACGCGGCTTAGTCAACTAGTATACTTATATAAATGAGAAGACGAGGGCAGTGATGTGGCAGCTCTCACATCGCTTCGATCTATTTTTCTAACTTTCTCAAATTTTTGAATTAAATATATCAAATATTAGAAAAAGTCTCATTTGCCTTTTAAATCTTTATTAATAGATGAAACTAAATATATAGTTTTAACATTATTACATCGCTTTCAAAATCTTTACAAATGGAGGAAAGTAAATGTACAATTTAAATATTATACTAAATTTTTGATTCGAAAATATCTCAATTGTCTTTTAAATCTTTTATAATGTAGGAAACTAAATATAAAATTTTAATATTTTTGTCATTAGAAAAAGTCTCATTTGCCTTTTAAATCACTAGTTCACTAAGCCGCGCTTCGCAGCGGCTTTGTAACAATTTTTCTAAAAAATTAGTTTACACTGTTTTTAGATAAAATAATATTTTTAACATAAAATTAAGATTTATTTTGAATTCACCGTTTCGTCTTGGTCATTTATAAATTTTTTTAATAAATATAGAATCCAACTAAACTAACATAAAATGATTTTTAATATTTTTCATTATTTTTAAATAATATTAAATATTAGTATATTTATCATCATTTTTTTTTCTAAATTTATATTCCAACTTCTATTTCAAAATACATAAAATAGCATCAATATTAAAATTCTAGCATATTACCTCCTAATGAATCGCTCTCTCGTTAAAAATGTTTGTTCCCAATGACCCACTCTCTCGTTGTTATCAAATATAATCATATAATAAACTAAATTAGAATGTAAAAGTTTTTAAAAAAAGAATTTTAATAAATATGTAAAATATATAGATAAATTAAACGTGATTTGTTTTACAAAACTTTAATGAGAACATATTTCTAATAAATTTTTAGAAGAATATTAAGATTATAATCTGATTCCAAGATAATTTTTGGAACTTCAAGAAAAAAATATATAAAAATATTAGGATGGTAACTTTGAATTCAATAAAAAGTTTAAGAGAATATCAACATGAAAATTTGACTTGAAGATAAATTTTAGAAAAATATTAAGATAGTGATTTGACTTAAGAAGAAAGTTTAGGAAAATATAAGGTAATTAATATTTTCATTATAATAGATTTAGAAGGCAATTTAGATATTTTCTAACCTTTATAATTATTAATTCAAAATTTTGAGAAAATTATAAAAATAGATCAAGATAATTTGTGAGGAGCCCTTACTGTATTTCTATAAATCAGAACATGGAGGCGGCGAAGTGGCTCATCTGAGATCATCTGACACCTCTTAAATTGTCTTCTTTATTATTTTTCTCGATTCAAAGATGGTAAAAAAATTAGTAAATATATTAGATGGATATTTTCTTTTCAAAATTTTAAAATTTGGCTTAAATAATGAATTTAGGAGAATTTTAGAATTTTTAAAGGCAAGAAAATTAAAGTTATATATTTAGTTTTCTTCATTAATAAAAATTTAAAAAGTAATTAAGATATTTTTAATATTTTATATTAATAATTTAGAAATTCGAGAGAAATAAAAAAAAATAGATCGAGACGATTTAAGAGTCCCACCTCGCCCTCGTCTTCTCCATAATATATTTTAAAATTTTAAGTTTTGACTTAAATAGAAAATATTATAATTGTAAATTATTTTCCCTCATTAACCTATTTAAGAGAATATTAAAATTGTATAGTTATTTGTTTTCATTAGTAAAAATTTTAAATGCAATAATTTTAAAATTGTATATTAAGTTTCATCCATTAGTAAATATTTAAAGATGATTGAGATATTTTCGAATTTTTAATATCAATAATTCAAAATTTTGAGAAAAATTAGAAAAATATATTGAACTGATTTGAGAGTCGCATCTCACAGCCCTCGTTTTCTCCTTTATATGTTTTCATTATAAATTTGAATCTTTTTTTTCATAAATTCGATTACCTTTTAACTTGGAAATAAAATTTACGAGAATATAAGTTGATTAACATTTTTTTATATACTTTTTAATATTTATAATTTGGAAATTTTATAAAAATAAAAAAATTGTTCAAAAATTATTAAACTGTACGAAGAAAATTTTTAAAGATAAGACAAAGCAATAACAATAACAATAAATTTAATAAATAAATCTATTCCACATTTCCACCCAAATATATAAAAGTAGGTACCTGTAAGAATTCTACACTAAAAATTGCGTACTCCTGAATTTAAAGAAGAAGTCATGTTTTTTCTTTTCACAGGAAGAAAAAGCCATATTTACGTTCATAAAAAGGAATATATATGTACAGCAACCAGTGTTGTAAAAAACGGGAATCGGAGTTAATCGGTGAAGGCACCGTCCAGGGATTAATCGGGTAATCGGGGATTAATCGGAATGATTAATCGGATCATTAATTTGGAATAAATTGAATAATATTTTTTATATACATTTATATTCATATATATAATTGTTTCGTTATTTCAACTAAAAATATGTTATTATCATATATTTATGCAAATATGTTAAAAATGTTATATAATTATAATAAATAAAATTTTGAAGGTTTAATTTTTCAATTAAAGATCAATTTAAGAGGAAAAATTAAGAGAATTTACAATTTAGGCATCTAAAATTATAATTATATGTACAAAAATTGTTGGTCCTCGTGTATTGCAGAAGGGGGGGGGGGGGATGAATGCAATACTGATAAAATTCAATCTCAGTTTCAACAACCAAAACTAAGATTTAATGTTATCAATAATATGTATGCATTCACAAACAGTATAATCGAGAAGACAGGATTCACAAAATAAATGATTTATTTATTTTGCAAAGTGTTGCTACAACCTCAAGAGAGAATTCTTGAGCTTCGGTTTTTCTTCAAGACACTTGCTTGTCTTCGTTACATTTCTAGAATGAATTAATAGTCTAAGTATAAAACTAATCCTATCACTGTCAACACGGGTCTGTGAAGCTGCTGTCATTATCAAATGGCAGCTTCTTACAAAGTGTCTACCCATGTGACTTTCCTAAATTGCTAACAATGTCAAATATACATTACAAAGAAAGCAACCTAGATTCATTCTATTTCTAGCTAAAACAATTCAGCAAATAGAGACTTGACCTTGCTCTTGAATTGATTCGCTTTTGTTTGCAGTGCTTGAAGCTTCTGTCGTAGTCTTGCAGACTTGGTGCAGCTTAGGGATACTGCAACACGCCTGTTTCTTGAACATTGAAACTGTCACGGGGTTTGACTGAGAAAGATACCTAGAGCAAGGATCTTTCTCGAGACAGTTACTTTTGCCGCAAAGCTTGCTGTCACAGGAATGTGCTTTTGGTGACAGTAAGAGTTCCCCGCATAATGTGCTGTCGAGGTTTCCAAACTTGCTGTCGAGGGCTAAAGTTGCTGTCGCGTAGTCTTCCGCCAATGTTGCTGTCAGAGTGAATATGCTGTCTTGACTCGCAACATTCTGTCTTCTTGTAATCTTATTGTCAATACTTATGACAGTAACCTTTATTCATGCTGTCATCTAATATGCATTCTTTGAGGCTTGAACACAGAAAGTGAACTTCTTCCAAATTACACAATAAGAATAACATTGCATACTGATTACAAGAACATACTTTGGCTGTGACAGTATGTTCTACTTTATTAAAAAATTAAGTCTATACAAAGTTAAGTTGTTCCTATGCTATCAACCATAAATCCCAACAATCTCCCCCAATTTGTTTTTATGGACAATAACAACAAATTTACAATATATGCTGATAACTTAACTAACAAGATCAGAATGGATTTAGAATGTTTACTTAGCTTGAGATTTCCTCTTCTGTCTTGTTACTTCCTCTCTTCTGAAAGCTTCTACCAAGCAGCCTCTTAGACCTTCTACAAGAGAGATTTCAGCAGGTGTGACTGCAACATCTTCTATTTCTTCAATGATCTTCTTGATAGTAGGAGAAATAAGAGAACTAGCATCCCTGAGATTCAACCATTGCTCTTGATCAAATGGATAGCTTCTGAAGTGGAGTTCTTCATGAATGAGCTTGAATCTACTTCCACGATAAGCATTGAGAGACATCCTCCTTTGCTTGTCCAGCTTTGAATCTTCTCCTTTTCTCCTTTCCAATAATTCCTCTATCTTGTCAGAACAGATCTGCTCCAGGGGATGAATTGATCCAGCAACCATATACTGTAAATCCTTCAGAATAGTTGTTTTTAGCTTGTGCAAGCTGCAAACATAGATTTCTTCTTTTAGATGCTTGATTCTTAAGGGATTTTCCAGCATACATGTTTGATAATTTGGAGCTTCACTTTCTGCCTTGTTGGCAGTCTTGCATCTTTCCAGGAGTTCAGCTTCCTTCTTATCAAGTTCTGACTGATATTGAGCGTATTGAGAAGAGTCAGGTCTTTTGCTTGGCTTGGGTTGCCCTTTGATAAGTGGATTTTTATCCACTTGGAACGCTTCATATCGGCTTAAATTGATGTCTTGAACTCAAGTATGTGGTGTGTTTAATGTGTTTTCATTAAGTTTTGCAGAACCAAGAGTTGGAGGTTAATGTGATTAAAATTCGGATTTTCCGGGTAAGGTGCGAAGCTCTCACGGTTTTGGCCATATCTGGAGTTTTACAAGTCCGATTCTGACGATCTTACAGCTCACGCGAAGAGGACAACATTTTCTATGTCCTGGACAGAAGGCACGGCGCGGCAGCGCCGTGTTTAAGCTTGTTTATGGCGCGGCAGCGCCGTTGGAAAAAGGGCAGAATTTGTCTGGCGCGGCAGCGCCGCTTTCCTGTGTATTTGTGGCGCGGCAGCGCCGGGATGTCTGACGAAAATTGCTGTTTTGACCTAATTGCTGATTTTTCGAGTGAAAGTTAAAAAAGTCAATTCCATACGAATTATTGCACCTGGAGGCCTTTATAAAGAAGAAAAAAACCCTAGAGATCAGGAGAGAGACACATACCGCATATTATATACGGAGTTTTAAAGCACGAAGAAGAAGGAAGAAGATAGTTTCAATTTATTCTTGTATTCTTTCTATCTTGTGGATGCTTGGTTTGGGTGTATTCTTTAGAACCTTGATATTTATTCAATATAATTCGTTTTCTTTCATCATGTTTACATTAGAACCCATGGTGACGATTAGTTTGATTATGAACTAATTCGTTGTCATGGGGTTTTAGCGGATTTATTCATGAAGTTTATTTGTTGAATTTTCTCGATGCCTATAGTGTGATTGATGCGATATCCTATCATGGTTGTTTTAATTCGTTATAGGAGAGTAGCTAACTCCTGTAATTGTGCGTTAATTCTTATTGAAGCGAAAGTGGATTTAAGAGTTTAGAACTTGCCATGCTAGCATAGGTTTATGCGTGAGAATATCATTCGTAATTAGTGTCGTAACTCTAACCGTTTTATGACGACTATGTGATCAATTGAATGCTTGTACTTAAACCATTATATTTTCAATCTTTATAGACATATAGGGACTAAGCATAATTGGGAGACTAAGTGATTTCTATCTTTATTGTGGATATTATTTAGGATGGTATTGGTACAACGAAAGTTGGCTTTTATCAGTTTTGTGCATTCGATCAGGTATTAATAAATCACATGAAAGGGCTAGAGAATTGAAGACTATAGATGGATTGTTTAATGAAGTTAAAATTCCACGTTTTCTCTGCATAAGTAATTCGATTCCAAATCTTGTTAGTTAATTAATTCTTAGTTTATTAAATTGCTTCATAGTTAATCTTAGTTATTCAAAACCCTATTTTGTTAATTGTCTTAGCAGTGAATAAAAACCATACATTGTTGCATAGGTACAAAACTATAATAACCAAGCAGTCTCTATGGGAACGAACTCTACTTATCTCTATATTACTTGTGACCACGTGCACTTGCGTGTTGTTTTTGTGCGAACAAGTTTTTGGCGCCGCTGCCGGGGACTCGGTGTTATTTATATAGTTTATGTGCTTGTCATCAGTGGTCGTTAGAGTTCACTGACTCGGATTGTTTTTCTAACCTATCTTGTTTAGTTCGGTGTGTTTCAGGTACTTGAGTGTTTGAAAATGGCAGGCAAGGAGTTGCCATGGTGGGCATATTCGAGGACATCCATGCCTCAGCAATGTGAGCAATGTTTGGGCGTTCATGAGACTTCACGATATTGTTCCTACGAAGGAGTTGATCCATATGTCACTTATGAGGAACAACCATATTCTCAATACCATCCTCAACAGTACCAGCAAGATGTTCCAAAAATGTCATATTTCTTTGGTAGTGAAGAGTTTCAACATCAACAACATACTCCTACTTTTCAGTCAGATGAGGTTGTTGATATGGAGGAGATTAGGATGCTTGTAAAGAGTAACGAGGAGTCTTTAAAATCTTTGGAGACACTCGTTGCTCAAGCTGTGAGATCCTTGGAACAAGAGACTATGGAGGAGATTAGGATTCTTGCAAAGAGTAACGAAGAGTCTGTCAAAGCTTTGGAGCCACTAGTTGCTCGAGCTGTGAGAGCCTTGAAACAAGAGAATCAACGAATCATCCTAGAGGCAATTCCAGGAAATAATGGTGACTTGGAGCAAGGTACTGTATGCATAATTGAAGAAGGCAAATTCCAAGGTGAGGTGAGCGTTCACAAGCCATGTGAAGAATTTGATCATGCTAGTATGGTGGATGATTTGGAAAGGGCACTATATGGGACAGACACTAATGAGCTACACAAATTTCAAGAATTGGTATGTGCGTACCAAGAGGCTGATGACCATGGGAAAGATGCAGGTCTTCTACTTGTCTCAGAGTATAAAGATGGAGGTAGCGCATTAGAGCCATTGGAGGAAGTTCTCTTTGAGGAACCAAAGGCTTCAACAACTTACATTTACCCTCCTCCAGTATATTCAAGCGAAGCCCGCAAATGTGTGTTGCTCTACAAATTGACAAATTTTGGGTCAACCGATGAAGGCATTGGAATAGGACATAGTTGTTATACGAATAGGCCAAGCGAGGAGAAGGGGCAGAAAGTGTGCCGCAGTGATGACGATGAAGTCTCACGAAGAGATGACCAGGCCAACTATTATCATCCTTAATGGAGACTTGGACGTAGTCAAGCTAATTGACTCTAAACAAGCGCTTCGTGGGAGGCAACCCACGTGTTTCGGTATTTTTAGGTATGTTTCCTACTATCCCTTGTATTTACTTCCATTCAATGGGGACATTGAATATTTTAAGTTTGGGGGTGGTAATTAAGGATTAGTTGTGTTTGTGTGTGTTCATATAGGTTTCATATTGCATGTGTAGTTGTAGTTTATTTGTAGTTTTGCATGTTCATGTCATATAGGGCGTTATGTTTTGCATTAGTATTTATATCTGTTATGTGAGTCCATTTTAGTTGCATGCATATTTCATGATCCCGTAGGACTTGACTATTTCCGTTGGTGAGTCGATGTTGATTGGAGTGTGGTTGTGATGAATAGAGGGTTGATTAAGTTTCTAAGTATTGACTTGCATGCCAGAAACAATTGTAAATTCACAAGTCTCATTGGTTGCTTTTAGATTTGATCAGACCATGCTTGTTTGGTGTTAGAATTTAACCACTTGTTTACATTTAGAATGTTTTCTATTCTCTTGAAATTGAAAGAAGCACTTAAGTCTAAGTTTGGGGGAAAACAGGGATATCATGCTAGTTGTCAATAATGGCTAGGTGTCAAATGGCTAGTAGCCGGCTCATTGAAAAAATGAGTAGTCTAGGGTGGGATGAGAAAAAGGCAAAGCGCACTCATTCCGAAATAAAAAAAAAGAGAAAAAAAAAAGAGAAAAAAAAAGAAATAGAAAAAAAAAGAGTTGTATTAGTTGTGTTTATGCAGAATTGATCAGGTTGAGCTCTTTAATACTCGAGCAAGTAAGTTCTTTGGGGACTTTGTGCCTAGTGACCTAAGACTTTGCCGGTCTGGGATCCGCTAACCTAACGCTCGCTACATGGGTATTATTGTATAAGCCTTTAGGGGTCTCAGCCATTGCACGGTCAATTAAGCATGCGTATTGTGTTTAGTATGTTGTTTTGTAATAAAAGCATGAATTCCTGTCTAACTCAAGTGGATATTTGAGGTGTCTTTAAGTGGTTTCTTGTGGCTAGAGTACATTTTGTTTATAAGCTTGTGGTTGTTTTGGCTAAGAGTAGGTATGGTCTTGATTTAGTTTGGGAGTATATTGGTGAGCATCGCACACACGCACGTTTCTGTGTTTGTCTCGTTGGTCGATGGGAATTTGGTCGAACTCTGTTTGGAAGACTGTGTTCTTTGAGATGTTGGCTTGTTGATTGGTTTTGGTTGGTTTGAAGGGATCGTTGCATTTTCATATTAGTTGCATACATGCATTGCATTGTTAGTTGCATGAGTAGATGGATTTTGTGGGTACATTCGCTATAGGCCCTCACGAGACCTTACTCGTCCACTAGGGCTGCCTAGGGGTTTAAAGGGCTTGCTGCATATGCCAAATGCAACCGTGATCACCTACGGAAGTGGTACTAGTTAGTTGTATATAGTTATATTATTTATGCTTGAGGACAAGCATCGGTTTAAGTTTGGGGGTGTGATAAGTGGATTTTTATCCACTTGGAACGCTTCATATCGGCTTAAATTGATGTCTTGAACTCAAGTATGTGGTGTGTTTAATGTGTTTTCATTAAGTTTTGCAGAACCAAGAGTTGGAGGTTAATGTGATTAAAATTCGGATTTTCCGGGTAAGGTGCGAAGCTCTCACGGTTTTGGCCATATCTGGAGTTTTACAAGTCCGATTCTGACGATCTTACAGCTCACGCGAAGAGGACAACATTTTCTATGTCCTGGACAGAAGGCACGGCGCGGCAGCGCCGTGTTTAAGCTTGTTTATGGCGCGGCAGCGCCGTTGGAAAAAGGGCAGAATTTGTCTGGCGCGGCAGCGCCGCTTTCCTGTGTATTTGTGGCGCGGCAGCGCCGGGATGTCTGACGAAAATTGCTGTTTTGACCTAATTGCTGATTTTTCGAGTGAAAGTTAAAAAAGTCAATTCCATACGAATTATTGCACCTGGAGGCCTTTATAAAGAAGAAAAAAACCCTAGAGATCAGGAGAGAGACACATACCGCATATTATATACGGAGTTTTAAAGCACGAAGAAGAAGGAAGAAGATAGTTTCAATTTATTCTTGTATTCTTTCTATCTTGTGGATGCTTGGTTTGGGTGTATTCTTTAGAACCTTGATATTTATTCAATATAATTCGTTTTCTTTCATCATGTTTACATTAGAACCCATGGTGACGATTAGTTTGATTATGAACTAATTCGTTGTCATGGGGTTTTAGCGGATTTATTCATGAAGTTTATTTGTTGAATTTTCTCGATGCCTATAGTGTGATTGATGCGATATCCTATCATGGTTGTTTTAATTCGTTATAGGAGAGTAGCTAACTCCTGTAATTGTGCGTTAATTCTTATTGAAGCGAAAGTGGATTTAAGAGTTTAGAACTTGCCATGCTAGCATAGGTTTATGCGTGAGAATATCATTCGTAATTAGTGTCGTAACTCTAACCGTTTTATGACGACTATGTGATCAATTGAATGCTTGTACTTAAACCATTATATTTTCAATCTTTATAGACATATAGGGACTAAGCATAATTGGGAGACTAAGTGATTTCTATCTTTATTGTGGATATTATTTAGGATGGTATTGGTACAACGAAAGTTGGCTTTTATCAGTTTTGTGCATTCGATCAGGTATTAATAAATCACATGAAAGGGCTAGAGAATTGAAGACTATAGATGGATTGTTTAATGAAGTTAAAATTCCACGTTTTCTCTGCATAAGTAATTCGATTCCAAATCTTGTTAGTTAATTAATTCTTAGTTTATTAAATTGCTTCATAGTTAATCTTAGTTATTCAAAACCCTATTTTGTTAATTGTCTTAGCAGTGAATAAAAACCATACATTGTTGCATAGGTACAAAACTATAATAACCAAGCAGTCTCTGTGGGAACGAACTCTACTTATCTCTATATTACTTGTGACCACGTGCACTTGCGTGTTGTTTTTGTGCGAACACCCTTCCTCTGTGGGTTGGGTTTTCCTTTCTTCTGTGGGTGAATCATCAAACTCATAGTACCAGTGATATGGTATAGGAGAAGCTGGTAAATCAGTTGAAATATCAGCATCATCAAAATCTGTAAAGTTGTAGCCAAATTTCTGATAGAATTTAGCATCCCTATCAGCTTGATATTTCAGAATATGTTCCATAACAGACTCTGGAACATTTTCATAGCTCTCCAGCAACTCTACCATTCTTTCCAGGTAGAAGAAGTCAATTCTTCTTTTATCTAAGGTTGATGTCCTACCACTGGTTGATGTGGAGACCAGATTGAAATCCTTATCAACCTTGGTAGATCTTGATTCTTCCCACCACAGAATGTACTCAGTGACCTCTTGATTTGCATCCATCTTGACCTCAACACTCTTGATTTCTCTAGATTGCATCTGTTGTATCTTAAGACTGTTGGGAGGTATTGATTGAATTGGCTTCTTAAGATTCCTGCCAAATCCAGTGGCCTTTTCCTTTCCTGAGTACTTGTGCTTTCCTTCAGGTTTCTGTCTGGAAAACCATGCTCTTGCTTTGGCTTTCAGTCTTATGGGCTTGACAGTAGCTTTGGCTTCATCCTTGACAGAACCTTTCTTGACAGTATCTTTGTCGACAGTATCTTTCATGACGGCATCTTCTATGACAGTATCCTTGTCGACAGTACCTTTGGTGACAACATCTTTTTTTGCATTTATGCAATCAATAGCACATCTAAGAATGCTTGCATCCAAAGCTTCCAGTATTCTTGGCTCCTCTTCATCTGTTGCACCAGCATCTTCTTTTCTTGACTAGGAGTTTCTTCATTGCCTTCATTCTGAGATTGAATACCAGTATTCCCAAAATTACTTCCACCAGCATTTCCAGCATTTCCAGAAGCTTCACCACCTCCAACCTCATCATCATCATCATCATCATCCTGAGGAGGAATGTTATAGAGACAGCTTCCACCTTGATCATTTCTTTTGGCATTGGCTCTAGAGATTTGTTCCTTCACTCTAGCTCCCAGTGCCTTGTCTCTCAACACCAGCATTTTGTAGATCTCTTGAACAACATAAACTCTTCCTGGATTGGCATTTGAACTGAGTATTCCATCTAACACTTTCATAATTGACTTGGTTTCCATTCTGGATGGGCTAACCAAATTCATGAAGCTGTTCCTTCTTGTGCCATATATCCTTAGTTTTAGATCTGTAGAAAACACTTGGTGGATTTGTGTAGACTTCAGGTAGCTTTTGTGTGATCAGGTTCTGGATTTGCATATCCAATATTTCATTGAATGGTGTTTGAGTTGCCCTGATCTTTCCCTTCAAAGCACACAACACCTTTGCTGGCAGACTCTGCAATAACTGCATTGTGATGAAATAAGATATGCCAGAAGTGAAATAGATACTTACAGCCCATCTTTTCTCATCATTCACCATTACACTGACACTGGTGATTTGATCCTTTAACAGTTTGTGGTGTTGGTTGGACGGTTGCTTGGAGCGTTCATTACTTCTTCCACCAAACTGCTAAATTCACTGTCATGATTGTGTAATGTGCTCTCCCTGTAATCAACCATTAGAGTATTGGCTTCTTCTTGATCATACTCAGTACCATTGGACCAAGTATTTCCTTTATGGATGGATTCAGGCAGTTTCCCTTTACCTTTCCCAATCTTATTATGTTCCTCCATTTCTCTCCATCTTCTTTGTAGAGCAGATTCTTGAGTTGCTGGAGTTGGCTCTCTGATTATCACAGGACGTAGAATTGGATGTCTAGATGCAGGTCTTCTTTGCATTACATCTTGAGTTGCCTTAGACATCAGCACTCTTTCTCCATCCAAGTCAACTTCAACAAGCTCTTCAGCTTTATCCTTTGGTTGTCCACTGCTTGGTTTGACTTGCTCCCCCTTAGACATTGCTTTCCCCTTAGCTCCCCCTTTGGTCTTCACAGCTACTGGCTTCCCCTGAGTTCCACCTGATTCCTGAATAGATATTGATTCTGATCTTGCTACCTTCTCCCCCTTAGTTGAGTTGGCAGCTACTAGGTCAGTGAGGAACTGGATAGAGAGCTGAGTAGCAGCAAAACCATCAACCATCAGTTGAGAGAGAGAGAGTCCATCTTGGAGTTCAAAGTAGCACACTGTCCTTCCAGAGCTGCAATCCTGTTACCAAAAGTAGCAGAGGGGCCACCAGACCTTAACCTTCTTGGAGGGGAAGGAAAATAAAGGGGCTTGGAGGCTATGGGGGTTCTCACACTCTCAGGGTGTTTTTGAGTGATCTCATCACCCCTCACAGATTGACTCTCAAGGCCTAATGCCTGAATAGTGTGGGCTCCCTCAAAGTCTTTCTGGACATGCTTAAGTCCCTCTCCTTTTGCCAGCACATTAGGCTGCCTCTCATTTTTATGCTCACATCTCTGTTCTTTTATCTCTCTTTTCTTTTGCACACCCTCACTCAACCTAGATGCATGGGTATGAGCAGTACTAACATGCATGGAAGGAGAAGATTTATAATGTACCTTTAAGAGTTTGGCAAGAGGTAGATCATCATCAGAGGCATCCTCAATGAGTACAGCTTCAAAATCAGGCTGCGAGGACTGGACAGTATCTTTGGAATGAATGTTACTGTCAGTTGGAGTCTGGACCGCAGATTCTGGCATGACAGCAACTTTGGGAGGTGGAGTGACAGTAGGTTCTGTAGTGACAGTATCTTTCTCTCCACCCATGACAGCAGCTGTGTCCAGGACAGCAACATTGCCAGTGTCTTTGACAGCAACAGAGGCTGTGACAGCATCTTCCTGAAGGTAAGATGCTCCTTGGAGTTCAGAAAAAGTGTTGGCTGTTTCATTTTCTGACAAACTACCACTTTGCCCTAACTCAGTGTTTGGAGGAGTGGTGTCCATTTCACTTTGAGAAATGGGTTCTTGTGGACCACTAGATGGGGGCTCATCCATGATTGGAGATGGATGATCAAAACTTGAAGGGTTGGGACTGTCCCCTTCTCTAGGTTGTGGAAAAGAAACAAAAGAATGTGTAGGGAAGGAAGAAGGTGAAAGTGTAGCAGAGAGTGGGGGCTGATTCACATGAGAAACATGTGGATCATCAAAAGGAATAGAGAAATCTTCACTGTGCCCTAACTCACTATGTGTTTCTTCAAGTGGAGGTTCCTCAGGTTGTGAACCATGAGTTTGTGCAGACTCTGTACAGGGTGCCTTGGGAGACATGCCAATTTCAATAGATGCACCTTGTTGAGAAGGCACATCTAGGGAGGTGTTTGAATCCCTTTCAGTAACCACAGTTTGTTGAGAAACGGCAGCTTGGTTAACAGTGGTTTTAGTCCTCCTAGCTCTCTTCTTCTTAGGCTCAGGGGGAACCACTGGGGGTTCTGTTTGACTAGCCTCCTTATTTGCTGCACTAGGTGCAGTGTCTCCCTCTTGACTCACAGAGCTACCACCAACATCAGCTTCTAAAGGCCGTTTTCTGGATTCTTGCAAGGCTTCTCTTTGGGCTTTGGAACGTCTAGAGGGCCTAGGCTGAGTGTATGGTGTTGAATGTGGGTTAACTGAATTTGGGTCTAATTCAGTTTCATTCTCAAGAGTGAAAGAGTCATAACCAGATGGTAATGGTAAATCAGGGTTGGACACTTGATCAACCATGTGCTGAGTGAAACAAAGTGGAATATGTGCATTGAGATTCTATGAAGATAACAGTGTGTGTGTGTTCTTTTTCAAAACTGAGCAAGCCTCTAAACGAGGGGCAGCATCATTAAACTCACAGAATGAATTAATGCACATCATAAGGAAGCGAGGGTAGAGTGATACCTTCTTACCTATGGCAGCCCTGAGGTGTGCCATGAGGAGAGCTCCAATATTCACCTTGTATCCATGGACAAGAGAATGTGTCAGTTTCTTGATGTAGGAGGGTATTCCATTCCAGCCTGTGGACTTGGTAGAGAACACCTTGACCATCACATCAAGTATCATGCTCCACTCCTTTCTCAGATGCTTCCTATCCATTTCACCAGACGGATGCCATTTGGTAGTCCCCTCTTCGAGAATAGGGCCTGCATACCCAATCTTCAAGAAGAGCTTCTTTAGAGTGTCATCATTGGCAAGTTCAGCAAATTGGTGTCCTGCTTCAAGTGTAATTCCAAGAGCAGTGTTGATGACCTCAGCTGTAAGAGTGTATTGTTGCCCAGAGATTGTGAATTGAATACCCGGGTTCTCACCCTCAGTTTGAGCAACAGCAGTTCGCCAAAACGCCTCAATTCTGTCTAAGTCGAGAATGGGGGTTGAGGTGATGGCAGAACCGAGATAGGACTTTTCAAGAAAAACACGAGTCCTTTGAAACCTTCACCAGCATCATTTGGGGAAAAGATGCCAGCAAAGTTTGTTTGAGAGAGAGTCTGTTTGGATGCCATGGAGATTTCAAGAAAAGAAGAAAGTAAGAAAGTGGCTTTTTGCTTGAAGAAAAGTATATTGCCTTGAGTTCGATGAGAGTGATATGTCTGAGTAACTAGGGAATAAATAGAGGTATCACAAAAAGTGGAATTAACGAACGTGTCTTAACCCACTCTTATAACACGTCAGTTACTACCCGTTATTCACTGACCAATCGTGGGATAAATATCCAATTTCAACGGTCCACTATTGTTGACAGTAACCTGTGCGCTAGAAACAATCTGTCAGTAGTAAGGGGTGGTGACAGTAGGTTTTGCGCGACAGCAACTATTGCGCAAAAACTTGTTGTCACCGTTAAGCATATGAATGACAGTATCCTTTACAAGTCTTGACAGAAAGTCTTTCCCTGCTGTCAAGAAGGTTGCTGTCAAGAAACACACGACAGTATTCTTCTTAACGACAGTAACTTCGATTGAGAATTGGTTCTGTCATGAACTTATTAGAATGCTTTATTCATACACTTAACTTAATATTGACAAATTATGGATTTAGCAATGTAATCTTTTGAACACAGATATCAAGCAATTAACACAGACAAATCATAAACACAAGAACAAGAACTTTTTTTTATTATTATTGATAAAATCATTAAAAATAGAACATGGAGTACATATTCTATGATTTTATCAACTAGTCCTAAAAGCTCTTCCTTAATCTCTTCTTCAGAGCGACCTTCTTTTTCAAGAAGTGCCTGAAGCTCCTTCTCTTCTTCCTGAGCCTTGGCCTCCTCTTCCTGTTTCTTTTCCTCGTCGATCTCATCCCTGGCGTCCAACAGCATCTCGAAGAGTTCATCAATCTCTTCACTGTCGGGTTCACTATCGCACCGTTTTAGCCCTACTTCAATTCCTACTTTGTTTTCCATTATTTACTTTAAAACTGAGAGCAGACTGGTGAAACCTAAGGTTAATTTATAGGCAAAATCGTCTAAGGATTAAAGTCTAATGGTCAACAGTTAGAGTACCCATACAACTACCACAAAAGTAATTAATGGTCGTGTCCTCCTTTAATCCTACAGATTAACGCAAAACGGTGTGAAAGTCCAATGGAACAGATTTTTATCTCTCAAACTTAACAAGTAACCACATTAATGTCATACACGGTCTAAAAGTATGAGACTGGCACAAAATACTGACATGAAAAGTCAAATCAACACATGTTGTCACATATCAGACATAGACCAAGTAGACAGGAACTTCTCTTGACAACAGGTTTGAAGTTGCTGTCATGAGCTTCAAAAGAGAATTTGGAAATATAGAAAACTGAGTAAATCAACATACCAGATTCAGCATTCCCAATTCACTTACCAACCTGTTGAAGGTTGCTTCATCCAATGGCTTAGTGAAGATGTCAGCAAGTTGCTTGTCAGTTGGGACATAGATCAGCTTCACAGTTCCTTGTTCAACATGCTCTCTGATAAAGTGATGTCTTATATCAATGTGCTTTGTCCTAGAGTGTTGAACTGGATTTTCTGAAATGGCTATGGCACTAGTGTTGTCACAGTAGATAGGAATGTCTCTTAACACTAGACCATAATCTAGAAGTTGATTCTTCATCCATAGAATTTGTGCACAGCAACTGCCTGCAGCAATATACTCAGCTTCTGCAGTTGAGGTAGAAACTGAATGCTGCTTCTTGCTAAACCATGAGACCAATCTTCCACCAAGAAATTGACAGCTACCAGTAGTACTCTTTCTGTCAATCTTGCATCCAGCATAGTCTGAGTCTGAGTAACCAATCAAATCAAATCCAGTATTCTTAGGATACCAAAGACCTAGATTAGGAGTGCCTTTTAAGTATCTAAAGATTCTCTTGATGGCTACTAAGTGTGACTCTTTTGGATCACTTTGAAACCTTGCACAGAGACATGTAGCAAACATGATGTCAGGTCTGCTAGCAGTTAGATATAGGAGAGATCCTACCACGCATCTATAGGTGCTTGAGTCAACTTTCTTTCATTTAGAATCAAGATCCAGACTAGTTGACGTGGACATTGGTGTCTTTGCAAGTGATGAATCTTCCAAGTTGAACTTTCTGAGAAGTTCCTTGATGTATTTAGCTTGACATATAAAGATTCCATCAGGTTGTTGAAGAATTTGTAATCCCAGAAAGAATGACAATTCTCCCATCATACTCATCTCATATTTGTTACTCATGAGAGAGGAAAACTTCTCACACAGCTTCTCATTTGTAGAACCAAAAATGATGTCATCCACATAGATTTGTACCAGAATGATGTCCTTGCCATGGTGTTTGTAGAAAAGTGTCTTGTCCACAACTCCTCTAGTAAACTGATTTTCCAAAAGAAAAGTGGAAAGTGTGTCATACCAAGCCCTGGGTGCTTGCTTTAGTCCATACAAAGCTTTGAAGAGTTTGTATACAAAATCATACATTTCAGCATCCTCAAACCCTGGTGGCTGTTCAACATACACTTCTTCTTCCAATTCTCCATTTAGAAAGGCACTTTTGACATCCATCTGAAATACTTTGAAGTTGCAGTGTGCAGCATAGGCTAGAAAGATTCTTATAGCTTCAAGTCTTGCAACAGGTGCAAATGTCTCATCATAATCTATTCCTTCCTGTTGACAGTAACCTTTAGCCACTAGCCTCGCTTTGTTTCTTGTCACTGATCCATTTTCATCAAGCTTGTTTCTGAAAACCCATTTGGTCTCAATGACTGACTTTCCCTTAGGTCTTGGAACCAGCTTCCATACATTGTTCCTTTCAAACTGATTTAGCTCTTCTTGCATGGCTATCACCCAGTCAGAATCCAACAATGCTTCATCAGTTGTCTTGGGTTCCATTTGAGACAGGAAGCATGAAAACATGCTGTCAGCAGAGGCTTTGTTCCTTGTCCTCACACCAGAAGTAGGGTCACCAATGATAAGGTCATTTCTGTGATCCTTGTTCCACTTGGTGATTCTGGGCAAGCTACTTGATTGTACAGGAACAGTTGCTTCAGTTTGTTGAGTTGAATGCTCACCAATCCCATTGTCTTCACCATGTTCTTCATTGTCTCCAGAGTCACCACTGTTATGAATGTTTGAGGTTATGGTCTGTGACTGAGCTGGAGTTTGGTTGACAGGAGTGGTATTGACAGTATCTTTATCAACTTCAACAATTGGAGTGAAGCTAGGTTCTTCATCAACAATTTCCTCAGCTTCCAAGTATCCTTGATTCTCAAATCTAAATGTCTGCATCTTTCCTTCTTCATGCAGTCCTGGAAACTTGGTTTCATCAAATGTGACATTTACACTTTCTTCAATAATCCTGTGTTCCATAACATAAAGTCTGTAGGCAGTCCTTTATGTACTGTAACCCATGAATAATCCTTCAAATGCCTTAGTGTCAAATTTTCCTTTCTTCTCATGGTTATCCTTCATCATGAAGCATTTGCTCCCAAACACATGAAAATATTTGACAGTAGGTTTCTTTCCAGTTAGCAGACAGTAAGGTGTACTTGCATGAGTTTTGTTAATCATGGCTCTGTTTTGAGTATAACAAGCTGTGTTGATAGCTTCAGCCCAGAAATATGTTGGCAGTTTGGCGTCATGCAACATAGTTCTAGCTACTTCAATGAGAGTCATGTTCTTTCTTTCTACAACTCCATTCTGCTGTGGAGTCCTTGCAGCAGAGAATTGTTGTACAATTCCTTCATCTTTACAGAAATTTCCAAGTGTGGCATTTCTGAATTCAGT
Source organism: Heracleum sosnowskyi (assembly GCA_030848705.1). Classification (NCBI taxonomy): domain Eukaryota; kingdom Viridiplantae; phylum Streptophyta; class Magnoliopsida; order Apiales; family Apiaceae; genus Heracleum; species Heracleum sosnowskyi. The sequence goes on from CM061238.1 coordinate 74,167,869, forward strand.
ACCATTGTCACTCCTCAAGATTTGAACTTTTGAGTTTGGAGTTCTATCAAGAACTCTGACTTGATCAATAATCACTTGAGCAGCTTCATCTTTGGATTCAAGAAACTTCACCCAAGTGTACCTTGAGTAATCATCCACCATTACTAAGGCATATCTCTTTTTGGCCATAGATGGTACATTGACTGGTCCAAAAAGATCCATATGAATCAACTTGAGTGCTTCTATGTTGGTGTTCATCTGCTTGTACTTGTGCACAGCTCTCCTTAGTTTGCCCATCTGACAGTCTTCACACAGTCCTTCTTGACAGAATTCCTATTGGGGCAAACCTCTCACTAACTCCTTCTTCATCAAAATATTCATTGTTTTGAAGTTGAGATGTGAAAGCTTCCTATGCCAAAGCATACTGTCACCAATAGTTGCTTTACTGTAGAAACAGTAAACTTTATCCTTCTTTTATTGAGTTTAAGTCAGCAACAAACAAGCTTCCTTTTCTAACCCCTTTTAGAGAGAGGCTACTATCCTTCGTGTGATAGATGTTACACAGCATCATATCAAAATCAACCTTGAATCCCCTGTCACTGAATTGGCTGACACTGAGTAGATTGTGCTTCAATCCATCCACAAGAGCAATATCTTCAATGACAACATTTCCAATTTCCAGACAGCCATATCCCACTGTGTAACCCTTGCTGTTGTCTCCAAAGGTTATGATTGGGCCAGCTTTCTCTACATAGTGTGATAGCAGGGCTTTATCACCTGTCATGTGTCTTGAGAAACCACTGTCAATGATCCACATGACTTGATCTTTCTTCTTGCCCTGACTTGAAGATGTTGATGTTACTTCATCAGTGCTAGACATGAGAGCTAGGTTGACATATTCTTCTTCATCTTCATCATCAGACTCATCCCAACACTTTCCTTCAGCCACATAGTCTCTACCTTGATTCTTCTTAGAGTATCCACCAGTTCCTTTCTCAAATCTCTGAACCTGTTTGGGTCTTTTGCATTCAGTAGCAAAATGACCAGGTTCACCACAGTTGTAACACTTGAATTTAGATCTATCCACAAATCCAGTCTTGTATCCTCCTTTGAATGAGCTTCCCACAGCAGCCTTTGATGAGCTTCCCTTGGTGAACTTGGATGCTTGGCCTTGGGGCCTGAATGACCTATCCTTCTTGAACCTAAAGTTCTTGAACTTTTTAGCCATGTAGGCCATAGTAGGATTGTCCATGCTTTCCAGTTCCTCCATTGTGTAGAAGTCTTCATCTTCCACATCCTTGAGCTGTAGTACTACTTTCTCATCATCTTCAACAACCTCTTCTATCTTCAAGGATCGTACAGGGGTTGGTTGTGTGATTTGTAGTACTTCACTTGGTTGTGTGATCCTTGGCACTTGTGCTACTAGGGCACTTGACATATTAGCCATCTTGTTCCTTGTTCCACTTTGTATGGCTCTCTTTTGAAAGAGTTCAAGTTCATAAGATTTCAGAATGCCATAAAGTGTCTCAAAGGTTATATTGTTGAGATCTCTTCCTTCTCGTATGGCTGTTGTCTTGTGTTCAAGGTGATCAGGCAGTGTAAGCAAGAACTTGACATTTAATTCTTTTCTGTCATAGTACTTGCCATGTATCTGTAGTTCAGTTAAGAGCTTACTGAACCTTTCAAACATGGAAGTTAAGTCTTCACCAGGCTTGGCCATGAATTCCTCATATTGTGATATCAGTATTTGCCTTTGATTGCCCTTAACTTCTTCACTTCCTTCACATAGTAAAGCTAACCTGATCCACATCTCCTTGGCAGATGTGCAGCTCATCACACTTCCACAAATGGTTTTATCCAACGTGAGAGAATCGAGCAAGATGAGTTGCAAGTGATCATCTAGCACTATTTTCTCCTTCTCAGGTTCCAAAAATTCGGAGGGATCTTTGGGAACCCAATGTGCAGGAATGACTTCACCATTTACTATTGTGGCTTCAATTTCCTTTCTTGGAATGAAAGGACCATTCTCGAGAATACCTAGGTATAGTGGATTCGCAGCTTTGATAAACAACAAGATCTTTCTTTTCCAAATTTTGTAGTTCTCTTTATCAAAAGCTGGGATCTTGATACTGTTTGATTTCTGCATTGTCGTCGTGATCACAGATATGTATGTTAATCTGAATGCTCTGATACCAGTTGTTGGTCCTCGTGTATTGCAGAAGGGGGGGGGATGAATGCAATACTGATAAAATTCAATCTCAGTTTCAACAACCAAAACTAAGATTTAATGTTATCAATAATATGTATGCATTCACAAACAGTATAATCGAGAAGACAGGATTCACAAAATAAATGTTTTATTTATTTTGCAAAGTGTTTCTACAACCTCAAGAGAGAATTCTTGAGCTTCGGTTTTTCTTCAAGACACTTGCTTGTCTTCGTTACATTTCTAGAATGAATTAATAGTCTAAGTATAAAACTAATCTTATCACTGTCAACACGGGTCTGTGAAGCTGCTGTCATTATCAAATGGCAGCTTCTTACAAAGTGTCTACCCATGTGACTTTCATAAATTGCTAACAATGTCAGATATACATTACAAAGAAAGCAACCTAGATTCATTCTATTTCTAGCTAAAACAATTCAGCAAATAGAGACTTGACCTTGCTCTTGAATTGATTCGCTTTTGTTTGCAGTGCTTGAAGCTTCTGTCGTAGTCTTACAGACTTGGTGCAGCTTAGGGATACTGCAACACGCCTGTTTCTTGAACATTGAAACTGTCACGGGGTTTGACTGAGAAAGATACCTAGAGCAAGGATCTTTCTCGAGACAGTTACTTTTGCCGCAAAGCTTGCTGTCACAGGAATGTGCTTTTGGTGACAGTAAGAGTTCCCCGCATAATGTGCTGTCGAGGTTTCCAAACTTGCTGTCGAGGGCTAAAGTTGCTGTCGCGTAGTCTTCCGCCAATGTTGCTGTCAGAGTGAATATGCTGTCTTGACTCGCAACATTCTGTCTTCTTGTAATCTTACTGTCAATACTTATGACAGTAACCTTTATTCATGCTGTCATCTAATATGCATTCTTTGAGGCTTGAACACAGAAAGTGAACTTCTTCCAAATTACACAATAAGAATAACATTGCATACTGATTACAAGAACATACTTTGGCTGTGACAGTATGTTCTACTTAATTAAAAAATTAAGTCTATACAAAGTTAAGTTGTTCCTATGCTATCACCCATAAATCCCAACAAAAATAATGTTTTTTCCTATTGTTTAATCAAGTTTCTACCTTTTAAATTTTTAATTTTTTTTTTTAATTTTAACTAGTTTTTACTCTTTTTTAATAATTAGCCCGATTTTTGACCGATTAATCCGATTTTTGACCGATTCAACCGATTTTTGACCGTTTTTCTGAAAAAACGATTAATTGACTGATTTTCACTTAATCAGTTCGGTGGCCCGCCGTCTAGCGATTAATCGACGATTAATCCCAATTAATCGCCGACTTTTAGAACACTGACAGCAACCTTCAAAGACTTGATCAAAAAATAAGCTTACAAATTTAATTAATAGTTGTCTCGAACTTTGGGAAAACGGTTCATGAAATTAATAACTTTAAAATAAATAAAATTCGAATAAACCAATTTCTTACGTACCTGAAATCCAAAATTTTAAGTATAAAAAATTGTTCACGGTCTTCTCCATCACACTGCAAAATAAGTAATAAGCATTGGCTACTATGTACGCATATAAAATATTTTTTGAGTAATCTTTTTAAAAAATCTAAGAATTTATATAAACATAATTATATATAACTACTTTGACCTTAAACATCAAAGTTTGACTCACAAATTTTCATTCATGAATAGATCAGAATCGAGAATCGAGTATGAATGATTCATATACTCGTGCAAAATATCAATTTTATGTATCTTTTTTTTTGAAAACATATCAATTTCATACACTTAAATATTAACGCATAAAATCAACTCATAAATCTCATACGGTTAATAAAATTGGTGCTTGAGAATTGAGAATGCGTACCTCCTGGCCAATGATCATGTAGGACTTTTTAATATATAGAGAGGTTCTTATATTCACACAAATTTAAGTTAATTAAGTAATATTTAACTTGTTCTTAAAGTTTATACAATTTATCGGAAATTTCCTGCATAAATAATTTCATTTCTAAAAATCAGATACATAAAAGAGGAATTTTAATTTAGTTTTCTTTATTAGTGAGATATAGAAGGTAATTCAGATATTTTTTAATTTTAATATTATTAAATCAAAATTTGAGAAAAATAGAATTTAATATATTTCCTTTTATTCCGTTAGTAAATATTTTAAAATTACTTTCCTCTATTAGTAAAGATTTTAAACGCAAGAATATTGAAATTGTATATTTAGTTTCCTCCGTTAGTAAAAATTTTAAAGACAATTGAGATATTTTGGAATTTTAATATTAAAAAATTCAAAAATTTGAGAAAATTAGAAAAATAGAACCGAGGGATTTTTTTAATATTAAAAAATTCAAAAATTTGAGAAAATTAGAAAAATAGAACCGAGCGATTTGAGAGCCGCCACATCACCGCCCTCGTCTTCTCATTTATATAATAGTATTGATTACTAATAGAGAAAATTAAATATGTAGTTTTAATATTATTACAAATGGAGAAAAGTAAAATATACAATTTAAATATTCTACTAAATTTTTTATTAGAAAATATCTCAATTGCTTTTTAAATCTTTTCTAATGCGGAAAATTAAATATATAATTTTTATATTCTTGCCTTTAAATCTTTAGTAATAGAGAAAATTAAATATATAATTTTAATATTTTTCTAAATTTATTATTATTTTATTTTTATATAAAGGAAAATCTTCTGGCGCTCTCAAATCATCTTTATTCTATTTATATATTTTTCTAGAGCACCTATATGTGAAATAATAAAAATTTAAAATTTCTTTTCTAACTCATAATTCATAAAAATTTGAAATAATAAAAATTAAATTTTTTTTTTAACTCATATTCATTAAAAATGGATACTTATGCAAGATAAGTTCTTCAAAAAATATAAATCTAATCAAATTCTACAGTCAATTGATTATATCTATAATCCTATGATTATAAACTTTATTAAATTATATAATCTATATAAATAAATTATAAAAATTAAGAAAATGTCAATTTCTTTTACGAATTTAAAAAATTATATAAAAAAATTTATAGAGTCCAAAGTTTTTGCTTTCTATATCATCGAGCTCATATTTTTGTTTACTTTTAGAATATTTATATTCTCATATCGAACTTTTCATCACCTACTCTTGATTTTGATTATTTTTGTTTTTAAAAAGATATAGAACCGAGGTCAAAGTTCTGTTATACTACAAAGAATAGGAATTTGATGATATTAGTTGTATTATCAAAGACTCAGACCGTATGATAGACTATAAGGTGGAGATATCACACCATCTAATTTAGTTTACATATTATTTTGATAAATATTTTGGTATTAATTCTCTATTTTGAATGTTTTTTTTCTGAATTTTCTCTTATTATTCAATGTAGTACATTTTATCCTTATTGAATATAGTTTCTGGTCCAAAATTTCTCAAAAGAATTTAAAAATTTATCATCAATAAAAAAAAAAGATAAGTTTTTGTAACTATTGTATTATATGTCAAAAATACAAAACAAATTTGAAAATCATGTAATTTATTCAGTAAAGTAATTTTAAATTTCTTAACAACGAGAGAGTGACTTATTGGAAGGAAACGGTTTTAAAGGAAGGGCGGTTCATTAAGAGCATCGTATTATATGCTAGAATAAAATATTGATTTCATATTATGTATTAAAAATTTAAGTTGGGATTTAAAATTTTAATATATATATATATATATATATATATATATATATATATATATGTCATTGCTCCATAAAGAACACTCTTATATAAAGAACAATAAAGAACACCATAGAATCTTACATAAATTGAATGTTGATTCTAATTTTCTCGTCAAAAAAGGTTTATTACGAATAAAAATAGAATCTAACAAAAAATTAGAATCAAATAAAATATGATTACATGTAATTTTATTGTGATAAATATATATACAAGATTCTGTACTGGATTCTATACTGGATTATATGTAATGTTTAATTTTTAAATTTAGATGAGATTCTATGTTAAATTCGACATGTTAGGCTTAATTGTTGTTCAATTTTATGATTCTAATTTTTAAAAATCAATTTTTATGAAAAATAAAGTGTTTATGATGGTGTTATTTATTGTTCTTTATATAAGGTGTTCTTCCTAGAGTGCAACTCTATATATATATAAGGTAATCAATATAATAATATTCGATATAATATTAAAATAATGAAAATATTAAATGAATTGCATTTTTTATATTTATTCAGAATTTTCGTGAATGATCAAGACGACAGGAAAATAAGAAAACCTTATGTTAGAAATATTATTATATATTTCATTTAAAAACATATTTCGCAGAATATATTTAAAAAATTTAGAGAAGTTATTATAACCGCGAAGCGTGGCTAGTTTTAATTAATTACCATACCACAATCGTACATCAAGTTGGCCTGCTCAAGAACTACAAAATTATAAAATTTCAAAAATACATGAACTTGGACTTTAAAAACAAGAAAATCGACATATAAAATATGAATAAATAGACCTATGATTCCGACTATGAAGTCTATGGCCACCATTTTTACGAAGATAACTTTATTTGTAATCTTAACATCTTGTTGTAAAACAAATTAAAGTATCTCATGTTTTAAAAAATGTTGCCTGTTTTGTTACTTGTCGCAAGAATATTTAACACAAATATAGAAGCTGCTGATGCTAATTTACCTCCAGTATTGGTTAATTAAATCCGGGTATCATGAGAATACAGCTCTTAACTAATCTGTTTGTCTCGTCAGAGACGAGAAGAGTGTGCTTTGACAAGAAGGGTTTTTCTTTCTTTTAAGAAAAAGGACACCATTATCCCACATTCGCATATACAAACGCTCATACTCGCGATTTAATTTCGAGCTCCAAATATGCAAATGTAATTGACCAAGAGAGAGGTCCTTTTAACGCATGACAAGTTTTAATTGATGATAATTATAAAATAATAGACCTGTATACATACATATGCGCATACAAATTATTTTCGTCATATGTTATTTGATAAGTATTTTGGAACAAATATTTGAGTCTCTAGCACTACTCTAGTTTTAACAATGTACAACATTAATGTTTAAAATTTTAACAACTTGCTAAAATATATGTATTTTTCAAAAATACATGAACTTGGGCTTTAAAAACAAGAAAATCGACAATTAAAATATGAATAAATAGACTAAATTTTTTGTTATAGGAGTAGAAAATCAAATAAACGTTCAGTTCCTAGATGTTATAAAAGATGGTAATAAAATTAACTTAAAAACTTGAAGTAGTACCAAAATTTTTATATGTAAGAAACTTTTAATTTGTGCAATAAGGTCTAAAACTCCATCAAATCTTTTTTCTCTGAATCAACAATGGTGGAAGTTGAGATATATTAAGTTTAGAAGAATCCATAAATATATATAAAGAACTTTATAAAAAAAATTAAACCCCGAATTTCGATGGGCAAAGTGCCGTCGCACAACGTCATCCACAATCGTATGTTGACATTAGGAGTTGGGCTCAGGACCTGAGCAGTTACCAAGATTGATAATTAAATCTATAGAAATGTGTTGTGGTAATGTGAAAATGTGGGTTGATTGGTGTATTGTATATTGTCAGTCGTCAAATACTTTTGGTACATGGACTGGTGGTTAGTGTAAAAACTTGGACAGCATACACTTTTATATGAGCAGTGCTTGTATTGTATATATAATTTGGGTGATATAAGACATATATATTTTGTGTTTATGAATCGAACTTGAAGTGCAATGCCAAAAAACGAGTACACACATCAGGTAAACAAACTTGAATGTGAAACAAACGTAATGGTCCGATTTTTGTTCCAAGACCATACAATGGTGCAATGTTACGTAGGTTTTCACAAACTTAGATCCGCTTTAGTGTACGTATAAAATCGGAAAGAATAAGACTAGATTTGGATGGCCTTGGTGCAGAATCTGGAAACCAGATAAAGTTCCTCGGTTTCTGAGCCCCAGTCTTTACTATCTCCAGCTACCTAATTTGCCTTCACACAATCACCTCAGTAAATATAAAATTCAAAAAAATAAAAAAATGTAATACAACTGGGGATGGAAAAGAAATAAGTATTTACTTTAACACAATTTTGTACACTGAAAAACTGGGGATACTTGCACAGTAAATTGCAATTTGAACCATATATGTATACTAATTTCCAGAACTGTAATGCAATAAAACTCCAGTTAAGCCACATTCTTTCTGGCTATAGGTTCTAATTATTAGTTTATCTAAGACCTTTAAAAACTACACACATGCATGAGCCATGAGCCATGAGCCATGAGCCATGAGGCATGACGATATACAAACAAGGAGAAAACAAAACCAAGAGACAGTAGGGGACACCTATTATAAGCCAGGGATCTTCACTTACCTTTTCCTTTCATTTTTACTTTATTCTTTCAAACATGCACATTTTTATGTAAAAATACATAATGTACTCTATAGTATAAATGTAGCCTGGCCTGGTGCACATATATATATGTATGACAGAACAGAGAAGGAGCTAGGTATGGAAACGGAGTGTAGAAAGCCATGTTGGAGAAGGGGAGCACGTGCAATGAATGTGTTAAGTAGGTTCTCAACTTCAACTTGCACGTGCCCTGCTTCTCCATCAAGGCCTCCTCACTCACTAACTTGAACATCTTCTTTGACCTCTCTAGAGAGGGACTATCTGTATATTTAAGTCAAGTAGGGAGTGTGAAGAAGAAAATAAAATGGAGGAGGGTATTTATAGAGACCTAAAGGTGAGGAGGAGGAGAGAGAGAGAGTAGAGGTTGAGTCTTGGAGTGGGCAATCTTTAAAGACAATCCCCCATTGGAGGATAAAAGCAATCAAGTGCTACACATATATATATATATATATAGATTGTGTGGTTTACTAATTATAAATTTATCACAAGGGGCTTTTATTAAATATTTTGGCAATGACACTTTAAGTACTATACAAATTTACTTCAAGTGTAGCTAAAAAAGGCTACTAAGAAATTGATATATGATATGAAGTTTTTAACATGGATGGTAAGAGAGAAAGAAAGATAGATAGATAGATAGAAAGAAATGATTGAAATTTTCAAGGACTCGAACACACAACCTCCCTCCAGTGAAATTCCTCCGATGTACTTGCTACCTCACGCTCTTTTTATAACGCGTACACATTATTGTTTTGGATAATTTTCTTCTTTTTTTTTTTTGATAAAATTAAGTAAAGAGGTTTGTGGAATCAAATTTAAAAAGGAAACTGTTTTTAGTGAAAAGTTAATGTTTCTTACTTAAGTATGTTGTTTAAGAAAGTTACAATGTATTTTCATGTTAAAATTGTAAATATTTGATCAAATTCCGTATGTCACGTATTGTAACATTAAACAAAAAATCCACTTAATTGTAGCATTTTTCTTGTTTGAAATTTGCAGAAAATGGTTAAATTGAATTGAGTTACTGAATAAAAGAATAGAAAGGCAATAGACTTGAGATGCAGGCAATACACAATGAAAAGCAAGAGACTTTTGACTAGAAGAAGATTGATGGCAGAGAAATTAAGACTTTGTTTGGCATTTGGGCAAAGGTAATAACTTTATATGATTCTCTAGACAAAAAAGGAATGCCAAAAACAGTGCATGTATTGCACGTTTGGGCTTTGCGTATGGCCGCAAGTTACTTCCCCCCCTTCCTTCATTTTTTCTACCCTTCTTCTCCTCTCATCTCATGCATTCCACACCATCAACATTCATAAAGGTGCCAGGTTTTTTCTTCTTCCTTTTTTTTTTACTTTAATACTTTTTATCTATGTACATGATGATATAAACAACCTCAATGTACTTGGGCTACCCACGTTACTTTAGTATCTGAAATCCATACAGGCCTGGGCGCCTGCCTCTAGAACAAAGCCAACCTAGGTTCTCAGCGGTGACTCCCTGTCTTGAACCTTATTTCTTTCTCTACTTGTAAATTTGAATCCAAAGGCTTGGTAATATAATTTGCTGCATGTTGATTATTTGATTAAAAGTAGCTACAGTTTATGGCAGAGAGAATTAAAACAGAAACGGCTACGGAAACAAATTCAAACCTCACTAGTGAAACAATCATTAGTGTTTTGTTATAACTTATGAGTAGAGCATCTGCTTATGAAAACAGAGAGTATAGAAAGATAAAGCTGGCCGCTTGATTTTGAGGACCACCCTTACAAGGTTATGCTTCCTGTAAAATTTAATCAAGAATCTTGTGCGCTGTTTCCGCTCTCAAGATCAATTCCATTCTGCAAACTTGAGCGTGACGGATTGCGTGCCAAAGATATACCGCTCGCCACCTTTTTGAAGCTGAATGTTCTAGACAAGGATGGATTTCGGATATTTGATCCACTTGGGGGACCTTGACTTTTTTCTTCTTCAGCTGCATTACTTTCTTCTGTGGTTTGCACGATAACACCACCTTTAGGCAATTCTTCCGACAAGAAGCTGGATGGTGATGAGTTTCTGTACACAAAATATACAAGAAGCTGGATGGTGCCTAATACAATTCCAACTGCATTTGGCACCTGAATTTGTAGAGGATTCAGGACAAATTTTAATCATAATAAGACTTGTCTTTAAATACACAATGATATCCTTAAGACTTACTAAGATGAAGAAATCACTGAGCAATAGTGCAAACACCATCCAAATCACCCCGTTTAACCAGAGCGTAAATATAAGGAAAACAGGCATGTATTCGGCTGTCTTTGTTTGTATTACTGTTCTCTGCACAGACATTGAATGTACTCTCATGTAGTGTAGATAATTGTATTATGTTGCGACATTTAGAACTAACTAAACACTGATATGTATGTAAAAGAATCCAGAAAGGGAAGAATGCAGCTTACCACAACTGTTAGAGGTGATGCATACATTATTATAGTGAATGATGCACATAATATTCCAACAAAGGTACGTCTTGATTCTTCATGGAATGCAGCCATAGTAACAGCGATCACAACTCCGAAAAATAATATGTCAATCAAAATAAAGGCAGTGTATTTCACCTGTAAATCAATATGTTGAATTGTTATATATCAGTCATATTCAGTCTCAAATAGATGATATTGATCATTACATGCCTTAAAAATAGTTTGTAGGATATAAAATGTTGTAGATTACTCGAGAAAAGAGACATATATATTATCACCTTGTTGTCTTTAGGATAGTAGAGGAGCAACAGAGCAAGGTAGATGACTTGTGAGAATATACCTATGGCATTTACAGTCACAACTAGCACACCATCATCCGGGTCAAGAATACCGTAAAAAGTCCACAAACAACAACTCAACAAAGATGTTACATAGGGAGATCCATCGTAATGCTCAGCCGATTTCTTCTTCACAATCTCCGTAAACTGCCCTCTGTGATATATATCCATTTATACATTTACATGTTAAAACTGTAGCATTAAGGTAAAATGTTTAAATTAGTTTTGTGTCGGAAACCTGGTTGGTACTACTTACACTGGAGCAACATAACTTATTACTGATATCACATTTCCTGGAAAAACAGAGAAAACACAATATGTTGAGAAATTTGAGTACCTACAAGTCATGTATACAAGATAAATAAATGCGAAACACGTTCATTCGACCTATGATTCCGACTATGAAGTCTATGGCCACCATTTTTAGGGAGTCTTGTTTCGAGAAAGAAATGCCTACGTAAAGAAGAAGACAGGAGGCACGAATTTAGCAATGGAAGAGGATGGTGGTAGAAGAAAGTTGTGATTGTTTTATAGGTTGTTCGAAAGAGTACCTGTAATTGGATTATTAGTTTAGACAACTTTCAATTCTCTAGTAAGTTGTAACTTTGATGTTCTTTTGTTTGGTTTTTTGCTTTGTTTGTAGGAAAGAATGGCTGCATTGAAGCATTTCTGTTACGAACTATAGCAGAATAACTATTTTTATATCCTATTCAGTGAAGGTCTATTTCACAAGTCCTATAGTTCTAACTTTATTTGTAATCTCAACATCTAGTTGTAATACAAATTAAAGTATCTGATGTTTTAAAAAATGTTGCCTGTTTTGTTACTTGTCGCAAGAATATAGAAGCTGCTGCTGCTAATTTACCTCCAGTATTGGTTAAATCCGGGTATCATGAGAGAATACAGCTCTTAACTAATCTGTTCGTCTCGTCAGACACGAGAAGAGTCTGCTTTGACAACAAGGGGTTTTTTTCTTCTAAGAAAAAGGACACTATTATCCCACATTCGCATATACAAACGCTCATACTCACGATTTAATTTCGAGCTCCAAATATGCAAATGTAATTGACCAAGGGAGAGGTCCTTTTAACACATCCACAAGTTTTAATGGATGATATCCTCATATATATTACTCCCATTTCTCTCATTTTTTTACACTTTTTTTTGGTAAGTCCCTCTCATTTCTTTACATACAAAAAATAGTAACATTTTATAATATAAAATCCAATCGCATTCACTACTTTTCTCCACTATACCTACTTTATACCCACTTTATACATTAATTATTGATTAATCCCATCACTTTACTCATTTTTCTTATTAATTTATATTTTTTCTTAAACTTCATGTTGTTCCCTCAATGTAAAGAATTGAGGGGGACGGAGGGAATATTTGATAAGTATTTTGGAACAAATATTTGAGTCTCTAGCACTACTCTAGTTTTAACAATGTACAACATTAATGTTTAAATTTTAACAACTTGCTAATATTTATCAATACAACTAAAAACAAGATTTTGCTAATCTATACTCTTTATTAATAAGCAAAATAATGTAAAAATGACGCGGTACTAAAATACCAAAGTACCAAATTTGGTTATTACTTAACCCGGGTTCGATTCCTCGCAACTACATATAATTATACAAGATTTATTTACTTTAAATTCTTTAGTTTCATCCAGGTTTCAATGCCTTACAACTACGTAATTATACAAGATTTATTTATTTACTTTAAATTCAATAACTTCATCGAGCGTTAGAATCTTTGCAGTTACATAATCATACAAGATATATTTATTTACTTTAATTTATTTAGCTTTATGTATAATTCGATTATCTACAACTACATAATTAAATAGTTATTTATTTATTATATATTTTTATCATTCAATTCTCGAGAAATATATTTTTAAATAATATTTATTAATAATTTATTAATACTAATATTTTAATATCAACTCATGCTCGGCCCGTGTTTTGCACCGGTTATAAGCTAATATTAATAATGTTACTTCCCAAACCTCTTTTACAAAACACTCACCTGATATTTTCCACAGCAATTATTTTTCATGCCACAAGGACTATAATTTTAACATTTACATGCTCAAAATGGGTAAATATACCACACAATTTGAGCACATAAGTACTAAAAGTTCAGGCAATAATTCCTTTAAACACCAGAATCTATAGCCAGAGTATGCTTCCTGCTCAAACTGAAGGCTCAATTTAAGATTACAACAAATATTTGTAAATTAAAAAAAACAAAAAAGGTATCTTTTACAAGTACACATGCAGGGGAAAATTAACTTGACCGTAATTGTAATAGTAGTTGATATAGTAGAGTTCCTGCCCAGTCAATCATAACTTGAATTCAAGAATTTGAGCAACTCATTCCGGTTATTCTCCGCCACCTTGTCCTCCTTTGACTTGTCAAGCTTTAACAAGATCTATCCAATAAGAGAAAAGGTCAGCTCAGTTGATCATCAATAATCTTCTGGGCAACAAGCTGCTGCTAACTAATGATTAGGCAGATAGTTACCTTTTTTCCAGAGACAGCACTACGACGAACACTTTCATCTTTGTCACGTCCTAAAAACTGGATAATATAGGACTAAAGTTAACGAGACATGTTAGGATAAAAAAAATATGAACTTTTAGAAATCCAATTTAACTAGTCACCTTAGAGAGCTGAACAGGACCGCTGCTACTTGCATCCTGCTTGTTCTATAGATTGCTCACATTGACAGGATAAAACCAGAGCAAGAAACAAAGTCCGGGAAACCAAAATCAAGCACCCCAGTCATTATGTTACAGACCGCAGCTCCAATTTCGAAGCCGTTCCATAAATGGAAGAAAAACTATAAGCACTTTGTATTGTCTATGAAATATGCTTTTTATGAAAACTAAACCACCCATAAAAAAAAATCTGCATGCAACTCATTGACAAGTGACAACTATAAAAAGGAAAACTTCACTTGATCCATCTAGAACAAGATACCTATGATGTCTAGCGCTGAAAATGATAAACAGGAAAGAGAAAAAAAAAAAGACGATAAGGCCTACCTCCTTAACTTTATGCTTATGGCGCTTATGTTGATGACGACTCTTTCGTTTGTCTTTCTCTTTGTTCTACATAGCAGACGTGTAAATATGGTATACACTAAACAAATAAGCCAAATGGTCAAGCAGGTTTGAGTAGTAACAAAAAAACAGAAACCTTCTTATGTTTGTCAGTGTCTTTATGTCTCTTGGAACGACTAGAAGCTTCACGTTCACTGTCGCTAGAACTATCACTTCTGCAATGTATAAATAAAAGCATAATTGTTATATGCGAAAAGCATGACATAGCAAACAGTAACTCTCAAAATTTAGGCATTGAAAGAAGCACACAACATACAAAAAGTGCATGTTCATTCTTTTACAACATTTTAAATATTGTGAATAAAAATTCTCAACTTTAACAAAGGTATATTAGCACTAATTACATATTTGATAAATATAAATTATAAACAGTGTTTAAAATATAACATATTTCATGTAGTATATATACTAGTTCAAAATGATACACAAGGCCTCAAAACAACTTGCTTAAGAGAGTGATTGGCATATAGATGACTACTTTCATGTTATCCTTTTTATTTTGGGATGACACTATTATAAAAATGGGCAATATGCAAAAGATATGTATAATTTCACTTATGTTATGGTTAAATGGCAAATCGTTGGACCCTTGTTCAATTTAGATCCATATCCACAAATCCTTAATTTGTTAAAACTAAGTATCAATCGCTCAGATCAGCACTAGTCTGACAGGCGACACCCCGCCTGTAGCCGAGTTGAATAATATGGATTTTCTAATAAATTCACAAATTAGGTGTCATCTTATTTTATTTTTATTTGTTTCTTCGTTGTCATATTTTTCTTTTTGCATCACATGTGGTCTTTCATCTTTGTGTTGGTCAAAGATCCCACATTTTAGTCAAAAACTCAGACACGGGATAAGTTCATGTCTAAGTGTCCGGTGCGATCAATCCATATTTTGGTATATACAGTGGTCAGAAACCAAAAGTCTAAGTACATTATACATACAATAAAAATGAGCTGGTTGCGTTTTGATCGCCAAAGTTTGCACCAAACCAAAACTCCAAGTAACATTATATATACAGTATATACGAGCTGGTTTGCACCAAGTTTCAAAATGGTGGCCATAGTCAAACTACAGGTGGTTAAAATTTTAATTGAGTTTCAAAAAAGTGGCCGTAGTTTAAGATTTACAAATTGGTTGCCATAGTTTTCCCCTAAGGCTCTGATACAACAATTTAACAAATATAACATTTTAAAATCTAACGATATTACGTCAAAAAATAGCAAGTTGATAATTTAAAGAATAAATTCGAAGACGAAGTAACTTATCAAGTGGAGAATTTTTTTTTGAACTTGAACTCGAAAAAGTGTTCTAGTCGAACTCAATAACTTTTCAAATTTCGAAAAAAATATGAGTAATCAATATTATTTTTTAAATTATTAACTCACCATTTTTTCACGTAACATTGTTTGAATTAAAATTTTAAACTTTTTAAATTATTATAGCATAGCCACCTTTTTAAAATTGGGTGAAAACTATGTCCACCAATTTATAAAGCTCATAGTAGAGCCAAAACTTCGGCCACCGATCTGAAAATTTTCACTACATTGAAACTCCGTGCAAACTCTCACCACCGGAATGCAACTAACTATATATCTATATTAAACTCTATATATGTAAGTCAAAACAAACTATGAGCCCATTTGTGAGAGTTTAAAGTTGTGATCTTAAAAATGTGTGTCATAAGTTGAAAAGCAACGTAAAAGTCATAAAACAGCTTCAAGCCAGAAGTTGGTTGAAGATACTTTTTCCAACAACTAACTTCTTTTTTGTAATTTTATCTACTAAAGTTAATATCATCATTAGCATGTAAAACTTAATAACTTTATTAATATTTTTTCTATTTTTTAAAACCTTAAAAACTACACTGAACAATAAAATTACCGAAACAAATAAAAACTTGGAATTTTAAATTTCTACTTTTCACTTGAGCAACTTTTAGTTGTCACTGATTTTTTCAAGTTTAGCAAACAAGCTCTATATCTTATTCTCAAATAAAGAATGAAATTCAACCTCAAGTCTCGTAACTTGATAATGGACAAAAAAGATACAAAACATTAAACGAAACAAGAACGAAGAATAAAGAGTATAAAGCACAAATCATGTGAAGCTTAGTTCAATATTTGCCGAGGAATTGAACACAAATTACGCATAACTATCAAACAGCATAGCATCTAAATAATTCACTAAAGAGCAACATCAGTATTCCAAACACTAATTAAAAAAAAACACCAATCTTTATATTAATTTCACAAACCTAAAAAGAAAACGCGCCGATCTTTAATTAATTTAAACAAACCCAAATACAAAAAGCAGAAATAATGAAGAAAGATTAAAGAATGACCTGGAATTATAAGAGGATGATGAGTCGGAAGATAGAGACCTGCGACGTCGTTTAGTGTGCGAACGGCTTTTCTTACGGATCTTGAGAGAGTCTACCTTGTTGTCTTTGTCCGAACGACGACGGCGGCGTCTTTCTCTACTACGCCGTAAAGATGAATCGGAAGATGACGATGACGATGAAGAGGCGGCCATTAAATTTGAGAGAGAGAGAGAGAGAGATTATTGACCGCTAGATCGACTTGCTTTTATGCTTCACATTCAGCGACTCCTATTCCTGCACGACGTCGTAACATATATGCTTTTAACATCGTTAGAGAAATTTCATTTCATCCTTAATTTATTCCCCGCAACTACACAAGCTTAACTGTATAGTATTTGTTCAAAAATAAACACGTTAAAAATAGGTCATTTTTTTAAAATAATTAAAGTGTAAACATAGGTTTTAAAATAAAAGATATTTATCAAAAATATTGTTTTTTAAGTTTTTTTGTGATTTAACCACCTTCTTAATTTTTTTGCAAAATACCTTATTTAAAAAATAATTTACAAAAATACCATCTTTTATAAATTAATTGCAAAAATATGTTCGGTAACCAAATCAACCAAATGCAACATGTTGGTAGACTTTAATTGATTTTGGTGGATTGTGAAAATTTTAAAATCAAATTTGCGTATATGTTGGTAAACTTTAGTTGATTTGGTTGCAAAATGTATTTTGCAAATATTTTTTAAAAGGCGGTTGTTGTGTAATAAAAAACGTACTTGTAAATTTACTGCTAGGGTTTGTGAGTTTCAAGCTTTAATGGCTGCTATTGTTGTCGGGGACTAACTCGGTCCTAACAAGATGCCTACGTATCTCTAGTGTTTAGAGAATCAAGCTAATTAAAACGTAGTTCTTGGTGTTGCCCTCGGGGCTATGGCGGCATGGGCACATCAATGACGTAGTGAATGAAGTCTAATACGTTGTAGATGACGTATGAAGTTATGTCCAAAACATAGTTCTATTGTGAAGGAGAATGGTCCTTATATAGGCGTCTGGAGCCTCGTATTTAGAGTAAGTTTAGGAGACTTAGCAAATAAGTCTCCTTTTTGATAATTGATAAACATTGTATTTCTTGGTGGACAAGTCTTTTCCTTGTTGATAAGGACTATGACTCATTATTTCTTTTAATTAGGATTCTGGATCCTTCTTTGATGAATTTACCATATTTTGGACTCCTTTCCTGAGCTATATATTTTCCCTATTTATTAATTACGAAATTAATAAATAATTAGGGTTTCGGGCCTTGCTTATTGGGTCGTGTTCTTAGACCAATCCAGGTCTAATTAATACGTAATTAATTGCACTTCTAGGATTATTTTTCAGCCCATATCATTTGCCCCCCAACTTCTATGATAATGCACTAGGATTTCATAGAAGTTATACCGGTCTTTTTCGAGACTTGGAGTCTTTTTATCCCTTACCTGGGACTTAATACCCTCTTTTTGGGGATTTTAATATACACTAGTGTTTCACGGGTATCGTCTTGGTGTAAAGTGTGGAGCGACCTACACATTTACGACGGTTTTGCCTCATTTGAGGCTAACTTGAAATTTGCATAAGCCTTTATATCTTATACCGTCTTGTTTTGGCTTCAAGCCTTTCATTGAGCATATCGAATGATGGGGTTTGGACTGAATGTCTTAGGTTTCTGGGGTTTCAACCCTTCACCCTTACGAGTTCTTATTGATGGCTATACTCATAGTGATTCTTTCTCAAGTCTATCATATCAAACTTCTATTGAGCTTGAAATTTTCGCTAATTAACAATAAGCATCTTAGGCTTTCTTTTGTATGTTTATTAGCAATATTCACCCTTCGAGGTTCATTGTATTTAGCTCTATTTGTGCAGTTGACATGCATATTTTGTATGCTTTCCTTTGCATTCATTTGTAGTTTGTCTTGGCAATGCTTTGAGGATGTTTCTACCAATCAAAATGGGTTCAACCCTTCATTTGCTTTCTAGGAAGCTCATGATTTCATGGAACCTTATTTCTACTTGTCCTACTAGCGGATCCTTTTAGGATGCACCAAACATAATAAACTTTTAATTTTGAGGCATGCCAAGTCCTTGGCACCTCATGCCCTTCGAGGATTTCTAGCTTATATGAGCCTCATCCAAACACATTATTGACTTTGTAGGGCCCTTCCTAATTAGGGGCTAATTTTCCTTTATGTCCAACCCCGGATGCTTCAATCTTTCTGAGAACCAAGTCTCCTTGACGAAAGAACCTTTATTTAACTCTCAGGTTGTAGTAGAAAGATGCTCGCTTCTGATGTTCCACGATCTTGGCATTTGCCTCATCTCTGACTTCATCAATTAGATCAAGAGCCAACCTTATACCTTCTTCGTTCGATTCAGGCTCAAAGGCCCCTACTCTTGGGGAGGTATGAGTAATCTCCACTGGAACCACGGCTTCTGCCCCATAGGCTAACAGGAATGGAGTTTCTTCAGTAGTAACCTTGCAAGTGGTACGATATGCCCAAAGTATAGGGAGCAACTCGTCCACCCAAGTGTTACTTGAGCGTTCAACTCTCTTCTTGAGTCCATCTAGGATGATTCGGTTGGCCACCTCGGCTTGTCCGTTTGCTTGAGGATGAGAAACTGATGTGAATCGCAACTTGAGATCATTCTCGTCACAATACTTTTTGAATTCATCGTTGTTAAACTGAGTTCCATTATCCGTGACCAAGATTCGTGGAATCCCGTATCTGCATATTACATTCTCCCAGAAGAAATGCATTAGTTGCTTGGTGGTTATCTTGGCTAAAGGTTTAGCCTCAATCCACTTGGTGAAGTAGTCGATTGCCACTATCAAGAACTTTCTTTGCGCACATGCCATTGGAAATGGTCCAAGTATATCCATCCCACACATGGCAAATGTGATAGGTGAGTTTATGGATGTCAACATCTCGGGCGGTTTCCTAACCACTGGTGTATGCTTTTGGCACCGTTCACATTTCTTCACGTAGCTTTTAGCATCTGCAAGTATACTTGGCCAATAGAAACCTAGACGAGTGATTTTATGAGCAAGGGCTCTGCCCCCCAAGTGTTGCCCACAAATTCCTTCATGTACTTCCCTTAGGGCCAATTCTGCCTCTTGGGGTCTCAAGCATTTGAAGTAAGGAATGATGAAAGACTTTTTGTATAGGATTCCCTCAATCAGGGCATACCTTAGTGCTCTCACATATAGCTTCGTGCTTCTGAAGTGTCGTTGGGTAACCACCCAGTTTCTAGATGAGATTTGATGGGATCCATCCAACAACTAGCAACATCAATGGGTGCTACCAACTTTCCATTGATGTTTAGGGTCTTCAAGACTTGGAAGTATACACTTCCTGCATAGTTTTCAATTTCAGAAGAGGCAAACTTAGACAAGGCATCAGCCTTCATGTTCTCTTCCCTTGGAATGTGTTCCACATAGCATTCATCAAACTGAGTCATGATGGCCTTGACCAGTTTTAGATACTTGGCCATGACTTCATCTCTGGCCTCAAACTCCCCATTTAATTGGGAAACCACTAGCCTTGAGTCTCCACATACTTTCAGAGTTTTAACTCTCAAGGCTCCAGCTAGCCCTAAGCCAGCTATTAGGGCTTCGTACTCAGCTTCATTGTTTGTCGTTGGGAAGTCCAGTTTTACTGCGTACTCTATGAGAAATCCATCAGGACTTTGTAGCACCAAACCTGTTCCACTTGATTTTGTTTTTGATGCTCCATCAAAATAGAGCACCCAACATTCTTTGGACACCATGTCTTCATCTTTCTTGTCTTCCACTATTACTTCCTGCCCCTCGACTTCTTGCTTGTCAATGGTGCATTCAACCATGAAGTCAGCGAGTGCTTGAGCTTTTATGGCCGTTCGAGACTTATACTTGATGTCAAATTCTCCCAATTCAATAGCCCATTTGATCAACCTTCCACTAACCTGAGGGCTATGCAAGATGTTTCTTAGAGGCTGATTGGTCAAAACCTCTATCTTGTGAGCCTGGAAGTATGGGCGTAGCTTTTTTGAGGCCATTATCAAGGATAAGGCAAACTTCTCAATCGTAGAGTAGTTTATTTCTGCCCCATGTAGAATCTTGCTCACGTAGTAAATGGGTTTCTGAACCTTCAACTCTTCTTTTACCAATATGACTCCAAGTGCTGTGTTAGAAACTGCCAAGTACAAATAGAGAGTTTCTCCTGGCTTTGGTTTTGCCAACAGTGGTGCCTCAGCCATGTACTTCTTCAAGGCCTCAAAGGCCTCCTGGCTCTCAGTTGTCCATTCAAAAAATTTCACATTCTTGAGTGCTTTGAAGAAAGGTAAGCACTTTTCTCCTGATTTGGAGATGAATCTTCCTAATGTTACCACTCTTCCCGTTAATTTCTGGACATCCTTGATGGTCCATGGTGGCTCCATGTCCAGGATTGCTTTGATTTTATCGGGGTTAGCCTCGATTCCTCTCTTGGAAACCATCAGGCCTAGAAACTTCCCTGAGCCTACACCAAAGGCACATTTAGCTGGATTCAACATCATTTTGTGGTGCCTCAACACTTCAAACGCTTCTCGTAGATGGTTTATATGATCGGCCTTATCGAGGCTTTTAACCAACATGTCATCCACATAAACCTCCATGGTTTTTCCAATCAGGTGTTCAAAAATTGTGTTCACCAACCTTTGGTATGTTGCCCCTGCATTCTTAAGTCCAAATGCCATGACTAGATAACAGAAAACACCAAAGTCAGTGATGAATGATACCTTGGAGGTGTCATCTTTGTGCATTTTGATTTGGTTGTATCCACTGAAGCCATCCATGAAACTGAACATCTCATGCCCAGCTGGGCATCTATTAAGGCATCAATCCTTGGTAAGGGAAAACAATCCTTTGGACATGCATCGTTCAAATCGTTGAAGTCCACACACATCCTCCATTTGCTATTGGCCTTTTTGACCATCACTGGGTTAGCCAACCATTCTGGGAATTGAATTTCTTCAATGAACCCGGCTTCCAGAAGCTTTTCTACTTCCTGCTTGATGGCATCTTGCCTCTCTGGAGCAAAATTTCTCTTCTTCTGTTTCACTGTCTTCATTTCAAGATCCACATTGAATTTGTGGGTTATCAACTGGGGATCAATCCCAGGCATGTCAGCCGTTGTCCAAGCAAAAACATCATTGTTTTCTTGAAAAAAAGATATGAGTTTGCTCTTCAATGGTTCAGGCAATAATGCTCCAACGTAAGTCACCTTCTCCGGTTCACCAGGGACTAAGGGAATTGGGATTAAATCCTTAGCTGGTTTCCCTCTTTTGTCCTCATTATCTCTAGTGTCCATGTGTTTAATTGGGAGAACTTGCCCCCCCCCCCCGATTCCATCAGGCCTTAACGCGGCTATGTAACAACTTCTAGCCATCTTTTGGTCTCTCCGTTCTTCACCAATCCCATTCCTTGTTGGGAACTTAATTTTCAGATGGTAAGATGAGGCAACGGCCTTGAACGCATGAAGACCCGTCCTTCAGCCTTGATGTACTTTCCGGCTCTATCTTGGGGCTTCAACATACTCTCGGGGTGGATGTTTTGCAAATGATCTTTTGAAGTGATCATCAGTAGTTCCTTGTTGCAGGGCTATCATAACTACTTTGTCCTCCAGGTCCGGGACTTTCAGAGCCTCTCGGGTGAATCGATTAATGTAATCCCTTAAAGGTTCATTCTTTCCTTGCTGGATTCCCATGAGTGATGCAGAGCTCTTCTCATGCACCCTTCCGCTGACGAATTGGTTGATGAACGCTTTGCTTAGTACCTTAAAAGACCCAATAGAGTTGGGAGGAAGACGACTATACCAACGTTGGGCCATGCCTGCCAAGGTTTGCGGAAACGCCCTACAGTTGACCGCATCGTTGGTTGGCTGCAACAGCAGTGCATTGGAGAAGGTTCTTACGTGATTTGCGGGATCTCCCGTTCCATCATAAGCTTTAATTGTTGGCATCTTGAATTTCCTGGATATGGTGGCTTTCATGATGTCTTGAGTAAATGGTGGTGTAGGATCGTCAGGATCTCCTAGGGGCAACAAAACACTAGGATCACCTCTTGGGGCTTCAGCCCTCTTAGTTCTTCTTGGTGTTGGGTCCAGGTTGATTATTGGGACTCGTCCAGTTGCTTGGCTTTGGGCTTTCACGGCCTCCTATTCTGCCAGTAATTTCTTGAGCCTAGCAGCCTCTGCCTCGTGGGCTGCAATTTTTTCCTTAGTAGTTTGCTCCCGATTCGTTTGGGAGGAACGTCTTCTTCTCGGGGCAAAATCCCTCTCTTCTCCAGTTGAATCATTCTCGTCCTCAGTATAGGGACCCGAGTAGTCTTGAATCAAAGGGGTCCTTCGAGTTTGAGTTTGTTAGTTTTGGGGTCCCAGACCTTGTATATAAGGGGGAACATATGCTTCATGGTAAGTGGGGGTTGAGACCACTGATGCCCATCGTGGGTCGAGGAGGCATGCCATAGTTTGGCATCCCATGAGTTTGATTTGCATATTGGGGAAGATCCGTAGTATGGAGTTGAAGGCCACTTGGTGCATTCATGAGCAGTGGGGAGATCGTGATTGGTTGCTGGTGAGCGGTCTCTGGTGGATTAGATCCATGAACGACCATCTGCAGGGGATTCGTTCCTTCAACCGAAATTGGGATCTCCGGTCCTTGAGTGGTGGTGAGGGGGATACTCGCCCCTTGAATGCCAGTACTTGGCGGTGGTTGATTTCCGTGAGTATCAGCCTCAGAGGTGATAGGAAGCTCCTCAGAAGTTTGATTATCTCGAGTTGTTCTTCGTGTGTTTGCCATGGTTGATGTTGTCTTCACACAGACGGCGCCAAATGTTGTGGAATAAAAAACGTACTTGTAAATTTACTGCTAGGGTTTGTGAGCTTCAAGCTTTAATGGCTGCTCTTGTTGTCGAGGACTAACTCGGTCCTAACAAGATGCCTACGTATCTCTAGTGTTTAGAGAATCAAGCGAATTAAAACGTAGTTCTTGGTGTTGCCCTCGGGGCTATGGCGGCAGGGGCACATCAAGGATGTAGTGACTTGTATGTCCTTATTCGAGGATGAAGTCTAATACGTTGTAGATGACTTATGGAGTTGTGTCCAAAACGTAGTTCTATTGTGAAGGAGCAGGGTCCTTATATAGGCGTCTGGAGCCTCGTATTTAGAGTAAGTTTAGGAGACTTAGCAAATAAGTCTCCTTTTTGATAATTGATAAACATTGTATTTCTTGGTGGACAAGTCTTTTCCTTGTTGATAAGGACTATGACTCATTATTTCTTTTAATTGGGATTCTGGATCCTTCTTTGATGAATTTACCATATTTTGGACTCCTTTCCTGAGCTGTATATTTTCCCTATTTATTAATTACGAAATTAATAAATAATTAGGGTTTCGGGCCTTGCTTATTGGGCCGTGTTCTTAGACCAATCCGGGTCTAATTAATACGTAATTAATTGCACTTCTAGGATTATTTTTTAGCCCATATCAGTGGTATTTTCACAAAATATTTTTTTTGAAAATGTTTTTTGCAAAAGAATTTTCTAGGATGGGTATTTATAAAAATAGCCCAAAAATAAATTAGTTTAAAACTCATTTAAATTCGTGTGATATACATATTGTTTTTGATGTTATATGTGAAATTAGTTTGCTAAGCCGCGATTCGCAGCGTCCCTATAATATATTTTTAATTTTTTTTTAAAAAAAACATTTATGTAACATGTTTTTAAATAAAATAAATGATAAAATTTCTAATATAACTTTAAGATTTCTTTTAGATTCTCCGTTTTATTTTAGTAATTCACTAAAATTCTTAATAAATATAAAAAGATAATTTTTTTAATACTTTCATTATTTTAATAAACTCAAATATTATTATATTTATCACCATTTTTTTCTCAAAATTCAAATTCCAAGTTATATTTTAAATACATAAATAACATCAATATTAAATTCTAACATATAATAAACTTCTCTTAATGAACCGCACAATTGTTAAACGTGTTCCTCCAAATGATCCGTTCTCCCGCTACAACATTCGATCCGTTTTGCCTGATAGAACGTTCCTCGATCTTAGTAACCGAAGTTCAATTTTATTTGATAAATTTTGTTTTGTATAGACCGACTTTGGGTTTGCCTCTTTGATTCCATGTTTTTGCTTATATGTCAATTGTTATATCTATTTACAGGTACTCCATTTATTCCTATAATAGTTTACATTTTTACTGTAAGTACAATAAATGAATGTCTTTTTATTATTTGAAGGAGTGTAAATTGGTGAAATAGTGAGGGATAAAATAGGAATTTGAATTTAGTGTATAGGTTGAAAGATGACAAATGACATGATTTTAGAAGCAAACAAATTTATTAAATGACAAGCAATGAAAACATAATGAATTTTCTCTCTTATTTGTTTTCTTTTTCTTATTCTTTACTAATTAGGTATGCGTGTGGGTGGAAGAAGGCGACTTATGATTCCAACATTACTGGGGTATGTTGTTTTATCATTCGGGTGTTGCATGTCACGAACTAACCACTTATTTAGACCTCTTTCCTCTTCAAGTTTTTTGTGTGTAAAATAACGACCACTTGCAATACTAACACGTAAGAAAAAAATTAATTGCTATGCTAAATTAGACCACATGCAATACTACAATTCAAATAATTTCACACGCAATACATGACTAGCTCCATTTATTTCAGTTTATTGCATCGAGTTCCTTGTTCCATCTATTTCAACTTATTATATGGAGTTTCTTGTACATCCTTATTTGAACTACTTCAATACATGCTACGTAATTATAGCTAACAATTTTCCCAAAAATATATAGTATGGAGGTCTACAAGTGGTGTACTTTATTATTACATAAATGTCATGCAGCTTTTACACTTAAAATTCTTATATCCTTAGGTAAGTTACCTAAGGTCATCGTTAAATACATTTAATACATATTTCTATATATATATATATATGTACTTTTCATGTATTTATATTTACTAGTCTTCTGTCCTTTTGGTCATAATTCATTGTTGTGATTTATTTTTTCAATCTACAATTCTAGATTTTTTGTTTTTTGGGTACTTTTGTTTACTTTTCTATATGTATCTTATGGTGGTTGTATGCAGTTATGAGACCAAAGGTGCTAGTAAGGCAATACAAGTACCCCAAAACTCGGATCTTATAATTGAAGTCGAGCTCCTCGATGTCTTCGAATATTCTTCAGTCGGGAGTGAAGGGTCCACCTGATAGAACGTTCCTCGTTTTTAGTAACAAAAGTTCAATTTTATTTGATAACTTTTGTTTTGTACAGATCGACTTTGGGTTTGCCTCCTTGATTCCATGATTTTGCTTATATGTCAATTGTTATATCTATTTACAAGTACTCCATTTATTCCTATAAAAGTTTACATTTTTATTGTAATTACAATAAATGAATGGCTTTTTATTATCCGAAGGATTGTAAATTGGTGAAATAGCGAGGGATAAAATAGGAATTTGAATTTATTGTATAGGTTGAAAGATGACAAATGACCTGATTTTAGAAGCAAATAAATCTATTAATTGACAAACAATGAAAACATAATGAATTTTCTCTCTTATTTGTTTTGTTTTTCTTGTTCGATCTTTACTAATTAGGTATGCGTGTGGGTGGAAGAAGGTGACTTACGATTCCATCATCATTGGGGTATGTTGTTTTATCATTCGGGTATTGCATGTCACGAATTAACCACTCATTCAGACCTATTTCCTCTTCAAGTTTGAAATTTTTTTTTTTGTAGAATAACGACCACTTGCAATACTACCACGTAAGAAAAAAAATTACT
The DNA here is from genome assembly GCA_030848705.1 of Heracleum sosnowskyi. Classification (NCBI taxonomy): domain Eukaryota; kingdom Viridiplantae; phylum Streptophyta; class Magnoliopsida; order Apiales; family Apiaceae; genus Heracleum; species Heracleum sosnowskyi. The sequence goes on from CM061238.1 coordinate 74,194,639, forward strand.
TTCTATGCTAAATTAGACCACATGCAATAGTACAATTGAAAGAATTTCACATACAATACATGACTAGCTCCATCTATTTCATCTTATTGCATCGAGTTTCTTGCTTCATCTATTTCAACTTATTGCATGGAGTTTCTTGGTACATCCTTATTTGAACTACTTCAATACATGCTACGTAATTATAGCTAACAATTTTCCAAAAAATATATAGTATGTAGGTCTACATGGTTATGGTACCCCCTTGCTATTATCTTATTTTATTTAAAAGCATGTTTTGATATAACTTCGAGTAAAAATATGCTATATATATATATATATATATATATATATATATATATATATATTTAGTTGCACTCTAGGAAGAACACCTTATATAAAGAACAATAAAGAACACCATCATAAACACTTTATTTTTCATAAAAATTGATTTTTTAAATTAGAATCATAAAATTGAACAACAATTAAGCCTAACATATCGAATTTAACGTAGAATCTCATCTAAATTTAAAAATTAAACATTACATATAATCCAGTATAGAATCCAGTACAGAATCTTGTATATATATTTATCACAATGAAATTACATGTAATCGTGTTTTATTTGATTATATTTTTTTGTTAGATTCTATTTTTATTCGTAATAAACCTTTTTTGGTGAGAAAATTAGAATCAACATGCAATTTATGTAAGATTCTATGGTGTTCTTTATTGTTCTTTATATAAGAGTGTTCTTTATGGAGCAATGACATATATATATATATATATATATATATATATATATATATATATATATATATATATGACCTTAGATAAGGTACATGAGGTTAAGGCATTTGTAATACAAGTTCAAGGCTACTTTTGTAAATACAGGTGGTGTACTTTATTATTACATAAATGTCATGCAGCTTTTACACTTAAAATCCTAATATCCTTAGGTAAGTTACCTAAGGTCATCCTTAAATACATTTAATACATTTCTATATATATATATATATATATGTACTTTTCATGTATTTATATTTACTAGTCTTCTGTCCTTTTGGTCATAATTCATTGTTTTGATTTATTTTTTCAATCTACAATTTTAAATTTTTTGTTTTTTGGGTACTTTTGTTTACTTTTCTATATGTATCATATGGTGGCTGTATGCAGTTATGAGACCGAAGGTGCTAGTAAGTCAATACATGTACCCCCAAACTCGGATCTTATAATTGAAGTTGAGCTCCTGGATGTCTTCAAATATTCTTGTAAAATCTGTGATTTTATTTTTATTTAATTAATTAGATAATTATTTTAGTTAGAAAATTTAGAAATTTGTGGCAATAATTAATTTGAATAAAAGATAAGATTTTGTATTAAGGATGATACCGGTTAGAATATTTAGAAAATCGATATCTATTAAATTGAGATATTTGTGTGAATTAAAATATTTTAATTTAGATATTATATATTGAGATTGGACAACTTTTAGGAGAAGATTTCAGGCTTGCCTAAAATGATTTTAGGGTTTAGATGTCTATATAAGAAACCCTTTGACAATAGAATAAGACTCGTACAGCTCTCTAAATCGCCGCGTCTGAGGTACTTTTCATGTTCCTTCATTATTTTGCTCGTGACCTACATGTTATACGTGCCTGTTTATTAATTGAATGTTCATGATTGTGGACTGTCACTCGATCCATGTGGCTAAGTGGAATACATGTTTAGACTTTGGTTGGATTATTTTATGTATATTGCCATGATAGTGACAGGAAAATGGGTGATGTCCCTGGTTGTGAGCTTGTTTTGCTATTATCATGTTAATTTGTCAAATATGTGGTTTTGCTCCGTACTATTAATTTTTATGTTTCTTACATGATCATGTTCCTGTTAATTGATTTATGAGTCTGTATTAATTAATTAATTGATTCAGGGACCATAAATTAGTGTTAAAAATCGGAGGATATCACAGTACTGGTTATAATTGAATTGGTATGCTTATACTTAGTTTAAGATAATTAATTATGATGTGTTTCATAAATTTCTCTAATAATTATAATTTTTATGATTTACTTATAAAGAGAATTTTAATAGTATTTAAATATATTTTTTTCCTTAACTGTTAAGTGGAATATATTTTATAATTTTGATATAATTAAATATTATGTAAACTAGATTTGATGTGAAGTCTGATTAAATTTTATGATTAAATACGTGTGGCCTATTCTAATTTTAATGTACTATTTTACTTAAAAACATGATCCTTGAGTTTGTGAATACAACTATTTTTGATACTGGGCAGAGGTTCTCTCTCCTGTGTATGTCAGAGTGGTTAGCCATTTTCCCAGAATGCTATATACTCACATTTTGTTAGTTAAATTTTATTATTATTATTATTATTATTTTTATTATTATTTCTTTCTTTCTTTTTAATTTATTTGACCTTTGCTATTTATATTTTAAGTGCCAATATCTCGTTTTGTTATTTGTAAGGCAACTGGTTGTATGCTAATTATTTAAAAAAAAAGGAAAAAAAGAAATATAATTTGAATATAATTTGCATGAGCTAGTTTTAATAATTAAAAGTGACTGTTAATACAATTTGGTGACACATGACATGACTCTACATGCATGCAAGATATGCTAAGGACAGAAACAGGTTAACTTTGTAAACGATCAGTTACAATACATGCATGCACGCTTTGATTATGTAAGTGCAATTAAATGTTAAATTATTGCATGTTACAAAGAACCAAGATTGGTAGTCTTTTTGCAATTTGTACATCCTGCCCTGAATTGGTCGTGTATGTTGTGGTGGACCTTAAAGCCCATTTGATTATTTTTAATTGATTTGCTTGGTTATTGTCTTTCTATCCAGCTGGTGTTTATTTGAAATACATGTATAAAATGTGATATTTGTCCGTTCTATCTGTTTCGATTAGTTTATTAACCGTTAGTGTTAAATAAGTGGACATATGTGACATGTTGATAACTGTTAATTAGTTGTTATTTATATTGTTATTTAGGATTTATTGGTGCAATTATTTTCGGTGTATTTAGTCGACTTTGAGGTAAGTACTTTTGACTTACTTTTTGTTTTTGAAAAATATATTTATATTGTGATCTTCAGATTTTCGTATAAGATATAAGAATTGTGTTTCGAATTTTATAAGATATAAGTATTTGAATTTTAGAACACAGTCTCTACGTTTCGAACCTGTTCGTAATTGACGCTATTGTTCTGGAACTAGCCTTAGATAGCCTTAGTAGGCGCGCAAGTGTGCAACTTTAGATACCTATTAAGGGCGCGCAATTATTGAACTTTAGATGCCGGTCACTGGCAAAGTCTGGCATATAAGAATCAGAATAAGATCCTGGCTACCGGGAAAGTGTGGTCGTAGAGCAAGACTGTGGTACTTTCGATTTTTGTTCTGTTTCTGCTTCTGAATTTTTAAAATGTAAACTTTGGGCTGGGTTGATTTTGTAAAGGTTTTGCAACTTATTATATTTTGACCAAATCTGTTTTATTAAAACCGCCCATTGATTTTTAAGAATATTTGTTTGTTAATTGTACTTGGTGAGCTGTGTAGCTCATCCCTTTTCTAATATTTCAGGTTCTGATTTTTGGAAGCTAAGTAAGAATAAGGATATGGACTTATGGATTTCGTGCTATGTGATTTTGATTAGACTATTCGAATAAATTTGATTATTTGTTAAATACTGAATATTGGATTTATGGAGTTGCGCCCCCGTTTTCATATTTTTGGATTATGACCGTTGCATTGACTTTGGGAAATATTTGCTTTATCGAATAAATAATTAAGTTTTATTTAAGTTTCGTATTAATAGTCCGAAAAGTCGGACTGTTACAATTCTTCAGTCGAGAGTGAAGGGTCCACGTGATAGATAACATTCTCCGAACTCAAAGATCTTTACAAGACAGTCATGTCTGAGTATCCTATTGTTTCAGATGAGGATCCATTTGATCAGGATGATGCGAGCACTATGGTAAAACGACGGCAGAATATGGAGTACAAGTACAGATTGCAGGTGATAACCTCTCCGTCACAAATCCCAAGGTTAGAAGCCTATCCCAGTGCCACTTATAGTCCCCAATGTTCTATCAAATGCTTATTAGTTCATTTAGTAATCAATTTTTTTGTTTTCATGCACAAAGATTTGATTTGAGAAGGCAATCAAAGAATAGACTTGTAATGTTATTTTTCTTGAGGTAATTTATTGACCCATTTTTTAGTAGAATGGTTTGATTACAAGACCATGTTTCTATTCTTAATTTTTTTAACTAATAACTTAATTGTAAAACCATGTATTTACTCTAATTTTCTTTCACTTCTTTGCTAACATGTTAACAAAATTGGCTCAGTCACTGAGACTGTAGAAGCTGTGAAAATATCCAATAGGTCTGTTTGGAGTCTAATGACTAGTCTAAACACTATATAGTTTTATAAAAAGTTTGTCATTTGTTTTAAGTTCTCTTTATGTCCAATCATATTTTTCATTTTCTTCATCTTTTTCTACTACATAGTATATTATGATATGGCTCGGTATTCCATAAAACCATATTATGAAATGAATCTTCTTTGCTTTTAAACAGGTTGTGAGGTGATTGATTGTATTATATTGAAGCCACTACATTGAAATCTGCTGCCAAAGTATGTTCCAAGCGTTTTAAAATTAAAATATATGTATACATCACCGAATTACAAAAAGATATTACATAAATAAAACTTACAACATAAACTTTAATCATAGATAAAATATTATATCTATTGTTAATTATTAATATTACTATAATATGGTATTACTTTCTAACAATTTTCAAAATTGACTATGAACGTTAATGTTCATTTGCAGAAAGCACATTCATATTTTTGCTGGAATAGACATTTGTCAACATAATATATTTTATCCTTGAAGAAGGAAAAATCTTTCCTATGGCGGTTACCCAGGTTATGGAAACTATCACCAGAATAAAAAACAACAGTAAAGACTCGGTGACATGCTGGGTTAATGACATTTAAAAGAAGCTAGTTAGCAAGAGAATCGATCAACATTGTTTTTCTTGAGAGTTTCAATGTAGTTTCTAAATCAGGGTAATATTCAATTATATAGTTAATCACCTATTTTTTTGAATTTTTAGTAATACTTGAGAGTCATCCATAGTAATACTCGAGAGTCATTCGTTTTGTTCATGTCCCAAACCCCAAATCCCCAATTTTTTGTCTCTGAAGATCCTTACATTATAATTATGTTAAATTATGTAATCATTTTAAGTTAATTTATGTACTTCTAATTTGTACAAGTAGGTTATTCTTATTTCATCGTCTATTGTAAAAGTGTTTTTATTGTTTTAATGCATTTATGTTGTGTACATTTCAAAAAAAAAAAAGACCTTATCGACTATGAAATTGTAATTGAATAAAATCAATTTTAATTGACTTTGAAGTGGGATGAGTTTAATTTTTCTAATTTTCGTATTTGAATGTTAGGTGTTAGGATTTATGGGTGATAGCTTAGAAGACAACTTAACTTTATGTTTTGTAATAATTAATTTTATTAAGTAGAACATACTGTCACAACCAGAGTATGTTCTTGTAGCCATTTCATTTGTTGTAATAAACTTGTTTATAAATCTTGGAAGAAGTTCATTAGTTTGTTCAAGCCTCAATGAGTATAGAAGGATGACATCAAGAATAATTATTACTGTTAGAGCACTGACACTAAGGTTACAAGAAGACAACATGTTGCAAGTCAAGACAACATATTTTCTCTGACAACAACATTGGCGGAAGCCTTGAGACAACAACTCTCTATTCTCCTGACAGCAAGTTTGGAACTCCTGACAACATCTATTGTGGGGATTTCTTACTGTCACCAAAAGTGCATTCTTGTGACAACAAACTTGGAAATGCAGGATACCGTCTCAGAGGGATAGACTTTGAATTGGGGATCTACCCAGTCAAACATGTGACAGTTTGGATGTTCAAGAAACAGGCGTGCTGCAGTATCCCAACACTGCATCAGCTCTGCAAGACTACGACAGAAGCTTGAGAGATCACATGACAAAGCTCACCAATTCAAGAGTATGACAAATCAACATCTACTGGAATTGTGTTAGCTAAATATAGAATGTATCTAGATTGCTTTTTCCTGTAATGATAAACTTGTTTGTATAACAATTTAGGTAAGACACACATGTAGGCAAATTATAAGGAGATGCCACATAAAAATGACAGCAGCTTCACAAACCCGTGTTGATAGAGACATGATTAGTTTACTTAGACTACCTCTCTCATTCTATACTGTGTATCACTTGATGAATCGAAGCTTGAGAAAAACATACTTTCTCTCAAGGTTGTAGCAACAATTTCGCAAGATAAATAAAATATTTATTTTGTGAGAAAACTACTTGTGATTGCATTTCTTCTACTGATAGGATTTAATCTTAGTTTTAGTTGTTGAAGCATAGATTGAATTTTATCAATATTGCATTCAAACCCCCTTCTGCAATACTCAAGGACCAACAACTGGTATCAGATCAACAGATTGATATACAAATCTGAGATCATGACGAGTATACAGAAGTCAAGTAGTATCAAGATCCTAGCTTTTGATAAAGAGAACTACAATGTTTGGAAACGAAAAATATCATTGTTTATCAAATCTGCGAATCCACTGTACATTGGAATCCTCGAGAATGGTCCATTTATTCCACAGAAAGAAATTGCAGCCTCGACCGTTGATGGTGTTGTTATTCCAGCGCATTGGGTTCCCAAGAAGCCATCCGAGTTCTTAGAGCCAGAAAATGAAAAGATTGTTCTGGATGACTACTTGCAACTCATTCTGCTTGACTCTCTCATATTGGATAAAGCCATGTGTGGGAATGTCATTGGATGCTCATCAGCCAAGGAAATTTGGAACAAAATCGAGCTGTTGTGCGAAGGAAGTGAAGAGGTCAGGGAGAACCAAAGACAAATTCTTGTCTCTCAGTATGAAGCCTTCATGGCAAAGCCTAGTGAAGAACTTACTCAAATGTTTGAGAGATTTAACAAACTTATCACTGAACTCCAGATTCATGGAAAGTTCTATGAGAAGAAAGAACTCAACCTTAAGTTCTTACTCACTCTTCCTGAGCATCTTGAGTACAAAGTCACTGCAATCAGAGAAGGAAGAGATCTGAAAAGTGTCTCTCTTGAAACTCTGTATGGTGTGCTCAAGTCATATGAGCTAGAACTCTTTCAGAAAAGAGCTATACAAAGTGGATCAAAAGGAAAGATGACCAATATGTCTGGTGCTCTTGTAGCTCATGAGCCAATGATTACTCTGCCTAGTGAAGCAGTACAAATCATTCATCCAACTCAAGTGTCTTCCTTAAAGATTGAAGAGGTGGTGGATGATGAGGAGAAAGTAGTGCTGCAACTGGATGATGTTGAAGATGAGGAATTCTACTCTATAGAGGAGATGGAAAAGATGGATAATCCAACTAGGGCTTATATGGCAAAGAAGTTTAAAAATATAAGATTCAGAAGAAACAAGCCATACAAGCCTCAGGGTCGAACATCAAGGTTCACCAAAGGGAATTTCTCCAAGACTGTTGGAAATGCTACAAGAGGAGGATACAAAACTGGAATGGTGGATAGGTCTAAATTCAGATGCTACAACTACAATGAACTTGGTCATTTTGCTACTGAATGCAGAAGGCCAAAGCAAAATCAGAAAATGGACAAAGGGTCAAATGGACAGTACAAAAGAGGACAAGGAAGAGCCTATATGGCTGAAGGTGGATGTTGGGATGAGTCTGATGAGGAAGAGGAAGAAGAATATGTGAACTTAGCCCTGATGGCTAAATCGGAGGATGAATCTCCATGCCCTTCAACTCAGGTACCTTCACTTGTCTTGCTTGATATGTCTAACACTGAATATAAGCAAACTCTTGAGGAATTGAGTGCAGAAATGTTCAATATCCATACTAGTTTAACTGCTTCTAATGAAGAAATAACTAGGTTAACTAAGTTAAATGAATCACTCAGTTCTGAAAATTATTTGCTTTTACTTAAGACCAGTACTTTGGACTCCTTAGCTCAGGAAAACACAAGACTTAAAAATGATCTAGTATGTGCTAAGGAGGTAGAAGAGTTCTTGAGAAAGGAAATTGCTGAAAATGAATTTAAGCTCAAGGCATATATAAACTCTTCTAGGTTGCTTCAGGATATTAATGAAAAGAACACTGAGAATCAGAAGGTAGGAGTAGGTTTTGAATATGGAAAAAGATCTGGAAAGAAATCTGTGATTCTTGATTGTTCAACTGATGTTGCTGTCAAACCCCAAATCCTCAAAAAGGTTCATGCACCAAAATTCAAGATTGCTGAAGTTGATTTTGACGAGGAAGCTATGTTCATCAAACAGCAGCTCCTTGATGAGGATGAAGGTGTTGGCAGAACAATTGTTGAAGGAAAAGATACTGTCACAACCCCCAAGACAATAACTTTGCCTAGCAATCTGACAGAATGTTCTGAAGATGCTGTCAGCAATGACAAGGCAGAATCTTCTAAAGATGCTGTCAAGAGAGTATCTAAGACAGTAACCTCGAAACCTACTGTCAAGACAGTGGATGTAAAAGGTACTGTCAAGAAAGACTCGACAGCAACTTGAGGACATGCTGTCAACACAGATACTTTCAGATCTAAGAACAGGAATGGCAAAGTAGGAATTAACAAGGGTAATGGCTATGCTTATGTCAAGAATGCACCCAGGAAACTTTGTAATAACTGTGGCTCCTCACATCATCTGACTAATGTTTGTAAGAGACCATCTGAGACTAAAGTCAATGTGACTAAGGTTAAGGGTAACTTACACAGAACCCCCGTTATGCAAAGATCCATGGATGTCTGTAATAACACTGATTGCATGCCCTGTAAAATTACTACTATGAGTACTTGCTTCAATTTTCCCATTCTGTCAACTGATAAATGCTCCTACATGAACTCTGGTGAGACTTCTGAGCCTACTGTTAACAATAAAAAGGCAATCCCCACTAAGGAAAAGACCAAGTCTTATTCTAAACCAAAGTGGGTGGCAAAGGAAGTCGAACATAATCTTTCTGATGTTTTTGTTAATGTTGAAAATGAAAGAAACTCGGGTGTTACTAAGTCTGCAGGACCCAACAAGGATTGGGTACCATATGCAACCTAAAAACAATTTGTTTTGCAGGGCAAGAAAAAGAAGCAGGTCGTGTGGATCATTGACAGTGGTTGCTCAAGACACATGACTAGTGATAAAACCCTGCTATCACACTTTGTGGAGAAAGCTGGCCCAATCATAACCTTTGGAGACAACAGAAAAGGTTACACAGTGGGATATGGCTGTTTAGAATTTGGGAATGTTGTCATAAATGACATTGCTCTTGTTGATGGACTAATGCACAACCTCCTGAGTGTCAGCCAGTTCAGTGACAGAGGATTCAAGGTTGACTTTGACACGTTGGTGTGTAATATCTATCACAAGAAGGACAGAAGCCTTTCTCTGAAGGGAGTAAGGAAAGGAAGCTTGTTTGTTGCAGACCTAAGCTCAACAAAGAAGGATAAACTTTACTGTTTCTACAGCAAAGCCACTGTTGGTGACAGCATGCTTTGGCATAGGAAACTCTCCCATCTCAACTTCAAGACAATGAATATGCTGATGAAAAAGGAACTGGTGAGAGGACTACCTCAACAGGAATTCTGTCAAGAAGGACTGTGTGAGGACTATCAAATGGGAAAACTTAGAAGATCTGTGCACAAGTCAAAGCAAGTCAATACCAACACTGAGCCACTTAAGCTAATACACATGGATCTCTTTGGCCCAGTTAATGTTCCATCTCTGGCCAGAAAGAAATATGCATTAGTAATGGTGGATGATTACTCTAGATTCACTTGGGTGAAGTTTCTAGAGTCCAAAGATGAAGCTGCTCAAGTTATAATTGATCACATAAGAGTTCTTGACAGGACTCCAAGTGCAAAAGTTCAAATACTGAGGAGTGATAATGGGTACTGAGTTCAGAAATGCCTTACTTGGGAACTTCTGCAAGGATGAAGGCATTGTTCAACAATTTTCTGCTGCAAGAACACCCCAGCAGAATGGTGTTGTAGAAAGGAAGAACATGACTCTGATTGAAGCTGCTAGGACTATGTTGCATGATGCTAAATTACCAACATACTTCTGGGCAGAAGCTATCAACACAGCTTGCTACACACAGAACATAACCATAATCAACAAGACTCATGGAAACACCCCTTACCATTTTTTTGACTGAGAAGAAACCTACTGTCAAATACTTTCATGTATTTGGAAGTAAGTGCTTCATGATGAAGGACAACCATGAAAAGAAAGGAAAGTTTGATGCCAAAGCTTATGAAGGCATCTTCATGGGATATGGGATAGAAAGGACTGCCTATAGAGTCTATGTCATAGAACATAGAACAATTGAAGAAAGTGTGAATGTCATATTTGATGAAACCAAGTTTCCAGGGCTGCATGAAGATGGTCAAATGCAGATCCTTAGATTTGAAAATCAAGGATACTTGGAAGAAGAAGAAATTGTTGATGAAGAACCCAGCTTTACTCAAACTGTTGATGTTGAGAAAGATGCTATCAATGCTATCAATGTTGATCAAACTCCAGCTCAGTCACAGACCATTTCAACCAACCTTCAAAATGATGGTGACTCTAGAGTTAATGAAGAACATGGTGAAGACAATTGCACTGGTGAAGACTCATTTCCTCAAAGTGAAGTCAATCCACCAGATCAACAAAGAAGCTTGCCTAGAGCCACAAGATGGAATAAGGATCACACTAATGATCTAATCATTGGTAATCCTTCCTCTGGGGTGAGAAACTGTTTGATCAATGTTCACACAAAATCACGCAAGCGTACGCGGTCACAAGTAATATAAGAATAAGTAGAGTTCGTTCCCACAGAGACTGCTTTGGTTACTATAGTTATGCACTTATGCAACAATGTATGGCTATTGTTCAATGCTAAGACAATTATCAAAGTTTTTTTTGATTAACTAAGTTAACTAATCAACGTAACAAGATTAAAATTAACTAAAGAGATTGTTGTTGAATTACTTATGAGAATAAAACATGGGATCCTAACTTCATTAAATACTTCATCTAGAGTCTTTTGTCTTTAATCAATGCATGTGACGGTTTTGACAACTAATCGGATAACACGAAATCAGTACACGCTACCTTTCAGTATACGTTTACCAAACCACTCAAACATCCACAAAAGAGATAGAAGTTGAGCAGACACCAATTATGCTTAGACCCTATATGTCTATAAGATTTGAAAACATAATGGTTTAATGAGCAAGTTATCCATTCAGATTACATAGGGCAGGTAAGATGGTTAAAATCACTTACAAATCATGCATGACAAACATACATAAACCTATGCTAGCATGACAAGTTCTAAACCTCTATATCCACTTCGCAATCAATAGAGATTAACAATCAACTTAGATGTTAGCTACACATCCAAGAAGAATAAGCACAACCAAACTAGGAAATCAATTAGCCATCACACACACATCTTTAAAACAATTAACTACTAAAATCCATAAATAAATCTGTTAGAATCCCACGACAATGATTAGTTCATAATCGAACCGTTCATCATCGTGGGTTCTGATGAAAACATGATAATAAATATGTTTGGAATACTGAGTAAAAGTACTAGGGTTTATGAAAAACAAACGAGAATCAAAAGTATCGCCTAATTAGAAGAATACAAAGAAAAGTTGAAAACTAGATCTTCGTAATCAGCCGTCTCCTTGTTCTCCTTGATGGTGGATAGATATGTATGTAGGTATATGGTTTTCTGTCTCTGAAATCGTCCACCAATGGTTATATAGGCCTTTCTGTTGACTGGTCTCTGCTGGTTTCCATATCAGAATTGAAATTGCCTTTCTTCAGCATTGGTCAGGCGCGGGCGCGCTCCTCCCAAGCGCGGGCACGCTTCAACAGTATTCACTAGGACGCGGGCGCGCTTCACCAGGCGCGGGCGCGCTTGGTCTTCTGCCAGAAATCTTCAAAATGCTTTTCTTTGACAATTCTTCGCGCTCTCAAGTTCCGTAACCACTTGGCTTTCACAACAATGCTCAAACACCACCATATATCCACAGAAACTCCATACTCTGCCAATAACTAAGCTCTGCACAATCTAGCTCAAAACACATTAAAAACACTACGTACTTGAGTACAAACAGTCAATTTAAGCCGAACTGAAGCGTTCCAAATAGATATAAAATTCACTTATCACACCCCCAAACTTAAACTGATGCTTGTCCTCAAGCATAAACAGACTCTATGCAATGTATGAGTGCAACTAATATGCTAATGCAAACAATCCCCTCAGACTAACCACAACCAAATCAACAAGCCAACATCTCAAGGAATGCAATCTTTCAAACAGAGTTCGACCAAATTCCCGTATACTAACCTTACAAACACACAAACGTGCGTGTGTGCGATGCTTATCAATATACTCCCAAACTAAATCAAGACCATATCCTATTCTTCACCAAAACAACCACAAGCTTATAAACAGAATGAACTCTAGACACAAGAAATCACTAAAAAACATCTCTTAATCCACTTGAGTTAGACAGGAATTCATGCTTTATTACGACACACAAAACAAAACTTATGCTTATTTGACCGTGCAATGGCTGAGACCCCAAAAGGCTTATACAATAATACCCATGTAGCGAGCGTTAGGTTAGTGGATCCCAGACTGGAAAAGTCTTAGGTCACTAGGCACAAAGTCCCCTAGAACTTAATTGCTCGAGTATTAAAGAGCTCAACCTGATCAATTCTGCATAAACACAACTCTTTTTTTTCTTTTTTTTTAATTTCGGAATGAGTGCGCTTTGCTTTTTCTCATCCCACCCTAGACTACTCATTTTTTTACAATGAGCGGCTACTAGCCATTTGACGCCTAGCCTTTATTAACAACTAGCATGAAATCCCTGTTTTCCCCCAAACTTAGACTTAATTGCTTCTTTGTTTTCAAGAGAATAGATGAACATTCTAAATGTAAGCAAGTGGTTAAATTCTAACATCCAAACAAGCATGATCTGATCAAATCCAAAAGCAACCAATGAGACTTATGAAATTAATTTGTTTCTGGCATGCAAGTCAATTCATAGGAACTTAAATCAACCCTCTATTCATCACTACCACACTCCCATCAACATCGACTCACCAACCAGGAAATAGCCAAGTCCTAAGGGATCATGAAATATGCTATGCAAATGCAACTAAATGGACTCACATGATAGATATAAACACAAACAGAATGCTCTATATGACATAAACATGCAAAGATATGAATGAACTAACTACATATGCAATATGAATCCTATATGAACACACACTAACACTACTATTCCTTAATTATCACCCCCAAACTTACAATATTCAATGTCCTCATTGAAGGTAATAACTAGGAAAGTGCAGAGAATACCTAATCATCAGCAGTACCACCCTCCTCGGGTGGTGTATCCGGTGGTGGATAAACAGAATCCGCTCCAAAGTCAGGCCAAGCAATATCAACTCCAGTGGCTCTGAATGCAGTACCCAAAGCCTGAGTCAAGTCCTGAGCAAAGCGACGATGAATGTCGTACATGGCGTCTATACGCCGAGTCAGCCGCCTATACTGAGTATCTCCAAAACCAGACATATCCACCTCACGTTGAATCCCCGACGGATGTCCCCTCCGTGCTGCAGGCTCACGAGGTGGAGCCTCTTCTTCCTCATCATCAAAATCAGAATAGCCCAAACCAAAGTAGTCCGGGGCACCACCTGTCCAATCCTCCATCCTAGAAATCGTCGAATGATCAATAGGAGCACTAGGTAACTGAACCTGCTCCTCCTCAGACCAACGAACACCAACAGCTGAACATAGCTTGATAACAATAGAGGCATGAGGAATCACCCCCGTTGTACCACCTCTCAAGAACTTCACAATATTCTTATGAAGGAGTTCCCCAAGATCAATGTACTCCTCGTTCAGAATTCCCCAAAGAACAATGGCCCTGTCCACCGTAACCTCATGCGAATGCGAAGACGGCAAAATATTAGCACATAAAAACATATTCCAGGCCCTCGCATACCTGTTCATCGCAGAAGCCGGGAAAGTAATCGGCTTAGTGGTCCCAGCCTTATACTTTCAAGTAGTACCAGGAACACAAATCTCCTCGAGAATGTACTCGAGATCAAAATCATCCCGGGTCTTCAAAGACCAATCCTCTTCACCCCTCTTCTTCCTAGGCAAATTCAAAACCCGATGAATCGCCTTCGTAGTGTAATCCACAGTCAAGCCCCGAACCACGATATATCCATTCTTGTTGGCTTTAGCATTAGCGTAGAACTCCCGCACAATACTCAATGGGACTGGTCCAGGCGCTTCACAAAAACTTTCCCAACCCCTCTTCGTAATCATACTGAACAGATGCCCATCAGTAGGTTGAGGCAAAAACCCCCTTTCTTTAGCCACGGCTTTAGAAAGCAACCGTGTAAATTCTGCTTGAGCCTCCGGAGAAGAAAATTTCTTACCCCCAACACCCATACTTGATTCCTCTTCAGATGAAGAGCGACGAGTGCTGCTACTTCCTGCAAATCGACCTCTCTTTGGTGGTGCCATGGAATTAGGATGTAAAGATATGTATAGATGTGTATGTATAGGTTAAGGTTTGAAGATGAAAAAGAGAGTGGGAGGCTAGGGTTTATAGAGATAGGGGATGGGGAGGAGTAGGGTTATGTTTAAATAGGGGTAAGCCACAAAGAAATGCTGTTTTGGGGTTTTTTTCTTTTTTTCTCGTTTTTTTTTCCTGGAAGAAACCGGGCGCGGGCGCGCTACCCTTTCTGTCCAGAAATTTTTTTTCTGATTTTTTTCATTTTTTTTTAAAAACAATAATCCTGAAAAATACTTACAACAATAACATGGGTTGCCTCCCATGAAGCGCTCGTTTTACGTCAATAGCTTGACGTGATTCCGACTCCTTATTCAGCTGAAACAAAAACCGCGGTCTCCGCCTCGCGATTCACCCGTTCACCAAAATACGGTTTCAACCTCTGACCATTGACCTTGAATGCTTCATCCGGTGACTTATCAAAAACTTCCACTGCACCATGTGGAAACACCGTTTTGACAATGAATGGTCCCGACCACCTTGACTTAAGTTTTCCAGGAAAAAGTTTGAGACGAGAGTTGAAAAGCAAAACTAGCTGACCAGGTACAAATGACTTTTGCACCAGCTTTTTATCATGCCATCTCTTGACCTTCTCCTTGTATAACTTGTGATTTTCATAAACCTGTAGCCGAAACTCATCCAACTCGTTAATCTGAAGCATTCTTTTCTCACCAGCAGCTGACAAATCAAAATTCAACTTCTTCAATGCCCAATACGCCTTGTGCTCTAGCTCGGCAGGCAAATGACAAGCCTTACCATACACCAGCTGAAACGGTGACGTACCCAACGGAGTCTTGTAAGCTGTCCTGTAAGCCCAAACAGCTTCATCTAGCTTCAATGACCAATCCTTCCTCGAAGGATTTACCACTTTCTCTAGAATACGCTTGATCTCCCTGTTAGAAACTTCTGCTTGACCATTTGTTTGAGGGTGATAGGCAGTAGCAACCCGATGATTGATATTATACCTAGCCATTAAGGCTGTAAACTTGCGGTTGCAAAAATGCGTACCCTCATTGTAACGCCTTAGAATTTTGACTTGTAAATTATTATCAATATGTGAA
Source organism: Heracleum sosnowskyi (assembly GCA_030848705.1). Classification (NCBI taxonomy): domain Eukaryota; kingdom Viridiplantae; phylum Streptophyta; class Magnoliopsida; order Apiales; family Apiaceae; genus Heracleum; species Heracleum sosnowskyi. The sequence goes on from CM061238.1 coordinate 74,210,438, forward strand.
TACCATTAATTTTATATGTGTATGATAATTGTTTAATAGGCTCGTTGTGCTAATTTGAGTAGCCTTAAATTTATTTTGTTAATAAGAGCTATTTAAAATTATTTTATATTTATTGCTAGTAATAGCAATTGAGATTTTATTCTTGAAATTTTAGTTAGAAATGATGATCTTGGTATAATTAGATTTATGTGGAAGCTAATATTTTAGTCATACTTATTTGAGATAAAAATAATTATTTGATATAGTCCTATAATTTTGAAATTTCTTTCTGTGCCATAATTGTTACGTGCTTAAAATGTGAATTATGTGCGTGGTGAATAATTAGTTAATTGTGAATGTGGTTTCTAAATTTTATCTAAGTGCTCTGAGAATTTATTTGGGTCATATAATATTTATATTAAATTTAGAGAATGTTTTAATTATTTAATTAATAGCATACAATATTTCTTAGCATTACTTTATTTATACTTTAGTTTTAAACTCATGATTTAAATTTTATAATCACTTAATTATTTTAATTATTTATTTTGAGGGATGCTACACCTTCTAGATTATTTATTTTCAGTGGGTAATTTATTTATTTACCTAGGGAGTAATACAATTTTATTTAAAATTGTTTTTGAGATAAAAAGGCATTTTATTTGATTATTTCTATGTAAATGCAATTTTATTTATCTAATCTACAAAAGTTATTTGTAGAATAATATTTCTAATTTATCTAGAGTGGGCATTATGAATTTACATCATAGCCCTTGTTTTTATTAATTTAGCAATGGAGTTAGTGGGACAATTTTGTAAATTATAATATATTTCTAAAGTATTTAAGAGATAACATTACTTTTTATTCATTTCTATCTCCACTCACCAAAAACCCACCCCACCCAACTCTCTCTCACGCTCTCATCTCTCTCTCTCCCGTGGCCCTCTTCTTCCCCAACCCCTCCCTTTGTTCTTCATCTTTCTACAAATTAAACCCACCAAAACTTGTGATTCTCTTATCCAAATTTCAAGTGTGAGTAACCAAAACACTCCTCTCTCTAATCTCTACAACCCTCTTGTGTCAATATCAAGTTTTGATTCAATTTTGAATTTGGTAATTTTCGGATTTTCATTTCTCTTTATTTAAAACTTACATGCAATGGTTGATTATTGGTAATAGGGATGATTCTCGGTGAGATCCATCATTTTGGACTCATCCGAGAAGAAACCCGACCATGGGCAATGATCCTTGTGAGCCATGGTCTTGATTTCATATTTACAAGTTTGATTCAAGTCTATTCTTGCTTGATTGAGTGTTATAAGTTGATGCATGTCATTTATTTTATGATAATTGGTGATACTAGTTATAGATTAGAAGTGGGTTTTGATTTTTGTTAAGGATATGAGTTGTATGAGATGTGGGTAGTAGAAATTTATAAGTTTTATTGATTGCATGTAAGAGATTCTTGAAGATATTAGTGATTTTGGTACTAAAGTTTGATGGGTCATTAAGGTTGAGATGATTGAAGACTTGTATATGTGTTAATTGGGTATTTTACTAATTGCATGTTACTAGTTTTGTGAATTCTTGGGAAAATAGTAGTAAATTGTTAGTGTGTTATATTTATTTATTTATTTATTTTTATTTTTTTTGAATAAAATTGTTGATGTAATGAGAAAAGTGAAGTATGAGAGTTATTTAAACTTGCATGTTAGCTATATGGTGAGAATTGATTGATACTAGTTTTAATATTTTGATAAATTGATTTTATAGAGATTACCTTGATGGATGTTGGTATTATGAATTGGTTATGGTTTAAAGATGAGAGTTAAGGTGGAAGGAGAAGTGAGAAGAGAAAAGAAAGAGAGGGGAGTCGAGGGAGAAATTGAGGGAGATGGTGAGAGATTGAAGGAGACCGAGAAGGAGAGATTGAGAGAGTAAGGAAGAAATGATTAAAAATAAAATAAAATTATGAGAGTATGTGTGTTTCAAAAATGTGATTTTGGTGTGAGTTATTCAAAAACATGATTTTCTAAAGGTGTGAGTGTGTTATTCAACAATAGGATTTTGTGTGAGTGATTTAAAATATGATTTAAAAATGTGTGTGCGTATTCTTTTAAACGTGTTCTTTTCACAAATGTGACTTTGTGTGTGTGTGTGTCATTCAAAAACATAATCTTGTAAAAGTGTGGGTGTGTTATTTCAAAATATGATTTAGTGTGTACTTTTAAAATATGATTTCGTATGAGTGAGTGTGTGTTGGTGTTGATTGAGGCCATAAGGCCGAGAGAGAGTGAAGAGAGGGAGATAGGCCGAGAGGTCGAGAAGAAAAAGAAAAGAGAAAGAAAAGAGGATGGAAGAGAGAGAAAGAAAGGAGAAGTGTTGGTGATTGGTTTTGTAATCCCATAAGTTTATTTAAATTTGATTTTGATTGGTATGTATAGTCAAGTTGTGCTAATTGCGTAGTTGTAATTTAAGTCAAGTCGTCGTTGACTTAGTAATGGTATATGTGTGGATTGACTAGTTGGTCATGGATTGCTATAAGGTTGAGTTACTATGTATGTATTGAACCAATGTGATAACATTATGTGAAGTGTATAATATATGTGGTACGTATACCTGGCTTATATGATTAAGTGTTATTGTTGTCAAATAGAGTAGATAAAGTTACCAAGTACTTTATCTTGAGGTCTTTCCATCATAAGGATAAGGAATGCTTTGTGAAGTTATATTCTTGCTAAGTGACCAAATGTCGACTAAAGTTGTAAAGACACTATGTGCTTCTTGATTGTATATATATAAGTATATGTAATTGTATGACGACGGGGTAGAAGTACTTAGAGTTACGTAAACAAAGCTAAGGTACTAGGTGTTAAAGACTAAGACGATATTATACCTTTATATAGGTACAAGTAAGAGGCCAGGAAAGGAGCCCGTGTACATAAAGTCGGAGTGGTGTACAAGTTATTGAGTTAGTTATCGGCTTTTGAGGCAAGTGTCTATTCCCTCCACTTATTGTTCAAGTGGTAGTTTTCTTAAATTATGATGCAAATGTTACCTTTGAATTCTATTGCAAGCATACGTATAACCTTTACTTGTCCTTTACCATTATGATGCAATCGTTTGCTATACCATTGTACTCTTGCACCTTGCTCTTTACTTACAAACTCTACATTTGATCCTTTATCTTCATGTAACTCGTATAATGCCTTTACCATGTTCCTATGATACCTTTATCTTGAACTATCCCCTGAATTTCCTTGTTAACTTGTTTACCATGTTTAATAACACAATTATCTTGACTTATACCTTGTTGACCTCTGTTAACTTTTGAATACCCAAAGCATACTTATTTCTTTGCTCACTTATTTTCCATACCTTTCAATTGTTGAACTTTTGAACCCTTGCAACAAAGTCTTGAAATAGCTTATACCCTAGAATGATTGTTGGAAAGCTTCTTATTCATTTAATCCCTTTGTTGAATTACTTATGAATGGAACACTAGTAATGACCGAGGCGGCGGTCGTGGTTACTATTTATTTTAAGGCCAATGTGTGCCTATGGATCCTGAATGTTAGGACCTTGTGAAAACATGGTCTGGAGCTTTACGTCTGATCACCCGTGTAGCTCGTACCGTCTTATCGGAAGTTCCAATTCAATTGCTTAATCTTATTCTTTGAACATAAATGTATATCTTGAAACTTGTTACCAATTAAATACCATTTGATTATCATTTGATTACCAGTTGATTACTAATGGATTTCTAGTTGATATTTACATACGTTGTTGATTACACTTGCTGAGCAATTTTTGGCTCACTCTTGTTTTATTATTCCCTAACCTTTCAGTTAGGAACGGAGTATGTAGTCTTCGAGTATCCGCTAAGAGGACCGTGAGAAGGCCTGATTCGAGATTTTAGGTTCATGTTGCCAGGCAGATAAAGTTCATTTTAGATCTCACCAATGGTTAGATGATTGCAAATGGTTTGTAATAAAACTGAATTAGATGTTGTAATAAACTTTGATATTTTAGATTCTTGTTTCATACCATAACCTGTGATCGATCCTTTGTTGAGGGGTCGTCTGTATAATTATGTTTTATTCAGAGCGATAGTGGCACAAAATCCTGACCCCGGATTTGGGGGCGTCACACTCATCACTGATAATTACCCTCGGTGTTCCAAAACGAGTGAAAATTTGCTTATGCAGAAAATTCAGCACCACTTTAGCATCATTGGTCGGTAAAGCCTTTACCTCGACCCATTTAGAAACGTAGTCCACTGCTAACAGTATGTACTGATTATTACAAGACGAAACAAACGGTCCCATAAAATCGATTCCCCACACATTGAAAATCTCCACTTCAAGCAACATATTAAGAGGCATCTCATTCCTCCTAGAGATATTACTAACCCTTTGGCATCGATCACATCTCAACACAAACTGGTGTGCATCTTTAAACAGAGTTGGCCAGTAGAATCCTACCTGAAGTACTCGAGTAGCTGTCTTCTCTCCACTATAATGGCCTCCATAAGTGGTGGAATGGTAATCTCGCAACACACCCTCAGTTTCACTATAGGGAATGCATCTTCTTATCATCTGATCAGCTCCCTGCCTGAATAAGAATGGGTCGTCCCAACGGTACCACTTTACATCATGTAGAAACTTCTTCCTTTGAGCATAAGAGAATTCAGAAGGGATGACATTACTCACAAGATAGTTCACAATATCTGCAAACCATGGTTCTTCATCTTGCACCCCAAAAAGTTGCTCATCGGGAAAAGATTCATTGATTAGAGTTTTATCCCTTGAATCCGTACCGTGGTCTTCCAAACATGACAAATGATCCGCCACCTGGTTTTCAGTACCCTTTCTGTCTTTAATCTCCAAATCAAATTCTTGGAGCAAAAGAACCCAACGAATCAACCGAGGCTTTGAATCTTTCTTCGAAATTAGATATCGAATGGCTGCATGATCAGTATAGACTACTACCTTAGTCCCAAGAAAATAAGACCTGAATTTCTCGAAACTGTACACAATTGCCAAAAGTTCCTTTTCTATAGTAGTGTAGTTCAGCTGAGGATTGTTGAGGGTTTTGCTAGCATAGAAAATCACATGGAACACCTTGTTCTTTCTTTGCCCAAGTACAGCTCCCACCGCATAGTCACTAGCATTACACATCAACTCAAACGGTTCACTCCAATCAGGCGCAGTAATAATAGGTGCTGAAGTCAACTTCTTCTTCAACAGCTCGAAAGCAGCCAAGCAATCTTCATCAAACTTGAAAGGAACATCCTTTTCCAACAAATTACATAAGGGTTTAGATATTTTAGAGAAGTCTTGAATGAATCGCCGATAGAAACCCGCATGACCAAGAAAACTGCGAATTCCCTTCACTGAAATTGGTGGAGGAAGATTTTCAATTGTCTCCACTTTGGCTTTATCCACTTCAAGCCCCTTGCTAGATACCTTATGCCCAAGAATGATTCCTTCTTGCACCATGAAGTGACATTTTTCCAAGTTGAGCACCAGATTGGTCTCAACACATCTTTTCAACACCATGCCCAGATTCTGTAAGCACTCATCATAAGAAGTTCCAAACACTGAGAAGTCACTTCCACATTAATGCCAATTATATCTGAGAATATGGCCATCATACACCTCTGAGAGGTAGCAGGTGCACAACAGAGTCCGAAAGAAACGCGACGGAACACAAAAGTGCCAAAAGGACATGTGAAAGTAGTCTTCTCCTGATCTTCTGGAGCAATACAAATCTGGTTGTACCCTGAATAACCATCAAGTAGGCAATAAAATTCATGACCAGCCAACCTATCTAGCATCTGATCAATGAACGGAAGAGGAAAGTGATCTTTTCTGGTGGCTTTATTCAGCTTTCGGTAGTCCATGCAAATTCTCCACCCTGTAACTGTCCGAGTAGGAATAAGCTCATTCTTTTCGTTAGCAACTACTGTCATGCCTCCTTTATTAGGCACACATTGCACTGGACTCACCCATGAACTGTCTGAAATAGGATAGATGATTCCTGCATCCAGCCACTTAAGAATTTCTTTCTTCACTACCTCTTTCATGATAGGATTCAGCCGCCTCTGAGGATCCACAGTTGGTTTACTTCCTGGTTCAAACAGAATCTTATGCATGCAATATGAAGGGCTGATTCCCTTGATATCCGCTATGGTCCAACCAATTGCTGACATGAACTCTCTCAGAATTCGCAAAAGTTTTTCTTCTTCACTACCTGACAAGTTAGATGCAATAATCACAGGTAACGTAGATGCATCACCTAAAAAAGCATACCTCAAGTGCTCCAGTAATGGTTTGAGTTCAAGTGTCGGAGCTTCTTCAATAGATGGTTTGAGACGCTCCTGAGATTTCTTCAGCTCAGCTATGCCAAGAGAATCAAATGGCACATCAGTCTTTCTTTTCCACGGAGATGCATTCAAGAACCTCAATTGCTCTTCTCTTTCTTCATCTTCAGAATCAGAATCCCCTATCAGTACCTTCTCCAAAGTATCTGACTTAAGCAAGTGCTCAATCTCCGTGTAAACTGCAGACTCAACCAAGTCCACCTTGAAGCATTCTTCCTCCTCTGTAGGAAACTTCATTGCATTGAAAACATTGAAGGTGACATTCTGATCATGCACCCTCATTGTGAGCTCTCCTTTCTGCACATCTATCAAAGTACGGCCTGTTGCCAAGAACGGTCTTCCCAAGATAATAGGAATCCTCTTATCCTCCTCGAAGTCTAAAATAACAAAATCCGCAGGGAAGATAAACTTATCCACCTTAACCAAGACATCCTCTACTATGCCTCTAGGATATGTGACAGACCTATCAGCCAGCTGTAAGGACATAGTAGTAGGTTTAGGCTCCGGCAGCCCAAGTTGCATGAAGACAGACAACGACATCAAATTGATACTAGCTCCCAAGTCACACAAGCACTTGTTTAAAGATAGATTGCCGATGCTGCATGGTATTGTGAAACTCCCTGGATCTTTGAGTTTAGGAGGTAACTTCTGCTGTAGGATAGTGCTACATTCTTCTGTAAGAGCGACGGTCTCCAACTCCTCGAGTTTCAACTTCCGAGATAGAATACCCTTCATGAACTTTGCGTAGCTCGGCATTTGTTCTAGAGCTTCCGCAAAAGGTATATTGATCTGCAACTTCTTGAAAACTTCGAGAAACTTAGCAAACTGCTTGTCCAACTTCTGCTTCTGAAGTCGTTTAGGGAATGGCGGAGGAGGATAAACTTCCTTGCTCTCTGTAGCCTGCTTCGGAACAGATTTCTTAGTAGAATGGTCATTTTTCTCCGCATCGTTTCCCCCCTGACTAGCTTTTTCTTCATTCTTTTCCACCTCTGGCAGAAGGTCAGGCGCGGGCGCGCTCCTTAGGGCGCGGGCGCACTCCTCATTCTGCTGGAATTTCAAATTTTTTCCGTTTTGCTCTGTTTCTGAGTTCTGATCATTCGTAACCTTCCCAGATCGCAAGGTAACTGCCTTTACATGTTCCTTGACCTCCCTTTTGCCTGGATTAGCTTCCGTATCACTAGGGAGAGTTCCCTATGGTCTATTCAACAAGGCATTGGCAATCTGACCGATTTGATTCTCCAGAGTCTTGATGGAAACAGCTTGGCTCTTGCACATTAGCCTCAATTCCTCCAATTCAAATTTTTCATTAGATGATTGACCAACATTGCCATGAGACGGTTGTTGAAACCCCGGTGGTTGATACGGTTGCCTTGGAGCATACTGCTACTGAAAACCAGAAGGGTTGAATGGCTTAGCTCCAAATTGTTGACCTTGATACTGCTGATACGGCTGTTGTGGTTGTTGCTGACCTCCCTGATTGTTACTCCAACTGAAGTTAGGATGATTCCTGTTAGTAGGATGATAGGCGTTAGGCACTGGCTGCTGTGGTCTCTGGAAATTGCTCACAAACTGTGCCGATTCACTAGATATGGCACACTGAGTCGTGTCATGTGCACCTGCATATAGCTCACACACACTAGCCACCTGCTGAACTCCATAGTTAGACAAAGAATCAACCTTCATAAACAGAGCCTTTAGTTGTGCTGCTATAGCCGTAGCTGCATCCACTTCCAGAACTCCTGCTACCTTGCCTTGTGATAACCTCTGAGTTGGATTCTGATATTCATTAGCAGCCATCATCTCAATAAGTTCGTAAGCTTCATCGTAGCTTTTAGCCCAAAGAGCTCCACCTGATGCCGCATCCAGCATTGGTCGTGATTGACCTCCTAGACCATTATAGAAACAATTGATCACCATCCAATCAGGCATTCCATGATGAGGACACTTCCTAAGCATCTCCTTGTAGCACTCCCAAGCTTCACATAAAGTTTCTCCAGAATGCTGTGCAAACTGAGTAAGAGCATTCCTGATTGCTGCTGTTTTAGCCATCGGGAAGAATTTAGTGAGAAACTTCTGAGCAAGATCCTCCCATGTAGTAATAGAACCTGCTGGTAGAGAGTGCAACCATCCTTTAGCCTTATCCCTCAGAGAAAATGGGAAAAGTCTCAGCTTCACAGCATCTTCCGACACTCCATTGAACTTGAAGGTGTCGCAAATCTCGATGAAATCCCTAATATGCATATTAGGATCTTCCGTCGGAGCACCCCCAAACTGAACTAAATTCTGCACCATCTGAATCGTGCCAGGCTTGATTTCAAAAGTATTAGCCGCAATGGCTAGCCTGACAATGCTAGATTGAATGTCATTGATCTTCGGCTGAGAATAGTCCTTCAAAGCCTTCATTTCTGCTACTGGTTCTCCCATGACTAGATTCAATTCAAGTGATTATTTCCGAGATTGAGAACGTGTTCGCATACACGCTCACTAAAGTATCTGAAACACACCAAACAAAGTAAAATTGATGAGAGAATAATCCGAGTCAGTGAACGTTAACGACCACTGATGACAAGCACATAAACTATATAAATAACACCGAGTCCCCGGCAGCGGCGCCAAAAACTTGTTCGCACAAAATCACGGAAGCGTATGCGGTCACAAGTAATATAAGAATAAGTAGAGTTCGTTCCCACAGAGACTTCTTTGGTTACTATAGTTATGCACTTATGCAACAATGTATGGCTATTGTTCAATGCTAAGACAAGTATCAAAGTTTTGTTTTGATTAACTAAATTAACTAATCAACGTAACAAGATTATAATTAACTAAAGAGATTGCTGTTGAATTACTTATGAGAATAAAACATGGGATCCTAACTTCATTAAATACTTCATCTAGAGTCTTTTGTCTTTAATCAATGCATGTGACGGTTTTGACAACTAATCGGATAACATGAAATCAGTACACGCTACCTTTCAGTATACATTTACCAAACCACTCAAACATCCACAAAAGAGATAGAAGTTGAGCAGACACCAATTATGCTTAGACCCTATATGTCTATAAGATTTGAAAACATAACGGTTTAATGAGCAAGTTATCCATTCAGATTACATAGGGCAGGTAAGATGGTTAAAAGCACTTACAAATCATGCATGACAAACATACATAAACCTATGCTAGCATGGCAAGTTCTAAACCTCTATATCCACTTTCGCAATCAATAGAGATTAACAATCAACTTAGATGTTAGCTACGCATCCAAAAAGAATAAGCACAACCAGACTAGGAAATCAATTAGCCATCACACACACATCTTTAAAACAATTAACTACTAAAATCCATAAATAAATCCGTTAGAATCCCACGACAACGATTAGTTCATAATCGAACCGTTCATCATCGTGGGTTCTGATGAAAACATGATAATAAATATGTCTGGAATACTGAATAAAAGTACTAGGGTTTATGAAAAACAAACAAGAATCCAAAGTATCGCCTAATTAGAAGAATACAAAGAAAAGTTGAAAACTAGATCTTCGTAATCAGCCGTCTCCTTGTTCTCCTTGATGGTGGATAGATATGTATGTAGGTATATGGTTTTCTGTCTCTGAAATCGTCCACCAATGGTTATATAGGCCTTTCTATTGACTGGCCTCTGCTAGTTTCCATATCAGAATTGAAATTGCCTTTCTTCAGCATTGGTCAGGCGCGGGCGCGCTCCTCCCAAGCGCGGGCGCGCTTCAACAGTATTCACTAGGGCGCGAGCGCGCTTGGTCTTCTGCCAGAAATCTTCAAAATGCTTTTCTTTGACAATTCTTCGCGCTCTTAAGTTCCGTAACCACTTGGCTTTCACAAAAATGCTCAAACACCACCATATATCCACAGAAACTCCATACTCTGCCAATAACTAAGCTCTGCACAATCCAGCTTAAAACACATTAAAAACACTACGTACTTGAGTACAAACAGTCAATTTAAGCCGAACTGAAGCGTTCCAAATAGATATAAAATCCACTTATCAATCAGTTAGAGGACATTCTCGATGAGGAAGAAGAGAAAGAGGCAACCTCCACGTCACCCAAATGTCACTGACAGCTTGTTTCAGCGCACATGTTACTATCAAAAGTCGTGGACCGTTACAATTGATAATTCAACCTCCACGTTGACAGAAAATTAAGGGAGTAACCCACGTGGTGGAGTTACTGGGCAAATAGCACAATTCCAAATATCCCCTTTTTCAGCATAACGCTTGAACTACCCTTTTATACAACAGTTAATCAGACAATATCAAAACTGACACAAAACAACCAAAAAGCAAAACAACTTTCTTCTCTACTTTCTCTCTCTACTTACTAAACTCATTCTTTTTCCTCTCTCATACCAACAATGGCACCTAAACAATCAATTTCTCAGACTAACTTTGCTGGCATCTACTGTAATATCCGTGAATTTTATTATTTGATTAAATGATATATTTAATATAAAAATATTTATTGTGGAGTATTGGAATATTATTAAATGATAATTATTGTGTGATTATGTGCTAAATGGTTAGTCGAAAGCCCCTTTCAAATATTTCGTCATTTGGAATTTTCTTCAAATCTGAGCCCCGTTTTAATAATTCAAGGGCCCCGTTGGAATTTCGTACATTAATTATTATCTCTTCGTCTTTTGTATTCGAATCATTATCGGGAGAGATATTCGTATCATTTCATTCCTACCTATTTGATTCTGCAAGAATAATTCGTTTTGTTTAAAAAGGGAAAAAATGTTCCGAACCCTAATTACTTAAGGGGACGGATATATTGTTTTATATCAATATTACATTTGTTATAGCCCCAGTATTCTTGAGCATTAGTTATATAATGATATGTATTGATTTGGATAATTATCAATCCTTGTAGATAATTATCTTCTCGTAAAACGTGTTTTTAACTTAATTAGGGTTTTTAAACGATCCAGTGGATCTATAACGATCCAAAAGTGTTACTTGGGGTATTATTTTTCCAAAAATATATAAAGACGAATCGTACCTTATAACCTTCATAATCTGCATTGCGTATAATCAAAAAGTAAAAATTCCCGAAACGTGTTCTTCGTGTTCTTGAATAATCAATCCATTCGTTCAAGGTGTTATTGATTTCAGAAATCAAAGTTCAAGTACTCAAATCAAAGCTCTTGATCTCTAGTTTCAGAATCTTCCAACCTCATCATCATCTAGTAATTTTTCGATTTGTTATGAATTTTTCAATATTCGAATTAAAATTAGGGTTCATACCCGATTTGGGGATTTTCATTCTGTTGATTCTCCGTTCAATTGGTTGCTTCTAACATGTTCCTAGGGTTCTAATTAGAAAGAATCCATGCTTTAATTTCATGTTTATGTTCGATTTTGATGGGTTTGATTTTCGGGTTTTGACCCGAATTCTTCTTTTGAATAGTCCGTTCATATGAATGATCTGACATTGTTTTTGGTAGAGGGCTTTCATTGTATGTGTTCTTAGCTTCATTTTTACATAAAGAACGTAGAGTTTCATGTAGGATTTTTACAGATCGGAAAATTTGTGTAAGCTCGCCGAAAAATAGTCGGGTTTTTGATTCCGGCAATGATTTTGGTACGTTTTTTATCGGAATGTGTTGCTGTGTTTATTTGGAATGTTTTGATATAAAAATCCCCAATTTTGGATGGGTTTTTGGCTCGCCGGAATCTGGAAAAGGTCGCCGGATTCTGGAAAAATTCCGGCTGTTCTTGGCGACCCGTTTGCCCGAAGTTTGACCCGGTTTCAATCTTCAAAACCCTAATTCAATTTCTGAAAACTGTTTCTGGATTTTATTTTTAAATTTAATTCGAAAATAGTTTAAAAACTTTAAAAATTCATATTTTTATTTTAAAAATATATTTTAATGTCAGAAAAATTCTGGAAAATTATATTTATTATTTTAAATCCGAAAATTGATTAAACTTAATTATTTTAATTGTTTTTAATTAATAATTAATTTATTAATTAATTGGTTATTTCTTTTAATCAATTAATTCTTAAAAATTAATTTATAATTAGATTTAATTAATTAAAAATTCAGTTTAATTATTTTCAAGCCTATTTATTTATTTAAAAATAGTTTGAGTATTTAAAGAGTGTCAATTAATTTTATTAATTGATTTATTTGCATTTAAATGTTTATATTGGATTTAAAAATCCGAGTTTAGATTTAAAAATTAATCGTGACTTATTTAAAATTCAAATAAGTTTTGTATGATGTTTTAGAAATGTTTATAAGTGCTATATGGTTCATATTAATTGTGTGATGTGTTTTATAGTGTGTATATGCCCGTACTAGGGCAAATATTTGAGTTTTAAATATCGTAAATCATACCGGACGTCCGATACGTAACCGGTTACTTGTTTAAATGTGATTATTGATTGAATAAGTGTCGAGAGTAGAACATGAATAGTTAGACTTACTGTGATGAGTTGTTTAATTATAGAATCGAGTTCCCGGAGCAAGGGAAAGGGAAAGGTAGAGTGAGCAGAGTTGATCCGACAGCAGCTTAGACCAGGCAAGTATCTATGCCTTTACTTGTGATAAAATTTATTATTGTCTTGATTACTTGAATACCGTTATCCCCAGAACAATTCAAATTATCAATCTTTTAACCGTATTTGGACAACTGATTCCATTTTCTTAGAGATTCTTGATTCTTTGATTTGATCTGCATCGGAAACTCTTATTTCCAATTCACTTGATTATTGTTTACCACCATTTATTATTGATTATCATCCTTTGATTATTATTGACAACCATTGATTATTTGACTTCCATCTTGACTATTGATTACGGTCATTGTTTATCGATTACCAATCTTGACTTCCTTATTGAATGAGTACACTGTACCATTGAAATTATTCCATGATTCTTTCTCGATCTTCATTTGATACTGAGCAGTTGAAGCTCTTTTGCAATTACTATACATTGAGTTTATCTTATTGAGCATGTTATTGTTTATACCCTATGATAGATTTGGCATGTTTTTAAAATGGACCAGTAATTGGTCGGGCCATATTTATGGTCGGAATAACTTAAGGCCCAGATTGGCCTAGGATCCAGTAGAGGACTATGCTGTGAGCTAGTCCGGGGTTGATGCGTGGTTGGCCAACAACACAACCTTTGATTTGAATAAAATGTATAAGCCAAATTCTAATTCTTTTTCTTCAATTGTTATTGATACAAAGCATGTGTTAGCTAAATATTGTTGATTCTGATATCATAAATTCATATCCTTACAACTGTGATAGAAATGATTCATATGATGTTTGCTGAGCAATTTTGGCTCACTCTTTCTTGTTGTTTTCTAACCCTATTCCAGTGAAGCGAGAGTATGAGTCGGCATAGCGTGACCGATAGTTCACCAGCAGCCAGGAGAGCCCCTCGAGTCATTGTCATTGGCAGGGTAGTTGTTGTTTTGCTTTTCTAGATTAGATGTCTAGATTTGAACTTTAGTTGTGATGTAATAACTTTGATAAAACTGGTATTTTATTAATAAAAGATTGTAGTAGCTTGTGTTCATTGCCATAATCTGGATGCGGTCTTGGTTAAGGGGTATTTGTGTCTTTATATATTATGCATGTGTTAAATAGTGTTCCGTTGGTCGGATGACTCCTCAAATCTGTACCCCGGGTTTGGAGGGTGTCACATCTACTCTCCAAATGATGCTTGTGAAGAATTCAAAGGGCTTGTTTCTTTCTTGAATAAGTCCTATCTTGGGTATGCTATTACTTCAACTCAGGTTCTAGACCTAGAAAGGATTGAAAACTTTTGGGAGTCGGCTTTTGCTCAGGGAGATGGAGACAATACCACCATCAAGTTCAAAATCAAATAGCACAGTTACACTCTCACTATTCAAGGTATCAATGCAGCTCTAGGAATTGTGCTTAAACCATGAAAGACCTACACAGAGCTTGCTAGTGATGAGACCTTAAAGAAGCTCTTCTTGAAAATTGGTTATTCAGGACCCATTCTTGAATAGGGTACAACTAAGTGGTACCCATATGGTGAAATGGACAGGAAATATCTCAGAAAGGAATGGAGTATGGTTCTTGATGCTATGGTGAAAGTGTTCTCAACAAAGACCACTGGTTGGAACGGGATTCCCACTTACATCAAGAAGCTCACACACTCTCTTGTCCATGGGTATAAAGTGGATGTTGGAAAGCTACTCATGGCACACCTCAAGGCTGCCATAGGTAAGAAGGTAAATCTCTATCCTCGTTTTCTAATGATGTGTATTAATCCTCTCTGTGATTTTGATGAAGATGCCCCTCGTACAGAGGTATGTAGAATTTTGAAAAGAAACACACACACAACTCTCACTTCACAGAATCTCAATGCACATATTCCACTTTGTTTCACTAAACACATGGTTGATCAAGTGCCTAACCTTGATTTCCCATTGCCCTCTAGGTATAAAACCTTCACTCTTGAGGATGAGGCTGGATTAGACCCAAATTCAGCTAACCCACATTCTATACCATACATTCAGCCTAGGTCTCTAGACTTCCCAAAGTACAGAGACAAGCCTTACAAGAATCCAGAAAAAGACCCCTAGAAACTGATGTTGGTGGTAGTACTGAGAGTCAAGAGGGAGTTCCTGCACCTAGTGCAACAAATAAGGAAGGTAGTCAAACAGAACCCACAGTGGTTCCTCTTGAGCCTAAGAAGAAGAGAGCTAAGAGGGCCAAAACCACTGTCAGCCACCCTACAGTCTCGCAAAAGACTGTAGAGGAAAATTGGGCAGTAAACACCTCCCTAGATGTTCCTTTTCAACAAGGGACATCTATTGAAATTGGCCTGTCTCCCAAGGCACCTTGTACATAGTCTACACAACCTCATGTTTCCATTCATGAGGAGCCTCCACTTGCAGAAACTCACATGGAGTCAGGACACAGTGAGGATTTCACTTCCCAAATTGATGCTTCACAAGTTCCATCTGTGGAGCAACCACTAGTCTCTTCTCCACCTTCACCTTATTTCTTCCCTACTCATTCATTTGTTTCTTCTCCACAACCTAGAGAGGGGGACAGTCCCAACCCTTCAGATTTTGATCATGCATCTCCAATCATGGATGAGCCCCCATCTAGTGGTCCACAAGAACCCATTTCTCAAAGTGAGATGGAAACCACTACTTCAAACACTGAGCAAGAACAAGGTACAACTCTGCCAGAAAGAGAAACAACCAGTGTCTTGTTCAATCTCCAAGGGGCATCTTACCTTAGGGAAGATGCTATCAGAGCCTCAGTTGCTGTCAAGGACACTGATAATGTTGCTGTCACAGGTGACCCTGCTGTCGAGGACTCAGTCAAAGTTGTTGTCCCAACCAAACCTGCTATCCAAGATGCAGTGGAATCTACTGTCAATCCTTTAGGTGACATTAACATTTCTGGCAAAGCTACTGTCCCCTCTGCACATCCCAATTATGATGAAGTTCTCATTGAGGATGCCTCTAATGATGATGTGCCACTCTCTCAGCTTCTCAAGGTATATTCTAAACCATCTTTTTCAATGCATGTCAGTACTGCTCATACCCATGCATCTAGGTTGAGTGAGGGTGTGCAAAAGAAAAGAGAGGTTAGCTTTAAAATGAGAGACATCCAAATGAGCTGGCAAAAGGAGAGGGACTTGAGCATGTCCAGAGTGAAATTGAGGGATCCCACACTGTTCAGGCACTAGGCCTTGAGAGTTCTTCTGTGAGGAGTGATGAGATCACTCAGAAAAACCCTGAGAATGTGTGAACCCCCTCAGCCTCTAAGCCCCATTCTTTTCCTTCCCCTCCAAGAAGGTTAAGAACTGGTGGCCCCACTACTCAAACTGCTCTCAAGTTGGAAGCCGTAGAGCACATATGTCTATCCATGGAAACTAAGCTTGACAGCCTGTCTACCATGGTGGCCTCTAGCTTTTCTAGTATTCAGGAAGCTATTCAAGCTCTATCTGCAAGTATTGATGCTGCCAACTTACCTAAGGGGGAGAAAAGTGTAAGATCAGAATATATCCCAGAGCAAGGTGTTGGAGCACAAGAAGTACCTGATACTGAAACTCAGGGGGAGCCTGCTAGTAAGGGGGAGTCTGGAAGTAAGGGGGAGTCAGGAACAAATGATGAACACCAAGGAAGTGGAGCTGGAAATCTATTTGAATATGAGATTGATGGGGAGACAGTATTGATGTCCAAAGAAGTATTGGAGGAACTGCAAGGAAAATCAAAATAAAAAAGGCCAATACTTCCTCCTGTATCAATCAAAGAACCAACTCCTCAGCCTCAGAAAACTGCACTTCAGAAGATGTGGAGAGAAAAGGAGGAGCAGAATAAGTTGGGGAAAGGCAAAGGGAAACTACCTGGATACTGCAATTCACCAGCCTTGTGGACTGAAGGAACATAAACTGATCAGGAAGAGGCAAATACCCTAATGGTGGATTACAGAGAAAGTAAACTGCACAATCAGGATGAGCAACTCAACAGAGTGACTGAGGAGGCAATGAGGATGCCAAGATTAACTCCAACTCAAGTCTCAACATCCCTGATGGATATAATTGTGAGTGTATGTGTGAAGATTAATGATGAAAGAAGATGGACAATTGATGTGTACTTGAACACAGGGATTTCAATGTTCATCTTTATGCAGTTGTTACAGAACCTACAAGCAAGGGTGTTGAGTGTGATGAAAGCTAAGATTAAAGCAAACCACTCAACCTTTAATGAGATATTACAAGTGCAACTTCAGAATCTAATTACAGAGAGACTTCCAGAGGTGTACTTTGATCCATTCTGTGTCTGTTATGGAGCAATCTCAAGAGAAGGTGTCAAGCAATGTGCATATTTAGATCTGCAAGGCACTTCAAGAATGGAGACAAAGACAGTAATGAAAGTGCTTAATGTAATTCTCAAATCCAAAATCACCAAGGAAAGAGTCCTAGCTGTCAAAGCAATTCACAAGCTACTGGCAAGAAGAGATGTTGAGCTAAGCTCCAGAGTGAAGAAGTTAATTTCTAAAGCTAATGCTAACAGAGCTGATCAAGGTGAAAGCTGTGTTTTTGATGACTCTCTTGATGATGATGAATTGGATGGAAGTGGAGGTTTAGGAGTTGCTAAGAATGTCGGTGAATCAACTGCTGGGAACACTGGAAATCAAGCCCAGGAAACAAGCAAGGAAGAAGCCCCTGAGCAAGGAAAGAAAGATGTTGGTGCTACAGAAGAAAGGGCAAGTAAGATACTTGAAGCTTTGGAGGCAAGCATCTTAAGGTGTGCTATTGACAGTATCAATGCTGAGAAAGATGTTGTCACCAAAGATGTTGTCAACAAAGATGAAGATACTGTCATGGAAGACCCTGTGAAAGAAGACACTGTCAAGGAAGACACTGTCATGGAAGAAGCTGTCAAAGATGAAACCAAGAAATTAGTCAAGCCTAAAAGGACAAAATCCTTAGCCAGAACTTGGTTCTCTAGACAGGAACCTGAAACTGAGGAGACTACTAAAACAAAGAAAGGAAAAACTAAGTACTCGGGAAAGGAGAAAGCCACAGGACTTGGAAGGAATCTGAAGAAGCCAATCCAAACAAAATCCTACAGCTCCTTTGACCTACAGGAAAAAGAGGCTCAAAGAATCAAGAATGTTGAGGTAAAGTTTGATGACCACAATGAAGCAGTCCAGTATGTTCTCTGGTTTGATGCATCAAGGTCTGTGAAAGTCCAAAAGGACTTTTCCATGGAGGTGGTTTCACATGATGTAACAGAAACTCTTTCATACAGAAGGAGGATAGTCACAAGGAGAATTGACTATTTCATCTTAGAGAGAATGGTAAATCTGATGCAAGGTTACGACAATGTACCTGATGAAGTCATGAAACATGTTCTGATATACAAAGCTGAAAGAGATGAAGAATTTTATCAGAAACATTGGGATTGGTCCATGCATGATGATGCTGCCATTGCTAACCTACTGGAGTACTCTGATGAAGAAATAGTTGACTATGAGGATGATTTTCCTGAAGAAGAAGTGCAAGAAATGCCAAGTCAAGAGAGATCCACCAAAGCTGAACATGATCAATCTGTTGAACAAATGGAAGCTGAATTGTTGGATGCATGCAAGGACATGAACATGAGAAGAAGTCAAGGACCAAACTTTCAACCTTGTGTGCTGGAGAACCCTTTCAGGATCAAACATGGAAAGGAATAAATCTACTTGGATTGTTTCCACAAGCTCAGAACCAGTGTGCTGAAAGAATTGAACTTCTCAGTGATTGGATCAACTAATCATGTAGAGATGTTGTGTTCCTTTGAACTTGAGGATATTATTAAAAAGAGAAAAAGAGAAGACTCAAAGCTGGACAGGGCAAGAAGAACAACTATAAATGCATTCCCTGACAGAAGATTCAAGCTGGATAAAGACATCTTAAAATTTAGAGTCTATATCTTTGGACAAGAAAATTGGATGGATCTCCAGGATGCTCAACAGAGTAACTCCAGAATAGTTCAACAATACATTGATGAAATTGAGGATGATGCTCTATCTCCCATGGAAGTATCTCTGGTGGAAAGTCTCAGAAATCATGTAGCAGAAGGTCTCAAAGGAGAGGAAGAAAGAAGGAAGAAAAGAAAGACTGAATCTCAAAACTAGGTAAATGTTTCTATTTGCTCATTCATTATGGAGCACCTATGTTTGTATTCATTATGATCTTTGTTAGTTAAGTTGTCAGCATGTATAGTTTGAAAATTTGTAGTTATTATCCATAAAAACAAATTGGGGGAGATTGTTAGGATTTATGGGTGATAGCTTAGAAGACAACTTAACTTTATGTTTTGTAATACTTAATTTTATTAAGTAGAACATACTATCACAGCCAGAGTATGTTCTTGTAGGCATTTCATTTGTTGTAATAAACTTGTTTATAAATCTTGGAAGAAGTTCATTAGTTTGTTCAAGCCTCAAGGAGTATAGAAGGATGACAGCAAGAATAATTATTACTGTCATAGCACTGACAGTAAGGTTACAAGAAGACAACATGTTGCAAGTCAAGACAACATATTTTGTCTGACAGCAACATTGGCGGAAGCCTTGAGACAACAACTCTCTATTCTCTTGACAGCAAGTTTGGAACTCCTGACATCATCTATTGCGGGGATTTCTTACTGTCACCAAAAGCGCATTCTTGTGACAGCAAACTTTGAAATGCAGGATACTGTCTCAAAGGGATAAACTTTGAATTGGGGATCTACCCAGTCAAACATGTGACAGTTTGGATGTTCAAGAAACAGGCGTGCTGCAGTATCCCAACACTACATCAGGTATGCAAGACTACGACAGAAGCTTGAGAGATCACATGAGAAAGCTCACCAATTCAAGAGTATGACAAATCAACATCTACTGGAATTGTGTTAGCTAAATATAGAATGTATCTAGATTTCTTTTTCCTGTAATGATAAACTTGTTTGTATAGAAATTTAGGTAAGACACACGGGTAGGCAAATTGTAAGGAGCTGCCACATGAAAATGACAGCAGCTTCACAAACCCGTGTTGACAGAGACAAGATTAGTTTACTTAGACTACCTCTCTCATTCTATACTGTGTATCACTTGAGGAATCGAAGCTTGAGAAAAACATACTTTCTCTCAAGGTTGTAGCAACACTTTCGCAAGATAAATAAAATATTTATTTTGTGAGAAAACTACTTGTGATTACATTTCTTCTACTGATAGGATTTAATCTTAGTTTTAGTTGTTGAAGCATAGATTGAATTTTATCAGTATTGCATTCAACCCCCCTTCTGCAATACTTAAGGACCAACATTAGGGAAGAAAAATTTGTACTCCTTTCTTTTGAAGGTTAATATAGTACTCTATTTTGGCGGTGAATATGCATAAGGTTTAAAATGAGATATTCTAAACAAAGTTTGAGTGGAAATGAGTTGATAATATAAAATACATGTTAATTTCAACTAAAGCTTTTGCCGTAAACATAAAACGTTCGTAAAGATACGTGAAAAATAATATAGAATATGAATTTTCGTAAAAAAATTTCATAAAAATGTACAAAATTATTTGATTGTGAAGGATGTCTGTTCTCATAGACATTTGTGTGGTGACACTATAGCTAGTATGTAGGTGCTTATTAGGAATAAGTTCACTGAACATAACTCGATCAGTTATGGAGTTCCCTCATATGTCAATAGTTGTTCATATAGTGATGGTTGTACAAGTGTCCTTAGATTTGAGATCATCATAGTCATCTTGTGCACACTGCACTATACTTTGGTTTAGCTCATAGTCTCGAGGAACAATAATAAGTGCTCTTCTAGGTATAGGAATTTGTACACGAAGATAGTGAATAATCAATAAAGTATCCGCCCCTTCCAGTGAAGGAAGAGAATGTCCTATGCCATTCCATTTATGCTAGTTCAGGAATCTCTGGCCAAAATGAATGAAATTAAAACGAAGTTTCTAATTTGCATTAATCGGAACTAGGCATACTGAATAGGAAAGCATATGATTAAATTAAATAGGCTTGACACGAGATCCATGTCTTGTATTTAATCGGGACATTGTAGGGTAGAAGGAATTCATTTTATGGTAACTATTCACTGAATATGTTCTTGGTATTCTAAGTAGTGAATTCACATTATCCGAATAGTTGCGATATGCTGAGAAGTATCCCTCACGATGTAGAATAAATATGATTAATTTTATTAATCGTATTTAATGAATTAAAAGAATTCATATTAATGATAATAAAATTGTTTTATTATTTATTTATTTCTACTACCGGCTTAATTTTGAATCTACAGGGTCACACCATAAAAGAAAATGATTTAATGGTGAAGGGATTAATTAATAATGGCTAGTCATTATTTATTTATGAAATAAATATTTGATAGCATTTTTATAATCAATTAGATCTGATTTAATTAATTATTAAATAATTAAGAAGTGTTCTTAATAATATTAATTAAAAAATTAAATTAAGTGAGAGAATTATTTTCTAAAGAGTTTAGAAAAACAATTAATGATTAAAAGAGTTTTAATTATAAATTAATTGATTAAGGAGATTAATTAATTATAGGGTTAATAATAATAATAATTTTTTATAGGATAAATTTTTCAGCTGAAATATTTGCCTATAAATATACTATTATAGACCTTAAGTCTACAACCTTAATTTTATAAGAAATAACAATGAAACAGCGGCTAGGAGTCTCTATACACCATCCTCATTCATCCTTGGTCACTTTTTTAAGCTACGAATCGAATCCATTGTATTTCACGATTTTTATATGATTTTATATGAATTTTATTGTTCGAAAAATTGTTATGCATAAAAATTGTTATGCATATATATTCGTGATAAAAATTTCAAACATTTTCATGTATATATGAATTTTTAAATTGATTTTATGATTTGGGGGCTATATCGATTTAATAATGAATTAAATCGGAAATCAGTTTTGAAAAATTGTTTTCTTAAGATCCGTGTTGCTCGTAATTTTCTGGTAATTTACATATTTTTTGTGGATTTTTCGGGAAAGTATTTTTCTTGAATTTTTATTAATTAATTCGAACTGGAAAATAGTTTTCTGATTTATGATGTAATCTGACATGTGACGAATTTTAATTGGTCCGCGGTGTTGAATGTACGACATGTCAACGTTGCGTCAGAGTGACGA
Organism: Heracleum sosnowskyi; assembly: GCA_030848705.1. Taxonomy (NCBI): domain Eukaryota; kingdom Viridiplantae; phylum Streptophyta; class Magnoliopsida; order Apiales; family Apiaceae; genus Heracleum; species Heracleum sosnowskyi. The sequence goes on from CM061238.1 coordinate 74,232,509, forward strand.
CATCGGTTGCGTCAGAGTGACGTCATCAGATGATGTCAGCGTGACATCATCAGATGACGTCAATAGCACGTTGTCAGGTGACGTCAGCATGACGTCAGATGGATGTCAACATGACGTCAATAGATGATGTCAGCTTGACCTCGGCAAATGACGTTAGCATGACAGTAGGTCGCGAGCATAAACTTGTTTTGGCTCGTTTGAACGCATCCGAATTCCGATTGAGACGTGTAAGGTACTGTTGGATTTGTTTTTTTGAGACGCACCTGATGGGATTAATTAAAATTTTCAAGAAATTTATTTTAAATTGATTCTAGCCCTTAAAGTGTATTTGATGCCTTATTTGATAATATTAAATGCATGCAATAATTCATACATTGTTTATAATTGCACTACATGTTATAACATGTCTACCTATGAGTTTATTGATATTTATACTGAAGGGTTTCGGGCATGAAAAACGCAACGGAAAAACGCGAAAAACAATAAAATCAAGAAACCATCCGCAGGATCTATGCGAAAAATTGATATTTAATTCGTGAATAGTATTGTTTACATTTTGAAGCTTTACAAACGAATGACTAATGGAGGTCCTTGCTATGATCACCACGTATCCCGCCTTGCGATATACGTCTCTAATCAGTCCACACGAAGCTCGATCGTCCAACGATCACCGGAGTTGGTACTAGCCAAGAAAATAGCCTTGAATCTCTCCCCATCTCTCTAGCCTCTCCTTGATATAGAGCTGTGTTAGGTCCAAAGTATCATAGAAGGGGGGGGGGGGGGGGGGGGGTTGAATACGATACTCTTTTAGGTCCCGATAAGTTTGTAGAAGGGGGTTGAATACAAACCTTACCGTTTTATCGAATTTGTTCGTTTTAGAATAAAACAATTTAAGAACAAATTATGGAGGAATTAAATGAAACAAAATTCAAGTTAAATATAACTTATATTAAACTTGAAAGGTGTTACAAATAGGGTACTGATTACAGGATTGAATCTCAAACTAATTAAAACAAATCTAAAATAAATTCGACATGAATTTATCTATTTATGTAATAAAAAGATATAACAATAATTGATAATTTGAGATACATTCTAGGGATAAAAATCCGCTAGATAGTCAAAGCAGTACAAGTGAATGAATTCTATTGGTTTAGATTTAAAACAATGATTTTAGAATTAATTCACTGATCAAATTTCCACGGCAGAGTTCTTGACAAGTTCTTGACAGTAGTTTTCTTTTGATATAATGTTGATGATATGTAAACTGTTGTCTTGATCTTTTTGTTAATGCTAACCCGCTTGACAATAATCTGCATGTGCATTGCTTTTCATTCCACTTGGAATGACTATCAAAATAATCATGAAAAACTATTTTTAAGCCTGGAATGACTATAAAATACTACTAGAATGACTATCTTAATTTACATGAATTAAAAAGCATTTCTTGAAATGTACTAGGATGACCATCGGGATGACTATCCCTTGATAGTCATTCCAGTACATTTTTAAGAAATACTTAAATAATTCTACTTCTAATTTAAATTAATTCTGATAATTAATTTATTTCATAAATTAATTCTGATGAATTAATTTATTCAATAAATTAATTACTTAATTTATTTGTTAAATTAATTCAGCAGAATTAATTTAATAAATAAATTAATAACTAATTTAAAAGAGAATGTAAATTCTTACAAGATAGTAAAACCAGTCCTTGAACTTGATGAAGAATATCCACTGGATGTAGTTGTCACTTGATGCACTGTCTGGTTCATAAGTGACTAACTGAAATATATGTTCTTCATCTTGACTTTAAGATATGGTCCATTGTCTGCTTTTGACTGTTGTTCAACCTTTGTAACCTGTACATTTGCTGTCACACATCCGAAATCTCTGTCACTTTAATAAATCCACTTCCTTGAATACTTCACCGAGGCTTGATCAACAAATTGAGCTTCTTTCAATGCAGTATTTCTTCAAGTCTGTAGGATGACTTTAAACTGTATTCTTTTGACTAATGTGATCTTCTGAGATTCCTGTGATACTGTGACAATTGAATTATTACTTACTTATTACAAACTTGTTTAAGTTGAGTTGAATCCTCGATGTTAACAAATAGGCCCAAACATATGGCTTTCAATCTCCCCCTATTTGTTTGTTAGAGAATAACAAACAAATACCTAGAGGATAACTCAACTAAATAAACAAGTAAAAATAAGACTTTAAAAGCTAAGTAAATAATAAGACAAAGTTCTGGATTTCATTAAACATTTTCCAGATTCAAACATTAAAGATAAATACAAGATAGATGTTCCTCTAGACTGAACATTTGTATACATTGATCCTATCTTGATTTACCTAAGCTCTATACATATAACATTTACAAAACAGAGCTAGTGATCACAATTCTTGATCACTCATTTCACCTTCCTCCATTGCATCCAGCAAGTCTTTATCTAGGACACGATCACTTTCAGTTGTGAGATTTGTTGGTCTGACTGGAAAAGTTGTGACTTTCTTCAATCTATTCTTCAACTGATGATACCTTTTGATGTTGGCAATACAATAGTCTTGAATAATGTCAGCAACTTCAGTCTTCTCTTCTGAAGCAAATCCAGTAGTCCTTAACATGTTCTCCAGCTTGATCAAATGCATAGCAAGATAGATCTTTAAAGAAACAGGATCCATTCCACAGGTTTGTAGTGTTCTTCCCTTGTAAAATTTAACTTCAAATGGAACACTTACAACCTGAGGACTGGCCCTTATAGCAAACTCCTCGAGCTCTTCATGCAGCAGCACATTCAAATAAGAATCTCCTCTAACTCTGCTCATGAGAATCCACAGCTCTGACAATGATCTACTTGCAAAGTAATCCAGAGAAACATTGATAGTTCCTATGCTTTGACAAGATACATATATGATCATTTCATTTCTCACTCTGTCAAATCCAGCAGTAATCCTGAAGATTTCTTCTTGTAAAGCCTTCATGTACACTGAATTATCTGGATTGACCTTCATGAATTTCTGAAGAAGGCTAATGAACTCCTTATCATTGTTTGACCCTTTCTGAGGAAGAGTAAACATCTCTTTAGCTTTAGCCCATTTTTCACCCTTCTTCAGTCTAATGTCCAGCTTCCGGTCTTTGACTTGCAAGCTATGAAGATGTTGTTTTTCTTCATGCTCAGCTTTCTGAAGTTGAAGCTTTTCAGATATAATCTGAGAGACCTTTGCATTCTCATCCTTCTTCCTCCTTATCTCTTCTTGTTGTTTCTTCAGTTCCTCCTCAAAAGCAGGATCCGGATTGAATAGATAATCTTGATCATCCCATTCTTCAAAGTCAGCTTCCTTCTCAATCTCCTCCTCACCAAAGATGTCTTCATCACCAGATACTTGAAAATCTTCATCATTAAGTACATCTTGGAAGTAGAAATCATCTTGAATTAGCTTTCCTTTCCCCTTATCCTTCTGAGTACCAGAACCAGAAACTCCTCCTTGTACATCTTCTACCTTCTTTCCTTCCTTCCTTCCTTCCTTCTTCTTCTCCTTCTCCTTATTCTCCCCCTTAGTTGAGGAATCCTCTACATATTTGACTTTGTCAGCCTTAGGATCCTCCTTCTTACTTCTTCCTTCTCCTCCATTTCCTCCTTCATCCATGCCATCATCATCCTCATCATCATCATCATCACCCTCAAAGAATTTCTTTTGTTCAGCATTGGGTTGATGTGAATTCTTGATCATGTTGTAAAGATGCTTCATGCCTTGATTCAGATGCTCCATCCCTCCTTCAATCTTGGTAAACTTCTGATCATTAAACCACTGATTTTCATCAACAGTCTACTGAATGTAGTCCACTTGAGTTGAAATGGAAGCAAACTGCTTGACACTCTCTGTGATCTCAACATTTGAATTTGTAAGCTCAGAGATGTCTGAAGCCGCTAACACCTGGGACTCCTGAATAACATTCATCTTGGGGAGTAGAGTAGTCTTCAATCCTTGAATTTCATCCTTGATAGTACCCAGCTGATTAGTTACAGAGGTGGAAGAAGAAGATCGTTCAACCACTTGTGCCTTGAGAATATATTTTTCAGCCTGGGTTTCCTGAAGCTGTTTCTGTAGACCAGCTATTTGAGCCAATAATGAAGCAGTGTATGTGTTAGTGTGTGCACTCACTTCAATTTCTCTCAGTGGTGTTTCACTCATCTCACGTGCTTGTGTATCACTTTGTGTTTGACTATCAGTTCTAAACACTAGCTGTCTATCCACGTTTTCTGTTGATGTACTTGCAGGAAAAATCACCCTAGCCCCTTCTAGAGAGGTCAGTGGTGGTGCAATGGGAGTTCGCAATTCCCAATCCCTAGTGAAATCCAAATAGTCTGGTTGAATTTGAAACTGAATTGCTTCAGTGTTGGATTCACTAGGTTGCCTTCCACTTTCTCCAGTAAAAACTGCGAGTGGAAAATCCCTTAAGGGAGCCAGAGATGTTCCCTATGGGAGGGGAGAAAATGATTCTATTTGAGTTGGCGAAGAATCAGATTTTCCCTCAGATGCCTGTGAAGGCACTTCTACCGTAACAATGGTAGGCACTGTTTCATATCCTACGTGCTCTCCTAGCAAAGTGTCTTGAGTATCATCTATTGGTATGCCGTCTCCCATTGTGAGTAACAAGAGTGTGCTTGACTCAGTACAAGATGCCATGGCCCTATGGCGAATTTCAATAGATTCATCCCGTTGAGAGGATGTCTCCAGAGACTGTGTAATGGCCATTTCCAAATCCATATCCTGTTGGGAGGATACAGACGGGCTTACAGATATCTCCCTATATGTTTTTCTTTTCTTAGGAGGTGGAGATAGAGCTTCGGGATCACTCATTGTTTCTTCATCACTATCATTTCTGTTTCTGACATTGAGATTAGGTTCAGGTTGATTTGTGAAAGGAATTGACTCTGTGTTTGGCTCTATGACCGGGGATAGAGTTTGTGGTTGTACAAACTCTTGGTCAGCCCTATCAACCTCTTGGGTTTCAGTTGCAGTACCAGAAGAACCAGGGATAGAAGTTAATACCTGTGATGGAGTTACTTCTTCAGTTCCAGCTGTTGTAACAATCCTTTGCTCAGGAACTGGTGGTTCAAATGATGGAAGGTTGATGAAGTTTGTCATGTAGGTGGATATGAGAACTGGAACATTGAGAAATCTGAAGGATGTTTGTAACCTTTGATAGAACTTTTTGTCAGTGGTCGGAGAAATGAAAAAGCGAGCATTCCTGAACAGTTCTTGATGCTCAAGAAAGTAAGGAATTAATGACAAGTGATAGAAAACGAGGATAATAACATTTAATATTTCTACCACTATCAAATTCCCTTCTAGCATTAAACACCCCCCTGACAACAATATCCCATAGAAGGTGGCCATAATTTAGTCTTTTGTTGAAGACAATTGCATAACCAATAACTTGTAAAAGATAAAGAATATTCTGAAAGTTATTTTTAGTGTAATTGCCAAAGACCTTGGACAGTGTATCAAATAATAGATCCCATTCACATACAAGATTCCCCTTGATCAATTTGGTCATGTTCAGGGGACCTTGATAGTGAATATTGATGAAAAATTGAGTTAATTCATCATCAGGGGGCATTCTATCAAAATTGTCCCGAGGAAACTGCAAGACATTACAAAATGTTTCCTCAGTAATTGTGTACCGTGTGTCCTGAATATTGAATGAAATAGTTGAGAAATCATCAGAGACAACAACAGTAGAACAAAGTAAATATAAAGGATCAATTTTCAAATCAACATTAGAACATATAGCATAATTAACACATGAATGTTGATTAAGAAAAGAAATCCAAGGCCTAAAACGTTCAAGAGAACACTTTAGGGGATCAAAATAGCCATGGTAGTTAGTAAAAACAATCTCAAATTGCTGGGCCATTTTAAAACAAATTAATATAGTTAATTTTAGATTTATTTCATTTTCGGGAATAAATTCCAAAAATAAAAACTAGATCAGAAATTAATTAAATCAAAATATGTTGATCCAAATAAAAATAATGCGAACAAAAAAAATTTGACAGCACCTAGTTCACTTAAGAGAATAAAACGCAAACTAGAAAAATGTAAACTTTGTAAAAACAAGAGTTTGAAAAGGAATGAAAAACTGCCAAGTACTGATTAACTATTTAGAGAAATTTCATTAAGCCTGGAATGACTACCGGGATAACTACCGGGTAGTCATACCGGTAGTCATTCCAGTATAAACTGAAATAACTAAGAATATCAACAGTTAATTAGCAAAAATAAAACAAGTAATTAAAATACTATTGGAATGACTACCGGGATGACTATGTGATAGTCATACTGATAGTCATTCCAGTATAAACTATTAATACTGAAAAAGAAAATCGAAAAATCTAATCTAAATTAACTAAAATTAGATTAACAAAGGAATGACTATTTATGATATTCATGCTAGTACAAATTAGCACAAACTAAAAATCTATTTAAATAAAAAGTAAAAACCTGTTAGCAAAAATAACAGAATTAATTAAGGAAAAATACAAACCTGTTAAAAATGCAAACCTGTTCAGAAAAATGCAAATAAAATAAAATTGCAACCTAATATTCATAGTTCAATCATAAAATTACAGAATAAAAAATTAAGCAACAATATTTTTACAGAAAATGCATTAAATTTACATAAAATGCAAGATTAAGCAGAAAATTATGCACATACATAATAAAATTGCAGAATATTATAGAAATGCAATAAAAATATATATAAACCTGCAGAAAAATTCAAACAACAATATATACAATCTGAAACTAACTTAAATGATTCTAAATAAGTAAATTTTCAATAAAAATAAATTTCTCCACTAAAAAAATATGAGAAAATATTTTTAAAGAAAATAAATTATTCAGAATATTTAAATTAACTTGCTTTACACTTCAAACAAGAATTGGCAATCTTTAACATTTAATAATCAGCAAGAGAAAATGATTTTTTCTAAGAACAAACAAGACAGAGATATTGTTAATCACTAAGACTATTCAACATACCCAATTTACCAACTAACCTGGTAAATGTGGATTCGTCAAGAGATTTAGTGAATATATCTGCAGTTTGTTCTTCTGTGGGTACAAAGTGTAACTCCACAGTTCCATTCATGACATGCTCTTTGATAAAATGATACCTGATATCAATGTGCTTCGTTCTCGAGTGTTGAACAGGGTTGTTGGAGATTGCTATGGCACTTGTATTATCACATAAAATAGGAATTTTGTCTAATACAAAACCATAGTCCTTCAATTGATTCCTTATCCATAAGATCTGAGCACAACAGCTTTGTTAGGAATATGTTGTTCTTGATGATAATTATAAAAACACTTAGTAGATTTTGTATTAAGTTATTTTGTAACTGTCAACGAAATAGCATGCTTTGCAGTGTTTCGTTGACAGGAAGCTCATCAACGAAATGAGTGTTGTAGCAATTGCATTGTACAATACTTCACAGTATGATAGGCATTTTGTTGTATGTATCAGATAGGTTTTCTAAGTCATGTTGACTAAGTACTAGATAGGCAAAATAGGTTGGTTAATTGTACATATATTATGCCTTGTAATTTTGCCTAAGTGAAGACATGTCAACGGTATGAAGATTACTCTGTCAACGGTATGGAGTTTACCCATCAACGAAACAAGGGAAACTCCATCAACGAAATGAAGAATAAAGCTATCAACGAAACACATCTCCTTGCTATCAACGAATCAATGTTGCTTTTTGAACAGTTGACAAAGTGATAGTGACAGTTTACTGAACAGATCTAAAAGGAGATATGGAAGTGTACTGTGCATTGGAAGCCATCAAAGTGGATACTGGAAATAAGGAAACATTCCAATTTCCAATAAGGCTCTTGGGAGTGATCATAATAAGCATGAAGACAAAAGCAAGGATCTCCAAGGACCACTGGACAAAGGGATGAAAAGCAAACTATTGGCGGTTACTCATTGTACTTTTAGTGTAGCCAAAAATAGGGTTGTAAACTTGGGTTTATATAACCAAGTGTAGCAGTTACTTTAAAGTGAGAGAAGAAAAACAAAGAATTTGTATTAGCTATCTTTGAGAGCATTTTTCTTCTCAACAACCTTGTAACTGAGCAGCTGTGTACATTTGTATCACAGATTATTTCCGCAATAAAAACACTTCAGTTGGATCATCAAACAATCCAACTGAATTATTTATATCTTGTGTTTTTATTTATTCAGTTCAGTTTAATTTTATAAAGTGTTTTAAGTTAAAGAAATATCAAGAATTGTATTCAACCCCCCCCTTCTACAATTCTGTTAGGTCATTTGGGATTAACAATTGGTATCAGAGCAAGCTTCTAACATACAAGAAGTTTAAAGATCAAGACCAAAAACAGAAACCATGGTGAAGAAGGATGCAGGTGTGAAGATACCAGTTCTTGATAAGGACAATTACTTTCACTGGAAAGTAAAGATGCATTTACACCTCATGTCTATGGATGAGAGGTATGTAGACTGCATTGAGAAAGGTCCACACGTTCCCATGAAGCTTGATTCGAGAGTTGGACTGCCAGATGATGCTCCTGATGTAGAGATTCCAAAACTTGTCTCAGAATGGACTGTTGAAGATGTTGCAGAAGTCCATAAAGACAAAAGAACCATGAACATTCTGTTTAATGGTTTGGAGCAAGAGATGTTTGACAATGTTATCAACTGTATAACCTCTAAGGAAGTATGGGATACTGTTAGAACTCTCTGTGAAGGAACTGAGCAAGTCAGGGAAAATAAAATGCAACTCCTTATACAACAATATGAGCATTTTCATTTTAAAGCTGGTGAAACCCTAAATGACACGTTTAGTAGGTTTCAGAAGCTTTTGAATGGATTAAAGCTGTATGGGAGGATCTATCAAACTAAGGATTCAAACCTTAAATTTCTCAGAGCTCTTCCAAAAGAATGGAAGCCTATGACTGTTTCTCTTAGAAACACTCAAGAGTACAAAGACTACACTCTTGAAAGGCTTTATGGAACCTTGAAGACTTATGAGCTGGAAATGGAGCAAGATGAGGAAATTGAAAAGGTACAGAAGAAGGGTGGATCTATTGCATTGATTGCATCTGTGAACCAACTGGAAGATGACAGTAAAGAAACTGCAAAGGCCACAACTAGTCGACCTAGTTGTAGGAGTGATGTTAGCAAGGGTAAAGACAAGATGACAGAAGAAGAAGAAGAATCAGAACCAGCCAACTTGAATGACTTAGATGAGATTGATGAGCACATTGCTTTTCTGTCTAGGAAATTCTCTAAGTTCAAGTTCAAAAGAAACTCAGAGGCAAGGCCACCAAGAAGAGACTTTCAACCTAGCAAAACAAACTGGATTGAAAAGTCTAAGTCAAAATGTTTCAATTGTGGAATGCTTGGTCACTTTGCTGGAGACTGCAGAAAGCCCAAGGTTGAGAAGGGCAACAGGAAATTTGAGCCTGTTGATTATAAAAAGAAATACTTTGAACTTCTCAAGGAAAAAGAAAAGGCTTTCATGTCTCAGGAGTATGACTGGGCTGGTAATGGTGAAGACTCTGATGATGATGTTGAGTATGTCAACTTGGCTCTTATGGCTGACAATCATGAGCAGGAAGCAAGTTCCTCAAGCAACCAGGTAACAATTACTAATCTTTCTGAGCTTTCTAAAGAGGAATGCGATAGTGCAGTAAATGAAATGTCTACTGTACTATATAATTTGCGTGTTACTCTTAAATCACTTACCAAGGAGAATTCAAGAATAAAAGAGACTAATTTGTTCTTAAGTGATAGGAATGCAATGTTAGAAGCACAGCTCATTGAATTTGAGAAAATGAGATGTGTTAGTAGGGATGCTAAGAAGGAACTTGAGAACGTGTTACAAAGGGAAGAAATTCTTAAAACACAACTTGAAATAGAACAAGGTGTGATTGCAAAATGGAAAGATGCCAGGAATGTTGCTACCAACATCATTAATGTTCAAGGTATGGAATCTTTCTGTGAGCAATCATGGAAAAAGAACAAAGAGAAGCTAGGGTGTGTTGGTGAAACCTTAGAATCAGAAACAGAGTCAACAAACAACAATGATCATTTGTTGGAGGTTGATATGTCAACGAAATGCAATGTTTCGTTGACACATGAACCATCAACCGATCAGGCTGTTTCGTTGACAGACAAAAGAAAAGAGAAACTCACTAGACTTAATGACAAGTATGGTCCTGTTACCAAGAACTTTGTTCAAGGTGAGTCTAGTAATTCAAAGAAAGTTGAGAAGCCTGTTGAGAGAGCTAATGTAGGTCACTTGTCTAACAAGCAATTGAAAGACAAGGTAGAAAAAGTTCAAAATGAGGCTAAGGGAAATAAAAAGAATAACAGGAATGGCAAAGTAGGAATTAACAAACACAACAATTACACACCTGATAAATATGCTCCTAGAAAGACATGTGTTAATTGTGGAAGTGTTAGTCACTTGTCTACTAACTGCAAAGCTGTTAAGAAAACTGCTAATGTGAAAATTCCCAAGCCTGCAAGGAATAGTCCTATGCCTACAATGCCTGTTATGCCTAACATGTTTGCTCCATATGCACAATTTCAGAATCCATATGCTAGCATGCCATTTGTGTCTAATCCTTACATGAATATGTTTAACATGCCACAAATACCATGGAACATGAATAACATGATTGTTCCTCCAACTGTGCATGCTATGAATGAAAATATGAGCAACCCTCAGAAATCAACACCAAGGGTAAAGATTGATTTGAATCAATCTGAGTCCAAAGTGAAAAATGGTACAAAAGGGAATGCAAAGGCTAACAAGACAGGACCCAAGGAAACTTGGGTACCAAAATCAACTTGATTTGGTTTTATTGTGTGCAGGGAGACAAAAGGAATCTTTGGTACTTGGATAGTGGTTGTTCAAGACACATGACTGGTGATTCTACCCTGCTCACAGAGTTTCAGGAAAGAGCTGGCCCTTGTATTGCTTTTGGAGATGACAGCAAAGGCTACACAAAGGGATATGGCTTGATTTCAAAAGAGAATGTCATCATAGATGAGGTTGCATTGGTGGATGGTCTTAAGCACAACTTGCTTAGTATCAGCCAACTTTGTGACAAAGGATTTTTAGTTACTTTTTCAAAAGAAGCCTGTGTTGTTTCTAAAGGAGGAAACAACAATGTGGTAATGACTGGATTCAGAAGAGGGAATGTGTACATTGCTGACTTTAGTAGCACAAGTTCAGACACCATCACTTGTCTTTTCAGCAAGGCAAGCAAGGATGAAAGTTGGTTATGGCACAAGAAGTTATCCCATCTGAATTTCAAAGTTATGAATGATTTGGTGAGGAAAGATCTTGCTAGAGGAATTCCACAGGTGGAGTTTTCCAAGGATGGTTTGTGTGATGCCTGTCAAAAAGGGAAACAAAAGAAGGCATCATTCAAAAGCAAGACAGAGTCATCAATTGTCCATCAGCTTGAGTTACTTCATATGGATTTGTTTGGCCCTGTAAATGTCATGTCTATTTCAAAGAAGAAATATTGTCTTGTGATTGTTGATGATTTTTCTAGATTTACTTGGACCTTCTTTTTACATTCTAAGGATGAGGCAAGTGAAATCATTATCAATCACATCAAGATGGTAAACAATCATCCTGACTTGAAAGTAAGAAGGATCAGGAGTGACAATGGGACAGAATTCAAGAATTCAAGCATAAAGGCGTTCTGTGAAGAAAATGGTATTTTGCATGAGTTTTCAGCAGCAAGGACACCACAGCAAAATGGTGTAGTTGAAAGGAAAAACAGAACACTTATTGAAGCTGCAAGGACAATGCTAGATGAATCAAAGTTACCAACTTATTTTTGGGCTGAGGCAGTTAACACAGCTTGCTTCACTCAGAATATTTCTTTGATTAATCAGGCCAAGGGAATGACCCCTTATCAACTACTCAAAGGAAAGAAGCCACTATTGGATTTTCTTCATGTCTTTGGATGCAAGTGCTTTGTTTTGAGAAATCAAGCTGAGCATTTTGGGAAATTTGAAGCAAAGGCAGATGAAGCAATTTTTGTGGGGTATGCAGCAGGGAAAGCTTACAGAGTCTTTAATCTCAGAATCAACATTGTTATGGAATCTGTACATGTTGTTTTTGATGATCTCAAAATACAAGGTCTCTGTGATGAAGGTTTCCATGAAAGTCTCTCTTTTGAGAATGAGGAAGGAGAACAAGTGAATCATGATAAGGCTACTGAGAAACAGCCTAAAGTTGTTGTGACTAGCACAGATGAAAGCAGCAGTGAAGATGAAGTTGCTGCATTAAGATTGAAAAGAATAGCTGCTAGTAGACCAAATGATCATTTCGTTGACAGTCATGATGGTGGTTTCGTTGACAGTCAAAATGAGCGTTTCGTTGACAACCAAAATGGTCATACCGTTGACAGTCATAGAAATGGTTCTAGAAGTGATCATTTAGGGACAACAAACTCAGGGGGAGTTTCTCAAGGACAAATGTCCAATCAAGGCAATCATGATCATGAAGCTACCTCGTCTAGAGCAAATCTACCTCCCTCAAGAAAATGGACTAAAGATCATCCCTTTGAACTCATTATAGGTGATGTTTCTTCAAAAGTCCAAACTAGAAGAGCAACTCAAGAAGAATGTCTATATAGCAGCTTTCTGTCTCAAGATGAGCCAAAGAAAGTTGAGGATGCACTTCTAGATCCAGATTGGGTTTTGGCTATGCAAGAAGAGCTAAACCAATTTGAAAGGAACAATGTTTGGAAGCTGGTGCCCAAGCCTAAAGACAGGAGTGTCATAGGCACAAAATGGGTGTTCAGAAACAAGATGGATGAAAATGGCATAGTCACAAGGAATAAAGCAAGACTGGTTGCAAAAGGCTACTCACAGGAAGAAGGAATTGATTTTGATGAAACATTTGCTCCTGTTGCAAGACTAGAAGCAATAAGGATTTTCCTAGCCTATGCAGCCCATGCCAATTTCAAAGTCTATCAAATGGATGTGAAAAGTGCTTTTCTAAATGGGGAATTGGAAGAGGAGGTCTATGTGAGTCAACCTCCTGGTTTTGAAGATGATGATTTTCCTGAATATGTATACTTCCTCCTCAAAGCACTCTATGGTTTGAAACAAGCACCTAGAGCCTGGTATGACACACTCTCACAGTTTCTTCTTGAGAATCACTTCACTAGAGGTACTGTAGATAAAACTCTTTTTCATAGGATTGTGAATGGCTCTACTATACTTGTTCAAATTTATGTAGATGACATAATCTTTGGGTCTACAGATGTGAAGCTTTGTCAAAAGTTTGCCAAGCTTATGCAAAGTAAATATGAAATGAGCATGATGGGAGAATTAACTTACTTTCTTGGTCTTCAAGTGAAGCAAGTTAATGAAGGCATTTTTATTAGTCAAACAAAATACATTCATGATTTATTAAAGAAGTTTAACTTAATGGAATGCTCTCCTGCCAAAACTCCCATGCCCACTGCCACCAAACTTGAATTGAATACTAAGGAAAAATCTGTGGACATTTCAAGTTACAGAGGCATGGTAGGCTCACTTTTATATTTAACAGCTAGTAGACCTGATATTATGTTTGCTACATGTCTATGTGCTAGATTTCAGGCTGATCCTAGGGAATCCCATTTAGTTGCTATTAAAAGGATTTTCAGATATCTCAAGGGAACACCAAACCTTGGCATTTGGTACCCTAGAGAATCTGGTTTTGAACTAATTGGTTATTCAGATGCAGATTATGCAGGATGTAAAATTGACAGGAAAAGCACAACAGGCACCTGTCAATTCTTAGGAAACAAGCTTGTGTCATGGTTCAGCAAGAAACAAAACTCAGTTTCCACCTCCACAGCTGAGGCTGAGTATATTGCAGCTGGAAGTTGTTGTGCACAGATTTTATGGATGAAAAATCAACTACTTGATTATGGATTAAGAGTTGAGAAAATTCCTATTTTCTGTGACAACACTAGTGCCATTGCCATTACTGAGAATCCAGTGCAGCATTCAAGAACCAAGCATATTGACATCAAGTACCATTTCATTAGAGAACATGTTATGAATGGTACTGTGGAGTTACATTTTGTTCCAAGTGAACAACAACTTGCAGACATCTTTACCAAGCCACTTGATGAATCAACATTCTCAAGATTAGTAAGTGAGCTAGGTATGCTAAATTTCTCTTAATTATTTTTGAGATATTTGCAAGTCATAATGCAGCCAGAAATTTGCTATGTTTTTCTGTGAATAAATTTTCTCAGGAAAAGGTAAAATTTTGTCTAAGTCAAAATTACTATGCCAACGGAATGCACCATTTCGTTGACAGTCTTAGCAGTTTTCTGGGTGTTTCGTTGATAGCTCTTTTATATCAACGAAACGCAGCTTTATCAACGAAATAAGACGGGACTTTAACCGCCCAATCCTGATTCGTTGATTTAGCGCTTTTTATCTGAACCGTTGAAATGTGACACGTCTTTTACCACGATCTATGCATACACCCCTGTAAGTATAAATCATGGTAATACTTTAAGAGTAACAGTTATATTTTTAAGCCAATCCAGTAATTTACATTTATTATTGGATTCATTTTTTGAGAATTTTTGGGGGAGTATTTAAGGAATTCTATTTTATTTAATTTCTTTTTACCTGTTCTCAAAAATTCCAAAGGCTTTTTCTCTCTTCTTCTCTCTATCAATCAATTCAGTTCGAAGCTTTCCTTTAATCAACAATGGCACCCATAGTCAAGCTAATGTCTGCTGGAGGGTTCATCTATGAGAAGAACAACTCCATCCCTTTTGTTGTCAAGGAAAACCCGAACAGTCTGTTCTTCAAAATGATGGATTTCATGAAGAATTGCAAGTTGAGCTATGCAATGTTTCACTCTACACCACTCTACAATGAGATAATCGAGGAAATTTGGACCTCATGTGAGTATAGTGGAACACACTGCACACTAAAATTCACTCTTCAAGGTAATGAGTACATAGTTAATTCTGATGTTTTGCAAGCATGTTTACATATTCCTGATAATAACTGTGATGCTTTGCCTACTAACACTGAAATAACTACCATGTTAAATTCTATAAACTACTCTTTGCCTACTGATAATCTGGGTAGAATAATTAGGAGAGGTTTGGTTAGAGAATACAGTTACTTAGCTGATGCATTCATTAAGGTCTTTTCTGGAAAGATTAGTAATTTTGATGCATTAACTAACTCTATGTTAATTCTCCTAACCATGCTTCTAAATGATAGATATCACAACTTTAGCACCCAACTTATGTATGAAATTGGTGCTAAGTTGGGTGACAAAGCAAATGGGAAGAAAAATATCTATTATGCTAGGTTTCTGATGATGTTGGCTAACCATGTTAGTCCAGCACCATTAGTTATCTCTAACCCTAATGCCAGGTTCGAGTGCTTTGTGCAAGAAAAGAGAGTATTGACAGACATACTCAGGCTGAACCACAATGGTGATGTTCCAGTGGTGTATCTGCCAATCATTGAGGTAACTACTACTATCCCTGTTAGTGTAGCTAACACCTCTACTGTTTTACCTTCCAATGTTGCTATGGAGTCTGTAGCTGTGACCCAACAGGCTCCTACCCTAGCAACAAAACCAAAATCAAAGAAATCCTCCAAACCAACCTCAGGTGCTTCTCAAAAGGCACCTGTTGTAAAAACTACCACACAACCTAAGGGGAGTGAGTCTGGAGTTGTGAGAGGTGAGGGAAGGGGTGAACATCAAAGAAACCCCAAGGATAAGGAAGGACAGGTTAGTGTGTACCAGCCAAGCCCCATTGTGTCTTCCCAACAAGGCACAATGAGTAAAATGGATTTAAACACAAGTCTAATTGCATCCTCCCAAAAGGATGTGATTATTGAAACAAGCTCTCCACCAAGAGCACAGTCCAAGAGGGTAAGGGACACTTCAAGCCCAAAGTCTACATTTTCCCAATACCAAAGGAGAGTGAAGCAAAAGTCCAAGGGTACACAGGGTGCACACACACTGGAAGCAACACTTCCAGTTTCTCAAATTCAGTTTGATGTAACCCCTATCATTACTCTGGGGTTACAGTCCCATTCTCTAAACATCAATCTTGAATTATCTCCATCAAATTCACCAACTCAATCTTTAGATGTGGACATGATCCATACATCTATTCCTGATTCTCCAACTCTAATCTTGGAGAAGCCCCACTCTGAAGCTGGTGGCCATCACTTGTTAAGTGATTTGTTGGGCCATCAACCAATTTTTCCTGAAGTTGCAAGGGGATCTGTGGACCATTCTTTAAAATCAATCACCACAGACTCTACTGTAATTTCTCATTCTCAAAGTGCTTTCTTGACTTCATCAACGAAACAGTCTATTTCGTTGACAAGTGTTTCTCCATCAACGGTATCCATACCGTTGACAGTTCAAACTACCATTCCGTTGATAGTTCACTCTGCACCTTTAATTGAAAATCAAGTTGTTCCCACAACTAGTGCAGATGATCTAGTGGTAGTTGAGACACTTCTAGGACTGAGAGGGAGTGAAACTGAGAGGCTGGCTTGCAGCCAGGCAAAAGGAGAGAATGTGAGTGAGAGGCTGGCTATTTCTTCCAGCCAGGCAAAAGGAGAGATTGAGAGTTCCACCTTAGAAGGTGAAGGTGAGGGTGTGAGAGGTGTGAGCCATGGGGAGCCCATGATGCAAGAACAGAGTGGAGAGAGAGAAGGGACTACAGGAGAAATAAGGATGGAAGCAGCCATTGCAAGTGAGTTAATGGAGGTCAGTGAGGGAGAAAGGGAACTTACTTTCCAAGAGCATTATCAACAAACTCTGGATAGTATTTCCCTGGATCCTGAGACCTTTACTCATCCTGTGCCAGCCTATCAAATTATGGCTCAGCAGGGCAATGTGGAGGCAGAAAGGTCACTAAATCTAATTCATACAACTGCATCAATGCAAAGAGCAAAGGATGCCCTGACCAATCTACCTTCAGGAGCTGCAGCAAGTGGAGATTTTGAGTTTTCTGATGATGAGGACAGCTATGGTGATAATCTACAGGTGGCCACCACTTCACAGACTGGGACTTCTGTGGTGCCTCCTACACCAGGCTGGCTTTCTCAAGGTATGCATGGTAGAGCCACTCTAGATGCTGCTATCTCCAGGCAGTACAATGAAGCCTACTTAGCTCATGAGTCTGCAAATGCAAGGGACAAGAAATTCTACAAGGCCATCATGGATTCTCTGGAAATTCAAAGGCTACAAATGATGCAGACAAGGATTGAGGCTACAGAAATCAAGGACTCTATTAGCAATTTCAGGGATGCTAACTACAGGATGATGGATGAAAAGCTCCCTCTTCTCACTATGTCCAAAATGAACAGGTTTTTTCTCTAAGGAACCTGAAGTGGCTACCTCCTTGAAGACTCTCTCTTCTAGAGTGGACAAGGTGGAAGCTACTTTATCTCAAATGCAAAAGGAACAGGAGAAGCAGACTCAACTTTTGGCCCAGCTAGTGGCAGCTCAAGGACTCCCAGTTGTCTCTCTTGATGATAACAAAAAGGGGGAGAAATCTCAGGAGCTAACCATTCAAATCACAAAGGTGCTGGTCCCAGCCATCACATTGCCACAGGAGCCACTAGCAATGGGGGAGTTTGGAAAGAAGAATAAGGATAGCATTGACTTGATCCAGGAAGCTTCTATGAGGATACAACTTGCAGAACAGATCAAAGATCATTGGTCCAACATAGAAGCAAGGTTCAAGAAAATTACTGAATCTTCAAAGACAGATCAGCCATCAACAAATGCAATGATGACTGTACAAGTGGAGCCACAGTTCAAGAGCTCTTATGCTATAGAGCCCCTTCTACATGGAGTCATTCAAGGACCAAGAAAGGAGAAAGGACAAACTTCATGCATTAGGGATGTGGAAGAAGCTACATTACAAAGAAGCTTATCTCCCAAGTCTCCGGCTAAACCAAAAGGCAAAAACATAGCAAGAACTTTCTATCCTACACCTTATCCAGATGAGCTCAAGCTACTTGGACTTCTCATCACAAAAAGCAAGGAAAGCAATGATTATGAGATAAGGAAACAAAGGGCAATTGTCTACAGGAATGGACAAGAAATTTGTGTTTGGGCTGGTCACCCAAACTTTGCTGAAGCTAAAGCTGAAGAATCAGAAAGAGCAGCAATGCAAGCACTTGCAGTTGCTCAATCTCTTGATGAAGAAGAAAGACAGCAAGAAGAAAAAGCCCAAGAGGAAAGGAGTGAAAAGAAGAGTACAAGGCAACCAAAGGCAAGGGCTAGAAGAAACATAACCTTTGAAAATGATGACTCTCAGAGTATTGCATCAGACTCTTCTGTACCTCCAACAATTCCTGATCCATCTTTAAAGATAGCCTGTGATCCCAAACATCTTGTTAATTATCATGATCAGCCAATTGAGCCAAAGGAAGAGCCAATTGAGTTTGATGAGGCTAACTTTCCTAAATTCCTTTTTGAGATGGATCCAAAGAAGAAATTGAAGCAAAGGGCTGTCAAGGCAAAGCCAGTATTTGTGAGAAAGCCACAACCTCAAAAACCCCCTTCAAATCCAGAGGACTGCATGTACATTGCTGACATCAGGGAAGAATCCAGTTTGCATCTTGATTTAGACAACCTGGTGGAAGTAAGGGGCATTGCAGCTTCTCAGAAGCTACCTGAAAGATTGGTTTTCACATACAAGGGTGGTAGAGAACAAATTTGGCCTCTCTACAGAATTCTAGGAGAAGACTACCAAACACTACTCACAGTGTTTAGATGCTTGAAGAAAGACTTTGGCTTCACCAAAACAGCCAAGTCTGAGGTGGTCTCCAAAATATGTCAAATAAAGGCTAGCTGGAACAAGCCTGAGGCTCTTCCCAGGATGCTAAGAGTGCCCTCAACAGGAAAGAAGATCCATCTTCAACCTTTCTGGATGATGGAATTCAAGGACAAGGACAACTGCAGAAGGTTCTTCAGGATGGAAGACCAGCTGGACAAGGCATCTAATCAAACTCTAAAGTTTATGCAATCCAAGCTTGGTGATCAAGATGAAGAAGAGAAGATCTTTTACAGAAGGCTACAGGTCCAGATTGAGGAGAACAACTCTAGGAGAGGGAAGAAGACTATGCCCCAAAGAAGACAAAGATGAATTATTTGCTCAGTCTAGAGGAGCACATTTGGGCATTAGTCTTGTAAGTCTTGCATTATTTCTAAAACTTTATGAAGCTCAATACAATTTTTACTTTTATCATGTGTAATATGCCTGAGTGTTTTTGTTATCATCAAGGCTCTTGATTTATGGCTGTTATTCTATCAGTCATAAATTGGGGGAGATTGTTAGGAATATGTTGTTCTTGATGATAATTATAAAAACACTTAGTAGATTTTGTATTAAGTTATTTTGTAACTGTCAACGAAATAGCATGCTTTGCAGTGTTTCGTTGACAGGAAGCTCATCAACGAAATGAGTGTTGTAGCAATTGCATTGTACAATACTTCACAGTATGATAGGCATTTTGTTGTATGTATCAGATAGGTTTTCTAAGTCATGTTGACTAAGTACTAGATAGGCAAAATAGGTTGGTTAATTGTACATATATTATGCCTTGTAATTTTGCCTAAGTGAAGACATGTCAACGGTATGAAGATTACTCTGTCAACGGTATGGAGTTTACCCATCAACGAAACAAGGGAAACTCCATCAACGAAATGAAGAATAAAGCTATCAACGAAACACATCTCCTTGCTATCAACGAATCAATGTTGCTTTTTGAACAGTTGACAAAGTGATAGTGACAGTTTACTGAACAGATCTAAAAGGAGATATGGAAGTGTACTGTGCATTGGAAGCCATCAAAGTGGATACTGGAAATAAGGAAACATTCCAATTTCCAATAAGGCTCTTGGGAGTGATCATAATAAGCATGAAGACAAAAGCAAGGATCTCCAAGGACCACTGGACAAAGGGATGAAAAGCAAACTATTGGCGGTTACTCATTGTACTTTTAGTGTAGCCAAAAATAGGGTTGTAAACTTGGGTTTATATAACCAAGTGTAGCAGTTACTTTAAAGTGAGAGAAGAAAAACAAAGAATTTGTATTAGCTATCTTTGAGAGCATTTTTCTTCTCAACAACCTTGTAACTGAGCAGCTGTGTACATTTGTATCACAGATTATTTCCGCAATAAAAACACTTCAGTTGGATCATCAAACAATCCAACTGAATTATTTATATCTTGTGTTTTTATTTATTCAGTTCAGTTTAATTTTATAAAGTGTTTTAAGTTAAAGAAATATCAAGAATTGTATTCAACCCCCCCCTTCTACAATTCTGTTAGGTCATTTGGGATTAACAAGCTTCCAGCAGCAATATATTCAGCTTCTGCTGTTGAATTGGAAACTGTTTGTTGTTTCTTACTATACCAGGAAATCAATCTACCTCCTAGGAATTGACAACTCCCAGAGGTACTCTTTCTATGAATAACACTACCTGCATAATCAGAATCTGTATATCCAACAAGATTAAAACCAGAATCTTTAGGGTACTAGATACCTAAATTAGGTGTACCCTTAAGATATCTCAAGATTCTTTTAACAGCAACGAGATGTAAATCTCTAGGGTCCGCTTGGAACCTTGCACACAAGCATGTAACATACATAATATATGGTCTACTTGCAGTAAGATAGAGTAAGGAGTCAATCATACCTCTGTATCTTGTAACATCTACCTTGATATAATTATCACAAGCTCCAAGTTTGACAGCTGTTGAAGATGGAGTCCTTGCTGATGCTGAATCCTCCATGTGATATTTCTTGAGGAGTTCTTTGAGATACTTGGATTGACAAATAAATATACCATTTGACCTTTGACTTACTTGTAATCCAAGAAAGAACTTCAGCTCACCCATCATACTCATTTCAAACTTACTCTGCATTAGCTTAGCAAATCTCTTACATATATCATCATTAGTAGACCCAAATATGATGTCATTCACATAGACTTGGACTAATATCATATCATTTTTGTGTTTCTTTGAAAAAAGAGTTTTGTCTATGATACCTCTAACAAAACCATTTTCTAAAAGAAAACCAGAGAGAGTGTCATACCATTTTCTTGGGGCTTGTTTGAGACCATAGATAGCCTTGAAGAGAAAGTACACAAAGTCCAGCAACTCCTGATTTTCAAAGCTAGGGGGTTGTTCCACATACACTTCTTCATTTAGCTCACCATTCAGGAATGCACTCTTAACATCCATTTGATAGACTTTAAAATTGGAGTAAGCTGAAAATGCTAAGAACATCCTGATGGCCTCAAGCCTAGCCACTGGTGCATAGGTTTCATCATAATCAATGCCTTCATCTTGTGAATACCCTTGAGCAACCAGTCTTGCCTTGTTTCTAGTAACAATGCCATCCTCATCTAGATTGTTCCTGTATACCCATCTTGTACCAACTACTTTCCTGTTCTTTGGTCTGGGTACTAGCTTCCAGACTTGCTGTTGTTCAAATTGATTGAGTTCATCTTGCACAGCAATCACCCAATCTGGATCAGTCAGTGATTCCTCAGTCTTCTTTGGCTCCATCTCAGATAGAAACCCTGAATAGTGACATTCATTCTGAGTAGCACTTCTAGTTTTAACTCCAACATCTGGATCACCAATGATCAGCTCAAAAGGATGAGCTCTATTCCACACAATCTATCTTGGAAGATTTGATCTTGATGATTCGCCTTGAAATTCATTTTGATGTTGTGAATGACTAGTTGATCCTCCAGTTCCTCCCCCTGAGTTGTTGTTTGATTGCCTTGATGATTCTTCTCCAGTGTTGGTGGTATCTCCATTATTATCAATGTTTCCACCACCACCACCATGATCATTATCATCATTATTATTATCATTACCAGCAACAACCTCAGGTGGAGCTTCATCATCTGATTCCGAGTCTGGCAAGTTATCAAACTTCAGTTCTTCAGATGAATCTTTTGTTTGGATACTAGGGAGTTTAGTGTCATCAAATGTAACATTGACACTTTCCTTCACTTGGTGACTATCAACCAAGTACACCCTGTAAGATCTTCTGGAATAACCAACAAAAATAGCTTCTTGTGCCTTGGCCTCAAACTTGCCACGTTTAACATTGTCATCCTTAAGCACAAAGCATTTAGCACCAAATACATGAAAGTATTTGAGAGTTGGTTTCTTATTGTTCATGATCTCATAAGGAGTCTTCATTAAGTCCTTGTTGATTAAAGTTCGATTCTGAGTATAACAAGCAGTATTCACAGCTTCAACCCAAAAGTACATTGGAAGTCTTGATTCACTTAACATAGTCCTTGCAGCTTCAATCAATGTACGATTCTTCCTTTCCACCACACCATTCTGTTGAGGAGTTCTACGGGCTGAATACTGTCTTGTTATTCCTTTATCTGCATAAAAGTCATTTAGGAATGCATTCTTGAATTCAGTTCCATTATCTGACCTTATAGCTCTAACATGGAATCTAGAATCAAGCTCAATCAACTTTATATGATCAATCACCATCTGTGGGGTCTCATCATTGGAATGTAAGAATAAAACCCAAGTATATTTGGAATAGTCATCAACAATCACAAGTGCATATTGTTTCTTTGACATGGACATCACATTAACTGGACCAAACAAATCCATGTGCAGTAGCTGATGTGGTTCAGTTATAGATGATGTGTCAGTGCCCTTGTGAGAAGCCTTCTTTGACTTTCCCTTCTGACAAGCCTCACACAGTCCTTCCTGTGTAAATTCCATCTGAGGCAAACCTCTCACCAATTCCCTCTTGACTAGAGAATTCATGGTTTTGAAGTTCAGGTGAGACACCTTCTTGTGCCATAGCTAACTTTCATCTGATGAAGCTTTAGCATAAAAACAAGTAACTTCATCTTTGGATCCAGAGTACAGATCAACTATAAATAAATCACCTTTCCTTACACCTTGAAGAGCAGGCTTTCCATTATTCTTGTGAAGGATCTGACACTTCTCTTTATCAAAGGAAACAACATATCCTCTGTCAAAGAAATGACTGATTGTTGGTCCTCGTGTATTGCAGAAGGGGGGGGGGGGGGGGATGAATGCAATACTGATAAAATTCAATCTCAGTTTCAACAACCAAAACTAAGATTTAATGTTATCAATAATATGTATGCATTCACAAACAGTATAATCGAGAAGTCAGGATTCACAAAATAAATGTTTTATTTATTTTGCAAAGTGTTGCTACAACCTCAAGAGAGAATTCTTGAGCTTCGGTTTCTCTTCAAGACACTTGCTTGTCTTCGTTACATTACCTAGAATGAATTAATAGTCTAAGTATAAAACTAATCCTATCACTGTCAACACGGGTCTGTGAAGCTGCTGTCATTATCAAGTGGCAGCTTCTTACAAAGTGTCTGCCCATGTGACTTTCCTAAATTTCTAACAATGTCAGATATACATTACAAAGAAAGCAACCTAGATTCATTCTATTTCTAGCTAAAAAAATTCAGTAAATAGAGACTTGACCTTGCTCTTGAATTGATTCGCTTTTGTTTGCAGTGCTTGAAGCTTCTGTCGTAGTCTTGCAGACTTGGTGCAGCTTAGGGATACTGCAACACGCCTGTTTCTTGAACATTGAAACTGTCACGGGATTTGACTGAGAAAGATACCTAGAACAGGGATCTTTCTCGAGACAGTTACTTTTGCCGCAAAGCTTGTTGTCACAGGAATGTGCTTTTGGTGACAGTAGGAGTTCCCCGCATAGTGTGCTGTCGAGGTTTCCAAACTTGTTGTCGAGGGCTAAAGTTGCTGTCGCGTAGTCTTCCGCCAATGTTGCTGTCAGAGTGAATATGTTGTCTTGACTTGCAACATTCTGTCTTTTTGTAATCTTACTGTCAATGCTTATGACAGTAACCTTTATTCATGCTGTCATCTAATATGCATTCTTTGAGGCTTGAACACAGAAGGTGAATTTCTTCCAAATTACACAATTAAAATAACATTGCATACTGATTACAAGAACATACTTTGGCTGTGACAGTATGTTCTACTTAATTAAAAAATTAAGTATATACAAAGTTAAGTTGTTCCTATGCTATCACCCATAAATCCCAACAATCTCCCCCAATTTGTTTTTATGGACAATAACAACAAATTTACAATATATGCTGACAACTTAACTAACAAGATCATAATGGATTTAGAATGTTTACTTAGCTTGAGATTTCCTCTTCTGTCTTGTTACTTCCTCTCTTCTGAGAGCTTCTACCAAGCAGCCTCTTAGACCTTCTACAAGAGATATTTCCGCAGGTGTGACTGCAGCATCTTCTATTTCTTCAATGATCTTCTTGATAGTAGGAGAAATAAGAGAACTAGCATCCCTGAGATTCAACCATTGCTCTTGATCAAATGGATAGCTTCTGAAGTGGAGTTCTTCATAAATGAGCTTGAATCTACTTCCACGATAAGCATTGAGAGACATCCTCCTTTGCTTGTCCAGCTTTGAATCTTCTCCTTTTCTCCTTTCCAATAATTCCTCTATCTTGTCAGAACAGATCTGCTCCAGGGGATGAATTGATCCAGCAACCATATACTGTAAATCCTTCAGAATAGTTGTTTTTAGCTTGTGCAAGCTGCAAACATAGATTTCTTCTTTTAGATGCTTGATTCTTAAGGGATTTTCCAGCATACATGTTTGCCTGATACATGGAGCTTCACTTTCTGCCTTGTTGGCAGTCTTGCATCTTTCCAGGAGTTCAGCTTCCTTCTTATCAAGTTCTGACTGATATTGAGAATATTGAGAAGAGTCAGGTCTTTTGCTTGGCTTGGGTTGCCCTTCCTCTGTGGGTTGGGTTTGCCTTTCTTCTGTGGGTGAATCATCAAACTCATAGTACCAGTGATATGGTATAGGAGAAGCTGGTAAATCAGTTGAAATATCAGCATCATCAAAATCTGCAAAGTTGTAGCCAAATTTCTAATAGAATTCAACATCCCTATCAGCTTGATATTTCAGAATATGTTCCATAACAGACTCTGTAACATTATCATAGCTCTCCAGCAACTCTACCATTCTTTCCAGGTAGAAGAAGTCAATTCTTCTTTTATCTAAGGTTGATATCCTACCACTGGTTGATGTGGATACCAGATTGAAATCCTTATCAACCTTGGTAGATCTTGATTCTTCCCACCACAGAATGTACTCAGTGACCTCTTGATTTGCATCCATCTTAACCTCAACACTCTTGATTTCTCTAGATTGCATCTGTTGTATCTTAAGACTGTTGGGAGGTATTGATTGAATTGGCTTCTTAAGATTCCTTCCAAATCCAGTGGTCTTTTCCTTTCCTGAGTACTTGTGCTTTCCTTCAGGTTTCTTTCTAGACAACCATGCTTTTGCTTTAGCTTTCAGTCTTATGGGCTTGACAGTAGCTTTGGTTTCATCCTTGACAGAACCTTTCTTGACAGTACCTTTATCGACAGTATCTTCCATGACAGCATCTTCTATGACAGTATCCTTGTCGATAGTACCTTTGGTGACAACATCTTTTTCTGCATTTATGCAATCAATAGCACATCTAAGAATGCTTGCCTCCAAAGCTTCCAGTATTCTTGGCTCCTCTTCATCTGTTGCACCAGCATCTTTCTTTTCTTGACTAGGAGTTTCTTCATTGCCTTCATTCTGAGATTGAATACTAGTATTCCTAGAATTACTTCCACCAGCATTTCCAGCATTTCCAGAAGCTTCACCACCTCCAACCTCATCATCATCATCATCATCATCATCCTGAGGAGGAATGTCATAGAGACAGCTTCCACCTTGATCATTTCTTTTGGCATTGGCTCTAGAGATTAGTTCCTTCACTCCAGCTCCCAGTGCCTTGTCTCTCAACACCAGCATTTTTTAGATCTCTTGAACAACATAAACTCTTCATGGATTGGCATTTGAACTGAGTATTCCATCTAACACTTTCAGAATTGACTTGGTTTCCATTCTGGATGGGCTAACCAAATTCATGAAGCTGTTCCTTCTTGTGCCATCCTTAGTTTTAGATCTGTAGAAAACACTTGGTGGATTTGTATAGACTTCAGGTAGCTTTTGTGTGATCAGGTTCTGGATTTGCATATCCAATATTTCATTGAATGGTGTTTGAGTTGCCCTGATCTTTCCCTTCAAAGCACACAACACCTTTGCTGGCAGACTCTGCAATAACTGCATTGTGATGAAATAAGATATGCCAGAAGTGAAATAGATACTTACAGCCCATCTTTTCTCATCATTCACCATTACACTGACACTGGTGATTTGATCCTTTAACAGTTTTGTGGTGTTGGTTGGACGGTTGCTTGGAGCATTCATTGCTTCTTCCACCAAACTGCTAAATTCACTGTCATGATTGTATAATGTGCTCTCCCTGTAATCCACCATTAAAGTATTGACTTCTTTTTGATCATACTCAGTACCATTGGACCAAGTATTTCCTTTATGGATGGATTCAGGCAGTTTCCCTTTACCTTTCCTAAGCTTATTTTGTTCCTCCATTTCTCTCCATATTCTTTGTAGAGCAGATTCTTGAGTTGCTGAAGTTGGCTCTCTGATTGTCACAAGAGGTAGAATTGGATGTCTAGATGCAGGTCTTCTTTGCATTGCATCTTGAGTTGCCTTAGACATCAACACTCTTTCTCCATCCAAGTCAACTTCAACAAGTTCTTCAGCTTTATCCTTTGGTTGTCCACTGCTTGGTTTGACTTGCTCCCCTTTAGACATTGCTTTTCCCTTAGCTCCCCCTTTGGTCTTCACAGTTAGTGGCTCCCCCTGAGTTCCACCTGATTCCTGAATAGACAATGATTCTGATCTTGCTACCTTCTCCCCCTTAGTTGAGTTGGCAGCTACTAGGTCAGTAAGGAACTGGATAGAGAGCTGAGTAACAGCAAAACCATCAACCACCAGTTGAGAGAGAGAGTCCATCTTGGAGTGCAAAGTAGCACACTGTCCTTCCAGAGCTGCAATCCTGTTACCAAAAGTAGCAGAGGGGCCACCATACCTTAACCTTCTTGGAGGGGAAGGAAAAGAAAGGGGCTTGGAGGCTACGGGGGTTCTCACACTCTCAGGGTGTTTTTGAGTGATCTCATCACCCCTCATAGAATGACTCTCAAGGCCTAATGCCTGAACAGTGTGGGCTCCCTCAAAGTCTCTCTGGACATGCTCAAGTCCCTCTCCTTTTGCCAACACATTTGGCTGCCTCTCATTTTTATGCTCACCTCTCTTTTCTTTTATCTCTCTTTTCTTTTGCACACCCTCACTCAACCTAGATGCATGGGTATGAGCAGTACTAACATGCATGGAAGGAGAAGATTTAGAATGTACCTTTAAGAGTTTGGCAAGAGGTAGATCATCATCAGAGGCATCCTCAATGAGTACAACATCAAAATCAGGCTGAGAGGACTGGATAGTATCTTTGGCATGAATGTTGCTGTCAGTTGGAGTCTGGACAGCAGGTTCTGGCATGACAGCATCTTTGGGAAGTGGAGTGACAGTAGGTCCTGTAGTGATAGTATCTTTCTCTCCACCCATGACAGCAGCTGTGTCCAGGACAACAACATTGCTAGTGTCTTTGACAGCAACAGAGGCTGTGACAACATCTTCCTGAAGGTAAGATGCTCCTTGGAGTTCAGACGAAGTGTTGGCTGTTTCATTTTCTGACAAACTACCACTTTGCCCTGGCTCAGTGTTTGGAGGAGTGGTGTCCATTTCACTTTGAGAAATGGGTTCTTGTGGACCACTAAATGGGGGCTCATCCATGATTGGAGATTGATGATCAAAACCTGAAGGGTTGGGACTGTCCCCTTCTCTAGGTTGTGGAGAAGAAACAAAAGAATGGGTAGGGAAGGAAGAAGGTGAAAGTGTAGCAGAGAGTGGGGGCTGATTCACAGGAGAAACATGTGAATCATCAAAAGGAATAGAGAAATCCTCACTGTGCCCTAACTCACTGTGTGTTTCTTCAAGTGGAGGTCCCTCAGGTTGTGAACCATGAGTTTGTGCAGACTCTGTACAGGGTGCCTTGGGAGACATGCCAAATTCAATAGATGCACCTTGTTGAGAAGGCACATCTAGGGAGGTGTTTGAATCCCTTTCAGTAACCACAGTTTGTTGAGAAACTGCAGCTTGGCTAACAGTGGTTTTAGTCCTCCTAGCTCTCTTCTTCTTAGGCTCAGGGGGAACCACTGGGGGTTCTGTTTGACTAGCCTCCTTATTTGCTGCACTAGGTGCAGTGTCTCCCTCTTGACTAACAGAGCTACCACCAACATCAGCTTCTAAGGGCCTTTTTCTGGATTCTTGCAAGGCTTCTCTTTGGGCTTTGGAAAGTCTAGAGGGCCTAGGCTGAGTGTATGGTGTTGAATGTGGGTTAACTGAATTTGGGTCTAATTCAGTTTCATTCTCAAGAGTGAAAGAGTCATAACCAGAGGGTAATGGTAAATCAGGGTTGGACACTTGATCAACCATGTGCTGAGTGAAACAAAGTGGAATATGTGCATTGAGATTCTGTGAGGATAACAGTGTGTGTGTGTTCTTTTTCAAAACTGAGCAAGCCTCTAAATGAGGGGCATCATTATCAAAATCACATAATGAATTAATGCACATAATAAGAAAGCGAGGGTAGATTGATACCTTCTTACCTATGGCAGCCCTGATGTGTGCCACGAGGAGAGCTCCAACATTCACCTTGTATCCATGGACAAGAGAATGTGTCAGTTTCTTGATGTATGAGGGTATTCCATTCCAGCCCGTGGACTTGGTAGAGAACACCTTGACCATCACATCAAGTATCATGCTCCACTCCTTTCTCAGATGCTTCCTATCCATTTCACCAGACGGATACCATTTGGTAGTCCCCTCTTCGAGAATAAGGCCTGCATACCCAATCTTCAAGAAGAGCTTCTTAAGAGTGTCATCATTGGCAAGTTCAGCAAATTGTTGTCCTGCTTCAAGTGTAATTCCAAGAGCAGTGTTGATGACCTCAGCTGTAAGAGTGTATTGTTGCCCAGAGATTGTGAATTGAATACCTGGGTTCTCACCCTCAGTTTGAGCAACAACAGTTCTCCAAAAAGCCTCAATTCTGTCTAAGTCGGGAATGGGGGTTGAGGTGATGGCAGAACCGAGATAGGACTTGTTCAAGAACAACACGAGTCCTTTGAAACCTTCACCAGCATCATTTGGGGAAAAGATGCCAGCAAAGTTTGTTTGAGAGAGAGTCTGTTTGGGTGCCATGGAGATTTCAAGAAAAGAAGAAAGTAATAAAGTGGCTTTTTGCTTGAAGAAAAGTATATTGCCTTGAGTTCGATGAGAGTGATATGTCTGAGTCACTGGGGAATAAATAGAGGTATCTCAAACGTTGTGCACAAAAAGTGGAATTAAAGAACGTGTCTTAACCCACTCTTATAACACGTCAGTTACTGCCCGTTATTCACTGAACAACGTGGGATAAATATCCAATTTCAACGGTCCACTATTGTTGACAGTAACCTGTGCGCTAGAAACAATCTGTCAGTAATAAGAGGTGGTGACAGTAGGTTTTGCGCGACAGCAACTGTTAATCCCAAATGACCTAACAGAATTGTAGAAGGGGGGGTTGAATACAATTCTTGATATTTTCTTAAACTTAAAAACACTTTATGAAATTAAACTGAACTGAATAAATAAAAACACAAGATATAAATAATTCAGTTGGATTGTTTGATGATCCAACTGAAGTGTTTTTATTGCGGAAATAATCTGTGATACAAATGTACACAGCTGCTCAGTTACAGAGTTGTAGAGAAGAATGCTCTCAAAGATAGCTAATACAAACTATTTGTTTTTCTTCTCTTACTTTCTTTCTAACTGCTACACTTGGTTATATATTCCCAAGTTTACAATACTATTTTTGGCTACTCTAAAGTACACTAAAGATAACCGCCAATAGTTTGCTTTTCATCCCTTTGTCCAGTGGTCCTTGGAGATCCTTGCTTTTGTCTTCATGCTTATTATGATCACTCCCAAGAGCCCAATTGGAAACTGGGATGTTTCCTTATTCCCCATGTCCATTTTAATGGTTTCCAATGCAAAGTACACTTCCACATCTCCTTTAGATCTGTTCAGTAACCTGTCACTATCACTTTGTCAACTATTTAGAAAAGCAATAATGATTCGTTGATAGCAGGGAGATGTGTTTCGTTGATAGCTTTATTCTTCATTCCGTTGATGGTGTTTCTCTCATTTCGTTGATAGAGTAATCCTCATACCGTTGACATGTCTTCACTTAGGCAAAATTACAAGGCATGATATACTTACAATTAACCAACCTATTTTGCCTATCTAGTACTTAGTCAACATGACTTAGGAAACCTATCTAATACATACATCAAATGCATATCAAACTGTGAAGTATTGTACAGTGCAATTGCTACAACACTCATTCCGTTGATGAGCTTCCTGTCAACGAAACACTGCAAAGCATGCCATTTCGTTGACAGTTACAAAATAACTTAATACAAAATCTACTAAGTGTTTTTACAATTATCATCAAGAACAACATATTCCTAACAATCTCCCCCAATTTATGACTGATAGAATAACAGCCATAAATCAAGAGCCTTGATGATAACAAAAACACTCAGACATATTACCCATGATAAAAGTAAAAATTGCATTGAGCTTCATAAAGTTTTAGATATAAAACAAGACTTACAAGACTAATGCCCAAATGTGCTCCTCTAGACTGAGCAAATGATTCATCTTGGTCTTCTTTGAGGCATAGTCTTCTTCCCTCTCCTAGAGTTGTTCTCCTCAATCTGGACCTGTAGCCTTCTGTAAAAGATCTTCTCTTCTTCATCTTGATCACCAAGCTTGGATTGCATGAACCTTAGAGTTTGATTAGATGCCTTATCCAGCTGGTCTTCCATCCTGAAGAACCTTCTGCAGTTGTCCTTGTCCTTAAATTCCATCATCCAGTAAGGTTGAAGATGGATCTTCTTTCCTGTTGAGGGCACTCTTAGCATCCTGGGAAGAGCCTCAGGCTTGTTCCAGCTAGCCTTTATTTGACATATCTTGGAGACCACCTCAGACTTGGCTGTTTTGGTGAAGCCAAAGTCTTTCTTCAAGCATCTAAACACTGTGAGTAGTGTTTGGTAGTCTTCTCCTAAAATTCTGTAGAGAGGCCATATTTGTTCTCTACCACCCTTGTATGTGAAAACCAATCTTTCAGGTAACTTTTGAGAAGCTGCAATGCCCCTTACTTCCACCAGGTTGTCTAAATCAAGATGTAAGCTGGATTCTTCCCTGATGTCAGCAATGTACATGCAGTCCTCTGGATTTGTAGGGGGTTTCTGAGATTGTGGCTTCCTCACAAATACTGGCTTTGCCTTGACAGCCCTTTTCTTTGTCTTCATTGGTTGATCCTTTTCAAATAGGAACTTTGGAAAATAGGCTTCATCAAATTCAATAGGCTCCTCCTTTGGCATGATTGGTTGATCATGAAAGTTGACAGGGTGTGCAGGGTCACAGGCCAACTTTCCTCCAATAGGTAGATCAATAGGAATTTGATGTGCACTTGTTGTGGAAGGGGCTTGAGCAGTGTCCAGAGAGTCCTCTTTCTCAAAGTTCAGATTCC
This sequence comes from Heracleum sosnowskyi, assembly GCA_030848705.1. Classification (NCBI taxonomy): domain Eukaryota; kingdom Viridiplantae; phylum Streptophyta; class Magnoliopsida; order Apiales; family Apiaceae; genus Heracleum; species Heracleum sosnowskyi. Next base: position 74,264,239 of record CM061238.1, read on the forward strand.
TCTTAGCTCTAGCCTTTGGTTGCCTTACACTTTTCCTTGCTGGTTCAGCTTCATTAGCTCCATCCTTGGCTTTTTCTTCCTGAAAGGTCTCTTCATCTTCAAGTGCTTGAGCAACTGCCAATGCTTGCATTGCTGCCCTTTCAGATTCTTCAGCCTTGGCCTTTGTAAAATTTGGGTGACCAACCCAAATGCAGATTTCCTTGCTGTCCCTGTAGATGATGGCCCTTTGATTCCTTATGCTTGGATGATTGCTTTCCTTGCTCTCAATGATCAGCTTCCCTAGGACTTTGAACTCATCTGGCTTTGGAGCAGGATAAAATATCCTTTCAATGTTCTTGCCTTTGGGTTTGGCAGGTGATATTGGAGACATCCCTCTTGCATCCACATTCTTAAAGCATAAAGATTGACCCTTCTCATTTCTTGAATCTTGAAGGATTCCATGCTGAAGGGGCTCTATAGCATAAGAGCTCTTGAACTGTGGCTCCATTTGTACACTCACCATTGCATTTGTTGATGGCTGATCTGTCTTTGAAGATTCAGTAATGTTCTTGAACCTTGCTTCTATGTTGGACCAGTGATCTTTGATTTGTTCTGCAAGTTTCATCCTCATAGAAGCTTCCTGGATCAGGTCAATACTATCCTTATTCTTCTTTCCAAACTCCCCCATTGCTAGTGGCTCCTGTGGCAGTGAAATGGCTGGGACCAACACCTTTGTGATTTGAATGTTTAGCTCCTTAGATTTCTCCCCCTTTTTGTTAGCATCAAGAGAGATGACTGGGAGTCCTTGAGCTGCCACTAGCTGAGTGAGTAGCTGAGTTTGCTTCTCCTGTTCCTTCTGTATTTGAGAAAGTGTAGCTTCCACCTTGTCCACTCTTGTAGAGAGAGTTTTCAAGGATGTAGCCACCTCAGGTTCCTTAGAGAAAAACCTGGTCATCTTGGACACAGTGAGAAGAGGGAGCTTTTCATCCAACATCCTGTAGTTAGCATCCCTGAGATTGCTAATGGAGTCCTTGATTTCTGTAGCCTCAATCCTTATCTGCATCATTTGTAGCCTTTGAATTTCCAGAGAATCCATGATGGCCTTGTAGAATTTCTTGTCCCTTGCATTTGCAGACTCATGAGCTAGATAGGCCTCATTGTACTGCCTTGAGATAGCAGCATCTAGAGTGACTCTTCCATGCATACCCTGAGAAAGCCAGTCTGGTGTAGGAGGCACCACAGAAGTCCCAGTCTGTGAGGTGGTGGCCACCTGTAGATTATCACCATAGCTGTCCTCATCATCAGAAAACTCAAAGTCTCCACTTGCTGCAGCTCCTGGAGGTAGATTGGTCAAGGCATCCTTTGCTCTTTGCATTGATGCAGTAGTATGAATTAAGTTGAGTGACCTTTCTGCCTCCACATTGCCCTGTTGAGCCATAACTTGATAGGCTGGCACAGGATGAGTAAAGGTCTCAGGATCCAGGGAAATACTATCCAGAGTTTGTTGATAATGCTCTTGGAAAGTAAGTTCCCTTTCTCCCTCACTAACCTCCATTAACTCATTAGCAATGGCTGCTTCCACCCTTATTGCTCCTGTAGTCCCTTCTCTCTCTCCACTCTTTTCTTGCATCATGGGCTCCCCATGGCTCACACCTCTCACACCCTCACCTTCACCTACTAAGGTGGTACTCTCAATCTCTCCTTTTGCCTGGCTGCAAGCCAGCCTCTCAATTTCACTCCCTTTCAAACCTAAAAGTGTCTCAACTACCACCAGGTCATCTACACTAGTTGTGGAAACAACTTGATTTTCAGTAAAAGGTGTAGAATGACCTATCAACGAAATGGTAGTTTGAACTGTCAACAGTATAGGTACCGTTGATGGAGAAACACTTGTCAACGAAAGAGGCTGTTTCGTTGATGAAGTCAATAAAGCATTTTGAGAAAGTGAAATTACAGTAGAATCTGTGGTGATTGATTTGAGATTGGGGTCCACAGATTCTCTTGCAGTTTCAGAAAAACTTGGTTGATGGCCCAACAAATCACTTAATAAGTGATGACCATCAGCTTCAGAGTGGGGCTTCTCCAAGATTAGAGTTGGAGAATCAGGAAAAGATGTATGGATCATGTCCACATCTAAAGATTGAGTTGGTGAATTGGATGGAGATAAATCAAGATTAATGTTTAGAGAGTGGGACTGTAACCCCAGAGTAATAGTAGGGGTTACATCAAACTGAATTTGAGAAACTGGAAGTGTTGCTTCCAGTGTGTGTGCACCCTGTGAACCCTTGGTCTTTTGCTTCACTCTCCTTTGGTATTGGGAAAATGTAGACTGTGGGCTTGAAGTGTCCCTTACCCTTTTGGACTGTGCTCTAGGTGAAGAGCTTGTTTCAATAATCACATCCTTTTGGGAGGATGCAATTAGACTTGTGTTTAAATCCATTTTACTCATTGTGCCTTGTTGGGAAGACACAATGGGGCTAGGCTGGGAAACACTTACCTCACCTTCCTTATTCTTGGGGTTTCTTTGATTTTCACCCCTTCCCTCACCTCTCACAACTCCAGACTCACTCCCCTTAGGTTGTGTGGTAGTTTTTACAACAGGTGCCTTTTGAGAAGCACCTGAGGTTGGCTTGGAGGATTTCTTTGATTTTGATTTAGTTGCTGGGGCAGGAGCCTGTTGGGTCACAGCTACAGACTCCATAGCAACAAGGTTGGAGGAGACAATAGAAGTAACAGCTATACTAACAGGGATAGTAGTAGTTACCTCAATGATTGGCAGATACACCACTGGAACATCACCATTGTAGTTCAGCCTCAGTATGTCTGTCAATACTCTCTTTTCTTGTACAAAGCACTCAAACCTGGCATTAGGGTTAGAGATAACTAATGGTGCTGGACTAACATGATTAGCCAGCATCATCAGAAACCTTGCATAATAGATATTTTTCTTCCTATTTGCCTTATCACCCAACTTAGCACCAATTTCATAAATAAGTTGGGTGCTAAAGTTGTAATATCTATCATTTAGAAGCATGGTTAGGAGAATTAACATAGAGTTAGTTAATGCATCAAAATTACTAATCTTTCCAGAAAAGACCTTAATGAATGCATCAGCTAAATAACTGTATTCCCTAACCAAACCTCTCCTAATTATTCTACCCAGATTATCAGTAGGCAAAGAGTAGTTTATAGAATTTAGCATGGTAGTTATTTCAGTGTTAGTAGGCAAAGCATCACAGTTATTATCAGGAATATGTAAACATGCTTGCAAAACATCAGAATTAACTATGTACTCATTACCTTGGAGAGTGAATTGCAGAGTGCAATTTGTTCCACTATATTCACATGAGGTCCAAATTTCCTCAATTATTTCATTGTAGATTGGTGTAGAGTGGAACATTGCATAGCTCAACTTGCAATTCTTCATGAAATCCATCATTTTGAAGAAAAGTCTGTTCGGGTTTTCCTTTGCAACAAAAGGGATGGAGTTGTTCTTCTCATAGATGAACCCTCCAGCAGACATAAGCTTTACTATGGGTGCCATTGTTGAGTGAGATAAAGCTTCGAACTGAGTTGCTTGTTAGAGAGAGAAAGAGAGAGAAAAGCCTTTGGAATTTTTGAGAGCAGGAAAAAAAGAATTAAAGAAAATAGAATTTCTTAAATACTCCCCCAAAAATTCTCAGAAAATGAGTCCAATAATAAAAGTAAATTACTGGATTGGCTTAAAAATATAACCGTTACTCTTAAAGTATTACCATGATTTATACTTACAGGGATGTATGCATAGATCGTGGTAAAAGACGTGTCAGTTTTCAACGGTTCAGATTAAAAGCGCTAAATCAACGAATCAGAATTGGGCGTTTAAAGTCCCGTCTGTTTCGTTGATACAGCTGTGTTTCGTTGACATAAAAGAGCTATCAACGAAACACCCAGAAAAATGCTAAGATTGTCAACGAAATGGTTTGTTTCGTTGGCATAGTTATTTTGACTTAGACAAAATTTTACTTTTTCCTGAGAAAATTAAATCACAGAAAATCATAGCAAATTTCTGGCTGCATTATGACTTGCAAATATCTCAAAAATAATTAAGAGAAATTTAGCATACCTAGCTCACTTACTAATCTTGAGAATGTTGATTCATCAAGTGGCTTGGTAAAGATGTCTGCAAGTTGTTGTTCACTTGGAACAAAATGTAACTCCACAGTACCATTCATAACATGTTCTCTAATGAAATGGTACTTGATGTCAATGTGCTTGGTTCTTGAATGCTGCACTGGATTCTCAGTAATGGCAATGGCACTAGTGTTGTCACAGAAAATAGGAATTTTCTCAACTCTTAATCCATAATCAAGTAATTGATTTTTCATCCATAAAATCTGTGCACAACAACTTCCAGCTGCAATATACTCAGCCTCAGCTGTGGAGGTGGAAACTGAGTTTTGTTTCTTGCTGAACCATGACACAAGCTTGTTTCCTAAGAATTGACAGGTGCCTGTTGTGCTTTTCCTGTCAATTTTACATCCTGCATAATCTGCATCTGAATAACCAATTAGTTCAAAACCAGATTCTCTAGGATACCAAATGCCAAGGTTTGGTGTTCCCTTGAGATATCTGAAAATCCTTTTAATAGCAACTAAATGGGATTCCCTAGGATCAGCCTGAAATCTAGCACATAGACATGTAGCAAACATAATATCAGGTCTACTAGCTGTTAAATACAAAAGTGAGCCTACCATGCCTCTGTAACTTGAAATGTCCACAGATTTTTCCTTAGTATTCAATTCAAGTTTGGTGGCAGTGGGCATGGGAGTTTTGGCAGGAGAGCATTCCATTAAGTTAAATTTCTTTAATAAATCATGAATATATTTTGTTTGACTAATGAAAATGCCTTCATTAACTTGCTTCACTTGCAGACCAAGAAAGTAAGTTAATTCTCCCATCATGCTCATTTCATATTTACTTTGCATAAGCTTGGCAAACTTTTGACAAAGTTTCACATCTGTAGACCCAAAGATTATGTCATCTACATAAATTTGAACAAGTATAGTAGAGCCATTCACAATCCTGTGAAAAAGAGTTTTATCTACAGTACCTCTAGTGAAGTGATTCTCAAGGAGGAACTGTGAAAGTGTGTCATACCAGGCTCTAGGTGCTTGTTTCAAACCATAGAGTGCTTTGAGGAGGAAGTATACATATTCTGGAAAATCATCATCTTCAAAACCAGGAGGTTGACTTACATACACCTCCTCTTCCAATTCCCCATTTAGAAAAACACTCTTCACATCCATTTGATAGACTTTGAAATTGGCATGGGCTGCATAGGCTAGGAAAATCCTTATTGCTTCTAGTCTTGCAACAGGAGCAAAGGTTTCATCAAAATCAATTCCTTCTTCCTGTGAATAGCCTTTTGCAACCAATCTAGCTTTGTTCCTTGTGACTATGCCATTTTCATCCATCTTGTTTCTGAACACCCATTTTGTGCCTATGACACTCCTGTCCTTAGGCTTGGGCACCAGCTTCCAAACATTGTTCCTTTCAAATTGGTTTAGCTCTTCTTGCATAGCCAAAACCCAATCTGGATCTAGAAGTGCATCCTCAACTTTCTTTGGCTCATCTTGAGACATAAAGCTGCTATATAGACATTCTTCTTGAGTTGCTCTTCTAGTTTGGACTTTTGAAGAAACATCACCTATAATAAGTTCAAAGGGATGATCTTTAGTCCATTTTCTTGAGGGAGGTAGATTTGCTCTAGACGAGGTAGCTTCATGATCATGATTGCCTTGATTGGATATTTGTCCTTGAGAAACTCCCCCTGAGTTTGTTGTCCCTAAATGATCACTTCTTGAGACATTTCTATGACCTTCAACGGTATGACTGTTTTGGCTGTCAACGAAACGCTCATTTTGACTGTCAACGAAACCACCATCTTGACTGTCAACGAAATGACCATTTGGTCTACTAGCAGCTATTCTTTTCAATCTTAATGCAGCAATTTCATCTTCACTGCTGCTCTCATCTGTGCTAGATACAACAACTTTAGGCTGTTTCTCAGTAGTCTTAACATGATTCATTCGATCTCCTTCCTCATTCTCAAAAGAGAGACTTTCATGGAAACCTTCATCACAGAGACCTTGAATTTTGAGATCATCAAAAACAACATGTACAGATTCCATAACAATGCTGGTTCTGAGATTATAGACTCTGTAAGCTTTCCCTGCTGCATATCCCACAAATATTGCTTCATCTGCCTTTGCTTCAAATTTCCCCAAATGCTCAGCTTGATTTCTCAGAACAAAGCACTTGCATCCAAAGACATGAAGAAAATCCAGTAGTGGCTTCTTTCTTTTGAGTAGTTGATAAGGAGTCATTCCTTTGGCCTGATTAATCAAAGAAATATTCTGAGTGAAGCAAGTTGTGTTAACTGCCTCAGCCCAAAAATAAGTTGGTAACTTTGATTCATCTAGCATTGTCCTTGCAGCTTCAATAAGTGTTCTGTTTTTCCTTTCAACTACACCATTTTGCTGTGGTGTCCTTGCTGCTGAAAACTCATGCATAATACCATTTTCTTCACAGAACATCTTCATGCTTGAATTCTTGAATTCTGTCCCATTGTCACTCCTGATCCTTCTTACTTTCAAGTCAGGATGATTGTTTACCATCTTGATGTGATTGATAATGATTTCACTTGCCTCATCTTTAGAATGTAAAAAGAAGGTCCAAGTAAATCTAGAAAAATCATCAACAATCACAAGACAATATTTCTTCTTTGAAATAGACATGACATTTACAGGGCCAAACAGATCCATATGAAGTAACTCAAGCTGATGGACAATTGATGACTCTGTCTTGCTTTTGAATGATGCCTTCTTTTGTTTCCCTTTTTGACAGGCATCACACAAACCATCCTTGGAAAACTCCACTTGTGGAATTCCTCTAGCAAGATCTTTCCTTACCAAATCATTCATAACTTTAAAGTTCAGATGAGATAATTTCTTGTGCCATAGCCAACTTTCATCCTTGCTTGCTTTGCTGAAAAGGCAAGTGATGGTGTCTAGACTTGTGCTACTAAAGTCAGCAATGTACACATTCCCTCTTCTGAATCCAGTCATTACCACATTGTTGTTTCCTCCTTTAGAAACAACACAGGCTTCTTTTGAAAAAGTAACTAAAAATCCTTTGTCACAAAGTTGACTGATACTAAGCAAATTGTGCTTAAGACCATCCACCAATGCAACCTCATCTATGATGACATTCTCTTTTGAAATCAAGCCATATCCCTTTGTGTAGCCTTTGCTGTCATCTCCAAAAGCAATACAAGGGCCAGCTCTTTCCTGAAACTCTGTGAGCAGGGTAGAATCACCAGTCATGTGTCTTGAACAACCACTATCCAAGTACCAAAGATTCCTTTTGTCTCCCTGCACACAATGAAACCAAATCAAGTTGATTTTGGTACCCAAGTTTCCTTGGGTCCTGTTTTGTTAGCCTTTGCTTTTCCTTTTATATCATTTTTCACCTTGGGCTCAGATTGATTTAAATCAACTTTTACTCTTGGTGTTGATTTCTGATTGTTGCTCACATTTTCATTTACAGCATGCATATTTGAAGGAACACACATATTATTCATATTCCATGGCATTTGTGGCATCTAAACATATTCATGTATGGATTAGGCACAAATGATATGTTAGCATATGGATTCTGAAATTGTGCACATGGAGCAAACATGTTAGGCATAACAGGCATTGTAGGCATAAGATTATTCATTGCAGGCTTGGGAATTTTCACATTAGCAGTTTTCTTAACAGATTTGCAGTTAGTAGATAGATGACTAACACTTCCACAATTGACACAAGTCTTTCTAGGAGCATATTTATCAGGTGTGTAATTGTTGTGTTTGTTAATTCCTACTTTGCCATTCCTGTTATTCCTTTTATTTCCCTTAGCCTCAATTTGAACATTCTCTATCTTATCTTTCAATTGCTTGTTGGACAAGTGACCTACATTAGCTCTCTCAACAGGCTTCTCAACTTTCTTTGATTTACTAGACTCACCTTGAACAAAGTTCTTGGTGACAGGACCATACTTATTATTAAGTCTAGTGAGTTCATCTTTTCTTTTCTCTGTCAACGAAACACCCTGATCGGTTGATGGTTCATGTGTCAACGGAACATCGCATTCCGTTGACATATCAACCTTCAACAAATGATCATTGTTGTTTGTTGACTCTGTTTCTGAATCTAAGGTTTCACAAGCATACCCTAGTTTCTCTTTGTTCTTTTTCCATGATTGTTCACAGAAAGATTCCATACCTTGAACATTAATGATGTTGGTAGCAACATTCCTGGCATCTTTCCATTTAGCAATCACACTCTGTTCTATTTCTAGTTGTGTCTTAAGAATTTCTTCCCTTTGTAACACGTTCTCAAGTTCCTTCTTAGCATCCCTACTAACACATCTCATTTTCTCAAATTCAATGAGCTGTGCTTCTAACATTGCATTCCTATCACTTAAGAGCAAATTAGTCTCTTTAATTCTTGAATTCTCTTTGGTAAGTGATTTAAGAGTAACACGCAAATTATATAATACAATAGACATTTCATTTACTGCACTATCGCATTCCTCTTTAGAAAGCTCAGAAAGATTAGTAATTGTTACCTGGTTGCTTGAGGAGCTTGCTTCCTGCTCATGATTGTTAGCCATAAGAGCCAAGTTGACATATTCAACATCATCATCAGAATCTTCACCATTACCAGCCCAATCATACTCCCGAGTCATGAAAGCCTTTTCCTTTTGCTTGAGAAGTTCAAAGTATTTCTTTTTATAATCAACAGGCTCAAATTTCCTGTTGCTCTACTCAATCTTGGGCTTTCTGCAGTCTCCAGCAAAGTGACCAAGCATTCCACAATTGAAACATTTAGATTTAGACTTTTCAATCCAGTTTGTTTTGCTAGGTTGAAAGTCTCTTCTTGGTGGCCTTGCTTCTGAGTTTCTTTTGAACTTGAACTTAGAGAATTTTCTAGATAGAAAAGCAATGTGTTCATCAATCTCATCTAAGTCATCCAAGTTGGCTGGTTCTGGTTCTTCTTCTTCTGTCATCTTACCTTTACCCTTGCTGACATCACTTCTACAACTAGCTCGACTAGTTGTGGCCTTTGCAGCTTCTTCAGTGTCATCTTCCAGTTGGTTCACAGATGCAATCAATGCAATGGATCCACCCTTCTTCTGTACCTTTTCAATTTCCCCATCTTGCTCCATTTCCAGCTCATAAGTCTTCAAGGTTCCATAAAGCCTTTCAAGAGTGTAGTCTTTGTACTCTTGAGTGTTTCTAAGAGAAACAGTCATAGGCTTCCATTCTTTTGGAAGAGCTCTGATAAATTTAAGGTTTGAATCCTTAGTTTGATAGATCCTCCCATACAGCTTTAATCCATTCAAAAGCTTCTAAAACCTACTGAACGTGTCATTTAGGGTTTCACCAGCCTTAAAATGAAAATGCTCATATTGTTGTATAAGGAGTTGCATTTTATTTTCCCTGACTTGCTCAGTTCCTTCACAGAGAGTTCTAACAGTATCCCATACTTCCTTAGAGGTTGTACAGTTGATAACATTGTCAAACATCTCTTGCTCCAAACCATTAAATAGAATGTTCATGGTTCTTTTATCTTTATGGATTTCTGCAAGATCTTCAATAGTCCATTCTGAGACAAGTTTTGGAATTTCTACGTCAGGAGTATCATCTGGCACTCCAACTCTAGATGCAAACTTCATGGGAACGTGTGGACCTTTCTCAATGCAGTCTACATATCTCTCATCCATAGACATGAGATGTAAATGCATCTTTACTTTCCAGTGAAAGTAATTGTCCTTATCAAGAACTGGTATCTTCACACCTGCATCCTTCTTCACCACGGTTTCTGTTTTGGTCTTGATCTTTAAACTTCTTGTATGTTAGAAGCTTGCTCTGATACCAATTGTTAATCCCAAATGACCTAACAGAATTGTAGAAGGGGGGGGGGGGGTTGAATACAATTCTTGATATTTTCTTAAACTTAAAAACACTTTATGAAATTAAACTGAACTGAATAAATAAAAACATAAGATATAAATAATTCAGTTGGATTGTTTGATGATCCAACTGAAGTGTTTTTATTACGGAAATAATCTGTGATACAAATGTACACAGCTGCTCAGTTACAGAGTTGTAGAGAAGAATGCTCTCAAAGATAGCTAATACAAACTATTTGTTTTTCTTCTCTTACTTTCTTTCTAACTGCTACACTTGGTTATATATTCCCAAGTTTACAATACTATTTTTGGCTACTCTAAAGTACACTAAAGATAACCACCAATAGTTTGCTTTTCATCCCTTTGTCCAGTGGTCCTTGGAGATCCTTGCTTTTGTCTTCATGCTTATTATGATCACTCCCAAGAGCCCAATTGGAAACTGGGATGTTTCCTTATTCCCCATGTCCATTTTAATGGTTTCCAATGCAAAGTACACTTCCACATCTCCTTTAGATCTGTTCAGTAACCTGTCACTATCACTTTGTCAACTATTCAGAAAAGCAATAATGATTCATTGATAGCAGGGAGATGTGTTTCGTTGATAGCTTTATTCTTCATTCCGTTGATGGTGTTTCTCTCGTTTCGTTGATAGAGTAATCCTCATACCGTTGACATGTCTTCACTTAGGCAAAATTACAAGGCATGATATACTTACAATTAACCAACCTATTTTGCCTATCTAGTACTTAGTCAACATGACTTAGGAAACCTATCTAATACATACATCAAATGCATATCAAACTGTGAAGTATTGTACAGTGCAATTGCTACAACACTCATTCCGTTGATGAGCTTCCTGTCAACGAAACACTGCAAAGCATGCCATTTCGTTGACAGTTACAAAATAACTTAATACAAAATCTACTAAGTGTTTTTACAATTATCATCAAGAACAACATATTCCTAACAGCAACTATTGCGCAAAAACTTGCTGTCACCGTTAAGCATATGAATGACAGTATCCTTTACAAGTCTTGACAGAAAGTCTTTCCCTGCTGTCAAGAAGGTTGCTGTCAAGAAACACACGACAGTATCCTTCTTAATGACAGTAACTTCGATTGGGAATTGGTTCTGTCATGAACTTATTAGAATGCTTTATTCATAAACTTAACCTAATATTGACAAATTATGGATTTAGCAATGTAATCTTTTGAACACAGATATTATACAATTAACACAGACAAATCATAAACTCAAAAACCACAAAAACAAGAACCTTTATTATTATTAATAAAATCACTTAAATAAAGCATTGAGTACATTATTCTATGATTTTATCAACTAGTTCTAAAAGCTCTTCCTTAATCGCTTCTTTAGTGCGACCTTCTTCCTTGAGAAGTGCCTGAAGCTCCTTCTCCTCTTCCTGCGCCTTGGCCTCCTCTTCCTTTTTCTTTTCCTCGTCTATCTCATCGATGGCATCCAACAGCACCTCGAAGAGCTCCTCAATCTCTCCATTGTCGGGTTCACTATCGCACCGTTTTAGCCCTACTTCAATTCCTACTTTGTTTTCCATTATTTACTTTAAAACTGAGAGCAGACTGGTGAAACCTAAGGTTAATTTATAGGCAAAACCGTCTAAGGATTAAAGTCTAATGGTCAACAGTTAGAGTACCAATACAACTACCACAAAAGTAATTAATGGTCGTGTCCTCCTTTAATCCTACAGATTAATGCAAAACGGTGTGAAAGTCCAATGGAACAGATTTTTATCTCTCAAACTAAACAAGTAACCACATTAATGTCATACACGGTCTAAAAGTATGAGATTGGCACAAAATACATACATGAAAAGTCAAATCAACACATGCTGTCACATAACAGACATAGACCAAGTAGACAGTAACTTCTCTTGACAGCAGGTTTGAAGTTGCTGTCATGAGCTTCAAAAGAGAATTTGGAAATATAGAAAACTGAGTAAATCAACATACCAGATTCAGCATTCCCAATTCACTTACCAACCTATTGAAGGTTGCTTCATCCAATGGCTTAGTGAAGATGTCAGCAAGTTGCTTGTCAGTTGGGACATAGATCAACTTCACAGTTCCTTGTTCAACATGCTCTCTGATAAAGTGATGTCTTATATCAATATGCTTTGTCCTAGAGTGTTGGACTGGATTATCTGAAATGGCTATGGCACTAGTGTTGTCACAGTAAATAGGAATGTCTCTTAGCACTATACCATAATCCAGAAGTTGATTCTTCATCCATAGAATTTGTGTACAGCAACTGCCTGCAGCAATATACTCAGCTTCTGCAGTTGAGGTAGAAACTGAATGCTGCTTCTTGCTAAACCATGAGACTAATCTTCCACCAAGAAATTGACAGCTACCAGTAGTACTCTTTCTGTCAATCTTGCATCCAGCATAGTCTGAGTCTGAGTAACCAATTAGATCAAATCCAGTATTCTTAGGATACCAAAGGCCTAGATTAGGAGTGCCTTTTAAGTATCTAAAGATTCTCTTGATGGCTACTAAGTGTGACTCCTTTGGATCACTTTGAAACCTTGCACAGAGACATGTAACAAACATGATGTCAGGTCTGCTAGCAGTTAGATATAGGAGAGATCCTACCATGCCTCTATAGGTGCTTGAGTCAACTTTCTTTCCTTTAGAATCAAGGTCCAGACTAGTTGATGTGGACATTGGTGTCTTTGCAGGTGATGAATCTTCCAAGTTGAACTTTTTGAGAAGTTCCTTGATGTATTTAGCTTGACAAATGAAGATTCCATCAGGTTGTTGAAGAATTTGTAATCCCAGAAAGAATGACAATTCTCCCATCATACTCATCTCATATTTGTTACTCATGAGAGAGGAAAACTTCTCACACAGCTTCTCATTAGTAGAACCAAAAATGATGTCATCGACATAGATTTGTACCAGAATGATGTCCTTGCCATGGTGTTTGTAGAAACGTGTCTTGTCCACAACTCCTCTAGTAAACTGATTTTCCAAAAGAAAAGTGGAAAGTGTGTCATACCAAGCCCTGGGTGCTTGCTTTAGTCCATACAAAGCTTTGAAGAGTTTGTATACAAAATCATACATTTCAGCATCCTCAAACCCTGGTGGCTGTTCAACATACACTTCTTCTTCCAACTCTCCATTTAGGAAGGCACTTTTGACATCCATCTGCAATACTTTGAAGTTGCAGTGTGCAGCATAGGCTAGAAAGATTCTTATAGCTTCAAGTCTTGCAACAGGTGCAAATGTCTCATCATAATCTATTCCTTCTTGTTGACAGTAACCTTTAGCCACTAGCCTTGCTTTGTTTCTTGTCACTGATCCATTTTCATCAAGCTTGTTTTTGAAAACCCATTTGGTCTCAATGACTGACTTTCCCTTAGGTCTTGGAACCAGCTTCCATACATTGTTCCTTTCAAACTGATTTAGCTCTTCTTGCATGGCTATCACCCAGTCAGAATCCAACAATGCTTCATCAGTTGTCTTGGGTTCCATTTGAGACAGGAAGCATGAAAACATGCTGTCAGCAGAGTCTTTGTTCCTTGTCCTCACTCCAGAAGTAGGGTCACCAATGATAAGGTCATTTGTGTGATCCTTGTTCCACTTGGTGATTCTGGGCAAGCTACTTGATTGTACAGGAACAGTTGCTTCAGTTTGTTGAGTTGAATTCTCACCAATCCCATTGTCTTCACCATGTTCTTCATTGTCTCCAGAGTCACCACTGTTATGAATGTTAGAGGTTATGGTCTGTGACTGAGCTGGAGTTTGGTTGACAGTAGTGGCATTGACAGTATCTTTATCAACTTCAACAATTTGAGTGAAGCTAGGTTCTTCATCAACAATTTCCTCAGCTTCCAAGTATCCTTGATTCTCAAATCTGAATGTCTGCATCTTTCCTTCTTCATGCAGTCCTGGAAACTTGGTTTCATCAAATGTGACATTTACACTCTCTTCAATAATCCTGTGTTCCATAACATAAACTCTGTAGGCAGTCCTTTCTGTAATGTAACCCATGAATAGTCCTTCAAATGCCTTAGTGTCAAATTTTCCTTTCTTCTCATGGTTATCCTTCATCATAAAGCATTTGCTCCCAAACACATGAAAATATTTGACAGTAGGTTTCTTTCCAGTTAACAGACAGTAAGGTGTACTTGCATGAGTTTTGTTAATCATGGTTCTGTTTTGAGTATAACAAGCTGTGTTGATAGCTTCAGCCTAGAAATATGTTGGTAGTTTGGCATCATGCAACATAGTTCTAGCTGCTTCAATGAGAGTCCTGTTCTTTCTTTCTACAACTCCATTCTGCTGTGGAGTCCTTGCAGCAGAGAATTGTTGTACAATTCCTTCATCTTTACAGAAATTTCCAAGTGTGGCATTTCTGAATTATGTACCATTGTCACTCCTCAAGATTTGAACTTTTGAGTTTGGAGTTCTATCAAGAACTCTGACTTGATCAATAATCACTTGAGCAGCTTCATCTTTGGATTCAAGAAACTTCACCCAAGTGTACCTTTAGTAATCATCCACCATTACTAAGGCATATCTCTTTTTGGCCGTAGATGGTACATTGACTGGTCCAAAAAGATCCATATGAATCAACTTGAGTGCTTCTATGTTGGTGTTCATTTGCTTGGACTTGTGCACAACTCTCCTTAGTTTGCCCATTTGACAATCTTCACACAGTCCTTCTTGACAGAATTCCTGTTGGGGCAAACCTCTCACTAACTCCTTCTTCATCAAAATATTCATTGTTTTGAAGTTGAGATGTGAGAGCTTCCTATGCCAAAGCATACTGTCACCAACAGTTGCTTTACTGTAGAAATAGTAAACTTTATCCTTCTTTGTTGAGTTTAAGTCAACAACAAACAAGCTTCCTTTTCTAACCCCTTTTAGAGAGAGGCTACCATCCTTCTTGTGATATATGTTACACAACATCATATCAAAATCAACCTTGAATCCCCTATCACTGAATTGGCTGACACTGAGTAGATTGTGCTTCAATCCATCCACAAGAGCAATATCTTCAATGACAACATTTCCAATTTCCAGACAACCATATCCCACTGTGTAACCCTTGCTGTTGTCTCCAAAGGTTATAATTGGGCCACCTTTCTCTACATAGTGTGATAGCAGGGCTTTATCACCTGTCACGTGTCTTGAGCAACCACTGTCAATGATCCACATGACTTGATCTTTCTTTTTGCCCTGCAAAACAGAATGTATTTAAGATGCATATGGTACCCAATCCTTGTTGGGTCCTGCAGTTTTAGTGTCTCCTGAGTTTCTTCCAGTCATAAAATCACAAGCATCATCAATGATCTCCTGTTTGACTTCTCTTTTCACCCACTTAGGTTTAGAATTGGACTTGATCCTTTTCTTAGTGGATGAGGCCTTTTTGCTGTTGCCAGCAGACTCAGAAGTCTCAACAGTGTGCATGTATGAACATTTTTCAGTAGTGAGAATAGGTAACTTAAAGCATGTGCTCATGGTAGTGATCTTGCATGGCATACATTCAATGTTATTACAGACACTCATAGTTCTATGCATAAGGGGGGTTCTGTGTAAATTACCATTGAGTTCAGTAGCATTGATCTTATCCTCAATTGGCTTATTACAAACATGTGTTAAATGATGTGAAGATCCACAGTTATTGCATAGTTTCCTAGAAGCACCTCCAACATTAGTGTATCCATTTCCTTTATTGACACCTACCTTACCATTCCTATTCTTAGACTTGGGAGTTACTGGATTGACAGTGTGTTCAGAAGTTGCTGTCGAACTTTCCTTCACAGTACCTTTTATTCCAACTGTCTTGATAGAAGGTTTGGAAGCTACTGTCTTGGAACCATTCTTGACAGAATTTTTGGAAGATACTGTCTTGCCAACTGTGACAGCATCTTTTGAACTTACTGTCTGATTGCTTGGTAAGTTTATTGTCTTGGGGATTGTGACAGTATCCTTTCCATCCTTGAATGTGCTGTCAACACCTTCATCCTCATCAAGAATTTCTTGTTTGATGAGCATGGCTTCTTCATCAAACTCAATTTCTGCAGCTTTGAAAATAGGAGTTTTAACCTTCTTGAGAATGGTGGGTTTGACAGCAGCATCTCCAGAACAATCTTGAATCACAGTTTTCTTTCCAGGTCTTCTACCATATGAAAAACCTATGCCAACAGTTTGATTTTCTGTATGCTTATCATTGTAATCCTGAACTATCTTAGATGAGTTTTTATAAGCCTTAATCTTGAATTCATTTTCAGAAATCTCATTCCTCAGGAATTCCTCAACTTCTTTAGCACATTTTAATTCATTTTTAAATTTTGCATTCTCCTGAGCTAAAGAGTCTAGTGAACTGGTTTTGAGAACAAGAGATTCATTTTCAGACTTTAGTGTTTCATTTAGCTTACTCAGCCTAGTGATTTCCTCATTAGCAGCAGATAAGCTAGTATAGACATTGAACATTTCAGCACTTAAGTCTTTAATGGTTTTCTTATACTCATCAATGGACATATCAAGTAAGACAAGTGAAGGTACCTGACTTGAAGATGTTGATGTTACTTCATCAGTGCTAGCCATGAGAGATAGGTTGACATATTCTTCTTCATCTTCATCATCAGACTCATCCCAACACTTTCCTTCAGCCACAGAGGCTCTACCTTGATTCTTCTTAGAGTATCCACCAGTTTCTTTCTCAAATCTCTGAACCTGTTTGGGTCTTTTTCATTCAGTAGCAAAATGACCAGGTTCACCACAGTTGTAACACTTGAATTTAGATCTATCCACAAATCCAGTCTTGTATCCTCCTTTGGATGAGCTTCCCACAGCAGCCTTTGATGAGCTTCCCTTGGTGAACTTGGATGCTTGGCGTTGGGGCCTGAATGACCTATCCTTCTTGAACCTAAAGTTCTTGAACTTTTTAGCCATGTAGGCCATAGTAGGATTGTCCATGCTTTCCAGTTCCTCCATTGTGTAGAAGTCTTCATCTTCCACATCCTTGAGTTGTAGTACTACTTTCTCATCATCTTCAACAACCTCTTCTATCTTCAAGGATTGTACAGGGGTTGGTTGTGTGATTTGTAGTACTTCACTTGGTTGTGTGATCCTTGGCACATGTGCTACTAGGGCACTTGACATATTAGCCATCTTGTTCCTTGTTCCACTTTGTATGGCTCTCTTTTGAAAGAGTTCAAGTTCATAAGATTTCAGAATGCCATAAAGTGTCTCAAAGGTTATATTGTTGAGATCTCTTCCTTCTCGTATGGCTGTTGTCTTGTGTTCAAGGTGATTAGGCAGTGTAAGCAAGAACTTGACATTTAATTCTTTTCTGTCATAGTACTTGCCATGTATCTGTAGTTCATTTAAGAGCTTACTGAACCTTTCAAACATGGAAGTTAAGTCTTCACCAGGCTTGGCCATGAATGCCTCATATTGTGATATTAGTATTTGCCTTTGATGGCCCTTAACTTCTTCACTTCCTTCACATAGTAAAGCTAACCTGATCCACATCTCCTTGGCAGATGTGCAGCTTATCACACTTCCACACATGGCTTTATCCAACGTGAGAGAATCGAGCAAGATGAGTTGCAAGTGATCATCTAGCACCATTTTCTCCTTCTCAGGTTCCAAAAATTCAAAGGGATCTTTGGGAACCCAATGTGCAGGAATGACTTCACCATTTACTGTTGTGGCTTCAATTTCGTTCCTTGGAATGAAAGGACCATTCTCGAGAATACCTGGGTATAGTGGATTCGCAGCTTTGATAAACAACAAGATATTTCTTTTCCAAATGCTGTAGTTCTCTTTATCAAAGCCTGGGATCTTGATACTGTTTGATTTCTGCATTGTCGTCGTGATCTCAGATATGTATGTTAATCTGATTGCTTTGATACCAGTTGTTGGTCCTCGTGTATTGCAAAAGGGGGGGGGGATGAATGCAATACTGATAAAATTCAATCTCAGTTTCAACAACCAAAACTAAGATTTAATGTTATCAATAATATGTATGCATTCACAAACAGTATAATCGAGAAGATAGGATTCACAAAATAAATGTTTTATTTATTTTGCAAAGTGTTGCTACAACCTCAATAGAGAATTCTTGAGCTTCAGTTTCTCTTCAAGACACTTGCTTGTCTTCGTTACATTACCTAGAATGAATTAATAGTCTAAGTATAAAACTAATCCTATCACTGTCAACACGGGTCTGTGAAGCTGCTGTCATTATCAAGTGGCAGCTTCTTACAAAGTGTCTACCCATGTGACTTTCCTAAATTGCTAACAATGTCAGATATACATTACAAAGAAAGCAACCTAGATTCATTCTATTTCTAGCTAAAACAATTCAACAAATAGAGACTTGACCTTGCTCTTGAATTGATTCGCTTTTGTTTACAGTGCTTGAAGCTTCTGTCGTAGTCTTGCAGACTTGGTGCAGCTTAGGGATACTGCAACACGCCTGTTTCTTGAACATTGAAACTGTCACGGGATTTGACTGAGAAAGATACCTAGAACAAGGATCTTTCTCGAGACAGTTACTTTTGCCGCAAAGCTTGCTGTCACAGGAATGTGCTTTTGGTGACAGTAGGAGTTCCCCGTATAGTGTGCTGTCGAGGTTTCCAAACTTGCTGTCGAGGGCTAAAGTTGCTGTCGCGTAGTCTTCCGCCAATGTTGCTGTCAGAGTGAATATGCTGTCTTGACTTGCAATTCTGTCTTCTTGTAATCTTACTGTCAATGCTTATGACAGTAACCTTTATTCATGCTGTCATCTAATATGCATTCTTTGAGGCTTGAACACAGAAGGTGAACTTCTTCCAAATTACACAATTAAAATAACATTGCATACTGATTACAAGAACATACTTTGGCTGTGATAGTATGTTCTACTTAATTAAGAAATTAAGTATATACAAAGTTAAGTTGTTCCTATGCTATCACCCATAAATCCCAAAACTGATGCTGAGAAGATTGAACTTCAGACCTTCCACAAGGGATACATCTTGAATGATAACATTTCCAAACTCCAAACAACCATATCCTCTGGTAATACCCTTGCTGTTATCTCCAAAGGTAACGTCTGGGCCAACTTTCTCAACCACATTTGATAGCAGGGCTCTATCTCCGGTCATATGCCTTGAACATCCACTGTCCAGAATCCACATAACACAGTTTACTTGTGCCACACCCTGCAATATCAAATTGATTAGTCCTTCCTCGGAACCCAAACTTGATTGGGTCTGGCATACTTAAAGAACTGGCCTTTGTCAGGCAAAACAACATTTTTAACTATAACTACTTCAACCTCTTTCACAAAAGAGCGTTTCCATTTATAGCCAGCCTTAACACATTTCTGAGTAGGCTTAGGGATAAATGGATCCACTCTAGTCTTTAGAGGACTAGTAGTCTTAGATCTAACATGCTTCTTATTAGAGGTTCAGCCAAAGATTCTCTAAAGAAAGGTTTATCAATACCCTTAAGCACATGTGGTACACCCCTTTCTTCAGCACTGACTCTATTAGGGGTGTTTATGCTTAATTCTCCAATAGACTCATTATAATCATAACCTATTCCTACAGTTTGACCTATAACTTGTTTATTGAAGATTTCTTTAGCAGTAATGCAAGATCTATAGTAAGCATTAACTTTTACTTCAAGTTCACTAATCTGATCCTTAAGAATGGTTTCTATTTGAATATAACATTTAACCCTATTCTCAAGAATGCTATTTTCTTAGTGAGTTCAACCTGATTAACATGCACAAGTCTTAATTCTTTTACCTCTTTTTCAAGAGCAGTGTTCAAAAGAATTATTCTATCATTTTCACTATGTTCACAAGAAACAGTAGTACTAAGATGATAGATAATTTCAGAATCAGTAAACTTTACCTCTGACATGAATGATGATGAAGTGCTTGCCTCATTAGCAATTAAAGCTAGGTTTCCAATTTTACCAGCTTCTTCATCACTATCCGTATCATCCCAACTCTTTCCCTCGGGAACATATGCTTTCCCAATCTTATTCTTCTTGCTAGAATCAAATGAGTTACTTCTCACTTGCTTTGGCTTTTTACATTCTGCAGCAAAGTGACCCAACTCATTACAATTGTAGCACATGATTGTGCTTCTGTCCACGGTTCCAGTTTTATAGCCACCCCTTGTGCTATTTGAAGAGGAAGAACCACCTCTCTGAAACCTGGGCTTGAACTTAAGATTAGGATTCCTTCTGAATCTGAATTTTCCAAACTTCCTCACTATCATTGCCATATCCCCATCCTCCAGCTGATCAAGTTCTTCCAAAGAATAGAAGTCACCACCAGATTGATCAGTGGATGTTAGGCCATATTCAGCCACAATAACATCCATGTCAGAACTGGAAGGTTGAGCAACCTTCACTTCCAGTTGCTGTGGGACTTCTGTTGCCAATGCAGTAGAAGTACTAACTATCTTTCCAGTTCCATATATCTTCTTTTGCTGAATCTGCTCCAGCTCATAGGTCTTCAGAACACCATAAAGTCTTTCCAAAGAAATATCTCCAAGATCTCTTGCTTCTCTAATAGCAGATATTCTGTGCTCTAAATGAGATGGAAGTGTCAGGAGGAACTTCTTGTTAATCTCCTTGATAATGTAGTGCTTTCCATTGATATTCAGATCATTTATCAATTTGTTGTATCTCTAAAAAACCTTAGAGATACCTTCACTAGGGTTTGATCTGAAATGTTCATATGAAGAGGTGAGAATTTCCAACTTATTCTCTCTGACTTCCTCTGTCCCCTCATTGATTATCTCTATTGTGTCCCAAATGTGTTTGGCAGTAACACAGTTTAGAACATGATTATGCATGATAGGATCAAGATAATCAACCAGTATCAACTATAAACATGCATCCAGGGAAGCATCCTCTTTCTGATCAGCTGTGTAGTCCTTGGGATCCTTAGAGTACATCCTAGCATCTCTAGTTATAATATTGTTCTCTATCTGCTCTTCCTCAACAATCATAGGAAGTCTAGGACCATTTTTCAGCACTCCAAGATATTTATAATTAGCCACTTGAAGAAACAGGAGCATTTTCTTCTTCCACATAGGATAATGCTCCTTACTGAACATGGGAATCTTTACTGTACCAACCTTCTGTGTAGTAGACATTTTTGAAATTTTTTATGAAGAATAAAAATTTAAGAGTTTAAGAAAAAATCACAAAAAATGGATCTTTGATTAGTGTATCAATCAAAAGGATCTGATGCCAATTGTTAGGTCCCGATAAGTTTGTAGAAGGGGGATTGAATACAAACCTTACCGTTTTATCGAATTTGTTCGTTTTAGAATAAAACAATTTAAGAACAAATTATGGAGGAATTAAATGAAACAAAATTCTAGTTAAATATAACTTATATTAAACTTGAAAGGTGTTACAAATAGGGTACTGATTACAGGATTGAATCTCAAACTAATTCAAACAAATCTAGAATAAATTCGACATGAATTTATCTATTTTTGTAATAAAAAGATATAACAATAAATGATAATTTGAGATACTTTCTAGGGATAAAAATCCGCTAGATAGTCAAAGCAGTACAAGTGAATGAATTCTATTAGTTTAGATTTAACACAATGATTTTAGAATTAATTCACTGATCAAATTTCCACGGCAGAGTTCTTGACAAGTTCTTGACAGTAGTTTTCTTTTGATATAATGTTGATGATATGTAAACTGCTGTCTTGATCTTCTTGTTAATGCTAATCCGCTTGACAATAATCTGCACGTGCATTGCTTTTCATTCCACTTGGAATGACTATCAAAATAGTCATGAAAAACTATTTTTAAGTCTGGAATGACTATGAAATAATACTAGAATGACTATCTTAATTTACATGAATGAAAAAGAATTTCTTGAAATGTACTAGGATGACTATCGGGATGACTATCCCTTGATAGTCATTCCAGTACATTTTTAATCCAAATGGCTTGGAATGACTACCAGGATGACTATCCTGGATAGTCATTCTAGTTCATATTTATTTAAGAAATACTTAAATAATTCTACTTCTAATTTAAATTAATTCTGATAATTAATTTATTTCATAAATTAATTCTGATGAATTAATTTATTCAATAAATTAATTACTTAATTTATTTGTTAAATTAATTCAGAAGAATTAATTTAATAAATAAAATTAATAGCTAATTTAAAAGAGAATGTAAATTCTTAAAAGATAGTAAAACCAGTCCTTGAACCACTTGAACTTGATGAAGAATATCCATTGAATGTAGTTGTCACTTGATGCACTATCTAGTTCATAAGTGACTAACTGAAATGTTTGTTCTTCATCTTTACTTTAAGCTGTGGTCCATTGTCTGCTTTTGACTGTTGTTCAACCTTTGTAACCTGTACATTTGCTGTCACACAGCTGAAATCTATGTCAGTTTAATAAATCCACTTCCTTGAATACTTCATCGAGGCTTGATCAACAAATTGAGCTTCTTTCAATGCAGTATTTCTTCAAGTCAGTAGGATGACTTTAAACTGTATTCTTTTGACTTATGTGATCTTCTGAGATTCCTGTGATGCTGTGACAATTGAATTATTACTTACTTATCACAAACTTGTTTAAGTTGAGTTGAATCCTCGATGTTAACAAATAGGCCTAAACATATGCCTTTCTTACTCACAAATTATTCAATTTCGTTCGCGGATAATTATTTGTGTTCTTGTCCGAAATCATATATACCAAATCAAAACATGAGTCGGGGAATATATCGTTTTATAAATATAAACCACGAAGGGTGCTACAATTCTAATCCGTAGGATTAGTTTCAATGAGTTTAGGTTACACAAAATCAATACAATGATAGAATTCAAAGCACTATTAATTTCTTTATCAATTTCAAGCTCAAAACTCTCTCTTCGTAAATGATGTTCTGTGAAATTCCTAACTAAAGATTTTCTTTTCCTTCGATAGATTTTATTAGAAATCTAGTTACTTAGAAAAGTAATTCCATGGTTTTTCATTCAAACCTCCTTCATCACTTTCAATAGTTTTTCTTAAAAGAAAACTATCGAAGTCTTCTAATTGCATTTTGATCCTTGAAGGTTCTCTCTTTTTGCAGCAAGCATATTGTACTTCCAATTAACCTAAACATACATTATAATATTCTTTTCACTTCCAGGATGGTTCAGGTTAGACTTAAATCAATTTATTCTGAGACGATAAACATCTTGATCTTTTTAGTGCTGACAACTAGTGCAACTGGTCAGGTTCACAGATGACTAACACTTGATCAATACCTCTATGTCTTCAATACAATGTTGTTGATAAGTCTGTTTGCTTCATTAAAATCACTGAAATCTTCT
Organism: Heracleum sosnowskyi; assembly: GCA_030848705.1. NCBI lineage: Eukaryota > Viridiplantae > Streptophyta > Magnoliopsida > Apiales > Apiaceae > Heracleum > Heracleum sosnowskyi. Next base: position 74,287,582 of record CM061238.1, read on the forward strand.
GGTACTAACTCTTTATCATTCAAATACTTCTGTAGTCTTGAAAGTCTTGTTTCTTTATTTGTCACTGAGGCGTGAACATATTAATGAACTTCTTTCCGTGACCTGTTTACAGACTTCAAGAATACATACCATATTTTGATTTTTTGAATTTACCTTTTCTTCTTTACTTCTGGATTCCTGTGCTTCTGTTAATATTATAGTCTGTCTTGTTCTTTGTTGAGTTGTAGTTATCTCTGTTACATCTTATGTTACATTATGCTTTACAAGCTGCTGGGGTTTTTCTGAAAAATGAATTATCTGAACCAACCCTAAAATAATACATTATTATGTATTGATAGAGAGAGAAGAATGGGCTGAACCCTAATCTGATTGGGCTTCCAAAACCCAGTCTGATTATTAGTTGTATTATTATTAAATTCGAATTATTGTATAATTAATCAAGTCCCACTTAATTTATTCAATAATTCAATATAATAATAATAATTTATTTAAATTCGTAATTTAAATAAAGCTCCGTTTAAAACATTCTTTGTGTGTGACCCTTTAGGTTATTAATTACGTTGACAATAATTTTAATATCTAATAATAAAATTATAAACAATGAGCGACATCTAGTAATACATCATTGCTACCCAAGTAATAATAATAATTGGTGATTCAATTAAACCTTTTGTGAATAATGTTCCATGTAATATAATCTTTTACCCGCACCTACGTCAGACCCTGTACCCGCAGGATCCAGATATGTTCCATTTGGGGAGCTAGGCAATGACCCTTTAGATTTTGCATTTGGGTCAGAACCTTCTCTCGACGTCTGTGAAGACTCTTGGTTCATTGAAGAACCTTCAACCAGTGGTCCTAACCGTAATATGGTCGGAGAACTAGTTGCTTCCGTCAATTCTTCCTTGTTTGATTGGGCTAGGGGTTCAGATATAGCCTTAGTAAGAGCTGCCCAATCAGCATCAGAAAAATCAGTAAAGGGCTCTTTGGATGATGGAAATGAAGTATCAACAGTTGCCTCAGTTTCTATTCTTCTCCTTTTAGAGGAAGGCAGAGTTGTTGTTGAAGGGCGTATCTTCTTATGTGGTGCTGCTATGGCACTATCTCCCTCCACACTCACGGTTGTTTGAATGATAGGTATAGTAGGGGTAGGAGCTTCGGTAATTGTTTCATTTGGCTCGTCCAAAGGCTCTATGACCGTGGTTAGAGGTTGTTGGTTTTCAACCTCCTGGTCAGGAATGGCCACTGAGGGCTCTGGATTAATATCCATTGGTGCAGGTTAAGGTTCAATTACAGGTTCAGGAATTATACCTTGATTTACCTGTTCCCCTGGGGGTAGAAGTGGTAGGGGTACCGTTCTAAGATAGTCTGTGAGAACAGTAGGCACCCCTGGAAGATGATTCTTCTTTATCAAAGCCGTTATTGCATTGTTTTTCATCTTCATGCACTCCATGGTGTCCTCATCTGCAAAGATGTCTCTGTCCTCATCTGTTAACACATCATTGAGAATTAACTGTAGGAACCTTGGATAGAAACAAAGCACATCATCTATGCCTGTTCTTTCTTCCAAAGGTCCCATGCACAGAATTATCCCTATTATTAGCTATAGCAAACACGAGTTTCCGAAGAAACAAAAGAATACCATGTATATTTGTTGTTTTGGCATTAAACACATGGATTAGTGTGTGAAAGAAGAAATTCCATGGCTTGGTTAGGTAATGCTTCAGAAACTCTCCCACAAAGAAGTTAGGTTGTTGACTTGTAATGAGAGTGAAGAAAGCATGTATCTCCTCAGTCGTGGGATCCGGAACAAGATTTTCCGTTGGAAAATGTAAAATTCTGTTTACATCTTGTTCCATTACCCTAATTATTCTGCCCCCTAGAAAAGCAAAACTGAAGGATAAGATGTTGTTTTCAGATGTGTTAGTGGCTGTAGTGTATAGTGCAGTTAATTGATCAACACAAAGAACCGCAGGAGTACTTAACGCATGTGCCACTAATGAGTGTGTGTTCAAAAATTGTGCCCATGCACGAAACTGAAGGTTCGAAATGGATTGCACATTTTGAAACGAGATGTGGTTTGTTTTGGTAATAATAAATTCTTCGACCATTATATTTTCAAAAATTCCAAAAAATTAAAATTAAATCCAAAAGTTTTCTTAATTAATTATTTTTAATTAATTAAAATTTTAAAATAACCCTTTTTCTAAATACACAAACTCGAACCAAAAACAATCAATTAAGAACCCTAAATTGTTAAATTTCGAATTTTCACTTAAAACTAAAGAAATCAATTGTTTACCAACCAATTTCTAAAGATGAACACTGTTAACAATTTTCTAGATTCAAAACTACACAGTCGATGGTTTCTTTCTAAAACCGAGTACAAAACTCAAACCAATCACAATTTGTACGGTTAAAATCAATTTACTGTGGTAAAATAGTGATTATGTCAAGTTTAATAGGGTAAAAAGGAAGAAAACTTTCGATGTTTATGTTCTTGTCGTTGTGTGTATATGTAAGTATATAACCAAAAACTCTTAGATCTTAAAATAAAGAAAGAAAATCGTCTAAGGGGCTGTTATATACTCTCTGAACTACAAGGGTATTTTTGTCATTTCTCTTTCGATAGTTTTTAAAAATATACTATCGATAGTTTTTCTGAGGGGTATAAAAGTCTAATCACCATTCGATAGTTTTTGAAAAACTATCGAAGTTGATAAAATTTTGAATTTGAACAAACTTCTATAAAAAACTATCGAAGGTTTTTAAGTTTCAAAACTAAAAACTATCGAGAATTTGTATTGTCTGAAAACCATTGAGAATTTCAAATATTAAAGAATTAAATTCTTTCGATAGATTTCATTTCAAATTTCAAAAACCATCGAGATATTTCTTCGATAGTTTTTCTTTTCTTTAACAGAAACCATCGAAAATTCCTTTCGATACTTTTTGTTTAATACTTAGAAAACTATCGAAATATCTTTTTCGATAGATTTTGCTGCACAATTCATTTTCAAAAAATTTCCTTGTTTCAAAACTGAACCTCTATTTTTCTTGTTTTTTGTTAAACCTTAAATCTGTTTTAGATCAACAATTTTTCACCAAAATTCACAGCCAACAGAAAACTCACAATTTTCTTAGAATAAAATCGACTAAATCAGAACACGAGTCGGGGAATATATCGTTTTATAAATATAAACCACGAAGGGTGCTACAATTATAATCCGTAGGATTAGCTTCCTGTTCCTGGAGAAGCTCAAGACATCTTGTCTGATCCCAAGCCTAAGGGGGAGAAAGGAAAGGAGGTCATTGTGGATAAGAAAGGGGGAGTACCAGCCAAGCAACAGAAGCTTAAGGGCAAACTCATTGAAGAAAAATCTCTAAAACCAATCACTCTCCCCTCTGTGGATGTCATCAATAAACAAGGCGAAAGAAGCACATTTACAACTACCTACTATCCCTCTACAATGCCAATGGATATCTCAGCTCCTCAAATCACAACAAGTGCCAATCCAATCAAAGTAAACATGGTCACTGATGCCAAGCTACAGGAAGTTGCCAATTCACACATCTATCATGATGAGGCCTTCCTGGAGTTTCTGAAAGACATTCAAACCAGTGTACAAGTCAACACTCTCAACTACAGAAGCAAGATCAATGAACAAATCAAATATTTTACAGTGGCAGTCAGGAAAATCAGGGATGCTCATCTAAGAGAAATTATCATGGTATCCAAGTACAATTGCTTGTGGCATTTATCCTTTGAAACTCTAGAGAAGCTGAGGTTTACTGAGCTGAACACACTTCTGGAGTTGATTGAGAAGCATGGGGAGAACAACAAGAGGCTGTATGATGACTTAAAGAAAGACCAATTTCAAAGATTGCCTGAAGTTATCTCTAACCCAAGGACAATACTCTTTCAAAGTCTAATTAAAGCAAACAGTATTGATGAACTGGTGATTCCTGCTCATTTGACAATGAAGAACAATCTCAAAGTAAATTAAGTATTGCAAATGCTGAGACCAAAGAGAGGAATCAGGACTACAGAAGAGCTAGAGACAATCCAAATTCTCTAATCATTCCTAATTCATTGCAGAATTCCTGAGTCACTTAGAGAAAGGAGAAATAAGAAGGATGATGAGGAGGATGATGAAGAAAAGACCTACAGAAGGAGAAGTCAATCAAGGAGTGATAAGGATGGAGCAAGTGATAGCAGCAAAAGTAAATCTTAACAGAAATCTAAGGATGCTGATGATGACAAGAAGGACTCTAAGGGAAAGAGAGAATCTGTTAAGAAGAGGAGTGGAAATCAGCAAGTCAAGGACATTGTTAGCAGTACCTTAACCACTACACAAGACTCTAAGTCTAGGGTGGGTACTGTTAGTAATGATCCTCCAAAATCAAGATCCATGAGTTCTGAAACTGATTTGCCACTAAAGAAATGTAAAGCCACAAAAGGAAAATCAAAAGAAACTTCCACAAAGTCACAGCCAGTGGAGTGTTACAGTGGATGAAAGGGAAAGGAATGAAGCTACTTCCAAATGATGTGGCACTGAAGACTAAATCTCCCTGTTCCAGAAAGCTATATCAAGTGAAGCATTTGAAGATCAAGAGTGTAGCCAAAAGAACAAGGATAACAAAGAAGACTGGGGTGATCACAAATGTAGTAGGGATCAATGTTCTTCCTCTTGATGAAGACTATGATGAAGATGCCCTAGCATTTCTGAGAACTCAAAGAATCTTTGAAGTTAAAGTGAAGCAAAGTCATCTAGAGATCAAATACACTGATGGAAGAGAAAGACAAATGAAGCAAGGGGGCTGGCAATACTTTTCACAATATGAGCTTGAAAGAATAAATGCACTACTGAACTTTGAAGAAAAGGAGGAGAGATTGTGGAAGATTGAGATTGCCAGGTTCTTGAAGATGCACTCTGATTATCAGGAGAATTTAAGAAAGCTAAATGAAGAGAAGAAAATTCAGAAAGAGAAAGAGATGGCTGAGATGGCTGAGATGGAAGAGAGGGCTAAAGAGTTGAGAAAGAAAGGGCTGTGCAAAGTGAAACAAAATCCTTATGTTGTGGAATACAAGAATAAAAATGGAGGAAAAAGCAAGATAAGGATGAAGTTTTTAGATTCCTATGTGGAAAGTGCTCTTAAAGCTGCAATTGAAGATCTAGAAGACTCACCTCTCATTGAAGAACTAATTGCACGGGATGAACTTCAAGCAGCCATTTCAGATATGAAGAGAAATGAAGAAGTGAGAAAGAAGAAAGTTTATGACGACTATCTTGAGAAGCAAATGGAAACTGAAGCTGTTGAACAACAAAGATAATCTGTAAGCTTTCACTTTCAGTATGAAATCAAATCTCTGTTCATAATGTTCATCTATTGTTCTCTCTTATATTTAATCCCTTTTATGTAAGTTATGCTTGTTATCAGACATGAAATTGTGCCTAAGTTTCTTACTCACAATTTGGGGGAGATTGTTAGGCTCAAGACATGTCTGAATACCACTATTAACAAGCCTACTCTTTGTGACTATGTCACTCTACATGACCTAGTAAATTCTTTCACTAGGATATAGTATAGGTCTCTATTGTACTTGTCTTGTTTTCATGTACTTAGATTTATTCTGTATGCTCAATACTATAATGAGCTTAGTAAGTTTCTTGCACCTAGAATGTACATAGGCCATGGAATAATTATCCTGGAAGAAGTTCAATTTGTTCATGCAGCAGGATTGGAAGTGAATAAGGCCTTGAAGAAATAAGTTGCAGAAATTTGTCTAAGTCCCTATACCGTGAAGTCAGAATGAACTATGTCGCGAAGTCCTCAAAAAGGCTATATCGCGAAGTCCTCAAAAAGGCTATGTCACGAAGTCCTAAAAAAGGCTATGTCGCGAAGTCCTCAAAAAGGCTATGTCGCAAAGTCCTCAAAAAGGCTATGTCGCGAAGTCCTCAAAAAGGTCATATCGCGAAGTCACTTCTAAGCCTATGTTGCATACTTGTCAAAGAATCAGGATTATGCTGGAGTTCACGATGTCAACACTTAGCCGTTTATAACAAGACAAATCAAGGTACAGAACCAAAAATCAAAGGAGACAAATACTGGAGCATCTGTTACGGTAAGGTGGTCCAAAGAACAGATGGAAAATCTACATCTAAACTTGGAGAAAAAGATAAGAGACAAGCAGCTACAGAAACGTGAAAGACTCCGATAAACAAGTGGTCCTTCCTGACACAGTGAACTTCTTATGGCAGGACAAGTTGGACTTTGAGCTAGGGGTAACTGTGTAAATAGGTGTGTGCACCAGTTTGTATAGGACTATAAATATTGTGCACACCCTACTGTTAGTTGTAAGAGAAATATACAAAGAAATATTCAAGTACTCTTTTCTCTGTAAGCAAAGCAAGAAAACATTGTTCTTGTTTAGAAGCCAGAATTTCACTTGTGAAATTTTGGAAGCTGTAGTATTTTAATTTACTTAATACAAAGTAGATTAAAGTGATTGTGTGTGTGTTCTGTTTATTTTCATTCCGCATTTTAGACAACATAATCTCTAACAGCTTATTTAGTTTTCAAGGATCGAAAAATATCAAAACTATCCATTCACCCCCCGTCTGTCTAGTTTCTAAGTGATATTCATTTCTAACAACCCTAATCTGGCTGGGCTTCCAAAACCCAGTCTGATTATTAGTTGTATTATTATTAAATTCGAATTATTGTATAAGTAATCAAGTCCCACTTAATTTATTCAATAATTCAATATAATAATAATAGAGAGTAAGGATCCTAAGGTTAACCTTAGGATACTTTTCCTAAGGTCAAAGTAAATACATGTAGAAGATAATATCTCATATTTTATTATTAAGTATGCACTTGCCATATATTTTGATTGTATATAAATAAGGAAGGTGAATAATTAGATATAAAAGATAACACACACAAACCAATAATTACCTCAAAGAAATTTCCTAAGGTCTACCTTAGGATCCTTTTTCTCATAATAATAATTTATTTAAATTCGTAATTTAAATAAAGCTCCGTTTAAAAAATTCTTTGTGTGTGACCCTTTATGTTATTAATTACGGTGGCAATAATTTTAATATCTAATAATAAAATTATAAACAATGAGCGACATCTAGTAATACATCATTGCTACCCAAGTAATAATAATAATTGGCGATTCAATTAAACATTTTGTGAATAATGTTCCATGTAATTTAATCCTTTTAACCTTATATTATATATTAAACTCGAGGCATGATTTGTGTCACCCTCTTCAACATTTAATCCTAGTTTACTTGATCAATGAGTAGAATATTAAACAAATCATTATTTGAGCATGTCCATGCATTTCATAGTCTCACTCAATCAACTTGCCTAGGGGTGTGCATTCGGTTCGGTTAACCGAAAACCGAACCGAATAACCGAAATAATTTCGGACCGGTTAACCAATATTTATATTTCAGTTCGGTTTTCGTTAGAAAAAATTCACTAATTCGGTTTTTCGATATTTCGGTATTTCAGTTTTTAACCGCGGTTAACCGAAAAACCGAATTAATAACCGAATTACTCATTATTTAAATAATATTTATATTATTAATATTAATAAATAACATTATTACTTTGTCGTGTGAGTGCACATTTGTGTGACTAGTGTCTTTGGAGGCTGCATCATTTCATTTAGGTGTTAGATATATTAAGCTTCTCATTCTTAATGCACTAACTAGCAGTAGCCAGTAAGCCAGTAAACGACAATTTTCTAGCAACACTTAATCTTTAATTTGCAGAATTGATGTCCAAGAAAGGAGGACTGAAGTTGAGAAACACCGAAAGATTGAGAGATACTGATGTAATTCTAGATACTTTTATATAATTTCGGTTTTTAGTTTCGGTTTTCGGTAATAATCGAAATAATAACTTCAGTTCAGTTATACAACCGAATATATTTCGGTTCAATTTTTGGTAGCCTTTTTTCTAACATTTCGGTTTCGGTTAACTGAAAAAAAGTTCGGTTCGGTTCGGTTTTTATCGAATGCACAACCCTAAACATGCCAATAATATCACTCCTAAAATAGGAGGGTTAAATCCTATGTCTATCATTCATATTTCTCATATGATTCATAATATACCTAATGTCCACCTTTATCATTACCCAGTCAAAGGTAACTTTGAGTAGAATCAAAATATATTAATTCTCATATAAAAATATAATGATTTCAAGTCTGAGGATCATTACACCATTACCACTATGAGAATTACTTATGACAATTGATAACATTTACTATGAAGAATTCTCACGGTGGGTCTATCCAGTGTCAGGTGTTTCTAACATGCACTTATGTTTTTGACTTTAGTATCACCATACTTATGACCAATGAGATGTGGTCATCAGTCAACAAACATACTAGTCTTTATGCATTATTATTGCCCTTAAACAATAATACTCGACTAGGGATATTTAGGATTATAAATACTATTCGTATAATCTCATTTCTAAGTCACATACTTAGAGATATAGAATAAAGACATTTATTATTCTAACATTTATATTGCAATAAATAAAGACATAATAATAAAATGAAGAAAAAATCTATAGAATATAATTATTAATAAACAAAATGTCTTTCCCTAAAACATAATAGTATTGTCTCTAGAGCACCAATACTAACATATACATGCGATGTATGTTTAAATTTGACATACGATGATTGATTTATGCGAACACAGTGAACATAGGATTCACGTTAGATGTTTTTAAGTTTAGTCAAAGATGTTTAATAACCAAATTAAAAATATTATGAGCACAACCATGAGATTCTTATATTTACGAAACACAGAGTGAAATACTCTTTTGATGTTGAAAATGGAAAATTCTGGCTAGACCGTCGGGTTTTAAGGGAGACTGATGTGACCCCTCCGACCACCTGGGAATTTTTCATTTAAATATCATAATTGTATTTTGTTCAAGAAAAAGAGAATCTCCTAGTAAGATGATTATGGTTTCAACATAATATAATTTCTCTTAATTAAAATTTATATCAAGTAGTAAATGGCCAATGACACAACGGGCTTGTGTCGGTCATAGCCTTCCAACATAATAGCAAATAAAGTTTTTATATTGAGACATTGTCGTTTCATGATACATCCGAGGGCTTTGTTTTGAGATTAAGAGATGTTTGTCTATCACATGAGATGTGTATGATGAATTAGGGTGCAATAGTCGTTGCGTGCTACAACAAGTGGGATATTGGAAGTCTAATTTAACTATGCAAGATATTGGGTTAGACTTGACATAGAATATTGAGTGAGTCGTGCCACAACCGATACTTTAGTCCTGCAGGCAGATTTGTTCTTGCATAATTATAAGGTTGAGTGGATGATCAAGGATAAAAAGATATTAATTAAATTAATTATCAGAAATTAATTTAATTAATGGACATACGATATCTTAAACATGGGGAATTTAATAAGCAAATAATATAGGAGCCGAATTTAATAATAATATAATTACGGTATTAGGAAAGGTAGTGCAAATATTAATTCGTTAGTGGATAGAATTAATATTTAATGACATTGGGCTTGATCCAGAATGTCATTGGGAGGCCGACCTAATTGTCCATGATCCCTACTGGAGCCTATATATATTCTTGTTCTCCTAAAGCTGAAAACGTTTTTTTCATAATTCGAGATTAAAACCTAGGGCAGCCGCAAGGAGCTAGGGTTTTGGGATTTCGAGGCTTTAAGGAGAGGAAAACTTCGGGAGATCGAAGGCCACACTTCGCTCGAAGGGAATCAAGGAATTCAGTAGAAGACGTGGATCAGAATCGTATCGATTAAGGTAAAGTTTTCTTTTCGAACTCGTAATCAATCATATAGTAAAACGCAGAACAGTAATCATACGTTCCAACAATTGGCATCAAGAGCCTGGTTATGCAGTTCTGCGTTTTATGATATGATGTCCATGTCGTAATTATATATACATGTATATTGTAAGAACCGGGAAACCGTGGGTATATTTTTAGAGTTTAATATAATTTCTTTTACGTTATTTGTGGATTTAAATACATTCTGTATTTAAATGTGGGGAAATTTTCGTTAAATGATCATATGTGTTTGTCCCATAAATGCTACGTGAATTTTGAGGTAATTAGATTGGTATTTAAAAAGTGAGTTATTTTATTTTAAAGTTATCGTAAATTTTTGAACGAAGAATTCCGTTCGTTTCGTAATTGTTCGGGATTTTGGTACCTCATTCGTACCAATAATTCATTCGTTAAGATAGGGGATATTTTTGAGTAATTGTTATAAAGATATTTTGGTTCGTACATATAGATAGTATTAAATTACTCTCGTAATTATCCGTACTTTTTGATGATTATCGTTTTGTAACCGGTACGCTATATTCGAATAAAAACGATCCAACGGATCAATATTGAACCAAAAATATCGTTTGGGGTATTATTTTCTGTTAAATATAAATAGCCGTATCGTAATTATTTTACGTATAATAAATCATAATATATCGATAATTATCCCTAAAATACCCGAAAACCCTAATCGAGTTCTTCGTGTTCTTCGTAATCGAATCAAAGATCGAAGGTGTTATCGGATTCCAAATTCAAAGTTCTTGTAACCAAATCGAAGCCCAAATCATTCTCTTCAACAATCCATCATTTGTTTTCAATTTTGGGTAAGATTTCGATTTTTCCTTATTTTTATTATTTAATTCGAAATTTCTATTTGGGGGTTTCTTGATTTGTGATTGTTCTTGAGATTTGAGGATATAGTGGTGTTTATTACATGATTTAGAGTATATTGATGCTTTTTAATGTAATTTTTGAGCTCGAAATCGGTTAAATCGGAAAGTATGGTGTTCGTCGGAGTTTGTATGAATTTTGCCGGATTTTGAGTTGTAGGGATCGGTACTTGATTTTGTTTATGCCATTAGATAGATCGTGGGTTGCTGAGTATGTTCACGTGTTCATTGTTAATGTTGGGTTCGATTTTTGTGTCGCCGGAAAGCGGCGGTCGTCGTGTTCTTCGCGAACCGGCCGAAGTTAGCTCGGAGTTTGGTCGGTTTTTGTAGTGTTTTGAGTTTGTTTAATTGCTATGTTGAGTTGTGGGAGTTTAGCGATCGAAAACAAGTGTGGTGGTGTGTTTTCGGGCTCGCCGGATTCTGGGTTTGGGTTGCCGGAACACCGTCGGCGGCGGGTTGTTCTTGGCGACCCATATCCGTTCTTGGCGACCCGTTTAGCTTTTGACCCGACCCGGTTTTGATCCAAAAACCCTAATTGCTTTCCCAGAAAAAGTGTTTCTGGATTTTTATTTTTAAAATAAATCGAAAAATGGTTTTAAAAATTCTAAAAATCATATCTTTGATTTAAAAATACTTTTTAATATTCAGAAAATTTTATAAATTCATAAATAGTTATTTAAATTCGAAAATTTATTAAATTTAATTATTTTAATTATTTTTGATTAATAATTAATTTATTTAATTAATTGATTAATTCTTTTAATCAGTTAATTCTTAATAATTAATTATTAATTAGATTTAATTAATTAAAATTAAGTTTAATTATTTTCTAGCTTGGTTTATTTATTTAAAAATAGTTTGAGTGTTTGGAAATTGTCAATTAATTTTATATTAATTGATTAAATTATTTTAATCTTTATATTGTGAGAAATAGTCCGATTTTTGACCTAAAAATATTTTGAGGTTAAAATTCTTTAAAACGAGAGTCGAATATTTTCTAAAATTATTTCTTAGATGTTACGAGACTTATGTGATTTATTTATCACAATTAAATGACGATATGTGCTATGTGAATTATGTGAAAAACCTGATTATTAATTATAAATATGAATAAATGTTCCAAGACCTAGTTGAATGGTTGGATTGTGGTTGACATGTTTATAATATTAAAATAAGAATATGTCAGTATTACTAGAAAATGAGGTTTACGAGGTCGTTGACTTGAATATTGATTTTTATGTTATAGAAGTATTTGACGAACGAAAGTGACCAGGATTTATTATTGCTGATCAGGCAAGTGTCTATACCCTTCACGTATTGTTCGAGTAATATTCTCTTGAATTATTATTATGCGAGTGTTTATACTATTCACTTAATTTCCAAGTGTTGGTTCTTTTACACTGAACTGCAATTGTTATTATTATTATTATTTCTTGTTAATGCAGTTATCAGATTCAGTTCCTTATTCGAACTTATATATGTTATGTACAATCCGGTTTATTTCCTTCAGAATGTAAGGCTTATCTGTTATAAGTATACTTTTTGAAAGACTTGAACTATTTCTTTCAGTATTCGAACTTATATATGTTATGTACAATCCGGTTTATTTCCTTCAGAATGTAAGGCTTATCTGTTATAAGTATACTTTTTGAAAGACTTGAACTATTTCTTTCAGTATTCGAACTTATATATGTTATGTATAATCCGGTTTATTTCCTTCAGAATGTAAGGCTTATCTGTTATAAGTATACTTTTTGAAAGACTTGAACTATTTCTTTCAGTATTCGAACTTATATATGTTATGTATAATCCGGTTTATTTCCTTCAGAATGTAAGGCTTATCTGTTATAAGTATACTTTTTGAAGGACTTGAACTATTTCTTTCAGTATTCAATAAATCCTCTGATTGGTAGTCTTACTTATCAGATTCATATTGCCATGTTAAATGAGAAAAGTGTACTTATTTTGTTGAAACTGTGATTTAAGTTGTGAACCCGATAAGGGTAAAACTGTGATTTGAGTTGTGAGCCCGATAAGGGTGAAAACTGAGATTTGTTGAAAAACTAGGGTTTTATATTGAACCCGTGAATTGGAAATGCATGACCGCGCGACGATTGGAAATGCCTGACCGCGCGACGGTCGAGAGATGAATTTTGGCCAATAGCAATAAGTGCCGTGGGGCGGATAAATGCTCGGGGAACCCCAATATGTGATGAGCCTACTGTGTACCACAATTTGGTTGGCGAGCTATGAGCGATTGATCGTCGGCTTAGCTCGTGTGAACGAATGGATTCCAATTCATTATTTTGATGATAAAGTGAGAAAAGTTACTTATATGTATTAGATTATTTTTAAAGTTATGTGTTGGTATCGATAATCAAGTTTCATTGTTCTTAAATTCCATTGAGAATTTCCTAATACCTGTTCTGTACTGTTTTGTTAAATTTCATATTTATTGAATTATACATTGAAATTCAGAGTTATATTCTATCGCACTGGCTGAGCATTTTGGCTCATTCTTGCTTCTCTATTATTCTAACCTTTCAGATAGTTACGAGGATGTCTCACGTTAGGCGAGCAGCTAGGGTGAGGGTGAACCGGCAGGTTCCCAGGGTCCGTGGTCAGGTAGTAGTTTTGAGTTGTAACCAGTAATCGGTTTGTAAGGATGATGTAAGCATAAAACTGAATGAGTGTGTAAAACTTTTGTAGACATTTGGTTGTTAGCGTAATTCCTTATCGGGGTTACCCTAATAACATGGTGGTTTGTAATAACATTAGTAGTTGTGATGACTTGTTTCATATTATAACCTGTGCTCGATCCTTAGGGTCACTGTTATATTTATAATGATATTTCCAGGGTTGTGATTTATATTGGTTGTGCGCTACCCGATCTTGACCCCGGTTCGGGAGGGCGTCACATATATGGTGGTTGCTTGTATTGATTCTGTGATGCAGGTTGTAATCCACTATTATGGTCATGTTTTATTTGATTATGTGATTGGATCCCACGTGGTTTATCGTGGATGTTTGATTGTTGTAAATCACGTGGTTTATCGTGAATGTTTGATTGTTGTAAATCACGAGGGTTTATCGTGATAGTTAAGATTATGATCAGATGTATGTAATAGAATAGGTTTGTTTTGCTGTATTATGTTGTATGTAATCGTTTAAACATCGGAGATACGAGAAACAGAGTTCTTCCGCTGCGCCATACTGTTTTCGTGGGAGCTTCGCTGTTTTGGCTGCAGATTTTGCATACGATGTCCGATTTGGGCGAATAAGCACTTTTCGGAAACGGCAGAACGAGACGAACAGGCTGGAATGCAACATTCCCTGATTTTTCGACCCATTCTGACGCTGTTTAGGCCTCCAAACGGGCTCCTGAAGATTTCGGGAAATTTTCAACGAAAGAATTCGAAGCTAATTTTCTGGGGCCATAATAGTGGATGTGTTTTATTATGTTTTACATAATTTCTGCTATTTATTTTAATTATTGAAATTTTATATGCCTTATGTGATTATCATGCCATGCAATACTAACCTTAGTATGCTAGAACGACATGGACATAGGGTTTTATGCTATGCTTTAATTATGTTGATCGTCATGCCATGTTCTTCTATGTTATGTGTTCTTTGTCTTGTTATTATGATAACATGTGGACCTCGAAGAATTAACATAGGACGATGCATGTAGATATAAAAAAAAAAATCCTCAAAGTAAAATACTAAGTGGGAGAGGGAATTAATTTGAAATTAGATCCCATGGTCATCCATTATTAGTTGTATGTAATTTAACACTAGGACGATTATGAATTGGATATATGTCACTCATCGTGGCGTATGATTTATGACGTCTGGGTAGTGTTAAGGATATTACTAGGACAATCTTCTTAAGTTTATCACGAATATTGAAAGGTAAGCTCACCCCATCGTGACATACCAAGTTTCATAGAATTCGAGAAAAAAGTTGGACATTCCTTGATTGATGTTGATAATGGATATTTCTGTCTTAGGGGTTGTGTTCTTAGGCGAGTCCGTCTGTGACTTCACCGAAAACACCTGGGATTTATCCATTGATACATCGAACGGATGGGTCTGACTAAAGGCAACTTAAGATCTAAATAATGGTATACACTTAGCTATGAAAGATAATATATAGTCCACCCTAACGTGGCGTATTATTTAGTAGTAGGACCGAAGTAATATTTAAATTTAAATGGTAAATATGTCACCCATCATGGCGTACCAGATATTTATGGAATTTAAATATTAGTGCATTAATTTTAATTAATTGTTAGAGGAAACAAATAGGTTTTAAGATATATGCAATTTTCTGATTAAGTGTTATATGCATGATTCTTAGGATAGAATGGGCTTTAATCCACTTTTCACCATACTTAAGGATAACAAACTTACCGGACCTAACTATATTGAATGGAAACGCAATTTGGACATAGTGTTGACTACTGAAGAGTTCAAATTTTGTACTATTGAACCCAAACCGGAACAGCCTGCTGCCGATGCTCCGGATGAGGATAAAGAGTATTTTAAGAAGTGGACTAAGGCAGATGAGATGTCGCGATGTTACATTCTGGCAGCAATGTCGGGTGTTTTGCAACATCAGCATCAGGCCATGACCACTGCTGCAGATATGCTCTTTAATCTCAAGGAGCTTTTCGGAGATCAGAATAGGGCTGCTAGGCAAGTAGCAATGAAGTCTCTAATGAACACTCAAATGGCTGAAAAAACACCTGTAAGGGACCATGTTCTTCTGATGATGTCTCATATAAATGAACTAGAGGTCCTTGGTGCTGATATTGATGCGGAAACGCAGGTCGATATCATACATATGAGTTTGCCAAAAAGCTTTGAGCCGTTTCGCTTGAATTACAACATGAACAAGAAGTTGTATAGTCTTGCAGAACTTCTGACAGAGCTTCAGGCAGCGGAATCATTATTTCAGCAGCATGTTCAGGTAGATGTGGCTGAGAAAGTTTCTTCTTCAAAGCCGAAAGGAAAGAAGAAGAAGAAGGTTCAGGCACAGAAAGTTGTGAAACCATTGGGAGTTCAGAATTCAGTGAAGAAGCCTAAGGGCAAGTGCTTCAAGTGCAAGCAGTCGGGTCACTGGAAAAAGGATTGTCCTCTTTCTAAGAAGAACAATGCTGGTATGTCTCTTTCTCTTGTTACGGAAACATATATAGCGGCTATGTCTACGAGCACTTGGTGTGTAGACACAGGAGCCACTGATCATGTTTGTAATTCCATGCAGGGGTTCCAGAAAACCAGGCTGCTTAGAGATGGCGAGATATATGTGTTCATGGGAGATGCTACGAAAGTAGCAGTGGTTGCAGTTGGAGTTATTTCTTTATCTTTTGGTTATGATAGGATTTTGGTTTTGAATAATTGTCTTTATGTACCTTCATTTAGAAGGAATTTAATTTCGGTTTCTAAACTTGCTATGGATGGTTATAATGTTTGTTTGGATCGTAATGTTTCCATTATGATGAATAAACGAGTTATATGTTCTGGTACATTGCAAGACAATTTATATATTATTAATCCTATAGAACCAATGCTGCAACCAAGTGAAATTAATAATACACTTTCTACCTCTAGTAAAAGAAAGGAACCTTCTGGATTGAACCAAACATATCTTTGGCACTTGAGATTAGGTCATATTAACTTGAGGAGGATTCAAAGATTGGTAGTAGATGGGCCTTTAGGCTCGTTGGCAGTGGAGCCATTTCCAGTCTGTGAATCTTGCTTGGAAGGAAAAATGACCAGTAGACCTTTTAAGGCAAAAGGAAATAGATCCAAAGATGTGTTAGAATTGATTCATACTGATTTATGTGGACCTATGAATATCCAAGCGAGAGGTGGGTATGAATATTTTGTCACTTTCATTGATGATTATTCGAGATATGGATACATTTATCTGTTGCACCGCAAGTCTGAGTGCTTTGAAAAATTCAAAGAGTACAAAGCAAGTGCGGAGAAGCGACATTCAGGAAAATGTATCAAGTCACTACGATCAGATCGTGGGGGCGAATACCTGCTTGGAGAATTTAGAGAATATTTATCAGAACATGGGATTTCATCCCAATTGACTGCACCTGGCACACCTCAGCAGAATGGTGTAGCAGAAAGAAGGAACCAGACTCTTTTAGAGAGTGTTAGATCGATGATGAGTTATTCGAATTTACCCAAGTCGTTTTGGGGACATGCTCTAGAAACAGCGGCTTATCTTCTAAACTTGGTACCTTCTAAGTCAGTTCCAAAAACTCCAAAAGAATTGTGGACTAGTACCAAACCTAGTTTGAAACACATTCGGATTTGGGGTTGTCCAGCACATGCGCTGAACAAGAACGTGACTAAGTTAGATTCTTGTACAGAAGTGAGGCTGTTTGTGGGTTATCCCAAGGGAACAAAAGGGTATTTGTTTTATAGTCCTAAGGATCGGGATATCATTGTAAGCACCAATGCTAGATTCTTAGAGGAAGAATATATAATGAATCACAAACCCATGAGTACTGTTGTTTTAGAGGAAATAGTGGGAGGACAAGATAATTCTAATATGCCACCGGTACAAGTAGAACAACCACAAGTAAATGAACAACCTATCACTAATACCATTCCAATGCTTCGTCATAGTGGGAGGGTTGTTAAACAACCTGAGAGGTTCATGTTTTTCGGAGAGTCTTCGGACTTAGTCTCTGGTGAACATGATGAGGATCCCAGGACATACGAAGAAGCAATGCAAGATAAGGATGCAGATCTTTGGCAAAAGGCTATGCAATCTGAGATGGAATCTATGTATTCCAATGAAGTCTGGGATCTCGTGGAGCCACCCAATGGTGTAAAACCCATTGGATGCAAGTGGATCTACAAAAGAAAAAGAGGATCTGACAAAAAGGTGAAAGCCTGGAAAGCAAGACTTGTTGCGAAAGGGTATACTCAGAAACAAGGAATTGATTATGAGGAAACCTTTTCTCCGGTAGTCATGCTTAAGTCAATCCGGATTCTTTTATCTATAGCAGCTCATCTCGATTATGAGATTTGGCAAATGGATGTCAAGACAGCTTTCCTAAATGGAAGTGTTGATGAAAACATCCATATGCAGCAACCAGAGGGATTCATCAAAGAGGGCCAAGAGCATCTAGTGTGTAAGCTTAAGAAGTCCATTTATGGACTGAAACAAGCTTCCAGGGAGTGGAACATTCGTTTTGATCAGGCCGTCCAGACAAATGGTTATGATCAGAGTCCAAGCGAAGCATGTGTATAAGAAAAGTGAAGGAAATGCAGTGGTTTTTCTAGTACTATATGTAGATGACATTTTGCTCATTGGAAACAATGTAGAGATGTTGTCATCTATTAAGGCATGGTTGTTCAAACAATTTGAAATGAAAGACTTAGGTGAAGCCTCATACATTCTTGGGATCAAAGTTATAAGAGATCGCAAGAAAAGAACGTTGGTTTTATCTCAAGAACCGTACATTGATGAGGTATTGGCTCGTTTTAACATGCAGGACTCTAAGAAGGGTAATTTACCTTTTAGACATGGAGTCTCTCTATCAAAGGAGCAGTGTCCTAAGACACCTAAGGAGATAGAGAACATGAAAGCAGTTCCTTATGCTTCAGCATGTGGAAGCTTAATGTATGTTATGTTATGCACGAGACCTGATATTTGCTTTGCCGTAGGCATGGTCAGTAGATATCAGTCCAATCCAGGTCAGGAACATTGGAGTGCAGTAAAAACGATACTTAAGTACCTGCGAAGGACTAAGAAGTATATGTTAATTTACAAGGCTTCAGACTTGTTTCCTGTGGGATATACCGATTCAGATTTCCAGACAGATAGGGATAAGAGGAAGTCAACCTCGGGGTGTGTTTTTACTTTAGGAGGTGGAGCTGTAATATGGAGGAGTGTGAAGCAGAAATGCATCGCAGACTCAACCATGGAAGCTGAATATGTGGCAGCCTCTAAGGCAGCCAAGGAGGCTATATGGTTCCGGAATTTCCTGCTGGATTTGAATGTAGTTCCTAATTTGCCACGGCAAATCACAATTTATTGTGATAATACTGGTGCTGTTGCAAATACAAAGGAACCACGAGAACATAAAGCAGCAAAACACATTGAGCGTAAGTATCACCTCATACGACAGTTCGTTAAGCGAGGAGATATTATTGTGACTGATATAGCATCAAAGGACAACCGGGCTGATCCTTTCACAAAGAGTTTACCAGCTAAGGTTTTTGAAGAACACGTGGAGGCGATAGGAGTCAGATGTCTGGTCACGGAATAGTTATTTAAACTGGTAGCGGATTATATGAATAAACACTGATATACTCAAAGAATAGCTTGAGTATAAGTGGGAGATTGTTGGGTTTTATACTAAACTATTCATTAGTAGTATATAAACATTGTCCATTTTATTGAGAATCTTGATTGCATATTTTTACATTGTCTGTTTATTATATATTGTGGATAATTTAGTATCAAATGGGATAACAGAAGATTAAATTATCAGTGTCTATATATAATATAAAGGGTTCACAGTTTAAGTGGAATTAGACAAACCACTGGAATAACTGAAGTATTATTTGGGAATAGTTTATCTTGACTATTAAATAATACTTGTATACTTTGTGTATATTGAACAGGATCGAAATATTAGAATTGTTCTTCTATTCTGACAATAAAGAAGAACTAAGATTCTATGATATTATTAATGCTTAGGTTCTCAATCCAAGTGTAGTGATTGACACTTGTATGCAATGCACATGTTTTGATTCATATGTGATGTAATTAATTGTTAATTATAATATTATGTATTGAGCAATGACATTGCATGCAGAGTGGGATATTAACTACATAAGGAAACCATGTCCTGATAATATTCGGGTTGATGATGTCCTCTTTAAAGCTCATAAAGATAATTATGCTTTAGTCCTGCAGGCAGATTTGTTCTTGCATAATTATAAGGTTGAGTGGATGATCAAGGATAAAAAGATATTAATTAAATTAATTATTAGAAATTAATTTAATTAATGGACATACGATATCTTAAACATGGGGAATTTAATAAGAAAATAATATAGGAGCCGAATTTAATAATAATATAATTACGGTATTAGGAAAGGTAGTGCAAATATTAATTCGTTAGTGGATAGAATTAATATTTAATGACATTGGGCTTGATCCAGAATGTCATTGGGAGGCCCGACCTAATTGTCCATGATCCCTACTGGAGCCTATATATATTCTTGTTCTCCTAAAGCTGAAAACGTTTTTTTCATAATTCGAGATTAAAACCTAGGGCAGCCGCAAGGAGCTAGGGTTTTGGGATTTCGAGGCTTTAAGGAGAGGAAAACTTCGGGAGATCGAAGGCCACACTTCGCTCGAAGGGAATCAAGGAATTCAGTAGAAGACGTGGATCAGAATCGTATCGATTAAGGTAAAGTTTTCTTTTCGAACTCGTAATCAATCATATAGTAAAACGCAGAACAGTAATCATACGTTCCAACAGAGAGAGTCATCCCTCTTATGGAGAGAAGAGTCCACCCTCTTAAGGTGAAGAGAGTCCACCCTCTTAAGGTGAGAAGAGTCCTCCCTCTTATGGAGAGAAGAGTCCTTCCTCTTAAGGAGAAGATCCTCCGGGATAATGCTTGGACTACAATCTCAACACATTACATTCTCTCTTTATTTCAACATACAAGGAGATCACTACTACTACTACATTCTGTTACTTCTATCTCTTGAATAGTGGATTCACAAACCGAACTTGACAAGGGGAAGCGCAACAAATGACACACAAAGCCGATCATTCTCCTACACTTGTAAAACTACTCGTACATCTGTTCTTCTCACATCTCGCATGTTGTCTCTCTCGCAAGCACAGACATATTACGGGAACATCATGTTGTCTCCCGCGCATCTACAGACATATTACGGTCACATCATGTTGTCTTCCTCGCATCTACAGACCTATTACGGGTACCTTTGTACTTCATATTATTTGTTAATCTTCTACTCCTAGTTGTTTCAATGACTCGGGAAATTCGGAAGATCAAAGCACGCTTAGTTCTCCAGTCCATCAAGCTGCACTGAAGAACTGGGGTAGTTGTTATGCCATATTTTCGGTTGCCTCAATTATCTCCTAATTTCCCAATATTAATTTATTAATAATTATTGCTTAACCACTAAGTAATATCCTCTCTCTGAAGAGGAAATAATCAATATCAATCAATCAATAACGGAAAATATCTCCAAACGATTCTTTCAAATCAGGAAAGAATCACAACGCTAATATAACTCTAAAAAGATAAATCAACTTATCTCAAGATATCCCTTAACAATCACAGAGATTAAAAACAGTATCCTATCACAGAACTGCGTTTGCTTGATCCCTATATATAAACAAGGTACGCAGACATCTTGGAATAGCATCCGAAACATCTAACAAGTCGAGACACCTTTCAAGTCCAGCCCCAAACATCCAAAAATCCCAAATCCCCCTATTTTCATAATTCGTTATTCCATCAATTACCGAAATTTGTTATCACCAAATTTCTCCGTTAACAGAATTTAACAAACTATTCGTATGCACCAGAGAAGCTGCGGTAAGTTATTAATATTGTATATATGTAATGAGCTGCAAACAGTGGCGGAGCCTTTAGCCATAAATCTAAGTTAGTCGGGGTCAAATTGGTTCGTTTTTATAGTAATTTCTCACATTTAATTTGTCTGGTAAAATATCAGTGCCATGTCTGCAGAATTTAGTTACATATTTAAACTAGCTAGGAAGGAGAAAAGGATATTTACAGTGCATGCCTTCCGTATGTTGAAGTTTAACCCAAGAAATGACAAATGTATGTCGTATATAATAAAAGACGTTATAGTTACTGGAGGTTACTGCAGTTAATTAATTCTCAAGGTTGTAATAGTTTGGCTGTTATATGGTTGTTATAGATGTATGGTGTGGAGAGTGACAACTGTAATGTTTTTTCTGGGAGCATATCATTTTTCATTCTGTTATGTATAAGACAGAGCAGGGATCAATGACACAACACAGATGAATTATGAATGAATAGCATAATGCTCATCTTTCTCTTCCAAGGTCTTTCCTTATTCTGCAAATGCATATGTTTCATAAATTCGTAGAAATCATCAGTATATATGACTTATTCCGCAAAAAGGTTCATTATAAATAGTATAGAAATTTACACATATTATTAATAATGACAAAGGATATCAGTTGACATTCTCAAACATGGGAGTGCCAAATTAAGCATGATATCTATGAAAACAAATTGAAAAAACATAAAATAAACAACTTCTAGATGCAATTCTACTACAATCCCCCATTGAATGGTACCCCAGTGCCAGGCAACCAAGTATTACCAGCTATAAAGTTGGTAACAGTAAAGTTCGCAGCATCTGTCGCGTTAATTACATGGTAACCAGACCATGTAACTCTATTAGAAGTGCTTGATCCTGGTCCTGTGTTGCTATATTCTGCATAATACAATGTACTTAGGGCAAAAGTTCCCGACCATACGCTCCAACCGGCAGGATCAATCAGACTATCCATAAATGATTTCATATATACAACTCTCGAGTATTCTTTCCAAGGCCTTCCCAGATATGTTTTAGTTGACCCTAAACTTTCAGCTGCTTTAATGGTGCAGTTTTGTATTGAAGTCCCTGTGTTCTGATTTATATCGGTTCTACCTTGTGCTGTTATGGAATTGAATTGACCCTGCATCGGGAGCCTTGGATATAAGTTGCAGTTTTGAAGAACAACTGCTGCGTTTCCGAATATGAAATCTACGGTTCCATATACATCACATTCTCTGTAAAATTGCCTTAATGAATGAGTGTATAACGTGTCTTGATAGCCTTCAAAGCTACATCGGTAAAATGTCGATAAGTCAGAGCCACTTCTAAGAGCAACGGCTTGATGCTTTGCTGCTCCTGCTGTGTTACGGAAGGTGATGTCTACTCCCACAAACCCTTTTCCGGTTACAACTGCATGATATTTAGGTTTAGTAACTTTGAAATTTCAAATATTTTACACCTATTAATTAGCGTGTTTGTATTAATAAATCATTAGAATGTTTGATAGAATTGTTTCTTGTCCAAATTTTTGCCTGTCAAAAAGCAGCGTTTAACACATGAATATTGAGGTTCACGATATATTGAGAAACTTACTAAATGTGGCGCTGTTAAATGTTGTCGATCCATCAACCACGTTACGATTTCCAGTGATTATAGTCTTGCCAATTCCATCTCCGATCATCATAATATATCTTTTGTTATTGTCTAGAATAACATATTCATTATAAACACCTGCCACCACATAAATGACAAAGTAACCCTTGCTACCATCAGTCTTGTTTGGAGCTGCAGCAACCGCAGCATTAATGGTCTTGAAATTTCCACTTCCATCAGGGTTTACAGTAACTGTCTTGTTCACCTTCACATTATCCCCAATCGTGTATAGCTTTCTCTTTCGATTATATTCAGGAACCGTAAGCAATCTCCTGCCATTTCTCGTATTCGGAGCCCAACCATGCTTCACAATAGCGAGTGACACACTGTGTAGTTTGGTTCCGTTGGTAAGTGAAGCTTGAAGAGTGCTTTTTAGCGTTGAAGGTGAGCTTACACTGTCAAGGCCATTTGAACAAGTTTCTTGGTTTGTTAATGTTGCACTAAGAAATGTTTGTATATCATCTGCTTTCGAACTTGAAAGAGTATTCGCCGAACGGATGGTTTGAAGAATATCAGATAACAATTCTACGTTTAAGTTGATCAGAAGCTGGCAATCTTCGAGAGCACGAATCGTATACTGTGGATATCCCGACTGTCGTTGAAGATAACTATTAACTAATGAAAGTAAATTTGTGGTTGTTGATATTGATCGTTGAACCGAAAACCGGCCATTGTCTTGTATGGAAGCGGACTGGTTTGATGGAAGAATTGATGAGCAAAAGAGTGGGTAAGGTGTGTCTTTACAAACGGTCTCTCTGGAGGCATTTGTTAAAAGAGTAGAACAATAGAGAAATAGAATAAGAGAAGCAATAAAAGTAGTAAGTTGCATTTTAGCCATTGATTGTGATGGAAAAGGATACTTGGATACAGTGTCTTCATATGTCTATTTATAGGTAGGTACTTATTATTTACTTTGAGCTAATTTCTTCTAAAAAATTTACTGTTCTGAAATACGTTTACTACTAGCAAAAATAAGTCAGCATTATCCAAATTACAAGGAGTTGATTTTGTTTTAAAATTAAGAGTATACTTAGGTGATACCTGATACGTACGCAACATACATAATAGAAAATTTTGTAACATAGTCAATGATATATATGTCACAGTACGCGTTTGACTTTGCTTATCATTAAAATACATTTCTAGGGTTCTTCTTTTCCTTTGTTTGCAACGAGTATGGAAAACTACCATATGTATTACGGAAGCGTTTGAATATATCAGGGATATTGGATTTGAAAATGGAAAAGGAGTAGGGCTGAGCATTCGGTCGGTTCGGTCCAGAACCGGACCGAACCGAAAGAACCGAGAACCGAATAATATATTTTTCTGGAACCGAACCGAACCGAAATTATGTGCTGGACCGAACCGGAACCGAACCGAAATAATTCGGTTAATTCGGTTCGGTTTTGAGAACCGAAATTCATAAAAAAAAACCTTATGTTTTTTGTTGTAAACTTGTAATTTAAATCCTCACTGATCTCTGATTCTTGATTAGAAATAGCAGCAGCAGCAATAGATTTTTAAATTAGAATCTCTGATTTTCGAATCGAATATAGCACGATAGAATCAGGTTCTTTAATCTTTGATTCTTAATTCTTTAATTGGAATATTTGATTCTTAATTACAGATTTACAATTTTAGCAGAGGCTAGGGTTTAGTGTTACTCGTGACTCATTTACTCGTGACTTGTGTAAACTGATTGAACTACTGATAATACATGCATTAGACTATACATATAAAATTAATATATATAAAATATATAATAAAATATTCGGTTTATTCGGTTCTAACCGAATTTTTTTTAAAAGAACCGAACCGAACCGAAATTTATTTCGGTCTATTCGGTCCGAATCGAAAAAACCGAAATTTCAGAAAATGGGAACCGAACCGAACCGAAATTACACGGTTCGGTTCGGTTTTTCGGTTCTGGTTCGGTTCTGCTCAGCCCTAAAAAGGAGGGGTATGAAAATGGAGATTAATGAAAATGAGAATGAAATGAAAATTCAAGAAATAGGATGTCTTTGATTTATTCACCTAAAAGATTTGAGATTTTCATTGCACTCAATTAAATTATTAATTCAAACACTGTCAATTGAGTTTAATATTCCAATTTTCGTTAACCAGGCTCATTACCAGTTTAGCTTCAAACGTAATTTATATAATTTGCATTTTATCTATTTAGGTAAGTTAGTAAATGTAAACTAACTAGTCTTGATGTGCTAGTTCCCTTGTCTATCTCGGTCTCGGCACTTTATTAAAAGGGAAAACCTCTTCTCTAAATCGTAGGGCATGTCATGGTATATACTATATAATAACAGTATATCACTGAAATATTAAATATAATATCCAGTAAATTGTAATAACTAAAGTCGCAATTGAGAAGCAGAAAATGATCAATATATGTATAATGTATTGTTAATTTATATTGATATAATCACACAAATGATCAGCATTGAAAAGAATATGTACTCTGACACTTTTCCCCGAGTTTAGGTCGTATGATCTTAAAAATTGTATACATAGATACAAAGTACACCTCTTATTTCCACAAAAGTACAAATAATATTTTCTTTTTTTGCCCCACGTAACTGTCCTGACAAGGATAGGATCAGCAATCTCTATAAATTTTTTTTTGCTAGGTAATTAATTTTATTATAAATAAATTAGTAACGGAAAATCCATTGAGTTCAAATTAAGGCCCAACACAGTATAATCTATGTAAAATACTTACTTCCCAAACAATTCATACCAATTACGTGGGGTTAATTTGCTGGTAAATATCAATTATCAATGGAACTGATCAACGGAGCTTCAAAATATCAATTAAATTGCATGCATTCACATTAAAATATGTATACTATGTATATTTTCTTGCCTAAACATCTTCATTCGTCTTTTCTTGGGACTCCGTTGAATTTAATTAAATAATTCGTTGTATATATATATATATATATATGTATAATGTATTTATTGAAAACTAAACAAATCAGAGAGTTGAAATTAATTGATTCCATCACTAACTCATGACCGGTTCAGGTCTTTGATATAGGTAGTGGTTAAACTCTCACTCTCACAAGCACCAAACAAGCAGTAGTTCCCGGCCCGCATGTATTCAACAAAAACTTGTTAACGGTTTATTACCTGGCTAGCTTAGCACGTACACATTTTAAGTATGGGTTTTGGTCCCTGATCATTGATGTTTATAATCATTTATCCGCAAAAAAATCTCGTGAATATATTTAACATAAGAAATTGATGCAAATGCAGTGATCACGTCACTCTATCCACACTTAAATTTTTTATTTTAAAATTCTTATTATTCACAAAAAATTGTCGTTGATACATGATTTGTCAACTATTGATGCTTGTGGTTGTCCAACAACACTCTTTAAATATATATGTTATATTTAGAAGTGTGCCCTCTGATCTCCAAAATTTTCGAGCTTGTAAATAATTAATGGCCACGGATTATTTTTCAATGTATCTGCATGCCTAATGTATTGACATTTAAATAAGAACCTTTAAAATATGTTCTACCTACACAGCTTAATTTGTCTTTTATTCAGGCCTGTGGGAAATAATTAAGATTAAATTCATTCCCTAAATAACCGGTCTAGGTCTCTGCAACTACAGTGGTTAAACTCTCACCCTCATATGCACCAAAGCAGCACCGCCTAGTTTATATATACAGAAACTTGTGTAGCAAGCATACATATTCACGGTAGCAATGAAGAGAGAATTTATTATATAAAGCATTCCAAAAATATTCATAATATATATTTTTATCACATTTTTTATTAGATATGATTATAAATTTTAATTATTAAATCAAAAAACAAAATTAAAATACTTTTTTTAAAAAAAATAATTAAAAATTAGACAAATAATCCAAAGTGATTCTACAACAGAATTAAATCTATCCAAAATGATTCTGTACCAGAATCAAATTTAAAATCAATGTTTTTATTCAAATTTTAAATATTAATTTTTTTATAAAGTCTGTATATATATGCTAATATTCTAAATTAGAATCATATTATATATTTTATATAAAAAAAATTAAAATTATTTATTGAGATTCTATAATAGAATATATGGTTCTCCCTCATTCTCTAAATAAGATAGAAGAATGGCCTACATATCTATGTATATTATATTATTAACCATTAAAAGTTTTAACGGTGTGGTATTCTGTTTTCGTACTTAGTGTTTTTATTTATTTATACTTTTCTTATTTATGAATTTTTTTTATTAAATAATAACAATATCTATTTATAATCAATTATCTTTTTTAGCTAAACATATTACGTTTTCTATTTTTTTTAACAAAATTCTCTCTTTTTTCAAAAATATCACAAACAATTAACATTTTTAACTAAAACATGTTATTTTTTATATTTTCCTTACAATTTTTTTTTTCAAAAATATCATGAACAAACTTTTACTTAATTAATAAAATATAATAACATAAATAATAAAATAATAATTATTAAAAATAATATGTACATCAAACGATTTTAAGATAATACATTAATCTATACTATTATATTAAAGACGAAACATTGAAAGTTTTGTAGTCTGGTCATGAAAATTTTTGTAGTCTGGTCACTCCATTCATAGCCGTTAGATATTTTTTGATCAAATCATTGAGAATCGTTAGATAAAATATTAAAATTAGTATATAGAATATCTTTTCTATTTTTCCTAACTAAAACATCTCATTTTCCAAAAATATCACATACAGTTTCATTTAATAAAATAACATAATAAGGTTATAATTGCTAATAAATAACTCATTACCATTTTTAGCCAAAGTGTATATATTTTTTATATTTTTTAACTAAAATTTCTACTTTTCTATTTTTTTCTAAATAAAACCTCTAATTTTTCAAAAATATCACGAATAGTTCTATTTAATAAAATAAAATAATAATATTATAATTATTAATAACTAACCGATTAGCTTTTTTTTTCAAAATGTATATTTTTTTTTATATTTTCTAACTAATAATTCTCTTAACTAAAACCTCAAAAATATCATGGGCTATTCCATTTAGTAGCATAAAATACTAATATTATGAATATATCTCTCTATGTATACTATATTATCAAAGACGAAACATTGAAAGTTTTGGTACCTGTTTTTTTTACCTATTTTTCGATACGATATTTACCTTATTTAATTATTTATTTAGTTATTATAATCAGTTACTCTTTAAATTAAATTATATTACCATTTTTTTCTTAAAAAATCAGGAGCAATTTCCTTTTCAGCTAAAACATGTTACTTTTTCTATTTCCTTTGCTAAAATCATTCATTTTTCAAATATATCACGAGAAAACCCTTACATATCAATACTATTATATAAAGGAGAAGACGGGGGCGGTGAGGTGGCGCTCTCAGATCGCTTCGTTCTATTTTTGTAATTTTCTCAATTTTTTGAATTAATAATATTAAAAATTCGAAAAAATCTCAATTACCTTTTAAATACTTACTAATAGAGGAAACATATAATATTTTTGCATTTAAAATCTCTACTAATGGAGAAAGTAAATATACAATAGATATTTACTAATGGAGGAAACTAAATATCACTAATGGAAGAAACTAAATATTCAATTATAATATTCTTGCCTTCAAAATATCTAAATTAGAAAAAAAAAGTGTATTACCTTACATTATTTTGAACTTTCCTCTATTATTATCTAAATATTCTCATAATATGTTTTTAATGAAATTACTATCTTAACATACTGCTCTCCTAAACTTTTTTTTTATGTAATATAATAGAAAATACATGAACATTTTGGTAAATAAGAAGTTAATAAATTATCAATTACCTTTTAAATACTTACTAATAGAGGAAACATATAACATTTTTGCATTTAAAATCTCTACTAATGGAGAAAGTAAATATACACTAGATCATTACTAATGGAGGAAGCTAAACTAAATATTCAATTATAATATTCTTGCCTTCAAAATATTTAAATTAGAAAAAAAAAGTGTATTACCTTACATTATTTTGAACTTTCCTCTATTATTATCTAAATATTCTCATAATATGTTTTTAATGAAATTACTATCTTAACATACTGCTCTCCTAAACTTTTTTTTATGTAATATAATAGAAAACACAGGAACGTTTTGGTAAATAAGAAGTTAATAAATTAGATTGGTCTTGCATAAGAAATTAAGTAATTAATACCAAAAACTAGAAAAAATCTCAATTGCCTTTTAAATATTTACTAATGTAGGAAACTAAATATACAATTTCAATATTCTTGCATTTAAAATCTCTACTAAGAGAGGAAAATAAATATAATAGTCTTGTATTTAAAATCTCTACTAATAAAGAAAGTAAATATACAATAGATCTTTACTGATGGAGGAAACTAAATATCACTAATGGAGGAAACTAAATATCCGATTATAATATTCTTGCCTTCAAAATATCTAAATTATCAAAAAAAAGTGTATTACCTTACATTATTTTAAACTTTCCTCTGTTATTATCTAAATATTATCATAATATTTCTTTTCAAATGAAATTAACATCTTAACATTCTCTTCTCCTAAAATTTCTTCTTTTATTATGTGATATAATAGAAAATAAAGGAACGTTTTGGTAAATAAGAAGTTAAGAAATTAGATCGGTCTTGCATAAAAAATTAAGTAATTAATACCAAAGATTAGAAAATATCTCAATTGCCTTTTAAATATTTACTAATGGAGGAAACTAAATATACAATTTCAATATTCTTGCATTTAAAATCTCTACTAATGGAGGAAAGTAAATATAATATTCTTGCATTTAAAATCTCTACTAATGGAGAAAGTAAATATACAATAGATCTTTACTAATGGAAGAAACTAAATATTACAAATGGAGGAAACTAAATATTCAATTATAATATTCTTGCCTTCAAATATCTAAATTCAAAAAAAAATGTATTACTTTACATTATTTTGAACTTCCTTTTATTATCATATAGATATTCTCATAATATTTCTTTTCAAATAAAATTACCATCTTAACATTTTGTTCTCCTAAATTTCTTTTTAATGTAATATAATAGAAAATACAAGAACATATTGGTAAATAAGAAGTTAAGAAATTAGATCGGTCTTGCATAAGAAATTAAGTAATTAATTTGTAAATAATTAATTACCTTTAATACTTTCATACAAACAGCTAATTAATAGTATAAATATACACCGTTAATTGTCTACTGCAATTTTTCATAATGCAGGATCATATTAAAATCTTTGACAAGACAAGTTATTTGCTATTAGTGCTGATTGAGTTAAGACATGGATTAATAAGTAGAGGGATTCAGTTAATCAGTTAAAATAATAGGCCGAGTAAGGTAATTTTCATGTACATTAAGTTGTGAATTGATTTATATGTTTATGTGTGTACGTTATTAGTTTTGAATTTATAGTTAAAAGTTGATACACCTGTATACAAGGTAACTCGAAAGAAAGTGGAGAATTCATCATGTCTTCAAAAACAAATTTCATCACTGTTTTTTAACGTTTAGATAGTTATTGCTCTAATTTTTATGAGAAAAGATTATATCTTTTAGTAAAATATTTTCTGTAATTCATACACGAAAATTCAAAGATAAAAATTGTATATTAAGAAATTTATAGTGTATGTATTTCGAAAATATCATGTTAAGATTTATTCGACTGAAGAATTTATTTAATGTGTGCATTTTTAACAAAATTCAATAAGTCGGTGCATCTATAACAAAAGTCATACAAGAATAAGAAACATTGAGAAGAGGTCATTAATTTTTTTTTTTAAAAGGCAGAGGTTGTTGTTTTTGTTGTTATTTGTTTTGACAAAAAGGGATCATTATTAATAAAAAATTCTCCCAGCAACAAAAAGGATGTTTGTTCATATTTTTTGATTTTTTTTCTTACCGGGAGTAGATTTGGAGGTAGTGAAGATTTTAATAGCTCTGAAAGTATAATAATTCAAAAAAAAAATTAATTTTATATTAGAAATATTATTATATTTAAAAACGTATTTTGTAGAATATTTTTTGAGAAAATTTAGAGATATTATTATAAATCCGCTGCGAAGCGCGGCTTAATAAACTAGTTTACTTTAAAATCTATTTTAATACTTTTATTTGACAATTACATTTTTCAACTAAAACATGTCACATTTTCTATTTTTCTTACTAAACCCCCTCTTTTTTCAAAAATATCACGGACAAATCGTTACTTTTATATTTTAGAATTCAACAAAAACACGTTACTTTCTATTTTTATTACTAAAACCCCTCTTTTTTTCAAAATATTGCGGACAAACCGTTACTTATTTATTTTAAAATTCATTTTAATACTTTTAATTATTTTAAAATGTTTAACACGCCTACTTATTTTTTTTAATAAATGTAATTAATAAAATATAAATATTAAAATTAACAATTATTAAAAACAACCCGTGCATCGTACGGGTTTTAAGCTATATTATTAAAGACGAAATATTAAAAGTTTGGTAGTCGGATAGACAGACGGTCGGTACTTAGTGATTTTACTTAATTACCCTTACTTTTTTTTTTTAAAACTATCACTAAATAATAACATTATTTATAACCAATTACCTTTTCAGCTAAAATACATTACTTTTTTTATTTTTATTTTTCTTACAAAATCCTCTCTTTTTTTTAAAAAAACACGGGCGATTATCTTTTTTAACAAAAACATGCTACTCTTTCTATTTTTTCTTACTAAAATCCCTCATTTTCCAAAAATATCACGGGCAAATCCTTACTTATTTATTTTAAAATCTATTTTAATATTTTTAATTATGTTACTTTTTCTATTTTTTCATTTTCTAAAAAAATTATTATTAAATAATAACATTTTTATAACCAACTACCTTTTTAGCTAAAATACATTATCTTTTCTAACAAAATCTTCTCTTTTTCTAAAAAAATCATGGGCAATTACCTTTATCAACTAAACCATGTTACTCTTTCTGATTTTTCTTTACTAAACCCCTCATTTTTCAAATATATTTCGGACAAATCCTTACTTATTTATTGTGAAGCCTATTTAAATACTTTTAATTACGGACATTTACCTTTTCAGCTAAAACATGTTACTTTTTCTATTTTTCCTTGCTAAGACCCATCCTTTTCCAAAAATATCACGGGCAAACAGTTATTAATTTATTTTAAAATCTATTTTAATACTTTTAATTATTTAAAAAAGTTTAACACGGATACTTATTTTTTTAACAAATGCAGATTAATAGAATATTAAAACACAAATAATAAAAATAATAATTATTAATAATAATCCGTGCATCGCACGGGTTTTAAGCTAGTACCTAATTAAAATCCTAAGTCAATATTCCATGGCTTGACGGTTTATGTAATACCTAGCGCCTCGATAAGAAAACCTATCTAACTAGCTGTTGTTTTTTTTTTTTTTGACAAAATCTAACTAGCTGTTGTTGATTTAAGGCTTTGAATGTTTCGTAATCCTCATGTTTGCACTCCGTCCTACCCGGCAGTTACCATTTGAATTAGACATGAAATTTAAGGAAAATAGGTCGGTGCCTAATTACATGTTCATTTTACTTTTCTAGAAGTCAAATTGACTAATTTTTGACCAAATGTTATAAATAATCTATTTATTATTTTTAAAAACTGAAAGTTACATTTGAAAATAGATCAAAAGTACTTTTTAAAGATATAATTTTTTTAATTTTTTTCAATTATCTTATACATGTAAAATTCGGTCAAAATTTGATCAATTTGACTTGTCAAAAGTCAAAATGGACATGTAATTAGGGACATGTAATTAAGAACGAAGGGAGTAAAGTAATGGAAAAGAGTAAAGAAAAGAAGTAAAGTGGTGGGACTCGTCAATATTTAAAGTATAAAATAAGTAAATAGGAGGAAAGTAGTGGAAGTAGTTGATTTTTTATATTATAAAATTTTACTATTTTAGGAAAGTTTTGGAATGTAAAAAATTGGATGGGACATCCAAAAAAAAGTATAAAGAAATGATTGGGACATAGAAGTACTCCCTCTGTCCCATTCATTTCTATACAGTTTTCATTTTGGGATGTCTCTTTCTTTTCTATACATTTCAAAAATAGTAATTTTTAATAATATAAACACTATTACATCCACTATTTTCTCTACTATCTCTATTATATAATAATATAAAACACTATTACACCCACTACTTTCCTCCACTATCTCAAATTTATTATTAAATATTGATAGGTCCACCACTTTGTCCACTTTGTCAACTTTTTATCTAATTTTACTAATTTTTTATATTTTCTTGGTCTTCATGCCTACCTCCATGTATATAATTGGGTGGGACGGAGGGAGTAGTATACAAGAGTTTACTCTGTTAAGTGTTAGCTATCTATATACTCCCTCCGTCCCAAAATAAGTGTCGCTTTGACTTTCTGCACGTATTTTAAGGTACGAAAAAAAGTGACTTCCACTAATTATTTTTTAGATTATCTTTTTCTGAATAAAAATTTAAATGCTATATTTTTATTCAGAAAAAGAAAATTTTAAAAATAATATATGGAAGTCGTTTTATTTTGCACCTTAAAATACGTGCAGAAAATCAAAGCGACACTTATTTTAGGAAGGAGGGAGTACACTGATAAAGTCTCAAAATTTTGAAGCCTTTTAATTTTGGAGGTTTAGGGACACTAAACACGGTTTTTATCTACCTCATTTAATGGCCTATTCTCATGACCTATTTAAGTTGAACACATATGCTAACATAAATTTCTCGTTTTTCAGCAAGAGACGAGATATATATCTACATGCCGAGGGACGGAATTGATATGCCGAGGGACGGAACCAGGGAAGAAATTGGAGGGGCAAAAATTAAGAAATAAAAGTTGTAAAGACGAAAATCCAAGAAAAACATTTTAGGTTTTCAAAAACGATACATGAATTTATTTGTTTTGAAAACTATAAATAGATGAGATTTGTGAATGAAATATATCCGGGTGGACCATCAATCTTTATAAGTTTATGGGGAATCAAATGCACAACATAATAAATTTTTATACACAAAACTGAAGGAGGATGTTGAGCCGGCCCTGAGATCGCAGGTGACGATGCTACCGAATCGAAACACCGCTAAAAACTAAATTTCTGGGGCACAACAATAAAAAAAATTAGGGGCATAAGTCTTGGTTATTCGTGTATGTCATAAGAGAGATTGAACGAATTGTTTATGATATACATTGAAAACGTATATGTTTTGAAATTTTCATTACGAATGACTCATGAATGATTTTGTTAACAAAATTGCTAAAAGCATAAATTTTTGAAAATAATAATTGTATAAATTTGATTTGTATTATTGATGACACAACATTTTAATTCGCTTGGAACCTGAAAATTCTTAAAATCGATCCGGGAGAATTAGTACTCCATCTGTACCAGTGAATTGTATACACTGTGATTGGGCACGTAAACTAAGAAAATATATAAAAAATGAGTAAAGTGGTGAGACCTATCAATATTTAATAATAGATTTGAGATAGTGGAGGAAGTAGTGGGTGTAATAGTGATTTATATTGTTATAGAATAAAGATAGTGGAGAAAGTAGTGGGTGTAATAGTATTTTATATTATTAAAAGTTATTATCATTCATCATAAAATAAAAAGTGTATAGAAATGAATAAGACGGAGGGAGTACTTGGTAAAATTTTTGGGGATCGTGACCCTCCCATGCGTGCATGTGCCAGTATAAATAATATTTGTTTGTATATATAATTTCATTAAATTTTTGGATGATTATTAATGCCTTGTTTATATTGTTTGATTTTTAATTTTAGCGATTGCAAGTATTCTATTTATTAGACAACCGTGCATGGTCATTAATTTCTCAAGGTAAAGCCTGAATAAATGGTTTTAGTATTAAATTTTGGTCTATCTAGCTAGGTAGAAATAGAATGTCAAATTTCAGTATAAGATTTTGAAAGAGAGGAGTGAAAAAAGGAAGACTTTAAAAGATAAATTCATGGATCAGAAAATATGCAAACAAAATTGAAATCAAGGGCAATAAACTAGCTTTTATCAGTATCATTTACTTTTTGAAATCCTGCAGCATCTAGTGTAAAATCTCAGTATTATACATATATCCGAGTTTGTTCTCATTTTGGTTTTCTGCACGGCTTCTTAGGTTCTTATTCAGTTCCATTTAAATATTTATAAGTTCTTCAGTTACAGTTAGGTTCCCTGTTCCCAAGTTATGAGAGACTATTAAACTTTGAAGATTAAGCTGTAGATAGTCAACTGTTTCTTCGAACCCAGAAACGGTTTGATGTTTAAATATATAAGAAAGTGTTAGCTTAATATTCTGTATTTGATTAGACTGCTTAACCTCCTGGTTCGAATTGTGCCAACAAAAGAATAACGAACGGATGGTTCATACTAACTAGCTAGCTACCGATTAAGTTATACAATACAAAAGTAAACGAGCTAGGAATTCTTACATAATATTTTTCTTTAATTATTTGGGTAAACTATATCATTCTCTATTCAAACTGATTAATTTTAAATAACTAATTAGGAAGTTTAATATTTATAGTCTAATAATATATACTTATCCATTCATTCGCTCAATCATATCTCTATTATATAAAAAATTAATTAATAATTTAAAAAGATTTTAAGCATTTTAAAGTTTGTATATGATAAAAATAGATTTGAATTACTGCACACACAATAAATTTTGGTTTCACATCACCAAGTCCGATACAAAACGTATTTAATCCGAGCCTCATTCTCTCAAGTAATGCATGATTGATATCAACAAGTTTGATAAAGAAAATAAATTCTTAAATTAAGAAAATAAAAAGTTATCCTAACAATCTAGCTGATAACTCCAAATCCCGATCTAGTCCTTCCCAGCCGATCTCACGCCTGGAAGCGGTGTCGCTGCGGTTGGGACTCTGCAAAACAACACCGGAGGGGGGTTTGGACCCTGGCAGCGCCTCCGGCGTGAGAATAAGTAATGGTTTTGGAAAGGAGGATAGGACTATAGAGAAATCTAAATATGGAGGGTGTGTGTATGGGTTGAGTGTGTAAAAGAGAATGTAACCCCCAAACCTTTCCTCCTTGGTCTATTTATAGGCCAAGGATTAGGGTTTTGGGGTTGTACCTGCAATCATGAGCGTTGAATCCTAGTTAGGTAGGATACCTGGGTGATGTTGATGGATTGCACGTGTCCAGGTGAAGGATTGTGGCGTCGTGTGCCAGGCTCCTGCTGGCGTGTGATTTAAATAGGGAATCATTGTCCCAATCATTAGGTATTCTTACGTGTCGTTATCAGGTGTGGACATCAATGATGACCTAGGCAC
The DNA here is from genome assembly GCA_030848705.1 of Heracleum sosnowskyi. Classification (NCBI taxonomy): domain Eukaryota; kingdom Viridiplantae; phylum Streptophyta; class Magnoliopsida; order Apiales; family Apiaceae; genus Heracleum; species Heracleum sosnowskyi. The sequence goes on from CM061238.1 coordinate 74,323,994, forward strand.
GTCACGTAATGAGGTATAGATTTTCTCACGCAAGAGATTGCCTTTGTCGCCAGGAGAGAATTAAGGTTAAAGCTTGAGCCACAGCCTGGCAATGAGTCCGGACTAGTATGTAAGTCATGGTTCCAAGATGAGTCTGGACTAGGAGGTGAGCCATGACTCGAATGGTAATCCGGGCTCCAGGCGACTCCTGGCTCAGAGATAAGACCGGGCTATACATAGCCTATCACTAGCTATACAATTGAATCCGATTAATATTTTGAAGGTTAGTAATGGGAAATCAATAGATATTTGGGATGATCTTTGGATCCCAGAAATTGGCTCTATGAAGATTTTCACCCTCATTACACATGATCTGGAAGGTATAAAAGTTAAAAGTCTGTTTAAAACGGACATGAATGAATGAGATTATAACTTGCTTATGACGGACATATTTAATTAAGAGAACGTGAACATGATTTCAAGTATTCGGCTCTCTCTTTTTCCAATTAGAAAGATAGGTGAATTTGGTTGGAGGACGGAAATGGTCAATACACAATGAAATATAGAGTTCTTAGTAAATTATTTAATCAATATCCAAGTGAGGTATCTCTTTTAACGGGTTGAAACTTTGGAACTTTTCTATTTCACCGAAGGTGTAGAATTTTTTGTGGAGAGTCCTTCAAGACTGTCTCCCCCTCTTGGAAACTTAAGGAATAAATTTTGTGGATGTTCATCCTATTTGCCAGGTCTGTAAACTATCGTTGAAGTCTTTTGATCACATTTTATTGTCATGTTCTTTTGCTGATAGATGCCGGGAGAAAAGTAAACTTCTTTCTCTTCATACGATAGAACACTCCATTACTCAAATGATTACTCAAATGATTTTGAATCTCTTTGAGTCTATGCCTATAAAGGATGTTGAACTCGTTCTTTAATGTGGAGTATTTGAAATCACATAAATTCAGTGGTGTGGAACAACAAATTCAAAACTCCCTTACAGGTGATCAACGAGGCAAGCTCAACACTTTTTCAATGGAAACAAGTAGTCCCTAATAGACAAAGTTCGTGTCTCGCTCACGAAGGTATGATGACCTGGAATCCTCCTCCTCCAAGATGGATAACAAGTATCGTAGATGCAACTTTCTCTGAAAAGGATGACAACAGCTCCTTTGGATGCATCTTGAGAGATAAAAATGGTAGTTATGGCTGGTTATGGTGGCCAGTTAAGTGGAGCGTTAGATCCTTGAGTTGAAAAAGCTCTGACTTTTAGGGAAGCCTTATCTTGGCTTAAAAATATTCTGAAAAGACAACATTTATGTTTAGAGCTCGACTCCCTCAACGTAGTCCAAGCTCTCCACAACAAGACTCAGGATTCATCTTTTTTTGGGTCTATTATAGCAGATTGTTCCAATGTTATAAAGGACTTGAGGTCCCATCTCGTTTATTTTGTCAGGAGATCAGCAAATTTAGCAGCTTATACTATATCTAGAGAGGTGTTATTCCCAAATAATGTAAATGAAAGGATTGTAGAAGGGAGGGGAGGTTGAATACAATCCTTTAAAAACTACCAATTCTTTTGCAAACAAAGAACTCAAGAACATAAATTAAACTTTGCAGAAAATAAACACAAGAATTAAAAATTCAAGTGGATTGATTGTTCCACCTGAGAGATTTTATTTGAAGAAATCTCTGTGATGTTTTTGAACAAAACACACAGCTGTAGTACAATATTTTTGCTTCAGCAATTACAAGAGTTAAATTGCTTAAGCTCTAGAAAACTAACTGATTTCATACTTAAAAAAACATTGCTACACTTGGTTATATACTCCAAGTTTACAAGCCTAATTGAATGACTTAAAATATTCAGTAGATAAAGTCCAAAGGCTTGCTTTTCCACTCTAAGTCCAATGGTCCTTTTGCTGATTTGCCTTTTAGCTGATTGTCTTTGTAGAATCATCTCTATTGACTAGATGGAAATAGAATGTTTCCTTTTTCTTCAGAGTTTCCCAAATTGTTGGTTTCCTTGCTCTTTTTGTTCCATCAACCCATGTGATCTATCAGGACTATCCCTATCACATTGTCAACTGCTAATTATTGACATTGTATCCGTTGAGGTTGATTTGTGCAGCATCCGTTGATAGCTTATCACTCATCCGTTGAAGTAGTCTTGACTGTATCCGTTGATGAGTAAAAGCACATCCGTTGAAGGTTGGATCTTATTAGTTGATGACATCTTCACTTATGTAAAATTACAAGGCATAGACTATTTACAATTAACCTCCCTATTTTGCATATCCATTGAAAGTCAACATGACTTTTTCAAACCTAACAACTATACTATCAACTACTATTTTAGAACAATAAAGCATGTTACATGGAGTCTTATCCGTTGATAAGCTACATGTCAACGGATACTGAATACTCATGTTATCCGTTGACAGCTACATTTACCTATACAAATTTTACTTAGTAGTTTTGTTTATTATCAAGAAACAACATAATTCATAACAAGAGGCTAATTATATGTCTGGTCGTAAGGAGTGGTTAATCACACCCTTCTTCCTTATCGATGTACTTGATCCAGATTGGAATAATTGAAATATGTTACGTTTTGTTTAAAAAAAAAAGTAATAATCGATTTATAAGGTAATAACCTCAGTGAAGTAATATTTTTTTTATCCTAACATAATGACGACCTTGTATTTTTACTATTTATTTTTACTATCGACAAAATAATAAACTGGATAAATTAATTTTTTTATTGAACCCAAGACTATTACGTCAAAACTATTTAATTGTATTTGTTAAGTACCTATAGCTGTAATTTATAGTGTCGTATATTCACGATCAAATCATGTCTATGAGCATTTTTACACATTGTTCAAGAGTACTTTCAAGGGTATTTTTGTTGAAATTATTCACGGATTTTCGAGTTGAATTTTATTATATTCATGTCAAACTTTTTTTGTATTGACTAAACACTGTATCGTTCTTTAACATAATGACTTATTTATGATTATAGTTATAAGTAAATCGATACAAAAACTTAGTTATCCCAACAATCTCTTCGTAAAAAAGTTGAAAAGATATTATTCAATCGTCACAACTCAACATCATTTTTAGCTAAATTGAAGTCACAACCCAAAAACATTTTTTAGTAAATAACAAATGTTTAATAACAAGAAAGATATTGATGCAACAATTACTTATGAAGTATAATAAGCTTTATCTTTTAAAGTTTATTATGAAATAATACGCTAGAACAGTGTTGCAGATCATTATTAAACTATATCAAATAAAAAATAAACGAATTTCTCTTTTCCAAAGAAAAAAATAATTTGGTTTCCATAGAATGTACTAGCCTTCAATTATATTTTTCAATGATTAAGAAATATATATATACTCTAAGTTTTAGGTGACATATATGTAGTTTAACTTCCCAAGCACAAGGGCTTAATCAAGATCTTGGCCAGGGAGCAGGGGCGGAGCTACGTGAAACTGTCATGTACCCTGAGATTTCAGTAGCATTTTCATATATCTTGTTGTTATCGATTTTACAATCACTAACGCAAGTGCACGTATCGAACATGTAGTATATAAAACTCGTTCAACGAGGACTAATTTAAGTAGCTAATTATCAAACACTATCATTTTATCAATTTAAGTTAAATAACATATGATTAAATTATATTATAAACTACTACTAAAATACCCAAATCAACTTAAGAATAAAACAAAAGTAAAGATATTCAGACCTCTAACTTCATCTTGAGTTTAACATCTATATTCATCTCCATTTTTATGTTCTAATCGCTAGTCTAGGATACACATTTATTCACATGGACCTTCCGAATCTCAAGTGAATCTAACTCACAAGATTAACTCCCATATTCCTATACAGAATTTAAATCTGTGAGCAACATTAACACATAGCCCTAAATCGACTACTCGAGGTTATTAGGTATATTCCTATCCTGAACAATTAACACATATGTTAATCTCAAGTTATATTGATTGGTTCTAAACTGGGGTTGTCTCTTCCAAGCATGACCCAAATTATTGATTCAATTACAAAGTTAATTACTCTTTGTAAAGCATTCCACAAAAATCAAGATAAACGATCATAATGAACATCAGATGGAGAATTAAGAAGCATACTTATATATAATCTCAAGAATCCATTAAAATACTAGAGTAACAATTAGTTCAACATCTTAAAGAAAAACACAACAAAGGAATATAGAAGACGAAGAAAAAATAAAACTCGTTGTTGATGGCTTCAATCTTCAATCTTCCTGGCTTGTGTTTTCTCCAAGAGTCTTCTCATGTTTCTTCTCCCGGTCTGAAACTACGTGTATTTTGTCATTAACTGTTGTCTCTAATGTCTCCATAATACCTCATATGTTTTTATGTATATACTAGTGTTTTTTAAATAATTTAACAGAAATACAAGAAAATTCCTAAATAAAAAGTAATTTTAAATAGGAAATTCGAATCCTGATGTTCCTGGACTTTTTTGGGCAGTTGAGAGAAAATATAAATTCTAGCCCACAATAAAAATATTGGCCTTTTTCCAAACTTTCCAATGACTGCTTACGGGTCTCAAATAGAATTCTATAACTCCTAACACAGCCAAAATAGCAAAGAATGCGAAAATTATCCAAAAACCGAAATTTCAATGAATTAACTCCAAAAAATCCAGTTAAAGTTCTGATCTGTTATTCGCTTGACTCCTATAATAAAACATTAAAACACAATAAATAAAATTCAATTTCATGCAAAAATAACTGAAAATATAAGGATAAACTAATTATAAATTACTACTTATCACTTGCATCTTATACTGGGCTTTATTCGGTAAGGTGATAATAAGCCTATATGGGATGTATAATGTCACGCGCTAATTGCGAGAGCATTAGCATGGGTACATTAAGCCCTTCACCGGTTTAGCTTTTAAAGATTTACACGTTACTCCCGAGTTTTAAAAAGAGAGGAAAAAAAGTAAAGGGTAAATAAAGTAGTTTCACTTTTATTGTATTTGTGCTCTCGAGGTTTTAAAAGGAACGAAAGTATTTAAAAAAAAAAGAGGAAAGCAAGTGGAAGATAATTATAGTAGTTTCACTTTCACTCATATTTGTACTCCCGGGTTTTTAAAAGAAACGAAAGCAAGTGAAGTGTAATGCAAATTAAGCATACTTTCACTCCAAAATGAAAGTAATTTACTTCCTTGTCACTTACTTCCTTCGATTTTAATGACTCAAGAGCAGGCCAAAATACAACCCCTCCAATTTTCCAATTCTTAGCTGTCATATACTCCGATTCTTTGCTGTATGACAATTTAAACGTATGGAGCTTAACATTCTGAAAATCAACTCTCCGACTTGGTGTATAATTTTTAGAGACCCTGGAACCAAACCTTCGCTCCGCCGCAACCAAGGGGTGTGATTCAATTGTATTTGTCCCTTATTTAGTTTTAATAAAAGTATAAGGGTACGTAGGGAGACACGAGGATCATGTATGAAATTATTGTAATCAAATCAATATAATAACTGTTATACCCGAAATTTGACTAAGGAACGAATGGGCTTAACAACCCTGATGTCCGGATATTTCGGGGATTGATATCCATTTTGGGAACATAAACAATATCAAGATTGAAGATGTGATGAAGACTTAGTATTGAAGAACTACTCTGTTAGGTGTCGCGCCAACATCCTTGGTGCGCCAACTCTATTCTACTACTATTGAAGACCTTCAGGGTTTTTCCTGACTTGAAGAACCTAGTTGGCACGCCAACCGCATTGCCACAGCTACTAGGGTTATTATTTGAAGAACCACATTGGCGCACCAACAACGTTGGCATAGCCATTAGGGTTGTTACTTGAAGACCTATTTGGCGCGCCAATATCATTGGCGCGGCTACTATTTTCTTAAAGACCTTGATTCTGCATTCTGCTGAGTTAGCCTCACAAGGGAATCATCAATCTATATGTTGAAGGCCCGATTCTGTATTCTAGTAAGTTATCCTTATTGGGGGATCATGGGTAATTAAGCTTGTCGATACGCTCTTAGGATCTTGTAACGCCTTAGAATTTTTTTTGACGTATAAATTATTACCAGTATGTGAATATGATTAATTTTATTTGTATATGTGCGTGATAATTGTTTAATAGGCCCTTTGTTTTAATTAGAGTAGCCTTAAATTTATTTTGTTAATAAGAGTTGTTTAAAATTATTTTTCATTTATTGCTAGTAATAACAATTGAGATTTTATTCTTGATATTTTATTTAGCAATGATGATCTTGGTATGATGTGATTTATATGTAAGCTCATATTTTAGTTATACTTATTTAAGATAAAAATATTTCTTGTTATAGTCCAATGATTTTGAAATTTCTTTATGTGCCAAAATTGTTACGTGCTTAAAATATGAATTATGTGCATGGTGAATAATTATTTAATTGTGAATATGGTTTATAAATTTTATTTAAGTGCTCTGAGAATTTATTTGGGTCATATAATATTAAATTTAGAGAATGCTTTAATTATTTAATTAATAGCATAAATTTTTTCTTATTATTTAATTAATAGCATAAAATATTTCTTAGCATTATTTTATTTCTACTTTAGTTTTAAACTCATGATTTAAATTTTATAATCACTTAATTATTTTAATTATTTATTTTGAGGGATGTTACACCTTCTAGATTATTTATCTTCAATGGGTAATTTATTTATTTGCCTAGAGAATGGTAAATTTCTAATTAAAATTATTTTTGAGATAAAAAGACATTTTATTTGATTATTTCTATGTAAATGCAATTTTAATGACTAATCTACAAAAATTATTTGTAGAATAGTATTTCTACTTGATCTAGAATTTGGAATTATGAATTTACACCATAACCCTTGATTTTATCATTTAAACATTTTTATTTAGTTGGGCAATTTTGTAATCCTATGATTTAATTCTAGAAGTATGTAATAGATAACATTATTTTTACATTACTTTTAAATCACTTTCTACACACTTCTATTTTACTTGTTTTAAAACCCACCATCACTTCTCTCTCTCATTTTCTCTCGGCTCTCTCTTCCCCATTTCTTTTTTTTTCTCCCGAGACATCACTCTCCCAAACACTCTCCATTGTTCTTCATTTCTTCACAAATTAAACCCACCAAAACTTGTGATTCTTGAAAGGCATATGCAATAGCCTATTTGTAATTCGAGGATTTTACTCAACTTAAACAAGTATGTAATAAGTAAATATTAGATTAGATGTCACAGGAATCTCAGAAGGTTTTATCAGTCAAGAGAATAAAGTTTAAAGTCATTTACTGACTTGGAGTAATTCTACACTGGAAGAAGTTCATTTATTTGATCAAGCCTCAGTGAAGTATTCAAGAAAGTGGATCTATTTAAAGTGAGAGAGATTTCAGAAGTGTGACACGAAACATACAGATTACAGAGTTTGTTAAAAGGGAAAAGAAGATGGACCACAGCTTAAAGTCAAAAGATGAAGAACTGTCATTGAAGTTAGTCGCTCATGAACCAGACAGTACATCGAGTGTCAACATCAGTCAGTGGAAGTTCGTCATCAGTTTTAGTGGTTCTCAGATTTAGTATTAAATCTCTTTTAATTTATTCAATAAGTTAGTTAATTTAAATTATAAATTAATTCAATAAGAATTAATTTATTCTTTAAATTAATTAAACTAGAAGTTAATTAATTTAAACTATAAATTAATTCCATCAGAATTAATTTATTCTTTAAATTAATTAAACTAGAAGTTAATTAATTTAAACTATAAATTAATTCCATCAGAATTAATTTATTCCTTAAATTAATTAAACTAGAAATTAATTAATTTAATCTATAAATTAATTCACTCAGAATTAATTTATTTGTTAAATTAATTAATTCAATAAATTAAATTAGAATTAATTCTAAACTAGTAGTACTATCAAAATACATTGGTACCAGTTCACAGGTTGTTTTACTGGTGTATTACCGAGTCAAATGATAGTACTACTGATAGTACTACCAATAGTATTACCGGTTCATCGATAGTACTACCAATAGTATTACCGAATCATTTGACCGTTTTACCGGTTCACAGACAGTACTACCAGTTAATTAGTTAGTACTACTAGTTATATATCTAAGTACTACCATCTATTTAACTAAGTAGTACTATCATTTGTTAGTACTACTAGTTAATTAGTTAGTACTACTAGTTATATATACTTAAGTACTACCGATAGTACTTCTATTTAAAAATGAAAAGGAAATGGCGTACATTTTCTTTACAGAGGTGTAGTTGACTTTGGTGGATAAAAAGGTGTACATCAGTTGTACATAAAATCTAGTGGATCAAAACAAAGTCACATACAACAAAAAAAACAAGACAGAAACAAAGAGATATCCTCTGTCTTCTTCAACCAATTGCCGGAACTTCAAACTATTACAGTGAATTAATTTCTAGCTTGTATTGTTAAATCTAAATCACTAGAAATTGTTTACTTGCATTGCTTTGACAATCTAGCGGATCATAATCCCTAGAATTTATCTCGAACTACTTTTTAGTATTCGATCTTTTTATTACAAAAATAGATAAATTCATGTCGAATTTATTCTAGATTTGTTTTATCAAGAACCTTGTAATCTGTACTGTATTTGCAACACCCTTCAAGTTTAATATAAATTATATTTAACTTGAATTTTGTTTCATTTCATTCCGCACTTATTTGTTCTTGAATTGTTATATCACGAACCGAACAAATTCGATAAAACGGTACAATTTGTATTCAACCCCCCTTCTACAAACATATCAGGACCTAACAATTGGCATCAGAGCCTTTTGATTGATTTACAAATCAAAGATCCAATTGTTTTGAGATATTTTTCTTAAACTCTGAAATTTTCATTATTCCTAAAAATCTCAAAAGATGTCTACTACACAGAAAGTGGGTACAGTTAAAATCCCCATATTCAGCAAGGAGCATTATCCTATGTGGAAGAAGAAAATGCTCCTATTTCTTAAAGTTGCTAATGTTAAATACATTGATGTGCTGAAGAATGGTCCCAAAGTCCCTATGATTATTGAGGGAGAACTAATAGAGAATCAGGTTGTTACTAGGGCTGCTAGGATGTACCCTAAGGATCCCAAGGACTACACTCCTGATGAAAAAGAGGATGTTACCTTGGATGCTTGTCTACAGTTGATCCTTGTTGATTGTCTTGATCCTATCATGCATAATCATGTCCTAAACTGTGATAATGCCAAACACATTTGGGAAACCATAGAGATAATCAATGAGGGGACAGAGGAAGTTAGAGAGAATAAGCTGGAAATTCTCACCTCTCAATATGAGTATTTCAGATCAAACCCTGGTGAAGGTATCTCTGAGGTTTTTGAGAGATACAACAAATTAATCAATGATCTGAATCTCAATGGGAAGCGCTACACTATCAAGGAAATTAACAAGAAGTTCCTACTTACACTTCCACGTCATTTGGAGCACAGAATATTTGCCATTAGAGAAGCAAGAGATCTGGGAGAGATTGCTTTGGAAAGACTGTATGGTGTTCTGAAGACCTATGAGCTGGAGCAGATTCAACAGGATGAGTTATATGGAACTGAGAAGATAGTTAGTACTTCTACTGCATTGGCTGCTGAAGTCCCACAGAAACTAGAAGTGAAGGCTGTTCAACCTTCCAGTTCTAACATGAATGTTATTGATGCTGAATATGGATTAACATCCATTGATCAATCTGGCGGTGACTTCTATTCTTTAGAGGAACTTGATCAGCTGGAGGATGGTGATTTGGCTTTGATAGTCAGGAAGTTTGGGAAGTTCAGATTCAAAAGGAATCCCAATCTTAAGTTCAGGCCCAGATTTCAGAGAGGTGGATCTTCCTCTTCAAGTAGCACAAGGGGTGGCTACAAAACTGGAACTGTGGAAAGGAGCACAATCAGGTGCTACAATTGCAATGAGTTGGGTCACTTTGCTACAGAATGTAAAAAGCCAAAGCAAGTGAGAAGGAACTCATTTGATTCTAGCAAGAAGAACAAGATTGGGAAAGTGTATGTTGCTGAAGGAAAGAGTTGGGATGACACTGACAGTGATGAAGAAGCAGGTGAGATTGGGAACCTTGCTTTAGTGGCTAAAGAGGCAAGCACTTCATCTGCATACATGTCAGAGGTAAAGTTCACTGACACTGAAATGATTCGTCATCTTAGTGGTACTATTTTTTGTGCACGCACTGAAAATGATAGAATAATTCTTTTGAACACAGCTCTTGAAAAGGAGATAAAAGAATTAAAACTTGTGCATGTTAATCAGAATGAACTTACTGAGAAAATAGCATTTCTTGAGAATAGGGTTAAATGTTATATTCAACTGGAAACCATTCTCAAGGATCAGATTAGTGAGCTTAAGACCAAAGCTAATGCCTATTTCAACTCTTGTAAGACTGCTAAAGAAATTATCAATAAAAAAAGTATTAGTCAGACCGTAGGAATAGGGTATGACTATAATGAGTCTATTGGTAAATTAAGCATAAATACCCCTAATAGAGTCAGTCCTGAGGAAAGGGGTATTCCTAATGTGCTTAAGGGTATTGATAAACCTTTCTTTAGAAAGTCCCAAGCAGATACTCTGAATGAATACTCTTTCATCATTGCAGAGGAGATACGTGAAGAAGATCTTGCTTTTGAAGTTTAACAGTCCAACAAGTGTATATTTGATATTCCAGTCAAAGTTGTTACAACTAAAAAGACTAAATCAGATATCCATAAGTTGGATCAAAACAACTGTAGTACTAACATGCCTGCTGTTAATTCTTCTCATAAAGCATGTGGTGTGATTAATTGCATGTCTTGTGCTTTCAATGTTATGTATGCTTATTTTAATAGTAAGCATGTATCTATTGATAAGACTGCTCCACGTCAACATGTTAATAATAAGAAGCATGTTAAAGCTAAGACTACTAGTCCTCCTAAGACTAGAGTGGATTCATTTATCCCTAAGCCTACTCAGAAATGTGTTAAGGCTGGCTATAAATGGAAACGCTCTTTTGTGAAAGAGGTTGAAGTAGTTGTAGCTAAACAGGTTGTTTTGCCTGACAAAGGCCAGTTTTTTAAGTATGCCGGACCCAATCAAGTTTGGGTTCCGAGGAAGGACTAATCAATTTGATATTGTAGGGAGTTAAACAGGTAAACCGTGTTATGTGGATTCTTGACAGTGGTTGTTCAAGGCATATGACCGGAGATAGAGCCCTGCTATCAGATTTACCTTTGGAGATAACAGCAAGGGTATTACGAAAGGATATGGCTGTTTGAAGTTTGGAAATGTTATCATTGAAGATGTATCATTTGTGGAAGGTCTGAGGTTCAATCTTCTCAGCATCAGTCATTTCTGTGACAGAGGATATGCCGTTTCCTTTGAAAGAGAGAAGTGTCAGATCCTTAACAAGAAGAATGGAAAGCCTGCTCTTCAAGGAGTAAGGAAAGGTGACTTGTTCATAGCTGATCTGCACTCGGGATCCAAAGACGAAGTTGATTGTTTTTATGCTAAAGCTTCATCAGATTAAAGTTGGCTATGGCACAAAAAGATGTCTCACCTTAACTTCAAAACCATGAACTCTTTAGTCAAGAGGGAATTGGTTAGAGGTTTGCCTCAGATGGAATTTACACAGGAAGGACTGTGTGAGGCATGTCAGAAAGGAAAGTCAAAGAAATCTTCTCACAAGGGCACTGACACATCATCAATAACTGAACCACTTCAGCTACTGCACATGGATTTGTTTGGTCCAGTTAATGTGATGTCCATGTCAAAGAAACAATATGCACTTGTGATTGTTGATGACTTTTCAAAATATACATGGGTTTTATTCCTACATTCCAAGGATGAGACCCCACACCTGGTGATTGTCCATATAAAGTTGATTGAGCTGGATTCTAGATTCCCTGTTAGAGCCATAAGGTCAGATAATGGTACTGAATTCAAGAATGCAATCCTAATGACTTTTGTGCTGATAAAGGAATAACAAGACAGTATTCTGCCCCTAGAACTCCTCAACAAAATGGAGTAGTAGAAAGAAAGAATCGTACATTGATTGAAGCTGCAAGGACTATGTTAAGTGAGTCTAAACTTCCAACGTACTTTTGGGCTGAAGCAGCGAATACAGCTTGTTATACTCAGAATCGAACTTTAATCAACAAGGACTTAATGAAGACTCCTTATGAGATCATGAACAACAAGAAACCAACTGTCAAGTACTTTCATGTATTTGGAGCAAAATGCTTTGTGCTTATAGATGACAATGTGAAACGTGGCAAGTTTGATGCCAAGGCACAATAAGCTATTTTTGTTGGTTATTCCAGAAGATCTTATAAGGTCTATTTGGTTGGCAATCACACAGTAAAGGAAACTGTCAATGTTACTTTTGATGACACTAAGCTCCCTAATATCCAAAAAGAAGATTCATTTGAGAAGATGAAGTTTGATAACTTTCCAGACTCAGAATCAGATGATGCAGCCCCACCTGAAGTTATTGCTGGTAATGATAATAACAATGATGATAATGACCATGGTGGTGGTGGTGGAAACACTGGTAACAATGGAGATACCCCCAACACTGGAGAAGAATTATCAAGGCAATCAAGCAACAACTCAGGGGGAGCAAATGAAGGATCATCTAGTCACTCACAACATCAAAGTGAATTTCAAGGCGAATCATCAAGATCAAATCTTCCAAGACAGACTGTATGGAATAGAGCTCATCCTTTTGAGCTGATCATTGGTGATCCAGATGTTGGAGTTAAAACTAGAAGTGCAACTCAGAATGCATGTCATTATTCAGCATTTCTATCTGAAATGGAGCCAAAGAAAACTGAGGAAGCACTGACTGATCCAGATTGGGTGATTGCTATGCAAGATGAACTCAATCAGTTTGAACAACAGCAAGTCTGGAAGCTGGTACCCAGGCCAAAGAACAAGAAAGTAGTTGGTACAAGATGGGTATACAGGAACAAGCTAGATGAGGATGGCATTGTTACAAGGAACAAGGCAAGACTGGTTGCACAAGGGTATTCACAAGCTAAAGGCATTGATTATGATGAAACCTATGCACCAGTGGCTAGACTTGAGGCCATCGGGATGTTCTTAGCATTTGCTGCTTATTCCAATTTTAAAGTCTATCAAATGGATGTTAAGAGTGCATTCCTGAATGGTGAGCTTGATGAAGAAGTTTATGTGGAACAACCCCTGGCTTTGAAAATCAGGAGCTGCTGGACTTTGTGTACTTTCTCTTCAAGGCTATCTATGGTCTCAAACAAGCCCCAAGAAAATGGTATGACACTCTCTAGTTTTCTTTTAGAAAATGGTTTTGTTAGAGGTATCATAGACAAAACTCTTTTTTCAAAGAAACACAAAGGTGATATGATATTAGTCCAAGTCTATGTGGATAACATCATATTTGGGTCTACTAATGATGATCTCTGTAAGAGATTTGCTAAGCTAATGCAGAGTAAGTTTGAAATGAGTATGATGAGTGAGCTGAAGTTCTTTCTTGGATTGCAAGTAAGTCAAAGGTCAAATGGTATATTTATTTGTCAATCCAAGTATCTCAAAGAACTCCTCAAGAAGTATCACATGGAGGATTCAGCATCAGCAAGGACTCCATCTTCAACAGCAGTCAAACTTGGAGCTTGTGATAACTCTATGAAGGTAGATATTACAAGCTATAGAGGTATGATTGGCTCCTTACTCTATCTTACTGCTAGTAGACCAGATATTATGTATGCTACATGTTTGTGTGCAAGGTTCCAAGCGGACCCTAGAGATTTACATCTCGTTGTTGTTAAAAGAATCTTGAGATATCTTAAGGGTACACCTAACTTAGGTATCTGGTACCCTAAAGATTCTGGTTTTAATCTTGTTGGATATACAGATTCTGATTATGCAGGTAGTGTTGTGGATAGAAAAATTACCTCTGGGAGTTGTCAATTCCTAGGAGGTAGGTTGATTTCCTGGTATAGCAAGAAACATCAAACAGTTTCCAATTCAACTGCAGAAGCTGAATATATTGCTGCTGGAAGCTGTTGTGCTCAGATCTTATGGATTAGGAATCAATTAAAGGACTATGGCTTTGCATTAGACAAAATTCCCATTTTGTGTGATAATACAAGTGCCATAGCAATCTCCAACAACCCTGTGCAGCACTCGAGAACGAAGCACATTGATATCAGGTATCATTTTATCAGAGAGCATGTCATGAATGGTACTATGGAGTTACACTTTGTACCCACAGAAGAATGGACTGCAGATATATTCACTAAATCTGTTGACGAATCCACATTTATCAAGTTAGTTGGTAAATTGGGTATGTTAAACAGTCTTAGTGATTAACAATATCTCTGTCATGTTTGTTCTTTCAAAAATTCATTTTCTCTTGTCATTTAAATGATATTTATTGCTAATTCTCATTTAATATTACATGCTTGTAAATTTAAATATTTCTAAATATTTTATTTTCTTTAAAAATATTTTTCTCATATTTTTTAAGTGGAGAAATGTATTTTTGTTGAAAATATATTTATTTAGAATTATTTAGGTGTTTTTCAGATTGTAAATATTGTTGTTTAAATATTTCTGCAAGTTTATATTTATTTTATGCACTTTCACAATTTTCTGCATGTTTTTCTAGGATTTATGGAATTTTTTGTGAATTTTTCTAGTCATGTAAATAGTTTCATGTAAATATTTTCTGCATTTTATTTTAATTCATTTTCTTTCTTTAGTTTTCTACTAATAGTTTTTATTCTGTATATATATATTATTTTATTTTATTGCTTATTATTTATTATCTTTTATTTTCTATTTGTCTGAGTTGTTTTTGTAAATATTTTGTAATATTATTTCTGCTCTAACTCTTGCTTAGCTGGAAATTCAGTGCCAAATCCAATTCAGGTATTACTTTCTATCTCTCAATCCACTTCTTTTACTATTGCTGAACCCAAGTGGTTGTTAGGGCTGACCAATGAATTGTAGATCCACAATCTCTATCCCAGGTCTTAGAGCCAAACAATGAGTCTACAACCTAATTACTTGACCTCTCAGCCTAAACAAAAATCAAATGTTAAACAAAGAAGTATTTTGATTGAAACACTGAGTGATCCCACAGCTCTGCCTCCTCTAAAGAAATTCAATATATACTGAGGCATCTGTCAGCCCATCTGTATCCTCTCAATAGGATATGGACTGTGAAATGACCAATGAACTGTTTCTAGAGACATTCTCTCAACAGAATGAATCTATTGAAATTTGCCATAGGGCCATGACACTTTGTACTGAGTCAAGCACACTCTCATTACTCACAATGGGAGAAGACAATTCCATTAGATGAAACTCATGACACAGTGAAAGCAGAGCACCTGCAACTGGTTACAGTGCCTACCATTGTTACGGTAGAAGTGCCTTCATAGGCATCTGAGAGAAAATTTGATTCTTTGCCAAATCAAATAGAATCATTTTCTACCCTCTCAGAGGGAACATCTCTGGCTCCCTAAGGGATTTTCCACTCGCAGATTTATCTAGAGAAAGTGGAAGGCAACTTGGTCAGTCTATCACTGAAGCAATTCAGATTTCAAATCCAAGTGATTTGATAGACATGATTGAGGATCGGGATTTGCGAACTCCCATTGCACCACCACTGACCTCTCTTGAAGAGGCTAGGGTGATGTTGCCCAGTAAATAACAATTGTAGAAGGGGGTTGAATACAATTGTATAAGATTCTCGACTTTATATAACACAAATATGAAAGATCAATAACAATAACAATAACAGCTTTATTAACTTTGATATAAAACTGTTACAAACTCTCTTAAGAAATTCTGATGTTCTTAAGAGCTGCTAGCTTACAAAAACTCTCTCAAGAAATTCTGTTCTTAAGAGCTTCTCTCCGATTATGTTCTCTCTCGAATGAATTACATAAATCGAAACCAAGACTGTGTTTATATAGTGCACACAGCTTCTCTATCAATAACAAGATAAGTCCTAATCATAACAAAGATAGAAACATATCTTTAATCGATAGCTGCATTCTACAAACCAGGAACAAATAGAATAAACTTCCATGTTTATCTAGACTCCAAATATAACTCGAAGTAGGAATCCTGATCAGCTTCAAGTCCTGATGATCAAACCTGATCATAGTCTGAGTAGGAATCCTGATGATCAATAAGATACTGACGCTTGATCAAATACTGATGACCATGCAATACTGATGACGTCAGCAATCCTGATCAGTTGAGTCTAGCTTCTGACGATCATTGAATTCTGATCTAACAATCTCCCCCAATCTCATACTTTGTAAAATAAAGTATAGATTCCAAATATTCAATGATGTCAAAAACATGTATCAAAATGTACGAGTATCTTCAGAAACAACTTATCTGTTTAAGCTTTGTGATAGAACAGATTCATCTTCAAGAAGTTGGATAATAAACTTTCTTCTTTTTCTTCAAGAATTTGAATCAGTCTTTCCTTAAGATTTCTGAGTTCTTCATCTTCCTCATTAATCTGGTAGATAGCTGCTCTGAGATTCTGTATGGAGTTTCTCTGTAGACTGTGCTCTTCAAGCAAAAGATAAGCAATTTCCTTCCCATCAGGATTGAGAGAAAGATGAGTCATGCCAAAATTTACTTCTTTAACAGCAGTACCCCTTTGCATTTCCACATCCTGACCTCTTTGATTTAAGTACATGGGAATATAATTACCATCGAAATTACTGTTTCCATCCAGTCTTCTTCTTATAGTTGACAAAATCATGTCAGCCCATACTTTGTACACTTGGTTCTTCCATCTTAACAGATAGTGAACATATTTCAGTTCCTGTGTAGTTTTCATCAGCAGATCTTGAATAGATAGAATCTTCACACTACCATCTTTCATGAAGTACAGAAGCTTTTCTTTCTTTTCAAAACCATCATGACAATCTATAACTATATCAACAGCTAATAAATTGTTCAGGTTTTCAGAAGTTAAAGTACCTCCAATTTCTGTCAAGGAGTAAGGATCAACATATGACATATTCAGATATTCACCATCTCTGTGTCCAATACCTCCTCTTGAATTACTTGACAATTGCTTCAGATTCGCAAACATTTTTAACCAGAGTGTTTTTGATCTAGCCATATCAGACAAATCAACAACACTTGAAGCGCTTGTAATAATTCCACCAGACTGAAAATTGATAGGTGTATCACAGCTTAATGTGCTAATATGTTTCCACTTCTTGTATTTCTCCTTTTCATGAGCGTAGCTTCTTTCAAGTAAAGATTCTTGTCTGCTTGAATTTCTCCATTTTCTTTCATTTGAAACTTTAAGCCTTTGTAGATAGAGATTAAAATCTTCATATGTTCTCTTTGTAATATCTCTTCTTATGGCTTCTTCTTCTTCATCTACTTCTTTGTTGTGACAATCAACAACAGTAGATAAGATTATCAAATCAACCTCTTGCAGAATTTCAGATTCGTCAGGATCTTGAATATTGTCAGGATTAGAATCTTCAATTTGATTTGTATTGCTGAGAGTTGATTTACTTGATTTTCTTCAGGTTCTTCTTCAACAATTCCATCATCACCAAAAGTAGATCTGTCAGGAACTACTAGAGTTTGAATAGGTTCAGGAATTTCTTCAATTCTTAACCCTCTAGACCTTGTCTGTCTAGGTACTGTTTGAGTTGAAGAACCTCTTTTACTTCTTCTAGCACCTCTCCTACCTCTGCTTCCTCTACCTCTAGCAGGAGCAGTATAGCTTTCCATTGTCTCTCTTTGTAGTCTCAAGAATTCTTCATGTGAGAGATCCGGATATTCTTCACTTGCTGTAGAGAGTGCTTTTCTGGCAAATAATTGTTGAACTCTTTTATCAGTGTGATAAAGAGTAACAATTCTACCGTCTTTTGTAGAAAACTTCTGGAATAAATTTGATGCATCTTCAGGATTATCAATAATCACATCTTCATCACCTTCAGGAATTGTAGCAAGAATGTGTCCATGACCAGGTGTCAGGATTTGATCTTCCGTCAGGATCTGAGATTGCACCAATGTTCTTACTGTCTTAACTCCAGAATCAGAAACATGAGTTGACTGTGTTGTTTGACTTTGAGAAGTTTGGATTGTCTTCATAACAACAGCATCAGAGGTTTCTTCTTGTATCGATTTGTCACCACCATCATCTCCAGTATCATCATCATTATTTCTTAATACTAGATCAGGTGTACATTTTGTCTGAATAACCTTCTCCCCCTTTTTGACATCAGGATTTGACAATAATTGCAAAATTAAGGAAAGAGAGGCTTGAATTTCAGTTACCTTAGTATCCAGAGAATCAATTCTTTGAGTGATTGAGGTTTGTTCTAAAACAACAGATTTCACTTGAGATTCCACTACCCTTAGTTGGAAAGTAGTAGGCACCTTTGTAAAATTATTAAAGATATCAGTCCTCACTTTTTCAGTTGAGCCCTTGATAGAATCAATCTCACTTTTCAGGCTTTTGGATAACAGAGTTGTAGCCTTCAGATGATTCTTCAAGTCTTGATTCTCTATAGACTTCACTGCATTATAGGCATGTTCAATAGCAGAAGAAAAACTGATAGATTCATCAGAATTGTGCCATGAATTGTTCCATTCATTCTGTCTAAATGCCTCTGCAGGATCAAAGGAAGGAGTAGAAAAATCTTGTCTCTGATCTTTCCCAGTGGAAGCATTGCTAGCCATATATGTACTTGATGAACCAAAATTAGTTCCAAGACTAATCTTGAGTGCTGTAGCAAGCTGTTCCTTCTCTTTTCTATTCTCATTATCATCATCACTATCATCATCAGAATTATCATCATCAGAACCATGAGATATATCAGGATCAGGAATTGCAATACCTTTCAGTTTATCCTGTGATTCTGAGATAGGATGATCCATTGGTCTTGAACGAAGTGGCTGTATCAAAATAGGTTCATTTTCAGGAGCACCACTAGCGTCAGGATGAACATCGTCAGGATTTGATATGCTTGCATCAGTATTTGCTACCAATGGTTCTTGTGGAGCTTGAGGTTCAGAAGCTGCTTCAACACTTTGAGCTAAAGGTTCTTGTGTGCTTCCCTCATTGACAATGTTCTCGACCAATCTTTCAACAGAAGCTGTAGCTTTGCCTGCATCTTCACTTTGAGAAGATGGTTCTTGTGTAGCTGGAATGTTGATGTCTTCATTCTCCCTTTGAGAAAATGGTTCTTGTGTGACCATTCCACTAGCTAAGCCTTCACCCAAACTTTGATTGAGTGGTTCTTGTGTGGCAGGATCAACAGTAGCTGCTGAATTACTCTGAAATTCAGGTTCTTGTGGGCTTGATCCTTTCAGCTTCTTCTGTCTCTGATAGACTAACTCTTCTGCATTCCTCTTTTTCTTTGATGTAGGTGTAAGACCAACCAAGGAAGCAGTTGTAGAAACCTTCTCCCAAGAATGTCCTCGAATCTGAGATGGAGAGGCTGGAAAGTCTGATATAGAGACAACTTTTGTTGCTGCATCAGGAATACTAACATCAGGATTTGATGTCTGAATATCAGTATCCTTCATTTGCACTGTCAAAGGAATATGATACCTGCTCTTTGATAATTTCCTTGTCTTTTGTGGTTTTGACGAAGGTACCACAACTTTAGTAGCAGTATCAGCAACTTCCTTGTTCACATTCATCACAGAGGATATAGGTAAGTCATCCTCTGAATCACTTTCATCAATCAACCTTAACTTCCTTTTCACAGGAACATTCTTAACAACCTTATCAGCTTTCTTCACCAGGACCCCTTGTACACCCCCTTGTATCTTCTTTTTAGTGAGTGGTGTAGAGGAAAAATCCTTTGAACCTGATTGCCTTCCAGACACATCAGTTCTAGCTGATTTCTTTGATTTTACAACTAAAGTCTTTTGAGAGACAGTAGAGGTGGTTGTTAACTGTTTAGACTGTTTAGGTTGCATGCTTGTGTCAGGAACAAGGTGGGTTGGACCTTGTACCATAGCATTAGAAAGTAGTCCATAAAGTGCCTTATCCAGTCTGTAGACATAATCTGGATATTTAGGATCAATGAAACCAGGAGGTTGTTCAACATAAACTTCTTCCTCCAGTTCACCATTTAAGAAAGCACTTTTAACATCCATCTGGAAAACCCTGAATTTCTTATGTGCTGCATAAGCAAGAAATATCCTGATGGCTTCTAGTCTTGCAACAGGAGCAAAAGTTTCATCATAGTCAATTCCTTCTTGTTGGGAATACCCCTTTGCAACTAGTCTAGCTTTGTTTCTGATAATGACTCCATCAGAATCAGTCTTGTTCTTGAAAATCCACTTTGTACCAACAATTGATCTATTCTTTGGTCTTGGTACCAGTTTCCAGACTTCATTCCTTTCAAATTCATTCAGTTCTTCTTGCATTGCAGTAACCCAATCAGCATCTTTAAGTGCATCTTCAACTTTCTTAGGCTCCTCCTTGGATAGAAAGTTATTATATAAACATTCATTCTGAGTTGCACTTCTTGTTTGAACACCTGCATCAGGATCTCTAATTATCAAATCAGGAGTATGATCTTTTGTCCATTTCCTTGCTGGTGTCAAATTGTTTCTTGAAGTAGATGCTCCCCCTGGATTGGTGTTATCTTGATTGAAAGAATTTGATTGATTTGAAGCTTTCCCTGAATTATTGCTATGCCCTCCTGATGTGTTATCAGGATCTTCACTTGAATCAGTATCTGAAGAATTCTGTCCTGATGATTGAGTTGACTCTGAACTTGTAGTTGAATGTCGTTGCTCCCCCTCAACATTAGCACTACTAGTTGTATCACTGTTGTTTGCATCATCAGTATTACTTCCATCAGTACCTGGTGAGTCATCAGGATTTGGTGACCCATCAGTACTGGATGAATGGACAGCTTCTGATTCACTTTCTTCAGGTTCCTTGGAAGCTTCATTTTCAAATAGTAATCTATCATATGAGTCTTCAATGATTCCAGTTATCTTCTTATCATCAAAAGATACATGTATTGACTCCATGACAGTTCTTGTTCTCAAATTAAAAACTCTGAAGGCTCTTGATGTAGGATAACCTATGAATATTCCTTCATCAGCCTTTGTTTCAAATTTCCCTAGCTGTTCAGGATGAGTTCTGAGAACAAAACATTTACAGCCAAACACATGCAAATGCTTCAGACTTGGTTTCTTCTCTTTGAGTGACTGATAAGGAGTGACACCATGCCTGTTTATCAATGTGAGATTTTGTGTATAGCATGCTGTGTTGACTGCTTCTGCCCAGAAATATGTAGGTAATTTAGCTTCTTCCAACATAGTTCTGCCAGATTCAATAAGAGTTCTATTCTTCCTTTCTACTACTCCATTTTGCTGAGGTGTGCCAGGAGCAGAGAATTGTTGAATGATTCCTTTGTATTTGCAGAACTCTTCCATCTTTGAATTCTTAAATTCAGTACCATTATCACTTCTCAGAATCTTGACTTTGTACTTTGTGGTTGTCTCAATCATCCTCACATGATCCAACAGAACTTCAGGAGTTTCATCTTTTCTATGCAGAAAATACACCCAGGTGAATCTAGAATATTCATCAACAATTACAAGAGTGTACCTTTTCTTACTGATGGACATGATGTTGACTGGACCAAACAGATCAAGATGTAGCATGTGATATGGTTCTTCAATAGAGGATTCTGATTTACTCTGGAATGATGTCCTTCTTTGTTTTGCTTTTTGGCATGCATCACAGAGTCCATCAGGTGTATATAAGACATTAGGTAATCCTCTTACTAATTCTTTCTTAACCAACTCATTGATGTTGCTGAAGTTGAGATGAGAAAGCTTCTTGTGCCAATTCCAACTTTCATCTACTGAAGCTTTACTGATGAAACATGTAGGGGAGCCATCAGTATCTGAGAGAATGTTGGCTTCATATATGTTACCATGCCTGTAGCCAGTTAGTGCTATCTTCCCTGTTGCTTTACTGACTACTTCACAATGTGTGGAATAGAAATTGACATGATAACCTCTGTCAGTGATTTGACTAATACTCAACAAGTTGTGTTTTAGTCCTTTCACTAGAGCTACTTTTTCAATGATGACATTTCCAATGATTATATTGCCATATCCCAAGGTTTGTCCAATGTTGCCATCTCCATAAGACACAGTTGGGCCAGCTTTTTCCTCATATTCTGATAACAGGGCTTTGTTTCCAGTCATGTGCACAGAACATCCACTATCCATGACTAACACATTTTTCTTTTTACCCTGCATCAGAATAGTAAAACACTAGTCAGAGTGTTTAGGAACCCACACTTGTTGGATTCCTTGTTCATGCATTTTATTAAATTTAACAGCAGAAGACTTTTTGACTTTAGCAGTCCTGACAGGATTTACTCCATCAGGATTTGCTTTGTCAGTATCAGTATTAACAAAAGCATGCTTCGCTATGACATTTTCAGTTCTATCAGACTTTGTACTACTTTCAAACTTAGGCAATGGATCATAAAAGTTATAGTACAAATCATGATACTCTTTACATGTATAAATAGAATGCCATAGACTACCACAATGAAAACAGGAATTCTGTGGTTTGTAAAATACTGATCTATTCCTAACATCAGACTTAGGAATTTCAGCAATTTTCTTCTTACTCTTTTTACAATCAATAGCAAGATGATTAGAGTTACCACAGTTAAAACAACACTTTCTAGGTGCATTTGGGATATATTTATAACCATTCTCTTTATTGATCCCAACTTTACCATTCCTGTTTCTCTTAACAGTAGCTTCCTTTTTCTTATCTGTAACCTCACAGATTTTATCTTTAAGCTGTTTCTGAGACAATAGACCTAGATTCTTAGTGACTTTGTTCATGACAGGTTTAGACTTTATAACTTTAATTCCTTGAGTAGAAGAAGATCCCTTTTCAAAAGTAGAATTGGAATCCTTACCAAAAACAAAATTAACAGGAGTAATCTTAGATTTGGTTGAGTCTATAACATGTCTATAGGTCTTTGGACTGACTGTCTCATCAATGACAATTTTCTTTGCTAATTTCTTATCTTCATCTGACTTATATCCTAGACACTCTTTCCAATTCTTAGAGGTATTAATCTCATGAAATTTCCTACCAGAGTCTGTCCAGGTTCTGATTTTCTCATTAGCAAATTCAAGTTCTTTTTCAAGGGAAATACATTTAGATGTCATCTCTAAGTGCATGTGTTTAGCATTATCACATTCTTTTTGTACTTCTTGCATACGAGAAAATTCAGCTTCTAATATCTCATTCCTCTTTCTAAGGTCAGACATCTCAGATAAGATTCTAGTATTCTCAGCAGTTTGACTTCTAAAGCTAATATGTAATGACTTTAGAAAACGTCTTAACTCAGAAGCATTATCAGTATCAAAATCAAAGATAGTATTTAGTACCTTATCATCAGGAGCAGCAGTTACATCAGCATTGGCCATTAACGCATAGTTGACTACCTCAGTATCAGATTCTGAGGAAGAGTCCATCCAATCCTTGCTTGATGTGATGAGTGCCTTTGTCTTGTTGCATTCAGAAGCAAAGTGACCCATACCATTACACTTGTAGCATCTAACCTTTGACTTGTCAAATTTGCTACCCTTGCTGTCCTTCTTGATATACTTGTCTTTGTCTGCTTTGAAGGTCTTTTTCTGAAAGTTGCCTTGTCTTCTATTCTTTCTGAACTTCATCCTTCTGAAGTTTCTGACAATCATAGCAACCATCTCTTCCATGTCTGAATCAGAAGATTCATCACCAGTATTGGCATCAGGATTGCCATCAGTATCTGATGAAGAGTCGTCAGGATCTGACTCAGCTACTCTTGCTTTCCTTCTAGAGACCTCCATAGCTTTCCCTTTTGATTTTGCTTCTACATTCAAAGCAATTGACTTTGCCTTGCTGCTTTTCTTGTTCTTTCTTTGTTGAACTTCAAGATCATGAGTTCTTAGCATCCCATAGATCTCATCAAGAGACACAATGTTCAGATCATACTGGTGTCTAATGATTGAGGTCTGAGTATCCCATTCTTCAGGTAAAGCTCTAAGAAATTTGGTGTTTGAATCTTCAGTTTCATATACTTTGTCAACTAAGGATAAGCTGTTCAATAGTGTCAGAAATCTATCATATAGATCAGTCAGGCTCTCTTCAGGTCTTGCATCGAATTGTTCATATTCTTGAATCAAAAGAGCCCTTCTGTTTTTCTTAACAGATGCAGATCCCTGGCACTGAGTTTCCAAAGTATCCCAGATTTCTTTTGAAGACTTGCATGCAATCACTCTGTTTGACATGACAGCATCAAGGCTATTATGCAAGATATTCTTTATCTTTGGTTCCCTAAGTACATGAGCTTTTTCTTCTGGAGTCCATTCAGCTTTAGCTTTGACCACATAATGTTCTGGTACTATATCTGTTCGTTCTACGAACTTTGTTGGTATATATGGTCCATCACGAATCCTGTCCAAGTAGTCAGGATCCATAGCCTCCAGGTACATCAGCATCTTTACCCTCCATGTAGGATATTCTGATATCTTTAAGATGGGAATCTTCATGCTTTCATACTTGGTTGTCGACATCTTTAGATCGTATCTGATTCAGAATTAAATCAGTTTGCTCTGATACCAATTGTTGCCCAGTAAATAACAATTGTAGAAGGGGGTTGAATACAATTGTATAAGATTCTCGACTTTATATAACACAAATATGAAAGATCAATAACAATAACAATAACAGCTTTATTAACTTTGATATAAAACTGTTACAAACTCTCTTAAGAAATTCTGATGTTCTTAAGAGCTGCTAGCTTACAAAAACTCTCTCAAGAAATTCTGTTCTTAAGAGCTTCTCTCCGATTATGTTCTCTCTCGAATGAATTACATAAATCGAAACCAAGACTGTGTTTATATAGTGCACACAGCTTCTCTATCAATAACAAGATAAGTCCTAATCATAACAAAGATAGAAACATATCTTTAATCGATAGCTGCATTCTACAAACCAGGAACAAATAGAATAAACTTCCATGTTTATCTAGACTACAAATATAACTCGAAGTAGGAATCCTGATCAGCTTCAAGTCCTGATGATCAAACCTGATCATAGTCTGAGTAGGAATCCTGATGATCAATAAGATACTGACGCTTGATCAAATACTGATGACCATGCAATACTGATGACGTCAGCAATCCTGATCAGTTGAGTCTAGCTTCTGACGATCATTGAATTCTGATCTAACAGGTGAGTTTCAATGCAGGTACTGATCAAAAAGGAGCAAACAGACAGCTAATGTTGAGTGATGCGAGTCAAACACTGAGTGAAACACATGCACGTGAGATGAGTGATACACTTACAAGAGAAATTCAAGTGAGTGCACACACAGACACATACACTGCAATGTAGTTAGCTCACATAGCTGATCTACATGAACATCTATTCAAAACCCAGGCTGATAAAGAACTTTTGCAAGCACAAGTGGTTGAACGGTCTTCTTCTTCCACCTATGTAAACAATCAGCTGGGACTACTCAAGGAAATTTTGAAGACAAATTTACTTCCCAAGATCAACTCCATCAACTATCTCAACTCATACTAGCTTCAGAGACTCATAAAGTTAAATCTGTAGAGAATTCCTCAACTAAGGGGGAGAAGTTTATAGAGAAGTTTGGAGAAGCTAGGAAGAGGGAGCTAAAAAAGATATAAAAGGTAAATGAGGAGTTTCAGGGGGAGTAAAGGGAAAATTAGCTATGTTTTGTAAATGTTATATGTATAGAGCTTAGGTAAATCAAGACAGGTTCAATGTTATCATATGTTCAGTCTAAAGGAACACCTGTCTTGCATTTATCTTTACTGGTGAAATCTGGAAATGTCATATTTGATCCAGAACTTTCTAGTATTTACTTAGGCTTAAGAGTCCTATCTTTTTCTTGGTTTTAGTTGAGTGATCCTCTAGGTATTTGGTTTTTATTCTCTAACAAACAAATAGGGGGAGATTGAAAGGCATATGCAATAGCCTATTTGTAATTCGAGGATTTTACTCAACTTAAACAAGTATGTAATAAGTAAATATTAGATTAGATGTCACAGGAATCTCAGAAGGTTTTATCAGTCAAGAGAATAAAGTTTAAAGTCATTTACTGACTTGGAGTAATTCTACACTGGAAGAAGTTCATTTATTTGATCAAGCCTCAGTGAAGTATTCAAGAAAGTGGATCTATTTAAAGTGAGAGAGATTTCAGAAGTGTGACACGAAACATACAGATTACAGAGTTTGTTAAAAGGGAAAAGAAGATGGACCACAGCTTAGAGTCAAAAGATGAAGAACCGTCATTGAAGTTAGTCGCTCATGAACCAGACACTACATCGAGTGTCAACATCAGTCAGTGGAAGTTCGTCATCAGTTTCAGTGGTTCTCAGATTTAGTATTAAATCTCTTTTAATTTATTCAATAAGTTAGTTAATTTAAATTATAAATTAATTCAATAAGAATTAATTTATTCTTTAAATTAATTAAACTAGAAGTTAATTAATTTAAACTATAAATTAATTCCATCAGAATTAATTTATTCTTTAAATTAATTAAACTAGAAGTTAATTAATTTAAACTATAAATTAATTCCATCAGAATTAATTTATTCCTTAAATTAATTAAACTAGAAGTTAATTAATTTAAACTATAAATTAATTCACTCAGAATTAATTTATTTGTTAAATTAATTAATTCAATAAATTAAATTAGAATTAATTCTAAGCTAGTAGTACTATCAAAATACATTGGTACCGGTTCACAGGTTGTTTTACTGGTGTATTACCGGGTCAAATGATAGTACTACCGATAGTACTACCAGTAGTATTACCGGTTCATCGATAGTACTACCAATAGTATTACTGAATCATTTGACCGTTTTACCGGTTCACAGACAATACTACCAGTTAATTAGTTAGTACTACTAGTTATATATCTAAGTACTACCATCTATTTAACTAAGTAGTACTATCATTTGTTAGTACTACTAGTTATATATCTAAGTACTACCATCTATTTAACTAAGTAGTACTATCATTTGTTAGTACTACTAGTTAATTAGTTAGTACTACTAGTTATATATACTTAAGTACTACCGATAGTACTTCTATTTAAAAATGAAAAGGAAATGGCGTACATTTTCTTTACAGAGGTGTAGTTGACTTTGGTGGATAAAAAGGTGTACATCAGTTGTACATAAAAGCTAGTGGATCAAAACAAAGTCACATACAACAAAAAAAACAAGACAGAAACAAAGAGATATCCTCTGTCTTCTTCAACCAATTGCCGGAACTTCAAACTATTACAGTGAATTAATTTCTAGATTGTATTGTTAAACCTAAATCACTAGAAATTGTTTACTTGCATTGCTTTGACAATCTAGCAGATCATAATCCCTAGAATTTATCTCGAACTACTTTTTAGTATTCGATCTTTTTATTATAAAAATAGATAAATTCATGTCGAATTTATTCTAGATTTGTTTTATCAAGAACCTTGTAATCTGTACTGTATTTGCAACACCCTTCAAGTTTAATATAAATTATATTTAACTTGAATTTTGTTTCACTTCATTCCGCACTTATTTGTTCTTGAATTGTTATATCACGAACCGAACAAATTCGATAAAACGGTACAATTTGTATTCAACCCCCCTTCTACAAACATATCAGGACCTAACAATTCTCTTTTCCAAATTTCAAGTGTGAGTAACCAAAACACTCCTCTCTCAAATCTCTACAACCCTCTTGTGTCAATATCAAGTTTTGATTCAATTTTGAATTTGGGAATTTTTGGATTTTCATTCCTCTTTGTGTAAAACTTACATGCAATGGTTGATTATTGGTAATAGGGATGATTCTCGGTGAGATCCATCATTTTGGACTCATCCGAGAAGAAACCCGACCATTGGCGATGATCATGGTGAGCCATAGTCTTGATTTTTGTATATATTAGTTTAATTCAAGTTTGTTTTGATAATTTGGGTATTGATTATGGATGCATGTTATTCATTTGGTGATATTTGATTATTTTAGCTAGAGTTTGATAGTGGGATTCAATTATTGTTAGTATATAGTTATGTTTGATGATGGATAGTTAATAACTAAGAGTTTTAGTGATTGCATGTCACTAATTTTGTGAGTTTTAATGATTTGAGTGATAGTTTGATAATGGGTCATGATTCTTTTTGAGTAAAAGTGTTGTGTGGTGAACATTTAGACTTGTATGTGTGTTTTGTAGTGAAAGTGAAGTATGGTATAGTTTGAAATTTTGTAATTTATTTTTATTTGAGATGATGTTGATGTATGTGAAATGGTTTATGGTTTTGGAGTGGGAGTTAAGGAGGAATGGTGGTGTTGGACCAAGACACCGAGAGAGGGAGATGGAGGAGAGGGAGGAGGCCGAGAGAGAGAGAGAGAGAGAGAGAGAGAGAGAGAGAGAGAGAGAGAGAGAGAGAGAGAGAGAGAGAGAGAGAGAGAGAGAGAGAGAGAGAGATTGTGGGAGAAAGGAAAAGAGGGAGATTGAGGGAGAGAGGACCGAGAGGGAAAGATTGATGAAGATGGTGAGAGATCGAGGGAGTAAGGAAAGGAGAGTTTGGATTCTTAAAATATGATTTTGTGTGTGTGATTTAAAATATGATTTTGAGTGAGTATATGGGTGATCTTTCAAAGTGTGTTTGTGTGTATGAGTTCTTTTTAAAACTATGTTCTTGAGGAGATTTTCACAAAGGAGGTGTTTCATTTTTGTAAAATATATTTCGTGTAAGTGTGTCTTGTTTTAAAAATTATATTTTTACGTGTGAGTGCTTCTTTCAAAAATATATGGTGTGTGTGAGTATGTCTTTTTCTAAAATTGTGTGTTCTTGTGTGAGAAAGGTGAGTATGAGAGATGGAAGGATATGAGTGTGTGTTGTTCTAGTGCGTGTGTTTAGGTGTGTTTGGCTTTGGTTTAGGCCAAGAGGCCGAGAGAGAGTGAAGGGATAGAGAGAGAGGCTGAGAGGCCGAGAAGAGAGAAATAAAGAGGGAGAGAAGTTAGTAGAGCGGAGAAGATTGGTTGAGTTGGTGGCGTCGTATAGTAGTTTGTTAATTGATGATCTTATGTGGTATACATGGTCAATTATGTGTTAGTTGCTTAATTGTATTTAATTGGTATAAGACGTCGCTATGATGTAATTTGAATAATTACATATGTGTTGAACCAATATGGTTATCTTTAATGAGAATTAGCATTGTTATAGTAACTTGAATCTAGACTTGGTTAGTCAACTATAAAGTGGTCGTAAATTGTTATGTATTGGTTAACTAAACATGTTGTGAGTATAAGTGGCTTTATGTGATCAAGTGTTATTTATGGTCAAAAGGAACTAGATAGAAATGTTAGAAGTCTTTATCTTGAGGCCTTTCATCAATATGTTGAGGAAAGTCATGTGACGTCATATGGTACGTGCTAAATGATTAAAGGCCGGTTATGTCGTAAAGGTTGAAGGTGTTGAAAGTCTATATGGTCACTTTGATTAGAATTGTTGATGTCATTAAGCAAATATGTGTTAAGTGACTACATGTTTAAGTGTTAATTAAAGTTGTGAAGACACTATGTGCTTCTTGATTTTATGTATATATAAGTATATGTAATTGTATGACGCTGGGGTAGAAGTACTTAGAGATACGTAAACAAAGCTGAGGTACTAAGTGATAAAGACTAAGACGATATTATACCTTTATATAGGTACAAATAGGAGGCCAGGAAAGGAGCCCGTGTACGTAAAGTCGGAGTGTTGTACAAGTTATTGAGTTAGTTTATCGGCTTTTGAGGCAAGTGTCTATTCCCTCCACTTATTGTTCAAGTGGCAGTTTTCTTAAATTATGATGCAAATGGTATCTTTTGATTATATTGCAAGTATACGTTCTACTTTTACTTATCCTTTACTTACCATTATGCAATCGTTCTCAATATCATGTTATTGTACCCTTTTTACCTTTCTCTTTCTTATAAAACCTACAATTGCTCCTTCACATTTGCTTTATTCATATAAACCTTTCTCTTGACTTATATTTTGTCGACCTTTGTTAACCTTTGAATACCCGAAGCATACTTATTCCTTTGCTCATTTACTTACCATGTTTTTCAATTATCAAATTTTCAAACCCTTGCAATAAAATCTTGAATTAGCTTGTAACCTGAAATGAATGATGGAAATGTTGAAAGCCTCTTATTCATTTAATCCCTTTGTTGAATTACTTATGAATGGAACAAACTTTGACCGTGGCGGCGGTCCTGGTTACTTATGTATGTATTTTATGGCCAATGTGTGCCTATGGATCCTGAATGTTAGGGCCTTGTGAAAACATGGTCTAGAGCTTTACGTGGCTGATCACCCGTATAGCTCGTACCGTCTTATCAGAAGTTCCAATTCATTTGTTTACCCTTTTCTTTAAAAAGAAACTTATATCTTGAAACTGAATTACTCGATTTATTATCAAGTTGATGGATTATCAAATGAAAACTGCTTACATTGATTTCACTTGCTGGGCAATTTTTGGCTCACTTTTTTTTTTTTTATTCCCTAACCTTTCAGTTAGGAATGGAGTATGCCGTTTTCGAGTAACCGCTA
Organism: Heracleum sosnowskyi; assembly: GCA_030848705.1. Lineage (NCBI taxonomy): Eukaryota > Viridiplantae > Streptophyta > Magnoliopsida > Apiales > Apiaceae > Heracleum > Heracleum sosnowskyi. The sequence continues at coordinate 74,354,706 of CM061238.1, forward strand.
AGAGGACCGTGAGAAGGCCTGATTCGAGAATTTAGGCTCCATGTTGCCAGACAGATAGAATTCATGTTAGTTCTCACCAATGGTTAGATGGTGGCTTATGGTTTGTAATAAAACTGAATTAGATGTTGTAATAAACTTTGATATTTTAGATTCTTGTTTCATACCATAACCTGTGATCGATCCTTAGTTGAGGGGTCATCTGTATCATTATGTTTTATTCAGAGTGATAGTGGCACCAAATCCTGACCCCGGATTTGGGGGTGTCACAATCTAGTCATGTATTCTAGCAAGTTATCCTTGTTGGGGGATTATGATACGCCCTGCGTGACATTAACTTTGGTGAACTTGCCCTGTAGTCTGGTGGGTTATCCTCATCGGGGGGTAAGGATCAGCTTGTGCATTTGGAGTAAGTCATGACTTTTCCCTGCAACTAATGACTGATGTGGTAGTTGGTAGCGGTTGATGTTAGCTCCAATAGTTAGGGCTAATGTTACTACCATTCCCAAGATAGTGCAGAGCCTTGAGCTGATTTTTATAGACCTCATTGACTGCATCACAGACTTCTACAGGAGATAGACTTTTGGCATTGGACCCCAAAGATGTAAGATAGTCTTCCCTGAGAAATGCAAGAGCATACTTGAGCTTCACAGTCCTCTTGGCATCCAACCAGACATCCACATTACCATCATGTTGGGCCTCATCAATTATTTTGTCTTTCTGTGCTTCAACATCCTCCTTGTGACATAAAAGAATTGCCTCATAGTCCTTGTTTGGGAGACCAGCAGTAAGAAGGTGTTGAGCAATCTTTGAGAACTCATCAATCTGTGCCATATTTAAGCATTGGAGGGCTTCTTCCGTCAATAGAGTGGGCACGGATGATGATCCTGAAGGCCTGTCATGGTGCACAGACTCCAGCCATTGTGACAGTGTGGCCTGAGCCAAGTTAGAGCTAGTGCTAGGCACTTCTGTCACATATGAGGGTTCTGCAACAGGGATAAAAGATGTGTGAGTTTCCTCCAGCCTTGGAATGGTTGTAGAGTATGATGTTTTCTCCATTGAAATGGGATGAGTTACAACATCATCTCTATGTGCCTGTGAATGCATTTCCAAGTCCCTAAGGATTGGAGAAGTTGGCACATAGTCTCCAGTAAAAACTGGTGAATCCTCTATGTTTTTGTTAGTGTCATTAGAATATGCCCCAACGTGTATTTCCTGACTAACAGAATGTATGTCCTGGGTGGTGAGCACAGTGTCATGCACCATGTCACTTGAAATTGCCTCATTCACAAAATCAAAGAGTGAATGATGAAAGGCAGGAATGTCATTAGAATGACTTTCTTGTTGAGAAGAAATATTAGCCTTGAGAGATTCTGAGATAGAAGTGGGGTTCAGATGAGATTTTGGCAACTCCCCAGGGAGAAATAGGAGGAGTTTCAATAGTGATGTGCTCTCCACTCAGTGTAGTTCCACCCTGTTGTTCACCTGAGTCAAGAGTGAGTTATTGACTCTGTGCAGACTCTTTACAGGTTGTAGTGGGGAGACTACTCTTTTCAATACCAATGACCTTTTGAGAGGCCATTGACAATAACAGGTTTACCCCTTTTATCACATCTGAATCCTGTTGGGAGGATTCAGTGGCGGATATTTGTTTGGTGAGCTGTGACTCAGGTTCCTCACCACCTAAATCTACAGAATCATCAGTAATAGCTAGGGCTCTCTTCTTGATATTCTTTTTAGTAACAACAACCTTTTGAGAGATTGGTGCACTTGGCTCCCTAATTACTATAGTAGTGTTTGCAGATGGTTGACTAGATGGGTTAGGGAGGCTTGGGTTAGACTCTGAAGCTCCATCAGCCTTAGCCTTCCCTTTCCAGGAAAGTGAATGATATATGGGCATATCAAGTGTGTAGGTTTCAAATGTTGCTTGCATATATGCAGTAACACTCAAAACCACATCCACTTGATTCCTAGTGTCCAATGCTCCTGACTTTGAACATGGACTTAGGATAAGCCAGCTTTGTTGTGTCTATTCCTTCTACTTCGTGCAACTTATTATCTAGATGATTTAAAATGCATTGAATAAAGCGAGGATAGAAGATTTCATTACCTCTGCCACGTGGAGTTTTGCCTAACCTTTGAGCCAGTTCTAGAATGATAATTGCTCCAACATTGATTTGTTGGTTGTAGGCCAAAGAGGAGGCAAGCTTCACAGTAATGTGGCTAATTTGATCCCATCCTGTCTTTCTGCACAGGAACACTTTATGGAGAGCATCAAACATATATGACCACTCCCTCCTGACATTCTTCTTATTCATCTTTGCCATCTCAATTGTATCAACATACTTTATTAAGTCCAAAAAGTCCACCATCTGTTTGTCATTGGCTTCAGCATCATGATTTTCAGTTTTAAACCCAAAAGTCTCATTTACTTCTTTCTCCCCAAACTGCAATTGCTTTCCTCCAACCATGCAATGAATCTCTATGAACGAAGTTCCATCCTCCCTGGCCATGACAATGCAAGTAGCAGTCCTCCAGAAAGCTTCTAGCAGGTCAACATACATGGGTGGGTTCATTGTGAGGGCTTGGTGTAGGTAGGAGGTGTTCAAAAAGCGTACAAAGCACTTGTACCTTGGGTTGGCTTCAGTATCAGAGGGGATAGTGAGAAAATTGGTTTCTTTGGGTATGACTAAAGGTTGAGATGATGCAGTTGTTTGAGATTTGGGTGCCATTTCTGAGTTTGAGATTGAAAAGAGAGGAAAGATTTGGAATTAGGTTTGAGAATTGAGAGTAATCGACAAGATGAAAAGATGTGAAAGTGTTTGCAAAAAGTATTTATATGACTGAGACAGTGTGATATAGAGATATGAATGTGTACAGACTATTTTGATGTCGTGAAGTCTCAAAATAGACTGTATCGCGAAGTCTTGCAAAGTAGATCGCAAAGTCTAAAAAAGAACTATGTCGCAAAGTCTAGAGGGTAGGAGAGTGAGGGAGACTTTGTGATATAGTATAAATACCTTGTCGATAACTCTCCTTTGGAATTTCAATCAATTTGTCAGACATATATCAAAATCTTGAAATAAAATCAATTTAATTCAAAATTCTGTTAATATGCGGGGACTTGTCGATATTGTTATTCTGTGTCGCGAAGTCTAATAAGTAGATCGCAAACTCAAGAATTGAACTATATCGCGAAGTCTCACAACTTTAACAATTTGCGATATAGGTCTGTTTATTTTGAACTAAGTCGTGAACTCTTAAAATCACCGCTCAGAACTCCACAAACAAATATGATTTTGAAAAATATGTAGTAGAATACTGAAATATTTATAAATCATATCTCAGCTAATTTTCACTCCAATCAAATAGTGCATTTAAATACAGTGAAAATTTACTGCTCCAATAATTAACTAGCATAATTACTTAGAACTACTAAATGAAGGATTCAGCATTCCAATTTCACTCACTAGTCTGTTGAAGACAGCTTCATTTAGAGGTTTAGTAAATATGCCAGCTAATTGTTTCTCAGTTGGAACATAAGAGACTGTTATAGTACCATTTGCAGCATGTTCCCTAATGAAATGGTACCTTATCTCAATATGCGTTGTAGTAGAATGATTAACAGGATTGGCAACAATGGATATTGCACTAGTGTTGTCACACATCAGAGGAATGTTTTCCAACACTAGTCCATAATCCATGAGTTGATTTCTAATCCAAAGCAATTGAGCACAGCAGCTTCCAGCAGCAATATATTCAGCTTCAGCTGTAGATGTTGTTGTGGATTGTTGTTTCTTACTGAACAAGGGATACTAACCTTTGGCCTAAGAATTGGCAGCTTCCTGAAGTACTCTTTCTGTCAATTCTGCATCCAACATAATCAGAATCTGTGTAGTGCCCTTTGGATACCATAAGCCAAGATTAGGAGTCCCTTTCAGATATCTGAATATTCTTTTGATTACCATCATGTGAGATTCCTTGGGATCAGATTGAAACCTTGCACATAGACATGTGGCAAACATGATGTCTGGCCTGCTAGCTGTGAGATAGAGTAATGATCCAACCATGCCTATGTAAACCTTGATGTCAACTCTCTTGCCTCTTTTATCTTCATCAAGTTTGATTGTAGTTGACATTGGAGTTTTTGCAGGGGATGAATCTTCTAAATCATATTTCTTCAAAAGATCTTTGACATACTTTGATTGATTTATGAAGATGCCATTCTCCCTTTGATTTACTTGCAGACCTAGGAAGTAGGTTAACTCTCCCATCATACTCATCTCATACTTGCTTTGCATCAACTTCGAAAACCTTTGACAAAGTTTTTCATTTGAAGAGCTAAAGATGATATCATCCACATAAATCTGAACTAGAATGATATCATTACCATGCTTCTTGAGGAATAGAGTTTTATCAATTGTCCCTCTTGTGAATTGATGTTCAAGAAGAAATTGAGAAAAGGTTTCATACAAGGCTCTAGGTGCTTGTTTGAGACCATAGAGTGCCTTGAGAAATCTGTACACAAAATCTGGAAATTCTTCATTCTCAAAGCCAAGAGGTTGGGACACATATACTTCTTCATCAAGATCACCATTGAGAAAAGCACTTTTCACATCCATTTGATACACCTTGAAGTCTGAATGAGCTGAAAAGGTCAAAAATATTCTGATGGCCTCTAGTCTAGCTACAAGTGCAAATGTCTCATCATAATCAATGCCTTCTTGTTGACAGTATCCTTTAGCAACTAGCCTTGCTTTGTTTCTCACAACCACACCTTCTTCATCCATTTTATTCCTGAATACCCATTTGGTTTCAATGACATTCTTATCTTCAGAAGGTGGTACTAATTCCCAAACTTTGTTCTTTTCAAATTGATTCAATTCTTCCTGCATGGCAACAATCCAGTCAGAATGCTTCAAAGCTTCTTCAATTACTTTTGGTTCTTCCTGTGACAGAAAACAGCTATACATACATGTATTCATTGTAGCTCTCCTTGTTCTAACACCTTCACTAGGATCACCAATGATTTGTTCCCTAGTGTGGGTCTGTCCCATTTTCTTGTATGACCATGTTCATCTCTTCGGCTTGACTCGGGGTCATTTTGATCACCAACATTGGAATTCTCTTCTTCTCCCCATGTGTTAGTGTTTCATTGCACATGTGTTTGAGGGTGATCATCAACTTCACTTCTTTCATCATGTGGGACAGTTAGAACAGGTGTCTCATCTTCACTTTCAGAATCTTCAAGATATCCTTGATTTTCAAATCTCAATGGCACACTGTCTTTTTCATTTGTTTCAAGTCCAGGGAATTTCTTGTCATTAAAAGTAACATCCATGCTCTCCATCACTTTGTGTTGCTCAGGTACAAACACTTTGTATGTTGTCATTTCCAGAGAGTATCCAATGAAGATACCTTCAAATGCCTTAGCATCAAATTTTCCAACATGCTCAGATGTATCTTTCATCACAAGAAACTTGCTTCCAAATACATGAAGATTCTTGAAGGATGCTCTTTTTCCAGTCATCAAAGAGTAAGAAGTTTTTCCAGACCTCTTATTGATTAATGTTCTATTTTGCACATAACATGTTGTGTTAACATCATCAGCCCAAAAGCTAGTAGGTAGCTTTGCATCCAACAACATTGTTCTTGAAGCTTCAATGAGAGTTCTATTCTTTCTTTCTACCACTCCATTTTGCTGTGGAGTTCTAGGAGCTGAAAATTGTTGAAAGATGCCCTTGTTTTTGCAGAACTCATACAATGTGGCATTTCTAAATTCAGTTCCATTATCACTTCTCAGAGCAACCACAGAGAAACTAGTGTTTTGTGCTTCTCTATCAACTCTCTTGATATGATCTATAATAACTTGAGGAGCTCCATCCTTGGAAAATAGGAATTCCACCCAAGTGTATCTTGAATAATCATCCACCATAACTAGAGCATATTTCTTCTTGGAAAGGGACATTACATTTACAGGGCCAAATAGGTCCATATGAATTAACTGCAGAGGTTTTGAGTTTGAGTTGAGCAGTTTATTCTTGTGACTTGACCTTTTTATCTTCCCTCTTTGACATGCTTCACAAGCTCCATCTTGAACAAATTCCAAAGCAGGCATGTCTCTGATGAGTTCTCTCTTTGCTAGAGAATTCATTGCCTTGACATTTAAGTGAGACGGTTTCTTGTGCCACAGCCAAAATTCTTCATTTGTGGCTTTAGTGTAGAAACAACAAATTTCACCCTTGTCTGCAGCCTTTAGATTAGCCACAAACAAGCTTCCTTTCTTTACACCAGTTAAAGCAACTTCACCACTTCCTCTTTTAGAGATTAGACATTGATCTTCAACAAATTCAACTTTGAATCCCCTATTGGTGAATTGTCCAATACTCAAGAGATTGTGCTTCAATCCTTCAACAAATGCTACATCTTCAATTATGACATTTCCATATTCAACACTGCCATATCCCATTGTATAACCAATGTTGTCATTTCCAAAGGTTACTGATGGGCCAGCCTTCTCCTCAAAATGTGATAACAGGGCTATATCACCAGTCATGTGACTTGAGCATCCACTGTCCAAGATCCATATGACTCTTTTATTCATGTTGCCCTGCATTCACAAAATGACTAAGTTGTTTTTGGTACCCACACTTGGTAGGGTCTAGTTGATTTAGAAACATTTTTGTAATTGATTCTTCTATCATAATCAGCATTCTTCACAGTATGAGACTTCACTATTTTGGAAGCTTTAGAGTTGACACTCTTAGGCTCACATGAAGTCTTTACCCTATCAACTTTGATTTGGGATCATGTCCTGTGAGTGTGCATATGTGTGTGTGATTCACATGATTGTGCAGAGTCAAGTTCTTGCTTCAAAGATAGGCAATTAGCAATCACAGTCACATAGCATGTCATGCAGTTAGATTTACCACAGAAAGAATCATGGATATCATTCATGCCAACAGAATGGTTACTTAAATTATCCACTACATTGTTAACAGATTTGTTACACTTATGAGTCAAATGATTAACAGATGAGCATTTTTGACATTGTTTCCTAGGAGCATTTGGCACATAAGCATAACTGTTACTCTTGTTAACACCTACTTTTCCATTCCTGTTTTGTTTCTTTTTCTTAACAACTTCCTTAGTGACCTTAGGACTCTTGGTAAGATTGTCTTTGGTTTCTTTCTGAGTGTCGGATTTAGGAGAGGAAGATGTGTCTTTAGCATCCTCATCTTCTTCAAATAACTGTTGTTTGATGACCATTGATTCTTCATCAAACTCAACAATACTCTTTTTGAAGATGGGCGCTTTGACACCAGAGAAGATGGTTGGGGCATTTTTGTTTACAAAAGATTCTTTTTCCTTGCCCTTAGCCTTCTTCATTCCCTTGTCATTCTTATAATCAAAACCAATTCCAACATTAATGTCTTCAGTGTGTTCCTTGTGATAGGCTTGAACAAAATCAGCTGAGTTTCTATAACTCCTTATCTTCAATTCATTTTCAGCAATTTGTTCCCTAAGGGCTTTTTCTATTTGTTCAGCACAAACAACTTTATTCTTAAGATACTCAGCCTCCTTTTTCAATCTATCAAGGTTCACAACCATTAACTCAAGTTCCTCATTCTTTTATGTAAGTTCAATGTTCTTAGCAGTTAGCCTATCAATTTCTTCATTAGCAACTAACATGCTAGTATGAATGTTAGGCCGAATACACAATATAATCAAGTATGTATGAGAATAACAATCAAGAACACTTTTTATAAATCAACAAACTGTAATTATATTAACAGTTTCTCTCTTAATGATGTTAATGAATCACAAAGAGCTACTAGGTTACAAGAATAATATTTTCAATAATCGCATCCCTTCTAGGGATAACCTATCTGTGTTTATATAGTACACAGTTACAATCAATCTCTAATTGATACTCCTACAAATTAGCTATACAATTTGTAATCAATTAGAATTGCTTCAGTCTTCTATTCCGTCTCCTTAGCTGTATCAATATATTCTGCTTCTTTCCATCTTCAGAATATATTGCTTCTAGAATATTCAATTCAGCACCGACAGCTAATTCAACTATCACCACGTCAGACTTTAACAAACTCTGACTGGCTTCAATGTAAACTCTGATGATCACCTGTTGCTTAAACACAGATGAACAAACGTCAGCAATTATATCTAACAATCTCCCCCAACTTGTGCATAATAAAAATGTACAAGTTAAACAGATAATTGATGATGTCAAAACGTATAACAAATGCAGTGTTTAAAATATGTCAGAGTTTAACTTTAACTTAGAATAGAAAACTTTAAAAACTTACAGTCAGACTTTATTTGATTTCTTGAATATCAGGCACTGTCCTGATATAGTCTGTAAGCAATCTTCTTTCAGCTCTTTCTAGTTCAGCAATCATATTTTCCTTCAGCTCCTTAAGCTCTGGATCTCCTTCACCAGTTTGATATATGGCAGCTCTCAGAGAATAGATACTGTTTTTCCTCATTTCATTTCCAAGTTTTATATAGAAAGGCTTGTCAGACTCTAGATTAAATTCTAGAACTTTCATTTCCAGTGCAGTCCTGAACCTAGCACTATTCCTCTTCATCTCCACAATTTTTCCATAAGCATCTCTGTACTTAGGAATATATGCACTCCAGACTCCTCCTCCAAGCATTATCTTTGATCTAAGCATCCTTTCTCTAATAACTAAAGCAGCATCATGAGTACTTCTATTCTTGACTTTTAACAAATATAGAACATACTCCAATTCTTCATAAGATTTGAGATTGATGTCAGACTCTGCAACCTTGTAAACTCTTCCATCAGCCATGAAATACAGCAAAAACTCTTTCTTTAATACTTTATGAAATATCATCTGAACAGATTCTAGCATATCAAGACTCTCTTGAGTAATAATACCAGATACTGCCAGTGATGATTGATCTCCAGGTCTATTGTTTATTCTCTTCTCCCTATGTGAACCTAAACCAGACTTATCAAAAGATTCTTTTCCAAGTACAGTCCTGGTTTGAGAAAAGTCCACAGGTTGAAGTGTCAGAGTTTCAGAGAGTACAAGTCTTCTAAAAGTACTTTGGAGTTGAGGTGCTAGTTGAGTTTGTACAACTTGAGCCTTGTCAGAGGTTGTCACAATTTTAGTAGAAACATCAACTTGAGCAGCGTCAGAGGTTGATCTAGCTTCAAAAACTTCAACTTGAGCTTTGTCAGAGGTTGAAAAATTCTTCATAGGTAACTGTCCTTCTTCTACCAGTTTACCCTTGCCTTTATCATTCTTTGCTATCATAGGCTTCCTTGAGTCTTGTATACTCTGTTGAGAAATTTCCTTGATGAAAATACCCTTTTCTTTCCTTCTAGGAACCTTGACAGCTTTCTTTTTGTAAGTACCATCCTCCATTTTCTTCTTGTGCTCTTCATTTATCATTCTTAATTCAGCATCATAATTCTCAACTGTTACCTCACCACCATGCTCTTCTAAAAACATTTTAGTAGCAATTTCCTCATCTGTGGTAGGCTTATCAGAGATTATCAAACTTTTGAGTTTTGAACCACTGGCAGAGTTTGATCTTCTATCAGAGTTTGATCTTGGTGGTCTTCTACCAGAATTTAATCTTAAACTCTTTCCATCTCCCTTGCTTCCACCATCATTACCATCATCCCTCCGTCTCAGAGTTTGAGTGTCTTTGCATTTGTCACTTGGTACACTCTCCCCCTTTTTGACATCATCAGAAAGTAGTACTGATGTCAACAACTCAATTGCAGTAGAAATTGAAGTCAGTTGGGTAGACATAGCAGTCTGGTTGTCCTCAACTTTCCCAAGTCTCTTCTGAATTTCATCAGAGTCCTTAGCTTGCTTCTTGAACATAGAATTGTAGTAGGATCTATCATTCTTCAGAGTAAGATCTCTCATACCAACTTCATTCCTCAAAGCAGTGACCTCCTTATGAGACTCATCAAATCTGTTATGGAGAGATTTAATTTGAATCACAGTGGCCTTTAGACTTGTAAGAATATCAGGATTTGAAATTGTCTTCACAGAATCACCAAGAAAATCAGCAGCCCTCTGTGCTGAAAAGATACAATCAGCATCAGCCCATCTGTTATAGTACATATTCTGAAAATGCTCTTCAGTCTCTCTATTTATCTCTCTTTCTTCATCAGTATTTACACCATCAGACAATGAAATTTGAATACTGGGGTGTGAATTAGCAGGACTATCTTCAACATTTTCATCTTCTGCTGTATTTTCTGCAGGAACATTCTCAGCAGTAGTTTCACAATTTCTCTGTGCAGCTTCAACAATAACTTTCTCTGCAACAGGTTCTGGAATCTCAGAGTTTGCAGTTTGCATTAACTCTATTTCTTTTGTTACAACCTCAACAACAGATTGTTGTAGAGCTTCAAGCAAATTAGCATCTTCTGCTGCAATTGCATCAGAATGTTCTGCAGCAGCTTCAATTACTTGATCAACCTCCTCACCTTTGTCAGAATTTAGATTATTAACAGAAAGAACCTCTGTGTGAGTAGCAACAGAGTCTTCAATGACTAAGGTGGCTTGTTCAGCTTCTACATCCTCAGTATCACAGGTACTGATAGTAGGATGTGCATCTGGAATATCTTCATCTACAAAGAAATCCAGTTTCTCAAAAACTCTGCTGTCAGAATGATCAGCATCTTCCTCAACTACAGCAGCATCAGCATTTACTCTGTCCTCAGTAGGCACAGGAGTGTCAAAAATCTCCTCTTGAAGAACAACTTCAGGAGCTTCATTCTCCATAGAAACTCTGTCCATATTGACAGCTTCATTCTCATGTAACTCAACTTCAAGATTTTCAACAACTGTTGAAGAAATATTCTCTGCACCAAAGAGATGTGCTGCTACTAATCTCCTTTTTCTCTGATGAAGAGTTTCATCATCAGTTTCACTCTCCTCATTAGCAGCATCAGACTTTGCCCTGTTGGCCCTTCTTTTCTTTAACCTTTTCTTCTGAGGCATATCATCAGTATTTGATACCCCAGCTTCAGCATTTGAGGGATTCACTCTATCAGACTTAACAGCTCTTACCTTTGACTTCTTTGACCTCTGTGATGGAGACACAGAAGGTCCAGCTTCAGCATTTGCTATTTGTTGTTGTTGTGAATCTACTTGAAATTGTCGCACAAACTCAGGTAGCAACAAGACACCAACATCCCCTTTCTTGTTATCCTTATTAGTTAAATCAGAGAATATGCGTTTATGTAATTTAAAACATGGAATCACATCATTCTCAGCTATCTCTACTTCAGAAACACATTCAGAGAATATCAATTGACAAAATCTTGCAAAATAGACTACACCTCTGTTTTCAGTCATTTTCTCACCTATATTATTTAGAACTAGTCTAGCAACATCAAAATTACCTCTGTAAAGAAGAGAATACCCGATTTGCAGACTATCAGTGGGAATCGCATCCCAATTCGTGCACTTCTTGCCAAAAGCCCTGGTGATGCAATCGAAGAAGAAACTCCATTCCTTGCGCAAAAACGGCCTTTTGAGTTGACCAATCTTTGTCAATGGTCCAGAGTAGCCTATCTCTCTCATCATACGAACTAACTCAGAATCTCCAACAGAGATTGTGAAAGCATTAAAGTCCTCAAGGCCCAGAGCATCACGAACAGTTGTTGAAGTAACTATAAACTCTTCTTCTTGAAATTCAAAGATTATGGATGGAGACCCAGACTCTCCTCCATTATCATAAGTACCTGTTTGCCAAAAAGTCCTTATTTGAGATGCAGACAGCTTCAATGGTGCGGTGAGAGCAGTTCCAACATCAGAGTTTGACAAGAAATCCTGAATCAAATGAAACGCCTCCGGTGCGTTCTCATTTGTCAAAGGAGCAGCATATTTGTTTGGGACAAATTCTAACCCAGAAGCAGTAAACATTGTAGTAGCCATTAGAGATGTTTAGAAGAAAGCAAGAAATAAGACAGAGAAAAGTATAGAATGTATGCAGTGAAAGTGTTTGAGACAGTGTTTGTGAGTAAAAAAATGAAGTGTGTAAAAGAATGAACCGGTTATGTGTAGTAAGTTTAAATAATGACTGTGAAAATTAAAACGGAATCATTTTAATCATTACTACACACAGCAGGCGTCTTTGAAAAATGTGTGAGTGGGACAGATGTCAAACATGTATACGCTGACAGCTGTATGTAACAACTTCCAATACACACGCGCAGTAAAAATAGCCATAATTACCGCTTTTCGCACTGTTCAAAACACTCAACCTCTCTCTCCTCTGTTTAATACAAATATGAACCGTTTGTACTCATGCTCTTTCGAATTTCAAAACAAATGTCTAATCTCAAAATTATAAATTGTCTGAAACAAATAAATTATTTTAACCATCAGAGATTAAAACAAAGTTACCTCGGCGTATTTCACACAATACATCAGTGTTTACCATTTGTCCTTCTTTGTCAATAAACTCTTTTCTCAAACTGTACAGGTGTGAATAATTGTGTGTGCTATAGCAGAGTTTACCGAAATCAATATTTAGATCATCTCAAAGTGCATAAAATCCACAAACTTAAGCAGTAAAAACTGGTTGCCTAAACTCTCATGTAAAACATAAAATCTGATTTTTATATCTAAACTCTGTATTTTGATATATATATATATATATATATATATTTTAATTTTTCCAGTAATCAGTGGTTGGCACTAGTCACCAAAAATCAAAGATTTTAGCCCTTATTTCATACAATAAGTTCCTGGATCTTCCTAGGCACAACATGATCTCAAAGGAATTTGTGCTCTTTTTGGCATCTTTTAATTTGAGGGTGAATTATTTACAATTAATAATCAGAGTTTAGACTTTTCATCAGTTAATACAATTAATTTATGAGAGAAAATGCAAACAGCTAATACAAACTCAGTGTATAGGATCAATAAACTAAGAGATGCTATAAATACAGAGACAGTATCATGTTGTGTTAACTTCCTGCACATTTGAGATCAGAATATATACAACTCTTAAGGATTCATAATTACTTACTGAGAATTAAGCTTCATACAAATTTCTTCATTGGTCCATATGTTTCAGACAAAATTACAATCAGAGTATAGCATTAGACTGTAACTATCAGAGTATGACCAACACTTTATGACTAACAGAGTTTAGCATCAGAGTTTACTTTCAGAGTTTATGGCACTGGTACTCATAACAGTTAATACATGCAAGGAATCATGAGCATAAAAATCAAACATGTATAGTTTTTGAGTCTAACCCGTATCTCTAGTCAAAACCAGAGATCATTCCAAGTTCATTTACCAATCTTGTAAAAGTAGCTTCACTCAAAGGTTTGGTGAAGATATCTGCAAGTTGTTGGTCTGTAGACACACAATGAAGCTCAATATCTCCTTCTTCCACATGTTCCCTGATAAAATGATACCTTATGCTGATGTGCTTGGTCATGGAGTGCTGTACTGGGTTACCTGTCATAGCAATAGCACTTTGGTTATCACAATAAATAGGTATTTTAGAGTACCTTAACCCATAATCCAGCAACTGATTCTTCATCCACAGAATCTGTGCACAACAGCTACCAGCAGCTATATACTCTGCTTCTGCAGTGGATGTAGAAATTGATTTCTGTTTCTTGCTATACCAAGAAATCAATCTGTCACCTAAGAATTGACAGCTTCCACTTGTACTTTTTCTGTCTATCTTACAGCCTGCAAAATCTGCATCAGAGTAACCAATTAGCTTAAACTCTGATTCTCTAGGATACCACAAACCCAAGGTTATGGTTCCTTTGAGATATTTGAAGATTCTTTTTACAGCTGTTAGATGAGGCTCTCTGGGATCTGCTTGAAATCTTGCACAAAGACATGTGGCATACATGATATCAGGTCTACTTGCTGTGAGATACAGAAGAGACCCTATCATGCCTCTATAGGTTGTCATATCCACTGTAGCACCTGTGTCTTTGTCTAGCTTTGTTGCTGTAGCCATGGGAGTTGTAGCAGATGAACTATCAAGCATACCAAATTTCTTTAGAAGATTTCTGGTATACTTTGCTTGATTGATAAAAATCCCATCATCTGTTTGCTTGACCTGTAAGCCTAGAAAATAACTAAGCTCTCCCATCATGCTCATTTGATACCCGGACTGCATAAGCTTTGCAAACTTCTTACAAAGTTTGTCATTAGTAGATCCAAAAATAATATCATCTACATAAATTTGAACTAAAAGCAAATCATCACCAGAATTGAAATAAAACAAGGTTTTATCAATTGTACCTCTTGTGAACCCACTTTCTAAAAGAAATTGAGCAAGAGTTTCATACCATGCTCTTGGTGCTTGCTTTAGTCCATATAATGCCTTGTCAAGCCTGTAGACATAATCTGGATGCTTGGAATCTACAAATCCTGGTGGTTGTTCAACAAACACTTCTTCTTCAAGCTTCCCATTGAGAAAAGCACTTTTCACATCCATCTGAAAGACTTTAAACTTCTTGTGTGCAGCATAGGCCAGAAACATTCTTATGGCCTCCAATCTTGCAACTGGAGCAAAGGTTTCATCATAGTCAATTCCTTCCTGTTGTGAATAACCTTTAGCCACAAGTCTAGCCTTGTTTCTTGTAATCACACCTTCACTGTCAGTCTTGTTTCTGAAAACCCACTTTGTACCTATAATTGATCTATTCTTTGGTCTAGGTACAAGTGTCCAGACTTCATTTCTTTCAAATTCATTTAACTCTTCTTGCATTGTTGTTATCCAGTTAGCATCTTGAAGAGCTTCTTCCACTTTCTTTGGTTCTGTTTGAGACAAGAAAGCATGATACAGACACTCATTATTTGTTGCACTTCTAGTTTTCACACTAGCATCAGGATCTCCAATTATGAGATCAGGTGTGTGTGCCTGTGTCCACTTTCTTGCTGTTGGTAAGTGGTTTCTTGCATCATTATTGGATCCTCCCCCTTGATCCATGCTCTCCTGATTCAAGTGTTGACTTTCTGCAGCATCTGAGGCTCCCCCTGAATTGGATAACTCAGAGTTTAAACTGTCAGAGTTTGAATCAGTTTCCTCAACTGACTCACTTGCTGTGTCTTGTTGAGCTTCTTCATGCTCCCCCTCAACTGGTTCTCTATTTTGTTCAATTTGAGAATTTTCAGTTTCTCCAGTATTTACCAGTAGAGGTTCAGAGTATGCTTCGTCAGAGTTTATCAGGACCGCTTCATCAGAGTTTGTCGGTACTGCTTCATCAGAGTTTACATCATCAGAAAATAAACCTTCATTTTCAAAGCGCAGTTGATCATATTTATCTAAGTCATCAAGTCCAGTTATTTTCTTGTCATCAAATGACACATGTATGGATTCCATGATCACTTTAGTTCTCAGATTGTAAACTCTGAATGCTTTTGTTGATAATGGATAGCCAACAAAGATTCCTTCATCAGCTTTTAACTCGAACTTAGTCAACTGTTCAGGATGAGTCTTCAACACAAAGCATTTGCATCCAAATATATGAAAATATTTCAAATTTGGCTTCTTATTTTTCACCATCTCATATGGTGTTTTCCCATGCTTGTTGATCAGTGTAGCATTTTGAGTAAAACAAGCAGTTTGAACAGCTTTTGCCCAGAAATAAGTTGGCAATTTTGCTTCGTCAAGCATAGTTCTGGCTGCTTCAATTAAAGTTCTGTTCTTTCTTTCAACTACACCATTTTGCTGTGGAGTTCCAGGTGCAGAAAATTCTTGTTTCACTCCTCTTTCCTTGCAGAAAGCTTCCATTATTGAGTTTCTGAATTCAGTTCCATTATCACTCCTTATTATTTTGACTTTGTGCTGTGATCCTTTGTCCAGTAGATTTACATGATCCATCAGAGTTTGAGCAGTTTCATCCTTCTTTGATAAGAAATACACCCATGTATATCTAGTATATTCATCAACAATTACTAGAGCATATTTCTTTCTGCTCATAGACATCACATTCACTGGTCCAAAGAGATCAACATGTAGAAGATGATAAGGTTCTACTACTGAAGATTCAGATTTGCTCTTGAAAGATGACTTCCTTTGCTTGGCCTTTTGACAAGAATCACATAGGCCATCTAAGCTAAGTATTGACTTGGGAAGTCCCCTTACAAGATCCTTTCTTATTAGCTCATTAATGTTGTTCAAATTGAGATGAGAGAGCTTCTTATGCCAGTTCCAACTCTCTTCATTTGACATTCTTGCAGTCAGACACACTGTTTTTCCATCAGAGTTTGTTACCAAACTTGCTTCATAAATGTTGTTGTGCCTGTGTCCAACTAGAACAACTTTTCCAGTAGATTTACTGATAACTTCACAGTATTCAGTATGAAAATCTACATGGTTTCCTCTATCACAGATTTGACTCACAGATAGCAGATTATGCTTGAGTCCTGAGACTAGAGCTACATTAGTTATGATGACACTTCCAAGATTTATATTGCCATATCCCAGAGTAAGTCCTATGTTGCCATCTCCATAGGAAACCTTTGGGCCAGCCTTCTCTTCAAAATCTGATAGCAGGGCTTTATTTCCAGTCATGTGTCCTGAGCACCCACTGTCCAAGATAAGTGTGCTCTCTTTTATGCCCTGCAATCACAAACAAACACTAAGTGTTAGTTTTAAGGACCCAGACTTGCTTGGATCCTTTGTCTTTCTTAACAGTGTTAGCTTTTGCAGCGGAATCACTATCAACAGAGTTTAAACTAACATTGTCAGACTTTACACTTGCAGAGTTTGCCCTAACCCACTTCAAGTTGGGTTTTGGCTCATAATAGTTGTGATAAATAGCATGATAACTCTTACAAGTATAAATAGAATGCCAAGTGCTCCCACAGTGTGTGCATAAAGTCTGTGGTTTAACCCTTACATAATCATTCTTTACTCCTGATTTAGAAGGTAAAGAATTAATATCTTTGTTCTTATTGCAAAATCTAGCAAGATGGTTAGAACTACCAAAGTTATAACATGTTTTCCTTGGAGCAGCAGCAATAGGCAAATGATTATTTCTTTTATTTACGCCTATCTTTCCATTCCTATTCTTCTTGGACCCTTTTGGTTTCATGGCAGACTTTACCTCTTTTAGCTTATGATTGAACTGTTTTCCTGTCATTAAACCAACATTAACCTGTTTTCACATGTTTTAACTGGCTTTCTAACAGCTTCTATTTCCATAAAATTTTTTGTTATAATATTTTCCTGTCTTTCACAGGTTTCATCTGATTCCATATCAGCTTCTCTTACTACAACAGATTTTAACTTATTGGACTCTAGAACAAATTTCACAGGTTTAAGTTGTGGTTTAACCTTAACCTTGTCTTTAAACCTAAGTTCATCATTTTCACAATAACCTAAACCTACAGAATCTGTTTGAAACACTTGATGAGTGTCTCTTCCAGAGTTTGTCCAAGTCTTGATTATTTTTCTTTCTTTTTCTAGATCAGATTCTAGTTGCCTATATCTTTTGAGCAACTCCTGTTCAACATAAACATCATCATCTCTTTCTTTTTGAATCTGCTTCATATTTTCAAGTTCTCCTTCAAGAAACTTGTTTCTATCTTTAAGGCTAAAATTCTCAGATTTAATTCTCTCATTCTCTAAAGTCTGATCCCTATAACTAACATGTACGCTTTTCAGATATACTCTTAACTCAGATATATTATCAGTATCATAAGCATAAGTAGTTAGGGGTACCTTATTTTCAGATGATTCAGTCTCATCTTTGACAGTTGCCATAAGAGCATAATTTACTCCATCATCGGAGTCTGAAGTATCTGCCCAGTCTTTGCCTTTAGAGATGAGTGCTTTCTCAGATTTGCCTTTCTTGCACTCTGGGGCATAGTGACCCATCTCCTTACACTTGTAGCACTGGATTTCAGATTTATCCTTCTTGCCAGACTTGGTCTCCCTTCCATCAGACTTTCTAAAACTTTTCCTATCAGAGTTTGAATCTTTCCTTGAGAATCTCTTTCCTTTCTTGAAGTTCTGGAATCCCATCTTCTTGAAGGTCTTCACCATCAATGCAGCCATTTGCATCATCTGTTCTTCATCATCCTCAGAGTCAGAAGCTTCATCAGAGTTTGAGTCATCATCAGAGTTTGATGACTCACTTTCAGATTTAATGACTAAAGCCTTTCCCTTGGCTTTCTTCCTTGATGATTCCTTCTTGATGGGCTTCTCCTCAACTTTGAGAGCAACAGATTTTGTCTTCTTGCTTGATCTTCTGTTTCTTTGTTCTATTTCCAATTCATGATTTTTCAGTAACCCATAAATCTCATCAAGTTCAGTTTCAGCAAGTTCGTAATTATCTCTTATAGTTGTTGTCTTCAAATCCCATCTTTCAGGTAAAGATAAGAGAAATTTGAGATTTGATTCTTCAAGATCATATTCTTTATCAACTAAAGATAAATCATTCAGCAGTTTACAGAATCTGTCATATGTCTCAGTCAAGGTTTCATTGGCTCTTGAATCAAAGTGCTCATACTCCTGAGTGAGTATTGTTTTCCTGTTCTTCTTTATAGCAGTGGTTCCTTGACACCTGACTTCCAAAGCATCCCAGATTTCTTTTGCAGTTTTGCAACCAATTACTCTGTTAGACATAACATTATCTAAAGCACTGTGGAGAAGATGTCTAACCTTTGCATCTTTTGCAATTGATGAGATGTCCTCAGGAGTCATATCTTTCTTTTCCTTTGGAACAGTCTTTTGTTCTTGACCATCAACAACAGGAGACAATTTAGTCGGCATATGAGGACCATCATAGATTCTGTCAAGATATTCTGGATCTGTAGCCTCCAGAAACATGGTCATCTTCACCTTCCAAATTGGATACTCCACTGGCCTGAGAATTGGAACCCTGATTGTTTCATACCGACTCACAGAATTAGGTTTAACCTGTTCAACCTTGGAAGGAGCTTGATTTTCTTCAAACATGATTATTACTGTGTTTGGATCGTAAAACTGTATATATTAAACAGCCTAGGCTCTGATACCAATTGTTAGGCCGAATACACAATATAATCAAGTATGTATGAGAATAACAATCAAGAACACTTTTTATAAATCAACAAACTGTAATTATATTAACAGTTTCTCTCTTAATGATGTTAATGAATCACAAAGAGCTACTAGGTTACAAGAATAATATTTTCAATAATCGCATCCCTTCTAGGGATAACCTATCTGTGTTTATATAGTACACAGTTACAATCAATCTCTAATTGATACTCCTACAAATTAGCTATAAAATTTGTAATCAATTAGAATTGCTTCAGTCTTCTATTCCGTCTCCTTAGCTGTATCAATATATTCTGCTTCTTTCCATCTTCAGAATATATTGCTTCTAGAATATTCAATTCAGCACCGACAGCTAATTCAAGTATCACCACGTCAGACTTTAACAAACTCTGACTGGCTTCAATGTAAACTCTGATGATCACCTGTTGCTTAAACACTGATGAACAAACGTCAGCAATTATATCTAACAATGAATATTAAACATCTATGTACTCATATCTTCAACAGTTTGCTTGTATTGAGAGGGAGTCATTTCAAGAGAAGTAAGAATAGGTACCTGATTTGAAGAATCACCATCATCAGAAAAAGCCATTAAGGCATAGTTTACATACTCATGTTCTTCTTCTTCATCAGAATCATCCTAGCATTTTCCCTCTACAATAAAATCTTTGCCCTGCTGTTTCTTGAGCAGAGCTTCATACTTTGCTTCAAGTTCCAAGTATGCTTTGTCCTTCTTGACTTGCTTGGGCTTCTTGCACTCTGTAGCAAAGTGCCCAAGTTCATTACAGTTATAGCATCTTATCTTTGACCTATCCACACTTCCAGTTTTGTAACCTCCCTTTGCAGCACCAATAGTTCATTTCCCTTTGTTGAAGGTGTTTGAGCCACTTGATCCACCAGCACCATTAGCATTAAACTTGGACTTAAATGGCTGCTTCCTTTTGAATCTTATATTAGGATACCTCCTAGCCATATAAGCAAAAGATTTGTTCTCCATTTTGTCCAGTTCATCTATGCTGTAGAATTCATCTTCCTCAGGCAAGTCATAGATGACTTGAGATTCATCAACTGTGTCCTCAACATCCAACTCTTCAACCTTGGCTTGGTTGACTTTCATAGCTTCCATTCTTTGACCTAAATTGTCAGCAATAAGAGCACATGATGTGTTAGCCATTATACTTTGCTTTTCCTGGATGGATCTTTTCTGAAACAACTCCAGTTCATATGTTTTCAGCACACCATATAACACATCAAAGCCAATCTTGGTTAGATCTCTTTCCATGAGAGAAGAGATCCTTGGCTCCAAATGACTTGGAAGAGTCAATAAGAACTTCATGTTAAGCTCTTCAGTTTCATAGTGTTTGTCATAGAGTTTAAGATCATTTATCAACCTGTTGAACCTTTCAAACACTTCTGTGATGCCCTCTTTTGGCTGAGCCATGAAGGCTTCATACTGAGAAACAAGAATCTGCTTCTTGTTTTTCCTTACTTCAGGAGTTCCTTCACATAGCACTTCTATGAGATCCCACATCTTCTTTGCACAACTACAATGAGCAACAGTGCCATACATGTTAAGATCCATAGATTCACAAATGATGAGTTGGAAATTTCCATCTAGAGCAACTTTCACTTTTTCAGGATCAGTGTATTTGGAAGGATCTTTAGGCTCATAGTGTTTTGGTATTTTCTCAGTACCAACAGTTGTTTCAGCAATCTCAATCATTGGAATGAAGGGACCATGTTTTAGGATGTCTAAATACATGGGGTTTGAAGCTTTGATGAACAACATCTTCTTTTTCCATAGATTGTAGTGTTCCTTGTCAAAGGGAGGAATCTTGATACTGCTTAGTTTCTGTGAACTCATTCTTGATCTTTTTATGTTTGTGCTTCAACAGCCTGCTCTGATACCACTTGTTAGATATGAATATCACTAGAAAACTAGACAGAGGGGGGTGAATGGATAGTTTGAATATTTTTCGATTCTTGAAACTAAGAACTGTATTAGATTGTGTATGTATGAAAATGCGGAAATAAAATGAACAGAACACACACAATCACTTTAATCTACTTTGTATAAAGTAAATCAAATACTACAGCTTCCAAAATTTCACAAGTGAAATTCTGGCTTCTAAACAAGAACAATGCTTTTTTTTTTGCTAAGTATTTAAATATATAGAAGAAAGAAATATTTACAACAGGAAGCAAACTATCTCAGAGCAATCTATCTAAAAGATTGCAACAAGAAAGCAGCAGCAACGAGACTAGAGTTAGACTAGGGACTAGACTAATCTAAAGCAACAACCGACAGCTAGCAAGCTAAACATCAGGAAAGAAAGCTAAGATAACCAAATAATTATACCAGTTCTATTACAGATGTATTTTTTGAACCAATCTAGAGAGGCAATTCTGGTTTTGATGTCTCCTGAAATTCCATGAAGCAGTTTTGTTGGAGGGAGGAGCCCTTTGTCATGGGCTCTAGCATTTCTCTCACGCCATATATAGTAGGAGAAAATCTGAAGAGTGAGGCGGCTAGAAAATTTTGTAATAGCATCCGGGATCCTGGCAGTGGATGAGATTAAATCTGCCAAAGTGTTGGCATGGTTCACGGAAATCTGAAGAGGACCCAATAGCCTGTCAAGGATGAACCTGGAATAAGAGCACTGAAGGAAAAGGTGTTTATCAGTTTCTATCCATCCTGCGCAAAATAAACAACTAGTTAAAACCGTAAGGCCAAATCGTTGCATCCGGGAAAAGGTAAAAAGGCGGCCCCTGCTTAGTAACCAGTTATGGTGGGCATATCTAGATATCCCTCCTTTGAACCAAACCCCCTCATGCCAAGGTGCGGCCTCCCCTTGGACACAAATAGAAGACAAAATAGAGCTAGCAGAAATTTTGGAATTCCCATCCCACAAGACAGAATCAGAAGTAGATGCATCAAAGTCCGGGAAAGTAAAAGTGGAGAGCCATCTTCCAAAGCTCCTAGAGGCTCTATGTTGAAACTCTTTAGGTCTAGGAAGGGTCCAAGTGCCATTACAAATAAAATGCCCCACAAGTGCAAGGGGGTGCGAACCACAACTCATAATGATATTGTCATTAAAGGAATTTGCAATGGTGTTGCCTTGCCACCAAGGGTCTAGCCAGAAAAGCGTCGAATTCCCAAGGCCAATGTGGTAAGTAATATGGGTTTTGGCCACATCCCTAAGCTTCAGTAAGTTTCGCCAGAACCAGGAACAGTCCGAAAGGATGTTCATTAGCCAAAAACTCTTTCCCTTTATGGCGGTCTTGTGAGCCCCATTGGACCCAAAGAGATTTTCTGTTAGAGATGAAACGCCATCGATGGAAGAGCATCTGGGCATTGTTCCACTCAACTGGGCAACGAAGGCCTAAGCCTCCTTCAGGTTCTGGGCTTGAAAATAGAAGACCAAGCCACTTTCGCTCCTCCAGTTTTCGAACAATCACCCTTCCATAGAAATCTAGTGAAGATAGTTTGCAGGGATTTGTGAATCATCATGGGGAGAATAAAGTGATTGGTCCAATATGCTTGAATTTCAAATAGAATGGTTCGAATTAATTGAACCTGTCCAGCAAAGGACAAAAAAAGAGAGGTCCAGCAGTCCATTCGAGCAGTAATTTTGTGGATTAATGGGGTGCAGTCATTGATGCTTAACTCCGAGGAGATCAAAGGGACCCTAAGGAATTTGACTGGAAGCATCCCATGGGGAATGGCATAAGTAATATCAAACCAAGAGACCACCGAGGGATCACAATTTATCAGAAAGCACGAGCTCTTAAGCAAGTTCGGGCTAAGGCCACTCAACTCGGAGAAGATGGCAAGGGAGGACATAATGTGAGTAATGAAACATTTGTCACCTCTAGCAAAAAATAGGACATCATCAGCAAAGAAGAGGTGCGATAGCTTAAGTTCCTTGCATTTCCAGTGATATTGAAAGTTGTCTGGGGCATTATTTAGCAAGGAAGATAGCACATTCATAGAAATAATGAATAGGTAAGGAGAAAGGGGGTCGCCCTGGCGAAGGCCCCGTTTACCATCAAAGTAGCCATTTAGAGTGCCATTGACTTTGATTGAGAATTTAGTTGTGCAAACACAAGCTTCAATCCAGAGGATAAATTGTCTTGGAAAATTCAGCGGTGCAAGATAGCCAGGAGGAAGTCCCACCATAGAGAATCGAAGGCTTTGTATAAGTCAATTTTTAGGGCACATTTGGGAGTTCCTGTTTACCTGGAGTAGCTCCTGAATAACTCCCGAGTCATGATAACATTATCAGAAATTAGCCTTCCCGGGATAAACGCAGATTGGGCACTGTATGTCTATGATAGTGGGGAGAATACGTTTTAGTCTATCAGCCAAAAGCTTTGAGAGGCATTTGTATGCAGTAGTGCACAAGGAAATGGGACGAAAGTCCTGCATTCGTGTGGGAGAGACTGTTTTTGGAACAATGGCAATACTCGTGGAATTGAAGCTTTTATGCATTTTCGAGTTCTGAAAGAAATCCAGGACAGCATCACAGAAATCCTTGCCAACAATCTCCCAAGTGGCTAAAAATAATTCTACATTAAAACCATTCGGGCCCGGGGCCTTACCCTTCTTCATGTGCTTTAATGTGCTTAAGATTTGCTCTTGAGTGAATGGCCGAAGTAAGGCTGAAGATTGAAGATCAGTAATGGCAGTACACGGTACATTTGAGAGGTCAATATGACCTGTTGAGTGTGAAGAGCCAAGGAAGTCTTTGAAGTAATTTACAGCCACTGAAGCAACAACATTATGTCCATGAACTGTCCATCTTCATTTTCAATGGAGAGGATTTTGTTGCAGTTCCAATTTGATTTGACTTGGTTGAAAAAGAATTTGTTGTTCCCATCCCCCAGATTCAGCCATTTGACACGGGATTTCTGTTTGAGAAATTTCTCTTCAGCATCAAGGGCAGTGTTAAGTTTCCTGATAGCTTGCTGCTCTACGTGGAGAAGAGAGTAGTCACGAGGGGAAGCAACAATGTTGTCCTGAATACAAAGCAACTCCGCACGGAGGTTGTTGACATTAGATTGGATCGAGCCATTCTTTTTATTAAGGGCAACCAACCCTTTCTTTACCAACTGGACCTTTCTACAAAGAATGGCCATAGGGTCCCCATAGAGAGTAACATTCCAAGCTTATTTAACCACATCAAGAAAGCCTTCAAGGTCTATCAAAAAATTGAAGAACTGGAAAGGTTTAGTCAACCGTTCAATGTCCAAAGGAACCATGAGCATAAGAGGGGAATGATCCATGATACCCCTAGGCAGTACCATGACCTGAGAGTGATCAAAAGTAGTGAGCCAAGCTGCATTACAAAGGGCTCTGTCCAGTCTTCTCAAAATAGGGGCAGAGGGTCTGTTGTTAGACCAAATGAATTTGTTGCCAGTTGTGCGAATAATTGATAACTGAGCTTGAGATATACAGTTCTTGAAGTCCTGCATTTCAGAGGTCCAATGTTCCCGATCCCCTTCAATTTCCTCCAAGCTTGTCACACAGTTAAAATCACCAGTTAAATACCAAGGAAGTTTGGTACTGACGCTAGATATATAGTGCCAAAGAGGAGCACGATTATAACCTCTATTGTGAGCATAAATAAAAGTACCCAAGAAAGAAATCTGCTTTTACTTGAAGTGAATATTACAAGTAATTTGTCGCGCCGAACAGTCAACTAAAGAAACATCCCATAAGTCACTGTTCCATCCAATCCAAATAAGGCCATTTTCCTGGTAATAATAATTAAAAATCCACTGCCAATTGCGGGCAATCTTTTGAAATTGCAGAACTATTATGTAATTTAACTTTGGTTTCAAGAAGACCAACAAGTGTTAGACTATTTTTGTTAATAAAGTTAATGACCTCCATTTGGTGGGTTTCTTTATTTAACCCCCTAACATTCCAAGAGACACAATTCATAATAAATAATGAGATTTGGTTACCTGACCAAGTAACCTGGTGCTCTTTTTTCTTGTTACAACATTGAAACCATCCCCATTGTCACAATGAGTAACAACCTGTTGCGAATCCTTATTTTGAACCTGGGAGGTTGACTTCCCTTTGTTGCGTTTCCGTTTTTGAGGGGAAGGAGATTGAGCAGTTATGGGTGTTGTGTCATTTAAAAGCTCACCCTCCTCAAGAGAATTTAAAGAATCAAAGGAGTTCCCAAGAGAGACATGACTAAAATCCTTAGCAGCAAGCTCAGCAATAACATTCGGAGGAGCATCGAATTCTTCTAAATTATCCTCATTGAATTCATTCCCCATCTGTGCTTGTGCAAGTATCACATCATCATCCAAAACAACATCACATCCCAAAAGGTTTCCAACAATGTATGGTGCCATGTCCCGATTTTCACTGAAATTTTCTTGGGGTGAAACAATCAATGTATCTAATGTGTCCACTGCATCCCCTTGTTCGGTGTCCTTTTTTTCAACATTTTCCATATTTTCCCGCGTGCTAGCATTTCCATGCTCAGTGGTTGGACCATTTCTTTCTTTAGATGCACGGGGTTTAGGTTTAACTGCTTCAGGATTGTCTCAACACCGGGCTAGTGAATGGCCAAAAGCCTTGCATAGACTGCAAGAGTAAGGCAATTGAGGGTATAAAATTTCCACCTTTTCCTTAACTTGTTCCCCACTTTGTGTTACTGTGTCCACCCAGATATAAGGTGGGTGTGGCCCATTGTAGGAAAGCTCAACTTGTACACCTGCATATTTGAGTGGCTCGAATCTAGAAGTGGCTTCATCGAATTTAAGAGGTTTCCCTACTGTTCTTGCAAGGGTGCTAAGTCCCTCTTTTGACCAGTACGAGAAAGGGACGTCAACCATTCGTATCCAGCAAGGGACCTTGTGAATAACATTTCTTTTAAAATCAGACCCCTCCGTCCATGGAGCTAAGTATAGGGTCTTCCCACCCATCTGAATGGTGTTTAAATGCAAAATAGCATTTTTGTCAGCAATACTGTTAAATCGAAATGTGTAGAAACCCTTTGAGCTATAGAATACCCACAATAAGCCCTTGTGCTTCCAGAATTTAAAGGCCTGTTCACGGACATATTTGAAGGAGAAACCTCTCCCAATAAAGTGCCCTATTAGGCTCGATTCCCATTGCTTATGAGCATTTAGCAAAAATTCCCGGGTTGGGCAAACATTAGAAGAACCATCTTCGTTATATGTAATACAATTATCAGAATTAGAGGCCATAGTGGGTGTGGCATTCGGGATACTTTTTTGTACCATATCACTCCAAGAAACCGTTTTTTTACTAGGCTCCCCTTTCTCAAAAACCGTCAAAACACCATTCATAACACCAATATTACTTTGCAGTTGTGTTAGTGAGGCAATAGGATTAACCAAAGTAGCATCATTGTTCAATATTGGGACAGAAGAGATGGAAGTCGTACCTGGGATGGTGGGGTTGGGCTCAACTTGGTTTGTCGAGTTAGAACCGGTAGAACCAGTTGGGGAAGAAGAGTTGAGAATAGGACCAGAAACCTCCGGAACCATACCACCGTTCCGAACAAGCTCCGTTCTCACGACCATTCTCCGGCGGAGCTCCGGCGATGGTTCCTCCATAACATCATTAACATGGATGTTATCATAGTTTTGTTGCAGAATGTAATCATTAAGCCTCTGAAAATGTGGTGGGACTCCGTAATTGTGACCAATTAGTTCCGAAAAATCATCAGAATTCAAAGACTGTGAATTTTCAGAGTTTGTCGAGCCCATTGAAAGGCGCGTGGGTAATAAGATCTTAAGGAAAATAATAAGGCAGGAATTATGGTAGCACACGTGAGAATTACGGGTAAGAGATGATGGATTAATGGTATAATGTTTGCACTGTATTGAGTAGAGAAGCCGGGTGAAAAGATTTTAGAGAGAGGCGAGAGTCTAACTCATTTTTAAGTTTGGAATTCTCCTAGAACTGTGGTTTCTTGTTTTCTTATAGAGAAAAGAGTGCTTGAATAATTCTATGTGTATCTCTCTTACAGCTAACTATAGAGTGTGCACAATATATATATTACATATACAAACTGGTGCACACACCTATTTACACAGTTACCCCTAACTGTAACTCCAACTTGTTTTTTGATAAGAGGTTAACTGTGTCAGGGAGGACCACTTGCTTTCTGTCGTCCTTTCCCTTATCTGTAGCTGCTTGTCTCTATTCTTTCTCTCCAAGTTTTGCTGTAGATTTTTCATCTGTCTTTGGACCACTTAACTGTAACAGATGCTTCAGTATTTGTCTCCTTGAACTTTGATTATGTACCTTGATTTGTCTTGTTGTAAAACATCTAAGTGTTGATATCGTGAACTCCAGTATACTCCTTATCATGTGACTTGTCGACATAGAACATTTTTGACTTTGCTATATGAGGACTTTTCTATATGAGGACTTTGCTATATGAGTATTTTAGGAGTATGCGATATGGCATATTTCTGACTTCATAATATAGCCTTTGAGGACTTCATGATCTAGTACATTTTGGACTTTGTGATCTCAACATTTCACGACATGAGCCTTGAGGACTTCACGACATAGTTCATTTCAGACTATGCGATCTCATCAATTCACGACATGGATTTTGGGGACTTCACGACATAGCTCATTCTGACTTCACGATATAAGGACTTAGACAAATTTCTGCAACTTATTTCTTTAAGGCCTTATTCACTTTTATCCTGCTGAATGAACAAATTGAACTTCTTCCAGGACAATTATTTCATGGCCTATATACATTCTAGGTGCGAGAAACTTACTAAGCTCATTATAAACTTGAGCATACAGAATAGAGCTAAGTACATGAAAACAAGACAAGTACAATAGAGACCTATATTATACCCCAGTTATCAACTTCACTAGATCATGTAGAGTGACATAGTCACAAGGTGTAGGCTTGTTAATAGTGGTATTCAGACATGCCTTGAGTCTAACATCATTGGCTAGGCTTCATCGCATGGGCTCTGATAGGCCAGATATACACAAAATATAATCAATATATGAATAATAATAACAATTAAGAACACTGTTTATGAATCAACTGTTGAATTATATAAATAATTCTCCTCTTAGTGATGTTAATGAATCACAAGAGCTGCTAGGTTACAAGAATAATGTTTTCAATAATCGCGTCCCTTCTAGGGATAACCTATCTGTGTTTATATAGTACACAGTTACACAATCCTTATCTAATTGATACTCCTATAAATTAGCTATACAATTATTATCAATTAAGGATTGCTTCAGTCTTCTGTCCAGTTTCCTTAGCTGTATCAATATATTCTGCTTCTTTCCATCTTCAGAATATATTGCTTCTAGAATCTTCATGATTTGCACCGACAGCTAAATCAACTTTCACCCCGTCAGACTTTAACAAACTCTGACTGGCTTCCAGTAAACTCTGATAAGTACTTCAGGCTAAACTCTGAACAGTACCTGTTACTTAAACACTGATTAAACAAACATCAGCAATTATATCTAACAATCTCCCCCAACTTGTGCATAATAAAAATGTACAAGTTAAACAAATAATTGATGATGTCAAAACATATAACAAATGCAGTGTTTAATCATAACAGGGTTTAATTTTAACTTAGAACAGAAAACTTTAAAAACTTACAGTCAGACTTTATTTGATTTCTTGAATATCAGGAACAGTTCTGAGATAATCTATGAGAAGTCTTCTTTCAGCCTTTTCCAGCTCTTCAATCATAACTTTCTTCAATTCTCTCAATTCTGAATCAGATTCTCCAGTCTGATAAATTGCAGATCTCAAAGAATAGATGGAATTTTTCCTCATCTCATTCCCTAGCCTAATAAAATATGATTTATCAGATTCTAGATTGAATTCTAAGACTTTAACTCCCAGATCAGTCCTTAGTCTTGCACTGTTTCTTTTCATTTCTACAATCTTTCCATAAGCATCTCTGTACTTAGGAATATATGCACTCGAGACTCCTCCTCCAAGCATTATCTTTGATTTCAGCATCCTTTCTCTGATAACTAAAGCAGCATCATGAGTACTTCTATTTTTGACTTTTAACAAATACAGAACATACTCCAATTCTTCATAAGATTTGAGATTGATGTCAGACTCTGCAACCTTGTAAACTCTTCCATCAGCCATAAAATACAACAAAAACTCTTTCTTTAACACTTTATGAAATATCATCTGAACAGATTCTAGCATATCAAGACTCTCTTGAGTAATAATACCAGATACTGCCAGTGATGATTGATCTCCAGGCCTGTTGTTTATTCTCTTCTCCCTGTGTGAACCTAATCCAGATTTATCATAAGATTCTTTACCCAATACAGTTCTGGTTTCTGAGAAGTTAACAGTTTCTGGCTTCAGAGTTTCAGGAAGTATAGGTCTTCTAAAAGTACCTTGGAGTTGAGGTGCTAGTTGAGTTTGCACAACATGAGCATTGTCAGAGGTTGTTACAACTTTAGTAGAAACATCAACTTGAGCAGCGTCAGAGGTTGATTTAATAAATTTTGATTCAACTTGAGCAATGTCAGAGGTTGAATAATTCTTCCTTGGTAACTGTCCTTCTTCTACCAGTTTACCCTTGCCCTTATCAGTGTTTGCTATCACAGGCTTCCTTGAGTTTTTCAAACTCTGTTGAGTATTCTCTTTGATAGAGATTGCAACCTCCTTCTTTCTAGGAACCTTAGCCTTTTTCTTATAAGTACCAGAATCAATCTTTTTCTTATGTTGATCAGCAAGAAGCTTCATCTCAGCATCCATATCTTCCACTGTGGCTTCACCACCATGCTCTTCTAGAAATATCTTAGCAGCAATCTCTTCATCAGTAGTTGGATTAGATGATATCACTAGACTCTTGAGTCTTGAAGAAGATTGACCACAAGAGTTTATCCTCTCAGAGTTTGTCTGTTTTGACCTTTGTCTCCCTATCTCTTGAGCAAATTTAGACCTATTCTCTGCTTCTCTACTT
This sequence comes from Heracleum sosnowskyi, assembly GCA_030848705.1. Classification (NCBI taxonomy): domain Eukaryota; kingdom Viridiplantae; phylum Streptophyta; class Magnoliopsida; order Apiales; family Apiaceae; genus Heracleum; species Heracleum sosnowskyi. The sequence goes on from CM061238.1 coordinate 74,384,748, forward strand.
CCACCATCAGTAGAATCATCCCTCCGTCTCAAGGTTGGAGTCCTCTTGCATTTGTCCTTTGAAATAGTCTCCCCCTTTTTGACATCATCAGGTAGAAACACTGAAGTTAATAATTCCAGAGCATTGGAAATGGAGTTCAATTGTGCAGACATTGCAGTCTGATTGTCTTCAACTTTAACAAGCCTCTGCTTTATGTCGTCAGAGTCCTTAGCTTGCTGCTTGAACATTGTAGAGTAATATGATCTGTCAAGCTTCAAAGTTGTATCCCTGATAGAAAATTCATTCCTAAGATTTGTAAACATCTGTTGATTCTCATCAAATCTATTATTAAGAGATTTGACTTGAACAACAGTTGCCTTTAAACTTGCAAGTACATCAGGAGAAGAAATGTTTTTAACAGAATCATCAAGAAAATCAGCAGCCCTCTGTGCAGAAAAGATACAATCTGCAGCTGCCCATCTTTTGTAGTACATATCCTGAAAATGCTCAGCAGTAGCTCGATTGACCTTTCTTTCCTCATCAGAGTTTGCTCGAATATCAGATAACTCCTCTTGTATATCAGGATGTGAATGAGAAGGACTATCTTCAACATTGTCATCCTCTGCTGTATTCTCTGCAGGAACATTCTCGGCCATTCTTTCTGGATTATCAGAGTGTGCATTAGTATCAAACTCTGCTTCTTTTTGAACAATCTCAACAACAGATTGTTGCAAAGCTTCAAGAAAAATAATATCCTCAGAGTTTAGCTTATCAGCAGCCTCTTGTACATTCTCTGCTACAGCTTCATCAAGAATTGGCTCTGTAGCAACTTCTATCCTCTGATCAACCTCCTCACCTTTGTCAGAATGTAAATTGTGAACTGAAAGAATCTCTGTGTGAGAAGCAACAGAGTCTTCAATGACCAAGGTGGCTTGATCAGCTGCTACATCCTCAGTATCACAAATACTGATAGTAGGATGTGCATCTAGAATATCTTCATCAACAAAGAAATCCATTGCCCCAGCTTCATTTTCAAAAACCCTGCTGTCAGAATGATCAGCAGCTTCCTCAACTACATCATCACCCTTTGATGTAGGAGCTTCTCTCTCAAAATCCATCATGCCAACATCAGCATTTACTCTGTCCTCAGTAGGCACAGGAGTGTCAAAAATCTCCTCTTGAAGAACAACTTCAGGAGCTACATTTTCCATAGAAACTCTGTCCACATTGACAGCTTCATCCTCCTGAAACTCAACTTCAGGAGTTTCAACAACTTTTGAAGAAACATTCTCAGCACCAAATAATTGTGCTGCTACCAATCTTCTTTTCCTTTGATGAAGAGTTTCATCATCAGCTTCACTCTCCTCATCAAAATTTGGCCTGTTGGCCCTTCTTTTCTGTAACTTTTTCTTCTGAGGCATACCATCAGTGGTTGATACCCCAGCTTCATTTTCTGATGGCTTCACTCTTGCAGACTTAACAGCTCTCAACTTAGACTTCTTTGACCTCTGTGATTGAGACACAGAAGGTCCAGCTTCAGAGTTTGCGAGTTGTTGTTGTTGTGACTGGACTAGAAATTGTTGCACAGACTCAGGCAACAACAAAACACCCACATCACCTTTCTTGTTATCTTTATTAGTTAGATCAGAGAATATGCGTTTATGTAACTTAAAACAAGGAATCACATCATTCTCAGCTATTTCTACCCCAGAAACACATTCAGAGAATATCAACTGACAGAATCGTGCAAAATAAACTACAATTCTATTTTCAGTCATTTTCTCACCTATATTAGTCAGAACTAGCCTGGCAACATCAAAATTATTTCCATAAAGAAGAGAATACCCGAGTTGCAGACTATCAGTGGGTATTGCATCCCAGTTTGTGCACTTTTTCCTGAACGCCCTTGTTATGCAGTCGAAAAAGAAACTCCATTCCTTTCTCAAGAGCGGTCGCTTCAATTGACCAATCTTTGTCAGTGGTCCAGAGTAGCCAATTTCTCTCATCATACGAATCAACTCAGAATCTCCAACAGAAATTGTGAAAGCATTGAAATCCTCAAGGCCCAAAGCATCACGAACAGTTATTGGAGTAACTATAAATTCTTCTTCTTGAAATTCAAAGATTATGGACGGAGACCCAGTCTCTCCTCCATCGTCATAAGTTCCTGTCTGCCAAAAAGTTCTGATTTGAGATGCAGACAGCTTCAATGGTGCAGTTAGAGCAGTGCCAATATCAGAGTTTGACAAGAAATTCTGAATCAAATGAAACGCCTCCGGTGCGTTCTCATTTGCCAGTGGAGCTGAATAGTTATTAGGGACAAATTCTAACCCAGAAGCAGTAAACATTGTTGTAGCCATGAGAAAAGTTTAGAAGTAAGCAAGGAGGAAGACAGAGAAAAGTTTAGAGTGTATGCAATCAAAGTATTTGAGACAATGTTTGTGAGTAAAAACTTATGAAAAGATGAAGTGTGTAAAAGAATGAACCGTTTATGTGTAGTAAGTTTAAATAATAATTGTGAAAATTAAAACCCAATCGTTTTAATCATTACTACACACAGCAGGCGTCTTTGAAAAGTGTGTGAGTGGGACAGATGTCAAACATGCATACGCTGACAGCTGTATGTACAACTTCCAATACACACGCGCAGTAAAAATAGCCATAATTACCGCTTGTCACATTGTTCAAAACACACAACCTCTCTCTCCTCTGTTTAATACAAATATGAACCGTTTGTTATCATACTCTTTCGAATTTCAAAACAAATGTCTAATCTCAAAATTATAAAATGTCTGAAACAAAGAAATCATTTTAACCATCAGAGATTAAAACAAAGTTACCTCGGCGTATTTCACACAATACATCAGTGTTTACCATTTGTCCTTCTTTGTCAATAAACTCTTTTCTCAAACTGTACAGGTGTGAATAATTGTGTGTGCAATAGCAGAGTTTACCGAAATCAATATTTAGATCATCTCAAAGTGCATAAAATCCACAAACTAAAGCAGTAAAAACTGATTGCCCAAACTCTCATATATAAAATAAAATCTGATTCTTATCTAAACTCTGTCTTCTTATATCCTTTCATTTGGATATTTTTATTATTTTCACCCCCTTTTTTTATAATAATTTTTTTTTTTTAATTTTTCCAGTAATCAGTGGTTGGCACTAGTCACCAAAAATCAAAGATTTTAGCCCTTACTTCATACAATAAGTTCCTGGATCTTCCTAGGCACAACATGATCTCAAAGGAATTTGTGCTCTTTTTGGCATCTTTTGTTTTGAGGGTGAAATATTTGCAACTATTGTCAGAGTTTAGACTTTTCATCAGTTAATACAATTAATTTATGAGAGAAAGTGCAAACAGCTAATACAGACTCAGTGTATAGGATCAATAAACTAAGAGATGCTATAAATATAGAGACAGTATCATGCTGTGTTAACTTACTGCACAGATTTGAGATCAGAATCTATATAACTCTTAAGGATTCATAATTACTTATTGAGAATTATGCCTCATACAAATTTCTTCATCGGTCCATATGTTTCAGACAAAATCACAATCAGAGTATAGCATTAGACTGTAACTATCAGTGATTTACTATCAGAGTATGACCAACACTTTATGACTAACAGAGTTTACTTTCAGAGTTTATGACACCGGTACTCTTAACAGTTTACATATGCAAGGAATCATGAGCATAAAATCAAACATGTATAGTTTTTTAGTCTAACCCGTATCTCTAGTCGAAACCAGAGATCATTCCAAGTTCATTTACCAATCTTGTAAAAGTAGCTTCACTCAAAGGTTTGGTGAAGATATCTGCAAGTTGTTGGTCTGTAGACACAAAATGAAGCTCAATGTTTCCTTCTTCCACATGTTCTCTGATAAAATGATACCTTATGCTGATGTGCTTGGTCATGGAGTGCTGTACTGGATTACCTGTCATAGCAATAGCACTTTGGTTATCATAGAAAATTGGTATTTTAGAGTACCTCAAACCATAATCCAGCAACTGATTCTTCATCCACAGAATCTGTGCACAACAGCTACCAGCAGCTATATACTCTGCTTCTGCAGTGGATGTGGAAATTGACTTCTGTTTCTTGCTATACCAAGAAACCAATCTGTCACCTAAGAATTGACAGCTTCCACTTGTACTTTTTCTGTCTATCTTACAGCCTGCAAAATCTGCATCAGAGTAACCAATTAGCTTAAACTCTGATTCTCTAGGATACCACAAACCCAAGGTTATGGTTCCTTTGAGATATTTGAAAATCCTTTTTACAGCTGTTAGATGAGGCTCTCTGGGATCTGCTTGAAATCTTGCACAAAGACATGTGGCATACATGATATCAGGTCTACTTGCTGTGAGATACAGAAGAGACCCTATCATGCCTCTATAGGTTGTCATATCCACTGTAGCACCTGTGTCTTTGTCTAGCTTTGTTGCAGTAGCCATGGGAGTTGGAGCAGATGAACTATCAAGCATACCAAATTTCTTTAGAAGATTTCTGGTATACTTTGCTTGATTGATAAAAATCCCATCATCTGTTTGTTTGACCTGTAAGCCTAGAAAATAACTAAGCTCTCCCATCATGCTCATTTGGTACCTGGACTGCATAAGCTTTGCAAACTTCTTACAAAGTTTGTCATTAGTAGATCCAAAAATAATATCATCTACATAAATTTGAACTAAAAGCAAATCATCACCAGAATTGAAATAAAACAAGGTTTTATCAATTGTACCTCTTGTGAACCCACTTTCTAAAAGAAATTGAGCAAGAGTTTAATACCATGCTCTTGGTGCTTGTTTTAGTCCATATAATGCCTTGTCAAGCCTGTAGACATAATCTGGATGCTTGGGATCTACAAATCCTGGTGGTTGTTCAACAAACACTTCTTCTTCAAGCTTCCCATTGAGAAAAGCACTTTTCACATCCATCTGAAAGACTTTAAACTTCTTGTGTGCAGCATAGGCCAGAAAAATTCTTATGGCCTCCAATCTTGCAACTGGACCAAAGGTTTCATCATAGTCAATTCCTTCCTGTTGTGAATAACCTTTAGCCACAAGTCTAGCCTTGTTTCTTGTAATCACACCTTCACTGTCAGTCTTATTTCTGAAAACCCACTTTGTACCTACAATTGATCTATTCTTTGGTCTAGGTACAAGTGTCCAGACTTCATTTCTTTCAAATTCATTTAACTCTTCTTGCATTGCTGTAATCCAATTAACATCTTGAAGAGCTTCCTCCACTTTCTTTGGTTCTGTTTGAGACAAGAAAGCATGATACAGACACTCATTATTTGTTGCACTTCTAGTTCTCACACTAGCATCAGGATCTCCAATTATGAGATCAGGTGTGTGTGCATGTGTCCACTTTCTTGCTGTTGGTAAGTGGTTTCTTGCATCATTATTGGATCCTCCCCCTTGATCCATGCTCTCCTGATTCATATGTTGACTTTCTGCAGCATCTGAGGCTCCCCCTGAATTGGATGGCTCAGAGTTTGAACTGTCAGAGTTTGAATCAGTTTCCTCAACTGACTCACTTGCTGTGTCTTGTTGAGCTTCTTCACGCTCCCCCTCAACTGGTTCTCTATTTTTTTCAATTTGAGAATTTCCAGTTTCTCCAGTATATACCAGTAGAGGTTCAGAGTATGCTTCGTCAGAGTTTGTCAGACCAGCTTCATCAGAGTTTACATCATCAGAGAATAAATCTTCATTTTCAAAACGTAGTTGATCATATTCATTTTCATCTTCAAGTCCAGTTATTTTCTTGTCATCAAATGACACATGTATGGATTCCATGATCACTTTAGTTCTCAGATTGTAGACTCTGAATGCTTTTGTTGACAATGGATAGCCAACAAAGATTCCTTCATCAGCTTTTAACTCGAACTTGGTCAACTGTTCAGGATGAGTCTTCAACACAAAGCATTTGCATCCAAATATATGAAAATATTTCAAATTTGGCTTCTTATTTTTCACCATCTCATATGGTGTTTTCCCATGCTTGTTGATCAGTGTAGCATTTTGAGTAAAACAAGCAGTTTGAACAGCTTCTGCCCAGAAATAAGTTGGCAATTTTGCTTCGTCAAGCATAGTTCTGGCTGCTTCAATTAAAGTTCTGTTCTTTCTTTCAACTACACCATTTTGCTGTGGAGTTCCAGGTGCAGAAAATTCTTGTTTCACTCCTCTTTCCTTGCAGAAAGCTTCCATGATTGAGTTTCTGAATTCAGTTCCATTATCACTCCTTATAATTTTGACTTTGTGCTGTGATCCTTTGTCCAGTAGATTTACATGATCCATCAGAGTTTGAGCAGTTTCATCCTTCTTTGATAAGAAATACACCCATGTATATCTAGTATATTCATCAACAATTACTAGAGCATATTTCTTTCTGTCCATAGACATCACATTCACTGGTCCAAAGAGATCAACTTGTAGAAGATGATAAGGTTCCACTACTGAAGATTCAGATTTGCTCTTGAAAGATGACTTACTTTGCTTGGCCTTTTGACAAGAATCACATAGGCCATCTAGACTGAGTATTGATTTTGGGAGTCCCCTTACAAGATCCTTTCTTATTAGCTCATTGATGTTGTTCAAATTGAGATGAGAGAGCTTCTTATGCCATTTCCAACTCTCTTCATTTGACATTCTTGCAGACAGACACACTGTTTTTCCATCAGAGTTTGTTACCAAACTTGCTTCATAAATGTTGTTGCGCCTGTGTCCAACTAGAACAACTTTTCCAGTAGATTTACTGATAACTTCACAGTGTTCAGTATGAAAATCTACATGGTTTCCTCTGTCACAGATTTGACTCACAGATAGCAGATTATGCTTGAGTCCTGAGACTAGAGCTACATTGGTGATGATGACACTTCCAAGATTGATATTGCCATATCCCATAGTACGTCCTATGTTGCCATCTCCATAGGAAACCTTTGGGCCAGCCTTCTCCTCAAAATCTGATAGCAGGGCTTTATTTCCAGTCATGTGTCCTGAGCATCCACTGTCCAAGATAAGGGTGCTCTCTTTTATGCCCTGCAATCACAACCAATTACAAAGAGTTAGTTTTAAGGATCCAGACTTGCTTGGATCCTTTGGCTTTCTTAACATTTTTAGCTTTTGCAGCGGAATCACTATCAACAGAGTTTAAACTAACATTGTCAGACTTTACACTTGCAGAGTTTGCTCTAACCCACTTCAGATTGGGTTTTAGCTCATAGTAGTTGTGATAAATAGCATGATAACTCTTACAAGTATAAATAGAATGCCAAGTGCTCCCACAGTGTGTGCATAAAGTCTGTGGTTTAACCCTTACATAATCATTCTTTACTCCTGATGTAGAAGGTAAAGAATTAATATCTTTGTTCTTATTGCAAAATCTAGCAAGATGGTTAGTACTACCACAATTATAACATGTTTTCCTTGGAGCAGCAGCAGTAGGCAAATGATTATTTCTTTTATTTATGCCTATCTTTCCATTCCTATTCTTCTTGGACCCTTTTGGTTTCATGGCAGACTTTACTTCTTTGAGCTTATGATTGAACTGTTTTCCTGTCATCAAGCCAACATTAACCTGTTTTTCACAGGTTTTTACTGGCTTTCTAACAGCTTCTATTTCCATAAGATTTTCTATTATAATATTTTCTTGTCTTTCACAGGATTCATCTGATTCCATATCAGCTTCTCTTACTACAACAGATTTTAACTTATTGGTCTCTGGAACAAATTTCACAGGTTTAAGTTGTGGTTTAACCTTAACCTTGTCTTTTAACCTAAGTTCATCATTTTCACAATAGCCTAAACCTACAGAATCTGTCTGAAACACTTGATGAGTGTCTCTTCCAGAGTTTGTCCAAGTCTTGATTATTTTTCTTTCTTTTTCTAGATCAGATTCTAGCTGCTTATATCTCTTAGTCAACTCCTGTTCAACACAAACAGCATCATCTCTTTCTTTTTGAATCTGCTTCATATTTTCAAGTTCTCCTTCAAGAAATTTGTTTCTATCTTTAAGACCTAGATTCTCAGCTTTGATTCTTTCATTTTCTAAAGTTTGATCCCTATAACTAACATGTATGCTTTTAAGATAAATTCTCAATTCAGATATATTATCAATATCATAAGCATAAGTTGTTAGGGGTACCTTGTTTTCAGATGATTCAGCCTCATCTTTGACAGTTGCCATAAGAGCATAATTTACTGCATCATCAGAGTCTGAAGTATCTGCCCAGTCTTTGCCTTTAGAGATGAGTGCTTTCTCAGATTTTCCTTTCTTGCACTCTGGAGCATAGTGACCCATCTCCTTACACTTGTAGCACTGGATCTCAGACTTGTCTTTCTTTCCAGACTTTGTATTTCCTCCATCAGACTTTCTGAAATTTCTCTTATCAGAGTTTGAATCTTTTCTGGAGAATCTCTTTCCTTTCTTGAAGTTCTTGAATCCCATCTTCTTGAAAGTCTTCACCATTAAAGCAGCCATTCTCATCATCTCTTCTTCATCATCCTCAGAATCAGAAGCTTCATCATCAGTGTTTGAGCCATCATCAGAGTTTGATGACTCAGTATCAGATTTAATGACTAAAGCCTTTCCTTTGGCTTTCCTCCTTGATGATTCCTTCTTGACAGGCTTCTCTTCAACTTTGAGAGCAACAGATTTTGTCTTCTTTCCAGATCTTTTGTTTCTTTGATCTATCTCCAGTTCATGAGTTTTGAGCAACCCATAGATTTCATCAAGATCTGTTTCTGCAAGATCATAATTGTCTCTGATTGTTGTCGCCTTTAAATCCCATCTTTCAGGTAGGGATAAGAGAAACTTGAGATTCGACTCTTCAAGTTCATATTCTTTATCAACCAGGGACAAATCATTCAACAATTTACAGAACCTGTCATATGTCTCAGTCAAAGTTTCATTATATCTTGAATCAAAGTGTTCATACTCCTGTGTGAGTATGGTTTTCCTGTTCTTCTTTATGGCGCTCGTTCCTTGACACCTAACTTCTAAAGCATCCCAAATCTCCTTGGCAGTTTTACAGCCAATAACTCTGTTAGACATAACATTATCTAGGGCACTGTGAAGTAGATGTCTAACCTTTGCATCCTTTGCAATTGATGAGATGTCTTCAGGAGTATAGTCCTTCTTCTCCTTTGGAACAGTCTTTTGTTCCTGACCTGAGACAACCGGAGCTAGTTTTGTTGGCATGTGAGGACCATCATTAATTCTGTCAAGATATTCTGGATCTGTGGCTTCCAGAAACATGGTCATCTTTACCTTCCATATTGGATATTCAACTGGTCTTAAGATTGGAACCCTTATTGTCTCATATCGACTTACAGAAGTTGGTTGAATCTTCTGAGTATTAGAACCTGCATTAGAACCTTCCTGAGAGTTGTCAACCATGATTATACTTGTGTTTAGATCGTTAAACTGTATATATTAATCAGCCTTGGCTCTGATACCAATTGATAGGCCAGATATACACAAAATATAATCAATATATGAATAATAATAACAATTAAGAACACTGTTTATGAATCAACTGTTGAATTATATAAATAATTCTCCTCTTAGTGATGTTAATGAATCACAAGAGCTGCTAGGTTACAAGAATAATGTTTTCAATAACCGCGTCCCTTCTAGGGATAACCTATCTGTGTTTATATAGTACACAGTTACACAATCCTTATCTAATTGATACTCCTATAAATTAGCTATACAATTATTATCAATTAAGGATTGCTTCAGTCTTCTGTCCAGTTTCCTTAGCTGTATCAATATATTCTGCTTCTTTCCATCTTCAGAATATATTGCTTCTAGAATCTTCATGATTTGCACCGACAGCTAAATCAACTTTCACCCCGTCAGACTTTAACAAACTCTGACTGGCTTCCAGTAAACTCTGATAAGTACTTCAGGCTAAACTCTGAACAGTACCTGTTACTTAAACACTGATTAAACAAACATCAGCAATTATATCTAACAGGCTCTCTTTAGTGGGCTTTGCACTCGTCATAGGTTGGTCACTGACTTAAGTTTGTGGGCTTGGGCTTTGTAAAAGCAACCCTAGTCCATGAGGTTTCTTGTCCTCCAAGAACTACGTGGACTTGATTCCCTATAAATAGGGATACATAGGCATATTTTGGGGGTTGGAAGAGAAGTGTTCATCGAGCCACCACCATAAAAACCCTTGCAAACTCAGCCCCCAATTCATCACAACCACCACACTCCGGTGACTTTTTCGACAACAAACCACCATCACAGATCTTAATTCCGGCATGTAACCTCAAATTTTGTTATCACAAATTCCTCCGTTAACAAATTGGCGCTAGGAGGGGAATTCAAGATCTACATCTATGAGGAAGGATGATTCATCACGGTGCAGTTCTTATGGAGAAGGTTGTTAGATCGATGAGAGCTTCAAGCACGAGTCTACCCAGCAGCAAGGTGTTGGGTGTGGTTTCAAGACATCAACAAGGTGTTGGGCATGGCTTCAAGTTAGGAGCAAGATTATCTAGTGGTGACATGAAGCAGGCGAGATCCTAAAAACAAGGAGGACGACGAGATCCTAAAAACAAGGAGGAAGAAGGTTGTATAGTTAGAAATTCCTGAAGTTTCGGGTTACATCTGTGAGGCTGACGTAGCAGCTGCAATCACCTTTAACATAGTTGGCGCGCCAACATGATCAAGTCATGTTGGGGCGCACCAGGTAAGAAACTAACCTTCTTGTTATTTATTAGTGGTATTTGTTGTTTGTGTTTTGTAGGAAGAAAGCTTGGAGAATAAATAATGTACATGGGAGATAGAGGCCTCAGTTGCAACCGTTCCCCAGTAGTTAGAGTATGCAATGGATGAATGCTTAGCAGCCACCCTCAGCTACAAGTTGGTGCGCCAACTCCTTACCAGACGCGCCAATAAGGTAAAACTTATATTTTTATCTTTTCCTGCTTTGATTTATACTTTTTCAGGATGTGTAGCCGAAAACGTTATCTAGAAGATTGATAGATGTATTTTAAGTTGTCCAAAAGTCTGCCAGCAGCATTCTCAGGAAGCATTTTCAACAAAGTCGACGTGCCAACTTTGCCGAGTTGACCTTCTCATGTTAGTTGGTGTGCCAAACCCTATTAGGATGTGCTGACCAGATAAATAACTAATGTGACCATTACCTGGTATAGTTATTTGGATGTTTGTAGGAGGAAAGATGTATGGGAAAAAAGGCTCTGGATTCTCAAGATGCGAAGAAGTTTGAAGTTGCAGTGATAATCCTCTACTACAAGTTGGAGCGCCGATATTTCATTAGGTGCGCCTACAGGTAAAAACTAATGTGTTTAGAATTTCTTTTCATGTCTTAGACTTTTGTAGGTAATAAGGCGGAGGAAGTTGTTCAGAGGATTAGTAGAAGTTCTATCAAGAAGCGATGCTGACACTTTGGCATGACAATGTCGCTAAGTCCTCTTGGAATGCATCTTTCCGTGAACAAGTAAGGTGTGTATTATTGTTAGTGCTATTTGAGATTATTTAGGAAGAAGGTTATGAGAAGAAACAACACATGGATGTTGAGAAAGTATTTAAGGAAGTGATGGAAGTTATGGCCACAACTTTCTAGTACAAGTTGGTGCGCCAACACTTCTCTTGGAGCGCACCCTTCAGGTAAACAACTAATAGTTTTATTATTTGTTAGTGTTGTTTAATTTTTTGTAGCGAGAAGTTTATATGAAGATATGATACAAGGATTCAATGAATACATCTTCAAGAAGAAGTTTGAAGTTGCGATCACAACTTACCACTACAAGTAGGCGCGCCAACAGGTAAGAGAACTAATATTATATGACATTCATGTTGTGGTCTACCTTCTATAGTAGGTGAACGTAAGGAAGTTTTCAAAAGGATTTATAAGGAGTTGAGCTAGGATGTGTTCTAATAAGTTGTCGCGCGAACATTGACAAGTCGACCCCCTAACTCCAATTTGGCGTGCTAACGTCTCTAAGGACATGCTCTCCAAGTAAATTTTGTGTCTATTTTATTGTGATTGGAATTTCCCGAAAACTCATATGCAGGAGAGAACATGGAAAATGTGGAATCTTACATCCAAAGTTAGTTTGGACACACTTATTTATCAAAGCATCTCTCTCGACAAAGGGCTCTTTTTGGTTGCTTACTTTTTGGATTCAGAAATTTTTCTTCGATATCGAGTCTTTCAATCATGACACAATCTCAGTGGTTTCAACTACATTGGCTCTCCAGCTAAGTACCATAACTCATGTTGCTTTTTCATTTGGAAGGCAATTCTAATCGAAGGAAGTTTCTTAAGACAAAACTTGATTAGTATAAACCTAGTTAGAACTAACTCTAGTTGATCCAGCCAAGTCAAGTTTAATCTAGTTGGAGCTACCCCCAGGTAATGCATAATAGTCCATTACTTATACTTTGTGATACTTAGAATTTTACAGGTGGGAAAGTCATGCGCAGGAAGGACTTGAAGAATTATTATATATCATGTTTTACTATTTGTTGGCGCACCAACAAAGATGCATCTTTTGGAAAAGGTTGAAGATCTGATTGTTGCTATTCCTAACAAGTTGTCGCAACCCAGACCACTCTAAGTGTGCTTCACTAGAAGTGCCCCAATCAAGATTGACTCATCAACAATTATTTCAGGACTCTTTCTAACTAAGTTGTCGCGCCAACATATTTGACGCGCCAACTCCTCTCCCAAGACATTCGTAGGAAAAAGCTTGGATGATCAACTCAACTGTCGCACCAACTACGTTGTCGCGCAAACTATGTGGTCTTCCATAGATGATTTAATTTTTTCATAGCCAAATGGTTTGAATACGAATATTCCGGTACAGAGATGATGAAAATCAAGATTCAGCAATCTCAACAGTTTTGACATTCTCAGCATTGTCTCCACCAGCTTTGTCTTTAGGAGGGTTGGTCACTTCAACTTCTTGGAGGTTTGGTCGCTTCAAATTCTTGGCGCGCCAAGTCTGCCTTTCTAGCATCAACTTTCTCTAGCTCAGTTTTCTTCACAGGCAATGGCCTCGACTTCTACCTTTGCAAAATTGGCTGACTCTTGACTCTGTCTTCTCCAAACTACAATGTTGGTTTTCTTGGAAACTTCTAGGATCTTGTTCTTACTTTTAAGGGACTTCTCCTGGCATGCCAATTTATCATCACAATTCTATAGACTTGAAGAATGAAGAAGGTTTCAATATGAAGGTTTTTAGTAAACGTTTCAAAGATAACACTTGTCGCGTCAATACTGATGTCGCTCGAATAAATGTTACCGCGCCAGGATAATTCATCTTTCAAAATTATTTGAAGACAACACAAGTTACGCCCTATGAAAAGAATACACTCTATGTGAAAGTGATTTTTAAAGTCACAAGGAAGATTGAAAATGTCACCACATTATGGATTCTCACTTGGAAGACACGCCCTGGAAATGGGAGACGATGTCAAATTCCGTTCTTTATATAATTCTCTGTAACATCCTTGATATTACAAGGACTTGGGGGGTAGTTGTTATACCCGAAATTTGACTAAGGAAAGAATGGGCTTAACAACCCTGATGTCCGGATATTTCGGGGATTGATATCCATTTTGGGAGCATAAACAATATCAAGATTGAAGATGTGATGAAGACTTAGTATTGCAGAACTACTCTGTTAGGTGCCGCGCCAACATCCTTGGTGCGCCAACTCTATTCTACTACTATTGAAGGCCTTCAGGGGTTTTTCCTGACTAGAAGAACCTAGTTGGCGCGCCAACCGCGTTAGCACAACTACTAGGGTTGTTATTTGAAGAACCTCATTGGAGCGCCAACAACATTGGCATAGCCATTAGGGTTGTTACTTGAAGACCTATTTGGCGCGCCAACATCATTGGCGTGGCTACTATTTTCTTAAAGACCTTGATTCTGCATTCTGCATTCTGTATTCTAGTAAGTTATCCTTATTGGGGGATCATGGGTAATTAATAAAATTCTTTATTAATTTCCTTTATCGATGAAAATGACCCTAATAGAGATCCTGAAGTTCTAATTCCTGGGAAGTTTTTAATTCCACACAACAATGATCCAATATCAGATATTGTTGATTTCGTCTATCCTGGTATTGAATGCAACTTCAAAGATCATCAATATCTCAGGGACAGAGCTATTCTTGCTCCGAATAAAAAATTGGTTGACGAAATTAATGCTCATGTCTTGGACCGTATACCAGGTGAGGAACATGTATATCTAAGTGTTGATAGCATTGACGAAGGTCCTATGGATGAGAATGATCTAAATTCAGCTTTTCCCGTCACTACACTATAATTGGCCTATGGCAAGCCTTAAAAACTGTTGTCGTATGTTCAAAATATGTTGCTGGAGGCCCAAAAATTGCAAAGCCAACACTTTTTTTGTGATGGTTTTTTTGATGTTGCCTTTGGGGTCTATGCCAACATTATCTTCCTCTATGGCAACATGAATTTTGGTGTTGTAATAGACTCTTATGGCAATAATACTATTATCCTACATCAACATAATATCTATGTTGCCTTTGTGTTATATAGCCCCACAAAGTGGGCCCCACCTGTGGGGTCCAATGGTGGGTCCATTGTGGGGTAATGTGGGGCCCACATGTGGGGCAATGTGGAGCCCACTTGTAGGGTCCAGTGTGGGTCTCACTTTTTGCCAACACAATTTTTATGTAATGCAACATTTTTTAACATTATTTGTCATGTTTGCCAACACTTTATAGCATCAATGGCAACACTTTTTCTATTTTCAATTAAAAACACACAATTTGTATATATAGATTCCAAATCAACAACACAGCCTGTTTTTTTCATTTCCACCAGACATCATACTACATAATAATCCAAAACAACAATCCAGATTCAACCAAATACAAGAGTTTCTACAAACACAATCATCAAACAACTAGAAAAGTATCTCTAAACACAACTAGTAAGATATTCTATAGTACCAATATAGATATAGGTTTGTGTTAAAAAATGTGCAAACCTGTAAGAACTTTTGATTCACCAACTCTTGCATGTAAACATCCAAGAGAAAACAAGTCAAACTTGTGGCGTGGTATCAACTCATCCTCAATTGTTATTGGTTCCATCTTAGTATATTTTTGAAAAAATATACACTTCTTGTTTCTAACAGGAAAATGGTTAAGCTTTGAGTTCGCAATTTTGCAATTTGAAATTGCATAAAAACGTCCTTCTACATGTTCGAATCTTGCCCGTTACAAATTTCAGGTCCAGCGTATGCATGAATGTGAGTTTTCTGCATTTGACAAACACAAAATAATTATATCGAACAAAGTTATATGAATCTATGTGTGTCGCTAAATTTGTGTATGAGTAAAAAGAGTACTTACGTCTGTTATTCCCAGAACAATGCAACCTAGATTGTAGAAGGGGGGGTTGAATACAATCTAGTTAATTTCACAAAACTTTTTCAAACCTTTTACAGTATGAACATATGTGCTTGCAAATTAACTAAAATTGAGTCAAGCCGTGAACATAAATGAATTCTTCGAGTTAAAAATAAATGCAGGAGACAAGCAAACTTTTTAAACTTTTCAGGTGGGTTTCTCGAAAAAAAGCCCACCTATGGTGTATATTGAAGAATTCTCTGGTTTTGTTTTTCAACAAACTCCAGCTGCTTACACAGATGATGAAAGAGAGCCTAAGTGTTTTACATTCAACTTTGTGCTCTCTTCACATGTTTCTATGCTACTCCACACAGTCTTATATACATTGACTGTGTGTTACAAACAAAACCTACAACATAATAAAATATTACATTTTTGGTTCTTCTTGTTCGCATGCTCGTTTCAAAAACTATCCTATTCGGGAAATGTCTTGGCTGGCATCACTGATAAACTTGTATAGTCCCAAATGGTGCTTTCTGATTGAGTGTGCTTCTCTCTTCAAGAATTACTAAGTCCATGCAATTGACCTAGCTTCCAAGCCCATGTGACATCTGCATGAAAGAGACATTTCCTTGGTTACCTGACTGTCAAGTCACTATCAGCTGAGATAAGTGAACATGTAGTATTGCATATAGGTGTTCACGCTTGTCAAGCTTTTCCTTTGTGTCCAGTTAGAAGGTAAACTTCTAGGTAGCTGCTTTAACTCTTATTTATCCATCGAGACATAGAAGATAATGGATGACTTCACATTTCATTTGTAGGAATTTGAGCCTTCAAATATTTACAATTTGACTCCCTATTCCATACATCTTTTGCGTCGTTATCCAACATCTTTTAGTCACGGGTGTGTAATGATGATCTCTGAGACTGTCCTCCATTCAACCTGTTAAATAAGGAAAACTTGAAAAGATTCCTTTACATAGATTTGTTTTTTTCATGTTGAATGAGATGAACATCAGTAGGCGTATTAATTCCTTATCCATAGACTACCATTCTACGTCAATTATCCGTAGAGAGGTAATGTCAATTATCCGTAGAAGTAATATTCCATAACTGTATCCATAGATGGGACATGACATTCTTGGCTGTATCCATAGATAGACCATGACCTCCTTAGCTGCATCTATAGATAAAACATGACATCCTCAGCTGTATCTGTAGATCGACTTCCTTCAGCTTTTATCCGTAGATATGATGTCCTCGGCTTTTATCCGTAGATGAGATGAGATGTTCTCATCTTCTATCCGTTGATGAGATAAGATGTCCTCAGCTTCTATCCGTTGATGGCATTTAATGTTTTCAGCTCTTATCTGTAGATGAAATAAGATTTCCATAGCTTTATCCGTAGAACAGATACACTTAGCTTCATCCTTAGATAAAACATCTTGTCATCCTTATTGATTCACCATTACTGAGTTGTTTAGGCAGGCTTACCACTGAGACACTTGGTGCTTGATTAGACCTTTGTTGGCTTGCTTCTGAATTGCTTCCTAACTTGATGACAGAATATCTTCCATTCATTTGATGTGGCTTTTAGACCTTGGATAGATTAAATGCCTTCTAGTTAGCTTCCTGATTTATCAGCTTTTGTGAACTAGCTTTCTGATAATCAGCTTCGGTATCATGATCAAATTCTTGTCTTGAGTATTTTGTTATCATCATTCCAAATGTATCAACCCTAACAATCTCCCCTATTTATGAATTTTAGAACTGGCATAAATCCTTAAGTTGATGATAACAAAACCCTTCAATGTTCTCAGTGATCTTCAGATAGAGATTAATACTGGACAGAATTTGATGATGCTGTAAAAAAGAAAAAACAACTTGAAGCTGTCAGATACCATATACTCCGTATGTCCCCCTAAGTTCTTTAAATTGGGGGACGGGGGCTCGACACGCATTTTAAGGCTCCTATAAAATATATTTCCATAAATTATTTTAAATATTTTTTTCTTCTGAATAAAAGTATAATGTTTAAATTTTTATTTAGAAAAAGAAAATTTTGAAAATAAGTTGTAGAATTATACTTTATAAGAGCCTTAAAATGTGTGTCAAGCAATGTAAAAAAACTGTAAAGAAATGAGAGGGACAGAGGGAGTACGTTCCTGTAACTTAGTCTATACCTTCTTCTAAGGGGTTCCAATAGATTGTAATCGAGGGTAGAGAAATTCTGAAGTCTGAGATCTCCTTCTAACTCCCCCTGAGAACAACCTATCTTCTCTATATAACTTCTCCCCCTTTTTGTTATCAGCAAGTACGATAGAAGAGGCATTAACTTAGTTACTGAATAAGATATTTGGGTATAGGAATCCAACACTTCAAGGATCGAAATATTTCTCTCAGGAATCTCTCTATTCTTACATGAGGATCTCATCCTGGCTCACTTCACACAACTCACCTTCCCTTACTAAAAGGGTACTCAAAAAATCTCATTTTGCCATGCTGGAAGAATTAGCATGCCTCTTATTCTCTCCCTCTCCTTTTGCCTGGTCTCAAGCCATCCACTCCACTCTCTCCCTTCCCACAAACCTATAGATGTCTCAACTATATTGAATTCCTTGATACTCAGTTCGAATGAGCCGAATGATTTTTCAAGAAGGAGTCAGGGAAATCAATATCATTGGTCTATGGATAATTGCTGGTTAGGCTTATCCGTACATTGAGAGACGCCTGTCTACGGATGAAGGATATCCGTAGAGGATTTTGAAGAATGGGTTTGTTAGGTAGAAATTGATGTAAGTTCTGTGAAGATTGAATATGACATTTAAGTGCACAGTGCTTACATCAAGATCATCAAAAAGAGACTAGTGATCCAATGAATTCTCTGAAAGAGAATGATCACTAGGTGAATGGAGCTTCTCCAAGAGTTCAGAAAATGGAGAATCAAGTACTGATGAGTTGAATGCTGCAGTTATCACTTAATGAGGTGAAATGGACTGGGGACTGCATCCTTACATTTGAAGAAGATGCATCAAACTGAATTTAAGAATCGTGTGTGCTCCCCCTATTCATGTGCATATGTTTTCTTTCTACTTCAAGAAACAGAAATGGTAATAAGCCACATTTTGCACACAGTATCCCAATCCCTCATTAGTGCTCCTGGATATGAGCATTTTTCAATGATCATAGTCTTTTGAGAGACTACAACCAGAAAAGAGCTAATCCTTTTTAACCATTATGCCTTTTTGAGAAGACATAATGTAGTTTGGCTGGTAATCTCACCCTCACATTTCTTCTAGTGGTTTCTTGATGTTCACCACTGCCCTCACCCTCACTTAACTCCTTCATCAGTCCCCACTGGTTGAGATTTGCTAGAATTTTGCAACCACAGTTTGTTGAGAAACTGTAGAGGGGGTTAGGAGTTGTTTATTACATTTAGGGTGTAATTGATAGGGTAGAGAACTTGGGGGGTCATTCCAATCAGTTCTCATCTCAGTTTTTGAAAAGGCAAAGAAAAATGATATAGATTTTAGCAAGTGAGAGTCTGATAAAGATTAGATGATTACCTTCCCTTTATCAGTGATGAACTTTTAAGAGCCTTCTCCATTGAAGGTTTATTCTCCTAAAGTCCAAGATTACCAGTTTTCCCATTAATTGTTACAACCTCCTCATAAAGACCATCAGAAGCTGCAAATACCTAACTTGATTAGATTGTCAAATTCTTTCAAATTTCATCAAGTTTTCTTCTGATGTTTCTTCATTGAGTTCTTGCAAAACAGATGAAACAGTTGTTGTGTTGCTCAGAGAGCTCACTAGTCTGTTAGTTGAACAATTAGGGGTTCTTAATAAGTTAATCAAAGTTGATGCTTAGACATATATGTTAGGCTCAAGACATGTCTGAACACCACTATTAACAAGCCTACACTTTGTGACTATGTCACATTACATGACCTAGTGAGTTCTATCACTGGGATGTAGTATAGGTCTCTAAATGTACTTGTCTTGTTCTCATGAACATTAGCTTGACCATGTATGCTCAAAGTTATAATGAGCTTAGTAAAGTTTCTTGCATCTAGATTGTATATAGGCCATTGAATAATTATCCTGGTAGAAGTTCAGAAGTGTTCATGCAGCAGGATAGAGATAAATAAGGCTATGAAGAAATAAGTTGCAGAAATTGGTCTAAGGCATTATATAGCAAAGTCAGAAGAAAGCTATGTCGTGAAGTCACCAATATCCATGTCGTGAAGTACTATATTGCATAGTCCATTTTGTACTATGTCGAGAAGTCCTCAAGACACATGTCGTGAAGTGTTGAAGTCAGCAAAGTCAAAGAAGCCTAGATCGTGAAGTCCTCAGAATCCCTATGTCGCATAGTCTTCAAATGACCTATGTCGCATAGTCTTCAAATGACCTATGTCGCATAGTCTTCAAATGACCTATGTCGCATAGTCTTCAAATGACCTATGTCGCATAGTCTTCAAATGACCTATGTCGCAAAGTCTTCAAAGGCTATATCGCGTAGTCCTCACAAGGGAGATCGCGAAGTCAGGAATAAAGTGGAGTTCACGATCTCAACACTTAGCCGTTTACAACAAGACAAATCAAGGTACAGAATCAAGAATCAAAAGAGACAAATACTGAAGCATTTGTTCTAGCAAGGTGGTCCAAAGAACAGATGGCAAATCTACAGCTAAACTTGGAGAGAAAGATAAGAGACAAGCAGCCACAGAAACGGGAAAGACTCCGAAAAGCAGGTGGTCCTTCCTGACACAGTTAACGTCTTATGACAAGACAAGTTGGACTTTCAGCAAGGGGTAACTGTGTAAAAATTGGTGTGTGCACTAGTTTGTATAGGGCTTATATATATCATGCACATCCTATTGTTAGCGGCAAGAGAGATACACATAGTTATTTGCTAAGCTCTTTTCTCTGTAAGCAAGCAAGTTCAAACTGTTCTTGTTTAGAAGCCAGAAATTCTATTGTGAATTTCTTGGAAAGCTGTAGTATTTAATTTGCTTATACAAAGTAGATTAAAGTGATTGTGTGTGTTATTTACTTTCTGCATATTACATATCATAATCATATACAGTCTGTTACTTAGTTTTCAAGAATCGAAAAATATATCAAAGTATCCATTCACCCCCCCTCTGTCTAGTTTCTAGTAGTATTCATTTCTAACAAGTGGTATCAGAGCGTAGGCTGTTAACGTACAAACAGGAAAAGATCAAGAATGAGTTCACAGAAACTAAGCAGTATCAAGATTCCCCCCTTTAACAAGGAGCACTACAGTTTATGGAAAAAGAAGATGTTGCTTTTCATCAAAGCCTCTAACCCCATGTATTTAGATATTCTAAAGCATGGTCCCTTCATTCCAATGATCGAGATTGGTGAATCAACCATTGGCACTGAGATTGTACCAGCAAGACATGTGCCCAAAGATCCCTCAAAATACACTGATCCTGAAAAGGAAAAAGTTGCACTGGATGGACATCTTCAACTTATCATTTGTGAATCTATGGACTTCAACATGTATGGCACTGTTGCTCATTGTACTAGTGCCAAGAAGATGTGGGATCTTATAGAAGTGCTCTGTGAAGGAACTACTGAAGTAAGAAAGAACAAGAAGCAGATTCTTGTTTCACAATATGAAGCCTTCATGGCTCAGCCAAAAGAGGGAATCACAGAAGTGTTTGAGAGATTCAACAAACTGATAAACGAGCTCAAACTCTATGACAAACACTATGAAACAGAAGAGCTCAATATGAAGTTTCTACTAACTCTTCCAGATCACTTGGAACCAAGAATCTCTTCCCTAAAAGAAAGAGATCTAACAAAGATTGGTTTTGATGTGTTATATGGTGTTTTGAAGACATATGAGTTGGAGCTGTTTCAAAAGAGATCTATTCAAGCAAAGCAAGGATTAGTGGCTAATACCTCCTGTGCACTTATTGCTGACAACCTAAGTCAAAGAATGGACTCTCTTAAAATCAGTCAGGTCAAGATTGAGGAACTAGAAGTTGAAGACACCGGTGATGAGGTCCAGGTCGTCTATGATTTTCCTGAGGAAGATGAGTTTTACAACATGGAGGAACTGGACAAAATGGAAAACAAATCTTTTGCTTATATGGCTAGGAGGTATCCTAACATAAGGTTTAAAAGAAAGCAGCCATTCAGGTCCAAGTTCAATACTGGAAACACTGGTGGATCTAGTGGCTCAAACACCTTCAATAAAGGAAAAGGGATTGCTGGTGCTGCTAAGGGTGGATACAAGACAGGAAGTGTGGATAGGACCAAAATAAGATGCTATAACTGCAATGAACTTGGGCATTTTGCCACTGAGTGCAAAAAGCCTAAACAAGTCAAGAAGGACAAAGCATACTTAGAGCTTGAAGCTAAGTATGAGGCTCTACTCAAGAAACAACAGGGCAAAGCTTTTATTGCTGAGGGAAAATGCTGGGATGACTCTGATGAAGAAGAAGAACAAGAGTACTCAAACTATGCCTTGATGGCATTTTCTGATGATGGTGATTCAAGTCAGGTACCCATTCTTACTTCTCTTGATATGACTCCCCTTCAATATAAGCAAACTGTTGAAGATATGAGCACTGAGATGTTTAATATTCATACTAGCATGTTAGTAGCTAATGAAGAAATTGATAGACTAACTGCTAAGAATGTTGAGCTTACAGAAAAGAATGAGAAACTTGAGTTAATGGCTGTGAACCTGGATGGTTTGAAAAAGGAGGTTGAGTATCTTAAAAACAAAGTGATTTGTGCTGAGCAGATAGAGAAAGCCCTTAGGGAACAAATTGCTGAAACTGAACTGAAACTAAGAAGCTTTAAAAACTCCTCTGAACTTATTCAAACCTATCACAAGGAACACACTGAAGACTGCAAGGTTGGAGTTGGTTTTGACTATGATAATGACAAGGGAAGGAAGAAGGTCAAGGGCAAAGGAAAGGAAACTTTTACAAACAAAAATGCCCCAACCATACTGTCAAGTGTTGAACAGCCCATCTTCAGAAAGAGTGTTGTTGAGTTTGATGAGGAACTACTGATCATCAAGCAACAACTACTTGAAGAAGATGAGGCTGCTAAGAACACTTCTTCCTTTCCTGAACTTGTCAATCAGAAAGAGACCAAAGACAATCTTGTCAAGAGTCCTAAAGCAAAGAAAGAATTTGTTAAGAAAAGGAAACAAAACAGAAATGGTAAAGTGGGTATTAACAAGGGAAACAACTATGCTTATGTGCCAAATGCTCCCAGGAAACAATGTCAAAAATGCCTATCTGTTAATCATTTGACTCATAAGTGTAGTAAGCCTGATATTGTTGAAGTTGACAACCTGAGTAACCATTCTGCTAGCATAAATTCTAGTCATGATTCTTTCTGTGGTAAGCCAAACTGCATGACATGCTATGTGACTGTGATTGCTAACTGTTTATCTCTTAAACATAAACTTGACTCTGCACAATCTGGTGAATCACACACACATATGCATTCTCATAGGACAGGGTCCCCAATCAGGGTTGAGAGGGTGAAAACTTCATGTGAGCCTAAGAGTGTAAACTCCAAAGCCACAGAAAAAGTGAAGTCTCCTACTATGAGAAATGCAATTTATGACAGAAGAATTATTAATCAAAATGTTTCTAAATCAACTGGACCCTACCAAGTGTGGGTACCAAAAACAACTTAGTCATTTTGTGAATGCAGGGCAACAGGAATAAAAGAGTCATATGGATCTTGGACAGTGGATGCTCAAGTCACATGACTGGTGATATAGCCCTGCTATCACATTTTGAGGAAAAGGCTGGCCCATCAGTAACCTTTGGAAATGACAACATTGGTTATACAATGGGATATGGCAGTGTTAAATCTGGAAATGTCATTATTGAAGATGTAGCATTTGTTGAAGGACTGGAGCATAATCTCTTGAGTATTGGACAATTCACCAACAGAGGTTTCAAAGTGGAATTTGATGAAGACCTTTGTTCAATCTCAAAAAGGGAAAGTGGTGAAGTTGTTCTAACTGGTGTGAAGAAAGGAAGCTTGTTTGTAGCCAATCTCAAGGCTGCAGATAAGGGAGAAGTCTGCTGTTTCTACACTAAAGCCACAAATGAGGAATTCTGGCTATGGCACAAGAAGCTGTCTCACTTGAATGTTCAGGCAATGAACTCTCTAACCAAGAGAGAACTTATCAGGGATTTGCCTGCCTTGGAGTTTGTGCAAGATGGAGCATGTGAAGCTTGTCAGAAAGGAAAAATTAAAAGATCCAGTCACAAGAACAAATTGCTCAATACAAATTCAAAACCTCTGCAGCTAATTCACATGGACTTATTTGGCCCTGTGAATGTAATGTCCCTCTCCAAAAAGAAATATGCTCTAGTGATGGTAGATGACTATTCAAGATATACTTGGGTGGAATTCCTATTCTCCAAGGATGAAGCACCACAAGTCATAATAGAGCATATCAAGAGAGTTGATAAAGAAGCACAAAGCACTGGTTCCTCTGTAGTTGCTTTGAGAAGTGATAATGGGACTGAGTTCAGAAATTCAACATTGTATGAGTTTTGTAAAGATAAAGGAATTTCTCAACAATTCTCAGCTCCTAGAACACCTCAACAAAATGGAGTAGTTGAGAGAAAGAATAGAACTCTCATTGAAGCTGCAAGGACAATGCTGCTGGATGCAAAGCTACCCACTAGCTTTTGGGCTGATGCTGTTAACACAGCATGCTATGTGCAAAATAGAACATTAATCAATAAGAAGTCTGGAAAAACTCCTTACTCATTAATGACTGGAAAAAGAGCATCCTTCAAGCACCTGCATGTGTTTGGAAGCAAGTGCTTTGTGATGAAAGATACCTCTGAGCATGTTGGAAAATTTGATGCAAAAGCATTTGAAGGTATCTTCATTGGATACTCTCTGGAAAGGACAGCATACAGAATATTTGTACCTGAGCAACACAAAGTCATGGAAAGCATGGATGTTACCTTTGATGACAAGAAAACTCCTGGACTGAAAACAAGTGATCAAGACAGTGTGCCATTGAGATTTGAGAATCAAGGTTATCTTGAGGATTCTGAAAGTGAAGATGAACCCCCTGTTCAAACCGTTCTAGAGAATGAAATCCTTGAAGTTGACAATCTTCTTCAAACACCTGTGCAAGGGTTCACAAACACAGGGGGAGAAGAAGAGAATGCACCTATCAACCAAAATGAGCTTGGAACAGATCAAGGAAATGAACAGGGGCACACAAGGAAATGGGACAGAGCCCACACTAGGGATCAAATCATTGGAGATCCTAGTGAGGGAGTTAGAACAAGAAGGGCAACATTAAATACATGTCTGTATAGCTGCTTTCTGTCACAAGAGGAACCTAAATTAATTGAAGAAGCTTTGAAGAATTCTGATTGGATTGTTGCCATGCAAGAAGAGTTGAATCAATTTGAGAAAAACAAAGTATGGGAACTAGTACCTCCTCCAAAAGGAAAGAATGTTATTGACACCAAATGGGTGTTCAGAAACAAAATGGATGAAGAAGGAGTGGTAATAAGAAACAAAGCAAGACTGGTTGCCAAAGGATACTGTCAGCAGGAAGGCATTGACTATGATGAGACATTTGCACCTGTAGCTAGACTGGAAGCCATCAGAATCTTCCTGGCTTTTGCAGCTCACTCAGATTTTAAGGTGTATCAAATGGATGTGAAAAGTGCATTTCTCAATGGTGATCTTGCTGAAGAAGTTTATGTGTCTCAACCACCTGGCTTTGAAAGTGAAGACTTCCCAAACTTTGTGTATAGATTGCTCAAGGCACTCTATGGACTCAAACAGGCACCAAGAGCCTGGTATGAAACTCTATCTCAATTCCTTCTTGAGCATCAATTTTCCAGGGGTACAATTGACAAAACCCTATTCTTCAAGAAGCATGGAAATGATATCATTCTTGTTCAAATCTATGTGGATGATATTATCTTTGGCTCTTCAAATGAAAAACTCTGTGAAAGGTTCTCTAAGTTGATGCAAAGCAAATATGAGATGAGTATGATGGGAGAGTTAACCTACTTTCTAGGCCTGCAAGTACATCAAAGGGAGGATGGCATCTTTATAAACCAATCTAAGTATGTCAAGGATCTTTTAAAGAAATATGGTTTAGAAGAGTCATCCCCAGCTAAAACTCCTATGTCTACTACAATCAAGCTGGATGAAGACAAGAAAGGCAAGAGAGTTGATATCAAGGTCTATAGAGGAATGGTTGGATCCTTACTCTATCTCACAGCTAGCAGGCCAGACATCATGTTTGCCACATGCCTTTGTGCAAGGTTCCAGTCTGATCCCAAGGAATCTCACATGATGGCTATCAAAAGAATCTTCAAGTATCTGAAGGGGACTCCTAATCTTGGGCTATGGTATCCAAAGGGCACTGGGTTCAACCTGGTTGGTTACACAGATTCTGATTATGCTGGATGCAGAATTGACAGGAAGAGCACCTCTGGAAGCTGTCAATTCCTAGGTCAAAGGTTAGTGTCCTGGTTTAGTAAGAAACAACAGTCCACAGCAACATCCACAGCTGAGGCTGAATACATTGCTGCTGGAAGTTGCTGTGCTCAATTGCTTTGGATTAGAAATCAACTCATGGATTATGGGCTAGTGTTAGAACACATTCCACTAATGTGTGATAATACTAGTGCAATATCCATAGTTGCCAATCCGGTTAATCACTCTACTACAAAGCACATTGAGATCAGGTACCATTTCATTTGGGAACATGCTGCAAATGGTACCATAGAAGTCTCTTATGTTCCCACTGAGAAACAATTAGCTGACATATTTACTAAACCTCTGAATGAAGCAGTCTTCAACAGACTTGTGAGTGAAATTGGAATCCTCAATCCTTCATTTAGTTGCTCTAAGTAAGTATGCCAGTAAATTGTTGCAGCAGTAAATTTTCACTGTATTTAAATGCTCTATTTGTTTGGAGTGAAAATTAGCTGAGATATGATTTATAAATATTTCAGTATTTTACTGCAAATTTTTCAACATCATTTGTTAAGTAAAGTTGTGAGCTTTTGAGACATCTCGATATAGATGATTTTCAGAGTTCACAACACAGTTCAAATAAAACAGACTTATATCGCAAACTGTTGAGATTGTGAGACTTCGCGACATAGTTCATTTCATGAGTTTGCGACATAGTTCATTTTATGACTTCGCGACTTAGAATAACTATATCGACAAGTCTTCACATTTGACAGAATTTTGATTTAAATTTATTTTATTTCAAAATTTGATAAAAGTCTGACAATTTGCTTAAAATTCCTAAAAGAGAGCTTTAGACAGGGTATTTCTACTATATCGCAAAGTCTCCCCGATCCTTTCATCTTGAGGACTTTGCGACATAGTTCATTTCTGAGACTATGCGATATACTGTTCAAGACTTTGCGGTACAGGCCATTTTTGACTTCGCGACATACAAATAGACTGTACACATTCATAACTCCATATCGCAGTGTCTCTATCATATAAATACCCTTTTCTAACCGTTCACAACTTTTCATCTTGTCTATTGCTCTCAAACTCTCAAACCTAAGCACAAATTCTCTACTCTCTCCTTCACTCTCTCTCTCGAAATGGCACCCAAATCTCAAACAGTATCATCCTCTATCCCTTTAACCATTCCCAAAGAAACCAATCTTCTCACCATTCCCTCTGAGGCTGAGGCTAACCCAAGGTACAAGTGTTTTGTACGGTTCTTGAACACTTCCTACCTAAGCCAAGCCCTGACCCTGAACCCTACCTTGTATGTCGATGTGTTGGAAGGATTCTGGAGAACGGCGTTGGTATCAACAATGGCTAGGGAAGATGGAACCTCATTCCAGGAGGTTAGTTGTTCAATTGGAGGCAAACACTTTCAGTTTGGTGAAAGGGAAATCAATGAAGCTTTGGGGTTCAAGGTTGAGGGTCATGACCAAGAAGCTACAGATGCTCAAATCGTAGATTTCATGACCTTCATCCGGTATGCTGAAGAGATAGATACTGGAAAGCTAAATAAGAAGTTTGTGAGAAGGGAGTGGTCATTTCTGTTTGACGCACTCCAGAAGGTGTTTCTCTGCAGGAAGACAGGATGGGACCATATCAGTCACATTGCTGTGAAGCAAGCCTACTCCTTGGCCAACAACCAGGAGATCAATGTGGGAGCCATAATTCTCAAAGAATTGGCTCAGAGGCTAGGCAGGACTGTTCGTGGTAGAGGTAATGACATCTTTTACCCTCGTTTCCTTCAAGTAATTTTAAATTTTCTTGATGCAAATGTCCATGAATTAGAGGGTATAGATAAAACTAAAATGGCTTATTCCAAGTCCATGTCCAAAGTTCTATTTGGCTCATTGGACACAAGGAATCAAGTGGATGTGATTCTAAGTGTGACCAAGCATATGCAGGACACATTTGAGTCTTATCCACTTGATAAGCCAATATACCATGCACTTTCCTGGACAGGGGAGGCTGAGACTGAAGGAGCTACACAGTCTAACCCCAGCCTTCCCATCCCATCCAGCAACCCCACTGTAAACAGTACCATAGAAGTTAGGCAGCCAAGTGCATCAATCTCTCAACAGATTGGTGTTACTAAAAAGAAGTCAAAGAAGAGAGCCCTAGCAGTGATAAATGAATCTGTAGAGATAGCTAGTGAGAATCCTGAGTCACCTCTCACCAGACAAAGTAAGAAATCCAAATCCAAACCTACAACTGGATCCTCCCAACAGGATTCAGATGTGGAAAAAGGGGTACACCTGTTACTGTCCATGGCCTCTCAACAGGTCATTGGCATTGAAAAGAGCAGTCTCCCCACTGCACCCTGTACAGAGTCTGCACAGGGTCAAGAACTCACTCTTGACCCTAGGAGTGATAAGGCTGATCATACACAGAGTGGAGAGCACATCACTATTGAAACTCCTCCTATTTCTCAGGGGGAGTTGCCACAATCTAATCTAAACCCCACTTTTCTCTCAGATTCTTCCATAAAAATTTCTTCTGAACAAGAGAGTCATTCCAATGACAATCTTGCCTTTGATCAATCACAATTCTCTCCTGTGATTGAGCCAATTTCAAGTGACATGGTGCATGACACTATGCTCACCACCCAGGACCCACATCTAGTTGGTCAGGGAATGCATGCTGGGGCATATCCTAATGACACCAACAAAAACATGGAGGATTCACCAGTTTTCACTAGAGACTCTATGCCAAATTCTCCCATCCTTAGGGATGTGGAATTGTCTTCACAGACAAATAGGGCTGATATTGTAACACATCCCATTTCAATGGAGACAACATCAGACCCTACAGCCATTCCAAGGCTGGAGGAGACTCAAAATCCTACATCTCATGAAGTGCCTAGCACTAGCTCTCACTTGGCTCAGGCCACTATGTCAGAATGGCTGAAGCCTGTGCACCTTGACAGGCCTTCAGGATCATCATATGTGCCTTCCAAAATGACAGAAGAAGCCATACAAGATCTCCATGTGGCACAGATTGATGAGTTCTCAAAGATAGCTCAACATCTCCTCACCTCAAATCTCCCAAATGCTGATTATGAAGCCATTTTACTCTGCCACAAGGAGGATGTTGAAGCTCAGCAGGAGAAGATAGTGGATGCAGCTGAACCAGAGGGAAATGTGGATGCCTGGTTGGATGCTAAGAGGACTCTCAAGCTCAAGGATGCCCTAGCTTTTCTAAGAGAAGAATACCTAACTTCTCTGGGCTCCAATGCAAAGGATCTCTCTCCTGCTGCCATCTATGATGCTGTTAATGATGTCTACAGGAATCAATTAAAGGCTCTGCACTATCTTGGGAAAGGGCTTCAATCAGAGATTTCTTCTATCCAGGAGGCGACAGACAGATCCCTCACTCAGCTCAGAAATTCATATCTCTCTGATTTTCCCAAGGTGGAAGGCATCCTTAAGGAAATCCAGAAGACAAACTCTACTGTCAACATGATGGACCTCTCTCTGGCCATGGTCACAGACAACATCAGGAAGCTGGCTACAACCCTGGAAAATCAAGTCAAGGCCAATATCAACTCAAATGCCATGCTGAATGTAATTTGGAGAATCAGTATGGTGACAAATTGGTGGATGAGGTCCCTCTGTCAAACATCTCCAAATTTGACTTTGCCAAGCTCAAGGAGCAATCTCTCAATTCCTTCAAGTCTCAACAGCTATTCTCAAAGGTGGATGGTCTTGAAAGAGAAGTGGCCTCTCTGAAAGATGAAAACAAGGAGCTTGCCAACTCTCTAAAACAGCTCAATGACAAACTGGATGACCAAGGCAACAACACCTCCAATATCCTGCTGGTGCAACAACAGATGCTGACTTCAATGATGAAACAAATGAACCTGCCTATCCCTGGGGAAGCTCAAGTCATCTTGTCTGATCCCAAGCCTAAGGGGGAGAAACAAAAGGAGGTCATTCTGAAACAAAGAGGGGGAGTACCTGCCAAGCAGTCAAAGCATAAGGGCAAGGGCATACTAATTGAAAAAACCATAAAGCCAATCATTCTTCCCCCTGTAGAGGTCATAAGTGCAGAAGGTCAGAAGAGCACAATCTCAACCACCTACTATCCATCAACAATGCCTAAAGATATCTCAAATCCTCAACCTACTCAACCTACTTCCAATGCTAAACCTGTCAAAGCTGATATAATCACAGAGGCCAAGCTACAGGAAGTTGCCAACTCAAACATCTATCATAATGAGGCCTTTCTGGAGTTTCTGAAAGCCATCTACAGCAGTGCTCAAGGAGATGCAAGGATGTACAGACAGAAGATCAAGGAAAGCATCAAGTATTTCATAGTGGCAGTAAGGAAAATCAAGGATGTCCATCTAAGAGAGATAATCATGGTGTGCAAGGACAACTGCTTGTGGCACCTAGCTTTTCAAACTCTAGAGAAACTGAGATTTACTGAGCTGTCAATCATTCTGGAGTTGATTGAAAAGCATGGGATGAACAATGAAAGTCTTTATAATGACTTGAAGATGGACCAGAATAAAAGATTGCCTGAGGTTATATCCAAGCCAAGGACAATAATTTACCAAAGCCTATCTCAAGACAGTAGTATTGACCAACTAGTAATTCCCTCAGACCTTTTAATGAAGAACAATGCAAAGATCAACCAGGTGCTGCAAATGCTGAGAGCTAAGAGAGGAGCTAGGACAGCTGAGGAACTAGAGATGATTCGAACTCTACAATCTTTTCTGATTCATGGAGTCATTCCTGAATCTGTCAAAGAAAAGAGCAAAAAGAAGGATGGGGAGGATGATGATGAGGAGAAAACCTATGAAAGGAGATCTCAGACAAGGAGAAATAAGGATGGATCTAGTGAGAGCAGCAGGAGCAAATATCAAAAGAAATCAAAAGATGCTGGTGATGACAAGAGGGACTCAAAAGGGACAAAGGAAACGACCAGGAAAACAAGAAGTGGAATTCAGCAAGTCAAGGACATTGCCAGCAGTACTTTAACCACAACACAAGACTCTAAGTCTAGGGTGGGTACTGTTAGCAATGATCCTCCAAAATCATTATCCATGACTTCTGAACCTGAATTGCCACAGAAGAAAGATAAAGCCACTAAAGTAATTTCAAGAAAACACTTCCACAAAGTTACAGCTAGTGGAGTGTTACAGTGGATGAAGGGGAAAGGAATGAAGCTACTTCCAAGTGATGTGGCACTGAAGACTAATTCTCCTTGTTCCAGAAAGGTATCTCTTGTGAAGCATTTGAAGATCAAGAGTGTACCCAAAAGGATAAGGATAACAAAGAAGACTGGAAAACTCACAAATGTTATTGGCATCAATGTGCTTCCACTAGATGAGGACTATGATGAAGATGCCCTAGCATTTTTGAGGGCTCAAAGGATCTTTGAAGTCAAAGTGAAGTTGGATCATCTAGAGATCAAGTACACTGATGGAAGAGAAAGGATAATGAAGCAAGGAAGCTGGCAATATTTCTATAAGTATGAGCTTGAAAGGATAAATGCCTTACTGAATTTTGAAGAAAAAGAAGAAAGAACATGGAAGATAGATATTGCCAGGTACTTAAAGATGCATGCTGATTATGAAGAAAACATGAGGAAAGAGAATGAAGAGAAAAACATACAGAGAGAGAAAGAAATGGCTGAGATGGAGAAGAGGGCTAAGGAGCTAAGGCAGAAAGGGATGTGCAGGGTCAAGCAAAATCCTTACATTGTGGAGTACAAAAACTCACATGGAGGTCAAAGCAAAATAAGGATGGAGTTTCTTGATTCCTATGTAGAGAGTGCACTCAAGGCTGCAATTGATGATTTGAAAGGCTCACCTCTCATTGAAGAACTGATTGCAAGAGAAGAACTTCAAGAAGCCATCATAGACATGAAGAGAAAAGAAGAGATAAGGAAAAAGAAGATATATGATGATTTGCTAGAGAAGCAATTGGAAGCTGAAGCTGCTGAGCAACAAAAGTAATCTGTAAGCTTTCAATTTTTCTACGAAATCAAATTTCTGATCTCAATGTTCATGAATTGTTCTCTCTGTTACTAAATTTCCTTTTATGTTAGTTAGGCTTGTTATCAGACATGAAATTGTGCCTAAGGGTCTTACTCACAATTCGGGGGAGATTGTTAGGCTCAAGACATGTCTGAACACCACTATTAACAAGCCTACACTTTGTGACTATGTCACATTACATGACCTAGTGAGTTCTATCACTGGGATGTAGTATAGGTCTCTAAATGTACTTGTCTTGTTCTCATGAACATTAGCTTGACCATGTATGCTCAAAGTTATAATGAGCTTAGTAAAGTTTCTTGCATCTAGATTGTATATAGGCCATTGAATAATTATCCTGGTAGAAGTTCAGAAGTGTTCATGCAGCAGGATAGAGATAAATAAGGCTATGAAGAAATAAGTTGCAGAAATTGGTCTAAGGCATTATATAGCAAAGTCAGAAGAAAGCTATGTCGTGAAGTCACCAATATCCATGTCGTGAAGTACTATATCGCATAGTCCATTTTGTACTATGTCGAGAAGTCCTCAAGACACATGTCGTGAAGTGTTGAAGTCAGCAAAGTCAAAGAAGCCTAGATCGTGAAGTCCTCAGAATCCCTATGTCGCATAGTCTTCAAATGACCTATGTCGCATAGTCTTCAAATGACCTATGTCGCATAGTCTTCAAATGACCTATGTCGCATAGTCTTCAAATGACCTATGTCGCATAGTCTTCAAATGACCTATGTCGCATAGTCTTCAAATGACCTATGTCGCAAAGTCTTCAAAGGCTATATCGCGTAGTCCTCACAAGGGAGATCGCGAAGTCAGGAATAAAGTGGAGTTCACGATCTCAACACTTAGCCGTTTACAACAAGACAAATCAAGGTACAGAATCAAGAATCAAAAGAGACAAATACTGAAGCATTTGTTCTGGCAAGGTGGTCCAAAGAACAGATGGCAAATCTACAGCTAAACTTGGAGAGAAAGATAAGAGACAAGCAGCCACAGAAACGGGAAAGACTCCGAAAAGCAGGTGGTCCTTCCTGACACAGTTAACGTCTTATGACAGGACAAGTTGGACTTTCAGCAAGGGGTAACTGTGTAAAAATTGGTGTGTGCACTAGTTTGTATAGGGCTTATATATATCATGCACATCCTATTGTTAGCGGCAAGAGAGATACACATAGTTATTTGCTAAGCTCTTTTCTCTGTAAGCAAGCAAGTTCAAACTGTTCTTGTTTAGAAGCCAGAAATTCTATTGTGAATTTCTTGGAAAGCTGTAGTATTTAATTTGCTTATACAAAGTAGATTAAAGTGATTGTGTGTGTTATTTACTTTCTGCATATTACATATCATAATCATATACAGTCTGTTACTTAGTTTTCAAGAATCGAAAAATATATCAAACTATCCATTCACCCCCCCCCCCCTCTGTCTAGTTTCTAGTAGTATTCATTTCTAACAATATAGATTTTATGAGTCAAACTTTGATCAATTCATCAAAAAATAAATGTGTAATTATATATATATATATATATATATATATATATATATATATATATATATATTTGCTTGTGTTTTTGAGACGTTTGTTAAGGTCCTTCTTGTTAGACAATGAATCCAGTTAACATGCAAGCCAATTTCAAAGGTTAAACAAGTTAATGAGTTCAAATGTGCAGAAAGAAAATAAACAAACGAATCACACAATCAAAGTAACAAACTAAGGGGAAAAACCCCTAAATTCATTAAAAATAATAATTATTATTACATCAAAAAAAACTTAAAAGCAAAAACTGGAACAAAAGATCTCAGCCCCCAGTCCCATGCCCTCTCCCCCGGAGAGACAATTAGACAACAGCTAAGCTGCTGCTGCCGCCTCCCCAGAGGCTCCTTCAGGGCCTCCATCAGGACCTCCCCAGCGGTTGCGAGCCAATAGAGCATTTAGAGTAGCTCTCATCCTCCTAATCTCATCCTCCTCCTCCCGGATGAGGAGATCAATCTTTTCTTGCAGCAGAAAGATCATGTCCACTGTGGACAATGCATTGAACACCTCGGGGTTGATATCAAGAATCGTAGAAGCCATTATAGAGAAGCGTTTAGAGATTAAGATGAGGAAGAGAGCTCAACCTTTGCCTTTAAATAGGCAGGGAGCTACAAGATAACCCTTGTGTCTAACTAGGGTTAAACGGGGGTTAGGGAAACTGAAGAGACATGCATTAAATCACTCTAGTGTAAATGAAGAGACTACTCGAGTTCCTAGAGTGAAAAATGTGCCTCAGCTCATATTACAAAGATTATCATGACAAAGATATTTGAATAGAAATAAGAATAAAAATAAATAGCTGGCCATATGAATATGTTCGACTAAATAAATTAAACAAAAATCTCTAGGCAAGAGACAAAAAAAAATCAATATCTTTTGAATAATGTAGCAATCAAGTTATTTGAATTTTCGAGACACTTATTCAGCTGACATCATTCATTAAATGTGTGACATTTGACAAATGACATCTCTGAATATTCATCCATGGAAAAATCAAAGAACATCAATGCACTTAGCTTGTTAATATCTAGAGATGATCAACTATTTAATATTAGTGAGAAAAGTAGCTTGCTATCTCATTGAATATTACTCAGAAGATCATTTTTGGACAACTTCACTTAGTGCATAACATCATTCAACTGTATTGACTTGTCATGATAATCAAAACAAAAACAAACAAATAAAACACATAAAATAAACAAATAATTCCAGAGATTGAAATCACTGGCTGCGTGCATTTAACACAGATATGTAAGAGAAAAAGAAATCATTACCTACCAAACTTGTAAAACCCCAGATTTTTGGGTAGAATTAAAACTTTTATTGTATGATGATGTATATATATATATGTGGATTGTGGTAATGGTTTTTGGAGAATTAAGTATGAAATGAATATGGATGTCAGTTTTCAAACATTTTGAGAATAATAAGAAGGGACTGATCATGTAAATAAGAACAATCAATCTGGAAGGTAAGAATACAATACTCCAGGGAAGAAAAGTATTTTTATGTCATCCAAATCAATATCTGGAATGCATCCGACAACTCCGTAAACAAGATAGCGTATGCCCGAGAAAGCACTAGAACGTTTTCTAAGTGCAAAGAGTAAAGAGAAGTAAACCAGGAATATTGGAACGAATATTGATCCAAAGGATTATAGAAAAACCACTGATGAATAGTAACTTCTGATGAATAGTAACTTCTGATGAATAGTAACTTTTGATGAATAGTAAATTTTGTCGTTTAAAAGTTTTCCAGACCACCCTATATACGGGTCGATATGATGAACTTTCAAAGCCGTATTAGTGATCTACGATGAAAATAAAGGAATGCAAAAGCTGTCAGAATCGGAAAAATAGCATTTCCGTTTTCTCCGAAATTTCGCCATTAACGGACGGATTAATTATTATTTGAGAATAATTAAGAATTTAAATTATCAATTCCATGGATATGGATTTAATGAAAGAATTAGAGATATTAAGAACGATTACGATAAACTACTTCGATAGAACACTTAAGAAACCCTGCGAACTTTTTACGCGATTAAACGGAGACGAAACACTTACGAGATTAAATACAGACATGGAAGTAACATGTAACAAGATTAAGTCGAGGAATGCAACATTTGGATCATCCATGTGAAAGGAAACAAACCAATAAAGCAAACCAGTAAAGCTACTTTAACAGAACCGTTGCATGTGCGACAAGTGTCGAAAGAAGAAGAAGCCAAGGACTATGACTCACCAATTTGACCATTAAAATACCACAAATATCTTAAGTAATTAAACAAAAAGAAAATCAAAGAAATCACTTGGAAGAACCAAGCAACTTTCGGCCAAAACTTCAAGATTTCAAGACCAATTTCCAAGCATCCATAATTCATGTTCTTGGATTCAAAAGCTTCCTAATCCCTAAACCAAGGTAATCTCTTAATCTTAGCATCATCCATGGAGGGTATCATGCTCAAATCCTAGGTAAAAGATGAACATGAATAGTGATTTTCAAGAACTAACTTTGGTTTCTTGATTTCTTTTGTTGATTCAAGCTACCTTAAGGTTATATAAGGGCTATACAAGGATTATTAGGCTTATACACACTCCAAGGAAGGTATAACTCTTGAACCCTTGTTTATAAATTTGATTTATATGGTTAGTTTTAAGTATGGTTTAGTTAGTATAATCATAAGGATGATTGAGTGGTTTTAACGGAGGTTTGATGAAAGTTTGATGTTGTTTTGATGATAAGCAAGTAGATGTTGGTTTTGACTGATTTGTGATGATTATGGATTAGTAATGATGTTGAGGATTTGACTTGGTGATTTGGTTTGGATTGGTCTTGTAAGTTTATGATTAAACTTTGGAATCGTTAAAACATAGCCGTTATAATGCCCGATTTTCCCTAGCTCTGTTGTGTCTGTGATGTTCGGACATAAAGACTTCTGTCCAGAGTCACCACTGCCTAGTATTGTGTAGGTATTGTTTCAAGGTTCGTTTTGATATAAAGATCATGTGATTCCGAATTACGGTTTAGGAGGAACGAGTATTTTAGTTAAGGATGTTTCGAGAAACCGAGCTATACCACTTAGCCAACTTTGAGGCAATGATCAAACCCCTTAAGTGACCAATCAGAATGTGAAACTTTGTGTTAACATGCTAGGTATGTTTAGGAGGACTCTCGAAAAGATTTCGTGTTAAAAGGATTTAATCTCTATTTTATAAAAATGTTCGAGTCAAGCGTACGCAAGAAGAGTCTTAAGGAGTCGACTTGAAAACACATTTTAGCCTAAGTAAAGTATGTACTTGGTGTCTTAAAAAGTGTTAAGTGATTAATCTCGGATATTTTGACTATGTATAGATCGCCGGATTGACTCGAGGCACACTACCCCTACCTCACCACCAGGCAAGTTTTCTAAACCTATTCTACTGTTGTTGTGATAATAACTGTTCTCGATTATGATATGTGATTGCGATATATATAAACTGCATACTTGTTTTCGAATTGCTATGTATAGCAATACTTGAGGATTATGACTTGAAGTTGGGGCTTATGAGTTAGATATGGGATATCAGCTATAGGCCAGGGATTTTATAGTTGCCCTAGGATAAGGGCGTGTGATTTTCTTGAAAGATATGTATTGATTATAATTGGTATTTGATAAAAGTTATTTTCCGATAAAGATATCGGGTACTGTCATTCGAGGATTATTAATTTACTTAAAGGTTATTAATTATATTCATTTGAGGATTATTGACATTAAGACGATTATTTATTAAAGGAATATTATTTTCAAATATTCATTTAAATATTATTTATTTAATGAATATTATTTTCAAATATTCATTTAAATATTATTTATTTAATGAATATTATTTTCAAATATTCATTTAAGGATTATTTATTTAATGAATATTATTTTCAAATATTCATTTAAGGATTATTTATTTAATGAATATTAT
The DNA here is from genome assembly GCA_030848705.1 of Heracleum sosnowskyi. Lineage (NCBI taxonomy): Eukaryota > Viridiplantae > Streptophyta > Magnoliopsida > Apiales > Apiaceae > Heracleum > Heracleum sosnowskyi. Next base: position 74,422,137 of record CM061238.1, read on the forward strand.
TTTCAAATATTCATTTAAGGATTATTTATTTAATGAATATTATTTTCAAATATTCATTTAAGGTTTACTTATTTAGTAACTATTGTTAGTTATTTTCAAATCAGAAAAAGGTTCCCAAAAAGCTATTTTTCCATTTGAATCTGTCTTTTAAGAAAATTCAAATGCTCGCTCCACTATCAAAAATATGGGAAACCTGATTTAAGTAACTGCATTTTAAATTCCCAACTCAAAACTGTCAAGGGACAGGTATTTTCTCCGAGCAACGAAACTGCTGCAAGTCAAATATTGTGTTACCACCTCAACGATCGAGGGGTAAATTCCTGGAACAAGTCGATATCCATTAACAAGCATCGCTTGGGAAATATTGGAGAATCTTCCTTTCCAACCTAGATATAACTACTTAGTGGAGTCGTATCAACAAGTATCACACTTGGGGAAAGGAGGACGATCTTTACGTTTCAGAGTCATGGATTTAATCTGAACTAGGAGCAACGTGTAAGAGGTCGAGTCGCGCCGATCCATCATTTTATTGGCCCAACCGTTGGCCGGGAGATCCAGAAAGGCGGTAGACAATGTCAGGCTGTCGTGATTCTTCCATCTACATGTAGAAAACAAATAATTTTGTTGTACAAACCTGCTACTGATCATAGTAAGGTTGGTACGACGGGCGCGGAGAAGGCTCCAGTATTGGTTCATCATCCAATTTGGATATTTTCCTGTAACATGTATTGGGGTGAAGGACCAATCGTGTTGGCAGGGGGTTGAGAAGCGTTTGGGAATGAAGTGACAGCAAATTCATGCAACTTCATCTTTTATTCTATAAGTTATGAGTCTGGTAAAACCTGATTAAGGATATATATGCATAAGTGGACTTTGGGTTACGAAAATATCCCATTAATTTTCCTCGTAACTTCATCCTTTACGCTATACTAGTTTCTTATCTGTTGAAGGCATAACATGTGACTGCAATATATCTTTGAATTGTTATACTTTGGTAATCTGTTATAAGTTATTTTTGGTGGGCTCTATTGCTCACCCTTGCTTTATTTATTTATATCACAACAACAGCTAGAGCAGATGGCCCGCAACAGTCACACCCCGCGAAAGCGGGTAGCAGTCGTCAGAGATTTACCCGTTGATGTCGTAGCCGCCATAGCTGAGGTAGTAACCCCTAGTGTTCTAAGCTTCAGCTTTTGTGTATCTGACTTATGTATCTTATGATTAATGTAATCAACGGCAAGAACTTTTAAATGCTCTGTAATCTTTTGGGTTTGTAATAACTTATAACTTGTGGATCATATGACTAGATACTTATTCCAATTTCATCTCTGGAACTATAACTTGTTGTGTGAGTGGTGTTGTTATTGTGGGGTCACAGCATGTAGTTTAATTGTTTTGATTCAAGTGCAAGTATTATTGATGGGAATTGAGACCGTAACGACCGGATCCCCGACCCCGGATCTGGGGCTGTTACAGAAATGGTATCAGAGAGTTAGAGTTATAAACCCCAGAGATGAGGCAGCGTTACAATAATAAATTCACTAAGATAATAAGAACTCTTGCCAAGTTCGACTAAAACCCTTATGGGAACTTTAATATCATGATAGTAACATAGTTCGTTATTGTGTAGGTGAGCTATATCTCTGACCCTGAGGCTTATGAGAGACAGCACGACGAGGACTTGCTTAGGACTTCAGATCCATACTATGAGGATATTGAGGAGGACCCGGAGGAGGTCCAGATAGATGCGGATACCGAGGATATCGAGGATTCTGATGATGAGGATCCAGAGGAGGATCAGACCCTAGCGGATACTGAGGATGTGGAAGGGGATGCTGAGGACCAGCCTCCACTTCCTACTGAGGGAGCCCCTACCCCTCCACCACTGCCCTTGAGCCCTTACCCTGATGATCATGAGGAGCCTACCCCTGAGCCACAGCAGGCAGAGGCTGCACCACCAGCCGAGCCGGTTACCCCACCCCATGTTCCGTTAGAGGGGATACCAGTGTGTGTGCACAACTGGACCGTGAGCAGAGTTCAGACAGATTTGGTGGTAGCTGAGGCTAGACTAGCAGAGTCCCGGATGCAGCTAGCAGTAGAGAGGGATGCCAGGATGGTACGCCAGGGCGGCGGGAGGTCTGTGCCCCCTCGGGTTGCCCGGAGGGCGATGACTCGCATTGAGTTGAGGGCACGGATGAGGATTCGAGCTTTGCCTACTGATGGCAATGGCAGGATATCTAGGGTTGATGCTGAGGAGATCTTTCGCATAGCCATGGCGAGGGTGAGGGCATGGCGCCGCACCAGTGGCTGATTTCAGAGTTAGTGATATGGTAGTCTAGTCTTCTAGTCACGTACGGACATAGTAGTGCCGATTTTTGGTGGGATTGTTCCATTGTATATGTTATCCCTTTCTGACTAGAAGGATAGACCATGTATTTCACTTTTGACTAGATGTTGGTAGAACAGTTGTACTTACAAACTGTTGATGTTGACCCAGACTGTGTATCTTCAGTACTATGTATATATTTGTTTCCTTTCAGTTGAATCCAGTCCTGTTATGACTCGATCACAAGTTTACTATACTATTGTCTGCACCATATGATAGAATTGCGATAAAATATAGAACTATGGAAGTCTCCCAATTATGTAATGACTGTATCTGTAACCCAGTAAACGATCTTAATATGAATTTTCCCAAATTTCAGTAAGATGCCTCCACGAAGAGTGGGAACTAGGGCAAATCCCCCTGAATCTGCTGATCAAGAAAGCCACAATCAGAATAGGGAAGACCCTGAGTATAATGAAGAAATGGATGAAGATTATAATGAACAGGACGACTCCCGGTACGGGGAGGCAGATGAATCCTTTTTCACTGCGGACGTTGAAAATGAGGAAGAGGAAGGTGAAGCGGAACAGGGAGAAGGGGACCAGGGTGGAGACCCCATGGGTCAGTTCATGAATCTACTTAGGCAAAATTTGGACCGCTACCCCCAACCACCCCAAGGGAACAACAATACCATAGCAAACTCTTTTAGGGCCTTTAAGTCACTCAAGCCCCCAGAATTCCAAGGTTCGGCTGACCCAGTAGAGGCAAGAGCCTGGATAAAGGAGATGGAAAAGTCCTTTGAGATTTTGAGTATTGAGGAGGCACAGAAGACTGTTTTTGCCACTTACCTTCTGAAAGGAGAGGCCAATTATTGGTGGGAGGCCAAGAAGAACATGGAGACGGACGCTATTGTAACTTGGGAAAGGTTTAAGCAATTGTTTCTAGAGAAGTATTTCCCAAGGTTCATGAAGACTCAAATGGAACTCAAGTTTTTGGAACTAAAGCAGAATAATTTGACAGTGGCTGACTATGAGGCAAAGTTTACCGAGCTATCAAGGTTTGTACCAGAATTTGTAGATACCGAAGAGAAGAAAGCTAATCGGTTTCAGCAGGGATTGAAGCAGTGGATTCAGAATCGCGTAGCAGTTCTGGAGATTACAGACTATGCCACATTGGTACAAAAGGCTTCGATTGTGGAAGCAGGGAGTGATCAGATGCATAAGGAAAGAGAGAAAGGGGGGATAAAGAGAAAGCATGCAAGTATGGGTGGAGGTTTTTCAGGAGGAAACCCCCAAAATAGGTTTAACCGCGGAGCAGTCTCCCTACCTGAGAGGAATACGGGGTTCAAACGACCCGTGAGCACAAGTGTAAACCAGGGCGGTAACCCATCAGGAGTGTCCCGCTCCTACCAATCTCAACCTCCATTACCAGTATGTGTGACTTGTGGGAGGAAACATCCCGGTGTGTGCAACCAAAAACTGATAACCTGTTATAAGTGTGGGCGAAGGGGACATTATGCTACCAATTGTGCTACGAGTAACCCTAGCGTCAGCCAAGGCCTCACTTGTTTTCAGTGTGGACGCCAAGGTCATATGAAGAAGGATTGTCCCATGAACCGACCCGCAGCATCAGGGGCAAGCAGGGCTGCCTCCAACAAACCACCAACTGCTAGGACTTTCAACATGACAGTGCAGGATGCCGTGAGGAACACGGATGTGATAGCAGGTACCTTTTCTCTAAATTCAGCTAGCGCAAATGTTTTATTTGATTCTGGAGCGACTAAATCGTTTATATCGAGGGATTTTGCGCATAAATTGAAACTTAAGGCCCAACCATTAAAGGATTCCCTACAAGTAGAAATAGCTAACCACGACATAGTCCTAGTTAATCAGATTCACCCCAACTGCAAATTGGAAATAGGGGAACAGTCTTTTTGTGTGGATTTGATTCCTTTTAAACTAGGAGAATTCGATGTCATTTTGGGGATGGATTGGTTGTCTCGCAATAACGCGCAGATAGATTGTAAAGGGAAGAAGGTTAGATTGAATACCCCAGGAAAGAAGGAAATAGTGTTTAGGGGGATGAAACAGACACAGAAGTTTCTAACCATGGCGCAGACCAAAAGATTGTTACGGAAAGGAAACGAGGCTTACTTAGCTTATGTGGTAGACACCCAGAGAGAGGTACCTAGGTTACAGGACATTCCAGTAGTCAATGAGTTCGAAGAGGTGTTTCCACAGGATCTCCCAGGACTACCACCCGATAGGGTAATTGAGTTTGCTATCGAATTAGCCCCGGGGACGGCGCCAGTTTCGAAGGCCCCGTACCGGTTAGCTCCAGTAGAAATGAAAGAGTTAGCTACCCAGTTAAAGGAACTGTTGGATAAGGGTATGATAAGACCCAGTGTGTCGCCGTGGGGGGCACCAGTGTTGTTTGTTAAGAAGAAAGATGGGAGCATGAGGTTATGCATCGACTACCGAGAGTTGAACAAGCTAACTATAAAGAATAAGTACCCATTACCCAGAATAGACGATTTGTTTGACCAGCTAAAGGATGCTGTGTACTTCTCTAAGATTGACCTGAGGACCGGATATCACCAATTAAAGATTAAACCCGAAGATATTCCGAAGACTGCGTTCCGTACTAGATATGGACATTATGAGTTTTTAGTGATGTCGTTTGGATTGACCAATGCCCCAGCAGCTTTCATGGATTTAATGAATAGGGTGTTCAAGAAGTATTTGGACGAGTTTGTTATAGTTTTCATAGATGATATTCTTATCTACTCAAAGACAGAGGCAGAACACGCAGAACATTTGAGGATAACTCTAGAAATACTCAGGAAGGAACAATTGTATGCCAAATTCGCAAAGTGTGAATTCTGGCGAAATGAGGTTCAGTTTTTAGGACATGTGATCAATAAGGAGGGAGTGTTGGTTGACCCCTCCAAGATAGAGGCAGTTTCAAATTGGGAACGACCAACCACACCAACAGAGGTGAGAAGTTTCATAGGGTTAGCAGGGTATTACAGAAGATTCGTTAAGGATTTTGCGAAGATCGCAGCCCCGTTAACCCGACTTACCCGAAAAACTGAGAAGTTTGAATGGACGGAAAAGTGCGAGAGTAGTTTCCAAGAGTTAAAGAAGAGGTTGGTGACTGCCCCTGTGTTGGCATTACCAGATGGAAAAGGAGATTTTGTGATTTACAGTGATGCTTCGCATAAGGGATTAGGGTGCGTGCTGATGTAGCACGGTAAGGTAATCGCATATGCGTCAAGGCAATTGAAGGAATATGAGATTCGATATCCTACTCATGATCTAGAACTAGCGGCAGTAGTTTTCGCTTTAAAGATTTGGAGGCACTACTTGTATGGAGAGAAGTGCGAGATTTACACTGACCATAAGAGCCTCAAGTACATTTTTACCCAGAAGGAGCTCAACATGCGCCAGAGAAGATGGTTAGAGCTGATCAAGGATTATGACTGTGAAATTCTGTATCACCCAGGGAAAGCCAATGTGGTGGCTGACGCCCTTAGTAGGAAAGAGAGACTCAAGATGATAATGACATCAGAAGAACTGATCAGAGAATTTGAAAATATGGAAATAGAAGTGAAGGTGACCGGAGGCGGTACCGAAAAGCTGTTTGAGATTTCCTTGCAGCCAGAGTTGTTAGAAAAGATAAGAAGGTGTCAGGAGAGGATGATAAGTGAAGACAGGCAGTCAATGACCGGAGAGGAGATCCACACTGTCGAGGATGATAAAGGAATAAGGAGGTATACTTACCGAATTTGGGTTCCGAATGTTCGGGAGCTGAAAGACGAAATTTTACACGAGAGTCACAGTTCTAGGTATTCAATCCACCCAGGAAGCACCAAGATGTATGGAGATTTGAAAGAATACTACTGGTGGCCTAACATGAAAAAGGACGTAGCAGAGTGGGTAAGCAGATGCTTGACCTGCCAACGAGTGAAAGCGGAACACCAAAGGCCCAGTGGACTTTTACGACCCTTAGAGATTCCCGAATGGAAATGGGAACATCTAGCCATGGATTTCGTAGTGGGTTTACCAAGGACCAAGGCCAATCACGATGCCATATGGGTAATCATAGACCGATTAACAAAGTCAGCCCACTTTCTTCCGATCAACGAAAGGTACACTGTCGACCGATTAGTGGATATCTACTTGAAAGAGATAGTGGCGCGGCACGGAGTCCCAGTCGCCATAGTATCTGACCGAGATCCCAGATTTAACTCCAGATTCTGGAGGAGCTTCCAGGAATGTGTAGGAACCCGGCTGAACATGAGTACTGCCTATCACCCCCAAACAGACGGACAAAGTGAAAGGACCATCCAAACACTAGAGGATATGTTAAGGGTCTGTGCTATAGACTTTAAAGGAAATTGGGATGATCACCTACCACTGATTGAGTTTTCCTACAACAATAGTTTTCATTCGAGTATAGGAATGCCGCCTTATGAGGCCCTTTATGGAAGAAGATGTCGATCTCCCTTGTATTGGGATGAAGTTGGGGAGCGAAAGATGCTTGGACCCGAAGTGGTCCAACGGACTAAGGACATAGTAGAACTAATCAAAGGACGGCTGGTAGCAGCCCAAGATAGACAAAAGAAGTATGCTGATTTGGCCCGGAAGGACAAGGAATATGAAGTGGGAGACCTAGTTTTCTTAAAGGTATCTCCTTGGAAAGGTTTGATGAGGTTTGGAAAGAAAGGAAAGTTGAGTCCTAGATATATTGGACCATTTGAGATCTTAAGACGTATTGGAAACTTAGCATATGAGCTAGCATTACCCCCAAACCTGCAACAAGTGCACAATGTGTTTCATGTTTCAATGTTGAGGAAGTACAACCCGGATGCTAAGCACATAGTGGAATACGAACAAGTAGACATGCAGCCAGACCTAACCTATGTGGAGCAACCAGTGGAAATCATAGATCAAAAGGAACAAGTGCTCCGAAACAAGATCATCAAGCTAGTCAGAGTTTTGTGGCAAAACCATAATGTGGAAGAATCGACTTGGGAGCTAGAGAGCGAGATGCTAGAAAGACATCCCCATTTATTTTCAGAGTGATTCCGGGACGGAATCCTTTTAAGGAGGAGAGACTGTAAAACCCCAGATTTTTGGGTAGAATTAAAACTTTTATTGTATGATGATGTATATATATATATGTGGATTGTGGTAATGGTTTTTGGAGAATTAAGTATGAAATGAATATGGATGTCAGTTTTCAAACATTTTGAGAATAATAAGAAGGGACTGATCATGTAAATAAGAACAATCAATCTGGAAGGTAAGAATACAATACTCCAGGGAAGAAAAGTATTTTTATGTCATCCAAATCAATATCTGGAATGCATCCGACAACTCCGTAAACAAGATAGCGTATGCCCGAGAAAGCACTAGAACGTTTTCTAAGTGCAAAGAGTAAAGAGAAGTAAACCAGGAATATTGGAACGAATATTGATCCAAAGGATTATAGAAAAACCACTGATGAATAGTAACTTCTGATGAATAGTAACTTCTGATGAATAGTAACTTTTGATGAATAGTAAATTTTGTCGTTTAAAAGTTTTCCAGACCACCCTATATACGGGTCGATATGATGAACTTTCAAAGCCGTATTAGTGATCTACGATGAAAATAAAGGAATGCAAAAGCTGTCAGAATCGGAAAAATAGCATTTCCGTTTTCTCCGAAATTTCGCCATTAACGGACGGATTAATTATTATTTGAGAATAATTAAGAATTTAAATTATCAATTCCATGGATATGGATTTAATGAAAGAATTAGAGATATTAAGAACGATTACGATAAACTACTTCGATAGAACACTTAAGAAACCCTGCGAACTTTTTACGCGATTAAACGGAGACGAAACACTTACGAGATTAAATACAGACATGGAAGTAACATGTAACAAGATTAAGTCGAGGAATGCAACATTTGGATCATCCATGTGAAAGGAAACAAACCAATAAAGCAAACCAGTAAAGCTACTTTAACAGAACCGTTGCATGTGCGACAAGTGTCGAAAGAAGAAGAAGCCAAGGACTATGACTCACCAATTTGACCATTAAAATACCACAAATATCTTAAGTAATTAAACAAAAAGAAAATCAAAGAAATCACTTGGAAGAACCAAGCAACTTTCGGCCAAAACTTCAAGATTTCAAGACCAATTTCCAAGCATCCATAATTCATGTTCTTGGATTCAAAAGCTTCCTAATCCCTAAACCAAGGTAATCTCTTAATCTTAGCATCATCCATGGAGGGTATCATGCTCAAATCCTAGGTAAAAGATGAACATGAATAGTGATTTTCAAGAACTAACTTTGGTTTCTTGATTTCTTTTGTTGATTCAAGCTACCTTAAGGTTATATAAGGGCTATACAAGGATTATTAGGCTTATACACACTCCAAGGAAGGTATAACTCTTGAACCCTTGTTTATAAATTTGATTTATATGGTTAGTTTTAAGTATGGTTTAGTTAGTATAATCATAAGGATGATTGAGTGGTTTTAACGGAGGTTTGATGAAAGTTTGATGTTGTTTTGATGATAAGCAAGTAGATGTTGGTTTTGACTGATTTGTGATGATTATGGATTAGTAATGATGTTGAGGATTTGACTTGGTGATTTGGTTTGGATTGGTCTTGTAAGTTTATGATTAAACTTTGGAATCGTTAAAACATAGCCGTTATAATGCCCGATTTTCCCTAGCTCTGTTGTGTCTGTGATGTTCGGACATAAAGACTTCTGTCCAGAGTCACCACTGCCTAGTATTGTGTAGGTATTGTTTCAAGGTTCGTTTTGATATAAAGATCATGTGATTCCGAATTACGGTTTAGGAGGAACGAGTATTTTAGTTAAGGATGTTTCGAGAAACCGAGCTATACCACTTAGCCAACTTTGAGGCAATGATCAAACCCCTTAAGTGACCAATCAGAATGTGAAACTTTGTGTTAACATGCTAGGTATGTTTAGGAGGACTCTCGAAAAGATTTCGTGTTAAAAGGATTTAATCTCTATTTTATAAAAATGTTCGAGTCAAGCGTACGCAAGAAGAGTCTTAAGGAGTCGACTTGAAAACACATTTTAGCCTAAGTAAAGTATGTACTTGGTGTCTTAAAAAGTGTTAAGTGATTAATCTCGGATATTTTGACTATGTATAGATCGCCGGATTGACTCGAGGCACACTACCCCTACCTCACCACCAGGCAAGTTTTCTAAACCTATTCTACTGTTGTTGTGATAATAACTGTTCTCGATTATGATATGTGATTGCGATATATATAAACTGCATACTTGTTTTCGAATTGCTATGTATAGCAATACTTGAGGATTATGACTTGAAGTTGGGGCTTATGAGTTAGATATGGGATATCAGCTATAGGCCAGGGATTTTATAGTTGCCCTAGGATAAGGGCGTGTGATTTTCTTGAAAGATATGTATTGATTATAATTGGTATTTGATAAAAGTTATTTTCCGATAAAGATATCGGGTACTGTCATTCGAGGATTATTAATTTACTTAAAGGTTATTAATTATATTCATTTGAGGATTATTGACATTAAGACGATTATTTATTAAAGGAATATTATTTTCAAATATTCATTTAAATATTATTTATTTAATGAATATTATTTTCAAATATTCATTTAAATATTATTTATTTAATGAATATTATTTTCAAATATTCATTTAAGGATTATTTATTTAATGAATATTATTTTCAAATATTCATTTAAGGATTATTTATTTAATGAATATTATTTTCAAATATTCATTTAAGGATTATTTATTTAATGAATATTATTTTCAAATATTCATTTAAGGTTTACTTATTTAGTAACTATTGTTAGTTATTTTCAAATCAGAAAAAGGTTCCCAAAAAGCTATTTTTCCATTTGAATCTGTCTTTTAAGAAAATTCAAATGCTCGCTCCACTATCAAAAATATGGGAAACCTGATTTAAGTAACTGCTCTTCATTTTAAATTCCCAACTCAAAACTGTCAAGGGACAGGTATTTTCTCCGAGCAACGAAACTGCTGCAAGTCAAATATTGTGTTACCACCTCAACGATCGAGGGGTAAATTCCTGGAACAAGTCGATATCCATTAACAAGCATCGCTTGGGAAATATTGGAGAATCTTCCTTTCCAACCTAGATATAACTACTTAGTGGAGTCGTATCAACAAGTATCACACTTGGGGAAAGGAGGACGATCTTTACGTTTCAGAGTCATGGATTTAATCTGAACTAGGAGCAACGTGTAAGAGGTCGAGTCGCGCCGATCCATCATTTTATTGGCCCAACCGTTGGCCGGGAGATCCAGAAAGGCGGTAGACAATGTCAGGCTGTCGTGATTCTTCCATCTACATGTAGAAAACAAATAATTTTGTTGTACAAACCTGCTACTGATCATAGTAAGGTTGGTATGACGGGCGCGGAGAAGGCTCCAGTATTGGTTCATCATCCAATTTGGATATTTTCCTGCAACATGTATTGGGGTGAAGGACCAATCGTGTTGGCAGGGGGTTGAGAAGCGTTTGGGAATGAAGTGACAGCAAATTCATGCAACTTCATCTTTTATTCTATAAGTTATGAGTCTGGTAAAACCTGATTAAGGATATATATGCATAAGTGGACTTTGGGTTACGAAAATATCCCATTAATTTTCCTCGTAACTTCATCCTTTACGCTATACTAGTTTCTTATCTGTTGAAGGCATAACATGTGACTGCAATATATCTTTGAATTGTTATACTTTGGTAATCTGTTATAAGTTATTTTTGGTGGGCTCTATTGCTCACCCTTGCTTTATTTATTTATATCACAACAACAGCTAGAGCAGATGGCCCGCAACAGTCACACCCCGCGAAAGCGGGTAGCAGTCGTCAGAGATTTACCCGTTGATGTCGTAGCCGCCATAGCTGAGGTAGTAACCCCTAGTGTTCTAAGCTTCAGCTTTTGTGTATCTGACTTATGTATCTTATGATTAATGTAATCAACGGCAAGAACTTTTAAATGCTCTGTAATCTTTTGGGTTTGTAATAACTTATAACTTGTGGATCATATGACTAGATACTTATTCCAATTTCATCTCTGGAACTATAACTTGTTGTGTGAGTGGTGTTGTTATTGTGGGGTCACAGCATGTAGTTTAATTGTTTTGATTCAAGTGCAAGTATTATTGATGGGAATTGAGACCGTAACGACCGGATCCCCGACCCCGGATCTGGGGCTGTTACAAAACTCATTTGTCAACTCAAGTGAGTTGCTGCATTAAGAGCATTGGAAAGATATCTACTTAAATGTTGTTCCCTTGGAACACAGTGTAGTTCCATTACAACATGCACATCACTTCTTCCAATAGCATGGTGCATGAGGTTTGTGTACTTGACTCTTTTGAGAAATGCATGGATGCTTCAGCTGCATCTTTTGATTTGACATTAAGCTAAGCATTTCTTCTGAGCCATAACCTGAACTCATTTCCTTGGAATTTGCATGAATTGTGCTATGTCTTCTTGATTAGGAAATTATCCTGCAAGTATCAACATCTAGGCAGCCAATTAGAGCACAACAAATATCTCTTGGATTATCAAGTACTGAATGGTTGATAATCTCTTGAGATAGAATAATGATTCCAGGAAAAGTTAAGGTACTAGTACATAAACAAGTGGTTAACATAATTTCGAGCATTCTGTTACTTAGTCATGAGAGAGATCACCAACTAACTTTTCAAAACATGAATTTCCTACCAAGGTATTCAATTCAGTTTTGTCAATAATTGGTATGAGAATTCTTAAAAGAATACTCATTTCTCTCCTCAGAACTACTTTGCATGAGCTTTTCAGCTTAACAGCAAAGCTATTGATCAGTGATGCTAGATATTATGTAAACTACACGTATCTCAGCTAAAGATATATGACTTACAAAGGCTGAGATTTAAATTTTAATTTTCTACAGATATAGACACTGCCTTTTTGCACTATCCGTAGAGGAGCAAAAGTAGTATCCATAGATGTAGAAAATTATCTACGGATAATCAGTATCCATAGACAAAGAAAAGAAACTAATCCAGTGTTATGAATGACTATCTACGGATAAGGATATCCATCGATAAAGTAAATTTTGACTTAGACAAAATTTTCACTCTTTCTGGAAAACTTAGTTTTCAAGAAAGTCATTTAAACACTGGCTGCATATGAGACATCAAAAAAATAAGGAAGTTTTTTCATACCTCACTTACTTACCATTCTGGAGAGGATGGTTGACAAGTAGCTTGGTACTGATGTCTACTTTGCCGAGTCACACTTGGATCAAAAAGTATTTCCACTGTACTATTCAACACAGGGTCTCTTTATGGATCAAAAAGTATTTCCACTATATTGTTCAACACAGAGTCTCTTTAGAGAAAACCCTTGAAGAAACTGATCTGAGCACAGTAGATTTAGAGATTTGCGAGGCAGATGTTCCACTCATTTCTTTAACCGAGACTTTAATTCAAGGAGAAAGATTAGATGTCCAGGAAGTAGACATGGAATATTGTAGGAGCTAGAAGATCTTGCCTTGATCCAAGTGAACACCTTATTCCTTCAACCCAATAAATGTCTTCAAGAGGACTTTCTTCTGGATTTTGGAACAAGCTTCTTATGGTAGGTGCAGGTCTTGAAGATGCAATAATATTCTCATCAGTATGATTATGTGAGGTTGATCTTTGACTCAGAGAAACTCCCCCTAAGTTCATTGGGGTGGTAACTCTGTGTTGTGATCCACCTACGGATGCTTCATTTTGGCTTCCTACGGATGCTCCATTTTGGCTTCCTACGGATGCTCCATTTGGCTTCTAATCAGATGCTCCATTTGTCCTTTCCATAGATGACTCATTTGGGCTTGAATCATCCATAGTCTAGACAACCATTCTTGGAGGTACTGATTCATCCACATAATCATCATCTTCTTCATACCAATAACCCTTCCACCTCAAACTTAAATCTAAGAACTCCAGGAAATCTCTCATCAATAAGTTTGATTTTTCTAGCATCATCAGAAACAACATGTATAAACTCCATAACAGTGTTGATTCAGTGATTCAAAACCCTGTAGGCTTTTCCAGCTACATGCACTCTTCTTGAGTTGCTTACCCAAACTGGGCTTCTAAATAGATAAGAGATTAGATCTTTGACATGATGTCTTCTTGAGGTTGCAGAAGTAGATTAACACTTTCTGAGAAATGCTCCCCCTGAGTAGATGTTCCATACAGAAAACTCTTCAGGAAAGAACATAAGATACCATGGTTGGCTGCGTATTTTCCTCTACAAATGGTTGCCATTTCTCATGGAAGATAGTCAGAAATGCACGTAGAAGAAACCACCATTCTCAGCTTCACCTCTACTTCCACTAGCAAAGATCTTTTCTTCCACTCATGAATTACTTGAGAGCTTTTATCCAGATGTCAGTTAAACTTAACATCCAGGGAAGAGTTAAGTATTCGATCATGGACTAAATGTTCTTCAAGTAATTTCCCAACACAGATTCCCTGATCTCCTTTAGCTAAGCTTCTATTACTTCCTTGGCTAAGGAAAGTGATAAGAGAAAATTGTTGGCTTCAATTGTTCACACAGTTTGATGATTCCTCCTTCAGGTGCTTGTATGATCAAGAAAACATTCTGGCTGCAATAAGTAGCACCGGCCATAACTTTCCAGAGCTCAATGAGTTATCCTGATTTTCCAAGCAAAGTCCCTGCAGATATTATCATTTGTTTCATAAGACCTCTTCACAATGAATTCTTGAGCTAAATCATTTGAGGAGATTTCATGTGCAGTGACTGAAAGAGTTTATCAAACGTATGATCTGTCTCATTCTTAATAGAGGTCTTCTATTGCTTCCCTTAATGGCATGCATCCTTTAACCCATCCTTGGCAAAACTTGGGGTTCCTCTAATCAAGATTCTTCCATCAGACAGCTTCTTATGCACTGGTTACTGTTGTCCTGATTTTGCCTTATCACAAAGAGGTCAAGGCACACAATCCACCAAGGCAGAATTTTAATCAGCTGCATACACTTTTCTATCAAGTGTCCAGTGCTTACCACTTCATTGTCTTTTTATCAATAGACAATGCAGGCTACAAATACAAAGTTTCCTTTGTCACATGCTTGATTGATACACAGCAAGTTATGCTTATATCCATCAACTAGTGCTTCAACCCTAACTGATGATATTGTTTGCCAAAGTCATGCTTCATTACTTAATCATGACTACAAATATCATCTCTATATACCAGTAGAGGGGCTACTTTCCTCTAAGCATTCAGTGAGCAGGATAGAAAATCTAGTAGGAATCTAGAGCTTCCATATCTTCCTCCTACACACTTTCAAAACCAAATCAAGCAGGCTTAGGTACCCAAGTTTCCTTGAGCTTTGGATTTTTAGCTTGTATGACTGTCATCTTTTCTTTCTGAACTTTGGGCTTCAAGGGATTCAAACCATTTTCATCCCTTGGTACTGACTTTGAAAGATTAGCATCCACATGTTGCTCTAAAATATCAAAATTTGATGCTCGACAAGGAAATGTTTGAGCATACAGATCATTCAAGTCAGGCATGCTCCATGACATTTGAGGCATATTGAATTCATACCAATATGGATGAGGAACAAATGGCATGTTAGCATATCTTGTTGAATCTCGAGCATTGTGAGCAAAAATGTGATGCATGACAGGCATATCAGTCATAGGCAGTTGAGTAGACCTTGTTTGAACAATTTGCAAGAAGTATACAAGTGATTAACTCTACCACATCGAATGCAGGGTTTTCTGGAAGTACTTTCTTCTGATGGGTAGCTGTTATTACAGTCAATCATTGTTGGTTCATTCATGCTCTTCTCTTCATCTGCCTCTGACTCTTCTTCCTTGATGGTTTTGCTGCTTAATGATTGAACACGGTTTTTGAAACCTGGTCCAACCTTATTGCTCAGTTTCTCTAGAGTCTGATTACTCTTAAATGGTTTTACCATCTTTGGAGCAGTCTCCACATCCTCTAGCTTCTTGTTATTGCAATTCCATGTCTCTTTACAAAATGTGTCCATTCCTTGAGATTTGATAATTTTGGACACAATGTAACTGGAATTATTCCATCTTGCAATAACCTCTTGTTCCTTTCTCGGCTGCTCTTTCAAAACCACTTCTCTTTTTAAGACAGTCTCAAGTTCATGTTTAGCATTCATGCAATCAACAAGTGTTTCCTCAAACTCAAAGACTTGAGTTTCCAACATAGCATTTATCTCACTAAGCATAACATTAGTTGCTTTGAGTCTGACATTTTCTTCAATGAGATTGTTAAAGGAAATACGCACAACATGTAATTCATCAAATAAACTCATTGCAGTGTTGCAACATACTTCTTTAACATACTTAGTTGGCTCCAGAGAAAATACCTGATTTCTGGTTGAACTTGCATCTTGATTTTCATAGGCCGTGGGTACAAGGTTGATAGATTCCCATGTTGATGTTGAACAACCCTCTTCAGCTGAAACCCTTTGCTCAAAAAGGACTTCATCTTCCAGTGTCATTCCTTCATTGCCCTTGTCTGATTTGGTTCTGATACATTCACAGATCTTCAAGTTGAATGTTGAGCTTGCTGCTTCTGTTCTCTCCTCTTCTTTCAAATCTTGGTTGGAGATGACCACATCTCTAGTTTCTGTCCCCCCTTCTTCATTGATAATCTTTGCATCCTGCATAGCCTCAAGATTAATGCCTTCAAGAGTGCTTAACAGATTGCTAAGATTTAGATCTTTGGACTCAGGGGTGTTTTTGATAAAAACATAGATGTGCTTCCATTTTCTGGGTACAGATTTTGCAAACATCAAGTTTGAGTCCTTGTTTGACAACTCCTTCCCACACTTCTTTGAATATTGTAAAAAGTTCTGAAATCTTGAAAGAAAATCAGACAGCTCTTCACCCTCTTCATAGTGAAACACGTCAGGCTTCTGTGTGAGTAGGCACAATCTTTTCTCTTGAACTTGCTCAGTTACTCCATGATTTGTATGAAAGATATCCCCTTGATTGATATGATATTTGATACTCAGGAAATCTTCACACATGCCATGGACAAGATTATTGAGAATAATCTTGATGCCCTTGTGTTTGACTTCTCTTGTGTCTTTAGAACATTTGAGAAGAAAAATTGGAACTGATTCATCTTTCCCAGCTTCTTCGTTGTCACCTCTCTCCATGGTTGCAGTTGCTATTGATCTTTAAACTTCAGGTATGTTTAAAGCTTGCTTTGATACCAATTGTTATTCGCAGAACAATGCAACCAATATTGTAGAAAGGGGGGTTGAATACAATCTAGTTAATTTTACAAAACTTTTTCAAACCTTTTACAGTATGAACATATGTGCTTGCAAATTAACTAAAATTGAGTCAAGCCGTGAACATAAATGAATTCTTCGAGTTAAAAAGAAATGCAGGAGACAAGAAAACTTTTTAAACTTTTCAGGTGGGTTTCTCGAAAAAAGCCCACCTATGGTGTATATTGAAGAATTCTCTGGTTTTGTTTTTCAACAAACTCCAGCTGCTTACACAAATGATGAAAGAGAGCCTAAGTGTTTTACATTCAACTTTGTGCTCTCTTCACATGATTCTATGCTACTCCACACAGCCTTATATACATCGACTGTGTGTTACAAACAAAACCTACAACATAATAAAATATTACATTTTTGGTTCTGCTTGTTCACATGCTCTTTTCAGAAACTATCCTATTCGGGAAATGCCTTGGCTTGCATCACAGATAAACTTGTATAGTCCCAAATGGTGCTTTCTGATTGAGTGTGCTTCTCTCTTCAAGAATTACTAAGTCCATGCAATTGACCTAGCTTCCAAGCCCATGTGACATCTGCATGAAAGAGACCTTTCCTTGGTTACCCGACTGTCAAGTCACTATCAGCTGAGATAAGTGAACATGTAGTATTGCATATAGGTGTTCATGCTTGTCAAGCTTTTCCTTTGTGTCCAATTAGAAGGTAAACTTCTAGGTGGCTGCTTTAACTCTTATTTATCCATCGAGACATAGAAGATAATGGATGACATCACATTTCATTTGTAGGAATTTGAGCCTTCAAATATTTACAATTTGACTCCCTATTCCATACATCTTTTGCGTCGTTATCCAACATCTTTTAGTCACGGGTGTGTAATGATGATCTCTGAGACTATCCTTCATTCAACCTGTTAAATAAGGAAAACTTGAAAAGATTCCTTTACATAGATTTGTTTTTTTCATGTTGAATGAGATGAACATCAGTAGGCGTATTAATTCCTTATCCGTAGACTACCATTCTACGTCAATTATCCGTAGAGAGGTAATCTCAGAATATCCGTAGAAGTAATATTCCATAACTGTATCCATAGATGGGACATGACATTCTTGGCTGCATCCATAGAGAGACCATGACCTCTTTAGCTGCATCCATAGATAAAACATGACATCCTCAGCTGTATCTGTAGATCGACTTCCTTCAGCTTTTATCCGTAGATATGATGTCCCCAGCTTTTATCCGTAGATGAGATAAGATGTTCTCAACTTCTATCCGTTGATGAGATAAGATGTCCTCAGCTTCTATCCGTTGATGGCATTTGATGTTTTCAGCTCTTATCCGTAGATGAAAGAAGATTTCCATAGCTTTATCCGTGGAACAGATACACTTAGCTTCATCCTTAGATAAAACATCTTGTCATCCTTATTGATTCACCATTACTGAGTTGTTTAGCAGGCTTACCACTAAGACATTTGGTGCTTGATTAGATGTCTGTTGGCTTGCTTCTGAATTGCTTCCTAACTTGATGACAGAATATCATCCATTCATTTGATGTGGCTTTTAGACCTTGGATAGATAAAATGCCTTCTTGTTAGCTTCCTGATTTATCAGCTTCTGTGAACTAGCTTTCTGACAATCAGCTTCGGTATCATGATCAAATTCTTATCTTGGGTATTTTGTTATCATCATTCCAAATGTATCAACCCTAACAACGTCATCGTCAAGTAAGATTAGATTGAGCCTTTAAACTCACCCGTAGCGCTGTTGATCCCATGCCACATCCTGATCAAGCGTATTTTGATTCGCCAGTTTGTCTTCTCACATGTTAAGGAAGCAATTGATCCAATGCCACATCCTGGTCAAGCGTATTTTGATTCTCCAGTTTGTCTTCTCACATGTCAAGGAAGCAATACGATTAAAGCGAGCTCCTTGCATTTTCAACTGTATGTGTGTAGAAATGATTGATGTGTAATTAGGGATTGGTAGTTATCTAACAAATACACATGGACCTATTTATAGACATAAGATTATATAACCATTACTTAATTTTGGCTCAAATCAATCAATCCCCAATTATGATTATTACATTAATACATATCAAACATTTATATCAATTATCATTAAAACATATCTTGCATTTTACTTTTTTTGATAACTATAAATCAATCTCAAATCAATTATCATTCAAAAATATATTGCAGAATCTTAATTAATATTTTTATAAGTATAAATCAATTTAAAATCAGTTAATTAAAAAATATGTTGTAAAATATGCTTTAATTGTTGATAATTATAAATCATTCTCAAATCAATTATCATTCAAAAATATCTTACAGGATCTTTTTTATTTTTTGATAAGTATAAATCAATTTAAAATTAATTTTAATTCAAAAATATGTTGTAAGATATGCTTTAATTGTTGATAACTATAAATAAATCTCAAATCAATTAACGGTTCAAAAATATCTTACAGGATTTTTTTTATAAATCAATCTAAAATTAATTATAATTAAAAAATATCTTGTAAGATCTACTTTAATTGTTGATAACTCTGTTCTAAAAATCGGCGATTTGTCCGATAAATCAGCCGAGAAATCGCTGGGTGACATGCTGCCGATATGACTTACTAAAATCGGGGAAGAAATCGTTTTTAAGGAAATCCTGTCAAAATCGGCAGAAATCCGGTCAAGATCGGAAAAATCGGAAGCAAGAAAGTGTGATTTGGAGGGGAAAATACTGAATAAAGGAGTATAAAATACTCGAGGAGTAGAAATCGAAGGGTAGAAAAATATGAAAGAAGAAAGAACTGTGTGTATATACATAATACTTACATATACTTTGGGGGAGAGGGATGAAAGATCAGGTTTCAGATAAAAACCAATTTTTAAATATTTTTATATAAATAATATTGATGTAATTTAATATATATTTTAAAAAATAATAATATAATATATCCGATTTATTTCCGATTTATCATTCCGATAAATCCCCGATTTTCGATAAATCGCTATACGGTATCTCAACCGATTTGTTCCGATTTCCGAAATCTACAACCATGGTTGATAACTATAAATCAATCTAAAATCAATTATCATTAAAAAAAATATCTTGTAGGATCTATTTTAATTTTTGATAACTATAAATCAATCTCAAATAATTGACGTTTATTTTCGCAAATTAGTAACATATACATTAATTTGAATTTTATTATTATTATTTGAGAAATTACCAAAAATACTAATTTTTCTAAGTTTTTTTGCGGCTCTACTATTTTTTTAAAATTTTTGCGAAAATACGGTTTGCAATCAGAAGCAACCAAATGCAACTTTTTTTTTTACGATTTACAATGCAAAAAAATTTGAAAAATCGTA
Organism: Heracleum sosnowskyi; assembly: GCA_030848705.1. Lineage (NCBI taxonomy): Eukaryota > Viridiplantae > Streptophyta > Magnoliopsida > Apiales > Apiaceae > Heracleum > Heracleum sosnowskyi. The sequence goes on from CM061238.1 coordinate 74,442,177, forward strand.
ATTTTGCAAAAAAAATTATTAAAAAAATGTATTTTTGCAAAAAAAACAAAAAAAACGTATTTATGAAGAAACCTCTTAATATTATTACATTAATTTAATTTAAATTTTATTCATATTAACTATGATTAAAAATTACCATACTTGATTGTGGTTAGGATTTTAACTACAACGGTTAAGATTTTAGTTAAAAACATAAAAATGGAAATATTGTTGTGAATTTTGATTGGTTGAATTTTAAAAACCTGCATGTGATTGATTGAAAATTATGAGAAATTCTCTGATTGGCTAACTATATGGTAATTCTCTGATTAACTAACTACATGGTAATTATAAAAAAAATATTGTTGCAAAAAATTTTAAAAAAGCCATATTTATAAAAAAAAAAATCTCTTATTATTCATATTACCATTTTATTATTAATATTTATATTGATTAGAATAAATAAAAAAGAGTTAATTTGCTTAGGAAAAAAAAGTGTTAATTTGACTTGGAAAGCATTTAATAGAATATTAAATTGAAAAGGAAACAAATTATTATTTGAAGTGCATTTAAACTTTTCCTTTTTAAGACAGTGATTAATATTGGTACCATAGTTAGTCACCTATATTTAATTCTAAAAAAAAGAAAATGTGCTACATCAATTCTAATCGGTTGAAAAATAAAATTCTAGTTTGTGATTGGCCGAAAACTATTTAAAATTCTCTGGTTAACTAATATACGTGGTTAACTCAGCTTTTAGAGAGATTCCTCAGTTAACAATAACAAAATTCGAAATTAAAAACACAACGAGGAAACTTTCTCATGTAAACAACAGTACCGGGGCATAGGTTCTTTAATTACCCTGGTGAACTGATGCTAAAAATGAGTTCTACAAACCATCATAAAATGGAACACCGGTAGTAGGCAACCAACTATCTCCAGATATGAAATTAGAGACGGAAAAATTAACAGCATCCGTGGCATTAATCACATGATAACCTTCCCATATAACCCTGTTGCTAGTATTAGATCCTGGGCCTCTGTTGTTGTATTCAGCATAATATGAGGTATTCAACGCGAAATCTCAGACCATATGCTCCAACCAGCAGGCTCAATCAAGCTATCCATATATGATTGCATATAAACTGCTCTTGAATACTGTTTCCATGGCTGTCCCAGATATGTTTTAGTTGAACCCAGGTTCTCAGCTTCTGTAATAATGCAATTTTGTATTGAGGTCCCAGTGTTTTGGTTGATATTTGTTCTACCTTGTGCAGTAATGGCATTGAATTGGGCTGACATGGGTAATCGAGGATAAATGTTGCATTTTTGGAGAACAACTGCAGCATTACCAAATATGAAATCTACAGTTCCATAGATATCACATTCTCTGTAGAATTGTCTTAACGAATGAGTGTATAAGGTGTCTTGATAAGCTTCAAAACTGCATCGATAAAATGTCGATAAGTCTGCACCACTCTGAACAGCCACAGCTTGATGATTAACTGCTCCTGCTGTGTTCCGAAATGTCATATTTACTGCAACAAATCCTTGTCCTACAACAAATCCTTGTCCTACAACAACTGCAACAAACACATGATGAACATCAGAGGTAATGCTTAAAAATATATGCCAATTACGCACATACCTTTTTTTTTGGTAAGTCAATTACGCACATACTTAGTCGTAACATTTGTCGCAAACCACTAGTTCAACCAAATGCAGTTTCATAATATTCCCTTATATAGGTTATTAAGGTTTAGTCATTAGAATAAGGTTAAATACTTGTTAAATAGATACATGCAAAACTGTCTAAGCAATGCTAGCGATCCCAAAATTGTTCAATTTGTATTCATTTTGAAAATGATTTTGAGAACTCTGGTATTTGACTTATAAAAATACAAAAAGAATGCAAAGTACTTCTGTTTGTGAATATAAACCGCTATTATACATGACGGTACTATTGCTAGTTGGAGACCCGTATTAGTCTCTCGAATATCACTCTCTGTATTGTCTAATCGAATCAACATCACACTGGAGCACTGAATACATTATAATCCATAATCACATGTCAGTAACAAATGAAACATATACAAAACGAGAGAAACTTACTCATTGTTCCTGTGTTAAACGTACTCCACCCATCAGCGACACTACGGTTGCCCGTCACTACCGTCTGGTTGATTCCATCTCCGATCATCATCAAATACCTTTTTGTTTTAGTTATGTTAATATATTCTTCGTAGACACCGGCTGTTATGTGAATCACAAAATACCCTTTAATTCCATCAGTATTATCAGGAGCAACAGCGATAGCATCATCATTTATATAGAAGTGAAATTCCCACTTCCATTAGGGTTTACAAAAACCGTCTGATTCACCTTCACACTATTCCCACCTGGATAAAGCTTTAATCCTCCAGAAGACGGAGGAGGCTTTTTCTCGGCCAATAATCTACCTTCAGTTTTATTTTCAACCCATCCGTTTTTGAAAATCGCAAGTGCAACACTATACATCATGCTCCCATTAGATAGTGGAGGTACAAGAGCACTCTCTAGACTTGAAGGTAAAGTTACGGCTTCAAGTCCCCCTAGACAAGTTTGAATATCTGTAATTATCGCACTAAGAAATGTCAACGAATCTTCGCCTTTCAACTTTTCAATGGTATCTGTTGAACTGATGGCTTGAAGGGTTTCCAATAAGAAATCTATGTTCAAGTTGCAAAGATTTTGGCAGTCTTCAAGAGCCTGAATCACATTATTCGATAACGTTGATCTTAGGCCGAGATAACTACTCAATACCGAAAGAAAATTTTGTGTCATTGATTGGGATTGCTGAACTGAAAATCGGCCTTGATCGTTTATGGAGGCATTGTTATTTGGCAGAACTGTTTTACAAAATTTCGGAAAAGGTGTCTGCAGAAGTTGTTGGAGAGAAGAAGCAAAGCATGACAAGGAAACACAAAAACAAAGCAGCCGAATAAATTGTAGCCATTGTCGTTAAGAAAGAAACCTGGTTTCGAAAGTATTGTCGTATGTGTCAAAGCTATTCTGCGAGTGCATCTACTATAAATAGGTAAAGATTGTCAGCAACATTGTACTAACAGAAACAATTAAAATTTATTGTGGAAGAATTAAGTCAAATAATACTCTCAACATATGAGTCGGTAGACGTGCTATAAATCTTATGGGACAACACCAAACTTTGATGATTCATGGACGACACTTCTTACACTAACATTTGTTAATTATGATTGACTAGGTCTTTGTAATACTGTAATGCAGAGGATCAAGAAAGACGCGTCAATCCGATTTTGTTTAATCTGGCCACATTCAGTTTGTTCTACCCAACACTTGATTACCAATAAATTAATTTATTGGATATTGTTTTTGCCAAAGAGATTTGAATATTTGATTGGAGCACTTTGGAAAAAAGAAAAGAAAAGAAAAATATGAAAGTAAGGACTTTATATATAAGAAAAAATAGGGAGAAAAGGAGTTTACAGGGTTTTTGAAAAATATGTGTTTTTTAGTCTTTTTGTAAAAATATATTCTTTCTTAGAAAGTTATGGTATAATTTTTTAAATTCTTTTGTAAAAATACGATTTTATAATTGAATGCAATCAAATGTAACTAAAAGTAAGTTCGGGTATTTTTGAGAAAAATGTAAAAGATTTTGTATCCCGTTACAACCTTTTATGTTGCCAATATTTTCAAAAAAGAGTAAATCACACAAAAAACTTTAAAAGCTGGTATTTTTGATAATTTCTCAAGAGTTTATATACACTGAGATTTCGTATATAATTAAAATAATTAATTAATTAATTTTAGACATTTGCAAAATCAATTACTGCATCTATTATAAGAATAAGGAACCAAAAAAAATTTCTAAAATTATTGTTCCGGAACTAAAATCATTTAAAAAAAATACAAAACCAAGTTAAGAGTACATTTAAATTATTTATTATTTACTATTATTAATAGTTTAATTAATATTTTTAGTTAGATGTACCTTTTGAATTGGTAAGAATTGGTTTTATTTAATTACAAATGCTGATTATTAGTAGTTGTTGTGCCCAAAATCTGTCATGGACTTAATTTAAGGCCCACATGTGTTATAGGTCCATTATGCATGATTTGGATCGGGTCAAGGATTGGTCATGGTAGCATGGAGGTACGTGAGTAGTTCTACCTCCACCTGAGATGGAGGTACGTAAGTGGCTCCACCTCCACCTGATAGATAGGTACGACCGTAGCTCCACCTCCACTTGGCAGAAGTACTGGAATTGGACAAGGACTCAGTCTCCTACACTTTAGGAGCACGAAATTATCACCAAGAAATGGACTTTTACCTGACTTCTATCACCACAAACATGATAACAACAATATATACATAACATACATGTATATATTTGGATAATTACATGGAAACACATGGTTAATCAACTTCAACTGTCATACCTGGAGTAGGACTTGTACCTCTTCACAAATACTACAAGATCAGCTTTGGAAAGACATGCAGATCTATCAAAACACCTCGAATGTTGATCATTTCAGTGGCTTATTGATCAAGTAAAAGAGCCCAAAACCTAAGAACTACATGGGACTTGATTCCTATAAATATAGGATATGTAGGCACTTTGCAGGGGTTGGAACCTCACTTTATTCTACTAGGATCATGTAGAAGCACTTGAGCAATACATATTCCGGCAGCTGGGATCGGTCAGGGATGGATTATTCCGACCTTGTTGCCCGGAAACCTTGCAAACTCATTCCCAAAAAAGCCACATTTCACCACCTGCTCCAGCAATCGTACTTGCTACTCCGGCAGTGGAAGCTGAAGCTGTTCACGTGCGCACCAGCTGCTGTTGTCCGAAAACCAAGGGCAAACCTGATTATTCCAGCGATATTCTCTCGAAGTGTTGTACCAAATTCCTCTCACAACAGTAGTATATTAGAAAGTCTGATTGGCAAGATTATTAATAAACTATCTTTATCTCAAATTATTTAGATTTTTCAAACAAATTATAATTATTACACTTGGATTCTGCAAATTAATTATAATCTTATTTAAATACTTATATTTGTACAATATTTATATATTTATAACTTTATAATAGTGCTGCTAAAAGTTTTATACTACAATATTATTTCGAAGAGAAAAATTTTCCTAATAACACACCGAGAGGAGTTACATGACTACATAATTTGATGATAGAATTATAAGTATTTTGTCAATTTCTCTAATTGTAAAAGTACCGTCGTTTATTAACATAAAAAAATTACTATGGTCATATTTGGCAATAAGCTGTTAGCGGTAATAGATCGAATTAGCTGTTTTGACTAGCGGATTCGAATTAGCATTTTTATTAGTGGATTCTGTTATGATCACTTCCACTATAGATCAACGTTAATCAAACACAATAACAAGCACGAAAGTAAAGAACACAACAATTTAACGTGAAAACTCCTCAAGGGAAGGTAAAACCACAAATCCACTATGAATGTATTACAAGATTGGAGTCGTTCCCTCACTCAACACTCTTGAATACAATCACCTCACCTTGATTACAAAAGCTCTCTCTTGTGTATCGCACACAACTCTCTAACTTTTGCAATACATCAAAACCCCTACAAATATCTATATTTATAGGCACCACAAATATTCTAATCCTAATATATCTCAATTATATTTGTGACAATTACCATCTTTTCTTATCTTGGATAAAAATCTTCCACAATTCTTTTCACTACCAGAATAAGACTTTCCTCAATTATCACAAATTAGAATACTGCCCATAATAAGATTCTTAACTTATTTAGGAATTCGGGGCGGACCCCAACAGATTCAAATTAGCTTATTCATATGAAAATGTTTGGTAATTAGCTGTTTGAATAGCTTTTTGTCTTTTAAAAAGACATATTTACAATCATCTAATTGAAAAAATTCTTCCAAACAGCTTTTCCAAAATTAGCTTTTTCGATCCAACCCGCTATTTTAATCTGTTAACTACCAAACATTGGATTTCATTTGATCAAACCTCTAATTTACATCTAATTTTAGTTCAAATCTCTAACTTTCAAACACAGTCTATGTAGAGTCCGGGAACTCCCACTAGTGAAAAGTTTGCATCGAAATGCTCTCATACGAAGAAAATTTGCATTGTTTGCCTTGGATGCATGGTTAAATCTTAAATTTTCGTTTTTGTTTTTATAAAATTATTTCTATTGATATGGATTTTATTTGATAATAAGTTAATAAAGATTTTGTTTAGATTATGATTGAACGGAGAAATAGATTTTTTTAATGCAACCAGTTTTATTAATTTGCTAAATCAGCCAAAAGACATGATTTGATGATTGTAACTCAACATGGACATCACTTCCGTTAAACACTCCTTCTGGAATAGAACATGATGCTCTAGCCAAAGTTATGAGCCCAGTATTAGCATATGGTTTAATAAAATACAAAAGAACATTGTTTAAAGAACGAAGAAGTTCACCACAATCTTCATACCAATTCCACTCTTCAGCAGTACTGATTCTTTATCCAACTAAGAGCTTCTTTTATGACAGTGTCTTCTGCCAATTCTGAAGTTTACATTCCCATTCGTCTGTTGACTCTTGCCTGCAATAGCTCCCCTGTTCGATTGCGAGCAACAATCCCAAATCTAAATTGAGATTGCTCCATACACACAGTTACCTTAATCGTATTCGCATGTGGCTTACCCAGAATTCAGCTCCATCTCCTATAACACTATTTTGAAAAAGAGCAGTTGTATCACTTCTTCAAGCACTTCTCGGTTGCACAAGGTAATCTAAAGCTGATGTACCACTGCACCTATTGTAGAGCACTTCTGATGCCAAACCAGATTATTACATGCCTTCCACAAGCTCCACCATAACATTACAACTTCACACACTTTTTCCATATCACATATACACATGATTTCATCAAACCAGCTGGGGGAATCAGCAGCATTTCCCATATTAACACCACAAAGAACTCGTTGTCAACATTGAAAAACAAACGGACAAGATACCAGAGCATTAAAATTGACTCATCATCTCCTTGGCAAACTTAACAGATAGTCGGAGTAGGCACATATTTAATTGACAACTGAATCAACGTGGGTAAACAATTAGAAGATGAACGCAAAATCAAGTTATGAACTTTCGGGGTTACCTTTATGTTCCACAACTTAAGCCAAAAACCTGAATTATGTACTGAACTCCAGAGTCCTTTCTGAGCGTGTAGTAATTTGTAAGCACTACGGACAGAATACAATCATGAGCTTTCTTCATGCCAATATAACTTATCTTCATCACGGTGAGGGCAACTCTAACAGGAACATGATAAGGTATGACAACTCTAACAACACTCCTTATATAAAACTCCTTATCATTATTATAATATTAAATCAAAATCAACTACTTTTATGTCATTAAAAACAAATGAGAAATGGAGGGAAAGTAAATATTTTATTCATTAAAATAATATAAGGGATGGTTCAAGGTTCCTTAAAAGTAAGGAAGATAGAGAAGTTTTTAACTTTTTAAGTAGTCACTAGTAAATTATTTTTTAAGTAGTCACTAGCAAATTGTTGGAGCAAGAATTTTTTGCTCATTCCTTATATTTAGTACATCTAATAGCTAGTCTCTTGAAGTTGCTCTTATGACTCAACAGAATACTTAGAATACATAACAAAACTCTAATATTAAATAGAACTCTCACATCCACATCCAGACCTTATACTCGACTCTCATTAAAGATGCCACAGTTTGACCAATTAAGGCTTGATTGTTCGAAGTAATAAATGAAAACACCTCATCTAATAGCATGTCACGGGCTATTGAGCTTTATTCTGTAAGGTCATAATAATCCTATTTGGCTGTACAATGCCACGGGCTTACGAGTATAGCATGGGTTTAGTCCTTTATTAGTTAAAATTAGTTTGAAGATTTAGTTATCAATTATCAATGCGCAAGGGAAAATACAACCCTTCCTATTCTCCGATTCTTAGCTGTCATATATCCTTCATATTCTCAGATTCTTAGCTGCCAAATATAATCCCTCATATTCTCCTGTTCTTAGCAGTTTGACAACCTAAACATATGGCGTTTACCATTCTGAATATCAACTCTCAATCTTAGTGTATAATTTCTGGAGTACCCTGGAACCAAAACTTGGCTCCGCCAGTGTCAAGGGCAGGGGCGGAACTAGGGAGGGACCAAAGTGAGCCCCGGTCCCTGTCAACTGTCCAAAATTACAAAAAATTTAAGATAAAATTTTGAAAACTTTCAAAGTAACTTGAATTGGTACCCCTAAATATAATCTGGTCCCCCTCAAGGGTCGTGCTTCAATTGAATTTGTCCCTCCTTCGATTTAACAAAAGTTTAAGGGTACGTATGGAGACATGCGTATCATGTATGAAATTATTGTAATCAAATCAATATAATAGCAAAATTAAAAACATGACAACGAGGAAACTTTCACATGTAAATAAAAACCCTGGTGAACTGATGCTTAAAATGAGTTCTACAAACCATCATAAAATGGAACACCCGTAGTAGGCAACCAACTATCTCCGGATATGAAATTAGAGACGGTAAAATTAACAGCATCCGTGGCATTAATCACATGAAAACCTTCCCATGTAACCTTGTTGCTAGTATTAGATCCTGAACCTCTGTTATTGTATTCAACATAATATGACGTATTCAACGCGAAATCTCCAGACCATATACTCCAACCAGCAGGCTCAATCAAGCTATCCATATATGATTGCATATAAACCGCTCTTGAATACTGTTTCATGGTCGTCCCAGATACGTTTTAGCTGAACCCAGGTTCTCAGCCTCTGTAATAATACAATTTTGTATTGAGGTCCCAGTGTTTTGGTTGGTATCTGTTCTACCTAGCGCGGTTATGGCATTAAATTGGCCTTGCATTGGTAACCTAGGATAAATGTTACAGTTTTGGAGAACAACTGCGGCGTTACCAAATATGAAATCTACACTTCCATAGATATTGCATTCTCTGTAGAATTGTCTTAATGAATGAGTGTATAAAGTGTCTTGATAAGCTTCAAAACTGCATCGATAAAATGTAGACAAGAATTGCACTCGAATTCAATTAAAAATTTCAGCTTTGAATTGAAACTTGATTTAGTTTTAATAAATTAATAAAATACAAATTTAGTCCGCCATTCACGTGTTCATGAGATAGGTATATCTTAGTAAATTTTACAATTAAAATCAAGTGTCATTTGTTATCTGATTAACCAGATGGGATCACTAAAAGTTTTAAATTACACATGAATTCATTAAATAAAATAGAGCCCTATGCATTAGATGAATGGCATCAAATTTAAGTCCATGCATGTAGCTGTCCACCACGAAGAAGTACTTGGCTAACAGCACTTAGGCAGTTAGGCCTTTAACCTCCAACTAATTAACTTCAGGTTGCCTATATTTTTGACACTTGAGGCTGAGCATATGTGCAGTGATTATTAAGCTCCTAATTATATTGAGTATATTGAGCTTACATTCAGAACTAAAAGCCACGTACGTTACGTGTTTTTATTAATTTGTTAAACCATCTGAAAATTTAACGCCAGTAGCCGGCAACCATGCTCTCCCGTCGATGAAATGCCCTACAGTAAAAAAATTAGCTGTAGAAGGATCCGTAATCTTATGATAACCAGGCCATGTAACCCGTCCAGACAGTGATCCACCAGGCCCATAGTTTTTATATTCACCATACCACAATGTACCCAAAGCAAAGTCCCCATACCATTCTAGCCACCCTCTGGGCTGGACCTGTGATGTCATAAAAGTATTCATATAAACAGTCCTGGAGTATTGCTTCCATGGTCGGCCCAAGTAAGTAGGCTTCGTCGCATAAACATAACTATCTTGGATTGAGAACCCCGTGCTCTGGTTTGGGCTTTTGCGGCCTTGGGCTGTAATTGTAACCTTCTGTAGTGGTAATGGTTCCCTAGTGAAAATTTTACAATTTTGAAGTACAGCAGCACCGTTGCCAAAAATGAAGTCTATGGTGCCATAGACGCTGCATTCACGATAGAATTGGCGGAGAGAATGAGCATAAAGGGTGTCTTGATAGCCTTCCATGCTACATCGATAAAATGCAGATTGATCAGAGTCAACACGTAGAGCCACAGCTTGGAAATTTTGGGGGCCTGCTGTGTTTCTAAATGTCATGTCCCTTGCTATGAATCCTTTGCCAGAAACAGCTACAAAGACAATTACGTGACATTATTAAGGCTTATAATTTTTTTAAACTATATATTGATTATATATTTGGCAAAAAAAAAACTGAAAAATGATTGGAGGATACTAACCAACAGTAGCTGTTCGAAACGTAGTCCAGCCTTGCATGAAATTCCTATTACCGGTTACAATAGTAGCTCCAATTCCATCCCCGACAAGCATAATATTGGTCTTTTTCTTCTTCATGTCTATGTTCTCCTTATAAATTCCTCTCTTCACGTAAATTACAAACCTTCTATTACTATAACTCGGAGCTTCATAAATTGCTTGTGAAATTGATCGGTAATGCCCCGTGCCATCTGCAGCCACCACAAAATCGACATGCATTCCGTTCTGGCCCGAAAGGAGAAGTTCTTTGTCACCATCAGTGATCCATTTTGGAAAATCCATGTCAACATTATATGACGTAACATTTTTAACTGGTCTAAAAGGTATTTTATGTAATTGAACATACAGCCCTAAAACATTACTTATAAGTTGTGTGACTTGTGTTAAACTTCCCTTGATAAAACTGACTAGATGTCGGTCCGTGCCTTCAAATCCTTCTAGGCATGTGTCTTGATTACTCAATGCAGCACTTAGCCATGCCTTCATGTTACCTTGATAGTGCATGTTTCTAGAACCAGCTCGGATGTCCTTCATTTCTAGTAAAGACCATGATAATTCGGACACGGAAAAATCAAGAAGTTCTTTGCAATCCTCAATTGCAATTTGTTCTCGAGAACTCACAGAGAAGGTGTGGAATTTTGAGACCGTTTCAATAGCCAGGCGTGCCTCGTCGAGTGTAGTTTCAAGGGCAGCTTTGAGGATAGAATTACGGTTTTGATGTTTTATGTGCGGATTGATCTTGGATCGAACACTGGAGAGGCAAGAAGTTTGGTTTTTGATGTGCATACAAGCTTGATCAATCATGGCTTGCATGGCTGGGTTGTCTTGTTTGTCGAAAATAGGAACATGAGAGATAACAGTATGGCAGGGTAAAATAAGAAGCAGAAGAAAAAAATGGAACCTGCAGCTCAGAAGTGGCATATCTTGTATTTGAAAATGAGATGTGGTAGCTCTCCTAGATGAAAGACATTCATATTATACTCATAATTTATATCTATATATATATATACACATATGTGTGTGTAAAAACAAGAGGGTCGGGTATTGTTTGTTAATAAAGAAAGAGTTGTCTTTTGTAAATTATATGCTTTTTCTCATGAAAAAGCTCAAGTTAAGCTTCCGTGTAGGTTGTGGCACAAAACATTCCTCAGTGCATACTTTTGCTTAGATGCAAATGTAGGCTGCTTATAATTCTTTCGAACGAATATAAGCAGTTCTCTCTGTCTCTCGATCTCTGGCTATGTTCATATCCTGTAGTGTGCGCTCTGAATGTGTCAAGGGTCTTATAAAAGTTTATTTATATATCCAAATTTGTTTTAACTAATTAAATTATATTGTAGAAGGGCTAATATATATAGCAACCAACAATTAATTAATGGTTTATGTTATACTGGATTTTCGGTAATGGGCCCTAGACAGGTCCCTAAGTGATTTGGGCCTAGAGAATGAACTATATTTTGGAGATCGGTGTAGACTGGAATTAGGGCTCGCATCATTAAGCTATGTTGAGCTCAAAATCCTTCTAAGTATGGTGGGCTCGCTTCGTTATGAGTTCCCACCTTGACAAGGGGTCGCATCATAATCGGGCTCGCTTCGCTATGAGTTCACTTTGATGGGCTCGCGTCTTTATTTATGAACCCTCGCCCTAAGCTTATGGGCTCTCACCATTATGAAGTAATGGGCTCGTGTTACTTATCAGAAATAAGAATATTTGAACATAGGTGAGCTCGCACCACTTGAACTTTGAAAGGGTAATTTTCATATGTTTTATGCGATGCGAGCCTGGCCAGCTCGCATCGTGGGTGAAGCCCAAAATATGGAAATTCCCATTTATGGAATGTAACTTTGTTGACACGGGACAGACCTACAATCATGGGAAGAAATGCGGAGATGCCGCGAGATTGTAGGAAAACGTGTGAAGACCGGATTATTTATGGGAACTTGAGGAGGATTGATGATCCTTAGACTATTTATGGGAACTTGAGGAAGATTGATGATCCTTGGAACTATTTATGGGAACATGAGGTGGATTGATAGTCCTTGAGTTATTTATGGGAACATAAATCCTGACTATTTTATGGGCTTGGACTGAATGGGCTTATTCAATGACTTGTTCTCCAAGAACTACGTGAGGCTTGATCCCTATATAAAGGGGTACGTAGGCACCTTGTATGATACACAATTGACACTCGGCAAGAGCAAGGAGAAAAAAACCCATTCTCTATTCAATTTTTGAGGAGTCATCATACAAGTCCAGCCACAACTTTCCATAAACCTCCAACACACTGTTGTACGAAATTCTCCTAACAACAATTGGCGCTAGAAGGAGGGGGCTTATTGAGCACTACATCTTAAGGAGAAGGATGTCGAAGAACAACAAGGACGGTGACAAGGGGATTGAGCATAAGAAGGATGCCACACCACAAGGAGCGAGGACGGATCCACCACCCCACGGAGAGGGCTCACCTCGCAAAATCACCCCTGTCATGCCTCAAGTCGCACCAGTTACACTAGATGGCCAAAAGATCTTAGGCTACCTCGAGGGGATTGAGCTCCAATTCAAAGCTATGAACGCACGGCTAGCTAAGGTCGAGCAGAACTCAATCAAGAATGCGAAGAGGAAGGCTCGAAGGCTCAAGGGCACTAGGGACAAGAAGGATAAAACCTCTAAAAAACTCATACACGAGTTCGACGAGGTAGCTGATGGGCTAAAGAAAACTGGGTCTCTTGAGACAGATGAGATATCTCCAAGCCAGGAGGAGCGAGGCAGCCAGGCTCCGAGCGAGCCGCGGCATGAGCCAGCTTCATCCGAGGCTAGATCCACTAGTGTTTTGGATCGAATTGGGAAGAAGCTAACTGAGCACGATCTAAGACTTAGATTGGAAAAATCTAAAACACGGAAGGAGGCACCAGAGAGGACTCCGCCTAGAACAGAACGAAGGGAGAGGACTCCGCCTAGAACAGAACGAAGGGAGAGGACTCCGCCTAGAACAGAACGAAGGGAGAGGACTCCGCCTAGAACAGAGCGAAGGGAGAGGACTCCGCCTAGAACAGAAAGAAGAGAGAGGACCCCGCCTCGAACTCATAGAAGGGAGCGAAGGGAGAGGGCTTCCCCCCATCATTCTAGCGGGGAGGGGTCTAACGAAAGGATTGGAGACCTAAGGGTTGGTGATTTGAGACGCCTGCTGACGCAGATGGAACATGAGAAGAGAGCCCCACCCCCTGCAACGGCCCCATCTCCTTTCACTACTGCAATACGGATGTCCCCTCTGCCCCCGGCATTTAGAAGCAACCTCGAGCTTGCCTTCAATGGAGATGCGGATCCTGCTGAATACTTGGCCCGTTTCAATACCGAGATGGAGGTCTACCAGGTGCCTGACCTAACTCGTTGTCGGTTATTCGCTGCCTCGTTAAGGGGGAGTGCCCAACAGTGGTTTACTAAGTTAGGACCAGCTAGCATTAGCACGTGGAGACAGTTGGGAGATCTATTCTTAAGGCAATTTCAGTCCACTCTTCACTATGCCCCCCCGGTTGCTACTCTTGCAAACATTAAGCAGGGAGAGATGGAGTCCCTGCAGGATTATTTCATGAGATTTAATGCTGAAGTTCCTAGGGTCCGAGGAGCAACTGAAGAAGCCCAGAAGAATTTCCTAATCGCTGGATTGAGGGAGGGCTCTAAATTCTGGAAGACTCTACAGGCTAGAGAGCCGGAAACTTTGGCCGAATTTTATGAACAAGCGGAGCCTCACAAAAGGGTTGAAAAATCTATGAGAGATCTAAGAAGCAGTGGCCGAAAGATGGAGAAGAGAGGGAGGTCTTCTAGCCCAGAAGAAAGGAGAAAGACTTTCAGAAGGAGCCCTAGCCCAAAGAAGTTTAACAAGACCAAGGAAAATAAAGAGACTGGAAGGCCTTACACAACCAAATGGTAGAATCATACCCCTTTGGTGGCTTCCATTGATCATATATATGCCACTTATGCTGGGAAGGGGGTATTCAAGAAAGCCACCCCTTTGACGGAATATAGTAAAAGGGACACCTCTAAATACTGTGCTTACCATGAATCTACAGGACACCACACGGCCGATTGCCGATAGTTGAAGGATGAGATAGAGAGCCTGATTCGACAGGGAAAGCTGACGGAATGGGTCGTGAAGGAAGTACGGAAACATAAATCTGAGTACCATCAGGTGCCTCCTCCACCCCCAATAGCAAAAGATGGTGACAAAGAGAGGACTGACAGGGCAGGTAGCATTCATGTTATAATTGGAGGACCTCATGTGGGAGGAGATAGTAAGAAAGCCATGGAAAGATATGCTCGAGAAGCAAAGGACCGCCCTCTAACCAATGTTCATCGTCTTGAACAAAGGCCTCCTTATCTGTTCACGAAAGAGAGAGATGAAATCATGTTTAGCGAAGAAGATGCCAAATGGGTACACCATCCTCATGTTGATGCTCTTGTGGTAAGAATAAAAATCGGGTCTACTAATGTATATCGGGTGCTGGTGGACAATGGGAGCGCTGTAAATGTCTTAACCTACGACACTTACAAAAGACTTGGATTCCTGGACAGAGAGTTGGCCTCAAGCGGAAACCAGCTCTACGGGTTCACCGGGGCTTCAGTAGGAATTCGGGGAACAATCCAGCTACCGGTCAGTTTAGGGGACAACCCCCACGTGGCCACACAAATTGTCACCTTTACTGTGGTGGACCAGCCATGTGCCTATAACGCCATCATTGGGAGGCCACTCCTTAAGGAAATGAGGGTAGTTACTTCTGTCTACCACTTAACCATGAAGTTTCCAACTCCTACAGGCGTCGGACAAGTGAAGGGATGTCAATATGACTCAAGGGTATGCTACAACCAAGCCGTGAAAGGGGCAGAGAAGTTAGATATTCGACGAGAAGTGGTAGACCTTAGAGAACAAGAACCTCTAGAAGATAGTGAAGAGAAGAAAAGGAAGCGTGTGGACACTCTCATGATGGATGTCTGTAACATGATATCTATAGAGGAACTCCCGGAAGACTACTTCAAAAATCTGGGGATTGAAGTGGAGCCTCGGCCCGAGGCCTTAATGATGGAACCCTCTCAACCCATAATGACACTGCAGGAAGGGATAGTAGAGGAGGCTAGTGATGATGAGGAGAGCCCAGAACAGATGGCCGCTAGGTTGAATAAAGGCAAATGGGTGAAGAAAGAGACCTCAATTCTGATAAACTTGCCAACTGGAGTCTCCCGAGAGGTCACCATTACAACAGAAGGGAACATCCAGCAAGAAACGCTGGAGTTGCTCATCAATAATAGGGACCATCTGAGTGTTACTGAAGTAGGAGAGCCTAGCATGGATAGAAGCATTGATGTTGATTTGGACCCAAGAATGCCTCCCCTACCAGACGGAGCTGGGACATTCGAGGATATCATTCCTATCTTGGTGGACCCAAACGACTCGACTAAAGTCTTGAGGATTGGAGCAAACCTCGGCCCCGAAATGAGGAACAACCTTGTCTCATTCCTCAAAGAGAACCTGGATGTGTTTGCATGGTCTCACGCTGACATGATAGGGATCGACCCAGAAGTGATGTGCCACAGGTTGAACTTAGACCCCAGCAAGAAGGGAACAAGGCAGAAGAGGAGACCTATTAGCGGAGAGAGAGCCGAGGCCCTTAGAGAAGAGGTGGACAGGTTAATGGAAGTCGGGCTCATCAAGGAGTCATTTTACCCGACTTGGTTGGCTAATCCCGTGTTGGTAAAGAAGCCGAATGGGAAGTGGAGAACCTGCGTTGACTTCACCGATTTGAACAAAGCTTGTCCAAAAGATAGCTTCCCACTTCCTCGTATCGATCAACTTGTAGATGCCACTGCAGGACACGCATTGTTAAGCTTCATGGACGCTTACTCAGGCTATAATCAAATTCCTATGTATGGGCCAGATCAAGAACACACTTCGTTCATCACTGATCGGGGCCTATACTGTTATATTGGGATGCCTTTCGGGTTGGTTAATGCGGGAGCAACTTATCAGCGATTGGTGAATAAGATGTTTAAAGACCACATCGGGAAGACAATGGAGGTATATGTTAATGACATGCTTGTAAAATCGAAGGAGGCCAAGGACCACATTCAGCATTTGGCAGAGATGTTCACTATCTTGCGTATCTACAGAATGAAGCTCAACCCCCAAAAATGTGTGTTTGGAGTAGAGTCGGGAAAGTTTCTAGGATTCATTGTTAACCACCGGGGAATTGAGGCTAACCCGGCCAAGATCAAGGCTCTATTAGAGATGAAGTCCCCTCGAAAGGTGAAATATGTGCAGAGTCTCACAGGGAGGATCGCGGCATTAAATAGATTCGTCTCCAAATCTTCTGACAAGTGCCATGAGTTCTTTAAAGCTATTAAAAAGGTGGGCAAGAATTTTCAATGGACAGAGGAATGTGAAGAGGCCTTTCAGAATATAAAGAAGCATCTGAGCACACCACCCTTACTGTCTAACCCACAACAAGGGGAGGTACTGGTGCTTTATTTGGCTGTGTCTGAGTATGCGGTGAGTGCGGTGCTCGTTCGAGAGGAAGGCGATACTCAGCTCCCCATATACTATATGAGCAAAAGGCTAGTCGGTGCAGAGACTCGATACTTGAACATGGAAAAACTGGTGTATGCTCTAATCCTCGCCTCAAGGAAGCTTCGTCCCTACTTCCAAGCTCATAAGATCGAGGTAAGAACTGCCTATCCTCTTAGGCAAGTGTTGCACAAACCAGAAACCTCAGGGAGAATGTTGAAATGGGCGGTCGAGCTAGGGCAGTTTGACGTGGAGTATAAGCCTCGGGTCGCGATTAAAGGGCAAGCTCTAGCAGATTTTGTGTTGGAATTCTCACCTCAAGTAGAAGAGGACTCTAGGGCCTTGCAAATTTGCCCAGAGGTGCCAATGGAGGAAAACCAGAATAGTGCCCCTTGGTGGAGCCTATATGTTGATGGGGCATCTAATGGAGATGGAGCCGGAGCTGGATTCGAGTTAGTGAGCCCAGAAGGATGTAGAGTGAAGAGGGCTGTTCACTTCACTTTTCATGCAACAAACAATGACGCTGAGTATGAGGCCTTGATCAACGGATTCAAGTTGGCATTAGAGCTGAAGGTGGAAAACCTTAACGCTTTTAGTGACTCCATGATTGTGGTATACCAGATAAATGGAGGGTATCAGGCACGAGGGCCTAGAACGGAGTTGTATTTGCGTTGTGCAGAGAGGTTAATCAAGCTGTTTAATGAAGTCAGCCTAGAGCTCATCCCTTGAGGCCAGAATGAGACGGCGGACGAGCTTGCTAAGTTCGGTTCACGTCGCGAGACCACTCTGTTAGGGTCAACACCCTTGGAAATACAGAGGAGGCCTAGCGTGCCAGAGGTAGAGCTCATGGTTGTGGCAGAACAGGCTACATGGATGTCTCCACTCTTAGCTTATATCAAAAATGGTGTGTTACCAGATGACAAGAATGAAGCGCGGCGGATACGCTATATGGCTGCAAGATATGCAATATATGATGGGGACTTATATAGGAGAGGCTTCAATGTGCCCCTACTCAAGTGTGTTGATGGAGACGAGTGCAACTATATACTAAGGGAAGTTCATGAAGGCATCTGTGGTAATCACTCGGGGGGTAGCTCATTAGCACAAAAGATACTTCGTCAAGGATACTACTGGCCGTCTCTCAAGAAAGATGCTTTCGAGTTTGCTAGAGCTTGTGACAAGTGCCAAAGGTATGCAAATTTTCATAACAGTCCGGTGGCACCTTTAACCTCACTCATGAGCCCTTGGCCCTTTGCCATGTGGGGGATAGATTTGATTGGAGAACTGCCTAAGGCTAAAGGAAGTGTGAAGTACGCTGTGGTTGCGGTGGATTATTTCACTAAGTGGGCAGAGGCCGAGCCCTTAGCCACAATAACCGCAAAGAAGCTCATTGATTTTGTGTATAGGGCTATTGTTTGTCGATTTGGAGTACCCTACAAGTTGATCTCAGATAATGGTAAACAGTTTGACAGTAAGGAGATGAGAGAATTTTGTGATCGGTTAGGAATTCTGAAGAGTTTCAGTGCAGTGAGCCATCCACAGACGAATGGTCAGACCGAGGCAATCAACAAAATTTTGAAGCACACACTGAAGGCAAAGCTAGAGGATGCGAAGGGAAATTGGCCAGAGGAGCTCCCACAAGTCTTATGGTCTTATAACACCACTCCCCGAACCACAACGGGTGAGACCCCTTTCTCCTTGGTGTATGGATGTGAGGCTATGGTCCCGGTAGAAGTGGGAGCTGGATCTTTTAGGAGAGCTCATTATGACCCAGAGAATAGTGAAAAGAATCATCGTCTTTACTTAGACATGATTGAAGAAACACGGGTTGATTCCCAAGCAAGGCTACTAGCATATCACCAGAGAACTGCCAGGCATTATAACCGCAAGGTGAGAGCCCGACCTTTCCGGATAGGGGACTTGGTTCTCCGTCGAGTCATGCCTAACACCAAGATAGTTAATCATGGAGTGTTTGGTGCAAATTGGGAAGGCCCATATCAGATCAAATCAGTTTTATGGGAGGGAACTTATCATCTCAATGACATACGATGTAAGATCCGGGAAAATTACGTGTTATTATATGATGTGAAATGAAATTTTAATTTCATATTAAGAGTTATTAAATGATTTATCTGTTTAAACGTGCTAAGTTATTCGTTAAATAATTGAATATGTGATATTGTGGTGCTATGTGAAATGTGTGGGGAATTTGAAATTATTTTGAAAAGGGTGTCATACTATTTTATTTTATTTTAATTATTGAAAAGAAAATTTGGATCGTTCCCAAATTATTCGGGAGATTGGTATATCGTTCGTACCAATATTTCATTCGTTAAAGTAGGAAGTATTCGAAAATATTTGTAATGGAGGTATTTTGGTTCGTATATTTTGTATTAAACGATACTTGTAGCTATCCGTACTTTATGGATGCTTATCGTCTCGTGAAACGTGTTTTCTGCTTTATTAAAGATTTAAAGCGTTTATTTTGTTAAATTGTATTTAAAGCGATCCATCGGATCAGTATCGATCCAAAAATGTCGTTTGGGGTATTATTTTCCGTTTAATATAAAAAGGCAAATCGTACTTTGTTTTTCGTATAATCAAAGCTTAATTATAGTTAAAAATCTAAAAACCCCTGAAACGTGTTCTTCGTGTTCTTGAGAATCAAACTCAATTTTGAAGGCGTTATCGGATTCCGATTTCGATGTTCTTGTAACCAAATCGAATCTCTCATCATCCTCTACCTAAATCCACCATCAAAATTCATGTGGGTATGATTTCTGAGTTTTTCCGATTTTTAATTTATTTATTTATTTCGAATTATTTATTTAATTTGGGGGAATCTTCGTTTGTGATTTTTCTTGATAATTGATGACATGACTGGCTTGTATGTGTTGTAAGGAGTATGAATATGATTTTTATTTCAGTTTTGGTTGTATAAATCGAGCTAATCGAGTTTTCAAAACCTCACCGGAGTTCTTGAAGTTTTGGTCGGATTTTCGCTTCGTTGATCGATTGTTGATAACGTTTATATCATTGTATAGATCGCAGGATTTAGAGTTTATTCATGTATTCAGTTTTGAGTTTCGTGTACGATTTCCGTTCACCGGAAAACGGGCCGTCGCCGGCTGTTTCCGTTTCTGGGATGTTTTCTGTCATGTTTGTGAGTGATTTTGGCAGGTTTTGGGAAGCCCAGGAATTCCTGAGTAAAAGCCCCTTGAAATGAAGTGTTTTCGAAGTGTTTTAGGCGTCGCCGGAAAGTTTTCCGATGGCCGGACATCGGCCGGAAACTGGGAAACCCAGTTTCCGGTGGTGTTCTTGGCCGACCCGTTTGTGTTCTTGGCGACCCGGTTTCAAAACCCTAACCCGACCCGGTTTGATCTTACAAAACCTAATCTATTTTCAGAAAAGTGTTTCTGTGATTTATTTTTATAAAATAAATCAAAAATAGTTTTATAATTCTAAAAATCATATCTTTGATTTAAAAATATATTTTATTATTCCAAAAATTTTATAAATTCATAAATATTTATTTAAATTCGAAAATTGATTAAATTTAATTATTTTAATTATTTTTGATTAATAATTAATTAATTTAATTGATTGATTAATTCTTTTAATCAGTTAATTCTTAATAATTAATAATTAATTAGATTTAATTAATTAAAATTAAGTTTAATTATTTTCTAACTTGGTTCATTTATTTAAAAATAGTTTGAGCATTTAAAGAGTGTCAATTAATTTTATTAATTGATTTAATTGCATTTAAAATACTTATATTGGATTTAAAAATCCGATTTTTGATTTAAAAATTGTTTGTGGCTTATTTAAATTCAAATAAGCTTCGTATGATGTTTTAAAAATAGTTATAAGTGCTATATGATTTGTATGAGCTGTGTAATGTATTTTATAGTCCGTATATGCCCGTACTAGGGCTAGTGTCTGAGTTTTTAATCTCGTAAATTATACCGGACGTCTGATACGTACCCGGTTACTTGTTTAAATGTGTTATGTGAATGATGTGAATTATCTGTTGTTGAGTCATGCATGTGAATAAATTGTGTGGAGACTTGTTTGAGTAATTGGTTGTGTCTAATGTTATCACGAGGGGTAGATGGGATAGAAATTTGTCGGTTATGTTAGAAAGTGAGATTTACGAGGCCGTTGACTTGGATGTTGACTTTTTATAGTATGGGGATTGTCGTCAAGCGAGTTACGTGGATTACTTATGTGGTTGATTGCGATTGGTCTATCAATTGAGATGTGGATGTTTATGCAACAGAGACATCGGTAAGATCGGTAAGTGCGTCGAAGTTAAGTTACAATCATTTATGGAATATGAGAATTATACGTTGAGGACTAAGTACCGTCTCATGTTTGACTATCGAGGCTGGCACGTGGATTCGAAATGGTAGAAGCAGACTAGTGGTATTCGCAAGAGCGTTAAAGCAAAGAAGGACGGAAGTCGAGAATCGTGCGATAAGACAGAATAAGGAGGGATCGTATCGTTTCAGCATTACGAAATAGCTAAGGACCAGAGGCAAGTGTTTATACCCTTGCTTATTAATTAAGGGATATTATCTTGAATTATTAGTATGCATGTTGAATGCTTATTACTGAATTTTCAAATGTTGATTTCTTTGCATTGAATTGCAAGTATGTTATTTAATCTCGTAAATTGACAAGTACCCTTTTATACCTTTTGAGTTTAGACTCATATTTTCATATCGATTGGAAGGATATACTTATTATATTGAAAATCTTGAAGAGATAATTATGGGCCGTATACTAAGGCTTTCTTTTAAAAGACTTGATTTAAAAATGCTAAGTTGGAATATTACCAACCCTAGATGAGCAGGAACTTGTGAACCCTATGAGGGAAAACTTATTCTGAAATTCTGAAGTGGTGTTGCTTGTCCTTCAGGTATTCCGTTTTTCACCTTGCACCTATGCAAACCTTGTTATCCTTTCTTGTTAATGCGATCATCTGATCCATTCCCTGATTCGAATTCATATATGCTGTGCATGATTTAGTTTACTTCCTTCAAGTACAAGGCTTATCTATTATAAGTACATGTAAGAAGGACTTGAACTATTTCTGTCAGAAGTTGATAAACCCTTATTTTCTTCATTTATAAACTTCACCTTGAATTCTTCTTAAACTTGAACTTGACTCTCTTGTCATTTACCAGACTGGTAAACCTTTATTAATTCTTCCATAATGTGATGATTTGAACTATTGAGGCCATCTAGAGCATGTTCTTTGAACCCTACTCTATATTGACTTGTTACCCTTTTCTGTTGATATCATATTGTCTGTTTCATATCAGATTCAATCTTGTTAAGCATGTTATTGTTTATTCTTTGAACCCTACTCTATATTGACTTTTTACACTTTCTGTTGATATCATATTCTCTGTTTCATATCAGACCTAACCTTGTTGAGCATGTCATTGTTTATTCTTCATTATATCCCAGTTGTTACATCGAACTCGTCGATGCTTATTATATTGTCACTTTTCATGTGCACCTCCCCATATTGTGTCAATCTCGTCGATACTAGATTATATTGTTATTCCTTAATGGATTCTTCATAATTGAACTGTTTCCTGGAACGTGAGTTTTCCAGCAATTGTTGTATTAGGTTGTCGATTCTTCCGACACCTGATTGTCGAAGTAAGGTTGTCAATTGTTCTGACACCTGACGTATATAATATAGGATTGGAATGTTTTTTTTTAAATGGACCAATTATTGGTCGGGCCATTTATGGTCGATGTAATTTAGGCCCAGATTGGCCTTGGATCCGTAGAGGACTATGCATGAGCTAGTCCGGGGTTGTTGCGTGGCTGGCCAGCAGCACAACCTTTGATTTGATAAATGTTAAAAATCCAATTCTAATATTAGTTCTTATTTCTGAGATGAGTTACATCCATATGTTTTGTACTTGTGAGTTATGACCTGATATTCAGGTTTATTCGTTGCGTAAAATTGTTGGTTGTTGATTAATAAATGGTGGTTTCAATCTTGCTGAAATCACTTACTCTTAATTCATTTGGATTCCAAATAGTCGAAATCCATTTCCTTGATTCCATTGGCAGTCGTGAGATATCTATCTTGATGAGTTTTATTCATACCGCATATCCAGTCGGTACCATGTTGAAGTCTTGAAGTGCGTTCTTTATTCCTTGACCGAGCGTGCTGGCTCATTCTTACCCCTTGATTATTCTAACCTTCCAGAGTTGTTGGTTTCAGAAAATGTTGTGAATAGATTTGTTATCTTCAAAACTAGTATTTTTATACAAACTATGGTCTTGAAGACGTATGAGTTATATTTATTTCATATGTTCTACTTACTATTGTAGATATTGTTGATTCGGTCATCGTAACGACCAATATAAATCTTTTGTGTTTTAAAACTATTCAGTTGAGAGAAACTGAATGAGAAATTGTGGTAAATTACCAAACTTAATTTGAAAATTTTAGAGATTTTAATTGTTCAAAAACAAAAGTTGTTATTTGAAAATCCAAAGTTTATTTTGGAAACCTTTCGTATTATATTTAATAATGCGCTTGCTGAGCAATTCATTCGCTCATACTTGTTTTATTTATATATATTTTAGCCTGCCGGAAAGAAGGTGTATTGGCAAGAGTTGTCCGCGTAGCTGATCAGAGATGGGGAAAGATATTAGCGTAAAGACGTTTTGATCCAGAGCATTGGAGCTAGTGAGAGATTTTGTATATAGATGTTTTCTATTGAATAAGATTTTGTATAAGAGTAGTGGCCTGGTATACTTCTTATCGAAGTTATACTAGTGTTTTAGATTGTGTGTAAAGAGAATGATTGTAAAAAGGAAAGTTGTTGTAATGAAATTTTGAATTCTTGTTTCTAGCACTATAACCTTTAAAGATTCTTGGTAGAGTTGGGGTCACAGATATTATTATTATTGTGTTGATTTTATATTGAACAGGTTGTTTGGATTAAGAGTGCAGTGTGACGACCAAATCTTTTGACCCCGGATTTGGGGGCGTTACAGTTGGTATCAGAGCAAGGGTTATAGTAAAACTAGAAACGAGAGTGTGTGGGAGTGTATATAGTTATATAAGGAACGTCAGAGCTCATTTAGAGTTCGTATTGGACTATTGGATATAGTACCGCTGAGTGAGTTGAGATGGAGGTATTTGATTGAGATAGTTGTGCTGAGATGGATAGAACTTCTTACGTTTGTAGACGTCTATGGCGGAATCTTCGAGGACTATTACGAGTCGATGACGATGTACGATATTGATAACCTTGCGACGTGGAAAAGAAGGGCTGAAATCGAATAACGTGGACAAGAAGGGCTGAAATCGAATAACGAGCTATCGAAGGAGTCGACGGAGGAGTCATATGTGAAGACCTTGGTAATACCTTCCCATCCTAATGAAATATTTGACATTCCTTTAAAGAGAAACCTGTGTTGACGGATATATTCCACCTGTTGATCTTGTATTTGATACTCTTGATCAATCATGTTTTAAATTGCGCCAAAGATTGTTGATATGCCTATTTCAAATTTTGAGGCTTGTTGAAAAATATGTTATTTAAATTCCAACTCCTTCATTCTTCCGGAGTGGATAACTCTAATTGTGATGTAACATTATTTGTTGATACTTCCTTTCTGGTTGTTCTTCTTTTCTGGAAATAACACCTTTGGAATCTATTCAATTTCAATCCAAGGTGTGTATTTGAGAATTCTTATCGAAAGGCCCTGGTTGTCATTCCGACTCTAAATTTCTTTCATATTTCTCTACTCCAACTGAGGTAAACAACCCTATTTATAGGGGACACAAGGACTATCTGTCTATGTGATAGAAGTCTGACGGGACGCCGTCACTTGTGTGTTGTGAAATACAAGAAGGCTAATTACCTTTAGTACTGTCTTAATAGAGACACACAACATTGAGTTCATGTGATCAAATTGGTCTCTCAGTAATTCTTTCACTTCCAATAATGTTTGCTTTGGAATATGCAGATTTGGTAACCCCAATTGTGGGACATTTGCTACGATATAGAATCTTTTCACTTCAAAATATCATGAATTTTGTTATACCAAATAATCTGGGAGGTATGCCATTAGGGTGAACTGAAATTTACCCTACCATAATGAGCGAAGAATTTGCGATTGAATTACCACGAGCGAAAGCGGATTACGATGCGATTAGAATACTAGTAACATATAACGGAGCCAGTTGTTCTCTCTCTATCGATTAACGTTACGATGTGGAAGAGGTGAAGTTAGATAATTCAAGAGTTGATTAGAAATTTGGGGGAAAATGTGTAATTGTGCTAATGATATCCCGTGTTGTGGAAGCTGGACATAATAGGTTTTTGTCTCAATGAGAAGAACTTTTAAAATTTGATGATAGGCTAATAATGGAGAATGAGTTGATCTTTGAGTATTTCAGGATTGTATGATATGGTTGCAAGTCTTTTGCTCACGATAGTTAAGGTAGATCTTGCCAGTCAATGTGGATGTATAGAATGAGAATCAAGATAATGTCGAGTTGATCAAGCTGTTTCGGAAATGAGATGGAACCATGGAAAAGGTGTCCTGAGTGTTACTGTGAATGTATCTTCTAAATTATTTGGGAATCAGATGGAGATTAATTAAGTTCTTAGAACTAAGTAGAACAATTTTTAAAGATATGGATTAAGTCACCAAGTTGATAAGGAATATTCTCACAATTATGGATAGGGAAAGAAGATGAATAGGAGTTAATAAGGACTTAAAGACAATGGATAAGGTAAGGAGTGGTTGTTTTAAACTGAATATTTGTTTGGCACGGAAGGTATGTGATTGTTGAAAGCAGTTGTTAGATATATTGGAGGTAGATAAAGTTGACCCAAGAATATGGATGGCTGATAGTATGAGTAGAAAAAGAGAGATCATAGATGTAAATATCTTCGGTACAAGGATTAGAAAGGATAGAGCTTTAAGGTTATGATAACAAGAGATTAATAAGAAGAAATGACGGAATTAAGGGTTCAACCAGAATTGATTAAAGAGAAAGGGCTACATAAAGGAAAGAGTTATGGAAGGAGAAATGGAAATTCAGTTACAGGAGGGAACGAGAAAGAATAAGGGATAAGAAGGAAATGTAAGGATATATAAGAGGTTTAAAAGGATATTAATGTTGGTGAGTATTTAAATGCTTGGGATGCTAGAAAATGAAGACAGAGTAACAGAGGTATAGTAGACGATTACAACTAAAGAGATTCCTGAATGGAAGTGGAAACATGTTAAGATAAACTGTGTGGTAGAGTTGTTAAGGCCGAGAGCTTATCATGATGTTATTGAGTTATTATTGACTGATTAACGAGAGATATTTATTAGATGAATTGGTTCATCTCTAGCTATTGGAATGAGGTAATAGTACGGCATGGAATGGCGTGTTCAAATGTATTTGACAGAGATCCGCGACTTAATTAAAGAATTCAAACAGAGTATGGTTGTGTACTAAATTTTTAAGGTAATTGGAAGGACCATTTACCGTTGATTAGATTTTCTTACGATAACAGTTATTATGAAAATTTTGAATTGCTACCTTATGTCGGTTTACTGCGTGTTAGGAAAGTTGCGTATATGTTTACGTACCACTCCATGAGTGGTGTATTCATAGTGTATTTCATAAAATATGAACCTATAGGGATTTAGTTAAATTGTTCTATGTTGAGTAACCAATTGAGATATTGAGTCAGTATGAGAGTGATAAGTAATAGAAGAGTCAAATTAGTATGAGTATGAGGAGAAATCCTAAGGTTGAAGAGTCAACCTAGGAATTTGAGAATGAGATGTTGGAAAAATATCCACCTATGTTTGCGCAAGCTGATTCTGAGGACAGAATCCTGTTAAGGGGGAAAAGATGTAAGATCCGGGAAAATTACGTGTTATTATATGATGTGAAATGAAATTTTAATTTCATATTAAGAGTTATTAAATGATTTATCTGTTTAAACGTGCTAAGTTATTCGTTAAATAATTGAATATGTGATATTGTGGTGCTATGTGAAATGTGTGGGGAATTTGAAATTATTTTGAAAAGGGTGTCATACTATTTTATTTTATTTTAATTATTGAAAAGAAAATTTGGATCGTTCCCAAATTATTCGGGAGATTGGTATATCGTTCGTACCAATATTTCATTCGTTAAAGTAGGAAGTATTCGAAAATATTTGTAATGGAGGTATTTTGGTTCGTATATTTTGTATTAAACGATACTTGTAGCTATCCGTACTTTATGGATGTTTATCGTCTCGTGAAACGTGTTTTCTGCTTTATTAAAGATTTAAAGCGTTTATTTTGTTAAATTGTATTTAAAGCGATCCATCGGATCAGTATCGATCCAAAAATGTCGTTTGGGGTATTATTTTCCGTTTAATATAAAAAGGCAAATCGTACTTTGTTTTTCGTATAATCAAAGCTTAATTATAGTTAAAAATCTAAAAACCCCTGAAACGTGTTCTTCGTGTTCTTGAGAATCAAACTCAATTTTGAAGGCGTTATCGGATTCCGATTTCGATGTTCTTGTAACCAAATCGAATCTCTCATCATCCTCTACCTAAATCCACCATCAAAATTCATGTGGGTATGATTTCTGAGTTTTTCCGATTTTTAATTTATTTATTTATTTCGAATTATTTATTTAATTTGGGGGAATCTTCGTTTGTGATTTTTCTTGATAATTGATGACATGACTGGCTTGTATGTGTTGTAAGGAGTATGAATATGATTTTTATTTCAGTTTTGGTTGTATAAATCGAGCTAATCGAGTTTTCAAAACCTCACCGGAGTTCTTGAAGTTTTGGTCGGATTTTCGCTTCGTTGATCGATTGTTGATAACGTTTATATCATTGTATAGATCGCAGGATTTAGAGTTTATTCATGTATTCAGTTTTGAGTTTCGTGTACGATTTCCGTTCACCGGAAAACGGGCCGTCGCCGGCTGTTTCCGTTTCTGGGATGTTTTCTGTCATGTTTGTGAGTGATTTTGGCAGGTTTTGGGAAGCCCAGGAATTCCTGAGTAAAAGCCCCTTGAAATGAAGTGTTTTCGAAGTGTTTTAGGCGTCGCCGGAAAGTTTTCCGATGGCCGGACGTCGGCCGGAAACTGGGAAACCCAGTTTCCGGTGGTGTTCTTGGCCGACCCGTTTGTGTTCTTGGCGACCCGGTTTCAAAACCCTAACCCGACCCGGTTTGATCTTACAAAACCTAATCTATTTTCAGAAAAGTGTTTCTTTGATTTATTTTTATAAAATAAATCAAAAATAGTTTTATAATTCTAAAAATCATATCTTTGATTTAAAAATATATTTTATTATTCCGAAAATTTTATAAATTCATAAATATTTATTTAAATTCGAAAATTGATTAAATTTAATTATTTTAATTATTTTTGATTAATAATTAATTAATTTAATTGATTGATTAATTCTTTTAATCAGTTAATTCTTAATAATTAATAATTAATTAGATTTAATTAATTAAAATTAAGTTTAATTATTTTCTAACTTGGTTCATTTATTTAAAAATAGTTTGAG
Organism: Heracleum sosnowskyi; assembly: GCA_030848705.1. NCBI lineage: Eukaryota > Viridiplantae > Streptophyta > Magnoliopsida > Apiales > Apiaceae > Heracleum > Heracleum sosnowskyi. The sequence goes on from CM061238.1 coordinate 74,470,687, forward strand.
CATTTAAAGAGTGTCAATTAATTTTATTAATTGATTTAATTGCATTTAAAATACTTATATTGGATTTAAAAATCCGATTTTTGATTTAAAAATTGTTTGTGGCTTATTTAAATTCAAATAAGCTTCGTATGATGTTTTAAAAATAGTTATAAGTGCTATATGATTTGTATGAGTTGTGTAATGTGTTTTATAGTCCGTATATGCCCGTACTAGGGCTAGTGTCTGAGTTTTTAATCTCGTAAATTATACCGGACGTCTGATACGTACCCGGTTACTTGTTTAAATGTGTTATGTGAATGATGTGAATTATCTGTTGTTGAGTCATGCATGTGAATAAATTGTGTGGAGACTTGTTTGAGTAATTGGTTGTGTCTAATGTTATCACGAGGGGTAGATGGGATAGAAATTTGTCGGTTATGTTAGAAAGTGAGATTTACGAGGCCGTTGACTTGGATGTTGACTTTTTATAGTATGGGGATTGTCATCAAGCGAGTTGCGTGGATTACTTATGTGGTTGATTGCGATTGGTCTATCAATTGAGATGTGGATGTTTATGCAACAGAGACATCGGTAAGATCGGTAAGTGCGTCGAAGTTAAGTTACAATCATTTATGGAATATGAGAATTATACGTTGAGGACTAAGTACCGTCTCATGTTTGACTATCGAGGCTGGCACGTGGATTCGAAATGGTAGAAGCAGACTAGTGGTATTCGCAAGAGCGTTAAAGCAAAGAAGGACGGAAGTCGAGAATCGTGCGATAAGACAGAATAAGGAGGGATCGTATCGTTTCAGCATTACGAAATAGCTAAGGACCAGAGGCAAGTGTTTATACCCTTGCTTATTAATTAAGGGATATTATCTTGAATTATTAGTATGCATGTTGAATGCTTATTACTGAATTTTCAAATGTTGATTTCTTTGCATTGAATTGCAAGTATGTTATTTAATCTCGTAAATTGACAAGTACCCTTTTATACCTTTTGAGTTTAGACTCATATTTTCATATCGATTGGAAGGATATACTTATTATATTGAAAATCTTGAAGAGATAATTATGGGTCGTATACTAAGGCTTTCTTTTAAAAGACTTGATTTAAAAATGCTAAGTTGGAATATTACCAACCCTAGATGAGCAGGAACTTGTGAACCCTATGAGGGAAAACTTATTCTGAAATTCTGAAGTGGTGTTGCTTGCCCTTCAGGTATTCCGTTTTTCACCTTGCACCTATGCAAACCTTGTTATCCTTTCTTGTTAATGCGATCATCTGATCCATTCCCTGATTCGAATTCATATATGCTGTGCATGATTTAGTTTACTTCCTTCAAGTACAAGGCTTATCTATTATAAGTACATGTAAGAAGGACTTGAACTATTTCTGTCAGAAGTTGATAAACCCTTATTTTCTTCATTTATAAACTTCACCTTGAATTCTTCTTAAACTTGAACTTGACTCTCTTGTCATTTACCAGACTGGTAAACCTTTATTAATTCTTCCATAATGTGATGATTTGAACTATTGAGGCCATCTAGAGCCTGTTCTTTGAACCCTACTCTATATTGACTTGTTACCCTTTTCTGTTGATATCATATTGTCTGTTTCATATCAGATTCAATCTTGTTAAGCATGTTATTGTTTATTCTTTGAACCCTACTCTATATTGACTTGTTACACTTTCTGTTGATATCATATTCTCTGTTTCATATCAGACCTAACCTTGTTGAGCATGTCATTGTTTATTCTTCATTATATCCCAGTTGTTACATCGAACTCGTCGATGCTTATTATATTGTCACTTTTCATGTGCACCTCCCCATATTGTGTCAATCTCGTCGATACTAGATTATATTGTTATTCCTTAATGGATTCTTCATAATTGAACTGTTTCCTAGAACGTGAGTTTTCCAGCAATTGTTGTATTAGGTTGTCGATTCTTCCGACACCTGATTGTCGAAGTAAGGTTGTCAATTGTTCTGACACCTGACGTATATAATATAGGATTGGAATGTTTTTTTTTTAAATGGACCAATTATTGGTCGGGCCATTTATGGTCGATGTAATTTAGGCCCAGATTGGCCTTGGATCCGTAGAGGACTATGCATGAGCTAGTCCGGGGTTGTTGCGTGGCTGGCCAGCAGCACAACCTTTGATTTGATAAATGTTAAAAATCCAATTCTAATATTAGTTCTTATTTCTGAGATGAGTTACATCCATATGTTTTGTACTTGTGAGTTATGACCTGATATTCAGGTTTATTCGTTGCGTAAAATTGTTGGTTGTTGATTAATAAATGGTGGTTTCAATCTTGCTGAAATCACTTACTCTTAATTCATTTGGATTCCAAATAGTCGAAATCCATTTCCTTGATTCCATTGGCAGTCGTGAGATATCTATCTTGATGAGTTTTATTCATACCGCATATCCAGTCGGTACCATGTTGAAGTCTTGAAGTGCGTTCTTTATTCCTTGACCGAGCGTGCTGGCTCATTCTTACCCCTTGATTATTCTAACCTTCCAGAGTTGTTGGTTTCAGAAAATGTTGTGAATAGATTTGTTATCTTCAAAACTAGTATTTTTATACAAACTATGGTCTTGAAGACGTATGAGTTATATTTATTTCATATGTTCTACTTACTATTGTAGATATTGTTGATTCGGTCATCGTAACGACCAATATAAATCTTTTGTGTTTTAAAACTATTCAGTTGAGAGAAACTGAATGAGAAATTGTGGTAAATTACCAAACTTAATTTGAAAATTTTAGAGATTTTAATTGTTCAAAAACAAAAGTTGTTATTTGAAAATCCAAAGTTTATTTTGGAAACCTTTCGTATTATATTTAATAATGCGCTTGCTGAGCAATTCATTCGCTCATACTTGTTTTATTTATATATATTTTAGCCTGCCGGAAAGAAGGTGTATTGGCAAGAGTTGTCCGCGTAGCTGATCAGAGATGGGGAAAGATATTAGCGTAAAGACGTTTTGATCCAGAGCATTGGAGCTAGTGAGAGATTTTGTATATAGATGTTTTCTATTGAATAAGATTTTGTATAAGAGTAGTGGCCTGGTATACTTCTTATCGAAGTTATACTAGTGTTTTAGATTGTGTGTAAAGAGAATGATTGTAAAAAGGAAAGTTGTTGTAATGAAATTTTGAATTCTTGTTTCTAGCACTATAACCTTTAAAGATTCTTGGTAGAGTTGGGGTCACAGATATTATTATTATTGTGTTGATTTTATATTGAACAGGTTGTTTGGATTAAGAGTGCAGTGTGACGACCAAATCTTTTGACCCCGGATTTGGGGGCGTTACATACGAGGAAAGCTCATACCAAGGGCCTGGAATGCTGAGCACTTGAGGAGATATTATCAGTAGTTTCTATCTATTTAAGACTTAGCATGCATTGATATTTATCCTAAGTCTCGGGGGGTAGTGTCATATAGGCACCTTCCCTTGGCATACAATGTAATAAGTCTAAGTCTGTTATTTTCTAAGAATGTGGAAGTTTTATTATCTAAATAAAGTTGAAGTTTATTGTGCATTAAGTAAATTTTAGTTTCTTTTTACTATTTATGTGTTCAGAAGTACATTGGATTGGGCCTCAGCCCATCAATTATGAAAAGAAAGCTTGTGAGAGGCGAGCCCTCTCTGGGAGCGAGCTCAGGAAAGTTGGGAAAGTAAAGTGTGAACTAGGAACTTGTGCGAGGTGGAACCTGTGCGAGATAGAACTTTGTGCGAAGCGGGACTAAATACGGTGCGAGGTGGAACCTCGCATGAACAGGCATAATAGTCCCATGCGAGGTGAACTCGATGGAAGTTGTGTGCATTCAAAACAATCATTATGAAAAGAAAAGCAAAGATAAACAGGAAAATGTGCAAAATCAGGAGCAAACACAAAAATACTTGATAAAATGATTAAGTGTTATGGGACCACGATTATCAAATGTTTACAGACTGCGAGGCAAACGGGGTGCCCGCATCCCCAAAAGAAAGTAATTGAATTGAACTTAAGTTTGAGGAGTCTCCTCATTGGTTTCTTGGATAGGTTGAGCTTCCGGTTCGGGCTGGGCCTCGTCTGCGATACGAGCCCTCTCTGTAGCCTCCTCCTCCATCTCTCTTCGCAGCTTTTCAGCATAGGCAACAGTGGCTGCACCCAAAGGACTCCAATCGAACTCAGGGACCTTCGACATGAAGCCCTTCATGAAGTTCTTGGACCCTAGGGCCTTTGCATCCCTGACCTCTTCAACCCGGCTCGCCTCTAACATTGAGAGCTTGGCCTCGAATTCAGTATCCTGGGCAGCCATTTTAGCTTCGGCCTCAGCAACTTGGGCTTTTAGAGAATTGATCTCAGAGGTAGCATCAGTTAGAGCAACAGAATGTTCTCCCTTCATCTTCTCCACAAGTGCGTTAGCCTCGCGCAAGTCCTTCTCGAGACTTGTGGTCGCATCGAGAATACTTTGTTTTGACTCCTCAACCAAGGCCACATTGGCTCTCCTCGCTTCGTCAAGCTTAAACTTCAAAATTTTGTTATCCTTATCAAGGCGAGCAGAAGCCTGACCCATCGAGCGAAGTTCCTTGTGTCTATGAATTTGCCTTATGTACACCTCGGCTGTGGCCTTGGTAAGAGCATCATTGTTGGCTTCGAATGAACTCGAATTCCATGCCCTCAAATCACTCTCGGTAATATGCGGGGCTCCTAGTCGAACTAGAGTACTGGCCACAGTACTTCCTTGAGGATTAGGGGGCAAGTCCTTGCGAGCTCGCTTCACTACCTCGGTTTCATGAGGGACATCCTTGGACTGCCTGGATCTCTTTTTGTGAGGAGAAGCCCCCCCAGTAGCCAAATATTCAGTAAGTGTCCTCGGGGGAGGGATCTCTTTTCGAGAGGCCACTTTGTTCGAGCCCTCGGCGTGAGAGCCGGCCTGGCTGGCAGAAGGAACGGTGCGAGCCTGAACCTCTGGCTCGTCCAAAAAGGGAGGAGGAGAAATTGCCATTCCTGAAATAAAACGAGGATAAAAGAGTTAGTACAATAAATAAAAGTGCTAGAAATAAAGTAACGATGCGAGCCGAGGGCTCGCGTCGACGGGAACTTACCTTTTCTTTTTTTAGATTTTTTGTTAGGGGTCAACCTAGTCCCTTCCTTTAAAAAGCCATACTCGACAAGGTTAGCAGTTGTAATCAATTTTCTAATGTTGCGCTCGGAAACGGGGATCTTTAGAAGGTTATCAGCGTTAACCTTCTCCTGACCTTGCAAAGACGTTCTCACGGGGGGTTCTGCGAATAGAAATAAACTATGAGAACGATGCGAGCTCAAAAGAACGATGCGAGACGACGAAGAAACGATGCGAGCTCAAATAAAGTACTTACCAGGGTCGTAGTAAAAATGAGTTTGAACTCGGGGAACTTCGTGAACATAGAAGAAAGGGTCCTTCCATTTGCCCGAGTTGCTTGGGCCCCCGTAGATTAACTTTTTCTTGTTGTAGTAAGGCCATACTGAAAGATAGAAGTAGCCAAACTCGGCCGAGTGCTTCAAATTCAAGAAATATCCCAGCTGCCTTGCGGTGAGAGTAGGGTAGCCTTGTTTTTTATAGAGAATGTACAAAGCAATAGCAGACCTGTACCCATTCGGGTTAATTTGTAGCGGTGCGAGCCCGTAGTACTCTAAAATTTCTTGGATAAAAGGATGAAGAGGTGCAGAAATGCCCAGCTTCAACAGGAAAGCTGAAAGAACCATGCGAGGTGCCCGTCCTCCATTTTCTGGATGATTAAAATGATAGCACCTCATATGCGGTACGGGCAGGATAATACGACCCTCTGGCCTAAACTGCTCTACGAGGTCGCGTAGAGAGTCCTTAGTCATCGAGGTAGACATGTCCCGGCAAGCTAAAATCTTACCGTCCTCGTGGAAAGCAGACGAGCTCTCATCGCCATCAGGAATTATTCGCTTCTTAAGAAAGACCACCCCTTCGAGCTCGGGTTGTTTGACAGGTTCGTATGGAACAGGGGACAGTTCGGGGACGTAGGTGTAGTTACAGAAATCTATCTCTTTTGATACATCTGCTACCTCATCGCTAGCAGGGCTGTCATAGGACCAGTGTGAACTGGTGTCCTCGTCTTCGTCATCTTGATCAAACTCATCTTGAGGAGGTGCGATGCGAGCCACAGCTTTGCCCTTACGTTTGGCATAAAAAGCACTCCCTAGGGAGCTGTCAGTGGACGACTCTGAAATCTCAATAGGAACATGAGCAGAATCAGGGTTGAGGCGAAGTTTTGCCCTCCTGTCTTGAAGTAATTGATTTATACGAGCATTAGCCTCTTCTTCGCTTAAGGGAGGAATTGGACGATTAAAAAGGTCATCAAGATCGAATGAGCTAGGAACACTTGGCCCTGTTTTCTTGTTTCTCCAAGAATATAGGTTCTTCTCCCTATTATAATCTTCTGGTGTAGAGTTGTGATCGAGCTGAAGTCCCAACGAACTGGAACCACTAGCTCGCATCGCACTTTCTACCCGTGCGATGTTGGCAGCCCCTTCCGGAGTAATAGCTGAATTGGGAGAGATGGGCTGACTTAAACGACCTGAGATGGATGTCAGCTCGCGTTGGAACTCCTTGGAACCCCTGAGTTCGGGAGGATACTGATTCAAGGGAGATGGGGTCGCAGAAGAATGAGCCGGGCTCGGAGTTTTGAGCGAACCGACAGACGGAGATGGGGTCGCACTCGACATCTGAAAAAGATGGTGAAAATTAGTGTGTGCCCCTAAAAATAAGAAGAAAGAAAGTATTAAAAAACCCTAAGTGTTCTCGCCTCGCGTGGACAATTGGGACTGCTGTTCGATGCGAACAGAGGCCTCGTTTTCGTGTGGTACCAGGTTCAGCTCGAACCGTGGTATGAGTTCGCTTCGATGAAGGAACTCAGTTCGCAACTCTATAAGTTCGAACAAACATATATTATACAAACATAAAAAAACATAAAGGAAAGTAATCCTAAAGATTAAAATGCTTACTTTGTGAAGAACTGGTGGATGAACTTGAAGAATTCGAGGAGGATGCGGACGAACGCCGGGAAGTTATGATAATTTTCGCCGTGTTTGATCCTTGAGCAAAATTGGGCAGAGTTTCTTTGCTGTTTCTGATAAAACGAACTTATGAAATGAAATTTTGAGGTATTTATAGAGGATAGGAGAGAGAATACAAGAGACACGTGTCCGAATTTCAATGGATGGCACGTCTTTTCATGAACAGCTGTCAAACGGTTGGGTGAACACGCGTCTGACAGTAGTGAGCAAAACTGGATGCTATGCGAGCTGGATGTTATGCGAGCCGGAAATCGAGTTCGCATCGTGTTATTTGAAGCAGATGAAAAATTCCTTATCTAAGATTACTAAGGAATTTTGGGGGGTAGTTGTTATACTGGATTTTCGGTAATGGGCCCTAGACAGGTCCCTAAGTGATTTGGGCCTAGAGAATGAACTATATTTTGGAGATCGGTGTAGACTGGAATTAGGGCTCGCATCATTAAGCTATGTTGAGCTCAAAATCCTTCTAAGTATGGTGGGCTCGCTTCGTTATGAGTTCCCACCTTGACAAGGGGTCGCATCATAATCGGGCTCGCTTCGCTATGAGTTCACTTTGATGGGCTCGCGTCTTTATTTATGAACCCTCGCCCTAAGCTTATGGGCTCTCACCATTATGAAGTAATGGGCTCGTGTTACTTATCAGAAATAAGAATATTTGAACATAGGTGAGCTCGCACCACTTGAACTTTGAAAGGGTAATTTTCATATGTTTTATGCGATGCGAGCCTGGCCAGCTCGCATCGTGGGTGAAGCCCAAAATATGGAAATTCCCATTTATGGAATGTAACTTGGTTGACACGGGACAGACCTACAATCATGGGAAGAAATGCGGAGATGCCGCGAGATTGTAGGAAAACGTGTGAAGACCGGATTATTTATGGGAACTTGAGGAGGATTGATGATCCTTAGACTATTTATGGGAACTTGAGGAAGATTGATGATCCTTGGAACTATTTATGGGAACATGAGGTGGATTGATAGTCCTTGAGTTATTTATGGGAACATAAATCCTGACTATTTTATGGGCTTGGACTGAATGGGCTTATTCAATGACTTGTTCTCCAAGAACTACGTGAGGCTTGATCCCTATATAAAGGGGTACGTAGGCACCTTGTATGATACACAATTGACACTCGGCAAGAGCAAGGAGAAAAAACCCATTCTCTATTCAATTTCTGAGGAGTCATCATACAAGTCCAGCCACAACTTTCCATAAACCTCCAACACACTGTTGTACGAAATTCTCCTAACAACAGTTTATACCAAACAACATCGACATAGCTAATACTGAAGCCGTGTTTAAGGCCTAAGAAAAACATCAACATCCATTTTTCGATCGATCGAGCATATTAAACAAAAATATACCAAAAACCAAAGCAAAACTAAGATCATTTCTTCTTCGATCTGCTTAGACAAACTTTCTTTCTTCTTCATGTCTAAACATTATTCTTTCATCTCTGAAAAGCTGCAAATGTTTAAACCAGTAGAGAGAACTCTTTTACTCAGACATTCTAAGGGCTCGTTTTGATGGTTAATGAGGTCGGTTAACAAGAATCGGAATCTAGTGTTTGGATTAACAATTAAGTTGTGTGTAATGGGACCACAATCTTTTAAGATGTGTAAATCAAACTCATCTAACTCCTTGGGTTTCCATTTCATTCATATTTCCATTAACCTCAATTCCCGATTCTGATGATCATGATGCATCCAAACGTCCTCTAAATCATCTAGAAGAGCCTTATATTGTTAATCTTTTTCCTCGTGAAACTTTTATACCCCTATAAGCTATTTACTGTTGTAGTAGACATTTCATTTCAAAGTGTTGGCAGCATGTCACAACTTCCACAGCGGATGACTTGGCAGCTGACATGGAAGAGACCCGTGGCATATGACATGATATCTGATGTGGATGGGTCCCCCTACACATCACTGATCACTCTTCGTATTGATATGTGGGTCCTTTTCATTTTTTATGAATGACATTTTAACTAAATGAATAAGTTATGTGTAGTGAAAATATTTTTTATTTAGCGAATAAAACTAGACCAACAAAATATTTAAATATTCAGAAGTTGTTAGAAGAGAGGCATCAATTGCTTATAGTCAAGAACAGGAGGAGCTCATGGTGCTGACGCATGCAGCCGGATTAACAGGAGGAGTTCTTTAAACACGTTTAGTAATTGTATTCTAACAATTTCGAATAAGTAGATTATCTAAAGTATTAATATCAAATTAGCTTCCAGAAAATCACGTAATTATTTTATTACTAAAATGTGGAAGGAACAAAAGACTAGTCCATGGTCCAGGCCGCGTGGGTACAACAACTATTCCACTACTAACTAGAAGAAGAAATAGTTATTAAAAAAGGATTAAGATGATTAATTTTACCCCAACCATGCAGCATTCGGCACATTTTAGCTTAATTAAATAAAAATCAGATTACCAACTCCTTCAACTTGCATGCCTACCCCTTAAATTATAAAATTAAGATGAAATGTTTAAAGGTCAAAACAGAATTTTATTGTTAGGAGACTATTCAATTTTGACATTCATGAGAATTATTTTACTTAATTCTCTGTTAATTCCACGTATTAATGTGGGTATAAAATGCAATGAAGTACTTGCAGAAAAGACAGTCTTGGTAGCACGGCCAAATATTCTTTAGATCCTGAAATAATCATCTCTGGATAGAATTCACAAACAAATTTATTTACAAACGAATTACTGATTCAGAAGTCTAATAATTTACGATGGCTAGTACTTTAACCTTTAGCATGTTGCCGGAAGACTGTGTTTCGAACATCATCTCCTTCACCTCTCCGGCAGATGCATGCAAGTCGGTCTCCTCTTTCTTTACATTAGCTGCGGAATCTGATCTTGTTTGGGAAAAGTTCTTGCCAACTGATTATCTACACATTGTTCAGAAATCAGTCATTCCCTTAGAGTTCTCGTCGAGAAAAGAGTTGTTTTTAAGGCTTTCTGAGAGCACCATCATAGATGGTGGCAGAAAAGTAAGTTATCACAACTCAATTTTGTCTCTGCATGTTTCGTTTCTTTCAAACAAAATATATGTATAAAGGAAAAAGTACTACTGCACATTGCTATAAAAGATTGCAAAGAAAGAATGCATTAAGTATATATAGACCATTCTAACGGGTTGACCTGTTTTCATAAAATGCAGAGTTTTTCTCTGGACACACTATCTGCCAAAAAGTCATACATAATCTCAGCACGAGAACTCTCCATTTTTGGCAGCAATGACCCAACGTGTTGGAGCTGGAATCCGAACCCTGATTCAAGGTTTGTAATTAGCCATGGTTTCGATAAACCTTGTAATTATTTTGAATGCATAGAAGTTAGATATACTCAACATGAACACTTCATTCTACTCTTTATGCATAGGTTCTTGGAGGTGGCTGAGCTTAAAACAACATCTGATCTAAAAATTCATTGCACGCTAAACACTGAAATGTTATCGCAGAATACTAAATATGGTGCCTATATTCTCATAAAAATTCCTAATGGTGCCTATGGTCTTGATGCAATACCATCAGAGCTGTCAATCAAAGTGGGTGATCATGAAGTTACGAGCACCGCATATCTTAGTCACAATAATGATAGCAAGAGAATACAAATGTTGCACCTATTATTTGCAAACCGACTGGAAATGCTGAAAAAGAGGGTGGTTCATGGAGAAGAACGTGCTCCCCAGGAGCGAAAAGATGGATGGTTGGAGATCGAATTGGGAGAATTTTACAGTGGTGAAAGAAATGAGGAAGTGAAGATGAGTCTAGTTGAGGCCAAGGGGCATCAACTTAAAGGAGGACTTGTCGTCGAAGGCATTGAAGTTAGACCCAAACACAAACTGCAATAAGCCATGACGGCTCCAAATAGTTTTTCAGACCACCATTTTTTTCAAAAATCTTCGATAATATTCAGAAAACCTAGCTACTCGGCTACTTTATTCTACATGTTTACTAAGTCGCGCGCGGTTTGTAATAGTTTCTTCAAAATTTTCTAAATAATATATTTTTGGATAAAATAGTATTTTTAACATAAATTTAAGGTTTCTTTTGAATTCTCCGTTTGATGTTGTTCATTTACCGAAATTTTGAATAAATACAGAAAAGAGCCATTGTCTAATATATTTCATTATTTTAATATTATATCAAATATTAGTATATTCATGACTTTATTTTTCTCAAAATTCATATTGTAACTTCTATTTTAAACTACATAATTGTTATGTCATATTTTGGCATAGTTCAAATTTCTCCATTTAATAATTATTAATTCAGATTAATAATTAATTACTTAACCACTAAAAGTAATATCATCTCCCCGAGGAAAGAATCAATCTCAATCAACGAATAACGGAAAATATCTCCAAACGATATCCTTCAAATCAGGAATATATCACAATGCCAAGATAATGCAAGATAAAATCGGTAATTTACCACATTAACAAAGTTTATCCCTAAAATATCTCATGGATAAACACAATTGCACAGAACTGCGTTGGCTTGATCCAATATAAATTGGTACACAGGCATCTTGGCAAAGGATCTGATATCTGAGACAAATCGAGACACCTCCCAAGTCCAGCCCCCAAACATCTAAAAATCTCAAATCCCCCTATTTTCATAATTCGTTATTCCAACACACCTCCGATTTGTGTTGTTACGAAATTCTTTAGCAAATTTAAACAGATATCAAATCAATTAGTAAATAAATTACATCATCTATTAATCAATTTTCTTATTTCATAAAATTTAATTTAAACATTTTTCAAAATTTTAATTTTCAAGAAAAATATATGAGAATATTAAGATGGTAACTTTAAGTTTAAAAGAAATTTTAAGGGAATATCAACATGGTAATTTGAATTGCATATAAATTTTAGGATAATATTAAGATAGTAATTTGACTTGAGAATAAAGTTTGGGAGAATATAAGTTAGTTAGGATTTCCATTACTTAAGATTTAAAAAACAATTTCTCAAATCGTCTACTTTATTATTTCCTCGATTAAAAGATAGTAAAAAAGAAATTAGTAGATAAATTGGACTCGTATAGTAAATTTAGGAGAATATTAATATAGTGTACTTAGTTTCCTCCATTAGAAGATAATACGAAGAAAGTAGTAAATAAATTGGAATTGAAAAGAAAGTTTAGCGAAATATTAATATAAAATATTTAGCTTCATTCTTTGAAAGATAGGATTAAAGAAATTAGTAAATAAATTACGTAATGCTACATATCCCAAATTAGTTCCCAAAAATTTTTGGATGATGTTGGTGTGAATGCAGGGTTTTCACTTTATTATAATGAATTAAAATAAGACACTCGACATTTGGGAACCAATTTAGGGTACCTGACATTTTTTCAAATAAATTAAATTAGTAGAGAACGTTTAGGAGTTTAGGAGAATATTTAACATATATTTAGATTCCTCCGTTAGAAAATAGTAAGAAGAAAATTTAGAATATATCTAATATTATAAAGGTAAGAATACTAAAATTATATATTTAGTTTCCTCCATTAGTTAAGATTTAAAAGATAATTGAGATATTTGTTAACAAAAAATATAGGAGAATATTAAAATTTTATTTTTAGTTTCCTTCAATAGTAAAGATTTTAAAGACAAGAATCTTAAAAAAAAAATATTTAGTTTCCTCCATTAGTAAAGATTTTAAAGGCAAGAATATTAAAATCATCTATTTACTTTCCTCCATTAGTAAAGTTTAAGTTACGCTTCGTAGCGTCTTTGTAATTATTTCTCTAAATTTTTCTAAAAACTATTTTACAAAATATGTTTTTAGATAAAATAATATTTATAACATTTTAAAGTTTTTTTTATGAATTTTGCGTTTCCTCTCGGTCATTTACCAAAATTCTGAATAAATATAGAAAATAAAAATTGTTTAATACTTTTCATTATTTTAATATTATATCAAATATTAATATATTTATAACCATTTTAATTTTTTCAAAATTCATATTTAACTTCTATTTTAAAATACATTATATAGCATCAATATTAAATTCTAGCATATTATATGCTTCTCTAATAAATATCTCTCTCGTTAAACATGTTTCCTCTCAATGACCCGATTTCTCGTTGTTATCAAATTTAAAAAGATAACAAACTAATTTACTAAATAAATTACATCATTTAATAATCAATTTTATTTTATATATTATAAAATTTAATTTAAATATTTTAATTTTTATTCTTTATATATAGGTACTCGAAAAAATAAGTGAAAAGAAATTAGGACTTCTATATTTTATTTTATTTTATTTTATTTTATAAAAACTTGCATTTTCTGTAAATATTATCTTTTATATAAATTCAAAGGTAAAATTTAAAAAATTAATTTCTAATATATATGTAAAACATATAGATTAATTAAAAGTGGGTTTTTTTACAAAAATATATATTATAAGAACGTAATTTCTAATTGTTTTTAGGAGAATATTAAGATGATAATCTGATTTCAAAATAAATTTTAGAACTTTGAGAAAAAAAATGATAATATATATTAAGATGGTAACTTTGGTCTTTGAGTTCAAGAGAAAGTTAAAGAGAATATCAAGTAATTTGACTTGAAGATAAATTTTAGGAGAATATTAAGATAGTAATTTGATTTAAAAAGAAAGTGTAGGAAAATATAAAGTTATTAAGATTTTCATTAGGAAGAAATTAGTAAATAAATTGGACTTGAATAGGGAAGGTAAACATAACATATTTAGCTTTCTTCCTTGAAAGAAATTCGTAAATAAATTGGATTAGTTGAGAATGTTTAGGAAAATATTAACATGGTATATTTAGTTTACTCCGTTAGAAAATAGTAAGAAGAAAATTGCGAATTTATCTAATAAATTCAGGACTGTCTTCGGTTGTTCCATGTCAATTACCGCCTGTATTTTTTCCGGGTTTGCCTCAATCCCTCGAGCACTGACCATATACCCCAAGAACTTTCCACTGGAAACTCCGAATGTACACTTGTTCGGATTAATCTTCATGTTGTGCTTCCTAAGTGTTTCGAAGCACTCTTGGAGGTCCTTCATGTGATCTTCGAACTGAGATTTGACGATCATGTCATCTACATAGCATTCCATATTTCTTCCGATTTGTTTGTGGAAGATCCGGTTGACCACTCTTTGGAATGTGGCCCCTGCATTTTTCAGGCCGAAAGGCATTTTGATGTAGGCGTATGTTCCTTTCGGAGTGATGAACGCTGTCTTTGGAATATCCTCGGCATTCATTGCTATCTAATGGTATCCTGAAAAGGCATCTAAAAAGCTAAGTACCTGGTATCCTGCAGTGGCGTCTGTCAGCTGGTCAATGCTGGGTAGCGGATAGTGGTCCTTCGGACAGGCTTTGTTTAGATCGGTATAGTCGACACACATTCGCCATTTGTTGTTTGCTTTCTTCACCACCACCACGTTGGCTAGCCAGTCTGGGTACTCGATTTCCTCAATGAATTTTGCTTCTAATAGTTTTTCCACTTCGGCTTCGATGATTTTCTGTCTTTCCATGACGAATGTTCTCTTCCTTTGCTTTACTGGCTTCGCCTCGGGCTTAACATTAAGACAATGCTTCGCCGTCTTTGGATCCAAACCCGGCATGTCCTCGGGCCCCCAGGCGAAGACGTCGTGGTATTGTCTGACCACTTCAATCACTTTCTTCTTCAGGTCGGGCTCCATATTTTTCCCGATTCGAACCATCTTCCCTGAATAACCTGCATATAGCTCCACCTCTTCGGTTTCTGCTGCTGGTTCGGCAATTGGGCTAGATAGATCTGCCCCAAACTTTTCTAATTCGATGTTCATGGTTTGGCGACTTCTACTAGACTCGCCTTCAGTCCTCTTTCTCTTACCCCCTTCGGTCAGCTCAAAATCCTGATCTTTGTCTAGATCGTCTAACATGATGATTCGGGCGGTTTTTTGATCGCCTCTCATTTCCCCGATGCCATGTTCAGTCGGGAATTTCAATTTGAGATGAGGTATCGACGCCACCGCCTGGAAAGAGGTGAGGGCTGGCCTTCCGAGAATAGCATTGTAGGGGCTTTCCACCCGAACCACATAGAACTTGACCTGCTTTTCCACAGTATATGGAGCTTTACCCAAAAGAACAGATAGAGTGATGGTACCTTCAATAGGGACTGGCTGATTCCCGAAGCCGTACAGGGGAGCTTCGTGGCAGGGTTCCAGCTGTTCGCCTCTGATGTTCATTTTGCTATACGTCCGATGATACAGAATGTTCACCGAGCTCCCCCCGTCTATCAAAGCTTTCCATATTTTGTTTTGCCCAATCACCGGATTGATGAGCAAGGGGTCTTCATGAGGCCAAATCACATCCTCATAGTCATCCTCGGTAAACATGATCGGCATCGCCTGTTTGGCGGATTGAAACTGGTACAAATTGTAAACCTGTTTTGCGTACCTTTTCTTGGTCGTCTTGCTATCTCGCCCTAGGGTACTTCCGTCGAATATGGTCTTTACTTCGCCCCTGTAACTTTCGACCTCTTCGGGCTCTTTTCGTTTGTCTTCATTTGGGGCTAGCTTATCCCTCAGGTCTTTGACAAATTTATTCAGTTCTCCCTCCTTGATCATCTTTTCTATCAGTTTTTTTAGATGGTAACACTCGTCAGTGTTGTGACCCTTGTCCTGATGATAATCGCAATACTTGTTACCATTCTTCTTATAATCGGGCATCTTCATTCGTGCTGGGCGAACGAAGCCGGGTTTTCCTTTTATCTCATGGAGAATCTTCGAGATTGGTGAATTCAGAGGGGTAAATGTTGTGCCATCCCTATCTCTCCTTCGTTCGGCAGCTTTATCGCGACCCTTCGCCTCATCTCGCCTATCATCGAATCTTCGCCCTGAATCGTACCTGTCATACCCTTTTCTCCCCCTGTCTTCTCTCCTGGCTTCTTTAAACCCCCCGATGGATTCCATCTTCCTTCGGATGCTCTCACCCCTCAAGTATATATCATTCAGGGATTTAGGGGGAATATCATAAAGAGAAGATCTGAGTTTTTTTACCTTTGATGGGGTCTAGTCCTGCTGATAAGAACCCAGCGGCCTTTACTTTGTCCAAATTTGTCACCATTCCAGCTTCTTCCTTAAACCTAGCCAAGTAATCTCCCAACTCTTCATTCGGCCTTTGTCTACAATGGATCAAAGCTTCGGTGTCCTTCTCTCTTCGGCACAAGTGCGAATAGTGCCTCAAGAATTTCCTTTTTAGCTGGTCGTAAGAACATATCGACCTTGGTTTCATTGACCTGTACCACATGGTAGCTGGACCCTTTAGGTATGTCTTGAACATCTTGCAAAGCATGACGTCACAGTGTCCCATTCCAGTCATAAGGGACTCATACTTCTCGCAATGGTCTTCAGGATCGTCTTTCCCATTGAATTCGTTCATCTTCGGGAATTGTCTTCCAGGGGGAGGTCTATATTGCTCGATTTCCTCCGACACTACCGGCTCGTGACTAATTCTATGATCGCCGAACATCGCCTTCTCCATTCGGCTCAGTCTGTCTTTCATGCGAGGATCTCCTTCCTCATCGGTGTCCGACCGTACGATCACCTTTGAACAGATCCTTCGGGGGTGTGATTCAGAATCCGAAGATCCATCTTCATCATTATGCACCCTCTTTTCCCTCCTGTGACTGGTCTATACCAGTATTTGTTCTCCGGTCTCCACAGCACCTTGGAGAGCCTTTTCCTCAGCATCCAATTCAGCCCTTCGCCTTTTAATTGCTTCCAGCTTAGCGAGATCCTCTTCTCTCTTCTTCGCCCTAGCTTGGGCCTCGGCTTCCAGCCTTTCCTTTTCCTTCTGCTTCCCTCCTTTGGCAGCAGTTTCTTCACGCCATTTCAGAATCATGGCCTTTTGCTCTTCGGGAGTAGGCATCGGTCCCTCCTCCAACTCATCATCGAAATTGAGAATTCGATTAATATGAGGCGTAGTCGTAGAGGTACCTTGGTGATGAGTCTCAGCAAAACCGAGAGCCCTATCTTCAGAACTATCAATTGCCATCATTCTCAGCTAATACCACAAATTTTCTTACACGTTCCCACAGACGGTGCCAAATGTTGGAACCCGTTTTCTGTCGGGTCGGACTCCAAGGATCTCTTCGGGTCGACCTGTCAAAAGAGAAGAATGTGAGGGGTTGGCCCCCGATTCACCTCCGGTGTGAGAATCAGTTAGAGGTTTCGGTAAGGTTTTAATGAACGTGCAAGTATTTGTGTGTATAGAATGAGTAGTAACCTGAATATGAAACATGTTATGTGCTTTTATAGGCACTAATATACCGGCTCGCCTGGATTCTTCGGGGGCAACCGTCCACATACGTGGTCCTGTTCTTACGCCTGAATAGTCGGGTGACCTGGTCAACCAACGGTCAGATCCCACGGACCTAGCCGAAGGAGTGGGCTGTGACCGTTCGGCCCAATTACCACTCGGCCCGATCACTATTCAGCTCAATCCCAGTTGGGCCCCCAACAATAACTATTAATAATATGTTAATAATAGGTAATATGTTAATAATTACTATTAGATATTAACGCCAGCACTCATGTATCACCATTAGCCTTGTATTTGTTTGTGATTTCCACAATTTTGATTGGAGTATAATTCATGTTCAATGAACTGCACCTAAAAAAATATGTAATCTAATTAATCAATTTAATATAAAATTTATTACCATCACATGCTTTATATACAATTAAAAAGTTAAACATACTATCACACTATACAAATATGCTAATGTACACTATAGTTATAAAAGGAAATTTAAATTTGTTGTATGACTTCTCGACGACTAATTTTTTTATAAGTATTATTATTTCTATATATTAGAAGTTATAAAAGGAAATTTAAATTTTTAGATGTTATAAAAGAAAATTCAAAATTCTAATTTAAAATAGAGAAGTTCTAGAAAAATAGAATCCAATATAAATTAAAGGTTATACTTACCTTTTTCACAATGATTTTTTTTATAAAACTTCAAAAAGGTTTTGACTTTCTTTTCTAAAAAATACTTATCTTTTATAATTAGTACTTTTTTTATATATTAGGAGTTATAAAAGAAAATTCAAATTTATAGATGTTATAAAAGAAAATTCAAATTTCTAATTTAAAATAGAGAAACTCTAGAAAAATAGAAAAATATTATCCAATATAAATTAGAGGTTATACTTACCTTTTATACAAATATTTCTTTTATACAACTTAAATAGGTTTTGACTTTATTTTCTAAAAAATAGGAATTAAAGAAGAAAATTTAATTTTAAGTATTTAAAATTGAGAAGCTCTAGAAAATTAGAAAATTTTGAATCGAGCGAGATCCTGGGATTTTACTTTATATATATAAAGATAAAGATAATATAATATAATAAAGATAAAGATAAAGATAAAAATATTGATGATTGATTGATTCTTATAATATTAAGTTATTTACGGATAAAAAGAAAAAGAAAAGGGATGATTTTACCTTATATTAATTCTGAAGAATCGGATAATAATAATATTCATGACTTGTATGTGTCATGTAAACCACATATTAATAAATAAAATAATATAAAAATAATTTAATTCAAACTAATATTAAAGTATAAGACAAAACTCTTTCAATTAAGGATGGTAGTTCACTTGAAAAGAAGAAGAGTAATAATTCTACGCCAAATGGCAACAATTCAAATAAGCAATTACTTGTCCTAACGCCTCCAATCAAGAATTTCATGTCAGGATAATCGTTATTATCAACAAAATCAAAAAAATAATCATCCTGTATATAATGAAAGTGGGTAAAAGAATATCAATCAATACTATTATATAATAGACGAAACATATCTACTTATTTTTCTTAACAAATGCAATTACTAAAAATATTAAAATATAAATAATCAAATACCTATTTATAACCAATTATCTTTTCACCTAAAACACATTATATATTTTTTCGAACAAAATCCCTCCTTTTCTAAATATATCACGGATACTTATTTTTTGCACAATTACAATTAATAAAATATAAAAAAAATAATAATAAAATAACAATTAACAATCCGTGCATCACACGTTTTAAGCTAGTATCAATAAAATCATTATTATCGATTGTTATATAGAGAGATAATGAGTGCATTCAAGACACAACCAAATCTTATATATAAAGATATATAAATAATAACCAAAAGAAGATTGATTGTGTTGAAAATTTTCAACTCAAAATCCAGATAATTACCGAAAGTGCTTCGAGAAATTAAAAGATCCACATACAGATAACATAGATATACATCAATACCAAAACTGCAGAATAATTCAAAAAGACTTTTATTCTCAAACAATCAAACATATAAGTAACAACTTACAATTGCAGTGAATACTTTGTGTAGATCATCTTTCTCGATAATTGGACTTGCATAGAACCCAACATGCAAAGAAAAAAGCAACAAATATTAATATTAGATCAATAACAAAAGCATCAATAGTGGGTAGACCTGGCAAATTGGGTCTGGATCCGAAGAACCGAACCGAAATTCATAGAACCGAATCCGATTTTGTATCCGAATTAGTTAATCCGATAATGATTCGAAAATCGATTTGAACCGATCCGAAAATTACCCGAACCGAAAATTTAACCGAAAATTATCCGATCCGATTATGATCCGGAACCGATCATAACCGAACAATAAATTATCCGAACCGAATATGATTCGAAATACGGGATCCAATTTAAATCCGAACTAAAAAAAATGGTGAATTCAGTGTTAGTTGAGTTATAATTTTTATAGATCATAATCCACGTATATTAAAATTCAATAAATTAATCTATTTATAAGCAAAATTGATAATTAGAATAATTTCTTATAAAAAATAAATAAATATTTAATCAATACTTTTGAAAAAAGTACATTATTTTATAGTAAAAAATATATATATTTAATATTAAGATATTTTTTAAAGTCTTGCAAATAAAAAAAAGAATAGGTAATGATCCGAAAAGATCCGAACTAAATTTGATCTGAACCAAATTCATCCGATTTTAATCCAAATTTTACCCGATTTTAATCCGAATTAGACCCGAACCGAATCATATCCGATCCGATCCGAATTATACCAAAATATATCATAACCGAAAGTTGATCCGATCCGAGATTAATCCGATCCGAAACCGAACTGTTTATCCGAATTGCCGGGTCTAATAGTGGGTAACATACTTGATATGGGTTAAAAATAACCCTAAATACATAATTAATATTGCATTAATTAAACCTAGCTGGTACATAAATAAGACCCATTAATAAGCCCCGAAACTCTAATTAAATATTAATTTCGTAATTAATATTTGGGCTAGAAATATAACATGTATTAGGAGATGTAACAGCCCCAAATCCGGGGTCATGGATTTAGAGTAGTCACGATCCATTTACTCCTTGCCTTACCTGTATTACTCACACCGTGCATAATTTACCTGCTCATGACCCCATAATATATGTCTCACACACACATACACAGGTTAGAGTCTCAGAAACGACACAAATACAACTATTGCGGAATAAATTATCTTTATTACAATACCCAAATGTCTTTGAATCTGTCACTGATACAATTTCTAAGTAATGTTACATTACCAACTTAGCCTTCTGATGCTCACAATCCTCTCATACCATTCATATCTATACATAAGTGGAATACCAAAAGCTGTAGCCTGATTCGATTGATTCGCACTACTTTCGGGATCACTGCTAGAAACTGTTTATGGAAATGCCTTGCGGGGTATGTGCCGTCCCATTGGCATCCTGCTTCGCTGCTATATAATATATATAAAACAATAGCAAGAGTGAGCGATAGCTCAGCAAGGTAATGAAGGAATGGCATAATTCTGCCTTTAACTCAACCCAGAATAAAGCGGGTATAAGACAATAATTTGTCAAAATATCTCGATACTGAAATTATATCCTTATCGGAATGTACTCCCAAAAATAATACCATTGTTGTATTTCAAATATCAATTTCATAATATTTCTGTAACTTTTGCTATATTATGAACAAAGTTCTAGTATAAAAGATGAGGTTTCAAAGTAAACCAAATACAACCTTTCCGAAAAATATCTGCGATATATAAGCAGAATATCAATATATAACTTAAGAGATGAAGTTATAAGGTGATTCAGCATAAACAACTCCCTTACCATAACTCATGTTATGTAGGGTATCCACAGAGTCATATGATATAAACGATGAAGTTACGGGGAAAATTAATAAAATGTTTCCGTAACCCAAAATCCACTTAGGCATATATATCCTTAATCAGGTTTTATCAGAGTCATACTTCATAAAATAATAGATGAAGTTGCATGAATTTATTGTCACTTTATTTCCAAACACTTTTCAACCCCCTGCCAACACGATTGGTTCATCCCCCAATACATGTTGCAGGAATATCCAAATTGGATGATGAACTAATATTGGAGTTGCTACCGCGCCCGCTGTGCCTAACCTTGCTATGATCAGTAGCAGGTCGCACCGCTCAAATAGTTTTCTACATGTAGATGGAAGGATCACGACGGCCTGACATTGTCTACCGCCTTCCAGTGACCTCCCGGCCCATTTGGGGCCATAAAGTTGGATGGGTCTATCGCAATTGGACCACTTACACCACTCCTAGTTCAGATGAAATCCATGACTCTGAAACGTAAAGGTCGTCCTCCTTTCCCCAAGTGTAATACTTGTTGATACGACTCCACTAAGTAGTTATATCTAGGTTGGAAAGGAAGATTCCCCAATATTTCCCAAGCTATGCTTGTTAATGGACATCGACTTGTTCCATGAATTTACCCCTCGATCATTGAGGTGGTAACACAACACTAGACTGGCAGCAATTAAATTGCTCCAAGAAAATATCTGTCCCTTGACAGTTTTTGAATTGAGAGTTTAAAAAGAGTAGTAGTCACTTAAATCAGGTTTCCCATATTTTTGATGGTTGAGCGAGCATTTAAATCCTCTTGAAAGACGGATTTAAATGGAAAACATTGCTTTGGGAACCTCTTTCTGATTTAAAATAATTGATAACATTTATTAAATAAGTAAACCTTCAATGAATACTCGAACATAATATTTAATGAGTAATTAAAGATTAAATGAATCTTCAGAATAATATCCATTAAATAATTAAACCTCAAATGAATATTCAAAAGTAATATTCTTAAAGTCAATAATCCCCAAATGAATATAAATAATATCCTTTAAGTCAATAATCCTCAAATGAATATAAATAATAATATTCATTAAATAATTAATCCTCAAATGAATATTCAAAAATAATATTCATTAAGTAAATAATCCTCAAATGAATATTCAAAAATAATATTCATTAAGTAAATAAAGATTAAATGAATATTCAAAGATAATATTCATTAAATAAATAAGGATTAAATGAATATTCGAAGATAATATTCATTAAATAAATAAGGATTAAATGAATATTTAAAATAATATTCATTAACTAATAAATAATCCTCGAATGAATATTCAAAGTAATATTCATTAAATAAATAAATAATCCTCGAATGAATATTTGAAATAATATTCTTAAAGTCAATAATCCTTAAATGAATATAAATAATATTCTTTAAATACATAATTAACCCTCGAATAACAGTTACCCGATATCTGTATCGGAAAAATAACCTTTAATACATACAAAAATATAATTACTTCTGATCTAAAGAAATATCATACGCCCTTAACCTAGGGCCTTTATAAAAACCTGGCTTATAACTGATATCCCATATCTAGCTTATAAGCCAATTACCAAATCATTTCCAGGTAATTAATACTTTCTAGAAATATAATTAATGTTTAATAATAATATTCCTCAAGATGAATAGTACTCTGCCGCTGGAATCCCTCCGGGTTTCCACGACTATCTATATAACACAAATATCAACTCCCGGTCTAGAGTCGAAACAATAAACATGCTCTTATCTATAGAGCTACAAGGTATACCGGTTCATAAGTACATTATCTCACAGCTCGTATAATATCCAAAAGTCAAATTCTATTTAACACGATATATAACATGTATCGCAAAACTGTATAACTCCACACATGGCAACAGTAGTAATATATAATCAATACTTCAAAGTATAGATTTAGGAAACTTGCCACAATACTCATAACTAAGATTTGATATATATAACTTGGGAATACACAAGTATTGAATATTTGAAAATATACCTACTCTGAACAATAGAGTAAGGTTTAGTAAACTTGCCTGATGCTCGAGAAGTGATAGGGGTTCGCGACGATGTCGGACCATCTAGACAAAGTCAAAGAAACGCACGATTAATCCCCTGGATAATCCACTTGTACACAATGCTTAAACACGTAAGCGAAACACAACCAAGGCATTACTAGCTCATCCTAGGCTCATACTAAGTCCACGTTTAGTCGACAATTACTTAAGTCGTAGGTTTAGTCCGAAATCGATCCTCGAATACAAGTTATACTTAATCATTTTCAACACTGGTTTCTAAGTCTCGTTTTCAGTGGTTTTCCCTTGTGCAGCCTCGGCTTCCTTATTTTTATAAAATCGGAAAATGATCTTTTTGACTCGAAACCTTCGCACAAGACTTGCTAACTGTCCTTAGCATTATATCACAAGGTTTCACATTTTAATTCGACTATTAAAGGTCTTTGACTTAGCATCAAAGTGGTTACATTTCTGCGATGGAACCTCTCGAACCACGATTACTAAAATTAGCATAACTCTTAAACCGTTCGACCAAATTAGGCGAACCACATATCATTACGAAGCTTATAACATAAACTACACAATCATGGGCAGTAGGACTCAAGGGTCGAACTCGAACAGAGACGAAACAGGGAATCATGCAGTAGATAAAATTTGGGCATTACGACGGCTCTAAATCAAGCATTTCCAAATTTGTAACTCTTCTACTAAGCCATACAAGGCAACCCAATCATCAATATCACACACCAACCATCACTTATGACCTCTAGGGTCAGTGGTAAGGTCCATTGACCACCACTCAACACAATCATCTCAAATCAAAGCCAAACATTCAAGGATATTCTTCTAACACATCATGCTTTAACTACTTAGCCAAAACTCAACCAAAACTCATCATATAACTAGCAAGGGTTCGATCTTTACCTTCTTTGATATCGTAAGAATCATAACAAAGCTTTATAATGGCTCCTCTAGCCTTGGATGCACCTTAGGAAGCTTGGATCATCCAAAGAAATCAAGAAAACAAGTTAGCAATCTCGGAGTCAATATTTACCAGCTGAAAGAACTTGCAAAACGAGGTCCTTACCTTGCTTTTCTGGAGAATACTCGTGAAATACGAGTTGTAGATTATCTCAATACCTTTCTAACAAGATATAGAACACAGAATTTCATTAAGCAATGAAGGAGATATGGCCGTTTGAAAATCGGGGCAGAAACTGTCAAGAACAGGGCAGCTTGGTTTCTTCAACTTGGGGGAAGGATTTGGCTAGGCTACACTCCTTTTTTGGCCATGAAAGTTTGAACGAATGTTTCCCATGGAGTGGAGAAGCTATGGTTAAAATATGGTGATTTAAGGATGGATAGAAATGGAGATATGAATTTTTCTCTCCTCCTTGTCCCAGCTGAGCCGAAAATGGGGGAGTTCTGCCTCTTCTCTTTTTCTTTTCTTTATCTTGGTTAATCAATCAAAATGCTGATTTTTATGTCCAAAAGTGGTGAGTCATGGCTTGGGGTATTGTCCTCTTGACACTTGTCACACATGCAAGAGTGGTGGGCAAGTGGCTTGACTGCTTTGCTTTACTGGTTCGTTTCCTTTCACACGGATGATCCAATTGTTGCATTCCTTGTATTTATCTTGTTACATGTTACTTCCATGTCTATATTTAATCCTGTAAATGTTGCCTTGTTCCTCTTGAAACGATTCGAAATATTTCCCAAAAGAGCGAATAAAATTCTACGCGATTCTCGCAGTGAATAGTAACTATTCACTATTTATTCCAACAATCGAATCCTTAAATCGACTTTAATAAAATAATAAAATTCCAAAATATTAAATCCTCAAATCCTCAATTTTAATATCTCATTTCTTGAATATAATAATATATAATTCGCTGCCCGGTCGAATATTACACCAAAAATAAATTTTGGAATTTCTGAATTCTGATTGTCTTTGCATTCACTTATTTACTCCGTAGATCACTAATATGACTTCGGAATATCCACACTACGTCTCGTACATAGGTGGCATGAAAAATTTTCTTAACCCTCAAAATCACTATTCATCCACCAAATTCACTATTCACTGATGCACTTAATCATAATAAGAAAAGTTTTAATTTTACCAAAAATTCGGGTTATTACAGGAGACGTCCAATACAGGCCTGTTCTAATACAATTGGGCTTGTTTCAATACAAGTCTGTTATGATATGGAAACAACTCCTACAAGGAAGGATCTAGAATTAATCCTTATCCACCGTCAAGGATAAGACTTATCCTTCAAGAAAGTGATAATACTTATCCACCGTCAAGGATAAGACTTATCATTCAAGGAAGTGATAATACGTATCCACTGTCAAGGTCAAGGATAAGATTATCCTTCAAGAAAGTGATAATATTTATCCACCGTCAAGGATAAGATTTATCCTTCAAGGAAATCAATACTTATCCACTAGACTTCTAAACGCCTATATAAAGGGTCTGATCCCTCATCTCAGAACTACGTTTTGGACACAGCTCCATACGTCATCTACAACGTTTTATACTTCATCCTCGAATAAGGACATACAAGTCACTACGTCCTTGGTGTGCCCTGCCGCCATAGCCCCGAGGGCAACACCAAGAACTACGTTTTCTGGCTTGATTCTCAGCACTGATTGAGATACGTAGGCATCTTGTGAGGACCGATTTAGTCACAAAACACAAGAGCAGCCATTAAAGCTCGAAAGCTCTTTAAACCCTAGCATTGAATTCAAAGATACAGTTTTTATTCCACAACATTTGGCGCCGTCTGTGGGAAAAGAACATCAACCATGGCAAACACACGAAGAACTTCACGTGATCCACCATCGACTTCTGGTGTTCAAACGGCAGGAATTCAGCCACCACCAACTACTGGTACTCAAGAGACGAATATCCCACGCACTACTACTCAAGGACCAGAGATCTCAATCTCAGTTGAAGGGACGAATCCCATGCAGATGGTGGTTCATGGAGCCAACCCCCAAACTCAAGAGATGACTCATCATCAACCAATCACATCCTCTCAAGTGATTTTGAATGCGCCCGAGGCCTTCAACTTCATACTACTGATCTTCCCCAATACACGAATCAAACTTTGAGCATGCCACCTTATGGAATGCCTCCACGGCCTCCCATTGGGAGTAATGGTCACAATCCACTGTATCACGAATCATATGTGCCTCATTATGTTCGAGGCCTGAAGCCCATTAATCAACAAACTCAGACTCAGAAAGTCCCTCTGATTCGAGACTTTTCTGGTCCCTATACCGAAGATGAAGATTACTCATCTGATGATGAAATGGACGTTCCCTCAAGGAGAAGATGTCCTACCTAAACAAATTGGGAACCCCAAACTACTAAAGACAAGATTCCAGCATATGAAGTTCAGGCTGCAAGGCTTAAGAAGGTATTAGCAGAGGAAGAGGCAGTTAGAGCCAAACGCAAATCAACCGAGAGGGTTCCTGTAATCAACTTAGATCCTACACTGAGAACGCCAAGGAGGGATGAAGCCCCAAAGGGTGATCCCACTGATTTGTTGCCCTTAGGAGATCCAGATGATCCTACACCCCCTTTTACTCAGGATATCATGAAAATTCATATATCCAGAAAGTTCAAGATGTAAACCATTAAGGCCTATGATGGAACAGGAGAGCCTGTTAATCATGTGAGAACCTTCTCTAACGCACTATTGTTGCAACCTACCAATGATGCAGTCAAGTGTAGAGCGTTTCCACAAACCCTTACGGGCATGGCTTAACGTTGGTACAGTCGTCTCCCTCCTAACTCTATTGGGTCTTTTAAGGAGTTGAGCAAGGCGTTCATCAACCAGTTTATTAGTGGGAGAGTGCATGAGATGAGTTCAACATCTCTAATGGGAATTCAACAAGGCAAGAATGAATCCTTGAGGGACTACATAAATCGATTTACCAGGGAGGCTCTTAGAGTGTCGGATCTGGAAGATAAACTGGCCATGATAGCCCTGCAACAAGGAACCACTGATGACCACTTTAAAAGGTCTTTGGCAAAGCACCCCCTGAAAGCATGTTGAAGCTACAAGACAGGGCTAGAAAGTACATTAAAGCTGAGGAGAGCATGAGGAAATATGAACCAAATATTAGGGGTAATGAAAACGGAAAGAAGAGGAAGGAGACTCAAGAGTATGATGCAAGGGACAAGTACCCCAGAACAACAGAGGATTATGATCCTGCACCAAAGAAGGGTAATCCCGGACAAAGATTCACGGAGTATACAAGATTGAATGCTCCTAGAAGTCGAATCCTGATGGACATTGAAAAAGATGCTGATCTCCGATGGCCGAAGCCACTGAGGACTGATATGGAGAAAAGATACAAGAACCAATTCCGTCAGTTCCACAAAGAAGTTGGTCATGAAACCGGCGATTGTAGACAGCTGAAGGATGAAATTGAATTCTTGATCCAAAGGGGAAAAACTGGATAAGTTCACCAAGGATGGGAATTGAGGAAACCAAAGAGGAAACTATGAAAAGAAAGACTATGACATAAAGGAAATCAAGATCGTAATCCTAGACCCCGAGGTCCAGTTATCAACATGATATTTGAAGGACCGGCCTTCATGCCTTTAAGGCTGTTGCCTCAACATACCACTTGAAAATAAAGTTTCCTACAAGGAACGGGGTTGGTGAAGAGCGAGGAGATCAGAAAATGGCTAGACGTTGCTATGTAGCCGCACTAAGACTTGATGGAGTCGGGGGCAGGTTCTCCCAATTAAGGACATGGATTCAAGGGATGATGAAGATAGAAGGGGAAAGCCAACTGAGGATTTGATCCTTATCCCCTTAGTTCCAAGAGAACCAGATAAAGTCACTTACATTGGAACACTGTTGCTTGAACCCTGGAAGGGAAAGATTATATCTTTCCTCCAAGAGAATGAAGATGTTTTTGCTTGGACATCAGTTGATATGCCAGGGATTGATCCCCAATTGATAACTCACAAGTTGAACATAGATCCCGAAAGGAATACGGTGAAGCAAAAGAAGAGGAACTTTGCTCCAGAAAGGCAAGATGCCATAAATCAAGAGGTAGATAAGCTCTTGGAAGCATGAATCATTGAAGAGATTCAATTCCCTGAATGGCTGGCTAACCCGGTAATGGTCAAGAAAGCCAATGGAAAGTGGAGAATGTGCGTAGACTTTACGGACTTGAACGATGCATGTCCTAAGGACTATTTTCCCCTATCAAGGATCGACAATTTAATAGATGCCACTGCATGGCACGAAATGCTAAGCTTCATGGATGGCTTCAGCGGATACAACCAAATCAAGATGCATAAGGATGACATTCGCAAGGTATCATTCATTACTGATTTTGGTGTTTACTGCTACTTAGTTATGGCCTTTGGACTCAAGAATGCAGCTGCCACATACCAAAGGTTAGTTAACAAAATTTTCAAACATCTCATTGGAAAAACCATGGAGGTTTACGTGGATGACATGTTAGTCAAAAGCCTCGATAAGCTTGATCACATAGAGCACCTCCGAGAGGCATTTGAAGTGCTGAGACACCATAAAATGATGTTGAATCCTGCCAAGTGCACCTTTGGCGTAGGGTCAGGCAAGTTTTTGGGTTTGATGGTCTCTAAACAAGGAATTGAAGCCAACCCCGACAAAATTAAACCAATTTTGGATATGGAACCACCGCACTATATTAAAGATGTTCAGAAACTCACTAGGAGAGTGGCAACATTGGGAAGGTTCATCTCCAAGTCAGGGAAAAAGTGTCTACCCTTCTTCAAAGCATTGAAGAACATGAAAATATTTGAGTGAACAACAAACAGCTAAGAAGCCTTTCAGGCCTTGAAAAAATACATGACTGAAGCACCATTGTTGGCAAAACCGAAACCTGGAGATACGCTCTATTTGTACTTGGTTGTTTCAAATACAGCCTTAGGAGCCGTCTTGGTCAAAGAGGAGTCGAAGGTTCAGAAACCCATCTATTATGTGAGTAAAATCTTGCATGGAGCGGAGGTGAACTACTCTCTGATAGAGAAGTTCGCTCTAGCATTGATCATGGCCTCAAGAAAACTACGCTCATACTTCCAGGCGCATAAGATAGAAGTCTTGACTGACTAACCATTGAGGAACATCCTACATAGTCCTAAGGTCAGTGGAAGACAGATCAAATGGGCGATTAAGTTGGGAGAGTTCGACATCAAGTATAAGCCTCGAACGGCCATTAAAGCACATGTACTTGCTGACTTCATGGTTGAATGTACCGTCGATAACCAAGAAGTCGGGGGGCAGGAAGTAGTACCCTTGGAGGGCAAAGAAGTTGAAAATCAAGATGAAGAGATGGTATTTAAGGAATATTGGGTGCTCTATTTTGATGGGGCATCAAAAACAAAATTAAGAGGAGCGGATTTAGTGCTACAAAGTCCCGATGGATTTCTCATTGAGTATGCACTAAAGTTGGACTTTCCGACAACAAACAATGAAGCTGAGTATGAAGGCCTGATAGCCGACTTAGGTTTGGTTGGGGCCTTGAGAGTTAATACTCTCAAAGTCCGTGGAGACTCAAGATTTGTAGTCTCACAAGTAAATGGAGAATTTGAGGCTAAGGATGAAACCATGGCCAAATATCTGAAGCTTGTGAAAGACATCATGACCCAGTTTGATGAATGCTATATGGAACACATCCCTAGAGAAGAAAACATGAAGGTCGATGCCTTGTCTAAATTTGCTTCTTCTGAGATAGAGAACTATGCTGGAAGTGTATACTTCCAAGTCTTGAATACCCCGAGCATCAATGGAAAACTAATAGCACCTATTGACATAGGTGGCTGTTGGATAGACCCCATTAAGGCTCATCCTGAAACCGGTTGGTTACCAAATAATGCCTTGGAGGCACAAAAGTTGACAGTGAAAGCATTGAGGTACGCCTTGATCGAAGAGATCTTATACAAGAAGTCTTTTGTCATTCCTTTCTTGAAGTGTCTACGACCCCAGGAGGTGGAGTTAGCCTTGAAAGAAGTTCATGAGGGAAATTGTTGGCAGCACTTGGGGGGCAGGGCCCTTGCTCATAAAATCACCCGTCTAGGCTTCTACTGGCCAAATATGCTTGCTAATGTGAAATATTATGTGAAGAAGTGTGAACGGTGTCAAAAGCATGCACATGTGGTTAGGAAACTGCCCGAGATGTTAACATCAGTTAACTCACCAATCCCGTTTGCCATGTGAGGCATGGACATATTTGGACCATTTCCAGTGGCAAGTGCACAAAGGAAGTTCTTGATATTGGCAATTGACTACTTCACTAAGTGGATTGAGGCTAAACCTCTAGCCAAGATAACCACCAAACTAGTATTGTAATTTCTATGAGAAAGTGTAATGTGTCGATATGGAATCACACGAATCCTGGTCACGGACAATGGGAAGCATATTGATAATGAAGATTTCAAGAAATATTGTGAGGAGAACAACATTGAGTTGCGATTCACATCAGTTGCTCATCCTCAAGGAAACGGACAAGCTGAGGTGGCCAATCGAATTATCCTAGATGGACTCAAGAAGAGAGTTGAACGCTCAAGGAACACTTGGGTGGACGAGTTGCTCCCTATACTTTGGGCATATCGTACAACTTGCAAGGTTACTGCTGAAGCAACTCCATTCATGTTAGCCTATGGGGCAGAAGTCGTGGTTCTAGTGGAGATTACTCATACCTCCCCAAGAATAGGGGCCTTTGAGCCTGAATTGTACGAAGAAGGTATGAGGTTGGCTCTTGATCTAATTGATGAAGTCAAAGATGAGGCAAATGCCAAGATCGTGGAACATCAGAAGCGAGCATCTTTCTACTACAACCTGAGAGTTAAAGAAAGGTTCTTTCATCAAGGAGACTTGGTTCTCAGAAAGATTGAAGCATCCGAGGTTGGACAGAGAGGAAAATTAGCCCCTAATTAGGAAGGGCCCTACAAAGTCAAAAATGTGTTTGGACGAGGCTCGTATAAGCTAGAAACCCTCAAAGGGCATGAGGTGCCAAGGACTTGGCATGCCTCAAACTTAAAAGTTTATTATGTTTAGTGCATCCTAAAAGGATCCGCTAGTAGGACAAGTATAAATAAGGTTCGATGAAATCATGAGCTTCCTAGAAAGCAGATGAAGGGTTGAACCCATTTTGATTGGTAGAAACATCCTCAAAGCTTTGCCAAGACAAACTACAAATGAATGCAAAGGAAATCATACAAAATATGCATGTCAACTGCACAAATAGAGTTGAATACAACGAACCCCGAAGGGTGAATGTTGCTAATAAACATACAAAAGAAAGCCAAAGATGCCTATTGTCAATTAGCGAAAATTTGAAACTCAGGAGAAGTTTGATATGATAGACTTGAGAATGAATCACTACGAGTGCATCTATCAGTAAGAACTCGTAAGGGTGAAGGGTTGAAACCCCAGAAACCTAAGATATTCAGTCCAAACCCCATCATTCGATATGCTCAATGAAAGGCTTGAAGCCAAAACAAGACAGTATGAGACATAAAAGGCTTATGCAAATGACAAGCTATCCTCGAATAAGGCAAAATCGTCGTAAGTGTGTAGGTCGCTCCACGCTTTACACCAAGACGATACTCGTGAAACACTAGTGTATATTAACATCCCCAAAAAAGGGTAGTAAGTCCCAGGTAAGGGATAAAAAGACCCCAAGTCTCGAAAAAGACCGGTATAACTTCTATAAAATCCTAGTGTATTATCATAGAAGTTGGGGGGCAAATGATATGGGTTA
The DNA here is from genome assembly GCA_030848705.1 of Heracleum sosnowskyi. Taxonomy (NCBI): domain Eukaryota; kingdom Viridiplantae; phylum Streptophyta; class Magnoliopsida; order Apiales; family Apiaceae; genus Heracleum; species Heracleum sosnowskyi. The sequence goes on from CM061238.1 coordinate 74,502,815, forward strand.
AAAATAACCCTAAATATATAATTAATATTGCATTAATTAAACCTAGTTGGTCCATAAATAAGGCCCATTAATAAGCCCCGAAACTCTAATTAAATATTAATTTCGCAATTAATATTTGGGCTAGAAGTATAACCTGTATTAGGAGACGTCCAATACAGGCCTGTTCTAATACAATTGGGCTTATTTCAATACAAGTCTGTTATGATATGGAAACAACTCCTACAAGGAAGGATCTAGAATTAATTCTTATCCACCGTCAAGGATAAGACTTATCCTTCAAGAAAGTGATAATACTTATCCACCGTCAAGGATAAGACTTATCATTCAAGGAAGTGATAATACTTATCCACTGTCAAGGTCAAGGATAAGATTTATCCTTCAAGAAAGTGATAATACTTATCCACCGTCAAAGATAAGATTTATCCTTCAAGGAAATCAATACTTATCCACTAGGCTTCTAAACGCCTATATAAATGGTCTGATCCCTCATCTCAGAACTACGTTTTGGACACAGCTCCATACGCCATCTACAACATTTTAGACTTCATCCTCGAATAAGGACATACAAGTCACTACGTCCTTGGCGTGCCCTTACCGCCATAGCCCCGAGGGCAACACCAAGAACTACATTTTATGGCTTGATTCTCAGCACTGATTGAGATACGTAGGCATCTTGTGAGGACCGATTTAGTCACGAAACACAAGAACAGCCATTAAAACTCGAAAGCTCTTTAAACCCTAGCATTGAATTCAAAGATACAGTTTTTATTCCACAACAATACGTGAACAAATTATCTTTTTTTAAAGATAAAAGAAGATTTATCGGTAATTGGTGATTTAAATAGGACTTAAGTTGGTTGAGAAAAAAGTTAATATTTGATTTATTAAATTTTAAATATGATTGTTTTTAATATTTTATATATTTTCTAAATATTGTCTTTTATAAGTATTACTTTTTCTATATATTTGGAGTTATAAAAAGAAATTTAAATTTGTACTATAATTTTTCGACGACTTATCTTTTATAAGTATTACTATTTCTAAATATTAGAAGTTATATAAAAAAATTTAAATTTCTAGATATGATCCAATATAAATTAGAGGTTATACATACCTTTTATATAATACTTTCTTTTATACAATTTAAAAATGGTTTTGACTTTCTTTTCTAAAAAATAGGACTTAAAAAAGTAAGTTCAGTTTTAAGTATTTAAAATTGAGGAGCTCTAGAAAATTAGAAAAATATGAATCAAGCGATTCTAGAGCTCTTGAGGTTTTCCTTTATATATATACTAGTCGACTAAGCCGCGCTTCGCAACGGCCCTATAATATTTTTGTAAAATTTTAAATATTAACTACTTAAGAATATATATATATATATATATATATATATATATATATATATATATATATATATATATATAATAGTGAACACAATTTTTTACAAAGTAACATACTTAAACAATAAAATAAACTACTACATAATTTTATACAGATTTTGTATTATATTTTCTTGAGCCAGCATCCGTTACACTAGATACATATAAAAATACTAAAAATATGCAGTAATATAAATTTAAGTATTAACCACCACTTCAAATTTCAACCATTCGTATTATCACAAAAATTACAAAATTTTTAAATATCTATGGGCTTTATATGCTGATTTTGTGTCATGTTTTTGAACCGACGCCCGTTGCATAAGTACATGTAAATTAAAAAATACAAAAAATATGCAATAATAAAATTTAAGTATTAAACACCGGTTCAAACTTCAACTATTAGTTTCATAACAAAAATTACAAATTTCTTAAATATCCCTAGACTTTATATGCCGATTTTATGTCATACTTTCTTGAACCGACGTCCATTGCACTAAATACATATAAACTAAAAATACTAAAATTAATCAATAATAAAAATTTAATTATTAACCATGCTTCAAACTTAAACTATTTGTATTATCACAAAAATTACAAATTTTTTAAATATTCTTAGACGTTATAATAAAACTTTTTAATGTGAACATGTGCATCATTATAGTATAAAAGGTTCATCATGGAAACATAATCGATTTCTATATAATCATTGTCTTTTATGTGAATTTGAATGTAAGTAAGGGACTTCAATTTTAGTTTAGTTAAGAAAAAAATTAACATTTGTTTAATTGAATTCTGAACATGGTTGAATTTTATATATTACAAAAGGTCTAACGTCCGACTTGTGCTAAACCCCATAAGACATATATACTTAACATATTCATACAAAGAACTGATTAATAATAGTTTGTGTATGTTCAGTGCTTTGCTGCTAAATATGCACATATATAACGTATAACCTGCAAAACCTCAAGTTACAAATGTCATAAAGAAGAAAATAAATTAAAATATAAAAATAGTTATCATCAATCTGCAATGTTATTAATGCACACGAATTATCGTAAAATCCTCAAATTTGTGGCACAAGTAGAATTAATCAGTATGTTCTTCTTTTATAGGCAATTTAAGATATAATATAAAGATTTAATAAAGATTAAATTCTAAATATGATTATAATATAAATATTTAATAAAGATTAAATCCTAATAGGATTGTAGTATAACGTTAAAATAAAGATTAAAAATGATTAATATATCTATACTATATTATTAAAGCCGAAACATAGTAACTAGATGATTGCCTTTTATAATTAAAATATTTTTTTCTAACAAAATCTACTCTTTTTCCAAAAATATCACGTCAATTATCTTTAAATTAAAACATATTACCTTTTTAGATTTGTTATCACTAAAATCTCCGTTTTCCAAAAATATGAGGTGCAATCCTTATTTATTTATTTTAAAACCTATTTTAATACTCTATTTAATAAATAATATAAAAATATAAAAATAGTAACTATGCGACTGCCTTTTATAATTAAATTTTTTTTAACAAAATCTACTCCTTTTTCCAAAAATATCACGGCAATTACCTTTAAATTAAAACATTTTATCTTTTATATTTGTTATCACTAAAATCTCTATTTTCTAAAAATATGAGTTGCAATCCTTACTTATTTATTTTAAAACATATTTTAATACTCTATTTAATAAATAATAAAATAATATAAAATAGTAACTAGCTGATTAACTTTTATAGTTACAACATTTTTTTCTAACAAAATCTACTTCTTTTCCGAAAATATCACGGGAAATTACCTTTAAATTAAAATATATTACCTTTTTATTTGTTATCATTAAAATTTCTCTTTTCCAAAAATATCAAGTGCAACCCTTACTTATATATTTTAAAACCTATTTTTAATACTTTTAATTATTTAAAAAACTTGAGAGAATGACCAAAATATCATTTTTTAAATACTGAATTGCCCAAAATACCACTTGGCGCTGGGGGTGCCCTTTTTACCTGCTTGACTTCGCATACGACATATGCGTATATAGATTTTAACCCGACCCGTTCCAAACAAAACACATAACACATACTCTAAACCCCCAATATTCATACACTACACTACATAGCAGAGTATAGCGAGGTTAATTGTATTTCAACTCCCCACTCTTCCTATTGCTCGATTGTAATCACTGGTTTGCATTAGGTATGTGTTTTAATATCTTTAAATTATTTCAATTCATAGCTGGTGCTCATATTAGGGGTTTTTCTATTGTGTAAATGTTCATATTAGAGAGAGATTCACTGTTTCTGAACTGTTTATAGTTACATTGCAAGGCATATGTTTTTTCTTTCTTGTGCTAGATACATGGTGGAACAATTAGTTTCTGAACAATCAAATCGTAGTTGTATAGTTGCAAGATTCAGATTCAGCTTGTAGCCGATATTTTATGTTGATTAAAACAATAGCGTGGGTACTTTTATATAATTTTTTTGACGTATCACCTGTCAATTGAGGAGCCTTGTAAAATATTATATGTTTTCATAAGAGAGTACACTTCAGCTATAGGTTAGAAACTGGTCTACTGTGTTCTGCTTGTTTCTTGGTTTGTGGATGGGTATATAATTATAAGATTGGACAAAAGGGATGTTGCGAAATATATCTATTTTGTTATGGCCATTTATTGGAATCTTAATCATTTGCTGTCTCTGTTGAACTTGCGGCAAAAATTAAATGATGAAAGTCTTTGTTGAAGTGTTGACACATATCATCTAAAACTTAAACACCTTGGATTTTCTTGCAAGTTACCAGTTCATATTAACCGTAAGCTGTGCTATTTCATAGTGAATCATTAGAGCAGCATGTATAAAGTATTTTTGCCACAAACAGTGGTCCATTGGTGTGGTCGGGATGATCTTCAAGAGCAAAGAAGCCTCACAGAGTTGTAGAGTTGTGGAAACTGGTAACCATTACGTTATATAGGTAGTCAGACCATGAACAATGGGAAATAGTTATTGGGTCCCTCCAAACAAAGTTGACTACCTTTGAGGGTCGATCTAGTCAATATCTTGTGGAGAGATACTGAGAGCAAATTAATGACTTGCACATGATGTTTTTAGATCTGGGAAAACCTATGTAGAAAATAAATGTTACTGCACGCGAGCTAGGAAAGTGTTGTGTCAAAGGTCTTGCTAAAACAAATGGCCAATTTTACATGGTAAACATTAGACTAGTGATGATGCATGAAATCTGGCTAATGATACATGAGTCTGATTATTGAGCGATCAAAAAGTTGCATGATAAGAAGTTGAAAGTTGTGGCAAACATGTGATTGTACCTGGCAGACCACAAAATTAAACATCTCTTTATATTTTTGTTAAAATACTATTTAAACATGATTATTGTGTTTATCAGTGCTGTGGGTTGATTGCGGACACTTGTTTTCTTATTTATGTGTTTCCGCTGCTATTGGTGTATTGAGTTGTTTTCTTATTTATCATTTATGATGATAAATGAATTATGTTAGTAAATAGTTGCTGCAATTTATATTGAACAAATTTATATTGGTTTTGATGTTGCATATTATGCTTGAATTAGTCTTATTAGTTGTTTGACACTGATCTGCATAAGGTGTCTTATGTAGTCTAAATAATTGTTAGGCTATTATGTGATCATTATTATTAATGTAGTCGACTAAATGCTTATGAATATGTGTTACTGTCCACTTATATTAATATATCTACCCGTTGTATTATATGAATTTGTATATGCGCTTTTTAATTTTTGCCACATTTATTTTTTCAACAGATTATGGATCTTGATGACGAATTACATATGTATCCGGGGCCTAAGAAACCTTCCCTGCTACACTTACAGCCGAGCCACAGATCAACTATTGTTTGGGAGGTTAGTGGTGGTGATGCTCATCGTTCTAGGCGACGCAACCCGACTCAAGCTAGATTCCCTGCCCTACACGAGAGCATGATTCCCATTCTTCAGGATTTGAAATTTGATGGGGTTGTCAGACTTTCCTCTATCAATATTGACTGGAGCCTTATCACTGTACTCGTGGAACGTTGGAGACCGAAAACCCATACGTTTCACTTACCAGTAGGAGAGTGCACCATTACTCTACAGGATGTTAGTGTTTTGCTTGGTTTACGCATATATGGTGATGTAGTTACTGGTAGTACTGGTGGAGTTGATGGTGGATGGAAGCTTCTCATTCAGCAGATATTTGGTAAGGCACCTGAAGCGAATGATAAGGAAAAGAATCCATTAAAAGGTGGTAGGTTATTGTTGAGCTGGTTGACGTCAGTTTGTAGTGCACTTCCTGTTGCTCCATCTGAGGAGGAGGTTATACGGTATACACAATCCTATATACTACAGTTGATTGCTGGGGTTCTGTTTACTGACCATTCTGGAGGTCAAGTGCATTGCATGTATATTCCACTTATACAAGATTTTGGACGTTGTAGGAAGTTAGCTTGGGGAGCTGCTGTGCTTGCTTACCTATTTAGGGAGTTATGCAAGTCGTGTAGGACTGGAGTTGAGGAGATTGCAGGGTGCTTGCTTTTATTGCAGCTGTGGGCATGGACTAGGTTGCCCGTTTTAGCTCCCGTTCCTCGTGGTCCAATAGTGGAGAATCCTATTTGGGGTGATCGAGCTGGACCATATGGGATTAGATGGTGTTGCAATTTGAAATTCACCGACACTACTTCAAACGTAGTATCCACTCATCGGTTGTCTCTCGATGCCCTCGGACCTACTCATTTCATTTGGCAACCATATTCAGATGAGATTCTAGCTAACCTACCTGACTATTGGAAAGAAGGTGTTGATCTTTGGTGTTATAAGGGGCCATTGGTTTGTTTTTATATCGTGGAGCCACACCTTCCAGAGAGATGTATGAGGCAATTCAGTATGATTCGGGATATACCATTAGATGTTGATTTCTCAGAGGCACTTCATGATATCAACTTACAAGGCAAGCAATCTAAGAATTGGCGTTCTACTCATCATGAACATATACTACATTGGAGTCATCGGCGAGAGCATGTGATTGGCGTGGATGCAAATGTCAGTATTGGTGTTGTTGAGGGGTATGACAATTGGTATGGCGACATTACCCGTCGATTTCATACACGCGTTGCTGGTTCATACTTCTATTCGGTAATTTTAAGTCATTTGTCAAATATTTCTTCCTAGTTTTTAATTAAATACAAGCATTGTTGTCTCATAATTTATTAAAATGGTTTCTTGTTCATTTATGCAGATTGATATGCTTGATCATATAGCTGCTATAGCTAAGGGTGAGGTAAATGGCACCAATGAGGATATTATTTTTTTATGTGGTCATGGTAAAAAAGTTATAGAAGATGCATTTAGGCATGGTGTTTTCCAAGATTTTCCGGCCGAAGATCAAAGAGAAAAAGAAATTTCAAAGAGATCGAAGCCTAAAAAAGTTGGCCACCAAGGAGGCCGTGGGGGAATTAATGTACCGCAAAAGGATAGAGAGCATGATGATATTCTTGATGGGGAAGCTGCTGATTTGGGTCATGATGGAGGTGATTATGTTCATGAAGGCGGTGAAATTTTGCCGGAAGGTGGTAATCTGGAGCAACCAAATCCGAGATTTAGTACCAATGACTTCATACCTAACTGGAAGTTACTATCATCCGGTGACTTTTTAAGGATGTCTAATGATGATGTCCATTCACCTCGATCAGTTCGACTACCATCCGGTGACTTTTTAAGGTTGTCTAATGATGATTTCCATTCACCTCGATCAGTTCGACACGAGACCGCAAATAAGGATCATTCTCCTCCACTATCACATCCGACATTCAACCTCCTCTCTCAGTCCCCGCCACGGTCGCAGTTAGTACCAGATCCTATAGAACAGGTGCATCAGTCACCTTCAGCACACCAACAGCTGCCACTTTCTGCGCAGCTACACCAACCACCTAAAGTGCAACAGCAGCAGCCGCCACCTGAAGTGCTGCAGCAGTAGCCGCCACCTGAAGTGCTGCAGCAGCAGCATCAGCCGCCCCCTGCAGTGCTGCAGCCAGCACCTGCACCTCTAGCACACCATGAGCCACCTGTGGTGCAGCATATGCAGCTGAGAGATCGCAAAAATCGACATATAAACTGTGGAACTGCTGGTAAAAAGGTACCTGGTTGCAAGCGGATCAGGTGCGTGATAGTTTTATTTATTGGCGTCCTTTTTTGTTTAAACATTTCAAATATTATTATGTACTTGCATATCATTGGATAGGAAAAAAGATTGAACTAAATTGTCTGTCTCCATCTTGCTTTAAAGCCAAGCAGTTCCAAAGAACTAAAGAAGTGTGCAAGTGGCCCCTTGTTTGTTTTTTAAAAATCTGGTGCAAAGGTCTTGTAAGTTCCTCTGTGGTGGGGTTTTGGCTTAGAAACAATTGGCATATAATTGAGGGTTTTCAGGTTCTGAAACATTTCAGAAGCTGTAATCTCAGTGGTCATGGGGTTTTCTAATAGACTTTTAGGTTTTATTATTGTTGCAAACTTTTTTCACTTTGCTAGACTTTCTTTATGGTTGATAGTAAAGGTGCTCCGTAGGGGCAGAAAAATCAAGAATAGGTAATTAATGTAGGTAGATGAATATTGAAAGCCAAGGAGTCTGTTTTTTGTGTGATTAAATTGTTGCATGTTCTTCATGTAACATTGTTGTACCAGTTTGCATTGTTTTTTGGAATCAATATTTATAGTGCATCTTTTCTTTCTCACATTTTTAAGATTATAAAGTTGTTTTTATTCTACTAATTATCCTACTTTTGTGCAGGTACAAGTATTAACATGGAAACAATTACATATTCAGAAGATTTTAGCTTGGCAGACTATTTGAAGAGTAAAGCAAGAGACCGAACTTTAAGACTAGAAAAAAATTTAGAACAAAATGTAACCAACTACGTAATTGTGTTTTATAAGGAGACTAATGAAAGACTACTACAGATTAAGGTTTAGTTTTTGCATGGATCTATGTTGTGCCGCTTTGGTGTAGTCTACCGTTTGAATTAATATTGAAATGATGTTATTTTGATGAGATTTATCCATATTTATGTTAAGTTTCTGTTGTGTTTTGAATTTTTATGAAATGGCAACATAGTAGTGTAATTGTGCTTTGATGATTTGTTGTAGTATGAGTTTGTGATGCTGATTTTATTATTGTGGCTAGTGATTTATCCATTCTGGAGTAGTGTAATACTGGTTGTCAAGTTTCTAATATGGCTTGGTGGAATCAACCCAATTCCATTCTAGTGAAAAACAGATCAAACTAAATATCACATGAGAAGATAAATTGTTGATCAACCACTTTGGCAAAATTAAAAGCTTATTCTGTTATGAAACTGTAACAAAAGGAATCATTCCAAAAACAAAACAGGGTGTTAATTAACAATACAACATTTGAATTTAAAAAACTGACAAAACAGTCCCTAAATTATGAAAATTGATGAAACAGTCCCTGATATGTAAAAACTTACTAAACAGACCCTGCACTGTAAAAACTAACCAAAACAGATCCTGAATTGTAAAACTGACAAGAGACATCCTGAATTTTAGAAACTGATATAGTAGACCCTGAATTTGTAAAAAAATTATAGAAAAGACCCTTAAAATTGTCATTAAAACCCCTGAATTTGTGAAGCTGACAAAACAACCCCTCGTTAATTAAAAACAGAACATCCCAATAAAATTCTGAAAATCTTCAAATTCCAAAAACAATGATTATAATATAATCCAAAAACCATACTTAAATAATAATACTTGAAGATAAAATCCAAAGCCTCGAGTTCATAATTAATAAAATGAGTAATAAAATGAGGAGTAATTCTTCTAGCCATGTCTTGCTACAAATAAAAACTAAGCAATCAAATTACAAATATAATTGTGTCTTTCAACTAATTCTCAAGTTCAGCCTTTTTTCTTTGTCATAGGTGATCCATGCACTATAATCATCTCCCTGTAAAAAAAACAAGGACAAAAATAGAGAAATTTTAGTCTTGAGCAAGATAACACGAAAATAAAGGCCCCAATATCACAATTTTAAGTAAAATAGACCTAAATATCACAATTGAAAATAAAGGCCCCAAATATCATGATATATGACATAAGTTATGTTTTCACCATCCCAGAGACTCAGACAATACCTACGAAATGGTGTTCTTAATTTAATCGTTCCCTTGAGGTTCAATAGTTAACCTTTGGGGGTTCAATGGTTCCATTTAGGGTTTAGAAATATTAGAATGATGAATAAACCGTATACGGACTTAGGGTTTAGGGTTTAGAGTTGTTTACAACCCTAAAATCAGGCCGCCGGACTTTGTAAGAAAATGTCATTTAATAAACCACTCATTCTTGTACAAAAGCGAGTACGACCATACCAATAAAGATTCTCTATGGAACACTTGATGAAGCTCCATCATAAGAAGTATTTTTGCCTTTCCTCAATGCTTGATAATCCATCTCATTCTTGTATCTTGTTTCCTTTCTACGCCCCAATTTTCTTGAAATATTCTCATCATCATGCATCAATAATGGAAAATATATCATCAAAGGCCAATCACTTTGCTTCTGTATTGGCTGAAAGTGTCCTACATAAACTTTTCTTGCATTCTCTAGCTTGTAGCAGTTATCTATGAAGCTTGTGTATTGCAATCCTACACTAGCACAACAAGCAAGCACATGAGAACATGGAATGTGATATGTTTGCCATTTGTTACATGTGCAAATGCGATCATGCTGCACAATCTGTTTGTTCCCACCCTTTTGACCATGTTTCATAGTAATCACCTCAAATACCAAAGTATTCCTGTCAAATAATTTCACATGATGTCCACTTGCACGCTTTATCCATTTGCTCAGCATTTGATTTGCATGCTTTGTGAACTCATTACCTTTGAGGCTTTGTTTCTCTATCTCCACCCTTCGTTGGTCAAAATATGTAACCACCTTATAAAATAAAGAAGTAACCAATGCAGTGATCGGGAGCTTTCTTGAAGCTTTAATGGCATTGTTCCAACTCTCAGCCATATTTGTGGTCATGATACCAAATCTCTTGCCTCCGTCATAAGCTAAACATGACTGTATGGGGTTTATTTCACCAAACCACTCATCAGCTCTAGGCTCAATTGCCATCAATGTATCCCAATGCAACCTTGACTTGGCCATTGTCAATTGGCTACACGTTGTAACCACCTTATCCTTCAAATTGGTTTTCTTGAACTTCGATGCAAAATTAGCATTGTTAATCCCGAATGACCAAACAAAATTGTAGAAGGGGGGTTGAATACAATTCTAGATATTTTAAACTTGAAATATCTTTCGAAAATAAAACTGAACTTATAAAATAAAAACACAAGCACTTAAATAATTTCAGTTGGATTGTTTGATGATCCAACTGAAGTGTTTTTATTGCGGAAATAATTTGTGATACAAAATGTACACAGCTGCTCAGTTACAAGAATGTAGAGAAGTATGCTCTCAAAGATAGCTAATACAATCTATTTGTTTTTCTTCTCACACTTGTTTTAACTGCTACACTTGGTTATAAATATTCCCAAGTTTACAATGCTATTTTTGGCTACTCTAAAGTACACTAAAGATAACCCCCAGTAGCTTGCTTTTCATCCCTTTTGTCCAATGGTCCTTGGAGATCTTTGCTTTTGTCCTTTTGCTTATTATGATCACTCCCAAGAACCTAATTGGAAATTGGAATGTTTCCTTATTTCCAGTGACCATTTTGATGGCTTCCAATGCAAAGTACACTTCCATATCTCCCTTTTGATCTGTCAGATAACTGTCACTATCACTTTGTCAACTATTCAGAAAAGCAATAATGATTCTTTAATAGTAGAGAGATGTGTTTCGTTGATAGCTTTATTCTTTGTTTCGTTGATGGTATAACCCTCGTTTCGTTGATAGAGTAGTCTTCATTCCGTTGATAGAGCAATCTTCATTCCGTTGACAAGTCTTCACTTAGGGAAAATTACAAGGCATAATATATTTACAATTCACCAACCTATTTTTCCTATTTAGTACTTAGTCAACATGACTTAGAAAACCTATCTAATACCTACAACAAAATGCATATCAAACTATGAAGTATTGTACAATGTAGTTGTTGCATCACTCATTCCGTTGATGAGCTTCCTGTCAACGAAATGCTGCAAAGCATGCCATTCCGTTGACAGTTACAAAATGACTTAATACAAAATCTACTAAGTGTTTTTATAATTATCATCAAGAACAACATATTCCTAACAATCTCCCCCAATTTATGACTGATAGAATAACAGCCATAAATCAAGAGCCTTGATGATAACAAAAACACTCAGTCAAATTACACATGATAAAAATAGAAATTGCATTAAGCTTCATTGAATTTAATTGAAATACAAAGTAGGAAATCTTACAAAACAAGTGCACAGAGTTGCTCCTCTAGTCTGAGCAGATTTTTCATCTTTGCCTCTGTGGTCTTGTTTTCTTCCCTTTTCTTGCATTGTTCTCCTCAATCTGAGCTTGAAGTCTTCTTTAGAAAATCTTCTCTTCTTCATCTTGATTCCCCAACCTGGATTGCATTAATCTGAGAGTTTCATTGGATGCCTTTTCCAGTTGGTCTTCTATTCTAAAGAATCTTCTACAGTTGTCCTTGTCTCTGAATTCCATCATCCAAAAAGGTTGGAGATGAATTTTCTTTCCTGTTTGAGGGACCTTCAATACTCTGGGAAGTGCACCAGGCTTGTTCCAGCTAGCTTTGATTTGGAAAATTTTGGAGACAACTTCAGACTTGGCCGTTTTGGTAAAACCAAAATCTTTCTTTAGACATTTAAACACAGATAGCAGTGTCTGATAGTCTTCTCCCAGAATCCTGTGTAGAGGCCAAACCTGTTCTCTCCCACCCTTGTAGACAAACACCAATCTCTCTGGTAGTTTGTAAGAAGCTACTATTCCTCTCACTTCAACCAGGTCATCAAGATTGATATGTAGGTTAGACTCCTCCCTGATATCAGTAATGTAGATGAAGTCTTCTGGGTTGGTAGGGGGTTTCTCAGCTTGTGGTCTCCTTACAAGAATTGGCTTAGCCTTGGCAGCCCTCTGCTTAGATTTCTTCTTTGGATCCATTTCAAAGAGGAATTTTGGAAAGTTGGCCTCATCAAACTCAATTGGCTCTCCCTTTGGCTCAATTGGCTCTCCCTTTGGCTCAATTGGTTGTTCATGGAAATTGACAGGATGTTTAGGATCACAGGCTAACTTTACCTCAGAAACTGGATCAGGAATTGTTGGAGGTGCAATAGGTACAGAAGAGTCTGTTGCAATACTCTGAGAGTCATCATTCTCAAAGGCTATGTTTCTCCTAGCTCTTGCCTTTGGTTGCCTTATGCTCTTCTTTGTACTCCTTTCCTCTCTGGCTTTTTCTTCTAGCTGTCTTTCTTCTTCATCAAGAGACTGAGCAACTGCAAGTGCTTGCATTGCTGCTCTTTCTGACTCTTCAGCCTTAGCTTCAGCAAAGTTTGGGTGACCATCCCAAACACAGATTTCTTGTCCATTCTTGTAGACAATTGCCCTTTGCTTCCTTATCTCAAAATCGTTGCTTTCCTTGCATTTTGTGATAAGTAGTCCAAGAAGCTTGAGCTCATCTGGATAAGGTGCAGGATAGAAAATCCTTGCTATGTTTTTGCCCTTTGGTTTAGCAGGGGACTTGGGAGATAAGCTTCTTTGAAGTGTAGCTTGTTCCACATCCCTAATGCATGAAGTTTGTCCTTTTTCCTTCATTGGACCTTGAGTGACTCCATGTAGAAGGGGCTTTATCTCATAGAAAGAATTGGTATGTGGCTCCCATTCCGTTGATACTAAAACCATGGCATTCGTTGATGGTGTTGTAGAAGTAGCTTGATCCGTTGATGAATTTGAATTCTTTGTAGTTTCAGCTATCTTCTTGACTCTTGCATCTATGTTAGCCCAATGGTCTTTTATCTGTTCAGCAAGTGTTAGCCTCATAGATGCTTGTTTAATCAAGTCAATACCATCCAGTTTATCCTTTCCTAACTCCCCCATAGCTAGTGGCTCCTTTGGCAGGGAAATGGCTGGGACCATAACCTTTGTAACTTGAATGTTAAGCTCCATAGATTTCTCCCCCTTTTTGTTATCATCAAAAGGAATGACTGGGAGTCCTTGAGCTGCCACTAGCTGGGCTAAAAGTTGGGTTTGCTTCTCCTGTTCCCTATGCATTTGAGATAAAGTAGCTTCCACCTTGTCCACTCTAGAAGAGAGAGTCTTCAAGGAGGTAGCCACCTCAGGTTCCTTAGAGAAAAACCTGTTCATCTTGGACACAGTGAGAAGAGGGAGCTTTTCATCAAGCCTCATATCAAAAGCATCCTTCAGGTTCCCAATAGAATCCTTGATTTCCCATGCTTCATTCCTAGTCTGCAGCATCTGTAGCCTTTAAATTTCCAGAGAATCCATGATGGCTTTGTAGAATTTCTTGTCAGTGACACTTGCAGACTCATGAGCCAGATAGGCCTCATTATACTGCCTAGTAATTGCAGTATCCAAGTTGATTCTTCCATGCATATCTTGAGAAAGCCAGTTTGGTGTAGGGGGCATCACAGAAGTCCCAGTCTGTGAAGTGATAGCCACCTGTACATTGTCACCAAAACTGTCATCATCATCAGAAAAATCAAACTCACCACTCGTTGCAGCTCCTGGAGACAGATTGGTGATTGCATCCTTTACTCTTTGCATAGATGCAGTTGTATGGATTAGGTTGAAAGACCTTTCTGCCTCCACATTGCCCTGCTGAGCCATAACTTGATAGGCTGGCACAGGATGAGTAAAGGTCTCAGGATCCAGGGAAATACTATCCAGAGTTTGTTGATAATGCTCTTGGAAAGTAAGTTCCCTTTCTCCCTCATGAACCTCCATTAACTCACTTGCAATGGCTGCTTCCTCCCTTATAGCTCCTGTAGTCCCTTCTCTCTCTCCTCTATTTTCTTGCATCATGGGCTCCCCATGGCTCACACCTCTCACACCCTCACCTTCACCTACTAAGGTGGAACCCTCAGCCTCTCCTTTTTCCTGACTAGAAGAAATAGTCAGCCTCTCACTCTCAGCCTCTCCTTTTGCCTGGTTGCAAGCCAGCCTCTCAGTTTCACTCCCTCTCATTCCTAGAAGTGTTTCAACTACCACTAGATCATCTGCACTAGTTGTGGAAACAACTTGATTTTCAATAAGAGGTGCAGAATGAACTATCAACGGAATGGTAGTTTGAACTGTCAACGGTATGGATACCGTTGATGGAGAAACACTTGTCAACGAAAGAGACTGTTTCGTTGATGAAGTCAAGAAAGCACTTTGAGAAAGTGAGATTACAGTGGAATATGTGGTGATTGATTTTAGAGATTGTTCCACAGATCCTCTTGTAATTTCAGAAAAGGATGATTGGTGGCCCAACAAATCACTTAACAAGTGATGGTCACCAATTTCAGAGTGGGGCTTCTCCAAGAAAAGAGTTGGATAATCAGGGATAGATGAATGGATCATATCCACATCTAATGTCTGAGTTGGTGAATTTTGTGGAGTTGGTTCAAGATTGATGTTTAAAGAATGGGACTGTAACCCCAGAGTAATGATAGGGGTTACATCAAACTGAATTTGAGATACTGGAAGTGTTGCTTCCAGTGTGTGTGCACCCTGTGAAACCTGGGATTTTTGTTTCACTCTCCTTTGGTATTGGGAAAAAGTAGACTATGGGCTTGAAGTGTCCCTTACCCTCTTGGAGTGTGCTCTTGGAGGAGAGCTTGTTTCAATAATTACATCCTTTTGGGAGGATGCAACTAGACTTGTGCTTAAATCCATATTACTCATTGTGCCTTGTTGGGAAGACACAATGGGGCTAGGCTGGATCTCACTCATCTTTCCTTCCTTATCCTTAGGATTTCTTTTATGTTCACCCCTTCCCTCACCTCTTACAACACCTGCACCACTCCCCTTAGGTTGTGTAGTGGATTTTACAACAGGTGCCTTTTGGGAAGCACCTGAGGTTGGCTTGGAGGATTTCTTTGATTTAGGTTTTGTTGCTGGGGCAGGAGCCTGTTGGGTCACAACTACAGACTCCACAGCAACAGGGTTGGGTAAAACAGTAGAAGTAACAGCTATACTAGCAGGGATAGCAGTAGTTACCTCAATTATTGGCAGATACACCACTGGAACATCACCATTGTGGTTCAGCCTCAGTATGTCTGTCAATACTCTCTTTTCTTGTACAAAGAAAGCAAACCTAGAAACGGGGTTAGAGATAACCAATGGTGCTGGACTAACATGGTTAGCCAACATCATCAGAAATCTAGCATAATAGATATTTTTCTTCCTATTTGCCTTATCACCCAACTTAGCACCAATTTCATACATAAGTTAGGTGCTAAAGTTGTAATATCTATCAGTTAGGAGCATGGTAAATAGAATCAACATGGAATTAGTTAATGCATCAAAATTACTAATTTTACCAGGAAAGACCTTAATGAATGCATCAGCTAAATAACTGTATTCCCTAACCAAACCTCTCCTAATTATTTTACCCAGATTATCAGTAGGCAAAGAGTAGTTTATGGAATTTAGCATGTTAATCATTTCAGTATATGTAGGCAAAGCAGAGCAATTATTTTCAGGAAGGTGTAAGCATGCTTGCAACACATCAGAATTGACTATGTACTCATTACCTTGAATGGTGAATTGCAAAGTGCAATTTGTCCCACTGTACTCACATAAGGTCCAAATCTCCTCGATTATCTCATTGTAGAGTGGTGTAGAGTGAAACATTGTGTAGCTCAGTTTGAAATTCATCATAAAATCCATCATCTTGAAGAAGATTCTGTTCGGGCTTTCCTTAACAACAAAAGGAATGTAGTTGTTCTTTTCGTAAATGAACCCTCCAGCAGACATGAGTTTCACGATGGGTGCCATTGTTGAGTAAAGAAAGCTTGAACCGAGATTTGCTTTGAGAGAGAAAGAGTAAGAAGGCCTTTGGAATTTTTGAGAGCAGGTAGAAAAGAATTAAAGAAAATAAAATTTCTTAAATACTCCCCCAAAAGTTCTCAAAAATTAAGTCCAATAATAAATATGAATTACTGGATTGGCTAAAAATGTAACCGTTACAATTAAAATATTACCATGATTTATACTTACAGGGGTGTATGCATAGATTGTGGTAAAAGACGTGACAATTTTCAACGGTTCAGATTAACTACGCTATATCAACGAATCAGAATTGGCCGTTTAATGTCCCGTCTATTTCGTTGATAAAGCTGCGTTTCGTTGATATAAAAGAGCTATCAATGAAACACCCCAGAAAAAAAAGCTAAGACTGTCAACGAAATGGTGTGTTTCGTTGACATAGAAATTTTGACTTAGACAAAATTGCACTTTTTCCTGAGAAAATTAATTCACAGAAAAACATAGCAAATTTCTGGCTACATAGTAACTTGCAAAAATCTCAGAAATAATTAAGAGAAATTTAGCATACCTAGCTCACTTACTAATCTTGAGAATGTTGATTCATCAAGTGGCTTGGTAAAGATGTCTGCAAGTTGTTGTTCACTTGGAACAAAATGTAACTCCACAGTACCATTCATAACATGTTCTCTAATGAAATGGTACTTGATGTCAATGTGCTTGGTCCTAGAATGCTGCACTGGATTCTCAGTAATGGCAATGGCACTAGTGTTGTCACAGAATATTGGAATTTTCTCAACTCTTAATCCATAATCAAGTAGTTGATTTTTCATCCATAAAATCTGTGCACAACAACTTCCAGCTGCAATATACTCAGCCTCAGTTGTGGAGGTAGAAACTGAGTTTTGTTTCTTGCTGAACCATGACACAAGCTTGTTTCCTAAGAATTGACAGGTGCCAGTTGTGCTTTTCCTATCAATTTTACATCCTGCATAATCTGCATCTGAATAACCAATTAGTTCAAAGCCAGATTCTCTAGGATACCAAATGCCAAGGTTTGGTGTTCCTTTCAGATATCTGAAAATTCTTTTAATAGCAACTAAATGGGATTCCCTAGGATCAGCCTGAAATCTAGCACAAAGACATGTAGCAAACATAATATCAGGTCTACTAGCTGTTAAATATAAAAGTGAGCCAACCATGCCTCTGTAACTTGAAATGTCCACAGATTTTTCCTTAGTATTCAATTCAAGTTTGGTGGCAGTAGGCATGGATGTTTTGGCAGGAGAGCATTCCATTAAGTTAAATTTCTTTAATAAATCATGAATATATTTTGTTTGACTAATGAAAATGCCTTCATTAACTTGCTTCACTTGGAGACCAAGAAAGTAAGTTAATTCTCCCATCATGCTCATTTCATATTTACTTTGCATAAGCTTGGCAAACTTTTGACAAAGTTTTTCATCTGTAGACCCAAAAATTATGTCATCTACATAAATTTGAACAAGTATAGTAGACCCATTCACAACCCTGTGAAAAAGAGTTTTATCTACAGTACTTCTAGTGAAGTGATTCTCAAGGAGGAATTGTGAAAGTGTGTCATACCAGGCTCTAGGTGCTTGTTTCAAACCATAGAGTGCTTTGAGGAGGAAGTACACATATTCTGGAAAATCATCATCTTCAAAACCAGGAGGTTGACTTACATACACCTCCTCTTCCAGTTCCCCATTCAGAAAAGCACTCTTCACATCCATTTGATAGACCTTGAAATTGGCATGGGCTGCATAGGCTAGGAAAATCTTTATTGCTTCTAGTCTTGCAACAGGAGCAAAGGTTTCATCAAAATCAATTCCCTCTTCCCGTGAATAGCCTTTTGCAACCAATCTAGCTTTGTTCCTTGTGACTATGTCATTTTCATCCATCTTGTTTCTGAACACCCATTTTGTGCCTATGACACTCCTGTCCTTAGGCTTGGGCACCAGCTTCCAAACATTGTTTCTCTCAAATTGGTTTAGCTCCTCTTGCATAGCTAAAACCCAATCTGGATCTAGAAGTGCATCCTCAACTTTCTTTGGCTCATCTTGAGACAGAAAGCTACTATATAAACATTCTTCTTGAGTTGCTCTTCTAGTTTGGACTTTTGAAGAAACATCACCTATAATTAGTTCAAATGGATGATCTTTAGTCCATTTCCTTGAGGGAGGTAGATTTGCTCTTGAAGAAGTAGCTTCATGATCATGGTTGCCTTGATTGAATATATGTCCTTGAGAAACTCCCCCTGAGTTTGTTGTCCCTAATTGATCACTTCTAGAGGCATTTCTGTGACTGTCAACGGTATGACCATTTTGACTGTCAACGAAACGCTCATCCTGACTGTCAACGAATCCTCCATCATGACTGTCAACGAAATGACCATTTGATCTGCCAGCAGCTATTCTTTTCAATCTCAATGCAGCAATTTCATCTTCACTGCTGCTTTCATCTATGCTAGATACAACAACTTTAGGCTGTTTCTCAATAGCCTTGACATGATTCACTTGATCTCCTTCCTTATTCTTAAAAGAAAGACTTTCATGGAAACCTTCATCACAGAGACCTTGAATTTTGAGATCATCAAAAACAACATGTATAGATTCCATAACAATGTTGGTTCTGAGATTATAGACTCTGTAAGCTTTCCCTGCTGCATATCCCACAAATATTGCTTCATCTGCCTTTGCTTCAAATTTCCCCAAATGCTCAGCTTGATTTCTCAGAACAAAGCACTTGCATCCAAAGACATGAAGAAAGTCCAATAGTGGCTTCTTTCTTTTGAGTAGTTGATAAGGGGTCATTCCCTTGGCCTGATTAATCAAAGAAATATTTTGAGTGAAGCAAGCTGTGTTAACTGCCTCAGCCCAAAAATAAGTTGGTAACTTTGATTCATCTAGCATTGTCCTTGCAGCTTCAATAAGTGTTCTGTTTTTCCTTTCAACTACACCATTTTGCTGTGGTGTCCTTGCTGCTGAAAACTCATGCAAAATACCATTTTCTTCACAGAACACCTTCATGCTTGAATTCTTGAATTATGTCCCATTGTCACTCCTAATCCTTCTTATTTTGAAATCAGGATGATTGTTTACCATCTTGATGTGATTGATAATGATTTCACTTGCCTCATCTTTGGAGTGCAAAAAGAAGGTCCATGTAAATCTAGAAAAATCATCAACAATCACAAGACAATATTTCTTCTTTGAAATGGACATGACATTTACAGGGCCAAATAGATCCATATGAAGCAACTCAAGCTGTTGGACAATTGATGACTCTGTCTTGCTTTTGAATGATGCCTTCTTTTGTTTCCCCTTTTGACAGGCATCACACAAACCATCCTTGGAGAATTCCACCTGTGGAATTCCTCTAGCAAGATCTTTCCTCACCAAATCATTCATAACTTTGAAATTCAGATGAGATAATTTCTTGTGCCTTAGCCAACTTTCATCCTTGCTTGCCTTGCTGAAAAGACAAGTGATGGTGTCTGGACTTGTGCTACTAAAGTCAGCAATGTACACATTCCCTCTTCTGAATCCAGTCATGACCACATTGTTGTTCCCTACCTTAGAAACAACACAGGCTTCTTTTGAAAAAGTAACTAAAAATCCTTTGTCACAAAGTTGGCTGATACTAAGCAAATTGTGCTTAAGACCATCCACCAATGCAACCTCATCTATGATGACATTCTCTTTTGAAATCAAGCCATATCCCTTAGTGTAGCCTTTGTTGTCATCTCCAAAAGCAATACAAGGGCCAGCTCTTTCCTGGAACTCTGTGAGCAGGGTAGAATCACCAGTCATGTGTCTTGAACAACCACTATCCAAGTACCAAAGATTCCTTTTATCTCCCTGCACACAATAAAACCAAATCAAGTTGATTTGGTACCCAAGTTTCCTTGGGTCCTGTTTTGTTAGCCTTTGACTTTCCTTTTAATTCATTTTTCACCTTGGGCTCAGATTGATTTAAATCAACCTTTATCTTTGGTGTTGATTTCTGAGGGTTGCTCACATTTTCATTCACAACATGCATAGTTGGAGGAACAAACATGTTATTCACATTCCATGGCATTTATGGCACATTAAACATATTCATGTATGGATTGGGCACAAATGGCATGCTAGCATATGGATTCTGAAATTGTGCATATGGAGCAAACATGTTAGGCATAACATGCATTGTAGGCATAGAACCATTCATTGCAGGCTTAGGTATTTTCACATTAGCAGTCTTCTTAACAGATTTGCAGTTAGTAGATAAATGACTAACACTTCCATAATTAACACATGTCTTTCTAGGAGCATATTTATCAGGTGTGTAATTGTTATGTTTGTTAATCCTTACTTTGCCATTCCTGTTATTCTTTTTATTTCCCTTAGTCTCAACTTGAATTTTCTCTACCTTGTCTTTCAATTGCTTGTTAGACAAGTGACCTACATTAGCTTTCTCAACAGGCTTCTTAACTTTCTTTGATTTACTAGACTCACCTTGAACAAAGTTCTTGGTGACAGGACCATACTTGTTATTAAGTCTAGTGAGTTCTTCTTTTATTTTCTCTGTCAACGAAACAGCCTGATCGGTTGATGGTTTATCTGTCAACGAAACTTTGCATTCCGTTGACATATCAACCTTCAACAGATGATCATTGTTGTTTGTTGACTCTGTTTCTGATTCTAAGGTTTCAGCAGCATACCCTAGCTTCTCTTTGTTCTTTTTCCATGATTGCTCACAGAAAGATTCCATACCTTGAACATTAATGATGTTGGTAGCAACATTCCTGGAATCCTTCCATTTTGCAATCACACTTTGTTCTATTTCAAGTTGTGTTTTAAGAATTTCTTCCCTTTCTAACACTTTCTCAAGTTCCTTCTTAGCATCCCTACTAACACACCTCATTTTCTCAAATTCAATGAGCTGTGCTTCTAACATGGCATTCCTATCACTTAAGAGCAAATTAGTCTCTTTTATTCTTGAATTCTCTTTGGTAAGTGATTTAAGAGTAACACACAAATTATATAGTACAGTAGACATTTCATTTACTGCACTATCGCGTTCCTCTTTAGAAAGCTCAGAAAGATTAGTAATTGTTACCTGGTTGCTTGAGGAGCTTTCTTCCTGCTCATGATTGTTAGCCATAAGAGCCAAGTTGACATACTCAGCATCATCATCAGAATCTTCACCATTACCAGCCCAATCATACTCCTGAGACATGAAAGCTTTTTCTTTTTGCTTGAGAAGTTCAAAGTATTTCTTTTTATAATCAACAGGCTCAAATTTCCCGTTACCCTTCTCAACCTTGGGCTTTCTGCAGTCTCCAGCAAAGTGACCAATCATTCCACAATTGAAACATTTAGACTTAGACTTTTCAATCCAATTATTTTTGTTAGGTTGAAAGTCTCTCCTTGGTGGCCTTGCTTCTGAGTTTCTCTTGAATTTGAACTTAGAGAATTTCCTTGAAAGAAAAGCAATGTGTTCATCAATCTCATCTAAGTCATCCAAGTTGGCTGGTTCTGGTTCTTCTTCTTCTGTCATCTTGCCTTTTCCCTTGCTAACATCACTTCTACAACTAGCTCGACTAGTTGTGGCTTTTGCAGCTTCTTCATTGTCATCTTCCAGTTGGTTCACAGATGCTATCAATGCAATAGATCCACCTTTCTTCTATACCTTTTCAATTTCTTCATCTTGCTCCATTTCCAACTCATATGTCTTTAAAGTTCCATAAAGCCTTTCAAGAGTGTAGTCTTTGTACTCTTGAGTGTTTCTGAGAGAAACAGTCATAGGCTTCCATTCTTTTGGAAGAGCTCTAAGAAATTTAAGGTTTGAATCCTTGGTTTGATAGATCCTTCCATACAACTTTAATCCATTCAAAAGCTTTTGAAACCTACTAAACGTGTCATTTAGGGTTTCACCAGCTTTGAAAATGAAAGTGCTCATATTGTTGTATGAGAAGTTGCATTTTGTTCTCCCTAACTTGCTCAGTTCCTTCATAGAGAGTTCTAACAGTGTCCCATACTTCTTTAGAGGTTGTACAGTTTATGACATTGTCAAACATCTCTTGCTCCAAACCATTAAACAGAATGTTCATGGTTCTTTTATCTTTATGGATTTCTGCAACATCTTCAATAGTCCATTCTGAGACAGGTTTTGGAATTTCTACATCAGGAGCATCATCTGGCAGTCCAACTCTAGATGCAAACTTCATGGGAACGTGTGGACCTTTCTCAATGCAGTCTACATACCTTTCATCCATAGACATGAGATGTAAATGCATCTTTACTTTCCAGTGAAAGTAATTGTCCTTATCAAGAACTAGTATCTTTACACCTGCATCCTTCTTCACCATGGTTACTGTTTTGGTCTTGATCTTTAAACTTCTTGTATATTAGAAGCTCGCTCTGATACCAATTGTTAATCCCGAATGACCAAACAGAATTGTAGAAGGGGGGTTGAATACAATTCTAGATATTTTAAACTTGAAATATCTTTCGAAAATAAAACTGAACTTATAAAATACAAACACAAGCACTTAAATAATTTCAGTTGGATTGTTTGATGATCCAACTGAAGTGTTTTTATTGCGGAAATAATCTGTGATATAAAATGTACACAGCTGCTCAGTTACAAGAATGTAGAGAAGTATGCTCTCAAAGATAGCTAATACCATCTATTTGTTTTTCTTCTCACACTTGTTTTAACTGCTACACTTGGTTATAAATATTCCCAAGTTTACAATGCTATTTCTGGCTACTCTAAAGTACACTAAAGATAACCGCCAGTAGTTTGCTTTTCATCCCTTTTGTCCAATGGTCCTTGGAGATCTTTGCTTTTGTCCTTTTGCTTATTATGATCACTCCCAAGAACCTAATTGGAAATTGGATTGTTTCCTTATTTCCAGTGACCATTTTGATGGCTTCCAATGCAAAGTACACTTCCATATCTCCCTTTTGATCTGTCAGATAACTGTCACTATCACTTTGTCAACTATTCAGAAAAGCAATAATGATTCGTTGATAGTAGAGAGATGTGTTTCGTTGATAGCTTTATTCTTTGTTTCGTTGATGGTATAACCCTCGTTTCGTTGATAGAGTAGTCTTCATTCCGTTGATAGAGCAATCTTCATTCCGTTGACAAGTCTTCACTTAGGCAAAATTACAAGGCATAATATATTTATAATTCACCAACCTATTTTGCCTATCTAGTACTTAGTCAACATGACTTAGAAACCCTATCTAATACCTACAACAAAATGCATATCAAACTATGAAGTATTGTACAATGCAGTTGCTGCATCACTCATTCCGTTGATGAGCTTCCTGTCAACGAAATTCTGTAAAGCATGCCATTCCGTTGACAGTTACAAAATGACTTAATACAAAATCTACTAAGTGTTTTTATAATTATCATCAAGAAAAACATATTCCTAACAAGCAGCTAGGTGCCTCACAAAGAATCGATGGTGCCCGAGTGGCTCACACCAACCAATTGCAGGATTGTTCATAGCTGAAATGATTCATGCATGTCTATCAGAAATCACACAAACCCATGTTCGGTTTGGGGCTACTATCCTCCTCACTCGCTCCATGAACCAAGTCCAACTTCCTATATTTTCCCCCTCAACAATGGCAAAAGCAACCGGGAGGAAGTGGTAGAAGCCATCAACCGTTGTAGCTGTAAGCAAGACTCCTTTGTACTTTGCATACAGATGTGTACCATCAATTTGAAGTACCGGTATGCAGTGAGCAAATGCATCTATGCAAGGGTGGAATGTCCAGAAGACTCTCTTGAATTTCACCACCTAATACATATTTCACACAATAAAATTACATAAGCACAAACAAACAATAAAGTGAACAATGAATGATATATGATGAAAAGAACTTCATTAACATGCAATGATTGTGAATTCAAGAATGATACCTCGGATATAGGCTGTCCTAGGTCATGCTCCTTGAAATACCAATCAACATATGTGCCAGGATTGGATCTCTGTAGTGCATTTAAAAACAAAGGAAGTTTCTGGTATGATTGCTCCCAAGACCCATAAACACTATTAGTAGCAATCCTTCTTGCATCTCTAAGCTTTTTCTTCGAAGGTGTATAGCCATATTCCTTCAGAATTGTAGACAGTAACACCTTATCTGAAACAGAAGGATCCGCAGCTATTAAGCTAGTAATGATTTCTGCAATGTTTGAACAATTCAAATTACGATGATCTTGTGAGATTAACTGATTGAGGCAATTGTGTGGACCATTGGTGTCCATAATTTCAAAGAAGTTATGTGTTGTCCTCTTTCTAGCCCTCATCCTCCATGGACAACCTGTACTTGTCAATTTGCATTCCACATACCAAGTCAATACATCAGACCGAACCACTTCAAATTCTTGATGATTGGAAATATGAACACGTTTTACCGCCTCTAACAACTCCTCTTTTGTCTCAAATACCATCCCCTTTCTTAGCTCAGCTGGACTATGCAAATCACCAACATTTTGCATAACTGGTTCTTGATATGAAATTACCATTAATGAACCATCGAATGACCTGTAATAAGGTATATCATCATCTCTGAACTCACTACTTCCCCTTGAGTTTCCTTCACCATCCACACGATTCATATACAACGATCTACTTGAACTATCACTAGAAATATTTTCGCTAAATTGGACACTTCTTGAATTGTGCGAGGTTGAAGTATTTTCTGAACTTTCACCAATTTTCGAACATTGAACCATATCATTTGAACTTTCAGAAAGACCAATTGGAATCTTTTCCACATAAAGCTCAACATGAGTCTTACTCCCCAAACCATCCAAAGATTCAAACAAGTAATCTACATCATCATCATCAACAATAGGAGCAATCCCAAACTTGTTTGTCGTGGAATTCATAACTCTACGCAAGACTCTCAACTTGTACAAATTCGGATCAATGAACAATTTTGCATATAAAAGATCCAATAATCCTCTGAAGTTTAAATTGAAAAGTAATTTCACAAATCGAATGGGATCTTTATCATACATTGAACCAATCACGCTGTTATTAACTATGTTACCATCACAATACAACCAACCCATCACAAATTTTGAACCGGAAGCCATTTATACGATTATGAAATCGTAATATTAAAATAGGTTCTCTATACAGTTTATATTGAGAAAAATAGGAATACAATTATGAGAGTTTGAGCCAAAAGATTACCAGAAAAGAGATGTATGCAGTGGAACTTTCATCTCAAACAAACTAACCATACTTTAAGCTTGGATACATAGCAGCAGTAATAGTGTAGCAGACTAGTACCAGAAAAGAGATGTATGCAGTGGCGACAGAGAAGAAAAATTAGAGATTTGTATTTTTAAGGAGATGTGCATAGCTGATATACGCATGCCTCTAATGCGTATAGAAGATGCCCACACATACAATATATGCGTATAGGATGCCCATGCATAGGGAAAATGCGTATACAACCTCTGCATAGAATACCCACGCATACAAGATCTGCGTATAGGATGCCCACGCATAGTGAAAATGCGTATACAACCTCTGCATAGAATATCCACGCATACAAGATATGCGTACACCTACCTTGGGAGATTAGTCTACGCTGTCAGGCTTACACACGCAGATAGGAGATGCGTATAGATCTCACACATTTTCAGAATGCTTATACGATATTCTTGCGTGGAGTACACAACTGTTGTCAAAATAGTTGTTGTCAGAAGATATGTACGCATTGTCCTGATGCGTATACAGCCCTATGCATATGGATAATGCGTATACAAAGTGTGCTTTTGGGCACAAATCGCGCGGGTTGGTATATTGGGCAAGACTGGAGTTAAAAGTGTTAGAATGGGCTTTCACCCAAAAAACTTACATATTTTAACAAGTCAACGTATTTTTTTAACAAATACGATTAATATAATTAAAACACATCTAAAAATATTACGGGCAGTTACTTTTTTTAATTAAAACATATTAGCTTTTCTATTTGTCCTTATTAAAAAACTTACTTATTTTAACATGTCAACATATTTTTTTAATAAATACAATTAATATAATTAAAACACTTCTAAAAATATCACGGACAATTACTTTTTTTAATTAAAACATGTTAACTTTTCTATATGTCCTTATTATTAATATTATTTTATTATAAAATATTATTAATAATACCTCATTTATCTTCCTAAGCCCCATATGTATTTTTTATATTTTTTTTATGTTCCAATTAATATTTAAGTTTCTCATTTTATAATTTATCATATTAATTTTTACTTTTATTTTAATATTTCTGTTCACATTAAAATTTTCAGTTTATTAATTTTTAAGGCACGTGCCTTGCACGGCTTATAGGCTGGTATATTTATACACACACATATATATATATATATATATATATTGTCTTCCCTGTAAATTCGAAGCTAAGTAAAATAATTTAATTCTATTGAATTAAAATAGAGAAGCTCTAGAAAAATATATTAAACTTAAATAGGATTTAATTTAGTTCAGATAATAACTTAATTTTGTTTAATTAAATTTTGAATAGGATTGACTTTTATATATTTATTGTCTTCTCCAAAAGTTCGAATTGAATTAAAATAGTGAAACTCAAGAAAAATAAATTAAAACTTAAGTAGGGTTTAAGTTAGTTGAGAAAAAGGTAATATTTGTTTAATTAAATTTTAAATAAGATTGACTTTATATGTTTATTGTCTTCCCTAAAAATTCGAGTGTAAATAAGGAATGTGTTACCTAAAAATTCGAATGTAAATAAGTAAATTAAATTTTCTTGAATTGAAATTGAAATTGAGGAGCTCTAAAAAAATAATTAAATATTCTCTTAATTTAGTTGAGAAAAGAAGTTAATTTTTGTTTAGTTAATTTTAAATAGGATTGACTTTTATATATTTATTGTCTCCCCTAAAAATTCGAATTGAATTAAAATAGTGAAACTCTAGAAAAAATAGATTTAAACTTAAATAAGATTTAAGTTAGTTGATAAAAAAATGTAATATTTCTTTAGTTAAATTTTAAATATGATTGACTGTTATAAATTTATTGTCTTACCTAAAAATTTGAGTGTAAATGAGGGATGTCTTCTTTAAAAATTTGAATGTAAATAAGGAAATTTAATTTTATTGAATTAAAATTGAGGAGCTCTATAAAAATAGATAAATATTTTCCAGAGAGAGCTCCGGGGGTTTTTCTTTATATATATAAAGATACTGATTTCCTGTAAAAAAAAATATAGAACTTAATAATTTTCTAACCAATTAATAGAATCACAAAGTGATAATTATTTCAAACTCGTACATAACAAATTTTTTGTATACAAACGAACGTACATAAAAGTGAACATGAAAATAATCACAAAATCCTAACCAAATATAATAATAATAATAATAATAATAATAATAATAATAATAATAATAACAACTACTATAAAGAAAATTGTTGCCATAAATATTAAATAACAAAGGAAATATAGTAGGAAAAAGATTAGTAGTATGTTTTTAACTTTTGATGCTTTTGACCCCCGCAATTTCAAACATATCATCATATATTATCTGCCGAACAAAATTATACACAATCTCAAATTAAGATAGCACGCGAAATTTGAGAATATTACTACCTGGAAGAAATTAGGTGGAACTCCGTTCGTACTCGCGCAATTTCCAGTTTGTTCTCCTCTCTTCCATTCTATTAATCCTGCATTTAATAAAAACTCACATGATTCAGTTTAGTCTTGTAATAAAAACACATCAATAACAAATATAATCTGGCATCAGCTGTTCACATAATAAACTAAAAAGTTGCAAAACTAATCTAATCTATAATGACATACGATAAACAATGAAAATTAGAGACTCAATGATTGATAAAACTTTGTAGTGTATATATAGTGAAAGCAAGATCTGAATAAGATGATAAAAGAGGAAGTTGAAATATTTTAGAAAAATAGATAAATATGCTTGTGACGATTTTCGAATACTACCTAAATATAATATATCTACTTTCCTTTTCCTCCGTTAGAAGATAGTCAAAAGAAAAATAGGACAATGGTTATACTTATTTTTTATACAATGGTTTATACTTACCTTTTATACGATGATTTATTTTATACAACTTAAAAAAATTTTTGACTTTATTTTCTAAAAAATAGGACTTAAAGAAGGGAATTTAATAAATTAGAGGTTATACTTACCTTTTATACAATGATTTATTTTATACAACTTAAGAAACAGAAGCATCTTCTTCTTCCACATGGGATAATGCTCCTTGCTGAACATAGGAATCTTTATTGTTCCAACTTTTTGTGTAGTCATCTTGAGATTTTTTAGAAGAATAAAAATATGAAAGTTCTTGAAAAAAAATCTCAAAAATTGGATCTTTGATTTGTATATCAATCAAAAGGCTCTGATGCCAATTGTTAGGTCCCGATAAGTTTGTAGAGGGGGGGGGGGGGGGTTGAATACAAACAGTACCGTTTTATTGAATTTGTATTGTTCGTGATTTAACAATTCAATAACAAATTATCGCGGAATTAAATGAAACAAGATTCAAGTTAAATATAACCTATATTAAACTTGAAGGGTGTTACAATTTTGAGTACAGATTACAAGGTTCTTGATAAAACAAATCTAGAATAAATTCGACATGAATTTATCTATTTTTGTAATAAAAGGATCGAATACTAAAAAGTAGTTCGATATAAATTCTAGGGAGTATGATCCGCTAGATTGTCAAAGTAGTACAAGTAAAGTAATTCTAGTGGCTTGAATATTACAATAAGTACTATAATTAATTTCACTGTCAAATGTTTAAAGCTCCAGCAGTTGGTTGGTTGAAGGCAGAAAGAAGGATATAATGTTGATGTTCTTTTGTCTTGATTGGTTTGATTAACTGTCTTGTAAAAATGTCTTTCCTTTCATTTAAGTACCCCAATACACATACCTTGACTTCCCAGAAAGACTATCCAAAAAGACTTAGAAATACTATCGGCAAGACAATCATTTGTACTAGCAAGACTATCCTTTGGCTTAGAAAGACTATCGGGCAAACTATCTTTGAACTGCAAAGACTATCCATTTCTTCTAGCAAGACTTTCGGTAAGACTAACATTGAACTAGAAAGACAATCGGTAAGACTATCCAGGATAGTCTTACCGGTTCAAATATTTGTCTTTTCATAATTAGATTAATTCTAGTTTAATTAACTTCTTAATTAATTTAACAAATAAATTAATTCTGAATGAATTAATTTATTAGCTAAATTAGTTAAATGATATAGTTAATTAAAGGAGAATAAATCTAATTTCTTGATAGTAGAATTAGTTTTGTGAACCACTGAAAATAATGACGAGCTTCCACTGAATGACGTTGACACTCGATGTATTGTCTGGTTCATGAATGACTAACTTCAATGACTATTCTTAACTTTTGACTTTAAGTTGCGATTCTCTTTTCTTTCAATTCCCTTAAATCAAACATTGTAACATGTACACTTGTTGTCACACTTCTAAAATCTCCGTCTTTATAATAAATCTACTTTCTTGAATAATTCACCGAGGCTTGATCAAATAAATGAACTTCTTTCAATGTAGAATTACTTCAAGTCTGTAAATGACTTTAATCTTCATTCTCTTGACTGATATTACCACTTGAGATTCATGTGACATATTTAATTATTATTTACTTATTACATTCTTGTTTCAATTGAGTCGAATCCTCGGTGTTTACAAATAGGCCTAAACATATGTCTTTCAATCTCCCCCTATTTGTTTGTTAGACACTAACAACCAAATACCTAGAGGATAACTCAACTAATAAATAAGAAAAAGATAAAACTTTAAAAAGTTCTGAATTTCATTTAACATTTTCCAGATTCAAACATTAAAGATAAATACAAGATCGATGTTCCTCTAGACTGAACATATGATTACATTTTTCCTATCTTGATTCACCTAAGCCCTAAACATATTACAATAAACAACTGAACTTGAGTTCACTTGTCTTCATCAACCATTTCACCTTCCTCTAGAGTTTCTAACAAGTCCTTGTCAAGAACACGATCACTTTCAGATATGATAACACTGGGTCTAACAGGTTGAGTTGTGACTTTTTTCAGCATATTCCTCATTTGATGGTACCTTGTGATATTAGCTGTGCAATAGTCTTGAATTAAGTCAGCAACTTTTGTATTTTCCTGAGTAGCAAATCCAGAAGTCCTTAACATATTTTCCAGCTTGACAAGATGTTTGGCAGGATAATCTTTCAGAGAGAGAGGATCCACTCCACAAGTCTGAAGTGCTCTTCTTGTATAGAACTTGACTTCAAATGGCACTTCTATTACTTGAGGACTTGTCTTCAAAGCAAAATCTCTTAGTTGATCATGCAGCAATTCATTCAGAGGAGTTGTTCTTCTTATCTTGCTCATGAACACCCAGAGTTCTGATAAGGTTCTGCTTTCCAGTAGGTTGAGAGAAACAGTGAAAGTTCCTTCATTGTGAGTGGAGATATAGATATACATTTCATCTCTGACCCTATCAAATCCAGTTGTAACCCTTGAAATCTCTGCATGAAGAGCTTTCATGTACACAAAATTATCTGTATTGACCTTCTTAGGGGTCGTTTGGTTCACGGAGTGGTATGAGTTTGGAATCAGGAATCGGGTTGATGGGGTATGGGGTTGAAAGATCATTTATAATATTATGTGTTTGGTTCAGTGTTGAAATAATTTTTAAAATGATATTAAGTTATATTTTAAATTAATTTTTTATATTATATAAAAAATTAAAAATATTTTATTGTTATTTATAACATTGTTTTTATTTATAAAATAATTTTTTATATTTATAATGTTTTTTGGCATGAAATTAATAAATAATATAAAATTAATACCCATACCTCCATTTCATACCCACCTCCCCACTAGGATATCAAAATCTCATATTTTGGAGGTTTGAGGTATGAGTTTGAAAATAAAAAAAATTGAACCAAACACAGGGTATGAGTTTTGCTTATTCTAAACTCATACCTGATTCCTGATACCAGCGAACCAAACAACCCCCTGTATCTTTCCAAAACACGAAGAAATTTATCATCATTATTGGTTCCTCTCTGTAGTACAAAACATCTCTCTTGCTTTATCCCATTCTTCACCCAGCTTCAACTTCAGAATCTGGGACGATAAGAGATAAACCCTTAACCACTTAGTTATCTTCACTTGAGTTATCTCATCGCGCAACTATGTTAATTAAGGACATAAAATATTTTAAAAACTACAAATCATCTACTTCAAAAATCAAAATCAAAGTAATTAATATCATCCTCTTTTTTTTTTTTTGAAAAATTGATTGCATTTTACGGTCGGTTTTTATATTTCGGGGTCTAATAAACAAAAGCACAATAGTTTGGTACTGTATTCATAAATGTTGACGATCTAAAAACAAAAAAGTGTAATAGGAACGCGAAAGTGCAAAAACCCTAGAAATATAGTTTACTGGGGGGGATAATACAAAAACACAAGCACACTCCAATCGGCGGCTAAATCTACTCTTCTGTTCAGGCAAAGGTATTATCATCTCTCTCTCTGTCTGTCTTTCTCTCTCTCTCTCTATATATATATATATATATTTGTAGCTTAATTGAATAATCTCTCTCTGCCCTTATCTAGGATTCTCGAGCTTGAGGTTGAAGAGAAGGTACTGTTTACACTCTGCTTTTCTTTTTAATCCTAATCAGCTAATCTGTTTTTTAATTATGTAATGTTTTCATGTATAGCCAAATTTGTTTTTGGAATTTTATAGCTCAATTCAATCTAATTTGTTAATTATGAATCAATAGCTTATTGGTGGATTATTGGGGTACGAATTTATAATTTATTTGCAATTTGGTTAATTCTAAGCTATTATAATTTCTATGTTTTTGGTGCGTGGTTTGTTATTCTTTACAGGTGTAGTGTTGGAGAAATATGGCGAATTTTGCTAAGCCGGAGAATGCTCTAAAGAGAGCGGAGGGTAAGATGTGATTTTTGTTTTTACGTTTGTGTACCAGGATGTGAATCTTTTTGCGGTTAAATATAAAATACATCACTCGTTGTGTCCAAATGTATCAAATTAGTCACTCATTGCAAAAATGACTCAATTTAGTCACTAATTTAAGATTTCGTGTCAAGGACATCACCTGGGACTGGCTAAATTGATACAAAATTTCAACATTTTAATGACCAAGTTGATACAAAATTTTAAATTAGTGACTAAATTGAGTCATTTTTGCAATGAATGACTAATTTGATACATTCGAACATAATGAATGATGTATTTGATATTTAACCCAATCTTTTTGTATTGATTCTTGAATTAGTCTATGTTTTGTTATATTGGTCTTTGGTGTTTGATTGTGCAGAGTTGATTAATGTGGGGCAGAAGCAGGATGCTTTGCAGTCTCTTCATGATCTGATTACGTCGAAGAGGTACAGGGCATGGCAGAAGACGCATGAGAAGATTATGTTCAAGTATATTGAGCTTTGTGTGGACATGAGAAGAGGCAGGTTTGCGAAGGATGGGTTGATTCAGTATCGGATAATATGTCAACAAGTAAACGTCAGTTCACTGGAGGAGGTCATAAAGCACTTTATGGATCTTTCTACTAAGAGAGCTGAAGCAGCTCGTAGTCAGGCACAAGCTTTGGAAGAAGCTCTTGACGTAGATGACTTGGAAGCTGATAATAGACCCGAAGATCTTATGTTGAGTTATGTCAGCGGTGAAAAAGGAAAGGATCGATCTGATCGCGAGCTTGTCACCCCATGGTTTAAGTTTTTGTGGGAGACGTATAGAACAGTTCTTGAAATACTGAGGAACAACTCCAAGTTGATGGCGCTCTATGCGGTAATACCTCCTTAATTGCCCCGCCCCAAGAAAAAATAAATAAATAATTACTCGAGTAAATTTTTGATGCTGTTTATATGGTACTTGTCTTTTTTGTAATTAACTAAAGCTTTTAATTTACCTTAAAGGCAGAACAACCTTTTAGGAGTTTATTTATAACAATGGATTTTGTGTTCTGACTTCTGACAAGGGATGGCTTGATGTTTTTCTAATTTTTAGCCTCCTGCAATTTATTAGCATTGACAATAATATGTACCGTATATGCTCATATAGGATCTATATCCCTTTTGCCTATAGAATGCTTTGTCATTTTGTAAGTGCTTGATTGAAGACTGATGCAACTTAAATGCCTTCTATCTCTTAATTCGGAGAGATTGAATTAGGAGTCTCTCTGCGGTTGAGTACTACTCACTACCTTGGCTAGTATCACATATATTTGTAGCTTAATTATTTTGCTTAAAAGGTAGGAATTATTAATTCAACTGGAAGAATGTCAAACTTGGTCAATAAGCTTACATATGATTTATAGGGTTTTGGAAATTATAATTTCTCCACTCAAAATGTAAGAAAGATTGCAGATTTGTTTTTGTGGGATGGGAGAGATTTGAGATGTAGTACTGGAGCGTTGGTTTAATTTGGTCTCCCACTGTTTCCTTTTGTTCTGAGAGCTTCCTTTTAGTATTTTAGGTGTTAAATAGACTTCTCAGTTGCTCAGTTACAAGTTAGGTTAAGCCTATAATCATGTTGTATGTTTGAAAAGTACAAGCTCTTCATCGCACTATTATTATTTATTAGGAAAGATATAGGAAAAATGAAGTTCTCTACAAAAATTTAAATTTCCATAGATAGTACTTAAATATTAAAGATATAATACTTCAAGAAAGAAAAACGAAACCATACTCTCTTTTTATGACCACCAGAACGTTTGTTGTTTTTTAAGAGGACAGAATTAGCGCAATTAACAAATATATTGGCCAAGTTGTTTATCTATGTGCCTGCTGTGTGAATCACGTTGCCGCATCCGGACATTTGAGGTATTGCAGATGGCTTTAGGATTTAGTTGATTTGCTTTTTCCTTGCAGTAATGAGTAAACAACTCTTTACTGCAAGTCTGCAACAAAGAAGCTGTATTTCAATCTCTATAGTGGGTGGGGGGGGGGGGGGGGTGACAACAAGAGCTTCAACAGTTCAGGATGATGTATTTGAAACAGTTCTAGTGCTAAATGTTTTTGCTTGTTAAAAACTTCACATCAAGTTTTCTATTGCTAAAGTGTGATAAGTGATAACAGTAGATAGGAATATTGAGGAACTATGTGCATCCGCAGTTGTTGCTATGTGTTTTAGAGTGGAAGAAGTGATATAATTGGTTTAAAATATTTGTAGGCTACTATCCAAAAGAATAAGAACCGAGTGATTTTATACTACTGTGGTCAATATATACATAGGAAAAGTTGCATGGATTACTAATATAGGCAAAGGTATGGACTACATACATATAAGGTCTTATCCAATTATAGGAAAAGTTGGTATGTACTGATTAACATGGTAAAGTGTAATGCCGAAGTTGAGCCTAACGGACGGTGTTAGGTTGATGCGTTGCTTTGATTTGACCGAATTCTTTTGTTAATATATATACTAAGGCTGTTTAATCTGGATGCACAGATATTCATTTTCCTGAGATCTGGTAAGTGATAACTATTATTAAAAAATTTCAGGATACTGCACACCGTGCTTTTCAGTTCTGTAAGCAATACAAGCGAACTACAGAGTTCCGTAGGCTGTGTGAGATTATCAGAAATCATCTAGCAAATCTTAACAAATATAGAGACCAGAGGGATCGGCCTGATCTTTCTGCACCTGAGAGCATCCAATTTTATCTTGATACAAGATTTGAGCAGTTGAAAATTGCCACCGAACTTGAACTTTGGCAGGTTCGTAATTTTCATTCTGAAGAATCTTATCGCTGCTGATATTATTTCTTTATCTCTGCTGCATTACCTTGGATAGAGAATGTCTCTTGGTTGTTTTGATTATTATTTTTTTGGCAGGAAGCTTTTCGTTCTGTGGAGGACATTTATGGGTTGACATGCATGGTGAAGAAAATGCCCAAGACATCCTGGATGGCTGTATATTATGCTAAACTCACGGAGATATTTTGGATCTCCACTAGTCATCTTTATCATGCATATGCATGGTTTAAACTTTTTCAACTTCAGAAAAGCTTTAATAAGAACCTCAATCAGAAGGACTTACAGCTAATAGCATCCTCCGTTCTTTTAGCTGCGCTGTCAATTCCCCCCTATGACCACATGCGTAGGGCATCTCATGTGGAACTTGAACATGAGAAAGAGCGCAATTTGAGGATGTCTAATCTTATTGGTTTTAATCTTGACAATAAGATTGAGGGTAGAGACATGGTATTATTCTTGATCTTTGGGTGTTAGCATTATAGATTTTTCACTACAATTTACTTCTAACTTTTTTCTCTTTTCCACAGCTCTCGCGGGAATCACTTCTTGCAGATCTGGTAAATATACAATTCTGCTTTTCAATATCAAAATGTATAAGTACATATTTGTATTGTAAATTCTGTATGTCATGCTTATGTTGGTAATGAAAGACTAATGGAGAATGTTTTACAAAGATAGTATTTCCCCCAATATGCACAACTTTTTTTTTCTTTTGTTAAGAATATGTACAACTCTTTATATTACTTATATTCTCCATCAGACCATCACTGCAGTTTGAATCTCAGCTGATCTAATTTATTGGTTCCTGTAATGCACGGGTGTATTTTGCTTTTTTGATTTTGAATCTTGATTTTCTCTAAACACTCTTTCTTTTCCTGTAGATTTCAAAAGGTGTGATGACATATGTTACTCAGGAAGTAAAAGATCTTTATCATCTTTTGGAGCATGAATTTCTGCCTCTAGATTTGGCATCGAAAGTTCAACCTTTGTTGGAAAAGATTTCGAAAGTTGGGGGTAAAATTTCATCAGCATCATCTGTGCCAGAAGTACAGCTTTCTCAGTATGTTCCTGTGTTGGAGAAGCTAGCCACTTTGAGATTGCTACAGCAGGTAAACTGTTGCATTCTGCTGGTTTTTAATATAGTTATATTAACACATTAGTGCTTGTACACATTAAAAAAACAAGAAAAGTATGCTGTTTGAAATTCATGTAGTATTAAATTTTCAATTTGCAGGTGTCTCATGTGTACCAAACAATGAAAATTGAGAGTTTGGCCAAGATGGTCCCCTTTTTCAGTTTCCCTGCTGTTGAGAAGCTCTCTGTAGATGCTGTCAAACATAATTTTGTTGCAATGAAAGTCGACCACATGAAGGGCGCTGTTATATTTAGCACTCTGGTTAGTCAATATCATTATTCCCTGATTCCTTTCTATAGGTAGTCATGTGTTAATT
This sequence comes from Heracleum sosnowskyi, assembly GCA_030848705.1. Lineage (NCBI taxonomy): Eukaryota > Viridiplantae > Streptophyta > Magnoliopsida > Apiales > Apiaceae > Heracleum > Heracleum sosnowskyi. The sequence continues at coordinate 74,539,526 of CM061238.1, forward strand.
GATTATAGCTGATCTGATGCTCTCTCTCATATGCACACATAATAATTTTTATAAACCTCCTTGATTGAAACCACCAAGATTTGACAGTGTACACGTAAAATCACATTCAAACAATATTTTAACTATATCCTTTTAGGCAACGCTTAACAATGTACTCTTAATGGGAAACAAACCAAACAGTACTCTTAATGGTAACCATTGCCCTAACAAGAGTTATGATACCTTATTTTGAAAATAGCGAACTATTGTTAAAAATCAATACATTAATGAAGTAAGAATGTAAGATTCAACATGTCTTATATATTATTGGATCCTAGTGGTTCTCACGGTTTTTATTTGAGCCAGACCCCTTGTGTATACATGTATTGAATTTTTTAATACGAGGTACCTGTCCAATTTATGTTTTCAGAAGTGCTTTTTTGCTTTTGGTTAAGTAATAGCCATGCCTAGTTATCTTGTCGTTCACCCAATCATTGTTTTTTGCACAATGTTATTATTATCTATTATTTGGAAATCAATATACGCACATCGGTGTGTAGTAGATTAATATAAAATTTTTTCTTCAACTTTATGCTTATAGTTTCTCTTTGGAGGAATCCATTGCATTTGTGTATGTATATAGTCTTCATTCCACATTGTATTTTACTGTTAGTAATCTTTTATCTTTCATCTCACAAACTAGCGTCCTTGGTTGTTATGGTACTATGTCCTTGCATTGTTTCTAGCTGACCTATGATGTGGCTTGCATCGTTTAGAGTACTGTTCCCATGTTACTGAAAGTATTTTTTTCAGGGCCTTGAATCTGATGGTCTGCGTGATCACCTGAGCTTATTTGCTGAATCTTTAAATAAAACAAGGGAAATGGTGTACCCTTCTGTAAGGAAGATATCAAAATTAGGTGAAATGTTGCCTAGTTTAGCTGAGGTTGTTGATAAGGAACATAAAAGGCTGCTTGCTCGAAAATCAGTTATAGAGAAAAGAAAAGAAGAACAAGAACGCCATCTTCTGGAACTGGTATCTTAAATAAGATGTTTTAACATTTTCATTAATATGAATATTATCTTTTTTTGGGGAGTTAGGATGAGCAAGTTACTTTTCTTTTTTTAAGGAACGAGAGGAAGAATCAAAAAGGCTCAAGCTACAGAAAATAACTGAAGAGGCAGAGCAAAAAAGGCTTGCATCTGAATATGAGCAGAGGAAAAACCAACGAATCTTAAGGGAAATAGAAGAGCGGGAGCTTCAGGAAGCACAAACCTTGCTCCAAGAGGCTGAAAAGCGTAGTAAAAAGAAGGGAAAGAAGTCCCTCATGGACGGAGTACGTGAAACTTACATCTAACTTTATAAAAGAATTAAGGCCAGTATTGATATTTTTATTTGCTAAATGCCAAGATTAACATTTACGAGTGTAATTAGGAAAAAGTCACAAAACAATCGTTGATGGAGTTGGCTCTTAGTGAACAACTAAGAGAAAAGCAAGAAATGGAGAAAAGATTGCAAAAGCTTGGTAAAACAATGGATCATTTGGAAAGGGCGAAAAGAGAAGAAGCCGCCCCCTTGATTGACGCAGCATTTCAACGTCGTTTGTCAGAAGAAAAGGTGCTTCATGAACATGAACAACAGGTATTATGTATACATTAGATAGATCATTGGCAGATATAGTTTTAAGATCAGCAAACTTTTCTAGAGTAATCCTACCTGTTAATCAACAGGATCTAAGGCTTGCAAAGTTGCAGGAAAACTAACAATCATTATATTTCCTTTGATGTAAATATATCTAAAACTGTCATGGTCATCACAGTGATTAATTAATAATTATTAATATTATCGAATTATTAGTTCTATATTTGATGGGTAAAATATTAAATAGTAACCTCTCAATTCCTTATATTTGCTAACTTGTGTTCCATGTAATATTTTTTAGCAAGAAATAGAGCTAAGCAGGCTGCGTCATGATGGAGACCTTAAGGAAAAGAATAGGCTGCTAAGGGTATTTGAGAATAAGGTAGGTACTTATTCATTGTGTATAGTATTACATTTTTTTGAGACTTCATGCAGTATTACATAATTATCTAGTTTCAGCCTTCTGGCATGTGTTTCCAAAACGGTTTTGGCAAAACCAGACGGAATTATATTCTTATGTTCTCTTTGTCAATTGTCATAGTGATGTCATTTCCTAGGAATTTTGTGCCATCTTATATTTAGACTAGTGATGGTTTGCCTGCTTGTAGCATGAAGGAATATTACATTTCATTGTTGTATGGGTTCGTTCTTGCAGACACAGTTTCAGAATAAAGTTGCAAGATGTCGGCAAGATGAGTATGAGAGGATGAGAGTGGAAAGAGATGCACGGATCAATGAAATCCTTCGGGCACGGAAGGAGGAGAGAGAAACTAAGAGAAAAATGTTGTTTTATTTGAGTGTTGAGGAGGAAAGACTGAAAAAGCAGAAGGAAGAGGAGGAAGCTCGCCAGCTTATAGGTACTTGTTTTTATTCATACTATTAGTTAGTTTATACTATTGTATATTGTACCCATATAAAATCCTATACATTTATCGGAAAACTATTTAAACTCTGTTGCCTTCAATCATATATTTAATGCAGAGGCTGAGAGACTCAAGAAAGAGGAAGCTGAGAAGAGGGCAAGGTTGGATAGAGTTGCAGAGATTCAGAGGCAAAGGGAGCAGGAAATTGAAGAAAGGAGAAGAGCAAGTGAAGGACTTGCCAGACCTGAACTTTTTGGTGGACCACGTCAGTTGGAGGCACCAACTGCTGCTGCTGCCACCGCTGCTGCAGCACCTGCTGCAGCACCTGCCGCTGCTGCTGCCGCACCTGCTGCACCAGCACCAGCTGCTGCTGCAGCACCTGCTCCAGGAAGATATGTCCCTAAGTTCCGTCGAGCTGAAGGGCAGGCTCCCCCTCCAGAACCTGACCGGTGGGGCAGCGGCAGACAAGATGATAGGGCACCGCCGCCTCCTGGCGGGGATAGGTGGCGTGGTGGCAGCAGTGGTGGTGGTCAAAGACAATCTTGGGGATCATCGAGGTTCCCTCCAAGGGGTGGCTAATTCTGTTGAGCTTGTGTACTTCTGCAGTCGGTGAAATATAGTCCTTTGTGAAAATAGTGAGTGGATTCTGAACTTGACAATAATTGCTTCAAATTTTGGTGTTCAATTTGGCTATTTCTCCGCAATCTTTTGATCAGAGTAGTGACTCTCAAATCAAGTATAATCATATATTTAGGCCCAGATGTGTCGAATGGTTACTACATTATGTCGTGAAGTTTTGTGAGCAATGCAGTTCATTTGGACCCAGATTTATGTTATATTGAGGAACGTTATTGATTTTGATTGAGCAGCTTAATTTTTTTACTAGGACTTGCAATATCTTATGAATATTTCCACATGGATGGTTACTCTTTTATGAACCTTTTATACCTTAGGTTCTGTATGTGTGAGTATTTAAATATTTTGTAGTCGGGGCAACCAAAAATAAAATAACTACTCACTCTGTCCAACTCATGCCCAAATTATTTGTCCTCCTTGATCAAATTTGTACGTAGATGTTTGGTATATATTTGAATCTTGAACTTGGATATGCTAAAACATGATAAAAACTACGGGTAACAAGACTTTTTCTGGAAATGATTCTCGAACTATGAGTTGTCAAATAATAAATGTCGTGTTTATATATATACTTGAGGGTATAGATGTTTTCTATATATAAATCAATTAAAACTGAGTAATAAAAAATTTTCCAAAAAATTCTCAAAAATAACGTGGCTGTTAATGAGAAATTTTTAATTGATGGATTTAACGTGTGACAATATCTCATATATTATTTTTTTACAATCAACATAAAGATACATGTGACATTTGAGAATATTTTTGGAAACTTTTTTATTTTATTTAATTTCTTAGTGTAATCTTTCTTGAACATAAAATGAGTTTTGAAGATATAATGTATTGAAAGCATGATCGTAGATTTCAGAAAGTGGAATGAATCGGTTTAGTTAGTACTGATAAGTGAGTTATTGGCAAATCAGAGATTTATTGGAACAAAAATCGAAATAATCTTAAAAATATTTAATATATTAGTCTTATTTATAACATAATATATCATCTAAAAATAATTCACAGCGATAAATCAGATTTTAAAAATTGAATTAGTCAATTTTTTTTTAAAAAATAAATCGTGAATTTATCAACAATTTTTAAAAATCGAACGGCAAGAGAAATTTTGGGTTGAACCAATGAAATAACAGTAGTTTGGAAGTAAAACAAACAAGAAGAAATAAATTAAAATGGCAATTAAAGTAAGTTATCCGGGTGAAGTGTAACCGGGTGGACCCGAAATACTCCTAAAACCCTTTATTAACCCCTCCTCCTTGAATCAAGAATCATTCTAGTAAACATCTATACATACATACACAATTGTGGTTATAATTATGAGTTCACTCGCACTGAGAATCGCAAAGCATGTCAATTCCCCTGTTTTCACACGGACCCACTCTCCATTTCCTGGTACTCTCCATTCTTTCTATTATCTGTGTGTGTATTATTCTTTTTTATGTTTTTTTGTTTATCACATTGGAAGTGTTTCTTTGAGGACTTTTATCAAGCAGGTAGTAGTATACACAATTTTACATAATGGGTTTCGATAATTTTTAGTTGTGGGTTGTGTGCGAAAAGGAAGCAATGCAGTGTATTCAACTGCCTCTTCTGGTAGTGATAATGAGAATGATGCTGATAAAGTTGATGACTTTATTCCGCCTAAACAAGAGTTGCATTTACAGGGGGTTGATCCCCAAAAAGGCTGGGATTTTCGCGGTGTGCACAAGGTATGATCAGAGTTTAAAACCATTTATGTTTTCGTATTGTTGTTCTTAAGCAAACATACAATGTGTATTGTGTACTTTAAACTAGTGTGTTTACTTGATCGAGTCATGCCAAGTGTATCTTTATGGAGCTCGAGTGAAGTTGATAAATTGATGACAAAAATATTATTCAAGCTCGGGTCATTAGCAAGCTTAGGCGAATCTGAATACACATCTTATAAGTTTTTTGCAAGTATGCCAGCTTGAATCTTACCATTGTTTGACAACAATAAGCATGAATGAGCGTGTTCGTGTAATTATTGGGTGCATGTAATTTGATATTTTTTATTCAGGTAGTCGACTTTATTGTACTATTTTCCAGTTAGTAAATCGATTTTTGCTGAGACTATTAGTAATACCCTGTGAGTGATTTGTGTTCTATGTTAAATAAATTCATGTGAGAGCATGGATCACTTGAGGTCAGGTACCCTTAAGTTGATGGCATCTGGGAAAGTGATTGGGGAATGATGGACTCGAGTTTGACTAGTAGAAATATTAGGTTTTTGATTTGTAATGTGACTAATGTCATTATCAGCTTTCCCACAGTTCTTGAAGCCAATATGTTGGTTGTAATTCTCATTTCTTAAAACATCACTTGTTCAGGCAATCATATGTGGAAAAATTGGAAATGTTCCTGTTCAGAAGATTTTGAGAAATGGTCGAACTGTAACCATCTTTACTGTTGGGACTGGGGGTATGTTTGATCAAAGATTGTTAGGAACTAAAGACTTGCCTAAACCAGCTCAGTGGCATAGAATTGCTGTCCACAATGATGATCTTGGCGCTTATGCAATCCAAAAACTTGTCAAAAAGTATGTAACATTAGTTTCTTGCTATTCAGCTTATTTTATATCCTTTTGCCTTACTAAAGTAAGAGTGTTCCTTCAGCTCTTCAGTTTATGTGGAGGGTGATATCGAAACGAGAGTCTACAACGATAGTATTAATGGTACTGTTAAAAACATACCAGAGATTTGTGTGCGCCGCGATGGTATGTAAACTTTACTTGGTTAAAATCTTAAAGTTTTTGTAATTATTTTTGCTATTTCATTTGGTTTAATCCATGCTACGATTCTTGTTATCAAAGTCTTTCTTATTGCTGTGGGAGATATGTGTCTGACGTAAACTTTTGGCTCAATTACAAAAGAGCCAGTGACCCATTATCTTCTCTTAGCATTCCAGTGATGTCAGTTATCTTAGGCAGACAAGAATTTCATATAAACTTATATGAGGATGATATGGTTCCTTTGTTCCACTGTATAAGCTAGTTTTGCTGGAAAGTTATGTATTGGTAGTAGCTTAGTTATCTAATAGCTCTCTACATAGTGATAATACAACAATTAAACTGTATATTTGAAATAGTGCATAGATGACTGGTTGTGAGCTCACAACTGTGAATGTAAACATGTTGATATCGCTAGACAACTTATGTTTCTTCTATCAAATAAGCTACCATTATTTTTTACAGTTGTTTTCTTATATTTTCGTTCATTCTCTCCAATGCCTTTTTATGTGATTATTCTCATACTATTTGGATGCTAAAATGATAATTTATCGGTAAACTGGAGAGTGATAATGAGGTATAAATAGAAATATGAAATCAGATAGAACGGAGACATAGATAGCAAATTATAGAAAAAATTAGGGTAGAAAGAATTAGGGGAATAATTATAGAGAAGAGAATTGAATAGAGAGAGAGAGAGAGAGAGAGAGAGAGAGTAGCATCCATAGCAGAAACTTTTACGGCAAATGAGTAATGGCTATTTAAAATAGTCCGTAACTTCTGTCTAATGAACACTCCAATTATATAGTCAAGCTACTTATGCACCGTATGCATCATGATCATCCTAAGCCTCCTTATTGAATTCTCAGACCTCAAGACTTGCATATTGTTCAACTAAACAAGTTTAACTATTCAACTATCATATTGTTAGAATAGTACATATAATTGCATTTTGGCTTGCTGCTAGATACAACAAAGAATTTATTAACTGGCTGAACTGATGAAGATTAGGTTTCTGGTTTAGGGAAGTTATTTGGAAATCATGGTGAATTCTGAAAAAGAGACGAGTTTATTTTTTGGTGAACATAATCAAAGTACATTTTTTTCCCTTTGTAGGTAGGATTCGCCTAATAAAATCAGGTGAAAGTGTCAGCAATATTTCTTTGGATGAACTGCGTAAGCTCTTCAATTAGTGCACTGGATTTTTGGGACAAAAAAATGCAGTATTTTTCTTTCTTATAGTTATGATTGAGTAAACTCAATGTTGTACAAATACTTTTGTATGTTTTTGACAGGAGCGGGATTGCTCTAATGTTAAGTTGAGCTGTTCTGATTACAGAAGGGCTTTGCAGCTGGAGAACAAGGTGTCTGGATATCGAGTAAGGCTGTATATTGATCCAATTAGATTTTATTTGTAACCCGAAAAGACTTTGTATTTGCTCATGGTTAGTTTTTATTTATAATTCAGATTCTCCCAGTAGCTTGCAATGCGTTTCTAACTCGTAGTCACTTTTAAATAATTGATGTAATCCAGATACTCTTAGTTAAGTAATTATGTCTAGTTAATTTATTTAATCTGAAGAAATGCTCTGCGATAAAGAAAATGTGGTTGCTCAGTCATCCAACGGCCTCTTGTTTCTACTTTCTAATCTATATACTCTGCGATTATATGCAAGGGAAGTGTCAAGTGTGATTGCGTATTTAAATTGAAGGTCACAAATTGCCAAAATGGTATCCCAAGTGCCAAACTTGGTCTTATGTACAATTTCAACTCTTAATGGTCGAATAGTCCCTTGGGGATTCTCTTGTATATGAACTGTGAAGACTTTTATGGGTCAATAACATGGTCATATAATTTTTATCATTATGGCAAAACATCGTAGATGGTTTCTTCTATATAATAGCCATTTAATGTAATTTTCTTATATACTGATGTAATACAGCTTTAAAAGTAATGTATGCTAAATCTGTGTGTATAAAGCAGTGCAGACCTATGGTTAAAGTTTCTTATCACTTTGCAAATTCTTAAGAAATCACATCCTAACACCATTGTTTTGGATTTGTTATGGTGTGAAGATAGTAACTTATTTTGGGACGATAAGATCTGCCAGCCACCTCCTTAATTTGGCTCTGCAGTTAGGCCCTATTCTGACTGAACTAGTCATCCACCTCCATTCATTTCATATAAAGATTTTAAAGTTTTAGAAGTGTAAAATGATTGTCAGGCCTTGGTATCTTAAGAAATTTTTACAATGTTCACATTCCTTGTATGCTTTATATATTGTAACAAACAAATAAAGGTTTTCGTTGTTGAAAATTTTGAAATGTTCATTTAGCATGTAAATATTGTGCAATGAAACATTAAGAGCTAATACATTATGAATAGTCTTTGCCATTTTATCTAGGAAGCTTATTATCTGATGGAATTAGGTCTGTCCATGTCAATAGATTGGAGCTCTGATGGTCCATATGTATATAATCAATAGATTGATTTCGAAAAATTGTGTTCCGTTGGTCCATATTTGAATACTTAATCTTGTCCGAGTCGAATTCAGTAACATAAATGGATATGATGTAGCCAAATCCTCTTTCAATCCGATTGGAGAATGTTGAATACGTTTAGAAGCTTATGAATTTACATTAACTTTTCAGATTGGAAAATTCAGATTTGTCCTGTATCTTCTTGCGAGCTAAATTAGCATGTCTGCACTATTTATATGATTGTGCCACTTATATGGAATGGGGTTGGGATATTAAGCATAATTGTCAGGAAAAATTGTAATTTATACAAGGTGACTCTAGGTTGGAACTTTAAGGGTATTTGCTTACAGCATTTTGAGAAACTATACAAGATTCACCATATTTATATATGCATTCTCGAAAGAGTATAATATGTTTAGATTACTTGTGAATGGTTGAGCTGGGTGATGAATGTAGTAGCCTAATCAGCTTCCAAACACATTGAGGTAGCTTTATACTATGATTGGTATGTTGATCATTTTATCAACCATTTTACTACCTCTTTATCTTTCTGTAGAGTAATAATGCAGCAAACAAATATAACCCTCATGAGCTATTTACTTTACAATTCTATATATTTTTAGAATTGGCCTTGGATGTGTATAAATAGGGTGAGTCTACTAACTTCTAGCCTAAACCCTTGCAGTTATGGTGTCTGCTGTATATATATTTCTCATTTTCTTAACTTTTGTATCAGCATCCCAAGATTGCCCTAAATGTGGCAGCTTGGATGTACCATATCCTCTTAGCACAGGTGGTAACTGTGGGAACCCAAAATACAGGATTCACTGTAACAATGGCAGTTTAGAGTTCTTGTCAGCTCATTATTAGGCCACCCTCAATCCAAAAGCCCATGTGTCAGTCTTCTGATCTCTCTCTAGGGGGCTTATTGCTCGATGAGAAGTCTCCATTTAACATTTCAACACGTAACACAGTCATGTTATTTAACTGCTCGGATACTATACTGTTGTCTCCTTTAAATTGCTCTTCAAACAGCCTATGTAGGCTGTTCGAAGAGAAAACTGTGGAGGGGAGTGGATGCAGAAATACACACTCTGTTGTAGTTTCTTGAAAGATGCATCCATTACTTCACATATAATTCGCATTAGAGTTGGAGGTTGCACTGCTTATACTTCTGTAGTACAACTGAAACTAGACATCCCTGCTGATTCATGGAACTATGGCATTGAGTTGCAATGGGCGCCCCCACCCCTGCTTTAGAGTCGTATTTCCGCAGCAGAAGAAGAAATGGCTTGATGTTTGTTTCTTTCTGTTGGTTTTTATAAATGTTTGTTGTTAATTTTTAGAAGATGTTTGGTGCACGGTTTGTTCGATTGTTCTTTATATCAGTTATCGGTCTTTGGGATTTGAATTTGTTAATAAAGATCATTCACCTCATTGCATGGATAGTGAGCATGAGAAGAGTTCCCGATATATACATTATGGACCTAAATACAAATTGGGTTTATTACATCATGGACCTAAATACAAACTATCATCAGGTGGGCTTTGGCCCAACATTTGCCCCCCCTTGTTGGTATCAATATCTTTTAGATTTGAGTAAGACCTGAAAAAGAGACATAAAATAAAACAAACAAAAAGAAATAATTTAAATTGATTTGAGGAGAGAAATAAAAATATGGGGATTTTGGAATGAATTGAATAAAATAGTGCTAATTAATTTTTGTCGTTTATTTATTTTTGGTACGGAATCCGTCGTTTGGCTGTGACTCTTCAGCTTCCTGGGCATTGGGTAACTCCCACTTTCTTTACCTTCCTCCACAAGCGGCGCCAGTACTCTCATTTCCTTTCGATTTCTCTCCTCCAGGTGTGCGTTTTTTCCTCTTTTGCTTTTGCCTAATTTTAGTATTCTATAACTTACTTTTAGATTATACTCGTTGTAAATGTTATCATCATGTCTCACTTGTCGGTTTCGTCTGAAGCTACTGTAAGTTTGAACTCTGTTAGGGGTGGGTCTTCTGAACCTCCACTCGACCCCTTATTCAACCTGGATCATTTGGACCTCCCTGGGGTTGAAATTGATTATGGGTTCAGTTTTTCTGGGGACGAGAAGAGTGAGGAGGCCCGTGTATCTCCCCCCTGAGTCCTAATACCCTGTTAGAGCGTGATAGCGCAGTTAGAGAAGCTCTTACCGCCGGCCAATTAGAGTTCGGTGACAACCCTAGTCTTAATATGTCTAGTATTTTTTCCAATCCGTCGACCCGAGTCGAGGTGAGCAAGCATTGGGTCGATTTATCCATAGGGGGCTATCGGTGCGAGATTCCGAACCCCGATGACCGGATATGGAATATGCCGGAGTATGGGATGCATGGTATTCCTCTGGTTCATTTCGACTATGGACTGCGTCTGCCTTTACATCCCTTTTTTGTGTGTGTGTTCGAAGCGATTGGCTGTGGGATAGCACAAATGACCCCTAACGCCATCGCGCAGATAAGCGGCTTCATAGCCCGTTGTGCTGAATCTAACCGATTACCCTCTTTGAAATTGTTTTTCTCTATCTATAGTCTCCACTATACCCACGATCAGGTATATTTCTACAAATGAGCTGGGGTTCGTATCGTTAATGTAAAGTCGTTAAACCACGGTTGGCATAGTAAATGGTTGTTCTGGTATATGACGCCGCTTTTTTAACCAATTTTTTTGGAGCGTGGTCGCCCTATGAGTGGTCGCAGTTGAAGAATGAGTCGTTTTTAGGGAGTCATAATCGTAAGGATACTGTTTGCTAATGGCTTTATCTGTTTTGCGAGCTATTGTCGTTGTTAAGCGATCTGACTTTCCTGTTTTTGTTTTCCAGTTTCTGGGAGATCTTTGCGGCAGGTACTGGACGGAGGTTTGAAGGACGAGATGGATAAAGCCTTGTTGTTGATTGCTAAAAGACCTCGGACCCAGTTGACGCGTGATAACACGGGGTCTACCTCTAAAGGGGGTGTGTTAGGGGCGAGCTCTGGTAACGACATGGTTTCTGATTCCGCGCCGGTGGTAGAGCCCCATGAAGTGGCGAATCTTGAGTCTGGCGAGGTTCCTGAGTTGATAGTTCGCGGAAGAAAAAGGTCTCGCGTCGACGTGGGGGAAGATGGTACTGAGAAGATTACTTTCAGGCGAGGGCAGGATCCGACGAAGGTTGGGAGTGTTAAGTCGTTGACTTTTACCGGTCTGCAGGGTGGAGATAGGCCACCTGTCCTTCAGCCTGAGAATGCTATGGAACCGGCCCGTTTCGAAGTTCAATCTTACGAGCGATGGACCGCTGGATCGCATGCCCCCTTGCAGGTATGTTCTGTTTCGTTCTTTTGAAATATAAGTAGTAGTATTATTTTTCCCGTCACTTAACTACACGTATTCCTTTTTGACAGGTGTTTGGCGCTTTTGACCTCCCCCAAGATTTTAGCTCTTATGTTGATCGTGCTCGTAGCGACGTCGCTGACCGTTGCTTGACTCGCGCTGGGCGGGTAATGCTTTCAATTCGACTTGATCCTTATTTCGTCTTAGTATTTCTATTATTGCGACTATTCTACTTATTATTTTATCCCTATGTTTGGTGTATTAGTTCCTAGCTGATATGACTCACATCGTCTGCGAATATCGGGCTGACGTTGATGGTCAATGGCGGTCTGAGTCTTTACGCGAGATGACGGCTTTAAAGGAACAGCGCGCGGTCGCCGAGCAGCGAGCTTCTGATGCTGAGAAGAGGGTCAAGGAACTGAATTTGGAACTGGAAAATTTAAGGGTGGATAACGGAAAGGCTACCGCCACCGTCAAGCAATTGACTGACGAGCTGGGCAAGGAAAAAGAAGTATGTGGGAAGAGGCAGCGTGAAGGCGAGGAGGCGAGGTTAGAACTCGAGTGTTGCCGAAAAGAGAAAGAACTTCTCGCGGCCGAGGTCGACAGCTTAAAGGTCGAGGTAACGAAAGGTGTTGAGGAAATAGCCAATGGTTTGGAGGCCGGCTATGGGCATTGTTATGCCCGCGCCGTTGCTGCGGGCCTGGACATGACAGGGCATGCCTTTGACGACTTCTGTGCTGATCTTTCCAAAGAAGCCCCCGAGGTGCAAAACTGAAGGTGGGGTATGCCCCATTATGCTGTTCCTGTTTCTACTTGGCTTTTATGCTTGTCTTCCTAACATTTATTTATGATCTCGGTTCCAAACATGTTTTCTCCATTGTTTTGTCATAACTTGGGAACATATGTCCTTGGGGACTTTTGTAGTTTTGACGGTATTGATGTAATTTATTCTGGTTTTCATTCGACTATGTCCAGTTTTGTTACTGTAGTTACTAGTAAATGTTTATTATCCACTTGGTGGTTAAGGCATTTACAAAGGTTTGAATGTGCCCGTTGCTTATCCGTGTGGATGCAGCTCGGGATTCTCTAGTAATAGTCATCATAAGCACGTCCTCGATTGGACTTAATCTGGGAATAATTTAATAACCTTAAAGAGGTGTAAATAGCAGCTAGAATAACTTAACTCCGAGAATAACTTAATAATAATGGTAATGTGTTCAAAGCAACATTGCACCTGTCCTTGATCTGGACTTAATTTATCAGTAGATTACACAACTGTAAAGAAATGTTCGTAGCAAAAAGGAGTCTGTCTTTAATTATGCATAATTTAAAGATAGTTTGATAATCCCCCAGGGATGTGTGAATCTGCATCTGTTTACTGGAAGAACTTCTTTGGATGGATTGCATTCCATGTGTTCTTTATTGGCTCACCGTTGAGCTGAGAGAGTTCGTAGGTTCCTGGTCGAAGAACCTTGGAGATTTTGTACGGCCCTTCCCATGGTGCTTTAAATTTCCCTGTGACTGTGGGTTGAGATGAAGCAGATTCTCGTAAAACCAGATCGTTCACCTGAAAGTTCTTTATCTTTACCTTTTTGTCAAAGTACTTGGCCACTTTTTCCTGGTGGCGTGCAGCAGCCAGGTTGGCCTCGTTTCTGACCTCCTCCAACAGGTCGTTGTCGAGATGCAGCCCTTCCAACGAGGCATCCGGGTTGAAAGAGACAACTCTGGGAGAGCTTAAGCTCGTTTCTAGAGGGATGACAACATCCGTTCCATAAGCCAGTCTAAAGGGGGTATCACCTGTCGAGGAACGAGGTGTGGTCCTGTATGACCATAGCACGTTCGGGAGCTCATCCGCCCATGAGCCAGGTTGTTCTTGAAGTCGTTTTTTGAGCCCTTGGAGAATGATCCTGTTGGTCACTTCTACTTGCCCATTAGCTTGGGGATAAGCTACCGAAGCTTTGGAGTGTTTGATGTTGAGGTCGCGCAATACAGTTTCAAATTTCTCACCTACGAACTGAGTTCCATTGTCTGTAATGACAGACCTAGGTACTCCAAAGCGGAAGACAATGAACTCCATGAAAAATTTGATCATTTCTTTTTCTCGAATGCGAGCTAAGGGTTTAGCTTCAACCCATTTAGTGGCGTAGTCGATGGCGACAACTAGGTATTGAAACTGACCCCTGACCTTTGGGAGCGGTCCCACTATGTCGATTCCCCACTGGAAGAAAGGGCATGGGCAAAGGATTGGTGTCATCGTTTGCGAAGGAGTGTGGCTGACCGATCCATAAATTTGGCAAGGCTCACATTTCCGAACATAGGCTTCGCAGTCCTTCCTCATTGTGGGCCAGTATAAGCCTTGTCTAATTATTTTCAGTGCTAGGTTCTTTCCGCCCATGTGTTCCCCGCATATGCCCGTGTGCACTTCTAGGATGGCAAGTTGGGACTCAACTGGCCCTAGGCAGCGAAGGAGTGGCTCTGTTAGAGCTCGTCGATATAGCTTGGAGTCTAGCACGCAGTAGTTGCGGGCTTTGAACATGACCGAGCGAGCTTCTTTCTTGTCCTCTGGAAGCTTGTTGTCCATGATGTAATCTAAGAATGGTGTTCGCCAATCAGGAGTTGTCGTGATTTCGGCGACAGGGAGCTCATGAATCGCCGGGATCGAAAGCTCCTCAACATATACAGGATGAGAGTTTACCAGAACATTTGACGAAGCTAATTTAGACAGCGCATCGGCCCACTGATTTTCAGCTCTATCGACATGCAAAATATTCCACGATGTGAAGGTTTTCAAAAGCGAGTGGGCTTTGTTTAAGTAGGACGTCATCCTGTCGTTGTGGGTTTTGAATTCGCCAACGATCTGCTTAACCACAAGCTGAGAGTCGCTGAATATGTCTATGACTGTTGCTTCTAACTCCTTTGCCAATTTTAACCCCGCTATGAGAGCTTCATATTCTGATTCATTGTTGGTGGCTTTGAATGAGAACTTAATTGCTTGTTGGACTTGGAAGCCCTCTGGGCTCACCAGAATGATTCCTGCCCCACTGACATCAGTCTTGGACGAGCCGTCTACATACAGAGACCAGGAACGAGGTGGAGTGGGACTCCCTTCGTCGAGTATGCTATGTTCAGTGGAGAACTGACATTCTGCCACGAAATCGGATAACGCTTGAGCTTTCATCGCTGTTCGCGGCTTGTATGCGATGTAGAATTGGCCTAGCTCAACGGTCCATGCCGCAAGACGTCCAGTCATGTCTGGTTTGTGTAGAATTCGCTTCAAGGGTTGGTTGGTCATGACTTGTATCTCTCGCCCCTGGAAATAATGTCGAAGTTTTCGACTTGCTATTACAAGGGAAAAAACCAGCTTTTCGATTTGAGGATATCGCGTTTCAGCGTCACGGAGCGTGTGGCTGACGTAGTAAATTGGCGATTCTTTTCCTTCATTGGACTTAACCAAGACGGCGGTGACGTTAGCGTCAGAGGCGGTGAGATAGATTCGCAATGGTTCACAGGAGTTCGCTTTAATCAACACGGGCGGGGTGGTTAGGAATTTCTTAAGTTCAGCCAAAGCTTCTTGACATTTGTCACTCCAGTCAATTTTGGATGTCTTAGCTGACTCTTTTATCACCTGAAAAAAGGGGGCACATCGCTTGGAGGATTGGGGGATGAACCTTCTCAAGGCGGCGATGCAGCCTGTCAGCACCTGGACTTCCTTCAGAGTGGATGGGCTTTTGATATCCATTATTGCTTTGATTTGGGAAGGGTCGGCCTCGATGCCTCGTTGTGTGACCAAGAAGCCCAGAAATTTGCCTGTTGTGAGGCCGAATGAGCATTTCGCTGGATTAAGTCGCATGTCGTGGAGACGAATTGCTTGAAATGTTTCTCTCAGGTCATCAACGCGGTGTGATGCCCTTTGGGACTTGGTGATCATGTCGTCCACGTAGACTTGCATATTTCGGCCAATTTGCGAGGAGAAAATGGTATCCATCATCTGTTGGAATGTCGCTCCTGCATTGATGAGTCCAAAAGGCATATTCTTGTAACCGAACACTCCCCTGTGCGTGATGAATGCGGTTTTCTCCCAGTCCTGACTGTCCATTTTGATTTGATTATACCCTGAGAACGCATCCATAAATGACATGAGCTCATGGCCAGCTGTTGCATCAATCAGTTGGTCAATGTTTGGCAAGGGGTAGAAATCCTTGGGACATGCTCTATTGAGGTCTGAGTAGTCAACGCACATTCGCCACTTGCCATTACTTTTCTTTACCAAAACCGCGTTGGCGATCCAAGTAGGAAATTGAACTGGTTCAACAAATCCTGCTGCGAGTAAGCGATCCAGCTCGGCGTCTATGGCCTGTTTCTTTTCTTCTGAAAAAGTTCGTCTTTTTTGCTTCACTGGTCGGACACTTGGGTCAATATGTAGCGAATGTCGAGCTATGACTTCTAGAATTCCTGGCATGTCCGAAGGGTTCCAGGCAAAAATATCGGCGAACTCGCGGACGAGGTGAATGATGTCTTGGCGCAATGGATCCTGGAGACCTGTTCCAATTTTAAACTTTTTGTCTGGGTTTCCTTGTTCAATCTCGATCTCATTTGTGTCTTCCATAGGGACACATGTTGGGACGAGTGGGATCTCGATAACGTCGTTTGGGTCAATTTCCACGACTTGATTGATAGAGGTGTCGTCCGAGCGCTTTTGCCGCGGGACGACTGTGGACAAATAACATTGTTGTGCGGCCGCTTGGTCCCCAACCACCTCGCCTATGCCAAACTCAGTTGGGAATTTCATTTTGAGATGGGGAATCGATGTGATGGCCTTAAGGGCTGTCAACGTAGTCCGGCCTAGGATGGCATTATAACTCGACGCCGCATTGATGACATGAAACTTAACCATCTGCCAAGTTTGACATGGGGAGGTGCCAAATAGGACCGGCAGATCGATGGTACCGACAACTTTTACCTCGTTTCCTGTAAATCCGTACAGAGGGATGTTAACATTTTCCAATTTGCGATCCCCTAGGTTCATTCGCGAGAAAGCATGGTGATATAGGATGTCGACGGAACTGCCGTTATCAATCAAAATTTTCTTTACTATGTTTGTGCCTACTTTGGCGGAGATGACGAGAGCGTCTTGATGGGCCTCAATTATCCCCGAAGGATAATCCTCATCGGAGAAAGATATGACCGGAGATGGGTTGTGTCTTGGTTTCTTTGGAGTCGTTGGGTTAATGGAGAATACTTCACGGGCATATAACTTCTTGGAATTGTTGGAAGTGCCTCCTGCTGAATGACCTCCAGCGATAACATCAATGACCCTGTCGCGGTCATGACCCCGCGAAGATTGGTGATGTGTGTCATCAATGAAATGGACTAGTTGTCCTCGACGAATCCTGCTCTCGATGAATGAGCTTAGTTGGAAGCAAGTCTCCGTTGTATGACCTGTGTCCTCGTGATACTCGCAGTATCGGGAGCTAGGCGGTCGTCCTGGCTTCATTGGCCTGGGAGGTCGATAGTCAGGCTCGGTTTTGAGAACAGCTAGTATAGTGGCTTTGTCGGTGTTGAGCTTGGTGAACTCTTTTTCATTGCGCTCCCTGTTTTTCCATGTCCTTTCTATTTTATCACTTCGTTCTGACCTTTCAGGCAAGGGAGGACGTCTCTCATATGATCGGGAATGAGACTCGGACCCGCGTTTTGCGTCATTAAGGGGAGATCGTCGGCATGGACTACGACTTCTATCCCTTTTCTGTGAGAAGCGTCGTGGAGATTGAATACTCCCCACCGCCTCTTGCAGTGTCATTCTATGCTCCACTATTTGGAACGCCGATTGGAGAGTACGTGGATTTTTCTCAAAGAACTCTTCTAGCAGAAGTGCATGACGATGCTTATCAATTCTAGCCGCGAGATAATTGATGGCCAATTCCTCGATTAAATTTGGAATATCAGCGACCTCGGCTCGAAAGCGAGCTAAGAAGGCTCGTAGGGATTCAGAATGGCGTTGGCGGATTGTCATCAATGACGCTGTTATCTTCCCTCCATTGTAGTTGTTGGAAAAACGGTTCTGAAATTTGCTTTTTAATGTGTGCCAGGAATCGATGGATCGCGGTGGGAGATTGCTATACCAGCGTAGGGCTGTACCCTTTAAACATGTGGAGAAAAACTGGCATCTAGCAACTTCGGAGTGACCGAAGAATGCCATTCGTCCGTCGAAGGTATTCAAGAAATCAATGGGGTCGCACGACCCATCAAAATGGTCCAGGGCTGGGGTTTTCAAAGTCCTGTCTATTTTAGCGATTTCAATTGATCGAGACAAGGGACTTTCAGTGGATGTGAGCTGTCCTGAATGATTCTTGATGTAATCCTGACAGATGGCGAGATCATTTTGCATCTTGGTGAAGTCTTCTGGGCGAACAGACTCACATGAATCACTTCTCCACGAGGCGTCACTTGCAGACGGTGTAAAGCGTCTCTTTAACGGTGGACGAGAACATTGAGACTCCTCAGATACATCATCGTCGAAGTCCTGATTTTCCTCAAGCTCCTTTTCAGTGTAACCTTGGTGATTTTTTGGGTGGCGAGATAACGACGTGTGTTGTAACTCTAGTTGTAGTCGTTGAATCTCACGATGTTTCTCTAAGCGAGCTTCGAGTAGGCGCTTCTGCTCTTCCAAATAGGCTAACTCGTCGTCTGACCCAGCATAGTTCTCAAAACGGTGGCCTTGAACTGGCTTCTTTTTTTGTTCCCGAAGTTTAAGTAGGTGGAGGCGTGCGTCGCTTGTTAGGACTGCCTTGCCTGTAGGAGTCATTACTCGTAGTCGTTTATCAACGGAGGGTCTGGGAGATCCTTCGGTTTGATCATTAACAGGAGGAAACAGTTCTTTAGGCTGGAGTGTATGATGAAAATGTACCTCGTCGCGGTGAGGAACGGTCGCTATCTCAGCTGTTTCACCGATTTTGGTACCCTTCGGGTTGTCTATTTCCATCTGGTTTAGAATTCTTAGACGAAGAAGCTCCTTCTAGCGCCAAATGATGAATGTAAAACCGTATACAATTCAATGAACAAGTCTTTCTCTTATTATTATGAAAAGGAGTTAATACAATATTACATTCTTAGGAGGTTCTCTCCTTAGTCTAATTTTCCAACCCTTTTACATGTGGGGGTTTGGGGGTATTTATAGGGAAATGCCTAGTTGGGTTTGTTACATTATGGGCCTAAATACAAACTGGGCTTGTTACATCATGGGCCTAAATACAAACTATCACCAGGTGGGCTTTGGCCCAACAAGAAGAGTTCCCGATATATGTTGGGGGTTAGGGGCGATCGTGATCCAGTTTGGTTCGGGTTAGATATCAAATCGGAATCAAATTGCAAAATAGCGGTTCTTGAAAAAATTAAACCAAACTGTAACCCGTAAATCAACAAAATCAAACCATTTGGTTCGGTTTTAGTCGGCTCGGATTAACGAATTTTGACGGTTCTCGACAAAATTTGGTTAACAAAATTATAAAATAAAATAATACCTTTCTGATTTAAATTTTCCCAGATAGTTTGATTAGTAAAATTAGGAAATAAAAATACTTATCATGAAATTCAAAATTTTCTTCTTTAAATGTGCATAAATAATAAAAATTATTCATACATAACAAAGTATTAACCGCAAATGACTAACGTTCAATTTAGTTACAACAATGAAATATTTGATACGAAAAATAATATAAAATTTGTGATTTAATTTGTGATTCATAAGATAAAATTACTTTATATTATATAATCATAAATATAAAATTAATATATATATATAGGTATATAGATGCGGTTCAGATTTAGAGCGGGTTGGATTCTTGTCAACCCGAAACCAACTCACGATCCGCGATTTTTTAAAGTAGATAAACCGAAACCATGAACCACACTTTGATTTTGATTCGGATCGGTTCAAAAACGGATTAATTTTTACGAATTATGCGATTTTAACCCGAACTGTGATCCTCTAGTTGGGGTTGCGTTGCTTGTGTAATTGACTAATTGGTGCGTCCTTGATCGAATCATAATCATTGTGAATCTGTAATGCACGGAAGCCAACTAGCCAAGCAAAGTATGACGCAGAGCAGCTAAAATAGTTAAGCATGAAGCAACTAAAGTGGTGCTACCTATCAGTTATCAAATAACAAATGGCTGGTTTGGCAAAATTTTTTATCTGAGTTAATATTTTCGCAGATGACATAACATACAACATAAACATAGAACTCGTTCTCCATTCTTTTTGGAGAAAAAGACTCCTACAAACACGGTAAATTCATTAGAACTAGTAAAATTGCATGAATTTATCATCACCATTCATTCCTCCCTCTTTCCTTGCTCCAAAAAAACAAACGAACTGAATCAAGAGGAACTAAACAACTCAAATCTTAATCAAACAATGTGCTCAAAAGAAATGTCGTCGGCTCTCAAGACAAGGGTGGACAACAGTTGTGGAAGGTCTATAGCTTGCGAGAAGCTAGATAGAATGGCAAACTGGGTAGGGAACAGCGTAGTTACCGTATTTTTTGCTTCATTAGAACGTTGCTACTGCATTAACCTAAGCACGGTTCATGACGATATAGACGAAGAAGACGATGACTACATTTATGGATATGGACATGCTGATTTATCAAGCACTTACCGACGGCCTCTTCTTCCCCGCACCAGATCTACTGCATTCACTTCTTAATTTCTGTTGTATTTTTTGCCCTTTACTTTGTTGCATCATCAATGTACATAAACTAACTAGTTTCTCTGCGCATGATAAGATTGAGTTGTTGTCATTTCTATCTTGAGATTGTTTCCTTATTTTGGCCCAAGAATTAATTAGTTCCTTTGAATTAAATTCTGTAGTCTACACACACACACACACACACACATATCATGAGTTGTTCAGACATGCAACCAAGGTTTAGGATACATTTGCAGATTTTTTTTTTGAAATCCTTCAAATTTTCGTGTGTGATGGATCTACTCTTAAATCCTCTCTGTATGAGCATTTTTGCAGAATGATGTGGAGCATTCATATTACATTTTGTTTGTATTTTTCCAGTTATCATATTGAAATCTTGACAACACATTCAATGTGGAAATTGACAAAATATGAACTTTGAGTATTTGTTGATGGCAAGATTGATCGCCAGGTCATCATCAGCTGAAATTATCATCCTTCTTCTGTATTTTATTTGAAATCTAAAAATATTAAAACATGTTGAGCATGTGCAAAAGTCAAAGTTGTAAAAATCGGGATTGATTCAATTTTGTTTTGGAAAAATTAGTACTCGTAAAAACACATCTTTTACTTAATTTTCCCTCATATATTAAATTTATTTCATTCTAATTTAAGTGTACTTATCTTAAAATTTGAAACTTAATGATAATATATTTTTCTTTATATAAGATATAGTTATATAGTAATAATAATTAATTATTGATATAATAATTTAACAAAACACGGGCAAATAATAAAATTCAACTGCTTGTCAAATCGAGTTTTGACCTATTCTTTACAAAATCAATTTAAAATCTGATTACTTGAAACTCAAATCAGGTGAGAAGTTAAATACGATCGAGTATTCAATGAGTACTGGAGTTAACCGATTTTCAGGACAAAGGTAAAAGATTACAACTTACACATTGTACTTTGTCTTTTTGTAACGCATTACTAAAATGATTTTTCATAATTTATTTTTAATATTTACAATGAAATCTATCTTTATTAATAAGAAAAATCACGTTCATGTAAAACACAATAATATCAAATATTAAAAATATCAAATGTGATTATTATAAAAATGAAAGTAAACGTTGATTGCGGGGATAGACCTTCTTTCCTTCTAATGAAGGCAAGCCGTTAGTCAAGAGGTTAGTTATAAGTGAGCTCGGTTCAGGAACTTGCATGCATGAATGAATTTTTCAAGAAAGCACCATACTTTGTAAACCGTCTAACAAGTTAGTGACATGACTATCGCAAGTTACTTTTTATAGTAATTTAATTATCATAAATTATTATTTTGCATAATTATTTCTTTAAAACATTTTATAATAATGTAGTACATGTTCAGTTACGTGAAAAATTATTTATTTTTTAAAAAAATTATGTATTTTAGAAGAAAAAAAAATTAGTGTATACTGCAGAAGTACATTATACTCTACAAAATTGTGTGTTGCAGCAAAACTAAAGATATTGTGTACGGTATCAGAACACATAAATCTTAGTCGTTAATTACACAAAATCTATGATATATATTAGTTTTAAGTTTTAACTTAATAAAAGGTTCTAATTTGAACCTAACCCTAATTACATAATTAAATAATATTTATTATTATATAATTTCTCAACTTTAAGTTCAATTTTCTACAAATTCATATCTAAAAAATACTTATTGATTTAATAAATTTAACATTTAAATATTTGTAAATTTTAATCCGGATAGGTCCGTGTTTCACGGTAAATACTTAAATGTAATAACACGGCATATCTTAAACTAAAAGAATTGAAAATTCGTAAAAGTATAGGCAATTCAACAGAATCCTTAACAAAAATTTTAGTTAATTCAGTTGTATCGGCTATATTTGCTAAATCATAAAACCCATACAAAAAATACACATATTTTTTATATTGTAATGATATTTTATTTATAATAATTTAAAATATATAACATGTTATTTTTGAAATATAACTATTTATAATAGCTAACTCTATATCTTATCGATTCAACAAATTTTTCACATAATATTAGCCCATCATTTTATCTAACACCGTCGTAGATAATTCTCTCATAAACATAACAAATATTTATTTCAGTTATATTTAATTTTATGAGTAATGTTAGAGGTATCGAATTCGATATCGAAATCTGGTACAGAATGATGTTGCATTGATGACGTGACAATTTAGAATTATTTTATTGGTGGAATTAATATAAATGCAGAGGGTCCATTATTATCACATGACATTCGGTACTAAATTTCGATACCAATTTGATCCCTCCAGCATTATTCTTAATTGTAAATGGTTTTTTCAAAATATATTTAGATAAGTAATAAAAAGGGTTAATTTCATTTGAGGGGATTTTTGTATGAAATACAAAATTGACGGGTAGATCAAAGTCCACGTAAACAAACTTTGAGAGGCCAGCTAACAGGGCAGGAGTTTAGTTTGTAGTTTGTACTAATAAAGATGAGATTTTTATTGGAACATCCTTGACTTTCATTTCCATGGCTTCCCAAACCCTAAACCTCCTAAACCCCTCCTTTGTTTCTCCTTCTTCACATCCAAAACATATACATACATCCTATGTATCTACACTTCATCCCATCTCAAAACTCAATTCCACCTCTCCATCTCAATCTATACATACAATTAATGTATCTACACCTCATCTCATCTCTCTCCCCAATTCCCAAATTTCAAGAAAATCCAAGATTCTTGCCACATCATCATCTTCTTCAAGTTTCCCCACTGACCCACCAACCAATTCATCAAAAGATTCAAACTTTACAACTCTCGTAGCCTTAACTTTGTCAATTTCAAGAATCTTATATGAAAATGTTAGGATTTTTAGCCTGAAAATTAAGGGTTTTTTTACAATGCCTAATCCAGATGAGCTATTAGCTATTCAGGGTGTTCAAGATTCACTGATTTGCACAATGGGTCCTTTGTTTTTTGCAGCAATTAGTAATGGGCCTAGGTCTTTGAACACCCCATTGACTGTTGTAGCTGCCGGGATGTCGAAATGGCTTGAGATTTATAGTGCTGTGTTAATGGTTAGGGTGTTGCTTAGTTGGTTTCCTAATATTCCATGGGATCGTCAGCCATTGTCAGCTATTCGAGACTTGTGTGATCCTTATTTGAATCTTTTTAGAAACATTATTCCTCCGCTTTTCAATACTTTGGATGTTAGTCCACTTTTGGCATTTGCGGTTTTGGGGTCGCTTGCTGGGATTCTTGGTGCCTCAACCACACCTTATTGAGCTTGTGTAGGTTATCGGATTTATGATTTTGTGTAAGGTTTGTAATTTTACTTATTCTTGCCATATAAGATGTTATGGGATAAATTTTGGTGGCTGTAATACTATTTGTCAATTTGGTTCAGACATATAAAATTAAACATCTATATACGAATGCTGAGTTGTTTTTGTCATGTTAATTTGTAATTGACTGTTCTAGTTGCTTTTAATATGTTAAATTTGCTAGCTTTATTGCTCAAGTATGTGAAATTTGCTAGATCAGTTGTATCCTTGTATTTATCTTTCGAGGAATTATCATAAGTTTGAATTAGATTGTTGCTTCTTAACAAACACAATACGTATCCCAAAGAATCTGACTGACAGTGCCAATTCCAATCCTATGGATCCCCTTTCTTCTCAAAATAGCTCCCTTAGAACATCTCTAATAGGGGTGCCAAATCCAATGTGGCATGGCACTCTTGGGTGCCTCCCTATTGGAGTTACAAGAGTGCCCAAGGGGTG
Organism: Heracleum sosnowskyi; assembly: GCA_030848705.1. Lineage (NCBI taxonomy): Eukaryota > Viridiplantae > Streptophyta > Magnoliopsida > Apiales > Apiaceae > Heracleum > Heracleum sosnowskyi. Next base: position 74,563,706 of record CM061238.1, read on the forward strand.
CCAAGAGAAGTTGCCAACTTTTGGCTCCCTCTTGGCACCCCCTCTAAATGGAAATGTCCAAATACTTGTACTAAAAGTATATATTATACATACCTATTACATTGTAACTAGTTTTTATATTATTTATTTGAGGACCATCTAAGCACCTTACATGGGGTGCCAACTATTGGACTTGAAGGGTGCTAAATATGATATATATGAAAGAAAAAATAAAATATTATTATTTGTAATGAGTTGGACAAGTTTGACACCCCTCAAGAGTGCCTCTATTGAAGATGCTCTTATGCACTTGATTACATTTAGATCTGCTAGAATTGAATGGGAAGGAATGTTTGATGTTAGACTTGAGTTTTGTTGTTTATAAATTGTGCAGATAGTCAAAATTTAAAACATATGCATGTTAGTCTTTCTCGTTCTAGCTTTGCCTGCCTATGCACAATCATCCTTCAGATAGAGGTCGAATGCTCGAATGTGCTTTTGGGGTCTTTGAAGAGCATCTCATTGTTTGTAAAGTTTTGATGATGATATGTTGTATTATGCCTTAGGAACACTAAAATTAATGAATCTACAGGTGTGCTCAATATACAGTTATCAACTTATCCTCACTTCAGAATAGTTACACATGGTCTTTCTAGCTCTAGGCAGCGAAGCTACATATGTGTGTCCAGTTTATTACATAATAGAAAGATAATGAGAGAACTGAATGGGCAGCGCCTGGCACCAAATATATGTTTATGAATAGCTAACTGAAAATTTGCCGTTTTGGTTGTTAGAGCTATTAATAGGTTTCTTTGAAGTCTATTAACAATTAGATGTTTGACTTTTGTTCCTTAACTCTTTCATATTTACATAATGTGGAGAAGTATATATGTGTTTTCTATTACTTAGTGGAATCATGTTTATGAAGGTATTATCTAACCCTAGGCCAGGATCCAATCAGTAAGCTACCTGATCGACTTTGCCCATTGACTTGCACCTTATATTCTTATTGCCTAAGCGTGTCTGGACATCCAGGTACTTGATCACTACCTTCTTTGTTTGATGGCTTGTTTATTTAATCAAAGTAATCAGATCGTAATCTAAAGGATGCCAGTAATGTAACTCTTTTGTAGTACTTGTGTATATATACGGCAGACTTTCCCCTTGTTTGTGCACAAGCAGACAAAGTTTCATTCGAAGTTTTGATTTGCCATGCTTCTAAAATTCTAAACAGAGACAACCAATCTCTTATTCTCTTCCATCCTTGGTCCCGTGCTCTAAATGCAACTTCAACTTTTTAGCCTTGAGCTTCATTCTGAGGCTAATGATCTTCATTACTAACCACTCACATCCATCATGACTGGCAGATTTTCCTCTGTTGACTTATTTCTTGCCTTGGAATTGGAACGAAATCCTTAAACCATAAATGGTACTTTTATCGCTTCTCTCTTGCTTTGTGCATAATGATCGGGGTTGCATTTGTCATAACTATTGATATCAAACATAGATTTTCCCTACTGGCTGTCGACCCCCAAGATGCAGTGCTCAAGATGAATTGAATTTACTGGAGATTCTAGAATGGCAAGGGTGGTCAACTGCTAGGAGCGGTACTACTATACTGCAGCATTATATTTACACCGGTCTTCCGATTCTTATGCTTATTTTGTGAAGGATTTTAAGTGTTTAACCTTCCAACTTAAAATGAGTCCTGTTTTTTTTTTTTTTTTTTTGGGCGCATTTGGTAACTTCTGTACGCGATCATTAATCAAAAAACAAACACATCAATTTCCGATCATGTTTTCCTATTCAGAAGTATGCATAGGCCTCCACTCCTATCAGTACGCATGCAATGCAAATATGTTATTTTGATGTGACATGGGGGTTGATGCTACATGTATGTAGCAGGCTTCGATGTCTGGGGTTGTAGTTTTAGTGGAAACATTGAGACATAATGCCTATATCCGGGCTTATTAATATTTTAAATCTGCTAATGTTGATTGTGTGCTTCTTGGCTATCCAAATTTGAGTTTATGCTAATGTTGCTTAATTGATTCCTGGTGTGATTCGGTTCTTCCAGCACTCAGTTGTCATACAACATTGTTGTACTCGCCACTGCGAGAAAAGTATTATGATGTACTTTTTTTGTATGTTTGTCAGAACAATGCTTGATTCCTTCATTCTCTCTTACTTTAGGAGTTCATTAGATAGAAAAAGAGGAAGCGAAACTTTGAGTGAAGTACATGAGTTAAGTAAACGAAGATATCGATTAGCCGAAAGCTCTCTACACTGCAATTTGAAATGAAATGATATTCATGTTTGGGATTGGTGTGATTAGAGATGAAGTATAAAAGAAGATATTAGTAGGGTCTTTGGGGGTGTTGACACCATCACCACAGAAGAGCAGGCCTGTAGTGTAACATATACAACAAGCGTGAGCTATCAAAATCTTCCCTCATAATTGGTATTTATTTTCAGATATTCAACAGCTATAATTACTTGTTTTAATTCAGACCAAAACCCCTTACTAATGACATGTAATTTATTTGAAACTATGGACAATATAATAAAAAGGACGTAAATGAAATCCCACAAGGCAGGACTAATAGCTGTGAAGGCGTGCACCAACATGTCTATGATTCACTAAACTATCAATGTCCAACAAAAGCTACACAAAACATACATGTAGTTATGTTTTTATCACCTTCTGTAAACTGTAAGTAAGCCTTCTCCATTACATTCTTCACCCAGTTGACCCAATATATACTTTTAAGATATGAGTACAAGAAGCCATAGATTGCTTTATGCATGTACATATGATGACACCGCGTACATGCAAGTGTTCATCTATAATGTGTTTTTCTGCATATAGCCTATAGATTATACAGATTTGTTAGTGTTTGGTCTCCGGAGACCGTGAAATAGAGTTAAAAATTAACATGGGTCCAGATCCCTGACAAATGATTGTTGTAGCATAACTTACCGTACTCATTAAAAGCGATAAAGAGTAAGGGCTTAGTTACCCCTCCGCGCTTATGACAAACTTTTACAATTTTCACCTAATTGCGGAAAATATGTTGCAATAATCATGTGCTAATAGGCCAAAAGAATATATATATATATATATGTCAAAGTGTAGATTTATTAATCTAGCTAGTCCCACATTAGACCACGTTGAACATACATGTTCCCACAACTTTACTACAAAACCATGCTACAGAAATCATGATAGCTGACAAACACAATACGTACATTTTATATATAACTAGTCGCGTGCCACCATTGAAAGGGCTCCCATGTTCCCTGTCTTCTTCATTGTTCACTCCTCTCACTCAGCTCCGGAACACACACACGCACAAGGAAATGGCTAATATAGACGTTATATTCAAGTATATAAGCTTAAGCTTATTATTATATGTTCATACTTTGCATGTCAGGGCGTTGGGAGGAGGATTCAGGGCGTTGGGAGGAGGATCAACTAGATATTATGAATTTAAGGTATCTTAAATCTCTATCAAAATATTTAAAAGCACTGTACGAAATAATACATATTACTTGTTTTAGTACTTGATGATGAAGAAGTTTGTTAATCAAGTACATTATGATACTTGATCAGGTGCAAACCATGAAGATCACGAAGTTATGTAAAACCAACAAAATCGTGACCATCAACCAGATGTTACCTGGACCAGTTGTGTATGCTCAAGAAGATGACCGAGTTATTGTAAAGGTCATCAATGAGACTCCACATAATGCCACAATCCATTGGTAATCACTATAGTAATCTCCAATCTTATCATTTGAAGTCATACAATAGTTTACTATATCTATCTGCTAAATTTTGGGCTTGGTTCAGATAAGTAACTAAGCTACTAAAATTACCTACAATCAGTTTAGGTTTTGCGTCTAGAATGATTAAGCACTATAACATCATTTAGCCGCTTAGTTCTGCTTCACAATTTAGTTTATTCAATACTGATTTTGCTCGCTTTACAGGCATGGTGTGAGACAAATACTGTCGTGCTGGTCCGACGGTCCTTCTTATATCACGCAATGCCCCATTCAATCCGGACAAACATTCACCTATGAGTTCAGTCTTGTGAAACAGAAGGGAACACTGATGTGGCATGCTCATTTCTCGTGGCTCCGAGCAACTGTTTATGGTGCCATTGTTATATATCCTAAGCCCGGGGTTCCATATCCTTTTAAATTACCTTATGAAGAGCACATCCTAATATTAGGTAAATATTTTTGTATCTCCATTACTTTATGTATGTTCTACATGCATAGAATTCGACTAAATATTTCTGTATATGACTTCAATTTCGCAACAGGGGAATATTGGATGAGAGATGTTCTAAAGCTTGAGCAGGGTGTTATAGCAGGTGGCGGAGTTCCTCCGCCAGCAGATGCGTTTACAATCAATGGTCATCCGGGTCCCAACTACAATTGCTCCAACAACGGTACTCATCTGAATACGATAAGAAATGCGTCTGAGAATTTGCTGTTTCGCAGCTCTGTTAGGTTGTATGATTTTGAAGCTTGCAGTTTTATTTCATACAAATCAGACCATAGTTGCTGAATGAGTAGGATCCCAGCGTATAGTCCTCAACAAATTGATTTCCTCTACATACAAGCTGGCCCAAATTTGACCTCATTAGAGAGTTGTATTTATGCTTTAATTGCCAATCTCTCGAGGATCCGATATTTGCCATACAAGTCTCAGTTGATGAGAAGTAAATTGAACATTTACAATAACGCGGTTTTGAATAATTCACTTCTTATATCTTAAGTTCAACTTACAGATAGCATAAATCCATTTAAATCGGTCCAGTGTCATATATCAGGTCCCTGATAGATCTTTTGTTACCACAATTCACTTATATTTTGTTTTGTACAATTGCCATTTACACAATTCAAGATTGATCATGTCACAAGTCCTGGTTATTTCCGTATCTGAAATTATAGGTATTAAATTCTCAATTCACAACATTCTACGGGATGTCAATTTGTCCTTTATATTTCAGATGTATACAAGATTGATGTTGTTCCGGGTAAAACATACCTCCTGAGGCTTATAAGTGCAACATTGAACACAGAGAGTTTCTTCACGATCGCTAATCATAAGATTACAATTGTTGAGGCTGATGGGGAGTATACAAAACCATTCACCACGGACCGTGTAATGCTAGGACCTGGACAGACTCTCAATGTTCTTGTTACTGCAAATCAACACATGGGAAGATATTCTATGGCCATGGGACCATACATTTCTGCCAAAAATGTGTCATTTCAAAATATATCTTCACTAGCTTACTTTAACTACTTAGGAGCCTTGCCTAATAGTGTAGCCGTAGAAGCTAATCTACCTCGTTTTAATGATAATCTTGCTGCTACAACAGTGATGGATGGGCTTAAAAGCCTCAATTCAGGTGATGTACCAAAAGAGATTGATGCAGATCTTTTCTTTACCATAGGATTGAACGTTGAAAAATGTCAGTCCAACAATCCTAAGAAAAACTGCCAAGGTAACAATGGAGGTGTTATGGCTGCATCAATTAACAACATTAGTTTTACCAGGCCTAACGTTTCTGTTCTGCAAGCTTACTACAGCAAGATAAAGGGACTATTTACAGAGGATTTTCCGGGGGTGCCATTAAAATTCTATGATTTTGTAAATGGGGCACCTAATACAGCTCCTAACAACACTCAGTCACTGAATGGAACAAGAACTAAGGTTCTTGAATTCGGGACAAGGGTTCAACTTATTTTGCAGGATACAGGTACAGTTACGACAGAGAATCACCCAATTCATCTTCATGGCTATAGCTTCTATGTTGTTGGATATGGCAGTGGGAACTATGATCCACAGTTGTCAAACTTCAACTTAGTTGATCCACCTTATATGAACACCATAGGAGTTCCTGTAGGTGGATGGGCAGCAATTCGTTTCGTTGCTGACAATCCAGGTAATAATGCACAACCACAAACAGAGCTAAGTATGTTACATATAAACAAACATATTTGATACATAGACATAACATAGACTGATGACAAAATGTATAAAATGTTGCAGGGGTATGGTTTATGCACTGTCACCTGGAGTTGCATTTAACATGGGGTTTGTCCACTGTATTCATAGTGAAGAATGGGAAAGGTCCACTAGAGACCCTTCCTCATCCTCCAGCAGACTTGCCAAGATGTTGAAGAGATAAAATTAGAAAATAAATAAATACATAAGGAGAATTGTTTTGACTTTCTTTTTTAGTTATCAGGGGTGCATTATTACTAGTTTTTTTTTAAAAAATATTCAGAAACATTATTGTATTTAAAGAAAAAGATTGGTGGAATAGAAAACATTGGGGGATTGTTTTTGATTAATTAAAGAAAAACCAGATGATGCCTGCTGCACCCTTTTAGTTTACTAACAACTGAACTTGTAAGGAATGATTAAGACTAATTTGTTGTAATGTCACTATAATAGTTTTAATGAACTTAATCATTCTTGCAGTAATAGAACTAAAAACATATTAAATTTGGAGTTAAAAAAAACATATTAAATGTGTGTGTGTCCAACCATCATCTGATACAGATTAACAAAATCAGATGTTTTGATACTCTCAAGAGCATAGGATGTAGTAGAACTTCACATTTCAGCCCCTTCTTTTTTTGCTAAAGTACATTCCGACCCTTTACATAACTCCAGTCGCAAAATATTTTATAGTAAAAGCTTATATTCCGAGAATGCATATACATAAAATTTCTTCATGAAGCAAGCTTAAACTCCTAGAACATTTTCTCTTCCCCAGATTTTAAAAACTACAAAGTCAGACTCAAGAGTGGCATAGTAAAGAAAGCTCATATAAGGAAGGACTGGGGAGATCAATTCATAATTGCACAAACTGCGACAAGAAAATACAAATCTTGAAATAAAAAGTTATGGACCGGCATGGCCCACAGTTGCAACACATTTAACTTGAATCTATGTTTAATAAGGAAAGCCAGAAATGTATGTACATGTATTGAGCTTCCTCTGGAAACTAATGAGAATTCAGAGTTTCACAATCTGCTCGTCAGAGGCCTTGTTCTCCTCAAGTACTTCTTCATCACTTTCAAGCCAACCAAGATTTACAGCCAGGTCCTCCACAGCTACTTTGATAACATCAGTCCGAACTCCAATATCAGTAGCGTATCTGCTCATGCAATACAATCCTGCTGTTACAGTCGCCACACCAACAGGACTAGGCATCAACAACTTCAGAGGAGAGGATAGAAGGGCAGCCAAAGGAGCACCAATCACTGTAGAAGCTTGGCCGCTTCTTCCAACTCCAAGCCTATCGACTGTCAGAAGGCCTGTTCTACAGTAGAGGGCAAAATCCTCACAATTATTCTGGAAAACGTCATAGTTTCCAAATCCATTCTGGAGAAGATACATTGCTCGATGAATAACAGTCTGAGGTGAATCAGATGCTGCAGTGGTACAAGTCCCGCCTCGTACTCTAGTAAGAAAAATCGATGGGCTAACTCCATATTCAAAGCAGTAGAGAGATCCGTTCCTAAGAAAGCAGTCTAGGCAGGTGAGCACTACTCCACTGTTAGGCAGTCTGAATCCGCAGTCTGGATAAGTCGGACAGGAAAAGGGGATGTCTGACATACCATCAAAGGTTATAAGAGGGGCTTCAGTGCTTGAACTCTCTTCCTTTTTAGGGGTAAAATGAACAACCTTGTTTCCCCCGACATAGATACCTGCATTTTTACAAAAGAATCGTTAGCAATTATTAATAACATAAGCTGTGCTCAAGTTGCATTGCAACAACTGACGAATTGACAGTAGCAACACAATATCCTCATTCTGCCACTTGTTGGCATATAAAGACTGCAAGTACTGGCATATGCCTGGAAGTACAGCAGAAGCCAATTCTAAAGAACGTTTCGATAACAAGGAATAATTTCTATCTAGTTTGATTGAATATTCACATCTTTCCTTTACTCTTTCTTCTTTCTTACCATGCTACAGAGAATCTCTACATTTCTAATCCATATTCTAACAAATAATGGTAAAACATATGTAGATGCAAGAAAAGAAGAAAGACGGACACTTTAAATCAAAATGTTGCACTCCTCTTGTATGGTTAGTGGCTACTAAGAACTGTATAGTTTTTTGTCAGGAGTGAACCATTATCAAGGAGTTGGCAAATTTTCTGGCACAAGACATCTAAGCATTTAGCACATTGCTTTACTTTGATAAGTGATAACTTAAGGAGTAAATTGACCTATACCTATCCTGGAAGTCAAATCCTCTAGTTTGTGTCCACTTGGAAGGAATGAAATGGTGGGTGAATAGAAGGAAATCATTACTAATTTCGGAACATGTTTGCACAAATACTGATTCCCTCCTTCAATTCCATTCTTCAAGTTTAAAGTAGGGTCAATTTTTTCAAAAAAAAAAAGTATGGTCAGTTCCTTCCAGTTTTACAACTGATGGTCATTTTTTCCTTATACCATTTATTCAGAAATCTTACCATGCCAATTTTGAAGTCATTTTATATATACTTCAGCCTCCATCCACACCTCTTATTTTCTTTATAAGTTCCATCCTGTTTCCCCCCATTCAGTACGGTGCCGTATCAACACATCGATTATGAATAGGGTGTGAATGACACAACTCTAGCTACCTAATCCTCCATCTGGTTGGAGGAATGAAATGAGATACAATTGTGAATGGAATTGAATGGAATTGAATGAAATTTGTTCTACCACGTGGGCACTTCTGCATAAAATTCTTTCTCAACTCCATTTACATTTACAAAAATATAAAGTGAAGCTTAACCGAAAAATACAATAAATGCTCATTCCTTCCTTCTTCCAATTATGTCTTCCAGCTTTAGTTTTTCTTTACACATTTCTTCATTCCTTTCCTACTCATGTTCATTTTATTCCAACCGAATGGGGGCATAAATCCTAGGATGACCCAAGTCACAAGGTATCAGACACTTAGTGCCAGATCATTGCTTTGATCCTTGTAGAAAAAGATCATAAAAGAAGTTGCAAACCAAGATCATTGACTACACTTGAAAAAACTTAACTGTAAAGAAGCTAGTCGCAAACCAAATCTAATAATGCGACCTAGCCAAACCCAACATCCTCTTCAATAGACAAAGCAGAGACAGACTGACATTGAGATTCTTTACTTTAAGCAGCATTCATTTGGCAAGAATTGTGCAAAATGACAAACTTGTAAAAATTGTGCAGAAATAGATTTATGAAGATCAACAAAATAAAAATTGACACGGCTATATCTTTGGCATCAAAACAATAGAAAAGAAAGATATTGAAATTACTATTATTACATAACAATGAGCAAGAAGGGGGCACATTGAGAAATGAAAGGGGAAGAATTGAGAGAGAGAGAGAGAGAGAGAGAGAGAGAGAGGAGACACACACACACACACACAGAGAGAGAGAGAGAGAGAGAGAGAGAGAGAGGGGAGAGGAGAGCAAACCATGATGAGAGTAAGCAAAGACAGCCCTGTAAGTATATATATGATCACCACCTTTAATCTCCTCTTTCTCCACTCTGTTGCTCAGTATCCCCATCTCGCTCTCTCTCTCTCTCTCTCTCTCTCTCTCTCTCTCTCTCTCTCTCTCTCTCTCTCTCAGCCCCTTGAACTGTAACAGAAGAAAGTCAATTTCTTAGTAAACAAAAGATAAATGCAGCAGGTTAAACCCAACATATAGAGATAAATGTATGTAGATATAGGGTAAACTAATGGACAATTTCCACCGAAACCATACACTAGTCTCTATCTCAAGAAATAGTAAAAGAAAGGGTGTGCGTGGAGAGAGATGATTGGCTCTTACAAATGAATCAGATCAACAACCCCTTACAAATCATCAATGTGAGACTGTGTGTATATATACATCGATGATGATAATGATGATGGAGACTCTTTTGCTTTTTCTGCCTTTCCTACCTTGTTCCACTCTTCATCCTCTTCTTCCTCCTTTTCTTTTCCAAATTATTTTACTTTATTATTATCACTGCAAATTTATTTTATATTTAGTTTTAATTGAAATAAACTTTTATATTCTCATTCTTTATCCGTTGCTCAAGGCTCCAATTATAGTAGTATTTTTTATGGGATGAAGACATTTTAATGGATTAAGATGATGATATTATCATTATTATATTTGAATTTTGTTAAATATTAGTTCCAAATGTTTCGGTTAAGAAATATGTAAAAATTAATTTAAAGTATTCACAATTTTCATTTAGAAATGTTTGAGAAAATCATCTTTCGTCATTATCGTTTAACAGGGGTTAGTTCGTTATAAAATACCAGGTTATAGCATGTGCTACACATACATGTATTTAAAAAATAATTTAATTAGAATAAATTAAGTAATTTTAGATTTAAGATCAAAGGTATAATAACTGTTTTTCTTTAAATGTTAAAATAAATTCGTTCAAATTTTTTTTATCTATATTTTGTTGTATATGTAACATATATTTTAAGATAATTTACATTAAATGTTTACCCAAAATTAAAAGATTAGTTTATATTTTAATTAATGAACTTACCATAAGTATTATTATGGTATTGATGATATTCAAAAATGAAATAGAAAGTTTCTATAATTAAAGATGAGTCAAAATAAGTATATGGATATTTTACAAACCTAAATATGGATACCAAGCCTAAAATGGATAGTCCATTGGATCAAATATATATATTAAAAAATAATACTAACTTATAACCCGTGCGAAACACAGGCTTCTTTTAATATTATATAATATTTCTTTTATAGTAAAAATATTTTTTTATATTTTTTTGTATTAATAATAGAAATATATAGAATATTGTATAATTGACATTTTAATTAAGAGGATATAGTGTTTGATATTTTTTAGAATGTATTAATAATTAAAAGATATATAATATTAAAAAAATATATAATTAAAAAAATATTAAAAAGATATATAATTAAAAAAAGACAATATTAATGATCGAAATATATATTATACTAATTATACAATTTTTATCTAGTTTTACACTCACGGGGAGAGAGGGAGAGAGAGCTTTTCAAAGTTCAAATTTGGATCTGGCCGGAATTCAAACTGGGAAGGCGTCTTCGACTGCGACCACGGGTAAGAGATGGGTCAAAAAAGACTCAAATGGAAATTGATGGATTTCATTGAAGCATATTCAGATACGGTGGATAAGATATGGTGGATAAGGGTGTGTTCGTGAAGTACAAAATTGGTGATAGGCAGACAATAACGGAAATACTTAATCAAATTCATTGGAGGAGCTTAAAAAGAGTCCATACTCCCTCAAAGGGCTATGAAGATTCTAAGATGACGTACGTGAACGCGGTGAATTACCAACCTAGAGAGAAATTTACGGAGTCTCATTTTAAAGGAGTTAATGACAGTTGGACCTTAGTTACCTCAAAGAGAAACAAAAAATTGAAAAACGCTGAAGGAAGGAGTCAGCCCAATCAAGACAGCAGTTCAGACAAGACTATCTTCATGGTGAACATCCATCAAGAGGCGAAAACGAGTGCTTTGTGGAATTTTTTCAAACGTTGCGGGAATATCAAGGATATTATTCTGCCCAAAAAGAGAGATAAGAATAATAAAAGAATAGGCTTCATCAAAACATCTTCTGAATTAGAGGCGGGTATAATCATAAGTAACGCAACAGAGCTAGGAGGTTGGGGAAGAAGGATTGCAATGTCAATAAACCAAGATAAACGAGAATCCACGGGAAAAATAGGTTACAGTAAAGAGGTGAAATCAAAAAATGTAAAAGAGCCTAAGGTGTTTGTCCCCAAAAAAGCTACAAAGGATTACAAAGTTTTTGAGAACGAAGACATCAGTACAAAAATGTTTGCATACATAGAGGCGGAGATTGATGACAGAGTAGAAGAAGGTCTGTTTAAGACCATGGTAGGCTTCTCCTGGTAGGAAGAATCCGTAGATTCTTTGCAGATGACTATTAATAAAGCTGAAATTAATAATGTTGTAATAGTAGGATTAACAGAGAGAAAATTTCTTCTGAGAAAAGATGAGGAAGGGATGTGGGGAGATGACTTAATTGGAAAACTAAAGAAATGGTTTTCGATAGTTATGAAATTCAAATAGGAGGATTTAATTCTTCCGAGAATATCATGGATTGAATGTAGGGGTCTACCTATGAACGCTTGGTTGGAAGAAAATCTGAAGGCATTCACAAAAAGGTTTGGTGAATGGATCTCGCGGTCCTACCAAGTAGATGATAGCAACACCTTTGTTCATCCTTTGATTTGCGTGGCTACCACGAATTGGGAAACAATTGATTTTGATCTGATAGTGTTAGTTAAGGGGAAGAACTACACTATTAAGTTCAAAGAAGTTGAGGATATCAAATTATATCTAGATGGCAAAACAAGTCCCATGAATGATAGTTTTGGTGAAATGTCTAATCCCTCGAAGAAAAGCTATGATAAGGTAGACAACAAATTAGTTCCCCAGGACAGTACCTCTCCATCAGATGGTTCAGATGTTGATAATCCGGAATCCGAGGTGCATAATATAAGCAGGGTTTTAGAACCCACTGGTCTTGTTAGTGATAACTCCAGCACTAGAGTTTCATATACTTCTTTGGACACAAACAACTCAACTCCTCCTGAGGCTTGCGGAGCGTTGGTGGTTCATACAAAAATAACATATTTAAGAAAAGGAAAACTTTGAGGTAATCGAAAGTTATAGTTCTTATAGTTTTTGGTTTAAAATGAATCTTAGCATATTATCTTGGAATATAAGGGGAGTTGGTAATAAAGTGGCAAGAAGATCAGTTAGAGATTTACTAAATGGTAACAATGTCAACATTCTTTGTTTACAAGAAACAAAATGCGAGGAATGGTCTGATAGAAAGAAAAGTGGTATATGGGATTTGGATACTCACAGATGGACCACTCAAAAATCCAATGGATTATCAGGTGGATTAGCTGTATCTTGGTTGAAATCCGATTTTATATGCAATAGTTTTGCTCAAAATTGGAATTTCATATGGGTCCAACTGGAAGCGATTGCTAGGGGTAAACACTTAAACTTAATCAATGTGAGAAATTATTGTGAGAATAATTGGCTATGATTATTAACTGTGTCGACAATGAATCTCTATGTTTAATTGGAGACTTTAACTGTATCAGGGATAACACGGAGTGTATGAACTGCATCTATAAGAGAAAAGACAGGGACTCCTTTAACGACTTCATTCTACAAAACAATCTGTTTGATATGAGTTTAAGAGATTGTCTCTTTACATGGTTTGGTCCAAAAGGGAAAAAAAGCATATTGGATAGGGTTTTATTAAACCATTCATGTTCTGGTTGGGGGATTGGTTCCTCAAATCTCTAGCCAGGAAAACTTCAGATCATAAAAGTCTGCTTCTTAATTTGAATCACACCAATTTGGGTCCGAAGCCGTTTAAGTCTTTCAACGGTTGGCTGCAGGAAGACTCGTTGAAAGTTTTACTGGACACCTTTTGGAACAAAGAAAAGGAGTCTACAGGCAATATCCAAAGTGTGCTGAAGAGAGCTAAAACAGTTATTAAAGATTGGTCAAAAAACTTCATGAGTGAACTGGAAGTTAAAATCAGAAGGTTAGAAAATTTCTTGGATGCTGAAGTGCAGAAAGAGGTCCCTTGTCCTTCTATCATTCATCTGAGACAGGAGCTTGAAAATCTTTATTCACTTAGAGATGACATTTTAAGACAAAAGTCTCGTCTGAGGTGGAGCTTAAAAGGAGATAGAAACACGAGGTTTTTCCACAAAACAATCAGAAGAAATCATAAAAATAACATTTTGAAACTGTGGTGGAATGAAGAGTGGTTGTCTTCTCCAGATTTGATAAAAAAAAGAAGCTTTTTTCGAGTATTTTCATAAGTTTTTCTCTTCAAAGGAAAATCAGTGGACTTTGGCAACAGGAAGCTTGATGACAGTAAAATTAGCTCCTGAGGAGAGTAATTGGCTAGAGAGAGACTTCTCTTTGGAAGAAATTGAATGGACCTTAAAGCAAATGGCGAATGAAAAAGCACTGGGGCCAGATAGTTTCAATATTGGCTATATCAAAGAATTTTGGCCACACATCAAAGGCAAAGTGTTTGAATGTTTTAAAAATTTCTGCAATGGTTCTCCTCTTCCACCAGGTTTTAACTCTTCTTTCATCTCATTGATTCCCAAGGTAAATTTTCCTATGGTGGTGCAGGATTTTAGACCAATTAGTCTCATAAACTCTACCTCAAAATTGCTCACAAAAGTTCTTTCTATTAGATTGAGCAATGTCATGAATAAATTAATTGATGACACTCAATTTGAGTTCACAAAAGGTAGACTTGCGGCGTATAGCATCCTTTTGGAAAATGAAGCCGTCCAAGCCATGAAATCTAGAAACAAAGGGGACTTTATTCTAAAACTAGATTTTGAACACAGTCAATTGGGACTTCTTGTGTGATTTGTTAGAAGATTTAGGTTTCGGTAGTAAGTGGATCAGTTGGATTAAAGACCTCCTTCATTCAATTAAAATCTCAGTTCTTGTTAACAGATCTCCTATAGCGGAATTCTCACCTGGTCGAGGTCTCAGGCAAGGGGACCCTCTTTCCCTGTTACTCTACAACCTTGTTGCGGAAGTACTTAATCGGATGCTAATCAAAGCAAATGTTTTGGGTCTCTTTAAAGGTGTTTCTTTGCCCCAACCTGAAGAACAAATTACATATCTGAAATTCGCGGACGATACCATTCTCTTTTTGGATGGAAATATGAATTCTCTAAAGGCAATCAAAACTGTGTTGCATTGTTTCCAATTAGTTTCGGGATTGAAGATTAACTTCAACAAAAGTAGCCTTTACTCTTTCTCAAAAGATTCTCAGTTGGTACAACAAGGAGCAAGTCTATTAGGCTGCAAAGTAGGCTCCTGGCCTCTCACCTACTTGGGTGCAGCCTTAGGCATCTCTCATAAAAGGAAGATATTCTGGGATCCTTTATTAAAAAGAATGTCCTCTCAACTAGAGAAATGGAAGTCGAATTCTCTGAATAAAGCAGGGAATTTAGTCTTGTTAAAAGCTTCCCTAGACAGTATTCCTACGCACCGGTTAAGCCTCTTCAAAATCCCTTCCGGTGTGTGTATAAATATAGAAAAGTTAAGAAGAGATTTCTTCTACGGTTCAGTAAACTCCAAAGATAAAATACTAAAGAAAATGCATCATATTAATTGGAAGAAAATTAGGCTCCGTAAAGAGCATGGTGGTCTGGGTATTTCAGACATTCAATCTAGAAACAATGCTCTTCTCAGTAAGTGGATTCCGAGGTGGTGTTAGGAATATGTTGATCTTGATGATAATTATAAAAACACTTAGTAGATTTTGTATTAAGTCATTTTGTAACTGTCAACGGAATGGCATGCTTTGCAGTGTTTCGTTGACAGGAAGCTCATCAACGGAATGAGTGTTGTAGCAATTGCACTGTACAATACTTCACAGTTTGATATGCATTTGATGTATGTACTAGATAGGTTTTCTAAGTCATGTTGGCTAAGTACTAGATAGGCAAAATAGGTTGGTTAATTGTAAGTATATCATGCCTTGTAATTTTGCCTAAGTGAAGACATGTCAACGGTATGAAGATTACTCTATCAACGGAACAAGGATACACCATCAACGGAATGAAGTTTACTCATCAACGAAATGAAGTTTACTCATCAACGAAATGGAGAATAAAGCTATCAACGAAACACATCTCCCTGCTATCAACGAATCATTATTGCTTTTCTGAACAGTTGACAAAGTGATAGTGACAGTTTACTGAACAGATCTAAAGGAGATATGGAAGTGTACTTTGCATTGGAAGCCATCAAAATGGTTACTGGAAATAAGGAAACATTCCAATTTCCAATAAGGCTCTTGGGAATGATTAAAATAAGCATGAAGACAAAAGCAAAGATCTCCAAGGACCATTGGACAAAAGGAATGAAAAGCAAGCTACTGATGGTTACTACTATTGTTCTTTAGTTTAGCCAAACGTAGAATTGTAAACTTGGGTATATATAACCAAGTGTAGCAGTTACTTTAAGAGTAAGAGAAGAAAAACAAATAGTTTGTATTAGCTATCTTTGAGAGCATTCTTCTCTACAACCTTGTAACTGAGCAGCTGTGTACTTTTGTATCACAGATTATTTCCGAAATAAAAACACTTCAGTTGGATCATCAAACAATCCAACTGAATTATTTATATCTTGTGTTTTTACTTATTCAGTTCAGTTTTATTTATAAGTGTTTTAAGTTTAAGAAAATATCAAGAATTGTATTCAACCCCCCCTTCTACAATTCTGTTAGGTCATTTGGGATTAACAATTGGTATCAGAGCGAGCTTCTAACATACAAGAAGTTTAAAGATCAAGACCAAAAACAGAAACCATGGTGAAGAAGGATGCAGGTGTAAAGATACCAGTTCTTGATAAGGACAATTACTTTCACTGGAAAGTAAAGATGCATTTACATCTCATGTCTATGGATGAGAGATATGTAGACTGCATTGAGAAAGGTCCACACGTTCCCATGAAGTTTGCATCTAGAGTTGGACTGCCAGATGATGCTCCTGATGTGGAAATTCCAAAACTTGTCTCAGAATGGACTATTGAAGATGTTGCAGAAGTCCATAAAGATAAAAGAACCATGAACATTCTGTTTAATGGTTTGGAGCAAGAGATGTTTGACAATGTCATAAACTGTACAACCTCCAAAGAAGTATGGGACACTGTCAGAACACTATGTGAAGGAACTGAGCAAGTAAGGGAGAACAAAATGCAACTCCTTATACAACAATATGAGCACTTTCACTTTAAAGCTGGTGAAACCCTAAATGACACGTTTAGTAGGTTTCAAAAGCTTTTGAATGGATTAAAGTTGTATGGGAGGATCTATCAAACCAAGGATTCAAACCTTAAATTTCTTAGAGCTCTTCCAAAAGAATGGAAGCCTATGACTGTTTCTCTAAGAAACACTCAAGAGTACAAAGATTACACTCTTGAAAGGCTGTATGGAACATTAAAGACATATGAGTTGGAAATGGAGCAAGATGAAGAAATTGAGAAGGTACAGAAGAAGGGTGGATCTATTGCATTGATTGCATCTGTGAACCAACTGGAAGATGACACTGAAGAAGCTGCAAAGGCCACAACTAGTCGAGCTAGTTGTAGAAGTGATGTTAGCAAAGGTAAAGGTAAGATGACAGAAGAAGAAGAACCAGAACCAGCCAACTTGGATGACTTAGATGAGATTGATGAACACATTGCTTTTCTGTCAAGAAAATTCTCTAAGTTCAAGTTCAAGAGAAACTCAGAAGCAAGGCCACCAAGGAGAGACTTTCAACCTAACAAAAGTAACTGGATTGAAAAGTCTAAATCTAAATGTTTCAATTGTGGAATGCTTGGTCACTTTGCTGGAGACTGCAGAAAGCCCAAGATTGAGAAGAGCAACAGGAAATTTGAGCCTGTTGATTATAAAAAGAAATACTTTGAACTTCTCAAGCAAAAAGAAAAGGCTTTCATGTCTCAGGAGTATGATTGGGCTGGTAATGGTGAAGATTCTGATGATGATGTTGAATATGTCAACTTGGCTCTTATGGCTAACAATCATGAGCAGGAAGCAAGCTCCTCAAGCAACCAGGTAACAATTACTAATCTTTCTGATCTTTCTAAAGAGGAATGCGATAGTGCAGTAAATGAAATGTCTACTGTATTATATAATTTGTGTGTCACTCTTAAATCACTTACCAAAGAGAATTCAAGAATAAAAGAGACTAATTTGCTCTTAAGTGATAGGAATGCAATGTTAGAAGCACAACTCATTGAATTTGAGAAAATGAGATGTGTTAGTAGGGATGCTAAGAAGGAACTTGAGAAAGTGTTACAAAGGGAAGAAATTCTTAAGACACAACTAGAAATAGAACAAAATGTGATTGCTAAATGGAAAGATGCCAGGAATGTTGCTACCAACATCATTAATGTTCAAGGTATGGAATCTTTCTGTGAACAATCATGGAAAAAGAACAAAGAGAAACTAGGGTATGTTTGTGAAACCTTAGAATCAGAAACAGAGTCAACAAACAACAATGATCATTTGTTGAAGGTTGATATGTCAACGGAATGCAATGTTTCGTTGACAGATGAACCATCAACCGATCAGGGTGTTTCGTTGACAGAGAAAAGAAAAGATGAACTCACTAGACTTAATAATAAGTATGGTCCTGTCACCAAGAACTTTGTTCAAGGTGAGTCTAGTAAATCAAAGAAAGTTGAGAAGCCTGTTGAGAGAGCTAATGTAGGTCACTTGTCCAACAAGCAATTGAAAGATAAGTTAGAGAATGTTCAAGTTGAGGCTAAGGGAAATAAAAAGAATAACAGGAATGACAAAGTAGGAATTAACAAACACAACAATTACACACCTGATAAATATGCTCCTAGAAAGACATGTGTTAATTGTGGAAGTGTTAGTCATTTATCCACTAACTGCAAATCTGTTAAGAAGACTGTTAAAGTGAAAATTCCCAAGCCTGCAATGAATAGTTCTATGCCTACAATGCCTGTTATGCCTAACATGTTTGCTCCATATGCACAATTTCAAAATCCATATGCCAGCATGCCATTTGTGTCTAATCCATACATGAATATGTTTAATGTGCCACAAATGCCATGGAATATGAATAACATGTTTGTTCCTCCAATTATGCATGCTGTGAATGAAAATGTGAGCAAACCTCAGAAATCAACACCAAGGATAAAGATTGATTTAAATCAATCTGAGCCCAAGGTGAAAAATGATTATAAAAAAAAATTTGAAGCAAAGGCTATCAAAACAGGACCCAAGGAAACTTGGGTACCAAAATCGACTTGATTTGGTTTTATTGTGTGCAGGGAGACAAAAGGAATCTTTGGTACTTGGATAGTGGTTGTTCAAGACACATGACTGGTGATTCTACCCTGCTAACAGAGTTTCAGGAAAGAGCTGGCCCTTGTATTGCTTTTGGAGATGACAGCAAAGGCTACACTAAGGGATATGGTTTGATTTCAAAAGAGAATGTCATCATAGATGAAGTTGCATTGGTGGATGGTCTTAAGCACAATTTGCTTAGTATCAGCCAACTTTGTGACAAAGGATTTTTAGTTACTTTTTCTAAAGAAGCCTGTGTTGTTTCTAAAGGAGGAAACAACAATGTGGTAATGACTGGATTTAGAAGAGGGAATGTGTACATTGCTGACTTTAGTAGCACAAGTCCAGAAACCATCACTTGCCTTTTCAGCAAGGCAAGAAAGGATGAAAGTTGGCTATGGCACAAGAAATTATCTCATCTGAACTTTAAAGTTATGAATGATTTGGTGAGGAAAGATCTTGCTAGAGGAATTCCACAAGTGGAGTTTTCCAAGGATGGTTTGTGTGATGCCTGTCAAAAAGGGAAACAAAAGAAGGCATCATTCAAAAGAAAGACAGAGTCATCAATTGTCCATCAGCTTGAGTTGCTTCATATGGATTTGTTTGGCCCTGTAAATGTCATGTCTATTTCAAAGAAGAAATATTGTCTTGTGATTGTTGATGATTTTTCTAGATTTACATGGACTTTCTTTTTGCTCTCCAAAGATGAGGCAAGTGAAATCATTATCAATCACATCAAGATGGTAAACAATCATCCTGACTTAAAAGTGAGAAGGATTAGGAGTGACAATGGGACAGAATTCAAGAATTCAAGCATGAAGGTGTTCTGTGAAGAAAATGGTATTTTGCATGAGTTTTCAGCAGCAAGGACACCACAGCAAAATGGTGTAGTTGAAAGGAAAAACAGAACACTTATTGAAGCTGCAAGGACAATGCTAGATGAATCAAAGTTACCAACTTATTTTTGGGCTGAGGCAGTTAATACAGCTTGCTTCACTCAGAATATTTCTTTGATTAATCAGGCCAAAGGAATGACCCCTTATCAGCTACTCAAAAGAAAGAAGCCACTATTGGATTTTCTTCATGTCTTTGGATGCAAGTGTTTTGTTCTGAGAAATCAAGCTGAGCACTTGGGGAAATTTGAAGCAAAGGCAGATGAAGCAATATTTGTGGGTTATGCAGCAGGGAAAGCCTACAGAGTCTACAATCTCAGAACCAACATTGTTATGGAATCTGTACATGTTGTTTTTGATGATCTCAAAATTCAAGGTCTCTGTGATGAAGGTTTCCATGAAAGTCTTTCTTTTGAAAATGAGGAAGGAGATCAAATGAATCATGTTAAGGCTACTGAGAAACAGCCTAAAGTTGTTGTATCTAGCACAGATGAAAGCAGCAGTGAAGATGAAATTGCTGCATTAAGATTGAAAAGAATAGCTGCTAGTAGACCAAATGGACATTCCGTTGACAGTCAGAATGAGCGTTTCGTTGACAGTCAAAATGGACAATCCGTTGACAGTCACAGAAATGCTTCCAGGAGTGATCATTTAGGGACAACAAACTCAGGGGGAGTTTCTCAAGGACAAATATCCAATCAATGCAATCATAATCATGAAGCTACCTCTTCAAGAGCAAATCTACCTCCCTCAAGGAAATGGACTAAAGATCATCCCTTTGAACTTATTATAGGTGATGTGTCTTCAAAAGTCCAAACTAGAAGAGCAACTCAAGAAGAATGTCTATATAGCAGCTTTCTGTCTCAAGATGAGCCAAAGAAAGTTGAGGATGCACTTCTAGATCCAGATTGGGTCTTGGCTATGCAAGAAGAGCTAAACCAATTTGAAAGGAACAATGTTTGGAAGCTGGTGCCCAAGCCTAAGGACAGGAGTGTCATAGGCACAAAATGGGTGTTCAGAAACAAGATGGATGAAAATGGCATAGTCACAAGGAACAAAGCTAGATTGGTTGCAAAAGGCTATTCACAGGAAGAAGGAATTGATTTTGATGAAACCTTTGCTCCTGTTGCAAGACTAGAAGCAATAAGGATTTTCCTAGCCTATGCAGCCCATGCCAATTTCAAAGTCTATCAAATGGATGTGAAGAGTGCTTTTCTGAATGGGGAATTGGAAGAGGAGGTGTATGTAAGTCAACCTCCTGGTTTTGAAGATGATGATTTTCCAGAATATGTATACTTCCTTCTCAAAGCACTCTATGGTTTGAAACAAGCACCTAGAGCCTGATATGACACACTTTCACAGTTCCTCCTTGAGAATCACTTCACTAGAGGTACTGTAGATAAAACTCTTTTTCACAGGGTTGTGAATGGTTCTACTATACTTGTTCAAATTTATGTAGATGACATATTCTTTGGGTCTACAGATGTGAAACTTTGTCAAAAGTTTGCCAAGCTTATGCAAAGTAAGTATGAAATGAGCATGATGGGAGAGTTAACTTATTTTCTTGGTCTTCAAGTAAAGAAAGTTAATGAAGGCATTTTCATTAGTCAAACCAAGTACATTAATGATTTGTTAAAGAGGTTTAACTTAATGGAATGCTCTCCTGCCAAAACACCCATGCCTACTGCCACCAAACTTGAATTGAATACTAAGGAAAAATCTGTGGACATTTCAAGTTACAGAGGCATGGTTGGCTCACTTTTATATTTAACAGCTAGTAGACCTGACATTATGTTTGCTACATGTCTATGTGCTAGATTTCAGGCTGATCCTAGGGAATCCCATTTAGTTGCGATTAAAAGAATTTTCAGATATCTCAAAGGAACACCAAACCTTGGCATTTGGTATCCTAGAGAATCTGGTTTTGAACTAATTGGTTATTCAGATGCAGATTTTGCAGGATGTAAAATTGACAGGAAAAGAACAACAGGCACCTGTCAATTCTTAGGAAACAAGCTTGTCTCATGGTTCAGCAAGAAACAAAACTCAGTTTCTACCTCCACAGCTGAGGCTGAGTATATTGCAGCTGGAAGTTGTTGTGCACAGATTTTATGGATGAAAAATCAACTACTTGATTATGGAATAAGAGTTGAGAAAATTCCTATTTTCTGTGACAACACTAGTGCCATTGCCATTACTGAGAATCCAGTGCAGCATTCAAGGACCAAGCACATTGACATCAAGTACCACTTTATTAGAGAACATGTTATGAATGGTACTGTGGAGTTACATTTTGTTCCAAGTGAACAACAACTTGCAGACATCTTTACCAAGCCACTTGATGAATCCACATTCTCAAGATTAGTAAGTGAGCTAGGTATGCTAAATTTCTCTTAATTATTTTGAGATTTTTGCAAGTTAAAATGCAGCCAGAAACTTGCTATGTTTTTCTGTGAATTAATTTTCTTAGGAAAAAGTGAAATTTTGTCTAAGTCAAAATTACTATGTCAACGAAACGAACCATTTTGTTGACAGTCTTAGCATTTTTCTGGGTGTTTCGTTGATAGCTCTTTTATATCAACGAAACGCGGCTTTATCAACGAAATAAGACGAGACTTTAACCGCCCAATCCTGATTCGTTGATGTAGCGCTTTTTAATCTGAACCGTTGAAATTGCACGTTCTTTATCACGATCTATGCATACACCCCTGTAAGTATAAATCGTGGTAATATTTAATTCTAACGGTTACATTTTAAGCCAATCAGGTAATTTAGATTAATTATTGGACTTAATTTCTGAGAATTTTTGGGGGAGTATTTAAGAAATTTCAATTTCTTTATTTCATTTCTACCTGTTCTCAAAAATTCCAAAAGTTTTTCTATCTTCTTCTCTCTCACAAGCAATTCAGCTCGAAGCTTTTCCTCACTCAACAATGGCACCCATAGTCAAGCTTATGTCTGCTGGTGGGTTCATCTATGAGAAGAACAATTCTATTCCATTTGTTGTTAAGGAGAGTCCGAACAGCATCTTTTTCAAGATGATGGACTTCATGAGGAACTGTAAGTTGGGCTATGCGATGTTTCACTCTACACCACTCTACAATGAAATAATCGAGGAGATTTGGACCTCATGTGAGTATAGTGGAACAAACTGCACACTGCAATTCACTCTTCAAGGTAATGAGTACATAGTTAATTCTGATGTTTTGCAAGCATGTTTACATATTCCTGATAATAACTGTGATGCTTTGCCTACTAACACTGAAATAACTACCATGCTAAATTCTATAAACTACTCTTTGCCTACTGATAACTTGGGTAAGATAATTAGAAGAGGTTTGGTTAGGGAATACAGTTATTTAGCTGATGCATTCATTAAGGTCTTTTCTGGAAAGATTAGTAATTTTGATGCATTAACTAACTCTATGTTAATTCTCCTAACCATGCTTCTAAATGATAGATATTACAACTTTAGCACCCAACTTATGTATGAAATTGGTGCTAAGTTGGGTGATAAGGCAAATAGGAAGAAAAATATCTATTATGCAAGGTTTCTGATGATGCTGGCTAATCATGTTAGTCCAGCACCATTAGTTATCTCTAACCCTTCTGCCAGGTTTGAGTGCTTTGTGCAAGAGAAGAGAGTATTGACATACATACTGAGGCTGAACCACAATGGTGATGTTCCAGTGGTGTATCTGCCAATCACTGAGGTAACTACTGCTATCCCTGTTAGTATAGCTGTTACTTCCATTGTTTCATCCAACGCAGTTGCTATGGAGTCTGTAGCTGTGACCCAACAGGCTCCTGCCCCAGCAACAAAACCAAAATCTAAGAAATCCTCAAAGCCAACCTCAGGTGCTTCTCAAAAGGCACCTGTTGTAAAAACTACCACACAACCTAAGGGGAGTGAGTCTGGAGTTGTGAGAGGTGAGGGAAGGGGTGAACATAAAAGAAACCCCAAGAATAAGGAAGGTGAGGTAAGTGTTTCCCAGCCTAGCCCCATTGTGTCTTCCCAACAAGGCACAATGAGTGAAATGGATTTAAGCACAAGTCTAATTGCATCCTCCCAAAAGGATGTGATTATTGAAACAAGCTCTCAACCTAGAGCACAGTCCAAAAGGGTAAGGGACACTTCAAGCCCACAGTCTACATTTTCCCAATACCAAAGGAGAGTGAAGCAAAAGTCCAAGGGTTCACAGGGTGCACACACACTGGAAGCAACACTTCCAGTTTCTCAAATTCAGTTTGATGTAACCCCTATTATCACTCTGGGGTTACAGTCCCATTCTCTAAACATCAACCTTGAACTATCTCCTTCAAATTCACCAACTTTATCTCTAGATGTGGACATGATCCATACATCTATTCCTGATTCTCCAACTCTAATCTTGGAGAAGCCCCACTCTGAAGCTGGTGGCCATCACTTGTTAAGTGATTTGTTGGGCCATCAACCAATTTTTTCTGAAGTTGCAAGGGGATCTGTGGACCAAACTCTCAAATCAATCACCACAGACTCTACTGTAACTTCTCATTCTCAAAGTGCTTTCTTGACTTCATCAACGAAACAGTCTATTTCGTTGACAAGTGTTTCTCCATCAACGGTATCCATACCGTTGACAGTTCAAACTACCATTCCGTTGATAGGTCATTCTACACTCCTTATTGAAAATCTAGTTGTTTCCACAACTAGTGTAGATGACCTGGTGGTAGTTGAGACACTTTTAGGATTGAGAGGGAGTGAAACTGAGAGGCTGGCTTGCAGCCAGGCAAAAGGAGAGAATGAGAGTGAGAGGCTGGCTATTTCTTCCAGCCAGGCAAAAGGAGAGATTGAGAGTTCCACCTTAGTAGGTGAAGGTGAGGGTGTGAGAGGTGTGAGCCATGGGGAGCCCATGATGCAAGAAAATAGAGGAGAGAGAGAAGGGACTACAGGAGTCATAAGGGAGGAAGCAGCCATTGCTAGTGAGTCAATGGAGGTCAATGAGGGAGAAAGGGAACTTACCTTCCAAGAGCATTATCAACAAACTCTGGATAGTATTTCCCTGGATCCTGAGACCTTTACTCATCCTGTGTCAGCCTATCAAGTTTTGGCTCAACAGGGCAATGTGGAGGCAGAGAGGTCACTACAACTAATTCATACAACTGCATCAATGCAAAGAGCAAAGGATGCCTTGACCAATCTATCTCCAGGAGCTGCAACAAGTGGTGAGTTTGATTTCTCTGATGATGAGGACAGCTTTGGTGACAATCAGGTGGCCACTACTTCACAGACTGGGACTTCTGTGGTGCCTCCTACACCAAACTGGCTTTCTCAAGATTTACAAGGAAGGATCTCCCTGGATGCTGCAATCACAAGGCAGTACAATGAGGCCTATCTGGCTCATGAGTCTGCAAATGCCAATGATAAGAAATTCTACAAGGCTATTATGGATTCTCTGGAAATCCAAAGGCTACAGATGATGCAGACAAGGATTGAGGCTAGAGAAATCAAGGACTCAATTAGCAATCTCAAGGATGCTAATGACAAGAGGCTGGATGAAAAGCTTCCTCTTCTCACTGTGTCCAAGATGAACAGGTTTTTCTCTAAGGAACCTGAGGTGGCTACCTCCTTGAAGACTCTCTCTTCTAGAGTGGACAAGGTGGAAGCTACTTTATCTCAGATGCAAAAGGAACAGGAGAAGCAGACACAACTGTTGGCCCAGCTAGTGACAGCTCAAGGACTCCCAGTCATCTCTCTTGATGATAACAAAAAGGGGGAGAAATCTAAAGAGCTAGACATTCAAATCACAAAGGTTATGGTCCCAGCCATTTCCCTGCCAAAGGAGCCACTAGCTATGGGGGAGTCAGGAAAAGCTAAACTGGACAGCATTGACCTGATTCAGCAAGCATCTATGAAGCTACAACTTGCTGAACAAATTAAAGACCACTGGTCCAGGATAGATGAAAGAATCAAGAAGTTAGCTGATTCTTCAAAGACTTCAGATCCATCAACGAATCAAGCTTCTTCTACAGAGCCATCAACGGATGCCATGGTTTTAGCATCAACGGAATGGGAGCCACATACCAATTCTTTCTATAAGGTAGAGCCTCTTCTACATGGAGTCACTCAAGGATCAAGGAAGGAGAAAGGACAAACTTCATGCATTAGGGATGTGGAACAAGGTACACTCCAAAGAAGCCTATCTCCCAAGTCTCCTGCTAACCCAAAGGGCAAAAATACAGAAAGGACTTTCTATCCTGCACCTTATCCAGATGAGCACAAGCTTCTTGGTCTACTCATCACAAAAAGCAAGGAAAGCAATGATTATGAGGTAAGGAAGCAAATGGCAATTGTCTACAGGAATGGACAACAAATCTGTGTTTGGGCTGGTCACCCAAACTTTGCTGAAGCTAAGGCTGAAGAGTCAGAAAGAGCAGCAATGCAAGCACTTGCAGTTGCTCAATCTCTTGATGAAGAAGAAAGACAACAAGAAGAAAAAGCCAGAGAGGAAAGGAGTGCAAAGAAGAGCACAAGGCAACCAAAGGCAAGAGCTAGGAGAAATATAGCCTTTGAGAATGATGACTCTCAGAGTATTGCATCAGACTCTTCTGTAACAACTACACCTCCAACAATTCCTGATCCAGCTCTAGGGGTAAAGTTAGCCTTTGATCCTAAACATCCTGTTAATTTCCATGATCAGCCAATTGAGCCAAAGGAAGAGCCAATTGAGTTTGATGAGGCCAACTTTCCAAAATTCCTCTTTGAGATGGATCCAAAGAAGAAATCTAAGCAAAGGGCTACCAAGGCTAAGCCAATTCTAGTAAGGAGACCACAAGCTGAAAAACCTCCTACCAACCCAGAAGACTTCATCTACATTGCTGATATCAGGAAGGAGTCTGACCTACATATCAATCTGGATGACCTAGTTGAAGTGAGAGGAATAGCAGCTTCTTACAAACTACCAGAGAGATTGGTGTTTGTCTACAAGGGTGGGAGAGAACAGGTTTGGCCTCTACATAGAATTCTGGGAGAAGATTATCAGACACTGTTATCTGTGTTTAAATGCCTGAAGAAGGATTTTGGTTTTACCAAAACAGCTAAGTCTGAAGTTGTTTCCAAAATTTGCCAAATCAAAGCTAGCTGGAACAAGCCTGGTGCACTTCCCAGAGTATTGAAGGTCCCTCAAACAGGAAAGAAAATTCATCTCCAACCTTTTTGGATGATGGAATCCAGAGACAAGGACAACTGTAGAAGATTCTTCAGAATAGAAGACCAACTGGAGAAGGCATCCAATGAAACTCTAAGATCAATGCAATCCAAGTTGGGGAATCAAGATGAAGAAGAGAAGATTTTCTACAGAAGACTTCAAGCTCAGATTGAGGAGAACAATGCAAGAAAAGGGAAGAAAACAAGACCACAGAGGCAAAGATGAAAAATCTGCTCAGTCTAGAGGAGCAACTCTGTGCACTTGTTTTGTAAGATTTTGTACTTTGTATTTTAATTAAATTCAATGAAGCTCAATGCAATTTCTACTTTTATCATGTGTAATTTGACTGAGTGTTTTTGTTATCATCAAGGCTCTTGATTTATGGCTGTTATTCTATCAGTCATAAATTGGGGGAGATTGTTAGGAATATGTTGATCTTGATGATAATTATAAAAACACTTAGTAGATTTTGTATTAAGTCATTTTGTAACTGTCAACGGAATGGCATGCTTTGCAGTGTTTCGTTGACAGGAAGCTCATCAACGGAATGAGTGTTGTAGCAATTGCACTGTACAATACTTCACAGTTTGATATGCATTTGATGTATGTACTAGATAGGTTTTCTAAGTCATGTTGACTAAGTACTAGATAGGCAAAATAGGTTGGTTAATTGTAAGTATATCATGCCTTGTAATTTTGCCTAAGTGAAGACATGTCAACGGT
Source organism: Heracleum sosnowskyi (assembly GCA_030848705.1). Classification (NCBI taxonomy): domain Eukaryota; kingdom Viridiplantae; phylum Streptophyta; class Magnoliopsida; order Apiales; family Apiaceae; genus Heracleum; species Heracleum sosnowskyi. The sequence goes on from CM061238.1 coordinate 74,591,456, forward strand.
ATGAAGATTACTCTATCAACGGAACAAGGATACACCATCAACGGAATGAAGTTTACTCATCAACGAAATGAAGTTTACTCATCAACGAAATGGAGAATAAAGCTATCAACGAAACACATCTCCCTGCTATCAACGAATCATTATTGCTTTTCTGAACAGTTGACAAAGTGATAGTGACAGTTTACTGAACAGATCTAAAGGAGATATGGAAGTGTACTTTGCATTGGAAGCCATCAAAATGGTTACTGGAAATAAGGAAACATTCCAATTTCCAATAAGGCTCTTGGAAATGATTAAAATAAGCATGAAGACAAAAGCAAAGATCTCCAAGGACCATTGGACAAAAGGAATGAAAAGCAAGCTACTGATGGTTACTACTATTGTTCTTTAGTTTAGCCAAACGTAGAATTGTAAACTTGGGTATATATAACCAAGTGTAGCAATTACTTTAAGAGTAAGAGAAGAAAAACAAATAGTTTGTATTAGCTATCTTTGAGAGCATTCTTCTCTACAACCTTGTAACTGAGCAGCTGTGTACTTTTGTATCACAGATTATTTCCGAAATAAAAACACTTCAGTTGGATCATCAAACAATCCAACTGAATTATTTATATCTTGTGTTTTTACTTATTCAGTTCAGTTTTATTTATAAGTGTTTTAAGTTTAAGAAAATATCAAGAATTGTATTCAACCCCCCCTTCTACAATTCTGTTAGGTCATTTGGGATTAACAGGTGGTATAGCGAAAGATCCTCAAAATGGAACAAATGGATTAGATCTAAGTATCAATGTCATATTGGTGATACTTTGGAGGAAGGTCTTAAAGGGAAAAGGTTATCTAATATGATGAGCAATATTTTCAATGTGGCCATTAGTGATGCTCCGGGAGGCAATCTACGGCTTTCAGACTTTAGATGGTCCCTAGGCAATGGTTCTCAGGTCCTAATTTGGTTTGATATTTGGAAGCCCTCTCCTCCCTTACACAAATTATTTCCAAGATTATTTACCATCTCTCTCTGTCATTTTTCGAGTATACATAACTTCATTGATTTGTGTAAGGAACATGGTTTGTTCAGTACGGTGCTCTGGAAGAGAACATTAAGATAATGGGAGAAAGGAGAAGCTAGGAAACTCTGGGAATTCATCTCCTCTGAGCATCTTAAAAACTTTCTTGATCAATTAATTTGGATTCATAGTGGTAAGCCTTTCACTGTGAAAGACTATGACAACGGTATTGAAGTTAAGTTGGAGTTACCAAGGTGGGAATTCATTTTCATTTGGAAATTAAAAATACCACCAAAGGTGCAAATTTTTTTATGGAAGCTTTTGACAAAATCACTACCTACTGCTCAATTCTTAAATGAAAGGATTGGGAATGGTTTTATTTCTGCGGATTATAAGTGGTGTTCAATCCATGATGAAACAGTGGAGCATCTATTTTGGGAGTGTGACATTGCCTCTTGGTCTTGGAATTTTGTTAGCAAGTGGTGGGGGGTTAATATTTTAAAAGATTCTATTTGGAATTCCTTCAAGGTGTGCACGGGTCCTAATATCAAAATTGCTTGGGGAGTGATCGTTGTTGCAACTCTTTGGACCATCTGGGTTTCTAGAAACCTTCTTGTTTTCGAAGGGAAAAGAATCACAAAGAATGAAGTAGAGTTCACAATCCTGTATCGTACTCAAAGTTGGTGTGAGGCTTTAATATAACTTCCACCAAGGATAACGACATCTACATACACGAAAACACAGTTTCATTGAAGATTTCGCTTGCGTAGGTCATTATTTTTACGAATTGAAGAAGCAGTTACCATTTACGATTACTACTTTACTCAACGAACTGATGTTGTGGGAGTTTGTGGACTATCATCACTTCACAAAATGACAGCTACACTTAGGATGCGTGAATAAGGAAATGCTATTGATGTTGACTATGTACATATTGACGAGAGTACTACAATAAAGAGTCTAAAAAGATTTGTTAAAACAATTGTTGAAATATTTGGAGCATAATATTTGGGACAACCAAATAATGAAGATGTGTCTAGATTGTTAGCAGAGAACGAAGAACGAGGCTTTCCTGGAATAGTAGGGAGTGTCGACCGTATGTACTGAAAATGGAAAAATTATGCAACTGCTTGTATGTATACAACGTTCATGAACCAACTATAATATTAGAAGGCATAGCTTCATAAGACTTGTGGATTTGGCATTCTTTTTTTTTTTGGACTACATGGATCATTAAATGACATTAATGTATTAGATCGACCTCATCTATTTGAAAACTTGGCCGAAGGTCGTGGAACTGAAGTGAAGTATAATATCAACGGAAATGAATGTAATATGAGATATTATCTTGCTGATGGTATATATCCGTCTTGGCCAATATTTGTAAAAATTAGTCCAAAACCTCAAGTTAACAAAAGAATGTATTTTGCAAAAATACATGAATATGTTAAAATAGATGTTGAGAGAGCATTTAGAGTTTTACAATCTCGATTTGCAATGGTTCAAATTCAAATTTTGGACTTTTTTTTATGCTAAGCACAAATTTTGGACTTTAGTAGCAGGGTTAGAATAAATAGTACAACAATTCAAATTTTGCTGGTTTTTAAACTCCTTTTTTCCGGCTTCATAAGCCTCGCGCAACACCTGTTGACAAGCGGCCTGTGTTCTAGGACTTAAAGGAGGCGAAGAATTGGTCTCATTTTCACCTTATTCCGTGCGCTCAAGAAAATTAAACCCGAATCTTACTCGCCCTCAGGGAGATCTAAGTTATCTAAATTTATGGAAGGCTCTAGGCTATTGGTTAAAGAAGGCTGTTCAGAAGGATTCATATCGGATATTGTTTTAGAAGACGCCGAGGATAGAGACATCTTGAGTTTACAGTATACGCAAGATACACAGGGTAATTAAACAAAAAGAAATACAGAAAGAAAGGAGGAATGACAGAAAATAAAAGAATAAGAGTCAGATGAAATCAAACATGCCGAGAGGAAGATGTACAAGACGCCTTGAAAGAACCCCAACAAATATCTCTCAAGTCGGTAAAATATTAGTGTTCCTTTACTTTTATTCGCTTTTAACTTATCTTTTTACCCTCTTTTTTTACAGCAAATTTTAGCAAATCTGAAGATATTGCTCAAACACTACAAAAAAATCAGTTTTATGCGACGTCTTTATACGATGGAAGAGGCGGGCCCATCGTAAATAAATTGTACACGACGGGAGTCAAACTCTGTAACAATTAACAGTGGGAATCTTTGTGGTTTTGTCTACAACTCTAATTTTTCTTAATCTCTCGGGTAATTTCCTCTCAGGTAATATTCTTTTAATTGAATTCTTGTTTTGAGTTTCTTGTTGATGAACTTTAGTTGTTTAGTGCTCAATTTATGAAAATATGTGATTCTTTTTATGTTTTTCTTGTGGGTTTGCTTAGTTTTTAATCTTTGTCTGCTTAATTTTTTAATCTCGGTCTGCTTAGTTTCTTAATTTGTGGAAGAAAATGTTGTTGTGATGTCTTATGTGTATTTAACTCGTATGAAATTTTTATAATTTTTTTTAAATAATTGAATTTTTTGGTTCTCTAATTTTTATGTGTATTATTTGGTATTTGTCTGTGGCTTAATTTTGGCAGTGTAAATTATGTTTGCCTTTTTTTTTGTTCATAGGTTGATAATGTCTAACATATAAAAGGGTTCGATTGATAGTAATAATAGAACATCACGTGAATATATCTCCGGGGTAGAAATTTATTTAAAATTCGCATATTCAAACAAGCTTCCTAAAGATAAAATTCTTTGTCCATGTCGATATTGTTCTAATCATTATTATCAAGCTCGAGATACTGTTAAAACACATTGTGTTGTAGTTGGATTTGAGAAAGATTACACAAATTGGACCTCTCATGGAGAAGATTACATGAATGTGCATATGTCACATGCTCAAAATAATATGTCTGAACGGGAAGATAATCACGGAGACGTTAATGATGATATTACAAGAATGGTGTACAATCTGATGAAACAACGACTAAGTTTTTAAAACTTCTAAAAGCTGCTGATATAGAATTGTGGGAGGGATGTCAGGAATTTACGACCCTGTCCTTTATTGTGGAGCTTCTACACTTGAAGGCCACTTCTAGATGGTCAAATTCTTCATTCACTGGCTTATTAAAGCTATTAAACCGTGTAATGCCAAAATCTTCCAAGTTACCAGGTTCATGTAATGAGGCCTTTCAGATGACTAGAGACTTGGGGTTCAGTTACAAGACATGGGATGTATGTATAAATCATTGCATGATATACCGCAATGAAAATGAAAAGCTTGATAAATGTAAGATCTGTGGTGAGTCAAGATATAAACATGTAGATGGTGCAAAAAAGAGCAACCAAACAGCTGCGAAAAAGATGTGGTATTTTCCTCTTAAACCAAGATTGCAAAGAAAATTCTGGTCATCTAAAACAGTGGATCTGATGCGGTGGCATTTTGAGGATAGAGTGGATGGTGGAGTTTTACAGCACCCTGCTGATTCACATGCGTGGAAACATTTCGATGAAAGCTTTCCAAATTTTGCAAGTGATGCTCATAATGTAAGGCTCGGTTTAGTATATGATGGATTTAATCCGTTTAGAACTATGTCATTTTCTCATAGTACATGGCATGTTGTACTCATTCCATATAATCTACCACCTTGGTTGTGCATGAAACAAACAAATTTTATTTTATCTGTGCTCACCCAAGGCCCGAAGGAACCTGGTAACAAAATAGATGTATATCTTCGGCCTCTAATCGAAGAGTTGAAAGAACTATGAGAAGATGGTATTCAAACTTATGATGCATCAAAAAATGAGATGTTTACTCTACGAGCAGCTTTATTGTGGACAATAAATGATTTTCCAGGATATGCAAACTTGTCTGGATGGAGTACAAAAGGTGAATATGCATGTCTGATATGCAATAAGAGACCATAAGCCCATTGGTTGAAACATAACCGCAAATCGTGTTATATTGGACATAGGAGATTCTTACCTAGTAACCATAAATTTCGCAAAGACAAGAAGGCATTTGATGATTGTCGTGAAGTTAGATCAAAACCAAAACTACTTTCAGGTGCTGAAATACAACAACAAGTGGAGAGCATTGAAACTGTGTACAAAATTCAAGATGTACTAGAGAAGAGAACGAGGGAACAAAGGGAAAAGTAACATGCCAAAATCGAGAAAAGAAAGATATGCAAGCTGCCTCGTAATTGGAAGAAAAAGTGCATTTTTTTTAATTACCTTACTGGCATAAAAATCTTATCCTCCATGTTCTTGATGTTATGCATATTGAGAAGAATGTATGTGACAATTTATTACATACATTTTTGAATACATCAAAATCGAAAGATAATTTGAACTTTATGAAGGATGCATCAAACTGAATTTAAGAATTATGTATGGATAGGAGTAAAAATAAATAGATGGCCATATAAATATGTTCAACTAAATAAATTTCAAAAAGAAATCCCTAGACAAGTGACATTACAGATTAATCAATAACATCTTTACATATTTACAATTTTGACTCCCTATTCCATACATCTTTTGCATCGTCATCCAGCATCTTTTAGTCACGGGTGTGTAATGATGATCTCTGAGTCTGTCCTCCATTCAACCTGCTAAAATAAAGAAACCTCCAAAAGATTCCGTTACATAGATTTGTTTTCCATGTTGAATGAGATGAACATCAGTAGGCGTATTAATTCCATATCCGTAGACTACCATTTTACGTCAACTATCAATAGAAAGGTAATCTCAGAATATCCATAGAAGTAATATTCCATAACTGTATCCATAGATGAGACATGACATTCTTGATTGCATCCATAGATAGACCACGACTTCCTTAACCGCATCCATAGATAAAACATGACATCCTTAGCTGTTTCTGATGATCAACTTCCTTCAGCTTTTATCCGTAGATATGATGTCCCCAGCTTTTATCCGTAGATGAGATAAGTTGTTCCTAGCTTCTATCCGTTGACGAGATAAGATGTTCTCATCTTCTATCCGTTGATGGCATATGATGTTTTCAGCATATATCCGTAGATGAAATAAGATTTCATAGCTTGATCCGTAGAAAGGATACTCTTAGCTTCATCTTTAGATAAAACACCTTGTCATCTTTATTGATTCACCATTACTGAGTTGATTAGGCAGACTTACCACTGAAACACTTGGTGCTTGATTAGACGTCCATTGGCTTGCTTCTTAACTTGATGACATAATATCCTCCAATCATTTGATGTGGCTTTTAGACCTTGGATAGATAAAATGCCTTCCAGTTAGCTTCCTGATTTGTCAGCTTCTGTGAACTAGCTTTCTGACAATCAGCTTCGGTGTCAAGATCAAATTCTTGTCTTGATAATTTTGTTATCATCATTCCAAATCGGTCAACCCTAACAATCTCCCCCTATTTATGACTGTTAGAACTGGCATAAATCCTTATGTTGATGATAACAAAACCCTTCAATGTTCTCAGTGATCCTCAGATAGAAATTAATACTGGACATAATTTGATGATGCTGCAAAAACAAAAATAACAACTTGAAGCTGTCAGATTCCATATACTTTCCTGTAACTTAGTCTATACCTTCTTCTTAGGGGTTCCAATAGATTGTAATCGAGAGAGAAGAAATTATGAAGTCCGAGATCTCCTTCTAACTCCCCCTAAGAACAGCCTATCTTCTCTTTAACTTCTCCCCCTTTTTGTTATCAGCAATTAGGATAGAAGAGGCATAATCTTAGTTACTGAATAAGATATCTGGGTACAGGAATCCAAAACTTCAAGGATCGAAAGATTTCTCTCAGGAATCTCTCTATTCTTGCATCAGGATCTCATCCTGGCTCACTTCACACAACTCACCTTCCCTTACTAAAGGGGTACTCAAAAGAAAAAAATCTCTCCTTTTGCCATGATGGAAGAAATAGCATGCCTATCATTCTCTCCTTCTCCTTTTGCATGGTCACAAGCTAGCCACTCCACTAACTCCCTTCCCACAAACCTATAGATGTCTCAACTATATTGAATTCCTTGATACCCAGTCAGAATGAGCCGAATAGTTTTGCAAGAAAGAATCATGGAACTCAACATTGTTGGTCTATGGATAATCGCTGGTTAAGCTTATCCGTAGATTGAAAGACACATTTATACGGATGAAGGATATCCGTAGAGGATTTTGAGTAAAATGGGCTTGTGAAGTAGAAATTGATGTAAGTTCTGTGAAGATTGAATGTGACATATAAGTGCACCGTGCTTACATCAAGATCATCAAAAAGAGACTAGTGATCCAACGAATTCTCAGAAAGAGAATGATCACTAGGTGAATGGAGCTTCTCCAAGAGTTTAGAAAATGGAGAATCAAGTACAGATGAGTTGTATGCTGCAATTATCACTTAATGAGATGAAATGGACTGGGGACTGCATCCTCACATTTGAAGAAGATGCATCAAACTGAATTTAAGAATAATGTGTGCCCCCCTGTGCCCGTGCATATATTTTCTTTCTACTTCAGAAACAGAAAGGATAATAATCCACATTATGCACACAGTGTCCCAATCCCTCATTAGTGCTCCTGGATCAGAGCATTTTTCAATGATCATAGTCTTTTGGGAAACTACAATCAGAAAAGATCTAATCCTTTTTGACCATTATGCCTTTTTGAGAAGACATAAGGCAGTTTGGCTGGTAATCTCACCCTCACCTTTCTTCTAGTGGTTTCTTGATATTCACCACTGCCCTCACCCTCACTTAACTCCTTTATCACTCCCCACTGGTTAAGATTTGCTAGAATTTTACAACTACAGTTTGTTGAGAAACTGTAGAGGGGGTTAGGAGTTGTTTATCACAAATTAGGGTGTAACTGATAGGGTAGAGAACTTGGGGGTCATTCCAAACAGTTCTCATCTCAATTTTTGAAAAGGCAAAGAAAACGATTTAGATTTTAGTAAGTGAGAGTTTGATAAGGATAAGATGATTACCTTTCCTTTATCAATGATGAACTGTTAAGAGCCTTCTCCATTGAAGGTTTATTCTCCTAAAGTCCAAGATTGCCAGCTTTCCCATTAATTGTTAAAACATCCTCATCGAGATCATCAGAAGCTGCAAAAGTCTTAACTTGATAGACTGTCAATTTCTTTCAAATTCCTTCAAGTTTTCTTCTGATGTTTCTTCAGTGAGTTCATGCAAAAATGAAACAGTTTTTGTGTTGCTCAAAGAGCTCACTATTCTGTTAGTTGAACAATTAGGGCTTCTTGATAAATTCATCAAAGTTATCCTTAAACAATTAGGGCTCACTGTTATGTAATAAATTTTTATTGTTGGTGTTTTTGAGATGTTTGTCTTTTTATTTAAGGAAATGAGTCCAGTTAACATGCAAGCCAATTTTTAATCAGGTTAAACATGTTAAATGGATTCAAATGCAAAAACGAAAGAAAATTAAACATGCACATCACACACATCAATCTTAATAAAAATGGGGGAAAAACCCACACTTCATTAAAATAAAATAAAATTACATAGATAAAAAAAAACTTAAAAACATTAAGGACTGGAAAAACATCCCAGTCCCCCCCCTTGTCCCCTTGCCCTCTCCCCGGAGAGACAAACAGACAGCTGTTAAGCAGCTGCTGCAGCCTCCCCGGAGGCTCCTTCAGGGCCTCCATCAGGACCTCCCCAGCGGTTGCGAGCCATGAGAGCATGAAGAGCATCTCTCATCCTTCGAATCTCGTCCTCCTCCTCCTCCCTGATGAGAAGGTCAATCTTATCTTGTAGTAAGAAGATTTTGTCCACGGTGGACAAACGGTTGAACTCCTCAAGATTAATATCAAGAATCGTTGAAGCCATTTGGAGAAGTGTTTAGAGATTGAAATGAAGAAATGAGAGCTCAACCTTTGCCTTTAAATAGGCTTGAAGCTACAAGATAACCCTTGTGTTTAACTAGGGTTAAACGGGGGTTAGAAAAGCTGAAGAGACATGCATTAAATCACTCTAGTGCAACGAAGAGACTACTCGAGTTCCTAGAGTGAAAAATGTGTCTCAGCTCAGATTACAAAAAGAAAATTATCATGACACAGATATTGTGAATAAAGATGAGAATAAAACTAAATAGTCGGTCATATAAATATGTTCAGCTAAATAATATTAAACTAAAATCTCTAGACAAAAAGAATTAAGAATATCAATGCTTTTGAATAATGTAACATGCAGATTATTTGAATTTTTGAGATACTTATTCAGCTGACATCATTCATTAAATGTATGACATTTGACAAATGATATCCCTGAATATTTATCCATCGAAAATTCAAAGAACAACAATGCACTTAGCTTGTTAATTTCTAGAGATGATCAACTATTTAATATCAGTGAAAAAAGTAGCTTGCTATCTCATTGAATATTACTCAGAAGATCATTTCTAGACGACTTCACTTAGTGCATAACATCATTCAATTGCATTGACTTGTCATGATAACTAAAACAAAACAAACAAATAAAACATATAAAATAAACAAATAATTCCAGAGATTGAAATCAATGGCTGCATGCATTTAACACAGATATATAAGAAAGTTAGAAATCATTACCTACCAAACTCATTTATCAACTCAAGTGAGTTGCTGCATTGAAAGTTTTGGCAAGATATCTGGTTAAATGTTGTTCCCTTGGAACATAGTGTAGTTCCACTACAACATGCACATCACTTCTTCCAATAGCATTGTGCATGAGGTTTATGTGCTTGACTCTTTTGAGAAATGCTTAAATGCTTCAACTGCATCTTGTGATTTGTCATTAAGCTAAGCATTTCTTCTGAGTCATGACCTGAACTTACTTCCTTGGGTTAGCATGAATTGTGCTATGTCTTCTTGATTAGGAATTTATCCTGCAAGAATCAACATCTAGACAACCAATTAGAGCATAGCAAGTATGTCTTGGATTATCAATTACTGAATGAATGATAATCTTTTGAGATACCACAAGGATTCCAATAAAAGTTAAGGTACTAGTACATAAACAGGTGGTTAACATAATTTCTAGCATTCTGTTACTTAGTCATGAGGAAGATCACCAATTATCTTTTCAAAACACAAATTTCCTACCAAGGTATTCAATTCAGTAATGTAAATAATTGGTATGAGAATTCTTAGAAGAATACTCACTTATCTCCTCAGAACTTCTTTGCATGAGCTTTTCAGCATAATAGCAAAGCTACTGATCAGTGATGCTAGATATTACGTAAACTACACGTATCTCAGCTAAGGATAAGACTTGCAAAGGCTAGATTTAGATTTACAAATTTCTACAGATATAGACACTGTCTTTTTGCACTATCCGTAGAAGAGCAAAAGTAGTATCCATAGGTGTAGAAAATTATCTACGGATAGTCAGTATCCATAGACAAAGCAAAGAAACAAATCCAGTGTTATGAGTGACTATCTACGGATAAGGATATCCATCGATAAAGTAAATTTTGACTTAGACAAAATTTTCACTCCTTCTGGAAAACTTAGTTTTCAAGAAGGTCATTTAAACACTGGCTACATATGAGACATCAAGAAAAATATTAAAATTTGTTCGTACCTCACTTACTTACCATTCTGAAGAAGATGGTTGATAAGCAGCTTGGTACTGATGTCTTCTTCACTAGTCACACTTGGATCAAAAGGTATTTCCACTATACTGTCCAACACAGAATCCTTTAACAGAAAATCTTTGAAGAACTTGATCTTAACACAGTAGATTTAGAGATTTGCAAGGCAGATGTTCCACTTATTTCTTTAACCATGACTTTAACTTCAAGGAGAAAGATTGGATGTCCAGGAAGTAGACATGCAGATTTGTGGGAGCTGGAAGATCTTGCCTTGATCCAAGTGAACACCTTATTCCTTCAACCCAAAAACTGTCTTCAAGAGGACGTTCTTCTGGATTTTTGGAATAAGCTTCTTATGGTTGGTGCAGGTCTTGAAGATGTAAGAATATTCACATCAGTATGATTATGTGAGGTTGATCTTTAACTCAGAAAAACTCCGCCTAAGTTCATTGGGGTGATAATTCAGAGTTGTGATCCACCTACGGATGCTTCACTTGCTTCCTACGAATGCTCCATTCTGGCTTCCTACGGATGCTCCAATTGGCTTCCATCAGATACTCCACTTATCCTTTCTATGGATGACTCATTTGAACTTGAATCATTCATAGTCCAGGAGAAAACCCATGGAGATACTGATCCATCCTCATAATCATCATCTTCTTCATACCAAAACCACCTTCTATTTCAAACCTAAATCTGAGAATTCCAGAAAATCTCTCAGCAATAAGCTTGATTTATCTGGCATCATTAGAAACAACATGTATGGACTCCATAACAGTGTTGATTCATTGACTTAAAGCCTTGTGGGCTTTTCCAGCTACATGCACTCCTTATGAGTTGCATACCCATCTTGGATTTCTGAGTAGATAAAAGATCCGATCTTTGACAGGATGTCTTCTTGAAGTTGCAGAAGTAGATTAACACTTTCTGAGAAATGCCCCCCTGAGTAGATGTTTCATGCAGAAAGCCTTTCAGATAAGAACATAAAATACCGTGGAAGGCTACTTACTCTCCTCTACACAAGAATGTCATCTCTTATGACAGATAGTTAGAAATGCACGTCGAAGAAACCACCACTCTCAGCTTCACCTCTACTTCCTCTTAGCAAAGATCTTCTCTTCCACTCATGAATTACTTGAGAATAATTATCCAGATGTCAGTTAAACTTAACCAATGTGAAAGGTTAAGTATTCGATCATGGATTTAATGTTCTTCAAGCAATTTCCCACACATATTCCCTTATCTCCTTTAGCTAAGCTTCTATTACTTCCTTGGCTAAGGAATGTGAAAAGAGAAAACTGTTGGCTACACTTATACACACAATTTGATGATCCCTCCTTCAGGTGCTTGATTGATCAAGAAAACATTCTGGCTGCAATAGGTAGCACCAGCCACAACTTTCCAGAACTCAAACAGTTATCCTGATTTTCCAAGCAAAGTCTCTGCAGATTTTGTCATTTGTTTCATAAGATCTCTTCGCACTGAATTCTTGAGCTAAATTCTTTGGCGAGATTTCATGTGCAGTGGCTGAAGGAGTTTTTCAAACGTATGATCTGTCCCTTCCTTGATAGAGGTCTTCTATTGCTTCCCTTAATGGCATGCATCCTTTAAACCCATCCTTGGCAAAATTTAGGGTTCCTCTAATCACGACTCAGACAACTTCTTATTCACTGGCTACAAATATCCTGATTTTGCCTTGATACAAAGAGGTCAAAAGCATGCAATCCTCCAAGGTAGTAGACAAATCAGCTACATACACTTTTATATCAAGTGTCCAGTATTTACCACTTCATTGTCTTTCCATTGATGGACAATGCAGGCTATAAATACAAAGTTTCCTTTGTCACATGCTTGATAGATACATAGCAAGTAATGCTAATATCCATCAACTAGTGCTTCAACCCTAACTGATGATATTGTTTGCCAAAGTCATGCTTCATTACTTAATCATGACTACAAATATCATCTCTACTTATCAGTAGAGGGGCTACGTTCCTCTGAGCAATTAGTGAGCATGACAGAAACTCTAGTAGGAAGCTAAAGCTCTATATCTTCCTCCTGCACACTTTCAAAACCAAATCAAGCTGGCTTAGATACCCAAGTTTCCTTGAGCTTTGGCTTTATAGATTTTATGACTGTCATCTTCTTTTTCTGAGCTTTGAGCTTCAAAGGTTTCAAACCCTTCTCATCCCTAGACTCTGACATTGAGAGATCGACATCCACATGTTGCTCAAGAATATCAAAATTTGATGCTCGACAAGGAAATGTTTGAGCATACAAATCATTCAAGTCAGGCATGCCCCATGATATTTGAGGCATATTGAATTCATACCAATATGGATGGGGAACAAATGGCATGTTCGCATATCATGTTGAATCTCGAGCATTGTGAGCAAAAATGTGATGCATGACAGGCATATCAGTCATAGGCAGTTGAGTAGATCTTGTATGAACAAATCTGCAAGAAGTATACAAGTGATTAACTCTACCACATCGAATGCAGGGCTTTCTGGTAGCACTTTCTTCTGATGGGTAGCTGCTACTACAGTCAATCATTGTTGTTTCATTCAAGCTTTCCTCTTCATCTGCATCTGACTCTTCTTCCTTGATGGTTTTGCTTCTTAGTGATTGAACCTGATTCTTGAAGCTTGGTCCAACCATATTGCTCAGTTTCTCTAGAGTCTGATTACTCCTAAATGGTTTTACCATCTTTGGAGCAGTCTCCACATCCTCTAGCTTCTTGTTATTGCACTTCCAGGTCTCTTTACAAAATGTGTCCATTCCTTGAGATTTGATAATGTTGGACACAATGTAACTGGAATTATTCCATCTTGCAATAACCTCTTGTTCCTTTCTCAGCTGGTCTTTCAAAACCACTTCTCTTTTTAAGACAACCTCAAGTTCATGTTTAGCATTCATGCATTCAACAAGTGTTTCCTTAAACTCAGAGACTTGAGTTTCCAACATAGCATTTATCTCACTAAGCATAACATTAGTTGCTTTGAGTCTGACATTTTCTTCAATGAGATTGTTAAAGGAAATACGCACAACATGTAATTCATCAATTAAACTCATTGCAGTGCTGTAACATACTTCTTTAACATGTTTAGTTGGCTTCACAGAAAATACCTGATTTCTGGTTGAACTTGCTTATTGATTGTCATAGGCTGTGGGTGCAAGGTTGATAGATCCCTCTGTTGATGTAGAACAACCCTTTTTAGTTGAAACCCTTTGCTCAAAAAGGACTTCATCTTCCAGTGCCGTTCCTTCCTTGCCTTTGTCTTTTGTGGTCTTGATACATTCACAGATCTTCAATTTGAATGTTGAGTTTGCTGCTTCTGTTATCTCCTCTTTTTCCAAATCTTGGTTGGAGATGACCACATCTCTTGTTTCTGTTTCTCCTTCTTCACTGATAATCTTTGCATCCTGCATAGCCTCAAGATTTGAGCACTCAAGAGTACTTAACAGACTGCTAAGATTTAGATCTTTGGGTTCAGGAGTAGATCCAGAGATATGCTTCCATTTTCTGGGTAAAGAGTTTGCAAACTCCAACTTTGAGTCTTTGTTCGACAACTCATTCCCAGCTTCTTTAATGTCACCTCTTTCCATGGTTGCAGTTGCTTTTGATCTTTAAACTTCTTGTTTGTTAGAAGCCTGCTCTGATACCAATTGTTATTCCCAGAACAACGCAACCTAGATTGTAGAAGGGGGGGGGGGGGTTGAATACAATCTAGTTAATTTTACAAAACTTTTTCAAACCTTTTACAGTATGAATATATGAGTTGGTAAATTAACTAAGAATTGAAACAAGCCATGAACATATATGAATTCTTCGAGTTAAAAAGACATGCAGGAGACAAGCAAACTTTTTAAACTTTTCAGGTGGGTTTCTCGGAAAAAGCTCACCTGAGGTGTATATTGAAGAATTCTCTGGTTTTGTTTTTCAACAAACTCCAGCTGCTTACACAGATGATGGAAGAGAGACTAAGTGTTTTTATTTTCATCTTTGTGCTCTCTTCTCATACGTTTCTATGCTACTCCACACAGTCTTATATACATCGACTGTGTGTTACAAACAAAACCTACAACATAATAAAATATTACATTTTTGGTTCTGCTTGTTCACATGCTCGTATCAGAAACTATCCTATTTGGGAAATGCCTTGGCTGGCATCAAAAATAAAATTGTATACTCCTAAATGGTGCTTTATGATTGAGTGTGCTGCTCTCTTCAAAAATTACTAAGTCCATGCAATTGACCTAGCTTCCAAGCCCATGTGACATCTGCATGAAAGAGACCTCTCCTCGATAACCCGACTGTCAAGTCACTATCAGATGAGATAAGTGAACTTGTAGTATTCAAATAAGTCTGCATGCTTGTCAAGCTTTTCCTTAGTGTTCAGTTAGAATTTAAACTTCTAGGTAGCTGCCTTAACTCTTATTTATCCATCGAGACATGAGAGACAATAGATGACTTCACATTTCATTTGTAGGAATTTGAGCCTTCGCATATTTACAATTTTGACTCCCTATTCCATACATCTTTTGCATCGTCATCCAGCATCTTTTAGTCACGGGTGTGTAATGATGATCTCTGAGACTGTCCTCCATTCAACCTGCTAAAATAAAGAAACCTCCAAAAGATTCTGTTACATAGATTTGTTTTCCATGTTGAATGAGATGAACATCAGTAGGAGTATTAATTCCATATCCGTAGACTACCATTTTACGTCAATTATCAGTAGAAAGGTAATCTCAGAATATCCATAGAAGTAATATTCCATAACTGTATCCATAGATGAGACATGACATTCTTGATTGCATCCATAGATAGACCATGACTTCCTTAACCGCATCCATAGATAAAACATGACATCATTAGCTATTTCTGATGATCAACTTCCTTCAGCTTTTATCCGTAGATATGATGTCCCTAGCTTTTATCCGTAGATGAGAAAGTTGTTCCTAGCTTCTATCCGTTGACGAGATAAGATGTTATCAGCTTCTATCCGTTGATGGCATATGATGTTTTCAACATGTATCCGTAGATGAAATAAGATTTCATAGCTTGATCTGTAGAAAGGATACTCTTAGCTTCATCTTTAGATAAAACACCTTGTCATCTTTATTGATTCACCATTACTGAGTTGATTAGGCAGACTTACCACTGAAGCACTTGGTGCTTGATTAGACGTCCATTGGCTTGATTCTGAAATGCTTCCTCACTTGATGACAGAATATCCTCCAATCATTTGATGTGGCTTTTAGACCTTGGATAGATAAAATGCCTTCCAGTTAGATTCCTGATTTGTCAGCTTCTGTGAACTAGCTTTCTGACAATCAGCTTCGGTGTCAAGATCAAATTCTTGTCGTGAGGATTTTGTTATCATCATTCCAAATCGGTCAACCCTAACATCATTACCATACCTTACTTCCGGAAATGTTGAGGAAGTAATAACACTGTGTGGGTTGACTATTGTCAACTGACAGAGCATATATCATGAAGTTTTGAAATCACGACCTGGGAGTAAATCGGAATTTTTCTGAAATGATCGAGGTTGAAATATTTGGATTAAGTAGGATAGACATCCCAAGATAAGAGTACTTTCGAGGGATAGAGGAAGGTAAAACCATTTGCTCGACTCCTTGAGCCGGATTCCCAATTTTTGATGAGTTGGGAATTATTTATTCGTATTTAAATAATTTAATAAACTCGGAAATAATATTTGGGAACCCCTACTATATACAATTAATTTTTCTAAAGATCAGAAAATATTTGAATAAATATTGGAACCTTAAATAATAATATAAATAAGGTTCTATGATTTTTAAATCATATTTGGAATATTTAATAAATATTCCTAAAATAAATATTGAATACATTATTCAATAAAATCTTACTTAAATGAATATCCCAAAATAATATTCACTTAATTAAATAAATATTCAAATAATATTTATAATAATATTATTTAAATATCCAATGATATTTATATTGGAATATTTAATCAGTATTTAAAATATAGCTGTCTCTGGAACCCTCCAGCTTATGACAGTATAATCAAAACAAAATCACAATTTGACTCCCGGTCTAAGTTTTAAAATTATCGTACAAGTGCTCTACGCTTAGAGACTTTATAAAACCCCGGGTTATATCTAATATAATCATAGCATATAAACCATACATCTTACGCAAACTTTTATCCAAAAGCGTAAATCAATTTATAGTCCTTTTTGCGTAATAAAACAGTATATATCACAATCACAACTTTAAATCACAACAGTTTTAACCACAACCACATCTATATACGATGTAAGGTTTGAAAGCTTGCATAATATCATATCATATGCAATCATCAGAATATTGTAATTTGAAATACAGCATGGAATGAGAAAACTTGCCTTGAGTCCTTGGTTGTTAGGGGTTCGAGAATTTGTCGGGAAATCTATAAACAAAGAAATACTCGATCAGTCCCCTAGCGTAATCATTTAAAGTGCCATTAACTTAAGCACTAACGTTCTCTTAATGAAAATCAAAAGTCTCGTTCTTGGTTAATCATAACCTCATGATACTCCTTAACTCTTAAGTCAAAAGTTTGGGTAATAATCCATTCACAAAACCCAAGTACTTTACCATTACTAAACTCATGGTTTTAACTATCTCCTTAGGGTATTTCACTTGCGCAACTTTTGTTCCCGCATTTTTATAAAATAAAAATATTATCTTTTTAATACGAAACCTTCTCGGTTCCCTTCCTAACTGTCCATACTAGTATCAATATTAATATCATGATCTATTTTAATTTTTAAGGGGTTTGATCATAAGCTCAAAGTTCATATAGTGAACTACTTAGTTACCCGAAACCACTTTCACTAAAACGAGCGTTTCTCCTAAACCATAAATCGAAACGATGCGATTATTTCGCCAAAATAATATACAAAACAAGACCTACATGATCATGGTTAGTAATTATTTTTGTCATTCCTTGAAGGTACCCGAGGTTTCTGCCTAATCAATCTAATGAAAATTCGACATGGTAACGACGCTTAACCAAGATTTCCATATTTATACCATTCCAAATAATCCATTAACATCAACCAATCATCAATACTTCTCATTCTCCATATAAACCAACTCATAATCTACAACTAACAAGTTCATACCAACATTCACAAGTTCAACCATCAAGATAACCACTAAACAATCACCATTAACAAGTATTCTTCTTCTAATCCATACCATCACTAAACATCATCAATCTTAGCAATATAATCAAAGTATAACAAAGGGTGTGAGAGGTTTATACCTTCCTTGGTGCTTGGTAAAGACTAAAAATAGCTTTTATACCCTTGCTTGATCCTTATACAACCTTAATAAGCTTTAATCTTCAAGAACAAATCAAGAACACTAAAAGTTAATATTCATTTCACTATTCATCTTCATCTTAACATCAAGATTTGAACATGCTATCATAAATGGATGGAACTAGGATTAAGAGATTACCTTAGTCTAGGAATAAGGAAGCTTTTTAATCCATAATCTTGATTTTAGGAGGTGTGTAGATTGTAGAAATTTTTTCCTTAAGTTGCTTGAAAAAAAAGGGCCGAAAGTTTCTTTCTTGTTGCTTGATGTTTTGTTCTTGCTTTTATTTTATTTTATTTTTTCCAATAATTCCTAATTACATGATTCTCATTTGTGTGGTTCTAGAAGTGTTTAGTCACCCCATGCCACTTGTCATTCTTTGGGTGAATCCTTGGAGAAATGGTGACAAGGTGGTGATTCCTCACCTTGTCATCCCTTGTGTCATGCTTATGTCATGGTTTTATGTCATTTCTTGTATCATCAATCCTCTTATATGTTGCACTTGATGATCTTATATGATACTTCTCCTTTGGTTAGAGTTTAATCCATAATTCGTTACGCTTTTGCTTTGCCGATAAGTTTTGAGATAGGTTCAAGTGATTTTGAAAACGTTTCTTTGTACCAATGCTAGGAGATACTTCCTTGACCTTTTTTTATTACCTTGGCTTAATCTGTGATCATGGATTTCTCATTCTATATACTTTCTCAAAATGATCAAATCAATACATCCTTGATTGTCCAATGAATAATGATTTCAAACTCGAATGGGAATCTCCTGATTCTGATTGCGTTTGCATTCACTTATTCTCTCTATACATTAATAATATAACTTCGATACATTCATTCCATGTCTTGCATATAGGGTGGTCTGAAAATATTTCTCATCAGCAAATTTACTATTCATCAAATTGTTTTAATTAAGTCCAAAATTTGGGGTTATTACACAAATTCCCTGATCTCCTTTAACAAATTTTCTATTATTTCATTGGCTAAGGAAAGTGATAAGAGAAAATTGTTGGCTTCACTTTATTCACACAGTTTGATAGTTCCTCCTTCAGGTGCTTGTATGATCAAGAGAACACTCTAGCTACAATAAGTAGCACAACTACAACTTTCCAGAACTCAATAACTTACCCTGATTTTTCAAGCAAAGTCCATGCAGAAATTGTCATTTGTTTCATAAGACCTCTTCAAAGTGAATTTTTGAGCAAAATCATTTGAGGAGATTTTATGTGCAGTGGCTGATAGAGTTTATCAAACGTATGATCTGTCCCGTTCTTGATAAAGGTCTTTTCTTGCTTCCCTTAATGGCATGCATCCCTTAACCCAACCTTGGCAAATCCATGGGGTTCCTCTAATCAAGATTCTTCCTTGAGACAGCTTCTAATGCACTGTCTACTATTGACCTGATTATGTCTAGCCATATAGAAGTCAAGAAATACAATCCACCAAAGTAGATTTGTAATCAGCTGCGTACACTTTTCTATCAAGTGTCCAGTGCTTACCACTTCATTGTCTTTCCATCGTTAGACAATGCAGGCTACAAATACAAAGTTTCCTTTGTCACATGCTTGATTGATACACAGCAAGTAATGCTTATATCCATCAACTAGTGCTTCAAGCCTAACTAATGATATTGTTTGCCAAAGTCATGCTTCATTCCTTAATCATGACTACAAATATCATCTTTACATACAAATAGAGGGTCTACGTTCCTCTGAGCAATCAGTGAGCAGGATAGAAACTCTAGTATGAGTCTAGAGCTTCTATATCTTCCTCCTGCACACTTTCAAAACCGAATCAAGCAGGCTTAGGTACCAAAGTTTCCTTGAGCTTTGGCTTTTTAGCTTGTATGTCTGTCATCTTCCCTTTCTGAACTTTGGGCTTCAAGGGATTCAAACCACTTACATCCCTTGGTACTGGCTTTGGAAGATTAGCATCCACATGTTGCTCTAAGATAACAAAGTTTGATGCTCGACAAGGAAATGTTTGAGCATATAGAACATTCAAGTCAGGGATGCTCCATGACATTCGAGGCAAATTGAATTCATACTAATATGGATGAGGAACAAATGGCATGTTAGCATATCTTGTTGAATCTCGAGCATTGTGAGCAAAAATGTGATGCATGACAGGCATATCAGTCATAGGCAGTTGAGTAGACCTTGTTTGAACAAATTTGCAAGAAGTGTACAAGTGATTAAGTCTACCACATCGAATGCATGGCCTTCTGGAAGTACTTTCTTCTGATGGGTAGTTGCTATTACAGTCAATCATTGTTGGTTTATTCATACTCTCCTCTGCATCTGCCTCTGACTCTTCTTCCTTGATGGTTTTGTTGCTTAATGATTGAACACGGTTTCTGAAACCTGGTCCAATCTTATTGCTCAGTTTCTCTAGAGTCTGATTACTCCTAAATGGTTTTACCATCTTTGGAGCAATCTCTAAATCTTCTAGCTTCTTGTTATTGCAATTCCAGGTCTCTTTACAAAATGTGTCCATTCCTTGAGATTTGATAATATTGGACACAATGTAACTAGAATTATTCCATCTCACAATAACCTCTTGTTCCTTTTTTCAGCTGCTCTTTCAAAACCACTTCTCTCCTTAAGACAACCTCAAGTTCTTGTTTTGCATTTAGGCAATCAACATGTGTTTTCTCAAACTCAGACATTTGAGTTTCCAACATAGCATTTATCTCACTAAGCACAACATTAGTTGCTTTGAGTCTGACATTTTTTCAATGAGATTGTTAAAATAAATACGCACAACATCTAATTCATCAATTAAACTCTTTGCAGTGCTGCAACATACTTCTTTAACATGCTTAGTTGGCTCCAGAGAAAATACCTGATTTCTGGTTGAACTTGCTTCTTGAGTTTCATAGGCCGTGGGTACAAGGTTGATAGATTCTTCTGTTGATGTTGAAAAACTCTCTTCTGATGTGGTTCTGATACATTCACAAATCTTCAAGTTGAATGTTAAGCTCGCTGCTACTGTTCTCTCCTCTTCTTTCAAATCTTTGTTGGAGATGACCACATCTCTGGTTTCTATCTCCCCTTCATCTCTGATAATCTTTGCATCCAGCATTGCCTCAAGATTAATGTCTTCAAGAGTGCTTAATAGTTTCCTAAGATTTAGATCTTTGGACTCAAGGGTGTTTTTGATGAACACAGAGATATGCTTTGTTAGTTATGAATGACACTAAGAAACTAGACAGAGGGGGGGGGGGTGAATGGATAGTTTCAATGATTTTCGATTTCTTGAAACTAAAATGTTGTAAGAGATTATGTTGTATGTAGATGCAGAATTAAACGAACATAACACACACAATCACTTTAATCTACTTTGTATTAAGTAAATTAAATACTACAGCCTCCAAAATTTCACAAGTGAAATTCTGGCTTCTAAACAAGAACAATGTTTTCTTGATTTTCTAACAGAGAAAAAAGTGCTTCAATATTTTTGTATGTTACTCAGTTGCTGCTTACTGTAGGGTGTGCATAATATATATTAACCTATACAAACTGGTGCACACACCTATTTACACAGTTACCCCTAACTGAAAGTCCAACTTGTCCTGCCATAAGAAGTTAACTGTGTCAGGAAGGACCACTTGCTTTTCGGAGTCTTTCCCATTTCTGTAGCTGCTTGTCTCTAATCTTTCTCTCCAAGTTTTGCTGTAGATTTGCCATCTGTTCTTTGGACCACCTTACCGTAACAGATGCTTCAGTATTTGTCTCCTTTGAATTTTGGTTTTGTACCTTCATTTGTCTTGTTATAAACGGCTAAGTGTTGACATCGTGAACTCTAGCATATTCCTGATTCTTTGACTTGTCGACATAGTGCATTCTTGACTTTGCTATATGAGGACTTTGCTATTTGATTATTTCAGGAGTATGCGATATGGGCTTAGTGAAGACTTCACGGAATAGCCTTCTTGAGGACTTCGCGATCTAGCCTTTTTGGGGACTTCACGACATAGCCTTTTTGAGGACTTTGCGACATAGCCTTTTTGAGGACTTCGCGATCTAGGCTTTTTGAGGACTTCACGATCTAGTACATTTTGACTTTGCTGTATCAACACTTCACGATATGAGCCTTGAAGACTTCACGACATAGTTCATTTAGGACTATGCGATTTCAGTACTTCACGACATGGATTTTTGAGGACTTCGCGACATAGCTTTATTTTGACTTCACGGTATAAGGACTTAGATAAATTTCTGCAACTTATTTCTCCAGGGCCTTATTCATCTCCATCCTGCTGCATGAACATTTCTGAACTTCTACCAGGATAATTATTCCATGGCCTATGTACATTCTAGATGCAGGAAACTTACTACGGTCATTATAACTCTGAGCATACAAGATAAAGCTAAGTACATGAAAACAAGACAAGTACAATGGAGACCTATACTATATCCCGGTGAAAGAAATCACTAGGTCATGTAGAGTGACATAGTCACAATGTGTAGGCTTGTTAATAGTGGTATTCAGACATGTCTTGAGCCTAACAATCTCCCCCAAATTGTGAGTAAGAAACTTAGGCACAATTTCATGTCTGATAACAAGCCTAACTTACCTAAAAGGAATTTAAATTTCAGAGAGAACAATAGATGAATATTATGAACAGAATTTGATTACACTTTGAAAATGAAAGCTTGCAGATTATCTTTGTTGCTGAACAACTTCAGTTTCCATCTGCTTTTCAAGATAGTCATCATAAACCTTCTTCTTTCTCATTTCTTCCTTTCTGTTCATTTCTGAAATGGCTGCTATAAGTTCATCTCTTGCAATTAGTTCTTCTAAGAGAGGAGAGTCTTCTAAATCTTCAATTGAAGCTCTAGGGGCACTTTCCACATAGGATTCTACAAACTCCATCCTTATTTTGCTTTTTCCTCCATTTTATTTTTGTACTCCACAACATAAGGATTTTGTTTCACTTTGCACAGCCCTTTCTTCCTCAACTCTCTAGCCCTCTCTTCCATTTCTGCCATCTCTTTTTCTTTCTGAATCTTCTTCTCTTCATTTGACTTCCTTAGATTTTCTTGATAATCAGAGTGCATCTTCAAGAATCTGGCAATCTCAATCTTCCATAATCTTTCTTCCTTTTCTTCAAAGTTCAGCAGTGCATTAATTCTTTCAAGCTAATACTTTAGAAAATATTGCCAGCTTCCTTGCTTCATTTCTTTTTCCCTTCCATCAGTGAATTTGATCTCTAGATGATTTAGCTTCACTTTGACTTCAAAGATTCTTTGAGCTCTCAGAAATGCTAGGGCATCTTCATCACAGTCTTCATCTAGAGGAAGTACATTGATCCCAACAACATTTGTGATTGCTCCATTCCTCTTTGTTATCCTTGTTCTTTTAGCTACACTTTTGAGTTTCCAGTGTTTGACTTGAGGTAGCTTTCCAGAACAAGGAGATTTAGTCTTTAGTGCCACATCATTTGGAAGTAGCTTCAACCCTTTCCCCTTCAGCCACTGTAACACTCCACTAGCTGTGACTTTGTGGAAGTGTCTTCTTGATTTTGTTGTGGTGGCTTTACCTTTCTCCAGTGGCAAATCAGTTTCAGAAGTCTTGGTTATTGATTTTGGAGGATCATTACTAACAATACCCACCCAAGACTTAGATTCTTGTGTAGTGGTTAAGATACTGATAGCAATGTCCTTGACTTGCTGATTTCCACTTCTCTTCTTTACAATCTCCTTCTTTCCCTGAGAGTCTTTCTTGTCATCTTCAACATCATTAGAGTTCTTGGAAGTTTTTCCCTTGCTGCTCGCACTTACCCCATCCTTATCACTCCTGGACTGACTCCTTCTCCTGTAGCTCTTGTCTTCATCATCATCCTTGTCATCTTTTTGAATTTTCTTTGCCTTGAGTGATTCAGGAATTCTTCCATGTATTAGAAATGATTGGAGAATTTGGATCATCTCTATGTCCTCAACAGTCCTGAATCCCCTCTTAGCTCTTAGCATCTGGAGCACATTGTTGATTTTGTCCTTGTTCTTCATATTCAGCTGATCAGGGATGATTAGTTGATCAATGGTGTTTGCCCTGGTGAGACCTTTGGAAAATGACTGTTCTTGGATTGGTGATGACTTCAGGCAATCTTAAGTATTGGTCCTTCTTCAAGTCCTCATACAGAATTCTGTTGTTCTCACCAGTTTTCTCTATTAGCTCCATTATAGTGTCTAGTTCAGTAAATCTTAGCTTCTCTAGAGTTTCAAAAGACAAATGCCATAGGTCATTTTCTTTAGATACCATGACAATTTCTCTTAGATAGGCATCCTTGACTTTCCTGACTACCACAGTGAGATACTTGACATTTTCTTTGATCATTGCCCTGTAGGTCTTGGTATCACCTTGTACACTGATGAAGATAGGTTTCAGAAACTCCAGAAAGGCCTTATCATGATAGATGTTTTTGTTGGCAACTTCCTGTAGCTTGGCCTCAGTGATTATACTTGCTTTGACAGGCTTAGCACTTGTGGAGATGAGAGGAGCAGAGACATCACTAGTTATTGTGCCAAGATAGAAGGTTGTAGTCACACTACTTTTCTGGCCAGCTAAACTGGTGACAGAAACAGTAGGAAGGGTCATAGGCTTTAGATCTTTCTATGTTAACTTTCCCTTTAGCTTTACATCCCTTTTCTTTTCTAGAATCACTTCCTTTCCTCTCTCCCCCTTAGGCTTGGGATCAGACAAGATGTCTTGAGCTTCTCCAGGAATAGGAAGGGTCATGCTTCTCATCATTGAGGTCATCATTTGTTGTTGGACTAGCAGAATATTTGAGGTGGAATTGCTTTGGTCATCCAACTTGGCATTTAAGAGCCCCAAGGAATGAGAAATCCCTTGGTTTTCAGACTTTAGGGCAGCCACTTCCTTCTCCAATCTGTCAACCTTTGAGAATAGTTGCTCAGACTTAAAGGGATTGAGAGTCTGTTCCTTGATCTTAGAGAAATCAAATTTGGAGATATTTGAGATGAGAACTTCATCTACCAGCTTGTCACCATACTGGTTTTTCCACATGACTGAGAGCATTGAGTTGATGTTGGATTGCAGCTGATTCTCTAGAATTGTTGACAGTTTCTTCAAGTTATCAGACACCACAGCTAGAGTGAAATCCATGGTAGAGACATTCTGAGCAGTCTTTTTCACTTCCTTAAGGATGCCATCCACCTTGGGAAAATCAGAAAGATAGGTATTCTTGAGCTGAACCAATGATTGGTCAGTTTCTTCTTTAATAGTGGAGATTTCTGATTGAAGACCTTTCCTAAGGTAGTGCAGAGCCTTCAATTGACTCTTGTAGACCTCATTCACAGCTTCATAGATTTCTGCAAGAGAGAGACTTTTGGCATTTGACCCCAAAGCAGTGAGATAGTCCTCCTTGAGAAAAGCTAGAGCATCCTTCAGCCTCACTGACCTTTTGGCATCCAACCAGGCATCCACATTGCCATCCTGTTGAGCCTCATCCACAATCTTCTCCTTTTGAGACTCAACATCCTTCTTATGACAGAGTAGAATGGCTTCATAGTCTTTATTTGGTAGACCAACTGTAAGGAGATGTTGGGCAATTTTTGAGAACTCGTCAATCTGTGCCACATGAAGATTTTGGAGTGCTTCATCCGTCAATTGTGTGGGCACAAATGATGATCCTGAAGGCCTGTCATGTTGCACAGACTCCAGCCATTGTGACATAGTGGCCTGAGCCAAGTTAGAGCTAGTGTTAGGCACTCCTGTAACAGATGAGGGTTCTGCAACAGGTATGAATGTATTTAAAGTTTCCTCCAGCCTTGGAATAGCTGTGGAGTATGATGCTGTCTCCATTGAAATGGGATGAATTACATCATCATCATCTCCATATGCCTGTGAAGGCAAGTCCAAATCCCTAAGGATTGGAGAGAGAGGCACAGAGTCTCCAGTAAGAACTGGTGAATTCTCCATGTTTTTGTTGGTGTCATTAGAATATGCCCCATCATGCATTTCCTGACCAACTAATTATGGGTCCTGGGTGGTGAGCACAGTGTCAAGCACCATGCCACTTGAAAGGGGCTCAGTCATAGAAGGAAGTTGTGACTGATCAAGAGCAGAATTGTCATGTGAATGACTTTCCTGTATAGAAGAAATTTTAGAGATTTGAGATTTTGTAAGAAAAGAGGAGTCTAGATTAGATTTTGGCAACTCCCCCAGAGAAATAGGAGGAGTTTCAAGAGTGATGTGCTCTCCACTCAGTGTTTCAACAACCTTATTCCCACCTGAGTCAAGAGTGAGTTCTTGACCCTGTGCAGACTATGTACAAGTTGTAGTGGGGAGACTACTATTTTCAATACCAATGCCCTGTTGAGAGGACATTGACAGTAACAGGTTTACCCCTTTTATCACATCTGAATCTTGTTGGGAGGATTCAGTGGTAGCTATATCTTTTGATTTCTTCTTTGGTCTGGTGAGCTGTGACTTAGGTTCCTCACTTCCTAATTCTACAGACTCGTTAATGATAGCTAAAGGTCTCTTCTTTGTCTTCTTTTTAGTAGCACCAATCTTTTGAGAGACTGGTGCACTTGGCTCCCTAATCACTAAGGTAGTGTTTGCAGGAGGGTCACTGGATGGGATATGAAGGCTGGGGTTAGACTTTGAAGCTCCTTCAGTCTTAGCCTACCCTTTCCAGGAAATTTCATGATATATGGGCTTATCAAGTGGATAGGATGAGAATGTGTCTTGCATATGCTGAGTCACACTCAAAATCACATCCACTTGATTCCTAGTGTCCAATGAACCAAATAGAACTTTGGACATGGACTTGGAATAAGCCAATTTTGTTGGATCTATACCATCTAATTCATGCACAATATTATCAAGATAATTTAAAATGCATTGAATAAAACGAGGGTAAAAGATCTCATTACCTCGTCCACGAACAGTCCTGCCTAGCCTCTGAGCCAATTCCTTGAGAATGATGGCTCCTACATTTATCTCCTGATTATGAGCTAAGGAGTAGGCTAGCTTCACTGCAATGTGACTGATGTGGTACCATCTTGTCTTCCTGCACAGGAACACCTTCTGGAGTGCGTCAAAAAGAAATGACCACTCCCTTCTGACATGCTTCTTGTTGAGCTTAGCCATGTCTATCTCATCAGCATACTTGATTAGGTCCATAAATGCCACCATTTCAGTGTCATTTGCTTCAGCATCATGACCCTCAGTTTTAAACCCCAAAGCTTCGTTAATTTCCTTTACCCCAAACTGCAAATGTTTCCCTCCAATCGTGCAGTTAATCTCCTGAAATGAAGTCCCATCCTCCCTTGCCATTGTAGATACCATTGTTGTTCTCCAGAATCCTTCCAGTACATCAACATACAGAATGGGGTTCATAGTCAAGGCTTGGCGAAGGTAGGATGTGTTTAAGAACCGTACAAAACACTTGTACCTGGGGTTTGCTTCAGCTTCAGATGGGATTGTGAGAAGGTTGGTCTCTTTGGGTATGATTAAAGGGTTTAAAGTAGAGGTTGTTTGAGATTTGGGTGCCATTTGAAATTGAGAGTGAAGAAGAGAGAAGAGAATTCGAATTTAGGTTTAAGAATTTAGAGTAATAGACAAGATGAAAGGTTGTGAACGGTTAGCAAAAAGTATTTATACGATAGAGACACTGCGATATGGAGTTATGAATTTGTACAGGCTATTTTGATGTCGTGAAGTCGCAAAATAGCCTATATCGCGAAGTCTTGCAAAGTATATCGCAGAGTCCAGAAATGAACTATGGCGCAAAGTCTTAAAGGTAGAAAGTATGGGGAGACTTTGCGATATAGTATAAATACCTTGTCTAAAACTCTCTATTTGGAATTCCAAGCACTTTGTCAGACTTATATCAAAATTTTGAAATAAAATTAATTTAAATCAAAATTCTGCTCAATATGGGGACTTGTCGATATAGTTATTCTAGGTTGCAAAGTCGGAAAGTGAACTGTATCACAAACTCAAGAATTGAACTATATCGCGAAGTCTCACAATTTTAGCAATTTGCGATATAGGTCTGTTTTATTTGAACTAAGTCGTGAACTCTCAAAAACACCTATGTAGAGATATCTTAAAAGCTCATAACTTCATAGAAAAGTATGATTTGAAAAATATGTAGTAAAATACTAAAATATTTACAAATCATATCTCAGCTAATTTTCACTCCATATGAATAGAGCATTTAAATACACTGAAAATTTACTGCTGCAATAATTAACTAGCATACTTACTTAGAACAACTAAATGAAGGATTGAGCATTCCAATTCACTCACAAGTCTGTTGAAGATAGCTTCATTTAGAGGTTTAGTGAATATGTCAGCTAATTGTTTCTCAGTTGGAACATAAGAGACTGATATGTACCATTTGCAGCATGTTCCCTAATGAAATGGTACCTTATCTCAATGTGCTTTGTAGTAGAATGATTAACAGGATTGGCAACAATGGATATTGCACTAGTATTGTCACACATCAGGGGAATGTGTTCCAACACTAGTCCATAATCCATGAGTTGATTTCTAATCCAAAGAAGTTGAGCACAGCAGCTTCCAACAGCAATATATTCAGCCTCAGCTGTAATGTTGTTGTGGATTGTTGTTTCTTACTGAACCAGGACACTAACCTTTGACCTAAGAATTGGCAGCTTCCAGAAGTGCTCTTCCTGTCAATTCTGCATCCAGCATAATCAGAATCTGTGTAACTAACCAAGTTGAACCCAGTGCCTTTTGGATACCATAGCCTAAGATTAGGAGTCCCTTTCAGATACCTGAAGATTCTTTTGATAGCCATCATGTGAGATTCCTTTGGATCAGATTGGAACCTTGCACATAGGCATGTGGCAAACATGATGTCTGGTCTGCTAGCTGTGAGATAGAGTAAAGATCCAACCATTCCTCTATAGACCTTGATGTCAACTCTCTTGCCCTTCTTATCTTCATCAAGCTTGATTGCAGTGGACATTGGAGTTTTTGCAGGGGATGAATCTTCTAAACCATATTTCTTTAAGAGATCTTTAACATACTTAGATTGATTTATGAAGATACCATCCTCCCTTTGATGTACTTGCAGGCCTAGGAAGAAGGTTAACTCTCCCATCATACTCATCGCATATTTGCTTTGCATCAACTTAGAGAACCTTTGACAGAGTTTTTCATTTGAAGAGCCAAAGATGATATCATCCATATAAATTTGAGCTAGAATGATATCATTTCCATGCTTCTTGAAGAATAGAGTTTTATCAATTGTACCCCTGGTAAATTGATGCTCAAGAAGAAATTGAGATAGAGTTTCATACCAGGCTCTTGGTGCCTATTTGAGTCCATAGAGTGCCTTGAGCAATCTATACACAAAGTCTGGGAAGTCTTCATTCTCAAAGCCAGGAGGTTGGGACACATAAACTTCTTCAGCAAGATCACCATTGAGAAAAACACTTTTCACATCCATTTGATACACCTTGAAATCTGAGTGGGCTGCAAAAGCCAAGAAAATCCTGATGGCCTCCAGTCTTGCTACAGGTGCAAATGTCTCATCATAGTCAATGCCTTCTTGTTGAAAGTATCCTTTGGCAACCAACCTTGCTTTGTTTCTTATCACCACACCTTCTTCATCCATTTTGTTCCTGAACACCCATTTGGTGTCAATGACATTATTACCTTCAGAGGGTGGTACTAATTCCCAAACTTTGTTTTTCTCAAATTGATTCAACTCTTCTTGCATAGCAACAATCCAGTCAGAAATTTTCAAAGATTCTTCAATTACTTTTTGTAGTAACCCAAATTTTCAGGATTTATTAATATTATTATTTAAATATTTTACTGCTTTTCTCAAAAGAGGAGAAATGGTATTATGTGTATTTTATTCATCTAATTTTTTTTTTGTGAAAGGTTGATACTTGAAATATGGTAATTATATGTTTACCTGGTGAATGTCATGAGTTAAAATCTATGTGTATGCTTTTAATTGCATTTTATATGATTTTTTTTATTAAAAATCAAATATTTTTGACCTTCCAGGAATTTTATAAAATCACCGGAGACTCTGTTAATCGTGAAATCTTTTTCATTACTCTCCCTTTATATTCTATTACTTTATAAAATTGATGAAGGGATTTATTTTCGGTTTTAAGGATTTAAAAATGATTTTTCGATTTAAATTCCATGTTGTGGTTTAAACTTTGAATATTCATATTTAATTCGATTTTGGTCATAAAAATATTTTAAAAATATGTGTGAGGTTTTAAAATTGTATTCTTTGTTTTAAAAATAAAATTTTGATTTTTATTTATTATTGTCATTTTTTTTCGGATTTTAGAAATGAAATTTATTGGTTTTCATTTATTAAAAATCAGATTTTAGAATTATGGAATTACTGTTTTGCCCCTGGGATTATAAAACCCTTGCCAATAAGTTCTTCCCCTTTTCTACTTGCCGTTCAACTCTCTCTTCTCCATTCTCTCTCGATTTTCTTCTCTGTAAATTCTCTCTCTCTTTCTTTCAATTATATTGACTTATATGAGATTATATTTATATATATACGCGTATGTGTGTATATGTTTATGTGTGTCTATGGCTGAGTGTTTGTGGGTGTGCGATTTGATTTTATGCAGAGGTTTTTGTGCGAATCGATCGTATACAAGCCCGAAATCATTGTTATGTGACGATTCTATGTTGCAGTAGATTGTTTCGAATGTTATTGTGTTAAGTTTGGAAAATTTCAGATTGTTCATGCTTAGTAATCGATTTTAATTTGAAGGTTTAAGTTGGGTTTTTCTCGGATTCGAGTTATGGTGATTATGTTAGTTAACTTCGATATTTGGTGATTATATGTATATAGTTTGAGTATTTGTCAATAAGGCTTTGGTTTTTGAGAATTGGGATAGCCAAATCAAGAGGTTTTTAATGTGGTTAATTGATGATTAGTTGTGTTAAGACTTATGAAATAGGAATGGTAGTGTTTAAAAGCTTATGTTGGAGAATGTTGGATTTTCAGAAACTGCCTGTTCTGTTTTGGTTAATTGCGAATGGTTGCTGCCTGTTTTAGACAGAAAGTCTAGGATGAAATTGTTCTAATTGGAGTCTAGTTTGTGCACACGCAAACCTTGTATCAATAGAGTTATCGAATAAAAAGTTATGCTTGTTTTACTAAAAGCTGCGCAACAGAAATTTCTGTGTTTCAGTACATACTTCGAGCAATTCGTTTTTAATATAAATGAATTGTTCTAAAGTTGAAATTTTTATGCTAAAGTTAGATTAGTATTCAGGAAGTAGCCTGTCAAATGTGGTATTTATTTGATTATTTTTGGATTTATGAAAAATGTTTTAGTAAAGTTGCGGAGCAGGAAGTTTTTGTGCTTCAATACCTATTTTAAACGGTTCATTTTTGGTCTAAATGAATTATTATGGAACTGCAATTTTGATGCTAATTTTGTTTGGTATTCAGGAAGGATCCTGCCAAATTTGGTGTTCATTTGATTATTTTTGGATTTATTAAAAATGTTTAAGTAGATTGCGCGCAGTTACATTTTATATTTCAGTTTTGTATGTCCTGTTTCGTATGTCAAATTTGAAAAGTTTAAGGGCCAATTTTTAAGCTGATCAAAGAGTGAAATTTGTTGGTATACACTATACACCTAAATAAAATTTCTGTAGAGTTTGATTGTTGTTGAATGTATGAATGGTGAGAAATGCTCATTTTTCTGACTTGTGCGCAGAGCTGCAGGACAGCTTCAGGTGCCTGATTTTCAGGCCCTGTTTTACTGCTTTAAACTTGGAATTTATTTCTGAAAGTTTTACTGTGGGTTGGAGTAATGTTTAGGAGTGTCTCATAAAAGTTTCATATAAAAATAATATATTTTCAATTTATTAAGAATCATAGAGTGAGTGCTGTTTGTAGCCATAGTTTCATTTTCTTTCTTGTTGATGCCCTGTTTTGAAGCAGCTAGTTAACTGGTCTAGGTTAGGTATGTATAACAGAAATTTTGTATTTATATACTCCCTGGAGTCTATTTTTGACTCACTAAAGAATTAGCTTAAAATTATGTTCGAGTCAAAAGTTATGGTCAATCTAGTGTGTTGTGCGCAGAATTCCTGAACTGGGTCTGGTACCCTGTTTGCCGACTCTGTTTGGAGACCTTAAAACTGAAATTTGCCTCTGAAATTTTTATTGTAGATGGATGAACTGTTCAGTGATGTCCCAGAAAAATTTTACTTAAAAATTATAATTTTTCTATTTATTAAAAATCAGGGAGTAAGGCAATCCATGGTACTAGTTTTCATTTATTTCTTTCATAATACATAGTTCAAATTACAATTGGTTTACTTACAAATATTTTGATAAGTGTGTTGTGTGCTCAAACCAAAGTACATGATTAGTTGTATATGTGTATATAATGATTATAAATATATGATCACAATTCACACACCGAGATCACATAGTACATAAATATTCAATCTTTGTATGAAAGTATATGCTATGTGCTAAACGTGACTATTTGAAATGGCATAGTATCTTATCGGAGTTTATAATTGAGGGGTAATAGATTGATTAGAATCATTTGTTATAGAGGTCCAAGTCAAACGAGTAAACTTCCATTCTTCCAAACTGATCAGGTCTAACCTTATTTTCTATAGTCAAAACTTATATGATGATTAGGTGTGTGGTTGATATGCTAGTATAAGTAGTCACTAAACTATTTACTATATGGTAATTAAAATGAGTAGTGTATAATGGTGTGTTAAGTATTATTGAATATGGTTCAAGAGATATGGAGTTCTAATTATATATATGTATTTATAATTCGAAATTTCGAATGTATATGTATATATGATTAAAATTCTATAATTTCTTAAACATAGTATGAGTAGTATGATTACTTGAGTGTGATTGCACTTGATATGAATTGGTATTAGGGTTGTTGTGGATTGTTGATTAGTTTAGATTACAGGTGGTTGTTACATAAATAGAGGAGGTGCTGCCGAATTTCCGGCAGGACCGTTTTGTGATTAATTGCTAATTGTAATATGATGTGATATGCTAGTTTAATTGAAACATGCTTATGTGTTATATACTTTACTATTATAGCTTACTTTATGATTGAAAGATAGTATTAGAAAAAAAGTTTTGTGTTAAGATATTCATTTTTTTCAATTTATTAATTATGTTAGAGTACAAAGCACACAATAGGGAATCTCGAGGAGTCAACTTTTAATTCATCATTGTGTGTCGATTTTGATCAATGTCTGTTATGTGTTACGTGAATTAAGTGGTTTATTATCAAGCATTGAATGTGTTAGGTGATCCATTAATTATTTATTTGAGCCGCTAAATGTTAAATTGGTGTTTAAGCGGTTATAATAGTATTTAAGATAGACATTGAATTGTTTAATTTACCGATTAGAAGTGTTACCTTTCTTTTTGCAAGGATCAAGTGTTGAGTTATGTTCTTGTCTAAACGACTAGTTATTAATTGTAGAGTTTGACGGAGAAGGTCAATGGACTTATACGGGAAAATGTTACATGAAGAAGGTTAGGGATGGATGGAGTATTGTTTGTGGTTTATTGGTTAAAGTGAGATGTTTAACATCGGGAAATCGTCTACCTTTTCTGACAAAAAGATATGGGTACGAATTGTTAATTAAGTTAGAACCAAGTTTCAAGTTTGTAAGTAGGAATCGAAGCCTGAAGATTAAAGTATCGTCTTATGTTTGACTGTCAAGGTATATGCGCGGATTCAATATCGTGGGATCAGATTCGTGACGATCGCAAAAGCGTTATACCAAGAAATGAGTAAAATGGAGGATTATGATGCCGTAAGATAGAAGAAGAAGAGAATCGTATTACTTTAACTTTACGCTATAGCTAAGGACCAGAGGCAAGTGTCTATATCTTTCACGTATTGTTGAGTGATAATATTTGAATTATTAATATGCAAGTTGAATACTCTTCACCTTATTTTCAAGTGTGGATTTATTTAATCTCGTAAATTGACGAGTATTATTTCATGCCTTTGAGTTTAGATTCGTATTCTATTTTGATTGGAAAAATATATAATTATTGTGTTGAAGTGATTTAAAAGACATTCATGAGACATATACAAATGTTTTCTTTCAAAAATATTGATTTAAACTATTAGGTTGGAATGTTGCCAACCCTAAATGAATGGGAAATTGTGAACCCGATAGGGTAAGATATGATTTTAAATTCTTAGATTATGGTACTTGTTCTACCAGTATTCTATTTTCCATCATGCACCTATGCAAATATCTGTGCCTTTACTTATTATCCAAGTGATATTGCCTTCACACTTATATATGCATGTCACTATCAGAACAATTCAGATTATTCAAATCCTTATTCTGCATCTAAGCAGATAATGATATTTTCTTGAATATCCCTGATTCTTTTGATTATCCATAATCCTGTTGGAAACCAAGAACTTTCACCTTTAATTCATATTGTATTCCCTATAGCCTTGTTTATTTTCTTAAACGAATACGCTGTACCATTGAAACCATTTCGAACTTATTTCTTGAACCTCATTTGACATTGAGCAGTTGCAATTTCTTTGATATCATAATGCCTGTTTTATATCAGACTTAAATTTGGTTGAGCATGTCATTGTTTATTCTTCATTATCATCCCAGTTGTTGCATCGATCTCGTCGATGTTTATTATATAGTTGTTTTTCATGTGCACCTCCCATGATTGTGTCGATCTCGTCGATACTAGATTGTATTGCTATTCCTTTATTGATTCTTCATAGTTGAACTGTTTCCTGGAACATGAGTTTTCCAGCGATCGTTGAATTAAGGTTGTCGATTCTTCCGACACCTGATTGTCATAGTAAGGTTGTCAACTGTACTGACACCTGAGGTATATAATATATAATTGGAATGTTTTTTAAATGGGACCAATAATGGTCGGGCCATATTTATGGTCGGAATAACTTAAGGCCCAGATTGGCCAAGGATCCTAGTGGAGGACTTTGCTATAAGCAAGTCCGGGGTTGATGCGTGACTGATCAGCAGCTCAACCTTTGTGTTTTATAAAATATATAAAAATCCAATTCTAATATCACTTCTTACATCTAAGATGGATTACATCCTTATGTTCTGTACTTGTGAGTTATAACCTGATACTCAGGTTTATTCGTTTGCTTGAAATTGTTGGTTCGTTGATTACTAAGAAGGGGTTTCAATCTTGCTGAAACCACTTACTCTTAATACATTGGATTTCAGATAGTCAAAATCCACTTCCTTGATTCCACTGGCAGTTGTGAGATATTTACCTCGAGGGGTTTTATTCATACCGCATATCCAGTCGGTACCATATTGAAGTCTCGAAATACGTTCTTTATTCCATGTCCGAGCGTGGTGGCTCACTCTCACTTCTTTATTATTCTACTCTTCCAGAGTTGTTGGTTTCAGAAGATGTTGTAAATGAAACCGTTATTTTCAAAAATAGTACTTTGTATAAACTATGGTCTTAAAGATGTATGAGTTTATATTTACTTCATATTTTCTACATACTATTGTAGTTATTATTGTTTGGATAACCGTGGTGACCAATATAAATTCTTTCGTGTTTTAAACTATTCAGTTGCTAGAAGCTGAATGAGAAATTGTGGCGAATTACCAAACTTGTTTTCAAAAGTTTTACAGATTACAAATGTACAAACCAAAGGCCGGTTTTATTTGAAAATCCAAAGTTTATTTTGAAACTTTTTCCTAATACACTTTGATAATACACTTGCTGAGCAATTCTTTCGCTCATACTTGTTTTCTTTATATATTTTAGCCTTTCAGTAAGAAGGTATATTGGCGAGAGCTGTCCGCGTAGCTGGTCAGAGAAGGGAAATGATATTAGCGTAAAGACGTTTTGATCTAGAGTATTTGGAGCTAGTGAAAGGTTTTGTATAAAGTCAATTCGTATTAATTACTATATTGTATAAGATTAGTTTTGCCTGGTATACTTCTTATCGAAGTTATACTAGTGTTATAGATTGTATGTAAAGGGAATGGTTGTAAAGAAGAAAATTGTATGTAATGAAATTTTGGATTCTTGTTTCTAGCACTATAACCTTTAAAGATTCTTGGTAGAGTTGAGGTTGCAGATGTTATTATTGTATTGATTTAATATTGAACAGGTTGTTTTAATTGAGGATGCAGCGTGACGACCAAATCCTTTGACCCCGGATTTAGGGCGTTACAGGTTGGTATCAGAGCAAGGTTATAGTAAAAACTAGAAACGAGAGTGCGTAGGAGTGTATATAGTTATATAAGGAACGTCAGAGCTCATTTAGAGTTCGTGTTTGATTATTGGATATTGTACCAATGAGTGAGTTAAGATAGGGGTATTCGATTAAGATGATTGCGCTAAGATGGATAGAACTCCTTACGGTTGTAGACGTCTACGGTGGAATTTTCAAGGACTATTACGAGTCGACGATAACGTACGATTTTGACAACTTTACGACGCGGGGAAAAGAAGGGCGTAGAATCGGATAACGAGCTATCGAAGGAGCCGACAAGGAAGACGCATGTGGAGACCTTGGTAATACCTTCCCATCCTAATGAAATATTTGACAATCCTTTAAGCGAAACTTGTGTTGGTGAATATATTCCACCTTTTGACTTTGTATTTGATATTTTTTATCAATCATGTTTTTAATTGCGTCAGAGGTTGTTGTGATATTTATTTCATATTTTGAGGCCTGTTGAAAATGTATTAATTGAATTTCAACCCTTTCATTCTTCAGGGGTGGATAACTCTAATTGTAATGTAACACTATTTGTTTGATACTTCCTTTTTTTGGTTGTTCTTTTTTTCTGGAATAACACCTTTAGAATCTATTCAATTTCAGTCCAAGGTGTATATCTGAGAATTTCTCGTCAAAAAGGCCTTGATTGTTAACCTGATTTCAAATTTCTTTCATATTTCTCTACTCCAACTGAGACGAACAACCCTATTTATAGGGGACACAAGGACTATCTGTCTGTGTGATAGAAGTCTGATGGGACGCCATCACTTGTGTGTTGTGCATCATAAGAGGGTTAATTACCTTTAGTACTGTCTTAATTAAGACACACAACATTGAGTTCATGTGATCAAATTGATCTCTTAGTGATTCTTTTATTCCCAATAATGATCGCTTTAGAATATGTAAATTTGGTAACCACAATTGTGAGACATTTGCTATGATACAGAACCTTTTCAGTTCAAATATCATGAATCTTGTTATCTCAAATAATCTTAGAAGTATGCCAAGCAGGTTGGAATTAGTTAACCTTTTCGGTGGGATTACCAAGAGTCAAAGCGGATCAAGATGCGATTAGAATACTAGTAATGCGTAACGTGTAGCGGTACAACCGGATTTGCCCTATACAGAGGAATCATTAGAAACCCCAGACTAGAAAGAACAAGTATCAAAGATTAAAGAGTTAGTATTATTGCGGATGCAACGAGAGTTGGAAGTTATAAAAAGAACCATAGTAACTTCTTCAGCTGATTCCGAGTACGGAATACTTATAAGGTGGGTAGATTGTAGTAACCCGAATTTTCAGGATTTATTAATATTATTATTTAAATATTTTATTGATTTTCTCAAAAGAGGAGAAATGGTATTATGTGTATTTCATTCATCTAATTTTTTTTTTGTGAAAGGGTTGATACTTGTGTTAGGAATATGTTGATCTTGATGATAATTATAAAAACACTTAGTAGATTTTGTATTAAGTCATTTTGTAACTGTCAACGGAATGGCATGCTTTGCAGTGTTTCGTTGACAGGAAGCTCATCAACGGAATGAGTGTTGTAGCAATTGCACTGTACAATACTTCACAGTTTGATATGCATTTGATGTATGTACTAGATAGGTTTTCTAAGTCATGTTGACTAAGTACTAGATAGGCAAAATAGGTTGGTTAATTGTAAGTATATCATGCCTTGTAATTTTGCCTAAGTGAAGACATGTCAACGATATGAAGATTACTCTATCAACGGAACAAGGATACACCATCAACGGAATGAAGTTTACTCATCAATGAAATGGAGAATAAAGCTATCAACGAAACACATCTCCCTGCTATCAACGAATCATTATTGCTTTTCTGAATAGTTGACAAAGTGATAGTGACAGTTTACTGAACAGATCTAAAGGTGATGTGGAAGTGTACTTTGCATTGGAAACCATTAAAATGGACATGGGGAATAAGGAAACATCCCAGTTTCCAATTGGGCTCTTGGGAGTGATCATAATAAGCATGAAGACAAAAGCAAGGATCTCCAAGGACCACTGGACAAAGGGATGAAAAGCAAACTATTGGCGGTTACCTTTAGTGTACTTTAGTGTAGCCAAAAATAGCTTTGTAAACTTGGGAATATATAACCAAGTGTAGCAGTTAAAATAAGAGTAAGAGAAGAAAAACAAATAGTTTGTATTAGCTATCTTTGAGAGCATTCTTCTCTACAACCTTGTAACTGAGCAGCTGTGTACTTTTGTATCACAAATTATTTCCGAAATAAAAACACTTCAGTTGGATCATCAAACAATCCAACTGAATTATTTATATCTTGTGTTTTTACTTATTCAGTTCAGTTTTATTTATAAGTATTTTTAAGTTTAAGAAAATATCAAGAATTGTATTCAACCCCCCCTTCTACAATTCTGTTAGGTCATTTGGGATTGACAATTGGTATCAGAGCGAGCTTCTAACATACAAGAAGTTTAAAGATCAAGACCAAAAACAGAAACCATGGTGAAGAAGGATGCAGGTGTGAAGATACCAGTTCTTGATAAGGACAATTACTTTCACTGGAAAGTAAAGATGCATTTACATCTCATGTCTATGGATGAGAGATATGTAGACTGCATTGAGAAAGGTCCACACGTTCCCATGAAGTTTGCATCTAGAGTTGGACTGCCAGATGATGCTCCTGATGTGGAAATTCCAAAACTTGTCTCAGAATGGACTATTGAAGATGTTACAGAAGTCCATAAAGATAAAAGAACCATGAACATTCTGTTTAATGGTTTGGAGCAAGAGATGTTTGACAATGTCATAAACTGTACAACCTCCAAAGAAGTATGGGACACTGTCAGAACACTATGTGAAGGAACTGAGCAAGTAAGGGAGAACAAAATGCAACTCCTTATACAACAATATGAGCACTTTCACTTTAAAGCTGGTGAAACCCTAAATGACACGTTTAGTAGGTTTCAAAAGCTTTTGAATGGATTAAAGTTGTATGGGAGGATCTATCAAACCAAGGATTCAAACCTCAAATTTCTTAGAGCTCTTCCAAAAGAATGGAAGCCTATGACTGTTTCTCTAAGAAACACTCAAGAGTACAAGGATTACACTCTTGAAAGGCTGTATGGAACATTAAAGACATATGAGTTGGAAATGGAGCAAGATGAAGAAATTGAGAAGGTACAGAAGAAGGGTGGATCTATTGCATTGATTGCATCTGTAAACCAACTGGAAGATGACACTGAAGAAGCTGCAAAGGCCACAACTAGTCGAGCTAATTGTAGAAGTGATGTTAGCAAAGGTAAAGGTAAGATGACAGAAGAAGAAGAACCAGAACCAGCCAACTTGGATGACTTAGATGAGATTGATGAACACATTGCTTTTCTGTCAAGAAAATTCTCTAAGTTCAAGTTCAAGAGAAACTCAGAAGCAAGGCCACCAAGGAGAGACTTTCAACCTAACAAAAGTAACTGGATTGAAAAGTCTAAATCTAAATGTTTCAATTGTGGAATGCTTGGTCACTTTGCTGGAGACTGCAGAAAGCCCAAGATTGAGAAGAGCAACAGGAAATTTGAGCCTGTTGATTATAAAAAGAAATACTTTGAACTTCTCAAGCAAAAAGAAAAGGCTTTCATGTCTCAGGAGTATGATTGGGCTGGTAATGGTGAAGATTCTGATGATGATGTTGAATATGTCAACTTGGCTCTTATGGCTAACAATCATGAGCAGGAAGCAAGCTCCTCAAGCAACCAGGTAACAATTACTAATCTTTCTGAGCTTTCTAAAGAGGAATGCGATAGTGCAGTAAATGAAATGTCTACTGTATTATATAATTTGCGTGTCACTCTTAAATCACTTACCAAAGAGAATTCAAGAATAAAAGAGACTAATTTGCTCTTAAGTGATAGGAATGCAATGTTAGAAGCACAGCTCATTGAATTTGAGAAAATGAGATGTGTTAGTAGGGATGCTGTTAAGCCGAATACACAATATATAATCAAGTATGTATGAGAATAACAATTAAGAACACAGGTTTGTAAATCAACAAACTGAATTATATTAAATAATTCTCTCTTAGTGATGTTAATGAATCACAAAGAGC
The DNA here is from genome assembly GCA_030848705.1 of Heracleum sosnowskyi. Taxonomy (NCBI): domain Eukaryota; kingdom Viridiplantae; phylum Streptophyta; class Magnoliopsida; order Apiales; family Apiaceae; genus Heracleum; species Heracleum sosnowskyi. The sequence goes on from CM061238.1 coordinate 74,631,814, forward strand.
TTCTAGGTTACAAGAATAATATATTCAATAATCACATCCCTTCTAGGGATAACCTATCTGTGTTTATATAGTACACAGTTACACAATCCTTATCTAATTGATATTCCTACAAATTAGCTATACAATTGATATCAATTAAGGATTGCTTCTTATCTTCTATTCCGTTTCCTTAGCTGTATCAATATATTCTGCTTCTTTCCATCTTCAGAATATATTGCTTCTAGAATCTTCAATTCAGCACCGACAGCTAATTCAACTATCACCTTGTCAGACTTTAAATAAACTCTGACCGGCTTCCTTTAAACTCTTCACCCTGTCAGAGTTTAATTAAACTCTGACCGGCTTCTGATAAACTCTGGTCAGTACCTGTTGCTTAAACACTGATAAACAAACGTCAGCAATTATATCTAACAATAAAATGTACAAGTTAAACATATAATTGATGATGTCAAAAACATTTAACAAATGCAGTGTTTAACATATAACAGAGTTTAATTTAAAACAGAGTTTAAATTTGACTTAGAATAGAAAATATATTAAAAACTTACAGTCAGACTTTACTTGATTTCTTGAATATCAGGCACAGTCCTGATATAATCTAACAGTAGTTTCTTCTCAGCTCTATTCAATTCAGCAATCATAATCTTCTTCAGCTCCTTCATTTCTGGTTCATCTTCACCAATTTGATAAATGGCAGCCCTCAAAGAATATATGCTGTTTTTGTTCATTTCATTGCCAAGTCTGATATAAAAAGGTTTATCAGACTCTAGATTGAACTCAAGAACCTTTTTATTTAGTGCAGTTCTGAACCTAGCACTATTCCTTTTCATTTCTACCAACTTTCCATGTGCATCTCTGTATTTAGGAATGTATGCACTTGATACTCCAGCTCCACTCAAAACTTTGGATTTCATCATCCTTTCCTTCAAAACTCGAGCAGCATCATAAGTACTTCTATTCTTTACTTCAAGTAGATATAGAACATACTCTAGCTCTTCCCAAAGTTTTAACTGGATATCAAATTCACCAAATCTATACACTCTGCCATCAGCCATAAAATATAACAAGAATTCCTTTTTGATTCCTTTGTGAAAAATCATCTGTACAGATTCCAGTTTGTCAAGGCCTTCTTGAGTAATTCCAACTCCAAATTCTGCCAATGAAAACTTGTCTTGAGATCTGTTATTAGTTCTTCTCTCTCTGTGTGAACCCAGTCCAGATTTGTCAAAGGCTTCTTTTCCCAATACTGTTCTGGTTTCTGAGAAATTCACAGCTTCAAGCTTTAAGTCTTCAAGAATTTTTGATTTGCTGAATCCTGGAAGTAGTGAAGATTTCTGTACAACTTGAGCAACGTCAGAGGTTGTCATGTCTTCAATAGAAACATCAACTTGAGCAGCGTCAGAGGTTGATTTAGCTAATCTTGTTTCAACTTGAGCAATGTCAGAGGTTGAAATATCTTTCTTCTTTAGGTTAGGCTCTTCAATTATTATGCCTTTACCCTTATCAGAGTTTCTAATCACAGGTCTCCTTGTATTTTGTACACTCTGTTGAGTATTCTCTTTGATAGAAATACCAACTTCTTTCTTTCTAGGAGCCTTGATTTCCTTTCTCTTGTAGATTCCAGCTTCAAGATTTTTCTTGTGTTCCTCAGCAAGCATTTGCTCTTCAGCCTGGATATCTTCAATAGTTACATTCTTTCCATGCTCTTTCATGAATATCTTAGCAGCAATCTCTTCATCAGTAGATGGATTAGTTGAAACAACTAAACTCTTGAGATTTGAAGTAGATTGACCACCAGAGTTTATCTTTTCAGAGTTTATTTGTCTACCAGAGTTTACTCTAGTCCTGCTTTTCCTTTGAGCAATGACCTTTCCTTTATTTCCTTTGCTTCCCCCATCAGTAGAATCATCCCTCTGTCTCAGAGCTTGAATGTCTTTGCATTTGTCTTTAGGTACATTCTCCCCCTTTTTGACATCATCAGAAAGTAATACTGATGTCAGCAATTCTAGAGCATTAGAAATAGAATTCAATTGAGTAGACATTTCAGCCTGATTCTCCTCAACTTTTCCAAGCCTTTTCTTGATTTCCTCAGAATCCTTGGCTTGCTGCTTGAATTGTGTAGAATAAAATGATCTGTCAAGCTTCAAAGTTGTATCCCTGAGAGAAAATTCATTCCTTAGATTTGTAAACATCTGTTGATTCTCATCAAATCTATTATTAAGAGATTTGACTTGAACAACAGTTGCCTGTAAACTTGTAAGTACATCAATATTGGATATCTTCTTGATAGAATCAGATAGCAAATCTGCAGCCCTTTGTGCTGAGAAAATGCAATCTGCATCAGCCCAATTTTTGTAGTACATATTCTGGAAATGCTCATTGGTCTGTCTATTAACTTCCATTCTTTCATCACTATTGACATCATCAGCCAATGAAACTTGAATGCTAGGATGTGAATGAGAACCCTCAGCATCATTTCCAGCTTCTTCATTAGTGTCTGCTGCATTTTCAGGAAGAATATTTTCAGCAGTAAACTGTGCAGCTTCATCAATTTTCTCTTCTGCGACAGCTTCAGGAATATCAGAGTTTACCTTAGCAAAAACCTCTGCTTCTCTTTGAATCTGATTAACCTCCTCACCTTTGTCAAGATCACAAGAAATAATTTCAGTATGAGTGGCTAGAGATTCTTCTACCTGATCAGTGACTTGATCAGCTTCCACACCCTCTGTATAATGATCAGAATGGATAGAGGTGTGTGCTTCACGATCAAAAACTCTGCTATCAGAATGAGTAGCAGCTTCCTCAACTACATCATGAACCTTTGATGTAGGAGCATCGAAATCCATAGTAGCATCAGTATTTAATCTGTCTAGATTGACAGCTTCAGCATTTGCAGCATCCTCCTGAACAAACACTTCAGGAGTTTCAGTGTTTACAAACACTCTGTCCTCATCAGCATTTAAAATATCCTCCTCAACAACAATTTCAGGAGTATCTTGAGGAACAGATTTAGTAACAATCTCCTCATTCTCTGATGCAGGAGCTTCAGTATCCTTAGAGACTCTGTCCATGGTTACATTTACAGCACCAAAAAGATGTGCAGCCACTAGTCTTCTTTTTCTCTGATGAAGAGTTTCTTCATCAGTTTCAGTCTCTGAGGTTTCAACAACAGACTTTGCCCTATTGGCTCTTCTTTTCTTTAGCCTTGTCTTCTGAGGCAGCTCTTCAGGTGTTGATGCCCCAGCTTCAGTAGATGGTTTCCTTGCAGGTTTAGTACCAATGTGCTTGGTCCTACCTCCCCTTGCAGGTTTAACAGAAGTTGATGGAGGTTCTGGTTGAGATTCAGCTTGTGGTTGTGGATTTACTTGAGCATCCACAAACTGTTGCATAGAAGTAGGCAGCAAAAGATCTCCTACAATGCCTTTCTTAATGTCTTTATTTACTAGATCAGTAAATACTCTCTTATGTAATTTAAAACAAAAAACATCTGCTTCAAATACATTTTCTCCTTCAACACAATAAGAAACCAAAAGCTGACAGAATCGAGAAAAATAAACAACTCCTCTATTCTCGGTCATCTTCTCCCCTAAATTAGTCAACACAAGTCGTGCAAAATCAAAATGATTATCATATAATAAAGAATACCCGATTTGCAGACTGTCTGTGGGAATAGCATCCCAATTTGTGCATTTCTTGCCAAATGTCCTGGTAATACAATCGAAGAAGAAACTCCATTCCTTGCGCAGAAACGGCCTTTTGAGTTGCCCAATCTTTGTCAATGGCCCAGAGTAGCCAATCTCTCGCATCATTCGGATTAAATCCTCATCACCCATTCCAATAGTATAGGAAGAATATTCAGGAAACCCCATTGCATCTCGAACAGTACCAGCAGTAATAACATACTCTGTTTCGTCAAACTCAAAGATTATGGATGGGCTCCCAGTTTCACCACCATCATCATAAACCCCTGTCTCCCAGAATGCCTTGATTTGTAAACCGGAAAGTGTGGCTGGTTCAACTAAAGCACGCCCAATCGCTGACTGAGCAAGAAACCTTTGAATCATATGAAATGTTTCTGGTGCGTTTGCAGTGTTTAGTGGTGCGGTATAATTGTTTGGAACGAACTCTAACCCAGACGAAACGAAAGCTGTGGTTGCCATTAGAAGATTTTGAAGAAAGAACAAGTAATCGATGTGAAAGCTTAACAGAGTTTGTGTGTAGAAAGGTGTTTGTGAATATGTGTGTGATAATAGATGTGTATGAGTAAGATGTGAAAAATTTAGCTGAAGATGTGTGTATTGTATTTATCAGAAAATTAAAGATTAAAAACTGAAGAGTTTTTAATCATTAATACACAACTGTCTTACTCCTATAATCATGTGAGTGGGAAACATGTCAAACGTGCATACGCTAATAGCTGTATTGAACAACTTCCAATACACACGTGCAGACGTGGAGACACCTGTCATCACATATCCGCTCAATGAAAAAAAATCAATAATAATAAAATTATCGAATTTAATATCTCAGAAACATAATAATAAAGTACGAAGGAGCTCAACAGTCAGAAGAATAATGACTGTCTTGGAACTCCGCACTTTACTGTTCCCAGAGCTTCGAGCCAATCAAAACCTTTCAGTTGCCCTGTTGGATGCTATAAAAGCTGGAGCATTGTAACAACAGGCAATACATATATTTAAAACAAATACCATATATCAAATGGCAGGAACCTTTGAATTCATAGATGTAGAAGCTTTCTTGAATCTAAACTGGCGTCAACAAGCAAACTATATCATTGATGAGTTTCTTGTTTTATCATTCCTGAATGATGAAGGTCTCATCGCTGATGATGAGATAGCTGAAGGACCTATCTCCAATCCCTATGTGCACATCATTCGTCCTGGGCCATATGATGTGCCCATCCTTGCAGATGATGATTTTGTGGAGATTTGTATGATGCTCTTTTATCAGAGCTACTTGAAGGGTTCGAAGAAGGAATTCTTCTTGGAATCCTGCAAGCTGCAAGCCAGAAAGAGAATGCGAGAGGATGATGATGATGATTCAACATCAGGGGGTTGTCAAGCCTTGAAAATCCCAGATGCTATAATAACCTGTTAATCGAACAAGTAGCTAGACAAGAGTATGAACTTGTCTGAATGTAAACAAAGTTTGAATCGATTAATGATAAAGATCCATTTTTTTTTGTTTTACATATCAGAATTGCAAATAATCGTAAAGTGAAAGAAATGATATCACTTTAAATAGTAAACTAACATACTCATCAGCACTACTAATCACCATCAGGACTTATCAAACATACTCTTTCTTTTCTCTGTTTAATGCAAAATTGATCCGTTACAAATCATACATTTTGGAAAACAAATGTCTAATCTCAAAATTATAATATGCCTGAAACAGAGAAATTATTTTAATCATTAAAGATTAAAACAAAGTTACCTCGGCATATGTCACACAATACATCAGTGTTTACCATTTGTCCTTCTTTGTCAATAAACTCTTCTCTCAATCTGTACAGGTGTGAAAATATGTGTGTGCAATAGCAGAGTTTACCGTAATCAATATTTAGATCATCTCAAAGTGCATAAAATCCACAAACGAAAGTAGTAAAAACTGGTTGCCTAAACTCTCATGTATAACATAACATCTGATTTTATATCTAAACTCTGTTTTCTGATATCCTTTCATTTGGATATATCTTTTAATTTTTTCACCCCCTTTCTTTTTTTCTTTTTTTTTATGTTATATATTTTTTCTTTATTTTTCCAGTAATCAGTGGTTGGCACTAGTCACCAAAAATCAACGATTTTAGCCCTTATTTCATACAATAAGTTCCTGGATCTTCCTAGGCACAACATGATCTCAAAGGAATTTGTGCTCTTTTTGGCATCTTTTGATTTGAGGGTGAATTCTTTTTAATTAAGAATCAGAGTTTAGACTTTTCATCAGTAAATTTAATTAACTTATGAGAGAAAATGCAAACAGCTAATACAGACTCAGTGTATAGGATCAATAAACTAAGAGATGGTATAAATACAGAGACAGTATCATGCTGTGTTAACTTACTGCACATAATCGAGATCAGAATCTATACAACTCTTAAGGATTCACAGTTACTTACTGAGAATTATGTTTCATACAAATTTCTTCATTGGTCCAAATGTTTCAGACAGAATTACAATCAGAGTATGACATTAAATTGTAACTGTCAGAGTACGACCAACAGAGTTTAGCATCAGAGTTTACTTTCATAGTATGACTGACACTTCACAGAGTTTATCATCAGAGTTTAACATGCTGGTTCATATAACAGTTAACACATGTAAGAAATCATGAACATAAAAAGTGAGTCTAACCTGTATCTCTAGTCAGAACCAGAGATCATTCCAAGTTCATTTACCAATCTTGTAAAAGTAGCTTCACTCAAAGGTTTGGTGAAGATATCTGCAAGTTGTTGGTCTGTAGACACAAAATGAAGCTCAATGTTTCCTTCTTCCACATGTTCTCTGATAAAATGATACCTTATGCTGATGTGCTTGGTCATGGAATGCTGTACTGGATTACCTGTCATAGCAATAGCACTTTGGTTATCACAGAAAATAGGTATTCTAGAGTACCTTAGCCCATAATCCAGCAATTGATTCTTCATCCATAAAATCTGTGCACAACAGCTACCAGCTGCTATATACTCTGCTTCTGCAGTGGATGTAGAAATTGATTTCTGTTTCTTACTCTACCAAGAAACCAATCTGTCACCTAAAAATTGACAGCTTCCACTTGTACTTTTTCTGTCTATCTTACAGCCTGCAAAATCTGCATCAGAGTAACCAATTAACTTAAACTCTGATTCTCTAGGATACCACAAACCCAGGGTTATGGTTCCTTTGAGATATTTGAAGATCCTTTTTACAGCTGTTAGATGAGGCTCTCTGGGATCTGCTTGAAATCTTGCACAAAGACATGTTGCATACATGATATCAGGTCTACTTGCAGTAAGATACAGTAGAGACCCTATCATTCCTCTGTAGTTAGTCATATCTACTGAGGCTCCTGTGTCTTTGTCAAGCTTCGTTGCTGTAGCCATGGGAGTTGTAGCAGATGAACTGTCAAGCATACCAAATTTCTTTAGAAGATTTCTGGTATACTTTGCTTGATTGACAAAAATCCCATCATCTGTTTGCTTGACCTGTAAGCCTAGAAAATAACTAAGCTCTCCCATCATGCTCATTTGGTACCTGGATTGCATAAGCTTTGCAAACTTCTTACAGAGTTTGTCATTAGTAGATCCAAAAATAATATCATCTACATAAATTTGAACTAAAAGCAAATCATCACCAGAATTGAAATAAAACAAGGTTTTATCAATTGTACCTCTTGTGAACCCACTTTCTAAAAGAAATTGAGCAAGAGTTTCATACCATGCTCTTGGTGCTTGCTTTAGTCCATATAATGCCTTGTCAAGCCTGTAGACATAATCTGGATGCTTGGGATCTACAAATCCTGGTGGTTGTTCAACAAACACTTCTTCTTCAAGCTTCCCATTCAGAAAAGCACTCTTTACATCCATTTGAAAGACTTTAAACTTCTTGTGTGCAGCATAGGCCAGGAAAATTCTTATGGCCTCCAATCTTGCAACTAGAGCAAAGGTTTCATCATAGTCAATTCCTTCCTGTTGTGAATAACCTTTTGCCACAAGTCTAGCCTTGTTTCTTGTAATCACACCTTCACTGTCAGTCTTGTTTCTGAAAACCCACTTTGTACCTACTATTGATCTATTCTTTGGTCTAGGTACAAGTGTCCAGACTTCATTTCTTTCAAACTCATTTAACTCTTCTTGCATTGATGTAATCCAATTAGCATCTTGAAGAGCTTCCTCCACTTTCTTTGGTTCTGTTTGAGACAAGAAAGCATGATACAGACACTCATTATTTGTTGCACTTCTAGTTCTCACACTAGCATCAGGATCTCCAATTATGAGATCAGGTGTGTGTGCCTGTGTCCACTTTCTTGCTGTTGGTAAGTGGTTTCTTGCATCATTATTGAATCCTCCCCCTTGATCCATGCTCTCCTGATTCATATGTTGACTTTCTGCAGCATCTGAGGCTCCCCCTGAATTGGATGGTTCAGAGTTTGAACTGTCAGAGTTTGAATCAGTTTCCTCAACTGACTCACTTGCTGTGTCTTGTTGAGCTTCTTCACGCTCCCCCTCAACTGATTCTCTATTTTGTTCAATTTGAGAATTTCCAGTTTCTCCAGTATTTACCAGTAGAGGTTCAGAGTATGCTTCGTCAGAGTTTGTCAACCCTGCTTCATCAGAGTTTATATCATTAGAGAATAGATCTTCATTTTCAAAACGCAGTTGATCATATCCATCCTTGTCTTCAAGTCCAATTATTTTCTTGTCATCAAATGACACATGTATAGATTCCATGATCACCTTAGTTCTTAGATTATAAACTCTGAATGCTTTTGTTGAAAATGGATAGCCAACAAAGATTCCTTCATCAGCTTTTAACTCAAACTTTGTCAACTGTTCAGGATGAGTCTTCAACACAAAGCATTTGCATCCAAATATATGAAAATATTTCAAATTTGGCTTCTTATTTTTCACCATCTCATATGGTGTTTTCCCATGCTTGTTGATCAATGTTGCATTTTGAGTAAAACAAGCAGTTTGAACAGCTTCTGCCCAGAAGTATGTTGGTAATTTTGCTTCATCAAGCATAGTTCTGGCTGCTTCAATTAAAGTTCTGTTCTTCCTTTCAACTACACCATTTTGCTGTGGAGTTCCAGGTGCAGAAAATTCTTGTTTCACTCCTCTTTCCTTGCAGAAAGCTTCTATGATTGAGTTTCTGAATTCAGTTCCATTATCACTCCTTATAATTTTGACTTTGTGCTGTGATCCTTTGTCCAGTAGATTTACATGATCCATCAGAGTTTGAGCAGTTTCATCCTTCTTTGACAAGAAATACACCCATGTATATCTAGTATATTCATCAACAATTACTAGAGCATATTTCTTTTTGCCCATGGACATCACATTCACAGGTCCAAAGAGATCAACATGTAGAAGATGATAAGGTTCCATTACTGAAGATTCAGATTTGCTCTTGAAAGATGACTTCCTTTGCTTGGCCTTTTGACAAGAATCACATAGGCCATCTAGACTGAGTATTGATTTTGGAAGTCCCCTTACAAGATCCTTTCTTATTAGCTCATTGATGTTGTTCAAATTGAGATGAGAAAGCTTCTTGTGCCAGTTCCAACTCTCTTCATTTGACATTCTGGCTGTCAGACACACTGTTTTTCCATCAGAGTTTGTTACCAAACTTGCTTCATAAATGTTGTTTCGCCTGTGTCCAACTAGAACAACTTTTCCAGTAGATTTACTGATAACTTCACAGTATTCACTATGAAAATCTACATGGTTTCCTCTGTCACAGATTTGACTCACAGATAGCAGATTATGCTTGAGTCCTGAGACTAGAGCTACATTGGTAATGATGACACTTCCAAGATTGATATTGCCATATCCCAGAGTGTGTCCTATGTTGCCATCTCCATAGGAAACCTTTGGGCCAGCCTTCTCCTTAAAGTCTGATAGCAGGGCTTTATTTCCAGTCATATGTCCTGAGCATCCACTGTCCAAGATAAGTGTGCTCTTTATTATACCCTGCAATCACAAACAAACACTAAGTGTTAGTTTTAAGGATCCAGACTTGCTTGGATCCTTTGTCTTTCTTAACAGTGTTAGCTTTTGCAGCGGAATCTGTATTATCAGAGTTTAAACTAACATTGTCAGATTTTACACTAGCAGAGTTTGCTCTAACCCATTTCAAGTTGGGTTTTAGCTCATAATAGTTGTGATAAATAGCATGATAACTCTTGCAAGTATAAATGGAATGTCAAGTGCTCCCACAGTGTTTGCATAAAGTTTGTGGTTTAACTCTTATATAATCATTCTTTATTCCTGATGTAGAAGATAAAGAATTAATATGTTTGTTCTTAGTGCAAAATCTAGCAAGATGATTAGAACTACCACAATTGTAACATGTTTTCCTTGAAGCACCAGCATTAGGCAAATGATTATTTCTGTTATTTATGCCTACTTTTCCATTCCTATTTTTCTTGGACCCTTTAGGTTTCATGGTAGACTTTACCTCTTTCAACTTATGATTAAACTGTTTTCCTGTCATCAAGCCAACATTAACCTGTTTTTCACAAGTTTTTACTGGTTTTCTAACAGCTTCAACTTCCATAAGTTTTTCTGTTATAATATTTTCCTGTTTTTCACAAGCTTCATCTGATTCCATATCAGCTTCTCTTATTACAACAGATTTTAACTTATTGGCTTCTGGAACAAATTTCACAGGTTTAAGTTGTGGTTTTACCTTAATCTTGTCTTTAAACCTAAGTTCATCATTTTCACAATAACCTAAACCTACAGAATCAGTCTGAAACACTTGATGAGTGTCTCTTCCAGAATCTGTCCAAGTTTTGATTATTTTTCTTTCTTTTTCTAAATCAGATTCTAGTTGCCTATATCTTTTCAGCAACTCCTGTTCTACATAAACAGCATCATCTCTTTCTTTTTGAATCTGCTTCATCTTTTCAAGTTCTTCTTCAAGAAACTTGTTTCTATCTTTAAGACTAAGATTCTCAGTTTTAATTCTCTCATTCTCTAAGGTCTGATCCCTATAGCTAACATGAACACTTTTCAGATATACTCTTAACTCAGAGATATTATCAGTATCATAAGCATAAGTAGTTAGGGGTACCTTATTTTCCGATGATTCAGTCTCATCTCTGACAGTTGCCATAAGAGCATAGTTTTCTCCATCATCAGAGTCTGAAGTATCTGCCCAGTCTTTGCCTTTAGAGATAAGTGCTTTCTCAGTTTTGCCTTTCTTGCACTCTGGGGCATAATGACCCATCTCCTTACACTTGTAGCACTGGATTTCAGATTTATCCTTCTTGCCAGACTTGGTCTCCCTTCCATCAGATTTTCTGAAACTTCTCCTTTCAGAATTTGAATCTTTCCTTGAGAATCTCTTTCCCTTCTTGAAGTTCTTGAATCCCATCTTCTTAAAGGTCTTTACCATCAATGCAGCCATTTGCATCATCTGTTCTTCATCATCCTCAGAATCAGAAGCTTCATCAGAGTTTGAATCATCATCAGAGTTTGATGACTCACTCTCAGATTTAATGACTAAAGCCTTTCCCTTGGCTTTCTTCCTTGATGATTCCTTCTTAATGGGCTTCTCCTCGACTTTGAGAGCAACAGATTTTGTCTTTTTACTCATTCTTCTATTCCTTTGTTCTATCTCCAGTTCATGAGTTTTCAACAACCCATAGATTTCATCAAGTTCTGTATCAGCAAGTTCATAATTATCTCTTATTGTGGTTGTCTTTAAATCCCACTTTTCAGGTAGAGATAACAGAAACTTGAGATTTGACTCTTCAAGCTCATATTCTTTATCAACCAGAGACAGATCATTCAATAATTTGCAAAATCTGTCATGAGTCTCAGTCAAGGTTTCATTAGGTCTTGAATCAAAGTGCTCATATTCCTGAGTTAGTATGGTCCTCCTATTCTTCTTGATGGCACCTGTTCCTTGGCATCTGACTTCTAGAGCATCCCATATCTCTTTGGCAGTCTTGCAGCCAATTACTCTGTTAGACATAACATTATCTAAAGCACTGTGGAGAAGATGTCTAACCTTTGCATCCTTTGCAATCGATGAGATGTCCTCAGGAGTCATATCTTTCTTTTCCTTTGGAACAGTCTTCTGTTCTTGACCATCAACAACAGGGGATAATTTTGTTGGCATATGAGGACCATCATATATTCTGTCAAGATATTCTGGATCTGTAGCCTCCAGAAACATGGTCATCTTAACCTTCCAAATCGGATACTCTACTGGCCTGAGAATTGGAACCCTGATTGTTTCATATCGACTCACAGAATTGGGCTTAACCTGTTCAGCCTTAGGAGCAGTTTGATTTTCTTCAGACATGATTAATACTGTGTTTGAATCGTAAAACTGTATATATTAAACAGCCTTGGCTCTGATACCAATTGTTAGGCCGAATACACAATATATAATCAAGTATGTATGAGAATAACAATTAAGAACACAGGTTTGTAAATCAACAAACTGAATTATATTAAATAATTCTCTCTTAGTGATGTTAATGAATCACAAAGAGCTTCTAGGTTACAAGAATAATATATTCAATAATCGCATCCCTTCTAGGGATAACCTATCTGTGTTTATATAGTACACAGTTACACAATCCTTATCTAATTGATATTCCTACAAATTAGCTATACAATTGATATCAATTAAGGATTGCTTCTTATCTTCTATTCCGTTTCCTTAGCTGTATCAATATATTCTGATTCTTTCCATCTTCAGAATATATTGCTTCTAGAATCTTCAATTCAGCACCGACAGCTAATTCAACTATCACCTTGTCAGACTTTAAATAAACTCTGACCGGCTTCCTTTAAACTCTTCACCCTGTCAGAGTTTAATTAAACTCTGACCGGCTTCTGATAAACTCTGGTCAGTACCTGTTGCTTAAACACTGATAAACAAACGTCAGCAATTATATCTAACAGATGCTAAGAAGGAACTTGAGAACGTGTTACAAAGGGAAGAAATTCTTAAGACACAACTAGAAATAGAACAAAAGGTGATTGCTAAATGGAAAGATGCCAGGAATGTTGCTACCAACATCATTAATGTTCAAGGTATGGAATCTTTCTGTGAACAATCATGGAAAAAGAACAAAGAGAAACTAGGGTATGTTTGTGAAACCTTAGAATCAGAAACAGAGTCAACAAACAACAATGATCATTTGTTGAAGGTTGATATGTCAACGGAATGCAATGTTTCGTTGACAGATGAACCATCAACCGATCAGGGTGTTTCGTTGACAGAGAAAAGAAAAGATGAACTCACTAGACTTAATAATAAGTATGGTCCTGTCACCAAGAACTTTGTTCAAGGTGAGTCTAGTAAATCAAAGAAAGTTGAGAAGCCTGTTGAGAGAGCTAATGTAGGTCACTTTTCCAACAAGCAATTGAAAGATAAGTTAGAGAATGTTTAAGTTGAGGCTAAGGGAAATAAAAAGAATAACAGGAATGGCAAAGTAGGAATTAACAAACACAACAATTACACACCTGATAAATATGCTCCTAGAAAGACATGTGTTAATTGTGGAAGTGTTAGTCATTTATCCACTAACTGCAAATCTGTTAAGAAGACTGTTAAAGTGAAAATTCCCAAGCCTGCAATGAATAGTTCTATGCCTACAATGCCTGTTATGCCTAACATATTTGCTCCATATGCACAATTTCAAAATCCATATGCCAGCATGACATTTGTGTTTAATCCATACATGAATATGTTTAATGTGCCACAAATGCCATGGAATATGAATAACATGTTTGTTCCTCCAATTATGCATGCTGTGAATGAAAATGTGAGCAATCCTCAGAAATCAACACCAAGGATAAAGATTGATTTAAATCAATCTGAGCCCAAGGTGAAAAATGATATAAAAGGAAAAGCAAAGGCTAACAAAACAGGACCCAAGGAAACTTGGGTACCAAAATCGATTTGATTTGGTTTTATTGTGTGCAGGGAGACAAAAGGAATCTTTGGTACTTGGATAGTGGTTGTTCAAGACACATGACTGGTGATTCTACCCTGCTCACAGAGTTTCAGGAAAGTGCTGGCCTTTGTATTGCTTTTGGAGATGACAACAAAGGCTACACTAAGGGATATGGCTTGATTTCAAAAGAGAATGTCATCATAGATGAAGTTGCATTGGTGGATGGTCTTAAGCACAATTTGCTTAGTATCAGTCAACTTTGTGACAAAGGATTTTTAGTTACTTTTTCTAAAGAAGCCTGTGTTGTTTCTAAAGGAGGAAACAACAATGTGGTAATGACTGGATTTAGAAGAGGGAATGTGTACATTGCTGACTTTAGTAGCACAAGTCCAGAAACCATCACTTGCCTTTTCAGCAAGGCAAGCAAGGATGAAAGTTGGCTATGGCACAAGAAATTATCTCATCTGAACTTTAAAGTTATGAATGATTTGGTGAGGAAAGATCTTGCTAGAGGAATTCCACAAGTGGAGTTTTCCAAGGATGGTTTGTGTGATGCCTGTCAAAAAGGGAAACAAAAGAAGGCATCATTCAAAAGCAAGACAGAGTCATCAATTGTCCATCAGCTTGAGTTGCTTCATATGGATTTGTTTGGCCCTGTAAATGTCATGTCTATTTCAAAGAAGAAATATTGTCTTGTGATTGTTGATGATTTTTCTAGATTTACATGGACTTTCTTTTTGCTCTCCAAAGATGAGGCAAGTGAAATCATTATCAATCACATCAAGATGGTAAACAATCATCCTGACTTGAAAGTGAGAAGGATTAGGAGTGACAATGGGACAGAATTCAAGAATTCAAGCATGAAGGTGTTCTATGAAGAAAATGGTATTTTGCATGAGTTTTCAGCAGCAAGGACACCACAGCAAAATGGTGTAGTTGAAAGGAAAAACAGAACACTTATTGAAGCTGCAAGGACAATGCTAGATGAATCAAAGTTACCAACTTATTTTTGGGCTGAGGCAGTTAATACAGCTTGCTTCACTCAGAACATTTCTTTGATTAATCAGGCCAAAGGAATGACCCCTTATCAGCTACTCAAAAGAAAGAAGCCACTATTGGATTTTCTTCATGTCTTTGGATGCAAGTGTTTTGTTCTGAGAAATCAAGCTGAGCACTTGGGGAAATTTGAAGCAAAGGCAGATGAAGCAATATTTGTGGGTTATGCAGCAGGGAAAGCCTACAGAGTCTACAATCTCAGAACCAACATTGTTATGGAATCTGTACATGTTGTTTTTGATGATCTCAAAATTCAGGGTCTCTGTGATGAAGGTTTCCATGAAAGTCTTTCTTTTGAAAATGAGGAAGGAGATCAAATGAATCATGTTAAGGCTACTGAGAAACAGCCTAAAGTTGTTGTATCTAGCACAGATGAAAGCAGCAGTGAAGATGAAATTGCTGCATTAAGATTGAAAAGAATAGCTGCTAGTAGACCAAATGGACATTCCGTTGACAGTCAGAATGAGCGTTTCGTTGACAGTCAAAATGGACAATCCGTTGACAGTCACAGAAATGCTTCCAGGAGTGATCATTTAGGGACAACAAACTCAGGGGGAGTTTCTCAAGGACAAATATCCAATCAATGCAATCATGATCATGAAGCTACCTCTTCAAGAGCAAATCTACCTCCCTCAAGGAAATGGACTAAAGATCATTCCTTTGAACTTATTATAGGTGATGTGTCTTCAAAAGTCCAAACTAGAAGAGCAACTCAAGAAGAATGTCTATATAGCAGCTTTCTGTCTCAAGATGAGCCAAAGAAAGTTGAGGATGCACTTCTAGATCCAGATTGGGCCTTGGCTATGCAAGAAGAGCTAAACCAATTTGAAAGGAACAATGTTTGGAAGCTGGTGCCCAAGCCTAAGGACAGGAGTGTCATAGGCACAAAATGGGTGTTCAGAAACAAGATGGATGAAAATGGCATAGTCACAAGGAACAAAGCTAGATTGGTTGCAAAAGGCTATTCACAGGAAGAAGGAATTGATTTTGATGAAACCTTTGCTCCTGTTGCAAGACTAGAAGCAATAAGGATTTTCCTAGCCTATGCAGCCCATGCCAATTTCAAAGTCTATCAAATGGATGTGAAGAGTGCTTTTCTGAATGGGGAATTGGAAGAGGAGGTGTATGTAAGTCAACCTCCTGGTTTTGAAGATGATGATTTTCCAGAATATGTATACTTCCTCCTCAAAGCACTCTATGGTTTGAAACAAGCACCTAGAGCCTGGTATGACACACTTTCACAGTTCCTCCTTGAGAATCACTTCACTAGAGGTACTGTAGATAAAACTCTTTTTCACAGGGTTGTGAATGGTTCTACTATACTTGTTCAAATTTATGTAGATGACATAATCTTTGGGTCTACAGATGTGAAACTTTGTCAAAAGTTTGCCAAGCTTATGCAAAGTAAGTATGAAATGAGCATGATGGGAGAGTTAACTTATTTTCTTGGTCTTCAAGTAAAGCAAGTAAATGAAGGCATTTTCATTAGTCAAACCAAGTACATTAATGATTTGTTAAAGAGGTTTAACTTAATGGAATGCTCTCCTGCCAAAACACCCATGCCTACTGCCACCAAACTTGAATTGAATACTAAGGAAAAATCTGTGGACATTTCAAGTTACAGAGGCATGGTTGGCTCACTTTTATATTTAACAGCTAGTAGACCTGATATTATGTTTGCTACATGTCTATGTGCTAGATTTCAGGCTGATCCTAGGGAATCCCATTTAGTTGCTATTAAAAGAATTTTCAGATATCTCAAAGGAACACCAAACCTTGGCATTTGGTATCCTAGAGAATCTGGTTTTGAACTAATTGGTTATTCAGATGCAGATTATGCAGGATGTAAAATTGACAGGAAAAGCACAACAGGCACCTGTCAATTCTTAGGAAACAAGCTTGTCTCATGGTTCAGCAAGAAACAAAACTCAGTTTCTACCTCCACAGCTGAGGCTGAGTATATTACAGCTGGAAGTTGTTGTGCACAGATTTTGTGGATGAAAAATCAACTACTTGATTATGGAATAAGAGTTGAGAAAATTCCTATTTTCTGTGACAACACTAGTGCCATTGCCATTACTGAGAATCCAGTGCAGCATTCAAGGACCAAGCACATTGACATCAAGTACCACTTTATTAGAGAACATGTTATGAATGGTACTGTGGAGTTACATTTTGTTCCAAGTGAACAACAACTTGCAGACATCTTTACCAAGCCACTTGATGAATCCACATTCTCAAGATTAGTAAGTGAGCTAGGTATGCTAAATTTCTCTTAATTATTTTGAGATTTTTGCAAGTTAAAATGCAGCCAGAAACTTGCTACGTTTTTCTGTGAATTAATTTTCTTAGGAAAAAGTGAAATTTTGTCTAAGTCAAAATTACTATGTCAACGAAACGAACCATTTCGTTGACAGTCTTAGCATTTTTCTGGGTGTTTCGTTGATAGCTCTTTTATATCAACGAAACGCAGCTTTATCAACGAAATAAGACGGGACTTTAACCGCCCAATCCTGATTCGTTGATGTAGCGCTTTTTAATCTGAACCGTTGAAATTGCACGTTCTTTATCACGATCTATGCATACACCCCTGTAAGTATAAATTGTGGTAATATTTAATTCTAACGGTTACTTTTTAAGCCAATCAGGTAATTTAGATTAATTATTGGACTTAATTTCTGAGAATTTTTGGGGGAGTATTTAAGAAATTTCAATTTCTTTATTTCATTTCTACCTGTTCTCAAAAATTCCAAAAGTTTTTCTATCTTCTTCTCTCTCACAAGCAATTCAGCTCGAAGCTTTTCCTCACTCAACAATGGCACCCATAGTCAAGCTTATGTCTGCTGGTGGGTTCATCTATGAGAAGAACAATTCTATTCCATTTGTTGTTAAGGAGAGTCCGAACAACATCTTTTTCAAGATGATGGACTTCATGAGGAACTGTAAGTTGGGCTATGCGATGTTTCACTCTACACCACTCTACAATGAAATAATCGAGGAGATTTGGACCTCATGTGAGTATAGTGGAACAAACTGCACACTGCAATTCACTCTTCAAGGTAATGAGTACATAGTTAATTCTGATGTTTTGCAAGCATGTTTACATATTCTTGATAATAATTGTGATGCTTTGCCCACTAACACTGAAATAACTACCATGCTAAATTCTATAAACTACTCTTTGCCTACTGATAACTTGGGTAAGATAATTAGGAGAGGTTTGGTTAGGGAATACAGTTATTTAGCTGATGCATTCATTAAGGTCTTTTCTGGAAAGATTAGTAATTTTGATGCATTAACTAACTCTATGTTAATTCTCCTAACCATGCTTCTAAATGATAGATATTACAACTTTAGCACCCAACTTATGTATGAAATTGGTGCTAAATTGGGTGATAAGGCAAATAGGAAGAAAAATATCTATTATGCAAGGTTTCTGATGATGCTGGCTAATCATGTTAGTCCAGCACCATTAGTTATCTCTAACCCTACTGCCAGATTTGAGTGCTTTGTGCAAGAGAAGAGAGTATTGACAGACATACTGAGGCTGAACCACAATGGTGATGTTCCAGTGGTGTATCTGCCAATCATTGAGGTAACTACTGTTATCCCTGTTAGTATAGCTGTTACTTCCATTGTTTCATCCAACCCAGTTGCTATGGAGTCTGTAGCTGTGACCCAACAGGCTCCTGCCCCAGCAACAAAACCAAAATCTAAGAAATCCTCCAAGCCAACCTCAGGTGCTTCTCAAAAGGCACCTGTTGTAAAAACTACCACACAACCTAAGGGGAGTTAGTCTGGAGTTGTGAGAGGTGAGGGAAGGGGTGAACATAAAAGAAACCCCAAGAATAAGGAAGGTGAGGTAAGTGTTTCCCAGCCTAGCCCCATTGTGTCTTCCCAACAAGGCACAATGAGTAAAATGGATTTAAGCACAAGTCTAGTTGCATCCTCCCAAAAGGATGTGATTATTGAAACAAGCTCTCAACCTAGAGCACAGTCCAAAAGGGTAAGGGACACTTCAAGCCCACAGTCTACATTTTCCCAATACCAAAGGAGAGTGAAGCAAAAGTCCAAGGGTTCACAGGGTGCACACACACTGGAAGCAACACTTCCAGTTTCTCAAATTCAGTTTGATGTAACCCCTATTATCACTCTGGGGTTACAGTCCCATTCTCTAAACATCAACCTTGAACTATCTCCATCAAATTCACCAACTCTATCTCTAGATGTGGACATGATCCATACATCTATTCCTGATTCTCCAACTCTAATCTTGGAGAAGCCCCACTCTGAAGCTGGTGGCCATCACTTGTTAAGTGATTTGTTGGGCCATCAACCAATTTTTTCTGAAGTTGCAAGGGGATCTGTGGACCAAACTCTCAAATCAATCACCACAGACTCTACTATAACTTCTCATTCTCAAAGTGCTTTCTTGACTTCATCAACGGAACAGTCTATTTCGTTGACAAGTGTTTCTCCATCAACGGTATCCATACCGTTGACAGTTCAAACTACCATTCCGTTGATAGGTCATTCTACACCCCTTATTGAAAATCTAGTTGTTTCCACAACTAGTGTAGATGACCTGGTGGTAGTTGAGACACTTTTAGGATTGAGAGGGAGTGAAACTGAGAGGCTGGCTTGCAGCCAGGCAAAAGGAGAGAATGAGAGTGAGAGGCTGGCTATTTCTTCCAGCCAGGCAAAAGGAGAGATTGAGAGTTCCACCTTAGTAGGTGAAGGTGAGGGTGTGAGAGGTGTGTGCCATGGGGAGCCCATGATGCAAGAAAATAGAGGAGAGAGAGAAGGGACTACAGGAGTCATAAGGGAGGAAGCAGCCATTGCTAGTGAGTCAATGGAGGTCAATGAGGGAGAAAGGGAACTTACCTTCCAAGAGCATTATCAACAAACTCTGGATAGTATTTCCCTGGATCCTGAGACCTTTACTCATCCTGTGTCAGCCTATCAAGTTTTGGCTCAACAGGGCAATGTGGAGGCAGAGAGGTCACTACAACTAATTCATACAACTGCATCAATGCAAAGAGCAAAGGATGCCTTGACCAATCTATCTCCAGGAGCTGCAGCAAGTGGTGAGTTTGATTTCTCTGATGATGAGGACAGCTTTGGTGACAATCAGGTGGCCACTACTTCACAGACTGGGACTTATGTGGTGCCTCCTACACCAAAATGGCTTTCTCAAGATTTACAAGGAAGGATCTCCCTGGATGCTGCAATCACAAGGCAGTACAATGAGGCCTATCTGGCTCATGAGTCTGCAAATGCCAATGACAAGAAATTCTACAAGGCTATTATGGATTCACTGGAAATCCAAAGGCTACAGATGATGCAGACAAGGATTGAGGCTAGAGAAATCAAGGACTCAATTAGCAATCTCAAGGATTCTAATGAAAGGAGGCTAGATGAAAAGCTTCCTCTTCTCACTGTGTCCAAGATGAACAGGTTTTTCTCTAAGGAACCTGATGTGGCTACCTCCTTGAAGACTCTCTCTTCTAGAGTGGACAAGGTGGAAGCTACTTTATCTCAGATGCAAAAGTAACAGGAGAAGCAGACACAACTCTTGGCCCAGCTAGTGGCAGCTCAAGGACTCCCAGTCATCTCTCTTGATGATAACAAAAAGGGGGAGAAATCTAAGGAGCTAGACATTCAAATCACAAAGGTTATGGTCCCAGCCATTTCCCTGCCAAAGGAGCCACTAGCTATGGGGGAGTCAGGAAAAGCTAAAATGGATAGCATTGACCTGATTCAGCAAGCATCTATGAAGCTACAGCTTGCTGAACAAATTAAAGACCACTGGTCCAGGATAGATGAAAGAATCAAGAAGTTAGCTGATTCTTCAAAGACTTCAGATCCATCAACGAATCAAGCTTCTTCTACAGAGCCATCAACGGATGCCATGGTTTTAGCATCAACGGAATGGGAGCCACAGACCAATTCTTTCTATAAGGTAGAGCCTCTTCTACATGGAGTCACTCAAGGATCAAGGAAGGAGAAAGGACAAACTTCATGCATTAGGGATGTGGAACAAGCTACATTGCAAAGAAGCTTATCTCCCAAGTCTCCTGCTAAACCAAAGGGCAAAAATACAGAAAGGACTTTCTATCCTGCACCTTATCCAGATGAGCTCAAGCTTCTTGGTCTACTCATCACAAAAAGCAAGGAAAGCAATGATTATGAGGTAAGGAAGCAAAGGGCAATTGTCTACAGGAATGGACAACAAATCTGTGTTTGGGCTGGTCACCCAAACTTTGCTGAAGCTAAGGCTGAAGAGTCAGAAAGAGCAGCAATGCAAGCACTTGCAGTTGCTCAATCTCTTGATGAAGAAGAAAGACAGCAAGAAGAAAAAGCCAGAGAGGAAAGGAGTGCAAAGAAGAGCACAAGGCAACCAAAGGCAAGAGCTAGGAGAAATATAGCCTTTGAGAATGATGACTCTCAGAGTGTTGCATCATACTCTTCTGTACCAACTGCACCTCCAACAATTCCTGATCCAGCTCTAGGGGTAAAGTTAGCCTTTGATCCTAAACATCCTGTTAATTTCCATGATCAGCCAATTGAGCCAAAGGAAGAGCCAATTGAGTTTGATGAGGCCAACTTTCCAAAATTCCTCTTTGAGATGGATCCAAAGAAGAAATCTAAGCAAAGGGCTACCAAGGCTAAGCCAATTCTTGTAAGGAGACCACAAGCTGAAAAACCTCCTACCAACCCAGAAGACTTCATCTACATTGCTGATATCAGGGAGGAGTCTGACCTACATATCAATCTGGATGACCTAGTTGAAGTGAGAGGAATAACAGCTTCTTACAAACTACCAGAGAGATTGGTGTTTGTCTACAAGGGTGGGAGAGAACAGGTTTGGCCTCTACATAGAATTCTGGGAGAGGACTATCAGACACTGCTATCTGTGTTTAAATGCCTGAAGAAAGATTTTGGTTTTACCAAATCAGCTAAGTCTGAAGTTGTTTCCAAAATTTGCCAAATCAAAGCTAGCTGGAACAAGCCTGGTGCACTTCCCAGAGTATTGAAGGTCCCTCAAACAGGAAAGAAAATTCATCTCCAACCTTTTTGGATGATGGAATTCAGAGACAAGGACAACTGTAGAAGATTCTTCAGAATAGAAGACCAACTGGAGAAGGCATCCAATGAAACTCTAAGATTAATGCAATCCAAGTTGGGGAATCAAGATGAAGAAGAGAAGATTTTCTACAGAAGACCTCAAGCTCAGATTGAGGAGAACAATGCAAGAAAAGGGAAGAAAACAAGACCACAGAGGCAAAGATGAAAAATCTGCTCAGTCTAGAGGAGCAACTCTGTGCACTTGTTTTGTAAGATTTTCTACTTTGTATTTTAATTAAATTCAATGAAGCTCAATGCAATTTCTACTTTTATCATGTGTAATTTGACTGAGTGTTTTTATTATCATCAAGGCTCTTGATTTATGGCTGTTATTCTATCAGTCATAAATTGGGGGAGATTGTTAGGAATATGTTGATCTTGATGATAATTATAAAAACACTTAGTAGATTTTGTATTAAGTCATTTTGTAACTGTCAACGGAATGGCATGCTTTGCAGTGTTTCGTTGACAGGAAGCTCATCAACGGAATGAGTGTTGTAGCAATTGCACTGTACAATACTTCACAGTTTGATATGCATTTGATGTATGTACTAGATAGGTTTTCTAAGTCATGTTGACTAAGTACTAGATAGGCAAAATAGGTTGGTTAATTGTAAGTATATCATGCCTTGTAATTTTGCTTAAGTGAAGACATGTCAACGGTATGAAGATTACTCTATCAACGGAACAAGGATACACCATCAACGGAATGAAGTTTACTCATCAACGAAATGAAGTTTACTCATCAACGAAATGGAGAATAAAGCTATCAAAGAAACACATCTCCCTGCTATCAACGAATCATTATTGCTTTTCTGAATAGTTGACAAAGTGATAGTGACAGTTTATTGAACAGATCTAAAGGTGATGTGGAAGTGTACTTTGCATTGGAAACCATTAAAATGGACATGGGGAATAAGGAAACATCCCAGTTTCCAATTGGGCTCTTGGGAGTGATCATAATAAGCATGAAGACAAAAGCAAGGATCTCCAAGGACCACTGGACAAAGGGATGAAAAGCAAACTATTGGCGGTTACCTTTAGTGTACTTTAGTGTAGCCAAAAATAGCTTTGTAAACTTGGGAATATATAACCAAGTGTAGCAGTTAAAATAAGAGTAAGAGAAGAAAAACAAATAGTTTGTATTAGCTATCTTTGAGAGCATTCTTCTCTACAACCTTGTAACTGAGCAGCTGTGTACTTTTGTATCACAGATTATTTCCGAAATAAAAACACTTCAGTTAGATCATCAAACAATCCAACTGAATTATTTATATCTTGTGTTTTTACTTATTCAGTTCAGTTTTATTTATAAGTGTTTTTAAGTTTAGGAAAATATCAAGAATTGTATTCAACCCCCCCCCCCCCCCCTTCTACAATTCTGTTAGGTCATTTGGGATTAACAACTTGAAATATGGTAATTATATGTTTACCTGGTGAATGGTATGAGTTAAAATCTATGTGTATGCTTTTAATTGCATTTTATATGATTTTTTTTTATTAAAAATCAAATATTTTTGACCTTCCGGGAATTTTATAAAATCACCGGAGACTCTGTTAATCGTGAAATCTTTTTCATTACTCTCCTTTTATATTCTATTACTTCCTAAAATTGATGGAGGAATTTATTTTCGGTTTTAAGGATTTAAAAAATGATTTTTCGATTTAAATTCCATGTTGTGGTTTAAACTTTGAATATTCATATTTAATTCGATTTTGGTCATAAAAATATTTTAAAAATATGTGTGAGCTTGTAAAATTGTATTCTTTGTTTTAAAAATAAATTTTTCATTTTTATTTATTATTGTCATTTTTTTCGGATTTTAGAAATGAAATATATTGGTTTTCATTTATTAAAAATCAGATTTTAGAATTATGGAATTACTGTTTTGCCCCTGGGATTATAAAACCCTTGCCAATCAGTTCTTCCCCTTTTCTACTTGTCGTTCAACTCTCTCTTCTCCATTCTCTCTCGATTTTCTTCTCTGTAAATTCTCTCTCTCATTCTTTCAATTATATTGACTTATATGAGATTATATTTATATATATACGCGTATGTGTGTATATGTTTATGCGTGTGTATGGCTGCGTGTTTGTGGGTGTGTGATTTGATTGTATGCAGAGGTTTTTGTGCGAATCGATCGTATCCAAGCCCGAAATCATTGTTATGTGACGATTCTATGTTGCAGTAGATTGTTTCGAATGTTATTGTGTTAAGTTTGGAAAATTTCAGATTGTTCATGCTTAGTAATCGATTTTAATTTGAAGGTTTAAGTTGGGTTTTGCTCGGATTCGAGTTATGGTGATTATGTTAGTTAACTTCGATATTTGGTGATTATATGTATATAGTTTGAGTATTTGTCAATAAGGTTTTGGTTTTTGAGAATTGGGACATCCAAATCAAGAGGTTTTTAATGTGGTTAATTGATGATTAGTTGTGTTAAGCCTTATGAAATAGGAATGTTAGTGTTTAAAAGCTTATGTTGGAGAATGTTGGATTTCCAGAAACTGCCTGTTCTGTTTTGGTTAATTGCGAATGGTTGCTGCCTGTTTTAGACAGAAAGTCTAGGATGAAATTGTTCTAATTGGAGTCTAGTTTGTGCACACGCAAACCTTGTATCAATAGAGTTAGCGAATAAAAAGTTATGATTGTTTTACTAAAAGCTGCGCAGCAGAAATTTCTGTGTTTCGGTACATACTTCGAGCAGTTCGTTTTTAATATAAATGAATTGTTCTGAAGTTGAAATTTTTATGCTAAAGTTGGATTAGTATTCAGGAAGTAGCCTGTCAAATGTGGTATTTATTTGATTATTTTTGGATTTATGAAAAATGTTTTAGTAAAGTTGCGCAGCAGGAATTTTCTGTGCTTCAGTACCTATTTTAACCAGTTCATTTTTGGTATAAATGAATTATTATGGAACTGCAATTTTTATGCTAATTTTTTTTAGTATTCAGGAAGGATCCTGCCAAATTTGGTGTTCATTTTATTATTTTTGGATTTATTAAAACTGTTTAAGTAGATTGCGCGCAGTTACATTTTATATTTCAGTTTTGTATGTCCTGTTTCGTATGTCGAATTTGAAAAGTTTAAGGGCCAATTTTTAAGCTGATCAAAGAGTGAAAGTTGTAGGTATACACCTAAATAAAATTTCTGTAGAATTTGATTGTTGTTGAATGTATGAATTGTGAGAAATGCTCATTTTTCTGACTTGTGCGCAGAGCTGCAAGACAGCTTCAGGTGCCTGATTTTCAGGCCCTGTTTTACTGCTTTAAACTTGGAATTTCTTTCTGAAAGTTTTACTGTGGGTTGTGTTGTGAGGGAAATTTGGTAACAACACCGAGAGAGAATATCGCTGGAATAATCAGGTTTTGCCCTTGATTATCGGACATAGCAGCAGCTTCACACGTCCACAGCTCTGCTAGAGCTTCAAGTTTCCACTGCCGGAGCAGATGGTGATATGTGGTGTTTTTGGGGGCTGAGTTGACAAAACCACCGGATGAATAGGGCGGAGTAAATCCTACTCGGCCAACCAATTCACCGGAAAATGTATCACTGAGGGTACACGAGCCTTATGCGTGTAGAGAGTGAAAATCCGAATCCTTTAGTCAAGTGCCTACATATCCTATTTATAGGAATCAAGCCCCATGTAGTTCTATTAGGTTTATACTTCTCAATCCTTGCGAATTCAACCACTTTAAGATAATCCATCTTAGAGTTTTAGTCGAATTATGCACCTGTAGCTGAGCTTTCCAGTGTCCTAGTCCATGTCCAACTCTAAGTCCTATTAAACCTCTTTACATCTAATGTTTATCCGAATAATCAATATGAGTCCCATAATGATTATATTTTATCTCATCCATCATGTTCAACCGAATTTAGGAGTCCTTTTCCAAGAGTAATTTCGTGCTCCTAAAGTATAGGAAGCTGAGTCCTTGTCCAACTCTGATTCTGTCCCGGGGAGGTTCGGACCACCCTGAACCTGTGCCTGCAGTCATAACACCCTGAACCTGCTCCTGCAGTCAAAACACCCTGACGCTGCTCCTGCAGTCAAAACACCCCGAAGCTACTCTTTGGCACTATGAAGCTGAACTTCAATACATCCAATCCTCACCAAATCCATACTAGTTGGGCCTATATTGCATGTGGGCCTTAAATTGAGTCCATTTGAGATTTTGGGCACAACAACTACCCCCCGGTTCCTTGCAGTAGTGAATACAAGAGGAACCAAAGCAAGACAAGGTTTAATCCTTCCTTATCCTTCTCAGAGAAATACATAGCTTCAACATCATGCTTCCAAGCTTACATGAGCTAACTCAGCGTAAGAAACAGAAAACACAACGCTTCCACATATGTACCTCAATCTGAATCCTTGAGTGAAAAATTCCTTGAGTATCCTTTAGACCAGGTGTGACCATCCAATTCCAATCGCGAGCTTCCTAGCTGAACCTACTAGCGACCAACCTTTTCCTTTGAAAACCATAACCTGACCCCTCGAGGTGTTCCTCTTCTCCGCGAATCTATTCTTCATATGAAAATATCTTGTAAATGATGTCGTGAAGCTTCCGCTGCCAATGAACTTCAACTCTCCAGAACCTGCGCTACTAAAACAACTAGAAAAGATGATAAGTAGCATGAGCTAAATAGCTCACATATGTTATCCACACCACTCGTACATATATAATGCATGTATGCAAGCAAGTATGTATGGTGCAAAATGATTTTTGAATATTTATACGTATCTGTTTCTGCCTCTACAATCAAGTAGAACCTTGGCGAACACACTCTTCAAGACATAGTGCCACGATTTTCAGAAATTTCCATTATCCCGACACATTGGACCTCGTTGTTTTCCAATACCGTGGAAAACATAAACCATTGAGTTGAACCAAAATAGCCATATACCGTGAAATACCATGAATAACCTTGAATAACCATATGCCATGGGATACCATGAATAACCTTGAATAACTGTAATAACCCGAATTTTTGGTAAAATTAAAACTTTTCTTATTATGATTAAGTGCATCAGTGAATAGTGAATTTGGTGGATGAATAGTGATTTTGAGGGTTAAGAAAATTTTTCATGCCACCTATGTACGAGACGTAGTGTGGATATTCCGAAGTCATATTAGTGATCTACGGAATAAATAAGTGAATGCAAAGACAATCGGAATTCAGAAATTCCAAAATTTATTTTTGGTGTAATATTCGACCGGGCAGCGAATTATATATTATTATATTCAAGAAATGAGATATTAAAATTGAGGATTTGAGGATTTAATATTTTGGAATGTTATTATATTATTAAAGTCGATTTAAGGATTCGATTGTTGAAGTGAATAGTGAATAGTTACTATTCACTGCGAGAACCGCGTAGAGTTTTATTCGCCCTTTAGAAAATATTTCGAATCGTTTCAAGAAGAACAAGGCAACATTTACAGGATTAAATATAGACATGGAAGTAACATGTAACAAGATTAATTCGAGGAATGCAACATTTGGATCATACATGTGAAAGGAAAGCGAACCAGTAAAGTTACTTTAATGGAACCAGTGCATGTTCGACAAGTGTCGAAAGAAGAAGGCACCAAGGACCATGACTCACCATTTTGACCATTAAAATGCCACAAATATCAGCATTCTTATCATTATTAACCAAAACAAAGAAAAGAAGAAGGAAGAGGAGCTCCCCTCCCATTCTGCCCAGCAGGAGCATCAAGGAAAGAAAAATCCATAACTCCATTTCTATCCATCCTTAAATCACCAAATTTTAACCATAGCTTCTCCACTCCATGGGCAACATTCGTTCCAAATTTCATGGCAAACAAAGGAGTGTAGCCTAGCCAAATTGCTTCCCCAAGTTGGAGAACCCAAACTGTCCAGTTTCTGTCCAGCGGGAAGATGGGACTCAAAACCCTAGCTAGGAAGATTTAAATTTGGCGATCTATAGCTCAAAAGAAATCTTATGAAGAGTACAAGGTCTGGTAAAAATCTTAGCACCAAAATCTTGGTTTTCGATTTTATATGGATTTTACAAAGTGATGATGAATAGTAACTCCGAAAATTGTTAACTTGTTTTCTTGATTGGATCTTAAGGTTTAAGCTTTGTAAGGAGTATCTAAGGCTTGTTGAGTGATTGGGACCACTGGTTGGTGTTGATAGAGCATCAAGGAAGGTATAAAAACCTCTGCCCCTTTTTGTTTATATGAGTTTTGAAGTGGTTTGATGTTCATGTAAAGTTAAGATCATGATTAAGTGATTTAGTGATTGTTTGGCTTTGTTTAAATGTGTAAAAGGATGGGTGTTGGATTTGAGCCTCACCCCTGATCTTAGAGGTGTATTATGGTTGTTTGTTGAGGTTATGGATGTATGGTATGCCCGGTGTAGCTTGGTTATGTTGTGACAAAATTGGATTATTCGATTGTAAGCCGTCGTAATGCCCGATTTTCGGTAACTCTATAAACTCCCTAGAATCCGAACACCTAACTGCCTCTTTTGGTTCAATGATGAACATGAGTGTGTAGAACTTTGTTTCTAGTTTACGTGAGCGCAAGAATCATGTCGTTATGATTTACGGTTTAAGAGAAAAGTGAGTTTTAGTAAACGCCGTTCGGAGGAACAACCCATCTCTGGTCAGTCACTTTGAGGCTATATTTGGAACACTTAGAAGCCATATTAAAATGTTAAACTTTGAGGAATAATACTAGAGACAGTTAGGAAGGCTCACGAAAACGATTCGTATTAAAAAGATTATGTTTCGATTTTATAAAAATGCGACAGCAGAGGTTGCGCAAGTGAAAACCACTAAGAACATGACTTAGAAACCAATGTTGTAAATGATTAAGTATAACTTGTATTCGAGGATCGATTTCGGACTAAACCTACGACTTAAGAAATTGTCGATTAACATGGACTTAGTATGAGCCTATAACGAGCTAGTAATGCCTTGGTTGTGTTTCGCTTACGTGTTTAAGCATTGAGTACAAGTGGATTATCCAGGGGATTAATCGTACGTTTTCTTTGACTTTGTCTAGATTATTCGGCATCGTCGCGAACCCCTATCACTTCTCGAGCATCAGGCAAGTTTACTAAACCTTACTCTATTGTTCAGAGTAGGTATATTTTCAAATATTCAATACTTGTGTATTCCCAAGTTATATATATCAAATCTTTGTTGTGAGTATTGTGGCAAGTTTCCTAAATCTATACCTTGAAGTATTGATTATATATTACCGCTATTGCCATGTGTGGAGTTATACAGTTTTGCGATACATGTTATATATCGTGTTAAATAGAATTTGACTTTTGGATATTATACGAGCTGTGAGATAATGTACTTATGAACCGGGATACCTTGTAGCTCTATAGATAAAAGCATGTTTATTGTTTCGACTCTAGACCGGGAGTCGATATTTGTGTTATATAGATAGTCGTGGAAACCCGGAGGGATTCCAGCGGCAGAGTACTATTCATCTTGAGGAATATTATTATTAAACATTAATTATATTTCTAGAAAGTATTAATTACCTGGAAATGATTTGAGGAATGTTATTTGAATATTAACTCATTCGAAGGTTATTATTTGAAAATGATTTGGTAACTGGCTTATAAGCTAGATATGGGATATCAGCTATAAGCCAGGGCTTTATATTTGCCCTAGGATAAGGGCGTGTGATTTTCTTGAAAGATCAGAAGTGATTATATTTTGTATATGATAAAGGTTATTTTCCGATAAAGATATCGGGTACTGTTATTCGAGGATTTACTATTTATATTATGTATGAATATTCATTTGAGGATTATTGACTTAAAGTATATTATTTATGAATATTCATTTGGGGATTATTGACTTGAAGTATATTATTGTGAATATCCATTTAAGGATCATTTATTTAATGAATATTATTTTATTATTCATTCGAAGTCTATTTATTTAATGAATATTATTATTCATTCGAGGTTTAATTATTGAATATTCATTCGAGGATTATTTATTTATTTAATGAATATTAGTTTTGAATATTCATTTGAGGATTATTTATTAATGAATATTAGTTTTGAATATTCATTTGAGGATTATTTATTAATGAATATTATTTTGAATATTCATTTGAGGATTATTTATAATGAATATTATTATCGAATATTCATTTAAGGTTTATTTATGTAATGAATATTATTTTCGAATATTCATTTGACGTTTATTTATTTAATGAATATTATTTTCGAATATTCATTTGACGTTTATTTATTTAATGAATATTATTTTCGAATATTCATTTGACGTTTATTTATTTAATGAATATTATTTTCGAATATTCATTTGACGTTTATTTATTTAATGAATATTATTTTCGAATATTCATTTGACGTTTATTTATTTAATGAATATTATTTTCGAATATTCATTTGAGGTTTATTCATTTAATAAATATTATTAATTATTTTCAAATCAAAAAGAGGTTTCCAAAACAATATTTTTCCACTTAAATCTGTCTTTTAAGAGGATTTAAATGCTCGCTCAACTATAAAAAATATGGGAAAACCTGAATTAAGTAACTGCTATTCATTTTAAACTCTCCACTCAAAACTGTCAGGGGACAGATATTTTCTCGAAGCAATTTAGTTGCTGCAAGTCTAATATTGTGTTACCACCTCAATGCTCGAGGGGTAAATTCATGGAACAAGTCGATATCCATTAACAAGCAACAGCTTGGGAAATATTGGAGAATCTTCCTTTCCAACCTAGATATAACTACTTAGTGGAGTCGTATCAACAAGTGTTACACTTGGGGAAAGGAGGACGATCTTTACGTTTCAGAGTCATGGATTTCATCTGAACTAGGAGTGGTGTAAGTGGTCAAGTTGCGTGGGCCCATCCAATTTTTTTTATTGCCCCAAATGGGCGGGAGGTCACTGAAAGGCGGTAGACAATGTCAGGCTGTCGTGATACTTCCATCTACATGTAGAAAACTATTTGAGCGGTGCGACCTGCTACTGATCATAGCAAGGTTAGGCACAGCGGACGCGGTAGCAACTCCAGTATTAGTTCATCATCCAATTTGGATATTCCTGCAACATGCATTGGGATAAAGAACCAATCATGTTGGCAGGGGGTCGAAAAGTGTTTGGAAATGAAGTGACAATAAATCCATATAACTTCATCTTTTATATCATATGACTCTGTGGATACCTTACAAAACATGAGTTATGGTAAGGGAGTTGTTTATACTGAATCACCTTATAACTTCATCTTTTAAGTTATGTGTTGATATTCTGCTTATATAGCAGATATTTTTGGAAAGGTTATATTGGTTTACTTTGAAACCTCATCTTTTATACTAGAACTTTGTTCATAATATAGCACAAGTTTGCAGAAATATTATGAAAATGATATTTGAAGTACAATAATGGTACTGTTTTTGGGAATACATTCCGATAAGGAAATGATTTCAGTATCGAGATACTTTGACAAATTATTGTCTTATACCCGCTTTATTTCTGGGTTGAATTAAAGGCAGGATTATGCCATATTTTTATTACCTTGCTGAGCTATCGCTCACTCTTGCTATTGTTTATATATATTATATAGCAGCGAAGCAGGATGCCAATGGGTCGGCACATACCCCGCAAGGCGTTTCCATAAACAGTTTCTAGCAGTGATCCCGAAGAGTAGTACGAACCAATCGAATCAGGCTACAACTTTTGGTATTCAACTTATGTATAGATATGAATGGTATGAGAGGATTGTGAGCATCAGAAGACTAAGTTGGTAATGTAACATTACTTCGAAATTGTATCAGTGACAGATTCAAAAGACATTTGGGTATTGTAATAAAAATTATTTATTCCGCAGTTGTTGTATTGTGTCGTTTCTGAGACTCTAACCTGTGTGTGTGTGTGAGAGACATATGTTGTGGGGTCATGAGCAGGTGAATTATGAATGGTGTGAGTAATACAGGTAAGGCAAGGAGTACATGGATCGTGACTACCCTAAATCCCGGACCCCGGATTTGGGGCTGTTACAGAAATGGTATCAGAGCGTTAGGTTACAGTCCTCAGAAACGATAGGAGATCGAGTCTTACAATACCCTTAATAATGATAAGAACATCTAGAGCTCAAATTAAGTTCGTAGTCGGGTTAGAGGACATGACCCTGACTGTTTGAGATGAAGCCCGAGAGGGGACTTCTTCTGGGAAACCGTACTTAGAACTTCATGGTTAGTCACCTCGATTCGTATGAGTAATAGATTGATGGGATTCTGAGATACCAGACCCCGAGGCCTTCGAGTAGGCAATTGATGATGCGTTCCTTGAAATGGACGGAGACCCGATAAAGGAAGATCCATAGGAGGATCTAGAGGAAGACCCCATAGTGGGTCAAGGAAAGAATCTTGTAGAGACGTGTTGATTGATAAAGATGTAGTATGTTACTTGAGGTCGTACAATAGGACCGGACGAACTTTCAAGGGATAAATAAGTGATGAGACGAGGGTTTAAGGATCGTTCATGATTCATCAAGGGATATGACAAAGAAAATGGAGTAGAGTCTCCAAAGCAGAAGAGGTAGAGGTAGTATAGCCAGTATCAGTGGATTGATTCGACTTGAACGAAACCTGTTACTCGTAGTCGGTTATAGTTGCCCATAAGGAGGCGGCATACGTAAGAACCAAGATGTTCAGATTTTCACGAACGATTAAGGGTACTTAGTTGCCTAGAATAGTGAAAGGAATTGCTTTGGCTATGAGGTTTCAATCCCCCACGACCAGCGATTCCACTAGAAATATTGTCTATTACATCATTGAGGGATTTTATTATCTCAAGGAGAATTTTGGGTATATGTACCATGCAAATGTTATTGTAAGACAAGCACGCTAAGACATAATCGAGGACGAGATTTACCACCCTCAGGAAACCAGGAAGGAATTATGAGGATAGAACAGAAAGGTCGGAAATCAGACCTGAGCATTACTAGTAGGTAAATAGATTGATCAAATTTCCCAGATTTGGAGAGAAATTCAGCAAAATTTGGCAAACCTTGTCTTTCTGATTACTAGAGGATGTCACCAAAGAGAGTGGAAATTAGAGCGAACCCTGTGGATTGGATAAGATAGCTGTTATATGGGTTGGTGCACAGACCCTGATTGCTATAATTGATTGTAGAGATAAAATGATGAAGTTGAGATTGGACGGTAAAAGCGAAATATATTTAAGGACCAAGACAGACTGAGAAATTCCGGGATTGACTTAAATGAAAAGGCTATTGTGCCAAAAGTGTTAAGCTTAGGTAGCGCACGGGATTGATATGGGAGAAGGAATATTGGGTATAAGGATGATTGAAATAGAGACCGGATTTAAGCTTGTAGTTTCTAACGAGCTTCCGAAGTACCGCCCAGTCGACATGTGGAATTGTCATTGCTATGGGCGACAACGGTATCGAAGTCTTCTTATAGAACAGAACGCTTACTTGAGATGTTTGCGCCTAGTCGAATGGAACTCCCTGCGATTGCAATTGTGATGGTTGAATTCTTAGCGACTATTATAAGTCGGCAATGACGTAAGTATCGAACATCTTAGGGTGCGTGGAAAAGAAAAGCTTTGGAATAGAACGATTATCCATCAGAGGAGCCGACATAAAAGGCATCCGTAGAGACCTTGGTAGTACCCTCCCCATTTTCAAATTATGTGGGATATTTCCCCAATCTATGATCTATCTTGACCTCTTTCCAAGAAAGAATTCTGATAAAGGGTATATTCCCTCTTCGAAGTTATTTTATAACACTTGTGTTAAATCATAATTAATTTCAATTATGTTAGAGGCTGTCACGATGCCTACTTTCAGGTTTTCGAAGCCCTGTCAAATGATGTTATTTAAGCTTTCACTTTTCTTCAAATATTGAATGACCCTATGGTGATACCTCACCACTTGTTTGTTAAGTACCAGTATCTTTTTGGTTATTCTTTTCTTTGGAAAACCGCACCTTTGGAATCTGTTCAATTTTAATCCAAGGTGTTCCTTTGAGAAATATTGTCGAAAGACGATAATCATTAAATTGATCTCGAATTGCTTTCATACTTCTCAACTTCCACTGAGACGAATAACCCTATACTTATAGGGGCTACAAGGACTATCTGTCTATGTGATAGAAGTCTGATGGGACGCCATCACTTGTGAGTTGTGAAATACAAGAAGGCTAATTACCTTTAGTAATGTCTCAATCGAGGCACACAACATTGAGTTCTTATGATCATGTTGATCTCTCGGTAAATTCTCTTACCTCCAATAAGGTTACCTTAAAACTCATAACCTTATGATCACCAGTGTGTGACGTTTTCCTTAATATAGGAGCTATCTTTTCAAAGCTCCATGATTCTTGTTATCTTTATTGAATTTCAAGGGGAGGCCAACCAGGTCAAATAAGTCAAAATTCGCTGATAGGAATTAGATTCGCAACGAAATCGCCTATGACAGGAGCGAATCCCTAAGACGAATAGAATGTTAGTGACATATCAATGAATTGGTTTATTCTCCCAAGGATATTATGATAATGGAAAGAGTGTCAATCGATATATGTGAAAGAAATAGCGATGTGCCGTGAACTCCAGTGACAACGGTGTTAGATAGATACCCTATGGTGAGATTGAGATTTTGGAGGAGTTGTTTACGAATGGACACTACCTCTGGGTTAGCAAGATAAGTACTGACGATGAAGTCAGAGGGAGCTGGTATTGTGACTTGGGAGAGGTGCAGCGTGTGTGGTTCTAGAGGAATAATTTTTCGGAAATATATGGAGCCCAGACTGATTGTAAGGGGGAGAGAGTAATAAATAAAGAATGGAGACAGATTCAGAGATTCTTGAATATAGTTCAGACTAAGAAACTATTACGCTAGAGATACGAGGCTTAATTAGCTCTTATGGTTGACGCCAAGAAAAGAGATACCAAGTAGAAAGGAAACTACAATGGTTTTGGGAGATTGTACAAGGTTTTAATGAGCTACCAGATATCGATTTGGATGACATGAGAATGAATACCGAGTATTCAGAGTATAATGGGAATGAAAGGGTTAGTGACTCAGTTACAAGAGTTGTTGTATAAGGATATGATAAGACCCAGTGTACCACCATGGAGAGCCCGGTGTTGTTGTAAGAGAGAAAGATGTTAGCACAAGATTATGTATCGAACCTCGAGAGTTGTATGAGTTCGACATGGAGAATAGGTGCCCTTATAATGATTGTTTGATCAGCGGAAGAACGCTGTGTATTTCCAAATTTATTCAAGAACTGGATATCGCCAGTTGGAAGTTAAATCCGAGGATATACCCAAGACTGCGATTCGTACTAGGAATAGACACTTCGAGTTTTCGGCGAGGTTATTTTGGGATTGACTAATGCACCCACAAGTTTTTATGGAATGTAATGAATGGACTTTGAGTTACCCGTGATAGTAGATAACATGAGATGGAGAAATGACTAGAATTGACCTAGGATTATGACTGTGAGATACACTACCATCCGGGGAAGGCCAATGTGGTGGCCGATACCCTTGATTAAAATGAGACAGAGATGGATTCCGAATGATCGGGAATTAAAGGATGAGATTTTACACAAAACCCAAGTTAGTCCAACAAACTAGAAGGACAAAAGATTTCACCAACAAGCGGCTAGTGACAACCAAGACAGACAGAGAAATTATGCGGACTAAGCCCGCGAGTATAGAGATAGTACTGCTACTGATAAGCTAAATGGAAAGTTGATGAATGACAAACAAGTTTATGCTGGTGTATTTCTGTACAAACAAGATAGAGACTATGAGGTTAGCGATTCGTGATGCTAAAGGTATCTCCATTGAAAGAATTAATGAGATTTGGACAGAAAGGGAAGTTGAGCCCGAGATTCATTGGGCCATCTGAGATTTAAGACGCGTCAGGAATGTGGCCTACGAGCCAGCCTTACCCCCAAACTGTAGAATGGTCATAACGAGGTTCATGTGTCAATGCTACGTCAGTAGATGCCCGACATATGTAGAGTACGAGCAGATAGATATATAACCTGGTATCACTTACAAAGAGCAACCTGTGGAAAATCAAGAAGTGGAAGAATCCACTTGGGAGTTAGAAAGTGCAATGGGAGAGAAGTACCCCCAGTTATTCCTAAGCTGATTCCGGGACGGAATCCTTTTAAGGAGGGGAGACTGTAATAACCCGAATTTTTGGTAAAATTAAAACTTTTCTTATTATGATTAAGTGCATCAGTGAATAGTGAATTTGGTGGATGAATAGTGATTTTGAGGGTTAAGAAAATTTTTCATGCCACCTATGTACGAGACGTAGTGTGGATATTCCGAAGTCATATTAGTGATCTACGGAATAAATAAGTGAATGCAAAGACAATCGGAATTCAGAAATTCCAAAATTTATTTTTGGTGTAATATTCGACCGGGCAGCGAATTATATATTATTATATTCAAGAAATGAGATATTAAAATTGAGGATTTGAGGATTTAATATTTTGGAATGTTATTATATTATTAAAGTCGATTTAAGGATTCGATTGTTGAAGTGAATAGTGAATAGTTACTATTCACTGCGAGAACCGCGTAGAGTTTTATTCGCCCTTTAGAAAATATTTCGAATCGTTTCAAGAAGAACAAGGCAACATTTACAGGATTAAATATAGACATGGAAGTAACATGTAACAAGATTAATTCGAGGAATGCAACATTTGGATCATACATGTGAAAGGAAAGCGAACCAGTAAAGTTACTTTAATGGAACCAGTGCATGTTCGACAAGTGTCGAAAGAAGAAGGCACCAAGGACCATGACTCACCATTTTGACCATTAAAATGCCACAAATATCAGCATTCTTATCATTATTAACCAAAACAAAGAAAAGAAGAAGGAAGAGGAGCTCCCCTCCCATTCTGCCCAGCAGGAGCATCAAGGAAAGAAAAATCCATAACTCCATTTCTATCCATCCTTAAATCACCAAATTTTAACCATAGCTTCTCCACTCCATGGGCAACATTCGTTCCAAATTTCATGGCAAACAAAGGAGTGTAGCCTAGCCAAATTGCTTCCCCAAGTTGGAGAACCCAAACTGTCCAGTTTCTGTCCAGCGGGAAGATGGGACTCAAAACCCTAGCTAGGAAGATTTAAATTTGGCGATCTATAGCTCAAAAGAAATCTTATGAAGAGTACAAGGTCTGGTAAAAATCTTAGCACCAAAATCTTGGTTTTCGATTTTATATGGATTTTACAAAGTGATGATGAATAGTAACTCCGAAAATTGTTAACTTGTTTTCTTGATTGGATCTTAAGGTTTAAGCTTTGTAAGGAGTATCTAAGGCTTGTTGAGTGATTGGGACCACTGGTTGGTGTTGGTAGAGCATCAAGGAAGGTATAAAAACCTCTGCCCCTTTTTGTTTATATGAGTTTTGAAGTGGTTTGATGTTCATGTAAAGTTAAGATCATGATTAAGTGATTTAGTGATTGTTTGGCTTTGTTTAAATGTGTAAAAGGATGGGTGTTGGATTTGAGCCTCACCCCTGATCTTAGAGGTGTATTATGGTTGTTTGTTGAGGTTATGGATGTATGGTATGCCCGGTGTAGCTTGGTTATGTTGTGACAAAATTGGATTATTCGATTGTAAGCCGTCGTAATGCCCGATTTTCGGTAACTCTATAAACTCCCTAGAATCCGAACACCTAACTGCCTCTTTTGGTTCAATGATGAACATGAGTGTGTAGAACTTTGTTTCTAGTTTACGTGAGCGCAAGAATCATGTCGTTATGATTTACGGTTTAAGAGAAAAGTGAGTTTTAGTAAACGCCGTTCGGAGGAACAACCCATCTCTGGTCAGTCACTTTGAGGCTATATTTGGAACACTTAGAAGCCATATTAAAATGTTAAACTTTGAGGAATAATACTAGAGACAGTTAGGAAGGCTCACGAAAACGATTCGTATTAAAAAGATTATGTTTCGATTTTATAAAAATGCGACAGCAGAGGTTGCGCAAGTGAAAACCACTAAGAACATGACTTAGAAACCAATGTTGTAAATGATTAAGTATAACTTGTATTCGAGGATCGATTTCGGACTAAACCTACGACTTAAGAAATTGTCGATTAACATGGACTTAGTATGAGCCTATAACGAGCTAGTAATGCCTTGGTTGTGTTTCGCTTACGTGTTTAAGCATTGAGTACAAGTGGATTATCGAGGGGATTAATCGTACGTTTTCTTTGACTTTGTCTAGATTATTCGGCATCGTCGCGAACCCCTATCACTTCTCGAGCATCAGGCAAGTTTACTAAACCTTACTCTATTGTTCAGAGTAGGTATATTTTCAAATATTCAATACTTGTGTATTCCCAAGTTATATATATCAAATCTTTGTTGTGAGTATTGTGGCAAGTTTCCTAAATCTATACCTTGAAGTATTGATTATATATTACCGCTATTGCCATGTGTGGAGTTATACAGTTTTGCGATACATGTTATATATCGTGTTAAATAGAATTTGACTTTTGGATATTATACGAGCTGTGAGATAATGTACTTATGAACCGGGATACCTTGTAGCTCTATAGATAAAAGCATGTTTATTGTTTCGACTCTAGACCGGGAGTCGATATTTGTGTTATATAGATAGTCGTGGAAACCCGGAGGGATTCCAGCGGCAGAGTACTATTCATCTTGAGGAATATTATTATTAAACATTAATTATATTTCTAGAAAGTATTAATTACCTGGAAATGATTTGAGGAATGTTATTTGAATATTAACTCATTCGAAGGTTATTATTTGAAAATGATTTGGTAACTGGCTTATAAGCTAGATATGGGATATCAGCTATAAGCCAGGGCTTTATATTTGCCCTAGGATAAGGGCGTGTGATTTTCTTGAAAGATCAGAAGTGATTATATTTTGTATATGATAAAGGTTATTTTCCGATAAAGATATCGGGTACTGTTATTCGAGGATTTACTATTTATATTATGTATGAATATTCATTTGAGGATTATTGACTTAAAGTATATTATTTATGAATATTCATTTGGGGATTATTGACTTGAAGTATATTATTGTGAATATCCATTTAAGGATCATTTATTTAATGAATATTATTTTATTATTCATTCGAAGTCTATTTATTTAATGAATATTATTATTCATTCGAGGTTTAATTATTGAATATTCATTCGAGGATTATTTATTTATTTAATGAATATTAGTTTTGAATATTCATTTGAGGATTATTTATTAATGAATATTAGTTTTGAATATTCATTTGAGGATTATTTATTAATGAATATTATTTTGAATATTCATTTGAGGATTATTTATAATGAATATTATTATCGAATATTCATTTAAGGTTTATTTATGTAATGAATATTATTTTCGAATATTCATTTGACGTTTATTTATTTAATGAATATTATTTTCGAATATTCATTTGACGTTTATTTATTTAATGAATATTATTTTCGAATATTCATTTGACGTTTATTTATTTAATGAATATTATTTTCGAATATTCATTTGACGTTTATTTATTTAATGAATATTATTTTCGAATATTCATTTGACGTTTATTTATTTAATGAATATTATTTTCGAATATTCATTTGAGGTTTATTCATTTAATAAATATTATTAATTATTTTCAAATCAAAAAGAGGTTTCCAAAACAATATTTTTCCATTTAAATCTGTCTTTTAAGAGGATTTAAATGCTCGCTCAACTATAAAAAATATGGGAAAACCTGAATTAAGTAACTGCTATTCATTTTAAACTCTCCACTCAAAACTGTCAGGGGACAGATATTTTCTCGAAGCAATTTAGTTGCTGCAAGTCTAATATTGTGTTACCACCTCAATGCTCGAGGGGTAAATTCATGGAACAAGTCGATATCCATTAACAAGCAACAGCTTGGGAAATATTGGAGAATCTTCCTTTCCAACCTAGATATAACTACTTAGTGGAGTCGTATCAACAAGTGTTACACTTGGGGAAAGGAGGACGATCTTTACGTTTCAGAGTCATGGATTTCATCTGAACTAGGAGTGGTGTAAGTGGTCAAGTTGCGTGGGCCCATCCAATTTTTTTTATTGCCCCAAATGGGCGGGAGGTCACTGAAAGGCGGTAGACAATGTCAGGCTGTCGTGATACTTCCATCTACATGTAGAAAACTATTTGAGCGGTGCGACCTGCTACTGATCATAGCAAGGTTAGGCACAGCGGACGCGGTAGCAACTCCAGTATTAGTTCATCATCCAATTTGGATATTCCTGCAACATGCATTGGGATAAAGAACCAATCATGTTGGCAGGGGGTCGAAAAGTGTTTGGAAATGAAGTGACAATAAATCCATATAACTTCATCTTTTATATCATATGACTCTGTGGATACCTTACAAAACATGAGTTATGGTAAGGGAGTTGTTTATACTGAATCACCTTATAACTTCATCTTTTAAGTTATGTGTTGATATTCTGCTTATATAGCAGATATTTTTGGAAAGGTTATATTGGTTTACTTTGAAACCTCATCTTTTATACTAGAACTTTGTTCATAATATAGCACAAGTTTGCAGAAATATTATGAAAATGATATTTGAAGTACAATAATGGTACTGTTTTTGGGAATACATTCCGATAAGGAAATGATTTCAGTATCGAGATACTTTGACAAATTATTGTCTTATACCCGCTTTATTTCTGGGTTGAATTAAAGGCAGGATTATGCCATATTTTTATTACCTTGCTGAGCTATCGCTCACTCTTGCTATTGTTTATATATATTATATAGCAGCGAAGCAGGATGCCAATGGGTCGGCACATACCCCGCAAGGCGTTTCCATAAACAGTTTCTAGCAGTGATCCCGAAGAGTAGTACGAACCAATCGAATCAGGCTACAACTTTTGGTATTCAACTTATGTATAGATATGAATGGTATGAGAGGATTGTGAGCATCAGAAGACTAAGTTGGTAATGTAACATTACTTCGAAATTGTATCAGTGACAGATTCAAAAGACATTTGGGTATTGTAATAAAAATTATTTATTCCGCAGTTGTTGTATTGTGTCGTTTCTGAGACTCTAACCTGTGTGTGTGTGTGAGAGACATATGTTGTGGGGTCATGAGCAGGTGAATTATGAATGGTGTGAGTAATACAGGTAAGGCAAGGAGTACATGGATCGTGACTACCCTAAATCCCGGACCCCGGATTTGGGGCTGTTACAATAACCATATAAAAATGTCGTAAGAGGAACCAATGGAAGGTTGTGAAGACATCCTCAATCCTTGCCATGTCTTTTCGAGTGGTTACATAATGGGGAATATAGCATGCCTAGGGTACCTACTCAACAGCTTCAGCTAGCAAGTTTGAAAAATAGTTTTGTAAACCATGCATGATGATGACCTTTTGTTTATAAATCCATGCAAGACACCTTCCTTAAAATCATGTGATATGCACATTTAGATAAATACGAGTTCATGTATGGCTAAAAATAATGAACTGTTTGCAAACATGAGGTTCACACTAAAGTTTTTTAGCTAAATGCTTTGAATAATTTCTTGTATGCACATAAAGCATAGATAATTATGAATATGTAAATCATGGGAGTAAAACTTATCTTTGTCCTTATGGTTCCACTTTAGGTTCAGGTTCGACCATTGAACCTGCCACGTGGAAGCTCCCTCCTGAGTGAGCTGATGATGAGAACCTCTTTTCCCTTATGCAAGATTTTCCATGGGAAACTGATTTACCCCCCGAGCCATCAGGTTTCCTTTCCATTTGAAATGTAAACCCCTTCAACTTGAATCCTATCATGTTGAAAAGCTCAGCACCCGCTGGCTGAAGCCTACAGCTGTACCTGAGCATCAATGAACCTGCAAGCTAGAAGCTACACACTTGAAGCTGTTGGATGTTAGCTACGTGTTACAAGTAAATATTGAGGAACCTCTAAGTTAGAATCTGATAGCTGGAAGCTATTTGCAACAAATAACTGACAAGGAACCTGCTTGATGTATATAAGTATGGATGAACCTGTCAAGGACAGATGAGGTTCAAAGTGAACCTGTTAAGCACAGGTGAACTCCACGCGAACCCGTGAGTCGTAGGGTGTTACCAAAGGACCTGAACATGCGCGTTTAGATATGCAAATTGCCATGCACCTAAATCTACCCAACTACCCATTCATGCAATCCATCGCCTGGTAGTGTGAATCAAAAAATTGGTCATGGACCTTCTCCAAGTGCGCGCACATTTCATCTACACCTCTTCCAAGAGTGTGATTTATCCACCTACACCTCTTCCATGAGGTATCTTATCCATCTTCACCTCTTTCAAGAGGTGTTTTATCCATCTACACCTCTTCCAAGAGGTGTTTTATCCATCTACACCTCTTCCAAGAGGTGTTTTATCCATCTGCACCTCATCCAAGAGGGCAGTCTTCATTCGCACCTCATCCAAGAGACATTAAAAGATTTATAGTCAGCCATGTAAAGGGCTACAAAACTCCGGGCGCACTTGCACATGCCAACTGAGATGGGTACCTGCATCCAATTATGTGGATTTGGCAAAGTCCTAAAGAGATGTACAGGGTTTATTCGCAGCTCATGCGAACCTGTGCAGGAGCTTACATGCATCCAGCACTGTGGATTTTGGCAAAGTCCTGAAGAGATGTACAGGGTTTATTCGCAGCTCATGCGAACCTGTGCAGGAGCTTACATGCATCCAGCACTGTGGATTTTGGCAAAGTCCTGAAGAGTGCGTGCATGAAGGTACCTTTCCATGCAATCTTTACCATGCATATGCCTTAAACCCGTTTAGATAACCAATAATCCTGTACCAGTAAACAGATATGTGCCAATCTAAGAATATCCCTTATATATACCATGTAAGTAGTAAATAGGATCTAAATCATGAGATCACTTTTCACTAAGGTTGATCAATACGCATATTTGCGTTATTGTAGCCACAAACCCGAGGCTCACCTGAGCTGTCATCTACCTCTTAACCAGAGATACCAACCATATAAGATAAAAATTATTCACAAAATGATTATTCCAATAATATAATGTGTAAGTAAACCATCCTTGCACCTAATATCCTTAGGTACATAATCCATAATCCATAGATTAAAATATCCATAAGCCATTTTATCCAATGCCTTAGAAAAAACCAATTATCCATGCATATCCCTGCCTAGGGTAATGCGCCACTAAATTCCATGTACTTCATAAATCCGTATGAAGCTTAATCCGTGCTACAGCTTCAGGGGTTCGCCAACCTTGAACCTCCCTAGTGTAGTTGTGACCTATTTAGTGTTCCAGCTTGCAATCGTGCAATGAGTTTAATCCAGAGTGTGGCCTGTGTTTGGCTCCCACACTTTACCATAATATTTATGCCTAGTGTCCCTAGGTCTTATATGAGCTGCAATAAGCTTTATTTGTTGTACAATAACATCAAATAGGGGCTTCATTAAACCAGTCCTCTGGTGGAAGCATGAGCCTGTGACTTATAATCCATAAGTCTTAACCTTCACCTCATAATCCATGAGTGTGAATCTCCAATCCATTCCAATCCAATCCAATCCAATCCAAATCAATCAAATCAAATCCAATCTAATCCAGATCAATCCAATCAAATCCAATCTAATCCAAATCAATCCAATCAAATCCAATCTAATCCAAATCAATCCAATCGAATTTCATAAGTGCAGTACTAGAGGTTCGAACCTGAACCTCATTCAGAGGTTCACATCTGAACCTCACCAATCTCTTGAACCTGAATCGTTTGTTAGAAAATCCAGAATTTTCGAAATATCATCATGAGGTGCATATCATCTACTACCCCTAGTTCTTGAACACATAATCAAATATAGTGAAGAACTAAAACCAAGTACTCATGCATTAAGATTCATACATATCCATAGAAAGCATAAATAAAGCATGTAATCATCAAGGCATGTAACCATGTATAATCATGTCGGGTGAACCAAGTGTAGAATAATTCATATTGGTTGCATGTATAACCTCTCCATTCATGCATGTATTTCAATCAATTGAACATGCCAGCAAGTAATAATCTTAAATCTAAAGATATAGCATCCCACATACTTGTCATTTAAAAGCAATCTCATGCATAAAGCAATTTAGATTCTCATATATATAATTGAGATGTGATGGATGAACAACAAGTTCGTAAAACGTACCTCGCACCTCACCTTTTTGGTACCGTAGATATGATAGATGAGCTTCTTTTCTTGAACCCTTCACACAACTCAGAACATGCCTTCTTAGGAACTTACCAATCACAAGAAGATGCCAATCAACCTATTTAACACAGGTGAACGCCGTTCAACCTGCACCAATGAAGCTGCAACCCGCAGCTGAATTCCAATGAACCTACAACCAGCAGGTGAATACCAATGAAGCTGCAAACCGCAGCTGAATACCAGTCAACCTACACCAGTAGGTGAAAACCAATGAAGCTACAGCCCGCAGCTGAATTCAAATCAACCTGCAACCAGGAGGTGAATATCAATCAACCTGCAACCAGCAGGTGAATTCTAATTAACCAACCTGCAACCAGCAGGTGAAGACCAATGAAGCTGCAACCTGCAGCTGAATAACAGTCAACCTACACCAGTAGGTGAAAACCAATGAAGCTGCAACCCGCAGCTGAATTCCAATCAACCTGCAACCAGTAGGTGAATACCAATCAACCTGCAACCAGCAGGTGAATACCAATTAACCAACCTGCAACCAGCAGGTGAAGACCAATGAAGCTGCA
The DNA here is from genome assembly GCA_030848705.1 of Heracleum sosnowskyi. Taxonomy (NCBI): domain Eukaryota; kingdom Viridiplantae; phylum Streptophyta; class Magnoliopsida; order Apiales; family Apiaceae; genus Heracleum; species Heracleum sosnowskyi. The sequence goes on from CM061238.1 coordinate 74,676,449, forward strand.
ACCCGCAACTGAATAACAGTCAACCTACACCAGTAGGTGAAAACCAATGAAGCTGTAACCCGCAGCTGAATTCCAATCAACCTGCAACCAGCAGGTGAAAACCAATGAAGCTGCAACCCGCAGCTGAATACCAATGAACCTGCAACCAGCAGGTGAATTCCAATGAAGCTGCAACCCGCAGCTGAATTCCAATCAACCTGAAACCAGCAGGTGAAAACCAATGAAGCTGTAACCTACAGCTAAATACCAATAAACCTACACCAGTAGGTGAATACCAATGAAGATGCAACCCGCAGCTGAATTCCTTTCAACCTGCAACTAGCAGGTGAAGACCAATGAATCAACCTGCAACCAGCAGGTGAATACCAATGAACCTGCAACCAGCAGGTGAATTCCAATGAAGCTGCAACCCGTAGCTGAATTCCAGTCAACCTACACCAGTAGGTGAAAACCAATGAAGCTGCAACCCGCAGCTGAATTCCAATCAACCTGCAACCAGCAGGTGAAAACCAATGAAGCTGCAACCCGCAGCTGAATACCAATCAACCTGCAACCAGCAGGTGAATACCAATGAAGCTGCAACCCGCAGCTGAATACCAGTCAACCTACACCAGTAGGTGAAAACCAATGAAGTTGCAACCCGCAGCTGAATTCCAACCAACCTGCAACCAGCAGGTGAAAACCAATGAAGCTGCAACCCGCAGCTAAATACCAATAAACCTACACCAGTAGGTGAATACCAATGAAGCTGCAACCCGCAGCTGAATTCCTTTCAACCTGCAACCAGCAGGTGAAAACCAATGAAGCTGCAACCTGCAGCTAAATACCAATAAACCTACACCAGTAGGTGAATACTAATGAAGCTGCAACCCGCAGCTGAATACCAATGAACCTGCAACCAGCAGGTGAATTCCAATGAAGCTGCAACCCGCAGCTGAATACCAGTCAACCTACACCAGTAGGTGAAAACCAATAAAGCTGCAACCCGTAGCTGAATTCCAATCAACCTGCAACCAGCAGGTGAAAACCAATGAAGCTGCAACCCGCAGCTGAATACCAATGAACCTGCAACCAGCAGGTGAATTCCAATGAAGCTGCAACCCGCAGATGAATTCCAATCAACCTGAAACCAGCAGGTGAAAACCAATGAAGCTGCAACCTACAGCTAAATACCAATAAACCTACACCAGTAGGTGAATACCAATGAAGCTGCAACCCGCAGCTGAATTCCTTTCAACCTGCAACTAGCAGGTGAAGACCAATGAATCAACCTGCAACCAGCAGGTGAATACCAATGAACCTGCAACCAGCAGGTGAATTCCAATGAAGCTGCAACCCGCAGCTGAATTCCAGTCAACCTACACCAGTAGGTGAAAACCAATGAAGCTGCAACCCGCGGCTGAATACCAGTCAACCTACACCAGTAGGTGAAAACCAATGAAGCTGCAACCCGCAGCTGAATTCCAATCAACCTGCAACCATCAGGTGAAGACCAATGAAGCTGCAACCTGCAGCTGAATTCCTATCAACCTGCAACCAGCAGGTGAAAACCAATGAATCAACCTGCACCCGCAGGTGAATACTAGTTAAGCTGCAACCCGCAGATGAATTCCAATCAACCTCCAACCAGCAGGTGAAGACCAATGAAGCTGCAACCTGCAGCTGAATCCTTATCATCCTACAGCAAGCAGCAGGTGAATACCAATGAAGCTACAACCCGCAGCTGAATACCAGTCAACCTGCACCAGCATGTGATTACCAATGAATCAACCTGCAACCAGCAGGTGAAAACCAATGAAGCTGCAACCTGCAGCTAAATACCAGTCATCCTACAACCAGCAGGTGAAAACCAATTAATCAACCTACAACCAACAGGTGAACACCAATGAAGCTGCAACCCGCAGCTGAATACCTATCAACCTGCAACCAGCAGGTGAAAACCAATGAATCAACCTGCAACCAGCAGGTGAAGACCAATGAAGCTGCAACCTGCAGCTGAATCCTTATCATCCTGCAGCAACCAGCAGGTGAATACCAATGAAGCTACAACCCGCAGCTGAATACCAGTCAACCTGCACCAGCAGGTGAATACCAATGAATCAACCTGCAACCAGCAGGTGAAAACCAATGAAGCTGCAACCTGCAGCTAAATACCAGTCATCCTACAACCAGCAGGTGAAAACCAATTAATCAACCTACAACCAGCATGTGAACACCAATGAAGCTGCAACCCGCAGCTGAATGACAATCAACCTGCACCCGCCGGTGAATACTAGTTAAGCTGCAACCCGCAGCTGAATTCCAATCAACCTGCAACCAGCAGGTGAAGACCAATGAAGCTGCAACCTGCAGCTGAATCCTTATCATCCTGCAGCAACCAGCAGGTGAATACCAATGAAGCTGCGACCCGCAGCTGAATACCATTCAACCTACACCAGTAGGTGAAAACCAATGGAGCTGCAACCCGCATCTGAATACCAGTCAACCTACACCAGTAGGTGAAAAGCAATGGAGCTGCAACCCGCAGCTGAATACCTATCAACCTGCAACCAGCAGGTGAAGATCAATGAAGCTACCACCCGCAGCTAAATACCAATCAACCTGCAACCAGTAGGTGAATACCAATGAAACTGTAACCTGCTAAATACTAATTAACCTATGCCATAGCTTCACATCCATATCCATTAGCACCTCCAGAATCAAATCCTATTAGAGGTTCACACATTTGAACCTCAGAAAGCTCGCGAACCTGAACCACTTATTGATTGTAAACTCCATTTTCTTGAAAATTTAGCAATTTTAAGATACCATTCTCGGGCAGCATACCATCCACTACCCCCCGGTTCCTTGCAGTATAAAATACAATAGGAACCTTATATAATCCACTACTACGTTCAACCAACCTTCCATTTCTAGTAGAAAGAATAGACAACTTCAGCTACAAACCTCACAGTTCAACTTCAGCTACGGACCTCTCGGCTCAGCTTCAGATACGGGCCTCTTGGCCTTAACCTCCAACTGGTTGAATCTCTCCAGATGGCATTTATCTCCATTAGCAGGTGGAGGTTCAACTTCTCATCTATCTACACCCCGACAGAGCTTCTGAGTAGTATACACTTGAACCTTTATTCTAGTTCCTCTTCTTTGAGGGCTAAAGCTCTCTCACCACTTATTGCCCTTCGTTTCATCATCTTTTATATCTTTTTTCCAGAAAACCTCCATTGTTCTTCATTGTACGATCATCACCGAAGCTTTTCGTCATCTTTTCCCTCAAAAGATCAATAAAGCCCCCTCCTTCTAGCGCCAAAATGTTGTGAGGGAAATTTGGTAACAACACCGAGAGAGAATATCTCTGGAATAATCAGGTTTTGCCCTTGATTATCGGACATAGCAGCAGCTTCACACGTCCACAGCTCTGATAGAGCTTCAAGTTTCCACTGCCGGAGCAGATGGTGATATGTGGTGTTTTTGGGGGCTGAGTTGACAAAACCACCGGATGAATAGGGCGAAGTAAATCCTACTCGGCCAACCAATTCACCGGAAAATGTATCACTGAGGGTACACGAGCCTTATGCGTGCAGAGAGTGAAAATCCGAATCCTTTAGTCAAGTGCCTACATATCCTATTTATAGGAATCAAGCCCGATGTAGTTCTATTAGGTTTATACTTCTCCATCCTTGCGAATTCAACCACTTTAAGATAATCCATCTTAGAGTTATAGTCGAATTATGCACCTATAGCTGAGCTTTCCAGTGTCCTAGTCCATGTCCATCACTAAGTCCTACAAAACCTCATGTAGTTAATGTATATTCGAAATAACCAATATAAGTCCTATATTGTTTATAATTGTCCCATCCACCACGTTTTATTAAGCCTAGAAGTCCTTTTCCAAGAGTAATTCCGTGCTCCTAAAGTATAGGTAGCTGAGTCCTTGTCCTACTAGTATTCTGCCTTCCTGAGGTCCTGGTCACTCGTCAGCTGGTAACAGTCTCGAGGTTTAGACCACCTGAACCTCAACACCTTTCTCCTGCACCTCAGTACCTTCCCTGCACCTTAATACCTTGAGGCTGCCTTGATGCCTCAGACCTGTCTCAGTACCTCGAACTTGCTCCAGAGTACCTGTTGTGGCACTTCGAACCTATCAAGATACCTTGAACCTATACCACAGCATCACGGACTTGTTCCTTGGTGCTCACCATCCTAGCCCAATACCCTGCTACTGGACTTATAACAGATATGGGCCTTAAATTGAGCCCATGTGAGATTTTGGGCACAACAGTCTGTATAACAGAAATTTTGTGTTTATATACTCCCTGGAGTCTAGTTTTGACTCACAAAAGAATTAGCTTAAAATTATGTTCGAGTCAAAAGTTATGGTCAATCTAGTGTGTTGTGCGCAGAATTCCTGAACTGGGTCTGGTACCCTGTTTGCCGACTCTGTTTGGAGACCTTAAAACTGCAATTTGCCTCTGAAATTTTTATTGTAGATGGATGAACTGTTCAGTGATGTCCCAGAAAAATTGTACTTAAAATTATAATTTTTCTATTTATTAAAAATCAGGGAGTAAGGCAATCCATGGTACTAGTTTTCATTTCTTTCTTTCATAATACATAGTTCAAATTACAATTGGTTTACTTACAAATATTTTGATAAGTGGGTTGTGTGCTCAAACCAAATTACATGATTAGTTGTATATGTGTATATAATGATTATAAATATATGATCACAATTCACACAACGAGATCACATAGTACATAAATATTCAATCTTTGTATGAAAGTATATGCTATGTGCTAAACGTGACTATTTGAAATGGCATAGTATCTTATCGGAGTTTATAATTGAGGGGTAATAGATTGATTAGAATCATTTGTTATAGAGGTCCAAGTCAAACGAGTAAACTTCCATTCTTCCAAACTGCTCAGGTCTAACCTTATTTTCTATAGTTAAAACTTATATGATGATTAGGTGTGTGGTTGATATGCTAGTATTAGTAGTCACTAAACTATTTACTATATGGTAATTAAAATGAGTAGTGTATAATGGTGTGTTAAGTATTATTGAATATGGTTCAAGAGATATGGAGTTCTAATTTTATATATGTATTTATAATTCGAAATTTCGAATGTATATGTATATATGATTAAAATTCTATAATTTCTTAAACATAGTATGAGTAGTATGATTACTTGAGTGTGATTGCACTTGATATGAATTGGTATTAGTGTTGTTGTGGATTGTTGATTAGTTTAGATTGCAGGTGGTTGTTACATAAATAGAGGAGGTGCTGCCGAATTTCCGGCAGGACCATTTTGTGATTAATTGCTAATTGTAATATGATGTGATATGCTAGTTTAATTGAAACATGCTTATGTGTTATATACTTTACTGTTATAGCTTACTTTATGATCGAAAGATAGTATTAGAAAAATAGTTTTGTGTAAAGATATTGATTTTTTTTCAATTTATTAATTATGTTAGAGTACAAAGCACACAATAGGGAATCTCGAGGAGTCAACTTGTAATTCATCATTGTGTGTCGATTTTGATCAATGTCTGTTATGTATTACGTGAATTAAGTGGTTTATTATCAAGCATTGAATGTGTTAGGTGATCCATTAATTATTTATTTGAGCCGCTAAATGTTAAATTGGTGTTTAAGCGGTTATAATAGTATTTAAGATAGACATTGAATTATTTAATTTACCAATTAGAAGTGTTACCTTTCTTTTTGCAAGGATCAAGTGTTGAGTTATGTTCTTGTCTAAACGACTAGTTATTAATTGTAGAGTTTGACGGAGAAGGTCAACGGACGTATACGGGAAAATGTTACATGAAGAAGGTTAGGGATGGATGGAGTATTGTTTGTGGTTTATTGGTTAAAGTGAGATGTTTAACATCGGGAAATCGTCTACCTTTTCTGACAAAAAGATATGGGTAAGAATTGTTAATTAAGTTAGAACCAAGTTTCAAGTTTGTAAGTAGGAATCGAAGCCTGAAGATTAAAGTATCGTCTTATGTTTGACTGTCAAGGTATATGCGCGGATTCAATATCGTGGGATCAGATTCGTGACGATCGCAAAAGCGTTATACCAAGAAATGAGTAAAATGGAGGATTATGATGCCGTAAGATAGAAGAAGAAGAGAATCGTATTACTTTAACTTTACGCTATAGCTAAGGACCAGAGGCAAGTGTCTATATCTTTCACGTATTGTTGAGTGATAATATTTGAATTATTAATATGCAAGTTGAATACTCTTCACCTTATTTTCAAGTGTGGATTTATTTAATCTCGTAAATTGACGAGTATTATTTCATGCCTTTGAGTTTAGATTCGTATTCTATTTTGATTGGAAAAATATATAATTATTGTGTTGAAGTGATTTAAAAGACATTCATGAGACATATACAAATGTTTTCTTTCAAAAATCTTGATTTAAACTATTAGGTTGGAATGTTGCCAACCCTAAATGAATGGGAAATTGTGAACCCGATAGGGTAAGATATGATTTTAAATTCTTAGATTATGGTACTTGTTCTACCAGTATTATATTTTCCATCATGCACCTATGCAAATATCTGTGCCTTTACTTATTATCCAAGTGATATTGCCTTCACACTTATATATGCATGTCACTATCAGAACAATTCAGATTATTCAAATCCTTATTCTGCATCTAAGCAGATAATGATATTTTCTTGAATATCCCTGATTCTTTTGATTATCCATAATCCTGTTGGAAACCAAGAACTTTCACCTTTAATTCATATTGTATTCCCTATAGCCTTGTTTATTTTCTTAAACGAATACGTTGTACCATTGAAACCATTTCGAACTTATTTCTTGAACCTCATTTGACATTGAGCAGCTGCAATTTCTTTGATATCATAATGCCTGTTTTATATCAGACTTAAATTTGGTTGAGCATGTCATTGTTTATTCTTCATTATCATCCCAGTTGTTGCATCGATCTCGTCGATGTTTATTATATAGTTGTTTTTCATGTGCACCTCCCATGATTGTGTCGATCTCGTCGATACTAGATTGTATTGCTATTCCTTTATTGATTCTTCATAGTTGAACTGTTTCCTGGAACGTGAGTTTTCCAGCGATCGTTGAATTAAGGTTGTCGATTCTTCCGACACCTGATTGTCATAGTAAGGTTGTCAATTGTACTGACACCTGAGGTATATAATATAGAATTGGAATGTTTTTTAAATGGGACCAATAATGGTCGGGCCATATTTATGGTCGGAATAACTTAAGGCCCAGATTGGCCAAGGATCCTAGTGAAGGACTTTGCTATAAGCAAGTCCGGGGTTGATGCGTGACTGATCAGTAGCTCAACCTTTGTGTTTTATAAAATATATAAAAATCCAATTCTAATATCACTTCTTACATCTGAGATGGATTACATCCTTATGTTCTGTACTTGTGAGTTATAACCTGATACTCAGGTTTATTCGTTTGCTTGAAATTGTTGGTTCGTTGATTACTAAGAAGGGGTTTCAATCTTGCTGAAACCACTTACTCTTAATACATTAGATTTCAGATAGTCAAAATCAACTTCCTTGATTCCACTGGCAGTTGTGAGATATTTACCTCGAGGGGTTTTATTCATACCGCATATCCAGTCGGTACCATATTGAAGTCTCGAAATAGTTCTTTATTCCATGTCCGAGCGTGGTGGCTCACTCTCACTTCTTTATTATTCTACTCTTCCAGAGTTGTTGGTTTCAGAAGATGTTGTAAATGAAACCGTTATTTTCAAAAATAGTACTTTGTATAAACTATGGTCTTAAAGACGTATGAGTTTATATTTACTTCATATTTTCTACATACTATTGTAGTTATTATTGTTTGGATAACCGTGGTGACCAATATAAATTCTTTCGTGTTTTAAACTATTCAGTTGCTAGAAGCTGAATGAGAAATTGTGGCGAATTACCAAACTTGTTTTAAAAAGTTTTACAGATTACAAATGTACAAACCAAAGGCCGGTTTTATTTGAAAATCCAAAGTTTATTTTGAAACTTTTTCCTAATACACTTTGATAATACACTTGCTGAGCAATTCTTTCGCTCATACTTGTTTTCTTTATATATTTTAGCCTTTCAGTAAGAAGGTATATTGGCGAGAGCTGTCCGTGTAGCTGGTCAGAGAAGGGTAAGGATATTAGCGTAAAGACGTTTTGATCCAGAGTATTTGGAGCTAGTGAAAGGTTTTGTATAAAGTCAATTCGTATTAAGTACTATATTGTATAAGATTTGTTTTGCCTGGTATACTTCTTATCGAAGTTATACTAGTGTTATAGATTGTATGTAAAGAGAATGGTTGTACAGAAGAAAATTGTATGTAATGAAATTTTGGATTCTTGTTTCTAGCACTATAACCTTTAAAGATTCTTGGTAGAGTTGAGGTCGCAGATGTTATTATTGTATTGATTTAATATTGAACAGGTTGTTTTAATTGAGGATGCAGCGTGACGACCAAATCCTTTGACCCCGGATTTGGGGCGTTACACTTTTGGTTCTTCTTGTGACAGTTTGCAGCTATACAGACATGTGTTCATTGTTGCTCTCCTTGTTCTAACTCCATCACTAGGATCACCAATGATTTGATCCCTAGTGTGGGCTCTGTCCCATTTCCTTGTGTGACCCTGTTCATCTTCTTGACTTGCCTTAGGGTCATTTTGATTAACAGTTGCATTATCTTCTGCTCCCCATGTGTTTGTGTTCCCTTGCACAGGTGTTTGAAGAAGATCATCAACTTTAAGTGTTTCAATATGTGGAACAGCTAGAACAGGTGGTTATCCTCACTTTCAGAATCCTCAAGATATCCTTGATTTTCAAATCTTAATGGCACACTATCTTTTTCACTTGTTGCAAGTCCAGGAAATTTCTTGTCATCAAAGGTAACATCCATGCTTTCCATTACTTTGTGTTGCTCAGGTACAAACACTCTGTATGTTGTCCTTTCCAGAGAGTATCCAATGAAGATACATTCAAATGTCTTAGCATCAAATTTTCCAACATGCTCAGAAGTATCTTTCATCACAAAGCACTTGCTTCCAAACACATGAAAATGTTTGAAGGATGCTCTTTTTCCAGTCATCAATGAGTAAGAATTTTTTCCAGACTTCTTATTGATCAATGTTCTATTTTGCACATAGCATGTTGTGTTAACAGCATCAGCCCAAAAGCTAGTAGGTAGCTTTGCATCCAACAACATTGTCCTTGTAGCTTCAATGAGAGTTCTATTCTTTCTCTCAACTACTCCATTTTGTTGAGGGGTTCTAGGAGCTGAAAACTGTTGAGAAATTCATTTATCTTTGCAGAACTCATACAGGGTTGAATTTCTGAATTCAGTTCCATTATCACTTCTCAAAGCAACTACAGAGGAACCAGTGCTTTGTGCTTCTCTATCAACTCTCTTGATATGCTCTATAATTACTTGAGGTGCTTCATCCTTAGAAAACAGGAATTCCACCCAAGTGTATCTTGAATAATCATCAACCATGACTAGAGCATATTTCTTCTTGGAAAGGGACATTACATTTACAGGGCCAAATAGATCCATGTGAATTAGCTGCAGAGGTTTTGAGTTTGAATTGAGCAGTTTGTTCTTGTGACTTGATCTTTTTATCTTCCCTCTTTGGCATGCTTCACATGCTCCATCCTGAACAAACTCCAAGGCAGACATGTCTCTGATTAGTTCTCTCTTAGCCAGAGAATTTGTAACACCCCCAGATCCGGGGTCAGAGATCTGGGTTGTCACTGTCCCTTATTCCGTACAAACACTTAATACTTGAATCAAAATATAATAAATCATCACACATGGTGACCCCACCATCAATATACTCACGCCATTTATGTCTCAGAAACGAACTTACAAAAACAGTAGTCATACGGTCTATAAATTAAAGTTATTACAACCCAAAAGTAAAATACTAGCAACCTAATGCCAATGTGATTTCTACGTGAAACCAGAAAGGCAGCGCAAATGTCTGTTCTTGTTCATTAAAATACATAAGTGATACTTATAAATAAACCAGAGCCACAAGAGTTACACTCCGAACCAACTCAGGACTTCTACCTGATCAACTGTAACAACCATGTTACGGGCGGCCTGTATAGCTCTGACGCGCTTCCGAGCGGTACGACGAATCCTGGCCATCTACCCTAGCTGTTGTGTTGTGATATATATTTATAGAAATAAAAGCAAGAGTGATCACTCAGCCCAGCAATAATACAATACAACATAAGCATATAAGTGAGCTTATATCATAAAGGAAAACCTTTAAAACTTCATTCGTATACAGAATGCTATATATTTATTTCTCTTTTCGTCAAAACATACCATACAGTACGACTACTGTATGAGGAACATCATTACTCTTTGCTGTCACATTATCAGTAACTCAGCGCCTATGCTTTTGTTACAATGTACAGTTCAACTCCAATCGGAGGGAAGAAAGGGAATGTACTGGAACACCCAATACACGGTGATCAGCCGTTGTATCGTAACTTTTATTTTCTACTAGTAGAAGGACGACTTCATGTTCGGTTATCACCCTGACCGCATACGGGCCACTGATAAGTGGATTTTTAATCCACTTGGAACGCTTCATATCGGATTAAATTGATGACTGGAACTCAAGTATGTGGTGTGTTTAATGTGTTTTCATTAAGTTTTGCAGAACCAAGAGTTGGAGGTTAATTTGATTAAAATTCGGATTTTCCGGGTAGGTTGCGCAGTGTTCACTGTTTTGGCCATATCTAGAGTTCTACAAGTCCGATTCTGACGATCTTACAGCTCACGCGAAGAGGACAACATTTTCTATAATTCTAGGCAGAAGGTTCTGCGCGGGCGCCCAGGAATTGTACTGGAATTCTGTGCGGCCGCCCAGGAAGTCAGAATCGCCAGAAATTGCCAGAATTCGATTTTAATAAGGAAATTTTCACAAATTCGACTTCTAATCATTATGGTAATTGCTTGGGGTGGACAGAAACTTCCAGAATCAGTTGTAAACATGGAATATGCAATTCTTATTGTTAGGTCCAAAGTATCGTAGAAGGGGGGGGGGGGGGGTTGAATACGATACTCACAAATAATTCAATTTCGTTCGCGGATTAATCTTTCAGTTCTATAATGAAATCAAACACACCAAACCAAATCGAGTTTCGGGGAATATATCTTTTTATAAATATAAACCTCGAGGGGTGCTACAATTTCTAATCCGTAGATTAGCTTCAATGAGTTTAAGGTTACACAAATACAAAACAATGATCAAATTCTGAGCACTATTAATTCTCTGATAATTTCTCCGGCTCAGTTCTCTCTCTCAGTAATGTTTCTGTGTTGAATGCCTTAACTGAAGAAGACACACTCTTCTCTCAGTATTAATTGTAGACTTGAATTAGAAAACCATCGAACTTAAATTGTAGAAACAATCCTGGCCGTTGGATCTTCTTCAACTTGAAAAACAAAGAATACTTTCCACCTGCTCCCAATTAAAAAACCATCGAATGGTTTAAGAAACCATCGAATGAAACAAATCATTTTACCATTCGATAGTTTTTAAAACAAAACTATCGAATGCTAAATTGATTTACTTGTTTTTAATTCAATCACCTTAAACTCTCATTCGATAGTTTTCTTAAAAGAAAAACTATCGAATTGATTTACTTGTCATTTGTCCTTTAGTAATAACTCCTGAGCTCCCGGGTGTTTAAGTAATAGACTGTATCAATTTGTTCTGAGACGATAAAACAACTTGAAAGGCATATGTCCAGGCCTATTTGTAAACACCGAGGATTCTACTCAACTTTAATTAAGATGTAATAAGTAAATAATAAAAATCAATTGTCACAGGAATCTCAGAAGGTTATATCTGTCAAAGAATGAAGATTAAAGTCATCTACAGACTTGAAGTGATGCTACATTGAAAGAAGCTCAATTTATTGATCAAGCCTCAATGAAGTATTCAAGCTCAGTGGATTTATTAAAGTGACAGAGATTTCAAGTGGTGACAGAAAAAGATACTGATTACGGAGTTCTTGAATGAGAAGGTAGTGAATCACTGCTTAAAGTCAAACAGATAAAGAACGGACATTGTCGTTAGTCACTCATGAACCAGACAGTGCATCGAGTGTCAACGTACTATTTTGTTTGTTATTTATCTAAGTTTTAAGTGATTCTGGAATTAATTGAGAAGTCAACTAATTCTATTTATTCTCTTATAAATAATTAATATTATTAAGTATATTATTTATTAAATTAATTCTGCAAAGAATTAATTTAATACATAATTTATTTAGTTAATTATTTAAATTAGAATATAAATGAACTAGGAAGACTTAGGTTTGAACTAGGAAGACTTAGAAAAATGAACTAGGAAGACTCACAAGTGAGTCTTCCCGAAAGTCTTCCTAGGCCATTCCCTTGTCTTCCCGAATGTCTTCTTAATACAATAGCTTGTCTTCCCGATTGTCTTCCAAGGCAAAAAGAATTGTTTTCTAGCAAGTCTTCCAAATGTAATCTGCTAGTGGATTGGCGCGTGAAGAAAAGAACAAGTGGATTGTATAAAAGAATAGAAGCAGTTGACATTACTCGGTTGTATCATTCAATACAGAAGGAAAAAAAGACAGAGACAAAACATTACATTCTTGCTCTTTACTTCTTCAACTGTCAAGCTCAAAATTTCTGCAGGATATTAATTCTTGATTGTTCTTAACATTTAATCCATAAGAATTGTATCTCTTGTACTGCTTTAGCTTTCTAGCGGATCATAATCCCTAGATTTTATATCGAACTACTTTTTAGTATTCGATCCTTTTTATTACAAAAATAGATAAATTCATGTCGAATTTATTCTAGATTTGTTTTATTAAGTTCTTTGTAATCAGTGATCAAAATTGTAACACCTCTCAAGTTTAATAGAGTTTCTATTTAACTTGAATATTGTTTCAGTTTTTATTCCGCATTAATTTGTTCTAAATTGTTTAATCTTAAACGAACAAATTTCGATAAAACGGTATAGTTTGTATTCAACCCCCCTTCTACAAACTTATCAGGACCTAACAATTGGTATCAGAGCCTTTTGATTAATATACAAATCAAAGATCCAATTGTTTTGAGATTTTTCTTTTAAACTCTGATTTTTTATTTTATTCTTAAAAATCTCAAAAGATGTCTACTACACAGAAAGTTGGTACTGTCAAAATCCCAATATTCAGCAAGGAGCATTATCCAATGTGGAAGAAGAAAATGCTCCTATTTCTTAAGGTTGCAAATCCTAAATACTTGGATGTGCTGAAGAGTGGTCCCAAACTCCCTATGATTATTGATCCTGAAGTTGTTGAGAATAATGTTGTGACTAGGGCTGCTAGAATGTACCCTAAAGATCCCAAGGAATACACTCCTGATGAGAAAGAGGATGTTACCTTGGATTCCTGTCTTCAGTTGATCCTTATTGAGAGTCTTGATCCTATCATGCATAATCATGTCCTAAATTGTGAAACTGCCAAACATATTTGGGGAACCATAGAGATAATCAATGAGGGGACAGAAGAAGTTAGGGAGAATATGCTGGAAATTCTCACTTCACAATATGAGCATTTCAGATCAAACCCTGGTGAAGGTATCTCTCAGGTTTTTGAAAGATACAACAAATTAATCAATGATCTGAATCTCAATGGGAAGCACTACACCAACAAGGAGATTAACAAGAAGTTCCTTCTTACCCTACCACCTCATTTGGAGCACAAAATATCTGCCATTAGAGAAGCAAGAGATATGAATGAGATTGCTTTGGAGAGATTGTATGGTGTGCTGAAGACCTATGAGCTGGAGCAGATTCAACAAAGGGAGCTGTATGGAACTGGGAAAATTGTTGGTACCTCTACTGCATTGGCTGCTGAAGTCCCACAGAGACTGGAAGTGAAGGCTGTTCAACCTTCTAGTTCTCACATGAATGTTATTGATGCTGAATATGGATTAACATCCATTGATCAATCTGGTGGTGACTTCTATTCTTTAGAAGAACTTGATCAGCTGGAGGATGGTGACTTGGCTTTGATAGTCAGGAAATTTGGGAAGTTTAGATTCAAGAGGAATCCCAATCTTAAGTTCAGACCCAGATTTCAGAGAGGTGGATCTTCATCTTCAAGTGGCACAAGGGGTGGCTACAAAACTGGAACTGTGGACAGGAGTATAATCAGATGCTACAATTACAATGAGTTGGGTCACTTTGCTACTGAGTGCAGAAAGCCAAAGCAAGTGACTAGAAACACATTTGATTCTAGCAAGAAGAACAAGATTGGGAAGGCCTATGTTGCTGAGGGAAAGAGTTGGGATGACACTGACAGTGATGAAGAAGCAGGTGAGATTGGGAACCTTGCTTTAATGGCTAAAGAGGAAAGCACTTCATCCAGATACATGTCAGAGGTAACCTTTACTGACGCTGAAATGATTTATCATCTTGGTGGCACCATAAGTTGTGCACGCACTGAAAATGATAGAATAAATCTTTTAAACACAAATCTTGAAAAGGAATTAAAAGATTTGAAACTTGTGCATGTTAATCAGGATGAACTTACTGAGAAAATTGCTTTTCTTGAGAATAGGGTTAAATGTTATATTCAACTGGAAACCATTCTCAAAGATCAGATTAGTGAGCTTAAGACCAAAGCTAATGCTTATTTCAGTTCTTGTAAGACTGCTAAAGAAATTCTGAATAAGCAAGCTGTTGGTAATCATGTCAGTATAGGGTATGATTATAATGAGGCTATTGGACTTCTTGGAATTAATTCCCCTTGTAACTTCAAATCTGAAGGGAAGGCTGTTCCATATATACTTAAGGGTATTAAAACACCCTTCTGTAAGGAGTCTGAGGCAGAGCCTATGAATGAATACTCTATCATTATTGCTGAGGAGATTCATGAAGAAGATGTTGCTTTAGAAGATGAGCAATCCAAAAAGTGCATATCTGATATTCCAGTCAAAGTAGCTACAACTAAAAAGACTAAATCAGATATCCATAAGTTGGATCAAAACAATTGTTCTAACATGCCTATTATTAATTCTTCTCATAAAGCATGTGGTGTGAGTAATTGCATGTCTTGTGCTTTTAATGTTATGTATGCTTTCTTTAATAAAAAGCATGTATCTAGTGATAAGACTGCTCCACGTCAACATGTTAATAATAAGAAGCATGTTAAAGCTAAGACTGCTAATCCTCCTAATATTAAAGTGGATTCATTTATCCCTAAGCCTACTCAGAAATGTGTTAAGGCTGGCTATAAATGGAAACGCTCTTATGTGAAAGAGGTTGAAGTAGTTTTAGTTAGAAATGTTGTTTTGCCTGACAAAGGCCAGTTCTTTAAGTATGCCGGACCCAATCAATTTTGGGATCCAAGGAAGGACTAATCAATCTGATATTGCAGGGAGTTAAACAGGTAAACCGTGTTATGTGGATTCTTGACAGTGGCTGTTCAAGGCATATGACCGGAGATAGAGCCCTGCTATCAGATGTGGTTGTGAAAGCTGGCCCAGTAGTTACCTTTGGAGATAACAGCAAGGGTGTTACGAAAGGATATGGCTGTTTGAAGTACGGAAATGTTATCATTGAAGATGTTTCATTTGTGGAAGGTCTGACGTTCAATCTTCTCAGCATCAGTCAGTTCTGTGACAGAGGATATGCTGTTTCCTTTGAAAGAGAGAAGTGTCAGATCACTCACAAGAAGAATGGAAAGCCTGCTCTTCAAGGAGTAAGGAAAGGTGACTTGTTCATAGCTGATCTGAACTCGGGATTCAAAGATGAAGTTAATTGTTTTTATGCTAAAGCTTCATCAGATGATAGTTGGCTATGGCACAAGAAGATGTCTCACCTTAACTTCAAAACTATGAACTCTTTAGTCAAGAGGGAATTAGTTAGAGGTTTGCCTCAGATGGAATTTACACAGGAAGGACTGTGTGAGGCATGTCAGAAGGGAAAGTCAAAGAAAGCTTCTCACAAGGGCACTGACACATCATCAATAACTGAACCTCTTCAGCTACTGCACATGGATTTGTTTGGTCCAGTTAATGTGATGTCCATGTC
Organism: Heracleum sosnowskyi; assembly: GCA_030848705.1. Taxonomy (NCBI): domain Eukaryota; kingdom Viridiplantae; phylum Streptophyta; class Magnoliopsida; order Apiales; family Apiaceae; genus Heracleum; species Heracleum sosnowskyi. Next base: position 74,692,554 of record CM061238.1, read on the forward strand.
AAAGAAACAATATGCACTTGTGATTGTTGATGACTATTCAAAATATACATGGGTTTTATTCCTACATTCCAAGGATGAGACCCCATTCCTGGTGATTGGCCATGTAAAGTTGATTGAGCTGGATTCTAGATTCCCTGTTAGAGCCATAAGGTCAGATAATGGTACGGAATTCAAGAATGCCATTCTAACTGATTTTTGTGCTGATAAAGGAATAACAAGACAGTATTCTGCCCCTAGAACTCCTCAACAAAATGGAGTAGTGGAAAGAAAGAATCGTACATTGATTGAAGCAGCTAGGACTATGCTAAGTGAGTCCAAACTTCCAACGTACTTTTGGGCTGAAGCAGCGAATACAGCTTGTTATACTCAGAATCGAACTTTAATCAACAAGGACTTAATGAAGACTCCGTATGAGATCATGAACAACAAGAAACCAACTGTCAAGTACTTTCATGTATTTGGAGCAAAATGCTTTGTGCTTATAGATGACAATGTTAAACGTGGCAAGTTTGATGCAAAGGCACAAGAAGCTATTTTTGTTGGATATTCCAGAAGGTCTTACAGGGTCTACGTGGTTGGCAGTCACACAGTAAAGGAAAGTGTCAATGTTACTTTTGATGACACTAAGTTCCCCAGTATCCAAAAAGAAGACTCATCTGAAAAGCTGAAGTTTGATAACTTGCCAGACTCAGAATCAGATGATGAAGACCCACCTGAAGTTATTGCTGGTGATGATAATAACAATGATGATAATGATCATGGTGATGGTGGTGGAAACACTGGTAACAATGGAGATACCACCAACACTGGAGAAGAATCATCAAGGCAAACAGGCAACAACTCAGGGCGAGCAAATGAAGGATCAACTAGTCACTCACAACATCAAAGTGAATTTCAAGGCGAATCATCAAGATCAAATCTTCCAAGACAGACTGTTTGGAATAGAGCTCATCCTTTTGAGCTGATCATTGGTGATCCAGATGTTGGAGTTAAAACTAGAAGAGCTTCTCAGAATGAATGTCTTTTCTCAGCATTTCTATCTAAAATGGAGCCAAAGAAAACTGAGGAAGCATTGACTGATCCAGATTGGGTGATTGCTATGCAAGATGAACTCAATCAATTTGAACAATAGCAAGTCTGGAAGCTGGTACCCAGGCCAAAGAACAAGAAAGTAGTTGGTACAAGATGGGTATACAGGAACAAGCTAGATGAGGATGGCATTGTTACAAGGAACAAGGCAAGACTGGTTGCACAAGGGTATTCTCAAGCTGAAGGCATTGATTATGATGAAACCTATGCACCAGTGGCTAGACTTGAGGCCATCAGGATGTTCTTAGCATTTGCTGCTTACTCCAATTTTAAAGTCTATCAAATGGATGTTAAGAGTGCATTCCTGAATGGTGAACTTGATGAAGAAGTGTATGTGGAACAGCCCCTGGCTTTGAAAATCAGGAGCTGCTGGACTTTGTGTACTTTCTCTTCAAGGCTATCTATGGTCTCAAACAAGCCCCAAGAAAATGGTATGACACTCTCTCTGGTTTTCTTTTAGAAAATGGTTTTGTTAGAGGTATCATAGACAAAACTCTTTTTTCTAAGAAACACAAAAATGATATGATATTAGTCCAAGTCTATGTGGATGACATCATATTTGGGTCTACTAATGATAATCTCTGTAAGAGATTTGCTGAGCTAATGCAGAGTAAGTTTGAAATGAGTATGATGGGTGAGCTGAAGTTCTTTCTTGGATTACAAGTAAGTCAAAGGTCAAATGGTATATTTATTTGTCAATCCAAGTATCTCAAAGAACTCCTCAAGAAGTATCACATGGAGGATTCAGCATCAGCAAGGACTCCATCTTCAACAGCAATCAAACTTGGAGCTTCTGATAAATCTATCAAGGTAGATGTTACAAGCTACAGAGGTATGATTGGCTCCTTACTCTATCTTACTGCTAGTAGACCAGATATTATGTATGCTACATGCTTGTGTGCAAGGTTCCAAGTGGACCCTAGAGATGTTCATCTCGTTGCTGTGAAAAGAATCTTGAGATATCTTAAGGGTACACCTAATCTAGGTATCTGGTACCCTAAAGATTCTGGTTTTAATCTTGTTGGATATACAGATTCTGATTATGCAGGTAGTGTTGTGGATAGAAAAAGCACCTCTGGGAGTTGTCAATTCCTAGGAGGTAGGTTGATTTCCTGGTATAGCAAGAAACAGCAAACAGTTTCCAATTCAACAGCAGAAGCTGAATATATTGCTGCTGGAAGCTGTTGTGCTCAGATCTTATGGATACGGAATCAATTAAAGGACTATGGCTTTGCCTTAGACAAAATTCCCATATTTTGTGATAATACAAGTGCCATAGCAATCTCCAACAACCCTGTGCAGCACTCGAGAACGAAGCACATTGATATCAGGTATCATTTTATCAGAGAGCATGTCATGAATGGAACTGTGGAGTTACACTTTGTACCCACAGAAGAACAGACTGCAGATATATTCACTAAATCTGTTGATGAATCCACATTTATCAAGTTAGTTGGTAAATTGGGTATGTTAAACAGTCTTAGTGATTAACAATGTCTCTGTCATGTTTGTTCTTTCAATAAATTCATTTTCTCTTGTCATTTAACTGATATTTTCTGCCAATTCTCATTTAATAATTGCATGCTTGTTGATTTAAATGGTTCTGAATATTTTATTTTCTTTAAAAATATTTTTCTCATATTTTTTAAGTAGAGAAATGTATTTTTATTGAAAATATATTTATTTAGAATTATTTAGGTATTTTTCAGATTGTAAATATTGTTGTTTGAATTTTTCTGCAAGTTTATATTAATTTTATGCATTTCTATAATATTTTGCATATTTTTCTAGGATTTATGGAATTTTCTGTGAATTTTTCTAGAATTTTATATATTTTTCATGCATTTTACTTAGTTTTTCAGCATTTTCTGTAAATATTCGGATTTTATTCTGAATTTTTTGGTAAGTCTTCCTAGTTTTACACTAGGAAGACTACCGGGAAAACAATGTAAATTGTCATTTTGTTTTTTGTTTTTTCCTTTTTTATTTTAAGTCTTTTTCGAAGTCTTCCCAGTTTTTGAACTAGGAAGACTATCGGGAAGACTTAATTTAATTAGTTTTATTTTTAGCATTTTCTTTTATTATTTTCCGGAAGACTTTCTAATTTGTATTAGGAAGACTACCGGGAAGACTATCCTAAGTCTTCCCGATTGTCTTCCCAATACAAATTTAAATAAAAACCCGTTCAGTTTCTTTTCTTTTTACAGTTATTTTGTCTCTTATATATATATATATATATACATACACTGCACACACAGTTCATACGCATTTCCTTATCAGTTTTTTTAAAGAACCCCCTTTTCGAATACTCTGATTGTTGCAGTTAACTGTGATTCAAAAACCAAACTTGCTCAAGTCATTACTTAGCAAATCAGTTCTTTTCTGTCAAAATCAAGCTGTTAAGTCGAAGTGCTGTTAAAATTTTCACTTTTCTTGAAAAACCATTCGACTTATTTGTTGTTGATTTGCTAAGTGGTTCTTACTGTTTTTGTAATCATAGTAACCGTGTGTGTGTGTTTGAGATTCATTTGCCCAATTCAATTCTGTTTTTCAAGTATAGTTCGAATTTTTAGGATCTAAAATTTGAAAATTAATTAATTTTGATAAAATTTAATTTTGTGGATTTTTGTAATTTTAATTAATTCTAAAAATCCCTAAAATTTTATTTTTATTTTTAATTAATTAAAATTTTAAGTGTCTTATTTAAAATGGATCCTAATAATTTTGAATTAGTTTTAAATAATTTTGTTGGGTATTTTGATCCGTTAAAGTGTAAAGTGGAACGTTTCAGACCGTGGATTCAATTTTTAAATAGCAATACTTGTGTTAGTTATGCTATTTGTGCCAATGCACTACTGAAAATTGATCCACTAAGGATGTTGTGTTCAAGTGCTGTTATTGCTGACAATTCAAAATCTTTTTCTTTCAATATTCTCAATCAGCAATATACAGTTACTTTTGAGTTATTTTGTGATGTATTGCATTTTCCAAAGGACAGGTTTGATCCCTTACCCACTGATGATGAGTTAACACAGTTCTTTGTGAATATTCATTATCAGGGTCCCTTTCAAATGGTCAAATTGTCAAAAACTTTTGTTGTAAGGGAATGGGATCTGTTCTTTGATACTATAGCTAGGGTATTTGGTAACTGCACAAAAACAAACTTTCATTGCATTACCAGTCTTAATCAATACATTGCCTATGTTATAGTATTTGGTCGTAGATTGAACTTTGCTGAGATTCTGTGGAACCTTTTGCTCAACAGGCTTGCTCACTCTAGGAGAGATTCTGATAATGGTGTGAAAGTAAGGTGTTGGTACCCTCGCTTTCTAACTCTTATCATTAATCATCTTCTCACTGCTGAGCAGGTAGAACTGTTTCGAGAAGCTAGATTTGAAACCTCTCCAACCACAGACACCAAATTCTACACCAGACTTGATGTCTCATCCAAATTTACCACCATACCTGTTCTTGTTTCACCATTCATGAGACAATTCATTAATCTTCCTATCTTTGGTGAACAAGTTCCCGAACCACATCCAGTACCACTGCAGGTAGTTATTCCTAACCTTGGTTCTTCTTCTGGTACTTCAATTGAAACCCAAGTGGTTGTTAGGGCTGACCCAGAGATTGTAGATCCACAGTCTCTGACCCAGGTCATAGAGCCAAACAGAGAGTCAAACACTCCTGAAACACCACCTGAGCCTAATGTACAAACCAGTTCAAGAAATGTTAGTGATATAGCTGAAATGAGTGTTCCCACAGCTCTGTCTCCACCCTTAAAGAAAAGAAAAACCTATAGGGAGACAACTGTTAGCCCATCTGTATCCTCTCAAAAGGATATGGACATTGATATGGCCACTACACAGTCTCTGGAGACATCCTCTCAACAGGGTGGATCTATTGAAATTCGCCATCGGGCCATGGCATCTTGTACTGAGTCAAGCACACTCCCATTACTCACAATGGGAGAAGATATCCATCTAGATGACACTCAGGACACCATGTCAGGAGAGCACTTTACTTTTGACTTTGAAACAGTGCCTACCATAGTCACGGTAGAAGTGCCTTCACAGGCATCAGAGGGAAAATCTGATTCTTTGCCACCTATAATAGAATCATTTTCTCCCCTCCCAGAGGGAACATCTCTGGCTCCCCTAAGGGATTTTTCACTCGCAGTTTATACTGGAGAAAGTGAAAGGCAACTTGATGAGTCTGTCCCTGAAGAAATTCAGTATACAATGTCAAATATTTTGACAGACTCAATCAGGGATCGGGAATTGCGAACTCCCATTGCACCACCACTGACCTCTCTTGAAGGGGCTAGGGTGATTTTTCCTGCAGGTACATCTACTGAGAATCTTGACAGACAGTTAGTGGTGAGAGATATGAATCAAACACCGAGTGAAACACAAGCACGTGAGTTGAGTGAAACACCACTGAGAGCAATTGAGGTAAGTGCACACACTGACACAAACACTGCTTTGTTGAACCAGCTAGCTGATCTACAAAGGAAGTTACAAGAAACCCAGGCTGAGAACAATCTTCTTAAAGCACAAGTGGTTGCTCAATCTACCACCTCTGTATCAAATCAGCTGGGTACTGTGAAAGATGACCTGGAAGGATTGAAGAATAATTTACTCCCAAAGCTGAATTCAATCCAACAATCTCAAGTACTAGTGGCTTCAGACATCTCTGATCTTACAACGTCAAATGCTCAGATATCGGAGAGTGTCAAGGAGATTGCTGCTATTTCTACCAAGGTGGACTTTATTCTGCAAACAACTGATGAAGAGCAAAGAACATTCTTTGAGGGAGATGATGATGAGGATGATGATGCTGAAGAAAGAGGAGATGAGAGAGAAAGAGGAGAGATAAGGAGAACATCTGAGGTGAATCCTAGGGCTTCCACAGCTCAAACTGTAGAGGATTCCTCAACTAAGGGGGAGAAGGAGAAAGAAGGAGGAAACAGAGAAGCTGGAGGAGCTTCTGGAAAGGATAAGGGAAAAGGTAAACTATCACTGGAGGATACTGTCTTTGATGATGCCTACTACTACCATGGTGAACAGGATGACTTCCATTATGACACATCTGGTGATCTGGAGAAGACCATACCTGAAGAAGCTTTTGGTGAGGAGGAGGTTGAGGAGGCAGCAAACTTTGAGGATTGGGAGGATGAAGCTGATCTATATACACCTGACCCTTTGTTTCAGAAGGAGTTGAAGAAACAGCAGGCAGAGCTAAGAAGAAAGGAGGATGAGAATGCCAAGGTCTCCGACATCATATCTAAGAAGCTGATAATTCAAAAGGCTGAACATGAAGACAAACAACGTCTTCATAGTATTCATGTCAAAGAAAGGAGATTGGATGTGAGGATGAAGCAAGGAAGCAAGTGGGATAAGGCAAGGGAGATGTTTGATATCCCTCAGAGAGGCACAAACAATGATGCTACTTTTCTGAAGCTGCTTGAGAAGATCAGAACGGTTAATCCAGACAACTCATTATATATGAAGGCATTGAAGGAAGATATCCTAAGGATTACGTCTGCATTTGATCAAGTGAGGCAAGAACTGTTCATTTATGTCTCAAGTGCTCTTGAAGGGTCATTCACCATTTCTCTTGACCTCCTACAAAGAAGATCTCTATCTGAATTGTGGATTCTAATGAGTAAAGTAAAGAGATCTTCTTGCTTGAATGAGCTTCTATATGACCGGCTTAGAGATTCTACTATGAAGGCCAGTCCTCAAGTTGTACATTTTCCTTATGAAGTCAAAATCTACAGAGGTACAACTTTAGAGACAGTGAGGCTGGATCCTGATTCCATGAAGCTACAGACTGCTATGCAACTGGTGAAGTTGGAGAATCTTCTTAGAACTTCTGGGTTTGCTTCTGTAGAGAAGTCTGAAGTTGCTGATATGATTTCAGACTACTGCACGGAGAAGATTCCAAGATATGCTCAGATGAAGAATAGATTGAAGAAGATCACCACTCAACCAGTAATGCCAAGTGGTGTGGTTTCTGAAAGTGATCGTGTCCTTGACAAAGATCTTCTAGTCACCTTGCAAGAAGCTGAAGAAGGTGAAATTAGAGACTAAAGGCATGATGTAGTTAGCTCATTTGTAAATGTTATATGTTTAGAGCTAGGTAAATCAAGATAGGTAAATGTATTCATATGTTCAGTCTAGAGGAACATCTATCTTGTATTTATCTTTACTGTTTGAATCTGGAAATTTTTATATTTAATCCAGAACTTTTTATTATTTGCTTGGCTCTTAAAAGTCTTATCTTTTCTTGTTTTAGTTGAGTTATCCTCTAGAGGTATTTGGTTGTTATTGTCTAACAAACAAATAGGGGGAGATTGAAAGGCATATGTCCAGGCCTATTTGTAAACACCGAGGATTCTACTCAACTTTAATTAAGATGTAATAAGTAAATAATAAAAATCAATTGTCACAGGAATCTCAGAAGGTTATATCTGTCAAAGAATGAAGATTAAAGTCATCTACAGACTTGAAGTGATGCTACATTGAAAGAAGCTCAATTTATTGATCAAGCCTCAATGAAGTATTCAAGCTCAGTGGATTTATTAAAGTGACAGAGATTTCAAGTGGTGACAGAAAAAGATACTGATTACGGAGTTCTTGAATGAGAAGGTAGTGAATCACTGCTTAAAGTCAAACAGATAAAGAACGGACATTGTCGTTAGTCACTCATGAACCAGACAGTGCATCGAGTGTCAACGTACTATTTTGTTTGTTATTTATCTAAGTTTTAAGTGATTCTGGAATTAATTGAGAAGTCAACTAATTCTATTTATTCTCTTATAAATAATTAATATTATTAAGTATATTATTTATTAAATTAATTCTGCAAAGAATTAATTTAATACATAATTTATTTAGTTAATTATTTAAATTAGAATATAAATGAACTAGGAAGACTTAGGTTTGAACTAGGAAGACTTAGAAAAATGAACTAGGAAGACTCACAAGTGAGTCTTCCCGAAAGTCTTCCTAGGCCATTCCCTTGTCTTCCCGAATGTCTTCTTAATACAATAGCTTGTCTTCCCGATTGTCTTCCAAGGCAAAAAGAATTGTTTTCTAGCAAGTCTTCCAAATGTAATCTGCTAGTGGATTGGCGCGTGAAGAAAAGAACAAGTGGATTGTATAAAAGAATAGAAGCAGTTGACATTACTCGGTTGTATCATTCAATACAGAAGGAAAAAAAGACAGAGACAAAACATTACATTCTTGCTCTTTACTTCTTCAACTGTCAAGCTCAAAATTTCTGCAGGATATTAATTCTTGATTGTTCTTAACATTTAATCCATAAGAATTGTATCTCTTGTACTGCTTTAGCTTTCTAGCGGATCATAATCCCTAGATTTTATATCGAACTACTTTTTAGTATTCGATCCTTTTTATTACAAAAATAGATAAATTCATGTCGAATTTATTCTAGATTTGTTTTATTAAGTTCTTTGTAATCAGTGATCAAAATTGTAACACCTCTCAAGTTTAATAGAGTTTCTATTTAACTTGAATATTGTTTCAGTTTTTATTCCGCATTAATTTGTTCTAAATTGTTTAATCTTAAACGAACAAATTTCGATAAAACGGTATAGTTTGTATTCAACCCCCCTTCTACAAACTTATCAGGACCTAACACAACTTGATCTTCTTAGTGTCGTCAACTCGTGCAACTGGTCTGGTTCACAGATGAATAACACTTGATCAATTCTTCTTTTATGTCTTCAATTCAGTGCTGCTGATAAGTCCTTTGTCTTTCTGGTTGCTTCATTTAAATCACTGGAATCCTGTGGTACTTAACCCTAAATCATTCACATACTTCTGTCGTCTTGAAAGTCTTGTTACTTTTGCTGTCACTGAGGCTTGAACATTTTCATGAACTTCTTTCCGTGACCTGTTTACGGACTTCAAGAATACATAACGTATTTTGATTTTTTGAGTTTACCTTTTCTTCTTTGATTCTGGATTCCTGTGCTTCTGTTAATATTATTGTATGTCTTGTCCTTTGTTGAGTTTTAGTTATCTCTTTTACATCTTATGTTACATTATGCTTTACAATCTCCCCCTATTTGATTGGATAGAGTTCGACAAGCAAATACTTCGAGGATAACTCAACTAACTAAGGAAACATGAAACTACTTAAAGTAAGACAGCGTAATAATATTAATGTATTCTGGATCAGATATATATACATTTCCAGATTTCATAAATCAAAAAACAATTAAACTTTATACAATGAAGTTGCTCCTCTTGTCTGAGCTGATAGTTCTTTTGTTCTTTGCTTCAATCTTCAGTCCAATTCGATCTCACCTTCTTCAATCATTGGATCGGAGTTAGCAGCTTGATAATCAATCACAGATAGATAGTGCAGTGGTTCTCCAGGTTAAGGATTGCTCCTTGGATGTGTCTTCCAATATATTCAACCTCTTGACCCACTCCAGCCCATAACCATGCAATGTTAACATCTTTCTTGTTTAGCTTTGGCATGTTTGGCAATCTGGTATGCACTTCTAATCCTCTTTCCAATCTTTTCCTATAGTAAGGAACATTCTCCATTAGAAATCTTCTAAGAGTGTCTGCTGCTTTGTCCTTCTCCGTTGATGAGAATCCAGTGGATCTAAGATACTTCTCAACTGAGATTAGATAGTTGCTTGGGTAGTCACTCAGTTTGTCCTCAGCCAAATAGCAGATTCTGAACAAGTCATTCGTCATGAATCTAACCATTGGGGGATCTTCAGTAATCTCTGGACCGACTTTCATCACGATCTCCTTAACATGCTCACGGAGCAGTTCATTTAACCTTGTAGTTCTTTGGATCTTGATGAGTATAGCCTGCAATTCTATATATGTCCTCTGTTCTAAAAACTTAGTGGAAATCACAAATGTACCTTTCTCCAGAAAACTGATTAATAAGCTCCAGGCACCATTTGCTTTAACCCCAGCATTCAGACAGATTATAGAGCTTCTCAGTGCTTTAAAGTAAGTCTGATCTTCAAGATTAGCACTTCTGATGTCCTGAATAATAACTTCCACCTCAGCATTGTCGTTGACTTCTAATCCGTCTTCAACTCCGCAAAAGGTTTTATAAGCCATTTCCCATTCAGTACCATCTTTCTTTGCCAGATCTATCATCTTCTTCTTCCTCACTTCATTATACACTTTGAATCTCTTCAGTTTTTCACTCCTCAGAATTGCTTGCTGTTTCTCTTTCTCAGCTTGCCTGGCATCTATTGTAGCCCTCTGAGCTCTTATTGCTTCCAAGGCAGCTTCTTCTTCAGGTGATAGAGAATTTGCTTCTTCTTCCATAATATCCTCCCAGATTGGATGTTCAATGGGCTCTGGATAATATGGCTCATGCTCCTCTTGATTAGGTTGCTCATGCATGACCTCAAATTCCTCTTCACTCTCCTTCTCTTCTTCTACAAGTTCCTCTATCCAGTACTGTCTAATAGGAATAGCTTCAACTGTCTCCCAAACTCCCCATCCATCCTTAGGCTTCTATTTCTCCCCTTCTCCAACTTTCTCCCCCTTAGTTGAGGAATCCTCGATAAAAGCATCCTCAGCATAAAAGGTAGTAGAAGGACCAGGTTGGCTAGTTTGTTGGTTCTTCAGCATAGTCCATATCGACTGTACTCCATCACTTTGATTTTCCATGAAATCTAGCAGATCCTTATTCATCTCTTGCATAGAAGCCAGCTTCAGGTCAATGTCATCCAATCTGGAGTTGGTAGTCTTCTCAATTTTGTCCAATCTCTGGTTCAGCTTAGACTCCACTCTAGAAAGGGTGTTCATTGCATCTTTTACCCTAGCTTGACCATCCCGGATAACCAGAACGTCTTCTTTCAAAGCTTCTTGTCCTTGTTGCAAAGCATCCACCTCATTCATGAAACCATCTTTAAGTTCCCTTACGTCCGTCCTCAACTCGATCAGTTCATCCATAGCTTCCTTCTTTAAGGAGTCCACTGCCTGCTTCGTACCTGTTATAGTGCCAGATGCACTGCCAATGACCCTGAATGTTCTTCTGGAATTAGCTGCAGCCAAGTCAACCTTCTCTTGAATAGACTTTAAAGAAGCATTGGCTTGACTAGAGGAGATCTCTTGGTCAAAGGAAGGTTGCAGTGCAACCTTGAATAATGGAGTTCCTTCTTTGTCATGAACTGTCATCTCCTTGAGGGAAGATTGAACTTGTAGCTCTCTTTCTGTCGGTAACAACAAATCATCAATATTAGGTAGGGTTAGGGTGTCACTCCTCACATTTGGATCTGGGTGTACACTCAATGTTTCTGTCGGTGTTTGAATCATTTTTCCTTTCCCACTCAGGCCAGGTGTAAGTGTTTTTGTTTCACTCAAATCATTTGTGCTGATTGTACCTGCAGAAGAAAACACTGTAGCCGTCCTTAAGGAGGTCACCGGTGGTGCAATGGGGCTTCGCAAGTCCCCGTCCTTGGTTAAACCAAGTTGCTGATCATCCTTAGATGATATATCCTTTGTAGGATCTAGAGTTTGAATCTCTAGGGGGTTCGAAACAGGCTCTTTTAACAGCAGAGATCCCGAATCTTCCCCGATAGTCTGTGAAGACTTTACCTCAGTTGACTCCTCAATAGTAATTGATTCATTGTCAACGAGTTACCGATCTGCACCTACGTCAGACCCTTTACCCGCAGGATCCAGATATGTTCCATCTGGGGAGGTAGACAATGACCCTTTAGATTGTGTATTTAGGTCAAAGCCTTCTCTCGACGTCTGTGAAGACCCTTGGTTCTTAGAACCTTCAACCAGTGAACCTGACCGTAATATGGTCGGAACACCAGTTGCTTCCGTCAATTCTTCCTTACCTGATTGAGCTAATGGTTCAGATATAGCTTTCGTTAGCGTAGCCCAATCAGCATCAGAAAAATCAATAAAGGGCGCTTTGGAAGTTTGAAATAAAGTATCAACAGTTGCCTCGGTTTATGTTCGTCTCCTTTTAGAGGAAGGCAGAGCTGCTGTTGAAGGGTGTATCTCCTTATGTGGTGCTGCTAAGGCATTATCTCCCTCTACACTCACGGATGTCTGAATATTGGGTATAGGAGGAGAAGGAGGCTCGTTTATTGTTTCATTTGGCTCTTCCAAAGGCTCTTCGACCGTGGTTAGAGGTTGTGGGTTTGCAACCTCCTGGTCTGGAATGGCCACTAAGGGCTCTGGATCAACATCCATTGGTTGTGGTTCAGGAGCCAGTTCAGGTTCAGGAATGTTACCTTGATTTACCTGTTCCCCTGGGGGTAGAAGTGGTAGGGGCATCGTTTTTAGATATTTAGTGAGAACAGTGGGTACCCCTGGAAGATAGTTTTTCTTCCTTATCAGAGCGGTTATGGCATTGCTCTTCATCTTCATACACTCCATGGTCTCCTCTTCGGCGAATGTCTCACGCTCATCATCTGTTAAGATATCATTGAGAATTAGCTGTAGGAACCTAGGATAGAAACAAAGCACATCTTCATCTATGCCCGTTCTTTCATCCAGTGGTCCCATGCATATGATTACTTGATCAATCAGTAACCGTCCAATGTTAATATGCCTATTGTTGGCAATGGCAAACCCTATCTTTTGAAGGAATAAGGGAATACCATGCAGATTTGTTAGCTTGGCAGTAAAAACATGGATTAGGGTATGAAAGAAAAAGTTCCATGCCTTTGGCAAGTAATGCTTCAGAAACTCTCCCACAAAGAAGTTAGGTTGTTGACTTCTAATGAGAGTGAAGAAAGCATGTATCTCCTCAGTTGTGGGATCAGGAACAAGATTTTCTGTAGGTAAATGTAGGATTCTATTAAAATCATGTTCCGTCACCCTTATTGTTCTGCCCCCTGGCACAACAAAACTGAAGGATCGAATATTATTCTCACTCGTATCCGTGGCGGTTGTGTACAACGCAATCAATTGATCAACACAAAGGACCACGGGAGTACTCACAACATATGCCACTAATGAACGTGTGTTCAAAAACTCTGCCCATGCACGAAACTGAAGGTTCGTTATGGATTGCAAGTTTTGGAACGAGACATGATTAGTCTTGGTAATAATAAATTCTCCAGCCATTTTAAATTTCCAGAAAAAATAAAATAAACCAAAACTAATTTTTTTTTCTTTTAAATTTAATTAATTATTTCTAATTAATCAAACTTGACAAAATTAACCCCCTTTTTTTTGAATACATAAACTAATAACAACTATTCAAGAACCCTAACTGTTGTTTTCGAAATTTTCACTTTAACAACAAAAAGAAATCAATTGACAATCAACTAATTTCTTAAAGCAAACAGTTGAGTATCTTGTGAGTTCTAATATATCACTTTCGATGGTTTCTTCTTCAAAGAATGAACAGAAACTTAAGGTAATCACAATTGCTCGGTTAAAAACAATTTACTGGTCACAAATAGTGATTATCTCAAGTTTTAATCCGTAAAAACTCAAGAAACTATCGATGGTGATGTATGTAGTTTGTATCTATTTTCTGTAAGTATAAAGACAAAAGCTCAGTTTTTCAGATCTGTGAAAATGAAAATAAATTGACCAAGGCAACGTTTTATACTTAATGAAACTGACAGGGGCAAAATGGTCATTTCTAGTTCGATAGTTTTGTAAATGAACTATCGATGGTTTTTCTGAGGGGGTAAAAAAGTCAGAAGTACTTCGATAGTTTTAGAAAAACTATCGAAGTTGAGTATTTGAATATCAACAGAATTTTATCAGAAAAACTATCGAAAGTGTTTTCTATTAAAAACAAAAACTATCGAGGGTATTTTAGAAAAAAAAGATTCTCAAAAACTATCGAGAAATATTTTCGATAGATTTTCTTTTTCCTTTTCAAAAACCATCGAAATTAACTTTCGATAGATTTATCAATGTACTTGAAAAACTATCGAATTTCCTAAATTCGATATTTTTGCTTCTGTCTTCATTTTAAAACCTGTTCTTGTTTCAAAATTTAGACTGTTTTATTTCCTGTCAAGTTTTAATTTTAATAAATCTTTTAAAATCCACCAAAATCAATTCTTAACAGAAAATTCACAATTTTTTAAGAATAAAATCAATTAAATATCATTGAGTGATATTAACCAATTAAAATCCAACAAATTATGCTGGATTAATCTACAATGTTAAAAACAAAGCAAATTAATTCAAATTAAATAAATGCTTGAATATTTAGAACAAATATTAGCACTTAAATAATTTTTAGAATTAATAACCAATTAAATGCCAGAAGATATATCATCCATAATTATGACATGAAATTAGTATAATAATCCTAACTACGAGAATTGCTCCAGAAAATAAATTCACGAGTCCTAAGGATATAGCAATTCTTAAACTCATGTATTCACCAGGAATCTCTGCAGTTACTGACTTCTAATCAAAATCAATTAGAAAGATTTAACATCCCAAGTTCACCAACCAGCTTATTGAAAGTGGATTCATCAAGCGGTTTAGTAAAGATGTCTGCAATTTGATCCTCTGTGGGTACAAAATGTAACTCCGCAGTTCCATTCATGACATGCTCTCGGATAAAATGATACCTGATGTCGATGTGCTTCATCCTCGAGTGTTGCACTGGATTGTTAGAGATTGCTATGGCACTTGTGTTGTCACAAAAGATTGGAATCTTTGTCAACAAAAGTCCATAGTCACGGAGTTGGTTTTTCATCCACAAGATCTGAGCACAGCAGCTACCAGCAGCAATGTATTCAGCCTCAGTTGTTGATGTGGACACTGAATGCTGCTTCTTGCTATACCAGGAAACCAATCTTCTTCCAAGAAACTGACAGCTTCCTGAAGTACTCTTCCGATCAATCTTACAACCTGCAAAATCAGAGTCTGTATATCCAATAAGATCAAATCCTGTATCTTTAGGGTACCAAATTCCAAGATTTGGGGTTCCCTTAAGATATCTAAATATTCGCTTAACAGCTATTAGATGAGATTCTTTAGGATCAGACTGAAATCTAGCACACAAGCATGTTGCAAATATTATATCTGGTCTACTTGCAGTGAGATAAAGTAATGAGCCTATCATACCTTTGTAGCCTGTGATGTCAACCTTCTTACCAGTTTCATCCTGATCAAGCTTAGTGGCAGTTGGCATAGGAGTCTTTGCTGTAGATGAGTCTTCCATTTGATACTTCTTCAGAAGATCTTTGATGTACTTGGACTGACAAATGAATATACCATCTTGTTTTTGGTATACTTGCAGTCCAAGAAAGAATGACAATTCACCCATCATGCTCATTTCATAACGACTCTGCATTAACTTAGCAAATCTCTTGCATAGATCATCATTAGTAGAACCAAATATTATGTCATCAACATATACTTGCACCAATATCAAATCATTTTTATGCTTTTTGACAAAGAGAGTTTTGTCTACAACACCTCTTGTAAAATCATTTTCAAGTAAGAATTCAGATAGAGTGTCATACCATGTCCTCGGAGCTTGTTTGAGTCCATAGAGAGCTTTGAATAGAAAGTACACAAAGTCTGCCAGTTTTGAATCCTCAAAACCTGGAGGTTGTTCCACATACACTTCTTCTTCTAACTCCCCGTTCAGAAAAGCACTCTTTACATCCATTTGATATACCTTGTAATTGGAATGTGCAGCAAATGCCAGAAACATTCTGATGGCCTCAAGTCTTGCTACTGGTGCATAGGTTTCATCATAATCTATACCCTCTTCTTGAGAGTAACCTTTAGCAACCAGTCTGGCTTTGTTTCTCGTTACAATGCCATCTTCGTCTAACTTATTTCTGAATACCCATCGTGTTCCAATAACAGATTTTCCCTTAGGCCTGGGTACCAGCTTCCAAACTTTCTGCCTTTCAAACTGATTGAGTTCCTCTTGCATAGCAATCACCCAATCTGGATCATCTAGAGCATCTTCAACTTTCTTAGGTTCTGTTTCTGAAAGAAACCCAGAATAGTGACATTCATTTTGTGATGTTCTCCTAGTTCTCACTCCTGTGTCCGGATCACCAATGATCAAGTGAAAGGGATGATCTCTATTCCATACCCTTTGTCTTGGCAGATGCGATCTTGATGATTCTCCTTGTTCTAGATGTTGTGGAGTGTGACTAGTTGATCCTTCTCCTGCTCCCCCTGAGTTGTTGACGGTTTGATCTGTTGATTCTAAAGACTGACTAGTGGAGCCTGTATGTTGAGGATCTCCACTTTGGTCACCACTTTGTACAGAATCATTATCATTATGATTATTATTAATGACTGTAACAACTTCAGGTACTTCTTCATTGTCAGAGAGATCTCCTGATAGATTTTCAAATACCAAAGATTCAGAGTTCTCTCCAGTTTGCAGGCCTGGTCTTTTGGTGTCGTCAAATGTTACATTAAAGCTTTCCAACACCTTCTTATCCACAATCACATATACCCTGAAAGCCTTAGATTCCAGAGAATAGCCCAGAAAAATGCCTTCATCTGCTTTGGCATCAAACTTGCCAAGATGCTTTCCATCTTTAAGTACAAAGCACTTTGCACCAAACACATGAGAGTACTTCAGTGTTGGTTTCTTGTTGGCCATTAACTCATACGGAGTCTTTTCATGATCTTTGTTAATCAGGGTACGATTCTGAGTGTAGCAAGCTGTATTCACTGCTTCAGCCCAAAAGTAAGTGGGAAGTTTTGATTCACTCAACATGGTCCTTGCTGCTTCAACCAAGGTCATGTTCTTCCTTTCCACTACTCCATTCTGTTGAGGAGTTCTTGGTGCTGAAAACTGTCTTGATATTCCTTTCTCTGAGCAGAAATCATTAAGAACTGCATTCTTGAATTCAGTTCCATTGTCTGATCTGATTGTCCGCACAGGTAGCTTAGCTTCCACTTCTATCTTCTTGATGTGATCAATGATTAGTTGTGTTGCTTCATCCTTTGATTGTATGAACAACACCCACGTGTACTTGGAGTAGTCGTCCACCATCACCAATGCATATCTATTCCTTGAAAGTGACATAACATTAACTGGACCAAATAAATCCATATGAATCAGCTGTAATGGTTCAGTAATGCTTGTCATTCCTTTGCTTCCATGTGATGCTTTCTTCGACTTCCCCTTTTCACATGCTTCACATAGTCCCTCCTGATTGAATTCCATCATGGGCAACCCTCTCACCAACTCTCTCTTTACCAAAGAGTTCATAGTTTTGAAGTTCAAGTGTGAGAGCTTCTTGTGCCATAGCCAACTTTGTTCTGAAGATGCCTTTGCATAGAAACATGTAACTTCTCCTTCACTGGTAGAACTTAAGTCAACTATAAACGAATTTCCTTTTCTCACTCCCAGTAGAGTAAGCTTCTCGTCCTTCCTGTTGGTGATCAAGCACTTGTCCTTTCTGAAATCTACATTGTAGCCTTTATCACAGAACTGACTGATACTTAGAAGATTGTGCTTTAATCCTTCAACAAGAGAGATGTTTTCAATGATGACATTTCCAGCTTTCAATTTACCATATCCCGTAGTGTATCCTTTGCTGTCATCTCCAAAGGTTACAATCGGGCCGGTCTTCTTAACCACCTCTGTAAGCAGGGACTCTTCACCTGTCATGTGTCTAGAACAGCCACTATCCAGAATCCACACGACTTTTGAGCTTTTAACCTTACCCTGCAATCACAGATTGATTAAGCGGACTTTGGTACCCAAAGTTGTTTGGGTCCTGAAGGTTTAGATACTTTAACAGGAGTAACATTCAACTTAGTCTTACCCTGCTTGACATTCATAGTATCTGTGGATTTAACATTACTAGTGTTGTTGCTATTATCATTCATCAACTTAAAATAAGCATGCATGATGTTGTACTTACATAGCAAACACTCTTTCTTCCCACAGGGCTCATGATTATCAGGCATGTCAGACATGTTATGCATTTCAGAAGTATTAGCGGTTTCTACTTTAACCTTTTTACATGCAAGTGTAAGGTGTCCAGCAGAATTACAAATAGAGCACAACTTCCTAGATACAATGGGAGAATATGGAACCATTTCCTGATTAACAATCTTCTTCTTCCCATTCCTGTTCTTTTTAACATTACTAACTACGTCACTTACTTCAGTTTTAGGTAAATCAGGTTTAGGTAATTCATTTTTTACTGATTTCCTAGGCAACTTAGTTTTTACCTCTTTTTCCTTCAACAAATCCTCCTCAAGCAATTCTTGTCTTATGAAGAGGTCATCCTCATGAAAGAGTGGTGGAAACGGCTTAACAAAAACTGGACAATCAACATTCTTAAGAACATGTGGAGTATTCCTTTTGACAACTGAAGATGTCACAGGGAATTCCACAATCTTCTTACCAGCTTTCTTGTTATAGTCAAATCCTATAGCAGTTTTATTCTCTATGGCCTGAGTATCAATGATTTCCTTAGCCACTAGAGCGGAATTCTTAAAAGCATTCAGCTTCAAATCTAGATCTGAAATCTGCTTCTTGAGGATAGTCTCTATCTCATCATTACACTTGACCTTGTTCTCTAAGTACGCATTCTTTTGCTTAAGACCTTCTAATGTTACAGCTACAAGCTCTAGTTCTTCATTTTTAGATTCTAATTTTTAATCTTAAGAACTAGTTTAGCATTTTCCATTTCTGATGCTAGCATGCTTGTGTGTACATTAAACAATTCTACACTAAGATCTTGCACAGTTTTCTTGTACTCAGAATTAGACATATCAATTGTAGTTAAGATAGGTACCTGAGATGATTGTGGTGATTCCTCTGAAGAGTCAGCCATTAGAGCAACATTTATATATTCCTCCTCTTCATCCGAATCAGTATCATCCCAGTGCTTTCCCTCTGCTATATAAGCTTTCCCTTTCTGCTTTCCAGAGAATGCCTCCAATTGTTGTTTAAGCTTGGCATTCTCTTTCTTCAACTCATCATAAGAATCCTTCTTTCCATAGACATCTTTCATGTCTCTCGCTTGACGAGGCTTCCGGCATTCAGTGGCGAAATGCCCTAAATCATTGCAGTTGTAGCATCTTGATTTGCTTCTATCAATCATGCCAGTCTTGTAGCCTCCCTTAAAGCCTGTACTAGGTGTATAATTGCTCTTCTGGAATCTGTTGGTTGAACCCTTGAACTTGTACTTAGGGTTTCTCTTGAAACGAATGTGACTAAACTTTGCAGCTAAGTACGCCATGGTTTTGTCTTCCATTTGCTCAAGCTCTTCTAGGGTGTAGTAATCACTTTCATCAACACCCAGATTCACAGAATCCATTTCTGCTTCTATTATCACCTCATTTCCAGCTCTAGGGGTTTGAACCTGAATCTTAGAAGTTATAGGTTCATCCACTACAAGTGCTGCTGATCTCACAAGTGCATTGTGCTTGTTCTCCACTGTCCCTGATCCGTAGATTATCACCCTTTGTTCCTGTTCCATCTCATAGGTCTTCAACTTGCCATAGATCATCTCTAATGACATCTTTGTGAAGTCAATTCTTTCCCTAATGGATGATGACTTGTGTTCTACATGATGGGGCAGCGTCATCATGAACTTCCTGTTTGATTCTCTCAGTGGATAGGTCTTTCCTTTCATTGCCAATTCATTGAGAAGCTTAGTATATTTCTCAAAGACCTGAGTTATACTTTCTCCTGGCAGGGACCTAAACGCTTCATATTGAGAAGTCAGAATGTCCAATCTGTTTTCCTGCACGTCTTCAGTTCCTTCCATTATTAAGTTAATGGTATCCCACATATGTTTCCCGCTTGTACAGTTCATCAACTGATAGCTCATTTCCTTGTCTGCGGACTCTGCTAATATCAACATCAATCATGTATCCAATCGAATCAGTTCTTTGTCAGAATCTGTATACTCAGTTATTTCCTTAGGTTGGGTGCTTTGAGGAATCCTACTACCATCAGGAGCTGTAGATTCACTAACTGGTTTCATTGGTACGAACGGTCCGTTCTCTAATATGCCAATGTATAACGGATTAGATGCCTTGATAAACAATAGCATCTTCATCTTCCACAAACCGAAATCATCTCTATTAAACGGGGGAACTTTAATACCAGCAGTTGTCTTTGGAGCACTCATGGTTTCTGAAAATTTCAAATTGTTTAAAATTCAAGAAATTCCAATTAAATGAAAAAATTTGAAAGTTAAAAAATTTGCTTCGAATTTTCACGCTACGTTCGATTTTGGTCTCATTCACCGGATCTGATTTGTATATCAATCAAGTAGCTCTGATACCAATTGTTAGGTCCAAAGTATCGTAGAAGGGGGGGGGGGGTTGAATACGATACTCACAAATAATTCAATTTCGTTCGCGGATTAATCTTTCAGTTCTATAACGAAATCAAACACACCAAACCAAATCAAGTTTCGGGGAATATATCTTTTTATAAATATAAACCTCGAGGGGTGCTACAATTTCTAATCCGTAGATTAGCTTCAATGAGTTTAAGGTTACACAAATACAAAACAATGATCAAATTCTGAGCACTATTAATTCTCTGATAATTTCTCCGGCTCAGTTCTCTCTCTCAGTAATGTTTCTGTGTTGAATGCCTTAACTGAAGAAGACACACTCTTCTCTCAGTATTAATTGTAGACTTGAATTAGAAAACCATCGAACTTAGATTGTAGAAACAATCCTGGACGTTGGATCTTCTTCAACTTGAAAAACAAAAAATACTTTCCACCTGCTCCCAATTAAAAAACCATCGAATGGTTTAAGAAACCATCGAATGAAACAAATCATTTTACCATTCGATAGTTTTTAAAACAAAACTATCGAATGCTAAATTGATTTACTTGTTTTTAATTCAATCACCTTAAACTCTCATTCGATAGTTTTCTTAAAAGAAAAACTATCGAATTGATTTACTTGTCATTTGTCCTTTAGTAATAACTCCTGAGCTCCCGGGTGTTTAAGTAATAGACTGTATCAATTTGTTCTGAGACGATAAAACAACTTGATCTTCTTAGTGCCGTCAACTCGTGCAACTGGTCTGGTTCACAGATGAATAACACTTGATCAATTCTTCTTTTATGTCTTCAATTCAGTGTTGCTGATAAGTCCTTTGTCTTTCTGGTTGCTTCATTTAAATCACTGGAATCCTGTGGTACTTAACCCTAAATCATTCACATACTTCTGTCGTCTTGAAAGTCTTGTTACTTTTGCTGTCACTGAGGCTTGAACATTTTCATGAACTTCTTTCCGTGACCTGTTTACGGACTTCAAGAATACATAACGTATTTTGATTTTTTGAGTTTACCTTTTCTTCTTTGATTCTGGATTCCTGTGCTTCTGTTAATATTATTGTCTGTCTTGTCCTTTGTTGAGTTGTAGTTATCTCTTTTACATCTTATGTTACATTATGCTTTACACTTATTGCATTCAAAGATGGAAATTGCCGTAATTCTATTCTAACTCAAAAACGGCAATTGCTTGGAAGAGGGACAACTTGGAGCTATAAATACACACCTTGGGGGGACATAATCAACACATCATAATACATCACAACACACCAGAGATCAGATTCAATATTGGAGCACAAGATCGAGGAGCCAAGAACGAAGAACGTGACTACGAGGAGATCTAGACATAGTTTTTTCTTGTATTCTTCAATTTTGGTGCAACTTTTGGATGCTTCCGGATTTGTCCTCTAAACCTTTAACTCTTATTCATATTTACATCATTGATTTCTTGTTTTTCATCATGCTTTCATCAGAACCCACGATGATGAACGGTTCTATTATGAACTAATCATTGTCGTGGGATTCTAACGGATTTATTTATGGATTTTAGTAGTTAATTGTTTTAAAGATGTGTGTGTGATGGCTAATTGATATCCTAGTTTGGTTGTGCTTATTCTTCTTGGATGCGTAGCTAACATCTAAGATTGTTTGTTAATCTCTATTGAATGCGAAAGTGGATATAGAGGTTTGGAACTTGTCATGCTAGCATAGGTTTATGTATGTTTGTCATGCATGATTCGTAGGTGAATTTTAACCATCTTACCTGCCCTATGTAATCTGAATGGATAACTTGCTCGTTAAACCGTTATGTTTTCAAATCTTATAGACATATAGGGTCTAAGCATAATTGGTGTCTGCTTAACTTCTATCTATTTTGTGGATGTTTAAGTGGTTTGGTATACGTATACTGAAAGGTAGCGTGTACTGATTTCGTGTTATCCGATTAGTTTTCACAACCGTCACATGCATTGATTAAAGACAAAAGACTCTGAATGAAGTACTTAATGAAGTTAGGATCCCATGTTTTATTCTCATATACATAAATCGATTTTAATCCTCTTAGTTAGTTAATTCTTAGTTTAATAATTTGTTCTCTAGTTAATTTTAGATAATCAAACCCAAATTGTTAATTGTCTTAGCAGTGGATAAAAATCATACATTGTTGCATAGGTACATTAATTGAATTGAACACCTCATTAGATCTCTGTGGGAACGAACTTGACTTATTCGTATATTACTTGTGACCACGTGCGCTTGCGTGATTTTGTGCTAACAAGTTTTTGGCGCCGCTGCCGGGGATCATCGGTGTTTTATTTTAGTTTATGTGCTTGTCATCAGTGGTCGTTAGAGTTCACTGACTCGGATTGTAGTTGTTTGTTCTGTGTGTTTCAGGTACTTGAACGTGTATGCGAACACGTTCTCAGACTCGTAAATTGGAAGAAGAAAGATTAAAGTTAGTAAAGATGGGAGACGTTCCAGAAGGAGTAGCACCTGCAGCTAAGGCTTTGAAGGACTATTATCAGCCAAAGATCAATGATATTCAGTCGAGTATTGTCAGGCCGGCTATTGCAGCTAATACCTTTGAAATCAAGCCTGGCACAATTCAGATGGTGCAGAATTCAGTGCAGTTTGGGGGTGCTCCAACGGAAGATCCTAATATGCATATTAGGGATTTCATCGAGATTTGCGACACCTTCAAGACCAACGGAGTGTCGGAAGATGCCGTGAAGCTGAGACTTTTCCCATTTTCTCTGAGGGATAAGGCTAAGGGCTGGTTGCACTCTCTACCAGCAGGTTCTATTACTACATGGGAGGATCTTGCTCGGAAATTTCTTATTAATTCTTCCCCATGGCTAAAACTGTTGCGATCAGGAATGCTCTTACTCAGTTTTCTCAGCATTCTGGAGAAACTTTATGTGAAGCTTGGGAGAGATACAAGGAGATGCTTAGGAGATGTCCACATCGTGGATTGCCCGACTGGATGGTGATTAATTGTTTTTATAATGGTCTGGGAGCACAATCAAGACCAATGTTAGATGCAGCATCAGGTGGAGCTCTATGGGCTAAGAGCTACGAGGAAGCTTATGAGTTAATTGAGATGATGGCTGCGAATGAATATCAGAATCCTACTCAGAGATTATCACAAGGCAAAGTAGCAGGAGTTCTTGAAGTTGATGCAACTACAGCTATAGCAGCCCAGTTGAAGGCTTTGACAATGAAGGTGGATTCTTTGACGAATTATGGAGTTCAGCAGGTGGCTAGTGTTTGTGAGCTTTGTGCGGGCGCACATGAGATGAATAATTGTGCCATATCTAGTGAGTCGACGTAGTTTATGAGCAACTTTCAGAGACCATCACAGCCAGTTCCAGCCACCTATCATCCCAATAGCCGGAATCATCCTAATTTCAGCTGGAGCGACAATCAACAATCTCAGCAGCCTTATCAGCCATTCCAAGGTCAGCAATTTGGAGTAAAGCCTTACAATCCTCAGAATTTTCAGCCACATTATGCTCCTAGGCAACAATTTCAGCCACCAGGATTTCCGCAACAACCTCATGCTAGTGCGGGGCAGTCTTCGAATGAAAAATCTGAATTGGATGAGTTGAGAATGATAGTTAAAAGCCAGGCGGCATCGCTGAAGACTTTGGAGAATCAGATGGGGCAGTTGGCAAGTGCCTTACTCAGCAGAGCTCAAGGAACTCTTCCTAGCGATACAGAGCCTAATCCAGGAAAGACAGTTGTCCAAGAACATGTGAAAGCAGTTACCTTGAAATCGGGAAAGGTCACGGGCAATCAAAAATCAGCAGTTGAAGAAGAGGAAGAAATTCAGCAGCATCAGGTGGAACCTTCTAAGGAAAAGCCAATTTTTGATTTGGCAGCTAAGCAGTTGGACGGTGAGGCTGAAAAGAGCAAAAATTCTGCTGACAAGTCTACTTCGGAGCAGACTATTTACCCACCTCCTCCATACCCAAAGAGGCTCCAGAAGAAGACTACAGAGAGTAACCAGATCTATCCTCCTCCTCCATATCCAAAGAGGCTACAGAAGCAGAATCTTGACACAAAATTCGCCAAATTTCTCGAGGTTTTCAAGAAGTTACACATCAACATACCTTTTGCAGAAGCTCTTGAACAGATGCCGAGCTGTGCTAAGTTCATGAAGGGTATTCTATCTCGGAAGTTGAAACTCGAGGATTTGGACACCGTTGCTTTGGCAGAGGAGTGTAGTGCAGTTCTACAGCAGAAATTGCCACCGAAGCTTAAAGATCCGGGAAGTTTTACCAAACCTTGCACTATTGGCAATCAACTTTTCAGCAAATGCTTATGTGATTTGGGAGCTAGCATTAATCTAATGCCAATGTCTGTTTTTAAACAACTTGGGTTGCCTGAGCCGAAACCAGTTAATATGACCTTACAGTTGGCTGATCGGTCGATCACATATCCAAGGGGTATAGTGGAGGATGTCTTGGTAAAGGTGGATAAGCTGATTTTTCCTGCTGATTTTGTTATTCTTGACTTTGAGGAGGATAAGAAGATTCCTATCATCTTGGGAAGACCTTTTCTGGCTACTGGCCGAGCGTTGATCGATGTTCAGAAAGGAGAGCTCACAATGAGGGTGAGTAATCAAAAGGTCATCTTTAATGTGTTCAAGGCTATGAAATTTCCGACAGAGGAGGAAAAGTGTTTTAGCTTGAAGATGGTTGATACGGGTCAGAGAAAGGAGTTCGATCAGTTGTTGAGCAAAAATTCGGACATGCACAAGTTCGAGCATCACATCAATGATTCCATTGACAATTCTTCCATTCGAGATTTTTCGAATGTCAAGCTTGGAAAACTTCCACCACATTTGAAGTATGTCCTTCTGAATGATGAGTTGGTAATTTTTAAAGAGTGTGAAGATAATGTGTTGAGAAGGTGGAACAAGGATGATGAGGTAAAAGAGTGTTCTTATCAATCGACGGAGAAGCATAAACACCTTAGAGGTGTAAAGAAGAAAAAGAAAAAATCGATTGGTGGAAAAGTCAAGGTGAAGTTTGATTTGGAAAAGATGTGGGAAGAAAGCAAGAAGGTTATCAAACAATGGGTGAATGGTCCTTCTGCTAAGGACAAGTCAAATGCGATCTTCGAGCCACCATGATTTGATTCACATTTGTCCGGCTAAATGACATTAACGGAAGCGCTTCGTGGGAGGCAACCCATGTGTTAGGTATGTTTCTACTATCTTTCTTATTACCTTCAATGAGGGCATTGAATATTCTAAGTTTGGGGGTGATTTGGGGATAAGTAGTGTTGTGGTGTTATGTGTTCATGTAGGAAATCATATTTTGCATGTTTGTGGTAATTCATTCATGTTTTGTTCGTATTTTGCATGTTTGTTTCATGTAGGACATTTTGTTTATGTTTTTATTATATGTGTCATTTTAGTTGCATGGCATGCATATTTCATGATCCCTTAGGACGAGCTATTTCTGTTTAGTAGGTTGATGTTGATTTGATTGTGGTAATCATAAATAGAGGGATGATTTAAGTTCTTATGAAATTGACATGCATGTTATGAAAACAAAATCTTTACACAATTCATCGTTTGCTTTTGGGCTAGATTAGGGCCATGCCTGTTTGGATGTTTTGAGGCTTAATCATTTGTTTATAGTTAAAATGTTCTTTATTCCCTTGATGGCGTAGGAGCACCAAAGTATAAGTTTGGGGGAAAACAGAGATTTCATGCTAAGTGTTTTTAGTTGTGTTTAGTTGTTAATAAAGGCTAGACGTCAAATGGCTAGTAGCCAGCTCATATTTTATGAGTAGTCTAGGATGAATGAGATGGAGCGAAACACACTCATTCTTGTGTGAAAAAAAAGAGAGAGAAAAGAAAAAAAAAAGAAAAAAAAATGAGTGTTTGTGAGAGTGTGAGTGTGTATAATTGACTAGGGTGAGCTCTTTAATACTCGAGTAATTAAGTCTGAGGGGTACTTGTACCTGGTAACCTAAAGCCCTTTGTGGTTTGGAATTGCCGACCTAACACTCGCTACATGGGTATTATTGTATAAGCCTTTTGGGGTCTCATCCATTGCACGGTCAAATAAACACGTGTGTTATGTTGTTTTGTTATGTGTTGTAGTTGTTAGTAATAAAGCATGAATTCCTGTCTAACTTAAATGATGATGGAGGTGTCTCTGAGTTATGAAGTGTCTAGCGTTCATTCTTTTTATAAACTAGTGATTGCCTTGACGAAGAATGGGTATGATTTTTGGTCTAGTGTTAGGAGTATATCTGATGAGTATCGCACACACCACGTTTCCGTTCATGTATTGTTAGTATACGGGGATTTAGTCGAGCTCTGTTTGGAAGTTATTGCATGATTTGAGATGTTTGCTTATTGAATGGTTATGGTTAGTTTAAAGGGGATCTTTGCATTTTTTTCATGTAGTTGCATTCATATAGTTTGCATTGTTAGTTGCACTGTTAGATGGATTTTGTGGGTACATTCGCTATAGGCCCTCACGAGACCTTACTCGTCCACTAGGGCTGCCTAAGGGTTTAAAGGGTTTGTTGCATATGCCAAATGCAACCGTGATCACCTACGGAAGTGGTACTAGTTAGTTGTATATAGTTATATTATTTATGCTTGAGGACAAACATCAGTTTAAGTTTGGGGGTGTGATAAGTGGATTTTTAATCCACTTGGAACGCTTTATATCGGCTTAAATTGATGACTTGAACTCAAGTATGTGGTGTGTTTAATGTGTTTTCATTAAGTTTTGCAGAACCAGGAGTTGGAGGTTAATTTGATTAAAATTCGGATTTTCCGGGTAGGTTGCGCAGTCTTCACTGTTTTGGCCATATCTGGAGTTCTACAAGTCCGATTCTGACGATCTTACAGCTCACGCGAAGAGGACAACATTTTATATAATTCTAGGCAGAAGGTTCTGCGCGGGCGCTCAGGAATTGTACTGGAATTCTGCGCGGCCGCCCAGGAAGTCAGAATCGCCAGAAATTGCCAGAATTCGATTTTAATAAGGAAATTTTCACAAATTCGACTTCTAATCATTATGGTAATTGCTTGGGGCGGCCAGAAACTTCCAGAATCAGTTGTAAACATGGAATATGCAATTCTTATTGCATTCAAAGATGGAAATTGCCGTAATTCTATTCTAACTCAAAAACGACAATTGCTTGGAAGAGGGACAACTTGGAGCTATAAATACACACCTTGGGGGGACATAATCAACACATCACAATACATCACAACACACCAGAGATCAGATTCAATATTGGAGCACAAGATCGAGGAGCCAAGAACGAAGAACGTGACTACGAGGAGATCTAGACATAGTTTTTTCTTGTATTCTTCAATTTTGGTGCAACTTTTGGATGCTTCCGGATTTGTCCTCTAAACCTTTAACTCTTATTCATATTTACATCATTGATTTCTTGTTTTTCATCATGCTTTCATCAGAACCCACGATGATGAACGGTTCTATTATGAACTAATCATTGTCGTGGGATTCTAACGGATTTATTTATGGATTTTAGTAGTTAATTGTTTTAAAGATGTGTGTGTGATGGCTAATTGATATCCTAGTTTGGTTATGCTTATTCTTCTTGGATGCGTAGCTAACATCTAAGATTGTTTGTTAATCTCTATTGAATGCGAAAGTGGATATAGAGGTTTGGAACTTGCCATGCTAGCATAGGTTTATGTATGTTTGTCATGCATGATTCGTAGGTGAATTTTAACCATCTTACCTGCCCTATGTAATCTGAATGGATAACTTGATCGTTAAACCGTTATGTTTTCAAATCTTATAGACATATAGGGTCTAAGCATAATTGGTGTCTGCTTAACTTCTATCTATTTTGTGGATGTTTAAGTGGTTTGGTATACGTATACTGAAAGGTAGCGTGTACTGATTTCGTGTTATCCGATTAGTTTTCACAACCGTCACATGCATTGATTAAAGACAAAAGACTCTGAATGAAGGTCTTAATGAAGTTAGGATCCCATGTTTTATTCTCATATACATAAATCGATTTTAATCCTCTTAGTTAGTTAATTCTTAGTTTAATAATTTGTTCTCTAGTTAATTTTAGATAATCAAACCCAAATTGTTAATTGTCTTAGCAGTGGATAAAAATCATACATTGTTGCATAGGTACATTAACTGAATTGAACACCTCATTAGATCTCTGTGGGAACGAACTTGACTTATTCGTATATTACTTGTGACCATGTGCGCTTGCGTTATTTTGTGCTAACAGCCACTGTGCTAGGAGATCACTACCTCGTTGCCTATTTCGTCACCGGGTAAGCCTTAGCACGCAAGGGATCACTACCTCGGCGCCTATTTCATCACCGGGAAAGCCTTGATAATTTTGGAACTACCCCGGCACCTATTTCATTGCCGTGTAGGCCCTTCCAATTCCCATAATGAAAAATATCAATGAAACGGAAATCGGAATTAAATTCCATTTTCCCCAAGTACAATTACTTGTCAAAACTTTGTAACCGTTCAGAATACCTTACTCCTAGAGTAATTGAAAGGAGTAAGTCAAAGTGTGGGTTGACATTAGTCAACGAAACTACCGATGATTACCACATATTTTGAAAGCATGACCAGGGAGTTTATTGAAATTTCAGAGTTTAGCGAGTTTAAAACACTTTACTTGAATGGGGGAGCCATCCCCGGCTATAGTTATTCTAGAGGAACAGTGGAGGTAAAACTCTGTCCTCGACTTCTTGAACTAGATTCCCAATTTCCGATGAGTAGAAAACACTATTCGCATTTAATTATTTTAAGATGATATTTGAGAATCTCTGCTTTAAATACCTTTTCTGAAGATCAAAAAGTTTTGTGTACATAGTAGAACCTTAAATAATATAATAAGGTTCTATGATTTTTAAATCACATTTGGAATATTTAATAAATATCCAAATAATAAATATTGAATTATTATTCAATATAAAACCACTTAAGTGAATATTCAAAATAATATTCACTTAATAAAAATATTCAAATAATAATAATTGAATTATTATTCAATATAAAATCACTTAAGTGAATATTCAAAATAATATTCACTTAATAAAAATATTCAAATAATAAGAATTGAATTATTATTCAATATAAAATCACTTAAGTGAATATTCAAAATAATATTCACTTAATCAAATAATATTCAAATAATATTGATTACAATATTATTTAAATATCTCACCTTAAATATCCAATAATATAGACCTTGGAATATTTAATAACCTTTAAAATATAACTGTCCCTGGAACCTTCCAGCTTCTGACAGTGTGATCAAAACAAAATAATAATTTAACTCTCTGTCTTATTATTTTAAAATGATCGTACATCTGCTCTATACTTAGAGCCTTTAAACCTTGGTTTATATCTAGTATTTACCTAGCATATAAACCTTATATCTTACACAACTTTTTATTAAAAGCGAAAACATTTTATAAGTCATTTCACAGCATTAAATCAGCATATTTATCATAATCACAATATATATCACAACAGCATCATTCATATGATGTAGGGTTTGAAAACTTGCCTTGGTGTCTTGGTGGTGTGGTAGTGGGGGCTTGAGAGTGTGCGCGTCGATCTATAACAAGATATACAATTACAGTCAGTCCCCTAGAACCAATTAATGTGCCAAATATGAAGCACTCAAGTTCTATTAATAAAAATCAAACGTCTCGCTCTCGGTCCTCTATAACCTCATGACGTTCCGTAATTCTTAAGTCACAAGTTTGGGGTGAAAATCTATTCACAAATCCCAAGTACTTTTCCTTTACCATTTCCTTGTTTTAAACCCTCCCCTTAAGGGTATTTCACTCGCGCAACCTTCGTTCGCGTATTTTTATAAAATCACCAACTTCTCTTTTTAACTCGAACCCTTCTAGGTTTCCTTTCCTAATTATTCATGATATTCTCCACTTTAATATCTCGGCCAAATTTCATTTTTAAAGGGTTTGATCACTATCTCAAAGTTCATACAATGAACTACTTAGTTATGCGAAACCGCTTTTACTAAAACGGACGTTTCTCCTAAACCGTAAATCAAAACGATACGATTCTTTCGCTAAAACAAACTAGGAAACAGGGCCTACATGTTCATGGTCAGAAACCTTATGTTTATGCCCTTTAGAGTGTTCGTTATCTCTGTCCAAACTACCTAAGAAAATTTCGACATGGTAACGACGCTTAAACGCGATTCCCGTGTTTTTAAACACTCAATACAACCACCAATCCATAATAAACCAACCACCAATCAAACCTTAAGCTAATACTACTATTTTCTGTCCAAACATGATCATATCCTAGTTCATAAGTTTATACACAAATCATCCATCAAACATGCTTAAAATCATGCATACATGCTTCATTACTACATAGTTCTTATACAACCACTTATAACTATTAGATCAAGCATAACCTAAAAAGGGAAAGAAGTTTTATACCTTCCTTGGAGCTTAAAAAAGACTATATATGGATGATATATCCTTCCTTTCTCCTTAACTATGCTAATCAAACCTAAAAACATCAAAACAAAACAAGATCTTATGAGTTTACTATTCACATCACTATTCATCATCAACTTTGAATCCATTTTCGACCAAGCTATGATCCATGGATGAGGCTAAGATTAGAGATCTACCTTGGATATAGGATGAGGGTGATTTAGAACCCAAGATCAAGATTTATGGTTGAGTGGAAGTTGGAGAAAAAATTTTAAGGAATGGAGATGAAGAAATAGCTGAAAGTTTGATGTTCAAGGATGCATCTCTTTTGCTTTTGTTTTTCTTTGATTTTCTTTTCCTTTTGCTTTGTCTAATTAAACTTAACACCTTGTAATTGATTTGTGTGGCTAATAACTTGTTTTGTCATCAATGACAAGGCCCTTTTTGAACTTGTGGTGGTGGTGAAAGCGGTGACAAGGTGGTGATTCATCACCTTGTCATCACTTTGTCATGCTTATGTCATTCCCTTGCATCATGCTTATGTCATCATTTGTATCCTCATTCCTCTTATATATTGCACTTGATGATCTCATATAATACTCCTCCTTTGGTTAGGGTTTAATCCATAATTTGTTACGCTTTTGTTTCGCGATAGTTTCAAGGGGTTTTAAAAATGTTTCTCTGTACCAAAGCTAGGGTACTTCCTTTATCTTTCCATTTCCCTTGTCTAATATATGATCCTAGGTTTCTCACCTTGGTTTAAGATGTGATCATGGATTTCACATTCCACATACTTTCTTAAAACGATCAAATCAATACATCTGTGATTGTCTAGTGAATAGTGATTTAAAACTCGGATGGGAATCTTCTGATTCTGAGTACGTTTACATTCTTTTATTCTTCCCATACATCAATAATATAACTTCGAAACATTCATTCCAGGTCATCCACATAGGGTGGTCTGAAAAACTTTTCCTCAGAAATTTTACTATTCATCAGTGGAATTTACTATTCATCAAGGTTTTAAATATTACAAAATTTTGGAATATTACAGAATTCATTGCCTGAACATTCAAGTGAGACAGTTTCTTGTGCCACAGCCAGAATTCTTCATTGGTGGCTTTAGTGTAGAAACAACAAATTTCTCCCTTGTCTGAAGCCTTAAGATTTACTACAAACAAGCTTCCTTTCTTCACACCAGTCAAAACAACTTCACCACTTCCTTTTTTTGAGATTAGACATTGATCTTCATCGAATTCCACTTTGAAACCCCTGTTAGTGAATTGTCCAATGATCAAGAGGTTGTGCTTTAGTCCTTCAACAAATGCTACATCTTCAATAATGACATTCCCAGATTTAACACTGCCATATTCCATTGTATAACCAATGTTGTCATTTCCAAAGGTTACTGATGGGCCAGCCTTCTCCTTAAACTGTGATAGCAGGGCTATATCACCAGTCATGTGACTTGAGAATCCACTGTCCAAGATCCATATGACTCTTTTATTCCTGTTGCCCTGCATTCACAAAATGACTAAGTTGTTTTTGGTACCCACACTTGGTAGGGTCCAGTTGATTTAGAAACATGTTTGTTATTGATTCTTCTATCATAAACAACATTCTTCACAGTAGGAGACTTCACTGTGTTTGTGGCTTTAGAGCTGACACTCTTAGGCTCACATGAAGTCTTTACCCTCTTAACCTTGATTAGGGATCCTGTCCTGTGAGTGTGCATATGTGTGTGTGATTCACAGGATTGTGCAGAATCAAGCTTATGCTTTAGAGATAAACAATTAGCAATCACAGTCACATATCATGTCATGTAGTTAGAATTTCAACAGAAAGAATCATGGATAGTGTTCATGCCAACAGAATGGTTACTCAGGTTATCAACTTCAACATTGACAGGTTTATTACACTTATAAGTCAAATGATTCACAGATAAGCATTTCTGACACTGTTTCCTAGGAGCATTTGGCACATAAGCATAATTGTTGCCCTTGTTGACACCTACCTTACCATTTCTGTTTTGTTTCTTTTTCTTAACAACTTCTTTCTTGATCTTAGGACTCTTAACAAGGTTGTCTTTGGTTTCTTTCTGATCAACAGATTTGGGAGAGGAAGAGGTGTCCTTAGCATCCTCATCTTCTTCAAGTAATTGTTGTTTGATAACTAGTAGATCCTCATCAAACTCAACAACACTCTTTTTGAAGATGGGCTCTTTGACACTAGACAAAATAGTTGGAGCATTTTTGTTTACAAAAGATTCTTTTCCTTTGCCCTTGGCCTTCTTCCATCCCTTGTCATTCTCATAATTGTTAGGCTCAAGACATGTTTGAATACCACTATTAACAAGCCTACACTATGTGACTTTGTCACACTACATGACCTAGTGAATTCTATCACTGGGATATAGTATATGTCTCTCTGTACTTGTCTTGTTCTCATGAACATTAGCTTGATCATGTATGCTCTGAGTTATAATGAGCTTAGTAAGTTTCTTGCATCTAGAATGTACATAGGCCATTGAATAATTATCCTGGTAGAAGTTCAGAATTGTTCATGCAGCAGGTTGAAGATGAATAAGGCCCTGAAGAAATAAGTTGCAGAAATTTGTCTAAGGCATTATATAGCAAAGTCAGAATAAAGCTATGTCGTGAAGTCACCAATATCCATGTCGTGAAGTGCTATATCGCATAGTCCAATTTGTACTATGTCGTGAAGTCCTCAAGACTCATGTCGTGAAGTGTTGAAGTCAGCAAAGTCAAAATGTCTAGATCGTGAAGTCCTCAAACAGCCTATGTCGTATAGTCCTCAAATGACCTATGTCGCATAGTCCTCAAAAAGCCTATGTCGCATAGTCCTCAAATGACCTATGTCGCATAGTCCTCAAAAAGGCTAGATCGCGAAGTCCTCAAATGACCTATGTCGCAAAGTCCTCAAAGGTCATATCGCGTAGTCTTTACAAGTGACATCGCGTAGTCTGGAATGAAGTAGAGTTCACGATATCAACACTTAGCCGTTTACAACAAGACAAATGAAGGTACAAGATCAAAGTCAATGGAGACAAATACTAAAGCATTTGTTCTGGCAAGGTGGTCCAAAGAACAGATGGCAAATCTACAGCTAAACTTGGAGAGAAAGATAAGAGACAAGCAGCTACAGAAACGGGAAAGACTCCGAAAAGCAGGTGGTCCTTCCTGACACAATTAACCTCTTATGGAAGAACAAGTTGGACGAACAGTGAGGGTAGTAGTGTAAATAGGTGTGTGTACTAGTTTGTATAGGACTTATATATATCATGCACACCCTATTGTTAGCTGTAAGAGAGATACACATTGTTTTCTCTTAAGCACTCTTTTCTCTGTAAGCAAAACAAGATACAAACTGTTCTTGTTTAGAAGCCAGAAATTCAGTTGTGAAATTCTGGAAAGCTGTAGTATTTAATTTTCTTAATACAAAGTAGATTAAAGTGATTGTGTGTGTTGTTTATTTTCTGCATATTACTCAGCATAATCATATACAGCTTAATTAGTTTTCAAGAATCGAAAAATATCAAAACTATCCATTCACCCCCCCCCCCCCTCTGTCTAGTTTCTAAGTGATATTCATTACTGACAAGTGGTATCAGAGCGAGACTGTTAACGTACAAACAGGAAAAGATCAACAATGAGTTCACAGAAACTGAGCAGTATAAAGATTCCTCCCTTCAACAAGGAGCACTACAGCTTGTGGAAGAAGAAGATGTTACTTTTCATCAAAGCTTCCAATCCCATGTATTTAGATATACTAAAGCATGGTCCCTTTATTCCAATGATTGAGATTGGTGAA
Organism: Heracleum sosnowskyi; assembly: GCA_030848705.1. Classification (NCBI taxonomy): domain Eukaryota; kingdom Viridiplantae; phylum Streptophyta; class Magnoliopsida; order Apiales; family Apiaceae; genus Heracleum; species Heracleum sosnowskyi. The sequence goes on from CM061238.1 coordinate 74,727,200, forward strand.
ACAACTATAGGCACTGAGATAATACCAGCAAAGCATGTTCCTAAAGACCCCTCAAAATACATTGATCCTGAAAAGGAGAAAATAGCACTGGATGGACATCTCCAACTTATCATCTGTGAATCTATGGATTTCAACATGTATGGCACTGTTGCTCACTGCAGTAGTGCAAAGAAAATGTGGGATCTTATAGAGGTGCTATGTGAAGGAACTCCAGAAGTAAGAAAGAACAAAAAGCAGATTCTGGTTTCCCAGTATGAAGCTTTCATGGCTCAGCCAAAGGAGAGAATCACAGAAGTGTTTGAGAGGTTCAATAAGCTGATAAATGAACTCAAACTCTATGACAAACACTATGAGACAGAAGAGCTCTATATGAAGCTCTTGCTAACTCTTCCAGATCACTTGGAACCAAGAATCTCTTCCCTTAAAGAAAGAGATCTAACAAAGATTGGTTTTGATGTGTTGTATGGTGTTTTGAAGACATATGAGCTAGAGTTGTTTCAAAAGAGATCTATTCAAGCAAAGGAAGGATTAATGGCCAACACTGGAAAATTTAGGTCAAAGGAAAGAGATCTAACAAAGATTGGTTTTGATGTGTTGTATGGTGTTTTGATGTGCCCTTATTGCTTAAAATTTAGGTCAAAGGATGGAATCTCTTAAAGTCAGTCAAGTCAAGATTGAGGAACTGGAAAATGATGACACTGGTGATGAAACTCAAGTTGTTTATGATTTGCCTGAGGAGGATGAGTTCTACAGCATAGATGAGCTGGACAAGATGGAAAACAAATCCTTTGCATATATGGCTAGGAGATATCCTAACATTAGGTTTAAGAGGCAACCATTCAAGTCCAAATTTAATAGTGGAAATGTTGGTGGTTCAAGTAGCTCAAACTCCTTCAATAAAGGAAAAGGGATTGTTGGTGCTGCTAAAGGAGGATACAAATCAGGGAGTGTGGATAGGTCCAAAATAAGATGCTATAACTGCAATGAACTTGGGCATTTTGCCACTGAGTGCAAAAAGCCTAAATAGGTCAAAAAGGACAAAGCATACTTAGAGCTTGAAGCTAAGTATGAAGCTCTACTCAAGAAACAACAGGGAAAAGCTTTTATTGCTGAGGGAAAGTGCTGGGATGATTCTGATGAAGAAGAAGAACAAGAGTACTCAAACTATGCCTTGATGGCATTTTCTGATGATGGTGATTCCTCAAGTCAGGTACCTATTCTTACTTCTCTTGATATGACTCCCTTTCAATATAAGCAAACTATTGAAGATATGAGTACTGAGATGTTCAATATTCACACTAGTATGTTAGCTGCCAATGAAGAAATTGATAGGCTAATTGCTAAAAATCTTGAGCTTACAGAAAAGAATGAAAAACTTGAGCTAATGGTTGTGAGCCTTGATGGTTTGAAAAAGGAGATTGAGTATCTCAAAAACAAAGTGATTTGTGCTGAACAAATAGAAAAAGCTCTTAGAGAACAAATTGCTGAAAATGAATTAAAGCTAAGAAGTTTCAAGAACTCCTCTGAACTCGTTAAAACCTATCATAAGGAGCACACTGAAGACTGCAAGGTTGGAGTTGGTTTTGACTATGAGAATGATAAAGGAAGGAAGAAGGCAAAGGGCAAAGGAAAAGAATCTTTTACAAACAACAATGCCCCAACCATTTTGTCTAGTGTTGAAAAGCCCATCTTCAAAAAGAGTGTTGTTGAGTTTGATGAAGAACTATTGATCATCAAACAACAACTTCTTGAAGAAGATGAGGCTGCTAAAGACACCTCTTCCTCTCCTAAATCTGTTAATCAGAAAGAGACCAAAGACAACCTTGTCAAGAGTCCTAAAGTCAAGAGAGAAGTTGTTAGGAAAAAGAAACAAAACAGAAATGGTAAGGTAGGTGTCAACAAGGGTAACAACTATGCTTATGTGTCAAATGCTCCTAGGAAACAATGTCAAAAATGCCTATCTGTGAATCATTTGACTCATAAGTGTAGTAAACCTGAAATTGCTGAAGTTGATAATCTAAGTAACCATTCTGTAGGCATGAACTCTATCCATGATTCTTTCTGTGGTAATTCTAACTGCATGACATGCTATGTGACTGTGATTGCTAATTGCTTATCTCTTAAGTATAAACTTGACTCTGCACAATCTTGTGAATCACACACACATATGCACACTCACAGGACATGATCCCCAATCAAGGTTGTGAGGGTGAAAACTTCATGTGAGCCTAAGAGTGTAAAATCCAAAGCCACAAACAAAGTGAAGTCTCCTACTGTGAAGAATGCTATTTATGACAGAAGAATTGTTAACAAAACTGTTTCTAAATCAACTGGACCCTACCAAGTGTGGGTACCAAAAACAACTTAGTCATTTTGTGAATGCAGGGCAACAAGAATAAAAGAGTCATTTGGATCTTGAACAGTGGATGCTCAAGTCACATGCCTGGTGATATAGCCCTGCTATCACAATTTGAGGAGAAGGCTGGCCCATCAGTAACCTTTGGAAATGACAACATTGGTTATACAATGGGGTATGGCAGTGTCAAATCTGGGAATGTCATTATTGAAGATGTAGCATTTGTTGAAGGACTAAAGCACAACCTCTTGAGTATTGGACAATTCACCAACAGGGGTTTCAAAGTGGAATTTGATGAAGATCATTGTCTAATCTCAAAAAGAGGAAGTGGTGAAGTTGTTCTAACTGGTGTGAAGAAAGGAAGCTTGTTTGTAGCTGATCTTAAGGCTGCAGACAAGGAAGAAATTTGTTGTTTCTACACTAAGGCCACAAATGAAGAATTCTGGCTATGGCACAAGAAACTGTCTCACTTGAATGTTCAGGCAATGAACTCTCTAAAAAAGAGAAAACTCATCAGAGATATGCCTGCTTTGGAGTTTGTGCAAGATGGAGCATGTGAAGCATGCAAAAAAGGAAAGATTAAGACATCAAGTCACAAGAACAAGTTGCTCAATTCAAACTCCAAGCCTCTACAGCTAATTCACATGGATCTATTTGGCCCTGTGAATGTTATGTCCCTTTCCAAGAAGAAATATGCTCTAGTCATGGTTGATGATTATTCAAGATACACTTGGGTGGAATTTCTATTCTCCAAGGATGAAGCACCTCAAGTAATCATAGGGCATATTATCAGAGTTGATAGAGAAGCACAAAGCACTGGTTCCTCTGTAGTTGCATTGAGAAGTGATAATGGAACTGAGTTTAGAAATTCAACATTGTATGAGTTTTGCAAAGATAAAGGAATTTCTCAACAATTTTCAGCTCCTAGAACTCCTCAGCAAAATGGAATAGTTGAGAGAAAGAATAGAACTCTCATTGAAGCTGCAAGAACAATGTTGTTGGATGCAAAGCTACCTACTAGCTTTTGGGCTGATGCTGTTAACACAGAATGCTATGTGCAAAATAGAACATTGATCAATAAGAAGTCTGGAAAAACTCCTTACTCATTAATGACTGGCACAAGAGCATCCTTCAAGCATCTTCATGTGTTTGGAAGCAAGTGTTTTGTGATGAAAGATACCTCTGAGCATGTTGGAAAATTTGATGCTAAGGCATTTGAAGGTATCTTCGTTGGATACTCTCTGGAAAGGATAGCATACAGAGTGTTTGTACCTGAGCAACACAAAATTATGGAAAGCATGGATGTTACCTTTGATGACAAGAAGACTCCTGGACTTGCAACAAGTGAACAAGACAGTGTGCCATTAAGATTTGAAAATCAACGATATCTTGAGGATTCTGAAAGTGAGGATGAACCACATGTTCCAATTGTTCCACAAAATGAAACTCTTGAAGTTGATGATCTTCCTCAAACACCTGTGCAGGGGAACACAAACACAAGGGGGAGAAGAAGAGAATGCAACTGTAAATCAAAATGATCTTGGAACAATTCAAGGAAATGAACAGGGTCACACTAGAAAATGGGACAGAGCCCACACTAGGGATCAAATCATTGGAGATCCTGGTGAGGGAGTTAGAACAAGAAGGGCAACAATGAATACATGTCTGTATAGCTGCTTTCTGTCACAAGAGGAACCAAAAGTAATTGAAGAAGCTTTGAAGAATTCTGACTGGATAGTTGCCATGCAAGAAGAACTGAATCAATTTGAGAAAAACAAAGTAAGGGAACTAGTGCCACCTCCAGAAGGAAAGAATGTTATTGACACCAAATGGGTGTTCAGAAACAAAATGGATGAAGATGGAGTGTTGATTAGAAACAAAGCAAGGTTGGTTGCCAAAGGATACTGTCAACAAGAAGGCATTGACTATGATGAGACATTTGCACCTGTAGCAAGACTGGAAGCCATCATAATCTTCTTGGCTTTTGCAGCTCACTCAGATTTTAAGGTGTATCAAATGGATGTGAAAAGTGCATTTCTCAATGGTGATCTTGCTGAAGAAGTTTATGTGTCCCAACCACCTGGCTTTGAAAATGAAGACTTCCCTGACTTTGTGTATAGACTGCTCAAGGCACTCTATGGACTTAAACAGGCACCAAGAGCCTGGTATGAAATTCTATCTCAATTCCTTCTTGAGCATCAATTTACCAGGGGTACAATTGATAAAACTCTATTCTTCAAGAAGCATGGAAATGATATCATTCGTGTTCAAATCGATGTGGATGATATCATCTTTGGCTCTTTAAATGAAAAACTCTGTGAAAGGTTCTCTAAGTTGATGCAAAGCAAATATGAGATGAGTATGATGGGAGAGTTGACCTACTTCCTAGGTCTGCAAGTACATCAAAAGGAGGATGGCATCTTCATAAATCAATCAAAGTATGTCAAAGATCTTTTGAAGAAATATGGTTTGGAAGACTCATCTCCTGCAAAAACTCCCATGTCCACTACTATCAAACTTGATGAAGACAAGAAAGGCAAGAGAGTTGACATCAAGGTTTACAGAGGCATGGTTGGATCATTACTCTATCTCACAGCTAGCAGGCCTGATATCATGTTTGCCACATGCCTTTGTGCAAGGTTTCAATCTGATCCCAAGGAATCTCACATGATGGCTATCAAAATAATCTTCAGGTATCTGAAAGGGACTCCTAATCTTGGGCTATGGTATCCAAAAGGCACTGGGTTCAACCTGGTTGGTTACACAGATTCTGATTATGTTGGATGCAGAATTGACAGAAAGAGCACCTCTGGAACCTGCCAATTCTTAGGTCAAAGGTTAGTGTCCTGGTTCAGTAAGAAACAACAATCCACAGCAACATCCACAGCTGAGGCTGAATATATTGCTGCTGGAAGCTGCTGTGCTCAATTGCTTTGGATTAGAAATCAACTTATGGATTATGGACTAGTGTTGGAACACATTCCTTTGATGTGTGATAATACTAGTGCAATATCCATAGTTGCCAATCCTGTTAATAATTCTACTACAAAGCACATTGAGATCAGGTACCATTTCATTAGGGAACATGCTGCAAATGGTACCATAGAAGTCTCTTATGTTCCAACTGAGAAACAATTAGCTGACATATTTACTAAACCTCTAAATGAAGTTGTCTTCAACAGACTTGTGAGTGAAATTGGAATGCTCAATCCCTCATTTAGTAGTTCTAAGTAAATATGCTGGTTAATTGTTGCAGCAGTAAATTTTCACTGTATTTAAATGCTCTATTCATTTGGAGTGAAAATTAGCTGAGATATGATTTATAAATATTTCAGTATTTTACTGCATATTTTTCAAATCATACCTTTCTGAGAAGTTATGAGTTCTTAAGACATCTCTACATAGGTGATCTTGAGAGTTCACGACTTAGTTCAAATCAAACAGACTTATATCGCAAACTGTTGAAACTGTGAGACTTCGCGATATAGTTCACTTCATGAGTTTGCGACATAGTTCATTTTATGACTTCGCGACTTAGAATAACTATATCGACAAGTCTCCATATTTGACAGAATTTTGATTGAAATTAATTTTATTTCAATTTTTGATTTAAGTCTGACAAAATGCTTAAAATTCAAAAAGAGAGTTTTAGACAGGGTATTTACACTATATCGCAAAGTCATCCAAATCCTTCCATCTTCAAGACTTTGCGACATAGTTCATTTCTGGACTCTGCGATATACTTTGCAAGACTTTGCGGTACAGGCCATTTTGAGACTTCGCGACATACAAATAGGCTGTACATATTCATAACTCCATATCGCAGTGTCTCTATCATATAAATACTCTATTCTAACCGTTCACAACTCTCCATCTTGTCTACTACTCTCAATTCTCAAACTTAAACTCAAACTCTCTTCTCTCTTCTTCATTCTCAATTTCAAATGGCACCCAAATCTCAAATAGCCTCTTCTTCAAACCCTTTAACCATTCCCAAAGAAACCAATCTTCTCACCATTCCATCTGAAACTGAGGCAAGCCCAAGGTACAAGTGCTTTGTACGCTTTCTGAACACCTCATATCTTCGTCAGGCGCTGACGATGAATCCACCCATGTATGTTGATATCCTTGAGGCGTTTTGGAGAACGACCAATTGCACTTTACTGGCGAGGGAGGATGGCACTTCATTCTATGAAGTAACCTGCAGTATTGGAGGAAAGGAGTTGGTATTTGGGGAGAAAGAAGTAAATGAAACATTTGATTTTAAGACAGAGGGGCATGATGCTGAAGCCAGTGACAAGGAAATGGTGGATTTATTGACACTGATACAGTATGCTGATGAGATAGATATGGGGAAGCTAACCAAGAAGAATGTACGGAGGGAGTGGTCGTTCTTGTTTGATGCTCTGCAGAAGGTGTTTCTGTGCAGAAAGACTGGGTGGGATCAAATCAGCCACATTGCAGTGAGGCTTGCTCATTCCCTGGCATACAACCAGGAAATCAATGTAGGAGCAATCATTGTATGGGAGTTGGCTCAAAGGTTAGGTAAGTCTCCACGCAACAGAGGTACTGAAATCTTCGATCCTCGTTTTCTTCAATGCATTTTAAATCATTTAGATCCTCATTTGCATGAATTAGAAGGGATAGACACAACAAAGTTGGCTTATCCTAAGTCCATGTCCAAATTCTATTTGGTACATTGGACACTTGGAATCAAGTTGATGTAATTTTGAGTGTGACAGATCAAATGCAAAACACATTCAAAACTTACACACTTGATCAGCCCATATATCATGAACTCTCTTGGAAAGGAAAGGCTAAGGCTGATGAAGCTACAGAGTCTAACCCAAGCCTTCCTAACCCATCCAATGACCCCCCCTGTAAACAGTACAGTAGTAATTAGGGAGCCAAGTGCACCAGTCTCTCAAAAGATTGGTGTTACTAAAAAGAAGACAAAGAAGAGAGCCCTTGATGTAATCAATGAAACTGTAGATTTAGGAAGTGAGGAACCTGAGTCACAGCTCACAAGACAAAAGAAGAAATCCAAATCTATAGCCACCACTGAATCCTCCCAACAGGATTTAGATGTGCAAAAAGGGGTACACCTGTTACTGTCAATGTCCTCTCAACAGGGCATTGGTATTGAAAAGAGTAGTCTCCCCACTACAATCTGTAAAGAGTCTACACAGGGTCAAGAACTCACTCTTGACCCCAATGGAAATAAGGGTGATGATACACAGAGTGGAGAGCACATCACAATTGAAACTCCTCCTATTTCTTAGGGGGAGTTGCCAAAATCTGATCTACACCACACTTCTCTTCTAGAATCTACATCTAATATTTCTTCTCAACAGAATAGTCATTCTCATGACATTTCTGCACTTGATCAATCACAATCCAAATCTGTGATTGAGCCAACCTCAAGTGACATGGTGCATGACACTGTGCTCACCACCCAGGAACCACATTCAGTTGGCCAGGGAATGCATGCTGGGGCATATATCCTAATGACACCAACAAAAACATAGAGGATTCACCAGTTCTTACTGTAGACTCTATGCCAGACTCTCCATTCCTTATGGACATGGACCAGCCTTCACAGGCAAATAGAGATGATGTTTTAACTCATCCCATTTCAATGGAGACAGCATCAGACTCTACAGTCATTCCAAGACTAGAGGAAACTCAAACATCTACCCCCTGAAGTGCCAAGCACTAGCTCTAACTTGGCTCAGGCCACCTTGACAGAATGGCTGAAACCTGTGCAATATGACAGGGCTTTAGGATCATCCTCTGTGCCACCACAATTGACGGAAGAAGAATTACAAAATCATCATGTGGCACAGATAGATGAGTTCTCAAAGATTGCCCAACATCTCCTCACAGCTGGACTCCCAAATCAAGACTATGAAGCTATTTTGCTCTATCACAAGGAGGATGTTGAGGCTCAGACAGAAAAGATTGTGGATGAAGCCCAACATGATAGAAATGTGGATGCCTGGTTGGATGCTAAGAGGTCAGTGAAGCTAAAGGATGCACTAGCCTATCTCAGGGAAGACTATCTCACAGCTCTAGGATCAAATGCCAAGGGTCTTTCTCCTGCAGATATCTATGAGGCAGTTAATGAGGTGTATAAAAGTCAATTGAAGGCTCTGCACTATCTTGGGAAAGGTCTTCAATCAGAGGTCTCAACTATCAAAGAGCAAACTGACCAATCTATGATTCAGCTAAGGAATGCTTACCTCTCTGATTTTCCCAAGGTGGATGGCATCCTCAAAGAAGTCTGGAAGACCACTCAGCAAGTGTCTACAATGGATCTCTCTCTAGCTATGGTGACTGACAATTTGAAGAGAATGTCCACCAAGTTAGACAACCAACTGCAGTCTAACATCAATATCAATTATATGCTCTCAATGCTATTGAAAAACCAGTATGGTGACAAACTGGTGGATGAGGTTCATGTCTCCAATATTTCTAAATTTGAGTTCTCTAAGCTCAAGGACCAGGCCCTCAATCCTTTCAAGTCTGAGCAACTGTTTTCCAAGGTTGACAGGTTGGAGAAGGAAGTGGCATCTTTGAAATCTTAAAACCAAGGGATTTCTCATTCCTTGGAGCTCCTAAATGCCAAAATGGATGACCAAACCAACTCAACTTCAAACATTCTGTTGGTCAAACAACAGATGATGACCTCTATGATGAGAAGCATGGACCTGCCTATTCCTGGAGAAGCTCAAGACATCTTGTCTGATTCCAAGCCTAAGGGGGAGAAAGGAAAAGGAAAGGGGATTAATGTGGAAAACAGAGGGGGAGTACCTGCCAAGCAACAGAAGCTTAAGGGAAAAATCACTGAAGAAATCATCAAGCCAATCACTCTTCCCTCTGTGGATGTGATCAATGAGCAAGGTCAAAGAAGCACTGTCACTACCACTTACTATCCGTCCACTATGCCAAAGGACATTTCAGCTCCTCAACCAACTTCTAATGCCAAACCAATTAAAGCTGCCATTATCACTGAGGCCAAGCTACAAGAAGTTGCCAACTCTCACATCTATCATGATGAGGACTTCTTGGAGTTTCTGAAAGCCATCTACAGTAGTGCTCAAGAAGATACAAGAATCTACAGAGAAAAGATCAAGGAAAGCATCAAGTACTTCACTGTGGCAGTCAGGAAAATCAAGGATGTTCATCTAAGAGAAGTTATCATGGTATCCAAGGATAATTACCAGTGGCATCTATCCTTTCAAACTCTAGAGAAACTGAGGTTTACTGAGCTGTCCACAATTCTGGAATTGATTGAAAAGCATGGGGAGAACAACAGGAGGCTACATGATGACTTGCAGATATACCAATATCAAAGATTGCCTGAAGTTATCTCTAACTCAAGGACAATAATTTTCCAAAGTCTAACTCAAGCCAACAGTATTGACCAACTGGTGATTCCTGCAAACTTGACAATGAAGAACAATGCCAAAATCAATCAAGTGTTGCAGATGCTGAGATCCAAGAGAGGAGTAAGAACAGCTGAAGAGCTTGAAATGATTTAAATTCTACAATCTTTCTTGATTCATGGAACCATTCCTGAGTCACTCAAGGAAAGAAGCAAGAAGAAATATGATGAGGGGGATGATGAAGAGAAAACCTATAGAAGGAGATCTCAAACAAGGAGCAATAAGGATGGAGCAAGTGACAGCAGCAAGAGAAAATCATCAAAGAGATCAAAAAATGCTGGTGAAGACAAGGACCCCAAGGGAAATAAAGAAACTGTCAAGAAGACAAGGAGTGGAAATCAGCAAGTCAAGGACATTGCTAGCAGTGCCTTAACCACAACACAAGACTCTAAGTCTAGGGTGGGTACTGTTAGTAATGATCCTCCAAAATCTTTACCCAAGACTTCTGAACCTGATTTGCCACAGAAGAAAGTTGAAGCCACGAAGGAAAAATCAAGAAGACACTTCCACAAAGTCACAACTAGTGGAGTGTTACAGTGGATGAAAGGGAAAGGGATGAAGCTACTTCCAAATGATGTGGCACTGAAGACTAACTCTCACTGCTCCAGAAAGCTACCTCAAGTGAAGAATTTGAAGATCAAGAGTGTAGCCAGAAGGAAAAGGATAACAAAGAAGAATGGGGTAATCACCAATGTAGTAGGGATCAAAGTACTTCCTCTGGATGAAGACTATGATGAAGATGCCCTAGCATTTTTGAGAGCTCAAAGAATCTTTGAAGTTAAGGTGAAGCTAGATCATCTAGAGATCAAATACATTGATTGAAGAGAAAGAGAAATGAAGCAAGGAGGCTGGCAATACTTCTCACAATATGAACTTGAAAGAATAAACGCTCTGCTGAATTTTGAAGAAAAGGAGGAGAGATTGTGGAAAATAGAAGTTTCCAGATTCATGAAGATGCACTCTGATTATGAAGAAAATCTAAGGAAGCTGAATGAAAAAAAGAGGTGCTTGAAAGAAAAGGAGATGGCTGAAATGGAGGAAAGAGCAAAGAAGCTGAGGGAGAAAGGGTTGTGCAGGGTAAAACAAAATCCTTATATTGTGGAGTACAAAAATCATTATGGAGGAAAAAGCAAGATAAGGATGGAGTTTATTGATTCATATGTGGAAAGTGCCCTTAGAACAGCAGCTGAAGATTTAGAAGGCTCTCCTCTCATAGAAGAGTTGATTGCAAGAGATGAAATTCTAATGGCCATTTCTGATATAAAGAAGAATGAAGAAATAAGAAAGAAGAAAGTCTATGATGATTTCCTAGAGATAAAATTGGGAACTGAAGCTATGTAGCACAAGGAGAAATTCTGTAAGGCTAAGTTTCCAAGTTGTTATCAAATTCTGTTCATCTTTTTATCTTTTTTACATCTGTTTCTTTTTATGTTAGTTAGGCTTATTATCAGACATGAAATTGTGCCTAAGGGTCTTACTCACAATTTGGGGGAGATTGTTAGGCTCAAGACATGTCTGAATACCACTATTAACAAGCCTACACTATGTGACTTTGTCACACTACATGACCTAGTGAATTCTATCACTGGGATATAGTATAGGTCTCTCTGTACTTGTCTTGTTCTCATGAACATTAGCTTGATCATGTATGCTCTAAGTTATAATGAGCTTAGTAAGTTTCTTGCATCTAGAATGTACATAGGCCATTGAATAATTATCCTGGTAGAAGTTCAGAATTGTTCATGCAGCAGGTTGAAGATGAATAAGGCCCTGAAGAAATAAGTTGCAGAAATTTGTCTGCATTATATAGCAAAGTGAATAAAGCTATGTCGTGAAGTCACCAATATCCATGTCGTGAAGTGCTATATCGCATAGTCCAATTTGTACTATGTCGTGAAGTCCTCAAGACGGATGTCGTGAAGTGTTGAAGTCAGCAAAGTCAAAATGTCTAGATCGTGAAGTCCTCAAACAGCCTATGTCGTATAGTCCTCAAATGACCTATGTCGCATAGTCCTCAAAAAGCCAATGTCACATAGTCCTCAAATGACCTATGTCGCATAGTCCTCAAAAAGGCTAGATCGCGAAGTCCTCAAATGACCTATGCCGCAAAGTCCTCAAAGGCCATATCGCGTAGTCTTTACAAGTGACATCGCGTAGTCTGGAATGAAGTGGAGTTCACGATATCAACACTTAGCCGTTTACAACAAGACAAATGAAGGTACAAGATCAAAGTCAATGGAGACAAATACTGAAGCATTTATTCTGGCAAGGTGGTCCAAAGAACAGATGGCAAATCTACAGCTAAACTTGGAGAGAAAGATAAGAGACAAGCAGCTACAGAAACGGGAAAGACTCCGAAAAGCAGGTGGTCCTTCCTGACACAGTTAACCTCTTATGGCAGAACAAGTTGGACGAACAGTGAGGGTAACAGTGTAAATAGGTGTGTGTACTAGTTTGTATAGGACTTATATATATCATGCACACCCTATTGTTAGTTGTAAGAGAGATACACATTGTTTTATCTTAAGCACTCTTTTCTCTGTAAGCAAAACAAGATACAAACTGTTCTTGTTTAGAAGCCAGAAATTCAGTTGTGAAATTCTGGAAAGCTGTAGTATTTAATTTTCTTAATACAAAGTAGATTAAAGTGATTGTGTGTGTTGTTTATTTTCTGCATATTACTCAGCATAATCATATATAGCTTAATTAGTTTTCAAGAATCGAAAAATATCAAAACTATCCATTCACCCCCCCCCCCTCTGTCTAGTTTCTAAGTGATATTCATTACTAACTTCTCATAATCAAAACCAATTCCAACCTTACAGTCTTCAGTGTGTTCCTTGTGGTAGGTTTGAATAAGCTCAGAGGAGTTTCTATAGCTTCTTATTTTTAATTCATTTTCAGTAATTTGTTCCCTAAGAGCTATTTCTATCTGTTCAGCACAAGCCACTTTATTCTTAAGATACTCAACTTCCTTTTTCAAACCATCAAGGCTCACAACCATTAATTCAAGTTCCTCATTCTTTTCTGTAAGTTCAAGATTTTTAGCAGTTAGCCTATCAATTTCTTCATTGGCAACTAACATGCTAGTATGAATATTGAACATCTCAGTACTCATGTCTTCAACAGTTTGCTTGTATTGAGAGGCAGTCATATCAAGAGAAGTAAGAATAGGTACCTGACTTGAAGAATCGTCATCATCAGAAAATGCCATCAAGGCATAGTTTGAATACTCCTGTTCTTCTTCTTCATCAGAATCATCACGGCACTTTCCCTCTGCAATAAAAGCTTTACCCTGCTGTCTCTTGAGTAGAGCTTCATACTTAGCTTCAAGCTCTAAGTATGCTTTGTCCTTTTTGACCTGTTTGGGCTTCTTGCACTCTGTAGCAAAATGCCAAAGTTCATTGCAGTTATAGCACCTTATTTTGGACATATCCACACTCCCAGACTTGTATCCTCCTTTAGCAGCACCAGCAATCCCTTTTCCTTTACTGAAGGAGTTTGAGCCACTTGATCCACCAGCATTTCCAGCATTAAACTTGGACTTAAATGGCTACTTCTTTTTGAACCTAATGTTAGGATATCTCCTAGCCATATAGGCAAAAGATTTGTTTTCCATCTTATCCAATTCATCTATGATGTAGAACTCATCTTCCTCAGGCAGATCATAGATAACTTGTGACTCAACTCCAGTGTCTTCAACTTCTAGTTCTTCAATCTTGACTTGATTGATTTTCAAAGATTCCATTCTTTGACCTAAGTTGTCAGCAATAAGGGCACAAGAAGTGTTGGCCATCAATCCTTGCTTTGCTTGAATGGATCTCTTTTGAAACAACTCTAACTCATATGTTTTCAAAACACCATACAACACATCAAAACCAATTTTTGTTAGATCCCTTTCCTTGAGGGAAGAGATTCTTGGTTCCAAGTGATCTGGTAGAGTCAGTAAGAACTTCATGTTGAGTTCTTCTGTTTAATAGTGTTTGTCATAGAGTTTGAGCTCATTTATCAGCTTGTTGAACATCTCAAACACTTCTGTGATTCCCTTCTTTGGCTGAGCCATGAAAGCTTCATACTGAGAGACCAGAATCTGCTTCTTGTTCTTTCTCACTTCCGGAGTTCCTTCACATAGCACTTCTATAAGATCCCACATCTTCTTTGCACTACTACAATGAGCAACAGTGCCATACATGTTGAAATCCATAGATTCACAAATGATAAGTTGGAGATGTCCATCTAGTGCTATTTTCTCCTTTTTAGGATCAGTGTATTTGGAGGGGTCTTTAGGCTCATATCTTGCTGGTATTATCTCAGTACCAACAGTTTTTTCAGCAATCTCAATCATTGGAGTAAAGGGACCATGTTTTAGAATGTCTAAGTACATGGGATTTGAAGCTTTGATGAAAAGCAACATCTTCTTCTTCCATAGACTGTAGTGCTCCTTGTTAAATGGAGGAATCTTGATACTGCTTAGTTTCTGTGAACTCAATCTTGATCTTTTCCTGTTTGTATATCAACAGCCTGCTCTGATACCACTTGTTAGTTATGAATGACACTAAGAAACTAGACAGAGGGGGGGGGGGTGAATGGATAGTTTCAATGATTTTAGATTTCTTGAAACTAAAATGCTGTAAGAGATTATGTTGTATGTAGATGCGGAATTAAACGAACAGAACACACACAATCACTTTAATCTACTTTGTATTAAGTAAATTAAATACTACAGCCTCCAAAATTTCACAAGTGAAATTCTGGCTTCTAAACAAGAACAATGTTTTCTTGCTTTTCTTACAGAGAAAAGAGTGCTTCAATATTTCTGTATGTTACTCACTTGCTGCTTACTGTAGGGTGTGCATAATATATATTAACCTATACAAACTGGTGCACACACCTATTTACACAGTTACCCCTAACTGAAAGTCCAACTTGTCCTGTCATAAGAAGTTAACTGTGTCAGGAAGGACCACTTGCTTTTCGGAGCCTTTCCCGTTTCTGTAGCTGCTTGTCTCTAATCTTTCTCTTCAAGTTTTGCTGTAGATTTTCCATCTGTTCTTTGGACCACCTTACCGTAACAGATGCTTCAGTATTTGTCTCCTTTGAATTTTGGTTTTGTACCTTCATTTGTCTTGTTATAAACGGCTAAGTGTTGACATCGTGAACTCCAACATATTCCTGATTCTTTGACTTGTCGACATAGTGCATTCTTGACTTTGCTATATGAGGACTTTGCTATTTGATTGTTTCAGGAGTATGCGATATGGGCTTAGTGAAGACTTCACTGAATAGCCTTCTTGAGGACTTCGCGATCTAGCCTTTTTGGGGACTTCGCGACATAGCCTTTTTGAGGACTTCGCGACATAGCCTTTTTGACGACTTCGCGATCTAGGCTTTTTGAGGACTTCACGATCTAGTACATTTTGACTTTGCTGTATCAACACTTCACGATATGAGCCTTAAAGACTTCACGACATAGTTCATTTAGGACTATGCGATTTCAGTACTTCACGACATGGATTTTTGAGGACTTCACGACATAGCTTTATTTTGACTTCACGGTATAAGGACTTAGATAAATTTCTGCAACTTATTTCTCCAGGGCCTTATTCATCTCCATCCTGCTGCATGAACATTTCTGAACTTCTACCAGGATAATTATTCCATGGCCTATGTACATTCTAGATGCAGGAAACTTACTAAGCTCATTATAACTCTGAGCATACAAGATAAAGCTAAGTACATGAAAACAAGACAAGTACAATGGAGACCTATACTATATCCCAGTGAATGAAATCACTAGGTCATGTAGAGTGACATAGTCACAATGTGTAGGCTTGTTAATAGTGGTATTCAGACATGTCTTGAGCCTGACATGCTTCCATTTTCTGGGTAAAGATTCTGCAAACAATAAGTTTGAGTCCTTTTTTGAAAACTCATTCCCTCACTTTTCTGAATCTTGTAAAGATCTCTGAAATCTTGAAAGAAAATCAGACAACTCTTCATCCTCTTCATAGCGAAACACTTCAGGTTTCTGTGTGAGTAGGCACAATCTGTTATCTTGGACTTGCTCAATTTCTCAATGATTTGTATGAATGATATCCCTTCGATCGATATGAGATTTGAGGCTCAGGAAATCTTCATGCATGCCATGGACAAGATTATTAGGATTAATCTTGCTGCCCTCGTGTCTAACTCCTCTTGTGTCATTAGAACATTTGAGAAGAACACTTGGAACTGATTCATCTTTCCCAGCTTCTTCGTTGTCACATCTCTCCATTGTTGTAGTTGCTTTTGATCTTTAAACTTCAGGTATGTTTGAATCTTGCTCAGATACCAATTGTTATTCCCATAACAATGCAACCTAGATTGTAGAAGGGGGGGGGTGAATACAATCTAGTTAATTTTACAAAACTTTTTCAAACCTTTTACAGTAAGAACATATGTGTTTGCAAATTAACTAAAATTCACTCAAAACCATGAACATAAATGAATTCTTCGAGTTAAAGAGATATGCAGGAGACAAGCAAACTTTAAAACTTTTCAGGTGGGTTTCTCGGAAAAAGCCCACCTGAGGTGTATATTGAAGAATTCTATGGTTTTGTTTTCCAACAAACTCCAGCTGCTTACACAGATGATGAAAGCGAGCCTAAGTGTTTTACATTCAGCTTGGTGCTCTCTTCACACATTTCTATGCTACTCCATACAATCTTATATACATCAACTGTATGTTACAAACAAAACCTACAACATAATAAAATATTACATTTTTGGTTCTGCTTGTTCACATGCTCGACTCAGAAACTATCCTATTCGGGAAATGCCTTGGCTGGCATCACAGATAAACTTGTATAGTCCCAAATGGTGCTTTCTGAGTGAATGTGCTTCTCTCTTCAAGAATTACTAAGTCCATGCAATTGACCTAGCTTCCAAGCCCATGTGACATCTGCATGAAAGAGACCTTTCCTTGGTTACCCGACTGTCAAGTCACTATCAGCTGAGATAAGTGAACATGTAGTATTTCATATAGGTCTTCATGTTTGTCAAGCTTTTCCTTTGTGTCCAGTTAGAAGGTAAACTTCTAGGTAGCTGCTTCAACTCTTATTTATCCATCGAGACATAGAAGATAATGGATGACTTCACATTTCATCTGTAGGAATTTGAGCCTTCGAATATTTACAGTTTGACTCCATATTCCATACATCTTTTGCGTCGTTATCTACCATCTTTTAGTCATGGGTGTGTAATGACGATCTCTGAGACTGTCCTCCATTGAACCTGTTAAATAAAGAAGATTCCAAAAGATTTATTTACATAGATTTGTTTTTCATGTTGAATGAGATGAATATCAGTAGGTATATTAATTCTTTATCCATAGACTACTATTCTACTTCAATTATCCGTAGAAAGGTAACCTCAGAATATCAGTAGAAGTAATATCCCAAAACTGTATCCATAGATAGGACATGACATTCTTGACTGCATCCATAAATATACCATGACCTTCTTAGCTACATCCATAAATAAAACATGACATCCTTAGTTGTATCTGTAGATCGACTTTCTTCAGCTTTTATCCGTAGATATGATGTCCTCAGCTTTTATCCGTAGATGAGATAAGATGTTCTCAGCTTTTATCCGTAGATGAGATAAGATGTCCTCAGCTTCTATCCGTTGATGACATTTGATGTTTTCAGCTTTTATTCGTAGATGAAATAAGATTTCCATAGCTTTATCCGTAGAACAGATACACTTGGCTTCATCCTTAGATAAAACATCTTGTCATCCTTATTGACTCACCATTACTGAGTTGTTTAGGCAGGCTTACCACTGAAACACTTGGTGCTTGATTAGATGTCTGTTGGCTTGCTTCTGAATTGTTTCCTAACTTGATGACAGAGTATCTTCCATACATTTGATGTGGCTTTTAGAACTTGGATAGATAAAATGTAACCCTAACAGGAATGCAATGAAGATGTGAAGATTCAATTCAGTGTTAGTCGTCTGTAAACCAGACCAGTTGCACTAGGCGTCAACACATAAGAAGAAGATCAACATATTTATTCGACAGAAAGAATTGTTAAAGTCCGACATGATAATTCCAGAAAATATCAAGCAGATTAACAAGAATTATCAGTGCTGAAGAAAACCATGAGAAGCTAAATTGTCGAAGGCAAATCGTACTGTCAAAAGGTGTTAAGTGTACAAAAGTTGAAACCTCAATAAAGAAAATGCAAGAAAGGAAACTTGAAGGTTTAAGTGCTGACCAAACCAAACCTTGGGTACTAAACTGCACTTTGACAAGGTTGGCCAAAAACCATTTCGATGGTTTTTGGTCCGATAGTTTTTAGATTTAAAAACTTCGATAGTTTCTTTTGGGTTCACACTGGAACTAGTTCAGCTTTGTTGGGGCCGAGATTTTTGACTGCTGCGATACTTTTAATGCTCCGATAGTTTGTGAAATTTATTTTATAAACTGAAATAAATTTATTTTAAACTTATTAATTAAGTTTATTATAAATTTAAAAAGTTTATTTTATAAATTTATCAAAACAAAAAAACTATCATAAGAAGTAGTTCGATGTTTTTTTAAGGAGTATTTCGATAGTCTCTTTATAAGAAACCATCGAAGTGGTCTTGAAAAAGGAAAGAGAGAATTAAACAGTTCGACAGTTTTCTAAAAGAAACTATTGAATTGTTTTTAAATGATTTGATGATTTTCTTCGATAGGTTTTTTCTCCTACAGCATTCTATCCGATAGTTTCTCAAATGGAGCTCAATTATTGGTGAAGAATTGTGTGGACACAATTCAATGTTGTGTTTGATAGTTTTCAAAAGACTAAAAACAAGACTACACATTTTGGAAGCAGAAGATAGACTACTTCTGTTCTTTATCTTCTTCGACGAAGACTTGAAGAAAAACAGAGAAAGACAGAGAAGGAGACATTTATATACATACATGAACTTCTCACCGGGTAAAGGTTATAATGCTCAAACTTTGTTTAATCTTAAGGGCCATTATAAAGTTTCTTCGGTAATTAAATCCTTTAGACAAACAAATAGATACAAACATTGTATAGGATTTAATTTGCATAATCTTTGTAGAAGCAAGAAAAATTGTTCTAGGTAGCCGGTAAATTTATTTACCGGGTGTAGCACCCTTCAAGATTCATATATCGAATATAATTCTTGGAAAATATTGGGTTGTTATTTTCATGTCTGAATTACTATTCACCCTCAAGAACACGAACCCACTACAAGAACACTGATTTAATTATCCGCAAAAGATTCGAAAGAATTTTTTATAATTATTCATGAGTATCGTATTCAACCCCCCCCCCCCCCCTCTACGATACTTTGGGACCTAACAATTGGTATCAAAGCTTGTTGATCGATATACAGATCAGATCCGGTGTTTTAGACCAAACAGTCAAGTTCTCAGAATTTTCGGATTTTTTAATTTGCAAAAAATTTCATTTCTTGAGATTTTTTAATTCTAAATAATTTGAATTTATTTTCGGATTTTTAAACTTTCAAAAAATTTCATTTCTTGAAATTTTTGAATTTTAAATAATTTGAATTTTATTCTTGAAATATTTTTATTTTTCATAAAGTTCAAAATTCTTGGAATTTAAAATGTTTTATATCCTAAGCCAAGGGTTCTCAAAAGATTGTTAGATTCAAGATTCCTCTGAGCGATAAAGATGATTTTAATCTTTTGAAGAAAAAGTTGACCATGTGCTATTCAGACGGAAAATCCCTGAACATGGGAATTAAAGAAAATGGTTGTCTTAATTTAAAGAAGCTGATTTTAGAACCTACTGAAGAAAATTGTGGAATTTACTCAAAGACATACTCCATAGGATCCCACTATATTTTCAGATGCATGAAAGGAAGAAGTTTCCACGGATACAATTTTTCAAGAGATTTTTAATCAACTCTATTGATTTAGGGATACACAATCACAAAGTGAATTGTACCAATGCTACATTTATGTAACACCCCAGTCCCACATCGAGGAGATTTGTGACTTTAGTTCAGTTTATAAGGTAAAGTACTACTACTAATTAGCACCAACAAATCATGATCTTTTGGGGGCATGTGGTGGGCTTGTCGTTACCCAAGTTGGCTGCATTTGAGCCAGTAGGCTTCGGTTTATTAGGACTCGGAATCGGGACTTGACCCAATTTTTGAAAAAAGCTCGGGGTTTGACCCGGATTGTCACATATGGTATCAGAGTCGACTCTCGAAAGCTTGATGCGTCAAGTTGCCGGAGGTGGGGACACGAAGGCTGGTGGTATTATCCCACAATGGACAAAGGTCCGGAGGTGGGGACACGAAGCCAACCAGTATTATCCCACAATGGCTAGGGAGGAACGATCTTGGAACCTATGGGCTATCCGTTTAGGCTTAACGAGGACGTCAAGAGTTTAAGTGGGGGAGTTTGTAACACCCCAGTCCCACATCGAGGAGATTTGGGACTTCTGTTCAGTTTATAAGGCAAAGTACTACTACTAATTAGTAGACCTGGCAAAATGGGTCCGGATCCGAAGAACCGAACCGAAATTCATAGAACCGAATCCGATTTTGTATCCGAATTAGTTAAACCGATAATTATCTGAAAACCGATTTGAACCGATCCGAAAATTATCCGAACCGAAAATTTAACCGAAAATTATCTGATCCAATTATGATCCGAACCGATCATAACCGAATAATAAATTATCCGAACCGAATATGATTCGAAATACGAGATCCGATTTAAATCCGAACTAAAAAAATGGTGAATTCAGTTTAAGTTGAGTTATGGTATTTACGGATTATCTATTAGGCCACTTTTAATTCAATAAATTAATCTATTTATAAGCAAAATTCTTAATTAGAATAATTTCATGTCAAAAATATCATAGATATTTAATCAATACTTTTGAAAAAAGTACTTTATTTTATATAAAAAAATAATATATTTAATAATAAGATATTTTTAAAGTATTACAAATTAAAAAAAATAAATGAGTAATGATCCGAAAAGATCCGAACCGAATTTGATCTGAACCATATTCATCCGATTTTAATCCAAATTTCATCCGATTTTAATCCGAATTAGACCCGAACCGAATCAAATCCGATCCGATCCGGACTATACCAAAAATATATCATAACCGAACATTAATCCGATCCGAGATTGATCCGATCCGAAACCGAACCGATTATCCGATTTGCCAGGTCTACTAATTAGCACCAATAAAATCATGATATTTTGGGGGCTTGTGGTGGGCTTTTCGTTACCCAAGTTGGCTGCATTTGGGCCAGTAGGCTTCAGTTTATTCGGACTCGGAATCGGGACTTGACCTGATTTTAAAAAAAAACTCGGGATTTGACCCGGGTTGTTACAATTTATCTGTGAATCAAAAGAGAATATGAGGAAAGGAATTGAGGAGGTTAGAGATAATGGAATGGACATTCAAATATCTCAGTAACATAGATTAATGTTGGAACCTCAGAACAGAATAGAAGAATTACTATTAGCTGAATCAGAGGAAGCTACAGTAGATGAAAGTGACTTGTACACTTGAGAAAACCTTGAGAGACTAGACTACAGATCATTGTTTCACATGTCAAGGAAGTTTAGTCACATCAGATTCAGAAGGAGTACAAAATCTACATCCAGGGATCGGGCTTATTTATTCCGAAGCAAAGACTCTTCAGGATTCAGTTCAAGAGGTAGTTACAAGACTGAGATGGTGACAAAAACAAGATTGATAGTTACAACTATGATAAGAACTATGTTACAAGAAACTATCAGGGTTTGCTACACAGTACAAGGACCCTGACAAACAAAGAAGAATATGGACTCAGTTAATGAGCTGAAACAAAAGTGGAATGCTTTGTTGAGGAAGCATCAGGACAAAACTTATGTTGCTTAAGGAAAGAGTTGGGATGGATCAGATGACGAGAAGATCATGGATATCTTGCTTTCATAGCAATCTCTGAAGATGATTCACCTCACATATCTCAGGTATCATTTCCTTGAACTACTGCAATATTTAATTCTCAATATTCAAAGCATGTTAAGATCTTTGTATTTAAATGTTAACACACACACAAACATGATATCATCTCATGTGGATAATATTATAGGATTGTTGAATCAATACTTGTGCGTGTACATAGAAGATCTTATATATGTGTGTATGAATATTTGTAGAATAAGATTATTTGCAATAGTGAGATAGAAGCTTTCGTAAGAAACAACTTTTAGTTTTAGGGGTTAAGTTTCTGGCATATAAGACCTTCGTTAAACTAAGTTTCAGTATCCCTAGTAGAACAAGATTTGCTCATTTATTCTGAATTGTTTGTTAAGGGATAAACAGTTTAAAAGATGGAAGAATTACCTTTAGTGTCAGTAGAATCTGTAGAACACCAAGCTATATCTAAAACTGACTTAGGTAATAGAGAAAGTTAGATGACATACAACAACAGAATGGATTAGATAGAATTAGTGATCTAATTGTTAATTCTTTTATTCCATGTGTGTTTAGAAAATTATTGAATATCTGTAAATCTACTTGCTACCTGTTACACTTGTGTATATTGGTTAAAGTAGAAAGTACTGAATTTTCTAAAATGCATAACATGCCTAATTTGCACATTTCTTACCTGCAATGTCATAATGCTGAATGTATGCCATGTATTCTTATTAACATGCCTGCTTATTTGAATGTCATGAATGCATCTCCTAGTACTTGCATTAATCATAGGAAAAACATGTTTAAGAATCACATTAGGGCAAAGACTGCAAGTCTTCCTTAAGTTATGAAGGAACTATTATCCTCCAAGCCTAGAGACATATTTTGTCAAGGGTGTTAAAAGATGAAATAGTCAGTCAGAGATAAGAATAAGCAGGTAAAGGTTGAAGTTGTTGTTACCACTGTTAAAAGCAAAATCTCTAATCCATCTGGACCCAAGCAAATAAGTTGGGTACCAAGAACTTTTAATCCATTTGTGAGTGCAGGGCAAAGCAGGTTAATCGATTTTTATGGTTTCTTGGTTACTACTACGGAAGACATTTGATCTAAGAAAGAACTTGCCATCAAATGTGATTGAGAAAGTTGTTCCGTCAATAATCTTTGGAGATGAAAACAAAGGTTTTCATCACGGGACATGGCTACGTTGGAAAATGAATGTCATCATGTTTACAATAATTGATATCACTGAGAACAACT
Source organism: Heracleum sosnowskyi (assembly GCA_030848705.1). Taxonomy (NCBI): domain Eukaryota; kingdom Viridiplantae; phylum Streptophyta; class Magnoliopsida; order Apiales; family Apiaceae; genus Heracleum; species Heracleum sosnowskyi. The sequence goes on from CM061238.1 coordinate 74,750,224, forward strand.
AATAATTAGAGTCTAGAATAACAATAAGAAGCATCTTTCTTGTTGAAGATTCAAAGCACAAATATTCTTTTTAGACAGTTCTACATCAAAGGACAAAATGTCAATTCAATGAAGGAGCAGTGTTTTATCTCAAGCAGGAAGGTTGAGAAGCTTGCTCTTCAAAGAGTAAGGATGTAACACCCCCAGATCTGGGGTCGGAGATCTAGGTTGTCACGTTCCTTTATTCCGTACAAACACTAGATACTTGAATCATAATAATATAAGTCAACACACATGGTGACCCCACCATCAATATACTCACGCCAGTTATGTCTCAGAAACGAAATTGCAAAAAACAGTAGTCAAATGATCCATAAATTAAAGTTATTACAACCCAAAAGTAAAATACTTGCAACCTACTTCCAGTATGATTTCTATTTGAAACCAGAAAGGCAGCGCAAAAGTTTGTTCTTGTTCATTAATATACATACGTGATACTTATAAATAAACCGGAGCGACAAGAGTTACACTCCGAACCAACTCAGTACTTCTACCTGAGGTGCTGCAACTGCCATCCTATGGGCGGTCTGCGCGGCCCAAACGTGCTTCCGAGCGGTATGACGAATCTTGGTCATCTACTCTAGCTGTTGTGTTGTGATATATATATAAAAGAAAGCAAGAGTGAGCACTAAGCCCAGCAATAATATAAAGCAGCATAAGCATATAAGTAAGCTTATATCATAAAGGAAAACCTTTAAAACTTCATTCATATACATAATGATATATTTATTATTCTTTTCGTCAAAACATGCCATACAGTACCTCTACCGTATGAGGAACATCATTACTCATCACTGCCACATTATCAGTAACTCAGCGCCTAGGCTTTCGTTACAATGTGCAGCACAACTCCAATTGGAGGGAGGGGACCTTTTTCCGGAGCACACCACGATACACGATGATCAGTCGTTGTATCGTACTCACACTTTTCTACTAGTAGATGGACGACATCTTAACACGATTATCACCCTAGCCGCATACGGGCTTTGTATCTGCTGGACTGTCCCACAGCCTCCTACGCGAGATAAGTGTTGGACTGCCCAGCAGCCTCTTACGCTATAATCAGAGGTACTGTCCAACAGCCTCCTTCACGTTTCCTCCCGGTCCCGGATAAAATCAATGAAACGGGAATTGGAATTTAATCATATTTCCCCCAAGTACAAATACTTGTCAAAACTTTGCAACAGTTCAGATTCCTTACTCCAGAGTATTTGAAGGGAGTAAGTCACAGTGTGGGTTGACATCAGTCAACGAAACTACGAATGATTACCACGTATTTTGAAATCATGACCTGGGAGTTCATTGACATTTTCAGAGTTTAGCAAGTTTGAAATTCTTTGATTGAATAGGGGAGTCATCCTCAGCTATAGGTACTTTAGAGGAATAGAGGAAGTAAAACTATTTCCTCGACTACTTGAACTGGATTCCCAATTTTTGATAAGTTAGAAAATATTTAATCGCATTTAAATATTTTTAATAAACTTAAGATAATATTTGGGAATCTCTGTTTTAATTATCCTTTCTGAAGACCAGAAATATTTGCTTAAATGCTAGAACCTTAAATAATAATATAACAAGGTTCTATGATTTTTAAATCATATTTGGAATATTTAATAATTACCCAAATAATAAATATTGAATTATTATTCAATAATATTCCACTTAAGTGAATATTCAAATAATATTCACTCATTTAAATAAATATTCAAAATAATATTTTTAATAATATTATTTAATACCTCACATTAAATATCCAATAATATATATATTGGAATATTTAATCAACATATTTAAAATATAGTTGTCCCTGGACCCTCCAGTTTCTGATAGTATAATCAAGTCAAAATAGTAATTTAACTCCCGGTCTAATATTTTAAAATCATCGTACCGGTGCTCTATCCTTAGAGCCTTTAAAACCTCAGTTTATATCTGTAAGATCCGGGAAAATTACGTGTTAATATGTGATGTGAAATGAAATTTTAATTTCATATTAAGAGTTATTAAATGATTTATCTGTTTAAAATTGCTAAGTTATTCGTTAAATGATTGAATATGTGATATTGTGGTGCTATGTGAAATGTGTGGGGAATTAGAAACTATTTTGAAAAGGATGTCATACTATTTTATTCTATTTTAATTATCGAAAAAAAAATTGGATCGTTCCAAAATTATTCGGGACATTGGTATATCGTTCGTACCAATATTTCATTCGTTAAAGTGGGAAGTATTCGAAAGTATTCGTAATGAAGGTATTTTGGTTCGTATATTTTGAATTAAACGATACTTGTAGTTATCCGTACTTTATGGATGATTATCGTCTCGAAAAACGTGTATTCTGCTTTATTAAAGGTTTAAAGCATATATTCTGTTATATTGTATTTAAAACGATCCATCGGATCAATATCGATCCAAAAATGTCGTTTGGGGTATTATTTTCCGTTTATTATAAAAAGGTAAATCGTACTTTGTTTTTCGTATAACCAAGCTTAATTACAGTTAAAAATCCGAAAAACCCTAGAACGTGTTCTTCGTGTTCTTGAGAATCAAACTCAATTTTGAAGGCGTTATCGGAATCCGATTTCGATGTTCTTGTAACCAAATCGAATCTCTTATCATCCTCTTTCCAAATCCATCATCAAAATCTATGTGGGTATGATTTCTGAGTTTTTCTGATTTTTAATTATTTTATTTAATTCGAATTATTAGGTTAAATTTGGGGGAAACCTTGTTCGTGATTGTTCTTGCTAATTGATTACATGAATAGATTGTACATGATTCTAGGAATGTTTTGATACCCTGTTTGTGGGTGTTGCTGTTGTGAATCGAGCTAATCGAGTTTTCAAAAGCTCACCGGAGTTCTTGAAGTTTTGGTCAGATTTTCGCTTCGTTGATCGATTTTTGATAACGTTTATATCATTGTATAGATCGTAGGATTTAGAGTTGATTCATGTATTCAGTTTTGAGTTTCGTGTACGATTTCCGTTCACCGGAAAATGGGCTGTCACCGGTTGTTTCCGTTTTTGGGACGTTTTCTGTCATGTTTGTGAGTGATTTTGGCAGGTTTTGGGAAGCCCAGGAATTCCTGAGTAAAAGCCCCTTGAAATGAAGTGTTTTCGAAGTGTTTAGGCTCGCCGGATTCTGGGTTGGGTTGCCGGAACTCCAGCGGCGGCGGTTTGTTCTTGGCAACTCATTTCCATTCTTGGCGACCCGTTTCGAAACCCTGCCCGACCCGGTTTTGATTTCTAAAAACCCTAATTTCGTTTTAGAAAAGTGTTTCTGGATTTTAATTTTTTAAATAATTTAAAAATTCTAAAAATCATATCTTTAATTTAAAAATACATTTTATTATTCAGAAAATTCTGGAAAATCTTATTTATTATTTTAAATTCTAAAATTGATTAAACTTAATTACTTTAATTATTTTTAATTAATAATTAATTTATTTAATTAATTGATTAATTCTTTTAATCAGTTAATTCTTAAAAATTGATTATTAATTAGATTTAATTAATTTAAAATTTAGTTTAATTATTTTCAAACCTGATTTATTATTTAAAAATAGTTTGAGCATTTAAAGAGTGTCAATTAATTTTATTAATTGATTTATTTGCATTTAAAATACTTATATTGGGTTTAAAAATCCGATTTTTTATTTAAAAATTTGTTTGTGGCTTATTTAAATTCAAATAAGCTTGGTGTGATGTTTTAAAAATAGTTATAAGTGCTATATGGTTTGTATGAGTTGTGTAATGTGTTTTATAGTCCGTATATGCCCGTACTAGGGCTAGTGTCTGAGTTTTAATCTCGTAAATTATACCGGACGTCCGATACGTACCCGGTTACTTGTTTAAATGTGCTATGTGAATGATGTGGATTATGTGAATTATCTGGTTAGTGAGTTATAAATACGAATAACTGTTTTGAGACTTGTTTAAATACCTTGGTCGTGTCTAATATTATCACGAGGTGTAGTTGGGATAGAAATTTGTCAGTAATGTTAGAAAATGAGAATGGTGAGACTGTTGACCTTATATAAGGAGAGTTGTGTCAGGCGAGTTACGAGGATTACTTGTATAGTTAGTTGTGATCATTCTATCAATTGAAATGTGGTTGTCTATGCAACATAGGCTATTGGACGAGACGAGTCAGATTATCGAAGTATGTTAAATAAGAGATGTCGGAGAAGGATGAGATATTGTTTACGACGGATTGGGTTATTGTGAGATGACGTAACACCAAGGGAACGTCAACACTCGTAGAGGACATGTGCAAGTATTTTCTTCCAACAGAGATATCGATAAGATTGGCAGACGCGTGGATTCGTAATGATAGAAGCAGACTAGTGGTATTCGCAGGAGCGTTAAAGCAAAGAAGGACGGAAATAGAGAATAGTGCGATAAGACAGAATAAGGAGGGAATCGTATTGTGTCAGCATTACGAAATAGCTAAGGACCGAAGGCAAGTGTTTATACCCTTGCTTATTAATTAAGTGATATTGTCTTGAATTATTATTATTATGAAAGTTGAATACTTTTCACTGAATTTTCAAATGTCGATCCCTTTGCATTGAATTGCAAGTATGTTATTTAAATCTCGTAAGTTGACGAGTATTATTTTATACCATTTGAGTTTAGATTCATATCTCCAGGTTGATTGGAAAAATATAAATATTGTGTTGAAACGATTTAAAAGATAGTTACAGGCCTTATGCTAAGGCTTTCTTTCAAAAAGTTGATTTAAAAATATTAGGTTGGAATATTGCCAACCCTAGATGAGTGGGAACCTGTGAACCCTACGAGGGTAAAATGTTATTTTAAATTCCGAAGTTGTGGTACTTGTTCTACAGGTATTCCATTTTCCATCTTGCACCCATGCAAGTATTATTATCATTTCTTGTTAATGCGATCATCTGATCCATTCCCTGATTCGAATTCATATATGATGTGCATGATTTAGTTTACTTCCTTCAAATACAAGGCTTATCTATTATAAGTATATGTTCGAAGGACTTGAACTATTTCTGTCAGAAGTCAGTAAACCTTTGTTTTCTTCATTTATAAACTTCACCTTGAATTTTTCTTAAACTTGAACTTGACTTTCTTGTCACTTACCAGATTGGTGAATCTTAACTAATTCTTCCATAATGTGATGATTTGAACTGTTAAGGCCATCTAGAGCCTGTTCTTTGAACCCTATTCTATATTGAGTTGTTGCAAATTCTGTTGATATCATAATGCCTGTTTCATATCAGACTTAATCTTGTTGAGCATGTCATTGTTTATTCTTCATTATATCCCAGTTGTTACATCGATCTCGTCGATGTTTATTATATTGTCACTTTTCATGTGCACCTCCCGATATTGTGTCGATCTCGTCGATACTAGATTATATTGTTATTCCTTGATGGATTCTTCATAGTTGAATTGTTTCCTGGAACGTGAGTTTTCCAGCGTTTGTTGTATTAAGGTTGTCGATTCTTCCGACACCTGATTGTCGAAGTAAGGTTGTTAATTGTTCTGACACCTGACGTATATAATATAGGATTGGAATGTTTTTAAATGGACCAGTAATGGTCGGACCATATTTATGGTCGGAATAACTTATGGCCCAGATTGACCAAGGATCCAGTAGAGGACTTTGCTATAAGCAAGTCCGGGGTTGATGCGTGGCTGGCCAGCAGCACAACCTTTGATTTGATAAATGTGAAAAATATCCAATTCTAACATCAATTTTCATTTCTAGGATGTGTTACATCTGTATATTTTGTACTTGTGAGTTATGCCCTGATATTCAGGATTATTCGTTGCGCGAAGTTGTTGGTTGTTGATTAATAAATGGTGGTTTCAATCTTGCTGAAATCACTTACTCTTAATTCATTTGGATTCCAAATAGTCGAAATCCACTTCCTTGATTCCATTGGTAGTCGTGAGATATCTATTCTGATGAGTTTTATTCATACCGCGTATCCAGTCGGTACCATGTTGAAGTCTTGAAGTGCGTTCTTTGTTCCATGACCGAGCGCGTTGGCTCATTCTTACTCCTTGATTATTCTACCCTTCCAGAGTTGTTGGTTTCAGAGAATGTTGTGAATAGATCTGTTATCTTCAAATTAGTATCTTTATACAAACTATGGTCTTAAAGACATATGAGTTATACTTAGTTCGTATTTTCTACATACTATTGTAGTTATTGTTGATTCGGTCGCCGTGACGACCAATATAAACCTTTTTGTGTTTTAAACTATTCAGTTGCGAGAAGCTGAATGAGAAATTGTGATAAATTACTAAACTTGATTTGAGAAGTTTTAAAGATTACAAATGTTCAAAAACAAGAGTTTGTTATTTGAAAATCCAAAGCTTATTTTGGAAACTTTATATATTATACTTGATAATGCACTTGCTGAGCAATTCTTTCGCTCATACTTGTTTTCTTTATATATTTTAGCCTTTCAGTAAGAAGGTATATTGGCGAGAGTTGTCCGCATATCCGGTCAGAGATGGGAAAGGATAGTAGCGTAAAGACGTTCTGATCCAGAGCATTTGGAGCTAGTGAGAGGTTTTGTATATAGATGTTTTCTATTGAATAATATATTGTATAAGAATAGTTGTCTGGTATACTTCTTATCGAAGTTATACTAGTGTATTAGAATTTATGTAAAGAGAATGGTTGTAAAGAAGAAAGATTGTTGTAATGAAATTTTGGATTCTTGTTTCTAGCACTATAACCTTTAAAGATTCTTGGTAGAGTTGGGGTCACAGATATTATTATTTTGTTGATTTTATATTGAACAGGTTATTTGGATTAAGGGTGCAGTGTGACGACCAAATCCTTTGACCCCGGATTTGGGGCGTCACAATATCTAGTATTTACATAGCATATAAACCTTATATCTTATAAGCTTTTTATCAAAAGTGTAAACAGTTATAAATCTTTTCACATCATTAAAGCAGGATATATATCACGTACACAACAGTAAATCACAACAGCATCACTTATATGATGTAGGGTTTGAAAACTTGCCTTGGTGTCTCATTGAAGTGGTAGTGGGGGCTTGGGAGTGTGCTCGTCGATCTATAATAAGATACACAATACACAATCAGTCCCATAGAACCAATTAATGTGCTATAACTTAAGCACTAAAGTTCTATTAATGAAAATCAAATGTCTCGCTCTTGGTCACTTATAACCTCATGACATTCCGTAAACTCTTAAGTCAAAAGTTTGGGTGGAAATCTATTCTCAAAACCCAAGTACTTTACCATCGCTAACTCATTGTTTTTAACCATCCCCTTAAGGGTATTTCACTCGCGCAACTTTTGTTCCCGCATTTTTATAAAATTGAAAACTTATCTTTTTGACACGAAACCTCATAGGTTCCTTTCCTGACTATCCATGCTAGTATACATTTTAATATCTCGACCCAATTCCATTTTTAAAGGGTTTGATCACAATCTCAAAGTTCATGCAGTGAACTACTTAGTTATCTGAAACCGCTTTCACTAAAATGGATGTTTCTCCTAAACCGTAAATCGAAACGATACGATTCTTTCGCTAAAACAAACTACAAAACAGAGTCTACATGATCATGGTCAGAGAACCTTATGGTTATGCCTTTAAGGTAACCGTGGTCTCTGTCCAAACTTCCTAAGTGAAATCCGACATGGTAACGACGCTTAAACGTGATTCCCGTGTTTAAAACACTCTAATCAATTCACCAATCCACAACCAAACAATCACAACTCAAGGATCTCATCCAAACCAACTTATTTCTGTCTAAACAAGCTCATCACATTATTCACAAGTTCAACCATCATTTAATCCACTAAACATCATACATATCATGCAAAACACTTCTACATCACAATATCCTTAATCACTATCATTTAAATCACTAAAATCAAAGTATAAACACAAGTGTGAGAGGGTTTATACCTTCCTTGGTACTTAATATAGTCTAGCAATGGTTAGTATTCCCTTCCTTGCTCCTTGATTATCCTTTACAAGCTTAAAACTTCAAGATCAAAACAAGAATTCAAACATTACTATTCATTTCTACTATTCATCATCAACTTTAGCTCAATATTTGAGCATGATAACAACCATGGATGGAGCTAAGATCAAAGATTTACCTTAGTCTATGGATGAGGGTAATTTAGAGCCCAAGAACTTGAATTATGGTTGAGCTGGAGGAAAATTTCTTAAGCTTTGTTGAAATGGAAATGGCTGAAAGTTTCATGGAGTTTGGATGCATCTTATTTTGATTTTCTTTTCTTTTTGTTTTTGTCTAATTACACTTAATACTTGCCATTTAATTGTGTGGCCATAAGTAGGTTTTTTCATCCCATGGACACATGTCAAGCATTGGTGGTTCTGTGGTGAAAGTGGTGACAAGGTGGTGATTCATCACCTTGTCATCACCTTGTCACACCTATGTCATCTGTCTGCATCATGCTTATTGAAAGTGTTTGTCCTAAATCCAATCATGTATGATGAGTTAGGAAGAACTTTCTTGTATTCTTATTTGATTTCATTAATGTTAATAAAAGACTTGTTTTGTTTTTATTACGGGCCTTATCTATTTAAAGTGTTTTAAATAAGATGTTCCATAGTTTAGAGTAAACCTTCTAGAATTATAATGAGATTATAATAGTGAGATCTAGAAGATGATAACTCTAGACTTAAACAGTTCCTGATCATAGGATAACTAATCGGAAGTTGGTGAATCCGCAAAGATTGGTACATACTATGCTTGCTCCCGTCAGGAGGATGTCTGTTCTCATAGGCATTTGTGTGGTGACACTATAGCTAGTATGTAGGTGCTTGTTAGGGAATAAGTTCACTGAACATGACTCGATAAGTTGAATAGCTAATGGAGTTTACTCACGTGTCAATAGTTATTCACTGAGTGATAGTTGTACAAGTGTCCTTAGACTTGAGATCGTTAGAGTTATCTTGTATATAATGAACTATGCTTTGGATTAGTCCTTAGTCTCAAGGACATCCATTAGGTCTATTCTGGGCATAGGGATTTGTGTATGGAGATAGTTAACGTCAATAGAGGATCTACCCCTTCCAGTATAGGAAGAGAATATCCTATGTTATTCTTAGTATGCGAGTTCTGGAATCTCTGGCCAGAGTGTATGAAATTAGAAAGGAGTTTCTAATTTGCATTAATATGAACTTAGCATTATGAATAAGAAATCATATGATTAAATTTGATAGGCCTGACACGAGATCCATGCCTTATATTTAATCGGGATATTGTAGGGTAGAAGGAATGATTGTACTGTAACTAGTCACTGACAGGTTCTTGGTATTCTAAGCAGTGAATTCATATTATCCGGATAGTCGCGATATGTTGAGAAGCATCACTCACGATGTAGAATAAATATAATTAATCAGTTAATTATATTTAATGAATTTTAGAATTCATATAAATAAATAAAAAGTTTATTATTATTTATTTCTACTACCGGCTTAATATTGAACCTACAGGGTCACACCATAAAAAGATTAATTTATTGATGAAGGTATTTTGAGAGAGAATAATAATAATGATTAAAATAGTTTTAATTATTATTTAAACATTTTATAAGAGAAAGTGAGGGATTTATATATTAATATATATTGATATATTAAATATACTAACCCTACTTGAGCCCTATATAAAGGATGAGATGAGAAGAGTTAGATACACTTTTGTTTTTGTGAAAAACCTAGTTGCCTCCTTTCTTCTTCATCTCTCTCTCTCTCTCTCAAAAGAAAAAGGAAAACCTCCATTTTATAAAGCTTCAAGTTTTATAAAAAGCTTCATCGAAGAATTATTCTTGGTGGATACCGGTAGAGGGCTTCACACTCTGAGAAGCTACTGCTAACGATCATCTCGATTCAAAGCTTCGTTTTTTTCAAGGTAAGATTTTGATTCCACATCATTTTACAGTTTTCTATATGTGCGATATATGGATTTTACGAAATAAAATGTTATTTCATGCTTCCGCTCATCCTTATATTCCTTCAATGGTATCAGAGCTAGGTTGTTGCATATAGAGAATCATGTAAAAAATTTAGATTTTTTGATGCATGTATGGATTTATTATGATTTTTGCAAGTATATTTAGATTTAATTATGAATTAATTCGAAATATGATTTGCATGAGATTTTGACCATTGATCTGGGTTCTACAAGTGTTGTGGATCATCTAGGTATTTTTTTCATAATTTTGTGATGTGTAGATTATTTGTTATGAATTTTTTAAAATTGTTTTAATTAAAATTCATAAAATAATTATGCATGTTGAAATATATGAATTAAAATTTGCACAAGGACCCCATAGATACTTGGTTATTTTTGCTTTTGTTTGATTTCAGAAATCATATTATTTTGATTTTTTATTAATTTATTAATTAATTGTTAATTAATTTATTAATATTAAAATAAAATAATAATAACAATAAATGGCATTAATGGCTAGAGGAGTTTCTTTTTTTTTAAGTGTTATAAATGCTAAGTTAGTGTTTTAATGCTAAAGGAGTTACAAGCATTAAATAAAATAGCATAAAATTGTTGTAACTTACTTATCATTAAATTTTTTTTAAAAAAAAAAAAAAAAAAAAAAAAAACTGCTGGGAAGGTCCTGTAACGCATGCCGGGATAGCGTTACAGGGCCTGTAACGCATGAGCGTCACGCGTTACACATTTAATAGCCTTTAATTGTTGTAACGCATGAGCGTCATGCGTTACAGCCCCCCTGTCCACATTAAATTTGAGTTTTTGGGAGTTCGGTAACTCTGTTTTGGGCGTGCAATATACCGTTGGATTCGTTTTTCCGAGACGGATCTAATGGAGTGGTCAAATATTTTTTATATAAAAGTTTGGAACGGTTTATATTCCCGGATGTGTTTTAAAGCATGTATTAATTGTTTTAATTGCTTTTAAATACTATAATAAATCCATACATCATTATATCATTGTATGACATGATATTACTTGCATGCTTACTTGTTTGTTTATTTTTATATATGAGATATATGCCTATATTTACCATGCGATGATAGATTTAGGTGAACTTAAATCAATATAAGGCGTGCTCTAGAAAATCTAGAACAGTAATCGTTTCTTGCCTTAACAATAATATTATGAGTACAACCATGAGATTCTTATGTTTATGAAACATAGAGTGAAATACTCTTTTGATGTTGAAAATGAAAATTTCTGTCTAGGCCGTTGGGTTTTAAGCGGGACCGATGTGACCCCTCCAACACACTGGGAATTTTTCATTTAAATATCATAATTGTATTTTGTTCAAGAAAAAGAGAATCTCCTAGTAATATGATTATGGTTGTAACATAATATAATCCCTCTAAAATTAAATAATATCAAGTAGTAATTGGCCAATGACACAACGGGCTTGTGTCGGTCATAGCCTTCCAACATGGTAGAAAGTAGTTCTTATTTTTGAATCATTGTCGTTTCGTGCTACAGCCGAGGGCTTTGATTTCGAAATAAGAAATACTTGTCTATTACATAGAGATGTGTACAATGAATTAGAATCTAATGGTCGTTACGTGCTACAGCCGTGGGCTGTTGGAGACTGATTCAATTGTATGAAATGTTGGGTTAGACTTGACTTAGAATATTGAGTTTGTCGTGCTACAGCCGTGACTCAATTATTCAAGAGGCTAAAGTTTTATTAGGGAATAACATGAGATGTAATTGACAAGAGTTGTCTGCCTACTGAACATCACATGGCGTTTCGTGCCACAGCCGAGGTTGTGTGATGGAATGTAGGATCCCTATTCCCACTAGCATTATGAATGCTTAATTTTTCACTTAGGGGTTGTATAAATTAGGTAAACTAGTGGGAGCCACTTATGAATAAAGACCCGATTCATATAGTGTTTTAAAATGAAATTGAATATTTGCTAAGTGTTGTTATGTGTTTATCATTTACAGATTTACTATATACATTATGTCTTCTGCACTATCACTCCGGAGCATACTGGATGCTCACAAATTGACTGGTCCTAATTTTGCTGACTGGCTTCGAAACCTGAAAATTGTTCTCAGGGTTGAGAAGCTGGAATATGTGCTTAACTCACCTAAGCCTGCTGAACCTGCTGACGATGCACATAATGATGAACATGTTGTGTATCGTAAGTGGATAGATGATGCAAATGTTGCTCAATGTATCATGCTAGCTTCCATGAACATTGAGCTACAGAAGCAGCATGAGCATATGGATGCTCACACTATCCTAACGCATCTACAAGAGTTGTATGATGTGGCAGGGAGGACAGCTCGATATGATATATCGAAGGAGCTGTTCCGCTGTAGGATGTCTGAGGGATCGTTTGTGAATGACCATGTACTTAAGATGATCAATTTGATTGAACGTCTTGGACAACTTGGTTTCAACATGGATGGGGAGCTGAGTCAAGACTTGGTCTTGCAATCACTTCCGGGTTCGTTTTCGCAGTTTGTTGTGAACTTTCATATGAATAAGTTGGACGCCAGCCTGGCTGAACTCCACAACATGTTGAAGACTGCGGAATCGAATTTTCCCTCTAAGAAGAGTTCTGTTCTTCTAATTGGTGAAGGTTCCAATCCTAAGAAAAGGAAGAAGAACCCTCCCAAGAAGAAGAAAGTAGGTGAGAAAAGGCCTGTTCCACCAAAAGCTGAAGACCCCAAAAGCAAAGCTGTTTGCTTCCACTGTAACAAGGTGGGGCACTGGAAGAGGAACTGCAAGGTTTACCTTGCAGAATTGAAGAAGAAGAAGGGTAGTGAGACTGCCGCTTCTGATTCAGGTATGTTCATGATTGAAGTGAATATGTCATTAAATCAAATTTCTACTTGGGTATTAGATACCGCCTGTGGATCTCACATTTGCAATTCGTTGCAGGGACTAAGGAGAAGTAGGACTCTTGAGGAAGAGGAGGTGATTCTACGGATGGGAAATGGAGCAAGAGTTGCTGCTGAAGCTGTAGGATCATTTGATTTACATATGCCTACGGGCAAGACTATTGTTTTAAATAATTGTTATTTTGTTCCCTCGATTGTGAGGAATATTATTTCTATTCCCATGTTAGACTTGGCTGGATTTTCGTTTGTTATTCAGAATAATGAATGTTCAATTCTTAGAGATAATGTTCTTTATGGTAGTGGTATTTTAAATAATGGTTTGTATGTATGTGACGTAGAGCATAATTTACTACAAATTGAACGTACTAATAAAAGGAAAAGGGATGATGAAAATCTCACCTATTTGTGGCACTGCAGACTTGGTCATATTAGTGAAAATAGACTTCGTACATTGCATAAGGAAGGGTTACTTGAACCCTTTGATTTTGAATCATATCCTACATGCGAGTCTTGTCTATTGGGTAAAATGACCAAATCTCCATTTAGTGGACATGGAGAGAGGGCTGCAGATTTGCTAGGATTGGTACACACAGATGTATGTGGACCGATGTCTACGCAAGCCATGGGTGGATTTTCATACTTCATTACTTTCACAGATGATCGATCTAGATTCGGATATGTGTATTTGATGAAACACAAGTCTGAAGCCTTTGAAAAGTTCAAAGAATACAAGAATGAAGTGGAGAAACAAACCAAACATAGTATTAAAACCCTTCGATCAGATCGAGGTGGTGAATACTTGAATGGTGAGTTTCTAGATTATCTCAAAGAAAATGGTATAGTATCTCAGTGGACTACTCCATATACTCCACAGTTGAATGGGGTATCTGAAAGGAGAAATCGAACTTTGTTAGACATGGTTCGATCCATGATGAGCTATGCAGATCTTCCAGTATTCCTTTGGGGTTATGCATTGGAAACCTCAGCATATTTACTGAATAAGGTGCCTTCCAAATCTGTTCCTCAAACTCCATATGAGATATGGAAAGAAAGGAAACCGAGTCTTAAACACGTTAAGATTTGGGGATGTCCAGCTTATGTCAAGAAAGTTGACCCTGATAAACTGGAATCTCGATCCGTTAAATGTAAGTTTGTGGGATATCCTAAAGAGACTTTAGGGTATTACTTTTACACCGATCATAGGGTATTTGTCTCCAGACATGCTACCTTCTTGAAAAAACAGTTTATCCTTGAAGGGAACAGTGGGAGCAAAATAGAACTTAATGAAGTTCAAGAAGCACAAACTACCACGGTTCAAGAGGAAACACCTGTTCAGACTGAACAACCTTCTGTGGAACAGCCCATTCGTAGGTCAGAGAGAGTGTCTCGCCAACCTGAGAGGTATTATGGCCTTGTCATTGAGAATGACAATGAGTTGTCAATCATTGATGATGACGACCCTATGACCTATAATGAGGCTATGAGTAGTATTGACTCAGAGAAATGGCAGAGTGCCATGAAATCCGAAATGGATTCTATGTATACCAACCAAGTATGGACTTTGGTTGAAGCACCCAAGGATGTGAAGCCTATTGGGTGCAAATGGGTATACAAGAGAAAGATTGGAGCAGATGGTGAGGTGGAGACCTATAAGGCCAGGCTCGTGGCAAAAGGATTCAGACAAAGGCAAGGGATTGACTTTGATGAAACTTTTTCGCCTGTAGCCCTGTTAAAATCGATTCGGATTTTGCTTGCCATTGCTGCTTACTACGACTATGAGATCTGGCAAATGGACGTGAAAACAGCCTTCCTCAATGGGAAACTTGAAGAGGAAGTGTATATGACACAGCCAGAGGGTTTTGTTTCCAAAGGGAATGAACACCTAGTGTGTAAGCTGCTACGGACCATATATGGATTAAGGCAAGCTTCTCGTAGATGGAACATCCGTTTTGATGAGACAATCAAAGAGTTTGATTTTATCAAAAACATAGATGAACCATGTGTCTACAAGAAGGTTAGAGGGAGTGTGGTAACATTTCTTGTGTTGTATGTGGATGACATACTTCTGATAGGAAATGATATACCGATGCTACAATCAGTCAAAGTGTGGCTATCAAAGAACTTCACTATGAAGGACATGGGAGAAGCATCCTACATTCTCGGTATGAAGATCTATAGAGATAGATCTAGAAGAATGATAGGTCTTACCCAGGGTACATACATCGAGAAAGTGCTTAAAAGGTTCAGCATGGAAAACTCCAAGAGAGGTCTCATACCAATGAGCCATGGAGTATCCCTTTCCAAGAAGATGTCTCCTAAGACACCTGAAGAAAGGGAGCGTATGAGTAAGATTCCTTATGCTTCGGCAATATGATCTATCATGTACGCGATGTTATGTACTAGGCCTGATGTTGCTCATTCAATTAGTGTGACGAGCAGATATCAGTCCAATCCAGGTGAAGACCACTGGAAAGCAGTGAAGAACATCCTTAAGTATTTACGAAGGACTAAGGATATTTTTCTTGTTTTTGGTGGATCTGAGTTGAAAATAGAGGGTTATACTGACTCTAGTTTTCAATCAGAAAGTGATGATAGCACATCCATGTCAGGGTACGTGTTTACTCTAAATGGTGGAGCGATTAGTTGGAAGAGTTCCAAACAGTCTACAACGGCTGACTCCACAGCGGAAGCAGAGTATATAGCTGCAAGTGAGGCTGCAAAAGAGGCCGTTTGGATGAGGAAATTTGTTTCTGAGTTGGGAGTTGTTCCTAGCATTGAGGAGCCTATTGTGTTGTATTGTGATAACAACGCAGCAATAGCACAAGCCAAGGAACCTAGGTCTCATAAAAATACCAAACATGTTTTGCGGCGCTTTCATTTGATTAGGGAGATCATTGAAAGAGGAGATGTCAAAATTGAGAGAGTTGACACACATAACAACGTAGCAGACCCACTCACAAAGACATTGTCTCAGATTCACTTTGATCGTCATAAAGAGAAGATGGGTATTAGATACCAGTGTGATTGGCTTTAGTTCAAGTGGGAGATTGAAAGTGTTTGTCCTAAATCCAATCATGTATGATGAGTTAGGAAGAACTTTCTTGTATTCTTATTTGATTTCATTAATGTTAATAAAAGACTTGTTTTGTTTTTATTACGGGCCTTATCTATTTAAAGTGTTTTAAATAAGATGTTCCATAGTTTAGAGTAAACCTTCTAGAATTATAATGAGATTATAATAGTGAGATCTAGAAGATGATAACTCTAGACTTAAACAGTTCCTGATCATAGGATAACTAATCGGAAGTTGGTGAATCCGCAAAGATTGGTACATACTATGCTTGCTCCCGTCAGGAGGATGTCTGTTCTCATAGGCATTTGTGTGGTGACACTATAGCTAGTATGTAGGTGCTTGTTAGGGAATAAGTTCACTGAACATGACTCGATAAGTTGAATAGCTAATGGAGTTTACTCACGTGTCAATAGTTATTCACTGAGTGATAGTTGTACAAGTGTCCTTAGACTTGAGATCGTTAGAGTTATCTTGTATATAATGAACTATGCTTTGGATTAGTCCTTAGTCTCAAGGACATCCATTAGGTCTATTCTGGGCATAGGGATTTGTGTATGGAGATAGTTAACGTCAATAGAGGATCTACCCCTTCCAGTATAGGAAGAGAATATCCTATGTTATTCTTAGTATGCGAGTTCTGGAATCTCTGGCCAGAGTGTATGAAATTAGAAAGGAGTTTCTAATTTGCATTAATATGAACTTAGCATTATGAATAAGAAATTATATGATTAAATTTGATAGGCCTGACACGAGATCCATGCCTTATATTTAATCGGGATATTGTAGGGTAGAAGGAATGATTGTACTGTAACTAGTCACTGACAGGTTCTTGGTATTCTAAGCAGTGAATTCATATTATCCGGATAGTCGCGATATGTTGAGAAGCATCACTCACGATGTAGAATAAATATAATTAATCAGTTAATTATATTTAATGAATTTTAGAATTCATATAAATAAATAAAAAGTTTATTATTATTTATTTCTACTACCGGCTTAATATTGAACCTACAGGGTCACACCATAAAAAGATTAATTTATTGATGAAGGTATTTTGAGAGAGAATAATAATAATGATTAAAATAGTTTTAATTATTATTTAAACATTTTATAAGAGAAAGTGAGGGATTTATATATTAATATATATTGATATATTAAATATACTAACCCTACTTGAGCCCTATATAAAGGATGAGATGAGAAGAGTTAGATACACTTTTGTTTTTGTGAAAAACCTAGTTGCCTCCTTTCTTCTTCATCTCTCTCTCTCTCTCTCAAAAGAAAAAGGAAAACCTCCATTTTATAAAGCTTCAAGTTTTATAAAAAGCTTCATCGAAGAATTATTCTTGGTGGATACCGGTAGAGGGCTTCACACTCTGAGAAGCTACTGCTAACGATCATCTCGATTCAAAGCTTCGTTTTTTTCAAGGTAAGATTTTGATTCCACATCATTTTACAGTTTTCTATATGTGCGATATATGGATTTTACGAAATAAAATGTTATTTCATGCTTCCGCTCATCCTTATATTCCTTCACTTATGTCATAATTTGTATCATCAATCCTTTTATATGATGCACTTGATGATCTTCTATGATACTTCTCCTTTGGTTAGGGTTTAATCCATAATTCGTTACGCTTTTGTTTTGTCGTTAAGTTTCGCGATAGGTTCAAGTGATTTTAAAAACGTTTCTCTGTACCAATGATAGGAGATACTTCCTTGATCTTTTCATAACCTTGGTTTAATGTGATTATGGATTTCTCATTCTACATACTTTCTCAAAACGATCAAATCAATACATCCTTAATTGTCCAGTGAATAGTGATTTAAAACTCGAATGGAAATCTTCTGATTTTGATTGCGTTTGCATTCACTTATTCTCCTTATACATCAATAATATAACCTCGAAACATTCATTCCATGTCATCCACATAGTGTGGTCTGAAAAATATTTTCTTCAGCAAATTTACTATTCATCAAGGTTTCAAATATTACAAAATTTTGGGATATTACAAAGGAAATAATATGTTCGTAGTTAACCTGAAATTTCAGGAAAATGTGAAGTCAACGGCTTCCACTGTAAATCTTCATTAGACAAGAGTTTAGCTATGACATAAGAAGCTCTCACACTTGCATGACAATACAAGGAACTCTTTTGTAAAGGACTGCCTCATCTGGGATTCAAGAAGGATGAAATATGTGAGGCATGTTAGAAAGGGAAGTCAAAGAAACATCACAGAAAAGCTATAATATGACATTACTGAGCTGCTTCAGATGATACGTATGAAATTTTACGGACTAGTTAATGTCATGTCTACATTAAAGTAAAGATATACTTAGTGATGGTTGATGACTACTCTTAATACAAAAAGGTGTTGTTCGTGCAATCTAAAGGACGGGACATCACAGATGATGGTTAATCACATTTATAAGATCAAGCTGGAAGCAAAACTGACTGAAACAATATTCAGCTCCAAGAACTCTGTAATAGAATGGAGTGGTACAAAGGAAGAACAAGACCTTGGTCAAAGATTTAAGGACAATGCTGAGGGAATCAAGGCATCCTAGTACTTAAGGGCTGAAATAGTCAACACAGTTTTCTACAGGCAGAATCAAACCTTGATCAGTAACGAATACAGGAAGACCACGTACGAGTTAATGGCCAATAGAAGCAAACACTGAATTTCTTTTAGGTGTTTGGAAGAAAATGTTTTACAGTAAAATATGGAAGTGAGCATCTTGGCAAGATTGGTAGCTAAGGCTCATGAGGATATTTTCCTTGGCTACTCAGTGGAATCTAGAGCCTACGAGGTAAATGTTGAAAGTGTTTGTCCTAAATCCAATCATGTATGATGAGTTAGGAAGAACTTTCTTGTATTCTTATTTGATTTCATTAATGTTAATAAAAGACTTGTTTTGTTTTTATTACGGGCTTTATCTATTTAAAGTGTTTTAAATAAGATGTTCCATAGTTTAGAGTAAAGCTTCTAGAATTATAATGAGATTATAATAGTGAGATCTAGAAGATTATAACTCTAGACTTAAACAGTTCCTGATCATAGGATAACTAATCGGAAGTTGGTGAATCCGCAAAGATTGGTACATACTATGCTTGCTCCCGTCAGGAGGATGTCTGTTCTCATAGGCATTTGTGTGGTGACACTATAACTAGTATGTAGGTGCTTGTTAGGGAATAAGTTCACTGAACATGACTCGATAAGTTGAATAGCTAATGGAGTTTACTCATGTGTCAATAGTTATTCACTGAGTGATAGTTGTACAAGTGTCCTTAGACTTGAGATCGTTAGAGTTATCTTGTATATAATGAACTATGCTTTGGATTAGTCCTTAGTCTCAAGGACATCCATTAGGTCTATTCTGGGCATAGGGATTTGTGCATGGAGATAGTTAACGTCAATAGAGGATCTACCCCTTCCAGTATAGGAAGAGAATATCCTATGTTATTCTTAGTATGCGAGTTCTGGAATCTCTGGCCAGAGTGTATGAAATTAGAAAGGAGTTTCTAATTTGCATTAATATGAACTTAGCATTATGAATAAGAAATCATATGATTAAATTTGATAAGGCATGACACGAGATCCATGCCTTATATTTAATCGGGATATTGTAGGGTAGAAAGAATTGATTGTACTGAAACTAGTCACTGACAGGTTCTTGGTATTCTAAGCAGTGAATTCATATTATCTGGATAGTCGCGATATGTTGAGAAGCATCACTCACGATGTAGAATAAATATAATTAATCAGTTAATTATATTTAATGAATTATTAGAATTCATATAAATAATAAATAAAAGTTTATTATTATTTATTTCTACTACCGGCTTAATATTGAACCTACAGGGTCACACCATAAAAGAATATTTTCTTTGATGAAAAGATTTAAATTATGAGAGAGGAAGAATTATTTTCTAAATAGTTTAGAAAAAGAAATAATGATTAAAATAGTTTTAATCATTATTAAAGCATTTTAGAAATGTGGGGTTAATATATATATATATATATATATATATATATATATATATATATATATATATTATTAAAAACCCTAAAAGAGCCCTATAAATAGAATGAGATAGTTCATTATAAGACTCATCCTATTTTGTGAAAAAACCTAAAAAGGAGCTAGCCTCCATCTCTCTCTCTCTCTCTCTCTCTCTCTCTCTCTCTCTCTCTCTCTTTTCTCTCTAAAAGGTGTTAGAGATTTTTGAAGAAATCATCGAAGAAAAATTCTTGGTGGATACCGGTAGAGTGCTTCACACTCTGAGGAGCAACTGCTTGCAACCATCGTTTTAAAGCTTCGATTCTCAAGGTATGGTTACGATTCCCCTCGATCTAGATTTTATATGTTTTTCTATATGTGCGATACATGGTTTTTACGGAATAAATGTTATATCACGCTTCCGCTCATCCGTAAATTCCTTCAAATGTGATTAATCAACAAGAGGTGATTGAAAGTATGGATATGATGTTCAACAACTCCAAGCTCCCAGCTGTTACGTGTGATATTAATAGTAATGATAATTCAAATCCAAGCAGTGGTAATGGTAGTTTAACTACACAACTCAGTACTTCAACAGAATCACTTAGCGAGGATGAGGATTCTCAGGAAATACCATCAACAACTTAGGGGGATCAAAAGAAGGATCAATTAGTCAGATCAACACCACAATGAAAATCAAGAGGACACTTCAAGAACATATATGTCAAGACAAAGGGTTTAGATTCAAGACCATTCATGGTTTCTAGTTCTTAGTGATCCTGATGGTGGAGTAAAGACTGGAGCTATAGAGTATGAATGATTATTTCCTTGGTTTTCTTTCAGAAGAAGAAACTAAGAAAGTTAAAGAAGATCTAATAGATCCAGATTGGGTGATTGCATAGCAATATGAACTCAATCAGTTTTAAAGGCAGATTGTATGGAATCTGGTATCCAAACCAAATGACAGAGTTGTAATTGGTACAAGGATGACCAGAAGTTTACTGGATGACAATGGCATTGTTATGAGGGACAATGCCAAACTGGATGCTAGGTTACTATCAGGAAGCAGTATCTAACAAGAAGCACCAGTGACAAGACTTGAGGATATCATGATATATCTTGCACATGCTGCATATTCAAACGTTAATATCTATATGGTGAATATGATCAAGTGCACTCCTGATCGGTGAGATAGTAGAAGAAGTCAATGTACAACAGCTCTTGGCATTTGTTGTTGCATATCAATTGGACTTTGTATAGCTTTTAATTGTTGTAACGCATGAATGTCATGCGTTACAGCCCCTCTGTCCACATTAAATTTGATTTTATGGGAGTTTGGTAACTCCGTTTTGGGCGTGCAATATACCGTTGGATTCGTTTTTCCGAGACGGATCTAATGGAGTGGTCAAATATTTTTATATAAAATTTTGAAACTGTTTATATTCCCGGATGTGTTTTAAAGCATGTATTAATTGTTTTAATTGCTTTTAAATACTATAATAAATCCATACATCATTATATCATTGTATGACATGATATTACTTGCATGCTTACTTGTTTATTTATTTTTATATGTGAGATATATGCCTATATTTACCATGCGATGATAGATTTAGGTGAACTTAAATCAATATAAGGCGTGCTCTAGAAAATCTAGAATAGGAATCGTTTCTTGCCTTAACAATAATATTATGAGTACAACCATAAGATTCTTATGTTTATGAAACATAGAGTGAAATACTCTTTTGATGTTGAAAATGAAAATTTCTGTCTAGGCCGTTGGGTTTTAAGCGTGACCGATGTGACCCCTCCAACACACTGGGAATTTTTCATTTAAATATCATAATTGTATTTTGTTCAAGGAAAAGAGAATCTCCTAGTAATATGATTATGGTTGTAACATAATATAATCCCTCTAAAATTAAATAATATCAAGTAGTAATTGGCCAATGACACAACGGGCTTGTGTCGGTCATAGTCTTCCAACATGGTAGAAAGTAGTTCTTATTTTTGAATCATTGTCGTTTCGTGCTACAGCCGAGGGATTTGATTTCGAAATAAGAAATACTTGTCTATTACATAGAGATGTGTACAATGAATTAAAATCTAATGGTCGTTACGTGCTACAACCGTGGACTGTTGGAGACTGATTCAATTGTATGAAATGTTGGGTTAGACTTGACTTAGAATATTGAGTTTGTCGTGCTACAACTGTGACTCAATTATTCAAGAGGCTAAAGTTTTATTAGGGAATAACATGAGATGTAATTAACAAGAGTTGTTTGCCTACTGAACATCACATGGCGTTTCGTGCCACAGCCGAGGTTGTGTGATGGAATGTAGGATCCCTATTCCCACTAGCATTATGAATGCTTAATTTTTCACTTAGGGTTGTATAAATTAGGTAAACTAGTGGGAGCCACTTATGAATAAAGACCCGATTCATATAGTGTTTTAAAATGAAATTGAATATTTGCTAAGTGTTGTTATGTGTTTATCATTTACAGATTTACTATATACATTATGTCTTCTGCACTATCACTCCGGAGCATACTGGATGCTCACAAATTGACTGGTCCTAATTTTGCTAACTGGCTTCGAAACCTGAAAATTGTTCTCAGGTTTGAGAAGCTGGAATATGTGCTTAACTCACCTAAGCCTACTGAACCTGCTGACGATGCACATGATGATGAACATGTTGTGTATCGTAAGTGGATAGATGATGCAAATGTTGCTCAATGTATCATGCTAGCTTCCATGAACATTGAGCTACAGAAGCAGCATGAGCATATGGATGCTCACACTATCCTAACACATCTACAAGAGTTGTATGATGTGGCAGGGAGGACAGCTCGATATGATATATCGAAGGAGCTGTTCCGCTGTAGGATGTCTGAGGGATCGTCTGTGAATGACCATGTACTTAAGATGATCAATTTGATTGAACGTCTTGGACAACTTGGTTTCAACATGGATGGGGAGCTGAGTCAAGACTTGGTCTTGCAATCACTTCCGGGTTCGTTTTCACAGTTTGTTGTGAACTTTCACATGAATAAGTTGGACACCAGCCTGGCTGAACTCCACAACATGTTGAAGACTGCGGAATCGAATTTTCCCTCTAAGAAGAGTTCTGTTCTTCTAATTGGCGAAGGTTCCAATCCTAAGAAAAGGAAGAAGAACCCTCCCAAGAAGAAGAAAGTAGGTGAAAAAAGGCCTGTTCCACCAAAAGCCGAAGACCCCAAAAGCAAAGCTGTTTGCTTCCACTGTAACAAGGTGGGGCACTGGAAGAGGAACTGCAAGGTTTACCTTGCAGAATTGAAGAAGAAGAAGGGTAGTGAGACTGCCGCTTCTGATTCAGGTATGTTCATGATAGAAGTGAATATGTCATTAAATCAAATTGCTACTTGGGTATTAGATACCGCCTGTGGTTCTCACATTTGCAATTCGTTGCAGGGACTAAGGAAAAGTAGGACTCTTGAGGAAGAGGAGGTGATTCTACGGATGGGAAATTGAGCAAGAGTTGTTGTTGAAGCTGTAGGATCATTTGATTTACATATGCCTACGGGCAAGACTATTGTTTTAAATAATTGTTATTTTGTTCCCTCGATTGTGAGGAATATTATTTCTATTCCCATGTTAGACTTGGCTGGATTTTCGTTTGTTATTTAGAATAATAAATGTTCAATTCTTAGAGATAATGTTCTTTATGGTAGTGGTATTTTAAATAATGGTCTGTATGTATGTGACGTAGATCATAATTTACTACAAATTGAACGTACTAATAAAAGGAAAAGGGATGATGAAAATCTCACCTATTTGTGGCACTGCAGACTTGGTCATATTAGTGAAAATAGACTTCGTAAATTGCATAAGGAAGGGTTACTTGAACCCTTTGATTTTGAATCATATCCTACATGCGAGTCTTGTCTATTGGGTAAAATGACCAAATCTCCATTTAGTGGACATGGAGAGAGGACTGCAGATTTGCTAGGATTGGTACACACAGATGTATGTGGACCGATGTCTACGCAAGCCATGGGTGGATTTTCATACTTCATTACTTTCACAGATGATCGACGGGGGTTGACTTTCACAGATGTATAGTAGATGCAGCTGTCCATCACATAAAGTATATACGACGGGGGTTGACTTTCTGTCTCAAATGTTATATACGACGAGTAATTCCCTACCATAAAACATATAACATATGTGACAAGATTTTATCCGATGACCAAATTTCCGTCGTAAGACCGTCGTGTATAGTATATACTACAGATGTTTGTTTATATACGACACTCGACGTCCGTTGGGTCAAAGCCCACATGGAAAAGAAGACCAATCAAATTGACTATCTATTATTTATTAATCAATCCACTGAATCAATCCATTATTTGTTAATCATATTAGATCAAATATTACGCTCATCATTTATTATTTTCAAATATTTTTTGATTTTTCGACTTAGTTTCGATTTTGCTCAGCCCCGGCATCTTATCTAGTAAATTTGATTCAGCCCGCAGATTCGACCCAGCCGGATCCGAATAAGAAGAAGCAAAAAGTAACCGCACAGGTGTGGGTGAAAATCTCGAAAATCGGAAAACCCGACAAGATACCCGGTAATAAAATCCAGAATAAATAAATCCCTATCAATAGCTAATAGCCTCTCTCTCTCTCAATCTCTCTCAATCTCTCTCGCCCTCTTGCTTGATTTACCAATTACCACTCCTGCCCCATACAAATCCTCGCCTCCTCTCCTTTTCAACCCTTTTTCTTTCCTCTCTCACTAACCATTCTCAACAACCCCATTTCAACACCCTTTCTCTTTTTTCCTTTTGGGGGTTCATCTTTTTTTTTTTTAAAGAATGCTTTTTTTTTTAGTCCTTAATTCATAAAGCTCAAATCTTTAATGTATTTGTAATTGATATGAGGAAACAAAGTAGTTTATTTTCGAAATGGAGAATGGGGTTATGCTTATAATTAACAAAACATTCAATCTTTATTCATCATCGAGCTCATTGGATCTCGATGATTTTGATTTTGTCGTCGAATGTCGATCGCGATTACGAACGGGATCGGCATTCGATTCATACTCTATTGCTACAGAAGCATTTTCCGAAAGACAACAACAACAACCACATTTCCATTTACATTTATTTTAAGCTCTTGGATTGATTGTTGTTTTTGTTTTTCAATTTTCCCTGTTGTCTTTTCTCTCATTTCTGTTTGGTCATTCTCCGAAACTATGAATTCCGGTTCCGAAAATGAGTCTATGTTTTCTGTAAATAAGGATGGCTTAATTGGTAATGTTGATTCTCAGGTTGATTATGTTGAAATGGATCCTAAAGGTCGATATGTTCGGGTACATTCTTTTACTTTATTATTGTGTTGCACAATTTTGATTATTTACCATTTGCTTTTATTTCTTGTAGTATTCGTATATATATGCTTAATTGGCTCGGCTCATTGTTTCATACACATGATTAAATTACTTCTTTTTTATGATGTGGATTTAATGCATTTAAGACCTCGAATCAGATAGCTATCAACATTTTAATATCTAATGAATTGTCATTGTCTTTATGTGTTGATTTGGTGTTAATTCGGTACAATACTTGATTGTTGAAAATCCCAAACACGGTAAATGTCGGAGGATTTTGTGTACTTGTACTTGTTTTTATGTAGCAATAAGATAATACTTGATTGTTGAAAATTCGGAAACACGGGATTATAATGTCGGGGGATTTTGTGTAGTTGTACTTGTTTTTATGTAGCAATAAGATAATAATTATTTTTATATGTAAGTATGTATATGTGGCTTTTTCATCTATGTTTTTGTTTCCGTACTTTCTTTTTTCTTTAAGGATTATATTCTTATGGATTATATATCTGCATCTTCTGTCATTAATATATATTTTTCTGCCCCATCTTGACAGTACAATGAAATCTTGGGCAAAGGTGCATTCAAGACTGTGTATGTTTTGTAACTTTAGCTTTCTCTATATTTCCTATAGTGAATTCCGTATGTAGAAAGTGCTGTCACGTTACCTTGCGATAGTCAAATTCTTATTGACCTTATTTTTCTTTTGACTTCTTTCCTATAACTTCAGCTATAAAGCATTTGATCAACTTCGTGGAATAGAAGTTGCTTGGAGCCGGGTGAAAGTTGATGATGTGCTACAGTCAGCAGTGGATTTTGAAAAACTGTATTCTGAAGTTCATCTTCTCAGATCACTAAAACACGATAATATCATGAAATTATATGATTCATGGGTTGATGATAAGAAGAAAACTATAAACATGATAACTGAGCTCTTCACATCTGGGAGTATGAGGCAGTAAGTTTCCTTTATGTCCCGTTCTTAGTTGTTTATCTTTTTCAATTGTTGAAATAATCAAGTATATTTTATACTAGATATCGTAAGAAGCATAAATGTGTTGATATGAAGGCTGTCAAAAGCTGGGCACGACAGATCTTATGCGGCTTGGACTATCTTCATAGCCAGAACCAACCTATCATTCACAGGGACTTAAAATGTGACAATATATTTGTAAATGGCAATCATGGAGAAGTTAAAATTGGGGACCTTGGATTAGCAATTGTTAGGCAGCATCCTACGGCCAAGAGTGTCATTGGTAACTGCGTATATATGGATACTTTAAAGTGTGGAATAAAACCTTTGATGGAAAGCTGACTTTTTTTTCTCTAACTAGGGACTCCTGAATTTATGGCACCGGAAATGTATGACGAGGAATACAATGAACTAGTTGACATCTATTCTTTTGGCATGTGCCTCTTGGAAATGGTTACCTTTGAATATCCATATTGTGAGTGCAAGAATCCTGCTCAAATTTATAAGAAAGTTACTTCTGTAAGTTTTCCCTCTTCAACTTTATGTCTTTCTGTTAGCAACTAATTTAGCAATTGCAGTAGCACATAATATGTACACACTCAGATAATTGGAATTTAGTGATGAGGTGATTATTAGGAGTCAAAACATTTTCAGGATCATCCTTACGTTTTGCTCTTAGTCAGATCATTGATGACATCTTAAATATATATATGCTTGCAGGGTATTAAACCTGCTTCGCTAGGCAAGGTGAGTGATCCCAAAGTTAAAGAATTCATTGAAAAGTGTTTGCTTCCAGCATCTGAAAGGTTGCCTGCGAGAGAGCTTCTTAAAGATCCCTTTTTTCAACTCGAGACTCCGAAAGAATCAATTCATAATCAAATGCAATTGCCTACCCAGCTCCCCAAATCATTGAGTTTGTTGAGCTGTGGCTCTCTTTCAATGGATATGGATTATGAGTATAAGCAGTCTGTATGTACAGAATCTAGTTGCGGAACCCCACAATCTCCGGTATTGGAATTTAAGAGGATGCATCAAAATAATGAATTTAGATTGAGGGGCATGAAAAATCCTGACAATTCTATAGCATTGACCTTGCGAATTGCTGACTTAAATGGTACCCTATATGAGCAATGATATATTATGATGTTCTTCTTCGATTGTATACCATATGTTCATTGTCTATCATTATGTGATCAGTTTCTATTACTTGCAGGCCGAGTGAGGAACATACACTTCCAATTCTATCTCGATACTGACACTGCATTCTCAGTTGCTAGTGAGATGGTTGAACAGCTGGAGTTAGCTGACCACGATGTGGCTTTCATTGCCGAGTTCATTGATTATTTAATAGGCAGAATTTTACAAGGCTCAAGGTCTTCACAAGATATACGTTACAAGCCTGAAACAAATGATCGTGCTCTTATGCCAAATTCATGGAATGCATCCCAACCTCCTGATCAAGACACTGTCTCTAATTTAACTGCTACTGCAAACTATCAAGAAGATTTTGTGCATGTTGAACATAATCCTTGTCAGAGTTCAGTCCCTCTCTCTCATATCACGTTACATGCAAGTCCAAATTTTGCAAATATGGAAGATAAAGAGTCACAAGCATCAGCTGCTTCTGAGATGATGTGCGAAGATACTGCTATGAAGAATGAGAAAAAGGCTGATTATGTTGATTTTAATATTAATGGAGTTCGTCCAAATTTGAGTGGCCATGACTCTGAGCTCGACTTCAGGGATTTATATTACGACGAGTTTAAAATGCAGGAAAGCGATACTGATGTTGTGGAATGTATACAACCTAATGACATTGCAAAGAATTGGGAAATGACTTTGGCAGATCTGGCTGGAGTCTCCAAAGCTATAAGTTCGACAGGTTTAGTTAGCAATAGTTCGCATTTGTCTTCGGCAGATGAAGAACAGGTGGCAGAACTAACAATGGAGCTTGATGCAATTGAGGTACAGTATCAGCAGTGGTTTCAAGAACTCTCAATGAGGGAGGAAGCAGAAGTTAACGCCATTAGGAACAGATGGATCATGGATAAGAGTCCGCCATGAATTAATGATAAGATGATCTTTGTCCAAATTGTTTGAATTTCTTAAAATATTATATTTTATATGATGGCTTTTGTATGTTTTATTTAGACAGTTTGGTTTGCTTTTATTGGATTTTTTTTGTTTAGATTTTGTGAATCTTTGTATTTTGTTTAGGCTGAGGATGGATTAAAGTTAGGCACATATTATGTTGCACTTTAGATGATAAACTAGTTGGTTATGCATTTTTACATGTTTTAGGAACTTGGGATTTCACAATGCATGTTACAGCCCATCGTTATCCCTTTTACTGACAGAGGGTGAAGTTTCTCTGTTTTTGTTATCGGAAAAAAAACCAAAAGGTTGTGACTAGTTACTTTGTTGAAACTCTTTTGTCTGGAAATTTTAATTCCTTATTATCTAATGGAGAATGCTTGCCGATCATTCTTCTGAGTTTACATGTGTACTTGGTTTGCTGAATGGAAGCTGCATTTACACTACCGCGAATAATGTGATGCTCATTGAAATTGGCAAGTTATAGTCGCAGATTCCTGAGGCTTTTCTGGAAGAGGATGACACCACTTCGAAAAAGAAGGCTGATGACTCTGGAAATGGGCCTACAACTGCTATTGGTCCTGTTTGTCTTCTGATGTCGGTGGCCAACAAATATTTGTTTTTCTTTCAAAATGTGCATGTATTATCGAAATAGCAGTTGCCCTTGCAGTAGCTGCAATTCCAGAAGGCCTAGCCGCTGTAATTAGGACTTGCTTAGCTTTAGGTACAAAGAATATGGTACAAAAAGTGCAATTGTGAGAAAGCTACCAAGTACCAAGAGAAGAGACGTTCCACATCGATGGGCACATTATGATCCCAAGGATGGAGGAATTGTTGACTGGAAATGCTACAATATGGATGCTAACATGCAAGCGATGGCAAAAATACGTGCTGTCTGCAATGTGCCATCTTTCCTGTGTGACAGGGTTACCCACTATCTACTGAGGTAGCTCTCAAGGTCTTGGTTGAAAAGATGGGTGCTCCAGATATTAAGGCAAGGAATAGAGTCCGTGATTCAAAGATTATGGCTAAATATCTGATCAATCAAGGTACCGTGAACTTAGGTGAACAAAGACTAACCTTTTTTTAATCTCTCCACAATACAATTTCAATTTGTAGTTGTAGTTTCATCAAATTAACTCGTACATGGAATTAGGAGGTATTTTGTCATTTTATTTGTTTCCAATAGGATTTTGTTTCCTTGGATAAGTTAAATATTGCTGCATCTTTACTTGGTCTTTGAGTAATAAGGTTTTAACCAAGCATAGAAAGCCCTTGAATCATTTTAGCTATGATGCTTCTGGGGTCTTGTCTGCTGATTCTTTTTGTTTCAACAAAGGTCATTTTAGCTAGTAATTATAACCTACAAGGTTGTGCGCTTGTGATTTGTTCTGGGGTGATTAGATACTTCTCGCACACTCACCCTCTGCGAGTTTGTTTTTTTCACACGTGCACCTTGCAGATGGATCAGTTGTTGTGATGGATGAAACTTGTAGGCAACTGTTGCAGTCAAAACAATTGGAGATGAGTTGAAAAGAATTGTGATGCTTGGGTATGGCTTATAAGAGCATCTCCAATGAAGTTGACTATATTGATTAGCTAAAATAGTATAAAATACTGATTATGTAAAATTTGTTGAACCTGTAACGTATTGGACTCCAATGATAATAGCTATAACGGTTGACTATATTTTAAAAATAATATTTTATAATGATTTGATCTTGTTATAAATGGATAATATTATTCGAATATGGCAATAGGATGACGTGGAATTTGCTACAGATCCCTAGAGGTTCAACATATATAGCCAACATCAGGAGGTTGGCTATAATTTTAGCTAAGGGGAATGCCCCATTGGAGTGGCTCATATTTTAGAGATTATGTATAATTCTTAATTTTGGAATGCCACATAAACTTTTTAGCTAAGGGTCTTGAGCATTGGAGATGCTCTAAGGTGATCTTTGATTTATGGTCCAAATCGTTTTTAATTTCTTATTGCGACAACATCCCACAAATTGGGCATAACTTCATCCGAGTAGTCTAGATGCACAACCCCCCCCATGAATGTTACACATAATTTTAAGGACATAGCTTACACGTTATATGGTGTATATCGTAAACTCCAGGATGTGTTGATACAGTTTACACGGTAAACTCAGTATAATCCTTATCCCAGACCCAGATAATTATAAATTGTTAATGATGTTAATTAGATGTACTGATGACTTATGTCCATCTCGAAACATACAGTTCCGAGTTGTTCTTTTTAAGTTTATGTATCAGTAACAAAATTTTCCTAGGAAGGACTTTAGACTCCCTTACAGTATACTTACACCTCTATCTTTTATTATTCATGCATATTTTTAAGTAACCGGTCCATGTATTTCAACTAATAACTGTGAAGGCCATCTCTAGAACTAGAAACGTAGACTTATTTGTAGTTGCAGCTCCAACAAACACACATTAGTTAGGCATTTTCACTTCATACGCATATATAAACGTTTTTGTATACGCGCACACAACACTGTAGTTGAAGCAAGCCTAAGTGCAAATGTGTAATGTATGCACGTTGAACAACATTTTTGTGAACGTGGTTCCTGTCTTCTATCTCCTTCTCTTTTTTTTTTGTTTTCAATCGAAAGACCGAAGCTTCTTTTGGCTGCGCAACACCCGTTAACTCCACATTAGTATGATATTATTCGTTCTGGGCCGTGACCAAGCCCGCACGGATTTGTTTTTTGGGCTCCTTCAAAAGGCCGCATACTTGTTTTTGGCCGCTTATATTCAAGATAATTGTGAGACTTGGGTTTTGAATAAATCATGTTCCAAATATCTAATCTAAAAGCGCACATTTTCATTAAAAAAAACCCACTTTGAGGGGCTAGATTAAATGAAAATGAATTAAAGTTAACTTTTTTTTCGTTACTTAAAAATTCCTTTGGGGTATTAGACTTCACTAGTCTCTTGCGTAGCTTCAACCCGGTTGACGGGGCAGAGTCGCCCACTATTTTGTAGGCATGTGATACATGCAAAGTCGATAGAAGATAAAATTAAGGGAAGGGGGATGATGAATGAAGGCAGGAAGCTTCGCAGAAGTTGGGAAAATACAAGGCATTATTTGGAAGCATCTAGTGGTGACACTAGCAACTGAACAAGTGTTTTGTCCACAACCTAATAGACTTGTAGCATATATCTTACCTCAGAATTTAGGCAACTTCCTGGAAACTGTAAATTGATATTTAATTGCTTGCATACGGCAAGCAAGAATATACTTGCTCTATGTTAATAATAGTCTTTCCAAAATTTCCAACCTACTTTAGTAGCCGATATATGGGTTGTGGCCATTGAGTTGATATGCCAGCATCAATTTGATTGAAATTATTGACATCCTTTTATTGCTATAAATAGCTACCTCATTTTGATCAAGTTCAATCAAGATGGAGAGTCATAAAGATATAGGAAATGGTGATCATCAGTATGAAGATTTGTTACCTGTCATGGCGGACAAGCTTGACGTGGAGACGTTTGTGTCTGAGTTGTGTGGTGGATTCAGGCTATTAGCTGATCCTGCAACCGGATTCATCACAGCGGAGAGTTTGAAGAAGAATTCAGCTCTTCTTGGAATGGAAGGGATGAGCAAACAAGACTCAGAAGCAATGGTTAAAGAAGGAGACCTCGATGGAGACGGATCGCTTAATGAAACAGAGTTTTGTATCTTGATGGTGAGGCTTAGTCCTGGCATGATGGAAGATGCTGAGGCATGGCTTGATAAGGCTCTTCAGCATGAAGTTGAGAGTCTCCTGTGATTCTCATCTGAATTAGACTGGTAAATTAATGGTAAAAACTATAAATGCATGGTTGATCATAGTTTGTTTATTATATCAATAAATTATTCATGTTCATGTACTGATCAAATTTTCCGTAACGATGAAATGTTGTTATCTGATTGATCAAGGACATTGAAATTTTCTCTCTCTCGTTATACAATGGTATCTGTTAATTTCATAGATTGTTTTACTAATTAATTTTGTTTAGAAATTTAACCTAGAGTATGTAGACTGGCCAAAGTTTCCGAAGATGAGCATAAATGAGCTCTGAGGCATTTGATTAGATTTGATTTGTAAATGCATAATGCAAAGCAATAAGATGGTGCATACGCAAATTGTACTACACTACACAGATGTGTAGGACAAGCCAAAAAGTTTGTCAGCAAGCATACCACACAACAACTAAGTACTTGCATATCGGACCCTACTCCATCTTATTAAACAGAATGAGGCGCAAGGAATGCGCATGCATACAAAAGCCAGAGGCAACCTTACACATGATTTTAACAACATCCTCTACAAACCAGCTAGAAGAAGAAGAGAATGAATATTACTACATCAATCTCTTCTAAGTAGGCTGCACGACTTGCACCTGCACTACACCCGTGTAACTTGCAAGTGCTGTGGAATGATATGGACTTTCCCCTCTAGTTCTTGGGGGCAGGAAAGGAGGTTAATCTAGACCGCAACCTCGACTGACTCCAAAATTTGGTAGATTTTGTTTTCAAACCCCAATTTTGAGTTAGAAATATAAAAAACACAAGTACATTTAGCCTTTGTTGACATCCAAAATTTAAGGATTTTTACTTCTTAGGCTCAACTATTTCAGAATTCTTGTTTCATCGAGTTCTTGCTGCTGCTCTCAGTATTCAAATCACCGGGGGTTCCCCATATCAAACCGTCATTTCCAGCATACTCTAGAATGGCCTAATGACGCTTCGTAGCTCTAGAGATTTTTTTATTAATTTTATGTAGAAATTAAACCTACAGTATTGCTTCCATACTCTTCTCATCTTCTGCACTTTAGGGATCCGTATTTTTCAAATATTTTAAGAATCTTATGTCAACAAATACAAAGAAACTCATACGACAAAAAAACAATATTTTATTTAACATGGTACATTAAATTTGTTGTTATTTTGATACAAGAGGGAGAAGAGATATAATATTTGGTGAAAACTTATATTTTTATTCATCATAATGCTCATTATACAGAGCTCATACAAATCAAATATA
The DNA here is from genome assembly GCA_030848705.1 of Heracleum sosnowskyi. Taxonomy (NCBI): domain Eukaryota; kingdom Viridiplantae; phylum Streptophyta; class Magnoliopsida; order Apiales; family Apiaceae; genus Heracleum; species Heracleum sosnowskyi. Next base: position 74,783,704 of record CM061238.1, read on the forward strand.
CACGATTATTGCTTTGTGAAACATTTTATTCAACAACTTGAAATTACATAATTGTCCTTTCAAAGTCAAATGTTATAAAAATTTAAGAAATTTTTTATCTTGATGGGAATCGAACCTAAGACAATTCATTCAATACTAATTACTAAGAATTTCAAGTCACCAATTTAACCATTGAGCTACTTGGGCTTTTTTGTTGTGGTATAAAACCATTAGTATGGTAATGTCTTTCACAAATATTATTTTACGCTTTAGTTTTTATTCGAGATTCTTTCATGATAATTTCATTTGTCTGATTATTAATAAAAGTGGTTATTGGTATAAAGTATATCCAATAGACACGTATCTCTTTAATTAAATTTAATTATGTTTCTTCCTTTGTATTCACAATTTTAAGACAAAGTACAAATGCATTTTTATTCACATAATATCACTTTTTAGTCCGAGCATTCAATAATACAAAATAATACAAAATAGTAATCATTTTGTCTCAACTATGTTCATACATATCAGATAATATAAGTAATAATATAAGCACCTCTATAGTTGTTACCCTGAATAGAGATGAACGTAATTCGGATTCAGGTCGGATTTTTCGATATCCGATAGGGCCGAGCTTTTTTAAATCGAGACAAATTTTCTCTAAAATATTTATACCTGTAGATAGGGTCGGGTCAGGAGGGGCCAAATCGGATTTTTACAAATTATTTTAGATATTGATAATTTTAACTTTAACTTTAACTTTTTTTTATTTTTTCGGATTTAATTAAAAAATTTAAGCTTTTATCCGAGATTTAATTGAAAATTCTAACCTTTTGGATTGGACTTTTATCCTGATCAAGACTACATCCAAATCGAGATTAAATTTGGGTTTATTCGGCTCGAATCGGATCGGGGTTCTGTGAAAAATATGCGATCCGTTTAAGCCTGCGGGCTGGATCCAATTGAGGTGGACTTTTTTTTAATCAGATTTTTTCCGATTTTTTTAACCAGTTCGAACAGTTTTTTTCGAATACGAATTTGTGTGCATCTCAATCCCGCCAGCTCATGCATTAAGTACAAGTATACTACTTCGGCCGCTTATAGAGAATTATGGAGACCGAAGAGTATTGGTACTTTCGAAATGGAGCCTTTATTTGACACCTTTAACTAATTCCTATCTGATTATTAATTAGCTTATAAAACTAATCATCAAATACATTCAACTAAGAACAAAATCTTCATCGTACTAATACCAAACCGATCTTCCTTGCAAATCTTCTCAATCATGTCACATAGTGTCACCAACAAGTTCAAACTGGTGGCAGGATCACCACAACAAACTGAAGAATACTTATCATCGCAAAATTAAACTGACATGAACTAGAAAATATCATCACAAAATAACATCAAGTTCTGTCGGTTAGAGCGATCTTGTGCCTTGCACGGGTACAAGTGCAGTCGCATCAGTAGTAGGAAACCATGGACGGTACACAAAGATAACCTAGATTTTTTACTACTCTAGGCTCAAGGTTCTGGTACCTTTTAAAGCTTATTAATAAATTTGTTCTTTTTGTTCTCTTTCTTTAGTTTCAACTCCTTTTGTCACACCATCGAATCTTACATAGAATTGTATGATATTTTTCAAGTTCTAAAATAATTATGATGCATTTGCTTAATACAATGTATCTATTCAATATTTTAGTTATGGCAATTAGTTGATTGATGTCAGTAATAGAAAATGAACTTTTGATAAGAGCCCAGAAACTACTTCTTCTGTACGGGGAAAAGAAGCCAAAGAAATGAGCTTAGGAGCTCATCCATTGCAACAGATAACAACATGCAAACATAACAGAGAAATCAGAAAAGTGCGCTCATAATACAACAGGTATTTGCATTTTTAGTGTGCATCCAAATCTCAAGCAACTAAACATAACTAGGACATGCTCATGCCTCGCACGAGCTATAAAGCTAGTTTTTACTAATTAAAGAGACATTAAAACATAATAATATAATTGATACTTCAGTTATAATCTATCTATTACTATATATTATATGCCAACACAAGGGCAAAAGCTGCCAATTAAATGGCCGTGAAATTACTGTTTTACCCTTTTTTTTAAACATAACAAAAATGTCACTCGTATATTATTATACAAAAATATTTTAATAGATGTGTTACTACAAAGAATCGAACCTCCAACCTCCTTCCAAGATATCCATGGGCTTAACCACTATGCTACATGTCTTTTTGAGTTTATTTCAAAAAACTTATTAGATAACCCACGTCTTTTATCTCTTATTTTTTTTTTTACTTTGATGTTTGAATAAATAAAATATTGGTTTGAATTATTTATATAAATTTGTTTTTCTTTTTTCCTTTTCGTAATTTTATATATCTATATATTCAATCACTATATATTAATACAATTGTATGTTTTCAATTTAATATATATTAATTATGTTGATTATAATTCATAATTTATATTATATATTTATATTATACTTTATTTGAATTAAATTAATTATTCATGCATAAAATATACTATTAAAATTCGATATAATATAAGAAGTATTATACACATTATATCTTTCATTATTAGATATTTCTATAATTTTTAAATTAAGAACATTAGCATTCAAATTATACAAAAAATTTGTCTACCTACTCTGTTCGTCATATCCATTTCTTAACAATTTTCTTTTCCAGAATGTATTGTTCATTTGTTAACATTTTCTAAAGTAACACGTCATTCTTTATTAACTTATCTATATCTTTTTCCACCTTTCTAACCCCCTCCCCCTCAACCCCAGTGACGTTCGTGTCAAAAATCGGGGTGAGTTTTTAAAATATAGGATATTGCATAGTATATAATTACATAATGATCAGTCAGACTGTTAGTAGACGATTAAGTTTGGGAAAATTGAAAATTACAAGTTTTGAAAATAGAATTTCAAATTGTATTCCAAAAATTATTGTACGATGTTAAAAAAAAGTATAATCTTTCATAATAATAATAGAACTTTATAGAATACATTAAATTGATTCGTAATGTCATATAATCATTTTAATAAAATGAAATTCTAAATAGGGTTTGTGGGTCCTTGACGACATCCTCTACAACATATATAATATTTCTTATATTCGGTCGAATTTCAATAGTATATTTTATGTATGAATAATTAATTTAATTCAAATAAAGTATAATAAAGATATATAATATAAAAGTATGAATTTTAAACAACATAATAAATATATATTTAATCGAAAACATACAATTGTAATCAATTAATTCTTAAAAATTAATTATTAATTAGATTTAATTAATTTAAAATTCAGTTTAATTATTTTCAAGCCTATTTATTTATTTAAAAATAGTTTGAGCATTTAAAAAGTGTCAATTAATTTTATTAATTGATTTATTTTCATTTAAATGTTTATATTGGAATTAAAAATCCGATTTGTGATTTAAAAATTAGTAATGACTTATTTAAAATTCAAATAAGTTTCGTATGATGTTTTAAAAATGTTTATAAGTGCTATATGGTTCATATTAATTGTATGTTGTGTTTTATAGTCTGTATATGCCCGTACTAGGGCAAATATCTGAGTTTTAAATATCGTAAATCATTCCGAACGTCCGATACGTAACCGATTACTTGTTTAAATGTGATTATTGACTGAATAAGTGTCGAGAGTAGAACGAGAATAGTTAGACTTATTGTGATGAGTTGTTTAATTATAGAATCGGGTTCCCGGAGCAAGGGAAAGGGAAAGGTAGAGTGAGCAGAGTCGATCCGACAGCAGCGTAGACCAGGAAAGTATCTGTGCCTTTACTTGTGATAAAATTTATTATTGTCTTGATTACTTGAATACCGTTATCCCCAGAACAATTCAAATTATCAATCTTTTAACCGCATTTGGACAACTGATTCCATTTCCTTAGAGATTCTTGATTCTTTGATTTGATCTGCATCAGAAACTCTTATTTCCAACTCACTTGATTATTGTTTACCACCATTTGATTATTGATTATCATCCTTTGATTATTATTGACAACCATTGATCATTTGACTTCCATCGTTGACTATTGATTACGGTCATCGATTATCGATTACCAATATTGATCTCATTATTGAATAAGTACACTGTACCGTTGAAATAACTTCATGATTATTCCTCAATTTTCATTTGATACTGAGCAGTTGAAACTCTTTTGCAATTACTATACATTGAGTTATCTTATTGAGCATGTTATTGTTTATACCCTATGATAGATTTGGCATGTTTTTAAAATGGACCAGTAATTGGTCGGACCATATTTATGGTCGGAATAACTTAAGGCCCAGTTTGGCCTAGGATCCAGTAGAGGGCTCTGCTGTGAGCTAGTCCGGGGTTGATGCGTGGCTGGCCAGCAGCACAACCTTTGATTTGAATAAAATGTATAAGCCAAACTCTAATTCTTCTCTTCAATTGTTATTGATACAAAGCATGTGTTAGCTAAATATTGTTGATTCTGATATCATAAATTCATATCCTTACAACTGTGATAGAAATGATTCATTGATGTTTGCCGAGCAATTTTGGCTCACTCTTGCTTGTTGTTTTCTAACCCTATTCCAGTGAAGCGAGAGTATGAGTCAGCATAGCGTGACCGATAGTTCACCAGCAGCCAGGAGAGCCCCTCGAGTCATTGTCATTGGCAGGGTAGTTGTTATTTTGATTTTCTAGATTAGATGTCTAGATTTGAACTTTAGTTGTGATGTAATAACTCTGATAAAACTGGTATTGTATTAATAAAAGATTGTAGTAGCGTGTGTTCATTGCCATAATCTGGATGCGGTCTTGGTCAATGGGTATTTGTGTCTTTATATATATTATGCATGTGTTAAAGAGTATTCCGTTGGTCGGATGACTCCTCAAATCTGTACCCCGGGTTTGGAGGGCGTCACACGTCGGCCTTCAGCTTCGTTTTAAAATCCTCTATCTCATTCATGCATGTTCGATTATATTACAACAACATTGCATGCATATAACCTATTCATAATCTAGATTGCAAAAAAAAAATCAATCGATTCCCGAAAAACAGATAACAACCGCTCTCTAACGCAAATTACCAATCTACAAACTATCCTTTCTCTGACACACAAAACTCAGGTAAACCTGCTTATAATCGCAAGAAGAACAATAGTACACTCGTGCTTCAAATTCTACACTATTTCAATCTGGTCTCAAATCAATAATAGTCACTTTAAACAAGTCTTAGAGCCTTGGCATAGTTACGTTTGTGATTCAAAGTAATTACACTATTCGCCAACAAAATTCTTTACTCCTCACTATGCATGAACCATACTTCTCATTTTACGCTCTCAAACTTAAGACTACACAATCCTTAAGCTAATAAATCGATCACGACCAACTTTTTCACAATAAAAATTATTGACATCTCTATGCAGGCCCGTGCCTTGCACGGGCTGTTACGCTAGTTTTGAATCAATATTCCAACACTCTCTCTTGATTCAAAATTGTAAAACTTATTGAAAAAATTTAAAAAGACTTTAATGGAGCACTTATATCCATAAACACTTTTCTTGATGCACTTCTCACCAAGTTCCATTTCCTTTTTTTTTTACACTTTTCGCAAATATAATAACCATTATTTTGGAGCACTTCTCTACATGGTGAATCCTCACCAACAATTCTAAAATAAATAAAAAAATTCATGGTCACTGTTGGGTTTTATACTGAAATATTCGTTTGAAGTATATAAACATTGACCATTTTATTGAAAATCTTGATTGCATATTATTACATTGTCTGTTTATTATATATTGTGGATAATCTAGTATCAAATGGGATAACATAAGATTAAATTATCAGTTTCTGTATATAATAGAGTAAATAGCATTTTGTACCCCTTAACTTTAGTCACTTTTTCGATTTGGTCTCAAACTTTTATTGTCGACATAATGCATCCCTCAACTTTGGATTTTGCTTTGTTTTGCACCCCTTTACTCATTTTTCATCCAAAATAATTAAATTTACTCTTGTGTATATTAACAATTACAGTTATTATATAAACTTAATGAAATAATCTTTCGATTTTATCCCTATACATATCAACGGTGACATTTATTTTCGACGAAAAATGATTAAAAAGATGCAATACGAAGAGAAATTTAAAGTTAAGGGATGCATTCTGCCGACATTAAAAATTTGAGACTAAATCGAAAAAGTGACTAAAGATAAGGGGTGTAAAGTGCTATTTACTCTATATAATATAATAAAGGTTCACGGTCTAAGTGGTACCAGAAAAACCACTGAAATGACTGAAGTATTATTTGAGAATAGTTTATCTTGACTAAATTTTAACTTAATTTAATAAAATATCTACTCTTTTTTATATACAAATTTTCAAACCCTGATACAAACCTCAACACATGTCGTAATATCAACTTTACTGAACTCTATACATCTTCACCTTCACTTGAGGTACATACTGTCAGGCCCATCGCATTCTTAACATTTCATCATAATTCTTCTCAAAATACTTTCCTGTAAAATTTGTGAAAATAAAAGAGTGAGCTATACGGCTCAGTAAGCACATACACGTACAGTTCACCTGAGGTTTATCCAATAAAAAGTTTTCACAAAAATTCATCAATTTTATAAAAATCATCAAGAATTGATCATCACAAAATAGTTCTCACGAGATCGAAAATGAGTATTCAAACACGATAAATCTATTCACAGGTTCTACTAGTGGGGATCCCGATCAGCTAAACAATTGGTTTAACTTTACTTCCAAATAGGAAGCATCACAGTCCACAACATCAATGCAAGAATACTAAATTTTCAATAATATTATCAATAAAATCATCGATATTTCAAAATCAAATTCTCAACAGTAAAGACAGTACAATACATACTTACCTCATTTCGCTTCAAATCTTTAATCTTCTTGAGTTCTCGATATTATAAATTTTATATCCTCTCGGCGCTCTCTCTCTCTCGGTGGTCTATCTCAATCTCGGTTGTGTTAAAAGTGGAATGAGATCAATGTCGCATAGCCCTCGTATTTATAGGTCTATTAGACCGCCTTTCAAATCAATAAAAATAATGTTCACTTTGCTTTCCACTAACTTCCTTCACTGACAAGCAAGGATGTATCATTTATCCTTTAATATTTTGTCTACTGCTTTTCTTAACCCACTAGATATGTAAGTCGGTTTCCTTGCATGCATTTACTATTTTTGTTTCGATAGCATTGTCCTAGCCCATTAGCAACCCTAGCCCACACTTATAGACATTATCTTGTTTAGCCCAATTACTATCCAATTTCCATAACAAACACGAAGGCCCGTTAAGCTCTTGTTATCAATTTTTTTTTCTTCATATTTTTCCACCAAGCTCCAATAAGGTATTTGGCTTTATAAATTCCTTCATTTTTCTTTCTCTAATTTAAAACTACATGTGCGTGTTTATATACCACTTGACAAATCAATTATTTTAGAATCACGTAATTTACTAAAAGTTACTACTTTCTTAATATAGCCCATATATTTTATTTTCTTCACATAAAAGTACACAATATTTATAACTTAATTATTCTACCTTCATTGTCTTGGATTTATTACCTACATCATTAATTATTAATTAATGAAACTCATTCTTCTTCTGTTTTTCCTCGAGACTAACATATATAATAACTTTAATGGTCTGTCTCTATTAGTAGTCCAATAGCATTTTCATTCACAAGCCCGAAATAGCTAAACCCAATATTTAAGCGACTCTAAGCCCATATTTTTAATTACTAGCTTATAGCCCGTGCGATGCACGGTTACTTAAATTTTATTTATAATTATTTTGTTTATAATTATATTTTTATTACCCATGCAACACACGATTGTTTTTTTAATATTTATATTTATAATTATATTTATTTATGAATATTTTAATATTTAAAAGTTATTAGTTTACATGATTAAATTATTGTTAAAAAATTTAGCCAAAAAAATTATAGTTAAAAATTTGATATTTATTATATTTTACACGCTCAATTTAATATTTGTTTATATTGAAATATAAAAATTAGATTTTGCCAATTTTATAGTCCACATGAAATTCAGAAAATAATCTTTAATTTAGTTGTGGTTTAATAGTTCTTTTTCAATTAAAAACTATTCTAAAACTAAAAAGAGAATAAAGTGACGAAATTTAATGTTGAGAATTCTATTCGATTTAGGAAATCTACTTATATGTAGTTTAGATTATTAGAATACCATTTATTAACCAAATACATTTTTTAATGTTAAATCTAACGGTTTTCACCTATCTATTTAACATTAAACGATTTTTATTATTTTGGTATTAAATGAGTTTCCTTATTTAATTACAACTATTTTTATGTTTTGACTTTTTAGAAAAGCCAATCATAATATAATATCTTTCAACTTATATCATTTTTAGATAATAACTTCTTTTTATATGATATAATCTTGATCATGTATTTTTAAAAGTATTGAATCTAATGGTTGAGAATGTTTTGGCGGTATTTAGGACCAAACTACCATGATAACATCATTAATTTTTCTTAATTTTTATAATTTTTTTAAATATTTATTGCTAAAATATAATATACTCTTTTTTTGTAATATGTTAAAGATGCGGGAACTTTGAACTTTTGAGAAAATAAATTATCAATTAAAATATAATTTTTTTTGTCATAGTTCTTCTTTTAAAGTAGTACACCGTGATCAAAATTCTGTATAAATTTCATTTTTTATAGTATATCCGGTAAATATCTATGTTATTATAACAAAGACTAAATAATGAAAGCTTCCTTATAAGTTAAGTTTGGTCGCTTTGTTTGATCACTCAATCCATAATCGTTGAATCTTTCAAATTAATTTGTTAAAAACGTTAGATATAACAGTAAAATTATCATGTAGAATGATCTAAGTTTTGAATCTACCAACAACATATTAAAATTTATAGGTTTTTTTGAAAAATAAGAATTTTTTCATTTTTTCTTGCTAACATATGTTATTTGATAATATTTTTTGTAAAGTACGATTAAGTACTATACTAATTGATTAACAAACTTTTAAAGTTTCGAATTTAATAATTTACAATGTATATAGGTTTAAAAAGTTTGGCCTCTTCTGTAGCTGAGTCTAAAATTTCAAAATAAGGTTTTTTTTTAATATGAATATAGTTCTGCTAACATGAAATTAGGTCTCTATAAGTTCTTATAAAACAAAATCATCATTTACGTATAATTTATTATTTAATAATAAATAATATTTGATTAGTTATGATATAAAACTTAATAAAATAGGATTAAAAATATGCACAATTTTATAAAATTTTATCCTCGTATTATTATATTCTTTGTTGATTTGAATTTTTCTTAGATTGATTTTAATTTTTGAACATAGATTTATAAATTTAAAATAGTTAGAAAAAAGTAATTAAATTGGTGTTAAAATAATGATGACATAATAATTATTATTAGAATTTAAATATTCACTTTATTAATTTGGGCTTTATCTTGTGTTTAAAAAATCAGATTTTGACGATTTTACACCACACATGAAGATAACTAAATTATCTTTAATTAAAAGATGGTTTAACAATTTTTATCTAGGTGGAATTGTCCATGGAAGAGAAAAGAAGGTCACGAATTTTTTACATGGAGAATTCTATTCAATATAGAAAACTTATTTATATTTGTTATATTTGGTTTAAATTATCAAAATACACCTTTTAGAATTTAAATATAATCCTATTATTAATAAAATAATTTTTTTTAATACTTGATCTAACGATTTTCATTTATCTAGTTAAGATCTAATGGTCCTTATTAATTTGGTTGTCTACGACCAAAATTTGGGATGAGATATTATTATATATAAGGATTTAATATAATAAGGATATCAAGTATATACTGATATAAGTATCTTACTAACTGCTTTTACTTTTAATGTTTCGGTTTTATTTACAGTGTAAATAAAATTTTAAAATAAATTATTACTTAAAAATTATTAAATAGAATAAAAATTATGTTATGATTATATAAAATTTTATTCTCATATTATTATATTCTTTATCGATTTGAATTTGTTCTTAATTAATTTTGATACTTTATTAAAAGAAACATAAAATTTCTATATTTAAAAGAATTAGTGGAAAAATAAATAAATTGGTGCTACAATAAAAAAAAATATTTATTAAAATTTAGATACTCACTTTAATATTTGGGTTCTATCCTGAGTTTTAGAAATTGAATTTTGACGATTTTACAACTCATGCGAAACTAACGAAATTATCTTTAATTTAATGATGGTTTAATAATTATTATCTAACTTGACCAGTTGACCTACCCATAAAATAAATTAATAAGTTTTACACAAAGAATTCAATTCAATATAGAAAACCAATTTATAATTGGTTTAAATTATCAAAGCACACTTCTTAGTATTTAAATATAATCCTACATTTAATCAAATACACATTTTAATATAAGTATTATATTCAAAATTATCGTTTATGAGTATGAAACCCTCAACATTTTAATAATATTTTGATATTATCCTTTTATGTTTGTTATATGTAAAATAATATAATTATAATTTGGATTAATCGAATTGTTATGTTTCTTCAGAAAAACAAAGTGTTTAAATTTATTCATGTACAGGAGTTCTCCTAAGTCTCTTATAACGTAGGGTATCATTGTAATCGATATGAATTGTTATCTTGATATTTGGTTTAACAATTATTATCTAACTGAAACTATACATAAATTCAAGAGAAAAGATATTTAAGAATTTTTACATAGAAAAATTTTAAATTATCAAAATACACTTTTTAGTATTTAAATATAATTCTATTATTAATCAGATACACTTTTTAATATTAGATCTAACAATTCTCATCGATCTATTTAAGATCTAACTATAATTATTAATTTGGTCGTATACTGATCGTACACGGACCAGATCGATTTTAATTTTTTCTTAAATTGATTTTAATATTTTATTGAAATAAACAAAGAATTTATAAATTTAAAAGAATTAGGAAAAAAAATTAAATTGGTGCTACAATAATAAAAAAATATTTATTAAAATTTAGATAATAACTTTACTGTTTGGGCTCTTGGCTCTATCTTGAGTTTTAGACAACAGATTTTAACGATTTTACAACCCACGCGAAGCTTACAAAATTATCTTTAATTTAATGATGGTTTAATAATTATTATCTAACTGGAAATATCCATAAAATAAAGAGAAAAGATAATTACGATTTTTTACATAAAGATTTCTATTGAATATAGAAAACCCATTTATAATAGGTTTAAATTATCAAAATACACCTTTTAGTATTTAAATACTATCCTATTATTAATCAAATACAATTTTTAATATTATATCTGACGGTCCTCATCGATTTGAATATCTATAGTTTTATAATCCAACGGATCGTATACTTTTGGTAGTACAATGACCGACCAAAGTTTTGGATAAGATCTCCCTTAAGCTTATTATATATAAGGAGTTAATTGATTTCGATAATTGATCTACTATAATCCCTTTTAAATTACTAACCCATGATTCTTTACAATGAGTTACCAAACTCTCATCTCTTAATTAATCTAATTTATTCCTCCATATATTACCATCCTTGACATTATTAATAATCTATTTTATTAGTTGTTCATGAATGAGACTCTTTCTTGTAATTCACTCGGTGTGTCTTACCCATTTCAACATACCATAATAACCTTATAATTGATTGGTCCATTTCTATTCACCAAGCCCAATTCTCCTTGCCTTTTTTTTTTTGCTAGTTTCTCCTTGCCTTTTTATTTACAACAAGCCATCAACTTCACATTTTCATCACTAACTATTGGCCCAAATTCATTCTAAATTCACTTTAGATTTATATTTCATTATCATTTCGATCTCTACACCAATTAAATATCATTAACAAAAATTCATTAATAACCTTACTAAATCTCCTTAATTTTTTGAAAACAAAGGGAATTTCATTAATTCGAATAAGATTCATATAAGATTGTCTCCAAACCTTAATAATCACATCACAAAAATGTCACGGCTTACCGATACATTTCATCAAATTCTACATGTAATTAATGTAGTAAATACTTTTATCCGACAAATATTAGAGTCTAAAAATTTACTAATAAATCTCCTTTTTCGGAAAAGAATTATGTTAGTAATATAGATAAAGAGTGTGACACATCAGCTGAGACTACACATAAGAATACTGAGCTGGATCAGCTTATAAATACAATTTAGTCAATCAACATTTTAGTTTAGTGTTTTGTATATAAAGTTTGTTACAGTTTGTTAGAGGTTCAATTCTCTCTTTACTTTTACTGTACAATATACACAGTTTGACATGGTATCAGAGCTAAGTTGTATCGATCTTTCATCTGCTTCGCCATTGATGCAACTGCTGCTTCGCCATTGATTAAAGCATACACACTCACACATCTTCTCTACAGATCTCAATTGCGTATGTTCTTCTAGTTCTAAATCCTCAATTGTGTTCAATTACGCTTGATCTACACTATTTTTAAGATTTATTTTCATCATGACTGCAAATCATACTTATTCATCTGCTATGAGTGGATCTACATCTACCGCTGCTAATACAACTGTTATGGATATTAATCATCCTTATTATATTCATCCATCAGATAATCCTGGCATGACATTGATTAATTTGGTGCTAAATGAGTCTAATTACTCTCAATGGAGTCGCTCGATGGAGATTGCTTTATCTTCAAAAATGAAATTAGGATTTGTAGACGGAACTTGTGTCAAGCCTTCTGGAACTGGTTTACTTGTTCAGTATTGGATTAGGTGCAATCATATGGTTACGTCTTGGTTGCTTAATTCTGTTTCAGTGGAGATTCGTAATAGTGTGGTTTATTTGAGTTCTGCAAAGTTGATTTGGGATGATCTTGCTGTGCGTTATGCACAGAGTAATATGCCTCGAGTGTTTCATCTTCGAAAGGAGTTATCTCAACTGACACACGGCAATTTGTCAATTGCATCTTATTTCACTAAGCACAGGACGCTAGTTGATGAACTGGATTGTCTTGTCTCTAAGCCTAAATGTAACTGCAACAAATGTGAGTGTGATGTTAATAACAAACTCACTAGTTATGAACAATCTGCACATCTTACACAATTTCTGATGGGCCTGGGTGATCACTATACTGCTGTTCGAGGACAGATATTACTTATGAATCCTTTACCAACGCTGAATCAGTGTTACTCAATGCTTCTGCAAGATGAAAATCAGAGAGAAGTGCAGAATGTTACTGGCATGAATTCCAGTACCATTGCTATGTCTGTGAGGAATACAGGGAGATATGTTCCTAATACTCCTAATTTCAGAGGCTCATCTTTTACTAATACTTCAGGTCAATCTGTCAAAAAGGATTCCTCGGTAATCTGTGAGTATTGTCAACTTACTGGACATTCCAAAGATAGGTGTTTCTGTCTTGTTGGTTACCCTCCATGGAACAAATTATTTGGGAAACCTAAACCCAAACCTAAGATAGCTGCTGGTAAAGTCAGTTCAGCAGCACAAGTATCAACTGTTAACAATGTTGTCTCATCTGTGGAGTCCTCCCCTAACAACATAACTACTGCTCTTAATACTTCATCTAGTGGATTGTCTGAGGAGCAGTATAATAAGCTTGCCCAAAGAATTCAGAACTCTATGCAGTTTTCTCCTGTGACTAATGACATTTCTGATACAAATGCTTTTTGGCCTGGGGGTGCTAGTGCAAATTCTGTACAGTTTGCAGGTACTTTTCATCATTCTATTCAGTCTGTGTCCCCTGTGTCTTCATCATTGCAAAATCAGTGGATCCTGAATTCAGGAGCCACTGATCATATCACACATTCATTTCATAATCTTGTTGATCCTGTACCTAGTAACTCTGTGTTGTTTCTACCTAATGGACAGCAAGCTGCAGTCACTTATATTGGTAATGTCAAGTTAAATGCTCATATTACCCTGTATCAAGTGCTGTGTGTACCTACATTTGCGTATAACTTGTTGTCCATTCCTAAGCTTTTAGCCAATACTTCTCATTTTGTCTTCTTTACTGCCACTGCTTGCTTTCTCCAGGACCATTCATGGAGGAAGGAGTTAGAGATTGGTAGATTTCATGATGGTCTATATCTCTTCAGTCAGTCTTCACTTCCACAGCCTTCACTTTCTTCTCAACCAGTTGTCAAGAACTTACCAAGTCTTAGTTGTAATTCTGTTTCTGCAGAAATTTGGCATGCCAGATTTGGCCATGTTCCAAACCATATTTTACAACAGTTAAATGTTTCTTGTACTCAAACTACAAATCTTGTTTGTGATAGCTGTCATGTAGCTAAACAAACAAGGCAGTGTTTTCCTTCAAGTGTTACTACAAGTACTTCTTTGTTTGAACTAGTTCATGTTGACATTTGGGGTCCTTATCATGTTAAAACACATAATAATTGTTCTTATTTCTTGACTATAGTTGAAGATATGTCTCGTACTACTTGGACGTTTCTTTTATCAGCTAAGTCTCAAGTGTTCACTATACTTACTCAGTTTTTTCAGTATGTTCAAACTCAATTTCACACTACTGTTAAAACACTTCGTTCTGATAATGGAACAGAATTTGTAAATCAGAATCTAGCATCATTGTTGTCCTCCTTGGGAATTGTTCACCATACCAGTTGTGTGTATACACCACAACAAAATGGTAAGGTTGAACGTAAACATCGTCATTTGCTTAATTCTGCCAGATCTCTTCGTTTTCATGCCCATTTACCTATTCAATTTTGGGGGGATTGTCTTCTCACGGCTACGTATCTTATTAATCGAACACCAACACCTATTCTTCACAATAAAACTCCATATGAAGTTTTATTCGATAAATCTCCTACATTTGATCATCTACGAGTGTTTGGTTCACTTTGCTATGCTACTAATCTTCCTCACCCTCATGATAAATTTGCTCCTAGAGCTATTAAAGGTGTCTTTCTTGGCTATCCTTATGGTAAGAAAGGTTATAAAATTCTGGATTTGGTTACTAAAAGGGTGTTTGTTTCAAGGGATGTGAAATTTTATGAACATATATTTCCATTTTCTGAAATAAGCTCATCTCCCTCATCTATGTTTTCTACACCGCCTTCTTGGACTGATGACCCTTTATCTGTTGAAGCTCCTATGGTTGATGAACAAATATTTGATCAGTCTGTGCCTGACACGATTGTGGAACCTACTACTGAGTCTTCTACTGGTCTTTCTGAGTCTCCTACTTTATCTATACACACGTCTCTTCCAGTGGTTCCTATTCAAGGTTCCTCTCGCCCAGTTAGAGCCAAAGTACTTCCTGCTAAATTTCAGGATTATTCTGGCTTACCTAGTTGTATTGCTAAACCTTCGTCTTATTATGTATC
Source organism: Heracleum sosnowskyi (assembly GCA_030848705.1). Classification (NCBI taxonomy): domain Eukaryota; kingdom Viridiplantae; phylum Streptophyta; class Magnoliopsida; order Apiales; family Apiaceae; genus Heracleum; species Heracleum sosnowskyi. Next base: position 74,799,166 of record CM061238.1, read on the forward strand.
TAACTTTGTCAGCTATAATCAGTTTACTCCTACATACACTCATTTTCTAGCATCTGTGTCTAGGATTCCAGAACCATATGCTTTCCATCAAGCTGTTAAGCATCAGGACTGGTGTCATGCTATGGCTGTTGAGTTGGCCGCCTTAGAGGCTAATGACACTTGGGAGGTTGTACCAACTCCTCCTAATCATCATTTGGTTAGTTGTAAATGGATATACAAGGTTAAATACCTTCCTGATGGGTTAGTGGAATGTTATAAGGCTCGCTTGGTAGCCAAGGGTTTTACACAGACGCATGGTTTGGATTTTTTCGAGACGTTTGCCCCTGTTGCTAAGATGACATCATTTCGTGTTGTTCTTGCTCTTACTGCCAGTTTGGGATGGTCCATTGGCCAGTTAGATGTTACTAATGCGTTTTTACACGGTGATCTATTGGAGGAGGTTTACATGACACTTCCTCCCGGTTATACTCCTCCCCTGGAGGTTCTACAAAAGTATCCTGGTCAGCCTCTTGCTTGTCGTCTTAAGAAGTCTTTATATGGTCTTCGCCAAGCGCCTAGGCAATGGTTTCTCAAGTTATCTGCTGCTCTATTGAAGTATGGGTTCAAGCAGGCTCATAGTGATAATAGCATGTTTATCTTACACGTTGCCAATTCTATCTCAGTGTTACTTGTCTACGTTGATGACATGGTCTTGGCTGGTAACAATGTTACTCAATTATAAGCTGTTAAAACGTTTTTGAGTTCTCAGTTCAAAATTAAAGATTTGGGGACTCTTAAGTATTTTCTGGGCATCAAAATTGCACGTTCTGATGCTGGTATTTACTTCAATCAGCGTAAGTACACTATGGATTTGTTAAAAGATACTGGGTGCTTAGATTGCAAACCATCTCCTTTACCGTTAGAGCAAAATCATGCTCTACTTACTGCTCAGGATGTGGATGATATATCTGATGTTAGTCTTTATCGACGTATTGTGGGGAGGTTGATTTACTTTACCATTTCCCGGCCTGATATTGCTTACACTGTGCACACTCTTTCCCAGTTTTTGGCTCATCCCAAGCCTATTCATCTCCAAGCTACTTATCGACTGTTACGATATTTGAAAGGCACTTGTGGTCAAGGGTTGTTTCTTTCTGCTAAGAGTACTCTCTCTTTGACAGCTTTCTGTGATGCTGACTGGGCTAGTTGCCAGCTCACACGCCGTTCTGTCACTGGATATGGTGTTCTCTTGGGTTCCTCATTGATCAGTTGGCGTAGTAAGAAACAGGCTACGGTGTCCCGTTCTTCGGCTGAGGCTGAATATCGGGCTATGGCTGATGTTACTTGTGAGGTTTCATGGTTGCTGTCTTTATTCTTTGAGCTCAAGCTTCCCAAATTTGCTCCTACTGCTCTCTTCTGTGATAACAAATCTGCCATTTATATTGCTTCAAATCCTGTGTTTCACGAACGCACGAAGCATATTGCTATTGACTGCCATTTGGTTCGCGAAAAGTTGCAACAGGGTGTAATCAAGCCAATTCACATTGCCTCTAAACTGCAGCCTGCGGACATCTTCACGAAGTCTCTTTCTGCAGCACAACTCAGTTTTCTAAGCTCCAAGTTAGGAGTCTGCAATTTCTTCACTCCTAACTTGCGGGGGGATGTTAGTAATATAGATAAAGAGTGTGACACATCAGCTGAGACTACATATAAGAATGCTGAGCTGGATCAGCTTATAAATACAATTTAGTCAATCAACATTTTAGTTTAGTGTTTTGTATATAAAGTCTGTTACAGTTTGTTAGAGGTTCAATTCTCTCTTTACTTTTACTGTACAATATACACAGTTTGACAAATTAATCTTCTTAATTATCATAAATTTTTATTTATTCTCTTCCAAAATCTGGGTATAACATTTTTGCTATCATATATCAACCCCGTTAAATATCTACTCCCTAGATTCATTTAATCACATTTATTTCTAAATGTCCTAAAAATTTATGATTACCTGCTACTACCTTCAAAAGAAGATGTGTCTATTGCTATAATATATTTGACATATGCACATTTTTACTTAATTGCCATTAAATATAATCACCAATACGTCTCCAATCCACACTTCTGTATTGTATATACCCCACTTTCACTAATTTTTAATATTTAAAGCAACACTCGGATCTACCTTTCTCGATCATTACATAATATTTAATTACTAACTATTCATAAATTATATAAATATATCCTCCAAAACACCCAATTGTAACTAAATAACAATATATTTATATATTAATTAACTAACTAGAATTTTGGGTCAGGTGTTACACTAGACTGATAAACTACACAAGCCAGTAAGAATACACAAAAAAAACCAGTCGAAATGGATTTCAATCAAATATCGAAAAATCAGTATTTTTGATCAACAAATCAAGTCAAATTAGTTTAAAATTTGAACTTTTTCCGAAAAGTTTATAAATATGTGAGCGAAGTTTAAGTTTTTAGATAAGTAAGACCATGTCAGAAATAAATACAAACTCAATTGATTGTGTTGTGACTCATGATTCGACGCAAGTAACGCGAAAAAAAAAACATTGTGCATCTCTGCAATTGGGTTGATTGTTGAGTATAAAAAATGAAAAATGTAAAAAGCTCTAGGACCTTAGTGCAAATATCAAGGCAGTTGAATTCAGTTTTATAGGATTTATAACCGACAGGGTCAGTTAGATTTTCAAAAGAAGAAGGGACTCCTACTGGTAAAGCAAACAAGTTTGAAGTTTGAACCAGAATAAACCATCACTTCTCTCTAATTTTCCATTCAAGACTTGTTTCTGTACAAGTAAATTTAGCTTTGTCTCTAAGCTTTCTTTATTCCAAGGTACAAATTCTCTCTCTCTCTCTCTCTCTCTCTCTCTCTCTCTCTCTCTCTCTCTCTCTCTCTCTCTCTCTCTCTCCCACACACACAACAACTGTTCTTGCTTCTTTTCTGGGCTCAAGGGTTGCAGTTTGTTTAGTTATTTACTGCTGGTAAGTTGTATGATCTCCTAGTAACTAAATTTAATTACTCAGTTTTTTTATCTGGGCTGCTAATGTATTTGCTTGTTTTTATCTCATTTCTTTACATTTCTTACTGATGACGTTACCTTCTTTTCTACCTATTTATCATTTGGGCTATATTTGTAGGGTAGTTATAACACTGGGTTGGCCCTGATTTTAGCTACGATGATAAATTTATTATGGTTCGGTCCGGAGTTAGTTGGTAGTTGTCATAAATAATGATTATTTGAGTTGTTAAGGGACATGATCCAGTGCTTGCTGTGTGCAAGTTTTATAATGGTCTTTAAGAGAATTGTTTTGTCATTCAAGGGCTAGCGTCAAACTTGTTACTCGTTTGTCTTTCATCTTAGTATAACCAGTCGATATAAATACTTTATATGCTTAATGATATACAAATTTAATATTAGTTACTAGTTTATTCTTGTTCATTTTATTGAACTAGAGTTGGGATGTTACAGTCAGAAATTTACGGCGTCGCTAAAACTAGTTCCCTTTAAATTTTGTTTTAGGTATTCTGAATGTGTCTGAGGTAATTCTTGATTTTGTTCAACCTCGATATGGAAGACGTGATGAATAAGCCATTTCCTGCGTGGTCATGGTCTGTTGAGGAATGTTTAAAAGAGTACAAAGTAAAACTTGACAAGGGTTTGAGTACTTATGAGGTTGACAAGTTGCGTGAGACGTATGGATGGAATGAGCTTAAGAAAGAGAAAGGAAAGCCTTTGTGGCAGTTGGTTTTACAACAATTTGATGATATGCTTGTCAAGATTTTACTCGTTGCAGCCTTAATTTCTTTTATTTTAGCGTATTTGCACGGGAAAGAAACTGGGGATAATGGAGTGCAAGCTTATGTTGAACCTATCGTGATTGTCTTGATTTTAGTCCTTAATGCTATTGTTGGAGTTTGGCAAGAGAATAATGCCGAGAAAGCTCTTGAGGCTTTAAAGGAGATGCAATGTGACTCTTGTAAAGTTTTAAGGGATGGTTACTTAGTGCCAGATTTACCTGCTAGAGAGCTTGTACCTGGGGATATTGTTGAATTGCATGTGGGTGACAAAGTTCCAGCAGATATGAGAGTGGCAGTTTTAAAAACGTCGACCTTAAGAGCTGAGCAGAGCTCCTTGACAGGGGAAGCAATGCCTGTTCTTAAAGGAACGAATTCTATGCTCATGGATGACTGTGAGTTACAGGCAAAAGAAAATATGGTTTTTGCTGGCACAACAGTTGTGAATGGAAGCTGCATCTGTGTTACTGTGAATACAGGGATGCTCACTGAAATAGGCAAGATACAGACACAGATTCATGAGGCTTCTCTGGAAGAGGGTGATACTCCATTAAAGAAGAAGCTTGATGAGTTTGGGAGTAGGCTTACAACTGCTATTGGTTTTGTTTGTCTTGTAGTCTGGGTTATCAACTATAAATATTTTCTCAATTGGGATCTGGTAAATGGATGGCCAACAAATGTTCGATTTTCTTTCGAAAAGTGCACATATTATTTTAAAATAGCAGTTGCCCTTGCAGTAGCTGCTATACCAGAAGGCCTTCCCGCTGTTATTACAACTTGCTTAGCTTTAGGTACACGGAAAATGGCACAGAAAAATGCAATTGTGAGGAAGCTACCAAGTGTGGAGACCTTAGGATGTACAACTGTTATCTGTTCAGACAAAACAGGGACACTGACAACAAATCAGATGTCTGTGATGAAATTTATTGCATTAGGACGGAATACCACCACTTGTCAGATTTTCCATGTTGATGGCACAACTTATGATCCTAAGGATGGAGGAATTGTTGACTGGAAATGCTACAATATGGATGCTAACTTGCAAGCAATGGCAGAAATATGTTCTGTCTGCAATGATGCTGGTATTTTTTGCAATGGTCGTCTTTTCCGTGTGACAGGGTTACCCACTGAAGCAGCTCTCAAGGTCTTGGTTGAAAAGATGGGTGTCCCAGATATTAAAGCGAGGAATAGAATCCGTGATTCTAAGATTGCGGCTAATTATCTGATCGATCGCGAGGCTGTAAAATTAGGTGAACAACGCCTAACCTTTTTTTAATCACTCTTCATGGAAATTTCACTTTCTAGGCATATGATTTCATCATATATATATTTTATAGGCTGTTGTGAATGGTGGACAAAAAGATCAAAAAGGGTTGCCACACTTGAGTTTGATCGTGTTCGCAAATCGATGAGTGTTATTGCCAGGGAGTCAACGGGACATAATCGACTTCTTGTCAAGGTATTTTAGCAATGTTCAAAATTTGCTTCACATTATGTAGGGTTACCCTCAAATTTCTTACATGCATATAAATTCTAATCATAAAATCACTTACAGTAGCCGATGGCTTCATCACTTAATTACTGCTTCTGAAATAAACAATATAGTAAAGTAGCAACAGTTGCAAGTTTCCACTTTTCATTGATAAATAAACAGAAATTGTTCACTTAATTTTTAATCAGGTTAGCTGTGTGCAGGCCGCAGACCAAAGTGCCAAATTATATGTCAAGTTGCAATGTGTGCATGGTTTACTTTCTTGTTCTACTTCTTGGGTTTCTTTGTCCCGCCTAAAGATGAGTAGCTTATAGTTATCTGGAGAACTATGTTGACTAGCTTATACATTTGGAACAATTTGTTTGGATATATTACTTTTGCATAAGTTCATTACGAGATCTTTGCCAACTGAACAGATAATATTTTTTAGATGCACTAAGAATATGAGAAGAATGTTTCAGAATAAATTTAAGGGGAAGAGGACGAAGTCAATGCATGGTATGAATATTTAACCAGATGATGTTTTATAGAAGAAATAAGGATAAAACTGATTCTTGAATGTTATGAGTTGGATGAGAATGTGAAAGACAGTAAAGATTGCTTCCAATATTAAACAATTTCTATGTGAAGGACTGTGTTGCAAATTACTCAATTCTATACATGAAATTTGAGATGTTTTGTAATCATAATCATTTCAACTGGGCTTATATTTCTGTAGTTAAATTAATTATTGTTACCTTTTTATACAATCTTTGACTCTTTTAGTAAAGGTCTTTTTTCAATAATAGCAAACACTCAAAGTTGATCAAAAAGGTTTCTGTTCATTTAAGCTTTAGCTTCTAGGTTCTTATTGCCTGAAAGTTGTTCTGTTCTTCCTACAGAAAAGGTCAGTTTTAGATTATGAAGCAAGGATATGGCTGCGTAGTGCAGGGAATACACGGATTGACAAATATGACAATATTGGGATTCGGGGGGATATGAGGACGTGAGTCATGTGACATGTACAAAAATAACATAAATATATATTCGAAGTAATGTATAATAAACACCTATCATCAAACTATAAACTATATGCAAATTGCATCAGATGCATGACTTAATCATGTATATCAGAAATTTTTGCAAAAGTGAATATAAACATCAATGCTTTTGATATGCTAATTGACATCAATACTTTACTTCCGTGACAGTAGTTACTCACCAATTTAGAGAATGATTTGTGAATAGTAAATTTTTAATGGATCTTGTGCACATGGGGATTCGAGTGTCGAGTATACGACAAACTATATACTTCAGTAATGCCTATTGGCTATTCCAGAGGTATACCAAATTTAAAGTTGATGACTGTTCAATTATTGGATCTGCAGGGTGCTGTTGAGAGTTTACTAGAGCGCAGTTCACACGTGCAACTTGCAGATGGATCTGTTGTTCTGCTGGATGAACCTTGTAGGCAATTATTGCAGTTGAGACAATTGGAGATGAGTTCAAAAGGATTGCGATGCTTGGGTATGGCTTATAAAGATGAGTTAGGTGAGTTTTCGGACTACTATGCTGAAACTCATCCCGCGCACAAGAAGTTGCTTGATCCATCTTGTTACATCTCAATTGAAAGTGAATTGGTTTTTGTGGGAATGGTTGGTATAAGGGTGAGTGCACTTTGCAAGAAAACATGAATAACATTGATCTACTGTTTAAAGAGAGATATTTTCTCTGTCTTTGTGATACTCATTTAAGAATTGAAATTTCAGGACCCTCCTCGTGATGAAGTCCATAAAGCAATTGAAGATTGCAGAGAAGCTGGAATTAAAGTTATGGTGATAACTGGCGATAATAAGACCACTGCTGAAGCTATTTGTAGGGAAATTCAATTGTTTTCTGATGGAGAGGATCTTAGAAGCATAAGTTTTACTGGTAAAGAGTTCATGGTGCTGTCTGCCTCTCAACAAAGAGAAATTCTATCAAGTTCGGGGGGAAAGGTTTTCTCTCGTGCTGAACCTAGGCACAAGCAGGAAATCGTTAGAATTTTGAAAGAGATGGGTGATATTGTTGCTATGACTGGAGATGGTGTCAATGATGCACCTGCACTGAAACTTGCTGATATTGGAATTGCCATGGGCATTACTGGAACAGAGGTAATCAAGAAACCAACTCCTTCGGATTTTTTAAACAACCTTTCTTATATTGGCTGGTCATATTTAAAGTCAAATCAGCTGATTAGACTTTGAATTGTAGCATAGCCTAGAAACAATACAGGGTGGATTTTAACCTTGCGCTTTTGACTCTTGTGGTATCAACAGTTTGTTTTAGGCCCTTCTGTGCTTCACTGATCTTCAGGCATGATCATCAAAAGCAAGGCCAATTTTTAGTTTTAGTTATATGCAAACTTGTAATGAAATATATATTCTTCCTAGTTAAGTTTGCATGATTAAATTTCCAGGTTGCAAAAGAAGCATCCGATATGGTTCTGGCGGATGATAATTTCAGTACCATTGTTTCAGCTGTTGCTGAGGGTCGTTCAATTTATGATAACATGAAAGCTTTTATCAGGTCTTTTTTTAGATATTTATATTTTTGTTAGATATATAACAAATCCCCATATAACAGCACTTCACTTTCATGAATGTGCAGATACATGATATCATCAAATATTGGGGAAGTTATATCAATCTTTCTGACTGCTGCACTGGGGATACCTGAGTGCATGATACCTGTGCAGCTGTTGTGGGTCAATTTAGTGACTGATGGACCACCAGCAACTGCTCTTGGATTTAATCCCCCAGATGTTAATATTATGCGAAAACCGCCACGGAAAAGCAATGATGCTCTCATAAACTCTTGGGTTCTCTTCCGTTATTTGGTTAGTTTTGACCAAGTACTTATCTTTCTTGTTTCAGCAGTGTGGCAATTTTTTCTTATGTGTCATAACTTTGCTTTTTTACGTTTCTGTTATTCCTATATGTGTGGCCTGCATTTAACCACATTCTTTTGAGAGCTCTTAGAATAACAAATGATCTGGAATGACTTGCTAATGCAATAAAAATATATTATGAGCGAAGAGTAAATCATTAATAATTTTGTTAGGGACCCATGTTGCTTTGATGATGAAATATTAACTTCCACACCAGCATGTAAACCATCCACAAACTTGTTTTGATGTTATTATCTCAAGTAAATAGTAATCAAGATGGATGACTGGTAAAGCTCGAAGAAGTTACATACTTATACAGAATTTACAGTTGCGTAGTGGAATTGCAGGTTTTACTGTGGACATTTCCACAAACAATGTTTTTATTGCATGGATAATATTATAAATTAGTATATTGCAATATCCCACATACACGGAACATTGTTTTCCATAAAAGCTAACTGCTGAACTAAAGCTTAATGCCATGGCATATCAAGTTAATTGAAATATATGTTAATTTTATCATTTATGTGCATAATTACTTGTTGTAATTTACAAAATGGCAGGTGGTAGGTTCTTATGTGGGCATCGCTACTGTTGGCATTTTCATTTTGTGGTACACTAGACCGTCATTTATGGGAATAAATCTTGTGGGTGATGGGCACACACTTGTCGAGTTATCACAACTTCGCAACTGGGGAGAGTGTCACTCATGGTCGAATTTCACTGTTACTCCATTCACACTTAGTGATGGCAGCCTGGTTACTTTCTCAAATCCATGTGACTACTTCTCTACTGGGAAAGTGAAGGCAATGACTTTATCTCTTTCTGTATTGGTGGCCATAGAAATGTTTAATTCTCTTAATGCCCTCTCTGAAGAGAACAGTTTGATAACAATGCCTCCATGGAGAAACCCTTGGCTGCTTATTGCCATGTCTATCTCATTTGGGCTGCATTGCTTGATATTATATGTTCCCTTCTTGGCAGATGTGTTTGGTATTGTAGCGTTAAGTCTAAATGAATGGGGTCTGGTTGTACTGGTATCGGTACCTGTGATTCTTATTGATGAACTTTTAAAGTTTGTGGGACGGAGTCGAAGGTGGAGGGCAAAAGTAAAGAAATTATGACATGGTAAGATCTAAGATTTGGTGTCTTCTTAATGAAGCCTTGGAATGGGGCGTTTGTATAGCTAGGAGGAAACTGTTGCTGATATTGTATTGTAGTTTTTTCTAGTCAGTTACTTCTAAAAAGCCATATTCCATGTTAATGGAATAAATGACTTATATTGTGTATTAGATTATCATTGATTATAATACATTTCCGTAGGAAGCTATATTACTCGAACAATGAATGGCTCTTATAAATCGATAAACATTCCTTTTGACTACGAAAGTATCAACTCATATAATAAAATGATCTCAGCTAAGAAGAACAGTCAGGTTCAGAAATCTCTTATCTACCTATCATATGAACATTAATTGCAAGAAGTATATGTGCTGCTATGGACGACAAGGCTTTCAACAACTGGCCAACTTCAATATAATGATATCCCTAGGCTTGGTAGATATCACTTTTCTCGAGATGTTGAGGGTTCAAGTCTTGGCACGGGGAATGAGCATGTCAGGGTAAGGGTGTGCCTCCAAACCCTGCCCGCCTTTCAAAAAAATGAGATAAAATGATGATACAAACAATGTGCATAGTCACCAATGGGATCACCCTCCAGCTGTGTTCAGTGATTTTTTGCATCTCGCAAGCTGAAGAACCAGAGGGAACTTCTTGAAGTGATCGTAAGATTCCTCTATGCAATAGTAATGTGTCTTCTACGGAGACCAGTAACCCTAATCAAAAATAAGAGGACTGCTCATGTAGAACATTCAGCTGAGCCAAAATCCTGGCAGCTGAAGACTTTATGGTGTTCTGTCCCCGCTGAGTCAATTCAACTAACGGCATCTGAGAAGATCCACCATATTTCTGTCTTAACTCCTGTAGGCTAAAAATTCGTTCTAGACAACTTAGAACTTTCTCCTGCAGTTGGGGAGAAGGTACATTCAGTAATCTGATTATACAGGGTATAGCTCTCGCTTCATCAAGCACCTTGCTCCCACTTTTGAGTTTTGGATCTTGAATAAGAGTCAATAGGGCATCCAAAGAAGCTTCACATAATCCAGTATCGTGTTCACCAAGAAGTCTTACAAGGGATGCAACTGCACCAGCCTCAACCAGGCAAAACGATGATTCAACCGTGCAGATTCCTGCATGAACAGGGCAACCTGTCTCTGCTTGTGCTGAAAAGCACCAAAGTCCGTGACGCTTCGGGAGTGCCTTAGTCAGTGCAGGGGTACTCTTTGAGAACTGTGCAAGAGAAGTGGCAGCTCGTCTTTTTGACAAACTAGTCCCTTGCTCTAGTAATTCAACTAGCACTGGAATAATGCCTTTTTCAGCTGCCATTTTCTGTAATTGCTGATTTTCTGGAGTAGTGAAACGGCATATTGTTGCCAAAGCATTTTCAATCAATTGAGTCTTATATTGACCATTTTTCCTGCCATCACACAGATGATCTAAGATCTTAGAAAGTCCCCCTGCTCCCAAAAGCCACTCAGATATCTGGGGGGACACTGGAAGATTGGAGATAATACCCATAGCAGAAGAAATCTCTTCACCGTCAATAGAAGTCATGATGATTCTAGTTAACGTCTCAATTAAATTTGGACTCAAATGCTCTATGATGTTGTCTTCATCACCATATTCTGTCAGGCAATACAACAGCTTAACAGCATTCACCCGAACATTTTGGTCATCAAGCTCACACAGTTGAACCAAAACTTGTATAGATGCACCCTGTGAAGGAAATTAAGCAACAAATAATTAGCATTTATCCAACTCAATAAACTCATCACACTGAGAAGCAGCGGCAAGGGAGAAATGATGTCATGGAGAATACTCCCTGTTCGATGCAGTTCCCAGTTTTGCTTTGTGTTTTCTTAACTTTTTAAGATAATTCTAATAGGAGACTCAGATTTTTTAGAGGTTCCAAAATATTTATTATATTACAATGTACAGGAAATCACTTTTGCAACTGTAGCCGATGTACTGAAAAACAGAACCATGCAAATTTTTTTGTCCTTTATTCTTATATCAGTGTGTCAGATCATATATTCCATTGCTGTTGGTGTATATATAAAAGGTAATCATACTATACCTGATTTAACCTTCTCATGACATTTGAGGCAGAAGGAGATTGGCAGATTGCTTGAAAAGAGCGAAGTATGCTTTCTTGCACTTCAGGCACAGCCAAGTTAATGCAGGAAAAAAATGTGTTAATCTCTTCATCAGATTCAAACAATACAACTGGTGTTTCATCAGTATTTTCAATTGTAGTTGATATTGCAAGATGCATGATGGTTGCAGCAGCTTGTTCACGCAACCTAGTTGATGAGGAAGGGTGGTAAAGAAGACCTAAAAGTGTGCTCACAGAACCTTGCCTGATCATATACCAGCCATTTTGTGGAAGGTTTGATAGGTTCCGAAGAGCTTTAACCGCTATTTCTTTCATCTGATCATCACCCTCTTTGATCAACTGAAGAAGTGAATGCAATACACCTTGTTCAAACAGAGAAGATTTATGGTGATCAGTTATTTCCATTTCTGCCAAAGTTGTTGCCATTTTCACCTTCACATCTTCTGGTCCTGTAAAACAGATGCAACTAACTTATTCTAAGAATTACCAAGGCTGATCTAGTATATGGTAATGTACTAAAGAAATGTTGCTCTAGCTGTATCGCCCTCGCTTCCTGTATGGAAGGTCAAGGAATCAAGCCTTGTCAAAGACAAATCGGGTGTATGAGTGTGCTCAATTAGCAGAAAAAAAGAAGGTTCTTGTAGTAAACCTGAAAATAGACGCTCCAGAAGATGATCAAAATAATTAATCTTGGCCATCTGGATAACATTATCATCAGAAAATGAAAGATTCTGTAAGAGATCCCTTGCATCTCTAGCAGCTTGACTGTCAGTGCTGTTTGACATAGTCACCAGGTAGATTATGCAGCCTTTGACCTTTCCGATACTCTGCCTCGAAAATTCATTTTTGGATAATTCCAACAGCAAAGCTACAGCCAACTTCCCATTGCGACGTCCAAGAGAGCGAACAATAGATTCAAGGGCATCACCAGTTCTTGCGATTCTTTCCTGCGTCGAATTTCAGTTTAAGACCATTAACTTCTTTTTTGATTGCAAGGAACATACTTTCCAAATAATTTCTGAAGGCGTCTGGACAGATAAATTAAATTCGTAACAATGAAAAATATTTGGACAGTAGACCCTATAAACGACTGCAAATTAGAAAATAAATTTCAATTTAAATCTATACCTCGGTGACAATCCTATATAGTATCGGTACCTTAAATTTCATCTAGAACTAGTAGACATTATAAACTCAATCACGAAGTTTGTGGACACGATCCGTTCTCAGTTACAAAATATAAATGACATAAAATGAGTACCTTTGTATCATCGTTGTCTTTTGACAGAATATAAAGGATGTCCATAGCACAAGTTCTGATATCCCGGTTTTCTGCTCTTAGAAATTTAACTATAACAGGTATGTAATTTTCCAATATCACCCATTCTCGATGTATGTCTCTTTGTTCACAGAGATCATGTAGCTCTTCTAAGCAGCGAATAATCTCCTCTACATCCCCTGATAAGAGTTTTGGTTTCATGGATGCAATTGAAATCATGGTATTTCTATCTTTCCATTCTTCAATTGATTGCCTAAGAGTTTTGTTAGGCCTCAATAATGGAGTTTCTAAAACAATGTTGGTCATAGGACATAAATTGCTCCCAGATGCAAGCCATTCCTCAATGGCTTTTCTCTCAAATGTTTGTCCTGAAGAAGTCTCCACAGGGTCTTCCATAACTTCCCTAGTAATTGGACAATAAAAGGACTGAAGAGGTTCCAATGGCTGAGTACCTAAAGAATTCCGTTTATTGATATATTTCATTTCTTTTTCCTCGAAAGAGGAAGTAGCATCACCCCTTTCCAGCAACGCAATTATTTGTTCCAATTGTATGGCTTCTGCCTGGTCTTTCCTCAGCTTTGCATTTTCGATTTCAGTCTTGAATCCTTCGAATTCCTGCTTTAGTGCAGGCTGCGTTGAGATTCCAACAGCCTCCCCTATCAAAAGAGCCAATTTGTAAGCGTTGGCACGGTCGATATTCCTCTCCTGAATTCCTGAATCTATCTTGTCCAAAATATCTTCATAGCCTGCAGCAGCCTTAAATTCAGCAGCCCGCATACTGTCACACAGCTGGTTGACATCCTCACTTATACTTAATGAAACATCCAATGAAGCCAATTTGATAAGGCTTAATGCATGAATGATCTTTGTGTTAATATCTTCAATGCGCTTGGTAACAAAACGGTACTTGACAAATTGGTAAACTCTATTTTTTTGGCTGCATTCCAAAACTAGTTTCTCGAATTCCTTAACCTCTCGATTAAGAATTTCAATAGCATTGCTTAGTACTTCAGAATCCCAAATATTCTTTTTATTTAATTCTTCTAGTATAGGTATAATCCCAAGTAAATTGGTAGAAAGCTCCGAAAAACTGTCCTTAAAAAAGACATCTTTAGCAGCATGTACCACCTCACAAAGTGCCTCTATCACTTTAGGAATAGTTTCTGCATCCAGATCCATTTTGCTTCAGTAGTAATACTTGAACAATTCACAAATGTCTGCGACAAGATTACAACTATAGAAACCACTCAACTAGTCATCCATGCTGATATGATATGTAAAAATTGTAAACTTTAATGAAGCAGCTATACATGGAGACTTTGTCAAAAAAGTGAGGAGAGCAAACATGAGATAAATAAAGACTTGAACACAAAATTTATGAATAAATCTTATCAAACTTAAGTTGTTGAGTAGCCCATTAAAGAATTTATAAGCTAAAAACTAGTGTATGAAGAATCAACAAGAACACCTACAAAAATGTGAGAATTGTCTATAAAATAACAAAGCAATGGATTAAATGAAGCTAAGAAAGGAAGTAATATTGGAGAAACACCTGAGGATCAAGGTGAAGAGGAGACAAGGTGAGATCAAGAACTTGAGTGGACTTGCCTTGGTTGACTTGAACAAAGCATAATTACACACAAAATAAATTTATTTAAATATGTAACTATAAAGAAACCTGAGTTGGTTATGGTGATGGAAGCGATAACGTTAAATTTGGGTAGAACAAAGAAAGGAGAGAGTCAAAAAGTCAGACCACCCGCCATTGCAGAAATGTTCAACTCACTTGAACAATTATTATTGGCATTTACTATTTTGTATACTACCCGTCTACCCCTATCAAATATCTTCCACAGCTTTTTCGTGGTTATTCTCCTCCCGTTGGTTTGTGAAGTGAGGAGCATATATCATTTTTATCATTGATCTTAACGGTATCATTTTAATCATTAAAATTATCATAAATATTAAACATATAACTCTAAATATGTGTTCGAAAAATAAAAATAACTTTTCTCGAGTTCTACGTATATTTGTTCAATACTACTGCAACCAAATGAAAAGTTATGAATTCTAGTATTTCTGATAATTTATTTAGATTTTCAAAAATTCATTTACTATTTATTTTTTATTAAATCAAAGTAAATAACTATAAAATTAAAAATAAATAGTAATTTTTTTTTAAAATCTAAATATAATATCATAAATACTAGAGTTCATAACTTTTCATTTGGTTGCAGTAGCATTCAAGAAATATGTGTAGAACTCGATATAAATTATTTTTACTTTTCGAACACATATATAGAGGTATCTGTTTGATATTTATGATGATTTTAGTGATTAAAGTGATACCTCGTTGAGATCAGTGATGAAAGTCATATTTGGTCTTCACTTCAGTGACCACTTTGATATTTAACCCTATGTTTTTTTATTACGGGTTAATAATCAAGCGAGTCACTAAAGTGGGCTCAATGTATCAAGTTGGTCACTGAACTGAAAATGGAATCAATAAGGTCATTAAAGTGGATTACAGGTATATTTGATTAATTCTGCTAAATTTTTGTTAACGGTAAATGATAATGTGTTTAGTATAATCTGATGTGGCAATCATTTGATAAAGTGTTCTGAATTCCTGCATCAGATTATACTAAACACATCTAGGGCTGAGCATTCGGTCAGTTCGGTCCAGAACCGGACCGAACCGAATAGACCGAGAACCGAATTATCATTTTTTTCCGGACCGAACCGAACCGAAACTGTATTTTGGACCGGAACCAAACCAAACCGAAATAATGCTATTCGGTTCGGTTATTTCATAAAAGAACCGAAATTTTTTCAAATAAAAAATTTTTATTTCAAAAAAAGCCAAAAAATATGATTTTTCTAAAAATAAAAATATTAGCTACTGAAATACAAGTATGGAATGTAAATATAATAGTTCAAACTTCAAATCTCGAATAAAAAATAAGCCATGCAAAATTTTGAATATATACATATAAAATTAATATATTATATCTATAAAAATTATATAAATAAAAAATAAAAAAAAATTCGGTCTATTCGGTTCGGGCCGAATTTTTTTTGAAAGAACCGAACCGAACCGATATTTATTTCGGTCTATTCGGTCCGGACCGAAAAGACCGAATTTTCAGAAAATTAGAACCGAACCGAAATTATACTATTCGGTTTGGTTTTTCGGTTCTGGTTCGGTTCTGCTCAGCCCTAAACACATCAAATTATACTAAAGTCTAAACACATCATCATTTACCGTTAACAAAAATTTAGCAGAATTAATCAAATGTACCCGTAATCCACTTTAATGACCTTATTGATACCGTTTTCAGTTCAGTGACCAACTTGATACATTGAGCCCACTTTAGTGACTCACTTGATCATTAATCCTTTTTATTATCCGCCCTTTTTATGTAAACTAGTGTAAGCATGGATTTGTTTATATACTGAAATAACTAGCTTTATAGCCCGTGCGAGGCACGGGCATACTCTAAAATATTGCGTAATTTTTCATTAATTTTGATGTATTTTATGAATTATTTAAAAATTTAAGTTAACAGTATTTGTTGCGAGACTAAATCCCCTATTTTATATATGTTGTATTTGTTTAGTAGAAAGTTCGCGTAAACACGAGTAATATATAGATATTAGTAAATTGTTATCGATTTCATAATAATTTGTTGTTGCATAGTATATTTTTTAACAAAAATGAATGACCATATTACTTGTTAATAAAATTATAAAATTATTACTCGATATGATTTTGCATGGATATTTAAAATTATTTGGTGATTAATAACTATATTTCATCACTCACTTGAAAAACAAGTAACATATTTCATGTCATATTAATAAGAAGTTCATGACACAAAATTATATCATATTTATAACTATTTCAACATCATTAACATTTTAATTATATATACTTTTTGTTTTTTTAAATAACTTAAAATAACACACACACACACAATATATATATATATATATATATATATATATATATATTATAAAATAATTAGTATACTTTAATGAAGATTAGTTATCAAATGGGTAGAGATATTAAGATGAACTAATAGAGATATTTATATGAGATAATTATAATATAGATTAAAATTTAATTTTGTAATTTGAGAGTATGATTGTCATTTCGCATTGAATAAATTGACTAATTGAAAAATTATTGCATGCCCCCCGAAATATCTCTCTGATCTCCCCCCCCCCTCTCTCTCTGTTTCTGTGCCAAACTTTAGCCTCATTCTCTTCTCCTCCTCCGGTCTCTCTCTCTCTCTCTCTCTCTCTCTCTCTCTCTCTCTCTCTCTCTCTCTCTCTCTCTCTCTCTCTCTCTCTCTCTCTCTCTCTCTCTCTCTCTCTATTTCTGTGCCAAACTTTAGCCTCATTCTCTTCTCCTCCTCTGGTCTCTCTCTCTCTCTCTCTCTCTCTCTCTCTCTCTCTCTCTCTCTCTCTCTCTCTCTCTCTCTCTCTCTCTCTCTCTCTCTCTCTCTCTCGGTTTCCGTGCCAAAACTTTAGCCTCATTCTCTTCCCCTCCTCCGGTGTCTCTCACTCAGTTTCTGTGCCAAAACTTTAGCCTCATTCTCTTTCATTCATTCGGTGATTTCTTCAGTGCCACTGCCCGGAGATCCCTCTTATCCTTCTTTTAGTCTCTTTAGCTTTTCTTTCCTTTCTCCCCGTCCGCCCTTTCTCTTTCCTCCCCGTCTTCTCCACATTTTCTTCTCAACTTTTGTTTTGGATCTGTATTTTGATCGGTTCATTCTAACTCTATATCTTCTAATTGATGTTCGTTACAGGACTTTATGGCAGATCACTCGTACTTTTTATGGATGAACACAGATTTCAAGACATGTTACGATTGTAGAATTATTTTTTAGATCTAGTTTAGATTTTGTTAGTTTCCCTGATAGTTGGTGTACTTAGTTCTTGCGTTCACTAACCTAGATTTCTATTTTCTAAAAATTATATCGATTAGAAATCGACATCACTGCATTGTTTCCCTCACTCGCGTCTTGGTGATTAATTTGTTCGATTCAATATATTTTTGAATTCTTATATGGTCTAAGGCTTTGTATTGTTATATCCTAGTACTGTGGATTGATTTCTCTTTCATGTAATATCTAGTATGTAATTTTTCCTCTTAATTTTGTATAAGTACTTGATGTTGCATATTATGTTTTTTAAGATACATGAATGATCTTACAAGATTGCTTTATTTGAAAATTTTAGTATATTATGTGTTTAAAAATTAAATTATTATGTTATTTTTGCTCGATGATTAGTGTAAAAATGCCAATGAATTGATTTAATTATAGACTATTGTGTAATAATGAGTAGACACAATTAATACAAGCATATTAAATAAAAAAAATCATTAATTACTACTCATTATTATGAAATAAAGATTGGAAACAATTAATGCTTACATATTAAATAAAAAAATCATTAATATATAATAGGGGTAATTTGGTAGTTATACATTGAATAAAATTGTCTCATCCAACTACTTAGTTGCTCTATTATATATATAATAATAATAATAGATTTCTTGTATTTGTAATTAAAAATATGGAAAATGATAATATATTGGATTTAAATTTTATTTGTATGTAAATTCTTTTAACCTTTTTTAAATTTAATAAAATTTCACAAAAATTGAAAAAAATTCTATAAGATATAGATTAAATTATTATTTTTATTTGCAAAAAAATTATATAGTTTTAAATGACGTGAAATGTATTTTATCAAATTTAATTATTAATTATAATATAAATGATAATTTTAGTATAGTTGTTCATATAAACGTATCTAAACTTATGTGTATTGAATGAAATAATAGTATACTTGTAAATAAAATATAAAGTTAGTCACATATTTAATATAATATCGTGATCACATCATAAAATCTCTAATCATCCTATTAATTTCTTAACGGCGGCTCAATCAAATACTCCGATTAGGGGTGTTTACGGTTTACCAACCTGATTACCGAACCAACCCAACCCTATTTTTGGCCAACCAAGCTGATAGAAGAAAACTCGATACTTAACTGGGTTAAAAATATTATTTCAAACTAATTTAAATAGATTGGGTATGAAATTTATATTTTTCGACCAACCCGATTTAACTTTCAAATTTTGTTTGATATTTAAATATATATTTTATATTGTACATACAACCATACATTAGATAATACATTATACTGACATTTATAGATATATGTGTACATAATTATATTATTAAAATTATAATTATTCAAAAATAAAATATTAACACTAAATCGTAAGTTATACGTATTTTAGTTTATTTAGATTTTCTGAATGAGAGATATTGTATAATATTTATTTTTTAATAAAATTATTTAAACCATCCAGACTGATACAACCCGACCCAAACTAATAAATTATAAGTAGGGCCGGGTTGCAAATTTATATTTTGCGGGTTGGGTAAAAAAAATTCAAAATGATATAACTGGATCGAGTTGCGAAAATTCTTCCAAACCATGAACAATCCCTAACACTAATTCCCAACTTTTACAATGATGTGTGCAACTTAAAATCTATTTTTAAATAATTGAAGTATCCGACAAAATGTTATTTATAGATTTTAATGTTATATTTATGTATTAGCAACTGAATATTCCATATAAAATATAATAAGTAACATATCATTATATAAAAATATAAATCATATAACAATTAACAGCCTATTTGATATTTAATCTAAAAAATATAGGTGGAGTAAATTATTTTAAAGATAATTGAATGCATTACTGTATATGTAAAAACATGAAAACTAAAAAATATGGAGTTGTATAAATAATATGAACTAACATTTCATTTACTGAAAAGTTAAAATTTAAAAAGAAATTGTATAAACATGTTATATAAATAATATAAAATAACATGTTGGTCACTCAAAAGTTAAAGTATTAAAAGAAAATAGGAATAAAGAATACGCTTTATCTAATAATATTTTTAGAGTAAACTCAAAACTCAACGTAGCACCGTTGATAAGGAATTTATATAAGGAGATAATAGTTGGATTTTTAATGGCTACACAAATTCAACCTCTTTTAATTTAAACACGGAAGAGTTCATTTCTGTAATTTTTATAAATGCAAGGATAAAATTGTAAATTCATTACCATTTTTGACATATTTTGCCCTTGGTTGACTTTTAACATAAGAAGTAGATATACAAATACGTTGTGAATTGTCAAAATGTGCTAATCTGGACCGACTAAAATCGAATTAAGTGACTTGATTTTGTTAAATTACAGTAGTTTACAGGTTGTTTGAATATTTTGAAAGTCGTCACCATATATGATTACGTATGATAAGATATACTGTATTATATAATATTATATAATAGAAGTATACATTGTAACAACTAACAATATAATTGATCTATGTTTAATCAAAAATATTTAAATATACTCCCTCTTTCCCCCTAAGTTCTTTACATTGGGGGACGGGGGCTCGGCACACATTTTAAGGCTCCTATAAAATATATTTTCATAAATTATTTTAAATATTTTTTTCTTCTGAATTAAAGTATAATGTTTAAATTTTTATTTAGAAAAAGAAAATTTTGAAAATAAGTTGTAGAATTATACTTTATAGGAGCCTTAAAATGTGTGTCAAGCAATGTAAAAAACTGTAAAGAAATGAGAGGGACAGAGGGAGTAATTTAAATTATAAGAAAGATGATTGAATATGTAATTATAAATAAAACCAAAAAAAATAATTATATAAATAATATAAATCAACATTTTATTTACTCAAAAGTTAAAAAAAAGAACAATAAGCGAAAACGTAGGTAATCTAATAAGATTTTTAATGTAAACTCAATAATCACTGTAGCACAAACGGTTATGACATAAATTTCCTTAGAGGTGAGAGGTTAAAAGTAGATTCTGAAAAGACAGATGTACTAGCATCCGCGAAACTAGAGAAAAATTTATTTTTAACTAATTAATTGTAATCCGACTGGTATTCAAAAATTTAACTATTTTTTAGAGGTCAATTGAAGTTGATGGGGAATTAGTTTGGACTTGATTCCGCCACTATAGACATCTAGTGTTCACACGTACCATTTTGCAAGTATTATCGATCAAATCATACATGTTTTTAGTAACTGTGAAAAACTGAAATGATAAATATTCTTAGTTAAAAAGTTGGACATTATTTATTGGTAATTAGTTAAAATCAACCATACTGATTAAGCTATTTGGAAACATATTGTGACCGGAAACAGTTTTTGTTAAGCCGTCCAAATAATAAAACAATAGTTCAAGATACATGGATTCGAAGTGCATGTCCCTAGGATACATGCATATGAGGCAGATTGCAAAGTAATTTATTGACATGTTACCCAGATGATGATAGAGTTTGAATATTCTTCACAACCAAGTCATTCCTCTCTTTTCTATCCTTTTCTCATTTGTCACTCTTCTTTTTTTCTTTTATTAACAAACGTGCCTATTCTACCAGAGTCACTACATGTCTACATACTTCACAACTTCAATCCCTAAGTTGGAACTTGTTTGTTATTTGTATTTTATTTACAGGCACAGAAAGATTAACTATAAGTACTATAAGTAGACTCTATTAAAGACATAAGATTACCTTTTGGTCTAACGGTATTTCAATCATCCCATCTTGGTCTAAACGGTATCTCACTCACCCCATTTACACATAGTGGCGGATGTAATGTAATGCATATTGTCACGTGACACACCATTATTTTCAAGGAAAAAGTTTTTTTTTTCTTTCAGCTTATACATATTATACATATTAGGCTTGTGGCTCCATTCTCCATCTCTATTTTCCAATTTATGCATAACAAGTTTCATTTCTATTCTTCAAGTAGAAGTTGTATTCCAAAATCATCTCATATGTTGCTCTTGTTTATGAAAAAAGAATAATGTTGTGTTTGGTTGGGGTGAATGGAATGGAATGGATGAAATTAAAGAAAAGTAATGGGAGTTGGAGAGAAGATTTGAGAAAAAAAATGAGATAATGCAAAATTGTTATGATAAGAATTGTGAAGAAAATGAATGAGTTAAGGAATGAAGCATTCCATCTCAAAGTGGGGTTTTTGAATTATAATGTAGGTGATTAAGAATGGAATGAGTTAAGGAATGAAAGTTGTGAATATTTCACTATTTTACATTTTAAATTCCATTCCATTCCATTCCAATCATCCCAACCAAACACAACATAAGAGTTTTCTATAGTTTGCGAGTCGTTTGTGAAATTGTCAAAGACATGTTTTTTACTTTTCGATTTTCACTTCCGTGTCATTTTTGTTAGTTTGTGATTAGATAATTTTATTACGTAGCACAATTCCGTGTCAAATATAAGATGGATGTATGAGTGTGCTTAACTATATAAAAAAATGAAGAAAACTTGAGTTACTTACATTCATAGTTTTGTCGTGTCAATCAACATCTTCACTAGCACTTGCGCTATCTCCTTCACGGCTTCAGTGCTACTCTTCTTGCACTCTCTGTCACCCAAGGATCTTGTACATAAATCCTTGGATTTAGCTGATCATTACCAAGCAATTTCTAGAATATTTTCATGTCCATTTTCTCTCAACTCGGTAGCCTGTTGCTGAAGTGAGAGCTATGTCAAAAAGTGCTGATGCCTATCGAAGGATGAACATGTGGATTGGAGATTGTGTATATGAGTGATGATGAAGGTTGAGTGAAAGACCGAAGATAAAAAGGCGCAGTTAGTTTGATGTGATTAATGAGCCGGAAATATTTTTCTGAAGGAAGAAAGGCTCTGATGAGAGAAAACGGTAGTGTGGGGTGGTTTGAAACGAGAGAAAAAGCTGGATTTTGTATGGACTAAGGCTCCGTTTGGCATTGTTGTTGCAGACAGCAACAACAGTTTTTTTCTGAAAAGCAGCAAAATAAATGTTTGGTAAAATTTAAAAGCTGCTTTTCTGAAAAGCGTTTTTGGCTGAAAAGCCGCTTTTAGAGAAAGCATGCCCCCCCATGCTTTTGAAAAAAGCTGTTTTTCAGCTTTTGCGGGAAGCAGCTACTGGTTTCAATATCAAAACTCACCAAAAACATTAATTTTTTATATCATACACCAAAACATGCACATATAAAAAATATTACCAAATATTTATCTCATTTTCACAACACCACTTATTTTAACAGCACTTTTTTCAACAGCACATCAATTTTTAACAGCAATCCCAAATAGAGCCTAAATCAGTTAAACCTCTCTAAAATAATACCCTTAAAATGGAGAAAAATATTACTTTATCGATATAATAATAAAATATTGCTTTATCAATACAGTAATATTTTATTATTTTAAAGAAAATTATGTGCATGTTTTTTTTGTAAATTTTAAAGTTAGTAGAGATTTTTAGTGTGAATTCAAGTATATTTTTATTGCAATAATAAATCAATATACTTATATAAAGGAGAAGACGAGGGCGGTGAGGTGGCGCCTCTCAAATCGCTTCGTTCTATTTTTCTAATTTTCTCAATTTTTCTCAATTAGTAATATTAATATTTACAACATCCTTTATTATTTTCGATTTTGTAGAAAGGGATTTGGAAAATTGCAACTTCTCACATTTGTAAGATCTAATTTCGATTTCTTTATTACTTTCGAACTTTTAGGATCTAATACATTATTATTTAAAATTTTCTTTTATTATTTTCAAACTAGATAGAACTTTCTTTTATTATTTTCAAACTTGATAGAACTTTCTTTTATTTTCAAAGACTTTTTTTTTTCAAACTTGATAGAACTTTCTTTCAATAAGAAAATTACAACGTCCTTATTATTTTTGAATTTGTAGGATCTTATGTTAATAATTGCAATTTTCGCTTTTATTATTTCAAACTTGATAGAACTTTCTTTTATTATTTTCAAACTTGATAGAACTTTCTTTTATTATTTTCAAATTTGTAAGATTGGAGGAATTAAAAATTATAACTTCCTTATTATTTTCAAAATTTTAGGATCTTATGTTAAAACTTCCTTATTATTTTCAAACTTGATAGAACTTTCTTTTATTATTAAGGAGAAGATGGGGGCGGTGAGGTGTCGGCTCTCAAATCGCTTCGTTCTATTTTTCTAATTTTCTCAATTTTTAATATTAATAATTACAACTTCCTTTATTATTTTTGATTTTGTAGGAAGGAAATTGAAAAATTACAACTTATTTTATTATTTTTGATTTTGTAGGAAGGAAATTGGAAAATTGCAACTTCTCAGTTTTGTAAGATGTAATGTCGATTTCTTTATTTCTTTCGAACTTTTAGGATCTAATGCATTATTATTTTGAATTTTCTTTTATTATTTTCAAACTAGATAGAACTTTCTTTTATTATTTTCAAACTTGATATAACTTTCTTTTATTTTCAAAATTGATAGAACTTTCTTTTATTATTTTCAAACTTGATAGAACTTTCTTTCAATTAGAAAATTACAACTGCCTTATTATTTTCGAATTTGTAGAATCTTATGTTAATAATTGCAATTTTCTCTTTTATTATTTTCAAACTTGATAGAACTTTCTTTTATTATTTTCAGATTTGTAAGATTGGAGGAATTAGAAAATTACAACTTCCTTATTATTTTCAAATTTTTAGGATCTTATGTTAAAACTTACTTATTATTTTCAAACTTGATAGAACTTTCTTTTATTATTTTCAAACTTGATAGAACTTTTTTTTTATTTTCAAACTTGATAGAACTTTTTTTGAATTAGAAAATTACAACTTCTTTATTATTTTCGAATTTATTTTCAAACTTGATAGAACTTTTTTTATTATTTTCAAATTTGTAAGATTGGATGAATTAGAAAATTACAACTTTCTTATTATTTTCAAATTTGTAGGATCTTATGTTCAAACTTCCTTATTATATTCAAATTTGTAGGATCTTATGTTAATAATTACAATTTCCTTTTATCATTTTCAAATTTGTAAAAATGGAATTGAAAAATTGCAAATTTGTAAGATTTAATGTTAATTTCTTTATTACTTTCGAATTTTTAGGATCTAATGCATTATTATTTACAACTTTCTTTCGTATTTTTAGAATTTACAATAATTATTCATATACGGACCCTAACTCAAACAGTTTATTTCCTTCCTCAGCATCTTCTTTAACGACTAAAAAGTATGCTTATAAGAAAAGTTGTATAGCTTTTACAAATTAACTTAATATATGAAAGGTAAGTTACTATTTAATATTTTTTACTTTTAAACATAATGGATTTCCATATTATTCACCTTACAAACACCTATAAATTAAAGGTCATTCATAACAAAAAATCTACACCGAAACTTTTTAACATAGCTCCAAATCTTTACAACTATATTTACAATCAGTGTAACTGAAAGACATATGTTTAGGCCTATTTGTTTACATCGAGGAATTAACTCAACATTAAACAAGTCTGTAATAAGTAAGTAATAATTCAGATTGTCACATGAATCTCAGAAGATTATAAAAGTCAAAAGAATGAAGATAAAAGTCATCTACAGACTTGAAGTTATTCTACATTGAAAGAAGTTCATTAATTTGATCAAGCCTCAGTGAAGTTTTCAAGAAAGTGGATTTATTAAAGTGACAGAGATTTCAAGAGTGTGACAGCAAAGGTACATGTTACAGTGGTTCATTGAAAGGAGTTAAAGAGAAGAGAATCAGAGTTTTCAAAGTCAAAAATGAAGAACAACCAGTGAAGTTAGTCGCTCATGAACCAGACAGTACATCGAGCGTCAACAACAGTCAGTGGTAGTTTATCATTAATTAAAGTGGTTCTCTGGACTATTTCTTTATTTAAGAAATTAGTTTTTATTCTCCTTTAATTATCTATTTCATTTAATTAATTTAACTAATAAATTAATTCATTCAGAATTAATTTATTTGGTAAATTAACTAAGTAGATAAATTAAATTAGAATTAATTCTAATATTCTAAAATCAGAAAGACTAAAAGTAATTTTAGAAAGATTATTTTGGTAGTCTTACTGAAAGTCTTTCTGGAATTACTTAGTATTTTAGAAATGATTTCTATATTTTATTTAGTCTTACCGAAAGTCTTTATAGACTTAGGATAGTCTTTATGAAAATAGAAATAGTCTTTATATGTACTAAAATAGTTTTTCTGATAAAAGGAATAGTCTTTCTGCTTTAATTTGATAGTCTTTCTACTTTATTAAAGTAGATTACACGTGCAGATTAATTAAACTGATCAGTGGATTAGTTTTATATCAAAAGAAGATCAAGACAGTGCACAACAAAAACATTCTATCATCAACAAAACATGCTGTCAAGAACAATACATTCTGCCGAATCAAATTTCAAGAACAAGGAATTATTTCTAGAACTTAGTGTTGAATCTAAACCAATAGAAATTATTTGCTTGTATTGTATTGACTATCTAGCGGATCTTTATCCCTAGAACGAATCTCGAACTATCATTTATCGTTATATCTTTTTATTACAAAAATAGATAAATTCATGTCGAATTTATTTTAGATTTGTATTAATTAGTTTGAGATTTAATTCTGTAATCAGTACCAAAAATTGTAACACCTTTCAAGTTTAATATAAGTTATATTTAACTTGAATTCTGTTTCATTTAATTCCGCACCAATTTGTCATTGAACTATTTTATTCATAAATGGACAAATTCGATAAAACGATATAGTTTGTATTCAACCCCCTTTCTACAAACTTATCGGGACCTAACAATTGGTATTAAAGCCTTTTGATTGATATACAAATCAAAGATCCATTTTTTGTGATTTTTTCTTAAACTCTGAAATTTTTATTATTCATCAAAAATCTCAATAATGTCTACAACTCAGAAAGTTGGTACAGTGAAAATCCCCATGTTCAGTAATGAGCATTATCCTATGTGGAAGAAGAAGATGCTCCTGTTTCTTCAAGTGGCAAATGTTAAATATCTTGGAGTGCTGAAGAATGGTCCTAAACTTCCTATGATTGTGGAGGAAGAGCATATAGAGAATGATGTTGTTACTAGAGCTGCTAGGATGTACCCTAAGGATCCCAAAGACTACACTCCTGATGAGAAAGAGGATGCTACCCTGGATGCCTGTTTACAGTTGATACTGGTTGATTGTCTTGATCCTATCATGCATAATCATGTTCTAAACTGTGTTACTACCAAACAAATTTGGGACACGATAGAGATAATCAATGACGGGACAGAGGAAGTCAGAGAGAATAAGTTAGAAATTCTCACCTCTTCAAATGAGCATTTCAGATCAAATCCTGGTGAAGGTATCTCTGAGGTTTTTGAGAGATACAACAAATTGATAAATGATCTGAATCTCAATGGAAAGCACTATACTATCAAGGAGATTAACAAGAAGTTCCTCCTGACACTTCCATCTCATTTGGAACACAGAATATCTGCAATCAGAGAAGCAAGAGATCTTGGAGAGATTTCTTTGGAGACTTTATGGTGTTCTGAAGACCTATGAGCTGGAGCAGATTCAGCAAAAGGAGATATATGGAACTGGAAAGATAGTTAGTACTTCTACTGCATTGACAACAAAAGTCACACAGCAACTGGAAGTGAAGGTTGTTCAACCTTCCAGTTCTGACACGGATGTTATTGTAGCTAAATATGGCTTAACATCCATTGATCAATCTGGTGGTGACTTCTATTCTTTAGAAGAACTTGATCAACTGGAGGATGGGGATATGGCAATGATAGTGAGGAAGTTTGGCAAATTCAGATTCAGAAGAAATCCTAATCTTAAGTTCAAGCCCAGGTTTCAGAGAGGTGGTTCTTCATCTACAAATAGCACAAGGGGTGGCTATAAAACTGGAACCGTGGACAGAAGCACAATCAGGTGCTATAATTGTAATGAGTTGGGTCACTTTGTTACAGAATGTAAAAAGCCAAAGCAAGTGAGAAGGAACTCATTTGATTCTAGCAAGAAGAATAAGATTGGGAAAGCTTATGTTGCCGAAGGAAAGAGTTGGGATGATACTGATAGTGATGAGGAAGATGGTGAAGTTGGAAACCTAGCTTTAATGGCAAATGAGACAAGCACTTCATCATCATTCATGTCAGAGGTAAAGTTTACTGATACTGAAATGATCTATCATCTTAGTACTACTGTTTCTTGTGCACGTAGAGAAAATGATAGAATAATTCTTTTGAACACAGCTCTTGAAAAGGAGGTAAAAGAATTAAAACTTGTGCATGTTAATCAGGATGAACTTACTAAGAAAATAGCATTTCTTGAGAATAGGGTTAAATGTTATATTCAACTGGAAACCATTCTTAAGGATCAGATCAGTGAACTTAAAGTCAAGGCTAATGCTTACTATAACTCTTGTAAGACTGCTAAAGAAATCATCAATAAACAAAGTATTGGTCTTGTAAGACTGCTAAAGAAATCATCAATAAACAAAGTATTGGTCATACTATAGGAATAGGGTATGACTATAATGAGTCTATTGGTGAATTAAGCATAAACACCCCTAATAGAGTCAGTGCTGAAGAAAGGGGTGTACCATATGTGCTTAAGGGTATTGAAACCCCTTTCTTTAGAGAATCCTTGGCAGATCCTCTGAATGAATATTCTACCATTATTCAAGAGGAGATACGTATTGAGGATCTTGCTTTTGAACTTGATCATTCCAACAAGTGTATGTCTGATAAACAAGTCAAAGTTGTTTCAGTAACAGAGACTAAGTCAGACATCCATAAAGTGGATCAAAAAAACTATAGAACCAACATGCCTGTTTTTAATCTTTCTCATAAAGCATGTGATATGGTTAATTGCATGTCTTGTGCTTTCAATGTTATGTATGCTTATTTCAATAGTAAGCATGTATCTGATAATAAGACTGCTCCACGTCAACATGTTAATAATAAGAAGCATGTTAGATCTAAGAATACTAGTCCTCCAAAGACTAGAGTGGATCCATTTATCCCTAAGCCTACTTAAAAATGTGTTAAGGCTGGCTATAAATGGAAACGCTCTTTTGTAAAAGAGGTTTATGTAGTTAAAGTTAAAAATGTTGTTTTGCCTGACAAAGGCCAGTTCTTTAAATATGCCGGACCCAATCAAGTTTGGGTTCGGAGGAAGGACTAATCAATTTGATATTGTAGGGTGTGGCACATGTAAACCGTGTTATGTGGATTCTGGACAGTGGTTGTTCAAGGCATATGACCGGAGATAGGGCCCTGCTATCAAATGTGGTTGAGAAAGCTGGCCCAGATGTTACCTTTGGAGATAACAACAAGGGTATTACCAGAGGATATGGCTGTTTGGAGTTTGGAAATGTTATCATTCAAGATGTATCTATTGTGGAAGGTCTGAAGTTCAATCTTCTCAGCATCAGTCATTTCTGTGACAGAGGATATGCTGTTTCCTTTGAGAGAGAGAAGTGTCAGATCCTTCACAAGAAGAATGGAAAGCCTGCTCTTCAAGGAGTAAGGAAAGGTGATTTGTTCATAGCTGATCTGCACTCTGGATCCAAAGATGAAGTTACTTGTTTTTATGCTAAAGCTTCATCAGATGAAAGTTGGCTATGGCACAAAAAGATGTATCACCTTAACTTCAAAACCATGAACTCTTTAGTCAAGAGGGAATTGGTGAGAGGTTTGCCTTAGATGGAATTTACACAGGAAGGACTGTGTGAGGCATGTCAGAAAGGAAAGTCAAAGAAAGCTTCTCACAAGGGCACTGACACATCATCAATAACTGAACCACATCAGCTACTGCACATGGATTTGTTTGGTCCAGTTAGTGTGATGTCCATGTCAAAGAAACAATATGCAATTGTGATTATTGATGACTATTCCAAATACACATGGGTTTTATTCCTACATTCCAAGGATGAGACCCCACATATAGTGATTGATCATATAAAGTTGATTGAGCTGGATTCTAGATTCCCTGTTAGAGCTATAAGGTCAGATAATGGAACTGAATTCAAGAATGCAGTCCTAAATGACTTTTGTGTAGATAAAGGAATAACAAGACAATATTCAGTCCCTAGAACTCCTCAACAGAATGGAGTGGTGGAAAAGAAGAATCGTACATTGATTGAAGTTGCAAGGACTATGTTAAGTGTAATAACCCGAATTTTTGGAAAAAATTAAAACTTTTCTTATTATGATTAAGTACAATAGTGAATAGTGAATTTGGTGGATGAATAGTGATTTTGAGGATTAACAAAGTTTTTTATGCCACCTATGTACGAGACGTGGTATGGATATTCCGAAGTCATATTAGTGATCTACGGTGTAAATAAGTGAATGCAAAGTCGATCGGAATTCAGAAATTTCGATTTTTATTTCGGTGTAATATTCGACCGGGCAGCGAATTATATATTATTATATTCAAGAAATGAGATATTAAAATTGAGGATTTGAGGATTTAATATTTTGGAATTTTATTATATTTGATTTGAGAATTTAGAACGAAAACCACTGAGACAGTGAAACGAAGGTTCTAGAAACCGCTGATACTTTATAACGAGATTAAGCGATTAAGCGAACGAATCATGGATTAAGGATTGAAATTATGACAGGATTAAATATAGACATGGAAGTAACATGTAACAAGATTAACTCGAGGGATGCAACGTTTGGATCATCCCTGTGAAAAGAAACGAACTAGTAAAGCTGCTTTGTCACCATGACCCTCCAGTGCTTGACACGTGTCCTGCTTTGCCACCATGATATCTCATGGATCAACATGTGTCCTGATGATAAGGCTTAATGCTGATGACTCACCAAAACAAAGACTTGACCACAAAATATCATTTCAATCATCAAAACAACCAAAAGTAAAACCATTCCATTTTTCTTCATTTTCGGCAAAAGTAAAACTGCCGAATTATAAATTTCATACCTCCTTCATTTCTTGGTGTAAAATGGCGATCTATAGCTTGTTGGAAAGGTCTTGAGATAACGTACATTTCCTATTTCACAAGTTGCTTCCATTTGAGCAAGGTAAGACCTTCACGTTTCCAGTTCTTTGAACCGGTGTATAGTAACTCCGAGAATTCATAACTTGTTCTTGATTTTCTTTTGCAAGTTTAAGGATGATAACCATGGATAAAGACTTTCTTAAGGCTTACCAGCTCGTGTGGTGTGTTTAAGGATTCAAGGAAGGTATAAACCTCTGCCCCTTTTGTTTATATGAGTTTTGAAATGGTTTTGATGTTTATGTAAAGTTAAGAGCATGATTAAGTAATTAGATGAATTGTTGGTTGAGTTTGGAGGATGGGTTATGAATTTGTTGTGATTATTCATGGAGGATTTGACTGAGTGGAGGGTGTATAAGGTGGATGGTGAGTTTGGGATTGATTGGTATTGATTTGGTGGTGTTTTGGAAATGGAAAACGTTACGATTATAGCCGTCGTAATGTCCATTTGATTCAAGACTGTTTTGAGCAAGTATTACGAACTGGTCTGGGAATATTTTTGAACAACACTGACCATTAACATGTAGGTCTTGTTTTAAGGTTTGTTTTGGTATAAAGATCATGTCTATACGATTTACGGTTTAGGAGAAAAGTGAGTTTTAGTAAACGTCGTTCGGAGGAACAACCCCTCTCTAGTCAGTCACTTTGAGGCTGTATTTGGATCACTTAGAAGCCACATTAAAATGTGAAACTTTGAGGAATAATACTAGAGACAGTTAGGAAGTCTCACGAAAAAGATTCGCATTAAAAAGATTATTTTTCGATTTTATAAAAATGCGACAGCAGAGGTTGCGCAAGTGAAAACCACTAAGAACATGACTTAGAAACCAATGTTGTAAATGGTTAAGTATAACTTGTATTCGAGGATCGATTTCGGACTAAACCTACGACTTAAGTAATTGTCGATTAACATGGACTTAGTATGAGCCTATAACGAGCTAGTAATGCCTTGGTTGTGTTTCGCTTACGTGTTTAAGCATTGAGTACAAGTGGATTATCCAGGGGATTAATCGTACGTTTTCTTTGACTTTGTCTAGATTGTCCGGCATCGTCGCGAACCCCTATCACTTCTCGAGCATCAGGCAAGTTTACTAAACCTTACTCTATTGTTCAGAGTAGGTATATTTTCAAATATTCAATACTTGTGTATTCCTAAGTTATATATATCAAATCTTTGTTGTGAGTATTGTGGCAAGTTTCCTAAATCTATACTTTGAAGTATTGATTATATATTACTGATGTTGCCATATGTGGAGTTATACAGTTTTGCGATACATGTTATATATTGTATAAAATAGAGTTTGATTTTGGTTTATATATGAGATTTGAGATAAAGTAGTTATAAACCGGTGTACCTTGTAGCTCTAGAGATAAGAGCATACTTCTTGTTTCCGACTCTAGACCGGGAGTCAGTACTTTGAGATATAGAGATAGCCGTAGGAAACCCAGAGGGATTCCAGCGGAAGTGTACTAATTATTTTGAGGACTGCTATTATTAAACATTAATTATATTTCTAGAAAGTATTAATTACCTGGAAATGATTTGAGGAATGTTATTTGAATATTACCTCATTCGAAGGTTATTACTTGGAAATGATTTGGTAATTGGCTTATAAGCTAGATATGGGCTATCAGCTATAAGCCAGGATTTTATATTTGCCCTAGGATAAGGGCGTGTGATTTTCTTGAAAGATCAGAAGTGATTATGTTTTGTATATGATAAAGGTTATTTGCCGATAAAGATATCGGGTACTGTTATTCGAGTATTAATTATTTACTTAAAGTATATTATTTATGAATATTCATTTGAGGATTATTGACTTAAAGATTATTAATGTGAATATTCATTTAAGAATTATTTATTTATTGAATATTACTTTTGAATATTTATTTGAGATTTAATTGTTGAATGAATATCATTTTGAATATTCAATTGAGATTAACTAGTTAATGAATATTATTTTCGAATACCCAAATGAGATTTATTAATTAAGGAATATTATTTCAGATATTCATTTGAGGTTTACTTAATCGAAGAATATTATTGTGAATATTATCTGAGGATTATTTAATGAATATTATTTTTGAATATTCATTTGAAGATTAATTATTTATTTAATGAATATTATTGTAAATATTCATTTGAGGATTATTTATTTAATGAATATTATTGTAAATATTCATTTGAGGATTACTTACTTATTTAATAAATATTATTAAGTATTTGTAAATCAAAAGAGGTTCCCAAAACAATGTTTTTCCCATTTAAATCTGTCTTTTAAAGAGGATTTAAATGCTCGCTCAACTATCAAAAATATGGGAAACCTGATTTAAGTGACTACTACTTTTTTTTTTAAACTCTCAATTCAAAAACTGTCAGGGGACAGATATTTTCTCAAAGCAATTTAATTGCTGCGAGTCAAATATTGTGTTACCACCTCAACGATTGAGGGGTAAATTCATGGAACAAGTCGATGTCCATTAACAAGCAATAGCTTGGGAAATATTGGAGAATCTCCCTTTCCGACCTAGATATAACTACTTAGTGGAGTCGTATCAACAAGTGTTACACTTGGGGAAAGGAGGACGATCTTTACGTTTCAGAGTCATGGATTTCATCTGAACTAGGAGTGGTGTAAGTGGTCTAGTTGCGCGGACCCATCCAACTTTTATTGGCCCAACCGTTGGCCGGGAGGTCACTGTAAGGCGGTAGACAATGTCAGGCTGTCGTGATTCTTCCATCTACATGTAGAAAACTATTTGAGCGGTGCGACCTGCTACTGATCATAGCAAGGTTAGGCACAGCGGGCGCGGTAGCAACTCCTGTATTGGTTCATCATCCAGTTTGGATATTCCTGCGACATGAATTGGGGTGAAGAACCAACCATGTTGGCAGGGGGTCGAAAAGTGTTTGGAAATGAAGTGACAATAAATTCATGCAACTTCATCTTTTATTTTATGAGTTATGACTCTGATAAAACCTGATTAAGGATATATATGCCTAAGTGGATTTTGGGTTACGGAAACCTTTTATTAATTTTCCTCGTAACTTCATCGTTTATATCATATGACTCCGTGGATACCCTACATAACATGAGTTATGGTAAGGGAGTTGTTTATGCTGAATCACCTTATAACTTCATCTTTTAAGTTATATGTTGATATTCTGCTTACATAGCAGATATTTTTGGAAGAGTTATATTGGTTTATTTTGAAACGTCATCTTTTATATTATACTAGGACTTTGTTCATAATATAGCAAAGCTTGCAGAAATATTATGAAATGATATTTGAAGTACAATAATGGTACTGTTTTTGGGAATACATTCCGATAAGGATATAATTTCAGTATCGAGATATTTTGACAAATTATTGTCTTATACCCGCTTTATTCTGGGTTGAGTTAAAGGCAGAATTATGCCATTACTTCATTACCTTGCTGAGCTATCGCTATCGCTCACTCTTGCTATTGTTTTATATATATTATATAGCAGCGAAGCAGGATGCCAATGGGACGGCACATACCCCGCAAGGCGTTTCCATAAACAGTTTCTAGCAGTGATCCCGAGAGTAGTGCGAACCAATCGAATCAGGCTACAGCTTTTTGTATTCCACTTATGTATAGATATGAATGGTATGAGAGGATCTTGAGCATCAAAAGGCTAAGTTGGTAATGTAACATTACTTAGAAATTGTATCAGTGACAGATTCAAAGACAGTTGGGTATTGTAATAAAAATTATTTATTCCGCAGTTGTTGTATTGTGTCGTTTCTGAGACTCTAACTTGTGTGTGTGTGTGTGAGACATATATTGTGGGGTCGTGAGCAGGTGAATTATGCACGGTGTGAGTAATACAGGTAAGGCAAGGAGTAAATGGATCGTGACTACTCTAAATCCCTGACCCCGGATTTGGGGCTGTTACAGAAATGGTATCAGAGCGTTAGGTTACAGTCCTCAGAAACGATAGGAGATCGAGTCTTACAATACCCTTAAGAATGATAAGAACATCTAGAGCCCAAATTGAGTTCGTAGTCGGGTTAGAGGACATGACCTTGACTGTTTAAGATGAAGCCCGAGAGGGGACTTCTTCTGGGAAACCGTACTTAGGACTTCATGGTTAGTCACCTCGATTCGTATGAGTTATAGATTGATGGGATTCTGAGATACCAGACCCCGAGGCCTTCGAGTAGGCAATTAATGATGCGTTCCTTGAAATGGACGGAGACCCGATAAAGGAATATCCATAGGAGGATCTAGAGGAAGACCCCATGGTGGGTCAAGGAAAGAATCTGGTAGAGAACGTGTTGATTGATAAAGATGTAGTATGTTACTTGAGGTCGTATAATAAAGACCGGACGAACCTTCAGAGGATAAATAAGTGCCGATACGAGAGTTTAGAATCGTTATGATTCATCAAGAGATTAGACAAAGAAATGGAGTAGAATCTCCAAAGCAGAAGGTGTAGAGGCAGTATAGCCAGTATCAGTGGATTGATTCGATTCGAACAAAACCTGTTACTCATAGTCGGTTATAGTTGCCCATAAGGAGGCGGCGTACGTAAGAACCAAGATGTTCAGATTTTCATGAACGATTAGGGGTACTTAGTTGCCTAGAATAGTGGAAGGAATTGTTTTGGGCTATGAGATTTCAATCCCCCACGACCAGCGATTCCACTGGAAAGAGTATCTATTACATCATTGAGGGATTTTATTATCCCAAGGAGAACTTTGGGTATATGTACCATGCAAATGTTATTGTAAGACAAGCACGCTAAGGCAGAATCGAGAACGAGATTTACCACCCTCAGGAAACCAGGAAGGAGTTATGAGGATAGAACCGAAAGGTCGGAAATCAGATCCGAGTATTACTAGTGAGTAAATAGATTGATCAAATTTCCCTGATTTTGGAAAAAAAAAATTCAGCAAATTTTGGCAAACCTTATCTCTCTGATTACCAGAGGATGTCACCAAAGAGAGTGGAAACTAGAGCGAACCCTGTGGATTGGGTAAGGTAGCCGCTATATGGGTTGGTGGACAGACCTTGATTGCTACAATTGATTGTAGAGATAAAATGATGAAGTTGAGATTGAACGGTAAATGCGAAATGTATTTAAGGACCAAGACGGACTGAGAATTCCGGGATTGACTTAAATGAAAAGGCTATTGTGCCAAAAGTGTTAAGCTTATGTAGCACACGGGATTGATATGGGAGAAGGAATATTGGGTATAAGGATGATTGAAATAGAGACCGAATTTAAGCTTGTAATTTCTAACGATCTTCCGGAGTACCGCCCAGTCGACATGTGAAATTGTCATTGCTATGGGCGACAACGGTATCGAAGTCTTCTTATAGAACAGAACGCTTACTTGAGACGTTTGCGCCTAGTCGAATAGAATTCCCTGCGATTGCAAAGGTCGATGGTTGGATCCTTAGCGACTATTATAAGTCGGCAATGACGTAAGTATCGAACACCTTAGGGTGCGTGGAAAAGAAAAGATTTGGAATTGAACGATTATCCATCAGAGGAGCCGACATAAAAAGGCGTCCGTAGAGGCCTTGGTAGTACCCTTCCCATTTGCAAATTATGTGGGATATTTCCCAATCTATGATCTATCTTGACCTCTTTCCAAGAAAGAATTCTGATAAAGGGTATATTCCCTCTTCGAAGTTATTTTATAACACTTGTGTTAAATCATAGCTAATTTCAATTGTGTTAGAGGCTGTCACGATGCCTGCTTTAAAGTTTTCGAAGCCCTGTCAAATGATGTTATTCAAGCTTTCACTTTTCTTCAAATAATGAATAACCCTATGGTGATACCTCACCACTTGCTTGTTAACTACCAGTATCTTTTTGGTTATTCTTTTCTTTGTATTTTCTTTGGAAACCGCACCTTTGGAATCTGTTCAGTTTTAATCCAAGGTGTTCCTTTGAGAAATATTGTCGAATGGCGATAATCATTAAATTGATCTCGAATTGCTTTCATACTTTTCAACTTCCACTGAGACGAACAACCCTATACTTATAGGGGCTACAAGGACTATCTGTCTATGTGATAGAAGTCTGATGGGACGCCATCACTTGTAAGTTGTGAAATACAAGAAGGCTAATTACCTTTAGTAATGTCTCAATCGAGGCACACAACGTTGAGTTCTTATGATCATGTTGATCTCTTGGTAAATTTCTCTTACCTCCAATAAGGTTACCTTAAAACTCATAACCTTATAATCATCAGTGTGTGACGTTTTCCTTAATATGGGAGCTATCTTTTCAAAGCTCCATGATTCTTGTTACCTTTATTGAATTT
Organism: Heracleum sosnowskyi; assembly: GCA_030848705.1. Taxonomy (NCBI): domain Eukaryota; kingdom Viridiplantae; phylum Streptophyta; class Magnoliopsida; order Apiales; family Apiaceae; genus Heracleum; species Heracleum sosnowskyi. The sequence continues at coordinate 74,836,185 of CM061238.1, forward strand.
CAAAGGGAGGCCAACCAGGTCAAATAAGTCAAAATTCGCTGATAGGAATTAGATTCGCAACGAAATCGCCTATGACAGGAGCGAATCCCTAAGACGACTAGAATGTTAGTGACATATCAATGAATTGGTTTATTCTCCCAAGGTTATTATGATAATGGAAAGGGGGTCAATCGATATATGTGAAAGGAATAGCGATGTGCCGTGAACTCCAGTGACGACGGTGTTAGATGGATGCCCTATAGTGGAATTGAGATTTTGGAGGAGTGGTTTACGAATGGACACTACCTCTGGGTTAGCAAGATAAGTACTGACGATGGAGTCAGAGGGATCTGGTATTGTGACTTGTGAGAGGTGCAGCGTGTGTTGTTTTAAAGGAATAATTTCCGGAAATATATGGAGACCCGAATGAAAATGAAAATTAAAGAGTTAAAATAAGAAACCATGACTGTGACCGAGTATGAGGTCGACATTTTTGATAGACCTGATCCCTTTCAAGTTGGGAGAAGTTGATATTATAATAAGGATGGGTTGGTTGACACCCAATGGAGCCCAGACTGATTGTAAGAGAGAGAGAGAGTGATAAATAAAAGATGGAGACCGATTCAGAGATTCTTGAATATAGTTTAGACTAAGAAACTATTACGCCAGAGATACGAGGCTTAATTAGCTCTTATGGTTGACGCCAAGAAAAGAGACACCAAGTATAAAGGGAACTACAATGGTTTTGGGAGATTGTACAAGGTTTTAATGAGTTACCAGATATCGATTTGGATGACATGAGAATGAATACCAAGTATTCAGAGTATAGTGGGAATGAAAGAGTTAGTGACTCAGTTACAAGAGTTGTTGTATAAGGGTATGATAAGGCCCAGTGTATCACCGTGGGGAGCCCCGGTGTTGTTCGTAAGAAAGAAAGATGGTAGTAGGAGATCGTGTATCGACTATAGAGAGTTGGGCAAGCATTACCATTAAGAATAGGTACTCGTCGCCTAAGATAGATGGTTGTTTGACCAGCTGAAAGACGCTGTGTATTTCCAATTTTATTTAAGAACTGGATATCACCAGTTGGAAATTAAATCCGAGGATATACCCAAGACTGCGATTCGTACTAGGAATAGACACTTCGAGTTTTCAGCGAGGTTATTTTGGGTTGACTAATGCACCCACAAATTTTTATGGAATGTAATGAATTGGCTTTGAGTTATCCGTGATAGTAGATAACATGAGATGGAGAAATGGCTAGAATTGACCTAGGATTATGACTGTGAGATACACTACCATCCGGGGAAGGCCAATGTGGTGGCCGATACCCTTAATTAAAATGAGACATAGATGGATTCCGAATGATCGGGAATTAAAGGACGAGATTTTACACAAAACCCAAGTTAGTCCAACAAACTAGAAAGACAAACGATTTCACCAACAAGCGGCTAGTGACAACCAAGATAGACAGAGAAAGTATGCGGACTAAGCCGCAAGTATAGAGATGGTACTGCTATTGATAAGCTAAATGGCAAGTTGATGAATGACAAACAAGTTTATGCTGGTGTATTTCTGTACAAACAAGATAGAGAGTATGAGGTTAGCGATTCGTGATGCTAAAGGTATCTCCATGGAAAGAATTAATGAGATTTGGAAAGAAAGGGAAGTTGAGCCCGAGATTCATTGGGCCATCTGAGATTTTAAGACGCGTCAGGAAGGGGGCCTACGAGCCAGCCTTACCCCCCCCCCCCCAAACTTGTAGAATGGTCATAACGGGGTTCATGTGTCAATGCTACGTCAGTATACTATAGATGCCCGACATATGTGAGAATACGAGCAGGTAGATATATGACTTGGTTTGACTTACAAAGAACAACCTGTGGAAATCACGGATAGAAAAGAGCAAGTGCTAAGTGACGAGGTTGCCAAGCTAGTGAGAGGTTTGTGGAAAATCAAGAAGTGGAAGAATCCACTTGGGAGTTAGAAAGTGCAATGGGAGAGAAGTACCCCCAGTTATTCCTAAGCCGATTCCGGGACGGAATCCTTTTAAGGAGGGAAGACTGTAATAACCCGAATTTTTGGAAAAAATTAAAACTTTTCTTATTATGATTAAGTACAACAGTGAATAGTGAATTTGGTGGATGAATAGTGATTTTGAGGATTAACAAAGTTTTTCATGCCACCTATGTACGAGACGTGGTATGGATATTCCGAAGTCATATTAGTGATCTACGGTGTAAATAAGTGAATGCAAAGTCGATCGGAATTCAGAAATTTCGATTTTTATTTCGGTGTAATATTCGACCGGGCAGCGAATTATATATTATTATATTCAAGAAATGAGATATTAAAATTGAGGATTTGAGGATTTAATATTTTGGAATTTTATTATATTTGATTTGAGAATTTAGAACGAAAACCACTGAGACAGTGAAACGAAGGTTCTAGAAACCGCTGATACTTTATAACGAGATTAAGCGATTAAGCGAACGAATCATGGATTAAGGATTGAAATTATGACAGGATTAAATATAGACATGGAAGTAACATGTAACAAGATTAACTCGAGGGATGCAACGTTTGGATCATCCCTGTGAAAAGAAACGAACTAGTAAAGCTGCTTTGTCACCATGACCCTCCAGTGCTTGACACGTGTCCTGCTTTGCCACCATGATATCTCATGGATCAACATGTGTCCTGATGATAAGGCTTAATGCTGATGACTCACCAAAACAAAGACTTGACCACAAAATATCATTTCAATCATCAAAACAACCAAAAGTAAAACCATTCCATTTTTCTTCATTTTCGGCAAAAGTAAAACTGCCGAATTATAAATTTCATACCTCCTTCATTTCTTGGTGTAAAATGGCGATCTATAGCTTGTTGGAAAGGTCTTGAGATAACGTACATTTCCTATTTCACAAGTTGCTTCCATTTGAGCAAGGTAAGACCTTCACGTTTCCAGTTCTTTGAACCGGTGTATAGTAACTCCGAGAATTCATAACTTGTTCTTGATTTTCTTTTGCAAGTTTAAGGATGATAACCATGGATAAAGACTTTCTTAAGGCTTACCAGCTCGTGTGGTGTGTTTAAGGATTCAAGGAAGGTATAAACCTCTGCCCCTTTTGTTTATATGAGTTTTGAAATGGTTTTGATGTTTATGTAAAGTTAAGAGCATGATTAAGTAATTAGATGAATTGTTGGTTGAGTTTGGAGGATGGGTTATGAATTTGTTGTGATTATTCATGGAGGATTTGACTGAGTGGAGGGTGTATAAGGTGGATGGTGTGTTTGGGATTGATTGGTATTGATTTGGTGGTGTTTTGGAAATGGAAAACGTTACGATTACAGCCGTCGTATTGTCCATTTGATTCAAGACTGTTTTGAGCAAGTATTACGAACTGGTCTGGGAATATTTTTGAACAACACTGACCATTAACATGTAGGTCTTGTTTTAAGGTTTGTTTTGGTATAAAGATCATGTCTATACGATTTACGGTTTAGGAGAAAAGTGAGTTTTAGTAAACGTCGTTCGGAGGAACAACCCCTCTCTGGTCAGTCACTTTGAGGCTGTATTTGGATCACTTAGAAGCCACATTAAAATGTGAAACTTTGAGGAATAATACTAGAGACAGTTAGGAAGTCTCACGAAAAATATTCGCATTAAAAAGATTATTTTGCGATTTTATAAAAATGCGACAGCAGAGGTTGCGCAAGTGAAAACCACTAAGAACATGACTTAGAAACCAATGTTGTAAATGGTTAAGTATAACTTGTATTCGAGGATCGATTTCGGACTAAACCTACGACTTAAGTAATTGTCGATTAACATGGACTTAGTATGAGCCTATAACGAGCTAGTAATGCCTTGGTTGTGTTTCGCTTACGTGTTTAAGCATTGAGTACAAGTGGATTATCCAGGGGATTAATCGTACGTTTTCTTTGACTTTGTCTAGATTGTCCGGCATCGTCGCGAACCCCTATCACTTCTCGAGCATCAGGCAAGTTTACTAAACCTTACTCTATTGTTCAGAGTAGGTATATTTTCAAATATTCAATACTTGTGTATTCCTAAGTTATATATATCAAATCTTTGTTGTGAGTATTGTGGCAAGTTTCCTAAATCTATACTTTGAAGTATTGATTATATATTACTGATGTTGCCATATGTGGAGTTATACAGTTTTGCGATACATGTTATATATTGTATAAAATAGAGTTTGATTTTGGTTTATATATGAGCTTTGATATAAAGTAGTTATAAACCGGTGTACCTTGTAGCTCTAGAGATAAGAGCATACTTCTTGTTTCCGACTCTAGACCGGGAGTCAGTACTTTGAGATATAGAGATAGCCGCAGGAAACCCAGAGGGATTCCAGCGGAAGTGTACTAATTATTTTGAGGACTGCTATTATTAAACATTAATTATATTTCTAGAAAGTATTAATTACCTGGAAATGATTTGAGGAATGTTATTTGAATATTACCTCATTCGAAGGTTATTACTTGGAAATGATTTGGTAATTGGCTTATAAGCTAGATATGGGCTATCAGCTATAAGCCAGGATTTTATATTTGCCCTAGGATAAGGGCGTGTGATTTTCTTGAAAGATCAGAAGTGATTATGTTTTGTATATGATAAAGGTTATTTGCCGATAAAGATATCGGGTACTGTTATTCGAGTATTAATTATTTACTTAAAGTATATTATTTATGAATATTCATTTGAGGATTATTGACTTAAAGATTATTAATGTGAATATTCATTTAAGAATTATTTATTTATTGAATATTAGTTTTGAATATTTATTTGAGATTTAATTGTTGAATGAATATCATTTTGAATATTCAATTGAGATTAACTAGTTAATGAATATTATTTTCGAATACCCAAATGAGATTTATTAATTAAGGAATATTATTTCAGATATTCATTTGAGGTTTACTTAATCGAAGAATATTATTGTGAATATTATCTGAGGATTATTTAATGAATATTATTTTTGAATATTCATTTGAAGATTAATTATTTATTTAATGAATATTATTGTAAATATTCATTTGAGGATTATTTATTTAATGAATATTATTGTAAATATTCATTTGAGGATTACTTACTTATTTAATAAATATTATTAAGTATTTGTAAATCAAAAGAGGTTCCCAAAACAATGTTTTTCCCATTTAAATCTGTCTTTTAAAGAGGATTTAAATGCTCGCTCAACTATCAAAAATATGGGAAACCTGATTTAAGTGACTACTACTTTTTTTTTTAAACTCTCAATTCAAAAACTGTCAGGGGACAGATATTTTCTCAAAGCAATTTAATTGCTGCGAGTCAAATATTGTGTTACCACCTCAACGATTGAGGGGTAAATTCATGGAACAAGTCGATGTCCATTAACAAGCAATAGCTTGGGAAATATTGGAGAATCTCCCTTTCCGACCTAGATATAACTACTTAGTGGAGTCGTATCAACAAGTGTTACACTTGGGGAAAGGAGGACGATCTTTACGTTTCAGAGTCATGGATTTCATCTGAACTAGGAGTGGTGTAAGTGGTCTAGTTGCGCGGACCCATCCAACTTTTATTGGCCCAACCGTTGGCCGGGAGGTCATTGTAAGGCGGTAGACAATGTCAGGTTGTCGTGATTCTTCCATCTACATGTAGAAAACTATTTGAGCGGTGCGACCTGTTACTGATCATAGCAAGGTTAGGCACAGCGGGCGCGGTAGCAACTCCTGTATTGGTTCATCATCCAGTTTGGATATTCCTGCGACATGAATTGGGGTGAAGAACCAACCATGTTGGCAGGGGGTCGAAAAGTGTTTGGAAATGAAGTGACAATAAATTCATGCAACTTCATCTTTTATTTTATGAGTTATGACTCTGATAAAACCTGATTAAGGATATATATGCCTAAGTGGATTTTGGGTTACGGAAACCTTTTATTAATTTTCCTCGTAACTTCATCGTTTATATCATATGACTCTGTGGATACCCTACATAACATGAGTTATGGTAAGGGAGTTGTTTATGCTGAATCACCTTATTACTTCATCTTTTAAGTTATATGTTGATATTCTGCTTACATAGCAGATATTTTTGGAAGAGTTATATTGGTTTATTTTGAAACGTCATCTTTTATATTATACTAGGACTTTGTTCATAATATAGCAAAGCTTGCAGAAATATTATGAAATGATATTTGAAGTACAATAATGGTACTGTTTTTGGGAATACATTCCGATAAGGATATAATTTCAGTATCGAGATATTTTGACAAATTATTGTCTTATACCCGCTTTATTCTGGGTTGAGTTAAAGGCAGAATTATGCCATTACTTCATTACCTTGCTGAGCTATCGCTATCGCTCACTCTTGCTATTGTTTTATATATATTATATAGCAGCGAAGCAGGATGCCAATGGGACGGCACATACCCCGCAAGGCGTTTCCATAAACAGTTTCTAGCAGTGATCCCGAGAGTAGTGCGAACCAATCGAATCAGGCTACAGCTTTTGGTATTCCACTTATGTATAGATATGAATGGTATGAGAGGATCTTGAGCATCAGAAGGCTAAGTTGGTAATGTAACATTACTTAGAAATTGTATCAGTGACAGATTCAAAGACAGTTGGGTATTGTAAGAAAAATTATTTATTCCGCAGTTGTTGTATTGTGTCGTTTCTGAGACTCTAACTTGTGTGTGTGTGTGTGAGACATATATTGTGGGGTCGTGAGCAGGTGAATTATGCACGGTGTGAGTAATACAGGTAAGACAATGAGTAAATGGATCGTGACTACTCTAAATCCCTGACCCCGGATTTGGGGCTGTTACATTAAGTGAATCAAGACTTCCAATGTACTTTTGGGCTGAAGCTATGAATACTGCTTGTTATACTCAGAATCGAACTTTAATCAACAAGGACTTAATGAAGACTCCTTATGAGATCATGAACAACAAGAAACCAACTCTCAAATACTTTCATGTATTTGGTGCTAAATGCTTTGTGCTTAAGGATGACAATGTTAAACGTGGCAAGTTTGAAGCCAAGGCATAAGAAGCTATTTTTATTGGTTATTCTAGAAGATCTTACAGGGTGTACTTGATTGATAGTCACTGTAGTAACCCTAATTTTCAGGGTTTATTAATATCATTATTTGATTGATTTATTGCTTTTCTAAAAAAGGAGGAATTGTATTATGTGTATATTTTATTTAAAAATATATGTGAAAGCTGGTTATTTTATCCGGGAAATCAGGTGCGAATTTCCTATTTATTTGAGTAATAAAAAAATAGTAATATTTATTTATTTAGATTAATTTGAAAATTTCTGCAGTATGTGATTAAATGTTTTAAATATATTATGTGGATATGTGAGGTGGTACTATGTGTTAAAAGTTTATTTTTGACATTTATTAGTAAATTTGAGTCCGGCATATTTGTTTTAAGTAAATTAGTTTAAAATTCATTTAATTATGAATTTTGTGCATTTAAATGTTTTTAGAATAGTTCTGGTATATAAATAATTTAATTAGTGAGATTTAATTATTTAAATTTGATTTCATTTAAAAATCAATTTTTTTTCAGTATCGTATTAGTTCCCGCAAATTTCAGGCAGGGGCTAATAAAAGTATAAAGTAATCATCCTTATCCTTAATTCTACCTAAATCTAAACACACGCACACCACACAAAACACACACACACACACAGTTGTATTATCAGAAAAGAATCAATCGGCAGTTTCTTTAAAGAAGGAAAGAAAACAGTAAACCCCCCGTTTCTGTCAAGCCGCGCCACCTCCCCTCCTCCCCATCACTTTCTTCCCGCGAAAAGCCAGCCATCCCACCACCAGTTTCTGCTCCGGCCAAGATTCGGCCGCCGCGTCTTTGTTGTAACAGCCCCAGATCCGGGGTCGGGGATCCGGTCGTTACGGTCTCAATTCCCATCAATAATACTTGCACTTGAATCAAAACAATTAAACTACATGCTGTGACCCCACAATAACAACACCACACACACACACAACTAGTTATAGTCCCAGAGATGAAATTGGAATAAGTATCTAGTTATAGGATCCGCAAGTTATAAGCTATTACAAACCCAAAAGATTACAGAGTACACTTAATAGTTCTTGCCGTTGCTTACATTAATCATAATATAAATATGTCTGATACACAAAAGCCGAAGCTTAGACTACTGATTGCTACTACCTCAGCTATGGCGGCTACAACATCAACGGGTAAATCTCTAACGGTTGCTACCCGCTTGCGCAGAGTGTGCTTGTTGCGGGCCATCTGCTCTAGCTGTTGTCGTGATATAAATAAATAAAGCAAGGGTGAGCAATAGAGCCCACCAAAATAGTTTATAACAGATTATTAATAAATAACAGTTCAAAGATATTTTTGTAGCCATATGTTATGCCTTAAACGGATAAGAGACTAGTATAATATAAAGGATGAAGTTACAAGGAAGATTAATATAATGTTTCCGTAACCCAAAATCCACTTATGCATAATTAATCTGAGTAAGATTTTATCAGAGTCATAACCCATAAAAGATGAAGTTACAAGGATTTATTGCAACTTCATCTCCTTTGAACACTTTTCGACCCCCTGTCAACATGATCGGTTCTTCTCCCCAATACATGTTGCAGGAATATTCCAAAATTGGATGATGAACTAATACGGGAGTTGCTACCGCGCCCGCTGTACCAACCTTACTATGATCAGTAGCAGGTTGTACAACAAAAATATGTTTTCTACATGTAGATGGAAGAATCACGATAGCTAGCCTGACATTGTCTACCGCCTTTCGGGATCTCCCGGCCCATTTGGGGCAATAATTTGGATGGGTCGGCGCAACTGGACCACTTACAACACTCCTAGTTCTGATGAAATCCATGACTCTGAAACGTAAAGATCGTCCTCCTTTCCCCAAGTGTAATACTTGTTGATACGACTCCACAAAGTAGTTATATCTAGGTTGGAATGGAAGATTCTCCAATATTTCCCAAGATGTTGCTTGTTAATGGATATCGACTTGTTCCATGAATTTACCCCTCGAGCGTCGAGGTGGTAACACAATATTAGACTTGCAGCAACTAAATTGCTTCGAGAAAATATCTGTCCCCTGACAGTTTTGAGTTGAGAGTTTAAAATGAGTAGCAGTCACTTAAATCAGGTTTCCCATATTTTTGATAGTTGAGCGAGCATTTAAATCTTCTTAAAAGACAGATTTAAATGGAAAAATAGTGTTTTGGGAACCTCTTTTTAATTTAGAAAAATAATTAATAATATCTATTAAATAAGTAAGTCTTAAATGAATATTCGAAAATAATATTCATTAAGTAAATCATGATTAAATGAATATTCGAAAAAAAATAATATTCATTAAATAAATAAACCTCGAATGAATATTCAAAATAATATTCATTAAATAAATAAGGATTAATTGAATATTCGAAATAATATTCGTTAAATAAATAAACCTTAAATGAATATTCGAAAATAATATTCATTAAATAAGTAATTAATCCTCGAATAACCGTACCCGATATCTTTATCGGAAAATAACCTTTATCGGAAAATAGTCTTTAACATATACAAAAATATAATCACTTCTGATCTTTAAAGAAAATCACACGCCCTTATCCTAGGGCATTTATAAACAAATCTGGCTTATAGCTGATATCCCATATCTAGCTCATAAGTCCAACATCAAGTCATAACCTCGAGTATCGCTATATATAGCAGTTCAAAAACAAGCATGCAATTTATATATCGCATTTGCATATCATATATGAAAACAGTTATTATCATAACAACAGTAGTATCTGTTTCGAAAACTTGCCTGGTGGTGAGGTAGGGGTAGTGTGCCTCGAGTCAATCCGGCGATCTATACATAGTCAAAGCATCTGAGATTAATCACTTAATACTTTTAAGACCCTAAGTATGTACTTTACTTAAGCTAAAACATGTTTTCAAGTTAACCCTTTTAAAACTTCCACCCGCGTAAGCTTGTTCACGCATTTTTATAAATAGAGATTAAATCCTTTTAACACGAAATCTTTTCGAGGGTCTTCCTAAACGTACCTAGCATGTTAACACAAAGTTTCACATTCTAATAAGTCGCTTAAGGGGTTTGATCATTGCCTCAAAGTTGGCTAAATGGTATAGTTCGGTTTCGCGAAACATCCTTTACTAAATTACTCGTTTCTCCTAAACCGTAAATCGGATTCACATGATCTTCGCACCGAAACGAACCTTGAAACAAGAACTACACTATACTAGGCAGTGGTGACCTTGGACAGAAGTCCTTATGTTCGAACATCACAAACAAAACAAGGTTAAGGAAAACCGGGCATTATAACGGCTACGTTTTAACGATTCCAAAGTTTAATCATAAACTTTACATGTTCAATCCAACCAAACCATCAAGTCAATTTCTCAACATCATAACTAATCCATAGACATCATCAACCATAGTCAAAACCAACATCTACTTATTCATCCTCAAAACAACATCAAACTTTCATCAAAATCAACCAATCATCCTTATGATCATACCAACTAAACTATACTTAAAACTAATCATATAAATCAAATTATAACTAAGGGTTTCAAGAGTTTATACCTTCCTTGATGCTTGATATACACTAACAATAGTTTATAATCCTTCCTTGAGCTTTGTACAAACCTTAACAAGCTTAATCCTTAAGAACAAAATCAAGAACACAAAAGGTTAGTATTCATTTCACTTTCACCCTCATCTTTAATCAAGGATTTGAAGATGTTGACCTTAATGGATGATTCTAGGATTTAGAGAATACCTTAGTTTGGAAATATGGAAGCTTTAGAATCCAAGATTATGATTTATGGATGAGTGGAAGTTGAACTTTGAAAAATCTATCCTTGGATGCTAAAATGGCCGAATGTTTTGATGTTCTTCAAGGGGGAGTTTTTGCTTTTTCTTTCTTGGTTGATCTTTGATAGAAATGATGATATTTTATGTTAAAAGTGGTGAGTCATTGGACACATGTCGAACATGCATGAGTTTGGATAAAGTAGCTTTACTGGTTTGCTTTACTGGTTTGTTTCCTTTCACATGGATGATCCAAATGTTGAATTCCTCGAATTAACCTTGTTACATGTTACTTCCATGCCTATATTTTAATTCCGTAAATGTCGCATTGTTCCGTCACCGCTTAATCTCGAAAAATGTTCGCAGGGTTTCTTAAGTGTTCTATCGAAGTAGTTTACCGTAAACGTTCTTAATATTACTAATTATTTTATTAAATCCATATCCATGGAATTGATAATTTAAATCCTCCAATATTCTCAAATAATGATTAATCCGTCCGTTATTGGTGAAATTTCGGAGAAAACAGAAATGCTATTTTTCCGATTCTGACAGCTTTTGCATTCCTTCATTTACATCGTAGATCACTAATACGACTTTGAAAGTTTATTATATCGTCCCGTATATAGGGTGGTCTGAAAAACTTTTTAACTGAAAAAGTTACTATTCATCAGTGGTTTTTAACAAAAGTTACTATTCATCAATAGTTCTTAAATAAGTACAAAATTTGGGGATATTACAGTCTCCCCTCCTTAAAAGGATTCCGTCCCGGAATCATCTTGAAAACAAATGAGGGTACTTTTCCATCATAGCACTTTCTAGTTCCCAGGTTGATTCTTCCACATTATGGTTTTGCCACAAAACTCTGACTAGCTTGATGACCTTGTTTCAGAGCATTTGTTCCTTTTGATCTATGATTTCCACTGGTTGCTCCACATAGGTTAGGTCTGGCTGCATGTCTACGTGTTCGTATTCCACTATGTGCTTAGCATCGGGGTTGTATTTCCTCAGCATTGAAACATGAAACACATTATGCACTTGTTGCAGGTTTGGGGGTAATGCTAGCTCATATGCTAACTTCCCAATACGTCTTAAGATCTCATATGGTCCAATGTACCTAGGACTCAGTTTTCCTTTCTTTCTGAACCTCATCAAACCTTTCCAAGGAGATACCTTTAAGAACACTAGGTCTCCCACTTCATATTCCTTTTCCTTCCGGGCCAAATCAGCATACTTCTTTTGTCTATCTTGGGCTGCTACCAGCCGTCCTCTGATTAGGTCTACTATGTCCTTAGTCCGTTGGACCACTTCGGGCCCAAGCAGCTTTCGCTCTCCAACTTCATCCCAATACAAGGGAGATCGGCACCTTCTTCCATAAAGGGCCTCGTAAGGCGGCATTCCTATGCTTGCATGAAAACTATTGTTGTAGGAAAACTCAATCAGGGGTAGGTGGTCATCCCAACTTCCTTTAAAGTCTATAGCACAGACTCTTAACATATCCTCTAGGGTTTGGATGGTCCTTTCACTTTGTCCGTCTGTTTGCGGGTGATAGGCAGTACTCATGTTCAGCCGGGTTCCTACACACTCTTGGAAGCTTCTCCAAAATCTGGAGTTAAATATGGGATCTCGGTCAGATACTATGGCGACTGGGACTCCGTGTCGCACCACTATTTCTTTCAAGTAAATATCCACTAGTCTGTCGACAGTGTACCTTTCGTTGATCGGAAGAAAGTGAGCTGACTTCGTCAGTCTATCTATGATTACCCATATGGTGTCATGATTGGCCTTGGTCCTTGGTAAACCTACTACGAAGTCCATGGCTAGGTGTTCCCATTTCCATTCGGGAATCTCTAGGGGTCGCAAAAGTCCATTGGGTCTCTGGTGTTTTGCTTTCACTCATTGGCAGGTCAAGCATCTGCTTTCATGTTAGGCCACCAGTAGTATTCTTTCAAATCTCCATACATCTTGGTGCTTCCTGGGTGAATTGAATACCTTGAACTGTGACTCTCGTGTAAAATCTCGTCCTTTAGTTCTCGAACATTTGGAACCCAAATTCGGTAAGTATACCTCATTATTCCTTTATCATCCTTGACAGTGTGGATCTCTTCTCCGGTCATTGACTGTCTGTCTTCACTCATCATTCTTTCTTGACATCTTCTGATCTTTTCTAACAACTCTGGCTGCAGTGAAATCTCAAACAGCTTTTCGGTACCGTCTCCGGTTACCTTCACTTCTATTTCCATCTTTTCAAATTCTCTAATCAGCTCTTCTGAGGACATTATCATCTTGAGTCTCTCTTTCCTACTAAGGGCGTCAGCCACCACATTGGCTTTCCCTGGGTGATAAAGAATTTCACAGTCATAATCCTTGATCAGCTCTAACCATCTTCTCTGGCGCATGTTGAGCTCCTTCTGGGTAAAAATGTACTTGAGGCTCTTATGGTCAGTGTAAATCTCGCACTTCTCTCCATACAAGTAGTGCCTCCAAATTTTTAAAGCGAAAACTACGGCTGCTAGTTCTAAATCATGAGTAGGATATCGAATCTCATATTCCTTCAATTGTCTTGACGCATACGCGATTACCTTACCGTGCTGCATCAGCACGCACCCTAATCCCTTATGCGAAGCATCACTGTAAATCACAAAATCTCCTTTTCCATCTGGCAATGCCAACACAGGGGCAGTCACCAGTTTCTTCTTTAGCTCTTGGAAACTCTTCTCGCACTTTTCCGTCCATTCAAACTTCTCAGTTTTACGGGTAAGTCGGGTTAACGGTGTTAGCACAAAATCACGCAAGCGCACGTGGTCACAAGTAATATACGAATAAGTCAAGTTCGTTCCCACAGAGATCTAATAAGGTGTTCAATTCAATTAATGTACCTATGCAACAATGTATGATTTTTATCCACTGCTAAGACAATTAACAATTTCGGTTTGATTATCTAAAATTAACTAGAGAACAAATTATTAAACTAAGAATTAACTAACTAAGAGGATTAAAATCGATTTATGTATATGAGAATAAAACATGGGATCCTAACTTCATTAAGTACTTCATTCAGAGTCTTTTGTCTTTAATCAATGCATGTGACGGTTGTGAAAACTAATCGGATAACACGAAATCAGTACACGCTACCTTTCAGTATACGTATACCAAACCACTTAAACATCCACAAAATAGATAGAAGTCAAGCAGACACCAATTATGCTTAGACCCTATATGTCTATAAGATTTGAAAACATAACGGTTTAACGAGCAAGTTATCCATTCAGATTACATAGGGCAGGTAAGATGGTTAAAATCACCTACGAATCATGCATGACAAACATACATAAACCTATTCTAGCATGGCAAGTTCCAAACCTCTATATCCACTTTCGCATTCAATAGAGATTAACAAACAATCTTAGATGTTAGCTACGCATCCAAGAAGAATAAGCACAACCAAACTAGGATATCAATTAGCCATCACACACACATCTTTAAAACAATTAACTACTAAAATCCATAAATAAATCCGTTAGAATCCCACGACAATGATTAGTTCATAGTAGAACCGTTCATCATCGTGGGTTCTGATGAAAGCATGATGAAAAACAAGAAATCAATGATGTAAATATGAATAAGAGTTAAAGGTTTAGAGGACAAATCCGGAAGCATCCAAAAGTTGCACCAAAATTGAAGAATACAAGAAAAAACTATGTCTAGATCTCCTCGTAGTCAAGTTCTTCGTTCTTGGCTCCTCGATCTTGTGCTCCAATATTGAATCTGATCTCTGGTGTGTTGTGATGTATTGTGATGTGTTGATTATGTCCCCCCAAGGTGTGTATTTATAGCTCCAAGTTGTCCCTCTTCCAAGCAATTGCCGTTTTTGAGTTAGAATAGAATTACGGCAATTTCCATCTTTGAATGCAATAAGAATTGCATATTCCATGTTTACAACTGATTCTGGAAGTTTCTGGCCGCCCCAAGCAATTACCATAATGATTAGAAGTCGAATTTGTGAAAATTTCCTTATAAAAATCGAATTCTGGCAATTTCTGGCGATTCTGACTTCCTGGGCGGCCGCGCAGAATTCCAGTACAATTCCTAGGCGTCCGCGCAGAACCTTCTGCCTAGAATTATAGAAAATGTTGTCCTCTTCGCGTGAGCTGTAAGATCGTCAGAATCGGACTTGTAGAACTCCAGATATGGCCAAAACAGTGAAGACTGCGCAACCTACCCGGAAAATCCGAATTTTAATCAAATTAACCTCCAACTCTTGGTTCTGCAAAACTTAATGAAAACACATTAAACACACCACATACTTGAGTTCAAGTCATCAATTTAAGCCGATATGAAGCGTTCCAAGTGGATTAAAAATCCACTTATCACACCCCTAAACTTAAACTGATGTTTGTCCTCAAGCATAAATAATATAACTATATACAACTAACTAGTACCACTTCCGTAGGTGATCACGGTTGCATTTGGCATATGCAACAAGCCCTTTAAACCCCTAGGCAGCCCTAGTGGACGAGTAAGGTCTCGTGAGGGCCTATAGCGAATGTACCCACAAAATCCATCTAACAATGCAACTAACAATGCAAACTATATGAATGCAACTACATGAAAAAAATGCAAAGATCCCCTTTAAACTAACCATAACCATTCAATAAGCAAACATCTCAAATCATGCAATAACTTCCAAACAGAGCTCGACTAAATCCCCGTATACTAACAATACATGAACGGAAATGTGGTGTGTGCGATACTCATCAGATATACTCCTAACACTAGACCAAAAATCATACCCATTCTTCGTCAAGGCAATCACTAGTTTATAAAAAGAATGAACGCTAGACACTTCATAACTCAGAGACACCTCCATCATCATTTAAGTTAGACATGAATTCATGCTTTATTACTAACAACTACAACACATAACAAAACAACATAACACACGTGTTTATTTGACCGTGCAATGGATGAGACCCCAAAAGGCTTATACAATAATACCCATGTAGCGAGTGTTAGGTCGGCAATCCCAAACCACAAAGGGCTTTAGGTTACCAGGTACAAGTACCCCTCAGACTTAATTACTCGAGTATTAAAGAGCTCACCCTAGTCAATTATACACACTCACACTCTCACAAACACTCATTTTTTTTTTCACACAAGAATGAGTGCGTTTCGCTCCATCTCATTCATCCTAGACTACTCATAAAATATGAGCTGGCTACTAGCCATTTGACGCCTAGCCTTTATTAACAACTAAACACAACTAAAAACACTTAGCATGAAATCCCTGTTTTCCCCCAAACTTATACTTTGGTGCTCCTACACCATCAAGGGAATAAAGAACATTTTAACTATAAACAAATGATTAAGCCTCAAAACATCCAAACAGGCATGGCCCTAATCTAGCCCAAAAGCAAACGATGAATTGTGTAAAGATTTTGTTTTCATAACATGCATGTCAATTTCATAAGAACTTAAATCATCCCTCTATTTATGATTACCACAATCAAATCAACATCAACCTACTAAACAGAAATAGCTCGTCCTAAGGGATCATGAAATATGCATGCCATGCAACTAAAATGACACATATAATAAAAACATAAACAAAATGTCCTACATGAAACAAACATGCAAAATACGAACAAAACATGAATGAATTACCACAAACATGCAAAATATGATTTCCTACATGAACACATAACAACACAACACTACTTATCCCCAAATCACCCCCAAACTTAGAATATTCAATGCCCTCATTGAAGGTAATAAGAAAGATAGTAGAAACATACCTAACACATGGGTTGCCTCCCACGAAGCGCTGTCGTTAATGTCATTTAGCCGGACAAATGTGAATCAAATCATGGTGGCTCGAAGATCGCATTTGACTTGTCCTTAGCAGACGGACCATTCACCCATTGTTTGATAACCTTCTTGCTTTCTTCCCACATCTTTTCCGAATCAAACTTCACCTTGACTTTTCCACCAATCGATTTTTTCTTTTTCTTCTTTACACCTCTAAGGTGTTTATGCTTCTCCGTCGATTGATAAGAACACTCTTTTACCTCATCATCCTTGTTCCACTTTCTCAACACACTATCTTCACACTCTTTAAAAATTACCAACTCATCATTCAGAAGGACATACTTCAAATGTGGTGGAAGTTTTCCAAGCTTGACATTCGAAAGATCTCGAATGGAAGAATTGTCAATGGAATCACTGATGTGATGCTCGAACTTGTGCATGTCCGAATTTTTGCTCAACAGCTGATCGAACTCCTTTCTCTGACCCGTATCAACCATCTTCAAGCTAAAACACTTTTCCTCCTCTGTCGGAAATTTCATAGCCTTGAACACATTAAAGATGACCTTTTGATTACTCACCCTCATTGTGAGCTCTCCTTTCTGAACATCGATCAATGCTCGGCCAGTAGCCAGAAAAGGTCTTCCCAAGATGATAGGAATCTTCTTATCCTCCTCAAAGACAAGAATAACAAAATCAGCAGGAAAAATCAGCTTATCCACCTTTACCAAGACATCCTCCACTATACCCCTTGGATATGTGATCGACCGATCAGCCAACTGTAAGGTCATATTAACTGGTTTCGGCTCAGGCAACCCAAGTTGCTTAAAAACAGACATTGGCATTAGATTAATGCTAGCTCCCAAATCACATAAGCATTTGCTGAAAAGTTGATTGCCAATAGTGCAAGGTATGGTAAAACTTCCTGGATATTTAAGCTTCGGTGGCAATTTCTGTTGTAGAACTGCACTACACTCCTCTGTCAAAGCAACGGTGTCCAAATCCTCGAGTTTCAACTTCCGAGATAGAATACCCTTCATGAACTTAGCATAGCTCGACATCTGTTCAAGAGCTTCTGCAAAAGGTATGTTGATGTGTAACTTCTTGAAAACCTCGAGAAATTTGGCGAATTTTGTGTCAAGATTCTGCTTCTGTAGCCTCTTTGGATATGGAGGAGGAGGATAGATCTGGTTACTCTCTGTAGTCTTCTTCTGGAGCCTCTTTGGGTATGGAGGAGGTGGGTAAATAGTCTGCTCCGAAGTAGACTTGTTAGCAGAATTTTTGCTCTTTTCAGCCTCACCGTCCAACTGCTTAGCTGCCAAATCAAAAATTGGCTTTTCCTTAGAAGGTTCCACCTGATGCTGCTGAATTTCTTCCTCTTCTTCAACTGCTGATTTTTGATTGCCCGTGACCTTTCCCGATCTCAAGGTAACTGCTTTCACATGTTCTTGGACAACTATCTTTCCTGGATTAGGCTCCGTATCGCTAGGAAGAGTTCCCTGAGCTCTGCAGAGTAAGGCACTTGCCAACTGCCCCATCTGATTCTCCAAAGTCTTGAGCGATGCTGCCTGGCTTTTAACTATCATTCTCAACTCATCCAATTCAGATTTTTCATTCGAAGACTGCCCCGCACTAGCATGAGGTTGTTGCGGAAATCCTGGTGGCTGAAATTGTTGCCTAGGAGCATACTGTGGCTGAAAATTCTGCCCTTGCTGCTGCTGAAAATTCTGAGGATTGTAAGGCTTTGCTCCAAATTGCTGACCTTGGAATGGCTGATAAGGCTGCTGAGATTGTTGATTGTCGCTCCAGCTGAAATTAGGATGATTCCGGCTATTGGGATGATAGGTGGCTGGAACTGGCTGTGATGGTCTCTGAAAGTTGCTCACAAACTGCGCCGGCTCACTAGATATGGCACAATTATTCATCTCATGTGCGCCCGCACAAAGCTCACAAACACTAGCCACCTGCTGAACTCCATAATTCGTCAAAGAATCCACCTTCATTGTCAAAGCCTTCAACTGGGCTGCTATAGCTGTAGCTGCATCAACTTCAAGAACTCCTGCTACTTTGCCTTGTGATAATCTCTGAGTAGGATTCTGATATTCATTCGCAGCCATCATCTCAATTAACTCATAAGCTTCCTCGTAGCTCTTAGCCCATAGAGCTCCACCTGATGCTGCATCTAACATTGGTCTTGATTGTGCTCCCAGACCATTATAAAAACAATTAATCACCATCCAGTCGGGCAATCCATGATGTGGACATCTCCTAAGCATCTCCTTGTATCTCTCCCAAGCTTCACATAAAGTTTCTCCAGAATGCTGAGAAAACTGAGTAAGAGCATTCCTGATCGCAGCAGTTTTAGCCATGGGGAAGAATTTAGTAAGAAATTTCTGAGCAAGATCCTCCCATGTAGTAATAGAACCTGCTGGTAGAGAGTGCAACCAGCCCTTAGCCTTATCCCTCAGAGAAAATGGGAAAAGTCTCAGCTTCACGGCATCTTCCGACACTTCGTTGGTCTTGAAGGTGTCGCAAATCTCGATGAAATCCCTAATATGCATATTAGGATCTTCCGTTGGAGCACCCCCAAACTGCACTGAATTCTGCACCATCTGAATCGTGCCAGGCTTGATTTCAAAGGTATTAGCTGCAATAGCCGGCCTGACAATACTCGACTGAATATCATTGATCTTTGGCTGAGAATAGTCCTTCAAAGCCTTAGCTGCAGGTGCTACTCCTTCTGGAACGTCTCCCATCTTTACTAACTTTAATCTTTCTTCTTCCAATTTACGAGTCTGAGAACGTGTTCGCATACACGTTCAAGTACCTGAAACACACAGAACAAACAACTACAATCCGAGTCAGTGAACTCTAACGACCACTGATGACAAGCACATAAACTAAAATAAAACACCGATGATCCCCGACAACGGCGCCAAAAACTTGTTAGCACAAAATCACGAAAGCGCACGTGGTCACAAGTAATATACGAATAAGTCAAGTTCGTTCCCACAGAGATCTAATGAGGTGTTCAATTCAATTAATGTACCTATGCAACAATGTATGATTTTTATCCACTGCTAAGACAATTAACAATTTGGGTTTGATTATCTAAAATTAACTAGAGAACAAATTATTAAACTAAGAATTAACTAACTAAGAGGATTAAAATCGATTTATGTATATGAGAATAAAACATGGGATCCTAACTTCATTAAGTACTTCATTCAGAGTCTTTTGTCTTTAATCAATGCATGTGACGGTTGTGAAAACTAATCGGATAACACGAAATCAGTACACGCTACCTTTCAGTATACGTATACCAAACCACTTAAACATCCACAAAATAGATAGAAGTTAAGCAGACACCAATTATGCTTAGACCCTATATGTCTATAAGATTTGAAAACATAACGGTTTAACGAGCAAGTTATCCATTCAGATTACATAGGGCAGGTAAGA
This sequence comes from Heracleum sosnowskyi, assembly GCA_030848705.1. NCBI lineage: Eukaryota > Viridiplantae > Streptophyta > Magnoliopsida > Apiales > Apiaceae > Heracleum > Heracleum sosnowskyi. Next base: position 74,856,303 of record CM061238.1, read on the forward strand.
TGGTTAAAATCACCTACGAATCATGCATGACAAACATACATAAACCTATTCTAGCATGGCAAGTTCCAAACCTCTATATCCACTTTCGCATTCAATAGAGATTAACAAACAATCTTAGATGTTAGCTACGCATCCAAGAAGAATAAGCACAACCAAACTAGGATATCAATTAGCCATCACACACACATCTTTAAAACAATTAACTACTAAAATCCATAAATAAATCCGTTAGAATCCCACGACAATGATTAGTTCATAGTAGAACCGTTCATCATCGTGGGTTCTGATGAAAGCATGATGAAAAACAAGAAATCAATGATGTAAATATGAATAAGAGTTAAAGGTTTAGAGGACAAATCCGGAAGCATCCAAAAGTTGCACCAAAATTGAAGAATACAAGAAAAAACTATGTCTAGATTTCCTCGTAGTCACGTTCTTCGTTCTTGGCTCCTCGATCTTGTGCTCCAATATTGAATCTGATCTCTGGTGTGTTGTGATGTATTGTGATGTGTTGATTATGTCCCCCCAAGGTGTGTATTTATAGCTCCAAGTTGTCCCTCTTCCAAGCAATTGCCGTTTTTGAGTTAGAATAGAATTACGGCAATTTCCATCTTTGAATGCAATATGAATTGCATATTCCATGTTTACAACTGATTCTGGAAGTTTCTGGCCGCCCCAAGAAATTACCATAATGATTAGAAGTCGAATTTGTGAAAATTTCCTTATTAAAATCGAATTCTGGCAATTTCTGGTGATTCTGACTTCCTGGGCGGCCGCACAGAATTCCACTACAATTCCTAGGCGCCCGCGCAGAACCTTCTGCCTAGAATTATAGAAAATGTTGTCCTCTTTGCGTGAGCTGTAAGATCGTCAGAATCGGACTTGTAGAACTCCAGATATGGCCAAAACAGTGAAGACTGCGCAACCTACCCGGAAAATCCGAATTTTAATCAAATTAACCTCCAACTCTTGGTTCTGCAAAACTTAATGAAAACACATTAAACACACCACATACTTGAGTTCAAGTCATCAATTTAAGCCGATATGAAGCGTTCCAAGTGGATTAAAAATCCACTTATCAAACGGGGCTGCGATTTTCGCAAAATCCTTGACAAATCTTCTATAATACCCTGCTAATCCTATGAAACTCCTTACCTCTATTGGTGTGGTTGGTCGCTCCCAATTTGAAACTGCCTCTATCTTGGAGGGGTCAACAAACACTCCCTCCCTATTGATCACATGTCCTAAAAACTGGACCTCATTTCGCCAGAATTCACACTTCGTGAATTTGGCATACAATTGTTCCTTCCTGAGTATTCCTAGGGCTATCCTCAAATGTTCTGCATGTTCTGCCTCTGTCTTTGAGTAGATAAGAATATCATCGATGAAAACTATAACGAACTCGTCCAAATACTTCTTGAACACCCTATTCATCAAATCCATGAAAGCTGCTGGGGCATTGGTCAGTCCAAATGACATCACCAAGAACTCATAATGTCCATATCTGGTACAAAATGCAGTCTTTGGGATATCTTCGGGTTTAATCTTTAATTGGTGATATCCGGTTCTCAGGTCAATCTTAGAGAAGTACACAACATCCTTTAGCTGGTCGAATAAATCGTCTATTCTGGGTAATGGGTACTTATTCTTTATAGTTAGCTTGTTCAACTCTCGGTAGTCGATGCATAACCTCATACTTCCATCTTTCTTCTTAACAAACAACACTGGTGCCCCCCACGGTGACACACTGGGTCTTATCATACCCTTATCCAACAGTTCTTGTAACTGGGTAGCTAATTCTTTCATTTCTACTGGGGCTAACCGGTATGGGGCCTTCGAAACTGGCGCCGTCCCCGGGGCTAACTCAATAGCGAACTCAATTACCCTATCGGGTGGTAATCCTGGAAGATCTTGTGGAAACACATCTTCGAATTCATTGACTACTGGGATGTCCTGTAACCTGGGCGCCTCTTTCTGGGTGTCTACCACATACGCTAAGGAAGCCTCATTTCCCTTTCGTAACAATCTTTTGGTTTGCGCCATGGTTAGAAATTTCTGTGTCTGTTTCATTCCCTTAAACACTATTCCCTTCTTTCCTGGGGTATTTAATCTAACCTTCTTCCCCTTACAATCTATCTGCGCGTTATTGCGAGACAACCAATCCATCCCCAAAATGACATCAAATTCCCCTAATTTAAAAGGAATCAAATCCACATAAAAAGACTGTTCCCCTATTTCCAATTTGCAGTTTGGGTGAATCTGATTAACTTGGACTATTTCGTGGTTAGCTATTTCTACTTGTAGGGAGTCCCTTAGCGGTTGGGCTTTAAGTTTCAATTTATGTGCAAAATCCCTCGATATAAAAGATTTAGTTGCTCCAGAATCAAATAAAACATTTGCGCTAACTGAATTCAGAGAAAAGGTACCTGCTATCATATCCGTGTTCCTCACGGCATCCTGTACTGTCATGTTGAAAGTCCTAGCAGTTGGTAGCTTATTGGAGGCAGCTTTGCTTGCCCCTGATGTTGCAGGTCGGTTCATGGGGCAATCCTTCTTCATATGACCTTGACGTCCATACTGAAAACAAGTGAGGTTCCTGCTGACGCTAGGGTTAGCTGCGGTACAAGAGTGAGCATAATGGCCTCCTCGTCCACACTTATAACAGGTTATCTGTTTCTGGTTGCACACACCGGGATGTTTCCTTCCACAAGTTGTACATACTGGTAATGGGGGTCGAGATTGGTGGGAGTGGGACACTCCTGATGGGTCGCCGCCCTGGTTTACGCTTGCGCTTACGGTTCTTTTGAAACCTACACTCCTTTCAGGTAGGGAGACTGCCCCGCGGTTAAACCTATTTGGGGGGTTTCTTCCTGCAGAACCTCCACCCATACTTGCATGTTTCCTTTTTATCCCCCCTTTCTCTCTTTCCCTCTGCATCTGATCACTCCATGCTTCCACGATTGAAGCCTTTTTCACCAATGTGGCATAGTCTGAAATCTCCAAGACTGCCACGCGATTCTGAATCCACTGCTTCAATCCCTGTTGAAACCTATTAGCTTTCTTCTCTTCGGTGTCTACAAACTCTGGCACAAACCTTGATAGCTCGGTAAATCTTGCCTCATAATCAGCCACTATCAAATTATTCTGCTTCAGTTCCAAAAACTTGAGCTCCATTTGAGTCTTCATAAATCTTGGGAAATACTTCTCTAGAAACAGTTGCTTGAACCTTTCCCAAGTCACGATAGCATCCGTCTCCATGTTCTTCTTGGCCTCCCACCAATAGTTGGCCTCTCCTTTCAGAAGGTAAGTGGTGAAAACAGTCTTCTGTGCCTCCTCAATGCTTAATATCTCAAAGGACTTTTCCATTTCCTTTATCCAGGCTCTTGCCTCTACTGGGTCAGCCGATCCTTGGAATTCTGGGGGCTTGAGTGACTTAAAGGCCCTGAAAGAGTTTGCCACGGTGCTGTTGTTTCCTTGGGGTGGTTGGGGATAACGGTCCAAATTTTGCCTAAGTAGATTCATGAACTAACCCATGGGATCTCCACCCTAGTCCTCTCTCCTTTGTTCCACTTCAACTTCCTCTTCTTCAGCCTCAAATTCTGCAGTGAAAAAGGATTCATCTGCCTCTCCATACTGGGAGTCGTCCTGCTCATTATAACTTCATCTATCTCCTCCTCATATTCGGGGTCTTCCCTATCCTGGTTGTGGCTTTCTTGATCCTCAGATTCATGGGGGTTAGCCCTAGTCCTCATTCTTCGTGGAGGCATCTTACTGAAAATTTGGAAAATTTTATGTTAGGTTCATTCGCTTGGTTACGAATTTTTCTCTTGTACGATCGTCATATAATTGGAAGTAGACTCCCGCAGTTCTATATTTTATCACAATTTAATCGTAATAGTACACACAACAGTATAATAAACTTGTGATCGCGTCACAACAGAACGGGATTCAACTGAAAGGAAACAAATATATACATGGTACCAAAGATACATAGTCTGAGTCAACATCGACAGTTTACAAGTACAACTGTCCTAACAGCATCTAGTCAAAAGTGAAATACATGGTCTATCCTTCTAGTCAGAAAAGGGATTGTTGCCCAGTAATAATCTATTGTAGAAGGGGGTTGAATACAATAGTATAAGATAATCGACTTCTTAATGTATATATCACAAATATGAAAGAAAGATATTAGCTTTATTAAATCTGATATAAAACTGTTACAAACTCTCTCAAGAAATTCTGATGTTCTTGAGAGCTGCTAGCTTACAAAAACTCTCTCAAGAAATTATATGTTCTTGAGAGCTTCTAGTTACACAAATACTCGAGTGTATGATCGATTATGTTCCTTTTATAAATCGAAACCTAAACTGCGTTTATATACTACACAGCTTCTCTATCAATGCTAAGTCCTAATCAATTACAAAGATTGAAACCTATCCATAATTGATAGCTACATTCTAAAAACCAGGAACCCACATAATAAACTTCCATGTTTAACTAGACTCCAAATATAACTCGAAGTAGGAATCCTGATCAGCTTCCAGTCCTGATGATCAAACCTGATCACAGTCCTGATATGTATTCTGATCCTGACGACCATGCAATCCTGATGACGTCAGCAATCCTGATCAGTTGAGTCTAGCTCATGACGATCATTGAATTCTGATCTAACAATCTCCCCCAATCTCATACTTTGTGAAATAAAGTATAGATTCCTAAGATTCAATGATGTCAAAAACATATATACAAAATGTACAAGTATCTGCAGCAACAACTTATCTGTTTAAACTCTTTGATAGAACAAATTCATCTTCAAGAAGTTGGATAACAAATTTTCTTCTTTTTCTTCAAGAATTTGAATCAGTCTTTCCTTAAGATTTCTGAGTTCTTCATCTTCCTCATTAATCTGGTAGATAGCTACTCTGAGATTCAATATGGAGCTTTTCTGAAGACTATGCTCTTCAAGCAAAAGATAAGCAATTTCCTTCCCATCAGGATTGAGAGTAAGTTGTGTCATGCCAAAAGTTACTTCTTTAACAACAGTACCCCTTTGCATTTCCACATCCTGACCTCTTTGATTTAAGTACATGGGAATATAATTACCATTGAAATTACTATTTCCATCCAGTCTTCTTCTTATAGTTGACAAAATCATGTCACTCCATTCTTTGCACATTTGATTCTTGGATCTCAAAAGATAATGAACATATTTCAGTTCCTGTGTAGTTTTCATCAGCAGATCTTGAATAGATAGAATCTTCACACTACCATCTTTCATGAAGTACAGAATCTTTTCTTTCTTGTCAAAACCATCATGACAATCTATAACTATATCAACAGCTAGTAAATTGTTCAGGTTTTCAGAAGTTAAAGTACCTCCAATTTCAGTTAAGGAGTAAGGATCAACATATGACATATTCAGATATTCAACATCCCTGTGTCCAATAACTCCTCTTGAATTACTTGTCAATTGCTTCAGATTTGAAAACATCTTTAACCAGAGTGCTTTTGATCTAACCATCTCAGATAAATCAACAACACTTGAAGCACTTGTAATAATTCCACCAGACTGAAAATTGATAAGTGTATCACACCTCAGTGTACTAATATGTTTCCACTTCTTATCCTTTTCCTTTTCAAAAGCATAGCTTCTTTTCAGTAAAGATTGTTGTCTGCTTGGGTTCCTCCACACTCTTCTGTTTGAGAGTTTAAGCCTTTGTACATAGAGATTGAAATCTCTATTTGTTGATCTTGTAATTTCTCTTCTTTTGGATTCTTCTTCTTCATCTACTTCTTTGTTGTGAAAATCAACCACAGTAGATAAGATTATCAAATCAATCTCTTGCAGAATTTCAGAATCATCAGGATCTTGAATATTATCAGGAACAACATCAGGATTAGATTCTTCAATTTGATTTGTATTGCAGAGAGTTGATTTTCTTGATTTTCTTCTCAATTCAGGTTCTTCTTCGACATTTCCATCATCACCAAAAGTAGATCTGTCAGGAACTACTAGAGTTTGAATAGGTTCAGGAATTTCTTCAATTCTTAACCCTCTAGACCTTGTCTGTCTAGGCACTGTTTGAGTTGAAGAACCTCTTCTACTTCTTCTAGCTCCTCTCCTACCTCTGCCTCCTCTACCTCTAGCAGGAGCAGGGTTATTAAAGCTTTCCATCATTTCTCTCTGTTGTCTTAAGAATTCTTCATGTGAGAGATCAAGATATTCTTCACTTGCTGTAGAGAGTGCTTTTCTTGCAAATAATTATTGAACTCTTTTATTAGTCTGATATAGAGTAACAATTCTGCCATCCTTAGTAGAAATATTCTGGAATAAATTTGATGCATCTTCAGGATTATCAATAAAAATATCTTCATCACCTTCAGGAATTGTAGCAAGAGTATGTCCATGACCAGATGTCAGGATTTGTTCTTCCGTCAGGATCTGAGATTGCACCAACGTTCTTATTGTCTTAACTCCGGAATCAAAAACATGAGTTGACTTCGTTGTTTGACTTTGTGAAGTTTGAATTGTAGATGTAAGACCCCAGATTTTGGGTAGAATTAAAACTTTTATTATATGTTGATGTAAAGATGGATAGTGGCAATGACTTTGAGAATCAAGTTATGAAATGAATATGAATTTCGGTTTTCAAACATTTTGAGAATAGTAAGAATGGACTGAACATATAAATAAGAACAATCAATCTAGAAGATAAGAATGCAATACTCCAGGGAAGGAAAGTATTTTTATGTCATCCAAATCAATATCTGGAATACATCCGACAACTCCGTAAACAAGATAGCGTACGCCCGGGAAAGCACTAGAACGTTTTCTAAGTGCAAAGAGTAGAGAGAAAATAGATCAGGAATATTGGAACGGATTTTGATCCAAAGTATTATAGAAAAACCATTGATGAATAGTAACTCTTCATTTAAAAGTTTTTCAGACCACCCTATATGCGGGACGATATAATAAACTTTCAAAGTCGCATTAGTGATCTACGATGGAAATAAAAGAATGCAGAAGCTGTCAGAATCGGAAAAATAGCATTTTTCGTTTTCTCCAAAATTTCACCAAAAACGGACTAAATAATTATTATTTGAGGATATTTAAGGATTTAAATTATTAATTCCATGGATATGGATTTGATAAATGAATTAGAAGTATCGAGAACGATTTCGGTAAAATACCTCGATAGAACCCTCGAGAAACCTTGCGAGCATTCTACGAAATTAAACGAACCAGAAAAGCTACTTTATTCCAAGCCAATGCATGCTTGCCAAGTGTCAAGACAAGAAGAGACCAAGGGTGATGACTCACCACATTGGATAAATATCAAGTAATTAAACAAGATAAGAAGAAAAAGAAAAAGGAAGAGAAATTTCGGGAGAGAAGAAGAAAGAAAATGGGAGAGAAAGAAATGATCATAACTTGAGATTCCGTTGTCCGTTTTTGGCGTTCCACCACTCAAATCGAAGCTCTCGAGAAGCCCGACGTAACCATGGTAAGCAATCGCCTCACCTCTGTCATTTACCCTTCGATTTCAGTGAGTAACAGTTGGAGAAGATGATGAATAGTAACTTGTATTTTGCTTTGTTGCTTTTGATATTGAGTTTGTGGCTTCCAAAGGTTGTATTAAGCAAGGATCTAAGGTTACATAAGGAATATAGCAGCAAGCAAGCTTGGAGGAAGGTATAAACCTCTGCCCCTTTGAGTTTTATATGAGTTTTAAAGTGGTTTTGATGTTCATGTAAAGTTAAGATCATGATTAAGTGATTTAGTGATTATTTGGATTTGTTTGAATGTGTAAAATGATGGGTGTTGGATTTGAGCCTCCCCACTGATCTTAGAGGTGTATGATGGTTGTTCGTTGAGGTTGGAGATGTATGGTATGCCCGGTGTGGCTTGGTTATGTTGTGACAAAATAGGATTATTCGATTTTAAGCCGTCGTAATGCCCGATTTTCGGTAACTCTATAAACTGCCTAGAATCAGAAAACCTAACTGCCTCTTTTGGTTCAGTTATGAACATGAGTGTGTAGAGCTTTGTTTCTAGTTTACGTGAGCGCAAGAATCATGTCATTACGATTTACGGTTTATGAGATATGACCATTTTAGTGAAAGTGGTTCAAGGAATGAGATTGCAGAAATGTACCAACTTTGTGGCTATGTTTGAGACCCTTAAGAGTTGTTTTAAAATATGGAATTTTGTATTGAAGTGTCAAGGGCAGTTACGAAGGTTTGTACGAAGGTTTCGAGTCCAAAAGATTATTTTCCGATTTTATAAAAATGTGTTAGCCGAGGTTGCGCAAGTGAAAACCACTAAGAACATGACTTAGAAACCAAGGTTGTAAATGGTTAAGTCTAACTTGTATTCGAGGATCGATTTCGGACTAAACCTACGACTTAAGTAATTGTCGATTAACATGGACTTAGTATGAGCCTATAACGAGCTAGTAATGCCTTGGTTGTGTTTCGCTTACGTGTTTAAGCATTGAGTACAAGTGGATTATCCAGGGGATTAATCGTGCGTTTTCTTTGACTTTGTCTAGATTGTCCGGCATCGTCGCGAACCCCTATCACTTCTTGAGCATCAGGCAAGTTTTCTAAATCTATACTTTGAAGTATTGATTATATATTACTGTTGTTGCCATGTGTGGAGTATACAGTTGTGCGATACATGTTATATATTGTATAAAATAGAGTTTGATTTGGATTTATGTATGAGCTTTGAGATAAAGTAGTTATAAACCGGCATACCTTGTAGCTCTAGAGATAAGAGCATACTTCTTGTTTTCGACTCTAGACCGGGAGTCAGTATTTGAGATATGGAGATAGCCGTGGAAACCCGGAGGGATTCCAGCGGCAGTGTACTAATTATTTTGAGGACTGCTATTATTAAACATTAATTATATTTCTAGAAAGTATTAATTACCTGGAAATGATTTGAGGAATGTTATTTGAATATTACCTCATTCAGAGGTTGTTACTTGGAAATGATTTGGTAATTGGCTTATAAGCTAGATATGGGATATCAGTTATAAGCCAGGTTTTATAAAGGCCCGAGGTTAAGGGCGTATGATATTTCTTAAGATCAGTAGTGATTATAGTTTGTGTATGATAAAGGTTATTTTTCCGATAAAGATATCGGGTAACCGTTATTCGAGGATTAATTATTTTTATTTAAGAATATTATGTATTAATATTCATTTGAGGATTATCGACTTACAGAATATTATTTATATACATTTGAGGATTATCGACTTACAGAATATTGTTTATATTCATTTGAGATTTATTTAATTAATGAATATTACTTTTGAATATTCATTTGAGATTTAATTATTTAAAGGATATTATTTTCGAATATTCATTGGAGGTTCACTTATTTGAGAAATATTATTTTTAATATTCATTTGAGGATTATTTATTAATGAATATTATTTTTGAATATTCATTTGAGGATTATTTATTAATGAATATTATTTTTGAATATTCATTTGAGGATTATTTATTAATGAATATTATTTTTTTAATATTCATTTGAGGATTATTTATTAATGAATATTATTTTTGAATATTCATTTGAGGATTATTTATTAATGAATATTATTTTTGAATATTCATTTGAGGATTATTTATTAATGAATATTATTTTTGAATATTCATTTGAGGATTATTTATTAATGAATATTATTTTTTGAATATTCATTTGAGGATTATTTATTAATGAATATTATTTCTAAATATTCATTCGAGGTTTGTTTATTTGATGAATATTATTTTCGAATATTCATTTGAAGGTTTACTTGTTTAATAAATGTGATTAATTGTTTTCCAATCAAAAATAGGTTCCCAAAATAATGTTTTTTTTCTGTTTAAATCTGTCTTTTAAAGAGGATTTAAATGCTCGCTCAACTATCAAAAATATGGGAAACCTGATTTAAGTGACTACTACTCTTTTTAAACTCTCAATTCAAAAACTGTCAAGGGACAGATATTTTCTTGGAGCAATTTAATTGCTGCCAGTCTAATGTTGTGTTACCACCTCAATAATCGAGGGGTAAATTCATGGAACAAGTCGACATCCATTAACAAGCATAGCTTGGGAAATATTGGAGAATCTTCCTTTCCAACCTAGATATAACTACTTAGTGGAGTCGTATCAACAAGTGTTACACTTGGGGAAAGGAGGACGATCTTTACGTTTCAGAGTCATGGATTTCATCTGAACTAGGAGTGGTGTAAGTGGTCAAGTTGCGTGGGCCCATCCAACTTTTATATTGCCCCAAATGGGCCGGGAGGTCATAGTAAGGCGGTAGACAATGTCAGGCCGTCGTGATACTTCCATCTACATGTAGAAAACTATTTGAGCGGTGCGACCTGCTACTGATCATAGTAAGGTTAGGCACAGCGGACGCGGTAGCAACTCCAGTATTAGTTCATCATCCAATTTGGATATTTCCTGCAACATGTATTGGGGTGAAGAACCAATCGTGTTGGCAGGGGGTCGAGAAGTGTTTGGAATTGAAGTGACAATAAATCCATGCAACTTCATCTTTTATTTTATGAGTTATGACTCTGTGGATACCTTACATAACATGAGTTATGGTAAGGGAGTTGTTTATACTGAATCACCTTATAACTTCATCTTTTAAGTTATGTGTTGATATTCTGCTTACATAGCAGATATTTTTGGAAAGGTTATATTGGTTTATTTTGAAACCTCATCTTTTATATTATACTAGAACTTTGTTCATAATATAGCAAGAGTCTGCAGAAATATTATGAAAATGATATTTGAAGTACAATAATAGTACTGTTTTTGGGAATACATTCCGATAAGGATATAATTTCAGTATCGAGATATTTTGACAAATTATTGTCTTATACCCGCTTTATTCTGGGTTGAGTTAAAGGAAGAATTATGCCACACTTTCATTACCTTGCTGAGCTATCGCTCACTCTTGCTATTGTTTTATATATATTATATAGCAGCGAAGCAGGATGCCAATGGGTCGGCACATACCTCGCAAGGCGTTTCCGTAAACAGTTTCTAGCAGTGATCTCGAGAGTAGTACGAACCAATCGAATCAGGCTACAGCTTTTGGTATTCAACTTAAGTATAGATATGAATGGTATGAGAGGATTGTGAGCATCAGAAGGCTAAGTTGGTAATGTAACATTACTTAGAAATTGTAGATTCAAAAGACATTTGGGTATTGTAATAAAAGTTATTTATTCCGCAGTTGTTGTATTGTGTCGTTTCTGAGACTCTAACCTGTGTGTGTGTGTGTGTGAGACATATGTTGTGGGGTCATGAGAAGGTGAATTATGAATGGTGTGAGTAATACAGGTAAGGCAAGGAATACATGGATTGTGACAACCCTAGATCCCTGACCCCGGATTTGGGGCTGTTACAGAAATGGTATCAGAGCGTTAGGTTACAGTCCTCAGAAACGATAGGAGATCGAGTCTTACAATACCCTTAATAATGATAAGAACATCTAGAGCTCAAATTAAGTTCGTAGTCGGGTTAGAGGACATGACCCTGACTGTTTAAGATGAAGCCCGAGAGGGGACTTCTTCTGGGAAACCGTACCTAGGACTTCATGGTTAGTCACCTCGATTCGTATGAGTTATAGATGGATGGGACTCTGAGATGCCAGATCCCGAGGCCTTCGAGTAGGCATTTGATGATGCGCTTCTTGAAATGGACGGAGACCCGATAAAGAAAGATCCATAGGAGGACCTAGAGGAAGACCCCATAGTGGGTCAAGGAAAGAATCTTGTAAAGGACGTGTTGATTGATAAAGATGTGGTGCGTTACTTGAGGTCTAATAATAAGACCGGACGAACCTTCGAGGGATAAATAAGTGACGAGACGAGAGTTTAAGGATCGTTCATGATTCATCAAGAGGTATGACAAGGAAAATGGAGTAGAGTCTCCAAAGCAGAAGAGGTAGAGGCAGTATAGCCAGTATCAGTGGATTGATTCGACTTGAACGAAACCTGTTACTCGTGATCGGTTATAGCTGCCCATAAGGAGGCAGCATACGTAAGAACCAAGATGTTCAGATTTTCACGAACGATTAAGGGTACTTAGTTGCCTAGAATAATGTAAGGAATTGTTTTGGGCTATGAGATTTCAAACCCCCACGACCAGCGATTCCACGGGAAATAGTGTCTATTATATCATTGAGGGATTTTATTATCTCAAGAAGGAATATTGGGTATAAGGATGATTGAAATAGAGACCGAATTTAAGCTTGTAGTTTCTAACGATCTTCCGGAGTACCGCCCAGTTGACATATGGAATTCGTCGTTGCTATGGGCGACAACGGAATCGAAGTTTTCTTATAGAACAGAACGCTTACTTGAGGTGTTTGCGCCTAGTCGAATAGAATTCCCTGCGATTGCAAATGTTGATGGTTGAATTCTTAGCGACTATTATAAGTCGGCAATGACGTAAGTATCGAGCACCATAGGGTGTGCCTGAAGAAGGAAAGCTTTAGAATGGAACAATTATCCATTAGAGGAGCCGACATAAAAGGCACCCGTAGAGACCTTGGTAATACCCTCCCCATTTGCAAATTATGTGGGGTACCTCCCCAATCTATGATCTATCTTGACCTCTCTCCAGGAAAGAATTCTGATAAAGGGTATATTCCCTTTTCGAAGTTATTTTATAACACTTGTGCTAAACCATATTCAGTTTCACTTGTGCCAGAGGCTGTCACAATGCCTACTTTCAGGTTTTCGAAGCCCTGCCAAATGATGTTATTTAAGCTTTCACTTTTCTTCAAATAATGAATGACCCTATGGTGATACATCACCACTTGTTTGTTAAGTACCAGTATCTTGTGGTTATTCTTTTCTTTGTATTTTCTTTGGAAAACCGCACCTTTGGAATCTGTTCAATTTTAATCCAAGGTGTTCCTTTGAGAAATATTGTCGAAAGGCGATAATCATTAAATTGATCTCGAATTGCTTTCATACTTTTCAACTTCCACTGAGACGAACAACCCTATACTTATAGGGGCTACAAGGACTATATGTCTGTGTGATAGAAGTCGGATGGGACGCCATCACTTGTAAGTTGTGAAATACAAGAAGGCTAATTACCTTTAGTAATGTCTCAAGTGAGGCACACAACGTTGAGTTCTTATGATCATGTTGATCTCTCGGTAAATTCTCTTACCTCCAATAAGGTTACCTTAAAACTCATAACCTTACGATCACCAGTGTGTGACGTTTTCCTTGATATGGGAGCTGTCTTTTCAAGGCCCCATAATTTTGTTATCCGTATTGAATTTCAAGGGGAGGCCAACCAGGTCAAATAAGTCAAAATTCGCTGATAGGAATTAGATTCGCGACGAAATCACTTATGACAGGAGCGAATCCCGAAGACGGATAGAATGTTAGCGACATATCGATGAAATTGGTTTATTCTCCCAAGGATAATATGATAATGGAAAGCGTGTCAATCGATATATGTGAAAGAAATAGTGACGTGTCGTGAACTCCACTGACAACGGTGTTAGATAGATGCCCTATAGTGAGATTGAGATTTTGGAGGAGTTGTTTACGAATGGACACTACCTCTGGGTCAGCAAGATAAGTACTGACGATGGAGTCAGAGGGAGCTGGTATTGTGACTTGGGAGAGGTGCAGTGTGTGTGGTTCTAGAGGAATAATTTTCGGAAATATGTGGAGACCCGGATGAAAATGAAAGTTAAAGAGTTAAAACCAGAAACCATGACTGTAACCGAGTATGAGGCCAAGTTTTCCGAATTATTGAGGTTTGTTCCGGAGTTTGTGAACACAGAATAAAAGAAAGCCAGTAGGTTTCAACCAGGGCTACCTCCAACAAGCAGCCCACTGTCAGGACCTTTAAATAACAGGCGCCCTTCTACACTGTTTAGACAGAGCTAATGCATTGTTGTATATCAAGATGTTGCGTGACGATTAAACCTTAAGGCCGAGACGCTGAGGGAATAATTACAAGTAGAAATAGCCAATCGAGGGATTTTCCCATAAGACTGGTACATCCAGGTTGTGAACTAGAAATATGAGGTCGACACTTTTGATAGACCTGATCCCTTTCAAGTTGGGAAAAGTGGATATTATAATAAGAATGGGTTGGTTGACACCCAATGGGGCCCAGACTGATTGTAAGGGAGAGAGAGTAATAAATAAAGAACGGAGACAGATTCAGAGATTCTTGAATATAGTTCAGACTAAGAAACTATTACGCCAGAGATGCGAGGCTTAATTAGCTCTTATGGTTGACGCCAAGAAAAGAGGTACCAAGTATAGAGGAAACTACAATGGTTTTGGGAGATTGTACAAGATCTTAATGCGCTACCAAATATCGATTGGGATGACATGAGAATGAATACCGAGTATTCAGAGTATAGTGGGAATGAAAGAGTTAGTGACTCAGTTACAAGAGTTGTTGTATAAGGATATGATAAGACCCAGTGTACCACCGTGGAGAGCCCGGTGTTGTTGTAAGAGAGAAAGATTTTAGCACAAGATTATATATCGAACCTCGAGAGTTGTATGAGTTTGACATGGAGAATAGGTACCCTTGTGAATGATTGTTTGATCAGCGGAAGAACGCTGTGTATTTCCAATTTATTTAAGAACTGGGTATCACCAGTTGGAAGTTAAATCAGAGGATATGCCCAAGACTGCGATTCGTACTAGGAATAGACACTTCGAGTTTTCAGCGAAGTTATTTTGGGTTGACTAATGCACCCACAAATTTTATGGAATGTAATGAATTGGCTTTGAGTTACCCATGATAGTAGATAGCATGAGATGGAGAAATGGCTAGAATTGACCTAGGATTATGACGGTGAGATACACAACCATCCGGGGAAGGCCAATGTGGTGGCCGATACCCTTACTTTAAAATGAGACAGAGATGGATTCCGAATGATCGGGAATTAAAGGATGAGATTTTACACAACACCCAAGTTAGTCCAACAAACTAGAAGGACAAAAGATTTCACCAACAAGCGGCTAGTGACAACCAAGACAGACAGAGAAAGTATGCGGACTAAGCCCGCGAGTATAGAGATAGTACTGCTACTGATAAGCTAAATGGCATGTTGATGGATGACAAGCAAGTTTATGTTGGTGTATTTTCTGTACAAACAAGATAGAGAATATGAGGTTAGAGATTCGTGATGCTAAAAGATATCCATGGAAAGAATTAATGAGATTTGAAAAGAAAGGGAAGTGAGCCCGATATTCTTTGGGTCATCTGAGATTTAAGACGCGCCAGGAAGGTGGCCTACGAGCCAGCCTTACCCCCCCAAACTTGTAAAATGGTCATAACGGGGTTCATGTGTCGATGCTACGTCAGTATACTATAGATGCCCGGCATATGTAGAGTACGAGCACGTAGACATACAACCAGACTTGACCTATGTGGAGCAACCAATGGAAATGATAGATCGAAAGGAACAAGTACTCCGAAACAAGGTCATCAAACTAGCCAGAGTGGTATGGAGGAATCATAATGTGGAAGAATCAACTTGGGAGCTAGAGAGCGAGATGCTAGAAAGATATCCCCATTTGTTTTCAGAGTGATTCCGGGACGGAATCCTTTTAAGGAGGGGAGACTGTAAGACCCCAGATTTTGGGTAGAATTAAAACTTTTATTATATGTTGATGTAAAGATGGATAGTGGCAATGACTTTGAGAATCAAGTTATGAAATGAATATGAATTTCGGTTTTCAAACATTTTGAGAATAGTAAGAATGGACTGAACATATAAATAAGAACAATCAATCTAGAAGATAAGAATGCAATACTCCAGGGAAGGAAAGTATTTTTATGTCATCCAAATCAATATCTGGAATACATCCGACAACTCCGTAAACAAGATAGCGTACGCCCGGGAAAGCACTAGAACGTTTTCTAAGTGCAAAGAGTAGAGAGAAAATAGATCAGGAATATTGGAACGGATTTTGATCCAAAGTATTATAGAAAAACCATTGATGAATAGTAACTCTTCATTTAAAAGTTTTTCAGACCACCCTATATGCGGGACGATATAATAAACTTTCAAAGTCGCATTAGTGATCTACGATGGAAATAAAAGAATGCAGAAGTTGTCAGAATCGGAAAAATAGCATTTTTCGTTTTCTCCAAAATTTCACCAAAAACGGACTAAATAATTATTATTTGAGGATATTTAAGGATTTAAATTATTAATTCCATGGATATGGATTTGATAAATGAATTAGAAGTATCGAGAACGATTTCGGTAAAATACCTCGATAGAACCCTCGAGAAACCTTGCGAGCGTTCTACGAAATTAAACGAACCAGAAAAGCTACTTTATTCCAAGCCAATGCATGCTTGCCAAGTGTCAAGACAAGAAGAGACCAAGGGTGATGACTCACCACATTGGATAAATATCAAGTAATTAAACAAGATAAGAAGAAAAAGAAAAAGGAAGAGAAATTTCGGGAGAGAAGAAGAAAGAAAATGGGAGAGAAAGAAATGATCATAACTTGAGATTCCGTTGTCCGTTTTTGGCGTTCCACCACTCAAATCGAAGCTCTCGAGAAGCCCGACGTAACCATGGTAAGCAATCGCCTCACCTCTGTCATTTACCCTTCGATTTCAGTGAGTAACAGTTGGAGAAGATGATGAATAGTAACTTGTATTTTGCTTTGTTGCTTTTGATATTGAGTTTGTGGCTTCCAAAGGTTGTATTAAGCAAGGATCTAAGGTTACATAAGGAATATAGCAGCAAGCAAGCTTGGAGGAAGGTATAAACCTCTGCCCCTTTGAGTTTTATATGAGTTTTAAAGTGGTTTTGATGTTCATGTAAAGTTAAGATCATGATTAAGTGATTTAGTGATTATTTGGATTTGTTTGAATGTGTAAAATGATGGGTGTTGGATTTGAGCCTCCCCACTGATCTTAGAGGTGTATGATGGTTGTTCGTTGAGGTTGGAGATGTATGGTATGCCCGGTGTGGCTTGGTTATGTTGTGACAAAATAGGATTATTCGATTTTAAGCCGTCGTAATGCCCGATTTTCGGTAACTCTATAAACTGCCTAGAATCAGAAAACCTAACTGCCTCTTTTGGTTCAGTTATGAACATGAGTGTGTAGAGCTTTGTTTCTAGTTTACGTGAGCGCAAGAATCATGTCATTACGATTTACGGTTTATGAGATATGACCATTTTAGTGAAAGTGGTTCAAGGAATGAGATTGCAGAAATGTACCAACTTTGTGGCTATGTTTGAGACCCTTAAGAGTTGTTTTAAAATATGGAATTTTGTATTGAAGTGTCAAGGGCAGTTACGAAGGTTTGTACGAAGGTTTCGAGTCCAAAAGATTATTTTCCGATTTTATAAAAATGTGTTAGCCGAGGTTGCGCAAGTGAAAACCACTAAGAACATGACTTAGAAACCAAGGTTGTAAATGGTTAAGTCTAACTTGTATTCGAGGATCGATTTCGGACTAAACCTACGACTTAAGTAATTGTCGATTAACATGGACTTAGTATGAGCCTATAACGAGCTAGTAATGCCTTGGTTGTGTTTCGCTTACGTGTTTAAGCATTGAGTACAAGTGGATTATCCAGGGGATTAATCGTGCGTTTTCTTTGACTTTGTCTAGATTGTCCGGCATCGTCGCGAACCCCTATCACTTCTTGAGCATCAGGCAAGTTTTCTAAATCTATACTTTGAAGTATTGATTATATATTACTGCTGTTGCCATGTGTGGAGTATACAGTTGTGCGATACATGTTATATATTGTATAAAATAGAGTTTGATTTGGATTTATGTATGAGCTTTGAGATAAAGTAGTTATAAACCGGCATACCTTGTAGCTCTAGAGATAAGAGCATACTTCTTGTTTTCGACTCTAGACCGGGAGTCAGTATTTGAGATATGGAGATAGCCGTGGAAACCCGGAGGGATTCCAGCGGCAGTGTACTAATTATTTTGAGGACTGCTATTATTAAACATTAATTATATTTCTAGAAAGTATTAATTACCTGGAAATGATTTGAGGAATGTTATTTGAATATTACCTCATTCAGAGGTTGTTACTTGGAAATGATTTGGTAATTGGCTTATAAGCTAGATATGGGATATCAGTTATAAGCCAGGTTTTATAAAGGCCCTAGGTTAAGGGCGTATGATATTTCTTAAGATCAGTAGTGATTATAGTTTGTGTATGATAAAGGTTATTTTTCCGATAAAGATATCGGGTAACCGTTATTCGAGGATTAATTATTTTTATTTAAGAATATTATGTATTAATATTCATTTGAGGATTATCGACTTACAGAATATTATTTATATACATTTGAGGATTATCGACTTACAGAATATTGTTTATATTCATTTGAGATTTATTTAATTAATGAATATTACTTTTGAATATTCATTTGAGATTTAATTATTTAAAGGATATTATTTTCGAATATTCATTGGAGGTTCACTTATTTGAGAAATATTATTTTTAATATTCATTTGAGGATTATTTATTAATGAATATTATTTTTGAATATTCATTTGAGGATTATTTATTAATGAATATTATTTTTGAATATTCATTTGAGGATTATTTATTAATGAATATTATTTTTTTAATATTCATTTGAGGATTATTTATTAATGAATATTATTTTTGAATATTCATTTGAGGATTATTTATTAATGAATATTATTTTTGAATATTCATTTGAGGATTATTTATTAATGAATATTATTTTTGAATATTCATTTGAGGATTATTTATTAATGAATATTATTTTTTGAATATTCATTTGAGGATTATTTATTAATGAATATTATTTCTAAATATTCATTCGAGGTTTGTTTATTTGATGAATATTATTTTCGAATATTCATTTGAAGGTTTACTTGTTTAATAAATGTGATTAATTGTTTTCCAATCAAAGATAGGTTCCCAAAATAATGTTTTTTTCTGTTTAAATCTGTCTTTTAAAGAGGATTTAAATGCTCGCTCAACTATCAAAAATATGGGAAACCTGATTTAAGTGACTACTACTCTTTTTAAACTCTCAATTCAAAAACTGTCAAGGGACAGATATTTTCTTGGAGCAATTTAATTGCTGCCAGTCTAATGTTGTGTTACCACCTCAATAATCGAGGGGTAAATTCATGGAACAAGTCGACATCCATTAACAAGCATAGCTTGGGAAATATTGGAGAATCTTCCTTTCCAACCTAGATATAACTACTTAGTGGAGTCGTATCAACAAGTGTTACACTTGGGGAAAGGAGGACGATCTTTACGTTTCAGAGTCATGGATTTCATCTGAACTAGGAGTGGTGTAAGTGGTCAAGTTGCGTGGGCCCATCCAACTTTTATATTGCCCCAAATGGGCCGGGAGGTCATAGTAAGGCGGTAGACAATGTCAGGCCGTCGTGATACTTCCATCTACATGTAGAAAACTATTTGAGCGGTGCGACCTGCTACTGATCATAGTAAGGTTAGGCACAGCGGACGCGGTAGCAACTCCAGTATTAGTTCATCATCCAATTTGGATATTTCCTGCAACATGTATTGGGGTGAAGAACCAATCGTGTTGGCAGGGGGTCGAGAAGTGTTTGGAATTGAAGTGACAATAAATCCATGCAACTTCATCTTTTATTTTATGAGTTATGACTCTGTGGATACCTTACATAACATGAGTTATGGTAAGGGAGTTGTTTATACTGAATCACCTTATAACTTCATCTTTTAAGTTATGTGTTGATATTCTGCTTACATAGCAGATATTTTTGGAAAGGTTATATTGGTTTATTTTGAAACCTCATCTTTTATATTATACTAGAACTTTGTTCATAATATAGCAAGAGTCTGCAGAAATATTATGAAAATGATATTTGAAGTACAATAATAGTACTGTTTTTGGGAATACATTCCGATAAGGATATAATTTCAGTATCGAGATATTTTGACAAATTATTGTCTTATACCCGCTTTATTCTGGGTTGAGTTAAAGGCAGAATTATGCCACACTTTCATTACCTTGCTGAGCTATCGCTCACTCTTGCTATTGTTTTATATATATTATATAGCAGCGAAGCAGGATGCCAATGGGTCGGCACATACCTCGCAAGGCGTTTCCGTAAACAGTTTCTAGCAGTGATCTCGAGAGTAGTACGAACCAATCGAATCAGGCTACAGCTTTTGGTATTCAACTTATGTATAGATATGAATGGTATGAGAGGATTGTGAGCATCAGAAGGCTAAGTTGGTAATGTAACATTACTTAGAAATTGTAGATTCAAAAGACATTTGGGTATTGTAATAAAAGTTATTTATTCCGCAGTTGTTGTATTGTGTCGTTTCTGAGACTCTAACCTGTGTGTGTGTGTGTGTGAGACATATGTTGTGGGGTCATGAGAAGGTGAATTATGAATGGTGTGAGTAATACAGGTAAGGCAAGGAATACATGGATTGTGACAACCCTAGATCCCTGACCCCGGATTTGGGGCTGTTACAGTAGACTTCATAACAGCAGCATCAGAGGTTTCTCCTTGTATCACTTTGTCACTACCATCATCTCCAGTATCATCATCATCATTATTCCTTAATACTAGATCAGGTGTGCATTTTGTCCGACTAACCTTCTCCCCCTTTTTGACATCAGGATTTGACAATAAATTCAAAATTAAGGAAAGAGAGGCTTGAATGTCAGTTACCTTGGTATCCAGAGAATCAATCCTTCTGTTGATAGAGGTTTGTTCAGAAATGACAGATTTCACTTGGGATTCTACTACCCTTAGCTGAAAAGCAGTAGGCACCTTTGTAAAACTTTGAGAAATATCATTCCTCACAAACTCAGTTGAGTTCTTGATAGAATCAATCTCACTTTTTAGACTTTTGGATAACAGAGTTGTAGCCTTCAGATGATTCTTCAAGTCTTGATTCTCTATAGATTTCACTGCATCATAGGCATGTTCCAAAGCAGAAGAATAACTTACAGATTCAGTAGATCTGTGCCATGAAGTATTCCATTCATTCGGTCTAAGTGCCTCAGCAGGATTAAAGGAAGGAATAGAAAAATCTTGTCTCTGATCTTTCCCAGTGGAAGCTTTGCCAGCCATATATGTACTTGATGAACCAAAATTAGTTCCAAGACTAACTTTGAGTGTTGTAGCAAGCTGTTCCTTCTCTTTTCGATTCTCATCATCATCACTATCATCAGAGTCATCATCATCAGTACTATGAGTAACATCAGGATCAGGAATAGCTATACCTTTCATTTTATCCTGTGAATCTGTGATAGGATGATCCATTGGTCTTGAACGAAGTGGTTGTATCAGGATAGGCTCAGCATCAGGAGCACCACTAGCGTCAGGATGAACACCGTCAGGATTTGATATGCTTGCATCAGTATTTGCTACCAATGGTTCTTGTGGAGCTTGAGGTTCAGAAGCTGCTTCAACACTTTGAGTCAAAGGTTCTTGTGTGCTTCCCTCATTGACAGTGTCCTTGACCAATCTTTGAACTTCATCTGCACCAGAAATCCCTTGAGCATTGTCAGGAAATTTCTCAGAAACTGTAGCTTGGCCTGCATCTTCACTTTGAGAAGATGGTTCTTGTGTAGCTGGAATGTTGATGTCTGCATTCTCCCTTTGAGAAAATGGTTCTTGTGGGACCATTCCACTAGCTAAGCCTTCACTCAAACTTTGATTGAGTGGTTCTTGTGTGACTGGATCATTAGAAAGAGCTGCTGAACCACTTTGAGGTTCAGGTTCTTGTGGGCTTGATCCTTTCAGTTTCTTCTGTCTCTGATAGACTAACTCTTCTGCCTTCCTTAGTTTTTCCATTGGATGTTTTATCCCAAGATTGGAAGAAGCAACACCATACTTCTCCCATGAAATATCAACATGTCTTTTTGTTGGAGAGTCTTGTGCTGGAGAGTCTGAAATAGAAACCACTTGACTTGGTGCAGCATCAGGAATACTAACATCGGGATTTGCTTGAGTAGTTGAAACTGATTGCTCATTCAGAATATAAGTGTCCTGTACATCAATATCCTGCTTCTTTTCTAAAGGAATATGATACCTGCTTTTTGATAACTTCCTTTTCTTCTGTGGTGTAGACAATGGAACCACAGCTGCAGTAGCAGTAGCAACAACTTCCTTATTCACATTCATCACAGAGGATATAGGTAAGTCATCCTCTGAATCAGTCTCATCCCTGAGAACTAATTTTCTTTTAACAGAAACAACCTCACCTCCCTTTGCAGTTTTCTTCACCAGGACCCCTTGTACACCCCCTTGTAACTTCTTTTTAGTAAGTGGTGTATAGGAAAAATCCTTTGAGCCTGATTGCCTTCCTGACACATCAGTTCTAGCTAACTTCTTTGCTTTTACAACTAAAGTCTTTTGAGAGACAATAGAGATGGCAGTTGACTGTTTAGACTGTTTAGGATGAATGCTTGGGTTAGGAACAAGGTGTGATTGGCCTTGTCCCATAGCATTAGAAATTAAACCATAACGAGTAGGCATTTTCCTATGTAAGAAAAACCTAACCTCATCAGGAATAAAAGCATTTCCTATGAAACCATTTGCCTTATCAGGATTTGAAAAATGCAAAAATTTTAATATGAAGTAAAATAAAATTTTATTTAAGAAAACAAAATTTATTTTGATAATCCTGATAAGTGCTGTTTTTAAAAAAAAATGATTACAAAACAAATAGCATAATACCCATGTAACCATTCTTACCAATTAACGAGGCAAAGTAATTATGAGAAACTGAACAGTCGCCTCGATATTGAGAAAATGACCTGCATCCTTAACACACATTCTCTATAAAATAGAACTGTTAAGCATAACATCATATATCTATTAAAAACACAAACCCTCTCCATGGAAACACTTACGAAAACCTTTCACCTCCTTTGTTTTTCAATGGCTGCCAACCAACAACAAAACAACTTACCAGACGAAGAAGTCGAAAATCTCGATGAAATCTGGCAAGAGATGTTCGATGCACTGGCTGAGATCGCAGAAGATGAAGAGCCTCAACCAGTTCCTGACCCTCAGGAACATGAAGCCTTTGTTAACGCAATGGCTGAAGTACTTCTTCATAACTTCCATCAGGCAAATCCTGATTGGAACCCTCTTGACAATCTCATCTTTGTCAATGAAGAGGATGATGAGCTCGTCCAAGGGCTTGAGAAAACAAAGAAGAGAATCTGTGATGCTTGTATGTCATGCAAGTTGGAGGCACAGAAGGGTTCTGATGGACACGGTGACGATCCGCCTTCAAGTGAATCAGCTCCTCTTCTCGTCCTTTAAGGATGGAACAAGAGACCTTCCAATCCTGATGGACTGTGAAGCTGCTCAGGAGCATTCATGCTAATTTACAGGGCACGTGTTCCTGAGTAGAAAAATAGACTAGGAAAAAAAATATGTAATTTCCATTTTCATTTGTAATGAATCTTCAAGAATTAATGAAATTTGCCTATTTTCTCAACTGTTTTTCTTTCTGTACTTGCCTGCAAAATTTGTTAGTAACACTGATATTGACATATAAAATGACAAATAGTAAACTCTGATAGAAATATAATTGAAATTGAGAACTAAGACTGAAAACTTAATCAAAGACTAATTGATGACAAATTAGCATAGAACCTCTGGTTTTCATACCAGCTTCAAAATCTGAGCATCAGGATTTGACTAGTTGACTTCCTGTCAGGATTGCATCCTATCAGGATTTGATCAAAGAAAACATACCTTTCTGAATAACCATCAGGATCTGACAGTTATCAGGATTTCCTCTCTGTAGCTTTCCTTAGAAATTCTCAAAGTTCATCATTCCAAGTTCATTCACCAATTTATTGAAAGTAGCTTCAGGTAGTGGCTTGGTGAATATATCAGCTAGTTGTTGATCAGTAGGAACAAAGTGAAGTTCAATTGTTCCTTCCAGAACTTGTTCTCTTATGAAGTGATATCGAATACTGATGTGTTTAGTAAAAGAATGTTGAACTGGATTTCCTGTCATTGCAATAGCACTTTGGTTATCACAAAAAATAGGGATTTTTGAGTATGATAGGCCATAATCTAACAACTGATTTCTCATCCACATTATCTGAGCACAACAACTTCCTGCAGCAATGTACTCAGCTTCTGCAGTTGAAGTGGAAATGGATTTTTGCTTTTTACTGAACCATGAAACTAATCTTCCACCCAAAAACTGACAGCTTCCTGAAGTACTTTTCCTGTCTATTTTGCATCCTGCAAAATCAGCATCTGAATAACCACACAACCCAAAATCTGATTCCCTTGCATACCAAAGGCCAAATGAAGAAGTGCCTTTGAGATATCTGAAAATTCTTTTGACTGCAATCAGATGGGGTTCTCTAGGTTTTGCTTGAAATCTTGCACATAGACAGGTTGCAAACATGATATCTGGTCTACTTGCAGTGAGATACAATAAAGAGCCAATCATTCCTCTGTAGTGAGTTACATCTACCTCAGCACCTTGATCATGATCAAGTTTGGTAGCTGTAGCTATGGGAGTTGTAGCAGGAGAACTATCTTGCATGTTAAACCTTGTCAATAAATTCCTTGTATATTTAGACTGATTGATAAAAATCCCTTCATCAGTCTGTTTAACTTGAAGACCAAGAAAGTAACTCATTTCTCCCATCATGCTCATTTGATATCTTGACTGCATAAGCTTGGAAAACTTTTCACAAAGCTTATTGTTTGTTGACCCAAAAATGATATCATCAACATAAATATGAACTAACAACAAGTCCTTACCATGATTCAAATAAAATAGAGTTTTATCAATAGCACCTCTTTTGAATCCAGTTTCCAGTAAGAATAGAGCTAAAGTTTCATACCATGCTCTTGGAGCTTTCTTTAGTCCATAAAGTGCCTTATCCAATCTGTAGACATGATCTGGATATTTAGGATCAATGAAACCAGGAGGTTGCTCAACATAGACTTCTTCCTCCAGTTCTCCATTTAAGAAAGCACTTTTAACATCCATCTGGAAAACCTTGAATTTCTTATGAGCTGCATAAGCAAGAAATATCCTGATGGCTTCTAGTCTTGCAACAGGAGCAAAAGTTTCATCATAGTCAATTCCCTCTTATTGAGAATACCCCTTTGCAACTAGTCTAGCTTTGTTTCTGATTATTACTCCATCAGAATCAGTCTTGTTCTTGAAAATCCACTTTGTACCAACAATTGATCTATTCTTTGGTCTTAGTACCAGTTTCCAGACTTCATTTCTTTCAAATTCATTCAGTTCCTCTTGCATTGCAGTAACCCAATCAGCATCTTTAAGTGCATCTTCAACTTTCTTTGGCTCTTCCTTGGATAGAAAGTTATTATATAGACATTCATTCTGAGTTGCACTTCTTGTTTGAACACCTGCATCAGGATCCCCAATGATCAAATCAGGAGTATGACTTGCAGTCCATTTCCTTGCTGGTGTTAAATTGTTTCTTGAAGTAGATGCTCCCTCTGGATTGGTGTTATCTTGACTTGAAGAACTTGCTTGATTTGAAGCTCCCCCTGAATTATTGTTATCTCATCCTGATAAGTTATCAGGATCATCACTTGAATCATTATCTGAAGAATTCTGTCCTGATGATTGAGTTGACTCTGTACTTGTAATAGAATGATGTTGCTCCCCCTCAACATTAGCACTACTAGAAGTATCACTATTGATTGCATCATCAGTATTAGCACCATCAGCATCTGGTGTGTCATCAAGATTTGGTGACTCATCAGGATCTGATGTATTGACAGGATCTGATTCACTTTCTTCAGGTTCCTTGGTAGCTTCATTTTCAAAAATCAATCTATCATGAGAGTCTTCATTGATTCCAGTTATCTTCTTGTCATCAAAAGATACATGTATTGACTCCATGACAGTTCTTGTTCTCAAATTAAAAACTCTGAAGGCTCTTGATGCAGGATAGCCTATGAAAATTCCTTCATCAGCCTTTGTTTCAAATTTCCCTAGCTGTTCAGGATGAGTTCTGAGAACAAAACATTTACAGCCAAACACATGCAGATGCTTCAGACTTGGTTTCTTCTCCTTGAGTGACTAATAAGGAGTACTACCATGCCTGTTTATTAATGTGAGATTTTGAGTATAGCATGCTGTGTTGACTGCTTCTGCCCAGAAATATGTAGGTAATTTTGCTTCTTCCAACATAGTTCTGCCAGTTTCAATAAGAGTTCTATTTTTCCTTTCAACTACTCCATTTTGCTGAGGTGTGCCAGGAGCAGAGAATTGTTGAATGATTCCTTTGTATTTGCAGAACTCTTCCATCTTTGAATTCTTAAATTCAGTACCATTATCACTTCTCAGTATCTTGACTTTGTACTTTGTGGTTGTCTCAATCATTCTCACATGATCCAACAGAACTTCAGGAGTCTCATCTTTTCTGTGCAGAAAATACACCCAGGTGAATCTAGAATATTCATCAACAATTACAAGAGTGTACCTTTTCTTACTGATGGACATGATGTTGACTGGACCAAATAAATCAAGATGCAGCATGTGATATGGTTCTTCAATAGAGGATTCTGATTTACTCTGGAATGATGTCCTCCTCTGTTTTGCTTTCTGACATGTATCACAGAGTCCATCAGGAGTATACAAAACTTTAGGTAATCCTCTCACTAAATCTTTCTTAACCAACTCATTGATATTGCTGAAGTTGAGATGAGAAAGCTTCTTGTGCCAATTCCAACTTTCATCTACTGATGCTTTACTGATCAGACAAGTAGGAGAGTCATCAGTATTTGAGAGAATGTTGGCTTCATATATGTTACCATGCCTGTAGCCAGTCAGAGCTATCTTTCCTGTTGCTTTACTGACTACTTCACAATGTGTGGAATAGAAGTTGACATGATAACCTCTGTCAGTGATTTGACTAATACTCAACAAGTTGTGTTTCAGTCCTTTCACTAGAGCTACTTTTTCAATGATGACATTTCCAATGATTATATTGACATATCCCAAAGTTTGTCCAATGTTGCCATCTCCATAAGACACAGTTGGGCTAGCTTTTTCCTCATATTCTGATAACAGGGCTTTTTTTCCAGTCATGTGCACAGAACATCCACTATCCATGACTAACACATTTTTCTTTTTACCCTGCATCAGAATTCCAAAACACTAATTAGAATGTTTAGGAACCCACACTTGTTGGGTCCCTTTGTCATGCATTTTATTAACATTCACAGCAGAAGACTTTCTGACATTAGCAGTCCTGACAAGATTTACTCCATCAGGATTTGCTTTGTCAGTATCAGTATTAACAAAAGCATGCTTCACAATGACATTATCAACTCTATCAGACTTTGTAATATTATCAATCTTAGGCAATGGATCATAAAAGTTATAGTACAAATCATGATAATCTTTACAAGTATAAATAGAATGCCATATACTACCACAATGAAAACAGGACTTCTGCGGTTTATAAAATACTGATCTATTCCTAACATCAGACTTAGAAATATCAGCAATCTTCTTCTTACTCTTCTTACAATCAATAGCAAGATGATTAGAGTTACCACAGTTAAAACAACACTTTCTAGGTGCATTTGGGATATATTTATAACCATTCTCTTTATTGATCCCAACTTTACCATTCCTGTTTCTCTTAACAGTAGCTTCCTTTTTCATATCTGTCACCTCACAGATTTTATCCTTAAGCTGTTTCTGAGACAATAGACCTACATTCTTAGTGACTTTATTCATGACAGGTTTAGACTTTATAATTTTAATTCCTTGAGTAGAGGTAGATCCCTTTTCAAAAGTAGAATTGGAATCCTTACCAAAAACAAAATTAACAGGAGTAATCTTAGATTTGGTTGCGTCTATAACATGTCTATAGGTATTTGGACTGACTGTCTCATCAATGATAATTTTCTCTTTCAATTTCTTATCTTCATCTGACTTATACCCTAGACACTCTTTCCAATTCTTAGAGGTATTAATCTCATGAAATTTCCTACCAGAGTCTGTCCAGGTTCTGATTTTCTCATTAGCATATTCAAGTTCCTTTTCAAGAGAAGTACATTTAGATTTCATCTCTAAATACATGTGTTTAGCATTATCACATTATTTTTGTACTTCTTGCATACGAGAAAATTCAGCTTCTAATATGTCATTCCTTTTTCTAAGTTCAGACATCTCAGATAAGATCCTAGTATTTTCAGCAGTTTGACTTCTAAAGCTAATATGTAAAGACTTTTGAAAACGTCTTAACTCAGAAGCATTATCAGTATCAAAATCAAAGATAGTATTTAGTACCTTATCATCAGGAGCAGCAGTTACATCAACATTGGCCATTAGAGCATAGTTGACCACCTCAGTATCAGATTCTGAGGAAGAGTCCATCCAATCCTTGCTTGATGTGATAAGTGCCTTTGACTTCTTGCACTCAGTAGCAAAGTGACCCATACCATTACACTTGTAGCATCTAACCTTTGACTTGTCAAATTTGCTACCCTTGCTGTCCTTTTTGATATACTTGTCTTTGTTTGCATTGAAAGCCTTTTTCTGAAAGTTGCCTTGTCTTCTACTCTTCCTGAACTTCATCCTCCTGAAGTTTCTGACAATCATAGCAACCATTTCTTCCATGTCTGAGTCAGAAGAATCATCATCAGTATTGGCATCAGGATTGCCATCAGTATCTGATGAAGAGTCATCAGGATCTGACTCAACTATTCTTGTTTTACTTCTAGAGACCTCCATAGTTTTTCCTTTTGATTTAGCCTCTGCTTTCAAAGAAATTGATTTTGCCTTGCTGCTTTTCCTGTTCTTTCTCTGTTGGACTTCAAGATCATGAGTTCTTAGCATCCCATAGACTTCATCAAGAGACACAGTGTTCAAATCATACTGATGTCTAATGATCGAGGTCTGAGTGTCCCATTCTTCAGGTAAAGCTCTTAGAAACTTAGTGTTTGAATCTTCAGTTTCATATTCCTTGTCAACTAAAGATAAACTGTTCAATAGTGTCAGAAATCTATCATATAGATCAGTTAGGCTCTCATCAGATTTTGCATCAAATTGTTCATATTCTTGAATCAAAAGAGCCCTTCTGTTTTTCTTGACAGATGCAGATCCCTGGCACTGAGTTTCTAATGTATCCCAGATTTCTTTTGAAGACTTGCATGCAATCACTCTGTTTGACATGACCGCATCAAGACTACTGTGCAAGATATTCTTTATCTTTGGTTCCCTGAGTACATGAGCTTTTTCTTCTGGAGTCCATTCACTTTTAGCCTTGACCAAATAATTTTCAGGTACTATATCTGTTCGTTCTACAATCCTTGTAGGAATATATGGTCCATCACGAATCCTGTCCAAATAGTCAGGATCCATAGCCTCCAGGTACATCAGCATCTTTACCCTCCATGTTGGATATTCTGATTTCATCAAGATGGGAATCTTCATGCTTTCATACTTGGTTGTCGACATCTTTAGATCGTATCTGATTTAGAATAAAATCAGTTTGCTCTGATACCAATTGTTGCCCAGTAATAATCTATTGTAGAAGGGGGTTGAATACAATAGTATAAGATAATCGACTTCTTAATGTATATATCACAAATATGAAAGAAAGATAACAGCTTTATTAAATCTGATATAAAACTGTTACAAACTCTCTCAAGAAATTCTGATGTTCTTGAGAGCTGCTAGCTTACAAAAACTCTCTCAAGAAATTCTATGTTCTTGAGAGCTTCTATGTTACACAAATACTCGAGTGTATGATCGATTATGTTCCTTTTATAAATCGAAACCTAAACTGTGTTTATATACTACACAGCTTCTCTATCAATGATATGTCCTAATCAATTACAAAGATTGAAACCTATCCATAATTGATAGCTACATTCTACAAACCAGGAACCGACAGAATAAACTTCCATGTTTAACTAGACTCCAAATATAACTCGAAGTAGGAATCCTGATCAGCTTCCAGTCCTGATGATCAAACCTGATCCCAGTCCTGATATGTATTCTGATCCTGACGACCATGCAATCCTGATGACGTCAGCAATCCTGATCAGTTGAGTCTAGCTCCTGACGATCATTGAATTCTGATCTAACAGGGATACTATTTACAATGGAACAATCCCACCAAAAATCGGCACCACTATGTCCGTACATGACTAGAAGACTAGACTACTACATCACCAACTCTGAAATCAGCCACTAGTGCGGCCCAATGCCCTCACCCTCGCCATAGCCATGCGGAGAATCTCCTCTGCATCAATCCTGGATACCCTGCCGTCGCCATCAGTAGGAAAAGCTCGAATCCTTATCCGTGCCCTCAGCTCAATGCAAGTCATCGCCCTCCTGGCAACTCGAGGGGGCACAGACCTCCCGCCGCCCTGGCGTACAATCCTGGCAGCCCTCTCTGCTGCTAGCTGCATCCGTGACTCTGCTAATCTAGCCTCAACCACTACAAAATCTGACTGAACTCTGTTCACTGTCCAGTTATGCACACACACTGGTATCCCTACTAACGGGACATGAGGTGGGGTAACCGGGTCGGCTGGTGGTGCAGCCTCTGTCTGCTGTGGCTCAGGGGTAAGCTCCTCAAAATCATCAGGGGAAGGGCTCAGAAGCAGTGGTGGAGGGGTAGAGGCTCTCTCAGTAGGGAGTGGAGTCTGGTCCTCAGCATCCCCTCCATATCCTCAGTATCAGCTAGGGTCTGGTCCTCCTCTGGATCCTCATCGTCAGAATCCTCAACAACCTCGGTGTCCGCATCTGCCTGGACCTCCTCCGGGTCCTCCTCCTCAAAACCCTCATAGTATGGATCTGTAGTACGGAGCAAGTCCTCATCATGCTGTCTCTCGAAAGTCTCAGGGTCAGAGATGTCGCTCGCCTACACAATAACGAACTATGTTACTATCATGATATTAAAGTTCCCGTAAGGGTTTTAATCGAACTTGGCAAGAGTTCTTATTATCTTAGTGAATTTATTATTGTAATGTCGCATCATCTTTGGGGTTTATAACTCCCTCTCTGATACCATTTCTGTAACAGCCCCAGATCCGGGGTCGGGGATCCGGTCGTTACGGTCTCAATTCCCATCAATAATACTTGCACTTGAATCAAAACAATTAAACTGCATGCTGTGACTCCACAATAACAACACCACACACACAACTAGTTATAGTCCCAGAGATGAAATTGGAATAAGTATCTAGTAATAGGATCCGCAAGTTATAAGCTATTACAAACCCAAAAGATTACAGAGTACACTTAATAGTTCTTGCCGTTGCTTACATTAATCATAATATAAATAAGTCTGATACACAAAAGCTGAAGTTTAGACTACTGATTGCTACTACCTCATCTATGGCGGCAACAACATCAACGGGTAAATCTCTGACGGCTGCTACCCACTTGCGCAGAGTGTGCTTGTTGCGGGCCATCTGCTCTAGCTATTGTTGTGATATAAATAAATAAAGCAAGGGTGAGCAATAGAGCCCACCAAAATAGTTTATAACAGATTATCAATAAATAACAGTTCAAAGATATTTTTGTAGTCACATGTTATGCCTTAAACGGATAAGAGACTAGTATAATATAAAGGATGAAGTTACAAGGAAGATTATGAAAGTGTTTTGTCCTAAATCCAATCATGTATGATGAGTTAGGAAGAACTTTCTTGTATTCTTATTTGATTTCGTTTATATTAATAAAAGACTTGTTTTGTTTTTATTACGGGCTTTATCTATTTAAAGTGTTTTTAAATAAGATGTTCCATAGTTTAGAGTAAAGCTTCTAGAATTATAATGAGATTGTAATAGTGAGATCTAGAAGATGATAACTCTAGACTTAAACAGTTCCTGATCATAGGATAACTAATCGGAAGTTAGTGAATCCGCAAAGATTGGTACATACTATGCTTGCTCCCTTCAGGAGGATGTCTGTTCTCATAGGCATTTGTGTGGTGACACTATAGCTAGTATGTAGGTGCTTATTAGGGAATAAGTTCACTGAACATGACTCGAGTAGTTGGACAACTAATGGAGATTACTCACGTGTCGATAGTTGTTCACTGAGTGATAGTTGTACAAGTGTCCTTAGACTTGAGATCGTTAAAGTTATCTTGTATATAATGAACTGTGCTTTGGTTTAGTCCTTAGTCTCAAGGACATCCATTAGGTCTATTCTGGGCATAGGGATTTGTGTATGGAGATAGTTAACGTCAATAGAGGATCTACCCCTTCCAGTATAGGAAGTGAATATCCTATGTTATTCTTAGTATGCGAGTTCTGGAATCTCTGGCCAGAGTGAATGAAATTAGAAAGGAGTTTCTAATTTGCATTAATATGAACTTTGCATTATGAATAAGAAATCATATGATTAAATCTGATAGGCTTGACACGAGTTCCGTGCCTTGTATTTAATCGGGATATTGTAGGGTAGAAGGAATTGATTGTACTGTAACTAGTCACTGACAGGTTCTTGGTATTCTAAGTAGTGAATTCATATTATCCGGATAGTCGCGATATGTTGAGAAGCATCACTCACGATGTAGAATAAATATAATTAATCAGTTAATTATATTTAATGAATTTTAGAATTCATATAAATAATAAATAAAAAGTTTATTATTATTTATTTCTACTACCGGCTTAATATTGAACCTACAGGGTCACACCATAAAAAGATTAATTTATTGATGAAGGTATTTTGAGAGAGAATAATAATAATGATTAAAATAGTTTTAATTATTATTTAAACATTTTATAAGAGAAAGTGAGGGATTTATATATTAATATATATTGATATATTAAATATATTAACCCTACTTGAGCCCTATATAAAGGATGAGATGAGATGAGTTAGATACACTTTTGTTTTTTGTGAAAAACCTAGTTGCCTCTCCTTCTTCTTCATCTCTCTCTCTCTCTCAAAAGAAAAAGGAAAACCTCCATTTTTATAAAGCTTCAAGTTTTATAAAAAGCTTCATCGAAGAATTATTCTTGGTGGATACCGGTAGAGGGCTTCACACTCTGAGAAGCTACTGCTAACGATCATCTCGATTCAAAGCTTCGATTTTTCAAGGTAAGATTTTGATTCCACATCATTTTACAGTTTTCTATATGTGCGATATATGGATTTTACGAAATAAAATGTTATTTCATGCTTCCGCTCATCCTTATATTCCTTCAATGGTATCAGAGCAAGGTTGTTGCATATAGAGAATCATGTGAAAAGTTTAGATTTTTTGATGCATGTATGGATTTATTATGATTTTTGCAAGTATATTTAGATTTAATTATGAATTAATTCGAAATATGATTTGCATGAGATTTTGACCATTGATCTGGGTTCTACAAGTGTTGTGGATCATCTAGGTATTTTTTTCATAATTTTGTGATGTGTAGATTATTTGATATGAATTTTTTAAAATTGTTTTAATTAAAATTCATAAAATAATTATGCATGTTGAAATATATGAATTAAAATTTGCACAAGGACCCCATAGATACTTGCTTATTTTTGCTTTTGTTTGATTTCAGAAATCATATTATTTTGATTTTTTATTAATTTATTAATTAATTGTTAATTAATTTATTAATATTAAAATGAAATAATAATAACAATAAATGCATTAATGGCTAGGCAGTTTTTTTTTTTTGTGTGTTTTAAATGCTTTATAGCATAGAAATGTTGTAACTTACTTATCATTAAATAAAAAAAAATGTTTTTTTTATTAATTGTGTTTTTTTAGTGTAATAAAAGCTAGAGGAGTTACAATAATATAAATTAAAAAAAAAAAAAAAAAAAACTGCTGCTGGCCGCGCGCGCGTGGCGCGCACTCGCTGGGAAGGGTGTAACGCATTCCGGGAATGCGTTACAGACCTTGTAACGCATTCCGGGAATGCGTTACAGACCCCATGCGTCATGCGTTACACAATTAACAGCTTTTAATTGTTGTAACGCATGAGCGTCATGAGTTACAGCCCCTCTGTCCACATTAAATTTGATTTTTTGGGAGTTTGGTAACTCCGTTTTGGGCGTGCAATATACCGTTGGATTCGTTTTTCCGAGACGGATCTAATGGAGTGGTCAAATATTTTTTATATAAAAGTTTGGAACTGTTTATATTCCCGGATGTGTTTTAAAGCATGTATTAATTGTTTTAATTGCTTTTAAATACTATAATAAATCCATACATCATTATATCATTGTATGACATGATATTACTTGCATGCTTACTTGTTTATTTATTTTTATATATGAGATATATGCCTAGATTTACCATGCGATGATAGATTTAGGTGAACTTAAATCAATATAAGGCGTGCTCTAGAAAATCTAGAATAGGAATCGTTTCTTGCCTTAACAATAATATTATGAGTACAACCATGAGATTCTTATGTTTATGAAACATAGAGTGAAATACTCTTTTGATGTTGAAAATGAAAATTTCTGTCTAGGCCGTTGGGTTTTAAGCGGGACCGATGTGACCCCTCCAACACACTGGGAATTTTTCATTTAAATATCATAATTGTATTTTGTTCAAGAAAAAGAGAATCTCCTCGTAATATGATTATGGTTGTAACATAATATAATCCCTCTAAAATTAAATAATATCAAGTAGTAATTGGCCAATGACACAACGGGCTTGTGTCGGTCATAGCCTTCCAACATGGTAGAGAGTAGTTCTTATTTTTGAATCATTGTCGTTTCGTGCTACAGCCGAGGGCTTTGATTTCGAGATAAGAAATACTTGTCTATTACATAGAGATGTGTACAATGAATTAGAATCTAATGGTCGTTACGTGCCACAGCCGTGGGCTATTGGAGACTGATTCAATTGTACGAAATGTTGGGTTAGACTTGACTTAGAATATTGAGTTTGTCGTGCTACAGCCGTGACTCAATTATTCAAGAGGCTAAAGTTTTATTAGGGAATAACATGAGATGTAATTGACAAGAGTTGTCTGCCTACTGAACATCACATGGCGTTTCGTGCCACAGCCGAGGTTGTGTGATGGAATGTAGGATCCCTAAACCCACTAGCATTATGAATGCTTAATTTTTCCACTTAGGGGGTTGTATAAATTAGATAAACTAGTGGGAGCCACTTATGAATAAAGACCCGATTCATATAGTGTTTTAAAATGAAATTGAATATTTGCTAAGTGTTGTTATGTGTTTATCATTTACAGATTTACTACATACATTATGTCTTCCGCACTATCACTCCGGAGCATACTGGATGCTCACAAATTGACTGGTCCCAATTTTGCTGACTGGCTTCGAAACCTGAAAATTGTTCTCAGGGTTGAGAAGCTGGAATATGTGCTTAACTCACCTAAGCCTACTGAACCTGCTGATGATGCACATGATGATGAACATGTTGTGTATCGTAAGTGGATAGATGATGCAAATGTTGCTCAATGTATCATGCTAGCTTCCATGAACGTTGAGCTACAGAAGCAGCATGAGCATATGGATGCTCACACTATCCTAACACATCTACAAGAGTTGTATGATGTGGCAGGGAGGACAGCTCGATATGAGATATCGAAGGAGCTGTTCCGTTGTAGGATGTCTGAGGGAACATCTGTGAATGACCATGTACTTAAGATGATCAATTTGATTGAACGTCTTGGACAACTTGGTTTTGTCATGGATGGGGAGCTAAACCAAGACTTGGTCTTGCAATCGCTCCCAGATTCGTTTTCGCAGTTTGTTGTGAACTTTCACATGAATAAGCTGGACGTCAGCCTGGCTGAACTCCACAACATGTTGAAGACTGCGGAATCGAATTTTCCCTCTAAGAAGAGTTCTGTTCTTCTAATTGGTGAAGGTTCCAATCCTAAGAAAAGGAAGAAGAACCCTCCCAAGAAGAAGAAAGTAGGTGAGAAAAAGCCGGTTCCACCAAAAGCTGAAGACCCCAAGAGCAAAGCTGTTTGCTTCCACTGTAACAAGGTGGGGCACTGGAAGAGGAACTGCAAGGCTTACCTTGCAGAGTTGAAAAAGAAGAAGGGTAGTGAGACTGCCGCTTCTGGTTCAGGTATGTTCATGATTGAAGTGAATATGTCATTAAATCAAATTTCTACTTGGGTATTAGATACCGCCTGTGGTTCTCACATTTGCAATTCGTTGCAGGGACTAAGGAGAAGTAGGACTCTTGAGGAAGAGGAAGTGATTCTACGGATGGGAAATGGAGCAAGAGTTGCTGCTGAAGCTGTAGGATCATTTGATTTACATATACCTACGGGCAAGACTATTGTTTTAAATAATTGTTATTTTGTTCCCTCGATTGTGAGGAATATTATTTCTATTCCCATGTTAGACTTGGCTGGATTTTCGTTTGTTATTCAGAATAATAAATGTTCAATTCTTAGAGATAATGTTCTTTATGGTAGTGGTATTTTAAATAATGGTCTGTATGTATGTGACGTAGAGCATAATTTACTACAAATTGAACGTACTAATAAAAGGAAAAGGGATGATGAAAATCTCACCTATTTGTGGCACTGCAGACTTGGTCATATTAGTGAAAATAGACTTCGGACATTGCATAAGGAAGGGTTACTTGACCCCTTTGATTTTGAATCATATCCTACATGCGAGTCTTGTCTATTGGGTAAAATGACCAAATCTCCATTTAGTGGACATGGAGAGAGGGCTGCAGATTTGCTAGGATTGGTACACACAGATGTATGTGGACCGATGTCTACGCAAGCCATGGGTGGATTTTCGTACTTCATTACTTTCACAGATGATCGATCTAGATTCGGATATGTGTATTTGATGAAACACAAGTCTGAAGCCTTTGAAAAGTTCAAAGAATATAAGAATGAAGTGGAGAAACAAACCAAACATAGTATTAAAACTCTTCGATCAGATCGAGGTGGTGAATACTTGAGTGGAGAGTTTCTAGATTATCTCAAAGAAAATGGTATAGTCTCTCAGTGGACTCCTCCATATACTCCACAGTTGAATGGGGTATCTGAAAGGAGAAATCGAACTTTGTTAGACATGGTTCGATCCATGATGAGCTATGCAGATCTTCCAGTATCACTTTGGGGTTATGCATTGGAAACCTCAGCATATTTACTGAATAAGGTGCCTTCCAAATCTGTTCCTCAAACTCCATATGAGATATGGAAAGAAAGGAAACCGAGTCTTAAACACGTTAAGATTTGGGGATGTCCAGCTTATGTCAAGAAAGTCGACCCTGATAAGCTGGAATCTCGATCCGTAAAATGTAGGTTTGTGGGATATCCTAAAGAGACTTTAGGGTATTACTTTTACACCGATCATAGGGTGTTTGTCTCCAGACATGCTACCTTCTTGGAAAAACAGTTTATCCTTGAAGGAAACAGTGGGAGCAAAATTGAACTTGATGAAGTTCAAGAAGCACAAACTACTACGGTTCAAGAGGAAGTACCTATTCAGAAAGAACAACCTTCTGTGGAACAGCCCATTCATAGGTCAGAGAGAGTGTCTCGCCAACCTGAGAGGTATTATGGCCTTGTCATTGAGAATGACAATGAGTTGTCAATCATTGATGATGACGACCCTATGACCTATAATGAGGCTATGAGTAGTATTGACTCAGAGAAATGGCAGAGTGCCATGAAATCCGAAATGGAATCTATGTATACCAACCAAGTTTGGACTTTGGTTGAAGCACCTAAAGATGTGAAGCCTATTGGGTGCAAATGGGTATACAAGAGAAAGATTGGAGCAGATGGCCAGGTGGAGACCTATAAGGCCAGGCTCGTGGCAAAAGGATTCAGACAAAGGCAAGGGATTGACTTTGATGAAACTTTTTCGCCTGTAGCCCTGTTAAAATCAATTCGGATTTTGCTTGCGATTGCTGCTTACTATGACTATGAGATCTGGCAAATGGACGTGAAAACGGCCTTCCTCAATGGGAAACTTGAAGAGGAAGTGTATATGACACAGCCAGAGGGTTTTGTTTCCAAAGGGAATGAACACCTAGTGTGTAAGTTGCTACGAACCATATATGGGTTAAAGCAAGCTTCTCGTAGATGGAACATTCGTTTTGATGAGACAATCAAAGAGTTTGGTTTTATCAAAAACATAGATGAACCATGTGTCTACAAGAAGGTTAATGGGAGCGCGGTAACATTTCTTGTATTGTATGTGGATGACATACTTCTTATAGGAAATGATATACCGATGCTACAATCAGTCAAAGTGTGTCTATCAAAGAACTTCACTATGAAGGACATGGGAGAAGCATCCTACATTCTCGGTATGAAGATCTATAGAGATAGATCTAGAAGAATGATAGGTCTTACCCAGGGTACATACATCGAGAAAGTGCTTAAAAGGTTCAGCATGGAAAACTCCAAGAGAGGTCTCATACCAATGAGCCATGGAGTATCCCTTTCCAAGAAGATGTCTCCTAAGACACCTGAAGAAAGGGAGCGTATGAGTAAGATTCCTTATGCTTCGGCAATAGGATCTATCATGTACGCGATGTTATGTACTAGGCCTGATGTTGCTCATTCAATTAGTGTGACGAGTAGATATCAGTCCAATCCAGGTGAAGACCACTGGAAAGCAGTGAAGAACATCCTTAAGTATTTGCGAAGGACTAAGGATATTTTTCTTGTTTTTGGTGGATCTGAGTTGAAAATAGAGGGTTATACTGACTCTAGTTTTCAATCAGAAAGTGATGATAGCACATCCATGTCAGGGTACGTGTTTACTCTGAATGGTGGAGCGATTAGTTGGAAGAGTTCCAAACAGTCTACAACAGCTGACTCCACAGCGGAAGCAGAGTATATAGCTGCAAGTGAGGCTGCAAAAGAAGCCGTTTGGATGAGGAAATTTGTTTCTGAGTTGGGAGTTGTTCCTAGCATTGAGGAGCCTATTGTGATGTATTGTGATAACAACGCAGCAATAGCACAAGCCAAGGAACCTAGGTCTCATAAAAATTCCAAACATGTTTTGCGGCGCTTTCATTTGATTAGGGAAATCATTGAAAGAGGAGATGTCAAGATTGAGAGAGTTGACACACATAACAACGTAGCAGACCCACTCACAAAGTCATTGTCTCAGATTCACTTTGATCGTCATAAAGAGAAGATGGGTATTAGATACCAGGGTGATTGGCTTTAGTGCAAGTGGGAGATTGAAAGTGTTTTGTCCTAAATCCAATCATGTATGATGAGTTAGGAAGAACTTTCTTGTATTCTTATTTGATTTCGTTTATATTAATAAAAGACTTGTTTTGTTTTTATTACGGGCTTTATCTATTTAAAGTGTTTTTAAATAAGATGTTCCATAGTTTAGAGTAAAGCTTCTAGAATTATAATGAGATTGTAATAGTGAGATCTAGAAGATGATAACTCTAGACTTAAACAGTTCCTGATCATAGGATAACTAACCGGAAGTTAGTGAATCCGCAAAGATTGGTACATACTATGCTTGCTCCCTTCAGGAGGATGTCTGTTCTCATAGGCATTTGTGTGGTGACACTATAGCTAGTATGTAGGTGCTTATTAGGGAATAAGTTCACTGAACATGACTCGAGTAGTTGGACAACTAATGGAGATTACTCACGTGTCGATAGTTGTTCACTGAGTGATAGTTGTACAAGTGTCCTTAGACTTGAGATCGTTAAAGTTATCTTGTATATAATGAATTGTGCTTTGGTTTAGTCCTTAGTCTCAAGGACATCCATTAGGTCTATTCTGGGCATAGGGATTTGTGTATGGAGATAGTTAACGTCAATAGAGGATCTACCCCTTCCAGTATAGGAAGTGAATATCCTATGTTATTCTTAGTATGCGAGTTCTGGAATCTCTGGCCAGAGTGAATGAAATTAGAAAGGAGTTTCTAATTTGCATTAATATGAACTTTGCATTATGAATAAGAAATCATATGATTAAATCTGATAGGCTTGACACGAGTTCCGTGCCTTGTATTTAATCGGGATATTGTAGGGTAGAAGGAATTGATTGTACTGTAACTAGTCACTGACAGGTTCTTGGTATTCTAAGCAGTGAATTCATATTATCCGGATAGTCGCGATATGTTGAGAAGCATCACTCACGATGTAGAATAAATATAATTAATCAGTTAATTATATTTAATGAATTTTAGAATTCATATAAATAATAAATAAAAAGTTTATTATTATTTATTTCTACTACCGGCTTAATATTGAACCTACAGGGTCACACCATAAAAAGATTAATTTATTGATGAAGGTATTTTGAGAGAGAATAATAATAATGATTAAAATAGTTTTAATTATTATTTAAACATTTTATAAGAGAAAGTGAGGGATTTATATATTAATATATATTGATATATTAAATATATTAACCCTACTTGAGCCCTATATAAAGGATGAGATGAGATGAGTTAGATACACTTTTGTTTTTTGTGAAAAACCTAGTTGCCTCTCCTTCTTCTTCATCTCTCTCTCTCTCTCAAAAGAAAAAGGAAAACCTCCATTTTTATAAAGCTTCAAGTTTTATAAAAAGCTTCATCGAAGAATTATTCTTGGTGGATACCGGTAGAGGGCTTCACACTCTGAGAAGCTACTGCTAACGATCATCTCGATTCAAAGCTTCGATTTTTCAAGGTAAGATTTTGATTCCACATCATTTTACAGTTTTCTATATGTGCGATATATGGATTTTACGAAATAAAATGTTATTTCATGCTTCCGCTCATCCTTATATTCCTTCAGATTAATATAATGTTTCCGTAACCCAAAATCCACTTATGCATAATTAATCTGAGTAAGATTTTATCAGACTCATAACCCATAAAAGATGAAGTTACAAGGATTTATTGCAACTTCATTTCCTTTGAACACTTTTCGACCCCCTGTCAACATGATCGGTTCTTCTCCCCAATACATGTTGCAGGAATATTCCAAAATTGGATGATGAACTAATACGGGAGTTGCTACCGCGCCCGCTGTACCAACCTTACTATGATCAGTAGCAGGTTGTACAACAAAATATGTTTTCTACATGTAGATGGAAGAATCACGACAGCCTGACATTGTCTACCGCCTTTCGGGATCTCCCGGCCCATTTGGGGCAATAATTTGGATGGGTCGGTGCAACTGGACCACTTTCACCACTCCTAGTTCTGATGAAATCCATGACTCTGAAACGTAAAGATCGTCCTCCTTTCCCCAAGTGTAATACTTGTTGATACGACTCCACAAAGTAGTTATATCTAGGTTGGAAAGGAAGATTCTCCAATATTTCCCAAGCTGTTGCTTGTTAATGGATATCGACTTGTTCCATGAATTTACCCGTCGAGCGTTGAGGTGGTAACACAATATTAGACTTGCAGCAACTAAATTGCTTCGAGAAAATATCTGTCCCCTGACAGTTTTGAGTTGAAAGTTTAAAATGAGTAGCAGTCATTTAAATCAGGTTTCCCATATTTTTGATAGTTGAGCGAGCATTTAAATCTTCTTAAAAGACAAATTTAAATGGAAAAATAGTGTTTTGGGAACCTCTTTTTAATTTAGAAAAATAACTAATAATATCTATTAAATAAGTAAGTCTTAAATGAATATTCGAAAATAATATTCATTAAGTAAATCATGATTAAATGAATATTCGAAAAAAAATATTATTCATTAAATAAATAAACCTCGAATGAATATTCAAAATAATATTCATTAAATAAATAAACCTCGAATGAGTATTCAAAATAATATTCATTAAATAAATAAGGATTAATTGAATATTCGAAATAATATTCGTTAAATAAATAAACCTTAAATGAATATTCGAAAATAATATTCATTAAATAAGTAATTAATCCTCGAATAACCGTACCCGATATCTTTATCGGAAAATAACCTTTATCGGAAAATAGTCTTTAACATATACAAAAATATAATCACTTCTGATCTTTAAAGAAAATCACACGCCCTTATCCTAGGGCATTTATAAACAAATCTGGCTTATAGCTGATATCCCATATCTAGCTCATAAGTCCCAACATCAAGTCATAACCTCGAATATCGCTATATATAGCAGTTCAAAAACAAGCATGCAATTTATATATCGCATTTGCATATCATATATGAAAACAGTTATTATCACAACAACAGTAGTATAGGTTTCGAAAACTTGCCTGGTGGTGAGGTAGGGGTAGTGTGCCTCGAGTCAATCCAGCGATCTATACATAGTCAAAGCATCCGATATTAATCAATTAATACTTTTAAGACCCTAAGTATGTACTTTACTTAAGCTAAAACATGTTTTCAAGTTAACCCTTTAAAAACTTCCACCCGCGTAAGCTTGTTCACGCATTTTTATAAAATAGAGATTAAATCCTTTTAACACGAAATCTTTTCGAGGGTCTTCCTAAACGTACCTAGCATGTTAACACAAAGTTTCACATTCTAATAAGTCGCTTAAGGGGTTTGATCATTGCCTCAAAGTTGGCTAAATGGTATAGTTCGGTTTCGCGAAACATCCTTTACTAAATTACTCGTTTCTCCTAAACCGTAAATCGGATTCACATGATCTTCGCACCGAAACGAACCTTGAAACAAGAACTACACTATACTAGGCAGTGGTGACCTTGGACAGAAGTCCTTATGTTCGAACATCACAAACAAAACAAGGTTAAGGAAAATCGGGCATTATAACGGCTATGTTTTAACGATTCCAAAGTTTAATCATAAACTTTACATGTTCAATCCAACCAAACCATCAA
Source organism: Heracleum sosnowskyi (assembly GCA_030848705.1). Taxonomy (NCBI): domain Eukaryota; kingdom Viridiplantae; phylum Streptophyta; class Magnoliopsida; order Apiales; family Apiaceae; genus Heracleum; species Heracleum sosnowskyi. The sequence continues at coordinate 74,899,046 of CM061238.1, forward strand.
GTCAATTTATCAACATCATAACTAATCCATAAACATCATCAACCATAGTCAAAACCAACATCTACTTATTCATCCTCAAAACAACATCAAACTTTCATCAAAATGAACCAATCATCCTTATGATCATACCAACTAAACTACACTTAAAACTAATCATATAAATCAAATTATAATGTTAGGCCGAATACACAATATATAATCAATATATATATGAGAAGAACAATCAAGAACACTGTTTATGAACAATAAACTGAATTATATTAAATAACTCTTCTCTCAGTGATGTAAAATATCACAGAGAGCTGCTAGGTTACAAGAATAATGTATTCATGTATTCGCATCCCTTTTAGGGTTAACCTATCTGTGTTTATATAGTACACAGCTACATATAATCTCTAATTGATATTCCTATAAATTAGCTATACAATTTATATCAATCTAGGATTGCTTCTGTCTTCTGTCCCGTTTCCTTATCTGTCTCAATATATCTTGCTTATTTCCATCTTCAAGATATATTGCTTTTAGAATCTTCATATTAGCACCGACAGCTAAAGTAAACTCTCACCCCGTCAGACTTTAACAAACTCTGACTGGCTTCTAGTATAAACTCTGATGAGTACCTGTTGCTTAAACACTGATAAACAATCATTAGCAATTATATCTAACAATCTCCCCCAACTTGTGCATAATAAAAATGTACAAGTTAATAGATAATTGATGATGTCAAAACATATAACAAATGCAGTGTTTATAACATATCAGAGTTTAACTTTTACTTAGAACAAAAAACTTTAAAAACTTACAGTCAGACTTTACTTAATTTCTTCAATATCAGGCACTGTCCTGAGATAATCAATGAGTAGCCTCCTTTCAGCTTTTTCTAGCTCATCCACCATGATTTCTTTCAACTCTTTGAGCTCTTGATCACTTTCTCCAGTCTGGTAGATAGCAGCTCTCAGAGAATAAATGCTGTTCTTTCTCATTTCATTCCCTAGCCGGATAAAGTAAGATTTGTCTGACTCTAGGTTGAATTCCAAAACCTTTATTCCCAGTGCAGTCCTGAATCTGGCACTGTTTCTCTTCATTTCAACTATCTTTCCATAAGCATTTCTGTACTTAGGAATGTAAGCACTTGAAACACCTCCTCCAAGAAGAACTTTTGATTTCATCATTCTGTCTCTTAAAACTAGAGCAGCATCATGAGTACTTCTATTTTTGATCTTAAGAAGATATAAAAACATACTCTAGCTCTTCCCATAGCTTCAGATGAATATCAGCTTCTCCAATTCTGTAAACTCTTCCATCATCCATGAAGTATAACAAAAACTCCTTCTTTAATCCTCTGTGGTAAATCATCTGAACAGACTCTAGTTTGTCTAGGTTTTCTTGAGTAACCCCAACACCAGGTTCTGCCAGTGATGTAAGATCTGCAGGACTGTTATTAATTCTTTTCTCCCTGTGTGAACCCAAACCAGACTTATCATAAGATTCTTTTCCAAGTACTGTTCTGGTTTGAAGAAAGTTCACAGGTTCTGGCTTCAGAGTTTCTGGAAGTACAGGTCTTTTGAAACCTTGGAGTTGTGTAGATAACTGAGTTTGCATAACTTGAGCATTGTCAGAGGTTGTCACAACTTTAACAGAACTATCAACTTGAGCAACTTCAGAGGTTGATTGATTTATTCTTGATTCAACTTGAGCAACGTCAGAGGTTGAATAATTTTTCTTTGAAAACTGTCCTTCTTCTACCAGTTTTCCCTTTCCTTTTCCAGAAGCTTCTACTGTAGGCCTCCTGGAATATTGTATACTCTTTTGAGTATTTTCCTTGATGGAAAGTGCAATTTCCTTTTTCCTAGAAGCCTTAACAGCCTTCTTCTTGTAAGTACTAGCTTCAACCTTCTTTTTATGCTCTTCAGCAAGAATCTGCATCTCAGCATCCATATCTTCCACTGTGGCTTCACCACCATGTTCTTCAATAAACATCTTAGCAGCAATCTCTTCATCAGTAGTTGGATTTGCTGAAATCACTAGACTCTTAAGTCTTGAAGAAGATTGACCACCATAGTTTAACCCCTCAGAGTTTGTCAGCTTAGCAGAGTTTGACCTTAGTCTCCCTTGCTCTTGAACAGTTTTAGACCTTTTCTCTGCTTCCTTGCTTCCACCATCAGTTGCATCATCCCTCCGTCTCAGAATTTGAGTCCTTTTGCATTTGTCTTTAGGAACTCTCTTCCCCTTTTTGACATCATCAAGAATTAGCACTGATGTCAGCAACTCCAAAGAAGTAGCAATTGAATCAATCTTTGCAGACATTTCACTTTGATTGCTCTCTACTTTGCTTAACCTTTTCTTTATGTCCACTTGATCATTAATCATAGAAGATAATCTGGTTCTATCATTCTTCAAAGCTAACTCCTTAGCAACAATATCATTACTTAAGCCCATGACAGCCTTATGAGTCTCATCAAATCTATTGTTAAGAGACTTCACTTGGACTATTGTAGCCTTCAAGTGGCTAAGAAGCTCTGGATTTGAAATCTCTTTTGCAGATTTATCTACAAAATCAGCAGTCCTTTGTTTACAGAAAATACAATCTGCCCCTGACCAATTTGCATAATACATTTCTCTATAGTGAGCTTCAGTGGCAGTTTGTTTTTCCTTGATAGATTCAGCAGCTGGATCTCTGAGAAAAAGTTCATCAGAGTCTGAAAGTTCAACATTGATGTCAGAGTTTGCATGAAGAGAATGTTCAGAAATTTGATCATCATCTGCATCAACATTGTCTTGGATAGGCTCTGCAGCTTCATTAATAACATTCTCTGCAGTAGCTTCAGTATTTAACTGTGCAGCTTCTTCAAGAACTTGCTCTACAACAGCTTCAACATTCTCAGAGTTTACATTTGCAAGAACCTCTGCTTCTTCAGGAACAGTCTCAACAACAGTCTCAACCATATCCTCTGCTGTATCTTCATTTATCATCTCTACAGCAGCTTCAACAACCTGATCAACCTCTTCACCTATTTCAGGAACTTGATTAGTGACAGAGAGAATCTCTGTATGAGTTGCAAGTGACTCATCTATAACTAGGGTGGGTTGATCAGCTGCCACATCCTCAGTGTCACAAACACTGATAGAAGGATGTGCTTCAAACTCTTCTGCTATATCCATGTCAATATATTCATCATGGGGCTCAGGAATAGCATCCTATGTATCCACATAAACTCTGTCCTCAGTATCATCATGAACATTTGCAGCATTCTCCTGAATAACAACCTCAGGAGTTTCATCCTGGACAGCTTCAGGAACAGCTTCATCATCAACCTCATCAAACAAATAGTCAGCTATCAACCTTCTTCTTCTCAGAGTCAGAGTTTCAGTATCGTCCTCATCATCAGAACGAGGTCTCTTTGCTCTATTCTTCTTAACAAACTTCATTTTAGGTGAACCAGCAGACTGTGGCACAGAAGTTTTTGAAACTCCAACTTCAGTAGCTGGCTTAACACTCCTTGCAGGTTTAGAAGCCCTGTGTTTAATTCTACCTCCAGTACGAATTGGTTGGGTTAGAGATGCTTCAGTATTTACTGGTTCTGGTTGTTGTTCTACTTGAATAGAATCATTCACAAACTGTTGCACTAATGCAGGAAATAACAGATCACCTACATTTCCCTTCTTCACATCATTGTTTATAAGATCAGAGAATATACGTTTGTGCAATTTAAAACATGGAATCACATCTACATCAGAAATATCAACCCCACCAACACAAGCAGTAAATAAAAGCTGACAAAATCTAGAAAAGTAAACTACTCTCCTATTTTCAGTCATCTTTTCACCCAAATTGTTAAGAACTAGTCTACCATAATCAAAATGAGTACCATAGATCAGAGAATACCCAATTTGTAGACTTTCAGTAGGTATGGAATCCCAGTTTGTGCACTTCTTGCCGAACGTTCTAGTTATGCAGTCGAAGAAAAAGCTCCACTCTTTCCTCAAGAACGGTCGCTTCAGTTGACCAATCTTTGCCAAAGATCCACCATAGCCGATTTCCCTCATCATCCTCATCAATTCAGCCTCACCAACATCAATAGTGTAAGCATTATGTTCAGGAAATCCCATAGCTGCACGAACTGTACCAGGAGTAATAACATACTCTGCTTCTTCAAACTCAAAAACAATAGATGGAGTACCAGCATCTCCACCATCATCATAAATACCAGTCTCCCAGAAGCTTTTGATTTGAATCGCAGAAAGCTTCACTGGTTCAACAAGAGCACACCCAAGTGAAGATTGAACAAGAAAGTTTTGCATCAAATGAAACGCCTCCGGTGCGTTCTCATTACTCAAAGGAGCAGAATAATTGTTAGGAACAAACTCAAGTCCAGAAGAAACAAAAGCAGTAGAAGCCATTAGTACGATTGAGAAATAATCAGAGAATGACTTAGAGAAAATACGAGAGTGTTTGCAGTGAAAGTGTTTGTGAAAATGTGTATGTGTGTGAATTGGAGTAAGTTGTGAAAAGTTGAAACGAATATGTGTATTGTATATTAATACAAAAATAAAAAATAAAAACTGAACAGTTTCTAATCAATACACACAACTGTTTTACTCCGTGAAACGTGTGAGTGGGACACGTGGCACACATGCAATGACTGACAGCAGTAATTGGCAGTTTCCAATGCGCATGCGCAGTAAAATTAGCAATAATTACCGCCTTTTACACTTTCCTAGACACTCAACCTCTCTCCTCTGTTTAATACACTCTTGAACAACTGTCCAATCATTCTCATTTGAATTTTCAAAAACAAATGTCTTTTCTCAAAATCATAATATGTCTGAAACAAACAAAATTTATTTTAATCATCAGAGATTAAAATTAAATTACCTCGGCGTAGAGTACACAGTTCATCAGTGTTTACCAATCCTCCTTCTTTATTCATAAACTCTTTTCACAAACTGTACAGATGTGAATAATTGTGTGTGACTTAGCAGATTTTACTGAATATAAATATTTAGATCATCTCAAAGTGCATAAAATCCACAAAATAAATCAGTAAAAACTGGTTGCCCAAACTCTCATGTATAATATAAAATCTGATCTCATCTAAACTCTGTACTTCTAAATTTATTATTTTCACCCCCTTCGAATTTTTTTTTTTTTTTTTTTTTTTAATTTTTCCAGTAATCAGTGTTAGGCACTAGTCACCAAAAATCAAAGATTTTAGCCCTTATTTCAAACAATAAGTTCCTGGGTCTTCCTAGGCACAACATGATCTCAAAGGAATTTGTGCTTATTTTGCATCTTTTGATTTGAGGGTGAAATATTTGAAACTAATTATCAGAGTTTAGACTTTTCATCAGTGAATACAATTAATTTATGAGAGAAAGTGCAAACAGCTAATACAGACTAAGTGTATAAGATCAATAAACTAAGAGATGCTATAAATATAGAGACAGTATCATGCTGTGTAAAATTTCTGCACATTTTGAAATCAGAATTTACAGTACTCAGAAGGATTCATGATTACTTACTGAAAATCATGCTTCATACAATTTTCTTCATCGGTCCATGTGTTTCAGACAAAAATCACAATCAGAGTTTAACATCAGAGTTTAACTGACAGATTATGACTTACAGAAGTTGACGAACAGAGTTTATCATTTTGACAGAGTATGACTTTAGAATTTTGACAAACTGGTATGAATGACAGTTAACATATGCAAAGAAACATGAGCAACAAATCACAGAATATAGATTTTGAGTCTAACCAGTATCTCTAATCAAAACCAGAGATCATTCCAAGTTCATTTACCAGTCTTGTAAAAGTAGCTTCACTCAAAGGCTTGGTGAAGATATCTGCAAGCTGTTGGTCTGTAGACACAAAATGAAGCTCAATATTTCCTTCTTCCACATGTTCCCTGATAAAATGATACCTTATGCTGATGTGCTTGGTCATGGAGTGCTGTACTGGATTACCTGTCATAGCAATAGCACTTTGATTATCACAGAAAATAGGTATTTTAGAGTACCTTAATCCATAGTCCAGCAATTGATTCTTCATCCATAAAATCTGTGCACAACAGCTACCAGCAGCAATATACTCTGCTTCTGCTGTGGATGTTGAAATTGATTTCTGTTTCTTGCTGTACCAAGAAACTAATCTGTCACCTAGAAATTGACAGCTTCCACTTATGCTCTTTCTATCAATCTTACAGCCTGCAAAATCTGCATCAGAGTAACCAATTAATTTAAACTCTGATTCTCTAGGATACTACAAACCAAGAGTTATGGTTCCTTTGAGATATTTGAAAATTCTCTTCACAGCTGTTAGATGAGGCTCTCTGGGATCTGCTTGAAATCTTGCACAAAGACAAGTTGCATACATGATGTCTGGTCTACTTGCAGTTAGATAAAGAAGAGACCCTATCATCCCTCTGTAGTTTGTCATATCTACTGAGGCTCCTGTGTCTTTGTCTAGCTTTGTTGCAGTAGCCATGGGAGTAGTAGCAGATGAACTATCAAGCATACCAAATTTCTTGAGAAGATTTCTGGTATATTTTGCTTGATTGATAAAAATCCCATCATCTGTTTGCTTTACTTGCAAGCCTAGAAAATAACTAAGCTCTCCCATCATGCTCATTTGGTATCTTGACTGCATAAGCTTTGCAAACTTCTTACGGAGTTTGTCATTTGTAGACCCAAAAATTATATCATCCACATAGATTTGAACTAACAGCAAATCATCACCAGAATTAAAATAGAACAAGGTTTTGTCAATTGTACCTCTAGTGAACCCACTTTCTAAAAGAAATTGAGCCAGAGTTTCATACCATGCTCTAGGTGCCTGCTTTAGTCCATATAATGCCTTATCAAGCCTGTAGACATAATCTGGATGTTTGGGATCTACAAATCCTGATGGTTGCTCAACAAACACCTCTTCTTCAAGTTTCCCATTGAGAAAAGCACTTTTCACATCCATCTGAAAGACTTTAAACTTTTTGTGTGCAGCATAGGCCAGAAAAATTCTTATTGCCTCCAATCTTGCAACTGGAGCAAAGGTTTCATCATAGTCAATTCCTTCCTGCTGTGAATAGCCTTTAGCCACAAGTCTAGCCTTATTCCTTGTAATCACTCCATCACTGTCTGTTTTGTTTCTGAAAACCCACTTTGTACCAACAATAGATCTATTCTTTGGTCTTGGTACAAGTGTCCAGACTTCATTCCTCTCAAATTCATTTAACTCCTCTTGCATTGCTGTTATCCAGTTAGCATCTTGAAGAGCTTCTTCAACTTTCTTGGGCTCTGTTTGAGATAAGAATGCATGATACAGACATTCATTATTTGTAGCACTTCTAGTTCTCACACTAGCTTCTGGATCTCCAATTATCAAGTCAGGTGTGTGAGCTTGTGTCCACCTTCTTGCTGTAGGTAATTGGCTTCTATTTTCATTAGATCCTCCCCCTTGATCCATGCTTTCCTGATTTTCTTCTTGACCATTTGCATTCTCTGAGGCTCCCCCTGAATTGAACTGTTCATTTTGAGATGTTGCTGAAGTATCTTCACGCTCCCCCTCAACTGGTTCTCTATTTTGTTCTGTCAGAGAAACTTCCTCAGTATTTACCAGTAGAGGTTCAGAGTATGCGTCATCAGAGTTTACAGCATCAGAGTTTAGATCTTCATTTTCAAAGCGAAGTTGATCATGATAATCTTCATCTTCTATTCCAGTTATTTTCTTGTCATCAAATGACAAATGTATTGATTCCATGATCACTTTAGTTCTCAGATTGTAGACTCTGAATGCTTTAGTTGACAGCGGGTATCCAACAAAAATTCTTTCATCAGCTTTTAAGTCAAACTTGGTCAACTGTTCAGGATGAGTTTTCAACACAAAGCACTTACATCCAAAAATATGAAAATATTTCAAATTTGGCTTCTTTTCTTTTACCATTTCATATGGTGTTTTCCCATGCTTGTTGATCAGTGTAGCATTTTGAGTAAAACAAGCTGTTTGAACAGCTTCTGCCCAGAAGTAGGTTGGCAATTTTGCTTCTTCAAGCATTGTTCTGGCAGCTTCGATTAAGGTTCTGTTCTTTCTTTCAACTACACCATTTTGCTGTGGAGTTCCTGGTGCAGAAAATTCTTGCTTCACTCCTCTTTCCTTGCAAAATTCTTCTATTTCAGCATTTCTGAACTCAGTACCATTATCACTTCGTATTATTTTCACTTTGAACTGTGATCCTTTGTCCAGTAACTTCACATGATCCATTAGAATTAAGGCAGTTTCATCCTTCTTTGCTAAAAAGTACACCCAGGTGTATCTAGTGTACTCATCAACAATAACTAGAGCATACTTCTTTCTGCCTAGAGACATTATATTGACTGGACCAAAAAGATCAACATGAAGAAGATGATAAGGTTCCACAATTGAAGATTCAGACTTACTCTTGAAAGATGACTTCCTTTTCTTGGCCTTTTGACAAGGATCACACAGACCATCTAAGCTGAGTATGGACTTTGGAAGTCCCCTTACAAGATCTTTTCGAATTAGCTCATTGATGTTGTTCAAGTTTAGGTGAGAGAGCTTCTTATGCCATTTCCAACTCTCTTCATTTGACATTTTTGCAGACAGACACACAGATTTTCCTTCAGAGTTTGTTACCAAACTTGCTTCATAAATGTTGTTATGTCTGTGTCCAACTAGAACAACTTTCCCGGTAGATTTGCTGATAACCTCACAGTATTCAGGTTGAAAATCTACATGATATCCTCTGTCACAGATTTGACTCACAGATAGCAGATCATGCTTGAGTCCTGGGACAAGAGCTACATTTGTGATGATGACACTTCCAAGATTGATATTGCCATATCCCATAGTACGTCCTATGTTGCCATCTCCATAGGAAACTTTTGGGCCATCCTTCTCCTCATAGTCTGATAGCAGGGCTTTATTACCAGTCATGTGTCCTGAACATCCACTGTCCAAGACTAGGGTGCTTTCCCTTATGCCCTGCAATCACAAACAATTACAAAGAGTTAGATTTAAGGATCCAGACTTGCTTGGATCCTCTGGCTTTCTTAACATTGTTAGCTTTTGCAGCGGAATTACTATCAACAGAGTTTAAGCTAACAGTATCAGACTTTACACTTGCAGAGTTTGCTCTAACCCATTTCAAGTTGGGTTTTAACTCATAATAGTTGTGATAAATAGCATGATAACTCTTGCAAGTATAAATGGAATGCCAAGTGCTCCCACAGTGTGTGCATAAAGTCTGTGGTCTAACCCTAACATAATCATTCTTTACTCCAGACTTGGAGGGTAAAGAATTAATATTTTTGTTCTTCCTGCAAAAACTAGCAAGATGGTTAGTACTACCACAACTATGACATGTCTTTCTAGGAGCATCAGAATAAGGCAGATAATCATTTCTTTTATTAATGCCTACTTTTCCATTCCTATTTTTCTTGGACACCTTCTGTTTGTTGACAGACTTTACCTCTTTGAGCTTATGTTTGAATTGTTTTTCTGTCATCAAACCAACATTAACCTGTTTATCACAGATTTTTACTGGTTTTTTAACAGCTTCTGTCACAATCTGATTTTCTGTTCTTGAACCAACATTAACCTGTTCAACACAAGTTTCAACTGGTTCCATAACAGCTTCTTTCACAACTACAGATTTTAGTTTACTGGATTCATAAACAAATTTCACAGGTTTAAGTTGTGGTTTGACTTTAACTTTATCTTTAAACCTAAGTTCATCTTCCTCACAGTAACCTAAACCTACAGTATCTGTCTGAAAAACCTGATGTGTGTCTTTTCCAGAATTAGTCCAGGTTTTAATCACTTTCCTCTCTTTTTCTAAATCAGATTCTATTTGCTTATATCTTTTAAGCAATTCCTGTTCAACATAAACAACATCATCTCTTTCCTTTTGAACTTGTTGCATATTAACAAGTCTTTCTTCAAGAAATTTATTCCTCTCTTTAAGACCTAGATTCTCAGATTTGATTCTTTCATTCTCTAAAGTCTGATCTCTATAGCTAACATGTATGCTTTTAAGATAAATTCTCAATTCAGATATATTATCAGTATCATAAGCATAAGTTGTTAGGGGTACCTTGTTTTCAGATGATTCAGATTCATCTTTGACAGTTGCCATGAGAGCATAGTTTTCATTCTCATCTGAATCTGAAGTGTCTGCCCAGTCTCTTCCTTTAGTGATGAGTGCTTTTTCCGATTTTCCTTTCTTGCACTCTGGAGCATAGTGACCCATCTCTTTACACTTGTAGCACTCGATTTCAGACTTGTCTTTCTTCCCAGACTTGGTATCCCTTCCTTCAGACTTTCTGAAATTCTTTCTCTCAGAGTTTGAGTCTCTCCTAGAGAATCTCTTTCCTTTCTTGAAGTTCTTGAAACCCATCTTTTTGAAGGTCTTCACCATCAAAGCAGCCATTTGCATCATCTGTTCTTCATCATCTTCAGAATCAGAAGCTTCATCAGTATTTGAATCATCATCAGAGTTTGATGACTCATTCTCAGAGTTTATGACCAAAGCTTTTCCCTTCGCTTTCTTCTTTGATGTTTCTTTCTTTATGAGTTTTTCTTCAACCTTGAGAGCAACATATTTTGTCTTTTTACTAGTTCTTCTGTTCCTTTGTTCTATCTCCAGTTCATGAGTTTTAAGCAACCCATAGATTTCATCAAGCTCTGTATCTGCAAGCTCATAATTATCTCTTATTGTTGTTGCCTTCAAATCCCATCTTTCAGGTAGAGATAGTAGAAACTTGAGATTTGATTCTTCAAGATCATATTCTTTATCAACCAGAGACAAATCATTTAACAGTTTACAAAATCTGTCATATGTTTCAGTCAAAGTTTCACCAGGTCTTGAGTCAAAGTGTTCATACTCCTGCGTTAGAATAGTCTTCCTGTTCTTCTTTATTGCACTTGTTCCTTGACACCTTACTTCTAAAGCATCCCAAATTTCTTTGGCAGTCTTACAGCCAATGACTCTGTTAGACATGACATTATCTAAGGCACTGTGAAGAAGATGTCTAACTTTTGCATCCTTTGGAATTGATGAGATGTCCTCAGGAGTCATATCTTTCTTTTCCTTTGGAACAGTCTTTTGTTCTTGACCATCAACAACAGGAGACAGTTTGGTTGGCATATGAGGACCATCATTGATTCTATCAAGGTATTCTGGATCTGTGGCTTCTAGAAACATGGTCATCTTTACCTTCCATATTGGATATTCCACAAGTCTTAGAATTGGAACCCTGATTGTCTCATATCGACTTACAGAAGTTGGTTGAACCTTTTGAGCATTAGAACCTGCCTGGATGTTTTCAGCCATGATTATACTTGTGTTTTAGATCAATAAACTGTATATATTAAACAGCCTTGTCTCTGATACCAATTGTTAGGCCGAATACACAATATATAATCAATATATATATGAGAAGAACAATCAAGAACACTGTTTATGAACAATAAACTGAATTATATTAAATAACTCTTCTCTCAGTGATGTAAAATATCACAGAGAGCTGCTAGGTTACAAGAATAATGTATTCAAGTATTCGCATCCCTTTTAGGGTTAACCTATCTGTGTTTATATAGTACACAGCTACATACAATCTCTAATTGATATTCCTATAAATTAGCTATACAATTTATATCAATCTAGGATTGCTTCTGTCTTCTGTCCCGTTTCCTTATCTGTCTCAATATATCTTGCTTCTTTCCATCTTCAAGATATATTGCTTCTAGAATCTTCATATTAGCACCGACAGCTAAAGTAAACTCTCACCCCGTCAGACTTTAACAAACTCTGACTGGCTTCTAGTATAAACTCTGATGAGTACCTGTTGCTTAAACACTGATAAACAATCATCAGCAATTATATCTAACATATAACTAAGGGTTTCAAGAGTTTATACCTTCCTTGATGCTTGATATACACTAACAATAGTTTATAATCCTTCCTTGAGCTTTGTACAAACCTTAACAAGCTTAATCCTTAAGAACAAAATCAAGAACACAAAAGGTTACTATTCATTTCACTATTCACCCTCATCTTTAATCAAGGATTTGAAGATGTTAACCTTAATGGATGATTCTAGGATTTAGAGAATACCTTAGTTTGGAAATATGGAAGCTTTAGAATCCAAGATTATGATTTATGGATGAGTGGAAGTTGAACTTTGAAAAATCTATCCTTGGATGCTAAAATGGCCGAATGTTTTGATGTTCTTCAAGGGGGAGTTTTTGCTTTTTCTTTCTTGGTTGATCTTTGATAGAAATGATGATATTTTATGTTAAAAGTGGTGAGTCATTGGACACATGTCGAACATGCATGAGTTTGGATAAAGTAGCTTTACTGGTTTGCTTTACTGGTTTGTTTCCTTTCACATGGATGATCCAAATGTTGCATTCCTCGAATTAACCTTGTTACATGTTACTTCCATGCCTATATTTTAATTCCGTAAGTGTCGCATTGTTCCGTCACCGCTTAATCTCGAAAAATGTTCGCAGGGTTTCTTAAGTGTTCTATCGAAGTAGTTTACCGTAAACGTTCTTAATATTACTAATTCTTTTATTAAATCCATATCCATGGAATTGATAATTTAAATCCTCCAATATTCTCAAATAATGATTAATTCGTCCGTTATTGGTGAAATTTCGGAGAAAACAGAAATGCTATTTTTCCGATTCTGACAGCTTTTGCATTCCTTCATTTACATCGTAGATCACTAATACGACTTTGAAAGTTTATTATATCGTCCCGTATATAGGGTGGTCTGAAAAACTTTTTAACTGAAAAAGTTACTATTCATCAGTGGTTTTTAACAAAAGTTACTATTCATCAATAGTTCTTAAATAAGTACAAAATTTGGGGATATTACATTTGTCAACCGCGGTTTCTGCCCGTTTCGGCGTCCTTTTCCGGCCGCCGTGCCACCGCGCACGACCACTGCACCACTAGTTCTTCTCCCCTCCGCACAAGCCAACCACCACTGTCCTCTGTTCTTCCCGATCGTGGGTATGAATCAAAGCTTTGTGTATTAATTCGTTTTGTTATGTGAATTAGCTAAGGATTCGTTTTTTTTTATTATTGAACTGTGATGAATACAAATATGTTTTTGTAGTAATTAATTAATAGTTCGTTTTATTTATCAATTCATGCTATTAATAATTCGTTTTTCTTTGTAGTAATTAATTAATTGGTTTCGAATAAATTTAGATTGTTGGTTGTATATCGAAAATATGATGTATTTAAGGTTAGAATTAGTCTTGAGTTGTGAATTAGTGGTGATAGTGATTAGTACTGTGGATTGCAGTGATTGTTTATACAGCTTATGATTGTGGGTTGTACTATGTGATCCGTCCTATGATTGGGGATGTAGCATAGTACATGCAAAATTTCTGTCTAGTCCTGTTTACGAACGGGTCATGCCGAAATTTCGTAAAATCTAAGTATTTATTTTATTAATTGTTTTAAAACCCTTAGAGTTAAAGAGTAATTGGATTTGATTATTTTTAATCAATTTTAGATAATAATGAAATTAATTTAATTGACCAATTAAGTTAAGCGTTAATTGGATATTATTTAATTTTGATTATTTATAAATCAAATTTGATTATTATTTTCAAACTATTTTATTATTTTAATATTTATTTATTCATTATCTGTTTGACTTGATTGATTTTAATTAATCGAGTGATAACCAGATTTAAAGTATAATAATTGTTTTTCGATTCATAGATTTTTTATATTCAATTTTTTATAAAAGGAAGACCAAATATGTTCCAAAAAGAGTTTCAACTTTATTACATGTCACAGGGTTTGTGTAAATTGTTGTGGAGTCGTGAATGTGTTTAGATGATATACTGAGTTGAGTATGTTATGTCATAGTTGTGATTTTAGGATGATTAAGTAAGTTATATTAATATATTAGTTTGTAATGTGATCATTGATTGTTGGTATTAGTTTAAAACAGGTGGATTGTTATATAAATAGAGGAAGTGCTGCCGAATTTCTGGCAGAACTATTAAATGAACATTATTTGGTAAATGTATATGATATGATAAGCTAGTTTAAATGCGTACGTGAATGAAATGTGTTTATATGTTAAATGTGCAGCTAGTAATTTGTATAATTATAGGAGTTGTCAGTCCATCCATGTGCTATGTGTTACGTGAAGTATATGAAATTATGTGAATTAGATGATGGACGTGCTATGTGATAAATGTGAACGTGATTGCTTATTTCTAAATAGAGCTTATGCAAGTCAAGGCAAGATTATGTTCTTATATGTTTTCTGCAAGTTGAAGCAAAATTATTTTCTTATATGTTTACTACAAGTCAAGGCAGATTATTTGAGTATTAAATAAATTGTGGATTAAATTGTGGATGATTGAGTTAGTATTGTTGGTATGTTTAAAACAGGGCAATGTCCACTTTACGAATAGGTCATGCCCAATTTTCTGTAGAATATATATGCGCTTAAGTTATAAACATTTATACATTATATAGAAGTTATAGTACGAAGGCTAAAGTATATCTTATATTTAACTAGTGAATAGTTGGGCGGGCACGATCTCGGTATTGCAGACTCGTAGCAACCGCATATGCGTCGGATCCAAGAGTTACCAGAATAGAAATTGTGATGACATAAGATAGAAGAAGATGAAAATCATAGTACTTCGGCTTTACGTAATAGCTAAGGACCAAAGGCAAGTTTACTAACTCGTACTCTCTTGCTCAGAGTATCGTATCAAGATTCATGTTTTCAATTCTTATTTTAATTATTGTTTCATAACCAGATTCTTTTATTATCCTGAGATTGAGACAACCCATTGTTCTTTATTTGACGAATTCTATTCCATTTCATAACTTATACCTTGCAGCACCTTACATTGGTCAGATTTTACATTGATTCCTTGTGATTGGAAATCTAATTCTTATGTATTTGTTTTAGCCTAATTCAGTTGATATAGTTAAGCAGACAGTTGAAAGTAATAGTTTAAATTATCGAGGTAGTCGATTGTTCCGACACCTAACTCCCAATATTAAGTTTGAATTGGAAGTTTTTAATTAAAATGAAATGTTTTTAAGGACTGCAGACGCCAGTCAGAGTATCAGTATTATGTAGGCCAAAGTGGCCTTGGATCCAGTTCAGTATTTGGACATACCGTGGGTATGGTCCGGAGTTTTAGTGTGACTGATCATCCACTATAACTCATTGCGTCAGTAAAAATCCAATTCTAACTTACAGTTGATATCGATTATTATTGTTGTTCATTTTGCCAGTTAAATTGATTCTCTCATATATTGCCATTTTCTTGGCCAGCTGAGTTCATTTTTATACGTATTGCTATCATTGCATCATTATTTTATCTTATGCAGTACTATATACTTGTTGAGCTTCTTTTGCTCACTCTTGCTTGTTTTACCTTTTAACCCTCCAGTGAAAAGGTAGATTGCCAGTATTTAATTGCATAGCTATGGACCGAGAAGAGTCAAGATGACGTTGGGAAGATGAGTTGATGCAGAGCATTTGGATCTAGTGTAATGGTATAGTATATAGTTGATTTCTAGTAAATATTATATTGTATAAATTTAATTTTGCCTGGTATACTTCACATCGAAGTTATATCAGTGTTATAGATTTTATGTAAAGAGTATTGTTGTAAAAAGGAAGTTAAAGTTTAGTAAAGTTTGGATTCTTGTTTCTAGCACTATAACCTTTAAAGATTCTTGGTAGAGTTGGGGTCGCAGATGTTATATTTGTTTTGGTTTTATATTTAGCAGGTGATTTTATTTGAGATTATAGCGTGACGACCAAATCCACTGACCCCGGGATTTGGGGGCGTCACAGTTGGTATCAGAGCGGAGTTATAGTAAACTAGAAACGAGAGTGTGTAGGAGTGTGTATAGTTATGTGAGGAACGTCAGAGCTCATGTAGAGTTCGTGTTGGACTATTGGATATAGTACCAATGAGTAAGTTAAGATAGAGATACTCGTTTGAGATAGTTGAGCATAGTTGAGTTGAGTTGGATGGAAATCCTTGCGACTGTAGACGTAGCTGGTGGAATCTTCAAAGACTATTGTGGGACGACGATGACGTATGATATCGATAACTTTAGGACGTGTATCAGAAGAACATAGAATCGAATGACGAGCCATCAGAGAAGCTGATATAGAAGACATACCTGAAGACCTTGGCAATATTTCCTTTCTTATTGAATTACGTGATACTCCTTTAAGTTTCTAAAACCCTATCAAGTTTTGATATTTGAATTTCTAATTTTCTTCAATAGTGAATAACTCTATTATTGATAAATCATCATTTCCTCGTATTGTGCCAGTAATTTCCTTTTCGAATATTCTTTCTCCAGGAATAGTACCTTTGGATCTGTCCAGTTATAATCCAAGGGTGTATCTGAGAATTCCTCACCAAAAAGCTTTAATTTTTAATTTGACTTTAGACTCATTTTATATTTCTCTACTCCAGCTGAGACGAACAACCCTATTTATAGGGGATACAAGGACTATCTGTCTGTGTGATAGAAGTTTGATGGGACGCCATCACTTGTGTGTTGTGCAACACAAGAAGGTTAATTACCTTTAGTAATGTCTTAACAAAGACACGCAACATTGGTTCACTTGATCATATTGGTCTCTCAGTGATTCTGTTATTTCAGAAATGATTGTTTTAAAATTCGTAATTCGATAACCACAATTGTGGGACACTCGTTATGATACAACACCTTTTCACTTCAAAATATCATGAATCTGATTATCTCAAATAATCTTGGAAGTATGCCGAGCAGGTTGGAATTAGTTAACCTTTGTGGTGGGAGTACCAAGAGTCAAAGCGGATCAAGAGGCGATTAGAATACTAGTAACACGTAACGTGTAGTAGTACAACCGGATTTGCCCTATATAGAGGAACTGGTAGAATACTAGAATAGAAAGAACAAGTATCAAAGATTAAAGAGTTAGTATTATTATGGATGAAACCAGAGTTGGAAGTTATTAAAAGAACCTTAGTGACACCTTCAGCTGATTCCGAGGACGGAATCCTTATAAGGTGGGTAGATTGTAGTAACCCTAATTTTCAGGGTTTATTAATATTATTATTTGATTGATTTATTGCTTTTCTCAAAAAGGAGGAATTGTATTATGTGTATATTTTATTTAAAAATATATGTGAAAGCTGGTTATTTTATCCGGGAAATCAGGTGCGAATTTCCTATTTATTTGAGTAATAAAAAAATAGTAATATTTATTTATTTAGATTAATTTGAAAATTTCTGCAGTATGTGATTAAATGTTTAAAGTATTATTATGTGGATATGTGAGGTGGTATTATGGTATGACACTCTCTCTGGTTTTCTTTTAGAAAATGGTTTTGTAAGAGGTATCATAGACAAAACTCTTTTTTCAAAGAAACACAAAAATGATATGATTTTAGTCCAAGTCTATGTGGATGACATCATATTTGGGTCTACTAATGATGATCTCTGTAAGAGATTGGCTAAGCTAATGCAAAGTAAGTTTGAGATGAGTTTGATGGGTGAGCTGAAGTTCTTTCTTGGATAACAAGTAAATCAAAGGTCAGATGGTATATTTATTTGTCAATCCAAGTATCTTAAAGAACTCCTCAAGAAGTATCACATGGAGGATTCAGCATCAGCAAGGACTCCATCATCTACAGCTGTCAAACTTGGAGCATGTGACAATTCTATCAAGGTAGATATTACAAGCTACAGAGGTATGATTGGCTCATTACTCTATCTTACTGCAAGTAGACCTGATATTATGCATGCTACATGCTTATGTGCAAGGTTCCAAGCGGATCCTAGAGATTTCCATCTCGTTGTTGTTAAAAGAATCTTGAGATATCTTAAGGGTACACCTAATTTAGGTATCTGGTACCCTAAAGATTCTGGTTTTAATCTTGTTGGATATACAGATTCTGATTATGCAGGTAGTGTTGTGGATAGAAAGAGTACCTCTGGGAGTTGTCAATTCCTAGGAGGTAGATTGATTTCCTGTTATAGCAAGAAACAACAAACAGTTTCAAATTCAACAGCAGAAGCTGAATATATTGCTGCTGGAAGCTTCTGTGCTCAGATCTTATGGATAAGGAATCAATTGAAGGACTATTGCTTTGTATTAAACAAAATTCCTATTTTATGTGATAATACAAGTGCCATAGCAATCTCCAACAACCCTGTTCAGCACTACAGAACAAAGCACGTTGACATCAGGTATCATTTTATCAGAGAGCATGTCATGAATGGTACTGTGGAGTTACATTTTGTACCCACAGAGGAACAAACAGCAGATATATTCACTAAGTCTCTTGATGGATCCACTTTTACCAGGTTAGTTGGTAAATTGGGTATGTTAAATAACTTTATTGATTAGTACTGATAATTGTTTAATGTTTGTTCTTGGTTAGAATACAAGTGTTATGTGTTGTATAGAGTCTGAAACTCACTTGTATTTTAGTTTATCAAAACATTTTCTTAGTTGCTATATAGTTTACTGATCTTTAGTGTCATGCTACAATCTAGTTTGTTAAAGTTTCTAGGTTAAGTATTTTTAAATAGTTTATTTGCCCTAAAAATATTTTTCTCAGATTTTTCTATTGAGAAATTTTTTTACTGCAAATTTATGAATTTAGAAATATTTAAATAATTGTTCAAACTGTTTATATATTTTTCCTGTATTTTTAGAAAATTTCCTTGCATTTTTCTGATTTTTCCTCAATTTTCTACTTATTTTTCAAGGTTTCTGCTTTATTTTATTTTATTTTCTAACAGGTTTAGTATTTTTATTTCCAAAAATACTACCGGAAAGACTATTCAATAGTCTTACCGATATTATTTGTGAAATACTTTTTAATTTAGTTGTTTTTCTTTTATTTTATTTCTTTCCTTTGATTAATTAGCTTTTAAACTGTAATTAATCATAGTCTTTCTAGTTTTACAACCAGAAAGACTATCGGTAGGACTATTATGGATAGTCTTTCCGTTAGTTTTTCTATTTTTATTTTAGTTTTAACTGATTTTCTTGAACAGTTTTTTGTTTTTTGTTTTTTGTTTTTTGTTTTCAGTCTTTTTAAGTCAGAAAGACTATCGGTAAGACTATCCGTGATAGTCTTCCCGATAGTCTTTCCCAAAAATCTATAAATACTGAACTCATTTTCTGTTTTTTTTTCACTTAGTCTTTCAAGCTAAAGTTTTTACTTAGCTTCTCTCTCTCCCTTGGTTCTTTTAATCATTTTTCTAAAAGAAGTGCTGCCATTTTTTTTAAAATCTTTTCAAGCATTTCTTTTCTGATTTTAACTGAACCAATTACTGTGTTAAATTGATTTGAATTTTGTGGATTATTTGTTTTCTATACTTAAAATCCTTAAAATTCTTATTAATTTTTATTATTATTTATTTCTCTAATATGGCTTTTGAAATTGTTAAAAACAATTTTTAGGTTATATTGATCCTCTAAAATGTTCCGTTGAACGTTTTAGGCCTTGGATTCAGTTTTTAAACGAGCATTCCATTATTAGTCCTGCTATCACAATGAATGTTCCTTTAAAACATGAACCCTTGAGGATTTTATGCTCTACTGCTATAGTGTCCACTGACTTATCTTTTTTCACATTCTCTGTCGGTGACACACACTATACTCTCAATATAGATATTCTTTGTGATGCTCTTCATTTTCCCAGGGATAACTTTGTGAATCTACATTCTGAAGCAGACCTGATTCAAATTTTCACAAACATTCATTATCAAGGTCAGGTAGATTTGGTAAAGTTATCCAAGAGCAATCTAGTCAGTGAGTGGGATCTTTTCTTTGACACTTTGGCTAAGGTCTTCAGCAACTGCACTAAAACCAATTTCCATAATATTCCTTCTCTTCTTCAAAATATTGGTTTTGCAGTTGCTAATAATCTTCGTATCAACTTTGGCCATCTTGTCTGGAATCACTTGGTCAGAAGAGTTCTAGTGGCCAAGAGTGATCATTCTAGTGGGAGGAAAGTAAAATTTTTGTATCCTCGCTTTCTCACTTTAATGATCAACCATGTTCTCACTGATGAACACAAACATCTGTTTAGTCTTGGTATGTCTGAACCCTATCAGACTACTCATGTCAAATTCTTTCAAAGACTAAACACCACCTACAAATATCTCACAATCCCTGTGGTCATTACACCTTACATGACACAGTTCATTCAACTCCCTGCTTTTGGAGTGCCAGTCCCTGAGCAACAACCTCCAGTGGATCAATCCACCCATGATGGAACTGAAGATGCAACTCCATTACAACTAGTATTTCCTAACCATGGCTCTTCTTCTCAAACTGTTATAACCCAAGAGGTTAATAGGGCTGACCATGAGTTTGTAGAACCACAAACTCTATCACAGGTCATAGAGCCAAACACCGAGTCAACTCCTATAACCACTCAACCTGAGCTTAATGTAAATATCTTTCATGGTAGTGTTAGTGGAGAAGATTCAATGAGAGAACCCACAGCTCTGTCTCCGCCACTCAAAAAGAGAAAAACATACAGGGAGGCATCTGTTAGCCCGTCTGTATCCTCCCAACATGATATGGATTTGGAAATGGCCATTGAACAGTCTCTGGAGACATCCTCTCAACAGGATGAATCTATTGAAATTCACCGTAGGGCCATGGTAATCTGTACTGAGTCAAGCACACTCCCATTACTCACAATGGGAGAAGACATCCAAATAGATGATACTCAGGACACCTTGTCAGGAGAGCACATAGGAAATGTTATAGTGCCTACCATTGTTACGGTAGAAGTGCCTTCACAAGCATCTGAGGGAAAATCTGATTCTTTGCCATCTCAAATAGAATCATTTTCTCCCCTCCCAGAGGGAACATCTCTGTCTCCCTTAAGGGATTTTCCACTCGCAGATTTATCTGGAGAAAATGGAAGGCAACCTAGTGAGTTCAACACTCAAGCAATTCAGTTTCAAAGTTCAGATCACTTCTTGGACTTCACTGGGGATTGGGATTTGCGAACTCCCATTGCACCATCACTGACCTCTCAAGAAGGGGCTACGGTGATTTTTCATGCAGGTACATCTTCTGATAATCTGGAAAGACAGCTAGTGCTGAGATCTGAGAGACAAACACAGAGTGATACACAAGCACGTGAGTTGAGTGAAACACCACTGAGAGAAATTGAGGTGAGTGCACACACTGACACAAACACTGCTTTGTTGTTAACCCAATTAGCTGCTCTACAGAAACAATTGCAAGAAACCCAGGCTGAAAACAACATTCTCAAAGCACAAGTGGTTGATCAGTCTTCCACCTCTATAACTAATCCGCTGGGTACTGTCAAGGATGATTTGGAAGGATTGAAGGGTACTCTTCTCCCGAAGTTGAATGTCATCCAATAGTCTCAAATACTTGTGGCTTCAGACATCTCTGATCTTACAACGTCAAATGTTCAGATATCAGAGAGTGTCAAGGAGATTGCTACCATTTCTGCCAAGGTGGACTTTATTCTGCAAACAGCTGATGAAAATCAAACGTTTAATGAAGAAAGGATGTCAAGGATAGAAGGAGGGATGGAGCATCTGAATGAAGGGATGAAGCACTTGTATAACATGATAAAAAATTCACATCAACCCAATGCTGAACAGAAAAAATTCTTTGAGGGTGATGCTGATGATGATGAGGATGAGGATGATGAAGGAGGAGATGGAGGAAATGGAAGTGATCAACGAGCTATAAGGGGAAGAAGTGAGGTTAATCCTGATGCGACTCAAGTCAAATCTGTAGAGGATTCCTCAACTAAGGGGGAGAATGTGGAGAAACAAGGAGGAGATCAAGCTGGAAGTCAAGCTGCTGGAGGTTCAGGCAAGGACAAAGGGAAGCAGAAGTTAACTTTTTCTGATGCTGACTATTATCAAGGTGAACAGGGAGATTTTGACTATGTTGAATCTGAAGAAGCCCCTGAAGATATCTTTGGTGATGTGCAGGTTGAAGAAGAAGCTGATTATGCTGACTGGGAAGATGAGTCAAATGTTGATCCTGTCTTTGAAGCTGAGTTAGTGAGACAGAAGGCTGATCTTAAAAGAAGAGAGGAGGAGAATGTAAAGGTATCTGACATCATTTCTAAGCATCTTGTCATTCAAAAAGCTGAACAACAAGAAAAGCAAAGGCTTCACAATCTGAAGGTCAATGAAAGAAATTGAATGTGAGGTTGAAGCTAGGAGAAGAATGGGACAAGGCTAGAGAGATGTTTGCACATCAAGAAGGAACTAACAATGATGGAAAGTTTCTTGGGATGTTAGAAAGATACAAGAAGGTCAATCCAGACAACACAGTATATATGAAAGCTCTTCATGCAGAGATTTCAAGGATCACAACTGGATTTGACAGAGTTAGAGAGGAATTGAAGATCTATGTCTACACTCATAATGAGGGAACTTTCCTAGTTTCTCTCAATCTTCTGGAAAGCAGAACTCTCTCTGAACTATGGGTGTTCATGTGCAAGGTGAAAAGAACTTCTACATTAGCTGAGCTGCTGCATGACCAGCTAAAAGACTTTGCAATGAAAGCTAGTCCACAAGTGGTGGAAGTGCCCTATGAAGTTAAATTCTACAAAGGAAGGGCACTTCAGACTTGTGGTGTGGATCCAATCTCTCTGAAAGATTTTCCTGCCAAGCATCTTGTCTACTTGGAGAACATGTTGAGGACTTCAGGATTTGTTACACAAGAAAAAACAGAAGTTGCTGATTTGATTCAAGACTATTGTATAGCCAATATTCCAAGGTATCATCAATTGAAGAATAGGCTGAAGAAAGTCACAACTCAACCTGTCAGACCTAGTGGCATTACTTCTGAATCTGATCGTGTTCTGGACAAAGATTTGCTTGAAGCACTTGAAGAAGGAGAGATGATGAATGAAGACAATTGAAGAAGCTCTGTTTTGTAAATGTTAAATTTTTAGAGCTTAGGTGATTCAAGATAGGATAAATGTATTCATATGTTCAATCTAGAGGAACATCTATATTGTACTTACCTTTAATGTTTGAATCTGTATAATGTTAAATGAAATCCAGAACTTTGTGTTATTACCTACTTAGCTTTTAATGTCTTATTTCTACTTGTTTAGTTAGTTGAGTTATCCTCTAGGTATTTGCTTGTTATTCTCTAACAAACAAATAGGGGGAGATTGAAAGGCATATGTTTAGGCCTATTTGTTTACATCGAGGAATTAAGTCAACATTAAACAAGTTTGTAATAAGTAAGTAATAATTCAAGCTGTCACAGGAATCTCAGAAGATTATAACAGTCAAAAGAATAAAGATAAAAGCCATCTACAGACTTGAAGTTATTCTACATTGAAAGAATTTCATTAATTTGATCAAGCCTCAGTGAAGTTTTCAATAAAGTGGATTTATTAAAGTGACAGAGATTTCAAGAGTGTGACAACAAAGGTACAGGTTACAGTGGTTTATTGAAATGAGTTAAAGAGAAGAGAATCAGAGTTTTCAAAGTCAAAAATGAAGAACAGCCAGTGAAGTTAGTCGCTCATGAACTAGACAGTACATCGAGCGTCAACAACAGTCAGTGGTAGTTTATCATTAATTAAAGTGGTTCTCTGGACTATTTCTTTATTTAAGAAATTAGTTTTAATTCTCCTTTAATTATCTATTTCATTTAATTAATTTAACTAATAAATTAATTCATTCAGAATTAATTTATTTGGTAAATTAACTAAGTAGATAAATTAAATTAGAATTAATTCTAATATTCTAAAATCAGAAAGACTAAAAGTAATTTTAGAAAGATTATTTTGGTAGTCTTACCGAAAGTCTTTCTGGAATTACTTAGTATTTTAGAAATGATTTCTATATTTTATTTAGTCTTACCGAAAGTCTTTATAGACTTAGGATAGTCTTTATGAAAATAGAAATAGTCTTTCTATGTACTAAAATAGTTTTTCTGATAAAAGGAATAGTCTTTCTTCTTTAATTTGATAGCCTCTCTACTTTATTAAAGTAGATTACACGTGCAGATTAATTAAACTGATCAGTGGATTATTTTTATATAAAAAGAAGATCAAGACAGTGCACAACAAAAACATTCTATCATCAACAAAACATACTTTCAAGAACAATACATTCTGCCGAATCAAATTTCAAGAACAAGGAATTATTTCTAGAACTTAGTGTTGAATCTAAACCAATAGAAATCATTTGCTTGTATTGTATTGACTATCTAGCGGATCTTTATCCCTAGAACGAATCTCGAACTATCATTTATCGTTATATCTTTTTATTACAAAAATAGATAAATTCATGTCGAATTTATTCTAGA
Organism: Heracleum sosnowskyi; assembly: GCA_030848705.1. Lineage (NCBI taxonomy): Eukaryota > Viridiplantae > Streptophyta > Magnoliopsida > Apiales > Apiaceae > Heracleum > Heracleum sosnowskyi. Next base: position 74,923,428 of record CM061238.1, read on the forward strand.
TTTGTTTTAATTAGTTTGAGATTTAATTCTGTAATCAGTACCAAAAATTGTAACACCTTTGAAGTTTAATATAAGTTATATTTAACTTGAATTCTGTTTCATTTAATTCCGCACCAATTTGTCATTGAACTGTTTTATTCATAAACGGACAAATTCGATAAAACGGTAAAGTTTGTATTCAACCCCCCTTCTACAAACTTATCGGGACCTAACAGTAACTATGGCCTACACCATGTTCGATGCTTTGAACGACAACAACTATACCTGGATGATAAGAGTACGAGTATGTAGAATGTTTGAATCTGTCAATCCAAATACTGAAGAACTGATCAGTCTTGACATGATTTTGATCGATGAAAAGGTTAATAAATCAATATACTTAACATATTAGTTTGTCAAATTGTATGATGTTATTAACTTTTCTTAGATATGTTGTATGATAGGAAAATTTGATCCATGCTACGATCCCAAAGATTTTGGTCTCTCGGTTTAAAAATCTTTTAAAGGAAGGCTCTGTGTATAACATCAAAAATCTGAAAGTGGTTTCAATTACAGGGAAATATAGACCACTATCACATGGGTCTAAATTGCTCTTCATACGCATAACGTCGTTTAAGAGATTGGAAGAAGGCATCGTCAACATATCACTGCACGGATTTCAGTTCGTATGTCCAGATATGATTGATGCACGTATTAATAACACTAACATACTCTCAGGTATTTTGATGCAGTAATATATTACAGTAATATATAAGTAATACTATTATATAAGTTAAAATTCAAACTATCATGTTCTAATATTATCTTTTCTAATATTACTATATAAATATAAGTAATAATATATGTTTATATTGATTTTTATCAATATAATTTTTTTTATATATATATATGGCAATGGTATTGGTCCAAGAAAATAAAAAATCAAACTATATAAACAAAAGGAATATGTAAATAATTTATAATATTACCTACCCAAATGCAAATTTTACAAAATATATTTTATTTGATAATTTATATAATTTTGTAGATATTTATTTTACAAATTTTATTCTAATATTCTTTTTTTAACAAATATATTCTAATGCCGCTGCGAAGCGCGACTTAGTAACCTAGTTTATACTATATAAACAAATTATAATTGATTAAGGGTAAAATATAAACATATGTTAAATCCATCACACTCAGAATAATGCTTATAAAATCACTAATAAAGTAAAAATTAATCAAAATTAATGATTGATTAAAATTGATAAGAGTTAATATCAAGATTCGTCATCTAATCTTAGGTAAGGAAGTCTCAAGATATATTGTACAAATGATTATTTGCTATATTACGAATAATGTATATAATGAGATATAATTTGAATATACAATACTCCACAAAAATCATGAACAAAATTTATTTTGAATTTGGTGGAAACTGAAATATATGAATATAAATTCATATATGTATGTATGTATGTGTATATATATATATATATATATATATATATGTGACAACCCAGGTCAAATCCCGAGTCTTTTTTCGAAAATCGGGTCAAGTCCCGATTCCGAATCTGAATAAGCCGAAGCCTACTGTCCCAAATGCAGCCAACTTGGGTAACGACAAGCCCACCACAGGCCCCCAAAATATCATGATTTTGTTGGTGCTTATTGGTAGTAGTACTTTGCCTTATAAACTGAACAGAAGTCCCAAATCTACTCGATGTGGGACTGGGGTGTTACAAACTCCCCCACTTAAACTCTTGACGTCCTCGTCAAGCCTGAACGGATAGCCCATAGGTCTGGATCGTTCCTCCCTAGCCATTATGGGATAATACCGGCTGGCTTCGTGTCCCCACCTCTGGACCTCTGTCCATTGTAGGATAATACCACCATCCTTCGTGTCCCCACCTCCGGTAACTTGACGCATCAAGCTTTCGAGAGTCGGCTCTGAGACCATATGTGACAACCCGGGTCAAATCCCGAGTGTTTTTTCGAAAATCGGGTCAAGTCCCGATTCTGAATCCGAATAAGCCGAAGCCTACTGTCCCAAATGCAGCCAACTTGGGTAACGACAAGCCCACCACAGGCCCCCAAAATTTCATGATTTTGTTGGTGCTTATTGGTAGTAGTACTTTGCCTTATAAACTGAACAGAAGTCCCAAATCTACTCGATGTAGGACTAGGGTGTTACAATATATCCCTTAAATAAATCTGAACCCCTTTTTATGGTTTTTTACACCCCCTACCCCAAGACTTCATTCAAAATTACATAAAATGTCATCCCAAACTAATCCCCTCTACATTCTTTACTTTTCACGTGATTTTGTAGACAGAAATGGGATGTTTCAGTAATACTTTCCAGAAGTACATATTGTGTCTCCTAATTTTTGTCCGAATAAGGTAACCACCTCCTTTTTGTCTGCATTTGTGAGAATGACAGAATAAGGTAACCACCATTTTGATGCATATTTTCAGTCAAGATTTGGAAAATCATTTTGAAATTTGAAATTTCTCTCATTTCAACCTCACTATCTTCTTGGTTTAGATCTGTCTCGTATCAAACAGCTTCTCATTCATATTTTTTTCATTTTCAAATCTTTCAAATGAAGGAGGTTCATATGATTGCCCTCACTGTAGCTTCATTTTATGTTTGTTATTATTCTGATTACATGTTCTCTTTTGTTTCAGGGACGATATAATCATCTCAAGCTGGACTCTTTCACATCTCTTCTTTCGGATTCTGGTCCTTTTATATGGCTTTATCTTTTATTGCATTATGTTTATTTTTTTGTCTTAAGATCCTGCTCTGTTCGTATTTTAGGTTCCATTGTGAAAAGATTTACACAAATCCAGAACGCAAACAAAGAAAACAGATATGAGGTTTTTCAGATTTCTCACAATTACACAAAAGGAAGATATGGTGTGTGTTTTTTTTAAGATTTATGATTAGGTTGTGTATTTTTTAGAGGATGTTTTGTATTGTTGTTGATGTAATTTTTAACCCTTTTTTAACAGCTCCATTTATGTCCAATAATAACAAGAATGATGTTAACAGTAGTATCTCTGATAGTGTTGTTGGAGTTGGTGGTACTTCAATTAGTCCTCCTTTTTCTGTTCTTACAACAAGACAACCTTTTTCAAATAGATCTAACCAGATTAATGGGATTGCCCGTGATCGTTTCAAAGATGAACCTGTATCAGATCTGAAAATAGTAATGAGAGTATGTCGTGCAGAGAGTGACCGTAAAAATTTTATTGGACCATCAAATGAAGTTGGGGCAATTATGGTTGGTGACTTAGAAGACACGTGTGGGGGAAGGGATATTATTATTGAAAGTAAAGCTGATAGTCTTGAAAGGATATCAGAAATTCATCCTTAGTTAATGGCCTTACAGTACCCTTTGTTGTTTCCTAAAGGAGAGGATGGATACCATGATGATATTCCTTATGAAGCAACTAAAAATAACAAAGGTAAGAAACGTAAAAGAATGACACAGAAGGAATATTACTCCTACAATACCCTTATGAAGGTACATTAGTTAATTGCTATATTTGTTGTTCAATGCATTTCATTATTTTATTATGTGAAAAATAACAAATTGATTCTTTCTTGCCTTCTAAAATATTAGGGAACACTGCACGGCTTGGTGGTCGATTATTTCAGCAATATGTAGTTGATGCATTCTCATCAATTGAACAAGCGCGTTTATGGTGGTTCCGTACTCACCAAACTACTCTACGTAATGATCTTTATAGTAATATTACAAAAAGTTTATGCATGGGTGAAGGTAGTACAACTAATGTTGGCAAGGGCTTCATCTTACCTGCTAGCTTTCTTGGTTCGAAAAGGTATATGCAATAGTGTTTTCAAGATGTTCTGGCAGTTTTTCGTTACATTGGACATCCCGACATCTTTCTTACGATGACTACGAACCCGATTTGGGATGAAATTGGGGAGATGATGAAACACATCCCAGGTTGTTTACCAGTTGACTCTTCTGATATAATAGCCCGTGTTTTCAAACTTAAACTTGATCAGATTGTAGAGGACATAAAGAAGAAAGGCTATTTTGGAGAGTGTGTTGGAAGTAAGTTTTGTTATGCCTTCTACTATGAATGTAACCATTTAAAAACAATGTTTATATGTGCAATAATTTTATCAAACCTTTTTGTTGAACATTCATATATGTGGTAGAGTTCCAAAAACGTGGACTACCGCATGTGCATATGTTGATCTGGTTAAGTGCAGAATCCAAGAGAAAGTTGAATGCAAAAATTGATGATTTTGTATATGCAGAAATTCCTGATCCAAAAAAGGATCCCGTTGGTCATGCTACAGTTTCAAGACATATGATCCATGGACCTTGTGGTTTGGAAAATACCAAGTCTCCATGTATGAAGAATATGAAATGCAGCAAACACTTTCCGAAAAAGTAAGTAAACTTTTACATTATTGGTTACGTAGAAATCTATGTTGATATACTTTTAAATACTTAAGTAAATCTGTCATTTCTCTAAACAAAAGTGACAATTACATTACCTTTTTATTGGACAGGTATCAATAACAAACTATATTTGATCAATCTGGATTTCCTATTTACAAACGAAGAAAAACTGGAATTACAGTGAAGAAAGGCAAGGCTGAACTTGATAACCAATATGTTGTCCCTTACAATCGTAATTTATTAGTGAAATACCAATGTCACATGAATGTAGAGATATGTTGCCATGCCCGTAGCTTGAAATATTTGTTCAAGTACTGTCTTAAAAGTCATGGTCGTGCTACAGTGGAAGTGAGCAGCAGTAATAAAGAAACAGACTCAGCAGAGAATCCTCTAATAGATGAGATCCAGACATATTTTGATGGAAGGTACATATGTGGTGCAGAGTCTGCTTATCGTATTTTTGGATTTGCTGTGCATTATCGCTCTATTTCTGTTCTTAGTCTTTCATTCCATTTGCCTGGGAAAAAAACTGTACCTTCCGAGAGAACGAAGAGCTTCATAAAGTCGTTAAAAGGGAGAAATGGAGACTAGTTGGAAGCTTTTTTCCATATTAACCAGCAAGACAGAAATGCCAGAAACTACACTTACGATGAGATTCCACGATACTATGTTTGGAATGACTCAGACAATGTATGGACAGTCCGCAAAAAAGGAAATCAAATTGGTAGACTTTTTTATACCCATCATACTTCTGGCGAGATCTGGTACCTCCGTTTGTTGCTTACAAATCTTTTAAAGAAGCATGCCTGCAGTATGGATTCCTAGATGATGATAATGAATGTCATGAGGTAATTGAAGAATGTTCAAAGTGTGGGTTCCCTACCCAGATTAAAGAGTTGTTTGTACATATTATGGTGAATTGTCAAGTCACAGATCTTTTGAGCTTATGGAAAAAACATTGGAAGAACATGAGTGACGACATTATTATGCGTCGAAGGAAAGAAAATGTCAATGCCAACATTACTATCATTGACAAGCAACTTGAATTTTATGTTCTTGCAAGTTAGAAATTTTAAGAAATTTATACAAATTTTTGTAATTACCTAAAAATTATTATATTCAGTTTTAAATTATTCTATTCATATAAAATATTTAAAGCTTATAAACACTAAGTCATTCTTTTGCAGAAATCGATAAATTGCTCAAGTGTATTGGAAAGTCGTTAAAACATTATGGTGAGATGCCTCAACCACCAAATTCCTTTCTGCAAAATGGTAAAGATAACTTGATAATTGATGAAACAAGTTATGATGTCAAAGAGATGGAAGAAGAGTTAAACAAGCATTACCCAAATTGTAATGCAGAACAACTAGAAGTATATAATGCGGTTATGAACGCTGTTGACAAAGGTGAAGGTGGTTTATTTTTTGTTTATAGAAGTAGAGCCTGTGGTAAGACTTATGTGTGGAAAACTCTAATATACAAGTTAAGGTCCTTGGGTAAAATTGTGTTGCCTTGTGCCTCATCTGGAATTGCTGCCACATTGATGCCAGGAGGTAGGACTGCTCATTCAAGATTCAAAATTCCAATTATATTGGATGATGATTCTTCATGTGCAATTGGTCATAATTCTGACATCGCAGAGCTTATCAAATGTACAAGCCTTATAATATGGGATTAAGCTCCAATGCAGTATAGACATGCATTTGAATGTTTGGATCGTTCACTCAGAGATATTATGAAAGCGGTTAGTCCTGAAAAGGGTCAAATGCCTTTTGGAGGTATAACTGTATTGCTAGGTGGTGATTTTAGACAAATTCTTCCTGTTATCACTAATGCAGTAAGGGGAGATATTGTTGCTGCATGTATTACAAGATCAAGGTTATGGCGTCTTGCTATTATATTTATTCTGAAGCAAAACATGCGGCTTAACCAGGGTACGACAGAAAAAGAGAGAAAATTTACGGATTTTTGCTGAGTGGGTTCTTAAAATTGGTGATGGTAAGATTCATCCTCCATCTGATGGAGATTTAGAATATGAAGAAGATGATATTGTTATTCCAGCTGACTTTTGCGACCCTGATACAACAAATTCTGTGGATACTATGATTGAATGGACTTATCCCAATTTTATGGAAAATTAAAAATGTCCCAAATACTTGAGTGAGAGGGCAATTCTGACACCAACCAATCAGACAGTTGGTCATTTGAATGGGGTAATTATCGATACAATTCCTGGAGAGATTTTCACATATTTCAGCGTAAACAAATCCGAAGACTTTGGCGGCACTGCTTTAGATCTGAACTTTGCATTTCCTCCTGAATATTTAAATTCCATAAATATTCCTCGACTTCCTCCACATGAATTGAAACTTAAGGTTGGTGTTTCTGTTATGCTTATGCGGAACTTGAATCAGACTCTTGGTCTTTGCAATGGCACCAGAATGATGATTACTAAATGCTTGAAAATTTGTGTTCAGTGTGAAGTTATTTGTGGTGCATTTGTTGGCACCAGACACTTCATTCCAAGAATGGAACTCTGTCCAACGGAAATCAAGTTACCATTCAAGTTGATAAGAAAACAAATGCCTTTACAAATTTGTTACTCTATGACTATTAACAAATCACAGGGTCAATCTCTTGAAAGAGTTGGATTGTTCTTACCAAAGCCTATCTTTACCCATGGTCAAATGTATGTTTCTATCAGCAGAGTAACCTCTCCACAAGGTTTAAAAATTTTCATTGATAGTAACAGTGGGGCTTCCACAAATGTCACACAAAATATAGTTTACAAAGAGGTATTCTATAATGTGCCAGCTGCCAACAGTAGTTAGACGATGGTTCTAAAAGTGTAAATTGAAGTTATCTTCTGCTATGAAATAGAACCTAGAACTGCTACATGTTACGTTTTGGATGCAACTTAACAATTTTAGAATGCCGGATCTGAATTAATTTGTGTTACTAAAGTCATATGTCTTCGAATTTGTGTTCAAAATCCAATAAATTTTAATTAAATGTTTCGGTTCTTAGTGTATATATATTTTATTTTTTAGTTTTTTGAATCAATTTTTATTATATTTTGCATTTACAAGAGTGAAATATACATATAATGAAAAACATACAGAAAATCAAAATAGACTTTTTATTTTTTGGACGTAATTAGAGAAATATATTAATAGAAAACAATAAATTCATCCCGACCCATAACAACGACTCCCGGGCTCAAGGAAACCACAGGGGAAACCCCTACTTTCAGCATACTTCAATTTTTAAAAAACAAATACAAATTCAAATCCCAACTTAATCATTTTGAAAATGATTAAGAAGGGGGATGGCACAACCGCTGAGAAAGAAAATTAAAAAAAAAACACAAACTTAGAACTTAAAAAAAAAAAGACGAAAACAAAATGACTACAACAACATGCATCAATCCACCATGCATCCATCCAGCAGGTCCTTAGTCCTCCAAACCCATATTATGAGACCCAATGTCATGAACCAACCAATCACCCATGCCCTCCAATTGCTCTTCTGCTACATCCTGAACCAATGCTTCATGCTCCTCGATAGCTTCAAAATGATCATCAATAGGACCAAGCCCCATATCCAGCCTCCAGAGCTCACGAACCCTTCCAAAACATCTCTGAAATACCACACGCCATGTACAATTATGCGCCCCATCCATAACTAAGAAATGAGCCAGCCTATTTTGGCTCTCTCTGATAGGATTCATGTAATATCCGTAAACTTTGTTAATGATATAAATTATATTTTATGTGTAGAATAATTATTGTGGAGTATTTGGAGTCTTAATGGTTAAGGTTATTGAGTAATAGTATGTTAATTGTTGTGTCGAAAGCCCCTTTCGAATATCTTTTCATTTAGAAATATCTTCAGTTGTGAGCCCCGTTTTGAAAATTCAAGGGCCCCGTTAAAATTTTGTACATCATTATTATTTCTTCGTCTTTCGTATCTGAATCATTATTGGAAGATTTCTTCGTATTATTATATTCCTTATTATCCGATACTATCAATAGTATTTGTTTTATTCAAAAAGAGAAAAATTATTCCGTACCCTAATTGTTTAGGGCGATTGATATATCGTTCACATCAATAATATATCTGTTATAGCCCCAGTATTCTTGAGCATTCGTTATATAAATGATATGTATTGATATGGATAATTATCAGTCCTTGTGGATAACTATCACCTCGTAAAACGTGAACTTTACTTTATTAAAGATTTAAAGCGATCCAATGGATCAATATCGATCCAAAAATGTCGTTTGGGGTATTATTTTCCACTACGTATAAAAAGACGAATAGTAAATTATCTTTCGTATAATCCGTATTACATATATACAAAAATATAAAAATTCCCGAACCGTGTTCTTCGTGTTCTTGAAAATTAGATTCAATCTTGGAAGTGTTATTGGATTCCAAATCTCAAGTTCAAGTACTCAAATCAAAGCTCTTGATCTCTAGTTTTAGAATCTTCAAACCATATCATCATCTGGTAATTTTTCAATTTATTATGAATTTTTCAATATTCGAATTAAAATTACAGTTCTTGTTCGAATTGGGGATTTTCATTCTGTTGATTCTCCGTTCAATTGATTGCTTCTAACATGTTCCTAGGGTTCTAATGAGTAGGAATTCATGCTTTAATTTCATGTTTATGTTCGATTTTGAGATTTTCGATTTTAGGGTTTTTATCCAAAATTTCTTTTGAATAGTCCGTTCATATGAATGATCTGACATAGTTTTTGATAGAGGGCTTTTGTTGTATGTGTTCTTAGCTTCGTTTTAACATAAAGAACGTCGAGTTTCATGTACGATTTAGGTAGATCGGAAAATTTGTGTAAGGTCGCCGGAATTTGACCGGGATTGGGAATCCGGCTGTGTTTTTGGTTTGTTTTGGTCTGATGTGTTTTTGAGTCGTCGGATTCTGGAAAACCCACCGGAATCTGGAAAAATTCCGGGTTGTTCTTCCCGACCCGTTTCTGTTCTTCCCGACCCGTTTACCCGAATTGTTGACCAGGTTTCAATCTTCAAAACCCTAATTCATTTTCAGAAAAATGTTTTTGGATTTTATTTTTAAAAATAATTCGAAAATAGTTTAAATATTTATAAAAATCATATTTTATTTTAAAAATACATTTTTTTTAAATTCACAAAATTTTGTAAAATTATATTTATTTATTTAAATTCGAAAACTGATTAAATTAAATTATTTTAATTATTTTTAATTAATAATTAATTAATTTAATTAATTAATTAATATTGATTAATCAGTTAATTATTATTAATTAATTATTAATTGAATCCAATTAATTTAAATTAGATTTAATTATTTCTTGACTTGGTTTAATTGTTTAAAAATAGTTTGAGCATTTAGAAAGTGTCAATTAATTTTACATTAATTGATTTAATTGTTTTTAAATACTTATATTGGGATTAATAATCCGATTTTTGATTTAAAAATTATTTGTGACTTATTTAAATTCAAATAAGCCTCGAATATTGTTCTAAAAATATTTATAAGTGCTATATGGTTTATATGAGTTGAATAATGTGTTTTATTGACCGTAAATGCGTTGTATGGGGGTTAGTGTCTGAGTTTTGATTTTCGTAAAATAGAACGAGCGTCCGATAAATGCTATTAAATACCCGATTACTTGTTTAGACTTAAAAATGGTTATGAGCATATGTCGAAGGTAGAACGAGGATAGTTAGACTTATTATTATGAGTTTTTTATTATAGAATCGAGTTCCCGAAGCAAGGGAAATGAGAAGGTAGAATAAGCGAGATAGACCGTAGTCAGCTACGTACACCAGGCAAGTATATGTGCCTTTACTTGTTGATTTAATTGATATTGTTTCCAATGATTATGCATGTTACCATCAGAACAATTCAGATTATTCAATCTTTACTCCGTATTTGAGCAACTGATGCTATTTCCTTGAATATTCCTAACTCTTCGATTAATCCACAATCGCGTTGAATACCAGAAACCTTCACTTCAATTTATTGTATTGACTATATCCATTGTTGACCTTCCTAATTGAGTACATTGTACCATTGAAACCATTCTGAATCTATTTCTCGGACTTCATTTGATATTGAGCAGTTGAAGCTCGTTTGCAACTATTGTACCTTGTCATTGAAGCTCTGATACCAATTGTTAGGCCGAATACACAATATAATCAAGTATGTATGAGAATAACAATAATTAAAAACACTGTTTATGAATCAATAAAACTGTAATCGTATTAACAGCTTCTCTCTTTATGATGTTAATGAATCACAAAGAGCTTCTAGGTTACAAGAATAATATATCAATATTCACGCACCCCTTCTAGGGATAACCTATCTGTGTTTATATAGTACACAGCTACATACAATCCTTATCTAATTGATATTCCTATAAGTTAGCTATACAAAACTTATCAATTAAGGATTGCTTCAGTCTTCTGTCTAATCTCCTTAGCTGTATCAATATATTCTGCTTCTTTCCATCTTCAGAATATATTGCTTCTAGAATCTTCAATTCTGCACCGACAGCTAATTCAACTTTCACCTTGTCAGACTTTAACTAAACTCTGACCGGCTTCAATTAAACTCTTCACCCTGTCAGAGTTTAACTAAACTCTGACTGGCTTCTGATAAACTCTTGTCAGTACCTGTTGCTTAAACACTAATAAACAAACATTAGCAATTATATCTAACAATCTCCCCCAACTTGTTCATAATAAAATGTACAAGTTAAAACATATAATTGATGATGTCAAAACCTTTTAACAAATGCAGTGTTTAACATATAACAGAGTTTAATTTAAAACAGAGTTTAAATTTGACTTAGAATAGAAAATATTAAAAACTTACAGTCAGACTTTACTTGACTTCTTCAATATCAGGCACAGTCCTGAGATAATCAATCAGCAGTCTTCTCTCAGCATTCTCGAGTTCAGTTATCATAATCTCTTTCAGCTCCTTATACTCTGGATCTCCTTCACCAGTTTGATATATGGCAGCCCTCAGAGAATAAATACTGTTCTTCTTCATATCATTCCCTAGCCGAATGTACTGAGCTTTATCTGACTCTAAGTTGAATTCTAAGACTTTTAATCCCAGTGCAGTTTTAAATCTAGCACTGTTTCTCTTCATCTCCACCAATTTTCCAGTATGATCTCTATACTTTGGAATATAAGCATTTGAGACTTCTCCTCCTCCAAGCATCACTTTTGATCTCAGCATCTTTTCTCTTAAGATTTGAGCAACATTATGGGTATGTCTGTTCTTAACTTTTAACAGATAAAGTACATATTCAAGTTCTTCCCATGATTTGAGATTTACATCAGATTCTCCAATTCTATAAACTCTTCCATCACTCATGAAATATAACAGAAACTGCTTCTTCAAGATCTTGTGAAAAATCAACTGAACAGATTCTAACTTATCAAGATTTTCTTGTGTATTCCCAATACCAGATCCTGTCAGTGAAATATTGTCTTGAGATCTGTTATTTATTCTCTTCTCCCTATGTGAACCTAAACCAGACTTATCATAAGATTCTTTTCCAAGTACAGTCCTGGTTTGAGAAAAATCCACAGGTTGAAGTGTCAGAGTTTCAGAGAGTACAGGTCTTAAGAAACCTTTGAGTTGAGGAGCTAGCTGAGTTTGCACAGCTTGAGCCTTGTCAGAGGCTGGCTTAACTTCAATAGTATCATCAACTTGAGCAGCGTCAGAGGTTGATTTTGGTAATCTTGTTTCAACTTGAGCAATGTCAGAGGTTGAATAAATCTTCTTAGGTAACTGTTCTTCTTCTACCAGTTTACCTTTTCCTTTGTCAGCATTATTAATCACAGGCCTCCTTGAGTACTGTAAACTCTGATCAGAGTTTACATTCTCTTTGATAACAATTCCTTTTTCTTTCTTTCTAGGAGCCTTGATTTCCTTCTTTTTGTAGATTCCAGCTTCAACATTCTTCTTGTGTTCCTCAGCAAGCATTTGCTCTTCAGCTTGGATATCTTCAATTGTAATACCTTTTCCATGTTATGCCATAAACATCTTAGCAGCAATTTCCTCATCAGTAGATGGCTTATCAGAGATTATCAAACTTTTATATCTTGAACCACTGGCAGAGTTTACATGTCCCTTTCCAGAGTTTGATCTTTTTGAAAGTAATCTTCTATCATCATTTGATCTTAAGCGCTTTCCATCTCCTCCCTTGTTTCCACCATCATTACCATCATCCCTCCGTCTCAGAGTTTGAGTGTCTTTGCATTTGTCACTTGGTACACTCTCCCCCTTTTTGACATCATCAGAAAGTAGTACTGATGTCAACAATTCAAGCGCAGTAGAAATGGAAGTCAGTTGAGCAGACATAGCATTCTGGTTGTCCTCAACTGTCCCAAGCCTCTTCTTGATTTCTTCAGAATCCCTGGCTTGCTGCTTGAACATGGTATAATAATAAGTTCTGTCAGCCTTTAAAGTAAGATCCCTCAAGCTTACTTCATTCCTCAGACTTGTAAGCATTTGTTGATTCTCATCAAATCTATTATTGAGAGATTTGACTTGAATAACAGTTGCCTGTAAGCTCGTAAGGACATCAGGATTTGTAATCTTCTTGACAGAATCAGATAAAAATTCTGCAGCCCTTTGCGCTGGAAAGATACAATCTGCATTAGCCCATGCATTGTAGTACATATTCTGAAAATGCTCAGAAGCAGCCCTTTGAACTTCCCTTTCTTCAGTAGAATTTGCTTGAATATCAGAAATTTCCACATGAATATCAGAGTTTGAATGAACAGGACTAGCTTCAGCATTGTCATCCTCTCTGTGAATATCTTCAAGCACATTTTCAGCAGTGATTTCATCAATTGACTGTGCAGTCGCATCAGGTACTTGATCTGCTACAGTTTGAGGAACATCAGAGTTTGCTGGAGCAGTAACCTCTGCTTCTCTTTGAACAATCTCAACAACTGATTGTTGCAAAGTTTCAAGAAAGATAATATCCTCATGATCATTATCTGTTGCATCAGCATGTACAGCAACAGCTTCTGGAACTGGATCAACTCTAATCTGATCTACTTCATCACCGTTCTCAAAATCAATAGAAATGATTTCTGTGTGAGAAGCAATAGGTTCTACTAACTCAGTAGATGCTTGAACAGCTTCCGGTATAGTATCTTCATGATCCACAATCCTGCTGTCAGAGTATGCAGCAGCTTCCTCAACTACATCATCAGATTTTGATGTAGGAGCTTCTGTGTCCTCAGGTTCTTTATCCAAATTGGCAATAATATCACCAAAAAGTTGATTAGCAACTAATCTTCTCTTTCTCTGATGAAGATTTTCTTCATCAGCTTCAGTTTCTGAGTCTGCACTAGAAGCAGCAGCAACAGACTTTGCCCTGTGGGCTCGCCTTTTCTTCATTCTTTTTCTCTGAGGCACAGCATCAACATTTGATACCTCAGCTTCAACAGACTTAACTGCTCGAACTTTAGATCTCTTTGACCTCTGTGGTTGAGATACAGAAGGTCCAGCTTCAGCAGTTGAGACACGGTGTTGTTGTGAGTTGTCAAGAAATTGTTGCACAGATGCAGGTAACATTAAAGGACCAACTTCTCCTTTCTTGTTGTCCTTGTTGATAAGGTCAGAGAATATACGTTTGTGTAATTTAAATGAAAGTATAACATCATCCTCTACAATCTCAACATTTGGACAGCAATGATTGAATATCAATTGACAAAACCTAGAGAAGTAAACAACATTTCTATTCTCTAGCATTTTCTCACCAATATTAGTTAAAACTAATCTAGCAACATCAAATTGACTGCCATAGAGAAGAGAATACCCGATCTGTAGACTATCCGTGGGAATCGCATCCCAATTAGTGCACTTCTTTCCAAAAGCCCGAGTAATGCAATCGAAAAAGAAGCTCCACTCCTTGCGCAAAAATGGCCTTTTGAGTTGACCTATCTTTGACAAAGGTCCAGAGTAGCCGATTTCTCTCATCATCCTAACCAACTCAGAATCACCAACAGATATCGTGAAAGCATTAAAATCTTCAAGACCCAAAGCATCACGAACAGTAGTAGGAGTAACAACAAATTGATCTTCTTGAAACTCAAAAATGATAGATGGAGATCCAGACTCTCCTCCATTATCATAAGTACCTGTCTGCCAAAAAGTTCGAATTTGAGTCGCAGACAGCTTCGATGGTGCGGTGAGAGCAGTACCAATATCAGAGTTTGACAAGAAACTCTGAATCAAATGAAACGCCTCCGGTGCGTTCTCATTTGCTACAGGAGCTGAGTAGTTATTTGGGACAAATTCTAATTCAGATGCAATAAACGCTGTAGTTGCCATTAGTAAGATTTGAAAACAAGAAATACTGGGCTCAGAAAGTGTTTGAGTGTTTGTGTGTGAGTAAAATGTTATGAAAAGATGAAATGCGTAAAAGATTGAATCGTGTGTATGTAGTGTATTAAATAATAACTGTTAAGATTAGAAGTATGTTAGTGGGACAGATGTCAGACGTAAATACGCTGACAGCTGTATCTAACAACTTCCAATACACACGTGCAAACGTGGAGACACCTGTCATCACATATAACACTCAAAATATTCGCTTAAAAGAAAAAAAATCAATAATAATAAAATTATCAATTTCAATAATAAAGTACAAAGGAACTCAACAGTCAGAATAATAATGACTGTCTCGAAACTCCGCACCTTAGTATCCCAAGCGCTTCGATTCTAGAAAAAAAACCTTTCAGTTACCATGTTGAATGCTTTAAAAACCGAAGCATTTTATCAACAGGCTTCATACCTTAAAATTACCATACACCAAATGGCAGGAACCTTTGAGTTCATGGATGTCGAATCATTCGTGAACATGAACTGGCCTCAACAAGCAAACTACATCATCGATGAGTTTCTTGTTCTTTCTTTTCTGAATGATGAAGGTCTTATATCAGATGATGAAATAGCAGAAGGACCAATCTCTAATCCTTATGTGCACATCATCCGTCCCGGTCCATATGATGTGCCCATCCTGGCAGACGATGATACTATGGAGATTTGTATGATGCTCTTCCAGCAGAGCTTCCTGATGGGTACTGAGGAGACAATCTTCTTGGAATCCTGCAAGCTGCAAAGCAGAAAGCGAATCCAGGAAGATGATGATGATGATGATGATGATTCATCTTCAGGATGTTGTCAAGCAATCCCAGATGGTATAATGATTAGATGAACAACTGGGTAGCTCTCATCAGAAGTAGTAGAGCACAATAACTTCTGGCTCTAGCTCTTCTGCTTCAGATGTAGCATTCAGATACTTATCCTGGTTAAATAGATCTTTTCTTTGTAACCATAGTGATTAGCATGTACCAGAAAGATTAGCTTAACATGAGTATGAATTTGTCTGAATGTAAATTTGAATCAATTAATGAAAAATTTGTTTCTTTACATTTCAGTATTATCAATATTGCATAGTAATTGGAAAAAAAACTTTAACCAATTAACTAACATACTCAGCAGCAATACAAATCACAAACAGGACTTAATAAACATACTCTTTCTTTTCTCCGTTCAATCATACTTTTTCCGAAAAACAAATGACTAATCTCAAGAGTATAAAATGTCTGAAACAAGGAAATTATTTTAACCATCATAGATTAAAACAAAGTAACCTCGGCGTATTTCACACAATACATCAGTGTTTACCATTTATCCTTCTTTGTCAATAAACTCTTTTCTCAATCTGTACAGTTGTGAGAAATGTGTGTGTAGTAGCAGAGTTTACCGAAATCAGTATTTAGATCATCTCAAAGTGCATAAAATCCACAAACTAAAGTAGTAAAAACTGGTTGCCTAAACTCTCATGTATAACATAGACACTGATTTTTCTATCTAAACTCTGTATTACTGATATCCTTTCATTTGGATATGTCTTTTATTTTTCACCCCCCTTTTTTTTATTAATTTTTTTTTTTTTTTTTTTTTTTTTTTTTTTTTTCCAGTAATCAGTGGTTGGCACTAGTCACCAAAAATCAAAGATTTTAGCCCTTATTTCATACAATAAGTTCCTGGATCTTCCTAGGCACAACATGATCTCAAAGGAATTTGTGCTCTGTTTGGCATCTTTTGATTTGAGGGTGAATTATTTGCAATGAATAATCAGAGTTTAGACTTTTCATCAGTGATTATAGTTAACTTATGAGAGAAAATGCAAACAGCTAATACAGACTCAGTGTATAGGATCAATAAACTAAGAGATGCTATAAATATAGAGACAGTATCATGCTGTGTTAGCTTACTGCACATATTTGAGATCAGAATCTATCAACTCTTAAGGATTCACAATTACTTACTGAGAATTATGTTTCATACAAATTTCTTCATTGGTCCATATGTTTCAGACAAAATTACAATCAGAGTATGACCAACAGAGTTTAACACCAGAGTTTACGTTCAGAGTATGACTGACACTTCACAGAGTTTATCATCAGAGTTTAACATGCTGGTTCATATAACAGTTAACACATGTAAGAAATCATGAACAAAAAAAAATGAGTCTAACCCGTATCTCTAGTCAGAACCAGAGATCATTCCAAGTTCATTTACCAATCTTGTAAAAGTAGCTTCACTCAAAGGTTTGGTGAAGATATCTGCAAGTTGTTGGTCTGTAGACACAAAATGAAGCTCAATGTTTCCTTCTTCCACATGTTCTCTGATAAAATGATACCTTATGCTGATGTGCTTTGTCATGGAATGCTGTACTGGATTACCTGTCATAGCAATAGCACTTTGATTATCACAGAAAATAGGTATTCTAGAGTACCTTAATCCATAATCCAGCAATTGATTCTTCATCCATAAAATCTGTGCACAACAGCTACCAGCTGCTATATACTCTGCTTCTGCAGTGGATGTAGAAATTGATTTCTGTTTCTTACTGTACCAAGAAACCAATCTGTCACCTAAAAATTGACAGCTTCCACTTGTACTTTTTCTGTCTATCTTACAGCCTGCAAAATCTGCATCAGAGTAACCAATTAACTTAAACTCTGATTCTCTAGGATACCACAAACCCAAGGTTATGGTTCCTTTGAGATATTTGAAAATCCTTTTTACAGCTGTTAGATGAGGCTCTCTGGGATCTGCTTGAAATCTTGCACAAAGACATGTTGCATACATGATATCAGGTCTACTTGCAGTAAGATACAGTAGAGACCCTATCATTCCTCTGTAGTTAGTCATATCTACTGAGGCTCCTGTCTCTTTGTCAAGCTTCGTTGCTGTAGCCATGGGAGTTGTAGCAGATGAACTATCAAGCATACCAAATTTCTTTAGAAGATTTCTGGTATACTTTGCTTGATTGATAAAAATACCATCATCTGTTTGCTTTACTTGTAAGCCTAGAAAGTAACTAAGCTCTCCCATCATGCTCATTTGATACCTGGATTGCATAAGCTTTGCAAACTTCTTACAAAGTTTGTCATTAGTAGATCCAAAAATAATATCATCTACATAAATTTGAACTAAAAGCAAATCATCACCAGAATTGAAATAAAACAAGGTTTTATCAATTGTACCTCTTGTGAACCCACTTTCTAAAAGAAACTGAGCAAGAGTTTCATACCATGCTCTTGGTGCTTGCTTTAGTCCATATAATGCCTTGTCAAGCCTGTAGACATAATCTGGATGCTTGGAATCTACAAATCCTGGTGGTTGTTCAACAAACACTTCTTCTTCAAGCTTCCCATTGAGAAAAGCACTCTTTACATCCATCTGAAAGACTTTAAACTTCTTGTGTGCAGCATAGGCCAGAAAAATTCTTATGGCCTCCAATCTTGCAACTGGAGCAAAGGTTTCATCATAATCAATTCCTTCCTGTTGTGAATAACCTTTAGCCACAAGTCTAGCCTTGTTTCTTGTAATCACACCTTCACTGTCAGTCTTGTTTCTGAAAACCCACTTTGTACCTACTATTGATCTGTTCTTTGGTCTAGGTACAAGTGTCCAGACTTCATTTCTTTCAAATTCATTTAACTCTTCTTGCATTGCTGTAATCCAATTAGCATCTTGAAGAGCTTCCTCCACTTTCTTTGGTTCTGTTTGAGACAAGAAAGCATGATACAGACACTCATTGTTTGTTGCACTTCTAGTTCTCACACTAGCATCAGGATCTCCAATTATGAGATCAGGTGTGTGTGCCTGTGTCCACTTTCTGGCTGTTGGTAAGTGGTTTCTTGCATCATTATTGAATCCTCCCCCTTGATCCATGCTCTCCTGATTCATATGTTGACTTTCTGCAGCATCTGAGGCTCCCCCTGAATTGGATGGCTCAGAGTTTGAACTGTCAGAGTTTAAATCAGTTTCCTCAACTGACTCATTTGTTGTGTCTTGTTGAGCTTCTTCACGCTCCCCCTCAACTGGTTCTCTATTTTGTTCAATTTGAGAATTTCCAGTTTCTCCAGTATTTACCAGTAGAGGTTCAGAGTATGCTTCGTCAGAGTTTGTCAAACCTGCTTCATCAGAGTTTATATCATCAGAGAATAGATCTTCATTTTCAAAACGTAGTTGATCATATCCATCCTTGTCTTCAAGTCCAATTATTTTCTTGTCATCAAATGACACATGTATGGATTCCATGATCACCTTAGTTCTTAGATTATAAACTCTGAATGCTTTTGTTGACAATGGATAGCCAACAAAGATTCCTTCATCAGCTTTTAACTCGAACTTGGTCAACTGTTCAGGATGAGTCTTCAACACAAAGCATTTGCATCCAAATATATGAAAATATTTCAAATTTGGCTTCTTGTTTTTCACCATCTCATATGGTGTTTTTCCATGCTTGTTGATCAGAGTAGCATTTTGAGTAAAACAAGCAGTTTGAACAGCTTCTGCCCAGAAATAAGTTGGCAATTTTGCTTCATCTAGCATAGTTCTGGCAGCTTCAATTAAGGTTCTGTTCTTTCTTTCAACTACACCATTTTGCTGTGGAGTTCCAGGTGCAGAAAATTCTTGTTTGACTCCTCTTTCCTTGCAGAAAGCTTCCATTATTGAGTTTCTGAATTCAGTTCCATTATCACTCCTTATTATTTTTACTTTGTGCTGTGATCCTTTGTCCAGTAGATTTACATGATCCATCAGAATTTGAGCAGTTTCATCCTTCTTTGACAAGAAATACACCCATGTATATCTAGTATATTCATCAACAATTACTAGAGCATATTTCTTTCTGCCCATGGACATCACATTCACTGGTCCAAAGAGATCAACATGTAGAAGATGATAAGGTTCCACTACTGAAGATTCAGATTTGCTCTTGAAAGATGACTTCCTTTGCTTGGCCTTTTGACAAGAATCACATAGACCATCTAGATTGAGTATTGATTTTGGAAGTCCTCTTACAAGATCCTTTCTAATAAGTTCATTAATGTTGTTCAAATTGAGATGAGAGAGCTTCTTGTGCCAATTCCAACTCTCTTCATTTGACATCTTTGCAGTCAGACACACTGTACTTCCATCAGAGTTTGTTACCAAACTTGCTTCATAAATGTTGTTGCGTCTGTGTCCAACTAGAACAACTTTTCCAGTAGATTTACTGATAACTTCACAGTATTCACTATGAAAATCTACATGGTTTCCTCTGTCACAGATTTGACTCACAGATAACAGATTATGCTTGAGTCCTGAGACTAGAGCTACATTTGTGATGATGACACTTCCAAGATTAATATTGCCATATCCCAGAGTGTGTCCTATGTTGCCATCTCCATAGGAAACTTTTGGGCCAGCCTTCTCCTCAAAGTCTGATAGCAGGGCTTTGTTTCCAGTCATATGTCCTGAGCAACCACTGTCCAAGATAAGTGTGCTCTCTATTATACCCTGCAATCACAAACAAACACTAAGTGTTAGTTTTAAGGATCCAGACTTGCTTGGATCCTTTGTCCTTCTTAACAGTGTTAGCTTTTGCAGCGGAATCTGTATTATCAGAGTTTAAACTAACATTGTCAGATTTTACACTAGCAGAGTTTGCTCTAACCCATTTCAAGTTGGGTTTTAGCTCATAATAGTTATGATAAATTGCATGATAACTCTTACATGTGTAAATAGAATGCCAAGTGCTCCCACAATGTTTGCATAAAGTCTGTGGTTTTACTCTAACATAATCATTCTTTACTTCTGATGTAGAAGGTAAAGTATTAATATGTTTGTTCTTAGTGCAAAATCTAGCAAGATGATTAGAACTACCACAACTGTAACATGTTTTTCTTGAGGCACTAGCATTAGGCATATTATTATTTCTATTATTTATGCCTACTTTTCCATTCCTATTTCTCTTGGAACCTTTAGGTTTCATGGAAGACTTTACCTCTTTTAGCTTGTGATTGAACTGTTTTCCTGTCATCAAGCCAACATTAACCTGTTTTTCACAAGTTTTTACTGGTTTTCTAACAGCTTCTATTTCCATAAGTTTTTCTGTTATAATATTTTCCTGTTTGTCACAAGATTCATCTGATTCCATATCAGCTTCCCTTATTACAACAGATTTTAACTTATTGGCTTCTGGAACAAATTTCACAGGTTTAAGTTGTGGTTTTACCTTAACCTTGTCTTTAAACCTAAGTTCATCATTTTCACAATAACCTAAACCTACAGAATCAGTCTGAAACACTTGATGAGTGTCTCTTCCAGAATCTGTCCAAGTCTTGATTATTTTCCTTTCCTTCTCTAAATCAGATTCTAGTTGCTTATATCTTTTCAGCAACTCCTGTTCTACATAAACAGCATCATCTCTTTCTTTTTGAATCTGCTTCATATTCACAAGTTCTCTTTCAAGAAACTTGTTTCTTTCTTTAAGACTAAGATTCTCAGATTTAATCCTCTCATTCTCTAAAGTCTGATCCCTATAACTGACATGTATATTCTTAAGATAAATTCTTAATTCAGAAATATTATCAGTATCATAAGCATAAGTAGTTAGAGGTACCTTATTTTCTGATGACTCAACTTCATCTTTGATAGTTGCCATGAGTGCATAATTCACTCCATCATCAGAATCTGAAGTATCTGCCCAGTCTTTGCCTTTAGAGATGAGTGCTTTTTCAGTTCTTCCTTTCTTGCACTCTGGAGCATAGTGACCCATCTCTTTGCACTTGTAGCACTGGATCTCAGATTTGTCCTTCTTACCTGACTTGGTATCCCTTCCATCAGACTTTCTGAAATTCTTCTTCTCAGAATTTGAATCTCTCCTTGAGAATCTTTTACCCTTCTTGAAGTTCTTGAATCCCATCTTCTTAAATGTCTTGACCATCAAGGCAGCCATTTGCATCATCTCCTCTTCATCATCCTCAGAATCAGAAGCTTCATCAGAGTTTGAATCATCATCAGAGTTTGATGACTCACTCTCAGATTTGATCACTAAAGCCTTTCCCTTGGCTTTCTTCCTTGATGATTCCTTCTTGATGGGCTTCTCCTCGACTTTGAGAGCAACAGATTTTGTCTTCTTGCTTGACCTCCTGTTTCTTTGTTCTATCTCAAGTTCATGAGTCTTTAACAATCCATAGATTTCATCAAGATCTGTATCAGCAAGATCATAATTATCTCTGATTGTTGTTGCCTTTAAATCCCACTTTTCAGGTAGAGATAACAGAAACTTGAGATTGGACTCTTCAAGTTCATATTCTTTATCTACCAGAGACAGATCGTTCAACAGTTTGCAAAATCTGTCATAAGTCTCAGTCAAGGTTTCATTAGTTCTTGAATCAAAGTGCTCATACTCCTGTGTGAGTATTGTTTTTCTGTTCTTCTTAATAGCACCTGTTCCCTGGCATCTGACTTCTAAAGCATCCCATATCTCTTTGGCAGTTTTGCAGCCAATTACCCTGTTAGACATAACATTATCTAAAGCACTGTGGAGAAGATGTCTAACCTTTGCATCCTTTGCAATTGATGAGATATCCTCAGGAGTCATATCTTTCTTTTCCTTTGGAACAGTCTTTTGTTCTTGACCATCAACAACAGGGGACAATTTAGTTGGCATATGAGGACCATCATTAATTCTGTCAAGGTATTCTGGATCTGTAGCCTCCAGAAACATGGTCATCTTCACCTTCCAAATCGGATACTCTACAGGCCTGAGAATCGGAACCCTGATTGTTTCATATCTACTCAC
Organism: Heracleum sosnowskyi; assembly: GCA_030848705.1. Classification (NCBI taxonomy): domain Eukaryota; kingdom Viridiplantae; phylum Streptophyta; class Magnoliopsida; order Apiales; family Apiaceae; genus Heracleum; species Heracleum sosnowskyi. The sequence goes on from CM061238.1 coordinate 74,946,055, forward strand.
AGAATTAGGCTTAACCTGTTCAGCCTTGGAAGCAGTTTGATTTTCTTCAGACATGATTATTACTGTGTTTGAATCGTAAAACTGTATATATTAAACAGCCTTGGCTCTGATACCAATTGTTAGGCCGAATACACAATATAATCAAGTATGTATGAGAATAACAATAATTAAAAACACTGTTTATGAATCAATAAAACTGTAATCGTATTAACAGCTTCTCTCTTTATGATGTTAATGAATCACAAAGAGCTTCTAGGTTACAAGAATAATATATCAATATTCACGCACCCCTTCTAGGGATAACCTATCTGTGTTTATATAGTACACAGCTACATACAATCCTTATCTAATTGATATTCCTATAAGTTAGCTATACAAAACTTATCAATTAAGGATTGCTTCAGTCTTCTGTCTAATCTCCTTAGCTGTATCAATATATTCTGCTTCTTTCCATCTTCAGAATATATTGCTTCTAGAATCTTCAATTCTGCACCGACAGCTAATTCAACTTTCACCTTGTCAGACTTTAACTAAACTCTGACCGGCTTCAATTAAACTCTTCACCCTGTCAGAGTTTAACTAAACTCTGACTGGCTTCTGATAAACTCTTGTCAGTACCTGTTGCTTAAACACTAATAAACAAACATTAGCAATTATATCTAACAGTACCTATGTACCATTGAAACCATTCTGAATCTATTTCTCGAACTTCATTTGATATTGAGCAGTTGAAGTTCTTTTGCAACTATTGTACCTTGTCATTGTGTACCTATGTACCATTGAAACCATTCTGAATCTATTTCTCGAACTTCATTTGATATTGAGCAGTTGAAGCTCTTTTGCAACTATTATACCTTGTCATTGTGTACCTATGTACCATTGAAACCATTCCGAATCTATTTCTCGGACTTCATTTGATATTGAGCAGCTGAAGCTCTTTTGCAACTATTATATCTTGTCATTGTGTACTTATCTTGTGATGCATGTTATTGCTTATACTCTGTGATAGAATTGGCATGTTTTTAAAATGGGACCAATAATGGTCGGAGTAATTTAAGGCCAAGATGGCCATGGATCCTAGTGGAGGACTTTGCTATAAGCAAGTCCGGGGTTGATGCGTGACTGATCAACAGCTCAACCTTTTGATTTGAAAAATGTAGAAGTCCAATTCTAATCCCTTTTACTCCCATTGAGATTGTTAAAAAGCATATGTTTGGCTTAAACCTTGTTGATTCAGATAATTGTGATCTTCCTTTCATTATGGAACTGTGATTGATATATATTATGCTTGCTGAGAACTTGTGGCTCATACTTGTTTTGTTTCTAACTCTATTCCAGTGAAGCGAGAATATGAGCAGACACAGCGCGAGCGATAGTTCTCCAGCAGATAGGAGACCACCTCGAGTGGTTGTCATTGGCAGGGTGGTTGTCTATTTTGTTAAGTTAGACTAGATGTCTAGCTTTGAACTTTAAGTTGTGTAATATTAATAACTCTGGAAAACTGGGTTGTAATATAACTTAGAAGCTTGTTCAATGCCATAATCTGGACGCGGTCTTGGTTAAGGGGTGTTTTATGTTATTATTATATTATGCATGTGTTATATCCAAGTATATTGTGGTTCATTGGTCGAGTGACTCCCCAAACTTGTGCCCCGGGTTTGGAGGGCGTCACAGGTTGGTATCAGAGCAAAAGGTTATGGCATTTGAAACAAGTTAGGATGTAGGGTCCAGGATAACGTAGAGAGTTAGAAATTCACTTAAAGTCTATAGAAGGTCAATTAGGAATATTATGCATGGTAATTGAATGTGGTTATATAATTGCATCCCCTAGCTCTAGTTCAGATTCAGACCCGTCAGAACGTACGATAGAGGAGAGACATGTACCAGGAGAGAGAGCAGGACCTTCGCGGCCGACACGACCCCAGCCTGGACATGCTGTAGTCAGGAGAGATCATATACCTTGTCCCATTCCACTTCGACGCGTAGCACCAGCACCAGTGTCTCAGGCATCAGTTTCCGGACCTTTGTACCAGCTTTCTCAGCCACCAGTTCCACATCATGAGTATCAGCGGGTGAGATGGGGAAATGGAGTATTTATATAGATAGGTATTGGAGATGAGAGGGACTCGTTCGTCAGAGGCAGCCGTAGCCCAAGAGAGGGACAGACTCAGAGGTCAGATAGGAGAGATTCAGATGAGACTTAGGGTTACGAGGACATTAGTAGAGACGAGGTTGCAGGGACTAGCTTCTAGCCGAGAGGGAGAGACTGTAGCAAGGTTGAGAGAGATATTGGACTATGCGGTGAGGGAGATTGGAGAGGTTGCCGGACCAGCGCTATGGAGGACTAGAGATGATGATCCGTGAGCAGGATTAGGTGAGGTTGGATGTTATGTGGGTGTATGGATTTCCAGCTAGATAGTTTATAGATGCATAGTATAGTACCAGCAGTGCACTGGGCTTATAGTATCGCCTTGGGTTGTTGTTGTAATTTTGATTGTTGTACTGTTGATCGACAGTTGTAGTTCAGCTATGACATACTTTACTTTTGAAAGCGTTCTACGCTTGTATCAGATGTATATATATATATATATATATGATAACCACCTTTTGCAGAACTATTATTATTCTCTTGTTATTCATTTTCAGCATTATAACTGTCATTCTACTTGATACAACGAGGGTATTCTTACGCCGTTGAAAATTTGTAACCCTTGGTTTTATCAATTGTGTTCTCTTTCTTTTCTACTTATGAATTATTTGATTAAACCAATTATTTTTTATTTATCAGTAATATGCCTCCTAGACGAAGTACCCGTGCAAATAATTCTTCTGACCAAGAAAGTCAACAGAATTCACCTCCAACGGGTCACATAGATCCGATTGTAATACAGTTTTTGAATACTCTTACTCAACAAACTGCTGCCCTAGCACAACAACAACAACTTATTCAACAACAACTACTATAGCAGCAGCAGCAGCATCAGCAACAGCAATAGCAGCAGCACCAGTAGTTACGTTTAAAGCATTTCAAGCAGGGAAACCTCCGGAATTTAAAGGATCTGCAGACCCAGTTGAGGCAAAGGCATGGTTAAAGGAGACAGAGAAAGCTTTTACCTTAATAGAGGTAACGGAAGAAAAGAAAACAAAGTACGCTAGTTATTTCTTGAAGAGTGAAGCAAGTTATTGGTGGGAAACGAGTAGGGCTATGGAACCTGAGGGATTAATTATGTGGGGCAGGTTTACAGAATTGTTTTTAGAAAGGTATTTTCCTGATTATATGCGAGACCAGATGGAGTTGAAATTTTTAGAGTTAAAACAAGGTAGTATGACTGTTCCTCAGTACGAGACAAAGTTTACTGAATTGTCTAGGTTCGTTCCGACATACGTTGACACGGAGAAGAAGAAGGCCAAGCGGTTCCAACAGGGACTGAGGTCATGGATTCGTAGTAAGTTAGCTATTCTGGAGTTGGACACCTATGCAGTAGTGGTTCAGAAGGCAATGATTGCGGAAGCAGAAAGTGATTCATACATGAGGGAGAAAGAGAATAAGAAAAGGAAAATGGGGACATCTGATAAGGGACACCAACAGGGAAGTTCGCAAGGTCAGTCGAATAAGAAACTGGGATTCCAGCCCGACAGGAGTTCAAGTTTTAAGGAAGCAGATACTGGGAATACAGGGCAAGACAATCGTTTACCAGCCAACAATCAACAGGGAGTTTCTAGACCCCCACTACCAGAATGTAGGACATGCGGGAAAAGACATCCAGGAGTATGCAACCGATTGAGTGTCACGTGTTTTAAATGTAACCAGAAGGGTCATTATGCCAGAGATTGCAAGATAGGTATTGTGTGTCACCGATGCAAGAAACCAGGTCATATGATTAAGGATTGCAGAGCACCAGTACCCGTGAACAACATGATTCGAGCTATAGAGGCACCTTCAGCTGTTGATGTTTAGTCGCTAGAACCTATAACATGTCAATGAGGGAAGCAGTGAGAGACACCGATCTGGTGGCAGGTACACTTCTAGTAAACTCTATTAGTGCTAAAGTGTTGATAGATTCAGGAAATACTAAGTCATTTATTTCGGAAACGTTTGCTCGTAAATTGAATTGTTTAATGGAACCCGTAAGTGGAGTGTTGAGCGTAGAGGTAGCTAACCAAGATCGTATATCGGTCAGTTCGTATTGGCCTTACCCCCGCACATGCAGCACGTTCATAATGTGTTTCACGTATCAATGCTTAAGAAGTATCGACCAGATTCGAACCATGTAATAGAATATGAACCCATAGAGGTCCAGTCAGATTTGTCTTATGTAGAACGACCAATTCAGATATTGGAGCGTAGGGAGAAAGTATTAAGGAACGAGACTGTAGCATTAGTAAGAGTTTTGTGGAGGAATCCTAAGGTGAAAGAGTCTACCTGGGAGTTAGAAAGTGATATGTTAGAGTAGTATCCCCAGTTGTTTCCTTGATCTGATTCTGAGGACATAATCCTATTAAGGGGGGAATGATGTAATATCCGTAAACTTTGTTAATGATATAAATTATATTTTATGTGTAGAATAATTATTGTGGAGTATTTGGAGTATTAATGGTTAAGGTTATTGAGTAATAGTATGTTAATTGTTGTGTCGAAAGCCCCTTTCGAATATCTTTTCATTTAGAAATATCTTCAGTTGTTGCCCAGTAATAAACAATTGTAGAAGGGGGGTTGAATACAATTGTATAAGATTCTCGACTTAATAATATATGAATCACAAATATGAAAGAATGATAACAGCTTTATTAAATCTGATATAAAACTGTTACAAACTCTCTCAAGAAATTCTGATGTTTTTGAGAGCTTCTAGGTTACAAAGATACTCGTGTATGAGATTTATTATGTTCTCGTACCTCTGTCTCATAAATCAAAACCTAAAACTGTGTTTATATACTACACAACTTCTCTATCAATGATAAGTCCTAATCAATTACAAAGATTGAAACCTATCCTTAATTGATAGCTTCATTACTACAAACCAGGAACCGACAGAATAATCTTCCATATTTAACTAGACTCCAAATATAACTCGAAGTAGGAATCCTGAACAACTTCCAGTCCTGATGATCAATCCTGAAGGCAACGAGAGTGAGTGCGAGCACTACGTAGGATCCGCAGACCGACGGACCGACCGAAAGAAACATTTCAGATAACCGAAGTCACGGTAAGCGTTGTACCGCCGATTGCAAGAATAATCGGATGTTAATAGAGAACGGGTGTATAAGAGTACAACCAGAATTGGCTTATATAAAGCGTCTGGTAGATATCACAGATCGGAATGAGTATGTGTTGTAATGAAACCAGAGGGTTGAGGAGTCAACCTGGAAACTGGAGATTTCTATATTGAAAGAGTAACCTCGGCTATTTTCTTAGATTCCGGGACGGAATCCTTTTAAGTAGGGGAGACTGTAATAACCCCAAATTTTGGACTTAGTTAAAAAAAAATTTGATGAATAGTAAATGTGATGAATAGTAAATTTGCTGATGGAAAATTTTTCAGACCACACTGTGTGGATGATATGGAATGAATGTTTCGAGATTATATTATTGATGTATAGGAAGAATAAGTGAATGTAAACGCGATCAGAATCAGGAGATTCCAACTTTAAATTTTGTTCACTATTCATCGGACAATCAAGGATTTATTGATTTGATCGTTTTGAGGAAGTATGTAGAATGAGAAATCTAGGATCATATATTAAACCAAGGTAGTGGAAAGATCAAGGAAGTATTCCCTAGCTTTGGTACAGAGAAACGTTTTTAAAATCATTTGGACTATCGCGAAACAAAAGCGTAATAAATTATGGATTAAACCCTAACCAAAGGAGAAGTATCATATAAGATCGTATGTGGGACTCGTTGGAATTTGGGAATAAGTAATTCTGGAAAGGACTCGAGAAAGTAGAATAAAAACGAGTGCACGGAAGATGTGGTGCTTAACGAGCCACGTGAGTGCATTGTTGGCTTGTTGTGAGCCAAGCAACCTTCCCACCACAATAATTGAACACATCACCACCTTGTCACCATTTCTTCAAAGAATCACCCAATGGATGCATTGGTGACTTAACCATTCTTTTAACCACACAAATTAGAAGTGTGTAATTAAGTTTTATTACACAAAAAGAAAGAAAAGAAAGAAAGTATTCATCTCCCCCATTTCTCCCAAATTCTGATCAGCTTGAACATGGTGGAAAGAAAAATTCATATCTCCACTTCTATCCATCCTTAAATCACCGAATTTTAACCATAGCTTCTCCACTCCATGGGTCACATTCGTTCAAAATTTCATGGTCAACAAAGGAGTGTAGCCTAGCCAAATCCTTTCCCCAAGTTGGAGAACCCAATCTGTCCAGTTTCTGTCCAGCGGAAAGATGGGGCTCAAAACCCTAGCTAGGAAGCTTCAAATTTTATGATCTATAACTCAAAAGAAATCTTATGAAGAGCACAAGGTCTGATAAACATTTTAGCACCAAACTCTTATTTTTCGATTTGTTATGGATTTTACAAGATGATGATGAATAGTGATGTGAATAGTAAACTCATAAGATCTTGTTTTGTTTTGATGATTTTAGGTTTGATTAGCATCGTTAAGGAGCAAGGAAGGATATACCATCCATAGATAGCCTTTTTTAAGTTCCAAAGAAGGTATAAAACTTCTTTCCTTTTTGAGATTTTGCTTGATCTAGTAGTTATAAGTTATTGGTTAAGAACTATGTAGTAATGAAGCATGTATGCATGATTTTAAGCATGTTTAATGGTTGATTGTGGATGAACTTATGAACTAGAGTATGACCATGTTTGGACAGAAAATAGTATTATTAACTTGAGGTTTGATTGGTGGTTGGTTGATTGTTGATTGGTGGTTGTGTTGAGTGTTTAAAAACACGGGAATCGCGTTTAAGCGCCGTTACCATGTCGAAATTTTCTTAGGTTGTTTGGACAGAGATCACGAATACTCTAAAGGGCATAAACATGAGATTTCTGACCATGATCATGTAGGCCCTGTTTCCTAGTTTGTTTTAGCGAAAGAATCGTATCGTTTTGATTTACGGTTTAGGAGAAACGTCCGTTTTAGTGAAAGCGGTTTCACGTAACTAAGTGGTTCATTATATGAACTTTGAGATTGTGATCAAGCCCTTTAAAAATGGAATTAGGTCATGATATTAAAATGGATACTAACATGGGCAGTTAGTAAGTGAATCGAGAAGGTTTCGGGTTAAAAAGATAATATTTCGATTTTATAAAAATGTCGGAACCAAAGCTACGGGAGGAGTAAGTGGTTCTGCACTCCACTGCCAAAAACCTGCAGCTCTCGGGATTTTGATCCCCTTAAGCAGAAAAACATGTTCAAGCATTTTGTTCTATTCTTTCCCTATATCGCGCACGCGAAAACGGTGTGTCATTTCGACTAACGGTTAAGGAGATATGAACGTTTTAGTGAAAGACGTACGAATAGTAACTTTCCGTAGCTCATCCAAGTTTGAAAATACATTTCACCAAGTTAAACCCCTGTTTTGAGATCGAAACTTTTATGATAAATATTACAAATACTCAAGATGATGTTAGAAGTGGTCTCGTATTTAAATACGAGTTTTCGGATTTATTAAAAGTGTTAGAGTACGAGTCGCGTAATAGTAACTCTATGAAAAGTCAACTCTAGGGTACTACTTTGACCAACCATTGTGACTAAGATAAAGGATTATTTCGAGTCGATTAAAACACGAACCTTGTTGAGGAATAACGTGACTACATGATGTGTTTAACATATAGTTGACTTTAAATGAGTGTTATGAGCGAATGATTACGTTAGGGGACTGATCAAGTATTTCTTTGTTTATAGATTTGCGGCAAGTTCTTCAACCCCTAACAACCAAGGATCTGAGGCAAGTTTTCTCATCCCATGTTGTATTTTAAAGTACAATATTATGATAATATGCATATGATAGATGCATGCTTTCAAATGTAATATATGCATACGATATTATGCATGTTTTCAAACCTCACATCGTATATAAATGTGATAGTATTAAAAATGATGAGATGTGATGTATGCATATGATAGATGCATGCAAGTTTTCAAACGCTATACCATATAATGATGCTGTTGTGATATATGTTGTGGTATTGCTATATATGCTGCTTAATGCTGTGAAATAACGTAAAACTGTTTTCGCTTTGTAAAAAGCTGTATAAGGTATAAGGTTTATATGCTAGATAAGTACTAGATATAAACCAAGGTTAAAGGTTAAAGACTCTAAGTATAGAGTACTTGTTCGATGGTTTTAAAACTTAGACCGGGAGTCAAATTATTTTAAACTACTGCCAAAAGCTGGAAGGTTCCAGGGACGGTTATATTTTAAAGATTTATTAAATATTCCAATATCTATATTATGGGATATTTAAGGTGAGATATTTAAATAATATTATAATAAATATTATTTGAATATTATTTAATTAAAGTGAATATTATCTTGAATATTCACTTAAGTGTTTTATATTGAATAATAATTCAATAAGTATTAATTGAATATTATTTAATTAAAGTGAATATTATTTTTGAATATTCACTTAAGTGTTTATATTGAATAATAATTCAATATTTATTAATTGATTATTATTTAATTAAGTGAATATTATTTTGAATATTCACTTAAGTAGTTATATTGAATAATAATTTAATATTTATTATTTGGGTATTTATTAAATATTCCAAATATGATTTAAAGTCATAGAACCTCATTATATGGTTAAAGGTTCTATTATTTACACAAAAATATAAATTTCTGATTTTCAGAAAATGTATTAAAATAGAGATTCCCAACTATTATCTTAAGATAGTTAAAGGTAATTAAATGCGGTTAGTATTTTCCAACTCATCGAAAACTAGGAATCTAGTTCAAGAATTCGAGGACATAGTTTTACTTCCACTGTTCCTCTAGAATACTTATAACTAGGGGATGGCTCCCCCATTCAAGTAGAGTATTTCAAACTCGCTGAACTCTGAAATTTCAATAAACTCCATGGTCATGATTGCAAAATACGTAGTAATCATCGGTAGTCTCGTTGACTAATGTCAACCCACACTTTGACTTACTCCTTTCAATTACTCTGGAGTAAGGTGTTCTAAACGGTTACAAAGTTTTGACGAGTATTCGTACTTGGGAAATATGGAATTAAATTCCCATTTCCGTTTCATTAATGTTTTTCATCATGGGAATTGGAAAGGCCTACACGGCAATGAAATAGGTGCCGGGGTAGTGCCAAATTTATCAAGGCTTGCCCGGTGACGAAATAGGCGCCGAGGTAGTGATCTCTTGAGTGCTAAGGCTTGTCCGGTGACGAAATAGGCGCCGAGGTAGTGATCTCTTAGTACAATGGCCCATATGCGGTCAGTGTGATAACCGAACAGGAAGTCGTCCTTCTACTAGTAGAAAAGAAAAGTTACGATACAACAGCTGATCACCGTGTATCGGGTGTTCCAGTACATTCCCTTCCCTCCAATCGGAGTTGAGCTGCACATTGTAACAAAAGCCTAGGTGCTGAGTTACTGATAATGTGACAGTAATCAGTAATGATGTTCCTCATACAGTAGTTGTACTGTATGACATGTTTTGACGAAAAGAATGTTTAAACATATCGTTCTGTATATGAACGGAGTTTCAAAGGTGTTCATTACTGATATTTTACAATATTTTGAACCGTATGAGATATCTAAATAGATATGTGTGTATATATGTTGAGAAGATATTTAAGAGATGCAGTATGTTGAACGGTATAGTATTTTGAATCAATGGATAGACTTTAAGCCTTGATTCCATTATTTGATATCTATTTTAAAAGATATGTTTTGAATCTTGGTTCATTATATCGATACCAAGGATTCCTAAATGAATTACGAAAAGTAATTGAGTATGATTATAAGTCATACGGTATTTTGAACGATATACTATTTTGGGGATAAACCCTAGTAGTTTTAAACATGGATCCTATATGGATTATCTACCTGAAAGGTTTAAAGATTTAAACTGGGATAGATTTCTTGCTGAGCGCTATTAGCTCATTCTTGCTTTATTAAAACTTTCAGCATGAAGAAAACGTTGCCGATTCACCTCGTGTTACGAGAGCAAGGGGATGGAGAGACCACCCTTGAGTTAGTTCAGCAGGATGGATACTGCCGGTGTGAGCAGAATAGTTGCAGACTGTATTAGTAAAAATTGTTTTCGAGTAGGTTGTATTATTAAACCTTGTATAAAACGGTGAGGTCTATTATTGTAACTTCAGGTAGAGGTTGTAAATAATAGATGAGATCCTGGATAGTACATTTGAGTTGTAATAACAAATGATACTTTTGTTTCTCATTTCCAAGGCTATAACTTGTGTGTGTGTGCGTAAGTGATTGGGGTCTTTGGAGTTGTATTATTAGAATGTTGTCAGTAATGCAGGTATTGTATAATTGATGGAGCGTGACAACCCAGATTCCTGACCCCGGATCTGGGGGTGTTACAAATTTGAATCAGTCTTTCCTTAAGATTTCTGAGATCTTCATCTTCCTCATTAATCTGGTAAATAGCTGCTCTGAGATTCTGTATGGAGCTTCTTTGTAGACTATGCTCTTCAAGCAAAAGGTAAGAAATTTCCTTCCCATCAGGATTGAGAGTAAGTTGAGTCATGCCAAAGGTTACTTCTTTAACAGCAGTACCCCTTTGCATTTCCACATCTTGACCTCTTTGATTTAAGTACATGGGAGTATAATTACCATTGAAATTTTTGTTTCCATCCAGTCTTCTTCTTATTGTCGACAAGATCATGTCACTCCATTCTTTGCACACTTTATTCTTCCATTTTAACAGATAATGAACATATTTCAGTTCCTATGTAGTTTTCATCAGCAGATCTTGAATGCACAAAATCTTCACACTACCATCTTTCATGAAGTACATAAGCTTTTCTTTCTTTTCAATACCATCATGACAATCTATAACTATATCAACAGCTAATAAATTGTTCAGGTTTTCAGAAGTTAAAGTACCTCCAATTTCAGTCAAGGAGTAAGGATCAACATATGACATATTCAGATATTCAGCATCCCTGTGTCCAATACCTCCTCTTGAATTACTTGTCAATTGCTTCAGATTTGAAAACATTCGTAGCCAGAGTGCTTTTGATCTAACCAAATCAGATAAATCAATAACACTTGAAGCACTTGTTATAATTCCTCCATTCTGAAAATTGATAGGTGTGTTACACCTCAGTGTACTTATGTGTTTCCACTTCTTATCTTTCTCTTTTTCAAAAGCATAGCTTCTTTCTAGTAAAGATTCTTGTCTGCTTGGATTTCTCCACAATCTTCTGTTTGAGAGTTTAAGCCTTTGTACATAGAGATTTAAATCTCTATTTGTTCTTCTTGTGATTTCTCTTCTTCTGGCTTCTTCTTCTTCATCCACTTCCTTGTTGTGAGAATCAACCACAGTAGATAAGATTAACAAATCAATTTCTTGCAAAATTTCAGATTCATCAGGATCTTGAACATTGTCAGGAACAATATCGGGATTAGAATCTTCAATTTGATTTGTATTGTAGAGAATTAATTGTCTTGGCTTTCTTCTCAATTCAGGTTCTTCTTCAATAAATTCCTTGTCTTCCTTCTCAATGATATCCTTCATAACAGGATCTATTAGATTTTGTGAAGCTTCAGGAATTTCTTCAATTGATAAACCTCTAGACCTTGTCTGTCTAGGCATTGTTTGAGTTGAAGAACCTCTTCTACCTCTTCTAGCACCTCTCCTACCTCTGCCTCCTCTACCTCTAGCAGGAGCAGGGTTATTAAAGCTTTCCATCATTTCTCTCTGTTGTCTTAAGAATTCTTCATGTGAGAGATCAGGATATTCTTCACTTGCTGTAGAGAGTGCTTTTCTTGCAAACAATTGTTGAACTCTTTTATCAGTGTGATATAGAGTAACAATTATGCCATCTTTTGTAGTGAACTTCTGGAATAGATTTGATGCATCTTCAGGATTATCAATAATCACATCTTCATCACCTTCAGGAATTGTAGCAAGAGTTTGTTCATGACCAGGCATCAGGATTTGATCACTTATCAGGATTTGTTCTTCCGTCAAGATCTGAGATTGCACCATTGTTCTTACTGTCCTTATTCCAGAATCAGAAACATGAGTTGACTGCGTTGTTTGACTTTGAGAAGTTTGAATTGTCTTCATAACAGCAGCATCAGAGGTTTCTCCTTGTAGAATTTTGTCACCATCATTTCCAGTATGATCATCATCATTATTTCTCAATACTAGATCAGGTGTACATTTTGTCTGACTTACCTTCTCCCCCTTTTTGACATCAGTATTTGACAATATATTCAATTAAGGCAAGAGAAGTTTTAATGTCAGTTACCTTTGTATCAAGAGAATAAATCCTTCTGTTGATGGAGGTTTGTTCAGAAACAACAGATTTCACTTGGGATTCCACTATCCTTAGTTGAAGAGCAATGGGCACCTTTGTAAAACTCATAGAAATATCTTCCCTCACCAACTCAGTTGCAGCTTTAACAGAATCAATCTCATGTTTCAGGCTTTTAGATAAAAGAGTTGTAGCCTTCAGATGATTCTTCAAGTCTGGATTCTCTATCATCTTCACTGCATCATACGCATGATCCAAGGCATATGGATAGCTGACAGATTCATCAGACCTATACCATTCGTTTTCCCATTGATGCCTTCTCAGCTTTTCAGCAGTATTGATTTCAGAAGGAATAGAAAAATCTTGTCTGAGATCTTTTCCAGTAGAAGCCTTGCCAGTCATGAAGGTGCTTGACGAACCATAATTAGTTCCAAGACTAGATTTTAGAACTCTGGCAAGCTGTTCCTTCTCGTCATTATTATCATCATCACTATTATCAGAATCATCATCATCATCATGAGTAACATCAGGATCAGGAATAGCTATACCTTTCAGTTTATCCTGTGAATCTGTGATAGGATGGTCCATTGGTCGTGATCTTAGTGGTTGTATCAAAATTGGCTCAGCATCAGGAGCACCACTAGCATCAGGAGTAACATTGTCAGGATTTGATAAGATTGCATCAGGATATGATACTGATGGTTCTTGTGTAGCATGAGGTTCTGAAGCTTCTTCAACACTTTGAGTTGGAGGTTCTTGTGTGCTTCCCTCATTGACAGTGTCCTCGACCAATCTTTGAACATCATCTGCACCAGAAATCCCTTGAGCATTGTCAGGAAATTTCTCAGAAACTATAGCTTGGCCTGCATCTTCACTTTGAGAAGATGGTTCTTGTGTGACCATTCCAATTGCTAAGCCTTCACCCAAACTTTGATTGAGTGGTTCTTGTGTGGCTGGATCATCAGTAAGAGCTGCTGAACCACTTTGAGGTCCAGGTTCTTGTGGGCTTGATCCCTTCAGTTTCTTCTGTCTAGAAAACACTAACTCTCCTGTTTTCCTTAGCTTTTCCATTGGATGTTTAATCCAAGGAATGGAAGCAGCAGCACCATATTTCTCCCATGAAATATCAACATTTATTTTTGTTGGAGAGTCCTGTGTTGGAGAGTCTGAAATAGTAACCACTTGACTTGGTGCAGCATCAGGAATACTAACATCAGGATTTGCTTGAGCAGCTGAACTTGATTGCTCATTAAGAATAGAAGTGTCATGTACATCAGTATCCTGCTTCTTTTCAAAAGGAATATGATACCTGCCCTTAGATAATTTCCTTTTCTTCTGTGGCTTTGATGATGGTGCCACAGCTTCAATAGCAGTATCAACAACTTCTTTATTCACATTCATTATAGAGGATATAGGTAAATCATCCTCTGAATCAGTCTTATCCCTGAGCACTAACTTCCTTTTAACAGAAACAGCCTCAACACCCTTAACAACTTTCTTCACCAGGACCCCTTGTACACCCCCTTGTAACTTCTTTTTAGTGAGTGGTGTAGAGGAAAAATCCTTTGAACCTGATTGCCTTCCTGACACATCAGTTCTAGCTAATTTATTTGATTTTACAACTAAAGTCTTTTGAGAGACAGTAGAGTTGGCTGTTAACTGTTTAGACTGTTTGGGATGAATGCTTGGGTTAGGAACAAGATGTGATGATCTTGTCCATAGCATTAGAAAGTAATCCATAACAAGTAGGCATTTTTTGATGTAAGAAAAACCTAACCTCATCATAGTCAATTCCTTCTTGTTGAGAATACCCCTTTGCAACTAGTCTTGCTTTTTTTCTGATAATTACACCATCTGAATCAGTCTTATTCTTGAAAATCCATTTTGTACCAACAATTGACCTGTTCTTTGGTCTTGGCACCAGTTTCCAGACTTCATTCCTTTCAAATTCATTCAATTCTTCTTGCATTGCAGTAACCCAATTAGCATCTTTAAGTGCATCTTCAACTTTCTTTGGCTCCTCCTTTGACCAAAAGTTATTATATAGACATTCATTTTGAGTTGCACTTCTTGTCTGAACACCTGCATCAGGATCTCCAATTATCAAATCAGGAGTATGACTTGTAGTCCATTTCCTTGCTGGTGGTAAATCATTCCTTGATGTAGATGCTCCCCCTGGATTGGTGTTATTTTGAGTAGAAGAATTTGATTCATTAGAAGCTCCCCCTGAAGTATTACTATCTCCTCCTGATGAATTATCAAGATCATCATTAGAATCAGTATCTGAAGAATTCTGTCCTGATGATTGAGTTGACTCTGAACTTGTAGTAGAATGTTGTTGCTCCCCCTCAACATTTGCACTACTTGATGTATTACTATTATTTGCATCACCAGAGTTAGCACCATCAGTAATTGGTATGACATCAGGATTTGATGGAGCATCAGGATCTGATTCACTTTCTTCAGGTTCCTTGGAAGTTTCATTTTCAAAAATCAATCTATCATGTGAGTCTTCATTCAATCCAATTATCTTCTTATCATCAAAAGATACATGTATTGACTCCATGACTGTCCTTGTTCTCAAGTTAAAAACTCTAAAAGCTTTTGATGTAGGATAGCCTATGAAAATTCCTTCATCAGCCTTTGTTTCAAACTTTCCTAGCTGTTCAGGATGAGTTCTGAGAACAAAACATTTACAGCTAAAACACATGCAGATGCTTCAAACTTGGTTTCTTCTCCTTGAGTGATTGATAAGGAGTAACACCATGTCTGTTTATCAATGTGAGATTTTGTGTATAACATGCTGTGTTGACTACTTCTGCCCATAAATATGTAGGTAATTTAGCTTCTTCCAACATAGTTCTGCCAGCTTCAATAAGAGTTCTATTTTTCCTTTCAACTACTCCATTTTGCTGAGGTGTGCCAGGATCAGAGAATTGTTGAATAATTCCTTTGTATTTGCAGAACTCTTCCATCTTTGAATTCTTGAATTCAGTATCATTATCACTCCTCAGTATCTTGACTTTGTACTTTGTGGTTGTCTCGATCATTCTCATATGATTCAACAGTATTTCAGGAGTTTCATCTTTTCTGTGCATAAAATACACCCATGTGAATCTAGAATATTCATCAACAATTACAAGAGTGTACCTTTTCTTACTGATGGACATAATGTTGACTAGTCTAAATAGATCAAGATGCAGCATGTGATATGGTTCTTCAATAGAGGATTCAGATTTACTCTTGAATGATGTCCTTCTCTGTTTAGCTTTTTGATATGCATCACAGAGTCCATCAGGAATATATAACACTTTTGGCAATCCTCTAACTAAATCTTTCTTAACCAACTCATTGATATTGCTGAAGTTGAGATGAGAAAGCTTCTTGTGCCAATTCCAACTTTCATCTACTGATGCTTGACTGATGAGACATGTAGGGGAGTCATCAGTATTTGAGAGAATGTTGGCTTCATAAATGTTACCATGCCTGTAGCCAGTCAATGCAATCTTTCCTGTTTCTTTGTTGACTACTTCACAATGTGTGGAATAGAAGTTGACATGATAACCTCTGTCAGTGATTTGACTAATACTCAACATATTGTGTTTTAGTCCTTTCACTATAGCTACTTTTTCAATGATGACATTTCCAATGATTATATTTCCATATCCCAAAGTTTGTCCAATGTTGCCATCTCCATAAGACACAGTTGGGCCAGCTTTTTCCTGATATTCTGATAACATGGCTTTGTTTCCAGTCATGTGCACAGAACATCCACTATCCATGACTAACACATTTTTCCTTTTTCCCTGCAATCAGAATAGAAACATTCTAGTTAGAACATTTAGGAACCCACACATGTTGGGTTCCTTTTCCCTGCAATTTATTAATTTTAGCAGCAGAAGATTTTATGACTTTAGCAGTCTTGACAGGATTTAATGTAACAGCCCGAATTTTCGGACCATTAACTAATATATGAATACTTAAACAAAACATAAATATTTATTAAATCGAATCAGAAAACAACTGATAATCCTGATAAATATCAATCTCTGAAACTCTAAAATAAAAATACTGAAAAGTCTAGAAATCTCGAACTAAACAAGTTCTCTAATTTATTAAAACATCTATGTAGACTGCAGCTAAAGTGGGTGGCTCTCATCACAATCCCGTTTACCCCTGATTACCTGCGGAAAGTTAAACAATACGAGTGAGCCAAATGCCCAGTACGAATATAATTTTAAATAAAAATCAAGTTTTAAATAACTGAGTGAATTGTGTCTCACCAACACAGAGTTTCCAAAACAAATCCAAATATAAAATGAAGCAAGAAAGCCAACAAGGATAAAAGCACCAGAATAAGTGCACTGAACCGAAATTGAACAAATATGAGGCTGAATCAAGTAAGGTATGTATCCATAAAGGTCTCTTATACAAATTTGTACTTGCACAAAGCGAAGTACAAAACAGAGAATTCTTCCCTGGTAATCCACGAGAAGAAAACACATGAAATGCACAAAGCATTTCTACAATACAGAGAATCCTTCTTCGGTAACCCCGAAGAAGAAAACACACAATACCGATCATGATCTATACACAATCTCATACCCCAGAGACGTGCTCGTATGCTCAAAGCACTGATACGAGTAAGTGCCTTTACTCCGAACTCCATGTGAACATTGTCTGTGATTAACCCACACAGATCGGTTTAAGAGCCCAACACATAGGTTTCAAAATATTGTCAAACTCATTGCACGGAATAGAACAAAACAATATCGCAATACATTTGCGAAATGAAACAAAAATATATGAGTTGGCAATAATAATTATAAAAAAACAGAGAATACCAAACGAATATAAGAATGCGTACTAAAAAGTACACAGAGAGTACAGAGCTCACAATTTTAGAAAATTGACTTAACAATAAATTTAATGAATATTTTTATAATTTAATTGCAAGAAGAAAGAATAAGAAATTCGTACCAGTAGGTAACAGAGAGTACAAAAGAGTGACAATTTATAAATCTGGATCAACAATATATAATGAATATTTATAATTTAAAATGAGAGAATAAAGAATAAAGAATTCGTACCTTAATATATAGCGTCTAGATTAATTCAACAAATATCAAAATCCGCTATACGCTCGAACTCAATCTAATCAGAAGATAATAAAAATAATATTAACATCCTTACCTCTATGATAGATTATTATCACTCATTAAACAATTAATACAAATATATGCATGATTTGATTTGTCAATTCCTATTTTTATAAATTAATGATTCGTGCATGGCTTACTCTGTGACACAGCAAGACTACACAATAAAGCAAACAAAGATAGCAAATTCGATTTTGAAACTGGTCAGCTAATTCACTTATGAATTATGTACATGTACAACAAGACTTAGCAAGAAGTTATAAAGAATACAAAATATTTAATACTTAAATTTCTTTATAAACTAATATTACATTAACTAAATTAATGCATTTAGTTTTGACCACCAATACCCACGGTTGGTTTGACAACATAAAGTACATAAATTTAACTCAGGTACATAAACTATAAGCTATGCATTCCTTAACATAAACTTAGCATTAATATTTTTGACAATTAAATTTAGTGCTGTAACTTTCTAACAAAATATATTATAAAATTCAGTCACTAAAATTGATGTTGCGTGAATATTTCTACTCTAATTAATACGGAAATCTAAAACTATTTAACAAAAATATAATTGCATATTCTATGAAATTAGAATTAATGAAATAACTAAACTAACACATATTACATCATATTCAGTTTATCACATGAAAGAAATTATATAACTATATATGAACCAAGAGAACAAACAGGGAGTTGTTCCAATTGAAGAAAATCAAGAGTGACAACCTGCTTGCATATTAACATGGCTACTGACAAAATTAATTAACTAGGAAACATTTACATGATGTAATGGCCAAACCGATATATAGATATTAGCATGCCAAGACCTTTAACAGAAGAGTCAGAAGCCAGAAAAATAATAATAATGATCATAAAAGAAAAGAAATCACAAAATTGTCAAACGATTACATCCACCAGATGTATATATAATTAACAACACAGATCAGAGAAATTGTACAATTATACCTGCAAAAGCTTTGTTCTTAGCAACTCTCACGTTTAATCTCACTTTGTTTTCTACGTGGCTATGCGAGTTTTAACTCTACTCTACTTTGTATTATAAAACTAACGACCGAGTAGAGCACTTAACCTAAGCAGGATAGAAACCAATCTAAATACTATTATCGAACTAACATCTGATGGGCTTTTACCTTATGGACTAACCCATAAGTGAAATTAATAATTAACAATTATTAAATATACAATAATAAAATTCAAACAAATATCTAATAAATAAATTCTGACAAATATACATAACAACTAAAATAAGTATGAATAAAAAAATAATTTACAAAATTAGGGGATATTACATTTACTCCATCAGGATTTGCTTTGTCAGTTTCAGTATTAACAAAAGCATGCTTCACTATGACATTATCAATTCTACCAGACTTTGTACTATTATCAAACTTAGGCAATGGATCATAAAAGTTATAGTACAAATCATGATAATCTTTACAAGTATAAATAGAATGTCATAAACTACCACAATGAAAATAGGACTTCTGTGGTTTATAAAATACTGATTTACTCCTGACATCAGAAATAGGAATTTCACTACTTTTCTTTAAACTCTATTTACAATCAATAGCAAGATAATTAGAGTTACCACAGTTAAAAAAACATTTCCTAGGTGCATTTGGGATATACTTATAACCATTCTCTTTATTGATCCCAATTTTACCATTCCTATTTCTCTTAACAGTAGCTTCCTCTTTCCTATCTGTAACCTCACAGATTTTATCCTTAAGTTGTTTCTGAGACAGTAAACCTATATTTTTAGTGACTTTACTCAAGACAGGTTTAGACTTAATAACTTTGATATTTTGAACAGAAGTAGATCCCTTTTCAAAAATTGAATTGGAATCTTTACCAAAAACAAAATTAACAGGAGTAATCTTAGATTTGGTGTTGTCTATAACATGTCTATAGGTTTTTGGACTAACTGTCTCATCAACAACAATTTTCTCCTCAAGTTTCTTATCCTCATCTGACTTATACCCTAGACACTCTTTCCAATTCTTAGAGGTATTAATCTCATGAAATTTTCTACCAGAGTCTGTCCATGTTCTGATTTTCTCATTAGCATACTCAAGTTCCTTTTCAAGAGCAGTACATTTAAGTTTCATCTCTAAGTACATGTGTTTAGCATTATCACATTCTATATGTACTTTTTGCATAAGAGAAAATTCAGCTTCTAGATGCTCATTCCTTTTCCTAAGTTCAGACATCTCAGATAAGATCCTAGTATTCTCAGCAGTTTGACTTCTAAAGCTAATATGCAATGACTTTAGAAAACATCTTAACTCAGAAGCATTATCAGTATCAAAATCAAAGACAATATTAAGTACCTTATCATCAGGAATAGCAGTATCATCAGTATTGGCCATTAGTGCATAGTTGACCACCTCAGTATCAGATTCTGAGGAAGAGTCCATCCAATCCTTGCTTGATGTGATGAGTGCCTTTGTCTTCTTGAACTCACTAGCAAAGTGACCCATACCATTACACTTGTAGCATCTAACCTTTGATTTGTCAAATTTTCTACCCTTGTTGTCCTTTTTGATATTCTTGTCTTTGTTTGCATTGAAGGTCCTTTTCTGGAAGTTGCCTTGTCTCCTAGCCTTCCTGAACTTCATCTTTTTGAAGCTTCTGACTATCATAGCAACCATCTCTTCAATGTCTGAGTCAGAAGAGTCATCATCAGTATTGGCATCAGGATTGCCATCAGTATCTGATGATGAGTCATCAGGATCTGACTCAACTACTCTTGATTTCCTTCTAGAGACCTCCATAGCTTTTCCTTTTGATTTAGCCTCTGCTTTCAAAGAAATATATTTTGTCTTGTTGCCTTTCTTATTCTTTCTCTGTTGAACTTCAAGATCACGAGTCCTTAACATTCCATAGACTTCATCAAGAGACACAGTGTTGAGATCATACTGATGTCTAATGATCGAGGTATGAGTATCCCATTCTTCAGGTAAAGCTCTTAGAAACTTGGTGTTTGAATCTTCAGTTTCATACTCCTTGTCAACTAAAGATAAACTATTCAGAAGTGTCAGAAATCTATCATATAAATCAGTTAGGCTCTCATCAGGTCTAGCATCGAATTGTTCATATTCTTGAATCAAAAGAGCCCTTCTGTTCTTCTTGACAGATGTAGATCCCTGGCATTGAGTTTCTAAGGTATCCCAGATTTCTTTAGCAGACCTGCATGCAATCACTCTGTTGGACATGACAGCATCAAGACTACTGTGCATGATGTTCTTTATCTTTGGTTCTCTGAGTACATGAGCTTTTTCTTCTGGAGTCCAGTCACTCTTGGCCTTGACCACATAATGTTCAGGTACAGTGTCTGTTCGTTCTACAATCCTAGTAAGAATATATGGTCCATCACGAATTCTGTCCAAATAGTCAGGATCCATAGCCTCCAGGTACATTAACATCTTTACCTTCCATGTTGGATATTCTGATTTCTTCAGGATGGGAATTTTCATGCTTTCATACTTTGTTGTCGACATCTTAGATCGTAACTGATTCAAATTAAATCAGTTTGCTCTGATACCAATTGTTGCCCAGTAATAAACAATTGTAGAAGGGGGGTTGAATACAATTGTATAAGATTCTCGACTTAATAATATATGAATCACAAATATGAAAGAATGATAACAGCTTTATTAAATCTGATATAAAACTGTTACAAACTCTCTCAAGAAATTCTGATGTTCTTGAGAGCTGCTAGGTTACAAAGATACTCGTGTATGAGATTTATTGTGTTATCGTACCTCTGTCTCATAAATCGAAACCTAAAACTGTGTTTATATACTACACAGCTTCTCTATCAATGATAAGTCCTAATCAATTACAAAGATTGAAACCTATCCTTAATTGATAGCTTCATTACTACAAACCAGGAACCGACAGAATAATCTTCCTTATTTAACTAGACTCCAAATATAACTCGAAGTAGGAATCCTGATCAGCTTCCAGTCCTGATGATCAATCCTGATCCCAGTCCTGATATTCATTCTGATCCTGACGACCATGCAATCCTGATGATGTCAGCAATCCTGATCAGTTGAAGTCTTGATCCTGACGATCATTGAATCCTGATCTAACATCAGTTGTGAGCCCCGTTTTGAAAATTCAAGGGCCCCGTTAAAATTTTGTACATCATTATTATTTCTTCGTCTTTCGTATCTGAATCATTATTGGAAGATTTCTTCGTATTATTATATTCCTTATTATCCGATACTATCAATAGTATTTGTTTTATTCAAAAAGAGAAAAATTATTCCATACCCTAATTGTTTAGGGCGATTGATATATCGTTCATATCAATAATACATCTGTTATAGCCCCAGTATTCTTGAGCATTCGTTATATAAATGATATGTATTGATATGGATAATTATCAGTCCTTGTGGATAACTATCACCTCGTAAAACGTGAACTTTACTTTATTAAAGATTTAAAGCGATCCAATGGATCAATATCGATCCAAAAATGTCGTTTGGGGTATTATTTTCCAGTAAGTATAAAAAGACGAATCGTACATTATCCTTCGTATAATCCATATTACATATATACAAAAATATAAAAATTCCCGAACTGTGTTCTTCATGTTCTTGAAGATTAGATTCAATCTTGGAAGTGTTATTGGAATCCAAATCTCAAGTTCAAGTACTCAAATCAAAGCTCTTGATCTCTAGTTTCAGAATCTTCAAACCATATCATCATCTGGTAATTTTTCAATTTATTATGAATTTTTCAATATTCGAATTAAAATTAGGGTTCTTGTTCGAATTGGGGATTTTCATTCTGTTGATTCTCCGTCAACTGATTGCTTCTAACATGTTCCTAGGGTTCTAATGAGTAGAATTCATGCTTTAATTTCATGTTTATGTTCGATTTTGAGATTTTCGATTTTAGGGTTTTTACCCGAAATTTCTTTTGAATTGTCCGTTCATATGAATGATCTGACATAGTTTTTGATAGAGGGCTTTTGTTGTATGTGTTCTTAGCTTCATTTTAACATAAAGAACGTCGAGTTTCATGTACGATTTAGGTAGATCGGAAAATTTGTGTAAGGTCGCCGGAATTTGATCGGGATTGGGATTTTGGCTGTGTTTTTGGTTTGTTTTGGTCGGAATGAATAGCTAAGTTTGTAAGGAATTTTTTGGTATAAAAAGCCCCAAATTCTGATTTGTTTTTTAGTCGCCGGATTCTGGAAAACCCACCAGAATCTGGAAAAATTTCGGGTTGTTCTTCCCGACCCGTTTGTGTTCTTCCCGACCCGTTTACCCGAATTGTTGACCCGGTTTCAATCTTCAAAACCCTAATTCATTTTCAGAAAACTGTTTTTGGATTTTATTTTTAAAAATAATTCGAAAATAGTTTAAATATTTATAAAAATCATATTTTTATTTTAAAAATACATTTTTTTTAAATTCAGAAAATTTTGTAAAATCATATTTATTTATTTAAATTCGAAAACTGATTAAATTTAATTATTTTTAATTAATAATTAATTTAATTAATTAATTGATTAATATTGATTAATCAGTTAATTATTATTAATTAATTATTAATTGAATCTAATTAATTTAAATTTGATTTAATTATTTCTTGACTTGGTTTAATTGTTTAAAAATAGTTTGAGCATTTAGAAAGTGTTAATTAATTTTAAATTAATTGATTTAATTGTTTTTAAATACTTATATTGTGATTAATAATCCGATTTTTGATTTAAAAATTATTTGTGACTTATTTAAATTCAAATAAGCCTCGAATATTGTTCTAAAAATATTTATAAGTGCTATATGGTTTATATGAGTTGAATAATGTGTTTTATTGACCGTAAATGCGTTGTATGAGGGTTAGTGTCTGAGTTTTGATTTTTGTAAAATAGAACGAGCGTCCGATAAATGCTATTAAATACCCGATTACTTGTTTAGACTTAAAAATGGTTATGAGCATATGTCGAAGGTAGAACGGGGATAGTTAGACTTATTATTATGAGTTGTTTATTATAGAATCGAGTTCCCGAAGCAATGGAAATGAGAAGGTAGAATAAGCGAGATAGACCGAAGTCAGCTACGTAGACCAGGCAAGTATCTGTGCCTTTACTTGTTGATTCAATTGATATTGTTTCCAATGATTATGCATATTACCATCAGAACAATTCAGATTATTCAATCTTTACTCCGTATTTGAGCAACTGATGTTATTTCCTTGAATATTCCTAACTCTTCGATTAATCCACAATCGCGTTGAATACCAGAAACCTTCACTTCAATTTATTGTATTGACTATATCCATTGTTGACCTTCCTAATTGAGTACGTTGTACCATTGAAACCATTCCGAATCTATTTCTTGGACTTCATTTGATATTGAGCAGTTGAAGCTCTTTTGCAACTATTGTACCTTGTCATTGTGTACCTATGTACCATTGAAACCATTCTGAATCTATTTCTCGAACTTCATTTGATATTGAGCAGTTGAAGCTCTTTTGCAACTATTGTACCTTGTCATTGTGTACCTATGTACCATTGAAACCATTCTGAATCTATTTCTCGAACTTCATTTGATATTGAGCAGTTGAAGCTCTTTTGCAACTATTGTACCTTGTCATTGTGTACCTATGTACCATTGAAACCATTCTGAATCTATTTCTCGAACTTCATTTGATATTGAGCAGTTGAAGCTCTTTTGCAACTATTGTACCTTGTCATTGTGTACCTATGTACCATTGAAACCATTCCGAATCTATTTCTCGAACTTCATTTGATATTGAGCAGTTGAAGCTCTTTTGCAACTATTATACCTTGTCATTGTGTACCTATGTACCATTGAAACCATTCTGAATCTATTTCTCGGACTTCATTTGATATTGAGCAGTTGAAGCTCTTTTGTAACTATTATATCTTGTCATTGTGTACTTATCTTGTGATGCATGTTATTGCTTATACTCTGTGATAGAATTGGCATGTTTTTAAAATGGGACCAATAATGGTCGGAGTAATTTAAGGCCAAGATGGCCATGGATCCTAGTGGAGGACTTTGCTATAAGCAAGTCCGGGGTTGATGCGTGACTGATCAGCAACTCAACCTTTTGATTTGAAAATTGTAGAAGTCCAATTCTAATCCCTTTTACTCCCATTAAGATTGTTAAAAAGCATATGTTTGGCTTAAACCTTATTGATTCAGATAATTGTGATCTTCCTTTCATTATGGAACTGTGATTGATATATATTATGCTTGCTGAGCACTTGTGGCTCATACTTGTTTTGTTTCTAACTCTATTCCAGTGAAGCGAGAATATGAGCAGACACAACGCGAGCGATAGTTCTCCAGCAGATAGGAGACCACCTCGAGTGGTTGTCATTGGCAGGGTAGTTGTCTATTTTGTTAAGTTAGACTAGATGTCTAGCTTTGAACTTTAAGTTGTGTAATATTAATAACTCTGAAAAACTGGGTTGTAATATAACTTAGAAGCTTGTTCAATGCCATAATCTGGACGCGGTCTTGGTTAAGGGGTGTTTTATGTTATTATTATATTATGCATGTGTTATATCCAGGTATATTGTGTTTCGTTGGTCGAGTCACTCCCCAAACCTGTGCCCCGGGTTTGGAGGGCGTTACAATTCACCTCCAATGTCATATTTGGGTCTGATTTCCTCTGTTCCAACTGATCTATTAACTCTCTATGGTTTGCATTTTCGTTCCACCTCCATCGCCAATCATTCCATTCTCTTAGTCCTTCAGCATTGTCAGTCTTAATCTGCACCAGATCTTCACCTTCATAGTAAGCACTCCTCAAACCGATCAACAAAGCCCAAAGTTTATGTTAGTGTTAGTGCCCTAGAGACAATGTGATTGTGCTTCTAGAAAATACTTTTGTTAATTAATGATTATGTTCTATCGATTATTCTACATTAATTTATTATGTCTTTATTTACTGCGATATAAATATTAGTATAATAAATGTCCTTGGAACATACAACACGTATTCTATATCTTTAAGTATGTGACTTAGAAATGAGATTATAAGAATAGTGTTTATATTCCTAAATATCCCTAATCGAGCATTGTAAGTTTGGGACAACTATAATGCATAAAGATTAGTATGTTTGTTGACAGATGACCACATCTCATTGGTCATTGGTATAGTGATACTAAAGTCAAGAACATAGGTGCATGTAATATTCTACATGGCACTAGATAGACCCACAATGAGATTCTTCATGTTTTATAAAGTCATAAGAAAGACTCACAGTGATAGTGGTGTAATGATCCTCTGACTTGAGATCATTATATTTCTATACGAGGATTAATGTAATTTGACTACATTAAAAGTTACCTTTGACCGGGTAATGATAAAAGTGTACATCGGGTATATTATGAGTCATATGAGAAATATGAATGATAGATAAAGGATTTAACCCTCCTATAATTAGGAGAGATATTATTGGCCTCTTGATTGAGTGAGACTATGAAATGCATGGCCATGCTCAAATATTGATTTGTTTTTAATAGTCTACTCATTGATCAAGGAAACCCGGATTAAATTATGAAGAGGATGACAATGAACATGCCTCGAGTTTAATCTATAATATATGGTTAAAGGGATTATATTACACGGAAACATTTATCATGAAAGGTTTAATTGGATCACCAATTATTATTATTACTTGGGTAACAATGATGTATTACTAGATGCCGCTCATTGTTTATAATTTTATTATTGGATATTAAAATTATTGCCAACGTAATAATAACCTAAAGGGTTACACAATAAGAACGTCAAAACGGAGTTTTAATTTAAATTCCGAATTTAAATTAAATGATTATATATTTGAAATTGGTTATTTAATTAATTGAGTTGGACTTAATTAATTAAATCATAATTCGAATTAAATCATTAAATCCAAATAAGGATGGGTTTAGTAGTAGCCCAAACTTATTTTGGGTTAGGCCCAACTCTTCCTCTCTTATAAATACATAATGATGTATTAGTTTGAGAGAGGAATGAAAAATTGGTTTTTCACTAAAACCCTAGCCACTCTACATCTTGAGAGGCTAGAGAGAGAGAGAGAGAGAGAGAGATAGAGGGCAGTTATCGGCTAGTACCGACTCCGGTGATTGTAGAGACAATCGGGCGTTCGTGTGGACTAATTAGAGACGCGGATCTTGCATCAAGAGCTGCGTGGTGATTGCATCTTGGACCTCTTTAATTCTCCATTATTAAATTGTTAAAGGTAAATCATCTAACTCTGAATTAAATATCATGTTTTTGCATGGATCCTGTGATTGGGTTTCGATTTTTATTGTTTTAATTATTGTTTTCCGCTGCG
Source organism: Heracleum sosnowskyi (assembly GCA_030848705.1). Classification (NCBI taxonomy): domain Eukaryota; kingdom Viridiplantae; phylum Streptophyta; class Magnoliopsida; order Apiales; family Apiaceae; genus Heracleum; species Heracleum sosnowskyi. The sequence goes on from CM061238.1 coordinate 74,973,029, forward strand.
TTTGATGCACGAAACCCTTCAATGGCATCAGAGCTACTTGCAAAAACTTTTTAATTCAGTTATATGTTACAATTTTGATGTATATATGAGCATGTTTGATGATTGTCATGTATGATGCGTTGATTTTGATATATATATCTATAAACTGTATGTTAATGATGATTTGGATGATCATATGATGATTATATAATCTGTATATATGCTGATATATATGATTTATGTTTGTTCTTAATTTTGGAGATTGTATATGATACGATTTCTGAAAAACTGCGCAGATTTAGTGAAATTTGTGTACTGTGTCCGATTTTTGCAAACGATATATGTTTTCTGACTGGAATCGGGCCACTGAGCAAGACTGACTTAGTCAGGTTCTCGTCTATAAGCCATTTGATGTCGTTACAGGCCCCAAAACAGCGAGTCAAGTGTTTCTGATTTAAATTTGTATTTTGATTATGCCTTATATGTTCTATGATTTGATCATGATGAATATATGATATTCATATGGATTGTATAATCATGAGATGATTGTATATATTGTTGTATGTATATGATACATGTTTTGTTTTTATTACAAGAATCGTATTCGATACGAATTCTGAAACAGTTGTCGCAGATTTGCTGAAATCTGTATCAAGTGTCCGATTTACGCAAACGATATGTGTTTTCTGACTGGAAACGAGCGTCTGAACAAAACTGATAGAATAACTATCATCGACTCGTCTGTAAGGCGTTTGACGCCGTTCAGTGCATGAAAAAGGCGATTTATTGTTTTCAGAATTTGATTCTGATTTTCTGATTTTTGCGGAATATGATATGGTATAACATGATTAGATAATATGACATGTTATTTAATTGTTACTTGAGCATGGTGGATGGTTATGGCCTTGAGACCCATAGGATATAGGTTTTGTTTATGGTTTGGTTTCTAAATACGACTTGCATGTCGTCATTCCTTGTAATGATTAAATCTCGAATGTAACTCGAGTTCTCCTTGTAAGTACATTAGTATAGTTGTTTTGTTTATGTAATGTACATGAAGACAAGCATGCGAGGAGGCGATCCAAGGAGGCATTATAGCAACAAAGAAGCAGACATGTAATAGTATAGTATTTTAAACCACCCATAGTTTGACCTTGATTTTTCCATTAGCTTGGAAAGATCATATAGGATGGGCCATAACCAAACACGTTTATTTATTGCACTTTACATATATATTTGGATGTATGTGTAGAGTAGTTAGAAGATGCATGCTTTAATTAGATTAATGATGTATGCATGTATTAGATACATCACCCATGCCATGCTTGCCATGTTTAAACAAGATAAAATCTGTAACGATTCAAGATTTTAATATTAAAAACAATCATGAGATTCTTGTGTTTATAAAATATGGATTTTTAAAGCACGGAATTAAATATGGATTTCTGATATCTAAAATTGGGATTTTCTGACAAAAGCGGATATGCGTATTCGTAAGGTTGATGGGTTTTAAGTGTGACCATTGGTATCCTCCATCTACCTAGGAAATGAACAATTTAAGATGTCAATATGAAATATTTGGTTCAAGGAAAAATTGAGGATCTCTTTATGATGTGATCATGATCGTTATAAATTTTCTAAACCCCTTAACAAAATATTAAGTTTTAATCGGATGCTTTCCAATGAATGAACACTCATCGAATCCTAGATCGATAAGGGGAAGGGTTGTCAGTGGCAGGGGACTCCTATCTATCGTGGTGAGATGCGACGAATATAAACGGTTATATTCGGCCGTTGTATCATTGGGTCTAACTTAACTGAGTCGTCATAATAAGGTGAAAATAAACGGTTATATTCAACTATTATGAACTTAGAAGCATAGAGTTTGGTTAAAAATCTATTAGATAGATAAGATCAATCGTTGTTCGCCAAACTATCCAAGAATTATATGTGATATAATTGACAACTGTTGTCTACCTAAATAATCATTTTTTTAAGGACTTCCAGTGGTTGACTTAGAACATGACCAAATATGGATCTTGGCTCACTAGAAAGAATTATGCGATATACTTTCCGAATTGATAGTAAGGGCTATTAATTTGATAAAAATAGTGGGAGATATATATATTTTGAATATATATGAATAATCACTTGAACATAAATTAATAATACCGTAGACTGATTATTTTATGCATTTTAACATTGTAGAAATTCTAAATGACAAACAACTCAAATAACTTCTCCGTGCGATCAGTCCTTGAGAAGGACAAGTTGACAGGAACAAACTTCCTTGATTGGCAAAGGAATTTGAGGATTGTCCTCAGGCAAGAGCGAAAGCTCTATGTCATTGATATTCCACGCCCTGGACCTCTACCTGTAGGTGCATCGGTCGATGATCGAAATGCTTATCAGAAGCATATCGATGATGACAATGATGTTACTTGTCTGATGCTTGAGACTATGAATCCTGAGCTTCAGAAACAGCATGAGCAAATGGTTGCTTATGAAAGGCATATGCTATAGCCTATTTGTAATTCGAGGATTCTACTCAACTTAAACCAGAATGTAATAAGTAAATATTAGATTAAAGGTCACAGGAATCTCAGAGAGTTTTATCTGTCAAGAGAATGGAGTATTAAAGTCATCTACAGACTTGAAGTTATTCTACATTGAAAGAAGTTCAATTTATTGATCAAGCCTCAGTGAAGTATTCAAGGAAGTGGGTTTACTACAGTGACAGGGATTTCCAGTTAGTGACGGAAGAAGTACAAGATACAAAGTTCAGTCAAAGCTAAAGAAAAGAAGCCACAGCTTTAAATGGTTTAAAGATGATGAATTTTCATTGAAGTCAGTTATTCATGAAACCAGACAGTGCATCGAATGACGACATCAATCAGTGGAATTAATTCATCTATTTTCAGTGGTGTTCAGAAGAGAGAGAGATACTTTGTTTTTAAGTTATTCTCTTCTAATTAATTAAATGATTAATCAATTTAATTAATAAATTAATTCTTTCAGAATTAATTTATTTATTAAATTAATTAATTTAGTTGTTTGAATTATTTATTAAATTAATTCCAGAAAAGAATTAATTTAATTTAGAATTTAATTCAACTAAAAATTAATTAAAAGAAAGTAATTTAAGTACTAGTATGACCTGTCTATTAATAACTAGTATGACCTAGTTTAATAGAATGAAAAACACGGTATGACCTAATTAAAATAGGTCATACATGTTTCTTTTTCTAGGTCATACCGAGTTCTTGTTAACAGGTCATACAAGCTTTGCAGGTTCTTTTGAGAGTTGGTGAGAGAACTTGAGGTCATACCAGTTGCTTTCCAGGTTCTATTCAAAGTTGGTGAAAAGTGCTTTACCAGGTTCTACCGAAAGAAATGAAAAAGGTGTGCTAGGTCATACCGGATTTATTTCTCAGGTTCTTTTGTTAAAGTAAGGTTCTACTGGACTCAGTTGGCAGGTCATACAGGGCAATTGCATTTGTATATACCCGAGGCTGTTTTCTTCAGAAGGACCAACTGACATAATTTGAAAAGAAAAGCAGCAGACTATTTTCTCTCAAGAACAAAGAAGAAAAGCATTTAATCTTATTTCTTCTCAAGCAATTAATTCTAGTTTGTATTGTTAAATCCAAACCACTAGAATTTGATTACTTGTATTGCTTTGACTATCTAGCGGATTTTTATCCCTAGAACGAATCTCAAATTATCAAATATTGTTAAATCATTTTATTACAAAAATAGATAAATTCATGTCGAATTTATTCTAGATTTGTTTTAATTTATTTGAGATTCAATCTTGTATTCAGTATCATTTGTAACACCCTTCAAGTTTAATAAAGATTATTTAACTTGAATCTTGTTTCATTTAATTCCGCATTAATTTGTTCCTAAATAGTTAAATCATTTAAAGAACAATTTCGATAAAACGGTATAGTTTGTATTCAACCCCCTTCTACAAACTTATCAGGACCTAACAATTGGCATCAGAGCCTTTTGATTGATATACAAATCAAGATCCAATTGTTTTGAGATTTTTTCAACTCTGAAATTTTTTATTATTCTAAAAATCTCAAAAATGTCTACAACTCAGAAAGTTGGTACTGTCAAGATCCCTATGTTCAGCAAGGAGCATTATCCAATGTGGAAGAAGAAAATGCTCCTATTTCTTAAGGTTGCAAATCCTAAATACATTGATGTGATGAAGAATGGACCAAAACTTCCTATGATTATTGAGGAAGAAGTAAAAGAGGGTAACGTTGTTACTAGGGCTGCTAAGATGTACCCTAAAGATCCCAAGGATTTCACTCCTGGTGAAAAAGAGGATGTTACCCTGGATTCCTGTCTACAGCTGATCCTTATTGATTGTCTTGATCCTATCATGCATAATCATGTCCTAAATTGTGATACTGCCAAACACATTTGGGATACCATAGAGATAATCAATGAGGGGACAGAGGAGGTTAGAGAGAATATGCTGGAAATTATCACTTCACAATATGAGCATTTCAGATCAAACCCTGGTGAAGGTATCTCTCAGGTTTTTGAGAGATACAACAAATTAATCAATGATCTGAATCTCAATGGGAAGCACTACACCAACAAGGAGATTAACAAGAAGTTCCTTCTTACACTTCCACCTCATTTGGAGCACAAAATATCTGCAATTAGAGAAGCAAGGGATATGAATGAGATTGCTTTGGAGAGATTGTATGGTGTTCTGAAGACCTATGAGCTGGAGCAGATTCAACAGAGGGAGCTGTATGGAACTGGGAAAATTGTTGGTACCTCTACTACATTGACTGCTGAAGTCCCACAGAAACTGGAAGTAAAAGCTGTTCAACCTTCCAGTTCTAACATGAATGTTATTGATGCTGAATATGGATTAACATCCATTGATCAATCTGGTGGTGACTTCTATTCTTTAGAAGAACTTGATCAGCTGGAGGATGGTGATTTGGCTTTGATAGTCAGGAAGTTTGGGAAGTTTAGATTCAAGAGGAATCCCAATCTTAAGTTCAGGCCCAGGTTTCAGAGAGATGATTCCTCATCTTCAAGTGGCTACAAAACTGGAACTGTGGAGAGAAGCTCAATCAGATGCTACAATTGCAATGAGTTGGGTCACTTTGCTACTGAATGTAAAAAGCCAAGGCAAGTGACAAGGAACTCATTTGATTCTAGCAGGAAGAATAAGATTGAGAAGGCTTATGTTGCTCAAGGGAAGAGCTGGGATGATACAGACAGTGAAGATGAAGAAGTTGGAAATCTTGCACTTGTGGCAAAAGGAGGCAGACTCTTTGATTCCATGTTATCTTCACCCGACATGTCTAAGGTAAAATTCACTGATGCTGAAATGATTTTTCATCTTGGTGGCACCATAAGTTGTGCACACACTGAAAATGATAGAATAAATCTTTTAAACACTAATCTTGAAAAAGAAATAAAAGATTTAAAACTAGTGCATAATAATCAAGATGAACTCACTAAACAAGTAGCAGTTCTTGAGAAAAGGGTTAAATTGTATCAACAACTAGAAACCATTCTCAAAGATCAGATTAGTGAGCTTAAGACCAAAGCTAATGCCTATTACAACTCTTGTAAGACGGCTAAAGAAATTTTCAATCAACAAGCTATTGGTAATCATGTCAGTATAGGTTATGATTATAATGAGGCTATTGGATTGCTTGGTATTAACACACCTTGTAGAGTCAGAGAAGAAGGCAAGGTTGTTCCTTATATACTTAAGGGTATTAAAACACCCTTCTGTAAAGAATCCATAGCAGATCCTATGAATGAGTACTCTATAATCATTGCTGAAGAGATTCGTGAAGAAGATATGGCCTTGGAAGCTGAACAGTCCAAGAAGTGTATATCTGATATTCCAGTCAAAGTTGTTCCAACTGAAAAGACTAAATCAGATATCCATTTGTTGAATCAAAACAACTGTAGTAATAACATGCCTGCTACTTATTCTTCTCATAAAGCATGTGGTGTGAGTAATTGCATGTCTTGTGCTTTTAATGTTATGTATGCTTATTTTAATAGTAAGCATGTATCTAGTGATAAGACTGCTCCACGTCAACATGTTAATAATAAGAAGCATGTTAAAACCAAGACTACTAATCCTCCTCAGACTAGAGTGGATTCATTTATCCCCAAGCCTAATCAGAAATGTTTTAAGGCTGGCTATAAATGGAAACGCTCTTATGTGAAAGAGGTTGAAGTAGTTGAAGTTAGAAATGTTGTTTTGCCTGACAAAGGCCAGTTCTTTAAGCATGCCGGACCCAATCAATTTTGGGCTCCGAAGAAGGTCTAATCAATCTGGTAGTGCAGGGAGTTAAACAGGTAAACCGTGTTATGTGGATTCTTGACAGTGGCAGTTCAAGGCATATGACCGGAGATAGAGCCATGCTATCAGATGTGGTTGAGAAAGCTGGCCCAGTGCTTACCTTTGGAGATAACAGCAAGGGTATAACTGAGGATATGGCCTGTTTGAAATCAAGAAATGTTATCAGTCAATTAGGACATTAATGTTACATTTGATGTCTCCAACCTCCCTAATATCCAAAAAGAAGATTCATCTGAGAAGCTGAAGTTTGATAACTTGCCAGACTCAGAATCAGATGATGAAGCCCCACCTGAAGTTATTTCTAGTGATGATAATAACAATGATGATAATGATCATGGTGATGGTGGTGGAAACACTGGTAACAATGGAGATACCACCAACACTGGAGAAGAATCATCAAGGCAATCAAGCAACAACTCAGGGGGAGCAGATGAAGGATCAACTAGTCTCTCACAACATCAAAGTGAAATTCAAGGCGAATCATCAAGATCAAATCTTCCAAGACAAACTGTATGGAATAGAGCTCATCCCTTTGAGCTGATTGTTGGTGATCCAGGTGTTGGAGTAAGAACTAGAAGTGCTACTCAAAACGAATGTTATTATTCAGGGTTTCTTTCTGAAATGGAACCAAAGAAAATTGAGGGAGCACTGACTGATCCAGATTGAGTGATTGCTATGCAAGATGAACTCAATCAATTTGAACAACAGCAAGTCTGGAAGCTGGTACCCAGGCCAAAGTACAAGAAAGTAGTTGGTACAAAATGGGTATTCAGAAACAAGCTAGATGAAGATGGCATAATCACAAGAGACCAAGCATAGTGACATCAGGTATCATTTTATCCAAGAGCATGTCATGAATGGAACTGTGGAGTTACACTTTGTACCCACAGAAGAACAAACTGCAGATATATTCACTAAATCTGTTGACAAATCCACATTTATCAAGTTAGTTGGTAAATCGGGTATGTTAAACAGTCTTAGTGATTAAAATATCTCTGTCATGTTTGTTCTTTCAAATTCATTCTCTTTTGATGATATTGAATGATAGAATGTGCCAATTCTTATTTATTGTATAAAGCTTGTTAATTTAAATATTCTGAATAATTTATTTTCTTTAAAAATATTTTTCTCATTTTCAATGGAGAAATGTATTTTTATTGAAAATATATTTATTTAGATTCATTTAAATTATTTTCAGACTGTAAATATTTTTGTTCAGATTTTTATGCAAGTTTATAGTAGTTTTGTGTTTTTGAAATTTTTTATGCAGTAGGTTTTTAATGTTTTTAGAAAGTTTTTGTGTATAAATGTCTGATTTTGGCTGCATCTGTTAGTATTAAGCTCGGTATGACCTGCCTCTAGGTCATATTGGCATGTTTTCCTTTTATGTTTATATTTTCTTGTAAATAGCTCGGTATGACCTCTTGTAAGGTCATATAAGATTTCGGTATGACCTATTCTGAGGTCATATTGAATTTTATTTATGTTTTTTTTTTGTTGTTTATGCAGTTTTTATTTTGCTTTTCTCGGTATGACCTATCTTGGAGGTCATACTGGTGTGTAACCTTAGTTTATTTTGTAAATAATGCATTTAATTAATTTCTGCATTGCATTTTAATTCAGTTTATGCATGTAAATAATTTCTGCAGTTTATTTTAATTCAAATTATTGCATGTAAATAGTTTCCTGTAAATATTTTTTATTTTATATTTTAGTTTATTATTATTATTTATTTTCTTTTATTTTCTATTTGTCTTAGTTGGTTTGTGTAAATATAGTGTATATATTTTATATTATTTCTGATCTAGCTCTTGCTTAGCTGGAAATTCAGTGCCAAATCCAATTCAGGTATTACTTTCTATCTCTCAATTAACTTCTTTTACTGTTGCTGAACCCAAGTGGTTGGTAGGGTTGACCAAGGGAATGTAGATCCACAATCTCTATCCCAGGTCTTAGAGCCAAACAATGAGTCTAAAACTTAATTACTTGACCTCTCAGCCTAAACAGAAATCAAATGTGAAACAAAGAAGTATTTTGATTGAAACAGTGAGTGATCCCACAGCTCTGCCTCCTCTAAAGAAATTCAATATATACTGAGGCATCTGTCAGCCCATCTGTATCCTCTCAATAGGATATGGACTTTGAAATGGCCAATGAACTGTATCTAGAGACATTCTCTCAACAGGATGAATCTATTGAAATTCGCCATAGGGCCATGGCACTTTGTACTGAGTCAAGCACACTCTCATTACTCACAATGGGAGAAAACAATTTCATTAGATGAAACTCAGGACACAGTGAAAGCAGAGCACCTGCAACTGGTTACAGTGCCTACCATTGTCACGGTAGAAGTGCCTTCATAGGCATCTGAGGGAAAATTTGATTCTTTGCCAAATTAAATAGAATCATTTTCTCCCCTCCCAGAGTGAACACCTCTGGCTCCCAAAGGGATTTTCCACTCGCAGATTTATCTGGAGAAAGTGGAAGGCAACTTGGTCAGTCTATCACTGAAGCAATTCAGATTTCAAATCCAAGTGATTTGATAGACATGATTGAGGATCGGGATTTGCGAACTCCCATTGCACCACCACTGACCTCTCTTGAAGAGGCTAAGGTGAGTTTCAATGCAGGTACTGATCAAAAAGGAGCAAATAGACAGCTAATGTTGAGTGATAAAAGTCAAACACTGAGTGAAACACATGCACGTGAGATGAGTGATACACTTACAAGAGAAATTCAAGTGAGTGCACACACAGACACATACACTGCAATGTAGTTAGCTCACATAGCTGATCTACAGGAACATCAATTCTAAACCCAGGCTGATAAAGAAATTTTGCAAGCACAAGTGGTTGAACGGTCTTCTTCTTCCACCTCTGTCAACAATCAGCTGGGACTGCTCAAGGAAATGTTGAAGACAAAGTTACTACCCAAGATCAACTCCATCAACTATCTCAACTCCTACTGGCTTCAGATACTCATAAAGTTAAATCTGTAGAGAATTCCTCAACTAAGGGGGAGAATTTTGAGAAGTTTCTAGAGAAGTTTCTATTTCTAAGGGGGAGAAGTTTCTAGAGACTTCTGGTGAAGCTAGTAAAAGGGAGCTGAAAAAGATATAAAAGGAAAAGGAGGAGTTTCAGGGGAGTAAAGGTAATTAGCTCTGTTTTGTAAATGTTATATGTATAGAGCTTAGGTAAATCAAGACAGGTTCAATGTTATCATATGTTCAGTCTAGAGGAACATCTGTCTTGTATTTATCTTTACTGGTGAAATCTGGAAATGTCATATTTGATCCAGAACTTTCTAGTATTTACTTAGGCTTAAGAGTCTTATCTTTTTCTTGGTTTTAGTTGAGTGATCCTCTAGGTATTTGGTTGTTATTTTCTAACAAACAAATAGGGGGAGATTGAAAGGCATATGCTATAGCCTATTTGTAATTCGAGGATTCTACTCAACTTAAACCAGAATGTAATAAGTAAATATTAGATTAAAGGTCACAGGAATCTCAGAGAGTTTTATCTGTCAAGAGAATGGAGTATTAAAGTCATCTACAGACTTGAAGTTATTCTACATTGAAAGAAGTTCAATTTATTGATCAAGCCTCAGTGAAGTATTCAAGGAAGTGGGTTTACTACAGTGACAGGGATTTCCAGTTAGTGACGGAAGAAGTACAAGATACAAAGTTCAGTCAAAGCTAAAGAAAAGAAGCCACAGCTTTAAATGGTTTAAAGATGATGAATTTTCATTGAAGTCAGTTATTCATGAAACCAGACAGTGCATCGAATGACGACATCAATCAGTGGAATTAATTCATCTATTTTCAGTGGTGTTCAGAAGAGAGAGAGATACTTTGTTTTTAAGTTATTCTCTTCTAATTAATTAAATGATTAATCAATTTAATTAATAAATTAATTCTTTCAGAATTAATTTATTTATTAAATTAATTAATTTAGTTGTTTGAATTATTTATTAAATTAATTCCAGAAAAGAATTAATTTAATTTAGAATTTAATTCAACTAAAAATTAATTAAAAGAAAGTAATTTAAGTACTAGTATGACCTGTCTATTAATAACTAGTATGACCTAGTTTAATAGAATGAAAAACACGGTATGACCTAATTAAAATAGGTCATACATGTTTCTTTTTCTAGGTCATACCGAGTTCTTGTTAACAGGTCATACAAGCTTTGCAGGTTCTTTTGAGAGTTGGTGAGAGAACTTGAGGTCATACCAGTTGCTTTCCAGGTTCTATTCAAAGTTGGTGAAAAGTGCTTTACCAGGTTCTACCGAAAGAAATGAAAAAGGTGTGCTAGGTCATACCGGATTTATTTCTCAGGTTCTTTTGTTAAAGTAAGGTTCTACTGGACTCAGTTGGCAGGTCATACAGGGCAATTGCATTTGTATATACCCGAGGCTGTTTTCTTCAGAAGGACCAACTGACATAATTTGAAAAGAAAAGCAGCAGACTATTTTCTCTCAAGAACAAAGAAGAAAAGCATTTAATCTTATTTCTTCTCAAGCAATTAATTCTAGTTTGTATTGTTAAATCCAAACCACTAGAATTTGATTACTTGTATTGCTTTGACTATCTAGCGGATTTTTATCCCTAGAACGAATCTCAAATTATCAAATATTGTTAAATCATTTTATTACAAAAATAGATAAATTCATGTCGAATTTATTCTAGATTTGTTTTAATTTATTTGAGATTCAATCTTGTATTCAGTATCATTTGTAACACCCTTCAAGTTTAATAAAGATTATTTAACTTGAATCTTGTTTCATTTAATTCCGCATTAATTTGTTCCTAAATAGTTAAATCATTTAAAGAACAATTTCGATAAAACGGTATAGTTTGTATTCAACCCCCTTCTACAAACTTATCAGGACCTAACAGCTTATATTATGATTGAGCACCTTAAACGTATGTTTGAAGGACAGGCTCATCAAGAGAGGTTTGATACAAGCAAAGCCTTATTTGCAAAGGCAAAAGCAAAGGGTGATTGTCACTATTGCAAGAAGCCGGGTCACTGGAAGAGAAACTGTCAAACTTACTTGGAGGATATGAAGAAACTGAAGGGTGTTCAGATTTCTGACCCAGATATTTATGTTATAGAAGTCAATCTATCTACTTCTACATCATGGGTATTAGATACTGGATGTGGTTCTCACATTTGTATAAATGTGCAGGAACTTCGAAGTAGTAGGACTTTGACTGAAGGAGAAGTCGACCTACGCGTTGGCAATGGAGCAAAGGTTGCTGCACTGGCTGTAGGGACTTATCATTTATCGTTGCCCACTGGGCTTATTTTAGAACTTGAGAACTGTTTTTACGTGCCTGCAATTTGCAGAAACATTATTTCCGTTTCTTGTTTGGACAAGATTGGTTTTTCGTTTTTGACTCAGAACAATGGTTGTTCCTTTTCATTGAATAATGTTACCTATGGGGTTGCACGTTTGTTTAATGGTTTATATGTTCTTGATCTTGATACTCCTGTCTATAATATAAATAATAAACGTCTTAAGACAAATGACTCAAATCAAACATACCTCTGGCACTGTCGTTTAGGCCATATAAATGAGAATCGCATTTCCAAGTTACATAGAGATGGATACTTGGATAAGTTTGATTTTGAATCATACGAAGAATGTGAACCGTGTCTCATTGGCAAAATGACTAAAGCTCCTTTTACCGGACAAGGTGAGAGAGCCACCAAACGATTGGAATTGATACATAGTGATGTATGTGGTCCAATGCGTACGATGGCAAGATGTGGCTTTTACTATTTCATAACTTTTACTGATGATTTTAGTAGATACGGATATGTGTATCTTTTGAAGAACAAATCCGAATCGTTTGAAAAATTCAAAGAGTATAAGGCCGAAGTAGAAAAGCAAATAAGCGAAAGTATAAAAGCTCTACGATCTGATCGTGGAGGAGAATACTTAAGCTTGGAATTCAAGAATTTCTTAAAGGAGTGTGGTATTGTATCACAACTCACTCCTCTTGGAACACCACAATGGAATGGGGTGTCTGAGAGGAGAAATCGTACTTTGTTGGACATGGTGCGATCATTGATGAGTCAAGCGGATCTTCCAATTTGTTTCTGGGGTTACGCCCTAGAGACGGCTGCACAAACACTAAACCGAGTTCCTTCTAATCGGTTCAAAAGACACCATATGAGATATGGACTGAGAAACGTCTTAGCATGTCCTTTATGAAAGTATGGGGATGTGAAGCGTTTGTAAAACGTTTAGTCTCTGATAAGCTAGGACCAAAATCAGATAAATGTAATTTTGTGGGATACCCAATTGAAACAAAAGGGTATTATTTCTATAAACCTCCAGAGAACAAAGTGTTTGTTGCTCGAACGGCTGTGTTTCTAGAGAGAGAACTACTTTCCAAGAAAAACAGTGGGAGGACAATAGATCTCGATGAGGATCGAGAACCACAAGATAACGTTGAACCAGAGCTGGAACATCAGCAGAATGTGACTCAAGATGTTGAGAACAATACTGCTCAAGAAACACAGGTTGTTCGTAGATCTAGTAGGATTCACCATGAGCCAGAGAGATATTATGGATTTCTCCTGACTCAAAGTGGCGATGTGATGCTTGTAGATGATGATGAGCCTCTCACCTATAAGGATGCTATGAATAGTCTAGATTCCGAGAGATGGCTGGAGGCCATGAAATCTGAGATGGATTCCATGTATGAAAACCAAGTATGGACTTTGGTTGAATCACCTGATGGGGTAAAACCCATAGAGTGCAAGTGGGTTTTCAAAAGGAAAACTGACATGGATGGTAATTTACAGAGTTATAAAGCAAGACTGGTGGCGAAGGGTTTCAAGCAAATTCATGGTATTGACTATGATGAAACTTTCTCACCAGTGGCTATGGTCAAATCCATCAGGATTTTGCTTGCGATAGCAGCTTATTATGACTATGAAATTTGGCAAATGGATGTTAAGACCGCTTTCTTAAATGGGAGCTTAGAAGAGGATGTGTACATGACACAACCTCAGGGTTTTGTTGATCCAAGGTTTGCCAAAATGGTCTGTAAGTTGCGACGATCCATTTATGGATTGAAGCAGGCTTCGAGGAGATGGAACATTCGTTTTGATGAAACAGTCAAAGAGTTTGGCTTCATTCAAAATCAGGATGAGCCATGTGTTTATAAGAAGGTTAGTGGGAGCCATGTGGCATTCCTAGTATTATATGTAGATGACATATTACTAATAGGGAATGACATTCCTTCTCTAAAGACTGTGAAGACTTGGTTGGGAAAAAGTTTCTCGATGAAAGACTTAGGCGATGCTACCTGTATCTTAGGGATCAGGATCTATAGAGATAGATCTAGAAGATTAATCGGTTTAAGTAAGAGTACATACATTGACAAAGTGTTGCATCGTTTAGGGATGCAAGAGGCAAAAAGGGGTTATGTCCCATTGTCTCATGTGATAGCGATCTCAAAAGAAAACTGTCCTAGATCATCAGATGAAAAGGACCGTATGTGTAAAGTACCATATGCTTCGGCAATTGGTTCTATAAAGTATGCAATGATATGTACTCGTCCTGATGTTTCGTATGCTTTAAGCATGACGAGCAGATACCAGTCTAATCCCGGTGAGAGTCACTGGATAGCTGTCAAGAATATTCTTAAGTACCTTAAACGGACTAAAGATTCATTCTTGATATACGGAGGAGATGAGAAGCTAGAATGTAAAAGGTTACACCGATGCTAGTTTTCAGACAGATAGGGACGTTACTATGTCTTAGTCTGGATTCATGTTTTGTCTAAATAGAGGTGTTGTAAGTTCGAAAGGTTCGAATATACACATATGTAAAGTGCAAACTAATGATAATGTTGCGGACCCACTGACTAAGGCTTTGTCGCAGCAGAAGCACGAATGTCACACTAGTTCCATGGGTATTAGATACATGGGTGATTGGCTCTAGTGCAAGTGGGAGATTGTTAGTGTTAGTGCCCTAGAGACAATGTGATTGTGCTTCTAGGAAATACTTTTGTTAATTAATGATTATGTTCTATCGATTATTCTACATTAATTTATTATGTCTTTATTTACTGCGATATAAATATTAGTATAATAAATGTCCTTGGAACATACAACACGTATTCTATATCTTTAAGTATGTGACTTAGAAATGAGATTATAAGAATAGTGTTTATATTCCTAAATATCCCTAATCGAGCATTGTAAGTTTGGGACAACTATAATGCATAAAGATTAGTATGTTTGTTGACAGATGACCACATCTCATTGGTCATTGGTATAGTGATACTAAAGTCAAGAACATAGGTGCATGTAATATTCTACATGGCACTGGATAGACCCACAGTGAGATTCTTCATGTTTTATAAAGTCATAAGAAAGACTCACAGTGATAGTGGTGTAATGATCCTCTGACTTGAGATCATTATATTTCTATACGAGGATTAATGTAATTTGACTACATTAAAAGTTACCTTTGACCGGGTAATGATAAAAGTGTACATCGGGTATATTATGAGTCGTATGAGAAATATGAATGATAGATAAAGGATTTAACCCTCCTATAATTAGGAGAGATATTATTGGCCTCTTGATTGAGTGAGACTATGAAATGCATGGCCATGCTCAAATATTGATTTGTTTTTAATAGTCTACTCATTGATCAAGGAAACCCGGATTAAATTATGAAGAGGATGACAATGAACATGCCTCGAGTTTAATATATAATATATGGTTAAAGGGATTATATTACACGGAAACATTTATCATGAAAGGTTTAATTGGATCACCAATTATTATTATTACTTGGGTAGCAATGATGTATTACTAGATGCCGCTCATTGTTTATAATTTTATTATTGGATATTAAAATTATTGCCAACGTAATAATAACCTAAAGGGTTACACAATAAGAACGTCAAAACGGAGTTTTAATTTAAATTCCGAATTTAAATTAAATGATTATATATTTGAAATTGGTTATTTAATTAATTGAGTTGGACTTAATTAATTAAATCATAATTCGAATTAAATCATTAAATCCAAATAAGGATGGGTTTAGTAGGAGCCCAAACTTATTTTGGGTTAGGCCCAACTCTTCCTCTCTTATAAATACATAATGATGTATTAGTTTGAGAGAGGAATGAAAAATTGGTTTTTCACTAAAACCCTAGCCACTCTACATCTTGAGAGGCTAGAGAGAGAGAGAGAGATAGAGGGCAGTTATCGGCTAGTACCGACTCCGGTGATTGTAGAGACAATCGGGCGTTCGTGTGGACTAATTAGAGACGCGGATCTTGCATCAAGGGCTGCGTGGTGATTGCATCTTGGACCTCTTTAATTCTCCATTATTAAATTGTTAAAGGTAAATCATCTAACTCTGAATTAAATATCATGTTTTTGCATGGATCCTGTGATTGGGTTTCGATTTTTATTATTTTAATTATTGTTTTCCGCTGCGTTTGATGCACGAAACCCTTCAGTTTATTGGCTCTCTCTGTTATCCCTCTTACAGTTCCCGACACCATCAACACTATCGAACCCCTGTGATCTCTCATGACCACTCCAATACCCATGTTATTTCCATTAGGGAGACGATTAGGCAAAGTAACTACATGGGTGTTAATCTTTACATAATTTCTCTTTGGAAACACCCACCTCCTATCCATTTTTTTTAATTTTTTTGAAGATATTGAGAGAAACAATGAACTGTGGAAGGGTATTTAACATGCATGTAATGAAGAGATGTTTCAGTTCCTATACAACTGTGAAAACTGAACCCATCACAAGCCTTTTCCTATTCCGCGCCAATTGGGAAATAACTGTTTAATTACCCAAAAAAAATAATTAGAAATTGACCAAAATATGAAGTGAATAATGAACTCCCAACCCAACTTACTATTATATCGGCCCACTCAGTTAATATGAAAGCCCAGACCACTTTAAATTTGACACCATGATTAATCAAAGTACTATGGTTCCTATTTCTCCAAATATCCCGAAAGAGAACTACGGTCCCTCTTCTTTTTGTCCATATCATCCATTTTTCATAATTTATAATGTTTTTTTGCGAAATTTGGTCAAAATTGTTTAAATCAATATTGACACGTTAAGTATCTCTTTAAATTATTTTGAATAAGAAAATTTTCCTTTTTTCATATCAAGAAGTCATATGTACTTGAAATACGATAACTATTATTTCGTCTGTCTCCCTCAATTATTTACATTACGGAAAATTGCACATGCCCACTCCTTCAATTTGTACTTCGATAAATTATTTTAAATTTTTTCTTCTTCTGAATATAACATAGTAATATATATATTTAAACAGAAGTCATATATATTTAAGTGTCGAGAACTTAAGATACAAAGTAACATGATTTAAAACAAATATTCACATATATACAGACTTAAATAAGCTAATTTTGAACATGATATGGCTATTTTAAAATTAAACAATTCAAAATCTGACGTTTTTTTATAAAGCCAATACTATTGTTATGTATAAAGAATAATATTTTGAAATTATATGTTCTTTTATGAATCATTTCTATACTCATATAGATAGACTTAAATGAACATCAACTTGGTGAAGTTAATATTTTTAAATTTATTATATGAGTAGGAAGTGATATGTATTTAACTGTCCTCTTTAATTATGAGATAGTTCTTAAAACAGTCTAAAATTTCTAACGTTTGACATAATACCCTTCCTATACTCATATATAGTGATTTAAATATCCCAATTTATAGAAGATTTACTTTATTATTTTTAGAGAAAATGAATCTTTACTTTTTGTAGTTTTTTTACTCTAAAAGGGATAGGAGTATGAAATTTTCAAATATTATTCTTACATACTTTTTGGGTACTTTCTCGCATGATTCATTTCTATACTCATATAGAACGACTTAAATTACTTTCTTAGGGAAATTTATACATTACCCACTTGATCAAGTGAAATTCGTTAAATTTACTACATGTGTACAAAGTGACATGTATTTAACTATTAGAATCTATTATTCGAAAGTTTATAAAACACTATAAAATTCAAACGTTTAAGGGTAAATAATTCTTTTTTTGTGTAGTTTCTTAATCTAAAAGGGATACGTATTTCATTTTCAAATATTATCCTCAGATACTTTTTTGGTACTTTGTTTTATGATTCATTTCTATACTCATGAACTAAAGTAATAAATTATTTTCTTTTTGAAATGTACACATTACCCACTTGATCAAGTGAATATTGTTAAGTTTAGTACATGTGTACGAAGTGATATGTATTTAACTTTGAAATCTATTATTCGATAGTTTTTAAATCTTAACTTTGTTTATGATTGTTTGGTAGTTTTCCATATAACCATTCAAATGACTTTGGGTTTGAAATATATAGTTTATGAAGTTGGTCAATTTAATATCAATACGTGTAGTAATTTAAACAAAAGTCATATATATTTAAGTTTAAAAAACTTAATATAGCGTTTGACATGATTCAAATGCTACACTCATATATACCTACTTAAATAACCTAATTTTAAACATAATATTACTATTCTATAAGGGTATAATTAAGTTCGAAAGTTTTTTCAAGGCTTTCCAATACCATTATTCTGTAAAAAGACTAATATTCAACTTTTATGAAGATATTAGAGAATTCTAACTTTTGACATAATTCCCTTCCTATACTCATATACAATGATTAAAATTAACCCCATGTTTAGAAGAAAAATTACAAAAAGTAAATGATTATTTATTTTTTATAGTTTTTTTCTCTAAAAGGTATATTATTCTTTGTACAGTCGTACAGAACAACTTAAGTACTTTCGTTTTTTAAATGTATAGAACGACTTAAAAACTTTCGTATACCTGAACGAGTTGGTCAATTGAATATACGTACATTTAGTATTTAAGCTTCATGTGATATCTATTTAACTTTGTACATAATATAATATTATTTCAAAAATAAATTACTTGAAAATAATATCAATGTAGTGGATTGGAATTTATTAGTCTAATCTATTGTCCAAAATTCAAAAAGGTACACTTCTTTTCCTGCAAATCTCGGACAGAGCAGTTTGTTTTCTGAGTATTAACTTTTTAATATTTCAAGGAATTTATTCAATACTGCTATCCGAAGTAAATAAGTTGTTCGACAAAGTTATTGTTGAAGGAATTTACGGATGAGCGGAAGCGTGATATAACATTTATTCCGTAAAAACCATGTATCGCACATATAGAAAAATATATAAAATCTAGAGCGAAGGGAATCGTAACCATACCTTGAGAATCGAAGCTTTAAAATCGATGGTTGCAAGCAGTTGCTCCTCAGAGTGTGAAGCACTCTACCGGTATCCACCAAGAATTTTTCTTCGATGAATTCTTCAAAAAACTCTAACACTTTTTAGAGAGAAAAAGAGAGAGAGAGAGAGAGAGAGAGAGAGAGAGAGAGAGAGAGAGAGAGAGAGAGAGAGAGAGAGAGAGAGAGAGAGAGAGAGAGAGAGAGATGGAGGCTAGCTCCTTTTTCTAGGTTTTTCACAAAAATAAGATGTCCCTTAAAATGAACTATCTCATTCTATTTATAGGGCTTTTTTAGGGTTTTAAAAATATATCTTTATATATTTATATTAACCCCACATTTCTAAAATGCTTTAATAATGATTAAAACTATTTTAATCATTATTTCTTTTTCTAAACTATTTAGAAAATAATTCTTCCTCTCTCATAATTTAAATCTTTTCATCAAAGAAAATATTCTTTTATGGTGTGACCCTGTAGGTTCAATATTAAGCCGGCAGTAGAAATAAATAATAATAAACTTTTATTTATTATTTATATGAATTCTAATAATTCATTAAATATAATTAACTGATTAATTATATTTATTCTACATCGTGAGTGATGCTTCTCAACATATCGTGACTATCCGGATAATATGAATTCACTACTTAGAATACCAAGAACCTGTCAGTGATTAGTTTCAGTACAATCAATTCCATCTACCCTACAATATCCCGATTAAATATAAGGCATGGATCTCGTGTCAGGCCTTATCAAATTTAATCATATGATTTCTTATTCATAATGCTAAGTTCATATTAATGCAAATTAGAAACTCCTTTCTAATTTCATACACTCTGGACAGGGGTAGATCCTCTATTGACGTTAACTATCTCCATACACAAATCCCTATGCCCAGAATAGACCTAATGGATGTCCTTGAGACTAAGGACTAATCCAAAGCATAGTTCATTATATACAAGATAACTCTAACGATCTCAAGTCTAAGGACACTTGTACAACTATCACTCAGTGAATAACTATTGACACGTGAGTAAACTCCATTAGTTGTTCAACTTATCGAGTCATGTTCAGTGAACTTATTCCCTAACAAGCACCTACATACTAGCTATAGTGTCACCACACAAATGCCTATGAGAACAGACATCCTCCTGACGGGAGCAAACATAGTATGTACCAATCTTTGCGGATTCACCAACTTCCGATTAGTTATCCTATGATCAGGAACTGTTTAAGTCTAGAGTTATCATCTTCTAGATCTCACTATTATAATCTCATTATAATTCTAGAAGCTTTACTCTAAACTATGGAACATCTTATTTAAAACACTTTAAATAGATAAAGCCCGTAATAAAAACAAAACAAGTCTTTTATTAATGTTAATGAAATCAAATAAGAATACAAGAAAGTTCTTCCTAACTCATCATTCATGATTGGATTTAGGACAAACACTTTCAATCTCCCACTTGAACTAAAGCCAATCACACTGGTATCTAATACCCATCTTCTCTTTATGACGATCAAAGTGAATCTGAGACAATGTCTTTGTGAGTGGGTCTGCTACGTTGTTATGTGTGTCAACTCTCTCAATTTTGACATCTCCTCTTTCAATGATCTCCCTAATCAAATGAAAGCGCCGCAAAACATGTTTGGTATTTTTATGAGACCTAGGTTCCTTGGCTTGTGCTATTGCTGCGTTGTTATCACAATACAACAAAATAGGCTCCTCAATGCTAGGAACAACTCCCAACTCAAAAACAAATTTCCTCATCCAAACGGCTTCTTTTGCAGCCTCACTTGCAGCTATATACTCTGCTTCCGCTGTGGAGTTAGCCGTTGTAGACTGTTTGGAACTCTTCATCATCACTTTCTGATTGAAAACTAGAGTCAGTATAACCCTCTATTTTCAACTCAGATCCACCAAAAACAAAAAAAATATCCTTAGTCCTTCGCAAATACTTAAGGATGTTCTTCACTGCTTTCCAGTGGTCTTCACCTGGATTGGACTGATATCTTCTCGTCACACTAATTGAATGAGCAACATCAGGCCTAGTACATAACATCGCGTACATGACAGATCCTATTGCCGAAGCATAAGGAATCTTACTCATACGCTCCCTTTCTTCAGGTGTCTTAGGAGACATCTTCTTGGAAAGGGATACTCTATGGCTCATTGGTATGAGACCTCTCTTGGAGTTTTCCATGCTGAACCTTTTAAGCACTTTCTCGATGTATGTACCCTGGGTAAGACCTATCATTCTTCTAGATCTATCTCTATAGATCTTCATACCGAGAATGTAGGATGCTTCTCCCATGTCCTTCATAGTGAAGTTCTTTGATAGCCACACTTTGACTGATTGTAGCATCGGTATATCATTTCCTATAAGAAGTATGTCATCCACATACAACACAAGAAATGTTACCACGCTCCCTCTAACCTTCTTGTAGACACATGGTTCATCTATGTTTTTGATAAAATCAAACTCTTTGATTGTCTCATCAAAACGGATGTTCCATCTACGAGAAGCTTGCCTTAATCCATATATGGTTCGTAGCAGCTTACACACTAGGTGTTCATTCCCTTTGGAAACAAAACCCTATGGCTGTGTCATATACACTTCCTCTTCAAGTTTCCCATTGAGGAAGGTTGTTTTCACGTCCATTTGCCAGATCTCATAGTCGTAGTAAGCAGCAATCGCAAGCAAAATCCGAATTGATTTTAACAGGGCTTCAGGCGAAAAAGTTTCATCAAAGTCAATTCCTTGCCTTTGTCTGAATCCTTTTGCCACGAGCCTGGCCTTATAGGTCTCCACCTGGCCATCTGCTCCAATCTTTCTCTTGTATACCCATTTGCACCCAATAGGCTTCACATCCTTAGGTGCTTCAACCAAAGTCCATACTTGGTTGGTATACATAGTGTAAGACCCCAGATTTTGGGTAGAATTAAAACTTGTATTATATGTTGATGTAAATATGGATAGTGGCAATGACTTTGAGAATCAAGTTATGAAATGAATATGAATTTCGGTTTTCAAACATTTTGAGAATAGTAAGAATGGACTGAACATATAGATACGAATAATCTCTCTGGAAAATAAGAATACAATATTCCAAGGAAGAAAAGTATTTTTATGTCATCCAAATCGATATCTGGTATGCATCCGACAACTCCGTAAACAAGATAGCGTGTGCCCGAGAAAGCACTAGAACATTTCTAAGTGCAAGAAGTAAAGAGAAATAAACCAGGAATATTGGAACGGATATTGATCCAAAGGATTATAGAAAAACCACTGATGAATAGTAACTTTTGATGAATAGTAAATTTTTGTCGTTTAAAAAGTTTTTCAGACCACCCTATATACGGAACGATATAATGAACTTTCAAAGCTGTATTAGTGATCTACGATGAAAATAAAGGAATGCAAAAGCTGTCAGAATTGGAAAAATAGCATTTCCGTTTTCTCCGAAATTTCACCATTAACGGACGGATTAATCATTATTTGGGAATATTGAAGGATTTAGATTATCAATTCCATGGATATGGATTTAATAAAAGAATTAGAGATATTAAGAACGATTACGATAAACTACTTCGATAGAACACTTAAGAAACCCTGCGAACTTTTTACGCGATTAAACGGAGACGGAACAACGAGACATTACAGGATTAAAATACAGACATGGAAGTAACATGTAACAAGATTAATTCGAGGAATGCAACATTTGGATCATTCATGTGAAAAGAAACAAACTAGTAAAGCTGCTTTGCCACCATGACCCTCCAGTGCTTGACATGTGTCCCTGCTTGCCACCATGACCCTCCATGGCTCGACACGTGTCCCTGTGACTAGCCAAAGTGTGGTGACTCACCCCTTTCTAATACAAAATATCAGCCTTATCATTAATTGGCCAAAACAAAAAGAAAAGAAGAATTCATCCATTTTGAAGAGAAAACCCGAGGGAGAAATGAGGAGAAAAATGGGGGAGAAAGAAGTGATCGTAACTTGAGATTCCGTGATCCGTTTTTGGCGTTCCACCACTCAAATCGAAGCTCTCGAGAAGCCCGACGTAACCATGGTAAGCAATCGCCTCACCTCTGTGATTTACCCTTCGATTTCAGTGAGTAACAGTTGGAGAAGATGATGAATAGTAACTTGTATTTTGCTTTGTTGCTTTTGATATTGAGTTTGTGGCTTCCAAAGGTTGTATTAAGCAAGGATCTAAAGGTTACATAAGGAATATAGCAGCAAGAAAGCTTGGAGGAAGGTATAAACCTCTGCCCCTTTGAGTTTTATATGAGTTTTAAAGTGGTTTTGATGTTCATGTAAAGTTAAGATCATGATTAAGTGATTTAGTGATTGTTTGGATTTGTTTAAATGTGTAAAATGATGGGTGTTGGATTTTAGCCTCACCACTGATCTTAGAGGTGTAGGTTGGTTGTTTGTTGAGGTTGTGGATGTATGGTATGCCCGGTGTGGCTTGGTTATGTTGTGACAAAATTGGATTATTCGATTTTAAGCCGTCGTAATGCCCGATTTTCGGTAACTCTATAAACTGCCTAGAATCCGAAACCCTAACTGCCTCTTTTGTTTCAGTTATGAACATGAGTGTGTAGAACTTTGTTTCTAGTTTACGTGAGCGCAAGAATCATGTCATTACGATTTACGGTTTATGAGATATGACCATTTTAGTGAAAGTGGTTCAAGGAATGAGATTGCAGAAATGTACCAACTTTGTGGCTATGTTTGAGACCCTTAAGAGTTGTTTTAAAATATGAAATTTTGTATTGAAGTGTCAAGGGCAGTTACGAAGGTTTGTACGAAGGTTTCGAGTCCAAAAGATTATTTTCCAATTTTATAAAAATGTGTTAGCCGAGGTTGCGCAAGTGAAAACCACTAAGAACATGACTTAGAAACCAATGTTGTAAATGGTTAAGTATAACTTGTATTCGAGGATCGATTTCGGACTAAACCTATGACTTAAGTAATTGTCGATTAAACATGGACTTAGTATGAGCCTATAACGAGCTAGTAATTCCTTGGTTGTGTTTCTCTTACGTGTTTAAGCATTGTGTACAAGTGGATTATCCAGGGGATTAATCGTGCGTTTCTTTGACTTGGTCTAGATTGTCCGGCATCGTCGCGAACCCCTATCACTTCTTGAGCATGAGGCAAGTTTTCTAAATCTATACTTTGAAGTATTGATTATATATTACTGTTTTTGCCATGTGTGGAGTTATACAGTTTTGCGATACATGTTATATATTGTATAAAATAGAGTTTGATTTTGGTTTATATATGAGCTTTGAGATAAAGTAGTTATAAACCGGCGTACCTTGTAGCTCTGGAGATAAGAGCATACTTCTTGTTTTCGACTCTAGACCGGGAGTCAGTATTTGAGATATGGAGATAGCCGTGGAAACCCGGAGGGATTCCAGCGGCAGTGTACTAATTATTCTGAGGATTGCTATTATTAAACATTAATTATATTTCTAGAAAGTATTAATTACCTGGAAATGATTTGAGGAATGTTATTTGAATATTACCTCATTCGAAGGTTGTTACTTGGAAATGATTTGGTAATTGGCTTATAAGCTAGATATGGGATATCAGTTATAAGCCAGGTTTTTATAAAGGCCCTAGGTTAAGGGCGTATGATATTTCTTAAGATCAGTAGTGATTATAGTTTGTGTATGATAAAGGTTATTTTTCCGATAAAGACATGGGGTACTGTTAATTGAGGATTATTGACTTAAGGATTATTATTTATATTCATTTGAGGATTATTGACTTAAGGGTTATTATTTATATTCATTTGAGGATTATTGACTTAAGGGTTATTATTTATATTCATTTGAGGATTATTGACTTAAGGGTTATTATTTATATTCATTTGAGGATTATTGACTTAAGGAGTATTATTTATATTCATTTGAGGATTATTGATTTAATGAATATTATTTTCAAATATTCATTTAAGGATTACTTATTTAATGAATATTATTTTCAAATATTCATTTAAGGATTACTTATTTAATGAATATTATTTTCAAATATTCATTTAAGGATTATTTATTTAATGAATATTATTTTCAAATATTCATTTAAGGATTACTTAGTTAATGAATATTATTTTCAAATATTCATTTAAGGATTACTTAGTTAATGAATATTATTTTCAAATATTCATTTGAGGTTTACTTATTTAATAAATACGATTAATTATTTTCAAATCAAAAAGAGGTTCCCAAAACATTGTTTTCCATTTGAATCTGTCTTTTAAGAAGATTTAAATGCTCGCTCAACTATCAAAAATATGGGAAGCCTGATTTAAGTGACTACTACTCTTTTTTTTAAACTCTCAATTCAAAAACTGTCAAGGGACAGATATTTTCTTGGAGCAATTTAATTGCTGCCAGTCTAATGTTGTGTTACCACCTCAATGATCGAGGGGTAAATTCATGGAACAAGTCGATATCCATTAACAAGCATAGCTTGGGAAATATTGGAGAATCTTCCTTTCCAACCTAGATATAACTACTTAGTGGAGTCGTATCAACAAGTGTTACACTTGGGGAAAGGAGGACGATCTTTACGTTTCAGAGTCATGGATTTCATCTGAACTAGGAGTGGTGTAAGTGGTCAAGTTGCGTGGGCCCATCCAACTTTTATATTGCCCCAAATGGGCCGGGAGGTCATAGTAAGGCGGTAGACAATGTCAGGCCGTCGTGATACTTCCATCTACATGTAGAAAACTATTTGAGCGGTGCGACCTGCTACTGATCATAGTAAGGTTAGGCACAGCGGACGCGGTAGCAACTCCAGTATTAGTTCATCATCCAATTTGGATATTCCTGCAACATGTATTGGGATGAAAAACCAATTATGTTGGCAGGGGGTCGAAAAAGATTGAAAATGAAGTGACAATAAATTCATGCAACTTCATCTTTTATTTTATGAGTTATGACTCTGTGGATACCTTACATAACATGAGTTATGGTAAGGGAGTTGTTTATACTGAATCACCTTATAACTTCATCCTTTAAGTTATGTGTTGATATTCTGCTTACATAGCAGATATTTTTGGAAAGGTTATATTGGTTTACTTTGAAACCTCATCTTTTATATTATACTAGAACTTTGTTCATAATATAGCAAAAGTTTGTAGAAATATTATGAAAATGATATTTGAAGTACAATAATGGTACTGTTTCTGGGAATACATTCCGATAAGGATATAATTTCAGTATCGAGATATTTTGACAAATTATTGTCTTATACCCGTTTTATTCTGGGTTGAGTTAAAGGCAGAATTATGCCATACTTTCTTTTCCTTGCTGAGCTATCGCTCACTCTTGCTATTGTTTTATATATATTATATAGCAGCGAAGCAGGATGCCAATGGGACGGCACATACCCCGCAAGGCGTTTTCATAAACAGTTTCTAGCAGTGATCCCGAGAGTAGTACGAACCAATCGAATCAGGCTACAACTTTTGGTATTCAACTTATGTATAGATATGAATGGTATGAGAGGATTGTGAGCATCAGAAGGCTAAGTTGGAAATGTAACATTTCTTAGAAATTGTATCAGTGACAGATTTAAAGACATTTGGGTATTGTAATAAAAATTATTTATTCCGCAGTTGTTGTATCGTGTCGTTTCTGAGACTCTAACCTGTGTGTGTGTGTGTGTGTGAGACAAATATTGTGGGGTCATGAGCAGGTGAATTATGCACGATGTGAGTAATACAAGTAAGGCAAGGAGTAAATGGATCGTGACTACTCTAAATCCCTGACCCCGGATTTGGGGCTGTTACAGAAATGGTATCAGAGCGTTAGGTTACAATCCTCAGAAACGATAGGAGATTGAGTCTTACAATACCCTTAATAATGATAAGGACATCTAGAGCTCAAATTGAGTTCGTAGTCGGGTTAGAGGACATGACCCTGACCGTTTAAGATGAAGCCCGAGAGGGGACTTCTTCTGGGAAACCGTACTTAGGACTTCATGGTTAGTCACCTCGAATCGTATAAGTTATAGATGGATGGGACTCTGAGATGCCAGATCCCGAGGCCTTCGAGTAGGCATTTGATGATGCGCTTCTTGAAATGGACGGAGACCCGATAAAGAAAGATCCATAGGAGGATCTAGAGGAAGACCCCATAGTGGGTCAAGGAAAGAATCTTGTAAAGGACGTGTTAATTGATAAAGATGTAGTATGTTACTTGAGGTCGTACAATAGGACCGGACGAACCTTCAAGGGATAAATAAGTGACGAGACGAGAGTTTAAGGATCGTTCATGATTCATCAAGAGATATGACAAAGAAAATGGAGTAGAGTCTCCAAAGCAGAAGAGGTAGAGGCAGTATAGCCCGTATCAGTGGATTGATTCGACTTGAACGAAACCTGTTACTCGTAGTCGGTTATAGTTGCCCATAAGGAGGCGGCATACGTAAGAACCAAGATGTTCAGATTTTCACGAACGATTAAGGGTACTTAGTTGCCTAGAATAATGTAAGGAATTGTTTTGGGCTATGAGATTTCAAACCCCCACGACCAGCGATTCCACGGGAAATAGTGTCTATTATATCATTGAGGGATTTTATTATCTCAAGAAGGAATATTGGGTATAAGGATGATTGAAATAGAGACCGAATTTAAGCCTGTAGTTTCTAACGATCTTCCGGAGTACCGCCCAGTTGACATATGGAATTCATCGTTGCTATGGGTGACAACGGAATCGAAGTTTTCTTATAGAACAGAACGCTTACTTGAGGTGTTTGCGCCTAGTCGAATAGAATTCCCTGCGATTGCAAATGTTGATGGTTGAATTCTTAGCGACTATTATAAGTCGGCAATGACGTAAGTATCGAGCACCATAGGGTGTGCCTGAAGAAGAAAAGCTTTAGAATGGAACAATTATCCATTAGAGGAGCCGACATAAAAGGCACCCGTAGAGACCTTGGTAATACCCTCCCCATTTGCAAATTATGTGGGGTACCTCCCCAATCTATGATCTATCTTGACCTCTCTCCAGGAAAGAATTCTGATAAAGGGTATATTCCCTTTTCGAAGTTATTTTATAACACTTGTGCTAAACCATATTCAGTTTCACTTGTGCCAGAGGCTGTCACAATGCCTACTTTCAGGTTTTCGAAGCCCTGCCAAATGATGTTATTTAAGCTTTCACTTTTCTTCAAATAATGAATGACCCTATGGTGATACCTCACCACTTGTTTGTTAGGTACCAGTATCTTTTTGGTTATTCTTTTCTTTGTATTTTCTTTGGAAACCGCACCTTTGGAATCTGTTCAATTTTAAATCCAAGGTGTTCCTTTGAGAAATATTGTCGAATGGCGATAATCATTAAATTGATCTCAAATTGCTTTCATACTTTTCAACTTCCACTGAGACGAACAACCCTAGACTTATAGGGGCTACAAGGACTATCTGTCTGTGTGATAGAAGTCTGATGGGACGCCATCACTTGTAAGTTGTGAAATACAAGAAGGCTAATTACCTTTAGTAATGTCTCAATCGAGGCACACAACGTTGAGTTCTTATGATCTTGTTGATCTCTCGGTAAATTCTTTTACCTCCAATAAGGTTACCTTAAAACTCATGACCTTACGATCACCAGTGTGTGACGTTTTCCTTGATATGGGAGCTGTCTTTTCAAGGCCCCATAATTTTGTTATCCGTATTGAATTTCAAGGGGAGGCCAACCAGGTCAAATAAGTCAAAATTCGCTGATAGGAATTAGATTCGCGACGAAATCGCCTATGTCAGGAGCGAATCCCTAAGACGAATAGAATGTCAGTGACATATCAATGAAATTGGTTTATTCTCCCAAGGATATTATGATAATGGAAAGCGTGTCAATCGATATATGTGAAAGAAATAGCGATGTGCCGTGAACTCCAATGACAACGGTGTTAGATAAATGCCCTATAGTGGAATTGAGATTTTGGAGGAGTTGTTACGAATGGACACTACCTCTGGGTTAGCAAGATAAGTACTGACGATGGAGTCAAAGGGAGCTGGTATTGTGACTTGGGAGAGGTGCAGCAGGAATAATTTCCGGAAATATATGGAGACCCGGATGAAAATGAAAGTTAAAGAGTTAAAACAAGAAACCATGACTGTGACCGAGTATGAGGCCAAGTTTTCCGAATTATTGAGGTTTGTTCCGGAGTTTGTGAACACAGAATAAAAAAAAGCCAATAGGTTTCAACCAGGGCTACCTCCAACAAGCAGCCCACTGTCAGGACCTTTAAATAATAGGTACCCTTGTAAATGATTGTTTGATCAGCGGAAGAACGTTGTGTATTTCCAAATTTATTTAAGAACTGGGTATCACCAGTTGGAAGTTAAATCCGAGGATATACCCAAGACTGCGATTCGTACCAGGAATAGACACTTCGAGTTTTCAGCGAGGTTATTTTGGGATTGACTAATGCACCCACAAATTTTTATGGAATGTAATGAATGGACTTTGAGTTATCCGTGATAGTAGAAAACGTGAGATGGAGAAATGGCTAGAATTGACCTAGAATTATGACTGTGAGATACACTACCACCCGGGGAAGGCCAATGTGGTGGCCGGTACCCTTAATTAAAATGGGACAGAGATGGATTCCGAATGATCGGGAATTAAAGAATGAGATTTTACACAAAACCCAAGTTAGTCCAAGAAACTAGAAAGACAAAAGATTTCACCAACAAACGGCTAGTGACAACCATGGCAGATAGAGAAAGTATGCGAACTAAGCTCGCGAGTATAGAGATAGTACTGCTACTGATAAGCTAAATGGCAAGTTGATGAATGGCAAACAAGTTTATGCTGGTGTATTTCTGTGCAAACAAGATAGAGAATATGAGGTTAGAGATTCGTGATGTTAAAGGTATCTCCAAGGAAGGAATTAATGAGATTTGAAAAGAAAGGGAAGTGAGCCCGAGATTCATTGGGCCATCTGAGATTTAAGACGCGCCAGTAAGGTGGCCTACGAGCCAGCCTTACCCCCCAAACTAGTAGAATGGTCATAACGGGGTTCATGTGTCAATGCTACGTCAGTATATTATAGATGCCCGACATATGTAGAGTACGAGCACGTAGACATACAACCAGACTTGACCTATGTGGAGCAATCAATGGAAATTATAGATCGAAAGGAACAAGTACTCCGAAACAAGGTCATCAAACTAGTCAGAGTGGTATGGAGGAATCATAAAGTGGAAGAATCAACTTGGGAGCTAGAGAGCGAGATGCTAGAAAGATATCCCCATTTGTTTTCAGAGTGATTCCGGGACGGAATCCTTTTAAGGAGGGGAGACTGTAAGACCCCAGATTTTGGGTAGAATTAAAACTTGTATTATATGTTGATGTAAATATGGATAGTGGCAATGACTTTGAGAATCAAGTTATGAAATGAATATGAATTTCGGTTTTCAAACATTTTGAGAATAGTAAGAATGGACTGAACATATAGATACGAATAATCTCTCTGGAAAATAAGAATACAATATTCCAAGGAAGAAAAGTATTTTTATGTCATCCAAATCGATATCTGGTATGCATCCGACAACTCCGTAAACAAGATAGCGTGTGCCCGAGAAAGCACTAGAACATTTCTAAGTGCAAGAAGTAAAGAGAAATAAACCAGGAATATTGGAACGGATATTGATCCAAAGGATTATAGAAAAACCACTGATGAATAGTAACTTTTGATGAATAGTAAATTTTTGTCGTTTAAAAAGTTTTTCAGACCACCCTATATACGGAACGATATAATGAACTTTCAAAGCTGTATTAGTGATCTACGATGAAAATAAAGGAATGCAAAAGCTGTCAGAATTGGAAAAATAGCATTTCCGTTTTCTCCGAAATTTCACCATTAACGGACGGATTAATCATTATTTGGGAATATTGAAGGATTTAGATTATCAATTCCATGGATATGGATTTAATAAAAGAATTAGAGATATTAAGAACGATTACGATAAACTACTTCGATAGAACACTTAAGAAACCCTGCGAACTTTTTACGTGATTAAACGGAGACGGAACAACGAGACATTACAGGATTAAAATACAGACATGGAAGTAACATGTAACAAGATTAATTCGAGGAATGCAACATTTGGATCATTCATGTGAAAAGAAACAAACTAGTAAAGCTGCTTTGCCACCATGACCCTCCAGTGCTTGACATGTGTCCCTGCTTGCCACCATGACCCTCCATGGCTCGACACGTGTCCCTGTGACTAGCCAAAGTGTGGTGACTCACCCCTTTCTAATACAAAATATCAGCCTTATCATTAATTGGCCAAAACAAAAAGAAAAGAAGAATTCATCCATTTTGAAGAGAAAACCCGAGGGAGAAATGAGGAGAAAAATGGGGGAGAAAGAAGTGATCGTAACTTGAGATTCCGTGATCCGTTTTTGGCGTTCCACCACTCAAATCGAAGCTCTCGAGAAGCCCGACGTAACCATGGTAAGCAATCGCCTCACCTCTGTGATTTACCCTTCGATTTCAGTGAGTAACAGTTGGAGAAGATGATGAATAGTAACTTGTATTTTGCTTTGTTGCTTTTGATATTGAGTTTGTGGCTTCCAAAGGTTGTATTAAGCAAGGATCTAAAGGTTACATAAGGAATATAGCAGCAAGAAAGCTTGGAGGAAGGTATAAACCTCTGCCCCTTTGAGTTTTATATGAGTTTTAAAGTGGTTTTGATGTTCATGTAAAGTTAAGATCATGATTAAGTGATTTAGTGATTGTTTGGATTTGTTTAAATGTGTAAAATGATGGGTGTTGGATTTTAGCCTCACCACTGATCTTAGAGGTGTAGGTTGGTTGTTTGTTGAGGTTGTGGATGTATGGTATGCCCGGTGTGGCTTGGTTATGTTGTGACAAAATTGGATTATTCGATTTTAAGCCGTCGTAATGCCCGATTTTCGGTAACTCTATAAACTGCCTAGAATCCGAAACCCTAACTGCCTCTTTTGTTTCAGTTATGAACATGATTGTGTAGAACTTTGTTTCTAGTTTACGTGAGCGCAAGAATCATGTCATTACGATTTACGGTTTATGAGATATGACCATTTTAGTGAAAGTGGTTCAAGGAATGAGATTGCAGAAATGTACCAACTTTGTGGCTATGTTTGAGACCCTTAAGAGTTGTTTTAAAATATGAAATTTTGTATTGAAGTGTCAAGGGCAGTTACGAAGGTTTGTACGAAGGTTTCGAGTCCAAAAGATTATTTTCCAATTTTATAAAAATGTGTTAGCCGAGGTTGCGCAAGTGAAAACCACTAAGAACATGACTTAGAAACCAATGTTGTAAATGGTTAAGTATAACTTGTATTCGAGGATCGATTTCGGACTAAACCTATGACTTAAGTAATTGTCGATTAAACATGGACTTAGTATGAGCCTATAACGAGCTAGTAATTCCTTGGTTGTGTTTCTCTTACGTGTTTAAGCATTGTGTACAAGTGGATTATCCAGGGGATTAATCGTGCGTTTCTTTGACTTGGTCTAGATTGTCCGGCATCGTCGCGAACCCCTATCACTTCTTGAGCATGAGGCAAGTTTTCTAAATCTATACTTTGAAGTATTGATTATATATTACTGTTTTTGCCATGTGTGGAGTTATACAGTTTTGCGATACATGTTATATATTGTATAAAATAGAGTTTGATTTTGGTTTATATATGAGCTTTGAGATAAAGTAGTTATAAACCGGCGTACCTTGTAGCTCTGGAGATAAGAGCATACTTCTTGTTTTCGACTCTAGACCGGGAGTCAGTATTTGAGATATGGAGATAGCCGTGGAAACCCGGAGGGATTCCAGCGGCAGTGTACTAATTATTCTGAGGATTGCTATTATTAAACATTAATTATATTTCTAGAAAGTATTAATTACCTGGAAATAATTTGAGGAATGTTATTTGAATATTACCTCATTCGAAGGTTGTTACTTGGAAATGATTTGGTAATTGGCTTATAAGCTAGATATGGGATATCAGTTATAAGCCAGGTTTTTATAAAGGCCCTAGGTTAAGGGCGTATGATATTTCTTAAGATCAGTAGTGATTATAGTTTGTGTATGATAAAGGTTATTTTTCCGATAAAGACAGGGGGTACTGTTAATTGAGGATTATTGACTTAAGGGTTATTATTTATATTCATTTGAGGATTATTGACTTAAGGGTTATTATTTATATTCATTTGAGGATTATTGACTTAAGGGTTATTATTTATATTCATTTGAGGATTATTGACTTAAGGAGTATTATTTATATTCATTTGAGGATTATTGATTTAATGAATATTATTTTCAAATATTCATTTAAGGATTACTTATTTAATGAATATTATTTTCAAATATTCATTTAAGGATTACTTATTTAATGAATATTATTTTCAAATATTCATTTAAGGATTATTTATTTAATGAATATTATTTTCAAATATTCATTTAAGGATTACTTAGTTAATGAATATTATTTTCAAATATTCATTTAAGGATTACTTAGTTAATGAATATTATTTTCAAATATTCATTTAAGGATTACTTAGTTAATGAATATTATTTTCAAATATTCATTTGAGGTTTACTTATTTAATAAATACGATTAATTATTTTCAAATCAAAAAGAGGTTCCCAAAACATTGTTTTCCATTTGAATCTGTCTTTTAAGAAGATTTAAATGCTCGCTCAACTATCAAAAATATGGGAAGCCTGATTTAAGTGACCACTACTCTTTTTTTTAAACTCTCAATTCAAAAACTGTCAAGGGACAGATATTTTCTTGGAGCAATTTAATTGCTGCCAGTCTAATGTTGTGTTACCACCTCAATGATCGAGGGGTAAATTCATGGAACAAGTCGATATCCATTAACAAGCATAGCTTGGGAAATATTGGAGAATCTTCCTTTCCAACCTAGATATAACTACTTAGTGGAGTCGTATCAACAAGTGTTACACTTGGGGAAAGGAGGACGATCTTTACGTTTCAGAGTCATAGATTTCATCTGAACTAGGAGTGGTGTAAGTGGTCAAGTTGCGTGGGCCCATCCAACTTTTATATTGCCCCAAATGGGCCGGGAGGTCATAGTAAGGCGGTAGACAATGTCAGGCCGTCGTGATACTTCCATCTACATGTAGAAAACTATTTGAGCGGTGCGACCTGCTACTGATCATAGTAAGGTTAGGCACAGCGGACGCGGTAGCAACTCCAGTATTAGTTCATCATCCAATTTGGATATTCCTGCAACATGTATTGGGATGAAAAACCAATTATGTTGGCAGGGGGTCGAAAAAGATTGAAAATGAAGTGACAATAAATTCATGCAACTTCATCTTTTATTTTATGAGTTATGACTCTGTGGATACCTTACATAACATGAGTTATGGTAAGGGAGTTGTTTATACTGAATCACCTTATAACTTCATCCTTTAAGTTATGTGTTGATATTCTGCTTACATAGCAGATATTTTTGGAAAGGTTATATTGGTTTACTTTGAAACCTCATCTTTTATATTATACTAGAACTTTGTTCATAATATAGCAAAAGTTTGTAGAAATATTATGAAAATGATATTTGAAGTACAATAATGGTACTGTTTCTGGGAATACATTCCGATAAGGATATAATTTCAGTATCGAGATATTTTGACAAATTATTGTCTTATACCCGTTTTATTCTGGGTTGAGTTAAAGGCAGAATTATGCCATACTTTCTTTTCCTTGCTGAGCTATCGCTCACTCTTGCTATTGTTTTATATATATTATATAGCAGCGAAGCAGGATGCCAATGGGACGGCACATACCCCGCAAGGCGTTTTCATAAACAGTTTCTAGCAGTGATCCCGAGAGTAGTACGAACCAATCGAATCAGGCTACAACTTTTGGTATTCAACTTATGTATAGATATGAATGGTATGAGAGGATTGTGAGCATCAGAAGGCTAAGTTGGAAATGTAACATTTCTTAGAAATTGTATCAGTGACAGATTTAAAGACATTTGGGTATTGTAATAAAAATTATTTATTCCGCAGTTGTTGTATCGTGTCGTTTCTGAGACTCTAACCTGTGTGTGTGTGTGTGTGTGTGTGAGACAAATATTGTGGGGTCATGAGCAGGTGAATTATGCACGATGTGAGTAATACAAGTAAGGCAAGGAGTAAATGGATCGTGACTACTCTAAATCCCTGACCCCGGATTTGGGGCTGTTACACATAGAATCCATTTCGGATTTCATGGCACTCTGCCATTTCTCTGAGTCAACACTACTCATAGCCTCATTATAGGTCATAGGGTCGTCATCATCAATAATTGACAACTCATTGTCATTCTCAATGACAAGGCCATAATACCTCTCAAGTTGGCGAGACACTCTCTCTGACCTACGAATGGGCTGTTCCACAGAAGGTTGTTCAGTCTGAACAGGTGTTTCCTCTTGAACCGTAGTAGTTTATGCTTCTTGAACTTCATTAAGTTCTATTTTACTCCCACTGTTCCCTTCAAGGATAAACTGTTTTTCCAAGAAGTGTTAGGTCCAAAGTATCGTAGAAGGGGGGGTTGAATACGATACTCACAAATAATTCAATTTCGTTAGCGGATAAATCATTCAGTTCTATAACGAAATCAAACACACCAAACCAATCCAAGTTTCGGGGAATATATCTTTTTATAAATATAAACCTCGAGGGGTGCTACAATTTCTAATCCGTAGATTAGCTTCAATGAGTTTAAGGTTACACAAATTCAATACAATGATCAAGTTCTGAGCACTATTAAATTTTCTGATAATTTCTCCGGCTCGATTCTCTCTCTCAGTAATGTCTCTGTGTAGAATGCCTTAACTGAAGAAGACACTTCTTCCTCTGTTAGTAATTGTAGACTTTTCTTTTGAAAACTATCGAACCTTAATTGAAGAATCAATCTTGGTCGTCCATCTTCAAAATCAACCTGTAAAACAAGAATACTTTTCACCTGCTCCTAATTAAAAACCATCGAATGACTTAACTTAATTTACCATTCGATAGTTTTTATTTAAAAACTATCGAATACTAAATTAAGTTAAAGTGGTTTTCAATGAATCACTTTTTATATCATTCGATAGTTTTCTTAATTGAAAAACTATCGAATCATTTTTTTTTCTTGTCTTATATCTTTTAATGATTACTCCTGAGCTCCTGGGTGTTTAAGTAATAGACTGTATCACTTTCTTCTGAGACGATAAAACAACTTGATCTTTTAAGTGTTGTCACCTAGTGCAACTGGTCTAGTTCACAGATGAATAACACTTGATCAATTCTTCTTTTATGTCTTCAATTCAATGCTTCTGATAAGTCCCTTGTCGTTCTGGTTGCTTCAAATAAATCACTGGAATCCTGTGGTACTTAACCCTAAATCATTCACATACTTCTGTCGTCTTGAAAGTCTTGTTTCTTTTGTTGTCACTGAGGCTTGAACATTTTCATGAACTTCTTTCCGTGACCTGTTTACGGACTTCAAGAATACATAACGTATTTTGATTTTTTGAGTTTACCTTTTCTTCTTTGATTCTGGATTCATGTGCTTCTGTTAATACTATTGTTTGTCTTGTCCTTTGTTGAGTTGTAGTTATCTCTTTTACATCTTATGTTACATTATGCTTTACAATCTCCCCCTATTTGATTGGATAGAGTTCGACAAGCAAATACTTCGAGGATAACTCAACTAACTAAGGAAACATTAAACTAATTAAAGTAAGACAACTTAATAATATTAAACGCATTCTGGATCAGATATATATACATTTCCAGATTTCATAAATCAAAAAATAATAAAACTTTATACAATGAAGTTGCTCCTCTAGTTTGAGCTGATAGTTCTTTTTGTCTTTTGCTTCTTGTCTTCAGTCCATTACGATCTCACCTTCTTCAATCATTGGATCGGAGTTAGCAGCTTGATAATCAATCACTGATGGATAGTGCAGTGGTTCTCCAGGTTTAAGGATTTCTCCTTGAATGTGTCTTCCAATGTACTCAACCTCTTGACCCACTCCAGCCCACAACCATGCAATGTTAACATCTTTCTTGTTTAGCTTTGGCATGTTTGGTAGTCTGGTATGCACTTCCAATCCTCTTTCCACTCTTTTCCTATAGTAAGGAACATTCTCCATTAGAAATCTTCTAAGAGTGTCTGTTGCCTTGTCCTTCTCCGTTGATGAGAATCCAGTGGATCTAAGATACTTCTCAACTGATATTAGATAGTTGCTTGGATAGTCTCTCAGTTTGTCCTCAGCCAAATAGCAGATTCTGAACAAGTCATTCGTCATGAATCTAACCATTGGAGGATCTTCAGTAATCTCTGGACCGACTTTCATCAAGACCTCATTAACATGCTCACGGAGCAGTTCATTTAGTCTTGTAGTTCTTTGAATCTTGATGAGTATCACCTGCAGTTCTGTATATGTTCTCTGTTCTAAAAACTTAGTGGAAATCACAAATGTACCTTTCTCAAGAAAATTGATCAATATGTTACAGGCACCATTTGCTTTAACCCCGGCTTTCAGAAAGATCACAGGATTTGCACTTCTTATGTCCTGAATTATGACTTCCACCTCCGCATTGTCGTTGACTTCTAATCCGTCTTCAACTCCACAAAAGGTTTTATAAGCCATCTCCAAGTCAGTACCTTGCTTATTTGCCAAATCCATCATCTTCTTCTTCCTAGCTTCAGCATACACCTTGGATCTTTTTAACTTCTCAATCCTTAGAACCGCTTGGTGTCTTTCTCTCTCAGCTTGCCTGGCATCTATTTCAGCTCTTTGAGCTTTCACCATCTCCAAGGCAGCTTCTTCTTCTTGTGACAGAGGATTTGCTTCTTCTTCCATATTATCCTCCCAGATTGGATATTCAACAGGCTCTGGATAATATGGCTCATGCTCCTCCTGAATTGGTTGCTCTTGCATGACCTCAAATCCCTCTTCACTGTTCTCTTCTTGTACAAGCTCTTCTATCCAGTACTGTCTTATCGGAATAGCTTCAACCGTTTCCCAAACTCCCCATCCATCCATACCTTTCTCCCCATCTCCAACTTTCTCCCCCTTAGTTGAGGAATCCTCGACAAAATCATCCTCAACATAAAAGGCAGTAGAAGGATCAGGTTGCTGATTTGAAGGACCAGGTTGTCCAGTTTGTTGGTTCTTCAGCATAGTCCAGATTGACTGTACTCTGTCACCTTGATTGTCCAAGAAATCCATAATCTGCTTATTCATCTCATTCATAGAAGCTAGCGATAGGTCAATGTTGTCCAATCTTGAGTTGGTAGTCTTTTCCATATGATCCAGCCTCTTGTTCAGCTTAGACTCCACTCTTGAAAGTGTATTCATTGCATCTTTTACCCGCGCTTGACCATCCCGGATAACCAGAACGTCTTCTCTCAAAGCTTCCTGTCCATGTGACAATGCAAATACTTCATTCATGAATCCATCTTTTAATTCCTTGACGTCTGTCCTCAACTCGACCAGTTCTTCCATTGCTTCCTTCTTCAAGGAGTCCACTGCCTGCTTCGTACCTGTTATAGTGCCAGATGCACTGCCAATAACCCTGAATGTTCTTCTGGAATCAGCTGCAGCCAAGTCAACCTTCTCTTGAATAGTCTTTAAAGAAGCATTGCCTTGACTAGAGGAGATCCCTTGGTCAAAGGAAGGTTGCAGTGGAACCTTGAATAATGGATTTCCTTCTTTATCACTAACTGTCATCTCCTTGAGGGTGGATTGAATATGTACTTCTCGTTCTGTCGGTAATATCAAATCATCAATATTTGGAAGGGTTAGGGTGTCACTCCTCACGTTTGGCTCTGGGTGTACACTCAACGTTTCTGTCAGTGTTTCGCTCATTTTACCTTTCCCACTCAGGCCAGGTGTAACAGCCCCAGGCCCGGGGTCGGAGATCTGGTCGTTACGGTCATTATTCCATACATCATGCTTGACTTAAATCAATATAAATAAATAACATGCTATGACCCCGCAATCTAAGCTTACACACAAAAAAGTTATAGTCCCAGAGATGAACTTGAAATAAGTACTGCTGACAGGATCCACATATATATCATAAGTGTTTACAAGCCCAAAATATAATTTACAAGTTTATGGTTGCTGCCACTTCTTTAAGTTATGTCATACATATAATTAAAAGCTGAATCCAACTACCAGTCTATCTCACTAGTAAGTCCTACCTCAGCTACGGCGGCAATAGTGTCAGGGGAGAGTCCTCTGGGTACCCGCGCCCTCTTGCGCATGGTGGTTTCGGTACGTGCCATCTGGTTTATCTGTTGTTGTGATATAAATAAACAAGCAAGGGTGAGCAACAAGGCTCACCAAAATAATACTGTACTGATAAATAATGTAAACAAATCCAAGTGTCATCTTTCGTATTAAACATTTACCTCATATCATAATCTGGAAATAAAGACAAGGTAAAAATATTTCCAATCCACTTTCTAAACTCGTAAACTTGCATGAACTTGAATAAACTTGCATAAACTTGAATAACTTGAATAGCTTGAATAAACTTTTCTTTTCTGGAAACCTGCTTAAAACATGTTCTCTCATGGATGATGAACTGTAGACGGAGATTCTAGGCGACAAGGATACCCCTACGATGATCAGTCGCAAGGCGAATCCCCCCTGATCTTTTTTTTCTACGTAGAAGGGAAGAATAGACGGTCTCTAACTGACCTACCTCCCCGCCTTAGGTTGTAGGGGGAAGAGCAGACCCGTTCATAGTCCGTCGGTCTGATACTCTCCTCTGGGTGGGAAAAACAGACCCGTTCATAGTCCGTCGGTCTGTCACCCTCCTCTTACCCTACGGTCGGGCACATACTGATAATCTAAGGGAAGAACAGACTCGTTCATAGTCCGTCGGTCTACGCGTAATTCCCTTAGGGGACAGGCGTCACTCAGTCCCTTACATATTCTCCGAGTTCAAGAAAATCCATAATTCTGAAACATAAAGTTCCTTTCCCTTTTTCCCCTAGTATACGACTCCACAAAGTAGTCATATCTGGTTGGAAAGGAAAATTCACCCATATTTCCCAAGCTGATGCTTGTTCATGGATACAACCTATTCCACTGATCTTACTCCTCGAGTCTTGAGGAAGTAATCAAAATCATTTTTATGGTAGCATACAAAGCTGTTAAATGAATAGTTTCAAAAGATTCAGGACCGGGCAGTCCACTGGAAACAAACATTAAAACTTGAGAAAGATCCCCTGAGTCTTTGTAGTTTGAGCGAAAATTTAAGTCTTTCAGAATATAGACTTAAAAGGAAAATAGATTTGGGAACCTTCTCTAATTATATTTATAATTGTCTGAATAAAACTTTATTAGTTATCTAGGGTTAAAGAATAATTTCACAAAATACGCTCTTAAGAAGTAGGGCTTTAAATAATTAATGAAAACTATATTTAATAAAGAATATTTATTTAGAAGTAATTCCCAAATACTTTCTTAAGAAAATAATGGATAATAGTATAATAATATAACCCTAGATAACAACTGATACCATTCCCGGTCCGTAGAATAAATACAGAGTATATACCCCCTACTGAGGGATTTTTCTTAACATATTGGCTTATGAATATTGCCACAACCATAGCTTGTAAATCCAACTTAGACTTAACATCAGAGATATCATTTCGAAATCATGAACACATAGCATATATCACAATATCTTTTATTTATCACAACAACAGTTTATAGAGGCATAGGTTTGAAAACTTGCCTGATCTCTGAGTCTGTGAGTGGTGTCTTGCAGTGGTCCGGCGATCTATCAACAATAAAAATACCTTTCATCAATAACTTATACTTAGGAATCAAACAACGACTATTCTCAAACTTAAACACAACACCAATGCAACCATATGTTCATAACCCCTTGCAATCTCTATTAACATCTTGTAATTAGGTACTCGTTTGTTATCAAGGGACATCACCCCAACTTGCTCTAAATCTGTCTTGAGGTTATAAATGCTCTAGGGTCAACCTCTTGTGATCCATTTCAAGATTCTTGATTCGTTTCTCAGAGTTTTTCTAAAGTCACATCCAAGTACTTGTTTTAAGGGATTTCTCGCACTTAACCTTACTTCAAACATTTTTATAAAATTGAAAAACTCTCTTTTTCACACAGGGTCTTCTCCCACACTTTCCTTAATGTCTCTAATATTTAACTATCAATATTATCCCCTGCAATGATTGAGTTAAGAAGGCTCAATTTCAGTTACGAACGTTTATTCTCGTTTTCGAACCACTTTTACTAATTTGGCCATATCGCCTAAACCGTAAGTCGGATTGCTTTGATTTTCGCACCAAAACGATCTACGTTCAAATATCTATAAGTACAAGTCATATACTCATCAAGACCCGAGACCTATTCCAACTGTTATGCTCTGTTTTTAAAGGTTTTAGAAATTTCGGCATTACGACGGCTATAAATCGGATAATCCCAAAATTCAAACCATTCAACTTGCTCACCAATCACTCCACACAACATATACATCTTATATAACCAAGAACTGAGGCCAAGCAATGCCTTTCCGTTCTTAAAACTCAATATTACTTATAACAAAGCCCAATCATAGCTACTAAGATCATAAACATGCTTTTACACCACTAAAGCTTCAAAAATCACTTAATACATTCAAGGGTTCAAGGTTCATACCTCCTCCAAGCTTGTTTACTCCCAATACACCTATATAAACTTAGATCCTTGCTTGATATAACCTTTAGAAGCCATAGATTCAAAATCAAAACCAAACAAAAACTTGGTTACTATTCATTCATCATCTTCATCCATTTATTTGAACATGAAATACTTAAAGAAAGGCTATAAGATTCATGGCTCACCTTATACTAATCACTAGCTTCGTTTTAAGCTCTAGCTTGCAATTGTTGGTGGAAGAAATCTC
Organism: Heracleum sosnowskyi; assembly: GCA_030848705.1. Taxonomy (NCBI): domain Eukaryota; kingdom Viridiplantae; phylum Streptophyta; class Magnoliopsida; order Apiales; family Apiaceae; genus Heracleum; species Heracleum sosnowskyi. The sequence continues at coordinate 75,014,654 of CM061238.1, forward strand.
CAAATCCCCTTGTTCTTCAAGCTTGGCCGAGAGCTTTCCTAATGGAGGTGGTGATGTTTTGATTTTTTTCTTTTTGTTTAATTACTTGGTGATAATATTATATTTTGGTGGTCAAACATTGGTGAGTCATAGTCCTTGATGTCCTCTTCTTACGACACTTGTCAAGCATGCACTGGCTCCGTTAAAGTAGCTTTACTGGTTCGTTTCCTTTCACATGGATGATCCAAATGTTGCATTCCTCGAACTAATCTTGTTACATGTTACTCCCATGTCTATATTTAATCCTGTACGTTCTTGATATCTCTAATTCTTTTATTAATCCATATCCATAGAATTGATAATCTAAACCCTTCAATATTCCCAAATAATAATTAATCCGTCCGTTAATGGTGAAATTTCAGAGAAAACAGAAATGCTATTTTTCCAATTCTGACAGCTTTTGCATTCCTTCATTTACATCGTAGATCACTAATACGACTTTGAAAGTTTATTACATCGTCCCGTATATAGTGTGGTGTGATCCCATTCTTACCTTAAGGAATCTACTATTCACCATAATCATTTGGATCAATATCCGTTCCAATATTCCTGGTTTATTTCCTCTTTATTTCTTGTACTTAGACAATGTTCTAGAGCTTTCTCGGGCATACACTATCTTGTTTACGGAGTTGTCGGATGCATACCAGATATCGATTTGGATGACATAAAAATACTTTTCTTCCTTGGGGTGTTATATTCTTATTTTCCAGAGAGATTATTCTTATCTAAATGGTCAGTCCATTCTCACTATTCACAAAATACTTGAAAACTGAAATCCATATCCATTTCATAACTTGATTCTCAATTCATTACCACTATTCATATATACATCAACATATAATAAAAGTTTTAATTCTACCCAAAAATCTGGGGTCTTACAATCTCCCATCCTTAAAAGGATTCCGTCCCGGAATCACTCTGAAAACAAATGGGGATATCTTTCCAGCATTTCGCTCTCTAGCTCCCAAGTTGATTCCTCCACATTATGATTTCTCCACACAACTCTGACTAGTTTGATGACCTTGTTTCGGAGCACTTGTTCCTTTTGATCTATAATTTCCATTGGTTGATCCACATAGGTCAAATCGGGTTGCATGTCTACGTGCTCGTATTCCACTATATGCTTAGCATCTGACTTATAGGGCCTTAGCATCGAAACATGAAACACGTTGTTGGGTCATGCCCAGCATCCTGCCTAAATCGAAGCGTGGGCGCTTGGCTTCTGGACTAGAATATGGAAATAAAGTTGTGCATCTTCTACAAGCTCGGGCTTTTAGATCAACTGGTAAAGCGCTTGATCCTGAGTTTTCACACGTTGTGGACGTGTTGCAAATATGGGGGTAGTGCCAGTTCATATGCTATCTTTCCAATACGTCTCAAGATCTCAAACGACCCAATGTATCTAGGGCTCAACTTTCGTTTCTTTCCAAATCTCATCAACCCTTTCCAAGGAGACACTTTTAAGAACACTAGGTCTCCTACTTCATACTCTTTGCCCTTTCGAGCCAAATCTGCATACTTCTTTTGTCTATCCTGGGCTGCTACTAGCCGTTCTCGGATTAGATCAACTATATCCTTTGTCCTTTGAACCATTTCAGGTCCTAGCAACTTACGTTCACCAACTTCATCCCAATACAAGGGAGACCTGCATCTTCTCCCGTAAAGGGCCTCATAAGGTGGCATTCCGATGCTCGCATGGAAGCTATTATTATAAGAGAATTCAACCAATGGCAAGTGATCATCCCAACTTCCTTTAAGATCTAGGGCACAGAACCTCAGCATATCCTCATGTGTTTGGATGGTCCTTTCACTTTGCCCATCTGTCTGAGGGTGATAGGCAGTACTCATATTTAGCTTGGTTCCGGCACATTCCTGAAAGCTCCTCCAAAATCTTGAATTGAATCTGGGATCTCGATCTGATACAATGGTCACCGGGACCCCATGCCGGGCCACAATCTCCTTCACATAGATATCCACTAGTTTGTCAACAGTGAACCTTTCATTAATTGGTAGAAAGTGGGCTGACTTTGTTAGTCGGTCTATTATCACCCATATGGCGTCATGATTGGCCTTGGTCCTTGGTAGACCCACAACAAAGTCCATTGCTATATGATCCCATTTCCATTCGGGAATTTCCAGGGGTTGTAGAAGTCCACTGGGCCTTTGGTGTTCCGCTTTCACTCTTTGACAGGTCAAGCATTTGCCTACCCATTCTGCCACGTCTCTCTTCATGTTAGGCCACCAGTAATACTCTTTCAAATCTTGATACATCTTATTTCCTCCTGGGTGAATTGAGTATCTGGTATTGTGAGCTTCGTGCAGAATCTCATCTTTTAGTTCTGGGACGTTAGGAATCCAAATTCTGTAAGTATATCTCATTATGCCCTGGTCGTCTTTCTCAGTCTTCGTCTCTTCCCCCGTCAGGGATTCTCTTTCTTCTTGAAGCATTCGTTCTTGGCACAACTTGATCTTTTCTAACAATGGAGGTTGGACTTGAATTTCCATCAACTTTTCTTGACTATCTCCTGGCACTCTGATCTCAATTTCCAACTTCTCCATATCTCTTATCAGTGTTTCCTCCAAAGTCATCATCTTAAGCCTCTCCTTTCTGCTAAGGGCGTCAGCCACCACATTGGCTTTACCCGGGTGATAACGAATTTCACAATCATAATCTTTAATCAGTTCTAGCCATCTTCTCTGGCGCATGTTAAGTTCTTTTTGGGTGAAGATGTACTTGAGGCTCTTATGATCAGTGTAGATTTCACATTTTTCCCCATACAAGTAATGCCTCCATATTTTTAAAGCGAAAACTATCGCTGATAATTCTAGATCGTGAGTTGGGTATCGAATCTCGTAATCCTTTAGCTGCCTTGACGCATACGCGATTACTTTATCATGTTGCATAAGCACGCACCCTAATCCTTTGTGCGAAGCATCACTGTAAATCACGAAGTCTCCTTTTCCATCAAGCAACGCCAACACGGGGGCCGTCACCAACCTTTTCTTCAGCTCTTGAAAGCTTTTCTCACATTTATCTGTCCATTCAAACTTCTCCGTCTTGCGGGTAAGTCGTGTTAACGGGGCTGCTATCTTTGCAAAATCTTGCACAAATCTTCGGTAATACCTTGCCAGTCCGATAAAGCTCCTTACCTCTGTTGGGGTGGTTGGACGCTCCCAATTCGAAACTGCTTCTATCTTGGAGGGGTCAACCAACACTCCTTCTTTATTAATCACATGCCCTAAGAATTGCACTTCCTCCTTCCAGAATTCACACTTCGAGAACTTGGCATACAACTGCTCTTTCCTGAGAATTCCTAGGGCTCTCCTCAGATGCTCAGCGTGTTCTGCTTCCGTCCTGGAATAGATAAGAATGTCATCAATGAAAACTATGATGAATTTGTCCAAATATTTCTTGAACACTCTATTCATCAAATCCATAAAGGCTGCGGGGGCATTGGTTAATCCAAACGACATCACCAAGAACTCGTAATGTCCATAACGGGTATGGAATGCAGTCTTAGGAATATCCTCGGGTTTAATCTTAAGCTGGTGATATCCAGTTCTCAAGTCAATCTTAGAAAAGTATACAGTATCTTTTAGCTGATCAAACAAATCATCGATTCTTGGCAAAGGGTACTTGTTCTTTATGGTTAGCTTGTTTAATTCTCGATAGTCGATGCATAATCTCATACTCCCATCTTTCTTTTTCACGAACAGCACTGGTGCACCCCAAGGCGACACACTAGGTCTTATAAAACCTTTCTCTAATAGTTCTTGAAACTGGGTAGCCAGCTCCTTCATCTCTACTGGGGCTAATCTGTATGGGGCCTTGGACACTGGCGCCGTTCCTGGGGCTAGCTCAATCGCAAACTCAATGTCTCTGTCGGGTGGTAACCCTGGAAGATCTTGGGGAAACACATCCTCAAATTCCTTGACTACTGGAATATCTTGAAGATTGGGCACCCCCTTCTGGGTGTCCACCACGTAAGCTAAGTAAGCTTCGTTTCCTTTTCGCAACAATCTCTTGGTTTGGGCCATGGTTAAAAATTTTCGTGTTTGTCTCATCCCTTTGAACACTATATCTTTCTTCCCTAGGGTACTCAATCTAATCTTCTTCCCTTTACAATCTATCTGGGCATTATTACGGGACAACCAATCCATTCCTAAAATAACATCAAACTCCCCTAACTTGAAAGGAATCAAATCAACAGAAAACGATTGATCTCCTATTTTTAACTCACATCCGGGGTGAATCTGATTAACTGGGACTACCTCATGATTGGCTATTTCTACTTGCAAGGAACCTCTCAGGGGTTGAGCTTTAAGTCTTAATTTATAAGCAAAGTCCCATGATATAAAAGATTTAGTCGCTCCAGAATCAAATAAAACATTTGCACTAACTGAGTTGAGAGAAAGAGTACCCGCTATCACATCGGTATCCCTCACTGCATCCTGCACGGTCATGTTAAAAGTTCTGGCCGTTGGTGGCTTGTTGGAGGCAGCCTTGCTGGCCCCTGATGCTGCTGGCTTGCTCCTTGGACAAGTTCTGGATACGTGCCCCTACTGACCACAATTATAGCAAGTAGGACCCTTGCTGACACTAGGGAAGCCCATGGTACAAGAACTAGCATAATGGCCTGGTCGTCCACATTTATAACAAGTTGTCGCACCCATTTTGCATACACCTGGATGTCTCCTTCCACAGGTGGTACTGGAAATGAAGGTCGAGAGGATTGAGACTGTGGTGCTCCCGACTGCTTATTACCCTGGTTTATGCTGGTGCTCCTGGTTGGCCTGGATCCTTCATTTCTACCAGGTAGGGAAACCGCTCTGCGATTGAACTTGTTGGAAGGGTTGCCTCCTTCCGAACCCCCTCCCATACTCATATGCTTTCTTTTTCTTCCTCCTCTTTCTTTCTGGGCTTGATCAATGCCTGCTTCTGCGATTGAGGCTTTCTGTACTAGGGTGGCATAATCTGTAATTTCCAGAATAGCCACCCGATTCTGGATCCCTGGCCTCAGCCCTTGCTGAAACCTACTAGCTTTCTTTTCGTCCATGTCCACGAACTCAGGCACAAACCTTGACAGTTCGGTAAACTTCGCTTCATATTCTGCTACTGATAAATTATTTTGTTTTAGCTCCAAGAACTTGAGCTCCATCTAAGTTTTCATAAATCTCGAAAAATACTTCTCCAAAAATTGTTGGGTTTTATACTAAACTATTCATTAGTAGTATATAAACATTGTCCATTTTATTGAGAATCTTGATTGCATATTTTTACATTGTCTATTTATTATATATTGTGGATAATTTAGTATCAAATGGGATAACAGAAGATTAAATTATCAGTGTCTATATATAATATAAAGGGTTCACAGTTTAAGTGGAATTAGACAAACCACTGGAATAACTGAAGTATTATTTGGGAATAGTTTATCTTGACTATTAAATAATACTTGTATACTTTGTGTATATTGAACAAGATCAAATTTAGAATTGTTCCCTTAAACTGATTAAGAAGGTGAACTAAGATTCTATGTTATTATTAATGCTTAGGTTCGTAATCCGGATATAGTAATTGACACGTGTATATTATTTACATGCTTTGATTTATATATGAAATAATTCTTTTGAATTATATCATTATATTTTGGGTGATGGAATAATATATATGGTGAATATTATTTATTGAAGGAATCCGTGTCCTGATAATATTCGGGTTAATGATGTCCCCTTGAAAGCTCAAAAGGATTTAATTATGTGAAACCCTGCAGGTGGATTTATTCCGGCATAATTAAATAAAGGTAGAGTGGATGATCAAGGATATAAGATGTTAATTAAATGAATTATCAGTAATTTATTTAATTAATGGGCATGCGCTATTTTAAACATGGGGAATTTAATAAGCAAATAATATTGGAACCGAATTAATTAATTAAGTTGCGGTATTAGGAAAGGTAGTGCAAATATTAATTCTTTCGTGGATTGAATTAATATTTAATTACATTGGGCTAGGCCCAGGATGTAATTAAAAGGCCCAACCTAATTATCCATGATCCCTATTGTAGCCCTATATATATTCTTATTCTCTTCTTGCTAGGGTGGGTTAAGAAAAATATTGTAGCCACCTAGGAGCAAGAAGAGAGGTTAACTTGAGAAGACGGAGGCCACACTTCGCTCAAGGGAATTTGGGAATACAGTAGAAGAGCGTGGAATCAACCGTTAACAAGGTGATTTTCTTTTCGCACTCCTTAATTGTGTATCATAAAATGTAGTAGAACCCCAAGTCCGTGGTTCCCAACAATTGGTATCAAGAGCCTGGTTATGGGTTCTATGTTTTATGATATGATGTCCATGTCGTAATTAAAATTGGTTATGTATGTATAGTGGTATGCTTGGATAATAATCTTTTGCAGGTTGTTTAGTATCCACTATTATGGCCTCGTTTTATTTTAATTATGTGTTTGGATCCCACGTGGTTTAATCGTGGTTATTTTTTGTTTTGGTTTCCACGTGGTTTATCGTGGTTGTAAATCACGAGGGTTGATCGTGCTAGTTTTGTTTTCTATTATGATTTTGTAATCTTGTAATCATGATTTGTATTCATGTTAGATTATGATCTGATGTAATAGAATAGGTATGTTATGTTGTATGTAACTATTTGATCGACGGAGTTGCAAGAAAACAAAGTTCTTCCGCTGATGCTACAAGATTTCGCCTATGCAACTTCGAACTGTTGTAACTTTTGTATACGGTGTCGGATTTCTATTAGTAATACCTTTTCGGAAAGGGATTTCGATGTTCTACACGATTGAAAAGTGACAAAGTCAAAGTTTCATGTGCGTCTGAGCTCGTTTAGACCCTCAAACAGCGAGTTGAAGGTTTCACAGGATTTTCGGATGAAATTTTTTTTTGGCCATAATAGTGGATTTATTTTTTATTTTAATTTTTCTGCTATTTAATTTTAATTATTGCATTAAATAATTATTATGTGTGTTGTTAATTATGTGTGTAATTTTAATTGCATGGTTAACATAAATAGGACGACATGGACATAAATTTTCATTTATTGCTTTAATTAAATGTTTTATGTTATTAAATTATGTGTGTATTTGGAATGCATGTTAGACATAATTATAATGACATAGGCCCCATTTAATTATGTAGAGATGCATGCTATGCTATGTTATGTGTTCTTTGTATTGTTATTTTGATAACATGTGGACCTCGAAGAAATAACATAGGGCGATGCATCTAGATAAAATTACTCATGTTAAAATACTAAGTGGGAGAGGGAATTAATTTGATATTAGATCCCATGGTCATCCATTATTGGTTGTATGTAATTTAACACTAGGACGATTATGAATTGGATATATGTCACCCATCGTGGCGTATGATTTATGACGTCTGGGTAGTGTTAAGGATATTATTAGGACAATCTTCTTAAGTTAATCACGAATAATGAAAGGTAAGCTCACCCCATCGTGACATACCAAGTTTCATAGAATTCGAGAAAAAAGTTGGACATTCCTTGATTGATGTTGATAATGGATATTTCTGTCTTAGGGGTTGTGTTTTTAAGCGAGTCCGTCTGTGACTTCACCGAAAACACCTGGGATTTATCCATTGATACATCGAACGGATGAGTCTGACTAAAGGCAACTTAAGATCTAAATAATGGTATACACTTAGCTATGAAAGATAATATATAGTCCACCCTGACGTGGCGTATTATTTAGTAGTAGGACCGAAGTAATATTTAAATTTAAATGGTATATATGTCATCCATCATGGCGTACCAGATATTTATGGAATTTAAATATTAGTGCATTAATTTTAATTAATTGTTAGAGGAAACAAATAGGTTTTAAGATATATGCAATTTTCTGATTAAGTGTTATATGCATGATTCTCAGGATAGAATGGGCTTTAATCCACTTTTCACCATACTTAAGGATAACAAACTTACCGGACCTAACTATATTGAATGGAAACGCAATTTGGACATAGTGTTGACTGCTGAAGAGTTTAAATTTTGTACTATTGAACCCAAACCGGACCAGCCTGCTGCCGATGCTCCGGATGAGGATAAAGAGTATTTTAAGAAGTGGACTAAGGCAGATGAGATGTCGCGATGTTATATTCTGGCAGCAATGTCGGGTGTTTTGCAACATCAGCATCAGGCCATGACCACTGCTGCAGATATGCTCTATAATCTCAAGGAGCTTTTCGGAGATCAGAATAGGGCTGCTAGGCAAGTAGCAATGAAGTCTCTAATGAACACTCAGATGGCTGAAAAAACACCTTTAAGGGACCATGTTCTTCTGATGATGTCTCATATAAATGAACTAGAGGTCCTTGGTGCTGATATTGATGCGGAAACGCAGGTCGATATCATACTTATGAGTTTGCCAAAAAGCTTTGAGCCGTTTCGCTTGAATTACAACATGAACAAGAAGTTGTATAGTCTTGCAGAACTTCTGACAGAGCTTCAGGCAGCGGAATCATTATTTCAGCAGAATGTTCAGGTAAATGTGGCTGAGAAAGTTTCTTCTTCAAAGCCGAAAGGAAAGAAGAAGAAGAAGGTTCAGACACAGAAAGTTGTGAAACCATTGGGAGTTCAGAATTCAGTGAAGAAGCCTAAGGGCAAGTGCTTCAAGTGCAAGCAGTCGGGTCACTGGAAAAAGGATTGTCCTCTGTCTAAGAAGAACAATGCTGGTATGTCTCTTTCTCTTGTTACGGAAACATATATAGCGGCTATGTCTACGAGCACTTGGTGTGTAGACACAGGAGCCACTGATCATGTTTGTAATTCCATGCAGGGGTTCCAGAAAACCAGGCTTCTTAGAGATGGCGAGATATATGTGTTCATGGGAGTTGCTACGAAAGTAGCAGTGGTTGCAGTTGGAGTTATTTCTTTATCTTTTGGTTATGATAGGATTTTGGTTTTGAATAATTGTCTTTATGTACCTTCATTTAGAAGGAATTTAATTTCGGTTTCTAAACTTGCTATGGATGGTTATAATGTTTGTTTGGATCGTAATGTTTCCATTATGATGAATAAACGAGTTATATGTTCTGGTACATTGCAAGACAATTTATATATTATTAATCCTATAGAACCAATGCTGCAACCAAGTGAAATTAATAATACACTTTCTACCTCTAGTAAAAGAAAGGAACCTTCTGGATTGAACCAAACATATCTTTGGCACTTGAGATTAGGTCATATTAACTTAAGGAGGATTCAAAGATTGGTAGTAGATGGGCCTTTAGGCTCGTTGGCAGTGGAGCCATTTCCAGTCTGTGAATCTTGCTTGGAAGGAAAAATGACCAGTAGACCTTTTAAGGTAAAAGGAAATAGAGCCAAAGATGTGTTAGAATTGGTTCATACTGATTTATGTGGACCTATGAATCCAAGCGAGATGTGGGTATGAATATTTTGTCACTTTCATTGATGATTATTCGAGATATGGATACATTTATCTGTTGCACCGCAAGTCTGAGTGCTTTGAAAAATTCAAAGAGTACAAAGCAAGTGCGGAAAAGCGACATTCAGGAAAATGTATCAAGTCACTACGATCAGATCGTGGGGGCGAATACCTGCTTGGAGAATTTAGAGAATATTTATCAGAACATGGGATTTCATCCCAGTTGACTGCACCTGGCACACCTCAGCAGAATGGTGTAGCAGAAAGAAGGAACCGGACTCTTTTAGAGAGTGTTAGATCGATGATGAGTTATTCGAATTTACCCAAGTCGTTTTGGGGGCATGCTCTAGAAACAGCGGCTTATCTTCTAAACTTGGTACCTTCTAAGTCAGTTCCAAAAACTCCAAAAGAATTGTGGACTAGTACCAAACCTAGTTTGAAACACATTCATATTTGGGGTTGTCCAGCACATGTGCTGAACAAGAACGTGACTAAGTTAGATTCTCGTACAGAAGTGAGGCTGTTTGTGGGTTATCCCAAGGGAACAAAAGGGTATTTGTTTTATAGTCCTAAGGATCGGGATATCATTGTAAGCACCAATACTAGATTCTTAGAGGAAGACTATATAATGAATCACAAACCCATGAGTACTGTTGTTTTAGAGGAACTAGTGGGACGACAAGATAATTCTAATATGCCACCGGTACAAGTAGAACAACCACAAGTAAATGAACAACCTATCACTAATACCACTCCAATGCTTCGTCGTAGTGGGAGGGTTGTTAAACAGCCTGAGAGGTTCATGTTTTTGGGAGAGTCTTCGGACTTAGTCTCTGGTGAACATGATGAGGATCCCAGGACATACGAAGAAGCAATGCAAGATAAGGATGCAGATCTTTGGAAAAAGGCTATGCAATCTGAGATGGAATCTATGTATTCCAATAAAGTCTGGGATCTCGTGGAACCACCCAGTGGTGTAAAACCCATTGGATGCAAGTGGATCTACAAAAGAAAAAGAGGATCTGACAAAAAGGTGAAAGCCTGGAAAGCAAGACTTGTTGCGAAAGGGTATACTCAGAAACAAGGAATTGATTATGAGGAAACCTTTTCTCCGGTAGTCATGCTTAAGTCAATCCGGATTCTTTTATCTATAGCAGCTCATCTCGATTATGAGATTTGGCAAATGGATGTCAAGACAGCTTTCCTAAATGGAAGTCTTGATGAAAACATCCATATGCAGCAACCAGAGGGATTCATCAAAGAGGGCCAAGAGCATCTAGTGTGTAAGCTTAAGAAGTCCATTTATGGACTGAAACAAGCTTCCAGGGAGTGGAACATTCGTTTTGATCAGGCCGTCCAGACAAATGGTTATGATCAGAGTCCAAGCGAAGCATGTGTGTATAGGAAAAGTGAAGGAAATGCAGTGGTTTTTCTAGTACTATATGTAGATGACATTTTGCTCATTGGAAACAATGTAGAGATGTTGTCATCTATTAAGGCATGGTTGTTCAAACAATTTGAAATGAAAGACTTAGGTGAAGCCGCATACATTCTTGGGATCAAAGTTATAAGAGATCGCAAGAAAAGAACGTTGGCTTTATCTCAAGAACCGTACATTGATGAGGTATTGGCTCGTTTTAACATGCAGGACTCTAAGAAGGGTAATTTACCTTTTAGACATGGAGTCTCTCTATCAAAGGAGCAGTGTCCTAAGACACCTAAGGAGATAGAGAACATGAAAGCAGTTCCTTATGCTTCAGCATGTGGAAGCTTAATGCATGTCATGTTATGCACGAGACCTGATATTTGCTTTGCCGTAGGCATGGTCAGTAGATATCAGTCCAATCCAGGTCAGGGACATTGGAGTGCAGTAAAAACGATACTTAAGTACTTGCGAAGGACTAAGAAGTATATGTTAATTTACAAGGCTTCAGACTTGTTTCCTGTGGGTTATACCGATTCAGATTTCTAGACAGATAGGGATAAGAGGAAGTCAACCTCGGGGTGTGTTTTTACTTTAGGAGGTGGAGCTGTAATATGGAGGAGTGTGAAGCAGAAATGCATCGCAGACTCAACCATGGAAGCTAAATATGTGGCAGCCTCTGAGGCAGCCAAGGAGGCTATATGGTTCCGGAATTTCCTGCTGGATTTGAATGTAGTTCCTAATTTGCCACGGCAAATCACAATTTATTGTGATAATACTGGTGCTGTTGCAAATATAAAGGAACCACGAGAACATAAAGCAGCAAAACACATTGAGCGTAAGTATCACCTCATACGACAGTTCGTTAAGCGAGGAGATATTATTGTGACTGATATAGCATCAAAGGACAACCGGGCTGATCCTTTCACGAAGAGTTTCCCAGCTAAGGTTTTTGAAGAACACGTGGAGGAGATAGGAGTCAGATGTCTGGTCACGGAATAGTTATTTAAACTGGTAGCGGATTATATTAATAAACACTGATATACTCAAAGAATAGCTTGAGTATAAGTGGGAGATTGTTGGGTTTTATACTAAACTATTCATTAGTAGTATATAAACATTGTCCATTTTATTGAGAATCTTGATTGCATATTTTTACATTGTCTATTTATTATATATTGTGGATAATTTAGTATCAAATGGGATAACAGAAGATTAAATTATCAGTGTCTATATATAATATAAAGGGTTCACAGTTTAAGTGGAATTAGACAAACCACTGGAATAACTGAAGTATTATTTGGGAATAGTTTATCTTGACTATTAAATAATACTTGTATACTTTGTGTATATTGAACAGGATCAAATTTAGAATTGTTCCCTTAAACTGATTAAGAAGGTGAACTAAGATTCTATGTTATTATTAATGCTTAGGTTCGTAATCCGGATATAGTAATTGACACGTGTATATTATTTACATGCTTTGATTTATATATGAAATAATTCTTTTGAATTATATCATTATATTTTGGGTGATGGAATAATATATATGGTGAATATTATTTATTGAAGGAATCCGTGTCCTGATAATATTCGGGTTAATGATGTCCCCTTGAAAGCTCAAAAGGATTTAATTATGTGAAACCCTGCAGGTGGATTTATTCCGGCATAATTAAATAAAGGTAGAGTGGATGATCAAGGATATAAGATGTTAATTAAATGAATTATCAGTAATTTATTTAATTAATGGGCATGCGCTATTTTAAACATAGGGAATTTAATAAGCAAATAATATTGGAACCGAATTAATTAATTAAGTTGCGGTATTAGGAAAGGTAGTGCAAATATTAATTCTTTAGTGGATTGAATTAATATTTAATTACATTGGGCTAGGCCCAGGATGTAATTAAAAGGCCCAACCTAATTATCCATGATCCCTATTGTAGCCCTATATATATTCTTATTCTCTTCTTGCTAGGGTGGGTTAAGAAAAATATTGTAGCCACCTAGGAGCAAGAAGAGAGGTTAACTTGAGAAGACGGAGGCCACACTTCGCTCAAGGGAATTTGGGAATACAGTAGAAGAGCGTGGAATCAACCGTTAACAAGGTGATTTTCTTTTCGCACTCCTTAATTGTGTATCATAAAATGTAGTAGAACCCCAAGTCCGTGGTTCCCAACAGAAATAACTGCTTAAACCTTTCCCATGCTATCACAGCATCTGCTTCCATATTTCTCTTGGCCTCCCACCAATAGTTGGCCTCTCCCTTTAACATATACTTTGCAAAAACGGTCTTTTGTGCTTCCTCAATACTCAGAATTTCAAATGACTTCTCCATCTCCTTAATCCATGCCCTCGCCTCTACTGGGTCGGCTGATCCTGTAAACTCAGGAGGCTTTAGTGATTTGAAGGCCCTGAAAGAGTTGGCCACATTACTTCTGTCCCCTTGAGGTGGTTGGGGTTGTCGAACCAAATTTTGTCTAAGCAAGTCCATGAACTGACCCATAGGGTCTCTATTCTGATCTTCCCTCTCTTGCTCAACCTCAGTTTCTTCCCTTTCATCCTCAAACTCCTCGGTGTAGAAGGTTTCATCTTTTTTCCCCATACTGGGAGTCTTCCTGCTCGTTATAATCTTCGTCATATTCTTCATCATACTCAAGGTTTTCACCATGTTGGTTGTGACTCTCTTGGTCGATAGACTCATGGGGATTGGCCCTAGTTCCAATTCTTCACGGAGGCATCTTACTGAAATTTTGGAAAATCACATTAAATTTTTGCACCTGTTTTGTAGGATTTCTCCTTACACAATGATAGTATATTTGGGATTTAGGATCCCCAGTTCTATATATAATGGTAATTTAATCAGAAAGTACGCACAGATAAAGATCAAACATACTGGTGACCATGTCACTAAAACTGGTGTAACTGAAACGAAAACCCATATATACATAGCGCTGCCAAACTACAACATCTGAACTAACATCATAGTTTTAGAGTACAACTGCCTGATAACAACAACTAGCATAAAAGTGAAATACAAAGTCTATCCATCTAGTCTGCCTACGGGAAACTATATACAACAAAACAAACCCTCCAACAGTCGGCACTCTACTATGGCCGGGCAAGACTAGTAGGCTAGACTACCATATCACTGTATCTGGAATCAGCCACGAACGCGGGTCAGGGCCCTCACCCTGATCATCGCAAGACGGACAATCTCCTCAGTATCAAATCGGGACACTCTGCCACCTCCGTCTGTCTGTAAGGCCTTAATCCTCGCTCATGCCCGGCGCTCAATGCGGGTCACCTCCCTCCTAAAAGCCCGAGGGCAAAGGGTCCTCCTGACACGCTGGAGCCTAAGCCTCTCAGTCCTCTCTGCGGCGAGCTGTAGCCGAGACTCTGCCAACCTGGCCTCTGCTGCTGTCAAGTCTGTAATCATCCTGCTCACCATCCATCCATGCACAGAAACCGGTATACCATCTAGGGGAACATGGGACGGAGTGACCGGGCTCGCTGGCGGGACATCCTCTGCCTGAGTGGGCTCTGGGGTCTGCTCCTCATGATCCTCAGGAGGACTCAGCGGGAAGGGTGGGGGACTAGGGGGACTAGGGGGACTAGGGGGGAGTGGAGGTAAGACAGAAACTGGACTCCCCGAATCATCCCAACCCTGCTCCTCAGCCTGAGCCTCACCCTCCATCTCCTCCTCTGGATCTACCTCAACAACATGAATCTCCTCGTCGAACTCAGTGGCCGGAGCCCACTCTGGATCCACCTCTGGACCCTCCTCCGGGTCCTCCTCCGGATCCTCCTCCTGGTGCTCATCTCCTGATCTCTCATAGTGTGGGTCTGAGGCCCGGAGTACCTCCTCATCATGCTGCCGCTCAAACGCCTCTGGGTCTGGGATATCGCCCACCTACACAATGACGACTACATTACTATCATGGTATTTAAGGGTTCCTGTAAGGGTTTTAGGCGAACCTGGCAAGGGTTCTTATTATCTTAGTGAGTTTATAATTATAACGTCTCATCATCTCTTGGATGTCTAACTCTTTCTTTGATACCATCTCTGTAACAGCCCCAGACCCGGGGTCGGAGATCTGGTCATTACGGTCATTATTCCATACATCATGCTTGACTTAAATCAATATAAATAAATAACATGCTATGACCCCGCAATCTAAGCTTACACACAAACAAGTTATAGTCCCAGAGATGAACTTGAAATAAGTATTGCTGACAGGATCCACATACATATCATAAGTGTTTACAAGCCCAAAATATAATTTACAAGTTTATGGTTGCTGCCACTTCTTTAAGTTATGTCATACATATAATTAAAAGCTGAATCCAACTACCAGTCTATCTCACTAGTAAGTCCTACCTCAGCTACGGCGGCAATAGTGTCAGGGGAGAGTCCTCTGGGTACCCGCGCCCTCTTGCGCATGGTGGTTTCGGTACGTGCCATCTGGTTTATCTGTTGTTGTGATATAAATAAACAAGCAAGGGTGAGCAACAAGGCTCACCAAAATAATACTGTACTGATAAATAATGTAAACAAATCCAAGTGTCATCTTTCGTATTAAACATTTACCTCATATCATAATCTGGAAATAAAGACAAGGTAAAAATATTTCCAATCCACTTTCTAAACTCGTATACTTGCATGAACTTGAATAAACTTGCATAAACTTGAATAACTTGAATAGCTTGAATAAAATTTTCTTTTCTGGAAACCTGCTTAAAACATGTTCTCTCATGGATGATGAACTGTAGACGGAGATTCTAGGCGACAAGGATACCCCTACGATGATCAGTCGCAAGGCGAATCCCCCCTGATCTTTTTTTTCTACGTAGAAGGGAAGAATAGACAGTCTCTAACTGACCTACCTCCCCGCCTTGGGTTGTAGGGGGAAGAGCAGACCCGTTCATAGTCCGTCGGTCTGATACTCTCCTCTGGGTGGGAAAAACAGACCCGTTCATAGTCCGTCGGTCTGTCACCCTCCTCTTACCCTACGGTCGGGCACATACTGATAATCTAAGGGAAGAACAGACTCGTTCATAGTTCGTCGGTCTACGCGTAATTCCCTTAGGGGACAGGCGCCACTCAGTCCCTTACATATTCTCCGAGTTCAAGAAAATCCATAATTCTGAAACATAAAGTTCCTTTCCCTTTTTCCCCTAGTATACGACTCCACAAAGTAGTCATATCTGGTTGGAAAGGAAAATTCACCCATATTTCCCAAGCTGATGCTTGTTCATGGATACAACCTATTCCACTGATCTTACTCCTCGAGTCTTGAGGAAGTAATCAAAATCATTTTTATGGTAGCATACAAAGCTGTTAAATGAATAGTTTCAAAAGATTCAGGACCGGGCAGTCCACTTGAAACAAACATTAAAACTTGAGAAAGATCCCCTGAGTCTTTGTAGTTTGAGCGAACATTTAAGTCTTTCAGAATATAGACTTAAAAGGAAAATAGATTTGGGAACCTTCTCTAATTATATTTATAATTGTCTGAATAAAACTTTATTAGTTATCTAGGGTTAAAGAATAATTTCACAAAATACGCTCTTAAGAAGTAGGGCTTTAAATAATTAATGAAAACTATATTTAATAAAGAATATTTATTTAGAAGTAATTCCCAAATACTTTCTTAAGAAAATAATGGATAATAGTATAATAATATAACCCTAGATAACAACTGATACCATTCCCGGTCCGTAGAATAAATACAGAGTATATACCCCCTACTGAGGGATTTTTCTTAACATATTGGCTTATGAATATTGCCACAACCATAGCTTGTAAATCCAACTTAGACTTAACATCAGAGATATCATTTCGAAATCATGAACACATAGCATATATCACAATATCTTTTATTTATCACAACAACAGTTTATAGAGGCATAGGTTTGAAAAATTGCCTGATCTCTGAGTCTGTGAGTGGTGTCTTGCAGTGGTCCGGCGATCTATCAACAATAAAAATACCTTTCATCAATAACTTATACTTAGGAATCAAACAACGACTATTCTCAAACTTCAACACCACACCAATGCAACCATATGTTCATAACCCCTTGCAATCTCTATTAACATCTTGTAATTAGGTACTCGTTTGTTATCAAGGGACATCACCCCCAACTTGCTCTAAATCTGTCTTGAGGTTATAAATGCTCTAGGGTCAACCTCTTGTGATCCATTTCAAGATTCTTGATTCGTTTCTCAGAGTTTTTCTAAAGTCACATCCAAGTACTTGTTTTAAGGGATTTCTCGCACTTAACCTTACTTCAAACATTTTTATAAAATTGAAAAACTCTCTTTTTCACACAAGGTCTTCTCCCACACTTTCCTTACTGTCTCTAATATTTAACTATCAAGATTATCCCGTGCAATGATTGAGTTAAGAAGGCTCAATTTCAGTTACGAACGTTTCTTCTCGTTTTCGAACCACTTTTACTAATTCGGCCATATTTCCTAAACCGTAAGTCGGATTGCTTTGATTTTCGCACCAAAACGATCTAAGTTCAAAATTCTATAAGTAAAAGTCATATAGTCATCAAGACCCGAGACCTATTCGAACTGTTATGCTCTGTTTTTAAAGGTTTTAGAAATTTCTGCATTACGACGGCTATAAATCGGATAATCCCAAAATTCAAACCATTCAACTTGCTCACCAATCACTCCACACAACATATACATCTTATTTAACCAAGAACTGAGGCCAAGCAATGCCTTTCCGTTCTTAAAACTCAATATTACTTATAACAAAGCCCAATCATAGCTACTAAGATCATAAACATGCTTGTACACCACTAAAGCTTCAAAAATCACTTAATACATTCAAGGGTTCAAGGTTCATACCTCCTCCAAGCTTGTTTACTCCCAATACACCTATATAAACTTAGATCCTTGCTTGATATAACCTTTAGAAGCCATAGATTCAAAATCAAAACCAAACAAAAACTTGGTTACTATTCATTCATCATCTTCATCCATTTATTTGAACATGAAATACTTAAAGAAAGGCTATAAGATTCATGGCTCACCTTATACTAATCACTAGCTTCGTTTTAAGCTCTAGCTTGCAATTGTTGGTGGAAGAAATCTCCAAATCCCCTTGTTCTTCAAGCTTGGCCGAGAGCTTCTTTAATGGAGGTGGTGATGTTTTGATTTTTTTCTTTTTGTTTAATTACTTGGTGATAATATTATATTTTGGTGGTCAAACATTGGTGAGTCATAGTCCTTGATGTCCTCTTCTTGCGACACTTGTCAAGCATGCACTGGTTCCGTTAAAGTAGCTTTACTGGTTCGTTTCCTTTCACATGGATGATCCAAATGTTGCATTCCTCGAACTAATCTTGTTACATGTTACTCCCATGTCTATATTTAATCCTGTACGTTCTTGATATCTCTAATTCTTTTATTAATCCATATCCATAGAATTGATCATCTAAACCCTTCAATATTCCCAAATAATGATTAATCCGTCCGTTAATGGTGAAATTTCGGAGAAAACAGAAATGCTATTTTTCCAATTCTGACAGCTTTTGCATTCCTTCATTTACATCGTAGATCACTAATACGACTTTGAAAGTTTATTACATCGTCCCGTATATAGTGTGGTTTGATCCCATTCTTACCTTAAGGAATCTACTATTCACCATAATCATTTGGATCAATATCCGTTCCAATATTCCTGGTTTATTTCCTCTTTATTTCTTGTACTTAGACAATGTTCTAGAGCTTTCTCGGGCATACGCTATCTTGTTTACGGAGTTGTCGGATGCATACCAGATATCGATTTGGATGACATAAAAATACTTTTCTTCCTTGGGGTGTTATATTCTTATTTTCCAGAGAGATTATTCTTATCTAAATGGTCAGTCCATTCTCACTATTCACAAAATACTTGAAAACTGAAATCCATATCCATTTCATAACTTGATTCTCAATTCATTACCACTATTCATATATACATCAACATATAATAAAAGTTTTAATTCTACCCAAAAATCTGGGGTCTTACACCAGGTGTAAGTGTCTTTGTTTCACTCAAACCCTTTGTGCTAGATGTACCTGCAGAAGAAAACACCGTAGCCGTCCTTAAGGAGGTCACCGGTGGTGCAATGGGGCTTCGCATGTCCCCGTCCTTGGTTAAACCAAGTTGCTGATCATCAGTAGATGATGTATCCTTTGTAGGATCTAGAGTTTGAATCTCTAGGAGGTTAGAATCAGGCTCTATTAACAGCAGAGATCCTGAAGCTTCCTCAATAGTCTGTGAAGACTTTACCTCAGTTAACTCCTCAATAGTAATTGATTCATTGTCACCGAGTTGCCGATCTGCACCTACGGCAGGCCCTTTACACGTAGGATCCAGATATGTTCCATCTCGGGAGGTAGACAATGAAGCTTTAGATTGTGCATTTAGGTCAAAGCCTTCTCTCGACGTCTGTGAAGACTCTTGGTTCTTAGAACCTTCAACCAGTGAACCTGACCGTAATATGGTCGGAACACCAGTTGCTTCCGTCAATTCTTCCTTACTTGATTGAGCTATTGGTTCAGATATAGCTTTTGTGAGCATTGCCCAATCAAAATCAGAAAAATCAGTGAAGGGTTCTTTGGATGAGAGAAATGAAGTATCAAAAGTTTCCTCGGTTTCTGTTCTTCTCCTTTTAGAGGAAGGCAGAGCTGTTGTTGAAGGGTGTATCTCTTTATGTGGTGCTGCTTTGGCATTATCTCCCTCTACACTCAAGGATGTTTGTTTACTGGGTATAGGAGGGGAAGGAGGTTCGTTTATGGTTGCATTTAGCTCTTCCAAAGGCTCTTCGACCGTGGTTAGAGGTTGTGGGTTTGCAACCTCCTGGTCAGGAATGGCCACTGAGGGCTCTGGATCAACATCCATTGGTTCAGGTGCCATTTCAGGTTGAGGTGGAGGAACATTACCTTCATTTACATGTTCCCCTAGGGGTAGAAGTGGTAGGGGCACCGTTCTTAGATATTCAGTGAGAACAGTGGGTACCCCTGGAAGATGATTCTTTCTGATCAGAGCAGTTATGGCATTGCTCTTCATCCTCATGCACTCCTGTGTGGCTTCACCTTCAAAAATCTCCCGTTCATTATCTGTTAAGATATCATTGAGAATTAGTTGTAGGAACCTAGGATAGAAACATAGCACATCGTCCATGCCTGTTCTTTTATCCAGTGGTCCCATGCACAGAATGACTTGATCAATCAGTAGCCTTCCTATGTTAATATGCCTATTGTGAGCAATGACAAACCCTATCTTTTGAAGGAATAAGGGAATACCATTCAGATTTGTTAGCTTGGCAATAAAAACATGGATTAGGGTATGAAAGAAAAAATTCCATGGCTTTGTCAAGTAATGCTTCAGAAACTCTCCCACAAAGAAGTTAGGTTGTTGACTTCTAATGAGAGTGAAGAAAGCATGTATCTCCTCAGTCGTGGGATCCGGAACAAGGTTTTCTGTAGGAAAATGTAGGATTATATTAAAATCATGTTCCGTCACCCTTATTGTTCTGCCCCCTGGCACAACAAAACTGAAGGACCGTACATTATTCTCACTTGTATCTGTGGCGGTTGTGTACAACGCAGTCAATTGATCAATACAAAGGACCACGAGAGTACTCAAAGAATATGCCACTAACGAACTTTTATTCAAAAACTATGCCCATGCACGAAACTGTAAGTTCGTAATGGCTTGCAGGTTTTGAAACGAGACATGATTAGTTTTGGTAACAATAAATTCTCCGGCCATTTTAAATTTCCAGAAAATTAATTTAATTTAATTTTTTTTAAACCAAAACTAATTTTCACTTAAATTTAATTAATTAGAAAATAATTAACCAAATTTTTTAACAAAAATACCTCTTTATCACAATAACAACTTCGAACAATTAAAAACTCCCAAATCAAGAACCTTAACTTTCTAAATCAAGGATAACAATTTTAATTGAAATTGATCAATCAAAAAGTACTATTCAAGAACAATTCTATCAGTCAAAGTTTGAGAAAAAGCTTTCGATAGTATTTATTAACCACAACCACGAATTAAGTCCACAGGATTCACAAAGTACAGAGATTTCACTGTTTGAAAACGAGATCACTGTAAAAACTGAAGTTACTGTGTGTAATTCTTGATTAAAACTGAAAAACTATCGAGTTTTTGATGTTCTTAATCGTAAATATATGTAAGTATATATATGTATCACTCTTAGATCTGTAAAATGACAAAAGAAAAACCTCTAAGGGCCATTTAAATACTTACTGATCTTTCAGGGGTATTTTCGTCCTTTCATGTTCGATAGTTTTAAAATGAACTTTCGATGGTTTTATTTTAGGGGTAAAAAGGTCAATTTTTCTTTGATAGTTTTTGAAAAACTATCGAAGTATTTAAAAAATAAGAATTCAAACCGACCTTTTCAAAAACCATCGAAAATTTCTTTTCTTTTAAACTAAAAACTATCGAACTGTTGTCTTTCTGAAAAACTATCGAGGAGTTTAAATATTGAAAAAATTAAATCCTCCCGATATATTTTCATTTTAGTTTCAAAAACTATCGAAAAATGTTTTCGATAGTTTTCTTTTCCTAGTCTAAAAACCATCGAAATTAAATTTCGATAGATTTATTCTAGTACTTAGAAAAACTATCGAGTTTCTTAAATTCGATATTTTTTGCTGCTGTTTAAATTCTAAAACCTGTTCATGTTCTAAAATTCAAACCTTTTTATTTCCTGTCAAGTTTTAATTCGAATTAATCTTTTAAAATTTACCAAAATCAATTGTTGTTAGATCAGAATTCAATGATCGTCAGAAGCTAGACTCAACTGATCAGGATTGCTGACGTCATCAGTATTGCATGGTCATCAGTATTTGATCAAGCGTCAGTATCTTATTGATCATCAGGATTCCTACTCAGACTATGATCAGGTTTGATCATCAGGACTTGAAGCTGATCAGGATTCCTACTTCGAGTTATATTTGGAGTCTAGATAAACATGGAAGTTTATTCTATTTGTTCCTGGTTTGTAGAATGCAGCTATCGATTAAGGATAGGTTTCTATCTTTGTTATTGATTAGGACTTATCTTGTTATTGATAGAGAAGCTGTGTGCACTATATAAACACAGTTTTGGTTTCGATTTATGTAATTCATTAGAGAGAGAACATAATCGGAGAGAAGCTCTTAAGAACAGAATTTCTTGAGAGAGTTTTTGTAAGCTAGCAGCTCTTAAGAACATCAGAATTTCTTAAGAGAGTTTGTAACAGTTTTATATCAAAGTTAATAAAGCTGTTATTGTTATTGTTATTGATCTTTCATATTTGTGTTATATAAAGTCGAGAATCTTATACAATTGTATTCAACCCCCTTCTACAATTGTTATTTACTGGGCAACAATTGGTATCAGAGCAAACTGATTTAATTCTGAATCAGATACGATCTAAAGATGTCGACAACCAAGTATGAAAGCATGAAGATTCCCATCTTAAAGATATCAGAATATCCTACATGGAGGGTAAAGATGCTGATGTACCTGGAGGCTATGGATCCTGACTACTTGGACAAGATTCGTGATGGACCATATATACCAACAAAGTTCGTAGAACGAACAGATACAGTACCAGAACATTATGTGGTCAAAGCTAAAGCTGAATGGACTCCAGAAGAAAAAGCTCATGTACTCAGGGAACCAAAGATAAAGAATATCTTGCATAATAGCCTTGATGCTGTCATGTCAAACAGAGTGATTGCATGCAAGTCTTCAAAAGAAATCTGGGATACTTTGGAAACTCAGTGCCAGGGATCTGCATCTGTTAAGAAAAACAGAAGGGCTCTTTTGATTCAAGAATATGAACAATTCGATGCAAGACCTGAAGAGAGCCTGACTGATCTATATGATAGATTTCTGACACTATTGAACAGCTTATCCTTAGTTGACAAAGTATATGAAACTGAAGATTCAAACACCAAATTTCTTAGAGCTTTACCTGAAGAATGGGATACTCAGACCTCAATCATTAGACACCAGTATGATCTGAACATTGTGTCTCTTGATGAGATCTATGGGATGCTAAGAACTCATGATCTTGAAGTTCAACAGAGAAAGAACAAGAAAAGCAGCAAGGCAAAGTCAATTGCTTTGAATGTAGAAGCAAAATCAAAAGGGAAAGCTATGGAGGTCTCTAGAAGGAAAGCAAGAGTAGCTGAGTCAGATCCTGACGACTCTTCATCAGATACTGATGGCAATCCTGATGCCAATACTGGTGATGAATCTTCTGATTCAGACATGGAAGAGATGGTTGCTATGATTGTCAGAAACTTCAGAAGGATGAAGTTCAGGAAGAATAGAAGACAAGGCAACTTTCAGAAAAAGACCTTCAAAGCAGACAAAGACAAGTATATCAAGAAGGACAGCAAGGGTAGCAAATTTGACAAGTCAAAGGTTAGATGCTACAAGTGTAATGGTATGGGTCACTTTGCTTCTGAATGCAACAAGACAAAGGCACTCATCACATCAAGCAAGGATTGGATGGACTCTTCCTCAGAATCTGATACTGAGGTAGTCAACTATGCATTAATGGCCAATGCTGATGTAACTGCTGCTCCTGATGATAAGGTACTAAATACTATCTTTGATTTTGATACTGATAATGCTTCTGAGTTAAGACGTTTTCTAAAGTCATTACATATTAGCTTTAGAAGTCAAACTGCTGAGAATACTAGAATCTTATCTGAGATGTCTGACCTTAGAAAGAGGAATGAGATATTAGAAGCTGAATTTTCTCGTATGCAAGAAGTACAAAAAGAATGTGATAATGCTAAACACATGCACTTAGAGATGACATCTAAATGTACTTCCCTTGAAAAAGAACTTGAATATGCTAATGAGAAAATCAGAACCTGGACAGACTCTGGTAAGAAATTTCATGAGATTAATACCTCTAAGAATTGGAAAGAGTGTCTAGGATATAAGTCAGATGAAGATAAGAAATTAGCAGAGAAAATTGTCATTGATGAGACAGTCAGTCCAAAGACCTATAGACATGTTATAGACTCAACCAAATCTAAGATTACTCCTGTTAATTTTGTTTTTGGTAAGGATTCCAATTCTACTTTTGAAAAGGGATCTTCTTCTACTCAAGGAATTAAAATTATAAAGTCTAAACCTGTCATGAACAAAGTCACTAAGAATGTAGGTCTATTGTCTCAGAAACAGCTTAAAGGTAAAATCTGTGAGGTTACAGATAAGAAAAAGGAAGCTACTGTTAAGAGAAACAGGAATGGTAAAGTTGGGATCAATAAAGAGAATGGTTATAAATATATCCCAAATGCACCTAGAAAGTGTTGTTTTAACTGTGGTAACTCTAATCATCTTGCTATTGATTGTAAAAAGAGTAAGAAGAAAATTGCTGAAATTCCTAAGTCTGATGTTAGGAATAGATCAGTATTTTACAAACCACAGAATTCCTGTTTTCATTGTGGTAGTCTATGGCATTCTATTTATACATGTAAAGAGTATCATGATTTGTACTATAACTTTTATGATCCATTGCCTAAGTTTGAAAGTAGTACAAAGTCTGATAGAACTGAAAATGTCATAGTGAAGCATGCTTTTGTTAATACTGATACTAACAAAGCAAATCCTGATGGAGTAAATCCTGTCAGGACTGCTAAAGTCAAAAAGTCTTCTGCTGCTAAAATTAATAAATTGCATGAGAAAGGAACCCAACATGTATGGGTTCCTAAGTGTTCTAACTAGTGTGTTTCTATTCTGATGCAGGGTAAAAAGAAAAATGTGTTAGTCATGGATAGTGGATGTTCTGTGCACATGACTGGAAACAAAGCCCTGTTATCAGAATATGAGGAAAAAGCTGGCCCAACTGTGTCTTATGGAGATGGCAACATTGGACAAACCTTGGGATATGGCAATATAATCATTGGAAATGTCATCACTGAAAAAGTAGCTCTAGTGAAGGGACTAAAACACAACTTGTTGAGTATTAGTCAAATCACTGACAGAGGTTATCATGTCAATTTCTATTCCACACATTGTGAAGTAGTCAGTAAAGCAACAGGGAAGATAGCACTAACTGGCTACAGGCATGGTAACATATATGAAGCCAACATTCTCTCAGATACTAATGGCTCCCCTACATGTTTCATCAGTAAAGCTTCAGTAGATGAAAGTTGGAATTGGCACAAGAAGCTTTCTCATCTCAACTTCAGCAACATCAATGAGTTGGTTAAGAAAGAGTTAGTAAGAGGATTACCTAATGTCTTATATACACCTGATGGACTCTGTGATGCATGCCAAAAAGCAAAACAAAGAAGGACATCATTCCAGAGTAAATCAGTATCCTCGATTGAAGAACCATATCACATGCTACATCTTGATCTGTTTGGTCCAGTCAACATCATGTCCATCAGTAAGAAAAGGTACACTCTTGTAATTGTTGATGAATATTCTAGATTCACCTGGGTGTATTTTCTGCACAGAAAAGATGAAACTCCTGAAGTTCTGTTGGATCATGTGAGAATGATTGAGACAACCACAAAGTACAAAGTCAAGATTCTGAGAAGTGATAATGGTACTGAATTTAAGAATTCAAAGATGGAAGAGTTCTGCAAATACAAAGGAATCATTCAAAAATTCTCTGCTCCTGGCACACCTCAGCAAAATGGAGTAGTAGAAAGGAAGAATAGAACTCTTATTGAAGCTGGCAGAACTATGTTGGAAGAAGCTAAATTACCTACATATTTCTGGGCAGAAGCAGTCAACACAGCATGCTATACACAAAATCTCACATTGATAAACAGGCATGGTGTCGCTCCTTATCAGTCACTCAAAGAGAAGAAACCAAGTCTGAAGCATTTGCATGTGTTTGGCTGTAAATGTTTTGTTCTCAGAACTCATCCTGAACAGCTAGGGAAATTTGAAACAAAGGCTGATGAAGGAATATTCATAGGTTATCCTACATCAAGAGCCTTCAGAGTTTTTAATTTGAGAACAAGAACTGTCATGGAGTCAATACATGTATCTTTTGATGATAAGAAGATAACTGGAATCATTGAAGACTCGCATGATAGATTGTTATTTGAAAATGAAGCTTCCAAGGAACCTGAAGAAAGTGAATCAGAAGCTGTCCATTCATCCAGTACTGACGGGTCACCAAATCCTGATGACTCACCAGGTACTGATGGTGCTAATACTGATGATGCAAACAACAGTAATACAACTAGTAGTGCTAATGTTGAGGGGGAGCAACGGAATTCAACTACAAGTTCAGAGTCAACTCAATCATCAGGACAGAATTCTTCAGATACTGATTCAAGTGAAGATCCTGATAACACATCAGGAGGGCATAACAATAATTCAGGGAGAGCTTCAAATCAATCAAATTCTTTCAATCAAGATAACACCAATCCAGGGGGAGCATCTACTTCGAGAAACAATTTGACACCAGCAAGGAAATGGACAAAAGATCATACTCCTGATTTGATAATTGGAGATCCTGATGCAGGTGTTCAAACAAGAAGTGCAACTCAGAATGAATGTTTATATAATAACTTTCTATCCAAGGAGGAGCCTAAGAAAGTTGAAGATGCACTTAAAGATGCTGATTGGGTTACTGCAATGCAAGAAGAACTGAATGAATTTGAAAGGAATGAAGTCTGGAAACTGGTACCAAGACCAAAGAATAGATCAATTGTTGGTACAAAGTGGATTTTCAAGAACAAGACTGATTCTGATGGAGTCATTATCAGAAACAAAGCTAGACTAGTTGCAAAGGGGTATTCCCAACAAGAAGGAATTGACTATGATGAAACTTTTGCTCCTGTTGCAAGACTAGAAGCCATCAGGATATTTCTTGCTTATGCAGCACATAAGAAATTCAAGGTTTTCCAGATGGATGTTAAAAGTGCTTTCTTAAATGGTGAACTGGAGGAAGAAGTTTATGTTGAACAACCTCCTGGTTTCATTGATCCTAAATATCCAGATTATGTCTACAGACTGGATAAGGCACTTTATGGACTAAAGCAAGCTCCAAGAGCATGGTATGAAACCTTAGCTCAATTCTTACTGGAAAGTGGATTCAAAAGAGGTGCAATTGATAAAACTCTATTTTATTTGAATCATGGTAAGGAGTTGCTGTTAGTTCAGATTTATGTTGATGATATCATTTTTGG
Organism: Heracleum sosnowskyi; assembly: GCA_030848705.1. Lineage (NCBI taxonomy): Eukaryota > Viridiplantae > Streptophyta > Magnoliopsida > Apiales > Apiaceae > Heracleum > Heracleum sosnowskyi. Next base: position 75,041,760 of record CM061238.1, read on the forward strand.
GTCAACAAACAATAAGCTGTGTGAAAAGTTTTCCAAGCTTATGCAGTCAAGATATCAAATGAGCATGATGGGAGAAATGAGTTACTTTCTGGGTCTTCAAGTTAAACAGACTGATGAAGGGATTTTTATTAATCAGTCTAAATACACAAGGAATTTACTGACAAGGTTTAACATGCAAGACAGTACTCCTGCTTCAACTCCCATAGCTACAGCTACCAAACTTGATCCTGATCAAGGTGAAGAGGTAGATGTAACTCACTACAGAGGAATGATTGGCTCTTTATTGTATCTCACTGCCAGTAGACCAGATATCATGTTTGCAACCTGTCTATGTGCAAGATTTCAAGCAAAACCTAGAGAACCACATCTGATTGCAGTCAAAAGAATTTTCAGATATCTCAAAGGCACTCCTTCACTTGGCCTTTGGTATGCAAGGGAATCAGATTTTGGGTTGTGTGGTTATTCAGATGCTGATTTTGCAGGATGCAAAATAGACAGGAAAAGTACTTCAGGAAGTTGTCAGTTTTTGGGTGGAAGACTAGTTTCATGGTTCAGTAAAAAGCAGAAATCTATTTCCACTTCAACTGCAGAAGCTGAGTACATTGCTGCAGGAAGTTGTCAGTTTTTGGGTGGAAGACTAGTTTCATGGTTCAGTAAAAAGCAGAAATCTATTTCCACTTCAACTGCAGAAGCTGAGTACATTGCTGCAGGAAGTTGTTGTGCTCAGATAATGTGGATGAGAAATCAGTTGTTAGATTATGGCCTGTCATACTCAAAAATCCCTATTTATTGTGATAACCAAAGTGCTATTGCAATGACAGGAAATCCAGTTCAGCATTCTCTTACTAAACACATAAGTATCAGATATCACTTTATAAGAGAACAGGTTCTGGAAGGAACAATTGAACTTCACTTTGTTCCTACTGATCAACAACTAGCTGATATATTCACCAAGCCACTACCTGAAGCTACTTTCAATAAGTTGGTGAATGAACTTGGAATGATGAATTTTGAGAATTTCTGAGGGAAAGCTACAGAGAGAAAATCCTGATAACTGTCAAATCTGATGGTTATTCAGAAAGGTATGTATCTTTGATCAAATCCTGATAGGACTCAATCCTGACAGGAAGTCAACTGGTCAAATCCTGATGCTCAGATGATTGAAGCTGGTATGAAAACCAGAGGTTCTATGCTAATTTGTCATCAACACTCCTGGTAAACTCTGGACAATTAGATTATTACTTAGTCTTTGATTAAGTTTTCAGTCTTAATTATCAATGTCATTATTATCAGAGTTTATTATTTATCATATCTATATCACTATGAGTGTTACTAACAAATTTTGCAGGCAAGAACAAGCTATATCATTATGGACTACTTTCTAATGCTATGGGGCAAGGTCCAACCCACCTTGTTCCTGACACAAGCATGCAACCTATACAGTCTAAACAGTTAACAACCACCTCTACTGTCTCTCAAAAGACTTTAGTTGTAAAATCAAAGAAATCAGCTAGAACTGATGTGTCTGGAAGGCAATCAGGTTCAAAGGATTTTTCCTCTACACCACTCACTAAAAAGAAGATACAAGGGGGTGTACAAGGGGTCCTGGTCAAGAAAGCTGATAAAGTTGTTAAGAATGTTCCTGTAAAAAGGAAGTTAAGGTTGATTGATGAAAGTGATTCGGAGGATGACTTACCTATATCCTCTGTGATGAATGTGAACAAGGAAGTTACTGATACTGCTACTAAAGCTGTGGTACCTTCATCAAAACCACAAAAGACAAGGAAATTATCAAAGAGCAGGTATCATATTCCTTTGACAGTGCAAATGAAGGATACTGATATTCAGACATCAAATCCTGATGTTAGTATTCCTAATGCAACAACAAAAGTTGTCTCTATATCAGACTCTCCAGCCTCTCCATCTCAGATTCGAGGACATTCTTGGGAGAAGGTTTCTACAACTGCTTCCTTGGTTGGTCTTACACCTACATCAAAGAAAAAGAGGAATGCAGAAGAGTTAGTCTATCAGAGACAGAAGAAGCTGAAAGGATCAAGCCCACAAGAACCTGAATTTCAGAGTAATTCAGCAGCTACTGTTGATCCTGCCACACAAGAACCACTCAATCAAAGTTTGGGTGAAGGCTTAGCTAGTGGAATGGTCACACAAGAACCATTTTCTCAAAGGGAGAATGAAGACATCAACATTCCAGCTACACAAGAACCATCTTCTCAAAGTGAAGATGCAGGCAAAGCTACAGCTTCTGTTGAAAGATTGGTCGAGAACATTGTCAATGAGGGAAGCACACAAGAACCTTTAGCTCAAAGTGTTGAAGCAGCTTCTGAACCTCAAGCTCCACAAGAACCATTGGTAGCAAATACTGATGCAAGCATATCAAATCCTGACGATGTTCATCCTGACGCTAGTGGTGCTCCTGATAATGAACCTATTTTGATACAGCCACTTCGTTCAAGACCAATGGATCATCCTATCTCAGAATCACAGGATAAACTGAAAGGTATTGCAATTTCTGATCCTGATATATCTCATGGTTCTGATGATGATAATTCTGATGATGATAGTGATGATGATAATGAGAATAGAAAAGAGAAGGAACAGCTTGCTACAGCACTCAAGATTAGTCTTGGAACTAATTTTGGTTCATCAAGTACATATATGGCTAGCAATGCTTTCACTGGGAAAGATCAGAGACAAGATTTTTCTACTCCTTCCTTTGATCCTGCAGAGGCATTTAGACAGAATGAATGGAACAATTCATGGCACAATTCTGATGAATCTATCAGTTTTTCTTCTGCTATTGAACATGCCTATAATGCAGTGAAGTCTATAGAGAATCAAGACTTGAAGAATCATCTGAAGGCTACTACTCTGTTATCCAAAAGCCTGAAAAGTGAGATTGATTCTATCAAGGGCTCAACTGAAAAAGTGAGGACTGATATCTTTAATAATTTTACAAAGGTGCCTACTACTTTTCAACTAAGGGTAGTGGAATCCCAAGTGAAATCTGTTGTTTCAGAACAAACCTCAATCAATCAAAGAATTGATTCTCTGGATACTAAGGTAACTGAAATTCAAGCCTCTCTTTCCTTAATTTTGCAATTATTGTCAAATCCTGATGTCAAAAAGGGGGAGAAGGTTATTCAGACAAAATGTACACCTGATCTAGTATTAAGAAATAATGATGATGATACTGGAGATGATGGTGGTGACAAACCGATACAAGGAGAAACCTCTGATGCTGTTGTTATGAAGACAATCCAAACTTCTCAAAGTCAAACAACGCAGTCAACTCATGTTTCTGATTCTGGAGTTAAGACAGTAAGAACATTGGTGCAATCTCAGATCCTGACGGAAGATCAAATCCTGACACCTGGTCATGGACACATTCTTGCTACAATTCCTGAAGGTGATGAAGATGTGATTATTGACAATCCTGAAGATGCATCAAATTTATTCCAGAAGTTTTCTACAAAAGACGGCAGAATTGTTACTCTATATCACACTGATAAAAGAGTTCAACAATTATATGCAAGAAAAGCACTCTCTACAGCAAGTGAAGAATATCCAGATCTCTCACATGAAGAATTCTTGAGACTACAAAGAGAGACAATGGAAAGCTATACTGCTCCTGCTAGAGGTAGAGGAAGCAGAGGTAGGAGAGGTGCTAGAAGAAAGAGAAGTAAAAGAGGTTCTTCAACTCAAATAGTACCTAGACAGACAAGGTCTAGAGGGTTAAGAATTGAAGAAATTCCTGAACCTATTCAAACTCTAGTAGTTCCTGACAGATCTACTTTTGGTGATGATGGAATTGTTGAAGAAGAACCTGAATTGAGAAGAAAATCAAGTAAATCAACTCTCAGCAATACAAATCAAATTGAAGATTCTAATCCTGACAATATTCAAGATCCTGACGAATCTGAAATTCTGCAAGAGGTTGATTTGATAATCTTATCTACTGTTGTTGATTGTCACAACAAAGAAGTAGATGAAGAAGAAGAAGCCATAAGAAGAGATATTACAAAGAAAACATATGAAGATTTTAATCTCTATCTACAAAGGCTTAAAGTTTCAAATGAAAGAAAATGGAGAAATTCAAGCAGACAAGAATCTTTACTTGAAAGAAGCTACACTCATGAAAAGGAGAAATACAAGAAGTGGAAACATATTAGCACATTAAGTTGTGATACACCTATCAATTTTCAGTCTGGTGGAATTATTACAAGCGCTTCAAGTGTTGTTGATTTGTCTGATATGGCTAGATCAAAAACACTTTGGTTAAAGATGTTTTCAAATCTGAAGCAATTGTCAAGTAATTCAAGAGGAGGTATTGGACACAGAGATGGTGAATATCTGAATATGTCATATGTTGATCCTTACTCCTTGACAGAAATTGGAGGTACTTTAACTTCTGAAAACCTGAACAATTTATTAGCTGTTGATATAGTTATAGATTGTCATGATGGTTTTGAAAAGAAAGAAAAGCTTCTGTACTTCATGAAAGATGGTAGTGTGAAGATTCTATCTATTCAAGATCTGCTGATGAAAACTACACAGGAACTGAAATATGTTCACTATCTGTTAAGATGGAAGAACCAAGTGTACAAAGTATGGGATGACATGATTTTGTCAACTATAAGAAGAAGACTGGATGGAAACAGTAATTTCGATGGTAATTATACTCCCATGTACTTAAATCAAAGAGATCAGGATGTGGAAATGCAAAGGGGTACTGCTGTTAAAGAAGTAAATTTTGGCATGACTCATCTTTCTCTCAATCCTGATGGGAAGGAAATTGCTTATCTTTTGCTTGAAGAGCACAGTCTACAGAGAAACTCCATACAGAATCTCAGAGCAGCTATCTACCAGATTAATGAGGAAGATGAAGAACTCAGAAATCTTAAGGAAAGACTGATTCAAATTCTTGAAGAAAAAGAAGAAAGTTTATTATCCAACTTCTTGAAGATGAATCTGTTCTATCACAAAGCTTAAACAGATAAGTTGTTTCTGAAGATACTCGTACATTTTGATACATGTTTTTGACATCATTGAATATTTGGAATCTATACTTTATTTTACAAAGTATGAGATTGGGGGAGATTGTTAGATCAGAATTCAATGATCGTCAGAAGCTAGACTCAACTGATCAGGATTGCTGACGTCATCAGTATTGCATGGTCATCAGTATTTGATCAAGCGTCAGTATCTTATTGATCATCAGGATTCCTACTCAGACTATGATCAGGTTTGATCATCAGGACTTGAAGCTGATCAGGATTCCTACTTCGAGTTATATTTGGAGTCTAGATAAACATGGAAGTTTATTCTATTTGTTCCTGGTTTGTAGAATGCAGCTATCGATTAAGGATAGGTTTCTATCTTTGTTATTGATTAGGACTTATCTTGTTATTGATAGAGAAGCTGTGTGCACTATATAAACACAGTTTTGGTTTCGATTTATGTAATTCATTAGAGAGAGAACATAATCGGAGAGAAGCTCTTAAGAACAGAATTTCTTGAGAGAGTTTTTGTAAGCTAGCAGCTCTTAAGAACATCAGAATTTCTTAAGAGAGTTTGTAACAGTTTTATATCAAAGTTAATAAAGCTGTTATTGTTATTGTTATTGATCTTTCATATTTGTGTTATATAAAGTCGAGAATCTTATACAATTGTATTCAACCCCCTTCTACAATTGTTATTTACTGGGCAACAATTGTTAACAAAAAATTCACAATTTTCTTAGAATAAAATCGACTAAATATCATTAAATGATATTAACCAATTAAAATCCAATAAATTATGCTGCATTAATCTACAATGTTAAAAACAAAGTAAATTAATTCAAATTAAATAGATGCTTCAATATTTAGAACAAATATTAGCACCTAAATAATTTTAGAATTAATAACCAATTAAATGCCAGAAGATATATCATCCATAATTATGACATTAAATTAGTACAATAATCCTAACTACGAGAATTGCTCCAGAAAATAAATTCACGAGTCCTAAGGATATGGAAATTCTTAAACTCATGTATTCACTTGGATTATCTGCAGTTACTGACTTCTAATCAAAATCAATTAGAAAGATTTAACATCCCAAGTTCACCAACCAACTTTGAAAAAGTGGATTCATCAAGCGGTTTAGTAAAGATGTCTGCAATTTGTTCCTCTGTGGGTACAAAATGTAACTCCACAGTTCCATTCATGACATGCTCTCGGATAAAATGATACCTGATGTCGATGTGCTTCGTCCTCGAGTGTTGCACTGGGTTGTTTGAGATTGCTATGGCACTTGTGTTGTCGCAAAATATTGGAATCTTTGTCAACAAAAGCCCATAGTCACGGAGTTGGTTTCTCATCCACAAGATCTGAGCACAGCAGCTACCAGCAGCAATGTATTCAGCCTCAGCTGTTGATGTGGACACTGAATGCTGCTTCTTGCTATACCAGGAAACTAACCTTCTTCCAAGAAACTGACAGCTTCCTGAAGTACTCTTCCGATCAATCTTACAACCTGCAAAATCAGAGTCTGTGTATCCAATAAGATCAAATTTGTTATCTTTAGGGTACCAAATTCCAAGATTTGGAGTCCCCTTAAGATATCTAAATATTCGCTTAATAGCTATTAGATGAGATTCTTTAGGATCAGACTGAAACCTAGCACACAAGCATGTTGCAAACATTATATCTGGTCTACTTGTAGTGAGATAAATTAATGAGCCTATCATACCTCTGTAGCCTGTGATGTCAACCTTCTTACCAGTTTCATCCTTATCAAGCTTCGTGGCAATTGGCATAGGAGTCTTTACTGTAGATGAGTCTTCCATTTGATACTTCTTCAGAAGATCTTTAATGTACTTGGACTGACAAATGAATATACCATCTTGTCTTTGGTATACTTGCAGTCCAAGGAAGAATGACAATTCACCCATCATGCTCATTTCATAACGACTCTGCATTAACTTAGCAAATCTCTTGTATAGATCATCATTAGTAGAACTAAATATTATGTCATCAACATATACTTGCACCAATATCAAATCATTTTTGTGTTTTTTGACAAAGAGAGTTTTGTCTACAACACCTCTTGTAAAATCATTTTCAAGTAAGAATTCAGAGAGAGTGTCATACCATGTCCTTGGAGCTTGTTTGAGTCCATAGAGAGCTTTGAATAGAAAGTACACAAAGTCTGCCAGTTTTGAATCCTCAAAACCTGGAGGTTGTTCCACATACACTTCTTCTTCTAACTCCCCGTTCAGAAAAGCACTCTTCACATCCATCTGATATACCTTGTAATTGGAATGTTCTACGAATGCCAGAAACATTCTGATGGCCTCAAGTCTTGCTACTGGTGCATAGGTTTCATCATGATCTATACCCTCTTCTTGAGAGTAACCTTTAGCAACCAGTCTGGCTTTGTTTCTCGTTACAATTCCATCTTCGTCCAACTTATTTCTGAATACCCATCTTGTTCCAATAACAGATTTTCCCTTAGGCCTGGGTACCAGCTTCAAAACTTTCTGCCTTTCAAACTGATTGAGTTCCTCTTGCATAGCAATCACCCAATCTGGATCATCTAGAGCATCTTCAACTTTCTTAGGTTCTGTTTCTGAAAGAAACCCAGAATAGTGACATTCATTTTGTGATGTTCTCCTAGTTCTCACTGCTGTGTCCGGATCACCAATGATCAAGTGAAAGGGATGATCTCTATTCCATACCCTTTCTCTTGGCACATGTGATCTTGATGATTCTCCTTGTTCTAGATGTTGTGGAGTGTGACTAGTTGATCCTTCTCCTGCTCCCCCTGAGTTGTTGACGGTATGATCTGTTGACCCTGTTGATTGACTAGTGGATCCAGTAGTAGTTTGAGTATGTCCACCACTGTCACCACTTGGTCCAGAATCATTATCATCATGATTATTATTAATAACTGTAACAACTTCAGGTTCTTCTTCATTGTCAGAGAGATCTCCTGATAAATTTTCAAATACCCAGGATTCAGAGTTCTCTCTTGTTTGCAGGCCTGGTCTTTTGGTGTCGTAAAATGTTACATTAAAGCTTTCCAACACCTTCTTATCTTCAATCACATATACCCTGAAAGCCTTAGATTCCAGAGAATAGCCCAGAAAAATGCCTTCATCTGCTTTGGCATCAAACTTGCCAAGATGTTCTCCATCTTTAAGTACAAAGCACTTTGCACCAAACACATAAAAGTACTTCAGTGTTGGCTTCTTGTTGGCCATTAACTCATACGGAGTCTTTTCATGATCTTTGTTGATCAGGGTTCGATTCTGAGTGTAGCAAGCTGTATTCACTGCTTCAGCCCAAAAGTAAGTGGGAAGTTTTGATTCACTCAACATGGTCCTTGCTGCTTCAACCAAGGTCATGTTCTTCCTTTCCACTACTCCATTCTGTTAAGGAGTTCTTGGTGCTGAAAACTGTCTTGATATTCCTTTCTCTGAGCAGAAATCATTAAGAACTGCATTCTTGAATTCAGTTCCATTGTCTGATCTGATTGTCCGCACAGGTAGCTTAGCTTCCACTTCTATCTTCTTGACGTGATCAATGATTAGTTGTGTTGCTTCATCCTTTGATTGTATGAACAACACCCACGTGTACTTGGAGTAGTCATCCACCATCACCAATGCATATCTTTTTCTTGAAAGTGACATAACATTGACTGGACCAAATAAATCCAAATGAATCAGTTGTAATGGTTCAGCAATGCTTGTCATTCCTTTGCTTCCATGTGATGCTTTCTTCGACTTCCCTTTTTCACATGCTTCACATAGTCCCTCCTGATTGAATTCCATCAGGGGCAACCCTCTCACTAACTCTCTCTTTACCAAAGAGTTCATAGTTTTGAAGTTCAAGTGTGAGAGCTTCTTGTGCCATAACCAACTTTGTTCTGAAGATGCCTTTGCATAGAAACATGTAACTTCTCCTTCACTGGTAGAACTTAAGTCAGCTATAAACAAATTTCCTTTTCTCACTCCCAGTAGAGTAAGCTTCTCATCCTTCCTGTTGGTGATCAAGCACTTGTCCTTTCTGAAATCTACATCGTATCCTTTATCACAGAATTGACTGATACTAAGAAGATTGTGCTTTAATCCTTCAACAAGAGAAATTTTTTCAATGATGACATTTCCAGCTTTATGTGATGGACAGCTGCATCTACTATACATCTGTGAAAGTCAACCCCCGTCGATCATCTGTGAAAGTAATGAAGTATGAAAATCCACCCATGGCTTGCGTAGACATCGGTCCACATACATCTGTGTGTACCAATCCTAGCAAATCTGCAGCCCTCTCTCCATGTCCACTAAATGGAGATTTGGTCATTTTACCCAATAGACAAGACTCGCATGTAGGATATGATTCAAAATCAAAGGGTTCAAGTAACCCTTCCTTATGCAATGTACGAAGTCTATTTTCACTAATATGACCAAGTCTGCAGTGCCACAAATAGGTGAGATTTTCATCATCCCTTTTCCTTTTATTAGTACGTTCAATTTGTAGTAAATTATGCTCTACGTCACACACATACAGACCATTATTTAAAATACCACTACCATAAAGAACATTATCTCTAAGAATTGAACATTTATTATTCTGAATAACAAACGAAAATCCAGCCAAGTCTAACATGGGAATAGAAATAATATTCCTCACAATCGAGGGAACAAAATAACAATTATTTAAAACAATAGTCTTGCCCGTAGGCATATGTAAATCAAATGATCCTACAGCTGTAGCAGCAACTCTTGCTCCATTTCCCATCCGTAGAATCACCTCCTCTTCCTCAAGAGTCTTACTTCTCCTTAGTCCCTACAACGAATTGCAAATGTGAGAACCACAGGCGGTATCTAATACCCAAGTAGCAATTTGATTTAATGACATATTCACTTCAATCATGAACATACCTGAATCAGAAGCGGCAGTCTCACTACCCTTCTTCTTCTTCAATTCTGCAAGGTAAACCTTGCAGTTCCTCTTCCAGTGCCCCACCTTGTTACAGTGGAAGCAAACAGCTTTGCTTTTGGGGTCTTCAGCTTTTGGTGGAACCGGCCTTTTTTCACCTACTTTCTTCTTCTTGGGAGGGTTCTTCTTCCTTTTCTTAGGATTGGAACCTTCACCAATTAGAAGAACAGAACTCTTCTTAGAGAGAAAATTCGATTCCGCAGTCTTCAACATGTTGTGGAGTTCATCCAGGCTGACGTCCAACTTATTCATGTGAAAGTTCACAACAAACTGCGAAAATGAACCCGGAAGTGATTGCAAGACCAAGTCTTGACTCACTCCCCATCCATGTTGAAACCAAGTTGTCCAAGACGTTCAATCAAATTGATCATCTTAAGTACATGGTCATTCACAGACGATCCCTTAGACATCCTACAGCGGAACAGCTCCTTCGATATCTCATATCGAGCTGTCCTCCCCGCCACATCATACAACTCTTGTAGATGCGTTAGGATAATGTGAGCATCCATATGCTCATGCTGCTTCTGTAGCTCAATGTTCATGGAAGCTAGCATGATTCATTGAGCAACATTTGCATCATCTATCCACTTACGATACACAACATGTTCATCATCATGTGCATCGTCAGCAGGTTCAGCAGGCTTAGGTGAGTTAAGCACATATTCCAGCTTCTCAACCCTGAGAACAATTTTCAGGTTTCGAAGCCAGTCAGCAAAATTAGGACCAGTCAATTTGTGAGCATCCAGTATGCTCCGGAGTGATAGTGCAGAAGACATAATGTATATAGTAAATTTGTAAATGATAAACACATAACAACACTTAGCAAATATTCAATTTCATTTTAAAACACTATATGAATCGGGTCTTTATTCATAAGTGGCTCCCACTAGTTTACCTAATTTATGCAACGCCTAAGTGAAAAATTAAGCATTCATAATGCTAGTGGGAATAAGGATCCTACATTCCATCACACAACCTTGGCTGTGGTACGAAACGCCATGTGATGTTCAGTAGGCAGACAACTCTTGTCAATTACATCTCATGTTATTCCCTAATAAAACTTTAGCCTCTTGAATAATTGAGTCACGGCTGTAGCACGACAAACTCAATATTCTAAGTCAAGTCTAACCCAACATTTCATACAATTGAATCAGTCTCCAATAGCCCACGGCTGTAGCACGTAACGACCATTAGATTCTAATTCATTGTACACATCTCTATGTAATAGACAAGTATTTCTTATTTCGAAATCAAAGCCCTCGGCTGTAGCACGAAACGACAATGATTCAAAAATAAGAACTACTTTCTACCATGTTGGAAGGCTATGACCAACACAAGCCTGTTGTGTCATTGGCCAATTACTACTTGATATTATTTAATTTTAGAGGGATTATATTATGTTACAACCATAATCATATTACTAGGAGATTCTTTTTTTCTTGAACAAAATACAATTATGATATTTAAATGAAAAATTCCCAGTGTGTTGGAGGGGTCACATCGGTCCCGCTTAAAACCCAACGGCCTAGACAAAAATTTTCATTTTCAACATCAAAAGAGTATTTCACTCTACGTTTCATAAACATAAGAATCTCATGGTTGTACTCATAATATTATTGCTAAGGCAAGAAACGATTCTTATTCTAGATTTTCTAGAGCACGCCTTATTTTGATTTAAGTTCACCTAAATCTATCATCGCATGGTAAATATAGGCATATATCTAAGATATAAAAATAAATTAACAAGTAAGCATGCAAGTAATATCATGTCATACAATGACATAATGATGTATGGATTTATTATAGTATTTAAAAGCAATTAAAACAATTAGTACATGGTTTAAAACACTTCTGGGAATATAAACAGTTCCAAACTTTTATATAAAATATATCTGACCACCCCATTAGATCCGTCTCGGAAAAACGAATCCAACGGTATATTGCACGCCCAAAACGGAGTTACCAAACTCCCAAAAAATCAAATTTAATGTGGACAGAGGGGCTGTAACGCATTACTGGAATGCGTTACAACAATTAAATGCTATTAATTGTGTAACGCATGACGTTCATGCGTTACAGGCCCTGTAACGTATTCCCAGAATGCGTTACCCCCCTTCCCAACGTTTTCGCGCCACACGCGCGCGTGGACAGCAACAGTTTTTTTTTTTTTTAATGTTTATAACTGTTGAAGCTTTATAACACTAAAAAAAACTGCCCTAGTCATTAATGCATTTATTGTTATTATTATTTTATTTTAATATTAATAAATTAATTAACAATAAATTAATAAATTAATAAAAAATCAAAATAATATGATTTCTGAAATCAAACAAAAAGCAAAAATAACCAAGTATCTATGGGGTCCTTGTGCAATTTTTAATTCATATATTTCAACATGCATAATTATTTTATGAATTTTAATTCAAACAATTTTTAAAAATTCATAACAAATAATCTACACATCACAAAATTATGAAACAAATACCTAGATGATCCACAACACTTGTAGAACCCAGATCAATGGTCAAATTCTCATGCAAATAATATTTCGAATTAATTAATAATTAAATCTAAATATACTTTCAAAAATCATAATAAATCCATACATGCATAAAAAATCTGAATTTTTTTATATGAATCTCTATATGCAGAACCTAGCTCTGATGTCATTGAAGGAATTTATGGATGAGCGGAAGCGTGATATAACATTTATTCCGTAAAAACCATGTATCGCACATATAGAAAAATATATAAAATCTAGAGCGAAGGGAATCGTAACCATACCTTGAGAATCGAAGCTTTAAAATCGATGGTTGCAAGCAGTTGCTCCTAAGAGTGTGAAGCACTCTACCGGTATCCACCAAGAATTTTTCTTCGATGAATTCTTCAAAAAACTCTAACACTTTTTAGAGAGAAAAAGAGAGAGAAATAGAGATGGAGGCTAGCTCCTTTTTCTAGGTTTTTCACAAAAATAAGATGTCCCTTAGAATGAACTATCTCATTCTATTTATAGGGCTTTTTTAGGGTTTTAATAATATATCTTTATATATTTATATTAACCCCACATTTCTAAAATGCTTTAATAATGATTAAAACTATTTTAATCATTATTTCTTTTTCTAAACTATTTAGAAAATAATTCTTCCTCTCTCATAATTTAAATCTTTTCATCAAAGAAAATATTCTTTTATGGTGTGACCCTGTAGGTTCAATATTAAGCCGACAGTAGAAATAAATAATAATAAACTTTTATTTATTATTTATATGAATTCTAATAATTCATTAAATATAATTAACTGATTAATTATATTTATTCTACATCGTGAGTGATGCTTCTCAACATATCGCGACTATCCGGATAATATGAATTCACTACTTAGAATACCAAGAACCTGTCAGTGATTAGTTTCAGTACAATCAATTCCATCTACCCTACAATATCCCGATTAAATATAAGGCATGGATCTCGTGTCAGGCCTTATCAAATTTAATCATATGATTTCTTATTCATAATGCTAAGTTCATATTAATGCAAATTAGAAACTCCTTTCTAATTTCATACACTCTGGACAGAGATTCCAGAACTCGCATACTAAGAATAACATAGGATATTCTCTTCCTATACTGGAAGGGGTAGATCCTCTATTGACGTTAACTATCTCCATACACAAATCCCTATGCCCAGAATAGACCTAATGTATGTCCTTGAGACTAAGGACTAATCCAAAGATAGTTCATTATATACAAGATAACTCTAACGATCTCAAGTCTAAGGACACTTGTACAACTATCACTTAGTGAATAATTATTGACACGTGAGTAAACTCCATTAGCTGTTCAACTTATCGAGTCATGTTCAGTGAACTTATTCCCTAACAAGCACCTACATACTAGCTATAGTGTCACCACACAAATGCCTATGAGAACAGACATCCTCCTGACGGGAGCAAGCATAGTACGTACCAATCTTTGCGGATTCACCAACTTCCGATTAGTTATCCTATGAACAGGAACTGTTTAAGTCTAGAGTTATCATCTTCTAGATCTCACTATTATAATCTCATTATAATTCTAGAAGCTTTACTCTAAACTATGGAACATCTTATTTAAAACACTTTAAATAGATAAAGCCCGTAATAAAAACAAAACAAGTCTTTTATTAACGTTAATGAAATCAAATAAGAATACAAGAAAGTTCTTCCTAACTCATCATTCATGATTGGATTTAGGACAAATACTTTCAATTGTACTGCCAAGTGCTTCTCTACTCCTCTTTGTCTTTTCCCCTACTTATCTCCTATGTGCATTTCTTTTCCTTTTTATTTTCATTTGTAAATTTTTGGGTGTTTTCTACTTTTCTGATTCTGCATCTCTTAATAGTGAGATAATATTGTTTTCCCTTTTTTGGGTTTTGGCCTTACTATTGAATTTAATTTTGATGGAATGTCGATTTTAGGATGGCTTGCGTTTCCAAATTTATGAAATTTCTCACTCCTGAAGAATGTGTCTCAAACGAAATGGTTAGTATTCAATTTCAACAAATGTAGGTCTTTGTATGTTGTTTTTTAAGTTCCAAATTAAATTAATTAATTAAGAAAGGGCAAATATATTTTAACAGGTTCTTCCTGATGAGTTTTGTGAGAAGTATGCACACCGCATTCCAATTGGTATTAAAATAAAAGTTCGCAATGGTTATGAGTTGTGGTTGGATTTTGTTAAGATATATCAACGTTTTTTTGGTATAAGCACTTTTTACAAAGATTTTAAGTTGCGAAGTGGTCAAAGCTTATTGTTCGAATATATGGGTGGTTTCAATTTCAATGTTGTTATATTTGGGATTTGTGGTTCTGAGATTGAATACCCTCTGGTGGTCCATGAATTGCAAGAACGTGAGGCACGTGAAGGTATTGGTCTTATTGTAAATTTAAAGTAAATACAATCAAATTTATTACAATCTACTCCTGTAATGTTAATTCTTATATTCCTGCAGTTTTGTATCCTTACGATGGTTGGAGTTTTGTTAACGATAACTTTTCTGGGCGTAATCCTGTTGACAAAGTTGTATGTACCTTTATAATTCTGATACATGTTTATATATTTCATTCATTGTTTATATAAAGGCTAACCAAATGGAACATGTTTTATTGTTTTTATTTTGTTCATTTTTAGGTTCCGCCATTTTATTTTATTGATAATATCGCTGTTATGGTTCCAAACCGTGTGGAATATGTTCTTAGTGATGGGCAACGTATAGTTGGTTCTTATTGCCATAGTGAATGTGAATTAACTGGACTTGCAAGCTTGTGCCACATTTTAGGAGTTCCCAATTTAAAATCTTTGAATTTGCTGGTGTTTTCCTATGAGGGCCATGGTACATTTAAGATTGCCGTATTTGACAAATCTATGATTGAAATTCCTATCCATGTAAATGTCTATCAAAATGGTAACTATACCTTTCAAAACATAGTATCTAATTATTTGTATATCTGTTTATCTTTTAAAAAAGTTGTTTGTAATTTTATATTTCAGTTTCAAATAGCCCTGCTTTTCGGATTTTGGTTCATCAATCTCATATGTTAGAGTATTGTTATGGTGTGGTACGTGTACATTTGTTATTATTATGTTCTTCCGATTTTTTTTAGTTGTATACTTTATTCTAAATTTTTATGCGACTTGAGATTAAGAAACATCATGATTGGACAAGAACTGAAATACATGGTGGCTGGATTCAGTTTAGGGATGACATGCAGTTGGGTATTGGTGATGTTTGTGTTTTCCAGTTGAAGAACGACACCTTACATAACTTCAATGTTCGTGTTATTAAGAAAATTTGTATTGCAAGTTAAGTAGTTCTGATGATCCTGCTATAACTTTGTCACTTATCTTTTGAATTGGTATTGTATTGGAGATTATTTTAAATTGGTATGGTAATGGTGTTTATCACTTATCTTTTGCTATTGACAAAGGTATTGTATTTTTGTTTTAGTCTTAGGCAAAATCTGAACTATTTTAAGTTGGTATTGTGTTTTTATTTGTTATTGTTTTCAGTCTTAAGTTACTATTTTAATCTGAAGTGTTTATACATTTGATGAAAGGTCACATTTCTGTTTTGATGTTGTCCTCTTTAATCCATCTATGAATGGTTTACTTTTGATCATTGAAAATTTGATAACTTAAGACTGAGCATAGAACTAATTACGCCTTTAAGTTTTTTTAAAGTACTTTAAGTGGTTTCTAATGTAAATTAATACTCACCATATTTTCAGCTTCTAAATTTTGTTTGACGAAATTAGTTAGATTTTAGTATCAGAAAATAATAAATCTTGTCTTAAAATATTTGCATTGCGTATTAAAATAGTTTAAATTGCATATAATCACACTAATCTTATGAATGGAGTATCTCAAAGAGAATATTCTAGAAAATTTAATTAAAAAGTTAAGGACAAAAAAGACAGCTGGGTGGGTAGGTAGTATCGATTTAACACCACATACTGAACTCTATCCACATTACTCTCCATCTTCGAAACACAAGGGATCTAAAGAAGATAAAGTGTAAGCAAGTAGGTAAGTTCTAACTGCTTCAAAACTCAATCACTTCTACATGAATAAATTAGATATGAAATCATATTGATGACTACTGACTTTTTTAAACAGGATGGAAAACATAGCATTATTCAACAAGTACGATAAAGTTCAACATCTGAAAACTGAAACAACAGATTGGACAATACGTGTTCAAGCTCAAGCTGTCTAGAAAGGGATAAATAGAATGACCCAAGAATTTCGTGGTTTAAATGTGATCTTTATTGATGATTCGGTACAGATATAATATGTATTATTCTTTTGCTTTTGTCATAAATACATTCTAAAGTGACTTACATAAATTCAATTATGTTGCTCCTCTTTTTTGTTTACATGTAGATCTCGAGAATTCATGCATTTTTGAGTGCCAAGATTTGTGATTTGTTTCCCAAACCCCCGAAAGAAGGTGGCATCTACAGCCTATCTAACTTTCATGTCAGAGTTTATAGTGATGATGAGAAAAACAGAGTTGTGAGATTTGCGAAACACATATATTTTGTTAACCATACGCAATTAACACTAGAAGAGGACAATATCACCAATATTGCACCATATGCCTTTGATTTGTATGAACTAAACGATGTCAAGAAGTTTTTAAGTGATTCTCGCTTCTTGATTGGTATGAAACAAATCTCAAAAATTTATTCACAAAAGTTAATTTTTTTTACAATACTTTTTCTAATTCTTATTAGTCTCTTATCTTAGATGTTGTTGGTATAATAGAAGACTGCAATATGAATTGTGTTCGGTCAAGAGAAGATGAAAGCAAAATGCATATCAAGTTTAGGATAACTGATGGCAGGTATAATGTACAACATACAATAGCAATCAAACATTTCTAACTTTATACGAACATAATGTCTTCTTGATGAAATTTGGTTAATTCTTAGGTCCGCAATGAATGTAACATTCTTCAATACATTGGCTGGAGATTTGGAAAAATAATTGAAAAACAGGAAAGAAGGACCAGTTACAATAATAATTGCATGTGCCAAAGTGAATGAACATGAAGGTTCTTAACATTCAATGTTTACTTCTTTCAATTGTAATTTTATTTTATACTAGACATGCTTAGAATAGTATTTATATTAAAGATTTGTATGTTTTAACTTTTCATATAAAGGAGCCTTATGTTTGAACAACTATCCAACTACTCGATTCTACCTTAATACCGAGCACTACAGTGTCAAGATAATGAAGGAACGGTAGGAAAATTTTATTTGAGTAATGTAAATGTTTAGTGCTTATTACAATTATATGTACACCTTCTTCAAATAACTGAATATAGATTTTCAATTAAATTTTTTGTAGCCTTTTGGATCCTACATTCTGTATTAAAGAAAAGGTTGTGGAAGAGGGTAATGCACCTCCTATTTTCAGTGTGGTGGATATTAAAAAACTGCCCAAGGAATACGCTGAGGTATTCTTTAACTTTAAATTTTCAAGAAATAATAGAATTTGGAAGAATTTGTACTCTCTATACTGGTTTACATGTTTTTTAATATTATGAAGAGCAAAGTGAGGTGCCAAATTATTGTAAAAAAAGTGGAACAGAAGACAAATTGGTATGACTATGTTTGTACCTCATGTGGAGAGGAGGTGGACATAGTTGAAGGAGGATATAAATGTCTGAAATGTGTAAGAAATATACCTTATCCTGATAAAAGGTTAGTCTTTACAAAAAAATTTATATGTATATATACTATTAGTCTCCATTTTTTTTGTTATAACTTTGATAATAAAGAATTTTACACTATTTTTATTAGGTTTAGATTGGCAACCATATGCAATGATACTACTGGGATACTTGCAATTGTATTTCCTGATGATGAAATATAACACATTCTTGGAAAAAATGCCTTTGATGTGGCTGATGAAGTAAGAAATTGTTTATTCAAACTTTAAATTCACTAAAAATCATATTGTTTGTAATATAATGCTTTGATATTTAAGGTAGGAGATGATATGACCTTTCCTCTTGTGCTGAAATCTTTTGAAAAAAAGAGTTTCTGGTCACATTGAAGATAGGTGAGAGAAATCTCAACAAGTCAAGCAACATTTACACAGCTATAGAACTTAATGATCCAGTTGAAAGTTTGGGAAATCACAGCCCAAATAAAGTTGAACCTACTCAAGTGAAGGACAAGTCACTTATTATGGTAATCCAATATTCTTACATGTTTCATATATGACTCTATGTTTTAAGTATAAAATGATAGTAAATGTGATTAATATTTCCATCGTAGGAAATTTATGACACTATTGACATATTAAGCAGCCCCCTACTGCAAAGTCCTCAAACAAAGTGCGAACAAGAGATAAAAAATCAAACTGTGCCTTATGAAATGGAGGACAATGTTCCAATTTCAAAATATAAAGTAGTGAAGATTGAGAAGGTAAATTATTTCTTCAACATTACTTTATTTTCGTTGAAGCTTTGTCTTTTATAATCTTCATTAATCAATGTTTTATGCGAAAATAATTTTACCATGCAGGTTTAATGGATTGGCTTGGTTGTAATATGAAGACTTTCCTGTTGGCTGGATTTTTGGTTTTAAATGAATTTCAACAATATGGTTTTGGTGTCGATGTCCCTGTTTATGACAGTCAAACATGACATATTTTGGGAGAATCTTATTATCTATTTTGAGCATGTCTATGCTGAACCTTTTTTAGGATGTTGACTACTTATGTTAAATTTCATGTAATTGTTTTATGAAATTTATTGGGATGCAGACCTTTCATGTAATATTGATACATTATTATTACATGATTTTTTTTAGTGTTTCAAAGTTACCATATTAGGGACTTATCACAATCGTATCAAACAAACTTTCAAAAACTTGAACAACTGCAATAAGTTTGATTTGAATGTACACAGTACTTTTAAGTAATAAACTATTATAGATTGAACATGTATGGTTCTGCAAAAACAAACCTATTGCCTCTATAAATATATTTCACGTTGTGATATAAAACTCACATTTTAAGTTCAACATTACACATTCAAATATAAAGAGAACATGTCAAGTAAGAAGTATGACATTTTCAGATATGTAAGGATAGGAAAATATGATTGGTGTTGGTCCTTGACTATTGCAGAGGGGGGGGGGGGGGGGGTTGAATGCAATACTGATAAATCTCAATCTACGTTTCAACAACAAAAACTAAGATTAAGGATTATCAGTTTATCTATTACAAACACAAGTAGACACACGAGTAATTCTCACAAAATAAATATTTTATTTATTTTGCAATGGGTTGCTACAACCTCAAGAAAATGTTTGTTTTCTTGAGCTTCAGTTTCTCGAGAGTGATTACAAAGAATGGATTAAGCGATAGACTAAGTAAGCTAAACCTATCACTATCAACACGGGTCTTGTGAAGCTGCTGTCATTTTTATGTGGCAGCTTCTTACAAATTGCCTACCCGTGATTCTTTCCTAAATTTCTATACAAACAACTTATTAGTACATAGCAAAGCAATCTAGAAACATTCTATTTCAAGCTAACACAATTCAGTAGATGTAGATTTGTCATACTCTGGAATTGGTGAGCTTTGTCATGTGATCTCTCAAGCTTCGGTCGTAGTCTTGCAGACCTGTTACAGTGTTGGGATACTACAGCACGCCTGTTTCTTGAACATCCAAACTGTCACAAGTTTGACTGGGTTGTTCCCCAATACAAATGTTATCCCTTCATGACAGTATCCTGATGGCTGAGCTTGCTGTCACAGGAATGCGCTTTTGGTGATAGTAAGAAATCCCCGTAGAAGGTGCTGTCAGGATTTCCATGCTTGCTGTCACGCTAAGATAAAGTTGATGTCCGAGGGCTTCCGCCAATGTTGCTGTCAGAGTGAATGTACTGTCGTGACTTGCAACATGTTGTCTTCAAGTAACCTTACTGTCAATGCTGTGACAGTAATATTTATTCTTTTTGTTCATCTTGAGCACTTCTTGAGGCTTGAATAAATAAATGAACTTCTACCAAGAAGTACTAGAATCTTATTTGCAGCAAACAAAAACGGTTACATAGACATACTCTGGCTGTGACCGTATGTTCATACTTAATAAAATTAAGTACATAAAATATCTAGTTAAGTTGTCTCATAGCTATCACCCATAAATCCTAACAATCTCCCCCAATTTGTTTTTATGGACAAATTTAAAATTAATACATGTTGACAACTTAACTAACAAGACCGTAGTTGACAAAGGATTTTTACTTAGCTTCAGAATTCCTTTTCTGTCTTGCTTCATTCTCTCTGTTGAGAGCTTCCTTAAGAACTTCTCTGAGTTCTTCCACCAGTGCTATTTCATCGGGAGTGATAGCCTCATCTTCAATCTCATCAATGTGCTTCTGAATAGTCTTGGAGAGGCATACTCTAGCATCCTGAAGATCCATCCATAAGTCTCTGCCAAAAGCATGAGTTTTGAACTTCAGTGTGCCATTAAAGTCTTTGAATCTACTTCCAGGGTATGCATTCTGAGTTTTTCTCCTTGACTTATCCAGCTTTGAGTCTTCACCCTTTCTCATTTGAAGAATGCCCTCAATCTCAAAAGAGCATTGATGTTCCAATGGATGAATTGATCCAATCACCAAGTAGAGTAAGTCTTTCAGAGCACTGGTTTTAAGTTTATGAAAGCTTCTCACTGGAATCTCTTCCCATATGAACTTGATTCTCAGAGGATTCTCAAGCATACAAGATTGGTAATTGGGTCCTTCACTCTCTACCTTGTTGGCTTCTCTGCTTTTGTTCAAGAATGCATCTTCCATATCTTCAGTGGTTTCTCTTCCTGTAGGGTTTGAAGATCCTTCATTACTTGGTTGGGATTGCACCTCTTCTTCAGGAGGATCATCTTCATACTCAGCTATTTCTTCTTCAGAGTATTCGAGCAAATGAGCAATATCAGCATCATCAAACATTGACCATTCCCCAAATTTCTGATAGAATTCTTCATCTCTCACAGCTTTGTATGCCATAACATGGTTCATGACATTCTCAGGGACATTGTCATAACCTTGCATTAGATTGACCATCCTTACCAAGTAGAAGTAATCAATTCTCCTTGTTTCTATTCTCCTACTGTATGAAAGAGTTTCTGATACATCATGTGATGTTACCTCCATGGTCAAATCCTTTTTAACCATCACAAGTCTTGATGCATCAAACCAAAGAACATATTCAGTTGCTTCTTTGTTGCTATCCAACTTCACCTCAACATTCCTGATTTGTGCAGCTTCCTTTTCCAAAAGATCCAGAGAGCTGTAAAGTTTTGATTGGATATGCTTCCTCAGTTTCCTGCCAAGTCCAGTAGCTTTCTCCTTTCCTGAGTACTTGTGTTTTCCTTTCCTTGCTTTTATAGTCTCCTCGGGTTCAGGTTCCTGTCTAGAGAACCAAGCCTTGGCTAGGGATTTTGTCCTCTTTGGCTTGACAGTAGGCTTGAATCCATCCTTGACAGTGTCCTCTATGACAGTATCTTTCTTGACAGTGTCTTTTGTGACAGCTTCTTTGGAGACAGTATCTTTTTCAGCATTTATACTGTCTATAGCACATCTTAAAATATTTGCCTCCAAAGCTTCAATCAATACAGACTCCTCTTCTTCTGTAACTCCAGCATCTTTCTTTTCTTGCACAGGAGGTTCTTCTTCATTTTCCTTCTGGGATTTAAATCCAACATTTCCAGAGGTGCTTCCACTAGCATTTCCTGCTTTTCCAGTTCATCCACTACCATCCAACTCATCATCATCATCAAAAAGAACATCATAGGAGCAGCTTTCTCCTTGTTCAGCTTTGTTGGAGTTTGCTTTGGAGATCATCTTCTTCATAGTAGAACTCAGTTCCTTGTCCCTTTTCACCAGCAAGTCATAGATTGCTTTGATAGCAAGAACTCTTTCCTTGTTGGCTTTAGAGTTGAGAATCATGTTTAGCACCTTCAAGATTGACCTTGAATCCATTGTTGAAGTGCCTCCTAGACTCATGTATGCACATCTTCTGCTACCACTTTTAGTGGTACCTTCATAGTAGACACAGAATGGATTGGTGTAGACTTTGGGAGTTTTTCTGCTATTAAATTCATCATTTGCAGATGTAAAATCTCATTGAAGGTTGTATGGTTTGTTGTGATTTTTTTCTTCATTACTGTTAGTACTCTTGCTGGAAGACTCTGCAACAGCTGCATAGTAATGAACATGGATATTCCAGTGTTTAAATACACATCAATAGCCCACCTCCTTTCTTCATTGATCTTTACACATACACTGATGATTTTCTCTTTAAGCAAGGTTGAACAGTTACTCAACCTTCTGCTTGGCTCCTTCATAGCTCCCTCAACTATTCTGTAGAAGTCCTCATCATGATTCTTCAAGATACTTTCCCTGTAGTCAACCATTAGGGCATTTGCATCTTCTTAGCTGAACTCTGTTCCTTCACTCCAAGTGTTTCCTGACAGGATGTATTCTGGCATCTTGCCTTTCCCTTTTCCTACCCTGTTATGCTCCTCCTTTTCTCTCCATTGCCTTTCAAGAGCACTCTCCTTTGGAATTGAAGTTGGCTCTCTTATTGTTACAGGAGGTAGAATTGGGTTCTTGGAAGGAACATTCCCTTGCATTGCTTCCAGGGCTTCTTTGGACATTAGAACAGTCTCTCCATAAATCTCATATTCAAAGAGGTTTTCAGCCTCTTGCACTTGTTCCCCCTTACTTCCTGAATCTCCTCTAGTTCCCCTTTTCTTCTTTGAAGACACTGATCTTTCTTTGGCTGCAGACTCCCCCTCACTCCTTGAAGCCTTCTTAGTGACAGGCTCCCCCTGAGCAACACCCTGCTTGGGGACACCTTCTATTCCTGATCTTTCCCTTCCTGATTCTGCCCTTTGTGATTCTGATCTTGCCTTTTTCTCCCCCTTAGGTAAGTTGGCAACATCAAGACTGGCAGATAGAACTTGAATGGCTTCTTGAATGGTAGAGAATCCAGAGGCCACTATGGTAGACAAGCTATCAAGCTTGGATTCCATGGACAGACACCTGTTCTCCAGAGCTTCCAACCTGAAAGATGTAGAGGAGCCACCTGATCTTAACCTTCTTGGGGGTGAAGGAAAAGATTGGGGCTTAGAGGATGTAGGGGTTCTCACACTCTCAGTGTTTTTCTGAGTGATCTCATCACTCCTCACAAAAAAACTCTCAAGACATAGTGCTTGGATATGTGGGGCTCCCTCAATTTCACTCTGGACATGCTCAAGTCCCTCACCTTTTGCCAGCTCATTTGGCTGCCTCTCATTTTTATGCTCACCTCTCTTTTCTTTTATCTCTATTTTCTTTTGCACACCCTCACTCATCCTAGATGCATGGGTATGAACAGTACTGTCATGCAATGAAATAGATGGTTTAGAATTTACCTTTAAGAACTGAGATAGTGGCACATCATCATCAGAGACATCCTCAACAATTACAGCATCAAGAACAGGCTGGGGGGAGATTACAGGAGCTTTGCCATGAATGGTACTGTCAGTTGAAATATTGACAGTAGGTGCCACTACAACTTGGACAGCAGGGTTGGGTTTGACAGCAACTTCAACTGAGTCCTTGACAGCAGGGTCACCTGTGACAGCAACATTCACAGTGTCTTTGACAACAACTTGGGTTGTGACAGCATCTTCCCTAAGGTAAGATGCTCCTTGGATATTGAACAAAGTACTGGTTGTTTCACTTTCTAGCAGAGTTGTACCTTGCTCTTTCTCAGTGTTTGAAGGAGTGGTGTCCATCTCACTTTGAGAAATGGGTTCTTGTGGACCACTAGATGGGGGTTCATCCATGATTGGAGATGGATTATCAAAACCTGAAGGGTTGGGACTGTCCCCCTCTCTAGGTTGTGGAGAAGAAACAAATGAATGTGTAGGGAAGGAAGAAGGTGAAAGTGGAGAAGAGAATGATGGCTGCTTCACAGATGGAACTTGAGAAGCATCAATAGGGGAAGTGAAGTCCTCACTGTGTCCTGACTCCATGTGTGTTTCTGCAAGTGGAGGCTCCTCATGAGTTGGAACATGAGTTTGTGTAGACTCTTTACAAGGTGCCTTGGGAGACATGCCAATTTCAATAGGTGTCCCTTGTTGAGAAGGAACACCTAGGGAGGAGTTGATTTCCCTATTTTCCTCTACAGTCTTTTGAGAGACTGCAGGGTGGCTGACAGTGGTTTTGGTCCTCTTAGCTCTTTTCTTCTTAGGCTCAGGAGGAACCACTGTGGGTTCTGTTTGACTACCTTCCTTATTTGCTGTAGTAGGTGCAGGAACTCCCTCTTGACTCTCAGCACTACCACTAACATCAGTCTCTAGGGGTCTTTTTCTGGTTTCTTGTAAGGCTTGTCTCTGTACTTTGGGAAGTCTAGAGAACCTAGGCTGAATGTATGGGGTAGAATGAGGGTTAGCTGAATTTGGGTCTAAGCCAGCTTCATTCTCAATAGTGAAGGTGTCAAAACCAGAAGGTAATGGAAAATCAAGGTCAGTCACTTGATCAACCATGTGCTTGGTGAAACATAGTGAAATATGTGCATTCAAGTTGAGTGAAGTGAGAGTTGTGTGAGTGTTTCTTTTCAGTACAGGGCACACCTCTAGACAAGGGGCATTCTCATCAAAATCACAAAATGAATTAATGCACAACATTAGAAAGCGAGGATAGATGTGTACCTTCTTACCTATGGCAGCCTTAAGGTGTGCCATGAGCAGCTTTCCAACATCCACTTTGTACCCATGAACAAGAGAGTGAGTGAGCTTCTTGATGTAGGTGGGAATTCCATTCCAGCCAGTGGTCTTGGTAGAGAACACTTTCACCATTGCATCAAACACCATGCTCCACTCTTTGCGGAGATACTTCCTGTCCATTTCACCAGAGGGGTACCATTTTGTTGTTCCCTCTTCAAGAATAGGTCCAGAGTAACCAATCTTCAAGAAGAGCTTCTTCAGGGTCTCATCACTAGCAAGCTCGGTATAAGTCTTTCCTGGTTCTAGCACAATTCCCAAAGCTGCATTGATACCAGAGTGGAAAAGTGAAATCGTGTCTTAACCCAATTAGTAGTCACGTGGGTTACTGGCTGATTTCTCTCTCCTCGTGGAGGATGTGTGTCCAATTTTAACGGTCCACTACTTTGACAATAACATGTACTCTCAAAACATCCGTGTCAGTAACATTGGTGTGATGACAGCATGTTTTGCGTGACAGAAACATTTCGCGCAAAACTTATTGTCATCGTTAAGTTCTCACATGACAATATCTTTTACAAGTCATGACAGAAGGTTGTTTACTGCTGTCGAGAAGCTAACTGTCAAAGAACCGTGACAGCTACTTTTCTTGATGACAACAACCTTTGCAGGAAATAACAACTGTCAAGACTTTGTATTGAAACTGTTATGATTAATAACTTAACTAAAAAGACACCAGTTAAACATTTATAATTTTTATTACTGGTTCATCATTCATCCATAACGATATCCAACCAGTTAAGCAATTAACAACACATACATCAAGCAAGAAGAAAATATAGAAGAAAACTGATAAACTTTATTAATTGAAGAGGGTTAAATTACTACAATTGGTGAGATTAACTATTTATTACAGTCTTTCTTAACCAATTCTAGGACTTCTGCCCTAACTTCCTCTTCAGAGGTTCCTTCTTCCTTGAGGAGTGTTTGAAACTCCTTTTCTTCTTCTTGCACCTTAGCCTCCTCGGCAGCCTTGGCTGCAAGTTCTTTTTCTTCTTCTTCTTCATCGAGGGCATCCCACAACTCATCGAACAAAGCTTCTACTTATTCACTGCAGGGCTCACTCCCACAAGGCTTAGGCCTGTATACGATTCCTACTTTGTTTTCCATTTTATCCTTTTTCTAAATGATTCACTAATATGGCCTAAGATTCATTTTATAGGCATACTAGGTTAAGAGGGATGCAAACGGTCAACAGTTTGGAGTACCCATACAACTACCACAGATTACAATTAAGTGATGTCTACCACTAATTCAACAATCAAAGCAAAACTGACCAATTAAGTAGAATCCTTGACCAATTTCAGCAGTAAAAACCATGCAAGTTAATGTCATACAAGATCAAACTATCAAATGTAAGACTAGCACAAAATTCAATTTAACAAAGTCAAAGTAAACATGCTGTCGAAAACAGATAGAGACTTAAGTAGACAGTAACTTTCTCATGATAACAACTTCTGGAGATGTTACTGTCACAAGCTACATTTGAATAAAGGACTGAAAAACTTAGTAAGTTAACATACCAGATTCAACATTCCTAATTCACTTACTAACCTTTTAAAGGTTGCTTCATCCATTGGTTTTGTAAAAATGTCTGCAAGTTGCTTTTCTGTGGGCACATAGATCAACTTCACAGTTCCTCTTTCAACATGCTCTCTTATGAAATGATGTCTGATATCAATGTGCTTTGTCCTAGAGTTTTGAACAGGATTGTCTGAGATGGCTATGGCACTAGTGTTGTCACAGTAGATAGGGATATTATTTAACACTAAGCCATAATCCATCAGTTGATTCTTCATCCACAAGATTTGTGCACAGCAACTCCCAGCTGTAATGTATTCAACTTCTGCTGTTGAAGTGGAAACTGAGTGTTGCTTTTTACTGAACCAGGATACCAATCTTCCACCAAGAAATTGACAGCTTCCTGTAGTACTCTTTCTGTCAATTCTACACCCAGCATAGTCTGAATCAGAATACCCTACTAGCTCAAATCCATTATTTTTAGGATACCAAAGTCCTAGATTAGGAGTGCCCTTTAGATATCTAAAAATATTCTTGATGGCTACTAGGTGTGACTCTTTTGGATCAGCCTGAAACCTTGCACAGGGACATGTAGCAAACATTATGGCAGGTCTGCTAGCAGTTAGATAGAGAAGTGATCCAACCATGCCCCTGTATGCACTAGAGTCTACTTTCTTCCCTTTGGAGTCTAGATCCAAACTTGTTGAAGTAGAGATGGGGGTCTTGGCAGGTGATGAATCTTCTAGGTTAAACTTCTTGAGAAGTTCCTTGACATACTTTGCTTGACAAATGAAGATTCCATCATCCTTTTGAAGAACTTGTAAACCAAGGAAGAATGACAGCTCTCCTATCATACTCATCTCATACTTGTTTCTCATTAGAGATGAAAACTTCTCACACAGCTTCTCATTTGAAGAACCAAAGATGATATCATCAACATAAATTTGAACCAGAATGATGTCTTTGCCATGATGCTTGTAGAATAGAGTCTTATCTACTACACCTCTTGTAAACTGGTTTTCCAATAGAAAGGCAGAGATAGTATCATACCATGCTCTAGGAGCTTGTTTCGAACCATAAAGTGCCTTGAATAGTTTGTACACAAAATCATACATCTCAGCATCTTCAAAACCAGGTGGCTGTTCAACATACACTTCTTCTTCCAACTCTCCATTTAGAAAAACACTTTTGACATCCATTTGGAACACCTTTAAATTACATTGTGCAGCAAAGGCTAGAAAAATCCTGATAGCTTCAAGTCTGGCAACAGGTGCAAATGTCTCATCATAGTCTATTCCTTCCTGTTGACAGTAGCCTTTAGCTACTAGCCTTGCCTTATTTCTAGTCACATTTCCATTTTCATCTAGTTTGTTTCTGAAAACCCAATTTGTCTCAATAACTGATTTTCCTTTAGGTCTTGGAACCAACTTCCACACATTGTTTCTTTCAATCTGATTGAGTTCCTCTTGCATGGCAATCACCCAATCAGAATCCAACAATGCTTCATCAATTGCTTTAGGCTCCATTTGAGAAAGGAAACAGGAAAACATGATGTCAGCAGAGACATTGTTCCTGGTCCTCACCCCAGAAGTAGGATCTCCAATAATTAAATCATTTGTGTGATCCGTGTTCCACCTTGTGGCTCTGGGCAAGCTTCTTGTTTGATCTGAGACAGTAGCCTCAGTTAGAGGAACTGAGTCTTCACCAGGGAAATTATCTCCACCATTTTCTTCAATGTCTCCAGAGTCACCAGCAATTTGAGTATTTCCTGTGATAGTCTGTGACTGGGCTGGAGTTTGATTAGCATCAACTTCAATGACAACATCCTTTTCTGTTTCAACAGTTTGAGTGAAAGTAGGTTCTTCATCAACAATTTCTTCTTCCTCCAAGTATCCTTGATTCTCAAATCTAAGAATTTTCATTTGACCTTCTTCATGCAGTCCAGGAAACTTGGTTTCATCAAATGTGACATTCACACTTTCATCTATGATTCTGTGTTCCAAGAGATAGACTCTGTAGGCAGTCCTTTCTAAAGCATACCCCATGAAAATACCTTCATTAGCTTTGGTGTCAAATTTCCCTTTCTTTTCATGGTTATCTTTCATCATGAAACATTTGCTTCCAAACACATGAAAATATTTGACAGTAGGTTTCTTTTCATTGAGCAGATAGTAAGGAGTGTTCCCATGAGTCTTGTTGATCAAGGTTCTGTTCTGTGTGTAGCAGGATGTGTTGATAGCTTCTGCCCAGAAGTATGTAGGTAACTTTGCATCATGTAGCATAGTTCTGGCAGCTTCAATGAGAATCCTGTTCTTCCTTTCTACAACTCCATTCTGCTGAGGAGTCCTTGCAGCAGAAAATTGTTGTACAATTCCTTCATCTTTACAGAAATTACCAAGAGTGGCATTTCTGAACTCAGTCCCATTGTCACTTCTCAATATTTGAACTTTGGAATTTGGAGCTCTTTCAAGAACTCTTAAGTGATCAATGATGACTTGAGTAGCTTCATCTTTTGATTCTAGATACTACACCCAAGTATACCTAGAATAATCATCCACCATAACTAATGCATATCTCTTCTTGGCTAATGATGGAACATTGACTGGTCTAAAGAGATCCATGTGGATTAGTTTGAGTGGTTCAGTGTTGGTGTTGACTTGCTTTGACCTGTGCACAGCTTTCTTCAATTTTCCCATTTGACAATCCTCACACAGTTCTTCTTGACAGAATTCATGTTGAGGTAGTCATCTCACTAGTTCCTTCTTTATCAGCATATTCATTGTCTTGAAGTTGAGGTGTGAGAGTTTCCTGTGCCAAAGCATACTGTCACCAACAGTAGCTTTACTGTAAAAACAGTAAATATTGTCCTCCTTTGTTGAGCTTAGGTCAGCAACAACCAAGCTTCCTTTTCTTACCCCTTTCAGAGAGAAGCTTCCATCTTTCTTGTGATAGATGTTGCACACCATCATGTCAAAGTCAACCTTGAATCCCCTGTCACTGAATTGGCTGACACTGAGCAGGTTGTGCTTCAATCCATCAACAAGTGCAATATCATTAATGACAACATTTCCAATTTCAAAATAGCCATATCCCACTGTGTAACCCTTGTTGTTGTCTCCAAAAGTTATGATTGGGCCAGCTTTCTCTACAAATTGTGATAACAGGGCTTTATCACCAGTCATGTGTCTAGAGAAGCCACTGTCAATGATCCATATGACCTGCTCTTTATTCTTACCCTGCAAAACAAATTGTATTTAAGAGGCATATGGTACCCAATCCTTGTTGGGTCCAGTTACTTCAGTATCACAAGCATAATCAACATTTTCAACTTTAATCATTACATCAGGAATCTTCTGTTGGACTCCTTTCTTCACCCACTTATCTTTAGAATTAGACTTGGTCTTCTTCTTAGTGGATGAAGCCTTCTTACTGTTTCCAGTAGGCTCAGAAGTCTCAACAGTTTGCATATAGAGACATGGTTCAGTAGATGAAATAGGCAAGTTGAAAAAAGTACTCATGGTAGTCACTTTATGAGGCATACAATCAACATTATTGCAGACTACCATAGATCTATGCATAATGGGGGTTCTGTGTAAGCTACCATCTATCATGGTCACATTGTTCTTGACCTCCTTTGGTTTCTTACAAACATGAGTTAAGTGATATGAAGAGCCACAATTATTACATAGTTTTCTAGGAGCATTAGCATTGCCATTTCCTAACTTACCATTCCTGTTTCTAGACTTGTAGGTGATTGTGTCAACAGGATGTTCTGAAGTTGCTGTCGAGCCTTTATTGACAATACCTTTCACACCCTCTGTCATGACAACAGGTTTGGAAGTCACTGTCTTTGAGACTCTCTTGTCAGTACCTTTGGAAGCTACTGTCTTGCCATTATTGACAGCATCTATAGAACATTCTGTCAGATTGTTTGGGGAAGTTACTGTCTTGGGGATTGTGACAACATCTTTTCCATCAACTGTTGTACTGTCAATACCTTCATCCTCATCATCAAGTTGTTTCTTGATGAGCATGGCTTCCTCATCAAACTCAAGTTTAGAAGGTTTAAAAATAGGTTTGTTGATCTTCTTGAGGACATGAGGTTTGACAGAAGCATCATTTGAACAATCTTTACTAACAATTTCCTTACCAGGTCTTTTACCATACTCAAAACCTATCCCTACTTTCTGATCCTCTGTGTGTTTCTCATGATAATCCTGAATTTGTTTGGATGAGTTTCTATAGGCTTTAATCTTGAATTCATTTTCACTAATTTCTTTCCTTAGAAACTCCTCAATCTCTTTAGCACAGACTATTTCATTTTTAAGTTTGGAATTCTCATGTGTTAAGGATTCTAAACGACTGGTCTTCAACAAAAGCAAATCGTTTTCAGAAGTGAGTGTTTCATTCAATTTAGTTAACCTAGCAATTTCTTCATTAGCTGCAGTTAGACTAGTGTGAACATTGAACATTTCTGCACTCAATTCCTCATCAGTTTGTTTGTATTCATCTTTAGACATATCAAGTAGGACAAGTGAGGGTACCTGATTTGGAGAGCTAGAGGTGGCCTCATCAGACTTAGCCATGAGGGCTAGATTCACATATTCCTATTCCTCTTCATCATCAGAGTCATCCCAGCACTTTCCTTCAGACACATAGGCCTTTCCCTGTCCTTTCTTGAAATGTCCACTTGACCCTTTATCCATCCTCTAATTTTGCTTTGGTCTTCTGCACTCAGTGGCAAAATGACCAAGCTCATTGTAGTTGTAACACCTGAACTTGGATCTATCCACCATCCCTGTTTTGTACCCACCTCTTGTGGCACCACCTTCAACCTTGGAAGAATTCCCTCTGTTGAACCTTGATGTTTGACCTTGAGGCTTAAATGGCTTGTTTCTCTTGAATCTTATGTTCTTGAATTTCTTAGCCATGTAAGCCATAGTTGGATTATCCATCTTCTCCATTTCTTCTAGAGAGTAGAAATCTTCATCTTCAACATCAGTTATCTGCAGTACAACTTTTTCCTCATCATCCACAACCTCTTCAATCTTAAGAGTAGGTACTGGAGTAGGTTGTGTGATTTGAGTTTCTTCACTAGGTTGAGTGATTCTTGGCACATGAGCCACGAGAGCACCTGACATATTAGCCATCTTTCCTCTGGATCTAGCTAGAATAGCTCTTTTCTGGAAAAACTCTAGCTCATATGATTTAAGCACACCATATAAGGTTTCAAGAGAAATATTGTTTAGATTTCTTCCTTATCTTATGGCAGTGACTTTGTGCTCAAGATGCTCAGGAAGTGTGAGTAAGAACTTGACATTTAGATCCTTCCTATCATAGTACTTGCCATGAATCTGTAACTCAGTCATCAGTTTACTAAACCTCTCAAACATTGTTGTTAGGTCTTCTCCTGACTTTGCCATGAAGGCTTCATACTGTGAGATAAGAATTTGTCTCTGATTGTCTTTCACTTCTTCACTTCCTTCACATAGCAGCTCGATCTTGTTCCACATATCCTTGGCTGATGAGCACCCAATGACATTCCCACACATGGCTTTGTCCAAAGTGAGAGCATCCAGTAGGATGAGTTGCAAGTAATCATCCAAGGCTACCTTCTCTTTTTCTGGATACAGAAACTCTGAAGGTAATTTGTTGACCCAGTAGGCTGGAACAAGAACACCATCTACAGTTGAGGCTTCGATTTCTTTTCGTGGTACAAAGGGACCATTATGGAGGATACCCAAGTATAATGGATTTGCAGCTTTGATAAACAACATAATTTTTCTTTTCCATACATTGTAGTTCTCCTTATCAAAAGCTGGAATCTTTATGCTACTTGACTTCTGCATACTTGTCATGATCTCAGATTTGTAGAACAATCTATCTGCTCTGATACCAGTTGTTGGTCCTTGACTATTGCAGAAGGGGGGGTTGAATGCAATACTGATAAATCTCAATCTACGTTTCAACAACAAAAACTAAGATTAAGGATTATCAGTTTATCTATTGTAAACACAAGTAGACACACGAGTAATTCTCACAAAATAAATATTTTATTTATTTTGAAATGGGTTGCTACAACCTCAAGAAAATGTTTGTTTTCTTGAGCTTCAGTTTCTCGAGAGTGATTACAGAGAATGGATTAAGCGATAGACTAAGTAAGCTAAACCTATCACTATCAACACGGGTCTTGTGAAGCTGTTGTCATTTTCATGTGGCAGCTTCTTACAAATTGCCTACCCGTGATTCTTTCCTAAATTTCTATACAAACAACTTATTAGTACATAGCAAAGCAATCTAGAAACATTCTATTTCAAGCTAACACATTTCAGTAGATGTAGATTTGTCATACTCTGGAATTGGTGAGCTTTGTCATGTGATCTCTCAAACTTCGGTCGTAGTCTTGCAGACCTGTTACAGTGTTGGGATACTGCAACACGCCTGTTTCTTGAACATCCAAACTGTCACAAATTTGACTGGGTTGTTCCCCAATACAAATGTTATCCCTTCATGAAAGTATCCTGATGGCTGAGCTTGCTGTCACAGGAATGCACTTTTGGTGACAGTAAGAAATCCCCGCAGAAGGTGCTGTCAGGATTTCCAAGCTTGCTGTCAGGCTAAGATAAAGTTGTTGTCCGAGGGCTTCCGCCAATGTTGCTGTCAGAGTGAATGTACTGTCGTGACTTGCAACATGCTGTCTTCAAGTAACCTTACTGTCAATGCTGTGACAGTAATATTTATTCTTGTTGTTCATCTTGAGCACTTCTTAAAGCTTGAAGAAATAAATGAACTTCTACCAAGAAGTACTAGAATCTTATTTGCAGCAAACAAAAACGGTTACATAGACATACTCTGGTTGTGACAGTATGTTCATACTTTATAAAATTAAGTACATAAAATATCTAGTTAAGTTGTCTCATAGCTATCACCCATAAATCCTAACAATTGGAAAGTGCAAGCAAGAGTACTTAATCTATGGAGAGGATACTCTAGGACTGGAGAAGCTTCTAAAGGATTTAACCTGTTACTACTTGATTCTAAGGTAAACAGATTTAAATTTAGTAAAGATCATTCTATATTAAAATCTTGATTTATATTTTTCTATCATTATTAAACTTTTGCAGAGAGCTAGAATGCATGCATTTGTCCATGGAATGATAGCTGATGAATATGAACAGAAGATTCAAGTTGGAAAAAATCTACTACATAGAGAACTTCACAATCAAAAAATACATGACTGAAGACAAGTTTAAGTGTGTAAGAAATGAGAATCAGATCATCCTCAACGATGATACTATCCTGGAACCTTTAGAGGAGAATGAAGCATCTATAGAAAAATGTTGGTTTGATTTGTACGAGCTTGGTGATCTCAGACCTCTATCAAAAAAAGCACGTATCTAACTGGTAAGTAAATTAACAAAATCATTCCACGTCATCTTTACTACAAATTTTAATACTAATGTTTGAGTTGTTTGTCTGAAGATGTCATTGGGGTGATTGAAGAACATGATCCTATTAGAAAGATAAGAAATGTAAATGGGGTGATACAATCACAGATCAAATTTAAAATAACTGATGGAAGGTAAATTTTTTTTGTTTACATATTCTATTAAAGCTATCAATGAAACCAACCTTGGGTTTAACTGATTTTATAAAATTTCTTTGTTTAAATTTGAAGTAAGAGTGTTCAAGTTACTTTTTGGGATGAATTTGCTGAGTACTTTGCTGAAATGCTTAAAGAAGAAACCATGTATCCAGTAATCCTTATCATTGGTAGTGCTAGAGTGACATTGTGGAGAGGTAATGTAATTTACACTTCTGTATAATAACAGAAAGCACTATTATTGACATTATTATTTACTAAACTGCAGAAGAGGTAATCTTAACAAATGTTGGAGCTGCAACTTTCTATATAAACTGTAACCACCGTAGTGTGGTAGAAATTCGCAAAATGTGAGTTAAATCTGTCTTTTACAGAACTTATGTGACTTATATCTGTTCTTTTATGCACTAATGTGAAGTAAATATGTATCAAACAAAAAAATATGTATAACCAGGATTGCTCAGAATATGTTCTCAAAAAACAAGCTGGCCAATGAAGGTAAACGTTGTGCCACAATTTATATGGTGAAAGATATAAATAATCTGGCTGATAATTTTATTGAGGTATGTGTTACATTCGAATTGTAATTACTCCTTGTGTTCTTTGATATTAACGTATGTTCTTTGATGTAGAGCCACATTCTTTGTCAAGTTAAACTGACCAAATTCCAGCAAGTGAAAACATGGTGCCATCCTATATGCACTTCATGCTATGAAAGAGTACATGTTTTGAATAATGAAGACACTTGCAGCTTCTGTAAGAGGGTTGTCCCATATGCAGATAAGAAGTAAAACTCTTTATAGATGTCAGAAGAATTTTTTTACATAACACTTTACTAATGAATGTGTTAATAATTTGTTACAGATTTGAGGTTTCTATTACTGCCAATGATGAAACTGGATCAATTGTACTCATATTGGAAGATCGTGAAGTGAGGACTTTAATGGGAAAGACTGTTGTTATTCCCAGATAATGAATCAAGATTGTAGAAGGGGGGTGGGTTGAATACAATCTTTAAAAATTCTTTAGTTCTTGACAGTGGAGATATAAAAGTAAAATCAAGAACAGAAAAATAAACAAGATAAAATAACACAAGAATTAAAAAATTCAGGTGGATTGATTTATCCACCTAAGAGATTTTTATTTGAAGAAATCTCTGTGATGTTTATGAATAAACACACAGCTGCATACACACTATTCTAGCTTCATCAATTTACAAAGGATATTGTTTTGAGCTCTCTAAATTGCCTAACTAATTCCTTACTTTCTAGAATAATGCTACACTTGGTTATATATCCCAAGTTTACAAGATATTTCGAACAACTAATAATACAAAAAGTAAATCTGTTGAAAATCTTTGTTTTTCCATTCTGAGTAGTGGTCAATGTGTTGGTAGCTTGCCCTTCTTGGCTGATTGTCTTTTATAGAAATGCTAATTTTTGACCAGATAGACAGAATGCTTCTTTCTTCTTGTGAGTTTCCAGAAATACTGGTTTCCATGCTCTGTGTAGTCTGTCAACCCATGTGCACTGTCTGAACTGTCCCTTTCACAAGTACAGTGTGTATCCGTAGAAGCCATTTGAGTTGTATCCGTTGAGAGTATCTTGATCACATCCGTAGACAGCTAGTACTGATATCCATAGACAGTACATTGTCCACATCCGTAGAAGGCTAATGATGCTATCCGTTGACAGTAAATTTCACTTATGTAAAATTATAAGTCATAGACTATTTACAATTAGCCTCCCTATTCTACATATCCATTAATAGTCAACATGACTTATTCAGCCTAAAAACTAATACTTCAACTTCAACATCAGGATTACAAATCAGGAATACACATTAGGACTGCACATCAGGATTGTACATCAGGATTGCATATCAAGATTGCATATCAGGAATGTTCATCAGAATTGTTCCTCAGGATTGCATCTTAGGATTGTACATCAGGATTACACAAGCATGTTACATTGAGTCTTATCCGTAGATAAACTACCCTTCTACGGATACTGCAAAAGCAGGATATCCGTTGAAGGCTACATTTTACTTATATAATTTTTACTAAGTTAATCTAGTTATTATCAAGAAACAACATAGTTCCTAACAATCTCCCCTAATTTATGCATGGTTGAGAATCAGACATAAATTAAGAGTCTTGATGATAACAAAACCACTTCTAACAAATAAACAGTAACAGTAAAAATTGCATTAAGGTACATTATTGAAATATTAAAGAGTAGAGATAATTACATAGAGAGTGCTCCTCTAGACTGAGCATATTTAATTCATTTTCTTCTCTCTTGGAGGCTGAATCTTTTGTCTCCCTTCCTTAGCATAGTTTGCCTTGATTTGATCTTGAAGCTTTCTGTAGAATGCATCTTCTTCAGCAATTTGTGGATCCAGCTTGCCTTGCAACCATCTAAGGTACTTGGTGCTAGCCTTAGACAATTGATCTTCAATCCTGAAGAATCTTCTATAGCCCTTGTCATCCTTGAATTCCATCATCCAGTAAGGTTGAAGATGGATTCTTTGTCCATTATAAGGGATCTTCAACTTTCTTGGCAAACTATCAGGAGAATTCTAGCTGCTCATGATTTCCTCAATCTTCTTCAAAATAGCACTCTTTGCAACCTCAGAGAATCCCCTTGTGTTTTTGAATCCTGAGAAGACTTTCAGCAAGGTAGAATATCCTTCATTCAACACTTGTTGCAGGGGCCATGCTCTCACCTTCCCTCCTTTGTAGACAAAGGTTAGTCTTTCAGGCAGATCTCTGAATTTGTCTGTGCCTCTTATTTCACTAACTTCATCAAGGAAAAGATCCATGGTTGAGTACTCCTGTATTTCTGCAATGTACAAAAAGTCTGTCTGGTTCTCAACTGGCTTGACAACTTTTGGTGGAACATTTAGCTTGATTGGTCCTTGTTGAGCTCTTTTGACTTGTTCCCTTTTCTTTGACCCCTTTTCAGCTTCAATGATGAACTTAGGGAAAACCAAGTTTTCAAACTCAACAGGGTCTTCTTTAGGCTCTACAGGAGTCTCATGGAAGGTGGTTTGAGATTGAGATGAAGCTGGAATGGGGTCTTCAAAGACAATTCTCCTCCCTGTATCTCTCTTCTCTTCTACTTTCTCAGGAGAGACAGGCCTATTTGATCTTTGCTTTCATCTGGTAGGCTTGGTCATAGGCACTGTCTTCCTTTTCTTCAATTTCCTTTTAGTAGGGACCTCGTCCTCTACAGCCTCACTGCTTTCTTCCTCCATCTCCCTCATAAGTTCTTGGGCCAATCTAGCCTGTTTTTCAGGTGTAGATTCAAAACCTTATGGATTGGCTTCTCTCCTTATTCTAGAAATCTCTTCTGCTTTGGCTTCATTGAACCTAGGATGGCTGTTTGTGATGTGAATTTCTTTACCATTTATGTAGATAACAGCCAACCCTTGTCTCAGCTCTTTATCATTAGTATTCTTGAGATTCCTGATGTCTTGCCATGATGTCTTGGTGGAGATCCAGTCCTGCCACTGAAGATTGGTTCAAACTCCTTGACACTTCAGTGTTCAGCATCATATTCTTTTTGTAGAATAATGGTATCAAGAGTGAGAACTTTCAGGATGGTTGTGTGGACATGCACTGATTTTGTTGATGATGAAGTCACATCCTTGAAGATGGATTCTTTGATTAACCTCTCTGAATTGAGAAAGGCTTGAACATCCTTAGCTGGAGGAGAGACCACTTTTGTGAGTTGAAACTCACTTGTATTTGCTATGATTTGAGGTGGCTCCCCCTCGCTTGATGGCACACCTTTGGCTGAAGAGGTTACTGTTTCAGAGACCACTAGTGCACTCTCCCTTTTTTTGTTATCATCAAAGGTTTGAGTAACACCAGTAGCCTGCAGTAACTGTTGCAGAAGCTGAGTCTGTAGATTTTGGTTAGCAAGAAAGGTGTCCATTTGCTTCTCCATCTTATCCATCCTCACAGTAATGGCAACCACATCATTCACCAACTTATCTTGTTTGCATCTTTGAGAGGTAGAAGGAGCAACAACATCAACTCTTCTTTCCAAAGAATCCTTTACCCCATCAAGATTGTGACACCCTCCAAACCCGGGGTACAGATTTGGGGAGTCACTCGACCAACGAAACACAACATACCTGAATCTAACACATGCATAATAATATAATAACATAAAATACCCCTTATCCAAGACCGCATCCAGATTATGGCATAAAACAAGCTTCTAAGTCATATTTATTACAAACCAGTTTTCAGAGTTATTACACACTTAATAAACAAATCTAGACATCTAGTCTAACTTCCAAAGTAAAACAACTACCCGTCCAATGACAATCACTCGGGGTGGTCTCCTAGCATCGGGAGAACTGTCACTAGCGCTGTGTCTGCTCATTCTCTCACTTCACTGGAATAGGGTTAGAAACAAAACAAGTATGAGCCACATGTGCTCAGAAAGCATGATATATATATCAATCACAGTTCCATAATGAAAGGAAAGATTTCAATTATCTGAATCAACAATATACAAGTCAAACATATGCTTTTAACAATCTTTAATGAAGAAAGAGGGATTAGAATTGGACTTCTACATTTTTCAAATATAAAGGTTGAGCTGCTGATCAGTCACGCATCAACCCCGGACTAGCTTATAGCATAGTCCTCCACTAGGATCCATGGCCATCTAGGCCTTAAGTTATTACGACCATAAATATGGCCCGACCATTACTGGTCTCGTTTTAAAACATGACAATTCTATCACAAGGTATAATCAATAACATGCATAACAAGATAAGTACACAATGACGGGGTGTAATAGTTGCAAAAGAGCTTCAACTATTCAATATCAAAGAAAGTCCGAGAAATAGATTCGGAATGGTTTCAAGGGTACAACGTACTCATTTAAGAAAGTCAACAATGGTTATCATCAATATAAACTGAATTGAAGGTGAAGGTTTCTGATATCCAACATGATTGTAGATTAAGTCAAAAGTTAGGGATATACAAGGAAATAGCATCAAGTGCTCAATACGGGTGAAGATTGAA
The DNA here is from genome assembly GCA_030848705.1 of Heracleum sosnowskyi. Lineage (NCBI taxonomy): Eukaryota > Viridiplantae > Streptophyta > Magnoliopsida > Apiales > Apiaceae > Heracleum > Heracleum sosnowskyi. Next base: position 75,081,266 of record CM061238.1, read on the forward strand.
TAATCTGAATCGTTCTGGTGGTAACATATATGAAATTCTGATGAATAATTATAATTGAATCAACAAGTAAAGGCACAGATACTTGCCTGGTCTACGTCGCTGACGGGATTCTATCTCGTTCACTCTAATTTGCCCTTTCCCTTGCTCCGGGAACTCGATTCTATAATAAACAACTTATAACAGTAAGTCTAACTATCCTCATTCTATCCTCGACACACAATCATAATCATTATCACATTTAAATAAGTAACCGGGTACTTATCGGACGCCCAGTCTAATTTTACGGTAATTAAAACTCAGACATTAGCCCTCTTACGGGCATTTACGGACTATTAAAACACATTAATCGACTCATATAAACCATATAGCACTTATAAATATTTTAAAAACAATATTCGAGGCTTATTTGAATTTAAATAAGTCACAAATAATTTTTAAATCAAAAATCGGATTTTTAATCCCAATATAAGTATTTAAAAGCAATTAAATCAATTAATAAAAATTAATTGACACTATTTAAAAACTCCGACTATTTTTAAATAATTAAATCAAGCTAGAAAATAATTAAACTTAATTTAAATTAATTCAATCTAATTAATAATTAATTATTAAGAATTAACTGATTAAAAGAACTAATCAATTAATTAAATAAATAAATTATTAATTAAAAATAATTAAAATAATTAAATTTAATCAGTTTTCGAATTTAAATAATTAAATATAATTTTCCAGAATTTTCTGAATTAAAAAATGTATTTTTAAAATAAAAATATGATTTTTATATATAATTAAACTATTTTCAAATTAAATTTAAAAATAAAATTCAAAAACAGTTTTCTGAAAATGAATTAGGGTTTTAAAGATTGAAACCGGGTCAGAAAACGGGTTACTGGATCGGGTCACGGGTCGCCAAGAACAATCCGGGTCGCGAAGAACTTGCCGGAAAATTCCCAGAATCCGGTGACCTGCCCAGAATCCGGCGACTCAAAAACACAATAAAATTTGGGGCTTTGGTACCAAAACATTCCTCATAACCATACCAATACATTCCGATCAAAAACAAACCAAAAACATCACCGGAACTTCAAACCCGACTATTTTCCGGCGACCTTAAACCAATTTTCCGATCTACTAAAATCTTACATGAAACCCTACGTTCTTTATGTTAAAATGAAGCTAAAAACACATACAATGAAAGCCCTATATCCAAAATCATGTCAGATCAATAACAAGAACGGACTATTAAAAAGAAGAATTCGGGTCAAAACCCAAAAATCAAACCCTTAAAAATTGAACATAAACACGAAATTAAAGCATGGATTCTTACTAATTAGAACCCTAGGAACACGTTGGAAGCAATCAATTGAACGGAGAATCAACAGAATGAAAATCCCCAATTCGAATATAAACCCTAATTTTAATTCGAATTTGAAAAATTCATATAAAATCGAAAAATTACCAGATGATGATGATGAGGTTGGAAGATTCTGAAACTAGAGCTCAAGATCTTTGATTTGAGTACTTGAACTTTTAATTTGGATTTCAATAACACCTTCGAATTTGATTTTGATTTTCAAGAACACGAAGAACACGGTTCGGGAATTTTATATTTGTGTATATTTTTAATACGGATTATATGAAGTATAATGTAAGATTCTCCTTTTTATACTTAGTGTAAAATAATACCCTAAACGACATTTTTGGATCGATATTGATCCACTGCTTCGCTTTAAAACCCTAATAATGTAAAATACACGTTTTACGAGGTGATAGCTATCCAAAAAGACTGATAGTTATCCAAATCAATACATATCATTTATATAACTAATGCTCAAGAATACTGGGGCTATAACAGATGTATTTATTGATACGGACGATATATCAATTACCCTAGAAAATTAGGGTTAGGGTTTAGAATAATTTTTCTTCCTTTGAATAAAACAAATACTATTGATAATATCGGATAATAAGGGATATAATAATACGAAGAAATCCTCCGATAATGATTTTTACACAAATGACGAAGGAATAATAATGATGAACAAAATTTCAACGGGTCCCTTGAATTATCAAAACGGGGCTCAAAATTGAAGATATTTTCAAATGACAAAATATTTGAACGGGGCTTTCGACACACAAATTTACACATAAACACGTAACAACCCTTATCATTATAACTCAAAATACTTCATAATAAGTATTCTACACATATAATACAATTTATATTATTAATAAAGTTCACGGATCTTACAAAGATGGCCTTTGATTTCATCAGTGTTGGCTCTCTACTGAAGGATGTGGGCCTGATGAAGCTGAAGTGATGCCACAAAATTCTGAACAGTGGTGGCATGTAAGGGATTGGATGTTTGAGCTTCACCATGTGCCCTTTGATAGTTCTTGAGAATGACTACCTTGGTGTCATTGTGAACATAGGAGTTTGAAAACAACCAAGAAGGCATCTGTTGGAGAGTAGAAGGGCCTTCATCTCCTCTTTCACCACTCTCAGAATCATCACTGTCGTCATCATACTCAAAGTCTTCACCAGCTCCTGGAGGCAGATTTTGAATTGCTTCTTTTGCCCTAGACATTAATTCAGTAGTGTGTACTAAATGCAACATCCTTTCTGCCTCCACATTGCCCTGTCCAGCCAAGACTTGATAAGCTGGATCGGGATGAGTAAATGTCTCAGCATTCAGGTTGACTTGATCCAACTCATTTTGATATTCAAGTTGGAACAGCCTTTCCCTATTTGCATCACTGACTCACTTGTAATGGATGAGTCTTTCATCCTTATCTCTCATGTACCTGCCTTTCTCTCATTTTCTCTCTGTTCTTGCATTAGGGGCTCCCCCTGGCTCACACCGCTCATACCCTCACCTTCACCTACTAAGGTGGAACTCTCATAGCTCACTTTTACTAGACTGGAAGAAATAGTCTGTCCCTCTTTCTCTCCCTCTCCTTTTGTCTGGTTGCAAACTAGCCTCTCACTCTCAGTAGCTTCACTCCCTTCCCTCAGTCCTAAGAGTGTTTGAACTACTACTAACTCATCCACACTGGAAGTTGTAATATTAGAAGTTGGAAGTGCAAGTGTGGAAGGAGTATCTGTAGACGTAGTAGAAGTATATGTCAACGGATAGCTGATTTGAGGCATATCCGTAGACAGACAAACACTCATCAACAGATGAGAGATATTCGTTGATGAAGAAAAAGAAATAGATTTGGAAATTGAGACTATGGTTGAATCTGTGGAGATTGATTTTAAATTAAGAGCCACAGATGGAGCCAAAGTCTTAGAAATGATAGATTGGTGGTCCAACAAATCATCAATAAGATGATGACCACCAATTTCAGAGTGGGGCTTCTCCAAGAAGGTTAAAGATGGAGAATCAGGAATTGATGTGTGAATCATATCCACATCCAAAGAGAGAGTAGGTGAGCTTGGAGTTGTTGTTTCAGTTTGAATAATTAAAGAATGGGGCTGTGACTCCACATTTACTGGAGCCACATCAAACTGAATTTGTGATGGTGCCATTGACACTGTGTGTGATCCATGTGCAACCCCAGATGTTTTAGACCTCTTTCTCCTTTCATAGGCCTTGATTGTAACTGTGGGGCTTCTGGTGTCCCTATCCCTCTTGTGATGTGTCTCTGGTTGGGGACTATTTTCAATAGCAACATCCTTTTGGGAGGATGCCACTAGGGATGTGATAACTTCCTTTTCAACCATTGTATCTTTTTGAGAAGATACATGGTGGCTAGGCTGGGACACACTAATCTCACCCTCCTTGTTCTTGGGGTTTCTTTGATGTTCACCCCTTCCCTCACCACTCAGTACCTCCTTCACACTCCCCTCAAGGGTTTTGGTAGTTTTTACAACAGGTGCCTTTTGAGAAGCACCCGAGGTTAGCTTTCTGGATTTGGATTTTGGAATTTTAGAGGTGGCCACTTGGGTAGGAGGCTGTTGGATAGTTCCAGCCTCCATGGTGGCACTGGAAATCAAAGAAATGACAATAGAGGAAGGAACAGTTGAGGAGATTACCTGACTCACCTGTGCCTCTTGAGCTGTAGTGAAAATTGGTGGATACACTAATTGAACCTCCTTGTTGTGGTTCAGCCTATTCAAGTCCTCAAGGACTCTCTTATTTTGAACCCAACAGTCTTTGGAGTTTGCAGGGAAGTGGACCTCCAGGTTACTCTCTACATGGTTAGGTAGCAACATGATAAATCTAGCATAATACACATTCTTACTTCTAGATGATTTATTTCCTAGTTTAGCTCCAAGTTCAAACAGAATCAAGGACCCTAGGTTATAATAGCTATCAGTCAAAATCATGTAAGCAATGTCAAGCATAGAAAAAGTAACTGCATCATAGTTGCTAATTTTACCAGAGAAAACCTTAAGAATGGCATCAAAGAAAAATCTCCATTCTTTGACCATGCCTCTTCTCTGAATCTTACTTAAATTTCCAATAGGCAAAGCATAGTTAATTGAATTCAGCATGTTAACAATATCAGTATCACTATGCTTTTCTAACCTAATGTTTTCAGGCAAATTTAAGCAAGCAGTTATGACATCACTATTTATCACATATTCCTTACCTTGAAGAACAAAGGTGATAGTAGCATTGACAGAATCAAACACAGCTGATTCCCAGATGGCTTCAATCACCTCGAAGTATAGTTTGGGGGCTTTGAACATTGCCTTTGAGAACTTGCAGTTCTGGAGAAACCTCATCATAGTGTGATATGATGCATTCTTCTCTTCGAAGTCCACCAGTGTTGTGAAGTTGTTCTTCTCATATGTGAAACCAGTGAGAGACATAGTCTTGTTGGTTGGTGCCATTGATGCTAAGCTTGGAATATTAGAGAGAGATTTTTGCTTTGAGAGAGAAGATGAGGTCTTGCCTTGGTGAATTTTGGGAATTGATAGAAAATAATCAGCTGAGAGTAAAATAAATTTATACTCCCCCAAAATAATTCACTAATAAAATCAGAATAATTGAAAGAAATTATCTGATTGGGCAGGAAAATAACCGTTTAAAAGTCATGGATTTTAAAAAGTAAAGCCACGAATTTACTGCAATTACATACACGTACTGTACGCATGTAACTACGGATAAGATTGTGACTTTAACGGTTACGATTAGAACTACACTATCTACGGATAGGATTTTACCTTTTGGGATTCGACATCCGTAGAGGTGTAAAAATAGTATCCGTAGACATAGAGAAATTCCAGTGTCGAAAATGACCATCAATGGATAAGGATATCCGTAGAGCGAGAAAATTTGACTTAGACAAAATTCTTCTTTTTCAGAGAGTTTTAATTCTCATGAAAATCATGTTGACACTGGCTGCATCACAAATTATCAGACATTTAAATGAATTAAGAGTAGTTAAGCATACCTAGCTCACTTACCAACCTTGAGAATGTTGATTCATCAAGTGGCTTGGTAAAAATGTTTGCAATTTGCTGCTCACTTGTAACAAAATGAAGTTCCACAGTACCATTCATCACATGTTCCCTGATGAAGTGATACTTTATGTCAATGTGCTTGGTCCTTGAGTGTTGCACTGGATTCTCAGTTATGGAAATTGCACTAGTGTTGTCACAAAAAATTGGAATCTTATTAACTGTTAGACCATAGTCTATTAGTTGATTTTTCATCCAAAGGATCTGTGCACAACAACTACCAGCTGCAATATATTCTGCCTCAGCTGTAGAAGTAGAGACAGAATTTTGTTTCTTACTGAACCATGAAACAAGTTTGTTTCTTAGAAATTGACAGGTGCATGTTGTACTTTTTCTGTCAATCTTGCAACCTGCATAGTCTGCATCTGAATAACCAATTAGATCAAAGCCAGATTCTTTAGGGTACCAAATGCCAAGGTTTGGTGTTCCCTTGAGATATCTGAAAATCCTCTTGATAGCAATTAAGTGAGACTCTCTAGGATCAGCCTAAAATCTAGCACATAGACATGTAGCAAACATAATATAAGGTCTACTAGTTGTTAAATATAAAAGTGAGCCCACCATGCCTCTATAACTTGAAATGTCCACAGATTTTTCCTTAGTATTCAATTCAAGCTTAGTGGCAGTTGGCATGGGTGTTTTAGCAGGAGAGCAATACATTAGATCAAACTTCTTTAATAGATCAAAGATGTATTTAGTTTGACTAATGAAGATTCCTTCTTTCACTTACTTAACTTGTAAGCCAAGGAAATAGGTAAGTTCACCCATCATGCTCAAAACATATTTACTTTGCATAAGTTTGGCAAACCTTTTGCAAATTTTCGCATCTGTAGACCGAAAGATTATGTCATCTACATACATTTGAACAAGTATACTAGAGCCATTAACATTTTTAAAGAAAAGAGTTTTGTCAACAGTACCTCTAGTGAAGTGATTCTCTAAAAGAAACTGTGACAGAGTGTCATACTAGGCTCTAGGTGCTTGCTTCAGTCCATAGAGTGCCTTGAGTAGGAAGTAGACAAATTCTGGATAATTTGGATCTTCAAAACCAGGTTGTTGACTGACATATACCTCATCTTCCAATTCCCCATTCAAGAAGGCACTCTTGACATCCATTTTGTTAATCCCAAATGACCTAACAGAATTGTAGAAGGGGGGGGGGGGGGTTGAATACAATTCTTGATATTTCTTAAACTTAAAACAACTTACAAATAAAAACTGAACTTAAAGTAAAAATCACAAGCACATAAATAATTTCAGTTGGATTGTTTGATGATCCAACTGAAGTGATTTTTATTGCGGAAATAATCTGTGATACAAAAAGTACACAGCTGCTCAGTTACAAGAATGTAGAGAAGAAAAAATGCTCTCAAAGATAGCTAATACAATCTATTTATTTTTCTTCTCTTACTCTTATTTTTAACTGCTACACTTGGTTATATATTCCCAAGTTTACAAAGCTATTTTTGGCTACACTAAAGTACACTAAAGGTAACCTCCAATAGTTTGCTTTTCATCCCTTTGTCCAGTGGTCTTTGGAGATCCTTGCTTTTGTCTTCATGCTTATTATGATCACTCCCAAGAGCCCAATTGGAAACTGGGATGTTTCCTTATTCCCCATGTCCATTTTAATGGTTTCCAATGCAAAGTACACTTCCACATCACCTTTAGATCTGTTCAGTAACCTGTCACTATCACTTTGTCAACTATTCAAAAAAGCAATAATGATTCGTTGATAGCAGGGAGATGTGTTTCGTTGATAGCTTTATTCTCCATTTCGTTGATGAGTGAACTTCATTCCGTTGATGGGTAATCTTCATTCCGTTGACATGTCTTCACTTAGGCAAAATTACAAGGCACAAGATATTTACAATTAACCAACCTATTTTGCCTATCTATCATTTAGTCAACATGACTTAGAAAACCTATCTAATACATACAACAAAATGCATATCAAACTGTGAAGTATTGTACAGTGCACTTGCTACATTACTCATTTCGTTGATGAGCTTCCTGTCAACGGAATGCTGCAAAGCATGCCATTTCGTTGACAGCTACAAAATGACTTAATACAAAATCTACTAAGTGTTTTTATAATTATCATCAAGAACAACATATTCCTAACAATCTCCCCCAATTTATGACTGATAGAATAACAGCCATAAATCAAGAGCCTTGATGATAACAAAAACACTCAGACATATTACACATGATAAAAGTAGAAATTGCATTGAGATTCATTGAATTTAATTGAAATGCAAAGTAGAAAATCTTACAAAACAAGTGCACAGAGTTGCTCCTCTAGACTGAGCAGATTTTTCATCTTTGCCTCTGTGGTCTTGTTTTCTTCCCTTTTCTTGCATTGTTCTCCTCAATTTGAGCTTGAAGTCTTCTGTAGAAAATCTTCTCTTCTTCATCTTGATTTCCCAACTTGGATTGCATTAACCTTAGAGTTTCATTGGATGCCTTCTCCAGTTGGTCTTCTATTCTGAAGAATCTTCTACAGTTGTCCTTATCTCTGAATTCCATCATCCAAAAAGGTTGGAGATGAATTATCTTTCCTGTTTGAGGGACCTTCAATACTCTGGGAAGTGCACCAGGCTTGTTCCAGCTAGCTTTGATTTGGCAAATCTTGGAGACAACCTCAGACTTGGCTGTTTTGGTAAAACCAAAATCTTTCTTCAAACATTTAAACACAGATAGCAGTGTCTGATAGTCTTCTCCCAAAATTCTGTGTAGAGGCCAAACCTGTTCTCTCCCACCCTTGTAGACAAATACCAATCTCTCTGGTAGTTTGTAAGAAGCTGCTATTCCTCTCACTTCAACCAGGTCATCAAGATTGATATGAATGTCAGACTCCTCCCTGATATCAGCAATGTAGATGAAGTCTTCTAAGTTGGTAGGGGGTTTCTCAGCTTGTGGTCTCCTTATCAGAAATGGCTTAGCCTTGGTAGCCCTTTGCTTAGATTTCTTCTTTGGATCCATTTCAAAGAGGAATTTTGGAAAGTTGGCCTCATCAAACTCAATTGGCTCTTCCTTTGGCTCAATTGGCTGATCATGGAAATTTACAGGATGATTAGGATCACAGGCTAACTTTACCTCTGAAACTGGATCAGGACTTGTTGGAGGTGCAATTGGTACAGAAGAGTCTGATGCAGTGTTCTGAAAGTCATCATTCTCAAAGGCTATGTTTCTCCTAGCTCTTGCCTTTGGTTGCCTTGTGCTCTTCTTTGCACTCATTTCCTCTCTTGCTCTTTCTTCTTGCTGTCTTTCTTCTTCATCAAGAGACTGAGCAACATCAAGGGCTTGCATTGCTGCTCTTTCTGACTCTTCAGCTTTAGCTTCAGCAAAGTTTGGGTGACCAGCCAAAACACAGATTTGTTGTCCATTCCTGTAGACAATTGCCCTTTGTTTCCTTATCTCATAATCATTGCTTTCCTTGCTTTTTGTGATAAGAAGACCAAGAAGCTTGAGCTCATCTGGATAAGGTGCAGGATAGAAAGTCCTTGCTATATTTTTGCCCTTTGGTTTAGCAGGGGACTTGGGAGATAGGCTTCTTTGGAGTGTAGCTTGTTCCACATCCCTAATGCATGAAGTTTGTCCTCTTTCCTTCCTTGGACCTTGAGTGACTCCATGTAGAAGGGGCTCTACCTTATAGAAAGAATTGGTATGTGGCTCCCATTCCGTTGACACTAGAACCATGGCATTCGTTGATGGTTGATCCGTTGATGGATTGGAGTCTTTTGTAGTTCCAGCAATTTTCTTGACCCTTGCTTCTATGTTGGACCAATGGTCTTTGATTTGTTCTGCAAGTCTCATCCTCATAGAAGCTTCCTGGATCAGGTCAATACCATCCTTTTTCTTCTTTCCAAACTCCCCCATTGCTAATGGCTCTTCTGGCAAGGAGATGGCTGGGACCAAAACCTTTGTAATTTGTATCTCTAGCTCCTTAGTTTTCTCCCCCTTTTTGTTATCATCAAGTGAGATGATAGGGATTCCTTGAGCTTCCAGAAGCTGGGTGAGTAGGCTAGTTTGCTTCTCCTGTTCCTTCTGCATGTGAGAAAGTGTAGCCTCAACTTTGTCCACTCTAGAGGAAAGAGTTTTCAAAGATGAGGACACTTCAGGTTCCTTGGTGAAAAACCTTGACATCTTAGAGACAGTGTGAAGAGGAAGCTTTTCATCTAGCCTCCTGTCAATAGCATCCCTAAGGTTGCTAATTGAATCCTTAATTTCTGTAGCTTCAATCCTTGTCTGCAACATTTGTAGCCTTTGAATTTCCAGAGAATCCATTATGGCCTTATAGAATTTCTTGTCCCTTGCAGTTGCTGACTCATGAGCTAGATATGCCTCATTGTATTGCCTTGTAATAGCAGCATCCAAGTTGGATCTACCATGCATATCTTGAGAAAGCCAGTTTGGTGTAGGAGGCACCACAGAAGTCCCAGTCTGTGTAGTAGTGGCCACCTGTAGATTGTCACCAAAGCTGTCTTCATCATCAGAAAACTCAAATTCTCCACTTGCTGCAGCTCCTGGAGGTAGATTGGTCAAGGCATCCTTTGCTCTTTGCATTGATGCAGTAGTATGAATTAAGTTGAGTGACCTTTCTGCCTCCACATTGCCCTGTTGAGCCATAATTTGATAGGCTGACACAGGATGAGTAAAGGTCTCAGGATCCAGGGAAATACTATCCAGAGTTTGTTGATAATGCTCTTGGAAGGTAAGTTCCCTTTCTCCCTCACTGACCCCCATTAACTCACTTGCAATGGCTGCTTCCTCCCTTATCACTCATGTAGTCCCTTCTCTCTCTCCACTCTTTTCTTGCATCATGGGCTCCCCATGGCTAACACCTCTCACACCCTCACCTTCACCTACTAAGGTGGTACTCTCAATCTCTCCTTTTGCCTGGCTGGAAGAAATAGCCAGCCTCTCACTCTCAGACTCTCCTTTTGCCTGGCTGCAAGCCAGCCTCTCAATTTCACTCCCTCTCAAATCTAAAAGTGTCTCAACTACCACCAGGTCATCTACACTAGTTGTGGAAATAACTGGATTTTCAATAAGGGGTGTAGATTGACCTATCAACGGAATGGTAGTTTGAACTATCAACGGTATGGATACCGTTGATGGAGAAACACTTGTCAACGAAAGAAGCTGTTTCGTTGATGAAGTCAATAAAGCACTTTGAGAAAGTGAAAGTACAGTAGAATCTGTGGTGATTGATTTTAGAGATTGGTCCACAGATCCTCTTGCAACTTCAGAAAATATTGGTTGATGGCCCAACAAATCACTTAACAAGTGATGGCCACCAGCTTCAGAGTGGGGCTTCTCCAAGATTAGAGTTGGAGAATCAGGAATAGATGTATGGATCATGTCCACATCTAGAGATAAAGTTGGTGAATTTGATGGAGATTGTTCAAGGTTGATGTTTAGAGAATGGGACTGTAACCCCAGAGTAATGATAGGGGTTACATCAAACTGAATTTGTGAAACTGGAAGTGTAGCTTCCAGAGTGTGTGCATCCTGTGAACCCTTGGATTTTTGTTTCACCCTCCTTTGGTATTGGGAAAAAGTAGACTGTGGGCTTGAAGTGTCCCTTACCCTCTTGGAGTGTGCTCTTGGAGAAGAGCTTGTTTCAATAATTACATCCTTTTGGGAGGATGCAATTAGACTTGTGCTTAAATCCATATTACTCATTGTGCCTTGTTGGGAAGACACAATGGGGCTTGGCTGGATCTCACTCATCTTTCCTTCCTTATCCTTAGGGTTTCTTTTATGTTCACCCCTTCCCTCACCTCTCACAGCACCTACAACACTCCCCTTAGGTTGTGTAGTGGATTTTACAACAGGTGCCTTTTGGGAAGCACCTGAGGTTGGCTTGGAGGATTTCTTTGATTTTGGTTTTGTTGCTGGGGCAGGAGCCTGTTGGGTCACAACTACAGACTCCACAGCAACAGTACTGGGTGATACAGTTGAAGTAAGAATTGTACTAGAAGAGATAGTAGTAGTTACCTCAATTACTGGCAGATACACCACTGGAACTTCACCATTGTGGTTCAGCCTCAGTATGTCTGTCAATACTCTCTTCTCTTGCACAAAACACTCAAACTTGGAAACAGGGTTAGAAATAACTAATGGTGTTGGACTAACATGATTAGCCAACATCATCAGAAACCTAGCATAATAGATACTCTTTTTCCTATTAGCCTTATCACCCAACTTAGCACCAATTTCATACATAAGTTGGGTGCTAAAGTTGTAATATCTATCAGTTAGGAGCATGGTAAATAGAATTAACATAGAATTGGTCAATGCATCAAAATTGCTAATCTTACCAGAAAATACCTTGATAAATGCATCAGCTAAATAACTATATTCTCTAACCAATCCTCTCCTAATTATTCTACCCAGATAACAGTAGGCAAAGAGTAGTTTATGGAGTTTAGAAAGTTAACCATTTCAGTATTTGTAGGCAAAGCATTACAGTTATTTTCAGGAATATGTAAACATGCTTGCAATACATCAGAATTAACTATGTACTCTTTACCTTGTATGGTGAATTGTAGTGTGCAGTTTGTTCCACTATACTCACACGAGGTCCAAATCTCCTCGATTATCTCATTATAGAGAGGAGTTGAGTGAAACATTGCATAGCTCAATTTGCAGTTCTTCATGAAGTCCATCATCTTGAAAAAGATACTGTTTGGACCCTCCTTGACAACAAATGGGATTGAGTTGTTCTTTTCATAAATGAACCCTCCTGCTGACATAAGCTTGACTATGGGTGCCATTGTTGTGTGAAGAAAAGCTTCGAACTAAATTGCTTGTTAGAGAGAAGAAGAGAGAAAAGCCTTTGGAATTTTTGAGAACAGGTAAAAAGAAAATAAAAAAATAGAATTTCTTAAATACTCCCCCAAAAATTCTCAAAAAAAGAGTCCAATAATAAATATAAATTATTGGATTGGCTTAAAAATATAACCGTTACTTTCAAAGAATTACCATGATTTATACTTACAGGGGTGTATGCATAGATCGTGGTAACGGACGTGTCAAGATTCCAACGGTTCAGATTAAAAGCGATGTATCAACGAATCACAATTGGGCGTTTAAGGTCCCGTTTGTTTCGTTGATAAAGCTGTGTTTCGTTGATATAAAAGCGCTATCAACGAAACACCCAGAAAAATGCTAAGGCTGTCAACGAAATGGTTCGTTTCGTTGACATAGTAATTTTGACTTGGACAAAATTTCATTTTTTCCTGAGAAAATTAATTCACAGAAAAACATAGCAAGTTTCTGGCTGCATCTTAACTTGCAAAAATCTCAAAATAATTAAGAGAAATTTAACATACCTAGCTCACTTACTAATCTTGAGAATGTGGATTCATCAAGTGGCTTGGTAAAGATGTCTGCAAGTTGTTGTTCACTTGGAACAAAATGTAACTCCACAGTACCATTCATAACATGTTCTCTAATGAAATGGTACTTGATGTCAATGTGCTTGGTCCTTGAATGCTGCACTGGATTTTCAGTAATGGCAATGGCACTAGTGTTGTCACAGAAAATAGGAATTTTCTCAACTCTTATTCCATAATCAAGAAGTTGATTTTTCATCCATAAAATCTGTGCACAACAACTTCCAGCTGCAATATACTCAGCCTCAGCTGTGGAGGTAGAAACTGAGTTTTGTTTCTTGCTGAACCATGAGACAAGTTTGTTTCCTAAGAATTGACAGGTGCCTGTTGTGCTTTTCCTGTCAATTTTACATCCTACAAAATCTGCATCTGAATAACCAATTAGTTCAAAGCCAGGTTCTCTAGGATACCAAATGCCAAGGTTTGGTGTTCCTTTGAGATATCTGAAAATTCTTTTAATAGCAACTAAATGGGATTCCCTAGGATCAGCCTGAAATCTAGCACATAGACATGTAGCAAACATAATATCAGGTCTACTAGCTGTTAAATATAAAAGTGAGCCTACCATGCCTCTGTAACCTGAAATGTCCACAGATTTTTCTTTAGTATTCAATTCAAGTTTGGTGGCAGTAGGCATGGGAGTTTTGGCAGGAGAGCATTCCATTAAGTTAAAATTCTTTAATAAATCATGAATATATTTTGTTTGACTAATGAAGATGCCTTCATTAACTTGCTTCACTTGAAGACCAAGAAAGTAAGTTAATTCTCCCATCATGCTCATTTCATATTTACTTTGCATAAGCTTGGCAAACTTTTGACAAAGTTTCACATCTGTAGACCCAAAGATTATGTCATCTACATAAATTTGAACAAGTATAGTAGAGCCATTCACAACCCTGTGAAAAAGAGTTTTATCTACAGTACCTCTAGTGAAGTGATTCTCAAGGAGGAACTGTGAAAGTGTGTCATACCAGGCTCTAGGTGCTTGTTTCAAACCATAGAGTGCTTTGAGGAGGAAATATACATATTCTGGAAAGTCATCATCTTCAAAACCAGGAGGTTGACTTACATACACCTCCTCTTCCAATTCCCCATTCAGAAAAGCACTCTTCACATCCATTTGATAGACTTTGAAATTGGCATGGGCTGCATAGGCTAGAAAAATCCTTATTGCTTCTAGTCTTGCAACAGGAGCAAAGGTTTCATCAAAATCAATTCCTTCTTCCTGTGAATAGCCTTTTGCAACCAATCTAGCTTTGTTCCTTGTGACTATGCCATTTTCATCCATCTTGTTCCTGAACACCCATTTTGTGCCTATGACACTCCTGTCCTTAGGCTTGGGCACCAGCTTCCAAACATTGTTCCTTTCAAATTGGTTTAGCTCCTCTTGCATAGCCAAAACCCAATCTGGATCTAGAAGTGCATCCTCAACTTTCTTTGGCTCATCTTGAGACAGAATGTTAGATCAGAATTCAATGATCGTCAGAAGCTAGACTCAACTGATCAGGATTGCTGACGTCATCAGTATTGCATGGTCATCAGTATTTGATCAAGCGTCAGTATCTTATTGATCATCAGGATTCCTACTCAGACTATGATCACGTTTGATCATCAGGACTTGAAGCTGATCAGGATTCCTACTTCGAGTTATATTTGGAGTCTAGATAAACATGGAAGTTTATTCTATTTGTTCCTGGTTTGTAGAATGCATCTATCGATTAAAGATATGTTTCTATCTTTGTTATGATTAGGACTTATCTTGTTATTGATAGAGAAGCTGTGTGCACTATATAAACACAGTTTTGGTTTCGATTTATGTATTCATTCGAGAGAGAACATAATCGGAGAGAAGCTCTTAAGAACAGAATTTCTTGAGAGAGTTTTTGTAAGCTAGCAGCTCTTAAGAACATCAGAATTTCTTAAGAGAGTTTGTAACAGTTTTATATCAAAGTTAATAAAGCTGTTATTGTTATTGTTATTGATCTTTCATATTTGTGTTATATAAAGTCGAGAATCTTATACAATTGTATTCAACCCCCTTCTACAATTGTTATTTACTGGGCAACAATTGGTATCAGAGCGAGGTCGCGTGTTCGAATCCCACGGAAGGCATTTTACTATTCACTGTAAGGCATGTGTGCTGGAATAGGCAATATGCTGGGGGGGGATTGTTGGGTCATGCCCAGCATCCTGCCTAAATCGAAGCGTGGGCGCTTGGCTTCTGGACTAGAATATGGAAATAAAGTTGCGCCTCTTCTACAAGCTCGGGCTTTTAGATCAACTGGTAAAGCGCTTGATCCTGAGTTTTCAATTGGTATCAGAGCAAACTGATTTAATTCTGAATCAGATACGATCTAAAGATGTCGACAACCAAGTATGAAAGCATGAAGATTCCCATCTTGAAGATATCAGAATATCCTACATGGAGGGTAAAGATGCTGATGTACCTGGAGGCTATGGATCCTGACTACTTGGACAGGATTCGTGATGGACCATATATACCAACAAAGTTCGTAGAACGAACAGATACAGTACCAGAACATTATGTGGTCAAAGCTAAAGCTGAATGGACTCCAGAAGAAAAAGCTCATGTACTCAGGGAACCAAAGATAAAGAATATCTTGCATAATAGCCTTGATGCTGTCATGTCAAACAGAGTGATTGCATGCAAGTCTTCAAAAGAAATCTGGGATACTTTGGAAACTCAGTGCCAGGGATCTGCATCTGTTAAGAAAAACAGAAGGGCTCTATTGATTCAAGAATATGAGCAATTCGATGCAAGACCTGAAGAGAGCCTGACTGATCTATATGATAGATTTCTGACACTATTGAACAGCTTATCCTTAGTTGACAAAGTATATGAAACTGAAGATTCAAACACCAAATTTCTTAGAGCTTTACCTGAAGAATGGGATACTCAGACCTCAATCATTAGACACCAGTATGATCTGAACATTGTGTCTCTTGATGAGATCTATGGGATGCTAAGAACTCATGATCTTGAAGTTCAACAGAGAAAGAACAAGAAAAGCAGCAAGGCAAAGTCAATTGCTTTGAATGTAGAAGCAAAATCAAAAGGGAAAGCTATGGAGGTCTCTAGAAGGAAAGCAAGAGTAGCTGAGTCAGATCCTGACGACTCTTCATCAGATACTGATGGCAATCCTGATGCCAATACTGGTGATGAATCTTCTGATTCAGACATGGAAGAGATGGTTGCTATGATTGTCAGAAACTTCAGAAGGATGAAGTTCAGGAAGAATAGAAGACAAGGCAACTTTCAGAAAAAGACCTTCAAAGCAGACAAAGACAAGTATATCAAAAAGGACAGCAAGGGTAGCAAATTTGACAAGTCAAAGGTTAGATGCTACAAGTGTAATGGTATGGGTCACTTTGCTTCTGAATGCAACAAGACAAAGGCACTCATCACATCAATCAAGGATTGGATGGACTCTTCCTCAGAATCTGATACTGAGGTAGTCAACTATGCGTTAATGGCCAATGTTGATGTAACTGCTGCTCCTGATGATAAGGTACTAAATACTATCTTTGATTTTGATACTGATAATGCTTCTGAGTTAAGACGTTTTCTAAAGTCATTACATATTAGCTTTAGAAGTCAAACTGCTGAGAATACTAGAATCTTATCTGAGATGTCTGACCTTAGAAACAGGAATGAGATATTAGAAGCTGAATTTTCTCGTATGCAAGAAGTACAAAAAGAATGTGATAATGCTAAACACATGCACTTAGAGATGACATCTAAATGTACTTCCCTTGAAAAAGAACTTGAATTTGCTAATGAGAAAATCAGAACCTGGACAGACTCTGGTAGGAAATTTCATGAGATTAATACCTCTAAGAATTGGAAAGAGTGTCTAGGATATAAGTCAGATGAAGATAAGAAATTAGCAGAGAAAATTGTCATTGATGAGACAGTCAGTCCAAAGACCTATAGACATGTTATAGACTCAACCAAATCTAAGATTACTCCTGTTAATTTTGTTTTTGGTAAGGATTCCAATTCTACTTTTGAAAAGGGATCTTCTTCTACTCAAGGAATTAAAATTATAAAGTCTAAACCTGTCATGAACAAAGTCACTAAGAATGTAGGTCTATTGTCTCAGAAACGGCTTAAAGATAAAATCTGTGAGGTTACAGATAAGAAAAAGGAAGCTACTGTTAAGAGAAACAGGAATGGTAAAGTTGGGATCAATAAAGAGAATGGTTATAAATATATCCCAAATGCACCTAGAAAGTGTTGTTTTAACTGTGGTAACTCTAATCATCTTGCTATTGATTGTAAAAAGAGTAAGAAGAAAATTGCTGAAATTCCTAAGTCTGATGTTAGGAATAGATCAGTATTTTACAAACCACAGAATTCCTGTTTTCATTGTGGTAGTCTATGGCATTCTATTTATACATGTAAAGAGTATCATGATTTGTACTATAACTTTTATGATCCATTGCCTAAGTTTGAAAGTAGTACAAAGTCTGATAGAACTGAAAATGTCATAGTGAAGCATGCTTTTGTTAATACTGATACTGACAAAGCAAATCCTGATGGAGTAAATCCTGTCAGGACTGCTAAAGTCAAAAAGTCTTCTGCTGTTAAATTTAATAAAATGCGTGAACAAGGAATCCAACAAGTGTGGGTTCCTAAACATTCTGACTAGTGTTTTACTATTCTGATGCAGGGTAAAAGGAAAAATGTATTAGTCATGGATAGTGGATGTTCTGTGCACATGACTGGAAACAAAGCCCTGTTATCAGAATATGAGGAAAAAGCTGGCCCAACTGTGTCTTATGGAGATGGCAACATTGGACAAACCTTGGGATATGGCAATATAATCATTGGAAATGTCATCATTGAAAAAGTAGCTCTAGTGAAAGGACTAAAACACAACTTGTTGAGTATTAGTCAAATCACTGACAGAGGTTATCATGTCAATTTCTATTCCACACATTGTGAAGTAGTCAGTAAAGCAACAGGGAAGATAGCACTAACTGGCTACAGGCATGGTAACATATATGAAGCCAACATTCTCTCAGATACTGATGGCTCCCCTACATGTTTCATCAGTAAAGCTTCAGTAGATGAAAGTTGGAATTGGCACAAGAAGCTTTCTCATCTCAACTTCAGCAACATCAATGAGTTGGTTAAGAAAGAGTTAGTAAGAGGATTACCTAATGTCTTATATACACCTGATGGACTCTGTGATGCATGCCAAAAAGCAAAACAAAGAAGGACATCATTCCAGAGTAAATCAGAATCCTCTATTGAAGAACCATATCACATGCTACATCTTGATCTGTTTGGTCCAGTCAACATCATGTCCATCAGTAAGAAAAGGTACACTCTTGTAATTGTTGATGAATATTCTAGATTCACCTGGGTGTATTTTCTGCATAGAAAAGATGAAACTCCTGAAGTTCTGTTGGATCATGTGAGGATGATTGAGACAACCACAAAGTACAAAGTCAAGATTCTGAGAAGTGATAATGGTACTGAATTTAAGAATTCAAAGATGGAAGAGTTCTGCAAATACAAAGGAATCATTCAACAATTCTCTGCTCCTGGCACACCTCAGCAAAATGGAGTAGTAGAAAGGAAGAATAGAACTCTTATTGAAGCTGGCAGAACTATGTTGGAAGAAGCTAAATTACCTACATATTTCTGGGCAGAAGCAGTCAACACAGCATGCTATACACAAAATCTCACATTGATAAACAGGCATGGTGTCACTCCTTATCAGTCACTCAAAGAGAAGAAACCAAGTCTGAAGCATTTGCATGTGTTTGGCTGTAAATGTTTTGTTCTCAGAACTCATCCTGAACAGCTAGGGAAATTTGAAACAAAGGCTGATGAAGGAATATTCATAGGTTATCCTACATCAAGAGCCTTCAGAGTTTTTAATTTGAGAACAAGAACTGTCATGGAGTCAATACATGTATCTTTTGATGATAAGAAGATAACTGGAATCATTGAAGACTCGCATGATAGATTGTTATTTGAAAATGAAGCTTCCAAGGAACCTGAAGAAAGTGAATCAGAAGCTGTCCATTCATCCAGTACTGACGGGTCACCAAATCCTGATGACTCACCAGGTACTGATGGTGCTAATACTGATGATGCAAACAACAGTGATACAACTAATAGTGCTAATGTTGAGGGGGAGCAACGGCATTCAACTACAAGTTCAGAGTCAACTCAATCATCAGGACAGAATTCTTCAGATACTGATTCAAGTGAAGATCCTGATAACACATCAGGAGGGCATAGCAATAATTCAGGGAGAGCTTCAAATCAATCAAATTCTTTCAATCAAGATAACACCAATCCAGGGGGAGCATCTACTTCAAGAAACAATTTGACACCAGCAAGGAAATGGACAAAAGATCATACTCCTGATTTGATAATTGGAGATCTTGATGCAGGTGTTCAAACAAGAAGTGCAACTCAGAATGAATGTTTATATAATAACTTTCTATCCAAGGAGGAGCCTAAGAAAGTTGAAGATGCACTTAAAGATGCTGATTGGGTTACTGCAATGCAAGAAGAACTGAATGAATTTGAAAGGAATGAAGTCTGGAAACTGGTACCAAGACCAAAGAATAGATCAATTGTTGGTACAAAGTGGATTTTCAAGAACAAGACTGATTCTGATGGAGTCCTTATCAGAAACAAAGCTAGACTAGTTGCAAAGGGGTATTCCCAACAAGAAGGAATTGACTATGATGAAACTTTTGCTCCTGTTGCAAGACTAGAAGCCATCAGGATATTTCTTGCTTATGCAGCACATAAGAAATTCAAGGTTTTCCAGATGGATGTTAAAAGTGCTTTCTTAAATGGTGAACTGGAGGAAGAAGTTTATGTTGAACAACCTCCTGGTTTCATTGATCCTAAATATCCAGATTATGTCTACAGACTAGATAAGGCACTTTATGGACTAAAGCAAGCTCCAAGAGCATGGTATGAAACCTTAGCTCAATTCTTACTGGAAAGTGATTCAGAGGATGACTTACCTATATCCTCTGTGATGAATGTGAACAAGGAAGTTGCTGATACTGCTACTAAAGCTGTGGTACCTTCATCAAAACCACAAAAGACAAGGAAATTATCAAAGAGCAGGTATCATATTCCTTTGACAGTGCAAATGAAGGATACTGATATTCAGACATCAAATCCTGATGTTAGTATTCCTGATGCAGCAACAAAAGTTGTCTCTATATCAGACTCTTCAGCCTCTCCATCTCAGATTCGAGGATATTCTTGGGAGAAGGTTTCTACAACTGCTTCCTTGGTTGGTCTTACACCTACATCAAAGAAAAAGAGGAATGCAGAAGAGTTAGTCTATCAGAGACAGAAGAAGCTGAAAGGATCAAGCCCACAAGAACCTGAATTTCAGAGTAATTCAGCAGCTACTGTTGATCCTGCCACACAAGAACCACTCAATCAAAATTTGGGTGAAGGCTTAGCTAGTGGAATGGTCACACAAGAACCATTTTCTCAAAGGGAGAATGAAGACATCAACATTCCAGCTACACAAGAACCATCTTCTCAAAGTGAAGATGCAGGCAAAGCTACAGCTTCTGTTGAAAGATTGGTCGAGAACATTGTCAATGAGGGAAGCACACAAGAACCTTTAGCTCAAAGTGTTGAAGCAGCTTCTGAACCTCAAGCTCCACAAGAACCATTGGTAGCAAATACTGATGCAAGCATATCAAATCCTGACGATGTTCATCCTGACGCTAGTGGTGCTCCTGATAATGAACCTATTTTGATTCAGCCACTTCGTTCAAGACCAATGGATCATCCTATCTCAGAATCACAGGATAAACTGAAAGGTATTGCAATTCCTGATCCTGATATATCTCATGGTTCTGATGATGATAATTCTGATGATGATAGTGATGATGATAATGAGACTAGAAAAGAGAAGGAACAGCTTGCTACAGCACTCAAGATTAGTCTTGGAACTAATTTTGGTTCATCAAGTACATATATGGCTAGCAATGCTTTCACTGGGAAAGATCAGAGACAAGATTTTTCTACTCCTTCCTTTGATCCTGCAGAGGCATTTAGACAGAATGAATGGAACAATTCATGGCACAATTCTGATGAATCTATCAGTTTTTCTTCTGCTATTGAACATACCTATAATGCAGTGAAGTCTATAGAGAATCAAGACTTGAAGAATCATCTGAAGGCTACTACTCTGTTATCCAAAAGCCTGAAAAGTGAGATTGATTCTATCAAGGGTTCAACTGAAAAAGTGAGGACTGATATCTTTAATAATTTTACAAAGGTGCCTACTACTTTACAACTAAGGGTAGTGGAATCCCAAGTGAAATCTGTTGTTTCAGAACAAACCTCAATCAATCAAAGAATTGATTCTCTGGATACTAAGGTTATTCAGACAAAATGTACACCTGATCTAGTATTAAGAAATAATGATGATGATACTGGAGATGATGGTGGTGACAAAGTGATACAAGGAGAAACCTCTGATGCTGCGGTTTTGAAGTCTACAATTCAAACTTCTCAAAGTCAGACTACGCAGTCAACTCATGTTTCTGATTCTGGAGTTAAGACAGTAAGAACATTGGTGCAATCTCAGATCCTGACGGAAGATCAAATCCTGACACCTGGTCATGGACACATTCTTGCTACAATTCCTGAAGGTGATGAAGATGTGATTATTGATAATCCTGAAGATGCATCAAATTTATTACAGAAGTTTTCTACAAAAGACGGTAGAATTGTTACTCTTTATCACACTGATAAAAGAGTTCAACAATTATTTGCCAGAAAAGCACTCTCTACAGCAAGTGAAGAATATCCAGATCTCTCACATGAAGAATTCTTGAGACTACAAAAAGAGACAATGGAAAGCTATACTGCTCCTGCTAGAGGTAGAGGAAGCAGAGGTAGGAGAGGTGCTAGAAGAAATAGAAGAGGTTCTTCAACTCAAACAGTACCTAGACAGACAAGGTCTAGAGGGTTAAGAATTGAAGAAATTCCTGAAGCTTCACAAAATCTAACAGATTCTGTTATCAAGGATATCATGGAGAAAGAAGACAAGGAATTTGTTGAAGAAGAACCTGAATTGAGAAGAAAAACAAGTAAATCAACTCTCAGCAATACAAATAAATTTGAAGATTCTAATCCTGACAATATTCAAGATCCTGACGAATCTGAAATTCTGCAAGAGGTTGATTTGATAATCTTATCTACTGTTGTTGATTGTCACAACAAAGAAGTAGATGAAGAAGAAGAAGCCAGAAGAAGAGATATTACAAAAAGAACAAATGAAGATTTCAATCTCTATCTACAAAGGCTTAAAGTTTCAAATGAAAGAAAATGGAGAAATTCAAGCAGACAAGAATCTTTACTTGAAAGAAGCTACGCTCATGAAAAGGAGAAATACAAGAAGTGGAAACATATTAGCACATTAAGTTGTGATACACCTATCAATTTTCAGTCTGGTGGAATTATTACAAGCGCTTCAAGTGTTGTTGATTTGTCTGATATGGCTAGATCAAAAACACTCTGGTTAAAGATGTTTTCAAATCTGAAGCAATTGTCAAGTAATTCAAGAGGAGGTATTGGACACAGAGATGGTGAATATCTGAATATGTCATATGTTGATCCTTACTCCTTGACAGAAATTGGAGGTACTTTAACTTCTGAAAACCTGAACAATTTATTAGCTGTTGATATAGTTATAGATTGTCATGATGGTTTTGAAAAGAAAGAAAAGCTTCTGTACTTCATGAAAGATGGTAGTGTGAAGATTCTATCTATTCAAGATCTGCTGATGAAAACTACACAGGAACTGAAATATGTTCACTATCTGTTAAGATGGAAGAACCAAGTGTACAAAGAATGGAGTGACATGATTTTGTCAACTATAAGAAGAAGACTGGATGGAAACAGTAATTTCGATGGTAATTATACTCCCATGTACTTAAATCAAAGAGGTCAGGATGTGGAAATGCAAAGGGGTACTGCTGTTAAAGAAGTAAATTTTGGCATGACTCATCTTTCTCTCAATCCTGATGGGAAGGAAATTGCTTATCTTTTGCTTGAAGAGCACAGTCTACAGAGAAACTCCATACAGAATCTCAGAGCAGCTATCTACCAGATTAATGAGGAAGATGAAGAACTCAGAAATCTTAAGGAAAGACTGATTCAAATTCTTGAAGAAAAAGAAGAAAGTTTATTATCCAATTTCTTGAAGATGAATCTGTTCTATCACAAAGCTTAAACAGATAAGTTGTTTCTGAAGATACTCGTACATTTTGATACATGTTTTTGACATCATTGAATATTTGGAATCTATACTTTATTTTACAAAGTATGAGATTGGGGGAGATTGTTAGATCAGAATTCAATGATCGTCAGAAGCTAGACTCAACTGATCAGGATTGCTGACGTCATCAGTATTGCATGGTCATCAGTATTTGATCAAGCGTCAGTATCTTATTGATCATCAGGATTCCTACTCAGACTATGATCAGGTTTGATCATCAGGACTTGAAGCTGATCAGGATTCCTACTTCGAGTTATATTTGGAGTCTAGATAAACATGGAAGTTTATTCTATTTGTTCCTGGTTTGTAGAATGCATCTATCGATTAAAGATATGTTTCTATCTTTGTTATGATTAGGACTTATCTTGTTATTGATAGAGAAGCTGTGTGCACTATATAAACACAGTTTTGGTTTCGATTTATGTATTCATTCGAGAGAGAACATAATCGGAGAGAAGCTCTTAAGAACAGAATTTCTTGAGAGAGTTTTTGTAAGCTAGCAGCTCTTAAGAACATCAGAATTTCTTAAGAGAGTTTGTAACAGTTTTATATCAAAGTTAATAAAGCTGTTATTGTTATTGTTATTGATCTTTCATATTTGTGTTATATAAAGTCAAGAATCTTATACAATTGTATTCAACCCCCTTCTACAATTGTTATTTACTGGGCAACACAGAAAGCTACTATATAGACATTCTTCTTGAGTTGCTCTTCTAGTTTGGACTTTTGAAGACACATCACCTATAATAAGTTCAAAGGGATGATCTTTAGTCCATTTCCTTGATGGAGGTAGATTTGCTCTTGAAGAGGTAGCTTCATGATCATGATTGCCTTGATTGGATATTTGTCCTTGAGAAACTCCCCCTGAGTTTGTTGTCCCTAAATGATCGCTTCTAGAAGCATTTCTATGACTGTCAACGGTATTACCATTTTGACTGTCAACGAAACGCTCATTTTGACTGTCAACGAATCCACCATCATGACTGTCAACGAAATGACCATTTGGTCTGCTAGCAGCTATTCTTTTCAATCTTAATGCATCAATTTCATCTTCACTGCTGCTTTCATCTGTGCTAGATACAACAACTTTAGGCTGTTTCTCAGTGGCCTTAACATGATTCACTTGATCTCCTTCCTCATTTTCAAAAGAAAGACTTTCATGGAAACCTTCATCACAGAGACCTTGAATTTTGAGATCATCAAAAACAACATGTACAGATTCCATAACAATGTTGGTTCTGAAATTATAGACTCTGTAGGCTTTCCCTGCTGCATATCCCACAAATATTGCTTCATCTGCCTTTGCTTCAAATTTCCCCAAATGCTCAGCTTGATTTCTCAGAACAAAGCACTTGCATCCAAAGACATGAAGAAAATCCAATAGTGGTTTCTTTCTTTTGAGTAGCTGATAAGGGGTCATTCCTTTGGCCTGATTAATCAAAGAAATATTCTGAGTGAAGCAAGCTGTATTAACTGCCTCAGCCCAAAAATAAGTTGGTAACTTTGATTCATCTAGCATTGTCCTTGCAGCTTCAATAAGTGTTCTGTTTTTCCTTTCAACTACACCATTTTGCTGTGGTGTCCTTGCTGCTGAAAACTCATGCAAAATACCATTTTCTTCACAGAACATCTTCATGCTTGAATTCTTGAATTCTGTCCCATTGTCACTCCTAATCCTTCTTACTTTCAAGTCAGGATGATTGTTTACCATCTTGATGTGATTGATAATGATTTCACTTGCCTCATCTTTGGAGAGCAAAAAGAAAGTCCATGTAAATCTAGAAAAATCATCAACAATCACAAGACAATATTTCTTCTTTGAAATAGACATGACATTTACAGGGCCAAACAAATCCATATGAAGCAACTCAAGCTGATGGACAATTGATGACTCTGTCTTGCTTTTGAATGATGCCTTCTTTTGTTTCCCTTTTTGACAGGCATCACACAAACCATCCTTGGAAAACTCCACCTATGGAATTCCTCTAGCAAGATCTTTCCTCACCAAATCATTCATAACTTTAAAATTCAGATGAGATAATTTCTTGTGCCATAGCCAACTTTCATCCTTGCTTGCCTTGCTGAAAAGACAAGTGATGGTTTCTGGACTTGTGCTACTAAACTCAGCAATATACACATTCCCTCTTCTGAATCCAGTCATTACCACATTGTTGTTTCCTCCTTTAGAAACAACACAGGCTTCTTTAGAAAAAGTAACTAAGAATCCTTTGTCACAAAGTTGGCTGATACTAAGCAAATTGTGCTTAAGACCATCCACCAATGCAACTTCATCTATGATGACATTCTCTTTTGAAATCAAGCCATATCCCTTAGTGTAGCCTTTGTTGTCATCTCCAAAAGCAATACAAGGGCCAGCTCTTTCCTGAAACTCTGTGAGCAGGGTAGAATCACTAGTCATGTGTCTTGAACAACCACTATCCAAGTACCAAAGATTCCTTTTGTCTCCCTGCACACAATAAAACCAAATCAAGTCGATTTTGGTACCCAAGTTTCCTTGGGTCCTGTTTTGTTAGCCTTTGCTTTTCCTTTTATATCATTTTTCACCTTGGGCTCAGATTGATTTAAATCAATCTTTATCCTTGGTGTTGGTTTCTGAGGATTGCTCACATTTTCATTCATAGCATGCATAGTTGAAGGAACAAACATGTTATTCATATTCCATGGCATTTGTGGCACATTAAACATATTCATGTATGGATTAGACACAAATGGCATGCTGGCATATGGATTTTGGAATTGTGCATATGGAGCAAACATGTTAGGCATAACAGGCATTGTAGGCATAGAACTATTCATTGCAGGCTTGGGAATTTTCACTTTAACAGTCTTCTTAACAGATTTGCAGTTAGTAGATAAATGACTAACACTTCCACAATTAACACATGTCTTTCTAGGAGCATATTTATCAGGTGTGTAATTGTTGTGTTTGTTAATTCCTACTTTGCCATTCATGTTATTCTTTTTATTTCCCTTAGCCTCAACTTGAACATTCTTTAACTTATCTTTCAATTGCTTGTTGGACAAGTGACCTACATTAGCTCTCTCAACAGGCTTCTCAACTTTCTTTGATTTACTAGACTCACCTTGAACAAAGTTCTTGGTGACAGGACCATACTTATTATTAAGTCTAGTGAGTTCATCTTTTCTTTTCTCTGTCAACGAAACAGCCTGATCGGTTGATGGTTCATCTGTCAACGAAACATTGCATTCCGTTGACATATCAACCTTCAACAAATGATCATTGTTGTTTGTTGACTCTATTTCTGATTCTAAGGTTTCACAAACATACCCTAGTTTCTCTTTGTTCTTTTTCCATGATTGTTCACAGAAAGATTCCATACCTTGAACATTAATGATGTTGGTAGCAACATTCCTGGCATCTTTCCATTTAGCAATCACACTTTGTTCTATTTCAAGTTGTGTCTTAAGAATTTCTTCCCTTTGTAACACGTTCTCAAGTTCCTTCTTAGCATCCCTACTAACACATCTCATTTTCTCAAATTCAATGAGCTGTGCTTCTAACATTGCATTCCTATCACTTAAGAGCAAATTAGTCTCTTTTATTCTTGAATTCTCTTTGGTAAGTGATTTAAGAGTAACACGTAAATTTTATAATACAGTAGACATTTCATTTACTGCACTATCGCATTCCTCTTTAGAAAGCTCAGAAAGATTAGTAATTGTTACCTGGTTGCTTGAGGAGCTTGCTTCCTGCTCATGATTGTTAGCCATAAGAGCCAAGTTGACATATTCAACATCATCATCAGAATCTTCACCATTACTGTAATAACCCGAATTTTTGGTAAAATTTAAAACTTTTCTTATTATGATTAAGTGCATCAGTGAATAGTGAATTTGGTGGATGAATAGTGATTTTGAGGGTTAAGAAAATTTTTCATGCCACCTATGTACGAGACATAGTGTGGATATTCCAAAGTCATATTAGTGATCTACGGAGTAAATAAGTGAATGCAAAGACGATCGGAATTCAGAAATTCCAAATTTTATTTTGGTGTAATATTCGACTGGGCAGCGAATTATATATTATTATATTCAAGAAATGAGATATAAAAATTGAGGATTTGAGAATTTAATATTTTGGAACTTTATTATTTTATTAAAGTCGATTTAAGGATTCGATTGTTGGAGTGAATAGTCAATAGTTACTATTCACTGCGAAAATCGCGTAGAGTTTTATTCGCTCTCTTTAGGAAATATTTCGAATCGTTTCAAGAGGAACAAGACAACATTTACAGGATTAAATATAGACATGGAAGTAACATGTAACAAGATTAATTCGAGAAATGCAACATTTGGAACATACATGTGAAAGGAAAGCGAACCAGTAAAGTTACTTTATCTGAGCCAGTGCATGCTTAAAAAGTGTCAAGAGATGAGGCAACCAAGGTGATGACTCACCCCCTTTTTACCACAAAATATCAGCATCTTTATCCATTAAACAAGAAAAGAAAAAGAAAGAGAAGAACTCTCTTCTCCCCCATTCTGCCCAGCCAAAGCATCAAGGAAATAAAGATCCATAACTCCATTTCTATCCATCCTTAAATCACCTAATTTTAACCATAACTTCTCCGCTCCATGGGCAACATTTGTTCAAAATTTCATGGCCAACAAAGGAGTGTAGCCTAGTCAAATCGCTTCCCCAAGTCGGAGAACAGAAACTGTCCTGCTTTTCCAGTTTCGACCACTCACCTTAGAAAGCCAATAAGTCGAGCTTCAAGCATCCCATGGTGATGAGGTAGGACTCAAAAGAAAGCCCGTGAAGAGTAGAAGGTGTGGTAAAAAGTTGAGAACCAAACTCTTATTTTTCGATTTTATATGGATTTTACAAAGTAACGATGAATAGTAACTTGTATTTTGTTTTGTTTTTGGATATTGAGTTTGTGGCTTCCAAAGGTTGTATTAAGCAAGGATCTAAGTTTATATAGGTGTATTTGAAGTAAACAAGCTTGGAGGAGGTATGAACCTTGAACCCTTGAATGTATTAAGTGATTTTTGAAGCTTTAATGGTGTAAAAGCATGCTTATGATCTTAGTAGCTATGATTGGGCTTTGTTATAAGTTATATTGAGTTTTAAGAACGTAAAGGCATTGCTTGGCCTCAGTTATTGGTTGAATAAGATGTATATGTTGAGTGGAGTGATCGATATGCATTTTGGATGATTTAAAATTTGGGAATATCCGAGTTATAGCCGTCGTAATGCCCAAATTTTTACCTACTGATTGGTTCCCTGTTTTTCCTCTGTTAGAGCTCGACCCTTGAGTCCTACTGCCCATGATTGTGTATTTTATGTTATAAGCTTCGTAATGATATGTGGTTCGCCTAATTTGGCCGAACGGTTTAAGAGTTATGCTAGTTTTAGTAATCGTGGTTCGAGAAGTTTCATTGCAGAAATGTAACCACTTTGATGCTAAGTCAAAGACCTTTAAGAGTCGAATTAAAATGTGAAACTTTGAGGAATAATGCTAGAGACAGTTAGGAAGGCTCACGAAAAAGATTCGGATTAAAAAGATTATTTTTCGATTTTATAAAAATGTGTTAGCCGAGGTTGCGCAAGTGAAAACCACTAAGAACATGACTTAGAAACCAATGTTGTAAATGGCTCAGTATAACTTGTATTCGAGGATCGATTTCGGACTAAACCTACGACTTAAGTAATTGTCGAATAAACATGGACTTAGTATGAGCCTATAGCGAGCAAGTAATGCCTTGGTTGTGTTTCGCTTACGTGTTTAAGCATTGAGTTATAAGTGGTTTATCGAGGGGATTAACCGTGTGTTTTCGTTTGACTTTGTCTAGATTGTCCGGCATCGTCGCGAACCCCTATCACTTCTCGAGCATCAGGCAAGTTTTCAAAACCTACACTACTGTTGTTGTGATAATAAACTGTTTTCATATATGTTATGTAAATGCGATATATAAATTGCATGCTTGTTTTTGAACTGCTATATATATATAGCAATACTTGAGGATATGATTTGATGTGGGGCTTATAAACTAGATATGGGATATCAGTTATAAGCCAGTTTTGTATATAATGCCCTAGGATAAGGGCGGGTGATTTTCTCTAAGATCAGAAGTAATTATATTTCGGTATATGTTAAAGGTTATTTTCCGATAAAGATATCGGGTAACTGTTATTCGAGGGTTAATTATTTTATTTAAGGAATATTATTTATTAATATTCATTTGAGGATTATCGACTTGCAGAATATTATTTATTAATATTCATTTGAGGATTATCGACTTACAGAATATTATTTATATTCATTTGAGGATATTGACTTTAAGAATATTATCGTATATATTCATCTGGGGATTATGTAATGAATAGTATGTTTGAATATTCATTTGAAAGTTATTTAATTGTTTAATGAATATTACCTTTGAATATTCATTCGATGATTGATTATTTATTTAATGAATATTACTTTTGGATATTCATTTGAGATTAATTATTTAATGAATATTATTTTCGAATATTCAAATGAGATTTATTAATTAAGGAATATTATTTCAGATATTCATTTGAGGTTTACTTAATTGAAGAATATTATGGTGAATATTATTTGAGGAGTATTTATTTAATGAATATTATTTTCAAATATTCATTTGAGGATTATTTATTTAATGAATATTATTTTCAAATATTCATTTGAGGAGTACTTACTTAATGAATATTATTTTCAAATATTCATTTAAGATTTACTTATTTAATAAATATTATTAAGTATTTGTAAATCAAAAGAGGTTCCCAAAACAATGTTTTTCCATTTAAATCTGTCTTTTAAAGAGGATTTAAATGCTCGCTCAACTATCAAAAATATGGGAAACCTGATTTAAGTGACTACTACTCTTTTTAAACTCTCAACTCAAAACAAAAACTGTCTAAGGACAGATATTTTTCGGAGCAATTTGATTGCTGCCAGTCAAGTATTGTGTTACCACCTCAATGCTCGAGGGGTAAATTCCTGGAACAAGTCGATATCCATTAACAAGCATCGCTTGGGAAATATTGGAGAATCTTCCTTTCCAACCTAGATATAACTACTGAGTGGAGTCGTATCAACAAGTATTACACTTGGGGAAAGGAAGACGATCTTTACGTTTCAGAATCATGGATTTCATCTGAACTAGGAGCATGTGTAAGAGGTCGAGTCGCGCCGATCCATCACCTTATTGCCCCAAATGGGCCGGGAGATCCAGAAAGGTGGTAGACAATGTCAGGCTGTCGTGATACTTCCATCTACATGTAGAAAACATATTTTTGTTGTACAACCTGCTACTGATCATAGTAAGGTTGGTACGACGGGCGCGGAGAAGGCTCCAGTATTGGTTCATCATCCATTTTGGATAATTCTGCAACATGTACTGAAAGGGACCACGGATGGCTCCGTTGGTACAGGTTTACCGATCATGTTGGCAGAGGGATCCTGCAACATGTATTGAAAGGGACCAAGAATGACACCGTGGTACAGGTTTACCGGTCATGTTGGCAGGGGATCGAAAAGTGTTCAAAATAAAGTTACAATGAATCCTTGCAACTTCACCTTTTATTTTATGAGTATGACTCTGATAAAACCTGATTAAGGATATATATGCCTAAGTGGATTTTGGGTTACGGAAATATTATATTAATTTTCCTCGTAACTTCCTCTTTTATATCATATGACTCTGTGGATACCTTACATAACATGAGTTATGGTAAGGGAGTTGTTTATACTGAATCATCTTATAACTTCTGTTAAGTTATGTGTTGATATTCTTCTTACATAGCAGATATTTTTGGAAGAGTAATATTGGTTTACTTTGAAACCTTATCTTTTATATGATACTAGAACTTTGTTCATAATATAGCAAAAGCTTGCAGAAATATTATGAAATGATATTTGAAGTACATTAATGGTACTGTTTTGGGAATACATTCTGATAAGGAAATAATTTCAGTATCGAGATATTTTGACAAATTATTGTCTTATACCCGCTTTATTCTGGGTTGAGTTAAAGGCAGGATTATGCCATATTTTTATTACCTTGCTGAGCTATCGCTCACTCATGCTATTGTTTTATATATATTATATAGCAGCGAAGCAGGATGCCAATGGGACGGCACATACCCCGCAAGGCGTTTCCATAAACAGTTTCTAGCAGTGATCCCGAAGAGTAGTACGAACCAATCGAATCAGGCTACGGCTTTTGGCATTCAACTTATGTATAGACATGAATGGTATTAGAGGACTGTAAGCATCAGAAGGCTAAGTTGGTAATGTAACAATACTTAGAAAATTGTATCAGTAACAGATTCAAAAGACATTTGGGTATTGTAATAAAAATTATTTATTCCGCAGTTGTTGTATTGTGTCGTTTCTGAGACTCTAACCTGTGTGTGTGTGTGTGAGACATATATTGTGGGGTCATGAGCAGGTGAATTATGAATGGTGTGAGTGATACAGGTAAGGCAAGGAGTACATGGATCGTGACAACCCTAAATCCCCGACCCCGGATTTGGGGCTGTTACAATTACCAGCCCAATCATACTCCTGAGACATGAAAGCCTTTTCTTTTTGCTTGAGAAGTTCAAAGTATTTCTTTTTATAATCAACAGGTTCAAATTTCATGTTGCCCTTCTCAATCTTGGGCTTTCTGCAGTCTCCAGCAAAGTGACCAAGCATTCCACAATTGAAACATTTAGATTTAGACTTTTCAATCCAGTTACTTTTGTTAGGTTGAAAGTCTCTCCTTGGTGGCCTTGCTTCTGAGTTTCTCTTGAACTTGAACTTAGAGAATTTTCTTGACAGAAAAGCAATGTGTTCATCAATCTCATCTAAGTCATCCAAGTTGGCTGGTTCTGGTTCTTCTTCTTCTGTCATCTTGCCTTTGCCCTTGCTAACATCACTTCTACAACTAGCTCGACTAGTTGTGGCCTTTGCAGCTTCTTCAGTGTCATCTTCCAGTTGGTTCACAGATGCAATCAATGCAATAGATCCACCCTTCTTCTGTACCTTTTCAATTTCTTCATCTTGCTCCATTTCCAACTCATATGTCTTCAAGGTTCCATAAAGCCTTTCAAGAGTGTAGTCTTTGTACTCTTGAGTGTTTCTGAGAGAAACAGACATAGGCTTCCATTCTTTTGGAAGAGCTCTGAGAAATTTAAGGTTTGAATCCTTGGTTTGATAGATCCTCCCATACAGCTTTAATCCATTCAAAAGCTTCTGAAACCTACTAAACGTGTCATTTAGGGTTTCACCAGCTTTAAAATGAAAATGCTCATATTGTTGTATAAGGAGTTGCATTTTATTTTCCCTAACTTGCTCAGTTCCTTCACAGAGAGTTCTAACGGTGTCCCATACTTCTTTGGAGGTTGT
Source organism: Heracleum sosnowskyi (assembly GCA_030848705.1). Classification (NCBI taxonomy): domain Eukaryota; kingdom Viridiplantae; phylum Streptophyta; class Magnoliopsida; order Apiales; family Apiaceae; genus Heracleum; species Heracleum sosnowskyi. Next base: position 75,113,862 of record CM061238.1, read on the forward strand.
ACAGTTTATGACATTGTCAAACATCTCTTGCTCCAAACCATTAAACAGAATGTTCATGGTTCTTTTATCTTTATGGACTTCTGCAACATCTTCAATAGTCCATTCTGAGACAAGTTTTGGAATCTCTACATCAGGAGTATCATCTGGCACTCCAACTCTAGATGCAAACTTCATGGGAACGTGTGGACCTTTCTCAATGCAGTCTACATATCTCTCATCCATAGACATGAGATGTAAGTGCATCTTTACTTTCCAGTGAAAGTAATTGTCCTTATCAAGAACTGGTATCTTTACACCTGCATCCTTCTTCACCATGGTTACTGTTTTGGTCTTGATCTTTAAACTTCTTGTATGTTAGAAGCTTGCTCTGATACCAATTGTTAATCCCAAATGACCTAACAGAATTGTAGAAGGGGGGGGGGGGTTGAATACAATTCTTGATATTTCTTAAACTTAAAACAACTTACAAATAAAAACTGAACTTAAAGTAAAAATCACAAGCACATAAATAATTTCAGTTGGATTGTTTGATGATCCAACTGAAGTGATTTTTATTTCGGAAATAATCTGTGATACAAAAAGTACACAGCTGCTCAGTTACAAGAATGTAGAGAAGAAAAAATGCTCTCAAAGATAGCTAATACAATCTATTTGTTTTTCTTCTCTTACTCTTATTTTTAACTGCTACACTTGGTTATATATTCCCAAGTTTACAAAGCTATTTTTGGCTACACTAAAGTACACTAAAGGTAACCTCCAATAGTTTGCTTTTCATCCCTTTGTCCAGTGGTCTTTGGAGATCCTTGCATTTGTCTTCATGCTTATTATGATCACTCCCAAGAGCCCAATTGGAAACTGGGATGTTTCCTTATTCCCCATGTCCATTTTAATGGTTTCCAATGCAAAGTACACTTCCACATCACCTTTAGATCTGTTCAGTAACCTGTCACTATCACTTTGTCAACTATTCAGAAAAGCAATAATGATTCGTTGATAGCAGGGAGATGTGTTTCGTTGATAGCTTTATTCTCCATTTCGTTGATGAGTGAACTTCATTCCGTTGATGGGTAATCTTCATTCCGTTGACATGTCTTCACTTAGGCAAAATTACAAGGCACAAGATATTTATAATTAACCAACCTATTTTGCCAATCTATCATTTAGTCAACATGACTTAGAAAACCTATCTAATACATACAACAAAATGCATATCAAACTGTGAAGTATTGTACAGTGCACTTGCTACATTACTCATTTCGTTGATGAGCTTCCTGTCAACGGAATGCTGCAAAGCATGCCATTTCGTTGACAGCTACAAAATGACTTAATACAAAATCTACTAAGTGTTTTTATAATTATCATCAAGAACAACATATTCCTAACACATTTGATAGACCTTGAAAATGGCATGGGCTGCATAGGCTAGGAATATCCTTATTGCTTCCAATCTAGCAATAGGGGCAAATGTTTCATCATAATCTATCCCTTCTTCTTGAGAATAGCCCTTAGCAACCAATCTAGCTTTGTTCCTTGTGACAATGCCATTTTCATCCATCTTGTTTCTGAATACCCACTTTGTACCTATAACACTTCTATCTTTAGGTTTGGGTACCAGCTTCCATACTTTGTTTCTTTCAAATTGGTTTAGCTCTTCTTGCATAGCCAACACCCAATCTGGATATAAAAGAGCATCCTCAACTTTCTTTGGTTCTTCTTGAGAAAGAAAGTTGATGTATAAACATTCATCTTGAGTAGCTCTTATAGTTTGGACATTTTAGGATGCATCACCAATGATCAGTTCAAATGGGTGATCCCTTGTCCATTTTCTTCTTATTGCAGGTGTAGATCTTGAAGATGTAGCATCATTCTCATAAGCATGATCATGTGTGTTAGGTCGAATACACAATATAATCAAGTATGTATATGAGAATAACAATCAAGAACACTTTTTATAAATCAACAAACTGTAATTATATTAACAGTTTCTCTCTTAGTGATGTTAATGAATCACAAAGAGCTACTAGGTTACAAGAATAATATATTCAATGTTCGTGTCCCTTCTAGGGATAACCTATCTGTGTTTATATAGTACACAGCTACTTACAATCCATCTCTAATTGATATTCCTATAAGTTAGCTATACAATTCATATCAATCAAGGATTGCTTCAGTTTTCTATTCCGTTTCCTTAGCTGTATCAATATATTCTGCTTCTTTCCATCTTCAGAATATATTGCTTCTAGAATCTTTATCTTTGCACCGACAGCTAAGTCAACTATCACCACGTCAGACTTTATCAAACTCTGACTGGCTTCAATGTGAACTCTTCATCCAGTCAGACTTTATCAAACTCTGACTGGCTACTAGATAAACTCTGATATGTACCTGGTACTTAAACACTGATGAACAAACGTCAGCAATTATATCTAACAATCTCCCCCAACTTGTGCATAATAAAAATGTACAAGTTAAAAAGATAATTGATGATGTCAAAACATATAACAAATGCAGTGTTTAAAATATAACAGAGTTTAATTTTAAAACAGAGTTTAAATTTAACTTAGAACAGAAAACTTAAAAACTTACAGTCAGACTTTACTGGACTTCTTCAATATCAGGTATTGTCCTGAGATAATCAATCAGCAGTCTTCTTTCAGCCTTCTCTAGCTCATCCACCATAATCTCTTTTAGCTCTTTAAGTTCTGAATCACTCTCCCCCGTTTGATAGATAGCAGCTCTTAGAGAATATATGCTATTTCTTCTCATATCATTTCCTAGCCGAATAAAATAAGACTTGTCTGACTCCAAGTTAAATTCCAAAGTCTTTATTCCAAGTGCAGTTCTAAATCTAGCACTATTTCTCTTCATCTCCACTAACTTTCCAGTATGATCCCTATACTTTGGAATATAAACACTTGATACTCCTCCTCCAAGCATAGCTTTAGATCTCAGCATCTTTTCTCTCAAAACTTGAGCAACATCATGAGTATGTCTGTTTTTGACTTTTAGAAGATAAAGTACATATTCCAGTTCTTCCCATGATTTGAGATTAACATCAGATTCTCCAACTTTATAAACTCTTCCATCACTCATGAAGTATAACAAAAACTGCTTCTTCAATACTTTGTGAAAAATCAACTGAACAGATTCTAACTTATCAAGGTTTTCTTGTGTAACCCCAATACCAGGTTCTGCCAGTGAAATGTTATCTTGAGATCTGTTATTTGTTCTTCTCTCTCTGTGTGATCCCAGTCCAGATTTATCAAAAGCTTCTTTTCCCAATACAGTTCTGGTTTCTGAGAAATTCACAGCTTCAAGCTTTAAGTCTTCAAGAATTTTAGGTTTGCTGAATCCTGGAAGTTGTGTAGATTTCTGTACAACTTGAGCAACGTCAGAGGTTGTCACATTCTTAACAATAACATCAACTTGAGCATTGTCAGAGGTTGAATAATTCTTCTTTTCCAGGTTAGGCTCTTCAATCATCACGCCTTTACCTTTATCAGCGTTTGAACCAATAGGCCTCCTTGAGTACTGTAAACTCTGATCAGAGTTTACATTCTCTTTGATAACAATTCCTTTTTCTTTTCTCCTCGGAGCCTTGATAACCTTCTGTTTGTAGATTCCAGCTTCAACATCTTTCCTGTGTTCTTCAGCAACAATTTCTCTTCTGCCTGGATATCTTCAATAGTAACATCTTTACCATGTTCTGCTAAGAATAACTGTGTAGCAACTTCTTCATCAGTAACTGGAGATTTAGAGGAAAGAAGTAAACTTCTAACCCTTGAAGAAGACTGCCCTCCAGTGTATAATCTTTTTCCATCAGCATTCTGAGCACCAGAGTTTGATCTCCTCCCTTGCCTTTGAACATTCCTTGTCCTTGGATTTTTACCTTTTGCACCACCATCAGTAGTGTCATCTTTCCGAGTCAGAGTTTGAGAGCCTTTGCATTTGTCTTGAGGCACTCTCTCCCCCTTTTTGACATCATCAGACAGCAAAACTGATGTGAGCAATTCAATGGAATTTGCAATTTCATCCAACTTAGTTGACATTTTGACTTGATTTTCTTCAACCTTGGACAACCTGGAATCAAAAACTTTCTGATCTTTACACAAGGAAATATACAATGATTTATCCTTCTGTTGTGTAAGTTCCCTTGCAGCTATATCATTCCTTAGACCTTCAATAACCTTGTCAGAAGCATCAAAATGATTGTTTAATGATTTGACTTGGATAATTGTGGCTTTGAGATGAGTGAGAAGCTCTGGATTTGTAATCTCTTTAGATGACTTTGTGACAAAGTCTGCAGCTCTCTCATCAGAAAAGATAGTATCCTTGTTCGACCAATTTGAAAAGTACATCTCTTGAAAATGCTCAGCCGTAGCTCGATTGACCTCTCTTAGCTCATCAGAGTTTGCTTGACTCTCAAAAAACTCCTCTTGGGAATGATCAGAACTATCATCATCATTATTAGTCTCTGCATCAGGTTCTGGAATCTCAGAGTTTGCAACATTCATTGCAACATTCTCATCATTTTCAGCTACAGCCTCTTGTACTGGAATCTCTACAATAATCTCTGGAACATTTTCTATAGCATCAGTATTTAAAGTCTGATCAACTTCCTCACCCTGTTCAAGTACCTGGTGAGTAACAGAGAGAATCTCTGTGTGAGTAGCCATAGATTCTTCAAGAACAACCGTGGCATGATCAGCTTCCACACCCTCTGTTTCATCAAAATCTTCAAGATGGTCAGAGTTTACAGAGTTGTGTGCTTCAACATCCATATCAAACCCCTGTGGCTCAAAAACTGTAGCCTCCTGAACAAGAATTTCAGGAGCTTCATCTGCAGCTTCATTGGCAGCTTCCTCAACTACATCATCAGCGTTTGATGTAGGAGCTTCTTTATCAGCATTTACCATTTCAGGCATAACATTTTCCTCAATAACTCTGTCCAAATTGACAGCTTCAGCATTTACATTTGATGCACCAAAAAGATGTGCAGCCACCAATCTTCTTTTTCTCTGATGAAGAGTTTCTTCATCAGTTTCACTGTCCTCATCAGCAGTAACAGACGTTGCCCGATTGGCCCTTCTTTTCTTTAATCTTTTCTTCTGAGGCATATCATCAGTATTTGATGCCCCAGCTTCAGCATTTGGCTTAGCAATCCTTGGAGGTTTTGTACAAACATGCTTAGTCCGACCACCCCTTGCAGGTTTAACAGAAGTTGACGGAGGCAGTTCTTGTTGTAGAGGCTCAGGTTGAGAAGAAGCTTGTGTTGGTGGATTGACTTGAGCATTTAAAAACTGTTGCACAGATGGAGGTAGCAACAAGTCTCCAACAACCCCTTTCTTAACATCTTTATTAACAAGATCAGAAAATATTCTCTTATGTAATTTAAACAAAAAGAAACATCTTCTTCACTTACTTCTACTCCTTCAACACAGTAAGAGAACAAAGTCTGACAGAATCTAGAGAAATAGACTACTCCTCTATTCTCTCTCATTTTCTCTCCTAAATTATTCAAAACAAGTCGTGCAAAATCAAAATGATTATCAAATAAAAGAGAATACCCGATTTGCAGACTGTCTGTGGGAATAGCATCCCAGTTTGTGCATTTCTTGCTGAATGTCCTCGTGATGCAATCAAAGTAAAAACTCCACTCTTTCCTTAAGAATGGTCGTTTGAGCTGTCCAATCTTCGACAAGGGTCCAGAATACCCAATCTCTCGCATCATTCTTATCAAATCCTCATCACCCATTCCAATTGTATACGAAGAAAATTCAGGAAACCCCATTGCAGCGCGAATGGTTCCAGGAGTTACTACATACTCTGCATCTTCATATTCAAAAATAATCGAAGGGTTGCCTGTCTCACCACCATCATCATACAATCCTGTTTCCCAGAACGCCTTTATCTGTGAACCAGAAAGTTTTGCAGGCTCCACCAAAGCACGCCCAATTGCTGACTGAGCAAGAAAATTTTGTATGATATGAAACGCCTCTGGTGCATTGACAGTGTTTAATGGGGCTGAATAGTTATTAGGAACGAACTCTAACCCAGAAGAAGTGAAAGCAGTTGAAGCCATTAGTAATATCAAGAAATAAACAGAAAATAGCTTCAAAAACACAAGAGAGTTTAAGAAAGAAAGTGTTTGTGAATATGTGTGAGTGAAACTAGAATACAATTGGAGTAAGTCGTGAAAAACTGTAACGGTTGTGTGTATAATGTATAAATTTAAAATTTAAAATTAAAAACTGAACAGTTTTTAATCATTAAAACACAACTGTTTTACCCCGTATACTGTGTAAATGAGACACGTGTCACACATGCAATGACTGACAGCAGTAATTGGCAGTTTCCAATGCGCATGCGCAGTAAAAACAGCAATAATTAGAGCCGATTACACTTTCCTATGTATGCAATCTCTCTCCTCTCTTTAACACCTTTTTTTTTAAACAATGCCCAAACATACTCTTTTGAAAAACCAAAACAAATGTTTTTCCTCAAAATTATAAAATGTCTGAAACAAAGAAATCATTTTAACCATCAGAGATTAAAACAAAGTTACCTCGGCATATTTCACACAATACATCAGTGTTTATCATTTGTCCTTCTTTGTTAATAAACTCTTTTCGCAAACTGTACAGGTGTGCATAATTGTGTGTGCAATAGCAGAGTTTACTGAATATGAATATTTAGACCATCTCAAAGTGCATAAAATCCACTAACTTAAGTAGTAAAAACTGGTTGCCTAAACTCTCATGTAAAATATAAAATCTGATTTTTATATCTAAACTCTATAATACTGATATCCTTTCATTTGGATATATCTTTTATTTTTCACCCCCTTTGTAGATATATATATTTATTTTTTATTTATTTTTTTTTATTTTTTTATTTTTCCAGTAATCAGTGGTTGGCACTAGTCACCAAAAATCAAAGATTTTAGCCCTTATTTCATACAATAAGTTCCTGGATCTTCCTAGGCACAACATGATCTCAAAGGAATTTGTGCTCTGTTTGGCATCTTTTGATTTGAGGGTGAATTATTTGCAATTAATAATCAGAGTTTAGACTTGTCATCAGTTAATACAATTAATTTATGAGAGAAAATGCAAACAGCTAATACAAACTCGGTATATAGAATCAATAAACTAAGAGATGCTATAAATACAGAGACAGTATCATGCTGTGTTAACTAACTGCACATATTTGAGATCAGAATCTATACAACTCTTAAGGATTCATAATTACTTACTGAGAATTATGCTTCATACAAATTTCTTCATTGGTCCTTGTGTTTCAGACAAAAATCATAATCAGAGTTTAACATCAGACTTTAACCGACAGAGTATGACTTAACAGAGTTTAGCATCAGAGTTTACGTTCAGAGTTTATGACACTGGTACTCATAACAGTGAATGCATGCAAGGAATCATGAGCATAAAAATCAAACATGTATAGTTTTTGAGTCTAACCCGTATCTCTAGTCAGAACCAGAGATCATTCCAAGTTCATTTACCAATCTTGTAAAAGTAGCTTCACTCAAAGGTTTGGTGAAGATATCTGCAAGTTGTTGGTCTGTAGACACAAAATGAAGCTCAATGTTTCCTTCTTCCACATGTTCTCTGATAAAATGATACCTTATGCTGATGTGCTTTGTCATGGAGTGCTGTACTGGATTTCCTGTCATAGCAATAGCACTTTGGTTATCACAGAAAATAGGTATTTTAGAGTACCTCAGACCATAATCCAGCAACTGATTCTTCATCCACAGAATCTGTGCACAACAGCTACCAGCAGCTATATACTCTGCTTCTGCAGTGGATGTGGAAATTGACTTTTGTTTCTTGCTATACCAAGAAACCAATCTGTCACCTAAAAATTGACAGCTTCCACTTGTACTTTTTCTGTCTATCTTACAGCCTGCAAAATCTGCATCAGAGTAACCAATTAGCTTAAACTCTGATTCTCTAGGATACCACAAACCCAAGGTTATGGTTCCTTTGAGATATTTGAAAATCCTTTTTACAGCTGTTAGATGAGGCTCTCTGGGATCTGCTTGAAATCTTGCACAAAGACATGTTGCATACATGATATCAGGTCTACTTGCAGTAAGATACAGTAAAGACCCTATCATTCCTCTGTAGTTTGTCATATCTACTGAGGCTCCTATGTCTTTGTCTAGCTTTGTTGCCGTAGCCATGGGAGTTGTGGCAGATGAACTATCAAGCATACCAAATTTCTTGAGAAGATTTCTGGTATATTTTGCTTGATTGATAAAAATACCATCATCTGTTTGCTTGACCTGTAAGCCTAGAAAGTAACTAAGCTCTCCCATCATGCTCATTTGACACCTGGATTGCATAAGCTTTGCAAACTTCTTACAAAGTTTGTCATTAGTAGATCCAAAGATAATATCATCTACATAAATTTGAACTAAAAGCAAATCATCACCAGAATTGAAATAAAACAAGGTTTTATCAATTGTACCTCTTGTGAACCCACTTTCTAAAAGAAATTGAGCAAGAGTTTCATACCATGCTCTTGGTGCTTGCTTTAGTCCATATAATGCCTTGTCAAGCCTGTAGACATAATCTGGATGTTTGGAATCTACAAATCCTGGTGGTTGTTCAACAAACACTTCTTCTTCAAGCTTCCCATTGAGAAAAGCACTTTTCACATCCATCTGAAAGACTTTAAACTTCTTGTGTGCAGCATAGGCCAGAAAAATTCTTATGGCCTCCAATCTTGCAACTGGAGCAAAGGTTTCATCATAGTCAATTCCATCCTGTTGTGAATAACCTTTAGCCACAAGTCTAGCCTTGTTTCTTGTAATCACACCTTCACTGTCAGTCTTGTTTCTGAAAACCCACTTTGTACCTACAATTGATCTATTCTTTGGTCTAGGTACAAGTGTCCAGACTTCATTTCTTTCAAATTCATTTAACTCTTCTTGCATTGCTGTAATCCAATTAGCATCTTGAAGAGCTTCTTCCACTTTCTTTGGTTCTGTTTGAGACAAGAAAGCATGATACAGACACTCATTATTTGTTGCACTTCTAGTTCTCACACTAGCATCAGGATCTCCAATTATGAGATTAGGTGTGTGTGCCTGTGTCCACTTTCTTGCTGTTGGTAAGTGGTTTCTTGCATCATTATTGGATCCTCCCCCTTGATCCATGCTCTCCTGATTCATAAGTTGACTTTCTGCAGCATCTGAGGCTCCCCCTGAATTGGATGGCTCAGAGTTTGAACTGTCAGAGTTTGAATCAGTTTCCTCAACTGACTCATTTTCTATGTCTTGTTGAGCTTCTTCACGCTCCCCCTCAACTGGTTCTCTATGTTGTTCAATTTGAGAATTTTCAGTTTCTTCAGTATTTACCAGTAGAGGTTCAGAGTATGCTTCGTCAAAGTTTGTCAGAACCGCTTCATCAGAGTTTACATCATCAGAGAATAAACCTTCATTTTCAAAACGCAGTTGATCATATCCATCTAAGTCATCAAGTCCAGTTATTTTCTTGTCATCAAATGACACATGTATGGATTCCATGATCACTTTAGTTCTCAGATTGTAGACTCTGAATGCTTTTGTTGACAAAGGATAACCAACAAAGATTCCTTCATCAGCTTTTAACTCGAACTTGGTCAACTGTTCAGGATGAGTCTTCAACACAAAGCATTTGCATCCAAATATATGAAAATATTTCAAATTTGGCTTCTTATTTTTCACCATCTCATATGGTGTTTTTCCATGCTTGTTGATCAATGTTGCATTTTGAGTAAAACAAGCAGTTTGAACAGCTTCTGCCCAGAAATAAGTTGGTAATTTTGCTTCATCAAGCATAGTTCTAGCAGCTTCGATTAGAGTCCTGTTCTTTCTTTCAACTACACCATTCTGCTGTGGAGTTCCAGGTGCAGAAAACTCTTGTTTCACTCCTCTTTCCTTGCAGAAAGCTTCCACGATTGAGTTTTTGAATTCAGTTCCATTATCACTCCTTATTATTTTGACTTTGTGATGTGATCCTTTGTCCAGTAGATTTACATGATCCATCAGAGTTTGAGCAGTTTCATCCTTCTTTGATAAGAAATACACCCATGTATATCTAGTATACTCATCAACAATTACTAGAGCATATCTCTTTCTGCCCATGGACATCACATTCACTGGTCCAAAGAGATCAACATGTAGAAGATGATAAGGTTCCACTACTGAAGATTCAGATTTGCTCTTGAAAGATGACTTCCTTTGCTTTGCCTTTTGACAAGAATCACATAGGCCATCTAGACTGAGTATTGATTTTGGAAGTCCCCTTACAAGATTCTTTCTTATTAGCTCATTGATGTTGTTCAAATTGAGATGAGAGAGCTTCTTATGCCAGTTCCAAATCTCTTCATTTGACATTCTTGCAGTTAGACACACTGTTTTTCCATCAGAGTTTGTTACCAAACTTGCTTCATAAATGTTGTTGTGCCTATGTCCAACTAGAACAACTTTTCCAGTAGATTTACTGATAACTTCACAGTATTCAGTATGAAAATCTACATGGTTTCCTCTATCACAGATTTGACTCACAGATAGCAGATTATGCTTGAGTCCTGAGACTAGAGCTACATTTGTGATGATGACACTTCCAAGATTAATATTGCCATATCCCAGAGTGTGTCCTATGTTGCCATCTCCATAGGAAACCTTTGGGCCAGTCTTCTCCTTAAAGTCTGATAGCAGGGCTTTATTTCCAGTCATATGTCCTGAGCATCCACTGTCCAAGATAAGTGTGCTCTCTTTTATATACCCTGCAATCACAAACAAACACTAAGTGTTAGTTTTAAGGACCCAGACTTGCTTGGATCCTTTGGCTTTCTTAACATTGTTAGCTTTTGCAGCGGAATTACTATCAACAGAGTTTAAACTAACATTGTCAGACTTTACACTTGCAGAGTTTGCTCTAACCCACTTTAGATTGGGTTTTAGCTCATAGTAATTGTGATAAATAGCATGATAACTCCTACAAGTATAAATAGAATGCCAAGTGCTCCCACAATGTGTGCATAAAGTCTGTGGTTTCACCCTTACATAATCATTCTTTTCTCCTGATGTAGAAGGTAAAGAATTGATATTTTTATTCTTTGTGCAGTAATTAGCAAGATGATTAGAACTACCACAATTATAACATGTTTTCCTTGGAGCACCAGCAGTAGGCAAGTGATTATTTCTATTATTTATGCCTATCTTTCCATTCCTATTCTTCTTGGACCCTTTTGGTTTCATGGCAGATTTTACCTCTTTCAGCTTATGATTGAACTGTTTTCCTGTCATTAAACCAACATTAACCTGTTTTTCACAGACTTTTACTGGTTTTCTAACAGCTTCTATTTCCATAAGTTTTTCTGTTATAATATTTTCCTGTCTTTCACAGGCTTCATCTGATTCCATATCAGCTTCTCTTATTACAACAGATTTTAACTTATTGGCTTCTGTAACAAATTTCACAGGTTTAAGTTGTGGTTTAACCTTAACCTTGTCTTTAAACCTAAGTTCATCATTTTCACAATAGCCTAAACCTACAGAATCTGTCTGAAACACTTGATGAGTGTCTCTTCCAGAGTCTGTCCAAGTCTTGATTATTTTTCTTTCTTTTTCTAGATCAGATTCTAATTGCTTATATCTTTTGAGCAACTCCTGTTCAACATAAATAGCATCATCTCTTTCTTTTTGAATCTGCTTCATATTTTCAAGTTCTCCTTCAAGAAACTTGTTTCTATCTTTAAGACTAAGATTCTCAGATTTAATTCTCTCATTCTCTAAAGTCTGATCCCTATAACTAACATGTACGCTTTTCAGATATACTCTTAACTCAGATATATTATCAGTATCATAAGCATAAGTAGTTAGGGGTACCTTATTTTCAGATGATTCAGTCTCATCTCTGATAGTTGCCATAAGAGCATAATTTACTCCATCATCAGAGTCTGAAGTATCTGCCCAGTCTTTTCCTTTAGAGATGAGTGCTTTCTCAGTTTTGCCTTTCTTGCACTCTGGAGCATAGTGACCCATCTCCTTACACTTGTAGCACTGGATTTCAGATTTATCCTTCTTGCCAGACTTGGTCTCCCTTCCATCAGACTTTCTAAAACCTTTCCTTTCAGAATTTGAATCTTTCCTTGAGAATCTCTTCCCTTTCTTAAAGTTCTTGAATCCCATCTTCTTGAAGGTCTTCACCATCAGTGCAGCCATTTGCATCATCTGTTCTTCATCATCCTCAGAGTCAGAAGCTTCATCAGAGTTTGAGTCATCATCAGAGTTTGATGACTCACTTTCAGATTTAATGACTAAAGCCTTTCCCTTGGCTTTCTTCCTTGATGATTCCTTCTTGATGGGCTTCTCCTCAACTTTGAGAGCAACAGATTTTGTCCTTTTACTCAATCTTCTATTCCTTTGTTCTATCTCCAGTTCATGAGTTTTCAACAACCCATAGATTTCATCAAGATCTGTATCAGCAAGCTCATAATTATCTCTTATTGTGGTTGTCTTTAAATCCCACTTTTCAGGTAGAGATAACAGAAACTTGAGATTAGACTCTTCAAGCTCATATTCTTTATCAACCAGAGACAGATCATTCAATAGTTTGCAAAATCTGTCATAAGTCTCAGTCAAGGTTTCATTAGGTCTTGAATCAAAGTGCTCATACTCCTGTGTGAGTATTGTCTTTCTGTTCTTCTTAATAGCACCTGTTCCCTGGCATCTGACTTCTAAAGCATCCCATATCTCTTTGGCAGTTTTGCAGCCAATTACTCTGTTAGACATAACATTATCTAAAGCACTGTGGAGAAGATGTCTAACCTTTGCATCTTTTGCAATTGATGAGATGTCCTCAGGAGTCATATCTTTCTTTTCCTTTGGAACAGTCTTTTGTTCTTGACCATCAACAACAGGGGCTAGTTTGGTTGGATTATGAGGACCATCATAAATTCTGTCAAGATATTCTGGATCTATAGCCTCCAGAAACATGGTCATCTTCACCTTCCAAATTGGATACTCTACTGGTCTGAGAATTGGAACCCTGATTGTTTCATATCGACTCACAGAATTAGGCTTAACCTGTTCAGCCTTGGGAGCAGTTTGATTTTCTTCAGACATGATTATTACTGTGTTTGAATCGTAAAACTGTATATATTAAACAGCCTTGGCTCTGATACCAATTGTTAGGTCGAATACACAATATAATCAAGTATGTATATGAGAATAACAATCAAGAACACTTTTTATAAATCAACAAACTGTAATTATATTAACAGTTTCTCTCTTAGTGATGTTAATGAATCACAAAGAGCTACTAGGTTACAAGAATAATATATTCAATGTTCGCGTCCCTTCTAGGGATAACCTATCTGTGTTTATATAGTACACAGCTACTTACAATCCATCTCTAATTGATATTCCTATAAGTTAGCTATACAATTCATATCAATCAAGGATTGCTTCAGTTTTCTATTCCGTTTCCTTAGCTGTATCAATATATTCTGCTTCTTTCCATCTTCAGAATATATTGCTTCTAGAATCTTTATCTTTGCACCGACAGCTAAGTCAACTATCACCACGTCAGACTTTATCAAACTCTGATTGGCTTCAATGTGAACTCTTCATCCAGTCAGACTTTATCAAACTCTGACTGGCTTCTAGATAAACTCTGATATGTACCTGGTACTTAAACACTGATGAACAAACGTCAGCAATTATATCTAACAATGTGGAGTTGAGGTTGATCCATGACTCAAAGAAACTCCCCTTGAGTTTATTGGGGTGGTAACTCTGTGTTGTGATCCACCTATGGATGCTTCAATTTGGCTTCCTACGGATGCTCCAGTTTGGCTTCCTACGGATGCTCCATTTTAGCTTCCTACGGATGCTCCAATTGTCCCTTCTATGGATGGATCATTTGAACTTGAGTTATCCATATTTGAAAAAATCATTCTTGGAGGGACTGATTCATCCTCATAATCATCACCTTCATCATCATAAAACAGACCTTCCACCTCATTCTCAAACCTGAGAGTTTCATGAAAACCCTCATCAGTGAGACCTTGAATCCTGGGATCATAAAAAACAACATGTACAGATCCCATAACAATGTTGATTATGTGATTGAAAACCCTGTAAGCTTTTCCAGCTGCATATCCCACAAAAGTGGCTTCATCTACCTTTGACTCAAATTTTCCAAGATGTTCACCTTGGTTTCTCAATACAAAGCATTTACATCCAAAGACATTTAGAAAATTCAAGGATGGTTTCCTTCCTTTGAGCAGCTGATATGGAGTCATCCCGTTTGCTTGATTGATCAAAGAGATGTTTTGAGTGAAACATGCAGTGTTAACTGCTTCAGCCCAAAAATAAGTAGGCAACTTTGATTCTCCTAGCATTGTTCTTGTAGCCTCAATTAGAGTTCTATTTTTCCTTTCCACCGCTCGTCCTAGCTGCAGAAAACTCGTGAATGATTCCATTATCCTCACAAAACAGCTTCATTGTTGAATTTTTTAACTCAGTGCCATTGTCACTCCTGATTCTTCTTACTTTGAGATCAGGATGATTGTTAGCAACCTTGATGTGATTGATTATGATTTCACTTGCCTCATTTTTAGAGTGCATAAAGTATGTCCATGTAAATTTTGAAAAATCATCCACAATCACAAGGTAGTATCTTTTCTTTGAAATTGACATGACATTCACTGGTCCAAATAGATCCATGTGTAACAGCTGTAGAGGTTGCTCAATTGATGAGTCCAGCTTGCTTCTGAAAGAAATCTTCTTTTGCTTCCCTTTCTGGAAAGCATAACAAAGTCCATCTTTGGAAAATTCCAAATGAGGAAGTCCTCTAACTAGGTCTCTTCTTACCAGTTCATTCATTGACTTGAAGTTCAAATGTGACAGTCTTTTGTACCATTGCCAACTCTCATCTTTACTTGCTTTACTCAGAAGACAACTGATAGAATCTGAACTTGTTGAGTTGAAGTCATCTATATACACATTACCTCTTCTGTGTCCTGTCAACACCGCATTGTTGTTTTCTTTGTTTGAAACAACACAGGCTCCTTGATTGAATGATACTGAGAAACCTTTATTACATAGTTGGCTGATACTCAGCAAGTTGTGCTTGAGTCCATCAACTAGTGCTACTTCATCAATGATGACATTTTCCTTTGAAATCAAGCCATATCCATTAGTGTAACCTTTGCTGTCATCTCCAAAGGTAATGCTAGGGCCAGCTGTTATTCCCAGAACAATGCAACCTAGATTGTAGAAGGGGGGGGGGGTTGAATACAATCTAGTTAATTTTACAAAATGTTTTCAAACTTTTTACAGTATGAACATATGTGCTTGCAAATTAACTAAAAATTGAGTCAAGCCGTGAACATAAATGAATTCTTCGAGTTAAAAAGAAATGCAGGAGACAAGCAAACTTTTTAAACTTTTCAGGTGGGTTTCTCGGAAAAAGCCCACCTGAGGTGTATATTGAAGAATTCTTTGGTTTTGTTTTTCAACAAACTCCAGCTGCTTACACAGATGAAGAAAGAGAGCCTAAGTTTTTTACATTCAGCTTTGTGCTCTCTTCACATACATTTCTATGATACTCCACACAGTCTTATATACATCGACTGTGTGTTACAAACAAAACCTAAAACATATTAAAATATTACATTTTTGGTTCTGCTTGATCACATGCTCGTCTCAGAAACTATCCTATTCGGGAAATGCCTTGGCTGGCATCACAGATAAACTTGTATAGTCCCAAATGGTGCTTTCTGATTGAGTGTGCTTCTCTCTTCAAAAATTACTAAGTCCATGCAATTGACCTAGCTTCCAAGCCCATGTGACATCTGCATGAAAGAGACCTTTCCTTGGTTACCCGACTATCAAGTCACTATCAACTGAGATAAGTGAACATGTAGTATTGCATATAGGTCTTCATGCTTGTCAAGCTTTTCCTTTGTGTCCAGTTAGAAGGTAAACTTCTAGGTAGCTGCTTTAACTCTTATTTATCCATCGAGACATAAAAGATAATAGATGACTTCACATTTCATTTGTAGGAATTTGAGCCTTCGAATATTTACAATTTGACTCCCTATTCCATACATCTTTTGCGTCGTTATCCAACATCTTTTAGTCACGGGTGTGTAATGATGATCTCTGAGACTGTCCTCCATTCAACCTGTTAAATAAGGAAAACTTCAAAAGATTCTTTTACAAAGATTTGTTTTTCATGTTGAATGAGATGAACATCAGTAGGCGTATTAATTCCTTATCCGTAGACAACCATTCTACGTCAATTATCCGTAGAAAGGTAATCTCAGAATATCCGTAGAAGTAATATTCCATAACTGTATCCATAGATGGGACATGACATTCTTGGCTGCATCCATAGATAGACCATGACCTCCTTAACTACATCCATAGATAAAACATGACATCCTCAGTCGTATCTGTAGATTGACTTCCTTCACCTTTTGTCCTTAGATATGATGTCCTCGGCTTTTATCCGTAGATGAGATAAGATGTTCTCAGCTTCTATCCGTTGATGGCATGTGATGTTTTCAGCTCCTATCCATAGATGAAATAAGATTTTCATAGCTTTATCCGTAGAATGGATACACTTAGCTTCATCTTTAGATAAAAAAATTTGTCGTCCTTATTGATTCACCATTACTGAGTTGTTTAGGCAAGCTTACCACTGAAACACTTGGTGCTTGATTATACGTCTGTTGGCTTGCTTCTTAATTGCTTCCTAACTTGATGACAGAATATCTTCCATTCATTTGATGTGGCTTTTAGACCTTGGATAGATAAAATGCCTTCTAGTTAGCTTCCTGATTTATCAGCTTCTATGAACTAACTTTCTGACAATCAGCTTCGGTGTCATGATCAAATTCTTGTCTTGAGTATTTTGTTATCATCATTCCAAATGTGTCAACCCTAACAATCTCCTCATATCTATGACTGTTAGAACTGGCATAAATCCTTAAGTTGATGATAACAAAACCCTTCAATGTTCTCAGTGATCCTCAGATAGAGATTAATACTGGACAGAATTTGATGATGCTGCAAAAAGAAAAACAATAACTTGAAGATGTCAGATTCCATATACTTTCCTGTAACTTAGTCTATACCTTCTTCTAAGGGTTTCCAATAGATTGTAATCGAGGGTAGAGAAATTCTGAAGTCTGAGATCTCCTTCTAACTCTCCCTGAGAACAACCTATCTTCTCTGTTTAACTTCTCCCCCTTTTTGTTATCAGCAAGTAAGATAGAAGAGGCATTAACTTAGTTACTGAATAAGATATTTGGGTAAAGGAATCCAAGACTTCAAGGATCGAAAGATTTCTCTCAGGAATCTCTCTATTCTTGCATCAGGATCTCATCTTGGCCCACTTCACACAACTCACCATCCCTTACTAAAGGGGCACTTAAAAACTCTCATTTTGCCATGTTGGAAGAATTAGCATGCCTCTTATTCTCTCCCTCTCCTTTTGCCTGGTCTCAAGCCAGCCACTCCACTCTCTCCTTTCCCACAAACCTATAGATGTCTCAACTATATTGAATTCCTTGATACTCAGTTGGTATGAGCCGAATGATTTTTCAAGAAAGAGTCAGGGAAATCAATATCGTTGGTCAACGGATAATTGCTGGTTAGGCTTATCCGTAGATTGAGAGACACATGTCTATGGATGAAGGATATCCGTAGAGGATTTTGAAGAATGGGCTTGTGAAGTAGAAATTGATGTAAGTTCTGTGAAGATTGAATGTGACATTTAAGTGCACAGTGCTTACATCAAGATCATCGAAAAGAGACTAGCGATCCAACGAAAATGGAGAATCAAGTACTGATGAGTTGAATGTTGCAGTTATCACTTAATGAGGTGAAATGGACTGGGGACTGCATCCTCACATTTGAAGAAGATGCATCAAACTGAATTTAAGAATAGTGTGTGCTCCCCCTATGCATGTGCATGTATTTTCTTTCTACTTTAAGAAACAGAAATGGTAATAAGCCACATTTTGCACACAGTGTCCCAATCCCTCATTAGTGCTCTTGGATATGAGCATTTTTCAATGATCATAGTCTTTTGAGAGACTACAACCAGAAAAGAGCTAATCCTTTTTAACCATTATGCCTTTTTTAGAAGACATAAGGTAGTTTGGCTGGTAGTCTCACCCTCACATTTATTCTAGTGGTTTCTTGATGTTCACCACTGCCCTCACCCTCACTTAACTCCTTCATCACTCCCCACTGGTTCAGATTTGCTAGAATTTTGCAACTACAGTTTGTTGAGAAACTGTAGAGGGGGTTAGGAGTTGTTTATTACATTTAGGGTGTAACTGATCGGGTAGAGAACTTGGGGGTCATTCCAATCAGTTCTCATCTCAGTTTTTAAAAATGCAAAGAAAGATGATATAGATTTTAGCAAGTGAGAGTCTGATAAAATTATATGAATACCTTCCCTTTATCAGTGATGAACTTTTAAGAGCCTTCTCCATTGAAGGTTTATTCTCCTAAAGTCCAGGATTACCAGTTTTCCCGTTAATTGTTACAACCTCCTCATAAAGACCATCAGAAGTTGTAAATACTTAACTTGATTAGATTTGTCAAATTCTTTCACATTTCTTCAAGTTTTCTTCCGATGTTTCTTCATTGAGTTCATGCAAAACAGATGAAACAGTTGTTGTGTTGCTCAGAGAGCTCACTTGTCTGTTAGTTGAACAATTAGGGCTTCTTGATAACTTAATCAAAGTTGTAGAACTAAAGGTCTACTGATATTCACAAGGCACACTTTGATCAAGACATCAAAGGAGAAATAACAGTTTAACAGATCAACTTCTATCAGTAATTTCTTTTTATGAGATGTTTGTCAAATCCCTTTTTGTTAGAGTTAAATCTTGTTAACATGCAATCCATTTTTAAATCGTTAGACATGTTGAAAGATCTAAATATGCAGAAAGGAAATTACACATTCACATCACACATCAATTAATCAAATAGAGGGGAAAAACCCCTATCATTTCATTAAAACAAATTACATAATACATTGATTGATAAACATAAACTTAAAAACAAAAACAACCTAGCCCCCCCCCCCCCTCAGGTCCCAGCCCTCTCGACCGGAGAAGCAGCTAAACAACAGCTAAGTTGTTGCTGCTGCTCCCTTGGAGCTCCATTAGGGCCTCATTCGGGACCTCGCCGCCTGTTGCGGGCTGTCAGGGCAACCAGGGCTGCCCTCATCACATCCACTTCATCCCTCTCCTCTTGAAGGAGCTTCTCAACCTTCTCCTGTAGGAGAAGGATCTTGCTGACTCTTGATAGCCGGTGGTACTCTTCTGGAGAGATGTCAAGAATACCAGGAACCATTTTGAGTAATTTAAAAGATGATGATGAGACGATGAGCTACGATTGTGCCTTTAAATAGGCAGGGTGTTGCTAGATATCCCGTGTGTTTAACTAGGGTTAAACGGGGGTTAAGAGAACTGAAGAGACATGCATTAAATCACTCTAGTGTAAATGAAGAGACTACTCGAGTACCTAGAGTGAAAAATGTGCCTCAGCTCAGATTACAAAGATATTTTGAATAGAGATAAGAATAAAAATAAATAGCTAGCCATATAAATATGTTCAACTAAATAAATTTAAACAAAAATCTCTAGACAAGAGACAAAAAACAAAAAAAAATCAATATCTTTTGAACAATGTAGCAAGCAAGTTATTTGAATTTTCGAGACACTTATTCAGCTGACTTCATTCATTAAATGTATGACATTTGACAAATGACATCCCTGAATATTCATCCATGGAAAAATCAAAGAACAACAATGCACTAGCTTGTTAATGTCTAGAGATGATCAACTATTTAATATCAGTGAGAAAAGTAGCTTGCTATCTCATTGAGTATTACTCAGAAGATCATTTCTAGACAACTTCACTTAGTGCATAACATCATTCAACTGTATTGACCTGTCATGATAACCAAAACAGAAACAAACGAATAAAACACACAAAATAAACAAATAATTCCAGAGATTGAAATCACTGGCTGCTTGCATTTAACACAGATATGTAAGAGAATAAGAAGTTATTACCTACCAAACTCATTTGTCAACTCAAGTGAGTTGATGCATTAAGAGCAATGGCAAGATATCTGGTTAAATGTTGTTCCCTTGGAACACAGTGTAATTCCACTACAACATGCACATCACTTCTTCCAATAGCATGGTGCATGAGGTTTGTGTACTTGACTCTTTTGAGAAATGCTTGGATGCTTCAGATGAATCTTTTGATTTGACATTAAGCTAAGCATTTCTTCTGAGCCATGACCTGAATTCATTTCCTTGGAGTTGGCATGAATTATGTTGTGTCTTCTTGATTGGGAAATTATCCTGCAAGTATCACCATCTAGGCAGCCAATTAGAGCACAGCAAGTATCTCTTGGATTATCAAGTACTGAATGGTTAATAATCTCTTGAGATACAACAAGGGTTCCAGGAAAAGTTAAGGTACTAGTACATAAACAAGTGGTTAACATAATTTCTAGCATTCTGTTACTTAGTCATGAGAGAGATCACCAACTAACTTTTCAAAACATGAATTTCCTACCAAGGTATTCAATTCAGTTTTGTCAATAATTGGTATGAGAATTCTTAAGGGAACACTCATTTATCTCCTCAGAACTACTTTGAATGAGCTTTTCAGCTTAACAGCAGAGCTACTGATCAGTGATGCTAGATATTATGTAAACTACACGTATCTCAGCTAAAGATATATGATTTACAAAGGCTGAGATTTAAATATTTATTTTCTACAGATATAGACACTGCCTTTTTGCACTATTCGTAGAGGAGCAAAAGTAGTATCCATAGATGTAGAAAATTATCTACGGATAAGAAACTAATCCAGTGTTATGAATGACTATCTGCGGATAAGGATATCCATCGATAAAGTAAATTTTGACTTAGACAAAATTTTCACTTTTTCTGGAAAACTTAGTTTTCAAGAAAGTCATTTGAACACTGGCTACATATGAGACATCAAGAAAATAGGGAAGTTTAGTCATACCTCACTTACTTACCATTCTGGAGAGGATGGTTGACAAGTAGCTTGGTACTAATGTCTTCTTTACCGAGTCACACTTGGATGAAAAAGTATTTCCACTGTACTGTTCAACACAGAATCCCTTTAGAGAAAATCCTTGAAGAAACTGATCTGAGCACAGTAGATTTAGAGATTTGCGAGGCAGATGTTCCACTCATTTATTTAACCGAGACTTTAAATCAAGGAGAAAGATTAGATGTCCAGGAAGTAGACATGGAGAATTGTAGGAGCTAGAAAATCTTGCCTTGATCCAAGTGAACACCTTATTCCCTCAACCCAATAAATGTCTTCAAGAGGACTTTCTTCTGGATTTTGGAACAAGCTTCTTATGGTAGGTGCAGGTCTTGAAGATGCAATAATATTCACATTAGTATGATTATGTGAGGTTGATCTTTGACTCAGAGAAACTCTCCCTAAGTTCATTCGGGTGATAACTCAGAGTTGTGATCCACCTACGGATGCTTCATTGTGGCTTCCTACGGATGCTCCATTTTGGCTTCCTACGGATGCTCCATTTTGGCTTCCTACGGATGCTCCATTTGGCTTCTAATCAGATGCTCCATTTGTCCTTTCCAAAGATGACTCATTTGGGCTTGAATCATCCATAGTCTAGACAATCATTCTTGGAGGTACTGATTCATCCACATAATCATCATCTTCTTTATACCAATAACCACCTTTCACCTCAAACTTAAATCTGAGAACTCCAGGAAATCTCTCATCAATAAGTTTGATTTATCTGGCATCATCAGAAGCAACCTGTATAGACTCCATAACAGTGTTGATTCAGTGATTCAAAACCCTGTAGGCTTCTCCAGCTACAAGCACTCTCTTTGAGTTGCTTACCCAATCTGGGCTTCTGAGTAGGTAAGAGATTTGATCTTTGACAGGATGTCTTCTTGAAG
Source organism: Heracleum sosnowskyi (assembly GCA_030848705.1). NCBI lineage: Eukaryota > Viridiplantae > Streptophyta > Magnoliopsida > Apiales > Apiaceae > Heracleum > Heracleum sosnowskyi. The sequence continues at coordinate 75,135,897 of CM061238.1, forward strand.
TTGCAGAAGTAGATTAACACTTTCTGAGAAATTCTCCCCCTGAGTAGATGTTCCATACAGAAAACCCTTCAGAGAAGAGCATAAGATACCATGGATGACTGCATATTCTCCTCTACGAATAGTTTCCATTTCTCATGGAAGATAGTCAGAAATGCACATAGAAGAAACCACCACTCTCAGCTTCACCTCTACTTCCACTAGCAAAGATCTTTTCTTCCACTCATGAATTACTTGAGAATATTTATCCAAATGTCAGTTAAACTTAACAATTGTGAAATGTTAAGTATTCGATCATGGACTAGATGTTCTTCAAGTAATTTCCCAACACAGATTCCCTGATCTCCTTTAGCTAAGTTTCTATTACTTCCTTGGCTAAGAAAAGTGATAAGAGAAAATTGTTGGCTTCAATTGTTCACACAGTTTGATGATTCCTCCGTCAGGTGCTTGTATGATCAAGAAAACATTCTGGCTGCAATAAGTAGCACTAGCCACAACTTTCCAGAGCTCAATGAGTTATCCTGATTTTCCAAGCAAAGTCCCTGCAGATATTGTCATTTGTTTCATAAGACCTCTTCACAATGAATTCTTGAGCTAAATCCTTTGAGGAGATTTCATGTGCAGTGGCTGAAAGAGTTTATCAAATGTATGATATGTCCCGTTCTTGATAGAGGTCTTCTATTGCTTCCCTTAATGGCATGCATCCTTTAACCCATCCTTGGCAAAACTTGGGGTTCCTCTAATCAAGATTCTTCCATCAGACAGCTTCTTATGCACTGGTTACTATTGTCCTGATTTTGCCTTATCACAAAGAGGTCAAGGCACACAATCCACCAAAGCACAATTGTAATCAGTTGCATACACTTTTCTATCAAGTGTCCAGTGCTTACCACTTCATTGTCTTTTTATCGATATACAATGCAGGCTACAAATACAAAGTTTCCTTTGTCACATGCTTGATTGATACACAGCAAGTTATGCTTATATCCATCAACTAGTGCTTCAACCCTAACTGATGATATTGTTTGCCAAAGTCATGCTTCATTACTTAATCATGACTACAAATATCATCTTCACATACTAGTAGAGGGGCTACGATCCTCTGAGCATTCAGTGAGCAGGATAGAAACTCTAGTAGGAATCTAGAGCTTCCATATCTTTCTCCTGCACACTTTCAAAACCGAATCAAGCAGGCTTAGGTACCCAAGTTTCCTTGAGCTTTGGCTTTTTAGCTTTTATGATTGTCATCTTCTCTTTATGAGCTTTGGGCTTCAAAGGATTCAAACCATTTTCATCCCTTGGTACTGACTTTGAAAGATTAGCATCCACATGTTGCTCTAGAATATCAAAATTTGATGCTCGACAAGGAAATGTTTGAGCATACAGATCATTTAAGTCAGGCATGATCCATGACATTTGAGGCATATTGAATTCATACCAATATGGATGAGGAACAAATGGCATGTTAGCATATCTTGTTGAATCTCGAGCATTGTGAGCAAAAATGTGATGCATGACAGGCATATCAGTCATAGGTAGTTGAGTGGATCTTGTTTGAACAAATCTACAAGAAGTATACAAGTGATTAACTCTACCACATCGAATGCAGGGCCTTCTGGAGGTACTTTCTTCTGATGGGTAGCTGCTTCTAAAGTTAATCATTGTTGGTTCATTCATGCTTTCCTCTTCATCTGCCTCTGATTCTTCTTCCTTGATGGTTTTGCTTCTTAATGATTGAACATGGTTTTTGAAACCTGGTCCAACCTTATTACTCAGTTTCTCTAGAGTCTGATTACTCCTAAATGGTTTTACCATCTTTGGAGCAGTCTCCACATCCTCTAGCTTCTTGTTATTGCAATTCCAGGTCTCTTTACAAAATGTGTCCATTCCTTGAGATTTGATAATATTGGACACAATGTAACTGGAATTATTCCATCTTGCAATAACCTCTTGTTCATTAATTGCACTATTGCATTCCTTAGTAGAAAGCTCAGAGATATTGGTGGTAATTACCTGATTGGATGATAAACTGGCCTCCTGCTCACTTGAATCAGCCATCAGTGCAAGGTTCACAAATTCAGCGTCCTCCTCAGAATCATTCACATCTTCAGCCCAGTCATAGTCCTGAGTTATGAATGCTCCACCATTTTGCTTGAGAAGATCAAAGTATTTCTTATTGTAGTCAACGGGCTCAAACTTCCTGTCACTCTTCTCAGCTTTTGTTTTTCTGCATTCATTGGAAAAGTGACCCCCCATTCCACAAATGAAACATTTAAACTTGGACCTTTCAACATAGTTCTTGTTTGATTGAAAGTCCTTTCTGAATGGTTTGGACACCTCAGGGTTTCTCTTGAACTTGAGCTTTCAGAATTTTCTTGACAGAAAAGCTAAATGTTCATCTAGCTCATCCATTTCATCTTGATTAGAAGGCTCACTTTCTTCAGTCATCTTACCTTTGTACTTTCTTGATTCAGTCCTACCTTCATAAGAACTTGTGCTTGGTGTAGTTTCAGCAGCTTCTTCTTTCATGTCCTCAGTCTTTTTAACACTTGTTACTAAAGCAACAGATCCAGTTTTCTTTTGGACCTTCTCAATTTCCTCATCCTGCTCCATTTCCAACTCATATGTTTTTAGGGTTCCATACAGCCTTTCAAGAGTAAAATCCTTATACTCTTTAGTGTTTCTCAAGGAAACAGTCATAGGCTTCCACTCCTTTGGCAAGGCTCTGAGAAATTTAAGATTTGAATCTTTGATTTGATACACCCTCCCATACAGCTTCATTCCATTCAACAATTTTTGAAATCTACTAAAAGTATCATTCAAAGATTATCCACTCTTGAAGTGAAAGTGTTCATACTGTTGTATGAGGAGCTGCATCTTGTTTTCCCTTACCTGCTCAGTCCCTTCACAGATGGTCTGGACAGTGTCCCAAATCTCCTTTGCTGTAGAACAATTAATAACATTGTCAAACATGTCAGAATCAAGACCATTGAACAAAATATTCATGGCCTTCTTATCTTTATGCATTGCAATGTGATCCTCAGGAGTCCAATCTGAAGGTAACTTTGGAATGGTGCTTGGAGCTCCTGCAGGTGCTTGAGCTATTGAGGTGTTTGGCTTCATTGGTACATGAGGGCCATGATCTGTGCACTCTACATATCCTTCATCTATTGACATTAGATGTAGACGCATCTTTACTTTCCAGTGAAAATAATTCTCTCTATCAAGAACTGGTATTTTAACTCCATAATCCTTCTTACCCATGATTCTGATGTCTCTTGATCTTTAAACTCCTTGTGTGTTAGAAGCTTGCTCTAATACCAATTGTTATTCCCAGACAATGAATAAAGATTGTAGAAGGGGGGGGGGGGGTTGAATATAATCTTTAAAAATTCTTTAGTTCTTGACAGTGGAGATATGAAAGTAAAATCAAGAACAGAAAAATAAACAAGATAAAATAACACAAGAATTAAAAATTCAGGTGGATTGATTTATCCACCTGAGAGATTTTTATTTAAATAAATCTCTGTGATGTTTATGAATAAACACACAGCTGCATACACACTATTCTAGCTTCAGCAATTTACACAGGATATTGCTTTGAGCTCTCTAAATTGCCTAACTGATTCCTTACTTTCTAGAATAATGGTACATTTGGTTATATATCCCAAGTTTACAAGATATTTCGAACAACTAATAATACAAAAAGTAAATCTGTTCAAATCCTTTTTTCTCCATTCTGAGTAGTGGTCAATGTGTTGGTAGCTTGCCCTTCTTGGCTGATTGTCTTTTATAGAAATGCTACTTTTTGACTAGACAGACAGAATGCTTCTTTCTTCTCGTGAGTTTCCAGAAATACTGGTTTCCATGCTCTGTGTAGTCTATCAACCCATGTGCACTGTCAGAACTGTCCCTTTCACAAGTACAGTGTGTATCCGTAGAAGCCATTTGAATTGTATCCGTTGAGAGTATCTTGATCACATCCGTAGACAGCTAGTACTGTTATCCGTAGACAGTACATTGTCCACATCCGTAGAAGGCTAATGATGTTATCCGTTGACAGTCAATTTCACTTATGTAAAATTACAAGGCATAGACTATTTACAATTAGCCTCCCTATTCTACATATCCATTAATAGTCAACATGACTTATTCAGCCTAAAAACTAATACTTCAACTTCAACATCAGGATTACAAATCAGGAATACACATCAGGACTGCACATCAGGATTGTACATCAGAATTGCAAATCAGGATTGCATATCAGGAATGTTCATCAGGATTGTTTCTCAGGATTGCATCTCTGGATTGTACATCAGGATTACACAAGCATGTTACATTGAGTCTTATCCGTAGATAAGCTACCCTTCTATGGATACTGCAAAAGCATGTTATCCGTTGGAGGCTACATTTTACTTATACAATTTTTACTAAGTTAATCTAGTTATCATCAAGAAACAACATAGTTCCTAACAACTGTATTTCATATGATGAATGAGGTTAGGTTACTGACTTAAGTGTCAAAGATAAATGTACAATTATCTTTATAGAACATGTATTTACTAATTTCTATATTAAAAATAATAGGGAAACAAGCTGGAGGTCTTCCCAAATATTTTCCACACAATACTAAACAAGCATTACACAGTGAAAATCTACTTAACAGAGGAAAATATACACAGGAAGACAAATATCTATGTGGTCACAGATATCATGGAAGGGTTTTATGCAGAAATGATTCATGAACAACAAACAAGCATTCCTCATCCTATTGAATCTATGGAAAATCAAGTAAGCTATAATGAGTAAATAACACATTACTCTAATATTCAACATAAATGGATATCTAATTAAAATTTTGATTAAACAGCCCTCAGGATCAAGTGTGCAGTTGGGGTCTACATCAACTATGAATCTGGCATCTGATAGTTAAAGAATGGCCTGACTAAACTTCATAGTGATGGCTCAATGCAGAGAATGAAGAAGTAAGATATCCAAGAAGGATACATCCACAATTTGAATATGTTTTACCTAAGGAAACATATTCTTATCTTAGGTTACATTTATGTAATTCCTTCAAATTCTGAACTTTAAATGCATCCAATCAAATGAAATGATTTCTATAAGAAAATGCATGGTTTTAATGCAAAAAAAATATAAGAACTTCAAACTTAAAAGAATTTCCAAGCTTGCATTAGTTGGTAACATAAAACACAAAATATCCCAAATGGATGTACCATTAACAACAAAGAAAAGAAACTATTACTGATAAACAATTCCAGAGAAGTTTTCAACATAATAAAATATCCAACAGGAATGAACAGTTAAAAGCCTTTTAGTGATCAACACCTGGGTTCTTTATCACTCGAACAGTAAAATGATTGTATTATTCTCGACAGCACTGAAAAATACATAAGTCGCCAACATCCAATTCCAAGCTGTTTCTAAACTTCAACCAACCATCATGAATGTAAGTACCTTTCCAATCACTTCTCTTCCGAACTTCAAGTCTCCAAGAAGAGTTATTGGCGTACACATGTATGTAATCAATTCTTCCCCACATGTTACATATGTCCTCATAGTTAATAGAAATATCCTATCAAATAATAAATACAAATTTATTAATTCAATAAATTCAATTAAATAAATTTCAAAGAAAAAGCCAATGTCATGTGTATGAGACTGTAAAATTGGGATATCTTACCACACCATAATAATCTGGTAACATATTTGATTGTTTGATTGGTAGGGCAAATCCAGAAGCTCTCACACCTATAACAATTTGTCCAAATAGAGTTTCCATATACAAATAAATTAGAGTATACATATAAAAATTAAAGGGAAATAATAAATTAAAATCAAATTTACCATTACAAAGAGGTGATCCTGGGAAGACAGTTTCATAGAGATGTTCATCAAAAGCAGATACATTAATCGCAGAAAACCCATCGTATGTGAAAAGCAACATATGAAAACATTTCAAATCAGGAACTCCTAAAACATTATACATACGCCGTAAACAACTTATCTTACGAGTCTCCAAAGTAAATTTGGCCCAGAATACCTTCCCATTACTTAAAACAATTATTAGTGACACCGGAAAATCATAACCACAGCGTTCCGTGAATGGTATAGGTGATTCCTGTAATTTGTAGTCAGGAAAAGAACATCTACTGAGCATTTTATAACCCAACACAAAGGATCAAAAAATGGAATTTAACAAATATAATCACTTACAATCTCATCATCAAATCCAACCGTTGCATCAACAAACAGAGCAAATCGCCACCACCATTACCAACAGTAACTAATATAACATAAAAGAAGATAACAACTATAATTAAAATGCTCTAACAAAACAAAAAACTATGATATTAGTTTAATCTAACAAAGTTCTTACCTCTTCTAGGATGACATGTCTGCAAATGGTGAATGACATGAGGATATTCAAACTCTGAACCATTAATACGTATAATGTACACATTGATATCCCGACGTCCAAAATACTCAAACAAGAGCATTTCACCCCCTTTCAACCCAAAATCCCGAAACAAACAATAAACCCCATTCAAAATTGGTCTCCCCTTATTAAAATAAACTGGAAGTCGATAACCAGTACGTACAATCAAATGAAAAGTACCAGGTAGTCGCTTGCTGTATTTGGTACAGAAATCATATGGAAGAGTCTGTAAATAATTAAATACTTGATTTGATTAAAACTTTAACATACGATAAAACAAAGAATACAATAATCTAATATAACAACACTAACCATCTCATTCATGCTAATATCCTTACGACTAATAAGTTTGACAAACTTCTCTGTTAGGCTCAAGACATGTCTGAATACCACCATTAACAAGCCTAAGCTATGTGACTATGTCACACTACATGACCTAGTGAATTCTATCACTGGGATATAGTATAGGTCTCTCTATGTACTTATCTTGTTCTCATGAACATTAGCTTGATCATGTATGCTCAGAATTATAATGAGCTTAGTAAGCTTCTTGCAACTAGAATGTATATAGGCCATTAAATAATTGTCCTGGTAGAAGTTCAGATTTGTTCATGCAGCAGGATAGAGATGAATAAGGCCCTGAAGAAATAAGTTGCAGAAATTTGTCTAAGGCATTATATAGCAAAGTCAGAATAAAGCTATGTCGTGAAGTCACCAATATCCATGTCGAGAAGTGCGGGATCGCATAGTCCATTTTGTACTATGTCGTGAAGTCCTCAAGACTCATGTCGTGAAGTGTTGAAGTCAGCAAAGTCAAAGATGCCTAGATCGTGAAGTCCTCAAATGACTTATGTCGCATAGTCCTCAAATAACTTATGTCGCATAGTCCTCAAATGACCTATGTCGCAAAGTCCTCAAAGGTCATATCGCGTAGTCTTCACAAGGGACATTGCGAAGTCTGGAATGAAGTGGAGTTCACGATATCAACACTTAGCCGTTTACAACAAGACAAATCAAGGTACAGAATCAAGAATCAAAAGAGACAAATACTGAAGCATTTGTTCTGGCAAGGTGGTCCAAAGAACAGATGGCAAATCTACAGCTAAACTTGGAGAGAAAGATAAGAGACAAACAACTACAGAAACGGGAAAGACTCCGAAAAGCAGGTGGTCCTTCCTGACACAGTTAACCTCTTATGGCAGGACAAGTTGGACTTTCAACTAGGGGTAACTGTATAAATAGTGGTGTGCCTAGTTTGTATAGGAGGATATATATCGAGCACACACCACTGAAAGCTATAAGAGAGATACACATAGTTTTATCTAAAGCACTCTTTTCTCTGTAAGCAAAAACAAGTTACAAACTGTTCTTGTTTAGAAGCCAGAAATTCTGTTGTGAATTTCCAGAAAGCTGTAGAATTTAATTTACTCAATACAAAGTAGATTAAAGTGATTGTGTGTGTTGTTTATATTCCGCATATTACATAGCATAATCATATACAGTTTATCTTGAGTTTCAAGAATCGAAAAACATCAAACTATCCATTCACCCCCCCCCCCCCCTCTGTCTAGTTTCTAGTGGTATTCATTTCTAACAAGTGGTATCAGAGCGTAGGCTGTTAACGTACAAACAGGAAAAGATCAAGAATGAGTTCACAGAAACTAAGCAGTATCAAGATTCCTCCCTTCAACAAGGAGCACTACAGCTTATGGAAGAAGAAGATGTTACTTTTCATCAAAGCTTCCAATCCCATGTATTTAGACATTCTAAAGCATGGTCCCTTTATTCCAATAATTGAGATTGCTGAAACAACAGTAGGCACTGAGATAATACCAGCAAGGCATGTTCCTAAAGACCCCTCAAAATACACTGATCCTAAAAAGGAGAAAATAGCACTGGATGGACATCTCCAACTTATCATCTGTGAATCTATGGATTTCAACATGTATGGCATTGTTGCTCACTTTAGTAGTGCAAAGAAAATGTGGGATCTCATAGAAGTGCTATGTGAAGGAACTCCTGAGGTAAGGAAGAACAAAAAGCAGATTCTGGTCTCACAGTATGAAGCATTCATGGCTCAACCAAAGGAGGGAATCACATAAGTGTTTGAGAGGTTCAACAAGCTGATAAATGAACTCAAACTCTATGACAAACACTATGAGACAGAAGAGCTCAACATGAAGTTCTTACTAACTCTTCCAGATCACTTGGAACCAAGAATCTCTTCCCTTAAAGAAAGAGATCTAACAAAGATTGGTTTTGATGTGTTGTATGGTGTTTTGAAGACATATGAGCTAGAGCTGTTTCAAAAGAGATCTATTCAAGCAAAGCAAGGATTAATGGCCAATACCTCTTGTGCCCTTATTGCTGACAATCTAGGTCAAAGAATGGAATCTCTAAAAGTCAATCAAGTCAAGATTGAGGAACTGGAAAGTGATGACACTAGTGATGAAACTCATGTTGTTTATGATTTGCCTGAGGAGGATGAGTTCTACAGCATAGATGAGCTGGACAAGATGGAAAACAAATCTTTTGCTTATATGGCTAGGAGATATCCTAACATTAGGTTTAAGAGGAAGCAGCCATTTAAGTCTAAATTCAATAGTGAAAATGCTGGTGGTTCAGGTAGCTCAAACTCTTTCAACAAAGGAAAAGGGATTGCTGGTGCTGCTAAAGGAGGATACAAATCTAGGAGTGTGGATAGGTCCAAAATAAGATGCTATAACTGCAATGAACTTGGGCATTTTGCCACAGAGTGCAAAAAGCCTAAACAGGTCAAAAAGGACAAAGCATACTTAGAGCTAGAAGCCAAGTATGAAGCTCTACTCAAGAAACAACAGGGTAAAGCTTTTATTGCTGAGGGAAAATGCTGGGATGACTCTGATGAAGAAGAAGAACAAGAGTACTCAAACTATGCCTTGATGGCATTTTCTGATGATGGTGATTCTTCAAGTCAGGTACCCATTCTTACTTCTCTTGATATGACTCCCTTTCAATATAAGCAGACTGTTGAAGACATCAGTACTGAGATGTTTAATATTCATACTAGCATGTTAGTTGCTAATGAAGAAATTGATAGGCTAACTGCTAAAAATCTTGAGCTTACAGAAAAGAATGAGGAGCTTGAGTTAATGGTTGTGAGCCTTGATGGTTTGAATAAGGAGATTGAGTATCTCAAAAACAAAGTAATTTGTGCTGAACAAATAGAAAAAGCTCTTAGAGAGCAAATTGCTGAAAATGAATTAAAGCTAAGAAGTTTCAAAAACTCATCTGAGCTTATTCAAACCTATCACAAGGAACACACTAAAGACTGCAAGGTTGGAGTTGGTTTTGACTATGAGAATGATAAAGGAAGGAAGAAGGCAAAGGGCAAAGGAAAAGAATCTTTTACAAACAAAAATGCCCCAACCATTCTGTCTAGTGTTGAAAAGCCCATTTTCAAAAAGAGTGTTGTTGAGTTTGATGAAGAACTATTGATCATCAAACAACAACTTCTTGAAGAAAATGAGGCTGCTAAAGACACTTCTTCCTCTCCTAAATCTGTTGATCAGAAAGAGACCAAAGACAACCTTGTCAAGAGTCCTAAAGTCAAGAAAGAAGTTGTTAAGAAAAAGAAACAAAACAGAAATGGTAAGATAGGTGTCAACAAGGGTAACAACTATGCTTATGTGCCAAATGCTCCTAGGAAACAATGTCAAAAATGCCTATCTGTAAATCATTTGACTCATAAGTGTAGTAAACCTGAGATTGCTGAAGTTGATAACCTGAGCAACCATTCTGTAAGCATAAACTCTAATCATGATTCTTTCTGTGGTAATGCAAACTGCATGACATGCTATGTGACTGTGATTGCTAATTGTTTATCTCTTAAACAAAAACTTGACTCTGCACAATCTTGTGAATCACACACACATATGCACACTCACAGGACAGGATCCCCAATCATGTTTAAGAGGGTGAAAACTTCATGTGAGCCTAAGAGTGTAAACTCCAAAGCCACAGAAAAAGTGAAGTCTCCTACTGTGAAGAATGCTATTTATGACAGAAGAATTGTTAACAAAAATGCTTCTAAATCAACTGGACCCTACCAAGTGTGGGTACCAAAAACAACTTAGTCATCTTTTGAATGCAGGGCAACATGAATGAAAGAGTCATATGGATCTTGGACAGTGGATGCTCAAGTCACATGACTGGTGATATAGCCCTGCTATCACAATTTGAGGAAAAGGCTGGCCCATCAGTAACCTTTGGAAATGACAACATTGGTTATACAATGGGATATGGCAGTGTTAAATCTGGGAATGTCATTATTGAAGATGTACCATTTGTTGAAGGACTGAAGCATAACCTCTTGAGTATTGGACAATTCACCAACAGGGGTTTCAAAGTGGAATTTGATGAAGATCATTGTCTAATCTCAAAAAGAGGAAGTGGTGAAGTTGTTATAACTGGTGTGAAGAAAGGAAGCTTGTTTGTAGCTAATCTCAAGGCTGTAGACAAGGGAGAAATTTGTTGTTTCTACACTAAGGCCACAAATGAAGAATTCTGGCTATGGCACAAGAAACTGTCTCACTTGAATGTTCAGGCAATGAACTCTCTGACAAAGAGAGAACTCATAAGAGATATGCCTGCCTTGGAGTTTGTGCAAGATGGAGCTTGTGAAGCTTGTCAGAAAGGGAAGATTAAAAGATCAAGTCATAAGAACAAATTGCTCAATACAAACTCAAAGCCTCTGCAGTTAATTCACATGGATCTATTTGGCCCTGTGAATGTAATGTCTCTTTCCAAGAAGAAATATGCTCTAGTGATGGTTGATGATTATTCAAGATACACTTGGGTGGAATTCCTATACTCCAAGGATGAGGCACCCCAAGTTATTATAGAGCATATTAAGAGAGTTGATAGAGAAGCACAAAGCACTGGTTCCTCTGTAGTTACCTTGAGAAGTGATAATGGGACTGAGTTCAGAAATTCAACATTGTATGAGTTTTGCAAAGATAAAGGAATTTCTCAACAATTTTCAGCTCCTAGAACACCTCAACAAAATGGAGTAGTTGAGAGAAAGAATAGAACTCTCATTGAAGCTTCAAGGACAATGCTGTTGGATACAAGGTTACCTACTAGCTTTTGGGCTGATGTTGTTAACACAGCATGCTATGTGCAAAATAGAACATTGATCAATAAGAAGTCTGGAAAAACTCCTTATTCATTAATGACTGGCAAAAGAGCATCCTTCAAGCATCTTCATGTGTTTGGAAGCAAGTGCTTTGTGATGAAAGATACCTCTGAGCATGTTGGAAAATTTGATGCTAAGGCATTTGAAGGTATTTTTATTGGATACTCTCTGGAAAGGACAGCATACAAGGTGTTTGTACCTGAGCAACACAAAGTCATGGAAAGCATGGATGTTACCTTTGATGACAAGAAAACTCCTGGACTTAAAACAAGTGATCAAGACAGTGTGCCATTAAGATTTGAAAATCAAGGATATCTTGAGGATTATGAAAGTGAGGATGAACCACCTGTTCAAACTGTTCCAGAAAATGAAATTCTTGAAGTTGATGATCTTCTTCAAACACCTGTGCAAGGGTTCACAAACACAGGGGGAGAAGAAGAGAATGCAACTGTCAATCAAAATGAGCTTGGAACAGGTCAAGGAAATGAACAGGGTCACACAAGGAAATGGGACAGAGCCCACACTAGGGATCAAATCATTGGAGATCCTGGTGAGGGAGTTAGAACAAGAAGGGCAACACTGAATACATGTCTGTATAGCTGCTTTCTGTCACAAGAGGAACCTAAAGTAATTGAAGAAGCTTTGAAGAATTCTGATTGGATTGTTGCCATGCAAGAAGAATTGAATCAATTTGAGAAAAACAAAGTATGGGAACAAGTGCCACCTCCAAAAGGAAAGAATGTTATTGACACCAAATGGGTGTTCAGAAACAAGATGGATGAAGAAGGAGTGGTGATTAGAAACAAAGCAAGGTTGGTTGCCAAAGGATACTGTCAGCAAGAAGGCATTGATTATGATGAGACATTTGCACCTGTAACAAGACTGGAAGCCATCAGAATATTCTTGGCTTTTGCAGCTCACTCAGATTTCAAGGTGTATCAAATGGATGTGAAAAGTGCATTTCTCAATGGTGATCTTGCTGAAGAAGTTTATGTATCACAACCACCTGGCTTTGAAAATGAAGACCTCCCAGACTTTTTGTATAGACTGCTCAATGCACTCTATGGACTCAAACAGGCACCTAGAGCCTGGTATGAAACTCTATCTCAATTCCTTCTTGAGCATCAATTTACCAGGGGTAAAATTGATAAAACCCTATTCTTCAAGAAGCATGGATATGATATCATTCTTGTTCAAATCTATGTGGATGATATCATCTTTGGCTCTTCAAATGAAAAACTATGTGAAAGGTTCTCTAAGTTGATGCAAAGCAAATATGAGATGAGTATGATGGGAGAGTTAACCTACTTCTTAGGTCTGTAAGTACATCAAAAGGAGGATGGCATCTTTATAAATCAATCAAAGTATATCAAAGATCTTTTGAAGAAATATGGTTTAGAAGAATCATCCCCTGCAAAAACTCCCATGTCGACTGCTATCAAACTTGATGAAGACAAGAAAGGCAAAAGAGTAGACATCAAGGTTTACAGAGGCATGGTTGGATCTCTACTCTATCTCACAGCTAGCAGGCCTGATATCATGTTCGCCACATGCCTTTGTGCAAGGTTTCAATCTGATCCCAAGGAATCTCACATGATGGCTATCAAAAGAATCTTCAGGTATCTGAAAGGGACTCCTAATCTTGGGCTATGGTATCCAAAAGGCACTGGGTTCAACCTGGTTGGTTACACAGACTCTAATTATGCTGGATGCAGAATTGACAGGAAGAACACCTCTGGAAGCTGCCAATTCTTAGGTCAAAGGTTAGTGTCCTGGTTCAGTAAGAAATAACAGTCCACGGCAACATCCACAACTGAGGCTGAATATATTGCTGCTGGAAGTTGCTGTGCTCAATTGCTTTGGATTAGAAATCAACTCATGGATTATGGACTAGTGTTAGAACACATTCCTCTGATGTGTGACAATACTAGTGCAATATCCATAGTTGTCAATCCTGTTAATCATTCTACTACAAAGCACATTGAGATTAGGTACCATTTCATTAGGGAACATGCTGCAAATGGTACCATAGAAGTCTCTTATGTTCCAACTGAGAAACAATTAGCTGACATATTCAATAAACCTCTAAATGAAGCTGTTTTCAACTGACTTGTGAGTGAAATTGGAATGCTCAATCCTTCATTTAGATGTTCTAAGTAAATATGCTAGTTAATTGTTGCAACAGTAAATTTTCACTGTATTTAAATGCTCTATTCATATGGAGTGAAAATTAGCTGAGATATGATTTATAAATATTTCAGTATTTTACTGCATATTTTTCAAATCATACTTTTCTGAGAAGTTATGAGCTTTTAAGATATCTCTACATAGGTGATCTTGAGAGTTCACGACTTAGTTCAAATCAAACAGACTTATATCGCAAACTGTTAAAATTGTCAGACTTTGCGATATATTTCATTTCATGAGTTTGCGACATAGTTCATTTTATGACTTCGCGACTTAGAATAACTATATCGACAAGTCTCCATATTTGACAGAATTTTGATTTAAATTTATTTTATTTCAATTTTTGATTTAAGTCTGACAAAATACTTAAAATTTCAAGAAGAGAGTTTTAGACAGGGTATTTTCACTATATCGCAAAGTCATCCAAATTCTTCTATCCTCAAGACTTTGCGACATAGTTCAATTCAGGACTCTGCGATATACTTTGCAAGACTTTGCGGTACAGGCCATTTTGAGACTTCGCGACATACAATTAGTCTGTACATATTCATAACTCCGTATCGTAGTGTCTCTATCATATAAATACTCTTTTCTAACCATTCACAACTTTTCATCTTGTCTACTACTCTCAATTCTCAAACCTAAACTCAAATTTTCTACTCTCTTCTTCACTCTCAATCTTGAAATGGCACCCAAATCTCAAGCAGCATCATCCTCAATTCCTTTAACCATTCCCAAAGAAACAAACCTACTCTCAAATACCCTTAGAGGCGGAGGCAAACCCAAGGTACAAGTGTTTTGTACGGTTCTTAAACACCTCCTACCTCCGCCAAGCCTTGACCCTTAACCCAACTCTGTATGTCGATGTATTGGAAGGGTTCTGGAGAACAGCGTTGGTTGCAACAATGGCAAAGGAGGATGGGACTTCGTTTCAGGAAGTGAGTTGCACAATTGGGGGCAAGTCCTTCCAGTTTGGGGAGAAGGAGATTAACGAGGCCCTGGGGTTCAAGGTTGAGGGTCATGATACTGAAGCTAGTGATGGTGAGATGGTTGCTTTCTTGGATTTCATCAAGTATGCAGATGAAATTGACATGGCAAAGTTGAACAAGAAGCATTTCAGGAGGGAGTGGTCGTTTCTTTTTGATACACTCCAAAAGGTGTTCTTATGCAGGAAGACAGGATGGGACCACATCAGTCACATTGCTGTGAAGCTGGCCTATTCCCTAGCCCACAATCAGGAGATAAACGTTGGAGCAATAATCCTCAAGGAATTGGCTCAAAGGCTAGGGAGGACAGTTCGTGGTAGAGGTAATGAAATCTTTTATCCTCGTTTCCTTCAATGTATTTTAAATTATCTTGATGCTAATATACATGAACTTGAGGGTATAGATAAACATAAAATGGCTTATTCCAAGTCCATGTCCAAAATTCTATTTGGGTCATTGGACACAAGGAATCAAGTGGATGTGATTCTAAGTGGACCAAGCATATGCAGGACACATTTGAATCATATCAACTTGCTAAGCCAATATACCATGAACTTTCCTGGACAGGGGAGGCTAAGACTGAAAGAGCTACACAGTCTAACCCCAGCCTTCCCATCCCATCCAGTAACCCTACTGCAAACACCACTCCAGAAGTTAGGGAGCCAAGTGCATCAATCTCTCAAAAGGTTGGTGTTACTAAAAAGAAGACCAAGAAGAGACCCCTTGCAATTGTAAATGAAACTGTAGATTTAGGTAGTGAAGAACCTGAGTCACAGCTCACAAGACAAAAGAAGAAATCCAAATCTACAGCCTCCACTGAATCCTCCCAACATGATTTAGATGTGCAAAAAGGGGTACACCTATTATTGTCAATGTCCTCTCAACAGGGCATTGGCATTGAACAAAGTAGCCTCCCCACTACAACCTGTGAAGAGTCTGCACAGGGTCAAGAACTCACTCTTGACCCTAGGAGAAATAAGGGTGATGATACACTGAGTAGAGAGCACATCACACTTGAAACTCCTCCTATTTCTCAGGGGGAGTTGCCAAAATCTGATCTACACCACACTTCTCTTCCAGAATCTACATCTCAAATTTCTTCTCAACAGAAAAGTCATTCTCATGACAATTATGCTCTTGATCAGTCACAATCTCTATCTATGACTGAGCCAATCTCAAGTGACATGGTGCTTGACACTGTGCTCACCACCCAGGAACCACATCTAGTTGGTCAGGGAATGCATGTTGGGGCATATCCTAATGACACCAACACAAACATAGAGGATTCACCAGTTCTTACTGGAGACTCTATGCCAAACTCTTCATTCCTTATGGACATGGACATGCCTTCACAGGCACATGGAGATGATGTTGTCACTCATCCCATTTCAATGGGGACAACATCAGACTCCACAGTCATTCCAAGACTGGAGGAAACTCATCAATCAAACCCCCCTGAGGTGCCTAGCACCAGCTCTAACTTGGCTCAGGCCACATTATCAGAATGGCTGAAGCCTGTGCAACATGACATGGCTTCAGGATCATCTACTGTGCCACCACAATTGACAGGAGAAGAATTGCAAAATCTTCATGTGGCACAGATCGATGAGTTCTCAAAGATTGCCCAACATCTCCTAACAGTTGGCCTTCCAAATCAGGACTATGAAGCCATCTTGCTCTGTCACAAGGAGGATGTTGAGGCTCAAGCAGAAAAGATTGTAGATGAAGCCCAACAGGATGGAAATGTGGATGCCTGGTTGGATGCTAAGAGGTCTGTAAAGCTGAAGGATGCACTGGCCTATCTCATGGAAGACTATCTCATAGCTCTAGGATCAAATGCCAAGGGTCTTTCTCCTGCAGATATCTATGAGGCAGTGAATGAGGTATACAAAAGTCAATTGAAGGCTCTGCACTATCTTGGGACAGGTCTTCAATCAGAGGTCTCAACTATCAAGGAGGAAACTGACCAATCAATGGTTCAACTCAGGAATGCTTTTCTCTCTGATTTTCCCAAGGTGGATGGCATCCTCAAAGAAGTCAGGAAGACAACTCAGCAAGTATCTACAATGGATCTATCTCTAGCTATGGTGGCTGACAACTTGAAGAAAATGTCCACCAAGTTAGACAACCAATTACAGTCCAACATCAATATCAACTCTATGCTCTCAGTGCTGTGGAAAAACCAGTATGGTGACAAACTGGTGGATGAGGTTCCTGTCTCCAACTTCACAAAGTTTGACTTCTCAAAGCTCAAGGATCAGGCCCTAAATCCCTTCAAGTCTGAGCAGCTGTTTTCTAAGGTGGAAAGGTTGGAGAAGGAAGTGGCATCTTTGAAATCTGAAAACCAAGGGATTTCCCATTCCTTGGAGCTCCTCAATGCAAAAATGGATGATCAAACCAACTCAACTTCTAACATTCTGTTGGTCCAACAACAAATGATGACCTCCATGATGAGAAGCATGAACCTGCCTATTCCTGGAGAAGCTCAAGACATCTTGTCTGATCCCAAGCCTAAGGGGGAGAAAGGAAAGGAGGTCATTTTGGAAAAGAAAGGGGGAATACCTGCCAAGCAGCAAAAGCTTAAGGGCAAAATAACTGAAGAAACTATAAAGCCAATCATTCTTCCCTCTGTGGATGTCATCAGTGCACAAGGTCAAAGAAGCACAGTCACAACCACCTTTTACCCATCCACAATGCCAAAGGACATTTCAGCTCCTCAACCAACTTCAAGTACCAAACCTTTCAAGGCTACTATTATCACTGAGGCCAAGTTACAGGAAGTTGCCAATTCAAACATCTATCATGATGAGGCCTTCCTGGAGTTTCTGAAAGCCGTCTACAGCAATGCTCAAGAAGATGCAAGGATCTACAGAGAGAAGATCAAGGAAAGTATCAAGTACTTCACTGTGGCAGTCAGGAAAATCAAGGATATTCATCTAAGAGAAATTGTCATGGTATCCAAGGATAACTGCTTGTGGCATCTAACCTTTCAAACTCTAGAAAAATTGAGATTTACTGAGCTGATTATAATTCTGGATTTGATTGAAAAGTATGGGGAGAACAACAGAAGGCTACATGATGACTTGAAGATAGACCAATATCAAAGATTGCCTGAAGTGATCTCTAAGCCAAGGACAATAATTTTCCAAAGTCTATCTCAAGACAGCAGCATTGACCAACTGGTGATTCCCTCAGACTTGACAATGAAGAACAATGCTAAAATCAACCAAGTATTGCAGATGATAAGATCCAAGAAAGGAGTTAGGACAGCTGAAGAGCTTGAAATGATTCACACTCTACAATCCTTCTTGATTCATGGAGTCATTCCTGAGTCACTCAAAGAAAAGAGCAAGAAGAAAGATGGTGAGGATGATGATGAGGAGAAAACCTATAGAATGAGATCTCAATCAAGGAGTAATAAGGATGGAACAAGTGAAAGCAACAAGAGCAAATCCTCTAAGAAATCAAAAGATGCTAGTGAAGACAAGGACCCCAAAGGAAACAGAGAAACTGCTAAGAAGACAAGGAGTGGAAATCAGCAAGTCAAGGACATTGCTAGCAGTGCCTTAACCACAACACAAGACTCCATGTCTAGGGTGGGTACTGTTAGTAATGATCCTCCAAAATCCTTATCCAAGACTTCTGAACCTGATTTTCCACAGAAGACAGTTGAAGCCACAAAGGAAAAATCAAGAAAACACTTCCACAAAGTCACAGCTAGTGGAGTGTTACAGTGGATGAAAGGAAAAGGAGTGAAGCTACTTCCAAGTGATGTGGCACTGAAGACTAATTCTCCCTGCTCCAGCAAGCTACCTCAAGTGAAACATTTGAAGATCAAGAGTGTAGCTAGAAGGAAAAGGATAACAAAGAAGAATGGGGTAATCACTAATGTAGTAGGGATCAAAGTGCTTCCTCTGGATGAAGACTATGATGAAGATGCCCTAGCATTTTTTAGGGCTCAAAGAATCTTTGAAGTCAAAGTGAAGAACAATCATCTTGAGATCAAATACAGTGATGGAAGGGAGAAGGAGATGAAGCAAGGCAGCTGGCAATATTTTCCAATCTATGAACTTGAAAGAATAAACGCCTTATTGAACTTTGAAGAAAAGGAAGAGAGAATGTGGAAAATAGAGATTGCTAGATTCATGAAGATGCACTCTGACTATGAAGAAAATCTAAAGAAGCTAAATGAAGAAAAGATGTGTCAGAAAGAAAAGGAGATGGCTGAGATGGAAGAAAAAGCAAAGGAGCTGAGGGAGAAAGGGCTATGCAGGGTAAAACAAAATCCTTATATTGTGGAGTACAAAAATCATTATGGAGGAAAAAGCAAAATAAGGATGGAGTTTATTAATTCATATGTGGAAAGTGCCCTTAGAACAGCAGCTGAAGATTTAGAAGGCTCTCCTCTCATAGAAGAGTTGATTGCAAGAGATGAAATTCTAATGGCCATCTCTGATATGAAGAAGAATGAAGAAATAAGGAAGAAGAAAGTCTATGATGATTTCCTAGAGAAACAATTGGGAACTGAAGCTATGTAGCACAAGAAGAAATTCTGTAAGGCTAAGTTTGCAAGTTGTTATCAAATTTTGTTCATCTTTCTATCTTCTTTATATCTGTTTCTTTTTATGTTAGTTAGGCTTGTTATCAGACATGAAATTGTGCCTAAGGGTCTTACTCACAATTTGGGGGAGATTGTTAGGCTCAAGACATGTCTGAATACCACCATTAACAAGCCTAAGCTATGTGACTATGTCACACTACATGACCTAGTGAATTCTATCACTGGGATATAGTATAGGTCTCTCTATGTACTTGTCTTGTTCTCATGAACATTAGCTTGATCATGTATGCTCAGAATTATAATGAGCTTAGTAAGCTTCTTGCAACTAGAATGTATATAGGCCATTAAATAATTGTCCTGGTAGAAGTTCAGATTTGTTCATGCAGCAGGATAGAGATGAATAAGGCCCTGAAGAAATAAGTTGCAGAAATTTGTCTAAGGCATTATATAGAAAAGTCAGAATAAAGCTATGTCGTGAAGTCACCAATATCCATGTCGAGAAGTGCTGGATCGCATAGTCCATTTTGTACTATGTCGTGAAGTCCTCAAGACTCAGGCCGTGAAGTGTTGAAGTCAGCAAAGTCAAAGATGCCTAGATCGTGAAGTCCTCAAATGACTTATGTCGCATAGTCCTCAAATAACTTATGTCGCATAGTCCTCAAATGACCTATGTCGCAAAGTCCTCAAAGGTCATATCGCGTAGTCTTCACAAGGGACATCGCGAAGTCTGTAATGAAGTGGAGTTCACGATATCAACACTTAGCCGTTTACAACAAGACAAATCAAGGTACAGAATCAAGAATCAAAAGAGACAAATACTGAAACATTTGTTCAGGCAAGGTGGTCCAAAGAACAGATGGCAAATCTACAGCTAAACTTGGAGAGAAAGATAAGAGACAAATAGCTACAGAAACGGGAAAGACTCCGAAAAGCAGGTGGTCCTTCCTGACACAGTTAACCTCTTATGGCAGGACAAGTTGGACTTTCAGCTAGGGGTAACTGTGTAAATAGTGGTGTGCTTAGTTTGTATAGGAGGATATATATCGAGCACACACCACTGAAAGCTGTAAGAGAGATACACATAGTTTTATCTAAAGCACTCTTTTCTCTGTAAGCAAAAACAAGTTACGAACTGTTCTTGTTTAGAAGCCAGAAATTCTGTTATGAATTTCCGGAAAGCTGTAGTATTTAATTTACTCAATACAAAGTAGATTAAAGTGATTGTGTGTGTTGTTTATATTCCGCATATTACATAGCATAATCATATACAGTTTATCTTGAGTTTCAAGAATCGAAAAACATCAAACTATCCATTCACCCCCCCCCCCCCTCTGTCTAGTTTCTAGTGGTATTCATTTCTAACATTCTCGCATATCAAACCACACGAATCCATTTCTAAAGACAAAAGAACCAAAAAAATTGATATTATGCAACCATAGAAATTGAGTTTACTCATATATCTAACAAGTTAAAGTATAATTAGATGAAGTTAGATTAGAAGAATACCTGTCAATTGCTCAAAGAAGGCACAAAACTTGAACTATAGAGAGAAGAGAAAATAGTACAGAAACAAGAGGGGTGTTCAATACGGTTAACTACATTATAAAGAAGGAGTTACAACCGTTTTGTAAAATTAAGTACGATTAACTGTTCTATTTATTATATTATATTCAAATGATCCAAATTTTAATCAATTTCATTTACATCTTTTATATAATTAGAAAAAACCAATAAACCACACTTAAATAGTTTTAGGAAAATTAATAATAAACAAAACTAAGGGTAATGTTTTATAAATAAAATAATAAAATAACCTTTAAAAAAAAACTGTTTATAAATAAAAATAAAAAATTTTAAAGCTCATGCGTAACGAGCATAAATACTAGTATATATATCAATAAATATTACTTTATATTTTCATTGGGCCCTTAAGGATTTTTCCAAAAATTATTATCTTATGTATTTAGCGAATATATTACTTTATCCTATTGGCCCAAGTCGGGACCGGAGAAATATATTATTTTAGCGAGGTTATTACTTTATCGGATATTATTTTATCGAGGTTTAACTGTATTAGGGATCTTTAAGGAGGAAACTGATCAGCTTGGTAATTAGTGTCCATGAAGAACTTGCATGTAAAGATTGTTGTTTCTTGTTATGAAGAGTAAACTTCAGAATGTAATTACATCAATGAAAATTACACCAATTTTCAAAAATCCAACTTTACCCCTTACTTCGTTAGAGCCGTTAGGGTGTATTTAATGGGTGCCACTTTTTGAAAGGCGGAGGAAAACAACAGCCAATATCTGAAAATCTGAAAATTTGGCCAACATTTTGAAAATTGGTGCAAAGTTTAGCCATAACCCTAAAATTTACTCTGTTATGAATAATGAGATAACTAGAAGACATTTAGTTCAGGTTTGTTGTTTTGTAGTTGAACATGTTAGCTTGAAGGCTCAACAACATGCTCACAAATATTTGAGGCTTCTATACCTTTTCAAAATTGATATTTTTGTTTATTAAGGGAAATTCCTTTTAATAATAGAGGAAAGCGCATTTTGTGTATATACAGTTTATATGTCACACCACTTGTATACTTCACTTTAAAAATTACTATGTGATATATACTAAAACTCCAGTTTCGATACTTTATATGTACATTCGTCAATACACCTTAGAAATGTACGGGTAAAACAGTCTTTTGTCATCATCTTCTTCCTTAAATCCATTTTCACTATTGATACGATTTTTGAAGAATTAAAACTTGAATATCTTACTTATTTCTTAACGGAATCAAGTCATTCAAGTTTCAACAAAAGTATTCCTTCGCCTCTAAAAATTGATATCGATTTTTAACTATTAAAATTTACTTCAAGAAGTTTGTATTTTTGGAATTGAATGCAATTTCTTCGTCCGTTTTACTTCAAAATTTAAGTTGAATTTTTTATTTGATATTTGATTTCAAGTATCAAAGATTTATTTCGTGAATATACCCGGCTAGGTTCGTAAGGTTTCCGACTCATTTAAAAATACCCGAACTTGAACTCATTTGAAACGAGTAGCCATTAGTATTTAGTATGCTACAACATGCCATCTCCGTTCCAATATTATTTGGTTTATTGGTTATCTATGGATGAAATATAAGCTTATATATAATTATCAGAAGACCAGACTGACTGAGACCGACGACAATGGCTGTTACCACGGTAAAACACTGTCATTACAGCCTGATAAAGTTCACGAGCAATACAGTAATGATATTGTGCTATTTTACAGGTACGCATGTATTGTATAGTCTATACTTAGAAGGGAATATCTATTTAGTACGTACAGGTACAGAAGGATTAAGGATCATAATCAACTACAGAAGGATTAAGGATCAAACTCAATTTTTTGTCAATTTGTTATCAAAAAAATTGAGTAAGCTACCTCTATGATGACTCCACATATCATTAGTTATAACCCAATATTAATATGATGTATGCATTTTGTACATGCTGACACCCAATAATTTCGTAAGCTGCAGGCCTGTAGGCTGTAGCTGTCTGTCTAACTCAATTATTGTCCAAATACTGGATCATTTTTGTATACAGCATGGTGATGATTAGTTAATTAAGCTGGTACATCACATGCAAATATGCAATACATATTAGTAGTCAATTAACTAGCTAATTACTATAATCAATAATTTAATTAAAGTAATTGTATTGATTACACTAATTTCCGATGGGGTTTTGAAGATAAGATCATCACAAAACATCTATAGTCTATACTATATACATCCTTAAAGATTTAGGAAACAAAGAATGTAGTATTTGTTTGACAACCAGGCATGCGTCGGTGCCAACTAATGTACAAACAAGTTTGTATGTGTAAATATGTGATCGCTTGTGTTGTAACTGATAGGTTATAATTAGTCCAAACTTATTCACAATTAACTTTGGGCCACGACTAGGCGCACAGCCCCAGTTCGGAAGACAATCTATATCTATATATATTATAAATTTGTGCATTCATATTTAGGTTAAGTTAAAATTTTTAATTCTAGTATTCAATGGATGACTATCCATTTTTAGACATGGCATCCATATTTAAGTTTGTAAAGATCCATACACTTATAACTTATTTTGATCCATTTTCAATTATAGAAATTTTGCATTTCAATTTTAAGTATCAATAATACAATAATCTTATTTAAATTTGGATAAGCAATTAATGTGATTATCTCATTATATATATGTAACATATATAACAAAATACTAATATTAAATTTTTCTAAATTATAATTTTAAATCTTAAATCTAAACTATTGAATTGTTAATAAATAATTTATTAATTACCCGTGTGCAGGGCTATAACCTAGTAAAAATTCAAAAGTCTCAGCCATCAACACTGCCCATGTGTTCAGACCTCTTAACCCTAATCCTTGGTCTATAGTCAAAGAAAAAAGGTTTAGGGATTAACCACTCTCTTACTACGTTCCTTCATATTTAGATCTCTCTGGACTTATCCAAACTCAACTCATTTTGCAGAAACATGGAAAAGGGCGAGGTGTGTTTTTACTTTTTAGTGGATTAATTTTGGTATCGCTAAGTACAGAAATTCATTTTTAACTTGCAAGTTACTTAAAAGATAAATGGAATAAACCAAGTTCACTTGGTTAAATTTAACGGAAAGTGATTGCACTATAGATTTAATGTATGTATATATTAAATAATAGGCCTACCAGAAACCTCAATAAGTCAGTCGACTTCGACTCTGTGCAGTGAGACAAATATATATAGACCTACCTTAGAAGTGGTCCAGCGAGGTTTTCAAACAACCCAACAAACCCACTTTAATACGTCTAGTAGTGACGGTGATTATATACAGCTCTAATTATAATCATTTGTGACCTTAATTTAAAGACTGTATATGAACGTGTTTAGTTTTGCTTGTTTTATAACTGCAAGCTCTCATGCTTCTGGAGGTTTTGTATATTTTGCATTAACAAAACTATTCACTGTTCAACATTTCGTTGTGCACATCATAGATAAAGTTTGAAATAAAGTGGCCATGAATTTCGGCAGGAATTATGTTGTAATACTAAATAAATACTCTGCTTTCCGAGACAAAAGCTTTTTGTAAGTTTGCTCATAGTCATAGATGTTGGAATAACTGAGCTGCTTTTGACTAACACAGTGTCATGTCCCAAATCATATGATTAGAGAGGGTTTTCAACTTGAACACTCCTTTATTAGTACATCATTCACATAATCTCGCCAGGATACACTCCAAAGCAGCCTGCTCTAAATATATGTACAGATAGATATTCTTATCATTTATTTCAAGCTCTGCCATAATCTCTCTCTCTCTCTGCATATATCACGCTTCTGTGTGTATAGTGACTGAAACAAGTCTAGCTGGTCTGGCCGCCATCAGTCTCTGTCACAAACTTTACTTGCTCCAACAAACAAAAGTCAGTGACTAGTTTAACAAAAATTTATTTCTTGTTTTGTGTTGTTGAAAGTTAAGGAAGAGCAGAATGAAGAAAGAGATGAATGATGGTGACGACGTAGTGGTGGTAGGAAGTACGAAAGAGAGTAGTACTAATAATGGTGTGAATATGGAAAAGATAGATTATGTGTATAAGGTGGTGGTGATTGGTGACTCTGCAGTGGGGAAGTCTCAGATTCTGTCAAGGTTTACCAAGAATGACTTCTGTTTGGACTCTAAATCAACCATTGGTGTTGAATTTCAGACCAGAACTGTTACTATTAACTCCAAACTCATCAAGGCTCAGATCTGGGACACTGCTGGCCAAGAAAGGTATGTTTTTTCTTTTATCCATTTGATGATATTGGCACTTCTTTTGTTTTCTTTCACTTGAAATTAAAGAGTAATGTAAAAATTTGATAGATTTTAAATTTCTGCATTTATTATTTTTCTTATAGGGCTGCTGCTATCTTCCTTTATATAGTGCTTGTATTATTATGATATGATGTTAATTGTTATTTGTTTCAAGAGCATGCAAGAATTTAAAGTTGACTATATATGATGTGTTAATTGTTATAACCACATGGACAATTATTTAACAGTACTACTTGTTTTTTGATCATCAATCAAGTTCTATCTGTTTTAGCAATTATAGAAAACTGATTTGATATCTCTCTGGGACTCTGTGTTTGTTATCTTTGTCCCTTACAACTTGCAAACTGGATATAGGTATAGAGCAGTGACAAGTGCATACTATAGGGGAGCACTAGGAGCAATGTTAGTATACGACATCACCAAGCGACAAACGTTTGATCATGTTGCAAGATGGGTGGAAGAACTTCGAGCTCACGCTGATAATACCATAGTGATCATGTTGATTGGAAATAAAGCTGATCTTGTAGACCTCAGGGCCGTATCAACAGAAGATGCAATAGAGTTTGCAGAGGATCAAGGCCTGTTTTTCTTTGAGACATCAGCTCTAAATGGTGACAACGTGGAAGCTGCATTTTTTAAGCTCCTAAAAGAAATATACAAAGGTGTGTCCAAGAAAGCCTTGGATTGTGGTGATGGTAAACTCAATGGTACTGATCTTAGAGGTTCTAAGATTGATGTTATCTCTGGTTCCAAGGATTTCGAAGTTAGTGAAATGAAGAAATTATCTACATGCTCATGTTGATCTGGCAGCTTTGTCAAAAAGAATGCTTTGATAGGCTTTCCAAGTTGGTTGGCGACTATTGGGAGAAACATTTTCCAGTAAATGTGATTGGTATCCGATCAGTATTTTTGGATTTGTGTAGTACATATGCTGGAGAACCTTGATGTGATTGTGTGTTGTGCCTGATCTCAGAAATACGTTCACCTCAGGACAGGATGGACCTATTTGCAGTTTTGTTTTGGCATACTATATTGTTATGAACAAGGAAAAACCTTATCATTTTATCAAAACTGGTACAATTAGTTGACTAATCTCAAGATTTTACCTACCCATCTGGTCACACTCACACAACTAACATAAACTTAGAAATGATATAAACCATTCTGTTTAAAACAAAGAAAATGCAGTGTCATAAGTTGTGGACTGCACTTTCTTGCCAAACCCATGGGACAAGGCTCTTTTTTTTTTTTTTTGCTAAGTTTGTAGCGAGCAGGACTTCTCCTTCTCTCGAAGGCCTTTGGCCCTCTAGAGACTAGACTCCAGGCTAGAATATAAATCTATAACCCGCCTAGTTCTCTTTTGTACTTCTGAAGCGAAGTACCAAAGAAATCCCCTTTGGGGAGATCCCTAATAAGCCTTTTTTAAGGTCTTTGCTCATGAACAAGAACCCTTCGGACCCCTGTCTGCTCATCACACCACCCGAAGAGCAGCCCATGGTCTATATCATCATCGCAAGAGAACCTTAGCATAAATATAGTGTGATTTGATCTCTTTTGATAACCCAGAGAGACCCAAGAACTGGGTGGGAGAAGGCTCTTTGATTCCACCAAATGCAATCTCTTGACTCTGCAAACATTAAATTAAAGAAACAAGACTGTAAAAACACAGTTGTACACTATTATAACATAGATTAGGAAAACAGCGCAACAAACATTTGATTAAAAAAAAATTTAGTTTTTTAGTCACATCTGAAATGAACTAATGTTTCATGGCCCAACAATGACATGGCATGATTGATGTGGTAGTATGGTGTTTTTTAATGGGTGTTATTGATATGAATGCAGGGTTCATTTATTATTACAACCAATTAAAATCTGTCATGTGTATTTTATAACTTTTTTTGCACCTCTAGCATTATTCTTCGGGGCACCAGTAAAAGCTGAAAAATGGTTATATGGAACTTAAGCTCCAAATGGGCTCTTTATTGACAGCCCAATATGCTTTTAAACTCTTTTTGTTTTACATCTTTAAAAACTTCAAGACACCCAAAACATGAACTATGTCAAAGAAGTGCTCCTGGCCTTATACTCATTGCTTCTCTGAGGCCTGAGCCCAACATGAACACATGTGTCTACAATTAAGCTGGACACATCAACAAAATTCAACCTCAATTACATTATATTTTCTGTACAACTTGTTGAACCAGAGCCCGGCCTTAGAGCATCAACAAAAAATTCTTTATTCAAGCTTTTAAATCAAAAAATAAGGAGCGAGAATCAAAATGTTGTTCCTAGAAATTTTTAGTGGCTCTTAAAATCACTAAAAGCATATTCTCCCTTCTTAATTTTAAGAGTCAAATTAAGATCTTAATTATTATTATATAATATTTTCATACCCACCTTCTCTTTCTCTCTCCACACTTTTTTTTATATCCTTATGTATTAAATAATAAAAAATTGATGTAAGAGTGAAAATAAAGAATAATGTTTGAAATGAACATAAACTAAACCATTAAAAATCAATATTTTATATTATTTATAAAGAATAAACTAAAATTCTCTTGAATGTGCTCTTAGCACGTGCCACACCTACCGTGCATGGCACAGGACATGACCCTCCGGGCTTCGGCCTCCAATATACTAGGACACATTTCTTTAATGTACGTGTGGATATATGTGTATATTATATTTGGAAAATATAACATATTAAGTATAATTTTTATTTTGAGGTAAAAATATTTTTTTAATGGAAACAGTTATATTCAAATAAATACATTGAGCAAAATTAAAAAAATTGCAATAATCTTAAAGAATTAATATGAATTTGAATAAATTTTAGAAACTAATTAGTACACAAAGTATGTAATCGATCCATTTTTTTTTTAATTTTCTCAAAATTTTGAAATATTACTATGAAAGATTCGAAAATATCTTAAGTGTCTTTAAATCTTTACTAATGAAGGAAATTAAGTATACAATTTTAATATTTTTGTCTTTAAAATCTTTACTATTTGAGGAAACTAAATATACGATTTTAATATTTTCCTAAATTTTTGATTAAAAAATATCTCAATTCCCTTTAAAATCTTTACTAATGGAGGGAATTAAATATACAATTTTAATATTCTTTCCTTTAAAATATTTACTACTGGAGAAAACTAAATATACCATTTTAATATTCTCCTACAGTGAGGTAGCGCTTCTCAAATCGCCTCAATCTATTTTTCTAATTTTTGGATTAATAAAAATTAAATATTAAATAAATTCTAAATTTTCTTCTTACTATTTTCTAACGAAGGAAAATAAATATAATATTTTAATACTCCCTCCATCCCTCCAGGTTCTTTCCATTTAGGACGGAGGGCTCGACACGCATTTTAAAACTCCTATAAAGTGTAGTTCCATAAATTATTTTTAATTTTTTTTCTTCTGAATAAAAATATAATGTTTAAATTTTTATTCAAAAAAAGAAAATTTTAAAAAGAAGTTATGGAACTACATTTTATGTACACCTTAAAATGCGTGTCAACCGTGAAAAAAACGGTAAAGAAATGGGTGGGACGGAGGGAGTATTCTTCTAAACGTTCTCTATTAATCCAATTTAATTACTATGTTCTTTATTACTATCTTTCATGGAGCTAAATATGATATGTTATATATTAATATCATGAATTATTTAAACAAGTAAAATAAAATTTAAACTACAATACATTTTAGTTATTATCATGTTTATTGAATGGTTAATTATAAAATATTTATATTTATAAAAATTTATTTTTATTTAATTTCGAAATTTGCTTCTTATAATTTCTGAAACAAAGCTTATATTTATAGATCTCGGTTAAAATAAAAAAAGATAATGGTAACTAGATAATATCAGCTCTCACTTATACATGTTGTGTTGGATATGTATACAATATTAATATTGTTGGGTTTAAACCTAATATGGCAGTAAGGATGGGTCATTGTTGGTCCTTGTGTATTGCAGAAGGGGGGGATGAATGCAATACTGATAAAATTCAATCTCAGTTTCAACAACCAAACCTAAGATTTAATGTTATCAATAATGAGTATGCATTCACAAACAGTATAATCGAGAAGACAGGATTCACAAAATAAATGTTTTATTTATTTTGCAAAGTGTTGCTACAACCTCAAGAGAGAAATCTTGAGCTTCTGTTTTTCTTCACAGACACTTGCTTGTCTTCGTTACTTTTCTAGAATGAATTGATAGTAGGTATAAGACTAATCCTATCACTATCAGTCACGGGTTTGTGAAGCTGCTGTCACTGTCAAGTGGCAGCTTCTTACAGATTGTCTTACCCATGTGACTTTCCTAAATTGCTAACATGTCAGATATACATTACAAAGAAAGCAACCTAGATTCATTCTATTTCCAGCTTAAGCAATTCAGCAAATAAAGACTTGACCTTGCTCTTGAATTGATTCGTTTTTGATTTGCAGTGCTTGAAGCTTCTGTCGTAGTCTTGCAGACTTGGTGCAGCTTAGGGATACTGCAACACGCCTGTTTCTTGAACATTGAAGCTGTCACGGGATTTGACTGAGAAAGATACCTAGAACAGGGGTCTTTCTCGAGACAGTTACTTTGGCCATAAAGCTTGCTGTCACAGGAATGTGCTTTTGGTGACAGTAGGAGTTCCCCGCATAATGTGCTGTCGAGGTTCCCAAGCTTGTTGTCGAGGGCTAAAGTTGCTGTCGCGTAGTCTTCCGCCAATGTTTCTGTCAGAGTGAATATGCTGTCTTGACTTGCAACATTCTGTCTTCTTGTAATCTTACTGTCGAAGCTTTAGGACAGTAACCTTTATTCATGTTGTCATCTAATTATACATCCTTTGAGGCTTGAACACAGCAAGTGAACTTCTTTCAAATTATACAACTAGAATAACATTACATGCTGATTACAAGAACATACTTTGGTTGTGACAGTATGTTCTACTTATTTAAAAATTAAGTACATTCAAAGTCAAGTTGTTTCTATGTTATCACCCATAAATCCCAACAATCTCCCCCAATTTGTTTTTATGGAAAATAACAACAAATTTACAATATGTGCTGACAACTTAACTAACAAGATCAGAATGGATTAAGAATTTTTACTTAGCTTGAGATTTCCTCTTCTGCCTTGCTACATCCTCTCTTTTGAGAGCTTCTACCAAGCAGCCTCTTAGACCTTCTATAAGAGAAATTTCAGCAGCAGAAACTGCAGCATCCTCTACTTCTTCAATGATCTTCTTTATAGTAGGGGAGAGAAGAGAACTAGCATCCCTGAGATTCAGCCATTGCTCTATATCATAAGGATAGGTTCTGAAGTGAAGTTCTTCATTAATGAGTTTGAATCTTCTTCCAGGATAAGCATTGAGAGTCCTTCTTCTTTGCTTGTCCAGCTTTGAGTCTTCTCCTTTTCTCCCTTCCAATACATTCTCTATTTTATCAGAACAAATCTGATCCAAGGGATGAATAGATCCAGCTACCATATACTGTAAATCCTTCAGAATAGTTGTTTTTAGCTTGTGAAAGCTGCAAACATAGATTTCTTCTTTTAGATACTTCATTCTTAGGGGATTTTCCAGCATTCATGATTGATAATTTGGAGCTTCACTTTCTGCCTTGTTGGAGACCTTGCATTTTTCCAGTAGTTCAGCTTCCTTCTTATCAAGTTCTGACTTAGTTTGAGAATATTGAGAAGATTCAGGTTTTTTGCTTGGCTTGGGTTCCCTTTCCTGAGTTGGTTGGGTTTGCCCTTCTTCTGTGGGTAAGACCTCAAACTCATAGTACCAATGGTATGGTATAGGAGAAGGTGGGAGATCAGCTAGAATATCAGCATCATCAAAATCTGCAAAATTGTAGCCAAATCTCTGATAGAATTCAGCATCCCTGTCAGCCTGATATTTCAAAATATGTTCCATGACAGACTCAGGAACATTATCATAGCTCTCCAGCAACTCTACCATTCTTTCTAGGTAGAAGAAGTCAATTCTCCTTTTATCTATGGTTGATGTCCTACCACTGATTGATGTGGACACCAGGTTGAAGTCCTTATCAACCTTGGTAGATCTTGATTCTTCCCACCACAGAATATACTCAGTGGCCTCTTGATTTGCATCCAATTTAACCTCAACACTCTTGATTTCCCAAGATTGCATCTGTTGAACTTTAAGACTGTTGGGAGGAATGGATTGAATTGGCATCTTCAAATTTCTGCCTAATCCAGTGGCCTTTTCCTTTCCTGAGCACATGTGCTTTCCTGCAGGTTTCTGTCTAGTAAACCATGCCTTAGCTTTAGCTTTCAGTCTCTTGGGCTTGACAGCAGCTTTGGCTTCATTCTTGACAGAACCTTCCTTGACAGCACCTTTGTCGACAGTATCTTCTTTGACAGCATCTTCTTTGACAGTTTCCTTGTCGACAGTACCTTTGGTGACAGCATCTTTTTCTGTATTTATGCAGTCAATAGCACATCTAAGAATGCTTGCCTCCAAAGCTTCCAGTATTCTTGGCTCCTCTTCATCTGTTGCACCAGCATCTTTCTTTTCCTGACTAGAAGTTTCTTCATTGCCTTCATTCTGAGATTGAATACCAGTATTCCCAGAATTACTTCCACCAGCATTTCCAGCATTTCCAGAAGCTTCACCACCTCCAACCTCATCATCATCATCATCATCATCATCATCATCATCATCATCATCATGAGGAGGTATGTCATAGAGACAGCTTCCACCTTGATCATTTCTTTTAGCATTGGCTCTAGAGATTAGTTCCTTCACTCTAGCTCCCAGTGCCTTGTCTCTCAACACCAGCATTTTGTAGATCTCTTGAACAACATAAACTCTTCCTGGATTGGCATTTGAACTGAGTATTTCATCTAACACTTTCATAATTGACTTGGTTTCCATTCTGGATGTGCCAACCAAATTCATGAAGCTGTTTCTTCTTGTGCCATCCTTAGTTACAGATCTGTAGAAAACACTTGGTGGATTTGTGTAGACTTCAGGTAGCTTTTGTGTGATCAGGTTCTGGATTTGCATATCCAATATTTCATTGAATGGTGTTTGAGTTGCCCTGATCTTTCCCTTCAAAGCACACAACACCTTTGCTGGCAGACTCTGCAATAACTGCATTGTGATGAAATAAGATATGCCATAAGTGAGATAAATACTTACAGCCCATCTTTTCTCATCATTCACCATTACACTGACACTAGTGATTTGATCCTTTAACAGTTTTGTGGTGTTGGTTGGACGGTTGCTAGGGGCATTCATCGCTTCTTTCACCAAACTGCTAAACTTACTGTCATGGTTGTGTAATGTGCTCTCCCTGTAATCCACCATCAAGACATTGGCTTCCTCTTGATCAAATTCAGTGCCATTTGTCCACATAATTCCATCTTGGATGGATTCAGGCAGTTTCCCTTTACCTTTCCCAAGTTTGTTTTGTTCCTCCATTTCTCTCCATTTCCTCTGTAGAGCAGTTTCTTGAGTTTCTGGAGTTGGCTCTCTAATTACCACAGGAGGTAGAATTTGATGTCTAGATGCAGGTCTTCTTTGCAATGCATCTTGAGTTGCCTTAGACATCAACACTCTTTCTCCATCCAAGTCAACTTCAACAAGCTCTTCAGCTTTATCCTTTGGTTGTCCACTGCTTGGTTTGACTTGCTCCCCCTTTGACATTGCTTTCCTTTTAGCTCCCCCTTTGGTCTTCACAGTTACTGGCTCCCCCTGAGTTCCACCTGATTCCTGAATAGGAAATGATTCTGATCTTGCTACCTTCTCCCCCTTAGTTGAGTTGGCAGCTACTAGATCAGTAAGGAACTGGATAGAGAGCTGAGTAGCAGCAAAACCATCAACCACCAGTTGAGAGAGAGAGAGTCCAGCTTGGAGTTTAGGGTAGCACACTGTCCTTCCAGAGCTGCAATCCTGTTACCATAAGTAGCAGAGGGGCCACCATACTTTAACCTTCTTGGAGGGGAAGGAAAAGAAAGGGGCTTGGAGGCTATGGGGGTTCTCACACTCTCAGGGTGTTTTTGAGTGATCTCATCACCCCTCACAGATTGACTCTCAAGGCCTAATTCCTGAACAGTGTGGGCTCCCTCAATATCTCTCTAGACATGCTCAAGTCCCTCTCCTTTTGCCAGCTCATTTGGCTGCCTCTCATTTGTATGCTCACCTCTCTTTTCTTTTATCTCTCTTTTCTTTTGCACACCCTCACTCAACCTAGATGCATGGGTATGAGCAGTACTAACATGCATGGAAGGAGTAGATTTAGAATGTACCTTTAAGAGTTTGGCAAGAGGTAGATCATCATCAGAGGCATCCTTAAAATCACAGAATGAATTAATGCACATCATAAGAAAGTGAGGGTAGATTGATACCTTCTTACCTATGGCAGCTGTGAGGTGTGCCATGAGGAGAGCTCCAACATTCACCTTGTATCCATGGACAAGAGAATGTGTCAGTTTCTTGATGTATGAGGGTATTCCATTCCAACCTGTGGACTTGGTAGAGAACACCTTGACCATTACATCAAGTATCATGCTCCACTCCTTTCTCAGATGCTTCCTATCCATTTCACCAGTTGGATACCATTTGGTAGTCCCCTCTTCGAGAATAGGGCCTGCATACCCAATCTTCAAGAAGAGCTTCTTGAGAGTGTCATCATTGGCAAGTTCAGTAAATCTCTGTCCTGCTTCAAGTGTAATACCAAGAGCAGTGTTGATGACCTCAGCTGTAAGAGTGTAGTGTTGCCCAGAGATTTTGAATTGAATACCCAGGTTCTCACCCTCAATTTGAGCAACAGCAGTTCGCCAAAACGCCTCAAGTCTGTCTAAGTCAAGAATGGGGGTTGAGGTAATGGCAGAACCGAGATAGGACTTGTTCAAGAAAAACACGAGTCCTTTGAAACCTTCACCAGCATCATTTGAGGAAAAGATACCAGCAAAGTTTGTTTGAGAGAGAGTCTGTTTGGGTGCCATGGAGATGTCAAGAAAAGAAGAGAGTAAGAAAGTTGCTTTTTGCCCGAAGAAAGGTATTTTGCCTTGAGTTTGATGAGAAAGAGAAAGATATGTCTGAGTAACTGGGGGATAAATAGAGGTATCTCAAATGTTTTGTGCATAAAAAAATGGATTTCAAGAACGTGTCTTAACCCACTCTTAAACACGTGAGTTACTGCCCGTTATTCACTGACCAACGTGGGATAAATATCCAATTTCAACGGTCCACTATTGGTGACAGTAACCTGTGCGCTATAAACAATCTGTCAGTAATAAGAGGTGGTGACAGTAGGTTTTGCGCGACAGCAACTATTGCGCAAAACCTTGCTGTCACCGTTAAGCATATGAATGACAGTATCCTTTACAAGTCTTGACAGAAAGTCTTTCCCTGCTGTCAAGAAGGTTGCTGTCAAGAAACACACGACAGTATCCTTCTTAACGACAGTAACTTCGATTAGGAATTGGTTCTGTCATGAACTTATTAGAATGCTTGATTCATACACTTAACTTAATATTGACAAATTATGGATTTAGCAATGTAATCTTTTGAACACAGATATTAAGCAATTAACACAGATAAATCATAAACTCAATAACCACAAAGACAAGAACTTTTATTATTATTATTAATAAAATCATTCAGAATAGAACATTGAGTACATCATTTTATGATTTTATTAACTAGTTCTAAAAGCTCTGCCTTAGCCTCTTCTTCAGTGCGACCTTCTTCCTTGAGAAGTGCCTGAAGCATCTTCTCTTCTTCCTGAGCCTTGGCCTCCTCTTCCTTAGGCTTGGCCTCCTTTTCCTCGTCTATCTCATCCATGGCGTCCAACAGTATCTCAAAGAGCTCATCAATCTCTTCACTGTCGGGTTCACTGTCACACTTCTTTAGACCAACTTCAATTCCTACTTTGTTTTCCATTATTTACTTTAAAACTGAGAGCAGACTGGTGAAACCTAAGGTTAATTTATAGGCAAAACCGTCTAAGGATTAAAGTCTAATGGTCAACAGTTAGAGTACCCATACAACTACCACAAAAGTAATTAATGGTCATGTCCTCCTTTAATCCTACAGATTAATGCAAAAGGGTGTGAAAGTCCAATGAAACAGATTTTTATCTCTCAAACTTAACAGGTAACCACATTAAAGTCATACACGGTTTAAAAGTATGAGACTGACACAAAATACTGACATGAAAAGTCAAATCAACACATGCTGTCACATAACAGACATAAACCAAGTAGACAGTAACTTCTCTTGACAGCAGGTTTGAAGTTGCTGTCATGAGCTTCAATAGAGAATTTGGAAATATAGAAAACTGAGTAAATCAACATACCAGGTTCAGCATTCCCAATTCACTTACCAACCTGTTGAAGGTTGCTTCATCCAATGGCTTAGTAAAGATGTCAGCAAGTTGCTTGTCAGTTGGGACATAGATCAGCTTCACAGTTCCTTGTTCAACATGCTCTCTGATAAAGTGATGTCTTATATCAATGTGCTTTGTCCTAGAGTGTAGAACTGGATTGTCTGAAATGGCTATGGCACTAGTGTTGTCACAGTAGATAGGAATTTCTCTCAACACTAGACCATAATCCAGAAGTTGATTCTTCATCCATAGAATTTGTGCACAGCAACTGCCTGCAGCAATATACTCAGCTTCTGTAGTTGAGGTAGAAACTGAATGCTGCTTCTTGCTAAACCATGAGACCAATCTTTCACCAAGAAATTGACAGCTACCAGTAGTACTCTTTCTGTCAATCTTGCATCCAGCATAGTCTGAGTCTGAGTAGCCAATTAGATCAAATCCAGTGTTCTTGGGATACCAAAGACCTAGGTTAGGAGTGCCTTTTAGGTATCTAAAGATTCTCTTGATGGCTACTAAGTGAGACTCCTTTGGATCACTTTGAAACCTTGCACAAAGACATGTAGCAAACATGATGTCAGGTCTGCTAGTAGTTAAGTATAGAAGAGATCCCACCATGCCTCTATAGGTGCTTGAGTCAATTTTCTTCCCTTTAGGATCAAGATCCAGACTGGTTGAGGTGGACATTGGTGTCTTTGCAGGTGATGAATCTTCCAAGTTGAACTTTCTGAGAAGTTCCTTGATGTATTTAGCTTGACAGATGAAGATTCCATCAGATTGTTGAAGAATTTGCAATCCCAGAAAGAATGACAATTCTCCCATCATACTCATCTCATATTTGTTACTCATGAGAGAGGAAAACTTCTCACACAGTTTCTCATTTGTAGAACCAAAAATGATATCATCCACATAGATTTGTACCAGAATGATGTCCTTGCCATGGTGTTTGTAGAAAAGTGTCTTGTCCACAACTCCTCTAGTAAACTGATTGTCCAAGAGAAAAGTGGAAAGTGTGTCATACCAAGCCCTGGGTGCCTGCTTTAGTCCATACAAAGCTTTGAAAAGTCTGTATACAAAGTCATACACTTCAGCATCCTCAAACCCTGGTGGCTGTTCAACATACACTTCTTCTTCCAACTCTCCATTTAGGAAGGCACTTTTGACATCCATCTGAAATACTTTGAAGTTGCAGTGTGCAGCATAGGCTAGAAAGATTCTTATAGCTTCAAGTCTTGCAACAGGTGCAAATGTCTCATCATAATCTATTCCCTCATGTTGACAGTAACCCTTAGCCACTAGCCTTGCTTTGTTTCTTGTCACTGATCCATTTTCATCCAGCTTGTTTCTGAAAACCCATTTGGTCTCAATGACTGACTTTCCCTTAGGTCTTGGAACCAGCTTCCATACATTGTTCCTTTCAAACTGATTTAGCTCTTCTTGCATGGCTATCACCCAGTCAGAATCCAACAATGCTTCATCAGTTGTCTTGGGTTCTATTTGAGACAGAAAGCATGAAAACATGCTGTCAGCAGAGACTTTGTTCCTTGTCCTCACTCCAGAATTAGGGTCACCAATGATGAGGTCACTTGAGTGATCCTTGTTCCACTTGGTGATTCTGGGCAAGCTACTTGATTGTACAGGAACATTTGCTTCAGTTTGTTGAGTTGAATGATCACCAATCCCATTGTCTTCACCATGTTCTTCATTGTCTCCAGAGTCACCACTGTTATGAATGTTAGAGGATATGGTCTGTGACTGAGCTGGAGTTTGGTTGACAGTAGTGATATTGACAACATCTTTATCAACTTCAACAATTTGAGTGAAGCTAGGTTCTTCATCCACAATCTCCTCAGCTTCCAAGTATCCTTGATTCTCAAATCTGAATGTCTGCATCTTTCCTTCTTCATGCAGTCCTGGAAACTTGGTTTCATCAAATGTGACATTAACACTTTCTTCAATAATCCTGTGTTCCATAACATAAACTCTGTAGGCAGTTCTTTCTGTGCTGTAACCCATGAATAGTCCTTCAAAAGCCTTGGTGTCAAATTTTCCTTTCTTCTCATGGTTATCCTTCATCATAAAGCATTTGCTCCCAAACACATGAAAATATTTGACAGTAGGTTTCTTTCCAGTTAACAGACAGTAAGGTGTACTTGCATGAGTTTTGTTGATCATGGTTCTGTTCTGAGTATAACAGGCTGTGTTGATAGATTCAGCCCAGAAATGTGTTGGCAGTTTGGCATCATGTAACATAGTTCTAGCTGCTTCAATGAGAGTCCTGTTCTTTCTTTCTACAACTCCATTCTGCTGTGGAGTTCTTGCAGCAGAGAATTGTTGTACAATTCCTTCATCTTTACAGAAATTTCCAAGAGTGGCATTTCTGAATTCTGTACCATTGTCACTCCTCAAGATTTGAACTTTTGAGTTTGGAGTTCTATCAAGAACTCTGACTTGATCAATAATCACTTGAGCAGCTTCATCTTTGGATTCAAGAAACTTCACCCAAGTGTACCTTGAGTAATCATCCACCATTACTAAGGCTTATCTCTTCTTGGCCATTGATGGTACATTGACTGGTCCAAAGAGATCCATGTGAATCAACTTGAGTGCTTCTATGTTGGTGTTCATTTGCTTAGACTTGTGCACAGCTCTTCTCAGTTTTCCCATTTGACAATCTTCACACAGTCCTTCTTGACAGAATTCCTGTTGGGGCAAACCTCTCACTAACTCCTTCTTCATCAGAATATTCATTGTCTTGAAGTTGAGATGTGAGAGCTTCCTGTGCCAAAGCATGCTGTCACCAACAGTTGCTTTACTGTAAAAACAGTAAACCTTATCCTTCTTTGTTGAATTTAAGTCATCAACAAACAAGCTTCCTTTTCTAACCCCTTTTAGAGAGAGGCTACTATTCTTCTTGTGATAAATGTTACACAGCATCATATCAAAATCAACCTTGAATCCCCTGTCACTGAATTGGCTGACACTGAGTAGATTGTGCTTCAATCCATCCACAAGAGCAATATCTTCAATGACAACATTTCCAATTTCCAGACAGCCATATCCCACTGTGTAACCCTTGCTGTTGTCTCCAAAGGTTATGATTGGGCCAGCTTTCTCAACATAATGTGATAGCAGGGCTTTATCACCTGTCATGTGTCTTGAGCAGCCACTGTCAATGATCCACATGACTTGATCTTTCTTCTTGCCCTACAAAACAGAATGTGTCTAAGATGCATATGGTACCCAATCCTTGTTGGGTCCTGCAGTTTCAGTGTCTCCTGAGTTTCTTTCAGTCATAAAATCACAAGCATTGTCAGTAATCTCCTGTTTGACTTCTCTTTTCACCCACTTAGGTTTAGAATTGGACTTGGTCCTTTTCTTAGTGGATGGAGCCTTTTTGCTGTTGCCAGCAGGCTCATAAGTCTCAACAGTGTTTATGTATGAACATTCTTCAGTAGTGAGAATAGGTAAGTTAAAGCATGTACTCATGGCAGTGATTTTGCATGGCATACATTCAATGTTATTACAGACACTCATAGTTCTATGCAAAAGGGGGGTTCTGTGTAAGTTACCATTGAGTTCAGTTGCATTGATCTTATTCTCAATTGGTTTCTTACAAACATGTGTTAAGTGATGAGTAGATCCACAGTTATTGCATAGTTTCCTAGAGGCACCTCCAACATTAGTGTATCCATTTCCTTTATTGACACCTATCTTTCCATTCCTATTCTTAGACTTGGGAGTTACTGGATTGACAGTATGTTCAGAAGTTACTGTCGAACTTTCCTTGCCAGTATCTTTTATCCCTACTGTCTTGACAGAAGGTTTTAAAGTTACTGTCTTGGAACCATTCTTGACAGTATCTTTGGAAGATTCTGTCTTGCCAACTGTGACAGCATCTTTTGACCTTACTGTCTGATTGCTTGGTAAGTTTACTGTCTTGGGGATTGTGACAGTAACCTTTCCATCCTTGAATGTGCTGTCAACACCTTCATCCTCATCAAGAATTTCTTGTTTGATGAGCATGGCTTCTTCATCAAACTCAATTTCTGCAGCTTTGAAAATAGGAGTTTTAACTTTCTTGAGAATGGTGGGTTTGACAGCAGCACTTCCAGGACAATCTTGAATCACAGTTTCCTTTCCAGGTCTTCTACCATAAGAAAAACCTATACCAACTGACTGATTTTCTGTATGCTTATCATTGTAATCCTGAACTATCTTTGATGAGTTTTTATAAGCCTTGATTTTAAATTCATTTTCAGCAATCTCATTTCTCAGGTATTCCTCAACCTCTTTAGCACATTTCAATTCATTTTTAAGTTTAGCATTCTCCTGAGCTAAAGAGTCTAGTGAACTGGTTTTGAGAACAAGAGATTCATTTTCAGACTTTAGTGTTTCATTTAGCTTACTCAGCCTAGTGATCTCCTCATTAGCAGCAGATAAGCTAGTATAGACATTGACCATTTCAGCACTTAAGTCTTTAATGGTTTTCTTATACTCATCAATGGACATATCAAGTAAGACAAGTGAAGGTACCTGACTTGAAGATGTTGATGCTACTTCATCAGTGCTAGCCATGAGAGCTAGGTTGACATATTCTTCTTCATCTTCATCATCAGACTCATCCCAACACTTTCCTTTAGCCACATAGGCTCTACCTTGATTCTTCTTAGAGTATCCACCAGTTCCTTTCTCAAATCTCTGAACCTGTTTGGGTCTTTTGCACTCAGTAGCAAAATGACCAGGTTCACCACAGTTGTAACACTTGAATTTAGATCTATCCACAAATCCAGTCTTGTATCCTCCTTTGAATGAGCTTCCCACAGCAGCCTTTGATGAGCTTCCCTTGGTGAACTTGGATGCTTGGCCTTGGGGCCTGAATGACCTATCCTTCTTGAACCTGAAGTTTTTGAACTTTTTGGCCATGTAAGCCATAGTAGGATTGTCCATGCTTTCCAGTTCCTCCATTGTGTAGAAGTCTTCATCTTCCACATCCTTGAGCTGTAGTACTACTTTCTCATCATCTTCAACCACCTCTTCTATCTTCAAGGATTGTACAGGGGTTGGTTGTGTGATTTGAAGTGCTTCACTAGGTTGTGTAATCCTTGGCACTTGTGCTACTAGGGCACTTGACATGTTAGCCATCTTGTTCCTTGTTCCACTTTGTATGGCTCTCTTTTGAAAGAGTTCAAGTTCATAAGATTTCAGAATGCCATAAAGTGTCTCAAAGGTTATATTGTTGAGATCTCTTCCTTCTCGTATGGCTGTTGTCTTGTGTTCAAGATGATCAGGCAGTGTAAGCAAGAACTTGACATTTAATTCTTTTCTGTCATAGTACTTGCCATGTATCTGCAGTTCAGTTAAGAGCTTACTGAACCTTTCAAACATGGAAGTTAAGTCTTCACCAGGCTTGGCCATGAATGCCTCATATTGAGATATCAGTATTTGCCTTTGGTTTCCCTTAACTTCTTCACTTCCTTCATAAAGTAAGGCTAACCTGATCCACATCTCCTTGGCTGATGTGCAGCTTATCACACTTCCACACATGGCTTTATCCAACGTGAGAGAATCGAGCAAGATGAGTTGCAAGTGATCATCTAGCACCATTTTCTCCTTCTCAGGTTCCAAAATTTCTGAGGGATCTTTGGGAACCCAATGTGCAGGAATGATCTCACCATTTACTGTTGTGGCTTCAATTTCCTTCCTTGGTATGAAAGGACCATTCTCGAGTATACCTGGGTATAGTGGATTCGCAGCTTTGATAAACAACAAGATCTTTCTTTTCCAAATGCTGTAGTTCTCTTTATCAAAAGCTGGGATCTTGATACTGTTTGATTTCTGCATTGTCGTCGGGATCTCAGATATGTATGTTAATCTGAAAGCTCTGATACCAGTTGTTGGTCCTTGTGTATTGCAGAAGGGGGGGGGGATGAATGCAATACTGATAAAATTCAATCTCAGTTTCAACAACCAAACCTAAGATTTAATGTTATCAATAATGAGTATGCATTCACAAACAGTATAATCGAGAAGACATGATTCACAAAATAAATGTTTTATTTATTTTGCAAAGTGTTGCTACAACCTCAAGAGAGAAATCTTGAGCTTCTGTTTTTCTTCACAGACACTTGCTTGTCTTCGTTACTTTTCTAGAATGAATTGATAGTAGGTATAAGACTAATCCTATCACTATCAGTCACGGGTTTGTGAAGCTGTTGTCACTGTCAAGTGGCAGCTTCTTACAGATTGTCTTACCCATGTGACTTTCCTAAATTGCTAACATGTCAGATATACATTACAAAGAAAGCAACCTAGATTCATTCTATTTCCAGCTTAAGCAATTCAGCAAATAAAGACTTGACCTTGCTCTTGAATTGATTCGCTTTTGATTTGCAGTGCTTGAAGCTTCTGTCGTAGTCTTGCAGACTTGGTGCAGCTTAGGGATACTGCAACACGCCTGTTTCTTGAACATTGAAGCTGTCACGGGATTTGACTGAGAAAGATACCTAGAACAAGGGTCTTTCTCGAGACAGTTACTTTGGCCATAAAGCTTGCTGTCACAGGAATGTGCTTTTGGTGACAGTAGGAGTTCCCCGCATAATGTGCTGTCGAGGTTCCCAAGCTTGTTGTCGAGGGCTAAAGTTGATGTCGCGTAGTCTTCCGCCAATGTTGCTGTCAGAGTGAATATGCTGTCTTGACTTGCAACATTCTGTCTTCTTGTAATCTTACTGTCGAAGCTTTAGGACAGTAACCTTTATTCATGTTGTCATCGAATTATACATCCTTTGAGGCTTGAACACAGCAAGTGAACTTCTTTCAAATTATACAACTAGAATAACATTACATACTGATTACAAGAACATACTTTGGCTGTGACAGTATGTTCTACTTAATTAAAAATTAAGTACATTCAAAGTCAAGTTGTTTCTATGTTATCACCCATAAATCCCAACAGTCATGGTGATATAGGCGATTAAGACTGTTTTAATAATACTAAGTTTTGGGTGGCTATATAAACATAATTATATTATGTTTGATGTATGCTTGAGCATTGTTTGGCTTGAGTATCGTGTGAGTGATATACAGTTGGTGAGATTGATTGTATTATTGATAAATGTTTTGATTAATAATACAAGTTAAGACGTGGTTGTTTCCGCATCATATATATTGTGTGTGTGCTTTGTTTGTTTGTTTGAATCTTGTATTGGTGTGTAACCCCTAAACCTAACAAGTGGTATCAAGAGTCAAGGTTCGTGATTCGAGATGGATAAGTTTATGGGAAAGCTCGAGATTGAATTGTTTGATAGAAGAAACAATTTTGCCTTATGGCAGAGCACGGTGAAAGATCTGTTAATTCAGCGAGGGTTATATGTAACTCTCGAAGAGAAAAAACCTATTGATGTTGAGGCCATAAAGTGGGAAAACATGAAGTTACGTGCGGCATCGACGATCTGGTTGGCCCTTGCACCAGAAATCAAGTATGATGTTCTTGAGGAGAATAACCCTAAAAATTTATGAGAGAAGTTGACGAAGACGTATCACTCAAAGTCGTTAGCAAATAATTTGTTACTCAAGAAAGATGTTTTCGGGCTCAAGATG
Organism: Heracleum sosnowskyi; assembly: GCA_030848705.1. NCBI lineage: Eukaryota > Viridiplantae > Streptophyta > Magnoliopsida > Apiales > Apiaceae > Heracleum > Heracleum sosnowskyi. The sequence continues at coordinate 75,179,081 of CM061238.1, forward strand.
GAAGAAGAGGGAGATCTGAGAGATCATCTGAATCGTTTTAATGACCTGATCAATTAGCTGAATAATTTGGATGAAAAATTAAAGGATGTGGACAAAGCTGTTCTTCTACTTGTGTCTCTACCAAAGAAGTATAGTACTATGATTACTTCTATGTTGGTTGGGAAAACGAAGTTAGATTTGGATGAGACCATTGTCGTTCTTCTAGAGGTCGAAAGATTGATGAAGCAAGGATCGAGTGACACGTCAGATGGAAGTGCACTCGTGGTGGATGCACGTGACAAGAAAAAGAAGTATGGTAAGAAACATAACCCAAATATCAAGTGCTTTTATTGTGAAGAATTGGGGCATAGATAATCTATGTGTTCAAAGGCAAAAGAAGACTTGAAGGGGTTGAAGAAAACTCGAGGAGGGGTAATGTTTTGCTTGTGGCAACTGATGATGATGCTCTTTTGGTTCAAGAAGATAAGGGATCGAAAGAAAAATGGGTGCTTGACTCCGGATGTTCTCATCACATATGTGATAGGAGGGAGTGGTTCTCGTCCTACAAGAAGTGTGAGGGAAAGATGGTAGTTTTACCAAACGGCAAAAGGGTAAAGGTTGCTGGAATTGGTGAGGTAATGATGAAACTTCACAATGGTCATGTTCGGACCTTAACTCAAGTAAGGTACGTATCGGAGTTAAATCAAAATCTAATTTCATTGGGTAAATTAGTTGATTTGGGATATACTGTTATGATGAAGAACAGAATGTTGGAGGTCACTAAAAGGGATTTAGAGATACTCAAAGGTTGGAAGGACAAGAGAAATCTTTTCTTGCTAGAAGAAGAGGTTCTTGTTCGAGGGGAGGCGTGGCGGACAGACGTTGATGTCTCTAATGGTTACCGTTCAACCTGATATGGGTATTGGGTTGAAGGGGAGGATTGTTGGGTTTAAACCCAATACGGCAGTATGGATGGGTCATGGTGATATAGGCGATTAAGACTGTTTTGATAATAATTGTATGTGTAGACAACTATTATATATGGTATGTCTTGGTCATGATTAATTTAGGAAATTAGGTGCCAAGAATAAAAAGTCTTGTATAACAAGTATGGTAAGTCTTGTATAACAAGTATAACAAGTCTTGGTGGCTATATAAACATAGTCATATTATGTTTGATGTATGCTTGAGCATTGTTTGGCTTGAGTATCGTGTGAGTGATACACCGTTGGTGAGATTGATTGTATTATTGATAACTGTTTTGATTAATAATACAAGTTGGGACGTGATTGTTTCCACGTCATATATATTATGTGTGTGCTTTGTTTGTTTGTTTGAATCTCGTATTGGTGTGTAACCCCTAAACCTAACAAATATCTGCTAGTATAATGGATGCAACTTCTTATATGCAGTGTATACAGTGAATATTATAAAATTTGATCCAAACGCTACCCATTGTCATCCCTACATTTATATATATCGTTAAGTGATAAAATTTTGTAAATTTTAAAAATTGATTAAGATGTGATTTGAGTGCGAAGATGTGAATCACGTGACTCATTTTTGAAATTGGAACATTATAGAGTATGATAGATCCATAATTTAATACATTTTTAATACCTATTTTATGTCTGTTTTCGTAATTTTATTATTTAATAAATTGTTTTCTTTTGTTTTGTAGGAAAATAAATAAAATCAGATTTCAAGCATAAAAAGGTGAAAAAGGCAAGGAGATGGAAATACTTGAAGTCAAAAGGAAATTGGAGAAAAATTGGAAAACTTATCGGAGAAGAAAAAGGAATTGAGGAAATATTTCTGGAATCCGATTTGTAGTCAAAGAGCCCAAGCCCATTATTTTTCCCTATATATATAGATCTCCCCTCTTGTATTTGAGACAACTAGAATTTAGACATCTAGAATTGAAACTAGATCTGATAATTTAGGAGTAAGAGTAGATTTAATTGTCTTTTAATTCCAACAGTTTTAATTTTGTTCAAACATTTTTTCTATTATTTAGTTCTGCAATTTTAGTTCACCTTTATTTCCGACGTGCAATTATTTCCCGTTCAACAGCTTCATTTGTTTTCAATTCGGCTGCTTATTCCAGGGAGTTTTATTTGTTAATATATTTGTTTTGTCTTAGGTTGTTTGATTTGTCTTAGGTTTCATATTAATCTTTTCTTTTATATTCATTCTCGTACCATAATTCAAGCCTTCTAGTTTAGTTTTAATTTGTCATGATCAAGTCTTTTATGTTTAATTGTCTTGTTAATTTTATAATCATGTGTAGCTAAATCTTTTGCCCTAGGATGAAGATGAAGTTAATTTGATTATTGTTGATATCTTCTTGTTCCTATTGATTGATTCTCATAATTTTTCTTGGTGCTTAATTGTTCAATTGACAAAGTGATTTTGATATATTATTGTTACCGGATTTATTTTTCATAGCCTATGCTTGCTTCATGAAGTTTTGATAGGTTATTGTTAGATAACAAGTTTCATAGTATATGCTTGTCTCGTTAATTGATATATCTTATTTGTGAAGGAAAGAGAATTGATTTTAGGGCGAGTTGGTATTAATTGTGATTGATTAATGGATTCGGATTTCTAGGTTTTCCTTATCTGATTTTAGTTGTTAATTAGGTTAAACAAATCTCAACTCAAATCTTATTTGTCTAGTTTGTCTGAGTTAATTGTTAGGGTTTCGAAAATTCATAGTCTCTGTGGATCGATATGTGATTGCTACAACTAAACACTGTGCGCTTGCAGTTTACATTATTTTTACACATCAGAGTACATAATATTCGAACTAATATTGAACAACTCGACTCGGTTCAAGTTCGATTCGAATTCGACTCGATTGGATCAAATTGTTACAAAACTCAACTCTACTTTATTTATTTTACAAAAAAGTCAAATTTAGCTTGGATAAAATTTGGTTTAGCTCTATTTGTCTACTGCCCTACAAAATGATAGTATAGAATAAAAAATTGAAGATGAGGAAATGAAAATGTTTTTAATAGACCTAATAAATAACTATTGTCTCTTAATACCAGTGTTTTAAAAGTCGGTGATTAATCGTGATTAATCGCCGAATAATCGCTAGACGGCGGGTCACCGAACTGATTAAACGAAAATCGGTTAATTAATCGTATTTTCAGAAAAACGGTCAAAAATCGGCTGAATCGGTCAAAAATCGTGCTAATTATTAAAAATAGTTAAAATTAAAAAAATAATTAAAAATTTAAAAGGCAGAAACTTGATTAAACAATAAAAAAAAATTATTTTTGTACATATAATTATAATTTTAGATGCCTAAATCATAAATTCTCTTAATTTTTTCTCTTAAATTGATCTATAATTGAAAAGTTAAACCTTCAAAATTTTATTTATTACAATTATATAACATTTTTAACATATTTGCATAAATATATGATAATAACATATGTTTAGTTGAAATAACGAAACAATTATATATATGAATATAGTTGTATTTTAAAAATATTATTAAAATTTATTCCGATTAATCATTCTGATTAATCCCCGATTATCCGATTAATCCATGAACGGTACCTTCACCGATTAACTCCGATTTCCGCTTTTTACAACACTGCTTAATACATATCATATATTTTATATTGTAAAACATATCTTGTTATTAGAATGGTTGTTATCTGACCTATATGTATATTTGCGGCAGGCAATGAACATGCGTGGATATATATGTAGCGCAACCGAAAATGGAAAATCTTGAGATGAAAAGCGAGCAAATCTGCAAGTAGATACATTCGTGCTCAACCATTTGGGTCAAAGAATAAAAAGTGATAGAAAAATCAAGCACAAAGATCTAAAACCAACTTGTGCATGCACAAAGAACCTGAAAAAAGGAACTTTCATAGTAAAGGACCACCAACTCTCTAGTCTATTTTTTGTCTACAATTCGACTAATCATTCAAAGATTCATTCATAGATACATTCTTCAATTTTTATTTGCTTTTTCCTCGGAATAATTTAAAGAACCGAATAATCAAAGTCTTTGGACTTTCCAACTCACCAAACTCCAACTTTTACAATGTTATGGCGTTTCTTTTTTCTCAAATAATATCTATAAATAAATATTATATATGAGATCGAATCCAATCATCTATACATTTATTTGTTTACAACAAGTGGGTTCGGCATATCCTGCATATCTTGTGCTAATTTTGTTAAAGTTAATTAATTACAGATAATGCAAGGTAATCTAATCCAATACTAACCTTTCTGTTGCAAGACGAGCTAGGAGATTTACAACTTGTTCGAGGTATTTTTGTTTAGAAAAAAACCAAAGTACATATTCCAGCGATTCTCTATATATGGGTGCGCATGACTGCGGGAAATAAACAAAACATAATGCAAGTAACATGCATATGTCATCTTAAAGTGGACGAATCGAATTCTACAATATGAATCAATCATGTTTGAAAAATGCTAAAATTTTCAAGATAATTGTTGAAATTTTTTTCAAATGTTCAGTAGTTTATAGCGTTGTTACTTATTTGCTCATAAATAAAATAGATCCCTTGTACATTTACCTTTATATATGAATTTTACGAATAAAAACGAAACCTATGAATTAAAAACATTTTTAAAACTAAATTTATGGTATATATAATTTTTTTTAGGTAACTCTTTTATAATAAATAAATTAGAAAACATAAACAGGTCCTTTATTTCGAAAGAAAGAGACAACATCACCCAAGGCAGCTAAACAAGAGTAGTCACCATTCTAACCACCAATACAACCAATTACCATCACAGCCTAATCAACTTATTACAAATGTATAAAAGATCGGAGAGATTCTGGCAAGCAATTAGGTCTAGCAGAGAGGCAAGTCAAGGACTGAACTCTACTTGTAATATTCACACAAATATAATGATAAAGTGCTCGAGCAGATCCTCTAAATAAAATTCACACAAATACAATGATAAAGCAGTTCAGATGAGAGCAAATCACCATCATGTCGTCTTTATCATTCATTACCCATCATATATATGATTAGCATCTACTAAAATCTTTCTCTATCATATGTATATGGGGTTAATTATCTTGTTGATCATTAAAGTGGATTTAAAGTATCAAGTTGGTCACCAAATTGAAAACGGTCTCAAACAGTCACTAAAGTCAGCTACACTAAAGTCAGCTACAGGTACATTCTATTATATAACTTACTTTTTTCTGGACGGTAAACACTAATATTAATGCAAATTTCTTCAATTTTATGATGTGAAATGGGTATGTTACCCTAACATGTAAATATCACATTAAATATTTTTTAATACATCATCATTTTTTGTCTAAAAAAATTATTTATTTAGTGGAGTGTACATGTAGCCAACTTTAGTGACGTGATTGAGACCATTTTCAGTTTGATGACCAACTTGATATTTTATACCCACTTTAGTGATCAACAAGATAATTAACCCTATGTATATGACATAATGAGAACATGTATGGTTCACAAGACTATTTAGGTCGGAGACCGACAAATATATATTGAATCACGCGCAATTTAGTAATTAAATACTGGATTAATTAAACAACAAGGCACATCCACGAGCTACTTGACCAGAAACGTTTCTTTCTCGTTTCTGCATGGTAGCCTGGTTGGTCAAGACTCAAGTGTTCTGGACTAATTTATACTCAAAACCATAATCCACTAATCAAACTGTTGGCAATTACAAGTATAATATCCTACTTGACAAGCATATCTGTGGAGAAAGAAGGTTTATAAGGCTCTCACAATCCAATCTTGATTAACAACTAATTTTTACTTAACAACTTCCCGATCAACTAGTACATTTCATATAAATGATCGTGTGCAGATAAACAAGTCACCGATTGCTAGCTGGTGCACCGTAACTTTCAAATTGCATGTTCGAGTGACGAAACCTGTGTACGACGACATGTTTGATATTTTTTTGTTATTTCGGGAATTCAACGGTTTAGACGATATTTAACCGAAAAAAGAAAAGAGTGGAACAATTGCAGAGAGGGGGGGATAAGCATAAAGTGGGGGGAGGCAAGTACTCTGTTATTACAGTACTTGTTAGTGGGAAGAAGGCAGTAGAGGTCAGGCCTTTGGGCTTGAAGAGTCTTTTTCCACAGCTAAAATTTGGCAGATAATGACCCTATTTAATTAAATTCAGTAATATATTCTCGCAAGATCTGTGAATTAGTACCCACCTAGATGCGCAGTGCAATAATCATGAGACGATCAACGGACAGGGATGAAGTTTAATTTTCATCATGGAGTGTATCATTGAAGGGTCTCTCTCTTTGTAAAAAGGTGGTGTACCTTTTGTGAGCAGCTTTATGTTTAAGCTACCCCTCTTTTTCGTCCTTGCTATTAACTGTTAGATGGCCTTTGTTTTGTTTGCTTCCCTCCTGGATTGCTGTACAAACCAAACTCTATGAACCTCACTGCTACGATGGAGCGCAACTCAGGCCCCAAGTCGTGTATATATCAACGCTTCATCAAAGTGTTTTAATTCCGTAAATAAAAATACAAATTCCATTCTTCATATAAAAAAGAGGTAAATTTATGTGTTTCGGTTACGCACCGTCTTCCTCTGCATGACAAAGTCTGTTCTATCCATGAAACAATTTATTTTAGGCCAAGAATAAACTAATTTTAGGCCATGTAGAAGAGCAATACATATAGTAATTGATTGATTGTAACCATGTCATTTATTTGCGTTCTTTGCTATACCACGAATTATTGGATTCTTGGTCGGACCTTTGTTTGCTTATTTCTTGCAAATATCTAACTTAAAGCTGGTTTAACTGGACCATATGCTTTGTCTATGGTGGTTCACGAACCGAGTCGAGTCGAGTTTTGATGTAAATGAATTGAGTTTTATCGAACAAAAATTTCACTCTCTTATCACACAAAATTCGTATTCGAGCTCGTTAACTAACTAGCCGAACACGAGTTTTTATCGAACAAAAATTTCACTCTCTTATCGCACAAAATTCGTGTTCGAGCTCGAGCTCGTTAACTAACTAGCCGAACAAGAGCTTTTATCGAACAAAAACGAGCCGAGCCGAGTCGAGTCGAGTCGAGCTCATTAAAACCTAATTTTTATAGATAAAAAAACCCAATTTTTTTTGGCCCAACGAACTAAAACATTTTTTGTGGAAACCCAACCTAATTTTACAATCAATTCTCAATAAATCTAAAATTCACATACTATAAATTACAAATTTAATTTTAAATGTTAGAAAATACAAAAAATAATATAAAAATATGTCGAATATATCTAATTTTACAATCAATTCTCAATAAACCTAAAATACACATACTATAAATTACAAATTTAATTTTAAATGTTAGAAAATACAAAAAATAATATAAAAATATGTCGAATATATCTTAATTTTTTCGAGTTTTATCGAACCGATCTTGGGCCGAACGAGCTCGAGTCGAGCTCGAGTCGAGCTCACTAATAACTCGGCTCGAGCTCGTGTTATTAAATAACAATTTTTTGTGTTCGAACTCAAGCTCGAGTTCTTAACGAACGGAGCCGAGTCGAACTCTTAACAAGGTGGGCTTGTTCACGAATAACCATGTTCGTGAACCGCCCTAGCCGCCTTTGTCTGCTTCTTCTCTTTTATGAACATATTAGGGATGAACTATATAAACTAGACTTAAATGCATTTTGTGTATCTCAAGTATGCACAATTTGCAATTTGTGTATCTATAGTATCAATTGTGCATTTTGTGTACCTGAATTATATAAAAATCATGAATTCGTGTACCTAAACTTTATATATACACTTTGTGTACCTCAACTGCATGTATATACAAAAATTTATTTTTTGGATAATTTTTTAGAAATTTATTATTCAAAAATTAAATAAATTATATTAACAAATAAAGTATGATTAAAAAAATTAAGGATAAATACTATAAAATTCTTTATTTAATTTAATTATAAATAAATTTAAAACATTATTTAATATAATTACACAATATAATAATAAAATTTCGTAAAAATTGTGTATATAAATTTTTTGAATGTATTTAATAAGTCAAAATAGTAAATATTATTGGTTAATATTATTTACTTATATTATATCAAGTTATGTTATATTTTTACGTTATATTATTTTTTAGTATTAATTTTTTGATATTCCATTAATATACATATAATTAAATATATAGAAACAATGTGTTATCAATTATATTAGCAAACTGCAAGTACACAAATTTCTTAATTTTAATAGTTAAGATACACAAAATGCATCATTTGAATAAATAAACAACAGAAGTACACAAATTGTTTATTTTTGTATATTTCAAGTACACAAAGTGCACAATTGATAGTTTAGGTACACAAAATGACGAAGTTGTATAGTTTAGGTACACAAAATGCTATTTACTCTATAAACTATCATGTTTCTTGTAATGGCTGATTCTGGACATTCACGCATTATATTTGATAACTCCAAATCCCGATCTAGTCCTTCTCGATCGATCCCACGCCTGGAAACGGTGTCGCTGCGGTTGGGATTCTGCAAAACAACACCGGAAGGGGGTTTGGACCCTGACGGCGCCTCCAGCGTGAGAATAAGTAACGAGCTTCAACAATATTGTTAAAATCTCTCGAGTAAGACCCTCCTATTTAGCTCCCAAGCTTCCGGATAGTACGAAATTTTTTGCTCTAACCCGTTGAATCCCTCAAGTGAAAAAACAAACGAACATCTTTCACTAACTTCATCATTTGAATATGTGTCTCGGCTAATTGAGATCATGACTTTTGGAGCGTATTATGTTTAGGTTCAGATTCAATTCCAGTTATATATAAGTGCGCGCAAACTGAATCGAACACTTAATAAAGTTAAAATTGACAAGCATAAAAAAATGATCTTATTAACTAAATATTCAAAGATACAATATACGGTTTAAATATTAAACTTCTTTTGTTAACTTATTAACAAACTTTCTCGCCATAACTAATAATTTTGTCACCTCAGTTATTATTATTCCGACCATCGAAACGCAGCGGGGGGCTTACGCGTAACATGCAAGAAAAGCTTGCCCGGGTGCTGGTTAAAATATTTCGTTAACGAAAAATAATAGAGAGGGGTAAAAGTGGGGGTGTGGGTTCAGAAATGATAAATAAATGCCACGAAGATTCATAATAACCGCCAGGAGGCTAGACCTAGGCTAGCTTCGATGTGCGGGTAGGAAGGACCAGTCACCATCGTGTCTAAAAGTTAGTACATACACCTGTCCTCTGATGTCCCCCGGAGTTACTTCTTTTACTTTAAAGTTAATTTGTTTCGTATATTTTCATCAAAAAGTAATACTTATATTATTTAAACAAAAGTAGAAATATAAATTTACAAAAATACAAGTAACAAAGTATATAGTTTGATGCGGACAAATGTATATAAAAAAAATTCTTCAAAACAAAATTATTCTTTGTAAGTAAAACAAATTTTAAGTTAAAAAATGTAAATGTAGACAAGAGCGCGCTAAAAGCCTAAAACCCATTTGTTACACGGTTGAAAAATAAATACCAGACTGGATGTTTATTATTTATCTATATTGTTTATAAATATTCAATAAACAAAATAATGTGTAAATAGTGCATAAAAGTATTAAAATATCAAATTATCATATTTGATAATTACAAAATTCAGATACGATTCTTGATAAATATGTTCTAAAAATTATATTTCATTCATTCAACAAATCAATACTTAAATATACAAAGATTGACTTATATTACAAGACCTACCAAGTAACTCCAGACATCTATTAAGAAATTCCTTTATCTCAATAATATAAATAAAAACAATATCTCAATATCCAAAAATATATTATATTTAAATATCTTTTTATAATAATAATTATATAGAATATACATCAACAATTCTTTACAATTACATGATTAAACAAGATTTATTTATTTGATTTAAATTTTTTGGTTTCACCTCGGTTCGACCCTATAACTACATAATTAAAATTTTTATTGAATTGATTTACTTTATTTGGTTTCATCCTAGTTTCAATTAATATATTAATCTCGATCCATGTTTCGCATGGGTTATAGCTAGTATTTAAACAACGTAATTTTTAATTTAAGATGAATATGTATCATGTAAGTATAAGTAAATAATTACTTATAAGTTATGTATGTGTTTGAATAAATTTACTTGTAAATTATTTGTTAATCTAAATTATATATTTTTTTATTTTATGAGAAAAAGAAACGTGAGGACCTCAGTAAATTACCTAAGATGATAAGGTTTTTTAGTTAAACTTTTAATGGTAATATTGTAATTTTACGTGATATTCTAAAATTACAATAACATTCTCGTATTTTTATATGAAATTTCAGCATAATCTCATGTAATTTATATAAAGTCGATCTTAGAATCTTCCATCTCTTATTTAATTTAATAATCTAGATATATGTGATTTAATTTTAAAAAAAGAACTTAAAATACAAATGTAAATTATAAATTATTAATAAGATAAAGAAATCAAGTAATAGTAAACAAATAGGGATAAAGTACATCGTTAATAAATTTCGAATTATTATCATAAAAATTCAGTATGCAAACATTGTTTATAAATTATTTTAAATTATTATGAATTTAGGGAAAATGAATTTTTTTATCACTGAACTTTATATAATTTTAGAAACCAACCATTGAACTAAAAACTTTTAAGAACCAACCACTGAACTATAAATTTATTTGTTTATATCACTAATGCTACTCTCGAATTTCAAAATTACCACTGAACTATAAATCAACCACTTAACGGAATGCTAATTTTGAAATTTTAGAGTAACGTTAGTACTATAAACAAATAAGTTTATAGTTCATTGGTTGGTTTTTAAAAATTTATAATTCAGTGGTTGATTTCTAAAAGTATATAAAATTCACTGATAAAAACATAAAATTTATTTTTCCATGAATTTATAATGCATAAGTTATGGCAGTCAAACAAGTCATAGGTTTCACAGGTAAATGTTTACTCGGGTTACGTCGTATGTAATATTTGAGTTCGAAACTGAGATTAGCTCAAATTTACAAACTTATACGAATGACGTTTTTTTAACATTTTTAAGTCTGGTAAAAATTTCCTGTGAAATTTGTGAAACTGTAGCATATTTGTGTTTGGCAAGTACGTACAAAGTGACTCCACAAAAAAGGTAAATCAGAAAAGTTGATGAACCATTTTCTCCATTTTATAGTTATTCAAAATTTTAAAATATTGTCACTTTTATTGTTAATGCTAAGCAAACAAATATATAAAATTTCATTATCAGGTATTATAATTTCCTAGAAATTTAAGAGTTAACCATACAAGTTCTGATGTATATTCTTAAATCAACTTACGAATTTGTTCACAAAATAATTTAAAATGTTTTACGAACATATCAATCAAGTACGATAACGAATTCGTTCGTTGATAAAATTGACTATGACTGTACTTATTAATGAGGTTGTTCGTAAATGATTATACAAAAAAATTTACATTGCAAGAATTTTTAGTCGACTTACGTGTTGGTCAAATTCAACTATGAACTTTATTTGAAACAGACTTTCGAATTATTGAAATTCAGTTTTATCTAGAAATGAGTCATCTTCTGATCGAATAGAATGTTATTTATAAAATTTTCGAATCACTGAAACCCTAGTTAACGGTGCGCGACAGAGAAACACCGAGTAGAAGATGAAATAAATAGAGGGCGATGAAAAAACAAGTGCATAAGAAAGTGAGCCATGCACAGGGTGAAGAAGAAAGGGCTTTAATGGACTGTCCTACTCCTGACTCCTGTATTTAGTGATGCTGCATGAGGTGTGTGCATGGTGTTCACGTGCACCCGCCCGACAACTCCTAAATACCCACGTTCCACCTTTCTATTTTGTTTTTTACCGACCCCTCTATCTTCACTTCCGTTCCGGACCTGTAAAATATGAAGGTGTATAATTCGAAAAAAACAATCTCCAAGTTGGATATGGAGTGTTTAGCGTAAAACATTATCCTATCGAGGCATCGTTTGAATTTGTTAATACCTTGGAGATTTTTTTTCCGTATATGAATGGTACCTAAATACAATATAAGGTAAATTCGAAAAAAGAGATTTAGTTCTTTTATTCAAAAAAATTTATCATCTATTAATCAAATGCATGTATAGATGTTTTCGAAAATTTAGATAATAAAACTTTAATGTCCCAAAAAAACTTTTGAGTATCCTTCGCACCTGAAAAAACAGTAACAAAGAAAATCTTATTAAAAACAATATTTCTAAAATAATGTGAAAGTAAATAAAACAACAAAAAAAATCCTAAAATATTACCACTATTAACACAATATTTAAAGCGAAAAAATATATATTCAAAATTTAATCAAATGGAAACATCGATGGCTAGAGAGGTACGATCTTGGATAGATGAGATGTCCGTTCAGGCTTGAAAATGACGTCAGGAGTTTAATGGGGGAATTTGTAACATTCCAAGTCCGCTATGGAGCAATTAGTTAAGTTTATAAGTTAAAATATTACTACTAAGTGCACCAATAAATCATGAGTTTTTGGAAACCTATGATAGGTTTGTGGACTACCCAAGTTGTTTCATTTTGGCTAGGCTTCGTCTTAATCCGGATTCGTGATCGGGACTTGACCCGATTTTCAAAAAAAGGCTCAAGATTTGACTCGGGTTGTCACATAGGGAGTCGAACCTGAGTATTTTCGCCAACCAGAACTCTGATACCATGTTAAGCTATTAGTTCTCCTAAAACCTCAAGGTGTTAGGGAAGCGGGTTTACCAGGATCATATCATATACTCAACATCCCCCCTCACCTGAAGAGTGGATCTCTAGGTGGTTCGTCCCTCTTTTGTTCCTAGCATCCGGTTCAATTTTTAATTATTAGGTGGGTATCGAGAAAAGTGTACCCGACACTAGATGAAAATCTAGTATGATTACTTTAACTGGACTGAAAACCGAATTAAGAAATAACATGATTTTTCATTGGAACATTTAAACAAACTCGTACAATCTTTAACGTCTATGTGTTTTGCTTCTTTTTTCCTTTCCAAAAACGTTAGAAAAGCCTTGTTGGAGGAAGGAACAGGATCGCCCAAAGACTATGTGTTCTGATGTAACTGCAAGCGCACAGTATTTAGTTGTAGCAATCACAGATCGATCCACAGAGACTATGAATTTTCAAAAATCCTAACAATTAACTTAGGCGAACTAGACAAATAAGATTTGAGATGAGATTTGTTTAATCTAATTAACAATTAAATTCAGATAAGGAAAACCTAGGAATCCGAATCCATTAATCAATCACAATTAATATCAACTCGCCCTAAAATCAATTCTCTTTCCTTCACAAATAAGATATATCAATTAACGAGACAAGCATATACTATGAAACTTGTTATCTAACAATAACCTATCAAAACTTCATGGAGCAAGCATAGGCTATGAAAAATAAATCCGGTAACAATAATATATCAAAATCACTTTGTCAATTGAACAATTAAGCACCAAGAAAAATTATGAGAATCAATTAATAGGAACAAGAAGATATCAACAATAATTAAATTAACTTCATCTTCATCCTAGGGCAAGAGATTTAGCTAGACATAATAATTGAATTAATTAAACTAAGAAAAGATGAAAACATGAATGAAAAAGCTAATTTATAAACTAAATATGCAAACTAGTAAGGGGGGGGGGGTGTCACAAGTTAAATATAAAATAATACTTAAACAATTTAAGAATGGTGTGCGTGTGTGAAGGCAGGAAGTGGCCAGGAAACAAAAACAATTAACTAATATATCAAGTAAACAACGTGAATCGCGGAGACTGAATCTAAAAACAAGAAATCAATGAATTGAAAATCAGTAAAACAGAGTATAGCCGAAGAGAGTAAACAAATAAACAAAGAGCTAAACAAAATTCTAGGTGTCTCAAATACAATATAGGAGATCTATATATATAGGAAAAATAACGGGCTTGGGCTCTTTGACTACAAATCGGATTGTAGAAATATTTCCTCAATTCCTTTTTCTTCTCCGATAAGTTTTCCAATTTTTCTCCAATTTCCTTTTGACTTCAAGTATTTCCATCTCCTTGCCTTTTTTAACCTTTTTCTGCTTGAAATATGATTTTATTTATTTTCCTACAAAACAAAAGAAAACAATTTATTAAATAATAAAATTACGAAAACAAACATTAAATAGGTATTAAAAATGTATTAAATTATGGACCTATCAAATGCCCCCATACCTATCTTTTGCTCGTCCTCGAGAAAAACTAATACAATATAAACTACTATCTAATAGATAATAGCACTTCCGTAGGTGATCACGGTTGCATTTGGCATATGCAACAAGCCCTTTAAACCCCTAGGCGGCCCTAGTGGACGAGTGAGGTCTCGTGAGGGTTTATAGTGAATGTACCCACAAAATTCATCTAGCTCATGTAAAAGATCACATGGCAATGCAACGCCACACATACAAGTCCTCTCATGCTACATCAACTTAAGAATCAAAAATGACTTTGCAATGTCTTGTCGTGGAAGATGCAAGGATTCACATAGTCTACTCAAAGAAATATGTATAAGTGCTCAAAAGTCCATGTCAAGTGTAAGAATAAGTTGGTAACCATGCTAAGCCCACAAGAGTACAACTTTGAGTCAAAACTTGGGATCTCAAATGTAGAAACAAGCAATAACTCACATTTCACTTACAAAAGAATATTCACTCAAGAACAAGGGTAAGTGTATCACTCTATTCCAACAAAATCATAAACATGCTTGACATTTGGTATCAATCTAACTTTAACACAACATACATCAATGATGATAATCAAAAGGTCTTTATTTGGGTTGTAACGGGGCTAGGGACAAGGTATGTCAAGTACGGCCAAAGAAGGTGAAGTGTCAAAAGCTAGTAGGCACCATAATTAATCATACACATCACCAAACATCCTCCCCATAACTGAATTTTCTGATTTTCTTCCAACAAAAGGCTTGATTAGTCGAATGAAGAAGGATCACACAAAAATAAGTATGCTCTCATAATATTTTTTTTCTTTTTTTTTTCTTTTTTTTCATATATCTTTTTTTCCCTTTTTTTTAGAGCTAAGAGATAGATATAAACAACCACAATCCTCCTTCAAAAATTTATTGAACAACGACTATCAAGTAAGCAACCAAACTCAATATTTTCTCAAAAGTAATTGTAACGCCCCCAAATCCGGGGTCAAAGGATTTGGTCGTCACACTGCACTCTCAATTCAAACAACCTGTTCAATATAAAATCAACACAATAATAATATCCGTGACCCCAACTCTACCAAGAATCTTTAAAGGTTATAGTGCTAGAAACAAGAATCCAAAATTCCATTACATAAAATTTTTCTTCTTTACAACCATTCTCTTTACATGCAATCTAAAACACTAGTATAACTTCGATATAAAGTATACCAGGCAACCACTCTTATACAATATCTTATCCAATAGAAAACATCTATATACAAAACCTATCACTAGCTCCAATGCTCTGGATCAAAACGTCTTTACGCTAATATCTTTCCCCATCTCTGATCAGCTACACGGGCAACTCTCGCCAATACACCTTCTCACTGGCAGGCTAAAATATATATAAAGAAAACAAGTATGAGCGAATGAATTGCTCAGCAAGCGCATTATCAAATATAATACGAAAGGTTTCCAAATTAAACTTTGGATTTTCAAATAAACAAGCCTTTGGCTTAAACATTTGTAATTTCTAATATTTTCAAATCAAGTTTGGTAATTTACCACAATTTCTCATTCAGTTTCTCGCAACTGAATAGTTTAAAACATAAAAAGATTTATATTGGTCGTCACGGTGACCGAATCAACAATAACTACAATAGTATGTAGAAAATATGAAAATAAATATAACTCATACGTCTTCAAGACCAAGGTTTGTATAAAGATACTAGTTTTGAAGATAACCGTCCTATTCACAACATCTTCTGAAACAAACAACTCTGAAAGAGTAGAATAATAAAAGAGTAAGAATGAGCCAACGCGCTCGGCCGTGGAATAAAGAACGTACTTCACGACTTCAATATGGTACCGTCTGGATATGCGGAATGAATAAAACTCATCAAGATAGATATCTCACGATTGCCAATGGAATCAAGAAAGAGGATTTCGACTATTTGGAATCCGATATATTAAGAGTAAATGATTTCAGCAAGATTGAAACCATTACTTATCAATCAACGAACTAACAACTTCAAGCGAACGAATAAACCTGAGTATCAGGTCATAACTCACAAGTACAAAACATATGGATGTAATTCATCTCAGAAATAAGAATTGATATTTAGAATTGGATTTTTCACATTTATTAAAACAAAGGTTGTGCTGCTGGCCAGCCACGCATCAACCCCGGACTTGCTTATAGCAAAGTCCTCTACTGGATCCTAGGCCAATCTGGGCCTTAATTTATTCCGACCATAAATATGGCCCGACCAATTTCTGGTCCCATTTGAAAACATTCCAATTCTATATTATATACGTCAGGTGTCAGTACAATTGACAACCTTACTTTGACAATCAGGTGTCGGAAGAATCGACGAACCTAATACAACAATTGCTGGAAAACTCACATTCCAGGAAACAGTTCAATTATGAAGAATCCATTAAGGAATAACAATATAATCTAGTATCGACGGGATCGACACAATATGGAGAGGTGCACATGAAAAGTGACAATATAATAAACATCGACGAGATCGATGTAACAACTGGGATATAATGAAGAATAAACAATGACATGCTCAACAAGATTGAATCTGATATGAAACGGGCATTATGATATCAACATAATTTGCAACAACTCAATATAGAATAGGGTTCAAAGAACAGGCTCTAAATGGCCTTAACAGTTCAAATCATCACATTATGGAAGAATTAGTTAAGATTCAACAATCTGGTAAGTGACATGAAAGTCAAGTTCAAGTTTAAGAAAAATTCAGGGTGAAGTTTATAAATGAAGAAAACAAGGGTTTATTAACTTCTGACAGAAATAGTTCAAGTCCTTCGAACATATACTTATAATAGATAAGCCTTGTATTTGAAGGAAGTAAACTAAATCATGCACAACATATATGAATTCGAATCAGGGAATGGATCAGATGATCGCATTAACAAGAAATGATAATAATACTTGCATGGATGCAAGATGGAAAATGGAATACTTGTAGAACAAGTACCACGACTTCGGAATTTAAAATAACATTTTCAACATAGGGTTCACAAGTTCCCACTCATCTAGGGTTGGCAATATTCCAACCTAATATTTTAAAATCATGTCTTTTAAAAGAAAGCCTTAGTATACGGCCCATAATTATCTCTTTAAACTTTCAATATAATAAGTATATATTTCCAATCAACCCTACAAATATGAATCTAAGTTCATAAAGTATAAAAGAATGCTCGTCAACTTACGAGTTTAAATAAAATACATGTAGTTCAAAGCAAAAGAGTCATCATCAAATTTTTAGGAAAAAGTATGCCAATTGCATAATAATAATTCAAGAAATATCAATCAATTAATAAGCAATGGTATAAACACTTGCCTCTGGTCCTTAGCTATTTCGTAACGCTGAAACAATACGATTCCCTCCTTATTCTGTCTTATCGCACAATTCTCTACTTCCGTCCTTCTTTGCTCTAACGCTCTTGCGAACACCACTAGTCTGCTTTTACCATTTCGAATCCACGTGCCAGCCTCGATAGTCAAACATGAGACGGTACTTAGTCTTCAACGTATGATTTCACATTCCATAAACTATTGTAACTTAACTTCGATAATCTGACTCGTCTCGTCCAATAGCCTCTGTTGCATAGACAACCACATTTTAATTGATAGAATGATCACAACTAACTATACAAGTAATCCTCGTAACTCGCTTGACACAATCTCCATATATAAGGTCAACATCTAGGTCAACAGTCTCACAATTCTCATTTTCTAACACTACTAACAAATTTCTATCCCAACTACCCCTCGTGATAATATTAGACACGACCAAAGTATTTAAACAAGTCTCAAAACAGTTATTCGTATTTATAACTTACTAACCAGATAATTCACATAATCTACATCATTCACATAGCATATTTAAACAAGTAACCGGTTACGTATCGGACGTCCGGCATAATTTTACGATATTTAAAACTTGGATACTAGCCCTAGTACGGGCATATACTGACTATAAAACACATTACACAACTCATACGAACCACATAGCACTTATAAATATTTTTAAAACATCCCACGAATCTTATTTGAATTTAAATAAGTCACAAACAATTTTTAAATCAAAAATCGGATTTTTTTAAATCCAATATAAGTATTTTAAATGTAAATAAATCAATTAATAAAATTAATTGACACTCTTTAAATGCTCAGACTATTTTTAAATAATAAATCAGGTTTGAAAATAATTAAACTGAATTTTAAATTAATTAAATCTAATTAATAATCAATTTTTAAAAATTAACTGATTAAAAGAATTAATCAATTAATTAAATAAATAAATTATTAATTAAAAATAATTAAAATAATTAAGTTTAATCAATTTTCGAATTTAAATAAATATTTATGAATTTATAAAATTTTCGGAATAATAAAATGTATTTTTAAATCAAAGATATGATTTTTAGAATTATAAAACTATTTTTGAATTATTTTAAAAATAAATAACTCCAGAAACAGTTTTCTAAAATGAAATTACGGTTTTTAGAAATCATAACCGGGTCGGGTAGGGTTTCCAAACGGGTCGCCAAGAACATAAACGGGTCGCCAAGCACACCACCAGAATCCGGTGGCGGTTCCGGCGAACCCGCCGTTTCCGGCGACCACACTTCACCCAGAACACACGGCTTTTACACAGGAAATGCTGGGAAGTTACATACAATCACATATTCCACTCGATTCTCTGCAAAACAATACCAAATTGTCGAAATCAACCCTCCAACCGAAGAAACCGTCGGCGGCGGCTTTTCTCCGGCGAGCTCCGTTTCGACTCCTACCTCAAAGATAATCATATGTACAAACTCTAAATCCTCCGATCTATGCACTGGTGTTAACAAAATCAAGAACTACTTCCTGGAACTAAAATCCGGCCAAAAAGTTCAAGAACTCCGGCGAACTATAAAACTTCCGATTTACTCGATTTAAGGCTCTAAAAATCAAACAAAAATTACCAACACACTCACCACAACACACACAATCCATTCATATCATCAATTATCAAGAACAATCACAAACAAAGATTCCCCCAAAATTAAACCTAAAATTCGAAAAAAATAAAATAATTAAAAAATCGAATAGTTTAGAAAATCATACCCACATGATTTTTGATGATGGATTTAGGTAGAGGATGATGAGAGATTCAGTTTGATTACAAGAACATCGAAATCGGATTTCGATAACGCCTTCAAAATTGAGTTTGATTCTCAAGAACACGAAGAACACGTTTCAGGGGTTTTTAGATTTTTAACTGTAATTAGACTTTATTATACGCAAAACAAAGTACGATTTGCCTTTTTATATTAAACGGAAAATAATACCCCAAACGACATTTTTGGATCGATACTGATCCGATGGATCGCTTTAAATACAATTTAACAAAATAAACGCTTTAAATTTTTAGTAAAGCAGAATACACGTTTTACGAGACGATAATCATCCATAAAGTACAGATAACTACAAGTATCCTTTAATACAAAATATACGAACCAAAATACCTCCATTACGAATATTTTCGAATACTTCCCACTTTAACGAATGAAATATTGGTACGAACGATATACCAATGTCCCGAATAATTTGGGAACGATCCAAATTTTCTTTTCGATAATTAAAATAGAATAAAATAGTATGACATTCTTTTCAAAATAGTTTCTAATTCCCCACACATTTCAAATAGCACCACAATATCACATATTCAATCATTTAACGAATAACTTAGCACGTTTAAACAGATAAATCACTTAATAAGTCTTAATATGAAATTAAAATTTCTTTTCACATCACATAATAACACGTAATTTTCCCGGATCTTACATCCTTCCCCCCTTAACAGGATTCTGTCCTCAGAATCAACTTGCGCAAACATAGGTGAATATTTTTCCCACATCTCATTCTCAAATTCCTAGGTTGACTCTTCAACCTTAGGATCTCTCCTCATACTCATACTAATTTGACTCCTCTATTACTTATCACTCTCTCATACTGACTCAATTTCTCAGTCGGTTACTCAACATAGAACAATTTAACTAGATCTCTATAGGTTCATATTTTTATGAAATATACTATAAATACACCACTCACGGGGTGGTAAGCAAACATATACGCAACTTTCCAAACACACAGTAGATCGATGTAAGGTAGCATTTCAAAATCGTCATAGTAACTATTGTCGTAAGGAAATCTAATCATGGTAAATGATCCCTCCAATTACCTTCAAAATTTAGTGCACAATTATAGTCTGTCTGAATTCTTTAATTAAGTCGCGGATCTCTGTCAAATACAATTAAACCCGTCATTCCATGTCGTACTATTACCTCATTCAAATAGCTAGAGATGAACCAATTCATCTAATAAATATCTCTCGTTAATCGGTCAATAATAACTCAAATAACATCATGATTAGCTCTTCTCTCTTTTACTACTCATACTATCAGCCATCCATATTCTTGGGTCAACTCTACCTATTTCCAATATATCTAACAACTGCTTTCAACAATCACATACCTTTCATGCCAATTAACTCTTCAGCTGAAAACAACCCTTCATTACCTTGTCCATTGTACTTAAATCCTTATTAACACCTCTTCATCTTCTTTCCCTATCTACAATTGTGAGAATATTCCTTATCAACTTGGTGACTTAGTCCCATATCTTTAAAATTGTTCTAACTAGTTCCAATAACTTAATTGTTCTCCATCTGATTCCTAAATAATTCAGAAGATACATTCACAGTAACACTCAAGACACTTTTTTTCCCATGGTTCCATCTCATTTCCCAAACAGCTTGATCAACTCGACATCATCTTGATTCTCATTCTATACATCCACATTGACTGGTAAGATCTACCTTAACTATCGTGAGCAAAAGACTTGAAACCATATCATACAATCCTGAAATACTCAAAGATCAACTCATTCTCCATTATTAGCCTATCATCCAATCTTAAAAGTTCTTCTCATTGAGACAGAAATCTATTATGTCCATTTTCCACATCCTGGGATAACATCAGCACAATTACACATTTTCCCAATTTCCAATCAACTCTTGAATTATCTAACTTCACTTTTTTCACATCGTAACGTTAATCGATAGAAAGAGAACAACTGGCTCCGTTATATGTTACTAGTATTCTAATCGCATCGTAATCCGCTTTCGCTCGTGGTATTTCAATCGCAAATTCTTCGTTCATTATGGTAAGGTAAATTTCCTTCCAACCTGGTGGCATACCTTCCGGATTATTTGAAATAACAAACTTCATGATATTTGAAGAGAAAAGGTTCCGTATCATAGCAAATGTTCCCCAATTGGGGTTACCAAGTCTGCATATTCCAAGGCAACATTATTGGAAATAAGAGAATCACTGAGATATCAATTTGATCACATGAACTCAATGTTGTGTGTCTCTATTAAGACAGTACTAAAGGTAATTAGCCTTCTTGTATTGCACAACACACAAGTGACGGCGTCCCATCAGACTTCTATCACATAGACAGATAGTCCTTGTGTCCCCTATAAATAGGGTTGTTTGTCTCAGTTGGAGTAGTGAAACATGAAAGAAATTTAAGGTCAAAATAACAACCAAGGCCTCTTGATAATAAATCTCAGATACACACCTTGGATTGAAATTGAATAGATTCCAAAGGTGTTATTTCAGAAAAGAAGAACAACCAGAAAGGAAGTATCAACAAATAATGTTACATCACAATTAGAGTTATCCACTCCGGAAGAATGAAGGAGTTGGAATTTAAATAACATATTTTTCAACAAGCCTCAAAATTTGAAATAGGCATAACAACAATCTTTGGCGCAATTTAAAACATGATTGATCAAGAGTATCAAATACAAGATCAACAGGTGGAATATATCCATCAACACAGGTTTCTTTTTAAAGGAATGCCAAATATTTCATTAGGATGGGAAGGTATTACCAAGGTCTTCACATATGCCTCCTCCGTCGACTCCTTCGATAGCTCGTTATTCGATTTCAGCCCTTCTTCTCCACATTATTTGATTTCAGCCCTTCTTTTCCACGTCGCAAGGTTATCAATATCGTACGTCGTCGTCGACTCGTAATAGTCCTTAAAGATTCCGCCATAGACGTCTACAAACGCAAGAAGTTCTATCCATTTCAGCACAACTATCTCAATCAAATACCTCTATATTAACTCACTCAGCGGTACTATATCCAATAGTCCAATACGAACTCTAAATGAGCTCTGACGTTCCTTATATAACTACATACACTCCCACACACTCTCGTTTCTAGTCTTACTATAACCCTTGCTATGATACCAACTGTAACGCCCCCAAATCCGGGGTCAAAGGATTTGGTCGTCACACTGCACTCTCAATTCAAACAACCTGTTCAATATAAAATCAACACAATAATAATATCCGTGACCCCAACTCTACCAAGAATCTTTAAAGGTTATAGTGCTAGAAACAAGAATCCAAAATTCCATTACATAAAATTTTTCTTCTTTACAACCATTCTCTTTACATGCAATCTAAAACACTAGTATAACTTCGATATGAAGTATACCAGGCAACCACTCTTATACAATATCTTATCCAATAGAAAACATCTATATACAAAACCTATCACTAGCTCCAATGCTCTGGATCAAAACGTCTTTACGCTAATATCTTTCCCCATCTCTGATCAGCTACGCGGGCAACTCTCGCCAATACACCTTCTCACTGGCAGGCTAAAATATATATAAAGAAAACAAGTATGAGCGAATGAATTGCTCAGCAAGCGCATTATCAAATATAATACGAAAGGTTTCCAAATTAAACTTTGGATTTTCAAATAAACAAGCCTTTGGCTTAAACATTTGTAATTTCTAATATTTTCAAATCAAGTTTGGTAATTCACCACAATTTCTCATTCAGTTTCTCGCAACTGAATAGTTTAAAACATAAAAAGATTTATATTGGTCGTCACGGTGACCGAATCAACAATAACTACAATAGTATGTAGAAAATATGAAAATAAATATAACTCATACGTCTTCAAGACCAAGGTTTGTATAAAGATACTAGTTTTGAAGATAACCGTTCTATTCACAACATCTTCTGAAACAAACAACTCTGAAAGAGTAGAATAATAAAAGAGTAAGAATGAGCCAACACGCTCGGCCGTGGAATAAAGAACGTACTTCACGACTTCAATATGGTACCGTCTGGATATGCGGTATGAATAAAACTCATCAAGATAGATATCTCACGATTGCCAATGGAATCAAGAAAGAGGATTTCGACTATTTGGAATCCGATATATTAAGAGTAAATGATTTCAGCAAGATTGAAACCATTACTTATCAATCAACGAACTAACAACTTCAAGCGAACGAATAAACCTGAGTATCAGGTCATAACTCACAAGTACAAAACATATGGATGTAATTCATCTCAGAAATAAGAATTGATATTTAGAATTGGATTTTTCACATTTATTAAAACAAAGGTTGTGCTGCTGGCCAGCCACGCATCAACCCCGGACTTGCTTATAGCAAAGTCCTCTACCGGATCCTAGGCCAATCTGGGCCTTAATTTATTCCGACCATAAATATGGCCCGACCAATTTCTGGTCCCATTTGAAAACATTCCAATTCTATATTATATACGTCAGGTGTCAGTACAATTGACAACCTTACTTTGACAATCAGGTGTCGGAAGAATCGACGAACCTAATACAACAATTGCTGGAAAACTCACATTCCAGGAAACAGTTCAATTATGAAGAATCCATTAAGGAATAACAATATAATCTAGTATCGACGGGATCGACACAATATGGAGAGGTGCACATGAAAAGTGACAATATAATAAACATCGACGAGATCGATGTAACAACTGGGATATAATGAAGAATAAACAATGACATGCTCAACAAGATTGAATCTGATATGAAACGGGCATTATGATATCAACAGAATTTGCAACAACTCAATATAGAATAGGGTTCAAAGAACAGGCTCTAAATGGCCTTAACAGTTCAAATCATCACATTATGGAAGAATTAGTTAAGATTCAACAATCTGGTAAGTGACAGGAAAGTCAAGTTCAAGTTTAAGAAAAATTCAGGGTGAAGTTTATAAATGAAGAAAACAAGGGTTTATTAACTTCTGACAGAAATAGTTCAAGTCCTTCGAACATATACTTATAATAGATAAGCCTTGTATTTGAAGGAAGTAAACTAAATCATGCACAACATATATGAATTCGAATCAGGGAATGGATCAGATGATCGCATTAACAAGAAATGATAATAATACTTGCATGGATGCAAGATGGAAAATGGAATACTTGTAGAACAAGTACCACGACTTCGGAATTTAAAATAACATTTTCAACATAGGGTTCACAAGTTCCCACTCATCTAGGGTTGGCAATATTCCAACCTAATATTTTAAAATCATGACTTTTAAAAGAAAGCCTTAGTATACGTCCCATAATTATCTCTTTAAACTTTCAATATAATAAGTATATATTTCCAATCAACCCTACAAATATGAATCTAAGTTCATAAAGTATAAAAGAATGCTCGTCAACTTACGAGTTCAAATAAAATACATGCAGTTCAATGCAAAAGAGTCATCATCAAATTTTTAGGAAAAAGTATGCCAATTGCATAATAATAATTCAAGAAATATCAATCAATTAATAAGCAAGGGTGTAAACACTTGCCTCTGGTCCTTAGCTATTTCGTAACGCTGAAACAATACGATTCCCTCCTTATTCTATCTTATCGCACAATTCTCTACTTCCGTCCTTCTTTGCTCTAACGCTCTTGCGAACACCACTAGTCTGCTTTTACCATTTCGAATCCACGTGCCAGCCTCGATAGTCAAACATGAGACGGTACTTAGTCTTCAACGTATGATTTCACATTCCATAAACGATTGTAACTTAACTTCGATAATCTGACTCGTCTCGTCCAATAGCCTCTGTTGCATAGACAACCACATTTTAATTGATAGAATGATCACAACTAACTATACAAGTAATCCTCGTAACTCGCTTGACACAATCTCCATATATAAGGTCAAAATCTAGGTCAACAGTCTCACAATTCTCATTTTCTAACACTACTAACAAATTTCTATCCCAACTACCCCTCGTGATAATATTAGACACGGCCAAAGTATTTAAACAAGTCTCAAAACAGTTATTCGTATTTATAACTTACTAACCAGATAATTCACATAATCCACATCATTCACATAGCATATTTAAACAAGTAACCGGTTACGTATCGGACGTCCGGCATAATTTTACGATATTTAAAACTTAGATACTAGCCCTAGTACGGGCATATACTGACTATAAAACACATTACACAACTCATACGAACCACATAGCACTTATAAATATTTTTAAAACATCCCACGAAGCTTATTTGAATTTAAATAAGCCACAAATAATTTTTAAATCAAAAATCGGATTTTTTAAATCCAATATAAGTATTTTAAATGCAAATAAATCAATTAATAAAATTAATTGACACTCTTGAAATGCTCAAACTATTTTTAAA
This sequence comes from Heracleum sosnowskyi, assembly GCA_030848705.1. Lineage (NCBI taxonomy): Eukaryota > Viridiplantae > Streptophyta > Magnoliopsida > Apiales > Apiaceae > Heracleum > Heracleum sosnowskyi. Next base: position 75,204,935 of record CM061238.1, read on the forward strand.
TAATAAATCAGGTTTGAAAATAATTAAACTGAATTTTAAATTAATTAAATCTAATTAATAATCAATTTTTAAGAATTAACTGATTAAAAGAATTAATCAATTAATTAAATAAATTAATTATTAATTAAAAATAATTAAAATAATTAAGTTTAATCAATTTTCGAATTTAAATAAATATTTATGAATTTATAAAATTTTCGGAATAATAAAATGTATTTTTAAGTCAAAGATATGATTTTTAGAATTATAAAACTATTTTTGAATTATTTTAATAATAAATAACTCCAGAAACAGTTTTCTAAAATGAAATTAGGGTTTTTAGAAATCATAACCGGGTCAGGTAGGGTTTCCAAACGGGTCGCCAAGAACACAAACGGGTCGCCAAGAACACCACCAGAATCCGGTGGCGGTTCCGGCGAACCCGCCGTTTCCGGCGACCACACTTCACCCAGAACACACGGCTTTTACACAGGAAATGCTGGGAAGTTACATAAAATCACATATTCCACTTGATTCTCTGCAAAACAATACCAAACTGTCGAAATCAACCCTCCAACCGAAGAAACCGTCGGCGACGGCTTTTCTCCGGCGAGCTCCGTTTCGACTCCGACCTCAAAGATAATCATATGTACAAACTCTAAATCCTCCGATCTATGCACTGGTGTTAACAAAATCAAGAACTACTTCCTGGAACTAAAATCCGGCCAAAAAGTTCAAGAACTCCGGCGAACTATAAAACTTCCGATTTACTCGATTTAAGGCTCTAAAAATCAAACAAAAATTACCAACACACTCACCACAACACACACAATCCATTCATATCATCAATTATCAAGAACAATCACAAACAAAGATTCCCCCAAAATTAAACCAAAATTCGAAAAAAATAAAATAATTAAAAAATCGAATAGTTTAGAAAATCATACCCACATGATTTTTGATGATGGATTTAGGTAGAGGATGATGAGAGATTCAGTTTGATTACAAGAACATCGAAATCGGATTCCGATAACGCCTTCAAAATTGAGTTTGATTATCAAGAACACGAAGAACACGTTTCAGGGGTTTTTAGATTTTTAACTGTAATTAGACTTTATTATACGCAAAACAAAGTACGATTTGCCTTTTTATATTAAACAGAAAATAATACCCCAAACGACATTTTTGGATCGATACTGATCCGATGGATCACTTTAAATACAATTTAACAAAATAAACGCTTTAAATTTTTAATAAAGCAGAATACACGTTTTACGAGACGATAATCATCCATAAAGTACGGATAACTACAATCCTTTAATACAAAATATACGAACCAAAGTACCTCCATTACGAATATTTTCGAATACTTCCCACTTTAACGAATGAAATATTGGTACGAACGATATACCAATGTCCCGAATAATTTGGGAACGATCCAAATTTTCTTTTCGATAATTAAAATAGAATAAAATAGTATGACATTCTTTTCAAAATAGTTTCTAATTCCCCACACATTTCACATAGCACCACAATATCACATATTCAATCATTTAACGAATAACTTAGCACGTTTAAACAGATAAATCACTTAATAACTCTTAATCTGAAATTAAAATTTCATTTCACATCACATAATAAGACGTAATTTTCCCGGATCTTACAGTAATGAACCAAAGTAAACCCATCTTACACACCTTATTACTCCCTCAAGTTCCTACTAGCCATTGACAATTTGGGATCAAGCATAAGTAAGGCTAAACAAGAAAAAGGTCTAGGCACATAATGTGGTGTGTCACCGAAAAAATAGGATTAAGCTCAACTGGGCAACTAATTGATCATATATAAATGATGTGGTAATTTGGAAAATATAGGTTATTCCTAAATGCCTTTATCATCTTACCATCAAATAATGTCATGCATTCAAGAAAGGTCTCAAACAAACGCTAGCAATGCAAACAACATGTGGACACTCAAGCAAACGAATATAAAATGCAAAAGAAATGCATATAGGCTCAAAAACTCACTTGGTGGTAAAACATAATCAATCCCAAGCAAAAGATCTCTTCAATGCACCAACTTGTACTCAAAGCATGAAAACTAAATCACCTTGCACATATTCATGTCCTTCTAATTACTTGCAATAATCAATAAGTCTACTAGTTTCAACTTGCTAGTATATGTGTGTGAACAAGAACTTAGCAAATCACTTCTCAATCAAAAGTATCAGAAACACAAGATTACTATAGCATGTAAGGGTGCATCAAGCCACAAGAAATCATTTTACAAGGCTAGAATTCTACAATTTACAAAACTAAAATTCTTTTTGGGATTTTTTCATTTTTCAAGTTTTTTGGATTTTTTGTTTTTTTAATAATACTACTAACCCCTCCCCCATACCTAAATCATGCATTGTCCTCAATGTATGCAAATGAGAGAAAAATGACAGAGTAAAAGGACGAGAATACCTGATAAGGGAATGATGGAGAAATAGAACAATACCTATAACAGACAAACACAAAATACACAACACACTCGTACACACAATCCCACTCCCCCATACCTACACTTCACTATGGGAGACACATAACAAAAGCACATACTAACCAATACCAGATCGAGGGAAAACTACCTTTCGTAACAGAATCAACACACATGTAAAACTCACCCACAAAGACAACATTATCCACTATAGAAAGATGATCTTGAACCAGAATAAAACTCATACCACTAACATCATTCATAGACCATGTAGATGCTTCTTTTTGTTGTTTAAGCAGATTAATTACTTGAAATTTTTGGTTATGAACTAAGGAACTAGAAATAACAACATGATGAGTTTCATTATTAACTACCAAAGATTGATCAAGAGTGGAAAAAGATGGATTAAAATCAAGTGGGGGTGGCTCACCAACAGAAGTCTTAACAAATTCATGAAGTTCTTTATTGCTCTCATACTCCAACAAAATATCTTTCTCAAGAAAAGACACAATTGCACTATCCTCAAGAATGAATGGAAGAGACTCAGAAGAAGGACCTAGAAACATATACGTAGGAGTTTCGGGAAGAGGTTTAAGTTCTAGGTCAGGTGCACTTGTCTCAACTGATTCATTAGCTTCATACACTTGCAAAGAAAAAGGTTTTAACTCTCGATTGGAACTAGGAATGGTGGACTCTAACATTTCATTAACCTCATTTTTATGACCAGTATCATCCCAATCTTGACCAAAGTAATTTTGATAAAAGTTAAGAACATCATCAACATTCATGATTTCATTATCAATAAACTCATCAATCATGTTAATTTCTATGGGTTGGTCAAAAAGCTCATTGGGTTGATTTCCTACATTGAAAATGTTGAGGTCAATTTGCATGTTTCCAAATGTGAGTTTCATTAATCCTTTCCTACAGTTGATCAAAGCATTAGAGGTGGCAAGAAAAGGTCTTCCTAGAATGATGGGAAATTGATTTTTGAGATTTTGGACAGGTTCGGTTTCTAGAACAATGAAATCGACAGGGAAGACAAAATCACCAACCTTAATCAACACATCTTCCACCATACCCTTAGGAATTTTGACAGAACGGTCAGCTAACTGAAGAGTGATAGTAGTCTCTTTAAGTTCACCTACACCCAGGTCTTGATAGACAGATAATGGAAGAAGATTCACACTAGCTCCTAGATCGAGTAAAGCTTTATCAATGAAAGTATTACCAATGACACAAGAAATGGTAGGATAACCAGGATCCTTATACTTCAAAGGGATTTGATTTGATAAGATAGAGCTAACATTAGATGTTAGGAAAGCTTTCTTAGGAACATGAGTGGTTCTTTTATGAGTACACAAATCTTTTAGACACTTCGCATAAGAGGGAACTTGTTGAATTGCATCTAAAAGAGGAATGTTAATCTTGACTTGTTTGAAGACTTCCAAAATATTATCCAATTGAGCAGATTGTTTGTTTGAAGTAAGTCTGTGAGGGAACGGTGCTTTTGGCTTAAAGACTTTTTCATTAGAAACATCATATTGGGGTTTTGAAGGTGGTTCATCGGAGGGTGATGACTCATTAGATTCAACTTCTTCAGGACTCTTGGGATTGGAAGATTGTTTAAGACTAGGATTCAAGAGTAACGGATTTGGTTCAAATGTAAGCTTATCTTCTTCTTGAGTATTGACACCAGCATGATTATTGAATTGATTACCAGACCTTAGAGAGATAACAGAATTCACATTTTCATGAGACTTTTGATTTGGATGAAATTTAGGATTAATCTCGGGTTGACTAGGAAATCGATTTTTCTCTCTCTCACTGATGGTGTTTGTCAACTGACTAACTTGGACCTCTAGCTTAGATATGGCTTGAGCATTGGAATTTAGCAATTGCCTATCTTGGGTCATAGTGTTCATGAAAGTTTGTTGAGATTTGAGCAATGCCTCTAAACTCTTTTCAATGGAAGTAAATCTTTTATCAGATTCGGCAAAACCAGGAGGATTTAAGGGGACTGAGTTTTGATATTGACCGAGATTTTGTGGAGGATATGAGTTAGGATTTTGAGTTGGATATGGACCAGGATTGGGCTTTTGAAAAGCAGGTTGAGAATTTTGGTTATACTGGTTGTATTGACCTTGGTTCCATGAGAAATTTGGATGATTTTTCCAACCAGGATTGTATGTGGATGAATAGGGATCATTCCTAACTCTAGATTGAAACATGGCATTGGCTTGTTCAATTTTAGGACAATTTTCTATCAAATGATTAGGAGAATTACAATTTGCACACAGAAACACTTGTGAGGACACCTTGTTGGTTTCTAAGGCTTCTAGACGTCTAGTGAGAGTAGCTAACTTAGCTTCGGTTGCAATAGAATTACCAACTATGTGCACGCCCTTAGATTTTTCAGTTTCCTGACTGGGTTCCCTAGTTGACTCCCACAACATTGTTCTTTCAGCTAACTCTTCAAAAAATTGCCAAGCTTCTTCATCAGTTTTATCCATAAACCTACCATTACACATAGACTCTAACAAGGCAGTGGTTTGGCTATCTAAGGCTTCATAGAGAATTTTACAAAGTCTCCATTTTTCTATACCATGTTGAGGACACTTAGACAACAACTTTTGAAATCTATCAAAATATTTCCAAAAAGGCTCATTTGGATTTTGTTGAAATTGGTTGATTTCATTCCTAAGCCTGTTAGCCTTATGGTTGGGAAAATATTTTTTAAGAAATATAGCAACAAATCCCTCCCATGTGGAAATAGAATTAACGGGTAGACTATACAACCACTGTTTAGCATCTTCTTTTAAAGAAAAGTTAATGAGTCTAAGCCTAATGGAATCCTCACTTGAATGTTGAAGTTTTTGTAAAGCACACACTTCCTCAAATTCTCGAATGAAAAGATATGGATCCTCTCCCTCTACCCCAGCAAACCTAGGTAACATGCTAATGTTATGATGTTTGATTTCAAAATTGTTTGCGGTTACTGCTGGTAGCACTATGCATGAGGGTTGAGCGGTACGAGCGGGGTAACAACGTTCTTTAAGAGAGATAGCCATGACGGTTGTTGGAACTTCTACTTCTTTTGACTCAATTTTAGTGGGTGAAGAGAAATCAAGTTGTCTTGCTACTCCAAGTAATGAAAGGTCGGATTGTCTAACTAATCTAGATGTATTATCTCGAACCCAAATACTTTGCATACAAGAGAAGCAATCAACTAAGCACGTAGAAGAGAAGAGCTATAAGTAAACACCCAAGAATATGCAAAATCAAAAGAAAAATCTATTTTATCCTTAAAAAAAAAATCTAGACCTTGCTCCTAACAATAAGATACTACTCCCTCCGTCCCATTCATTTCTATACACTTTCCATTTTGGGATGTCCCATTCATTTCTATACATTCCAAAAATATTAACTTTTAATAATATAAAACACTATTACACCCACTACTTTCTCCACTATCTCTATTCTATAACAATGTAAATCACTATTACACCCACTACTTCCTCCACTATCTCAAATCTATTATTAAATATTGATAGGTCCCACCACTTTACTCACTTTTCATCTAATTTTACTCATTTTTTATATCTTTTCTTAGTCTACGTGCCCAATCCCAGTGTATACAATTCACTGGGACGGAGGGAGTACTAAAAGTAACAGCTCAAAAAGCATTTGTCGTGACTGGCCAGGCAGGAGGAAGCATTTCCAAGAGGCTAACCACCATTCTAGGCACCAGTCTAAAGGCCAGGTAAGCTTTCGCTAGTCCTAGACACCACCGAAAAATACTTAGTGATTTGTTCCTCCTAGATTCTCTTCCTAGTTGAGCGCGATATCCTAGGGGCTAACGTCTAATTAATTTTATTAAGGAAAAAGGAATGCAAGATGAACGAATTAGTGATTTGTGGGCCAAGGAAAGGGTGATGAAATCCCTCACCTTATCTTGAAATTGGGTGGCGCCCTTAAGATTGATTTAATGATGCAACACACAAAGAACGAGAAATAAACACTTATGGATGCACTACACTACGTGTTCTATTCTAAATTGTACGTACCTCTTTCCTCCAGCAATCACCACAATTGTATAAGATTGAAAGCGATAAAGACAATAAATAAATCTAGATGATGTGCTCCTATGTGAGAGAATGAATGATGCAACAAGTTGGTTTTTAACAAATAACTAACTAATATTTTTGGAATTTTCAAATATTTAATTTTTTTATGTTTTTCAATAATGGATGGGAAAAAAAATAGAGAGAGGTGATACGGAATAACGAAAAGCGCTTCCAAATATTTCACAAGAGACGACGAGGCCTTCTAGCAATCTTCTTGTCCAAGCTTTCCTCCGCTTCACTATTCCCTAAAAGACAAACAATACAGAACAAGAAACTAATCCGAAGAATTAAATATCAAGGATTGAAAATTACCAATAGTCCCCGGCAGCGGCGCCAAAAACTTGATGTGTAAAAATAATGTAACTGTAAGCGCACAGTGTTTAGTTGTAGCAATCACAGATCGATCCACAGAGACTATGAATTTTCAAAAACCCTAACAATTAACTCAGGCGAACTAGACAAATAAGATTTGAGATGAGATTTGTTTAACCTAATTAACAATTAAATTTATATAAGGAAAACCTAGGAATCCGAATCCATTAATCAATCACAATTAATATCAACTCGCCCTAAAATCAATTCTCTTTCCTTCACAAATAAGATATATCAATTAACGAGACAAGCATATACTATGAAACTTGTTATCTAACAATAACCTATCAAAACTTCATGGAGCAAGCATAGGCTATGAAAAATAAACCCGGTAACAATAATATATCAAAATCACTTTGTCAATTGAACAATTAAGCACCAAGAAAAATTATGAGAATCAATTAATAGGAACAAGAAGATATCAACAATAATTAAATTAACTTCATCTTCATCCTAGGGCAAGAGATTTAGCTAGACATAATAATTGAATTAATTAAACTAAGAAAAGATAAAAACATGAATGAAAAAGCTAATTTATAAACTAAATATGCAAACTAGTAACGGGGGGTGACAAGTTAAATATAAAACAATACTTAAACAATTTAAGAATGGTGTGCGTGTGTGAAAGCAAGAAGTGGCCAGGAAACAAAAACAATTAACTAATATATCAAGTAAACAACGTGAATCGCGGAGACTGAATCTAAAAACAAGAAATCAATGAATTGAAAATCATTAAAACAGAGTATAGCCGAAGAGAGTAAACAAATAAACAAAGAGCTAAACAAAATTCTAGGTGTCTCAAATACAAGAGAGGAGATATATATAAGAAAAATAACGGGCTTGGACTCTTTGACTACAAATCGGATTGTAGAAATATTTCCTCAATTCCTTTTTCTTCTCCGATAAGTTTTCCAATTTTTCTCCAATTTCCTTTTGACTTCAAGTATTTCCATCTCCTTACCTTTTTCACCTTTTTCTGCTTGAAATATGATTTTATTTATTTTCCTACAAAACAAAAGAAAACAATTTATTAAATAATAAAATTACTAAAACAAACATAAAATAGGTATTAAAAATGTATTAAATTATGGACCTATCATTTAGCCCATGTACAAGTTGTACATTTATTATTCATTATATTAATATTATGTATTTCAATATTTCAAAAGTGCGTAACTTTCGTTAGTTTTCCTTCATTTAAAATAAGTGGCTTTATTGAGGTATGTCACGGACACTCTAGTCATTGAAATATCACAACACAGACATGTTATCAGTGTGATATAGAGTAACAATTCTGCCATCTTTTGTAGAAAACTTCTGGAATACATTTGATGCATCTTCAGGATTATCAATAAAAATATCTTCATCACCTTCAGGAATTGTAGCAAGAGTATGTCCATGACCCGGTGTCATGATTTGTTCTTCCGTCAGGATCTGAGATTGCACCAACGTTCTTACTGTCTTAACTCTAGAATCAGAAACATGAGTTGACTGCGTTGTTTGACTTTGTGAAGTTTGAATTGTAGACTTCATAACAGCAGCATCAGAGGTTTCTCCTTGTATCACTTTGTCACTACCATCATCTCCAGTATCATCATCATTATTCCTTAATACTAGATCAGGTGTGCATTTTGTCTGACTAACCTTCTCCCCCTTTTTGACATCAGGATTTGACAATAAATTCAAAATTAAGGAAAGAGAGGCTTGAATGTCAGTTACCTTGGTATCCAGAGAATCAATCCTTCTGTTGATGGAGGTTTGTTCAGAAATGACAGATTTCACTTGGGATTCTACTACCCTTAGCTGAAAAGTAGTAGGCACCTTTGTAAAACTTTGAGAAATATAATTCCTCACCAACTCAGTTGAATTCTTGATAGAATCAATCTCACTTTTTAGACTTTTGGATAACAGAGTTGTAGCCTTCAAATGATTCTTCAAGTCTTGATTCTCTATAGATTTCACTGTATCATAGGTATGTTCCAAAGCAGAAGAATAACTTACAGATTCAGCAGATCTGTGACATGAATTATTCCATTCATTCTGTCTACGTGCCTCAGCAGGATTAAAGGAAGGAATAGAAAAATCTTGTCTCTGATCTTTCCCAGTGGAAGCATTGCCAGCCATATATGTACTTGATGAACCAAAATTAGTTCCAAGACTAATTTTGAGTGTTGTAGCAAGATGTTCCTTCTCTTTTCGATTCTCATCATCATCACTATCATCAGAGTCATCATCATCAGTACTATGAGTAACATCAGGATCAGGAATAGCCATACCTTTCATTTTATCATGTGAATCTGTGATAGGATGATCCATTGGTCTTGAACGAAGTGACTGTATCAGGATTGGCTCAGCATCAGGAGCACCACTAGCGTCAGGATGAACACTGTCAGGATTTGATATGCTTGCATCAGTATTTGCTACCAATGGTTCTTGTGGAGCTTGAGGTTCAGAAGCTGCTTCAACACTTTGAGTCAAAGGTTCTTGTGTGCTTCCCTCATTTACAATGTCCTCGACCAATCTTTGAACTTCATCTGCACCAGAAATCCCTTGAGCATTGTCAGGAAATTTCTCAGAAACTGTAACTTGGCCTGCATCTTCACTTTGAGAAGATGGTTCTTGTGTAGCTGGAATGTTGATGTCTTCATTCTCCCTTTGAGAAAATGGTTCTTGTGGGACCATTCCACTAGCTAAGCCTTCACTCAAACTTTGATTGAGTGGTTCTTGTGTGGCTGGATCATCAGAAAGAGCTGCTGAACCACTTTGAGGTTCAGGTTCTTGTGGGCTTGATCCTTTCAGTTTCTTCTGTCTCTGATAGACTAACTCTTCTACCTTCCTTAGCTTTTCCATTGGATGTTTTATCCCAAGTTTGGAAGCAGCAGCATCATACTTCTCCCATGAAATATCAACATGTCTTTTTGTTGGAGAGTCCTGTGCTGGAGAGTCTGAAATAGAAACCACTTGACTTGGTGCAGCATCAGGAATACTAACATCATGATTTGCTTGAGCAGTGGAAACTGATTGCTCATTCAGAATAGAAGTGTCATGTACATCGGTATCCTGCTTCTTTTCTAAAGGAATATGATATCTGCTTTTTGATAACTTCCTTTTCTTCTGTGGTGTAGACAATGGAACCACAACTGCAGTAGCAGTATCAGCAACTTCCTTATTCACATTCATCACAGAGGATATAGGTAAATCATCCTCTGAGTCAGTCTCATCCCTGAGCACTAACTTTCTTTTAACAGAAACAACCTCACCTCCCTTTGCAGCTTTCTTCACCAGGACCCCTTGTACATCCCCTTGTATCTTCTTTTTAGTGAGTGGTGTAGAGGAAAAATCCTTTGAACCTGATTGCCTTCCTGACACATCAGTTCTAGTTGACTTCTTTGCTTTTACAACTAAAGTCTTTTGAGAGACATTAGAGGTGGCAGTTGACTGTTTAGACTGTTTATGATGAATGCTCGGGTTAGGAACAAGGTGTGATTGGCCTTGCCCCATAGCATTAGAAATTAAACCATAACGAGTAGGCATTTTCCTATGTAAGAAAAACCTAACCTCGTCAGGAATAAAATCATTTCCTATGAAACCATTTGCCTTATCACTGTTGACTAAGGACTTAATATTATTCTCAGTAATTCTACAGATAGGTAGAACTACATCATTCTCAAAAACAACATTAGGACACAAGTGATTAAATATCAACTGTAAAAATCTAAGAAAACAGACAGAACCTAACTTATCTGATTTCCTATCACTTAAAGCTTTTAAGATAAACGACCCATAATCAAACACTGTAGAGTGGATAAGAGAGTACCCAATTTTAAGAGATCCTGATGGAAGAGCATCAAAATTTGATGTCTTGTTCAGGAAACAGCGGCTGATCGTATCAAAGAAGAAATTCCATTCCTTCTTAAGTTTTGTCCTAAAGAGATTGCCATATCTCTTTACTTCACCATTGTAGCCCAACTTTGTAACAAACTCAAAAAGAGTAGAGTCCGAAACATTAGCAGGAATAGCATCACCAAGAACAGGTAAATGCAGGGCTTCCTCCACAATTGCAGGAGTCACATAGTGAGTAATTCCATTATGTTCAAAACTCATCAAAATGGTGTCAGAATACCCTTTGTCAAAAGTAACTGAGTTCCACACCTGCATTACAGACTTAAAAGAAACACTTGCAGGTTCTGTTAAATCAAACTTCAATGAGCTTGAAGCTAGAAAATCTTGAATTATATGAAACTCATTGGGTAAATCTTGATGATTTAGAATAGCCACAAAATTGTTAGTGGAAAAAGTAACACCACTAATCACTGTTTGTTTGTTCATGAATGATGAAGATGCCATTGAAATTCTTAAAAATCTTGAGAATTGATGTTTGAAAAAGTTAGGGTTCGTAAGCACAGAGAGAGATAGAAAATCGAAAAACTGATGATGAGAGAGTAATTAATGATGTAGAATAAGTAAAAGTATTTTGTTAGAACAAAACTTTACTCTCAATAACAGGTGGCAAAATATGATTTGTGCACAAATAATTAGTGGACAGATTACGTGTGTAATTTAAATGAAACTGCACCGCTTTTTTATGTGTATGTATATGTATATCTATAACAGCGCAACACACGCGCGCATACAGTTGTCCTACCAAAACTCAACCGTCCATCAGCAGATACTGACGAAAAATTAGGCACAAATTAAGCAATGAAATACTGACCTGAACATCAGGATTGACCAAATGACTTCCTGTTAGGATTGCATCCTATCAGGAGTTGAACAAAGAAAACATACCTTTCTGAATAACCATCAGGATTTGACAGTTATCAGGATTTCCTCTCTATAGCTTTCCTCAGAAATTCTCAAAGTTCATCATTCCAAGTTCATTCACCAATTTATTGAAAGTAGCTTCAGGTAGTGGCTTGGTGAATATATCAGCTAGTTGTTAATCAGTAGGAACAAAGTGAAGTTCAATTGTTCCTTCCAGAACTTGTTCTCTTATGAAGTGATATCGAATACTGATGTGTTTAGTAAGAGAATGTTGAACTGGATTTCCTGTCATTGCAATAGCACTTTGGTTATCACAATAAATAGGGATTTTTGAGTATGACAGGCCATAATCTAACAACTGATTTCTCATCCATATTATCTGAGCACAACAACTTCCTGCAGCAATGTACTCAGCTTCTGCAGTTGAAGTGGAAATGGATTTTTGCTTTTTACTGAACCATGAAACTAGTCTTCCACCCAAAAACTGACAGCTTCCTGAAGTACTTTTCCTGTCTATTTTGCATCCTGCAAAATCAGCATCTGAATAACCACACAACCCAAAATCTGATTCCCTTGCATACCAAAGGCCAAGTGAAGAAGTGCCTTTGAGATATCTGAAAATTCTTTTGACTGCTATCAGATGGGGTTCTCTAGGTTTTGCTTGAAATCTTGCACACAGACAGGTTGCAAACATGATATCTGGTCTACTTGCAGTGAGATACAATAAAGAGCCAATCATTCCTCTGTAGTGAGTTACATCTACCTCAGCACCTTGATCAGGATCAAGTTTGGTAGCTGTAGCTATGGGAGTTGTAGCAGGAGAACTATCTTGCATGTTAAACCTTGTCAATAAATTCCTTGTATATTTAGACTGATTGATAAAAATCCCTTCATCAGTTTGTTTAACTTGAAGACCAAGAAAGTAACTCATTTCTCCCATCATGCTCATTTGATATCTTGACTGCATAAGCTTGGAAAACTTTTCACAAAGCTTATTGTTTGTTGACCCAAAAATGATATCATTAACATAAATCTGAACTAACAACAAGTCCTTACCATGATTCAAATAAAATAGAGTTTTATCAATAGCACCTCTTTTGAATCCACTTTCCAGTAAGAATAGAGCTAAAGTTTCATACCATGCTCTTGGAGCTTGCTTTAGTCCATAAAGTGCCTTATCCAATCTGTAGACATGATCTGGATAGTTAGGATCAATGAAACCAGGAGGTTGCTCAACATACACTTCTTCCTCCAGTTCTCCATTTAAGAAAGCACTTTTAACATCCATCTGGAAAACCTTGAATTTCCTATGTGCTGCATAAGCAAGAAATATCCTGATGGCTTCTAGTCTTGCAACATGAGCAAAAGGTTCATCATAATCAATTCCCTCTTGTTGAGAATACCCCTTTGCAACTAGTCTAGCTTTGTTTCTGATTATTACTCCATCAGAATCAGTCTTGTTCTTGAAAATCCACTTTGTACCAACAATTGATCTATTCTTTGGTCTTGGTACCAGTTTCCAGACTTCATTTCTTTCAAATTCATTCAGTTCCTCTTGCATTGCAGTAACCCAATCAGCATCTTTAAGTGCATCGTCAACTTTATTTGGCTCCTCCTTGGATAGAAAGTTTTTGTATAGACATTCATTTTGAGTTGCACTTCTTGTTTGAACACCTGCATCAGGATCCCCAATGATCAAATCAGGAGTATGACTTGCAGTCCATTTCCTTGCTGGTGTTAAATTATTTCTTGAAGTAGATGCTCCCCCTGGATTGGTGTTATCTTGATTTGAAGAACTTGCTTGATTTGAAACTCCCCCTGAATTATTGCTATCTTCTCCTGATAAGTTATCAGGATTATCACTTGAATCAGTATCTGAAGAATTCTGTCCTGATGATTGAGTTGACTCTGAACTTGTAGCAGAATGCTGTTGCTCCCCCTCAACATTAGCACTACTAGAAGTATCACTATTGATTGCATCATCAGTATTAGCACCATCAGCATCTGGTGTGTCATCGGGATTTGGTGACCCATCAGGATCTGATGTATTGACAGGATCTGATTCACTTTCTTCAGGTTCCTTGGTAGCTTCATTTTCAAAAATCAATCTATCATGAGAGTCTTCATTGATTCCAGTTATCTTCTTGTCATCAAAAGATACATGTATTGACTCCATGACAGTTCTTGTCCTCAAATTAAAAACTCTGAAGGCTCTTGATGCAGGATAGCCTATGAAAATTCCTTCATCAGCCTTTGTTTCAAATTTCTCTAGCTGTTCAGGATGAGTTCTGAGAACAAAACATTTACAGCCAAACACATGCAGATGCTTCAGACTTGGTTTCTTTTCCTTGAGTGACTGATAAGGAGTAACACCATGTCTGTTGATTAATGTCAGATTTTGAGTATAGCATGCTGTGTTGACTGCTTCTGCCCAGAAATATGTAGGTAATTTTGCTTCTTCCAACATAGTTCTGCCAGCTTCAATAAGAGTTCTATTTTTCCTTTCAACTACTCTATTTTGCTGGGGTGTGCCAGGAGCAGAGAATTGTTGAATAATTCCTTTGTATTTGCAGAACTCTTCCATCTTTGAATTCTTAAATTCAGTACCATTATCACTTCTCAAAATCTTGACTTTGTACTTTGTGGTTGTCTCAATCATTCTCACATGATCCAACAGAACTTCAGGAGTTTCATGTTTTCTGTGCAGAAAATACACCCTGGTGAATCTAGAATATTCATCAACAATTACAAGAGTGTACCTTTTCTTACTGATGGACATGATGTTGACTGGACCAAATAGATCAAGATGTAGCATGTGATATGGTTCTTCAATAGAGGATTCTGATTTACTCTGGAATGATGTCCTTCTTTGTTTTGCTTTCTGACATGCATCACAGAGTCCATCAGGAGTATATAACACTTTTGGTAATCCTCTCACTAAATCTTTCTTAACCAACTCATTGATATTGCTGAAGTTGAGATGAGAAAGCTTCTTGTGCCAATTCCAACTTTCATCTACTGATGCTTTACTGATCAGACAGGTAGGGGAGTCATCAGTTTTTGATTGAATGTTGGCTTCATCTATGTTACCATGCATGTAGCCAGTCAGAGTTGTCTTTCCTGTTGCTTTACTGACTACTTCACAATGTGTGGAATAGAAGTGGACATGATAACCTCTGTCAGTGATTTGACTAATACTCAACAAGTTGTGTTTCAGTCCTTTCACTAGAGCTACTTTTTTAACGATGACATTTCCAATGATTATATTGCCATATCCCAAAGTTTGTCCAATGTTGCCATCTCTATAAGACATAGTTGGGCCAGCTTTTTCTTCATATTCTGATAACAGGGCTTTGTTTCCAGTCATGTGCACAGAACATCCACTATCCATGACTAACACATTTTTCTTTTTACCCTGCAATCAGAATAACAAAACACTAGTTAGAATTCTTAGGAACCCACACCTGTTGGGTTCCTTTCTCATGCATTTTATTAATTTTAGCAGCAGAAGACTTTCTGACTTTAGTAGTCCTGACAGGATTTACTCCATCAGGATTTGCTTTGTCAGTATCAGTATTAACAAAAGCATATTCCAACTTGACATTCTCAATGCTACCAGAGTTTGCACTATTTTTATCAACTTTAGGCAATGGATCATAAAAGTTATAGTACAACTCATGATAATCTTTACAAGTATAAATAGAATGCCATATACTACCACAATGAAACAGGACTTCTGTGGTTTATAAAATACTGATCTATTCCTAATATCAGACTTAGAAATATCAGCAATCTTCTTCTTACTCTTCTTACAATCAATAGCAAGATGATTAGAGTTACCACAGTTAAAACAACACTTTCTAGGTGCATTTGGGATATATTTATAACCATTCTCTTTATTGATCCCAACTTTACCATTCCTGTTTCTCTTAACAGTAGCTTCCTTTTTCTTATCTGTCACCTCACAGATTTTATCCTTAAGCTGTTTCTGAGACAATAGACCTACATTCTTAGTGAATTTATTCATGACAGATTTAGACTTTATGATTTTAATTCCTTGAGTAGAAGTAGATCCCTTTTCAAAAGTAGAATTGGAATCCTTACCAAAAACAAAATTAACAGGAGTAATCTTAGATTTGGTTGTATCTATAACATGTCTCTAGGTCTTTGGATTGACTGTCTCATCAATGACAAATTTCTCTTTCAATTTCTTATCTTCATCTGACTTATACCCCAGACACTCTTTCCAATTCTTAGAGGTATTAATCTCATGAAATTTCCTACCAGAGTCTGTCCAGGTTCTGATTTTCTCATTAGCATATTCAAGTTCCTTTTCAAGAGCAGTACATTTGGATTTCATCTCTAAATACACGTGATTAGCATTATCACATTCTTTTTTTACTTCTTGCATACGAGAAAATTCAGCTTCTAATATATCATTCCTTTTTCTAAGTTCAGACATCTCAGATAAGATCCTAGTATTTTCAGCAGTTTGACTTCTAAAGCTAATATGTAAAGACTTTAGAAAACGTCTTAACTCAGAAGCATTATCAGTATCAAAATCAAAGATAGTATTTAGTACCTTATCATCAGGAGCAGCAGTTACATCAGCATTGGCCATTAGAGCATAGTTGACCACCTTAGTATCAGATTCTGAGGAAGAGTCCATCCAATCCTTGCTTGATGTGATAAGTGCCTTTGTCTTCTTGCACTCAGAAGCAAAGTGACCCATACCATTGCACTTGTAGCATCTAACCTTTGACTTGTCAAATTTGCTACCCTTGCTGTCCTTTTTGATATACTTATCTTTGTTTGGGTTGAAAGCCTTTTTCTGAAAGTTGCCTTGTCTTCTACTCTTCCTGAACTTCATCCTTCTGAAGTTTCTGACAATCATAGCAACCATCTCTTCCATGTCTGAGTCAGAAGAATCATCATCAGTATTGGCATTAGGATTACCATCAGTATCTGATGAAAAGTCATCAGGATCTGACTCAGCTACTCTTGATTTACTTCTAGAGACCTCCATAGCTTTTCCTTTTGATTCAGCCTCTGCCTTCAAAGCAATTGATTTTGCCTTGCTGCTTCTCTTGTTCTTTCTCTGTTGGACTTCAAGATCATGAGTTCTTAGCATCCCATAGACTTCATCAAGAGACACAGTGTTCAGATCATACTGATGTCTAATGATCGAGGTCTGAGTGTCCCATTCTTCAGGTAAAGCTCTTAGAAACTTGGTATTTGAATCTTCAGTTTCATATTCCTTGTCAGCTAAAGATAAACTGTTCAATAATGTCAGAAATCTATCATATAGATCAGTTAGGCTCTCATCAGGTCTTGCATCAAATTGTTCATATTCTTGAATCAAAAGAGCCCTTCTGTTTTTCTTGACAGATGCAGATCCCTGGCACTGAGTTTCCAAAGTATCCCAGATTTCTTTTGAAGACTTGCATGCAATCACTCTGTTTGACATGACAGCATCAAGACTACTGTGCAAGATATTCTTTATCTTTGGTTCCCTGAGTACATGAGCTTTTTCTTCTGGAGTCCATTCACTTTTAGCCTTGACAACATAATTTTCGGGTACTGTATCTGTTCGTTCTACAATCCTTGTAGGAATATATGGTCCATCACGAATCCTGTCCAAATAGTCAGGATCCATAGCCTCCAGGTACATCAGCATCTTTACCCTCCATGTTGGATATTCTGATTTCTTCAAGATGGGAATCTTCATGCTTTCATACTTGGTTGTCGACATCTTTAGATCGTATCTGATTCAGAATTAAATCAGTTTGCTCTGATACCAATTGTTGCCCAGTAATAATCTATTGTAGAAGGGGGGTTGAATACAATAGTATAAGATAATCGACTTCTTAATGTATATATCACAAATATGAAAGAAAGAAAACAGCTTTATTAAATCTGATATAAAACTATTACAAACTCTCTCAAGAAATTCTGATGTTCTTGAGAGCTGCTAGCTTACAAAAACTCTCTCAAGAAATTCTATGTTCTTGAGAGCTTCTAGCTTACAAAAACTCTCTCAAGAAATTCTATGTTCTTGAGAGATTCTATCTTGATTCACATCGAACCAAAACCAAAACTGTGTTTATATACTACACAGCTTCTCTATCAATGATAAGTCCTAATCAATTACAAAGATTGAAACCTATCCATAATTGATAGCTACATTCTAAAAACCAGGAACCGACAGAATGAACTTCCATGTTTAACTAGACTCCAAATATAACTCGAAGTAGGAATCCTGATCAGCTTCCAGTCCTGATGATCAATCCTGATCCAAGTCCTGATATGTATTCTGATCCTGACGACCATGCAATCCTGATGATGTCAGCAATCCTGATCAGTTGAGTCTAGCTCCTGACGATCATTGAATTTTGATCTAACATAGCACACTGGGTTGCTAAGAAGCCATCAGAGTTTTTGGAGCCAGAAAAGGAGAAGGTAGCTTTAGATGACTATTTGCAACTCATTTTGCTTGATTCCCTCACATTGGATAAAGCAATGTGTGGAAATGTAATTGGATGCACATCAGGCAAATAAATGTGGAATAAAATTGAACTTCTATGTGAAGGAAGTGAAGAGGTCAGGGAAAATCAGAGACAAATTCTTGTTTCTCAGTATAAAGCCTTCATGGCAAAACCTGGCGAAGAACTGACACAGATGTTTGAGACATTTAGCAAACTTCTGACTGAACTCGAGATCCATAGCAAGTTCTATGAGAAGAAAGAAATCAATGTCAAGTTCTTGCTCACTCTTCCTGAGCATCTTGAGTATAGAGTCACTGCAATCAGAGAAGGAAGAGACCTGAACAATGTTTCTCTTGAAACATTGTATGGTGTGCTCAAGTCATATGAGCTAGAACTCTTCCAGAAGAGAGCTATACAAAGTGGATCTAAAGGAAAGATGGCAAATATGTCTGGTGTTCTTGTAGCTCATGAGCCAAAGGTCACCCAGCCGAGTGAAGCAATGCAAACCCTTCAACCAACTGAATTGTCATCTCTAAAGATTGAAGAGGTGGTGGATGATGAGGAGAAGGTCGTACTGCAACTGAATGATGTTGAGGATGAAGACTTCTACACAATAGAAGAGATGGAAAGAATGGATAATCCAACCATGGCTTATATGGCAAAGAAGTTCAGAAATATAAGATTCAAAAGGGACAAGCCATACAAGCCTAAGGGTTCAACATCTAGGTTCAGCAAAGGGAATTCTTCTAAGGCTGCAGGTGGTGCCATAAGAGAAGGTTACAAAACAGGGATGGTGGATAGGTCTAAATTTAGATGCTACAACTGCAATGAACTTGGTCATTTTGCTACAGAATGTAGAAGGCCAAAACAATTTCAGAAAATGGGCAAAGGAGCTAGTGGTCAATTCAAGAAAGGACAAGGAAGAGCCTATGTGGCTGAAGGAAAGTGTTGGGATGAATCTCATGATTAGGAAGAAGAAGAATATGTGAACTTAGCCCTCATGGCTAAATCTGATGATTAATCATCAAGCTCTTCAAATTAGGTACCATCACTTGTCTTGCTTGATATGTCTAAAGATGAATATAAGCAAACCATTGAAGAATTGAGTGCTGAAATGTTTAGTATCCATACCAGTTTATCTGCTGCAAATGAAGAAATTGCTTGGCTAAATAAACTGAATGAAACACTCATATCTGAAAATGAAATGTTGTTGCTTAAGACCAGTCCATTAGACTCTTTAGCTCAAGAAAATGCTAGACTTAAAAATGAATTAGTCTGTGTTAAGGAGATAGAGGAGTTTCTGTGAAAGGAAATTATTGAGAATGAATTCAAAATTAAAGCCTACAGGAACTCATCTAAAATTGTCTAGGATTACAATGAGAAACACACTGAGAATCAGAAAGTTGGAGTAGGTTTTGAGTATGGTAGAAGACCTGGAAATGAATCTGTGACTCATGATTGTTCAAAAGATGTTGATGTCAAACCTCCCATCCTCAAAAAGGTTGAGAAACCAATTTTCAAGATTTCAGAATTTGAGTTTGATGAGGAAGCCATGCTCATCAAGCAACAACTCTTTGATGAAGATGAGTGTGTTGACAGCACATCTGTTGAAGGGAAAGATACTGTCAAAAATCCCAAGATAGTAACTTTGACAAGCAATTTGACAGAATGTTCTAAAGATGCTGTCATCAAAGTCAAGACAGAAACTTCAAAAGATACTATCAAACGAGTATCCAAGACAGTAACTTCCAAACCTGCTGTCAAGACAGTAGGTGTGAAAGATACTGTCAAGAATAACTCGACAGCAACTTCAGGACATACTGTCAACACAGATACCTACAAGTCTAAGAATAGGAATGGCAAGTTAGGAATCAACAAGGGTAATGGCTATGCATATGCTAAGAATGCTCCTAGGAAACTATGCAATAACTGTGGCTCCTCTAACCATTTAACACATGTTTGTAAGAAACCAACAGAGAGTAAAATCAATGTGACTGAGGTCAATGGTAACTTACATAGAACCCCCGTTTTGCATAGAACTATGAATGTTTGCAACAATATTGACTGCATGCCTTGTAAGATCACTGCAATGAGTACATGTTTCAATTTGCCTATTCTATCTACTGAAAAGTGCTCTTACATGCATTCTGTTGAGACTTCTGAGCCTACTGAAACCAGTAAAAAGGCACCCCCCCCCCCCACTAAGAAGAAGACAAGGCCTAATTCTAAAACTGAGTGGGTGAGGAAAGAAGTCACACAGAAGATTTCTGATAGTGATGTTAATGTTGAGAATGATGGAAACTCAGGTGTTACTAAGTCTGCAGGACCCAACAAGGATTGGGCACCAAATGCAACCTAAAAAAAATTTGTTTTGCAGGGCAAGAAAAAGAAACAGGACATGTAGATCATTGACAATGGATGCTCAAGACACATGATAGGTGATAAGGCCATGCTATCACATTTTGTCGAGAAAGTTGGCCCAATCATAACCTTTGGAGACAACAGCAAAGGTTACACTGTGGGATATGGCTGTCTGGAATTTGGGAATGTTTTCATAAGTGATATTGCTCTTGTGGATGGATTAAAGCATAATCTACTCAGTGTCAGCCAATTCAGTGATAGAGGATTTAAGGTTGACTTTGATATGATGGTCTGCAATATCTATCACAAGAAGGATAAAAGCCTTTCTCTGAAAGGAGAAAGGAAATGAAGCTTATTTGTTGCTGATTTAAGCTCAACAAAGAAGGATAAAATTTACTGTTTCTACAGTAAAGCTGTTGTTGGTGACAGTATGCTTTGGCACAGGAAACTCTCTCACCTTAACTTCAAAACAATGAATATGCTGATGAAGAAGGAGCTTGTGAGAGGACTACCTCAACAGGAATTCTGTCAAGAAGGACTGTGTGAGGACTGTCAAATGGGAAAGCTGAGAAGAACTGTGCACAGGTCAAATCAAGTCAACACCAACACTGAACCACTTAAGCTAATTCACATGGTTCTTTTTGGCCCAGTAAATGTCCCATCCTTAGCCAGAAAGAGATATGCATTGGTTATGGTGGATGACTACTCTAGATACACATGGGTGACGTTTCTAGAGTCAAAAGATGAAGTTGCTCAAGTAATCATTGATCACATAAGAGTTCTTGACAGAAATCCAAATGCCAAAGTTCAAATATTAAGGAGTGACAATGGTACTGAGTTTAGGAATGCCTCACTTGGAAACTTCTGCAAAGATGAAGGCATTGTCTAACAATTCTCTGCTGCTAGAACACCCCAGCAGAATGGTGTTGTAGAAAGGAAGAACGAGACTCTGATTTAAGCTGCTAGAACTATGTTGCATGATGCAAAATTACCAACATATTTCTGGGTAGAAGCAATCAACACAACTTGTTATACACATAACAGAACTATTATCAACAAGACTCATGGAAGCACTCCTTATCATTTGTTGACTGAAAAGAAACCTACTATCAAATACTTTCATGTATTTGGGAGTAAATGCTTCATGATGAAGGACAACCATGAAAAGAAAGGAAAGTTTGATGCTAAAGCGTATGAAGGCATTTTCATGGGATATGAGATAGAAAGGACTGCTTACAGAGTCTATGTCTTAGAACACAGAATCATTGAAGAAAGTGTGAATGTCACATTTGATGAAACCAAGTTTCCAGGACTCCATGAAGATGGTCAAATGCAAACCTTTAGGTTTGAAAATCAAGGATACTTGGAAGAAGAGGAAATTGGTGATGAAGAGCCCAGCTATACTCAAACTGTTGATATTGAGAAAGATGTTGTCAATGCTAATAATGTTGATCAAACTCCAGCTCAGTCACAGACCATTTCAACTAATCTTCAAAATGATGGTGACTCTAGAGATAATGAAGAGCATGGTGGAGACAACTGCACTGGTGAAGATTCATCTGCTCAAACTGGAGCTAATCCACCAGATCAAAACAGAAGCTTGCCCAGGACAACAAAATGGAACAAGGATCACACTAATGATCTAATCATTGGAAATCCTTCCTCAGGGGGAAGAACAAGGAACAATGTCTCTGCTGACAGCATGTTCTCATGTTTCCTATCTCAAATGGAACCAAAAACAATTGATGAAGCATTGTTGGATTCTGATTGGGTGATTGCTATGCAAGAATAACTCAACCAGTTTGAAAGAAACAATGTATGGAAGTTGGTTCCAAGACCAAAAGGAAAATCAGTCATTGAGACAAAGTGGGTCTTCAAAAACAAATTGGATGAGAATGGAATGGTGACAAGAAACAAAGCAAGGCTAGTAGCAAAAGGTTACTGTCAACAGGAAGGAATAGATTATGATGAGACATTTGCACCTGTTGCCAGACTTGAATCAATAAGGATCTTTCTAGACTTTGCTGCACACTGTAACTTTAAAGTGTTCCAAATGGATGTCAAAAGTGCTTTTCTGAATGGAGAGTTAGAGGAAGAAGTGTATGTTGAACAACCACCTGGATTTGAAGATGTTGAGTTGTATAACTTTGTATACAAATTGTTCAAGGCACTTTATGGATTAAAGCAAGCTCTCGGAGCTTGGTATGATACACTCTCTACCTTTCTATTGGAGAATCAGTTTACTAGAGGTGTAGTAGATAACACTCTGTTCTACAAACATCATGGCAAGGACATCATTCTGGTTCAAATCTATGTTGATGACATTATTTTTGGATCTACAAATGAGAAGCTGTGTGAAAAATTTTAATCTCTAATGAGAAACAAGTATGAGATGAGCATGATGGGAGAACTGTCATTCTTCCTTGGTCTACAAGTTCTTCAACAAGTTGATGGAATCTTCATATGTCAAGCTAAATATGTCAAAGAACTTCTCAAAAAGTTCAACTTAGAAGATTCATCACCTGCCAAAACTCCCATCTCTACATCAACAAATTTGGATCATGACCCCAAGGGAAAGAAAGTGGACTCTAGTGCTTACAGAGGCATGGTAGGATCGCTCCTCTATTTAACTACTAGCAGACCAGACATAATGTTTGCTACATGTCTCTGTGCAAGATTTCATGTTGATCCAAAGGAGTCACACTTAGTTGCTATCAAGAGGATTTTTAGTTATCTAAAGGGCACTCATTATCTAGGCCTTTGGTATCCTAAAAATACTGGATTTGAGCTAGTTGGGTACTCTGATTCAGACTATGCTGGATGTAGAATTGACAAAAAAAGCACAATAGGTAGCTGTCAATTTCTTGGTGGAAGATTGGTGTCATGGTTTAGTAAAAAGCAACATTTAGTCTCTACATCAACTGCAGAAGCAGAATATATTGCAGCTGGAAGTTGATGTGCACAAATTATGTGGATGAAGAATCAGCTGTTGGATTATGGTCTAGTGTTGAACAACATTCCAATCTTCCGTGACAACACTAGTGCCATAACCATCTCAGAAAATCCTGTTCAACACTCAAGGACAAAGCACATTGACATCAGACATCACTTTATAAGAGAGCATGTTGAACAAAGAACTGTAAAACTGATCTATGTCCCTACTGAAAAGCAACTTGAAGACATCTTCACTAAACCATTGGATGAAGCCACCTTTAATAGGTTGGTAAGTGAATTGGGAATGCTCAATCTGGTATGTTAACTTACTAGTTTTTACATTTTCAAATTCTGAATGTAGCGACTTTGCTAAAATTGAATTTTGTGCTAGTCGTATTGTCATTAGTGAGACTTTGTGTGTCATTAACTTGAATGATTTCAAAAATTGAGAAAGTGGTCAAAGGAATTGCATTGATTGGTTATATTTGTGTTAATTGTTGGATTAGTAGAGGACATAACTCTTGATTGCTATATGTGGTAGTTGTATGGGTACTCTAAACTGTTGACCGTTTACCTTACCATTAACCCAGTATGCCTATAAAATGAACCTTAGGCCATATTAGTTTCAGAAGTTTTAGGATTAGTTGATAAAATCATGAAATCTTAATTTGTAATTCCCTTTTGTTAAGATGTTTTTATTAATAAAACTTGTCTCATTCTCTACTGTGCATGAATACAGATTATTAATTGAATTGAATATGTGTGAATGGTGATTCTTGAGTTAGGTAAATTAATGAAAAGATCTGTTAAAATCCTTGACAGTTATTGTTTTTCGCAAAGGTTATTGTCATCAAGAAAGGTAATTGTCACAGAATACCATGACAATTAGTTTCTTGATAGCAGTGAATGACATTCTATCAAGAGTTTTAAAAGATACTGTCATTAAGGTACTTAATGATGACAATAAGTTTTTCGCGACAAAGCTACTGTCAAGACAAACCTACTGTCATCACACCAAATGTCACTGACAGTGTGTTTCAGCGCACATGTTACTGTCAAAAGTAGTGGACCGTTACAATTGTTAATTCAACCTCCACGTAGACAGAGAATAAAGGGAGTAACCCACATGGTGGAGTTACTAGGTAATAGCACGATTCCAATTATCCCTTTTTTCAGCATAACGCTTGAGCTACTCTCTTTATTCAACAGTTAATCAGAAAAAATAAAAACTGACACAAAGCACCCACAAAGCAAAACAACTTTCTACTCTACTCAATCAACTCACTTTCTCTCTTCTTTCTTACTCCAATTACCAACGATGGCCCCTAAGCAATCAATTTCTCAGACTAACTTTGCTGGTATCTATTCTCCAAATGATGTCGGTGAGGACTTCAAAGGGCTTATTTCTTTCATGAATAAGTCCTATCTTGGGTATGATATCACTTCAACTCATGTTCTAGACCTAGAAAGGATTGAAAACTTTTGGGAGTCAGCTGTTGCTCAAGGAGATGGAGACAATGCCACCATCAAATTCAAAATCAAAGAGCACAGTTACACTCTCACTATTCAAGGCATCAATGCAGCTTTGGGAATTGTGCTTAAACCAGGAAAAACCTACACAGAGCTTGCAAGTGATGAAACCTTGAAGAAGCTCTTCTTGAAAATTGGGTATTCAGGACCCATTCTCGAAGAGGGTACAACAAAGTGGTACCCATCTGGTGAAATGGACAGAAAGTATTTAAGGAAGGAATGGAGCATGATTCTTGATGCCATGGTGAAGGTGTTCTCCACAAAGACCACTGGTTGGAATGGTGTACCCACTTACATCAAGAAACTAACTCACTCTTTTGTCCATGGCTACAAGGTGGATGTTGGGAAGCTACTCATGGCACATCTCATGGCTACCATAGGTAATAAGGTATCTCTCTATCCCCACTTTCTAATGATGTGTCTTAATTCTCTATGTGATTTTGATGAGGATGCTCCTCGCACAGAGGTTTGCAATGTTTTGAAAAGAAACAGACACACAACTCTCACTTCACATAATTTAAATGCACATTTTCCACTTTGCTTCACCAAACATATGGTTGATCAAGTGCCTAACCTTGATTTTACATTGCCCTCTGGGTATGAAACCTTTTCTCTCGAGGATGAGGCTGGATTAGACCCAAATTCAGCTAACCCACATTCTACACCATACATTCAGCCTAGGTTCTCTAGACTTCCCAAAGTACAGAGACAAGCTTTGCAAGAATCCAGGAAAAGACCCCTAGAAACTGGTGTTGGTGGTAGTACTGAGAGTCATGAGGAAGAAGAGAGCTAAGAGGGCCAAAACCACTGTCAGCCACCCTGTAGTCTCCCAAAAGACTGTAGAGGAAAATAGGGCATCAAACACCTCCCTAGATGTTCCTTCTCAACAAGGGACATTTATTGAGACTGGCCTGTCTCCCAAGGCACCCTGTACAGAGTCTGCACACCCTCATGTTTCACCTCATGAGGAGCCTCCACTTGCAGAAACACACATGGAGTCAGGGCATAGTGAGGATTTCACCTCAAAAATTGATGCTTCACAAGTTCACACTGTGGAGCAGCCTATATTCTCTTCTCCACCTTCACCCTCTTCATTCCTTACTCATTCTTTTGTTTCTTCTCAACAACCTAGAGAGGGGGATAGTCCCAACCCTTCAGATTTTGATCATCCATCTCCAATCATGGATGAGCCCCCATCTAGTGGTCCACAAGAACCTATTTCTCAAAGTGAGATGGACACCACTCCTCCAAACACTGAGCTAGAACAAGGTACAACTCTGCTAGAAAATAAAACAGCCAGTGCCTTGTTCAATCTCCAAGGAGCATCTTACCTTAGGGAAGATGTTGTCACAGCCTTAGTTGTTGTCAAAGACACTGTAAATGTTTCTGTCACAGACAAACCTGCTGTCAAGGATGCAGTCAAAGTTACTCTCACAACCAAACCTGATGTCCAAGCTGCAGTGGAACATACTGTCACCCCTTCAGCTGACAGTAACATTTCTGGCAAAGCTGCTGTCACCTCTACACAGCCTAATTATGATGAAGTTCTCATTGAGGATGTCTCCGATGATGATGTGCCACTCTCTCAGTTTATCAAGGTACGTTCAAAACCCTCTTTTCAATGCATGTAAGTACTGCTCATACCCATGCATCTAGGATGAGTGAGGGAGTGCAAAAGAAAAGAGAGATAAAAGAACAGAGAGGTGAGCTAAAAAAATGAGAGGCAGCCAAATGAGCTGGAAAAAGGAGAGGGACTTGAGCATGTCCAGAGTGCAATTGAGGGAGCCCACACTGTTCAGGCAATAGGCCTTGAGAGTTCTAATGTGAGGAGTGATGAGATCACTCAGAAATACCATGAGAGTGTGAGAGACCCCTTAGCCTCCATGCCCCATTCTTTTCCTTCCCCTCGAAGAAGGTTGAGAACTGGTGGTACCTCTACTCAAACTACCCAAAGACTGGAAGCCCTGGAAAACAGATGCCTCTCAATGGAGACTAAGCTTGACAGTCTGTCTACCCCAGTAGTTACTGGATTTGATGGTCTTCAACAGTCTATTCAACTTTTATCTGCTAAACTTGATGCTGCCAACTTACCTAAGGGGAAAAAAATGGTAAGATCAGAATCTGTCCAAGAGCAAGGTGGTGGAGAAAAAGAAGTGCCTGCATCTCAGGGGGGGCCTGTATCTCAGGGGGAGTCTAGTAGTAAGGGGGACTCAGGAAGAAAGGGGGAGCAATTTGTAGAACAACAAGGAAGTGGAGCTGGCAACCTATATGAATATGAAATTGATGGGGAGAAAGTATTGATGTCCAAAGAAGTATTGGAGGAAATGCAAGGAAAATCAAAATCTAAAAGACCAATACTTTCTCCTGTATCTATAAGAGAGCCAACTCCTCAACCTCAGGAAACTACATTACAAAAGATATGGAGAGAAAAGGAGGAGCAGAATAAGTTAGGGAAAGGCAAAGGAAAATTGCCTGAATACTGCAATTCACCAACTATGTGGACTGAGGGAACTGAAATTGATCAAGAAGAAGCAAATACCTTAATGGTGGATTACAGGCAGAGCACACTGCACAATCAGGATGAACAATTATTCAGGGTAATTGAGGAGGTAATGAGGAAGCCAAGCTTAACCCTAACTCAAACCTCAACATTACTGATGAGCAAGATTGTAAGTGTATGTGTGAAGATCAATGAGGATAGAAGATGGGCCACTGATGTGTACTTGGACACAGGAATTTCTATGTTCATCACCATGCAGTTATTACAGAACCTTCAAGCAAAGGTGTTGAGTGTGATGAAAGCCAAGATTACAGCAAGCCACACAACCTTCAATGAGATTCTACAGATGCAAATCCAGAACCTAATCTGAGAGAAACTTTCAGAGGTGTACCTTAATCCATTTTGTGTCTGCTATAAAGTAGTTACAAAGGATGGTGTCAAGAAGTGTGGATATCTAAATCTAAAGGGCACATCAACAATGGAGACAGGGTCAATAATGAAAGTGCTAAATTTAATTCTCAACTCTAAAATCAACAAGGATAGAGTTCAAGCTATTAAGGCAATTCACAAGCTACTGGCAAAGAGAGGGAAGAAGCTAAGCTCTAAAGTAAAGGAGTTAATCTCTAAAGCCAATTCTAAAAGAACTGATCAAGGTGAAAGCTGTGCATTTGATGACTCTCTTGATGATGATGATGAGTTGGATGGAAGTGGAGGATCTGGTGTGGCTAAAAATGTTGGTGGAAAAACTGCTGGGAAAGCTGGAAATCAAGCCCAAGATGCAAGAAAGGAAGTAGCTCATGAACAAGAAAAGAAAGATGCTGGTGCTACAGAAGAGGAGGAGACTGAAACATTTGAAGCTTTGGTGGCAAACATATTAAGGTGTGCAATTGATAGTATCAATGCTGAAAAAGATGTTGTCACCAAAGAAGCTGTCAAAGAAGACAAAGCTACTGTCACAGAAGACACTGTTAGGGAAGACACTGTCATGGAAGATGCTGTCAAGGGTGAAACCAAGGACGTAGTCAAGCCTAAAAGGATAAAATCCTTAGCCAGAGCTTGGTTTTCTAGACAAGAACCTGAAACTGAGAGGACTAACAAAGCAAAGAAAGGAAAAACAAAGTACTCAGGGAAAGAGAAATCTACAGGACTTGGCAGGAAACTGAGGAAACCAATCCAAACAAAACTCTACAACACTTTTGACCTGATGGAAATAGGGGCTCTAGAGATCAAGAATGTTGAAGTAAAGTTGGATGACAAAAATGAAGCAAGCCTGTATGTCCTCTGGTATGATCAATACAGGCCAGTAAGGGTTGAAAAGGACTTCACTATGGAACTTGTTTCATATGTAATAAATGAAAATCTGTCATACACAAAAAGGAAAGTCACAAGAAGGATTGATTATTTCTACCTAGAGAGAATGGTAAATCTAATGCAAGGTTATGAAAATATATACCGAATAAAGTCATGGAACATGTTCTGATATACAAAGCTGAAAGAGATGATGAATTTTATCAAATACATGGGAATCTGACAATGCATGATGATGTTGATATTGCTAACCTATTGGAGTACTCTGATGAAGAAATGATTGACTTTGAAGATGATTTCCCTGAAGAAGAAGTGCAAGCCATGCCATGTCAAGAGAGATCAACTAAAGCTGCACATGCTGAGACTGTTGAGGAAATGGAAGCTGAACTCTTGAACAAATACAAGAATTTGAACAAGGAGAAGAGTAAAGAACCCAACTTTCAACCTTGTGTTCTAGAAAATCCTTTGAGAATCAAGCATGGAAAGGAAGAAATTTACTTGGACAGTTTCCACAAGCTCAGAACCAGTGTACTGAAAGAGTTAAACTACTCAGTGGTTGGATCAACAAACCATCTAGAGCTACTGTGTTCTTTTGAACTTGAAGAAATTATTCATAGAAGAAAAGGTGAAGACTCAAAGTTGGACAAGGCAAGAAGGACAAATCTCAATGCATTTCCTGGCAGGAGATTCAAGCTTGATCAAGACATCTTAAAATTCAGAATCTATGTCTTTGGTCAAGAGCAGTGGATGGATCTCCAGGATGCTCAACAGTTCAGCTCTAAAATAGCTCAACAGTACATTGATGAAATTGAGGATGATGCAATTTCCCCCTTGGAAATATCACTGGTGGATGGTCTCAGAAGATGTGTAGCAGAAGCTCTCAGAAGAGAGGAAGAAGGCAGGCAGAAAAGAAGATCTGAAGCTCTAACTAGGTAAATACTCCATATTTGCTCAATCATTCAGGAGCACCTATGTTTGTAGCCATTCTAACCTTTGTTAGTTAAGTTGTCAACATGTATAGTCTGTAAATTTGTAGTTATTGTCCATAAAAACAAATTGGGGGAGATTGTTAGGATTTATGGGTGATAGCTTAGGAGACAACTTAACTTTGTGTTTAGTAATACTTAATCTCATTAAGTAGAACATACTGTCACATCCAGAGTATGTTCTTGTAGCCATTTCATTTGCTGTAATAAAATTGTTTGTATATCTTGGAAGAAGGTCATTCACTTGTTCAAGCCTCAAGAAGTACATCAGGATGACAACAAGAATAAATGTTACTGTCATATCACTGACAATAAGGTTACAAGAAGACAACATGTTGCAAGTCATGATAGCATATTAACTCTGACAGCAACATTGACGGAAGCCTTGAGACAACAACTCTTTATTCTCCTGACATCAAGTTTGGAACTCCTGACAGCATCTATTACGGGGATTTCATACTGTCACCAAAAGCGTATTCTTGTGACAGCAAACTTGGAAGTACAAGATATTGTCTCAAAGGGATAACTTTGAATTGGGGATCTACCCAGTCAAACATGTGACAGTTTGGATGTTCAAGAAACAGGCGTGCTGCAGTATCCCAACACTGTATCAAGCCTGCAAAGACTACGACAGAAGCTTTGGAGATAACAAGACAAAGCTTAGCAATTCAAGAGTATGACAAATAAACATCTACTGGGATTGTGTTAGCTTAACTGGGAATGTATCTAGATTGCTTTCTATGTATTGATAAATCAATTGTATGGCAGTTTAGGAAAGTCACATGGGTGTGCAAGTTGTAAGGAGCTGCCACAAGATAATGATAGCATCTCCACAAACCCGTGATGATAGAGATAGGATTAATTTACTTAGACTATCTCTCATTCTATGTCTTGAAAAAAACAAGAGAATTAAAGCTTGAGAAAGACACACTTTTCTCAAGGTTGTAGCAACGCTTTGCAAAATAAATAAAATATTTATTTTGTGAGTAAACTACTTGTGATTGCATTTCTTCTGCTGATAAGATTTAATCTTAGTTTTAGTTGTTGAAGCATAGATTGAAATTCATTAGTATTGCATTCAACCCCCATTCTGCAATACTCAAGGACCAACAGAAAGATATGGAGGATATAAATGATGAGAATGATTCAGAGGTCACATGTTCTGTTGATGTGTATGGTAGAAAGACTTATATACCAAAATGTGATGACAAAATCAAACCACATACAAATCAACATTTTACAACGTTGGAGGATGCATATTCATTTTATTTTAAGTATGGGCAGAGTTGTGGATTTGATGTGCGCAAGTGAACGGAGAAATCTGATAGGAAAGGAAAATTCAAAGCTAAATATATACAGTGTAACAGGGGTGGCGCCCCTTATCAAAGCAAACCCAATCAGTTGGATGAAAATGGTACCTCGGAAAAGTAGATTCGTAGGAAAACAATATCTCGCAGATGATTTTGCGAAGCACAGATCATTATAAAACCTGCAGGTCCAAGAGGTTATGTGGTAATGAGTTTTATCGAGGAACATAATCATCCTCTAGCAACAGGAGCAGCTAAAATGTTTTGAATATTTAAAACAAGATCTTATGCTTTAGCGAAGGAAATGGTGGGATCATATGAAGATGTAGGTTCAACTGTTACGGATTTAAAGAATTTTTCGAGGGACTTTAAGTTCACATCGGAGATCGTGATACTGATATGATTTTGGCAAAATTTAAGTTGAAGATTGAGACGTCTAATGATCAGAGAGAATATCTTTTGAATATAGCGGTTATATATCCTCACTGCTTTCTTCTATTTATTTCTCTAAGCGGTAGCTTGCAGCCCATCTTTAAAAGCCATATTTCCCTTCCTTGAGTTAGCATGAGTTGCAACCTGTGTGTTCATACAAGGAAAGAAAATAAATTCTCATTTATCAAACGAACCAATAACCCTTCACTACAAATAAAAACCCTTCATTTAGTGAAAAAAATCCTTAACCCAAAACTATTGTCTATGCAATACTACAATAAATGTTATGTAACGCATTAGAAAGGAAATATTACAACATAAAAAGTAGCATTATTTTTCTTCTTCCCAACACGTGTCTGTTTTTTGCTTACAATATGCTCTCTTTTACGACTAGTAACCACATTACTTTGTCTTGCATCCTGAGGGACAAAAACAAATAAAACATAAACTGCATCATCCCAAATATGACAACATCCCACAATATAACATGAGATAACAAATAAAATTTATCGGAAACGTACTTCAATTTTTCTATTTTTTAAATACATCTTCAGATACATTTCCAACTTCAACAATTATATTGCACTCCTTTTCATTTACAGATGCTTCTCTTGTCAACTTCAGCTTTTCCCCCGCAATGTTGCACCTTCTCGCCATAGATTTACAACTATCTCCAAACGTCTCTGTTGCCCAGTAATACTCTATTGTAGAAGGGGGGTTGAATACAATAGTATAAGATAATCGACTTCTTAATGTATATATCACAAATATGAAAGAAAGATAACAGCTTTATTAAATCTGATATAAAACTGTTACAAACTCTCTCAAGAAATTCTGATGTTCTTGAGAGCTGCTAGGTTACAAAAACTCTCTCAAGAAATTCTATGTTCTTAAGAGCTTCTATTCGATTATGTTCATGTACATAAATCGAAACCAAAACTGTGTTTATATACTACACAGCTTCTCTATCAATGATAAGTCCTAATCAATTACAAAGATTGAAACCTATCCATAATTGATAGCTACATCCTACAAACCAGGAACCGACAGAATAAACTTCCATGTTTAACTAGACTCCAAATATAACTCGAAGTAGGAATCCTGATCAGCTTCCAGTCCTGATGATCAATCCTGATCCCAGTCCTGATATGTATCTTGATCCTGACGACCATGTAATCCTGATGACGTCAGCAATCCTGATCAGTTGAGTCTAGCTCCTGACGATCATTGAATTCTGATCTAACAATCTCCCCCAATCTCATACTCTGTGAAATAAAGTATAGATTCCTAAGATTCAATGATGTCAAAAACATATATGCAAAATGTACAGAATCTGCAGCAACAACTTATCTGTTTAAATTCTTTGATAGAACAGATTCATCTTCAAGAAGTTGGATAACAAATTTTCTTCTTTTTCTTCAAGAATTTGAATCAGTCTTTCCTTAAGATTTCTGAGTTCTTCATCTTCCTCATTAATCTGGTAGATAGCTGCTCTGAGATTCAATATGGAGTTTCTCTGAAGACTATGCTCTTCAAGCAAAAGATATGTAATTTCCTTCCCATCAGGATTGAGAGTAAGATGAGTCATGCCAAAATTTACTTCTTTAACAGCAGTACCCCTTTGCATTTCCACATCCTGACCTCTTTGATTTAAGTACATGGGAGTATAATTACCATTGAAATTACTGTTTCCATCCAGTCTTCTTCTTATTGTTGACAAAATCATGTCACTCCATTCTTTGCATATTTGATTCTTCGATCTCAAAAGATAATGAACATATTTCAGTTCCTGTGAAGTTTTCATCAGCAGATCTTGAATAGATAAAATCTTCACACTACCATCTTTCATGAAGTACAGAAGCTTTTCTTTCTTGTCAAAACCATCATGACAATCTATAACTATATCAACAGCTAGTAAATTGTTCAGGTTTTCAGAAGTTAAAGTACCTCCAATTTCAGTTAAGGAGTAAGGATCAACATATGACATATTTATATATTCAGCATCCCTGTGTCCAATACCTCCTCTTGAATTACTTGTCAATTGCTTCAGATTTGAAAACATCTTTAACTAGAGTGCTTTTGATCTAACCATCCCAGATAAATCAACAACACTTGAAGCGCTTGTAATAATTCTTCCAGACTGAAAATTGATAAGTGTATCACAACTTAATGTGCTAATATTTTTCCACTTCTTATCCTTTTCCTTTTCAAAGGCATAGCTTCTTTCCAGTGAAGATTCTTGTCTGCTTGGGTTCCTCCACACTCTTCTGTTTGAGAGTTTAAGCCTTTGTACATAGAGATTGAAATCTCTATTTGTTGATCTTGTAATTTCACTTCTTCTGGCTTCTTCTTCTTCATCTACTTCCTTGTTGTGAGAATCAACCACAGTAGATAAAATTATCAAGTCAATCTCTTGCAGAATTTCAGAATCATCAGGATCTTGAATATTATCAGGAACAACATCAGGATTAGATTCTTCAATTTGATTTGTATTGTAGAGAGTTGATTTTCTTGATTTTCTTCTCAATTCAGGTTCTTCTTCAATATTTCCATCATCACCAAAAGTTGATCTGTCAGGAACTACTAGAGTTTGAATAGGTTCAGGAATTTCTTCAATTATTAACCCTCGAGACCTTGTCTGTCTAGGTATTGTTTGAGTTGAAGAACCTCTTCTACTTCTTCTAGCTCCTCTCATACCTCTGCCTCCTCTACCTCTAGCAGGAGCAGGGTTATTAAAGCTTTCCATCATTTCTCTCTGTTGTCTTAAGAATTCTTCATGTGAGAGATCAGGATATTCTTCACTTGCTGTAGAGAGTGCTTTTCTTGCATATAATTGTTGAACTCTTTTATCAGTGTGATATAGAGTAACAATTCTGCCATCTTTTGTAGAAAACTTCTGGAATAAATTTGATGCATCTTCAGGATTATCAATAATCACATCTTCATCACCTTCAGGAATTGTAGCAAGAGTATGTCCATGACCAGGTGTCAGGATTTGTTCTTCCGTCAGGATCTGAGATTGCATCAATGTTCTTACTGTCTTAACTCCAGAATCAGAAACATGAGTTGACTGTGTTGTTTGACTTTGTGAAGTTTGAATTGTAGACTTCATAACAGCAGCATCAGAGGTTTCTCCTTGTATCACTTTGTCACAACCATCATCTCCAGTATCATCATCATTATTCCTTAATACTAGATCAGGTGTGCATTTTGTCCGACTAACCTTCTCCCCCTTTTTGACATCAGGATTTGACAATAAATTCAGAATTAAGGAAAGAGAGGCTTGAATGTCAGTTACCTTGGTATCCAGAGAATCAATCCTTCTGTTGATAGAGGTTTGTTCAGAAATAACAGATTTCACTTGGGATTCTACTACCCTTAGCTGAAAAGCAGTAGGCACCTTTGTAAAATATTGAGAAATATCATTCCTCACCAACTCAGTTAAGTTCTTGATAGAATTAATCTCACTTTTTAGACTTTTGGATAACAAAGTTGTAGCCTTCAGATGATTCTTCAAGTCTTGATTCTCTATAGATTTCACTGCATCATAGGCATGTTCCAAAGCAGAAGAATAACTTACAGATTCAGCAGATCTGTGCCATGAATTGTTCCATTCATTCTGTCTAAGTGCCTCAGCAGGATTAAAGGAAGGAATAGAAAAATCTTGTCTCTGATCTTTCCCAGTGAAAGCTTTGCCAGCCATATATGTACTTGATGAACCAAAATTAGTTCCAAGACTAATTTTGAGTGTTGTAGCAAGCTGTTCCTTCTCTTTTCGATTCTCATCATCATCACTATCATCAGACTCATCATCATCAGTACTATGAGTATCATCAGGATCAAAAATAGCTATACCTTTCATTTTATCCTGTGAATCTGTGATAGGATGATCCATTGGTCTTGAACGAAGTGGCTGTATCAGGATAGGTTCAACATCAGGAGCACCACTAGCGTCAGGATGAACACCGTCAGGATTTGATATGCTTGCATCAGTATTTGCTACCAATGGTTCTTGTGGAGCTTGAGGTTCAGAAGCTTCTTCAACACTTTTAGTCAAAGGTTCTTGTGTGCTTCCCTCATTGACAGTGTCCTCGACCAATCTTTGAACTTCATCTGCACCAGAAATCCCTTGAGCATTGTCAGGAAATTTCTCAGAAACTGTAGCTTGGCCTGCATCTTCACTTTGAGAAAATGGTTCTTGTGGGACCATTCCACTAGCTAAGCCTTCACTCAAACTTTGATTGAGTGGTTCTTGTGTGGCTGGATCATCAGAAAGAGCTGCTGAACCACTTTGAGGTTCAGGTTCTTGTGGGCTTGATCCTTTCAGTTTCTTCTGTCTCTGATAGACCAACTCTTCTGCCTTCCTTAGCTTTTCCATTGGATGTTTTATCCCAAGATTGGAAGCAGCGGCACCATACTTCTCCCATGAAATATCAACATGTCTTTTTGTTGGAGAGTCCTGTGCTGGAGAGTCTGAAATATTAACCACTTGACTTGGTGCAGCATCAGGAATACTAACATCAGGATTTGCTTGAGCAGTAGAAACTGATTGCTCATTCAGAATAGAAGTGTCCTGTACATCAGTATCCTGCTTCTTTTCTAAAGGAATATGATACCTGCTTTTTGATACCTTCCTTTTCTTCCGTGGTGTAGACAATTGAACCACAGCTGCAGTAGCAGTATCAACAACTTCCTTATTCACATTCATCATAGAGGATATAGGTAAGTCATCCTCTGAATCAGTCTCATCCCTGAGTACTAACTTTCTTTTAACAGAAACAGCCTCACCTCCCTTTGCAGCTTTCTTCACCAGGACCCCTTGTACACCCCCTTGTGACTTCTTTTTAGTGAGTGGTGTAGAGGAAAAATCCTTTGAACCTGATTGCCTTCCTGACACATCAGTTCTAGTTGACTTCTTTGCTTTTACAACTAAAGTCTTTTGAGAGACAATAGAGGTGGCAGTTGACTGTTTAGACTGTTTAGGATGAATGCTTGGGTTAGGAACAAGGTGTGATTGGCCTTGCCCCATAGCATTAGAAATTAAACCATAACGAGTATGCATTTTCCTATGTAAGAAAAATCTAACCTCATCAGGAATAAAAGCATTTCCTATGAAACCATTTGCCTTATCAGGATTGAAAAACACAAAAATTTTAATAGAAAACTATCAATTTGCTCAATTTTTCTTGTCCTTCTTACTTTTCCTGCACAATTTGTTAGTAACACTGATATTTGACATATAAAATGACAAATAGAAAACTCTGATAAAAATATAATTGAAATTGAGAATTAAGACTGAAAACTTAATCAAAGACTAAGTAAAAATCTTATTTTCCAGAGTTTACCAGAAGTGTTGATGACAAATTAGCATAGAACCTCTGGTTTTCATACTAGCTTCAATATCTGAGCATCAGGATTTGACCAGTTGACTTCCTGTCAAGATAACATCCTATCAGGATTTGATCAAAGAAAACATACCTTTCTGAATAACCATCAGGATTTGACAGTTATCAGGATTTCCTCTCTGTAGTTTTCCTCAGAAATTCTCAAAGTTCATCATTCCAAGTTCATTCACCAATTTATTGAAAGTAGCTTCAGGTAGTGGCTTGGTGAATATATCAGCTAGTTGTTGATCAGTAGGAACAAAGTGAAGTTCAATTGTTCCTTCCAGAACTTGTTCTCTTATGAAGTGATATCGAATACTGATGTGTTTAGTAAGAGAATGTTGAACTGGATTTCCTGTCATTGCAATAGCACTTTGGTTATCACAATAAATAGGGATTTTTGAGTATGACAGACCATAATCTAACAATTGATTTCTCATCCATATTATCTGAGCACAACAACTTCCTGCAGCAATGTACTCGGCTTCTGCAGTTGAAGTGGAAATGGATTTTTGCTTTTTACTGAACCATGAAACTAGTCTTCCACCCAAAAACTGACAGCTTCCTGAAGTACTTTTCCTGTCTATTTTGCATCCTGCAAAATCAGCATCTGAATAACCACACAACCCAAAATCTGATTCCCTTGCATACCAAAGGCCAAGTGAAGAAGTGCCTTTGAGATATCTGAAAATTCTTTTGACTGCTATCAGATGGGGTTCTCTAGGTTTTGCTTGAAATCTTGCACACAGACAGGTTGCAAACATGATATCTGGTCTACTTGCAGTGAGATACAATAAAGAGCCAATCATTCCTCTGTAGTGTGTTACATCTACCTCAACACCTTGATCAGGATCAAGTTTGGTAGTTGTAGCTATGGGAGTTGTAACAGGAGAACTATCTTGCATGTTAAACCTTGTCAATAAATTCCTTGTATATTTAGACTGATTGATAAAAATCCCTTCATCAGTCTGTTTAACTTGAAGACCAAGAAAGTAACTCATTTCTCCCATCATGCTCATTTGATATCTTGACTGCATAAGCTTGGAAAACTTTTCACAAAGCTTAATGTTTGTTGACCCAAAAATGATATCAATAGCACCTCTTTTGAATCCACTTTCCAGTAAGAATAGAGCTAAAGTTTCATACCATGCTCTTAGAGCTTGCTTTAGTCCATAAAGTGCCTTATCCAATCTGTAGACATGATCTGGATAGTTAGGATCAATGAAACCAGGAGGTTGCTCAACATACACTTCTTCCTCCAGTTCTCCATTTAAGAAAGCACTTTTAACATCCATCTGGAAAACCTTGAATTTCCTATGTGCTGCATAAGCAAGAAATATCCTGATGGCTTCTAGTCTTGCAACAGGAGCAAAAGGTTCATCATAATCAATTCCCTCTAGTTGAGAATACCCCTTTGCAACTAGTCTTGCTTTGTTTCTGATTATTACTCCATCAGAATCAGTCTTGTTCTTGAAAATCCACTTTGTACCAACAATTGATCTATTCTTTGGTCTTGGTACCAGTTTCCAGACTTCATTTCTTTCAAATTCATTCAGTTCCTCTTGCATTGCAGTAACCCAATCAGCATCTTTAAGTGCATCTTCAACTTTCTTTGGCTCCTCCTTGGATAGAAAGTTATTGTATAGACATTCATTTTGAGTTGCACTTCTTGTTTGAACACCTGCATCAGGATCCCCAATAATCAAATCAGGAGTATGACTTGCAGTCCATTTCCTCGCTGGTGTTAAATTGTTTCTTGAAGTAGATGCTCTCCCTGGATTGGTGTTATCTTGATTTGAAGAACTTGCTTGTCTTGAAGCTCCCCCTGAATTATTGCTATTTCCTCCTGATAAGTTATCAGGATCATCACTTGAATCAGTATCTGTAGAATTATGTCCTGATGATTGTGTTCACTCTGAACTTGTAGTAGAATGATGTTGCTCCCCCTCAACATTAGCACTACTAGAAGTATTACTATTGATTGCATCATCAGTATTTGCACCATCAGCATCTGGTGTGTCATCAGGATTTGGTGACCCATCAGGATCTGATGTATGGACAGGATCTGATTCACTTTCTTCAGGTTCCTTGGTAGCTTCATTTTCAAAAATCAATCTATCATGAGAGTCTTCATTGATTCCAGCTATCTTCTTGTCATCAAAAGATACATGTATTGACTCCATGACAGTCCTTGTCCTCAAATTAAAAACTCTGAAGGCTCTTGATGCAGGATAGCCTATGAAAATTCCTTCATCAACCTTTGTTTCAAATTTCCCTAGTTGTTCAGGATGAGTTCTGAGAACAAAACATTTACAGCCAAACACATGCAGATGCTTCAGACTTGGTTTCTTTTCCTTGAGTGACTGATAAGGAGTAACACCATGTCTGTTTATTAATGTGAGATTTTGAGTGTAGCATGCTGTGTTGACTGCTTCTGCCCAGAAATATGTAGGTAATTTTGCTTCTTCCAACATAGTTCTGCCAGCTTCAATAAGAGTTCTATTTTTCCTTTCAACTACTCCATTTTGCTGAGGTGTGCCAGGAGTAGAGAATTGTTGAATGATTCCTTTGTATTTGCAGAACTCTTCCATCTTTGAATTCTTAAATTCAGTACCATTATCACTTCTCAGTATCTTGACTTTGTACTTTGTGGTTGTCTCAATCATTCTTACATGATCCAACAGAACTTCAGGAGTCTCATCTTTTCTGTGCAAAAAATACACCCAGGTGAATCAAGAATATTCATCAACAATTACAAGAGTGTACCTTTTCTTACTGATGGACATGATGTTGACTGGACCAAACAGATCAAGATGTAGCATGTGATATGGTTCTCCAATAGAGGATTCTGATTTACTCTGGAATGATGTCCTTCTTTGTTTTGCTTTCTGACATTGTTGCCCAGTAATAATCTATTGTAGAAGGGGGGTTGAATACAATAGAGTAAGATAATCGACTTCTTAATGTATATATCACAAATATGAAAAGAAAGATAACAGCTTTATTAAATCTGATATAAAACTGTTACAAACTCTCTCAAGAAATTCTGATGTTCTTGAGAGCTGCTAGTTTACAAAAACTCTCTCAAGAAATTCTGTTCTTAAGAGCTTCTCTTCGATTATGTTCTCTCTCTAATGAATAAATAAATCGAAACCAAGACTGTGTTTATATAGTGCACACAGCTTCTCTATCAATAACAAGATAAGTCCTAATCAATAACAAAGATAGAAACCTATCCTTAATCAATAGCTACATTCTACAAACCAGGAACAAATAGAATAAACTTCCATGTTTATCTAGACTCCAAATATAACTCGAAGTAGGAATCCTGATCAGCTTCAAGTTCTGATGATCAATCCTGATCATAGTCTGAGTAGGAATCCTGATGATCAATAAGATACTGACGCTTGATCAAATACTGATGACCATGCAATACTGATGACGTCAGCAATCCTGATCAGTTGAGTCTAGCTTCTGACGATCATTGAATTCTGATCTAACAATCTCCCCCAATCTCATACTTTGTGAAATAAAGTATAGATTCCAAATATTCAATGATGTCAAAAACATGTATCAAAATGTACGAGTATCTTCAGAAACAACTTATCTGTTTAAGCTTTTTGATAGAACAGATTCATCTTCAAGAAGTTGGATAATAAACTTTCTTCTTTTTCTTCAAGAATTTGAATCAGTCTTTCCTTAAGATTTCTGAGTTCTTCATCTTCCTCCTTAATCTGGTAGATAGCTGCTCTGAGATTCTGTATGGAGCTTTTCTGTAGACTGTGCTCTTCAAGCAAAAGATAAGCAATTTCCTTCCCATCAGGATTGAGAGTAAGTTGGGTCATACCAAAAGTTACTTCTTTAACAGCAGTACCTCTTTGCATTTCCACATCCTGACCTCTTTGATTTAAGTACATGGGAATATAATTACCATCGAAATTACTGTTTCCATCCAGTCTTCTTCTTATAGTTGACAAAATCATGTCAGCCCATACTTTGTACACTTGGTTCTTCCATCTTAACAGATAGTGAACATATTTCAGTTCCTGTGTAGTTTTCATCAGCAGATCTTGAATAGATAGAATCTTCACACTACCATCTTTCATGAAGTACAGAAGCTTTTCTTTCTTTTCAAAACCATCATGACAATCTATAACTATATCAACAGCTAATAAATTGTTCAGATTTTCAGAAGTTAAAGTACCTCCAATTTCAGTTAAGGAGTAAGGATCAACATAAGTCATGTTTAGAAATTCAGCATCCCTGTGTCCAATACCTCCTCTTGTGTAACTTGACATTTGCTTCAGATTCGAAAACATCTTTAACCAGAGTGTTTTTTATCTAGCCATATCAGACAAATCAACAACACTTGAAGCACTTGTAATAATTCCACCAGTCTGAAAATTGATAGGTGTATCACAACTTAATGTGCTAATATGTTTCCACTTCTTATCCTTTTCCTTTTCAAAAACATAGCTTCTTTCCAGTAAAGATTCTTGTCTGCTTGAATTTCTCCATTTTCTTTCATTTGAAACTTTAAGCCTTTGTAGATAGAGATTGAAATCTTCATTTGTTCTCTTTGTAATATCTCTTCTTATGGCTTCTTCTTCTTCATCTACTTCTTTGTTGTGACAATCAACAACAGTAGATAAGATTATCAAATCAACCTCTTGCAGAATTTCAGATTCATTAGGATCTTGAATGATGTCAGGATTAGAATCTTCAATTTGATTTGTATTGCTGAGAGTTGATTTACTTGATTTTCTTCTCAATTCAGGTTCTTCTTCAACAATTCCATCATCACCAAAAGTAGATCTGTCAGGAACTACTAGAGTTTGAATAGGTTCAGGAATTTCTTCAATTCTTAACCCTCTAGACCTTGTCTGTCTAGGTACTGTTTGAGTTGAAGAACCTCTTTTACTTCTTCTAGCACCTCTCCTACCTCTGCTTCCTCTACCTCTAGCAGGAGCAGTATAGCTTTCCATTGTCTCTCTTTGTAGTCTCAAGAATTCTTCA
Source organism: Heracleum sosnowskyi (assembly GCA_030848705.1). Lineage (NCBI taxonomy): Eukaryota > Viridiplantae > Streptophyta > Magnoliopsida > Apiales > Apiaceae > Heracleum > Heracleum sosnowskyi. Next base: position 75,246,901 of record CM061238.1, read on the forward strand.
TGTGAGAGATCTGGATATTCTTCACTTGCTGTAGAGAGTGCTTTTCTTGCAAATAATTGTTGAACTCTTTTATCAGTGTGATATAGAGTAACAATTCTGCCGTCTTTTGTAGAAAACTTCTGGAATAAATTTGATGCATCTTCAGGATTATCAATAATTACATCTTCATCACCTTCAGGAATTGTAGCAAGAATGTGTCCATGACCAGGTGTCAGGATTTGATCTTCCGTCAGGATCTGAGATTGCACCAATGTTCTTACTGTCTTAACTCCAGAATCAGAAACATGAGTTGACTGCGTTGTTTGACTTTGAGAAGTTTGGATTGTCTTCATAATAACAGCATCAGAGGTTTCTCCTTGTATCGCTTTGTCACCACCATTGTAACAGCCCCAAATCCGGGGTCGGGGATTTAGGGTTGTCACGATCCATGTACTCCTTGCCTTACCTGTATTACTCGCACCATTCATAATTCACCTGCTCATGACCCCACAACATATGTCTCACACACACACACAGGTTAGAGTCTCAGAAATGACACAATATAACAACTGCGGAATAAATAACTTTTATTACAATACCCAAATGTCTTTTGAATCTGTTACTGATACAATTTCTAAGTATTGTTACATTACCAACTCAGCCTTCTGATGCTCACAATCCTCTAATACTATTCATGTCTATACATAAGTTGAATACCAAAAGCCGTAGCCTGATTCGACTGGTTCGTACTACTCTCGGGATCGCTGCTAGAAACTGCTTAATGGAAACGCCTTGCGAGGTACGTGCCGTCCCATTGGCATCCTGCTTCGCTGCTATATAATATATATGTAATAATAGCAAGAGTGAGCGATAGCTCAGCAAGGTAATGAAAGTATGGCATAATTCTGCCTTTTATTCAACCCAGAAATAAAGCGGGTATACGACAATACTTGTCAAAATATCTTGATGCTGAAATCATTTCCTTATCGGAACATATTCCAAAAATAGTACCTTTATTGTACTTCAAATATCATTCATAATATTTCTGCAACTTTGCTATATTATGAACAAAGTTCTAGTATAATATAAAAGGTGAGGTTTCAAAGTAAACCAATATAACCTTTCCAAAAATATCTGCTATATAAGCAGAATATCAACACATATCTTAAAAGATGAAGTTATAAGGTGATTCAGTATAAACAACTCCCTTACCATAACTCATGTTATGTAAGGTATCCACAGAGTCATAACTCATAAAATAAAAGATGGAGTTGCATGAATTTATTGCCACTTCATTTTCAAACACTTTCGACCCCCTGCCAACATGATTGGTTTTTCATCCCAATCCATGTTGCAGGAATATCCAAATTGGATGATGAACCAATACTGGAGTTGCTACCGCGTCCGCTGTGCCTAACCTTGCTATGATCAGTAGCAGGTCGCACCGCTCAAATAGTTCTCTACATGTAGATGGAAGTATCACGACGGCCTGACATTGTCTACCGCCTTACTATGACCTCCCGCCCATTTGGGGCAATTTAAAGTTGGATGGGCCCACGCAACTTGACCACTTACACCACTCCTAGTTCAGATGAAATCCATGACTCTGAAATGTAAAGATCGTCCTCCTTTCCCCAAGTGTAACACTTGTTGATACGACTCCACTAAGTAGTTATATCTAGGTTGGAAAGGAAGATTCTCCAATATTTCCCAAGCTATGCTTGTTAATGGATATCGACTTGTTCCATGAATTTACCCCTCGATTATTGAGGTGGTAACCCAACATTAGACTGGCAGCAATTAAATTGCTCCAAGAAAATATCTGTCCCTTGACAGTTTTTGAATTGAGAGTTTAAAAAGAGTAGTAGTCACTTAAATCAGGTTTCCCATATTTTTGATAGTTGAGCGAGTATTTAAATCCTCTTTAAAAGACAGATTTAAATGGGAAAAACATTGTTTTGGGAACCTCTTTTGATTTACAAATACTTAATAATATTTATTAAATAAGTAAATCTTAAATGAATATTTGAAAATAATATTCATTAAGTAAGTAATCCTCAAATGAATATTTGAAAATAATATTCATTAAATAAATAATCCTCAAATGAATATTTACAATAATATTCATTAAATAAATAATTAATCTTCAAATTAATATTCAAAAATAATACTCATTAAATAATCCTCAGATAATATTCATAATAATATTCTTCGATTAAGTAAACCTCAAATGAATATCTGAAATAATATTCCTTAATTAATAAACCTCATTTGGATATTCGAAAATAATATTCATTAACTAATTAATCTCAATTGAATATTCAAAATAACATTCATTAAACAATTAAATCTCAAATAAATATTCAAAAGTAATATTCAATAAATAAATAATCCTTAAATGAATATTCACACTAATAATCTTTAAGTCAATAATCCTCAAATGAATATTCATAAATAATATACTTTAAGTAAATAATTAATCCTCGAATAACAGTACCCGATATCTTTATCGGAAAATAACCTTTAACATATACAGAATTATAATTACTTCTGATCTAAAGAAATATCATACGCCCTTAACCTAGGGCCTTTATAAAAACCTGGCTTATAACTGATATCCCATATCTAGCTTATAAGCCAATTACCAAATCATTTCCAAGTAATAACCTTCGAATGAGGTAATATTCAAATAACATTCCTCAAATCATTTCCATGTAATTAATACTTTCTAGAAATATAATTAATGTTTAATAATAGCAGTCCTCAAAATAATTAGTACACTGCCGCTGGAATCCCTCCGGGTTTCCACGGCTATCTCCATATCTCAAATACTGACTCCCGGTCTAGAGTCGAAAACAAGAAGTATGCTCTTATCTCTAGAGCTACAAGGTATACCGGTTTATAACTACTTCATCTCAAAGCTCATATATAAGCCAAAATCAAACTCTATTTTATACAATATATAACATGTATCGCAAAACTATATAACTCCACACATGGCAAAAGCAGTAATATATAATCAATACTTCAAAGTATAGATTTAGAAAACTTGCCACAATACTCACAACAAAGATTTGATATATATAACTTGGGAATACACAAGTATTGAATATTTGAAAATATACCTACTCTGAACAATAGAGTAAGGTTTAGTAAACTTGCCTGATGCTCGAGAAGTGATAGGGGTTCGCGACGATGCCAGACAATCTAGACAAAGTCAAACGAAAACACACGGTTAATCCCCTCGATAAACCACTTATAACTTAATGCTTAAACACGTAAGCGAAACACAACCAAGGCATTACTAGCTCCTTATAGGCTCATACTAAGTCCATGTTATTCGTCAAATACTTATATCACAAGTTTGGTTTGAAATCCATTCTCAAATCCAAGTTATACTTAACCATTTGGAACCTTGGTTTCTAAGTCTCGTTTTCAGTGGTTTTCACTTGCGCGACCTCGACTAAAACATTTTTATCAAATCGAAAAATAATCTTTTTAATCCGAATCGTTTTCGTGAGCCTTCCTAACTGTCTCTAGTATTATTCCTCAAAGTTTCACATTTTAATACGGCTCCGAAGTGGTCCAAATATAGCCTCAAAGTTTCTGAACAGAGAAGGGTTGTTCCTCCGAACGACGTTTACTAAAACTCACTTTTCTCTTAAACCGTAATTCGTATGGACATGATCTTTATATCAAAACAAACCTTAAAACAAGACCTACATGTTCATGGTCAGTTCTGTTCAAAAATATTACCAGACCAGTTCGTAATCCTTGCTCAAAACAGCCTTAAATCAAATGGGCATTACGACGGCTATAATCGTAACGTTTCCCGGTTTTTGTTATGTCAAAACCTCTTAAAACCAAATCAATTCAACAACACAACCATCTTTACAACATAATCAGTTTATATACTTCAAGAACATATCACCAACATCAACCAACAACAAGTATCCATCAAGAATTAACCATACATACTCCAAACTCCATAATCATGCTTATTCTTAAACATTACTAGAAACTTCACTTAAATCTCAACATAAATCAAAGGGTGGATGAGTGGTATACCTTCCTTGATGCTCTACCAACGCTAACCAGTGGCCACAACCACTCAACAAGCCTTATATACTCCTTACAAAGCTTAAACCTTAAGATTCAATCAAGAAAACAAGTTAACAACTTTCGGAGTTACTATTCATCATCACTTTGTAAAATCCATATAACATTGAAAAACAAGAGTTTGGTGCTAAGATTTTTACCAGACCTTGTACTCTTCATAATCTTTCTTTTGAGCTATAGATCGCCAAATTTAAAGCTTCCTAGCTAGGGTTTTGAGTCCCATCTTCCCGCTGGACAGAAACTGGACAGTTTGGGGTTCTCCAACTTGGGGAAGGGATTTGACAAGGCTACACCCCTTTGCTGGCCATGAAATTTTGATCGAATGTTACCCATGGAGTGGAGAAGCTATGGTTAAAATTTGGTGATTTAAGGATGGATAGAAATGGAGTTATGGATTTTTCTTTGGACTCTGTTTCTGCTGGGCAGAAAATCTGGAGAGTTCTTCTCTTTCTTTTCTTCTTTTCTTTTTCTTTTGTTTTTGGATAATCATGCTTGAAATGCTGATTTTTTGTTAAAGTGGTGAGTCATCACATTGTCCTTGTCATCAGGACACGTGTCAAGCCATGGAGTATCATGGTGGCAAAGCAGGGACACGTGTCGCGCATGCATGCGTTTGGTTAAAGTAGCTTTACTGATTCGTTTCTTTTCACATGGATGATCCAAATGTTGCATCCCTCGAATTAATCTTGTTACATGTTACTTCCATGTCTATATTTAATCCTGTCATAATTTCAATCCTTAATCCATGATTCGTTCGCTTAATCACTTAATCTCGTTATAAAGTATCAGCGGTTTCTAGAACCTTCGTTTCACTGTCTCAGTGGTTCTCGTTCTAAATTCTCAAATCAAATAAAATAAAATTCCAAAATATTAAATCCTCAAATCCTTAATTTAATATCTCATTTCTTGAATATAATAATATATAATTCGCTGCCCGGTCAAATACTACACCAAAATAAAATTTGGAATTTCTGAATTCCGATCGTCTTTGCATTCACTTATTTACTCCGTAGATCACTAATATGACTTCCGAATATCCACACTACGTCTCGTACATAGGTGGCATGAAAAACTTTGTTAATTCTCAAAATCACTATTCATCCACCAAATTCACTATTCACTGATGCACTTAATCATAATAAGAAAAGTTTTAAATTTTTCCAAAAATTCGGGTTATTACATTCTCCCCTCCTTAAAAGGATTCCGTCCCGGAATCAACTTAGGAGTAACTGGGGTACTTCTCTTCCATTGCACTTTCTAACTCCCAGGTGGATTCTTCCACCTCTTGATTTTCCACAAACCTCTCGCTAGCTTGGCAACCTCGTCACTTAGCACTTGCTCTTTTCTATCCGTGATTTCCACAGGTTATTCTTTGTAAGTCAGACCAGGTTGTATATCTACCTGCTCGTACTCTACATATGCCGGGCATCTATAGTATACTGACGTAGCATTGACACATGAACCTCGTTATGACCATTCTACAAGTTTGGGGGGTAAGGCTGGCTCGTAGGCCACCTTCCTGTCGCGTCTTAAATCTCAGATGGCCCAATGAATCTCGGGCTCAACTTCCCTTTCTTTCCAAATCTCATTAATTCCTTCCATGAGATACCTTTAGCATCACGAATCTCTACCTCATATTCTCTATCTTGTTTGCACAGAAATACACCAGCATAAACTTGTTTGCCATTCATCAACTTGCCATTTAGCTTATCAGTAGCCGTACTATCTCTATACTCGCGGGCTTAGTCCGCATACTTTCTATGTCTATCTTGGTTGTCACTAGCCGCTTGTTGGTGAAATCTTTTGTCTTCCTAGTTTGTTGGACTAATTTGGGTTTTGTGTAAAATCTCATCCTTTAATTCCCGATCATTCGGAATCCATCTCTGTCCCATTTTAATTAAGGGTATCGGCCACCACATTGGCCTTCCCCGGATGGTAGTGTATCTCACAGTCATAATTCTAGGTCAATTCTAGCCATTTCTCCATCTCACGTTATCTACTATCACGGATAACTCAAAGTCTATTCATTACATTCCCTAAAAATTTGTGGGTGCATAGTCAATCCCAAAAGAACCTCGCTGAAAACTCGAAGTGTCTATTCCCGGTACGAATCGCAGCCTTGGGTATATCCTCGGATTTAACTTCCAACTGGTGATACCCAGTTCTTAAATAAATTTGGAAATACACAACGTTCTTCCGCTGATCAAACAATCATTTACAAGGGTACCTATTATTTAAAGGTCCTGACAGTGGGCTGCTTGTTGGAGGTAGCCCTGTTTGAAACCTACTGGCTTTCTTTTATTCTGTGTTCACAAACTCCGGAGCAAACCTCAATAATTCGGAAAAACTTGGCCTCATACTCGGTCACAGTCATGGTTTCTTGTTTTAACTCTTTAACTTTCATTTCCATCCGGGTCTCCATATATTTCCGGAAATTATTCCTGCTGCACCTCTCCCAAGTCACAATACCAGCTCCCTTTGACTCCATCGTCAGTACTTATCTTGCTAACCCAGAGGTAGTGTCCATTCGTAACAACTCCTCCAAAATCTCAATTCCACTATAGGGCATCTATCTAACACCGTTGTCACTAGAGTTCACGGCACATCGCTATTTCTTTCACATATATCGATTGACACGCTTTCCATTATCATAATATCCTTGGGAGAATAAACCAATTTCATTGATATGTCACTAACATTCTATTCATCTTAGGGATCCGCTCCTTACATAGGCGATTTCGTCGCGAATCTAATTCCTATCAGCGAATTTTTGACTTATTTGACCTGGTTGGCCTCCCCTTAGAATTCAATGAGGATAACAAAAATTATGGGGCCTTGAAAAGACAGCTCCCATATCAAGGAAAACGTCACACACTGGTGATCATAAGGTTATGAGTTTTAAGGTAACCTTATGGGAGGTAAAAGAATTTACCGAGAGATTAACATGATCATAAGAACTTAGCGTTGTGTGCCTCGATTGAGACATTACTAAAGGTAATTAGCCTTCTTGTATTTCACAACTTACAAGTGATGGCGTCCCATCAGACTTCTATCACATAGACAGAGAGTCCTTGTAGCCCCTATAAGTATAGGGCTGTTCGTCTCAGTGGAAGTTGAAAAGTATGAAAGCAATTCGAAATCAATTTAATGATTATCACCTTTCGACAATATTTCTCAAAGGAACACCTTGGATTAAAATTGAACAGATTCCAAAGGTGCGGTTTCCAAAGAAAATACAAAGAAAAGAATAACCAAAAATATATTGGTACTTAACAAACAAGTGGTGAGGTATCACCATAGGGTCATTCATTATTTGAAGAAAAGTGAAAGCTTAAATAACGTCATTTGACAGGGCTTCGAAAACCTGAAAGTAGGCATCGTGACAGCCTCTAGCATAATTGAAACTGAATATGGTTTCGCACAAGTGTTATAAAATAACTTCGAGGAGGGAATATACCCTTTATCAGAATTCTTTCTTGGAAAGAGGTCAAGATAGATCATAGATTGGGGAAGTATCCCACATAATTTGCAAATGGGGAGGGTACTACCAAGGTCTCTACGGATGCCTTTTTATGTTGGCTCCTCTGATGGATAATCGTTCAATTCCAAAGCTTTTCTTTTCCACGCACCCTAAGGTGTTCGATACTTACGTCATCGCTGACTTATAATAGTCGCTAAGAATTCAACCATCAACATTTGCAATCGTAGGGAGTTCTATTTGACTAGGCGCAACATCTCAAGTAAGCGTTCTGTTTATACGAAGACTTCGACACCGTTGTCGCCCATAGCAATGACAATTCCACATGTCGACTGGGCGGTACTTCGGAAGATCATTAGAAACTACAAGCTTAAATCCGGTCTCTATTTCAATCATCCTTATACCCAATATTCCTTCTCCCATATCAATCCCGTGCGCTACATAAGCTTAACACTTTTGGCACAATAGCCTCTTCATTTAAGTCAATCCCGGAACTTCTCAGTCCGTCTTGGTCCTTAAATATATTTCGCCTTTACCATCCAATCTCAACTTCATCACTTTACCTCTACAATCATTTATAGCAATCAGGGTCTGTCCACCAACCCATATAACGGCTATCTTACCCAATCCACAGGGTTCGCTCTAATTTCCACTCTCTTTGGTGACATCCTATGGTAATCAGAAAGACAAGGTTTGCCAAAATTTGCTAAATTTCTTTCCAAAATTAGGGAAACTTGATCAATATATTTGCCTACTAGTAATGCTCGGATCTGATTTCCGACCTTTCTGTTCTATCCTCATTATTCCTTCCTGGTTTCCTGAGGGTGGTAAATCTCGTTCTCGGTTCCGTCTTAGCGTGCTTGTCTTACAATAACATTTGCATGGTACATATACCCAAAATTTTCCTTGAGATAATAAAATCCCTCAATGATGTAATAGACACTATTTCCAGTGGAATCGCTGGTCGTGGGGGATTGAAACCTCATAGCCCAAGCAATTCCTTACACTATTCTAGGCAACTAAGTACCCTTAATCGTTCGTGAAAATCTGAACACCTTGGTTCTTACGTATGCCGCCTCCTTATGGGCAACTATAACCGACTACGAGTAACAGGTTTCGTTCAAGTCGAATCAATCCACTGATACTGGCTATACTGCCTCTACCTCTTCTGCTTTGGAGACTCTACTCCATTTTCTTTGTCATATCTCATGATGAATCATAACGATCCTAAACTCTCGTATCGGCACTTATTTGACCTCTGAAGGTTCGTCCGGTCCTATTGTACGACCTCAAGTAACATACTACGTCTTTATCAATCAACACATCCTCTACGAGATTCTTTTCCTCGACCCACTATGGGGTCTTCCTCTAGATCCTCCTATGGATCTTCCTTTATCGGGTCTCCGTCCATTTCAAGGAACGCATCATCAATTGCCTACTCGAAGGCCTCGGGGTCTGGTATCTCAGAATCCCATCAATCTATAACTCATACGACTCGAGGTGACTAATCACGAAGTCCTAAGTACGGTTTCCTAGAAGAAGTCCCCTCTTGGGCTTCATCTTAAACAGTCAGGGTCATGTCCTCTAACCCGACTACGAACTCAATTGGAGCTCTAGATGCTCTTATCATTATTAAGGGTATTGTAAGACTCGATCTCCCATCGTTTCTGAGGACTGTAACCTAACTCTCTGATACCATCTCTGTAACAGCCCCAAATCCGGGGTCGGGGATTTAGGGTTGTCACGATCCATGTACTCCTTGCCTTACCTGTATTACTCGCACCATTCATAATTCACCTGCTCATGACCCCACAACATATGTCTCACACACACACACAGGTTAGAGTCTCAGAAACGACACAATATAACAACTGCGGAATAAATAACTTTTATTACAATACCCAAATGTCTTTTGAATCTGTTACTGATACAATTTCTAAGTATTGTTACATTACCAACTCAGCCTTCTGATGCTCACAATCCTCTAATACTATTCATGTCTATACATAAGTTGAATACCAAAAGCCGTAGCCTGATTCGACTGGTTCGTACTACTCTCGGGATCGCTGCTAGAAACTGCTTAATGGAAACGCCTTGCGAGGTACGTGCCGTCCCATTGGCATCCTGCTTCGCTGCTATATAATATATATGTAATAATAGCAAGAGTGAGCGATAGCTCATCAAGGTAATGAAAGTATGGCATAATTCTGCCTTTTATTCAACCCAGAAATAAAGCGGGTATACGACAATACTTGTCAAAATATCTTGATGCTGAAATCATTTCCTTATCGGAACATATTCCAAAAATAGTACCTTTATTGTACTTCAAATATCATTCATAATATTTCTGCAACTTTGCTATATTATGAACAAAGTTCTAGTATATTATAAAAGGTGAGGTTTCAAAGTAAACCAATATAACCTTTCCAAAAATATCTGCTATATAAGCAGAATATCAACACATATCTTAAAAGATGAAGTTATAAGGTGATTCAGTATAAACAACTCCCTTACCATAACTCATGTTATGTAAGGTATCCACAGAGTCATAACTCATAAAATAAAAGATGGAGTTGCATGAATTTATTGCCACTTCATTTTCAAACACTTTCGACCCCCTGCCAACATGATTGGTTTTTCATCCCAATCCATGTTGCAGGAATATCCAAATTGGATGATGAACCAATACTGGAGTTGCTACCGCGTCCGCTGTGCCTAACCTTGCTATGATCAGTAGCAGGTCGCACCGCTCAAATAGTTCTCTACATGTAGATGGAAGTATCACGACGGCCTGACATTGTCTACCGCCTTACTATGACCTCCCGCCCATTTGGGGCAATTTAAAGTTGGATGGGCCCACGCAACTTGACCACTTACACCACTCCTAGTTCAGATGAAATCCATGACTCTGAAACGTAAAGATCGTCCTCCTTTCCGCAAGTGTAACACTTGTTGATACGACTCCACTAAGTAGTTATATTTAGGTTGGAAAGGAAGATTCTCCAATATTTCCCAAGCTATGCTTGTTAATGGATATCGACTTGTTCCATGAATTTACCCCTCGATTATTGAGGTGGTAACCCAACATTAGACTGGCAGCAATTAAATTGCTCCAAGAAAATATCTGTCCCTTGACAGTTTTTGAATTGAGAGTTTAAAAAGAGTAGTAGTCACTTAAATCAGGTTTCCCATATTTTTGATAGTTGAGCGAGTATTTAAATCCTCTTTAAAAGACAGATTTAAATGGGAAAAACATTGTTTTGGGAACCTCTTTTGATTTACAAATACTTAATAATATTTATTAAATAAGTAAATCTTAAATGAATATTTGAAAATAATATTCATTAAGTAAGTAATCCTCAAATGAATATTTGAAAATAATATTCATTAAATAAATAATCCTCAAATGAATATTTACAATAATATTCATTAAATAAATAATTAATCTTCAAATTAATATTTAAAAATAATACTCATTAAATAATCCTCAGATAATATTCATAATAATATTCTTCGATTAAGTAAACCTCAAATGAATATCTGAAATAATATTCCTTAATTAATAAACCTCATTTGGATATTCGAAAATAATATTCATTAACTAATTAATCTCAATTGAATATTCAAAATAACATTCATTAAACAATTAAATCTCAAATAAATATTCAAAAGTAATATTCAATAAATAAATAATCCTTAAATGAATATTCACACTAATAATCTTTAAGTCAATAATCCTCAAATGAATATTCATAAATAATATACTTTAAGTAAATAATTAATCCTCGAATAACAGTACCCGATATCTTTATCGGAAAATAACCTTTAACATATACAGAATTATAATTACTTCTGATCTAAAGAAATATCATACGCCCTTAACCTAGGGCCTTTATAAAAACCTGGCTTATAACTGATATCCCATATCTAGCTTATAAGCCAATTACCAAATCATTTCCAAGTAATAACCTTCGAATGAGGTAATATTCAAATAACATTCCTCAAATCATTTCCATGTAATTAATACTTTCTAGAAATATAATTAATGTTTAATAATAGCAGTCCTCAAAATAATTAGTACACTGCCGCTGGAATCCCTCCGGGTTTCCACGGCTATCTCCATATCTCAAATACTGACTCCCGGTCTAGAGTCGAAAACAAGAAGTATGCTCTTATCTCTAGAGCTACAAGGTATACCGGTTTATAACTACTTCATCTCAAAGCTCATATATAAGCCAAAATCAAACTCTATTTTATACAATATATAACATGTATCGCAAAACTATATAACTCCACACATGGCAAAAGCAGTAATATATAATCAATACTTCAAAGTATAGATTTAGAAAACTTGCCACAATACTCACAACAAAGATTTGATATATATAACTTGGGAATACACAAGTATTGAATATTTGAAAATATACCTACTCTGAACAATAGAGTAAGGTTTAGTAAACTTGCCTGATGCTCGAGAAGTGATAGGGGTTCGCGACGATGCCAGACAATCTAGACAAAGTCAAACGAAAACACACGGTTAATCCCCTCGATAAACCACTTATAACTTAATGCTTAAACACGTAAGCGAAACACAACCAAGGCATTACTAGCTCCTTATAGGCTCATACTAAGTTCATGTTATTCGTCAAATACTTATATCACAAGTTTGGTTTGAAATCCATTCTCAAATCCAAGTTATACTTAACCATTTGGAACCTTGGTTTCTAAGTCTCGTTTTCAGTGGTTTTCACTTGCGCGACCTCGACTAAAACATTTTTATCAAATCGAAAAATAATCTTTTTAATCCGAATCTTTTTCGTGAGCCTTCCTAACTGTCTCTAGTATTATTCCTCAAAGTTTCACATTTTAATACGGCTCCGAAGTGGTCCAAATATAGCCTCAAAGTTTCTGAACAGAGAAGGGTTGTTCCTCCGAACGACGTTTACTAAAACTCACTTTTCTCTTAAACCGTAATTCGTATGGACATGATCTTTATATCAAAACAAACCTTAAAACAAGACCTACATGTTCATGGTCAGTTCTGTTCAAAAATATTACCAGACCAATTCGTAATCCTTGCTCAAAACAGCCTTAAATCAAATGGGCATTACGACGGCTATAATCGTAACGTTTCCCGGTTTTTGTTATGTCAAAACCTCTTAAAACCAAATCAATTCAACAACACAACCATCTTTACAACATAATCAGTTTATATACTTCAAGAACATATCACCAACATCAACCAACAACAAGTATCCATCAAGAATTAACCATACATACTCCAAACTCCATAATCATGCTTATTCTTAAACATTACTAGAAACTTCACTTAAATCTCAACATAAATCAAAGGGTGGATGAGTGGTATACCTTCCTTGATGCTCTACCAACACTAACCAGTGGCCACAACCACTCAACAAGCCTTATATACTCCTTACAAAGCTTAAACCTTAAGATTCAATCAAGAAAACAAGTTAACAACTTTCGGAGTTACTATTCATCATCACTTTGTAAAATCCATATAACATTGAAAAACAAGAGTTTGGTGCTAAGATTTTTACCAGACCTTGTACTCTTCATAATCTTTCTTTTGAGCTATAGATCGCCAAATTTAAAGCTTCCTAGCTAGGGTTTTGAGTCCCATCTTCCCGCTGGACAGAAACTGGACAGTTTGGGGTTCTCCAACTTGGGGAAGGGATTTGACAAGGCTACACCCCTTTGCTGGCCATGAAATTTTGATCGAATGTTACCCATGGAGTGGAGAAGCTATGGTTAAAATTTGGTGATTTAAGGATGGATAGAAATGGAGTTATGTATTTTTCTTTGGACTCTGTTTCTGCTGGGCAGAAAATCTGGAGAGTTCTTCTCTTTCTTTTCTTCTTTTCTTTTTCTTTTGTTTTTGGATAATCATGCTTGAAATGCTGATTTTTTGTTAAAGTGGTGAGTCATCACATTGTCCTTGTCATCAGGACACGTGTCAAGCCATGGAGTATCATGGTGGCAAAGCAGGGACACGTGTCGCGCATGCATGCGTTAGGTTAAAGTAGCTTTACTGATTCGTTTCTTTTCACATGGATGATCCAAATGTTGCATCCCTCGAATTAATCTTGTTACATGTTACTTCCATGTCTATATTTAATCCTGTCATAATTTCAATCCTTAATCCATGATTCGTTCGCTTAATCACTTAATCTCGTTATAAAGTATCAGCGGTTTCTAGAACCTTCGTTTCACTGTCTCAGTGGTTCTCGTTCTAAATTCTCAAATCAAATAAAATAAAATTCCAAAATATTAAATCCTCAAATCCTTAATTTAATATCTCATTTTTTGAATATAATAATATATAATTCGCTGCCCGGTCAAATACTACACCAAAATAAAATTTGGAATTTCTGAATTCCGATCGTCTTTGCATTCACTTATTTACTCCGTAGATCACTAATATGACTTCCGAATATCCACACTACGTCTCGTACATAGGTGGCATGAAAAACTTTGTTAATTCTCAAAATCACTATTCATCCACCAAATTCACTATTTACTGATGCACTTAATCATAATAAGAAAAGTTTTAAATTTTTCCAAAAATTCGGGTTATTACAACCATCATCTCCAGTATCATCATCATTATTTCTTAATACTAGATCAGGTGTACATTTTGTCTGAATAACCTTCTCCCCCTTTTTGACATCAGGATTTGACAATAATTGCAAAATTAAGGAAAGAGAGGCTTGAATTTCAGTTACCTTAGTATCCAGAGAATCAATTCTTTGATTGATTGAGGTTTGTTCTGAAACAACAGATTTCACTTGGGATTCCACTACCCTCAATTGTAAAGTAGTAGGCACCTTTGTAAAATTGTTAAAGATATCAGTCCTCACTTTTTCAGTTGAGCCCTTGATAGAATCAATCTCACTTTTCAGACTTTTGGATAACAGAGTTGTAGCTTTCAGATGATTCTTCAAGTCTTGATTCTCTATAGATTTCACTGCATTATAGGCATGTTCAATAGCAGAAGAAAAACTGATAGATTCATCAGATTGATGCCATGAATTGTTCCATTCATTCTGTCTAAATGCCTCTGCAGGATCAAAGGAAGGAATAGAAAAATCTTGTCTCTGATCTTTCCCAGTGGAAGCATTGCTAGCCATATATGTACTGGATGAACCAAAATTAGTTCCAAGACTAATTTTGAGTGCTGTAGCAAGCTGTTCCTTCTCTTTTCGATTCTCATCATCATCATCACTATCATCAGAAGTATCATCAACAGTACCATGAGTAATATCAGGATCAGGAATAGCAATACCTTTCAGTTTATCCTGTGGTTCTGAGATAGGATGATCCATTGGTCTTGAACGAAGTGGCTGTATCAAAATAGGTTCATTATCAGGAGCACCACTAGCGTCAGGATGAACATCGTCAGGATTTGATATGCGTGCATCAGTATTTGCTACCAATGGTTCTTGTGGAGCTTGAGGTTCAGAAGCTTCTTCAACACTTTGAGTTAAAGGTTCTTGTGTGCTTCCCTCATTGACAATGTTCTCGACCAATCTTTCAACAGAAGCTGTAGCTTTGCCTGCATCTTCACTTTGAGAAGATGGTTCTTGTGTAGCTGGAATGTTGATGTCTTCATTCTCCCTTTGAGAAAATGGTTCTTGTGTGACCATTCCACTAGCTAAGCCTTCACCCAAACTTTGATTGAGTGGTTCTTGTGTGGCAGGATCAACAGTAGCTGCTGAATTACTCTGAAATTCAGGTTCTTGTGGGCTTGATCCTTTCAGCTTCTTCTGTCTCTGATAGACTAACTCTTCTGCATTCCTCTTTTTCTTTGATGAAGGTGTAAGACCAACCAAGGAAGCAGTTGTAGAAACCTTCTCCCAAGAAATTTCTCTAATCTGAGATGGAGAGGCTGGAGAGTCTGATATAGAGACAACTTTTGTTGTTGCATCAGGAATACTAACATCAGGATTTGCTAGAGCATCAGGAGTAGATGACTCATCAGGATTTGATGTCTGAATATCAGTATCCTTCATTTGCACTGTCAAAGGAATATGATACCTGCTCTTTGATAATTTCCTTGTCTTTTGTGGTTTTGATAAAGGTACCACAGCTTTAGTAGCAGTATCAGCAACTTCCTTGTTCACATTCATCACAGAGGATATAGGTAAGTCATCCTCTGAATCACTTTCATCAATCAACCTTAACTTCCTTTTCACAGGAACATTCTTAACAACCTTATCAGCTTTCTTCACCAGGACCCCTTGTACACCCCCTTGTATCTTCTTTTTAGTGAGTGGTGTAGAGGAAAAATCCTTTGAACCTGATTGCCTTCCAGACACATCAGTTCTAGCTGATTTCTTTGATTTTACAACTAAAGTCTTTTGAGAGACAGTAGAGGTGGTTGATAACTGTTTAGACTGTTTAGGTTGCATGCTTGTGTCAGGAACAAGGTGGGTTGGGCCTTGCCCCATAGCATTAGAAAGTAGTCCATAATGAGTAGGCATTTTCTGATGTAAGAAAAACCTAACCTCATCAGGAATAAAAGCATTTCCTATGAAACCATTTGCCTTATCACTGTTGACTAAGGACTTAATATTATTCTCAGTAATTCTACAGATTGGTAGAACTACATCATCCTCAAAAACAACATTAGGACATAAGTGATTAAATATCAACTGTAAAAATCTAAGAAAACAGACAGAACCCAATTTATCTGATTTCCTATCACTTAAAGCTTTTAAGATAAAAGACCCATAATCAAACACTGTAGAATGGATAAGAGAGTACCCAATTTTAAGAGATCCTGATGGAAGAGCATCAAAATTTGATGTCTTGTTCAGGAAACAGCGGCTGATTGTATCAAAGAAGAAATTCCATTCCTTCTTAAGCTTTGTCCTGAAGAGATTTCCATATCTCTTTACTTCACCATTGTAGCCCAACTTTGTAACAAACTCAAAAAGAGTAGAGTCCGAAACATTAGCAGGAATAGCATCACCAAGAACGGGTAAATGCAGGGCTGCCTCCACAATTGTAGGAGTCACATAGTGAGTAGTTCCATTATATCCAAAACTCATCAAGATTGTATCAGAATGCCCTTTATCAAAAGTAACTGAGTTCCACACCTGCATTACAGACTTAAAAGAAACACTTGCAGGTTCTGTTAAAGCAAACTTCAATGGGCTTGAAGCTAGAAAATCTTGAATGATATGAAACTCATTGGGTAAATCTTGATGATTTAGAATAGCCACAAAATTGTTAGTGGCAAATGTAACACCACTAATCACTGTCTGTTTGTTCATGAATGATGAAGATGTCATTGTAATGCTTTTGAAAACTCGAGAATTAAGATTTGAAGCAATTAGGGTATGAAAGCACAGAGAGAGATAGAAAACGAAAAACTGATGATAAGAGAGTAATTAACGATGTAGACCAATGAAAAGTATTTTGTTAAAACAAAATATTACTCTCAAAGACAGGTGGCAAAATATGATTTGTGCACAAAGAATTAGTGGACAGATTACGTGTGTCATTTAAATAAATCTGCACCGCCTTTTATGTGTATGTATTGATATATCTATAATAGTGCAACACACGCGCGCATACAGTTGTCCTACTAAAACTCAACCGTCCATCAGCAGATACTGACGAAAAATTAGGCACAAATTAAGTAATGAAATACTGACCTGTACATCAGGATTGACCAGTTGACTTCCTGTCAGGATTGAGTCCTATCAGGATTTGATCAAAGATACATACCTTTCTGAATAACCATCAGGATTTGACAGTTATCAGGATTTCCTCTCTGTAGCTTTTCCTCAGAAATTCTCAAAATTCATCATTCCAAGTTCATTCACCAACTTATTGAAAATAGCTTCAGGTAGTGGCTTGGTGAATATATCAGCTAGTTGTTGATCAGTAGGAACAAAGTGAAGTTCAATTGTTCCTTCCAGAACCTGTTCTCTTATAAAGTGATATCTGATACTTATGTGTTTAGTAAGAGAATGCTGAACTGGATGTCCTGTCATTGCAATAGCACTCTGGTTATAACAATAAATAGGGATTTTTGAGTATGACAGGCCATAATCTAACAACTGAGTTCTCATCCACATTATCTGAGCACAACAACTTCCTGCAGCAATGTACTCAGCTTCTGCAGTTGAAGTGGAAATAGATTTCTGCTTTTTACTGAACCATGAAACTAGTCTTCCACCCAAAAACTGACAACTTCCTGAAGTACTTTTCCTGTCTATTTTGCATCCTGCAAAATCAGCATCTGAATAACCACACAACCCAAAATCTGATTCCCTTGCATACCAAAGGCCAAGTGAAGGAGTGCCTTTGAGATATCTGAAAATTCTTTTGACTGCAATCAGATGTGGTTCTCTAGGTTTTGCTTGAAATCTTGCACATAGACAGGTTGCAAATATGATATCTGGTCTACTGGCAGTGAGATACAATAAAGAGCCAATCATTCCTCTGTAGTGAGTTACATCTACCTCTTCACCTTGATCAGGATCAAGTTTGGTAGCTGTAGCTATGGGAGTTGAAGCAGGAGTACTGTCTTGCATGTTAAACCTTGTCAGTAAATTCCTTGTGTATTTAGACTGATTAATAAAAATCCCTTCATCAGTCTGTTTAACTTGAAGACCCAGAAAGTAACTCATTTCTCCCATCATGCTCATTTGATATCTTGACTGCATAAGCTTGGAAAACTTTTCACACAGCTTATTGTTTGTTGACCCAAAAATGATATCATCAACATAAATCTGAACTAACAGCAACTCCTTACCATGATTCAAATAAAATAGAGTTTTATCAATTGCACCTCTTTTGAATCCACTTTCCAGTAAGAATTGAGCTAAGGTTTCATACCATGCTCTTGGAGCTTGCTTTAGTCCATAAAGTGCCTTATCCAGTCTGTAGACATGATCTGGATATTTAGGATCAATGAAACCAGGAGGTTGTTCAACATAAACTTCTTCCTCCAGTTCACCATTTAAGAAAGCACTTTTAACATCCATCTGGAAAACCTTGAATTTCTTATGTGCTGCATAAGCAAGAAATATCCTGATGGCTTCTAGTCTTGCAACAGGAGCAAAAGTTTCATCATAGTCAATTCCCTCTTGTTGGGAATACCCCTTTGCAACTAGTCTAGCTTTATTTCTGATAATGACTCCATCAGAATCAGTCTTGTTCTTGAAAATCCACTTTGTACCAACAATTGATCTATTCTTTGGTCTTGGTACTAGTTTCCAGACTTCATTCCTTTCAAATTCATTCAGTTCTTCTTGCATTGCAGTAACCCAATCAGCATCTTTAAGTGCATCTTCAACTTTCTTAGGCTCCTCCTTGGATAGAAAGTTATTATATAAACATTCATTCTGAGTTGCACTTCTTGTTTGAACACCTGCATCATGATCTCCAATTATCAAATCAGGAGTATGATCTTTTGTCCATTTCCTTGCTGGTGTCAAATTGTTTCTTGAAGTAGATGCTCCCCCTGGATTGGTGTTATCTTGATTGAAAGAATTTGATTAATTTGAAGCTCTCCCTGAATTATTGATATGCCCTCCTGATGTGTTATCAGGATCTTCACTTGAATCAGTATCTGAAGAATTCTGTTCTGATGATTGAGTTGACTCTGAACTTGTAGTTGAATGCCGTTGGTCCCCCTCAACATTAACACTACTAGTTGTATCACTGTTGTTTGCATCATCAGTATTAGCACCATCAGTACCTGGTGAGTCATCAGGATTTGGTGACCCATCAGTATCTGATGAATTGACAGGATCTGATTCAATTTCTTCAGGTTCCTTGGAAGCTTCATTTTCAAATAACAATCTATCATGCGAGTCTTCAATGATTCCAGTTATCTTCTTATCATCAAAAGATACATGAATTGACTCCATGACAGTTCTTGTTCTCAAATTAAAAACTCTGAAGGCTCTTGATGTAGGATAACCTATGAATATTCCTTCATCAGCCTTTGTTTCAAATTTCCCTAGCTGTTCAGGATGAGTTCTGAGAACAAAACATTTACAGCCAAACACATGCAAATGCTTCAGACTTGGTTTCTTCTCCTTGAGTGACTGATAAGGAGTGACACCATGCCTGTTTATCAATGTGAGATTTTGTGTATAGCATGCTGTGTTGACTGCTTCTGCCCAGAAATATGTAGGTAATTTAGCTTCTTCCAACATAGTTCTGCCAGCTTCAATAAGAGTTCTATTCTTCCTTTCTACTACTCCATTTTGCTGAGGTGTGCCAGGAGCAGAGAATTGTTGAATGATTCCTTTGTATTTGCAGAACTCTTCCATCTTTGAATTCTTAAATTCAGTACCATTATCACTTCTCAGAATCTTGACTTTGTACTTTGTGGTTGTCTCAATCATCCTCACATGATCCAACAGAACTTCAGGAGTTTCATCTTTTCTATGCAGAAAATACACCCAGGTGAATCTAGAATATTCATCAACAATTACAAGAGTGTACCTTTTCTTACTGATGGACATGATGTTGACTGGACCAAACAGATCAAGATGTAGCATGTGATATGGTTCTTCAATCGAGGATACTGATTTACTCTGGAATGATGTCCTTCTTTGTTTTGCTTTTTGGCATGCATCACAGAGTCCATCAGGTGTATATAAGACATTAGGTAATCCTCTTACTAACTCTTTCTTAACCAACTCATTGATGTTGCTGAAGTTGAGATGAGAAAGCTTCTTGTGCCAATTCCAACTTTCATCTACTGAAGCTTTACTGATGAAACATGTAGGGGAGCCATCAGTATCTGAGAGAATGTTGGCTTCATATATGTTACCATGCCTGTAGCCAGTTAGTGCTATCTTCCCTGTTGCTTTACTGACTACTTCACAATGTGTGGAATAGAAATTGACATGATAACCTCTGTCAGTGATTTGACTAATACTCAACAAGTTGTGTTTTAGTCCCTTCACTAGAGCTACTTTTTCAATGATGACATTTCCAATGATTATTTTGCCATATCCCAAGGTTTGTCCAATGTTGCCATCTCCATAAGACACAGTTGGGCCAGCTTTTTCCTCATATTCTGATAACAGGGCTTTGTTTCCAGTCATGTGCACAGAACATCCACTATCCATGACTAACACATTTTTCTTTTTACCCTGCATCAGAATAGAAACACACTAGTTAGAACACTTAGGAACCCATACATGTTGGGTTCCTTTCTCATGCAATTTATTAATTTTAGCAGCAGAAGACTTTCTGACTTTAGCAGTCCTGACAGGATTTACTCCATCAGGATTTGCTTTGTCAGCATCAGTATTAACAAAAGCATGCTTCACTATGACATTTTCAGTTCTATCAGACTTTGTACTACTTTCAAACTTAGGCAATGGATCATAAAAGTTATAGTACAAATCATGATACTCTTTACATGTATAAATAGAATGCCATAGACTACCACAATGAAAACAGGACTTCTGCGGTTTATAGAGTACTGATCTATTCCTAACATCAGACTTAGGAATATCAGTAATCTTCTTTTTAATCTTCTTACAATCAATAGCAAGATGATTAGAGTTACCACAGTTAAAACAACACTTTCTAGGTGCATTTGGGATATATTTATAACCATTCTCTTTATTGATCCCAACTTTACCATTCCTATTTCTCTTAACAGTAGCTTCCTTTTTCTTATCTGTAACCTCACAGATTTTATCTTTAAGCTGTTTCTGAGACAATAGACCTAGATTCTTAGTGACTTTGTTCATGACAGGTTTAAACTTTATAATTTTAATTCCTTGAGTAGAAGAAGATCCCTTTTCAAAAGTAGAATTGGAATCCTTACCAAAAACAAAATTAACAGGAGTAATCTTAGATTTGGTTAAGCCTATAACATGTCTATAGGTCTTTGGACTGACTGTCTCATCAATGACAATTTTCTCTGCTAATTTCTTATCTTCATCTGACTTATATCCTAGACACTCTTTCCAATTCTTAGAGGTATTAATCTTATGAAATTTCCTACCAGAGTCTGTCCAGGTTCTGATTTTCTCATTAGCATATTCAAGTTCTTTTTCAAGGGAAGTACATTTAGATGTCATCTCTAAGTGCATGTGTTTAGCATTATCACATTCTTTTTGTACTTCTTGCATACGAGAAAATTCAGCTTCTAATATCTCATTCCTCTTTCTAAGGTCAGACATCTCAGATAAAATTCTAGTATTCTCAACAGTTTGACTTCTAAAGCTAATATGTAATGACTTTAGAAAACGTCTTCACTCAGAAGCATTATCAGTATCAAAATCAAAGATAGTATTTAGTACCTTATCATCAGGAGCAGCAGTTACATCAGCATTGGCAATTAATGCATAGTTGACTACCTCAGTATCAGATTCTGAGGAAGAGTCCATCCAATCCTTGCTTGATGTGATGAGTGCCTTTGTCTTGTTGCATTCAGAAGCAAAGTGACCCATTCCATTACACTTGTAGCATCTAACCTTTGACTTGTCAAATTTGCTACCCTTGCTGTCCTTTTTGATATACTTGTCTTTGTCTGCTTTGAAGGTCTTTTTCTGAAAGTTGCCTTGTCTTCTATTCTTCCTGAACTTCATCCTTCTGAAGTTTCTGACAATCATAGCAACCATCTCTTCCATGTCTGAATCAGAAGATTCATCACCAGTATTGGCATCAGAATTGCCATCAGTATCTGATGAAGAGTCGTCAGGATCTGACTCAGCTACTCTTGCTTTCCTTCTAGAGACCTCCATAGCTTTTCCTTTTGATTTAGCTTCTACATTCAAAGCAATTGACTTTGCCTTGCTGCTTTTCTTGTTCTTTCTCTGTTGAACTTCAAGATCATGAGTTCTTAGCATCCCATAGATCTCATCAAGAGACACAATGTTCAGATCATACTGGTGTCTAATGATTGAGGTCTGAGTATCCCATTCTTCAGGTAAAGCTCTAAGAAATTTGGTGTTTGAATCTTCAGTTTCATATACTTTGTCAACTAAGGATAAGCTGTTCAATAGTGTCAGAAATCTATCATATAGAACAGTCAAGCTCTCTTCAGGTCTTGCATCGAATTGTTCATATTCTTGTATCAAAAGAGCCCTTCTGTTTTTCTTAACAGATGCAGATCCCTGGCACTGAGTTTCCAAAGTATCCCAGATTTCTTTTGAAGACTTGCATGCAATCACTCTGTTTGACATGACAGCATCAAGCCTATTATGCAAGATATTCTTTATCTTTGGTTCCCTGAGTACATGAGCTTTTTCTTCTGGAGTCCATTCAGCTTTAGCTTTGACCACATAATGTTCTGGTACTGTATCTGTTCGTTCTACGAACTTTGTTGGTATATATGGTCCATCACGAATCATGTCCAAGTAGTCAGGATCCATAGCCTCCAGGTACATCAGCATCTTTACCCTCCATGTAGGATATTCTGATATCTTTAAGATGGGAATCTTCATGCTTTCATACTTGGTTGTCGACATCTTTAGATCGTATCTGATTCAGAATTAAATCAGTTCGCTCTGATACCAATTGTTGCCCAGTAATAATCTATTGTAGAAGGGGGGTTGAATACAATAGAGTAAGATAATCGACTTCTTAATGTATATATCACAAATATGAAAAGAAAGATAACAGCTTTATTAAATCTGATATAAAACTGTTACAAACTCTCTCAAGAAATTCTGATGTTCTTGAGAGCTGCTAGTTTACAAAAACTCTCTCAAGAAATTCTGTTCTTAAGAGCTTCTCTTCGATTATGTTCTCTCTCTAATGAATACATAAATCGAAACCAAGACTGTGTTTATATAGTGCACACAGCTTCTCTATCAATAACAAGATAAGTCCTAATCAATAACAAAGATAGAAACCTATCCTTAATCAATAGCTACATTCTACAAACCAGGAACAAATAGAATAAACTTCCATGTTTATCTAGACTCCAAATATAACTCGAAGTAGGAATCCTGATCAGCTTCAAGTTCTGATGATCAATCCTGATCATAGTCTGAGTAGGAATCCTGATGATCAATAAGATACTGACGCTTGATCAAATACTGATGACCATGCAATACTGATGACGTCAGCAATCCTGATCAGTTGAGTCTAGCTTCTGACGATCATTGAATTCTGATCTAACAGACATGCATCACAGAGTCCATTAGGAGTATATAACACTTTTGGTAATCCTCTCACTAAATCTTTCTTAACCAACTCATTGATATTGCTGAAGTTGAGATGAGAAAGCTTCTTGTGCGAATTCCAACTTTCATCTACTGAAGCTTTACTGATCAGACAGGTAGGGGAGTCATCAGTATTTGATTGAATGTTGGCTTCATATATGTTACCATGCCTGTAGCCAGTCAGTGCTATCTTGCTTGTTGCTTTACTGACTACTTCACAATGAGTGGAATAGAAGTTGACATGATAACCTCTGTCAGTGATTTGACTAATACTCAACAGGTTATGTTTTATTCCCTTCACTAGAGCTACATTTTCAATGATGACATTTCCAATGATAATATTGCCATATCCCAAAGTTTGTCCAATGTTGCCATCTCCATAAGACACAGTTGGGCCAGCTTTTTCCTCATATTCTGATAACAGGGCTTTGTTTCCAGTCATGTGCACAGAACATCCACTATCCATGACTAACACATTTTTCTTTTTACCCTGCAATCAGAATAGAAACACACTAGTTAGAACATTTAGGAACCCATACTTGTTGGGTTCCTTTTCCATGCAATTGATTAACTTTCACAGCAGAAGACTTTCTGACCTTAGCAGTCCTGACATGATTTACTTCATCAGGATTTGCTTTGTCAGTATCAGTATTAACAAAAGCATGTTCCAACTTGACATTCTTAATGCTACCAGAGTTTGCACTATTTTTATCAACTTTAGGCAATGGATCATAAAAGTTATAGTACAACTCATGATAATCTTTACAAGTATAAATAGAATGCCATATACTACCACAATGAAAATAGGACTTATGTGGTTTATAAAATACTGATCTATTCCTAACATCAGACTTAGAAATATCAGCAATCTTATTCTTACTCTTCTTACAATCAATAGCAAGATGATTAGAGTTACCACAGTTAAAACAACACTTTCTTGGTGCATTTGGGATATATTTATAACCATTCTCTTTATTGATCCCAACTTTACCATTCCTGTTTCTCTTAACAGTAGCTTCCTTTTTCTTATTTGTCACCTCACAGATTTTATCCTTAAGCTGTTTCTGAGACAATAGACCTACATTCTTAATGACTTTATTCAAGACAGGTTTAGACTTTATGATTTTAATTCCTTGAGTAGAAGTAGATCCCTTTTCAAAAGTAGAATTGGAATCCTTACCAAAAACAAAATTAACAGGAGTAATCTTAGATTTGGTTGCATCTATAACATGTCTATAGGTCTTTGGACTGACTGTCTCATCAATGACAATTTTCTCTTTCAATTTCTTATCCTCATCTGACTTATATCCTAGACACTCTTTCCAATTCTTAGAGGTATTAATCTCATGAAATTTCCTACCAGAGTTTGTCCAGGTTCTGATTTTCTCATTAGCATTTTCAAGTTCCTTTTCAAGAGCAGTACATTTGGATTTCATCTCTAAATACATGTGATTCACATTATCACATTCTTTTTGTACTTCTTACATACGAGAAAATTCAGCTTCTAATTTATCATTCCTTTTTCTAAGTTCAGACATCTCAGATAAGATCCTAGTATTTTCAGCAGTTTGACTTCTAAAGCTAATATGTAATGACTTTTGAAAACGTCTTAACTCAGAAGCATTATCAGTATCAAAATCAAAGATAGTATTTTGTACCTTATCATCAGGAGCAGCAGTTACACCAGCATTGGCCATTAGAGCATAGTTGACCACCTCAGTATCAGATTCTGAGGAAGAGTCCATCCAATCCTTGCTTGATGTGATAAGTGCCTTTGTCTTCTTGCACTCAGAAGCAAAATGACCCATACCATTGCACTTGTAGCATCTAACCTTTGACTTGTCAAATTTGCTACCCTTGCTGTCCTTTTTGATATACTTATCTTTGTTTGGATTGGAAGCCTTTTTCTGAAAGTTGCCTTGTCTTCTATTCTTCCTGAACTTCATCCTTCTGAAGTTTCTTACAATCATAGCAACCATCTCTTCCATGTCTGAGTCAGAAGAATCATCATCAGTATTGGCATCAGCATTGCCATCAGTATCTGATGAAGAGTCATCAGGATCTGACTCAACTATTCTTGTTTTACTTCTAGAGACCTCCATAACTTTTCCTTTTGATTTAGCCTCTGCTTTCAAAGCAATTGATTTTGCCTTGCTGCTTTTCTTGTTCTTTCTCTGTTGAACTTCAAGATCATGAGTTCTTAGCATCCCATAGACTTCATCAAGAGACACAGTGTTAAGATCATACTGATGTCTAATGATCGAGGTCTGAGTGTCCCATTCTTCAGGTAAAGCTCTTAGAAACTTGGTGTTTGAATCTTCAGTTTCATATTCCTTGTCAACTAAAGATAAGCTGTTCAATAGTGTCAGAAATCTATCATATAGATCAGTTAGGCTCTCATCAGGTCTTGCATCAAATTGTTCATATTCTTGAATCAAAAGAGCCCTTCTGTTTTTCTTGACAGATGCAGATCCCTGGCACTGAGTTTCCAAAGTATCCCAAATTTCTTTTGAAGACTTGCATGCAATCACTCTGTTTGACATGACAGCATCAAGACTACTGTGTAAGATATTCTTTATCTTTGGTTCCCTGAGTACATGAGCTTTTTCTTCTGGAGTCCATTCACTTTTAGCCTTGACCACATAATGTTCAGGTACTGTATCTGTTCGTTCTACAATCCTTGTAGGAATATATGGTCCATCACGAATCCTGTCCAAATAGTCAGGATCCATAGCCTCCAGGTACATCAGCATCTTTACCCTCCATGTTGGATATTCTGATTTCTTCAAGATGGGAATCTTCATGCTTTCATACTTGGTTGTCGACATCTTTAGATCGTATCTAATTCAGAATTAAATCAGTTTGCTCTGATACCAATTGTTGCCCAGTAATACTCTATTGTAGAAGGGGGGTTGAATACAATAGTATAAGATAATCGACTTCTTAATGTATATATCACAAATATGAAAGAAAGATAACAGCTTTATTAAATCTGATATAAAACTGTTACAAACTCTCTCAAGAAATTCTGATGTTCTTGAGAGCTGCTAGCTTACAAAAACTCTCTCAAGAAATTCTATGTTCTTAAGAGCTTCTATTCGATTATGTTCACGTACATAAATCGAAACCAAAACTGTGTTTATATACTACACAGCTTCTCTATCATTGATAAGTCCTAATCAATTACAAAGATTGAAACCTATCCATAATTGATAGCTACATCCTACAAACCAGGAACCGACAGAATAAACTTCCATGTTTAACTAGACTCCAAATATAACTCGAAGTAGGAATCCTGATCAGCTTCCAGTCCTGATGATCAATCCTGATCCCAGTCCTGATATGTATCTTGATCCTGACGACCATGTAATCCTGATGACGTCAGCAATCCTGATCAGTTGAGTCAAGCTCCTGACGATCATTGAATTCTGATCTAACAGTCTCTCCTGGGATTACGAAATCGCCATCTTCGTCACTCAAATCTTCATTTGTAACCATTTCATAATTGCGCCTCTCAGTCCTTACATCTAAATCATCCGATATATTTGTACTATGTCCTACAACGCCATATATCCCATCTACATTACCACCAGAGTTTTCATTCAAGACAACATATACATGATTGTTATGGATGTTTTCATTTACACACAAGTCAACATACACATGACGTTTTTTCGGCCAATTCAAAAGCCAATGATTAGAAATTAATCTCTCACCATGTCTTCGCTCTGTATTGGATTGTAAAAAAAAAAATCAATGTTCTGCATCTTAATTAAAATCTACTCCACTTCTTTATTATTAGAACTTACTATAACGACTCGGAAAAACGATTGTACTATATTAATATTTAATAATATCTGAGTTCTATGATATGTGAATATTGTGTGAAGGGTATATATGTGAAAATGTGGTAATTAGATGTTTACTTGGTGAATGGTATGGATTAAAATACTTGTGAATGCTTTTAAATGCATTTTATATGAATTTCTTATTAAAAATTTATTCTTTTTGACGTTCCGGGAATTTTATAAAATCATCGGAGACTCTTTTTATTGTGAAATCTTTTTCACAACCTTTAGTTTATATTCTAGTATTTTCTAAAATTAGTGAAGGAATTTATGTTTGGCTTTAAGGATTTAAAACTGATTTTATGAGTTAAATGTCCTTTAAGTGATCAAAACTTTGAAAATTCGTATTTAATTCAATTTTGATCACAAAAATATTTTAAAAATATGGGTGAGCTTGTAAATTCGTATTCTTTATTTTAAAAATAAAATTTGGATTTTTAGACATTACCTTCAGTTTATTTCGAATTTTAGAAAAGCAATTGTGTTGGTTTTGGTTATTAGAAAATCAGATTTTTAATTAGCAAGTTACTAAAATACCCCTGGGCTTATAAAAAACCCCTGCACCAGTTTTTCCCCTTTCTCACTTTGCCGACCATTCTCTCTTCTCTCTTTTCTCTCTTCTCTCTCTCGGCTATCTCTCATCTCTCCCTCTCGGTAAACTTCTCTCCTCTCTTCCTATTCGGTTTTGTACCGATTGGATGATTGAAACCCATATTCTTGCTCAGTTTTGTCTCCTCTACAACCCTCTATCATTGCATGTCAATTCTGAGATAAAAGTTTGAAAACCCACTTCAATTATTTTTGCTTTAATCCGACTATTGCTTCGAGTTTGGCCTTTAAAATCGATACCCATGGTTCTAGTCTCTGTTTTTATACTGAATCATGTTGGTGTTGAGATGGGTTGTGCTCGGTTGCGTGTATATGTGTGTTTATCGTGTATATATATATGTTCATGTATGTGTATGATTCGTATATGTGGTTTTATGATGATTCGAATTGACTCTTGCAGTTTCAGTCGTGTTTTGTGTTATTTATTGGTGAGGTTGTGAAGGAAACCCGGATTTTCATATTTTCCGGGCACCTCCAACCATTGCCGCCGTCGGCAATGAGCTCCGGCGAGCCGACGGGGACGATGATGACATTCTTGAGTCCGATTTTTGTATTAAAACTAGTATTTAGTTCGATTTTGAATTGCATGTGAAGAAATCCGAAATGCATGTCAAAATTTGATTTTACCCTTTTTATAATTCGGATTGGAGAAAGTGTTTATGGTGATGTTTGATTGTTAACTTCGGTTTATAAGGAATGCATGTTGATTTATTGGGTTAATGTGGTTAGTATGAGATTTTGGATAGTTAAAAGTATTTATTTGAGAATTTTAGAGGAATTTCAAGTAATGAAATTGTTAGCTTGTTATTGGATAAATGCATGTATAAGTTAGTGATTCTTGAGAGCATGAGTCTTAGTTGTAATATTGGATAGTTGGATTGTGAATGGGATTGTGTTTGGGTGATTTAAAAAGAAAAACACCATGCTGAAATTTTCCAGAAAACTGCCCTGTTCTGTTTTGCTAAATTTCGAAATGTTGCTGCCTGTTTTAGACTGAGGTCTTTGGATGTCAATATTCTAAATTGAATCTAGTTTGTACACGTGCTAACTTTGTGTCGATAGGATTTACGGATAAAAAGTTATGAATGTTTTACTAAAAGTTGCGCAGCAGAGATTTTTCTGTGTTTAGTGCCTACTTTATACAGTTCGTTTTTATAGCAAATAAAGTGTTCTGAAGTTGAAACTTTTATGCTAAGTTGGTTTTATAATCAGGAAGTAGCCTGTCAAATTTGGTAACTGTTTGATTATTTTTGGATTTATGAAAAATGTTTTGGTAAGGTATGCGTAGTTGATTTTTCTGTTTATGAGATGAAACATTGTTGTTCTAGTGTTAAGGTTATGGATGGCATGATTAAATTGAGTTAAGGGATACTAAAGGTGGTATGGTTTGGAAGGATATATTATTATATATATATATGTATAAGGAGCATGTTATGTGTATTGAAATGACAATGTGCATTTATATGGTTGATTGCCTATTACGTGGTTATAACTATTTTGTGGTATAACTATTATGCGTTTACGCGTACAAGATGCGTTGGGTAGTTTAGAATAAAGGAATAGCGTTTTAGAGAGGACCTACTAAGATAGAATATATTCTTTTGTAGAGTCCAAGGAAGTGGAACTTAGAGAGTTCAAGGAAGTGACACTTAGAGACAAGGGAAAGGCTAAGGTGGAAAATCAGTAATTGTTCATTACCCCTTTTTTGCTACTTAAGGCAAGTAATACAAACTTGCTTTCGTATTTTGATTCCATTGTTTCATTTTGACATATATGAATTGTTACCTTGCCTTGATATACCTTTAATTCTGAAAACGCTTATTGTTCATTGATAACCCTGATCTTTGTTCATATATACCATGTTGAATTATATACCATGCTTTGTTTAGTTCTTTATCCCTAAACCTTTATACCCTGATCATATACATGAATTGAAACCTGATGACCTATAATTCCATAACCTGAATTTGATCATATACTTATTCAAACCCTTTTATACCTGAAAGTGAATACACCTATACCTCATTTTAGTACATTTCCAGAACATACCCAATGATAAATATTTCTTATATTCCACTAATAGAAATCCAGATTGTTTTGATTGAACTTATCTGATTTCCAAAGGACTTCTTTATATCTGAAAATGTTTTCAAAAGGAATAAGGTTTAGACTCATTTAAATTCTGATTTATGGTTTCCACGGATTCCTAAGATTGGAGGCGTAAGAGGCCGAGTAACGCCGGTCCAGCACTTTTTAATTATAATAAATGGACTAGGGATGGACTAGTCTAAAGGCCAATATGTGCCTAATGGGACCCAATACAAGGACCAGAGGGACTGTGTGTCCGGTATGGGGACTTTACGTGGCTGATCACCCGTATTGTCCGGTGCGTTGTGAAAAATCTCCAAAATTAATTATTGTTTTCTTGAAACGGATATCTTGATAATGAAATTGGTTTACCCTTTGAAATTGCATATTTATGCCATTGTTTTGGATAATACCTTATTATGGATTCTGCTTAAACCATGCTATATATATTGATATTGGAAACTGTTTTGAAATTTTATATTCAAATTATTGATTCTGATAATCCCTTGATACGGACTTTGCTATACTCATGCTATCCATATTGATATTGAAACTGTTTCCCAGTGGATAACTGTTTGGTCATATTATTACTTGCTGGGCATTTGGCTCATTCTTTTTCCCTATTCTAACCCACAGTGAAACGAGAAGATGGTACGTACATTTCAGACAGCTAGGAAGTCTTCCTATAGGGTTGTTTTTGGGATGCCAGCTCAGGTAGGTGATGGCCATATCTAGAAGGTGTTTTGTAATAGAGAACTTAGAACTCTTAAGACTTTGTTGTAATAACTTTTAAGACTTATGTATTAATAAATTAGATAGTGGATGCTTGTTTCACACCATCAACTGTTAAAGATCCAGGGTAGAGTTGGGGTCAAGTCTGCATGCTTTTATTATATTGTTTATGGGTTTAATATGTATAGAGGTGGTAGTGACTCCCCGATCATGACCCCAGATTGGGAGGGCGTCACACTTACTCCAAAAAATTTGACCATAGCACATCACAAATCAATGTTCTGCATCTTAATTAAATAGCAAGATCCTTAAAAAAACTCTAATTGCAGAACAAGATCAATTAACTTTTATACATTAGCAAACAAAATCTACCTATTAATTCTCCACTTGAGAGAAATTTACTTCTACCACATGCTTATTATCAATTATATCTCAAGTATGCATTTATGCAAAACACTATCATGCATGATCCCTAAATTCTTTTCAAGAATACATCATGGTCGATAAATAAAGAGTCAACAAAATAACAAACAAAATCCCCAAAGGAGGAACAGAAAATTTGATTGAATTGCACGGTTAATGAAAAGTTGTCTTACTCTTGAAAACCAATTAATCATATAATGTAGTTAATTGAATTGTTGTTCAACACTCAATTAATAATTTTTGGATTTTATACCTTCGCTCATCTTCCTCGATGTTCTACATTGGTACCAAACTAAGCCGTATGTCTGACTTCGAACAGAATAGAAAACGAAGACAAATTGCAGAACAATGAACTCTTTTCTCTCTTCAAAAGATGCACCAAATTAGGTGGGTGGATAAATCAAATTTTTTGTAACCGCCAGGTAGTGAATTTCAATGCGGTATTAGTGGGCTGAGAAACATACGGCATTACTACATAATTTTGTATGTATATTGTATGCAATACATTACCCAATTTTTTTTAAAATATTACAAAAATGCCATTACATTTGTTTTAATATAAGCCATCCAATGGTGATTAAATAGGTCTCTAGTGTCTCTAAAATACTCGGGTCTCTATAGAGCCCAACTATATATATCTTTAATTGATATATGGATATTATAAAATAAAAATATTAAGCAATCAATCCCGTAGAATCTGTGATGTTAGGCCGAATACACAATATATAATCAAGTATATGTATGAGAATAACGATAAGAACACTGTTTATGAATAATAAACTGTATGGAATTAATAACTCCTCTCTCGGTGATGTAAAATATCACAGAGAGCTGCTAGGTTACAAGAAGAATATTTCAAGTATTCGTATCCCTTTTAGGGTTAACCTATCTGTGTTTATATAGTACACAACTACATACAATCTTCAATTGATATTCCTATAAATCAGCTATACAATTTATATCAATCAAGAATTGCTTCTGTCTTCTGTTCCGTTTCCTTAGCCATCACGATATCTCTTTGCTTCTTTCCTTCTTCAAAGTATATCGCTTATAGAATCTTCATTGAGTATAACACCGACAACTAAGTAAACTCTGACTGTCAGAGTTTAACAAACTCTGACTGTCAGAGTTTAACAAACTCTGACCAGTCTTCCAGCTAAACTCTGATAGTTTCCTGATACTTTAAACACTGATAAACAAACATTAGCAATTATATCTAACAATCTCCCCCAACTTGTGCATACAAAAATGTACAAGTTAACAGATAATTGATGATGTGAAAACTTATAACAAATGCAGTGTTTATAAAATCACAGAGTTTATATTTAACTTAGAACAAAAAACTTAAAAAAAATCTTACAGACTCCATTTACTTGATCTCTTCAACTTCAGGTACAGTTCTGAGATAGTCTATAAGCAGTCTTCTTTCAGCCCTTTCAAGCTCAGCTACCATGATCTCTTTCAGTTCCTTCAACTCTGGATCACTCTCTCCAGTTTGATAGATAGCAGCTCTCAAGGCATAAATACTATTCTTCTTCATTTCATTTCCAGGCTTTATCATGAAGGATTTATCTTACTCTAGATTAAATTCTAACACTCTTATACCAAGAGCTGTTGTAAATCTTGCACTGTTCCTCTTCATTTCCACAAGCTTACCATTATAATCTCTGAACTTGGGTATATAAGAACCTGCAGACTTTAAACCACTGAGGGCTCTAGCTTTCATCATTCTGCTTCTTAATACCTCAGCTGCTTGTTGAGTTCTTTGATTTTTGACTTTGAGTAGATACAGCACATATTCTAACTCTTCCTTCATCTTCAATTCAATATCAGCTTCTCCAACTCTGTATACTCTTCCATCTGTTTTGAAGTATAACAGAAAGTCCTTTTTCAATCCTCTATGATATATTAACTGAACAGACTCTAAAGTATCAAGATTTTCTTGAGTCACACCAACACCAGGTTCAGCTAATGATTTATGATCCATATGACTATTGTTCACCCTCTTCTCTCTGTGAGATCCTAAACCAGATCTATCTCGAGATTCCTTGCCCATGATGGTTCTGCTTTGAAGAATATTCACATTTCCAGGAATCAGAGAATGTTGAACTGTGATTGGTTTTTCAAAAGTCCTTTGAAGTTGAGAAGATAACTAAGTCTGTACAACTTGAGTAGTATCAGTGGTTGTCACAGATTCCAATGATTTGTCAACTTGAGAATTGTCAGAGGTTGATTGAAATTTCTTCAGTACTTGCTTTTCTTCTACAAGCTTCCCTTTGCCTTTATCAAGACTAGCTTCAACTGGTCTCCTTGCATATTGTAAACTCTGTTGAGAATTTACATTTTCTTTGATAACAATTCCTTTCTCTTTTGGCCTTGAAACTTTCACAACCTTCTTGATCTTTTCAGATTTCAAATTCTTCTTATGCTCTTCAGCCATCATCTTTTCTTCAGCTTGAATATCTTCAACTATTGCATTTGCACCATGCTCTTCCAAAAACAACTGAGCTGCAATCTCTTCATCAGTAATTGGTTGAGAAGTAGGCACTAAGCTTCTAACTCTTGAAGATGATTGATCTCCAGTGTTTATTCTTTCAGAGTTTGTCCTAGCAGAGTTTGACCTCAGTCTCCCTTGCTCTTGAATTGATTTTAACCTTAACTCTTTGTCTTTTGCACCACCATCAGTAGTATCATCCTGTCTACTCAGAGTTTGAGATTTCTTGAATTTGTCTTTAAAAACCCTCTCCCCCTTTTTGACATCATCTGGAATCAACACTGATGTGATCAATTCAAGTGAAGCAGCAATTGAATCAAGCTTGTTAGACATGACATTTTGATTTTCTTCAACTTTGCTTAGCCTGGTTCTTATAGCCTCCTGATCTCTAGATAAAGAAAAATTTTCTTGCTTCAAAGTCATTTCCCTTGCAGCCACATCATTTCTCAGCCCAGTAACATCTTTCTGAGTTTCATCAAAACGGTTGTTAAGAGACTTTACTTGTACAATTGTAGCTTTAAGATGTGCAAGAAGCTCAGGATTTGTGATAGTAGCAGCAGACTTGGACATAAATTCAGCTGCCCTTTGATCAGGAAAGATACATTCATGACTTGACCAATTTGCTGTATGTTCAGAGTTTAAGTTCTTATTTATTTTCTCAGTTGCTTGAGCAGCCTCAACAATAGGCTCTACAGCAGCTTCAACAGTAGGCTCTACAACAGCTTCAACAGAGTTTGTTGTCTGATCAACCTCCTCACCCTTTTCAATAACCTGGTGGGTAACATAGAAGACCTCTGTGTGAGTAGCCATAGACTCATCAATAATCACTGTAGGTTGATCAGCTGCAGCCACATCCTCTGATTCATCAATAATATCAAACTCTTCAAGAGTTGCAGAGGGATGTGCTTCAACATTTTCCTCTATCTCCATTTCCAAGATTGGCTCAGGCTGTTCATCATTCAAGTTAGCCATCTCATCAGCATTTGCTCTGGCTTCATCAGGCATAGTAGCATTCTCAGTAACATCTTGAGAAATAATTTCTGGAGCTTCAGAAGGTGTGGATTCTTGAACCAAATCATCAAATAAATAATCAGCTACCATCTTCCTCCTTTTATTCTGTAAAAGCTCATTTGCATCAGAGTGTGGTCTATTTGCCCTCTTCTTTCTCCTTGAAGTACCAACAAACTGTGGTAAATCAGCATGAGTAGATGGTTTAGTACCCTTGACAGCTTTAAAAGCCCTATGCTTAGTTCTACCTCCAGATTTTGGTCTTTGAGAAGTAGATTGAGGTTGTGGTTGAAGTGAATTGTCTAGAAACTGTTGGACAATAGCAGGAAGCAATAATTCACCAACATTCCCTTTCTTA
This sequence comes from Heracleum sosnowskyi, assembly GCA_030848705.1. Lineage (NCBI taxonomy): Eukaryota > Viridiplantae > Streptophyta > Magnoliopsida > Apiales > Apiaceae > Heracleum > Heracleum sosnowskyi. Next base: position 75,282,218 of record CM061238.1, read on the forward strand.
ACATCCTTGTTTACCAAATCAGAGAATATCCTCTTATGCAACTTAAACGAAGGAATCACATCATTCTCAGCAATGTCAACCCCAGGAACACAAGCAGAAAATATCAATTGACAAAAGCGAGCAAAGTAAACTACGCTTCTATTTTCTGTCATCTTCTCTCCTATGTTACTCAGGACTAATCTATCAAAATCAAAATTATTGCTATAGAGAAGAGAATACCCGATTTGCAGACTATCAATTGGAATAGCATACCAATTTGTTCATTTCTTCCCGAACGCTCTAGTGATACAATCAAAGAAGAAACTCCATTCCTTCCTCAAAAACGGTCGCTTCAAGTTACCTATCCTTGCCAATGACCCACTGTAACCAATTTCTCTCATCATTCTTTGTAGCTCAGCATCACCAACAGAAATTGTATAAGCATTCAAATCTTCAAAACCCAAAGCTGCACGAACAGTAGCTGGAGTGATTACAAACTCTTGTTCTTGAAACTCGAAATTAATTGAAGGAGTCCCGGACTCCTCTCCATCATCATAAACGCCTGTCTCCCAGAAAACTTTGATTTTCGATCCAGAAAGCATCGCAGGTTCAAGGAGAGCGTGCCCAATAGCAGACTGGGCAAGAAAATTTTGAAACAAATGAAACGCCTCTGGTGCGTTCTCATTACTCAGGGATGCTGCATAGTTGTTAAGAACGAACTCTAGACCAACAGAGTGAAAAACAGGGGTTGCCATTAGAAAATGATTTGAAAATAATCAGAGAATAAGCCTTGAAAAGTGTTTGAAAAATTGATGCAGAAAAGTGTTTGTGAAAATGTGTGTGTAACAATGTTTGTGAATGTAGTAAGTCTGTAAAGAATACTGTTAGTCCTTGTGTATTGCAGAAGGGGGGGGATGAATGCAATACTGATAAAATTCAATCTAAATTTCAACAACTAAAATCAAGATTAAACGTTATCAGCAATATATGCAATCACGAACAGTATTTAGTAAGAACAAGATTCACAAAATAAATGTTTTATTTATTTTGCAAAGTGTTGCTACAACCTCAAGAAAGAATTCTCGAGCTTCGGGTTTTCTTCACAGACACTTGCTTGTGTTCGTTACATTTCTAGAATGAGTTGATAGTAGGTATATGACTAACCCTATCACTATCAGTCACGGGTTTGTAAAGCTGTTGTCACTGTCAAGTGGCAGCTTCTTACAAATTGTCTTACCCATGTGACTTTCCTAAATTGCTAACATGTCAGATATACATTACAAAGAAAGCAACCTAGATTCATTCTATTTCCAGCTAAACCAATTCAGCAGATAAAGACTTGACCTTGCTCTTGAATTGATTCGCTTTTGATTTGTAGTGCCTTGAAGCTTCTGTCGTAGTCTTGCAGACTTGGTGCAGCTTAGGGATGCTGCATCACGCCTGTTTCTTGAACATTTAAACTGTCACGGGATTTGACTGAGAAAGATACCTAGCATAAGGATCTTTATTGAGACAGTTACTTTTGCCGCAAAGCTTGCTGTCACAGGAATGATCTTTTGGTGACAGTATGAGTTCCCCGCATAGAGTGCTGTCGAGGATCCCAAACTTGCTGTCGAGGGCAATAGTTGCTGTCGCGTAGTCTTCCGCCAATGTTGCTGTCAGAGTGAATATGCTGTCGTGACTTGCAACATTCTGTCTTCTTGTAATCTTACTGTCACAGCTTTAGGACAGTAACCTTTATTCATGTTGTCATCCAAAAAGCATTCTTTGAGGCTTGAACACACAAGTGAACTTCTTCCAAATAATACAACTAGAATAACATTACATACTGATTACAAGAACATACTTTGGCTATGACAGTATGTTCTACTTAATTTAAAAAAAATTAAGTACTATCAAAGTTAAGTTGTTTCTATGCTATCACCCATAAATCCCAACAATCTCCCCCAATTTGTTTTTATGGAAAATAACAGCAAATTTACAATAAGTGCTGACAACTTAACTAACAAGATCAGAATTCAAGAATTTTCACTTAGCTTGAGATTTCCTCTTCTGTCTTGCTGCATCCTCTCTTTTGAGAGCTTCTGCCAAGCAGCTTCTTAGACTTTCTACAAGAGAAATTTCAGCAGCAGACACTGCATCATCCTCTACTTCATCAATGATCTTCTTTATGGAAGGAGATATGAGAGAGCTAACATCCCTGAGATTCAGCCATTGCTCTATATCATATGGATAAGTTCTGAAATGAAGTTCTTCATTAATGAGCTTGAATCTTCTTCCAGGATAAGCATTGAGAGACTTCCTTCTTTGCTTGTCCAGCTTTGAGTCTTCTCCTTTTCTCCCTTCCAATAACTTCTCTATCTCATAGGAACAAATCTGTTCCAAGGGGTGAACTGAACCAGCTACCATATACTGTAAATCCTTCAGAATGGATGTTTTGAGCTTATGCAAGCTGCAAACATAGATTTCTTCTTTTAGGAACTTGACTCTTAGGGGATTTTCCAGCATACATGGTTGATAATTTGGAGCTTCACTTTCTGCCTTGTTAGAGGCCTTGTGAATTTCTAGTAATTCAGCTTCCTTCTTATCAAGTTCTGTCTGAGCTTGAGATTTAGTAGAAGATTCAGGTCCTTTGCTTGGCTTGGGTTGCCCTTCCTGAGTTGGTTGGGCTTGCCCTTCTTCTGTGGGTAAGTCATCAAACTCATAGTACCAGTGGTATGGTATAGGAGAGGCTGGGAGATCAGTAAGAATATCAGCATCATCAAAATCTGCAAAGTTATAGCCAAATTTCTGATAAAATTCAGCATCCCTATCTGCCTGATATTTTAGAACATGTTCCATGACAGCCTCTGAAACATCATCATAGCTCTCCAGCAACTCTACCATTCTTTCCAGGTAGAAGAAATCAATTCTTCTTTTATCTATGGTTGATGTGCTGTTCTTGGTTGATGTGGCTACCAGATTGAAGTCCTTGTCAATCTTGGCTGACCTTGATTCTGCCCACCACAGAATGTACTCAGTGGCCTCTTGATTTGCATCCAGCTTAACCTCAACGCTCTTGATTTCTTTTGATTGCATTTGTTGAATCTTAAGACTGTTGGGAGGAATTGATTGAATTGGCTTTTTGAGATTCCTGCCAAATCCAGTGGCCTTTTCCTTTCCTGAGTACTTGTGCTTCCCTGTTGGCTTCTGTCTAGTAAACCATGCCTTAGCTTTAGCTTTCAGTCTTTTGGACTTGACAGTAGCCTTGGTTTCATCCTTGACAGAACCTTCCTTGACAGTATCCTTGTCGACAACATCTTTCAAGATAGCATCTTCTATGACAGTATCTTTGTCGACAGTACCTTTGGTGACAGCATCTTTTTCAGCATTTATGCAGTCAATAGCACATCTAAGAATGCTTGCCTCCAAAGCTTCCAGTATTCTTGACTCCTCTTCATCTGTTGCACCAGCATCTTTCTTTTCCTGGCTAGGAGTTTCTTCATTGCCTTCATTCTGAGATTGAATACCAGTATTCCCAGAATTACTTCCACCAGCATTTCCAGCATTTCCAGAAGCTTCACCACCTCCATCCTCACCATCTTCATCATCATCATCATCATCATCATGGGGAGGAATGTTATAGAAGCAGCTTCCACCTTGATCATTTCTTTTGGCATTGGCTCTAGTGATTAGCTCCTTCATTTTAGCTCCCAGTGCCTTGTCTCTCAACACCAGCATTTTGTAGATTTCTTGAACAGCATGAACTCTTCCTGGATTGGCATTTGAACTGAGTATTCCATCTAGCACCTTCAGAATTGACTTGGTTTCCATTTTGGATGTGCTACCAATATTCATGTAGCTGTTCCTTCTAATGCCATCCTTAGATTTAGATCTGTAGAAAACACATGATGGATTTGAGTAGACTTCAGGTAGCTTCTGTATGATCAGGTTCTGGATTTGCATATCCAATATTTCATTGAATGGTGTTTGAGTTGCCCTGATCTTTCCCTTCAAAGCACACAACACCTTTGCTGGCAGACTCTGCAATAGCTGCATTGTGATGAAATAAGATATGCCAGAAGTTAGATAAATACTTACAGCCCATCTTTTCTCATCATTCACCATTACACTGACACTGGTAATTTGTTCCTTTAACAGGTTTGTGGTGTTGGTTGGACGGTTGCTAGGAGCATTCATTGCTTCTTCCACCAAACTGCTAAACTCATTGTCATGGTTGTGTAATGTGCTCTCCCTGTAATCCACCATCAAGACATTGGCTTCCTCTTGATCATACTCAGTACCATTGGACCAAGTAGTTCCTTTATGGATGGATTCAGGCAGTTTCCCTTTACCTTTCCCAAGTTTGTTTTGTTCCTCCATTTCTCTCCATTTCTTGTGCAGAGCAGTTTCTTGAGTTTCTTGAATAGGTTCTCTAATCACCACAGGAGGCAAGATTGGGTGTCTAGATGCAAGTCTTCTGTGCAATGCATCTTGAGTTTCCTTTGACATTAACACCCTTTCTCCATCCATTTCCACTTCAATAGTCTGTTCAGCTTTATCCTGTGGTTTTGCACTGCTTGGTTTGACTTTCTCCCCCTGAGACATTGCTTTCCTTTTAGCTCCCCCTCTGGTCTTCACAGCTACAGGCTCCCCCTGAGTTCCACCTGATTCTTGAATAGGCATTGATTCTGATCTTGCTACCTTCTCCCCCTTAGTTGAGTTGGCAGCTACCAGGTCAGTAAGGAACTGAATAGAGAGTTGAGTAGCAGCAAAACCATCAACCACCAGTTGAGAGAGAGAGTCCAACTTGGAGTCCAAAGTAGCACACTGTCCTTCAAGAGCTGCAATCCTGTTACCAAAAGTAGCAGAGGGGCCACCAGACCTTAACCTTCTTGGAGGGGAAGGAAAAGACAGGGGCTTGGAGGCTATGGGGGTTCTCACACTCTCAGGGTGTTTTTGAGTGATCTCATCACCCCTCACAGTTTGACTCTCAAGGCCTAGTGCCTGAATAGTGTGGGCTCCCTCAATATCTCTCTGGACATGCTCAAGTCCCTCTCCTTTTGCCAGCTCATTTGGCTGCCTCTCATTTTTATGCTCACCTCTCTTTTCTTTTATCTCTCTTTTCTTTTGCACACCCTCACTCAACCTAGATGCATGGGTATGAGCAGTACTAACATGCATGGAAGGAGAAGATTTAGAGTGTACCTTTAGGAGTTTGGCAAGAGGTAGGTCATCATCAGAGGCATCCTCAACAAGTACAGCATCAAAATTAGGCTGGGAGGACTTGACAGCATCTTTGGGAGGAATGTTACTGTCAGTTGTAGTCTGGACAGCAGGTTCTGGCATGACAGCATCTTTGGGAGGTGGAGTGACAGTATGTTCTGTAGTGACAGCATCTTTCTCTCCACCTTTGACAGTAGCTGTGCCCAGGACAGTAGCATCCCCAGTGTCTTTGACAGCAACAGAGGCTGTGACAGCATCTTCCTGAAGGTAAGATGCTCCTTGGAGGTCAGACAAAGTGTTGGCTGTTTCAGTTTCTGACAAAATACCACTTTGCCCTAGCTCAGTGTTTGGAGGAGTGGTGTCCATCTCACTTTGAGAAATGGGTTCTTGTGGACCACTAGAGGGGGGCTCATCCATGATTGGAGATGGATGATCAAAACCTGAAGGGTTGGGACTGTCCCCTTCTCTAGGTTGTGGAGAAGAAACAAAAGAATGTGTAGGGAAGGAAGAAGGTGAAAGTGTAGTAGAGAGTGGGGGCTGATTCACAGATGAAACATGTGAACCATCAATAGGAGTAGAGAAATCCTCACTGTGCCCTAACTCACTGTGTGTTTCTTCAAGTGGGGGTTTCTCAGGTTGGGAACCATGAGTTTGTGCAGACTCTGTACAGGGTGCCTTGGGAGACAGGCCAAATTCTATAGAAGCACCTTGTTGAGAAGGCACATCTAGGGAGGAGTTTATTTCCCTGGTTTCCTCCACAGTCTTTTGGGAGACTGCAGGGTGGCTGACAGTGGTTTTGGTCCTCCTAGCTCTCTTCTTCTTAGGCTCAGGGGGAACCACTGTGGGTCCTTCTTGACTACCTTCCTTATTTGCTGCACTAGGTGCAGTGTCTCCCTCTTGACTAACAGAGCTACCACCAACATCAGCTTCTAAGGATCTTTTTCTGGATTCTTGCAAGGCTTCTCTTTGGGCTTTGGGAAGTCTAGAGGGCCTAGGCTGAGTGTATGGTGTTGAATGGGGGTTAACTGAATTTGGGTCTAATCCAGCTTCATCCGCAAGAGAAAAAGAATCATAACCAGTAGGTAATGGATAATCAAGGTTGGTCACTTGATCAACCATGTGCTGAGTGAAGCAAAGTGGAATATGTGCATTTAGATCCTGTGAAGATAACAGTGTGTGTGTGTTCTTTTTCAAGACAGAACAAACCTCTAGACGAGGGGCATCATTATTAAAGTCACAGAAAGTATTGATACACATCATAAGAAAGCGAGGGTAGTGTGATACCTTCTTACCTATGGCAGCTTTGAGTTGTGCCATGAGGAGAGCTCCAACATTCACCTTGTATCCATGAACAAGAGAATGTGTCAGTTTCTTGATGTAGGAGGGTATCCCATTCCAGCCTGTGGACTTGGTAGAGAACACCTTGACCATTGCATCAAAAATCATGCTCCACTCCTTCCTTAGATACTTCCTGTCCATTTCACCAGACGGGTACCACTTGGTTGTTCCCTCTTCGAGAATAGGGCCTGCATACCCAATCTTCAAGAAGAGCTTCTTCAGAGTGTCATCATTAGCAAGTGGAGCATAGTTTTGGCCTGCTTCCAGTGTAATTCCAAGAGCTGTATTGATGACCTCAGCTGTGAGAATGTATTGTTGCCCATTAATTGTGAATTGAATAGCTGGGATTTCACCCTCAGTTTGAGCAACAGCAGTGCGCCAAAATTCCTCAAGTTTGTCTAGGTCGAGAATTGGAGTGGAGGTAATGGCTGAACGAAGATAGGACTTGTTCAAGAAAAACACCAGTCCTTTGAAATCTTCGCCAGCATCATTTGGGGAAAAGATGCCAGCAAAGTTTGTTTGAGAGAGAGTCTGTTTGGGGGCCATGGAGATTTCAAGAAAAGAAGAAAGTGAGAAAGTAGCTTTTTGCTTGAAGAAAAGTATTTTGCCTTGAGTTTTGTGAGAGTGATATGTCTGAGTAACTGGAGAATAAATATGGGTTACTCAAACGTTTGCTCAAAAAGTGGAGTTAAAGGACGTGTCTTATTCCACTCTCTTAACACGTGAGTTACTGCCCGTTATTCACTGTCAATCGTGGGGTGAAAGTCCAATTACAACGGTCCACTATTGTTGACAGTAACCTGTGCGCTAGAAACAATCTGTCAGTAAGAGGAGGTGGTGACAGTAGGTTTTGCGCGACAGTAACTATTGCGCAAAAACTTGCTGTCACCGTTAAGCCTATGAATGACAGTATCCTTTACAAGTCTTGACAGAAAGTCTTTTCCTGCTGTCAAGAAGGTTGCTGTCAAGAAACACATGACAGTATCCTTCTTAACGACAGTAACTTCGATTAGGAAATGGTTCTGTCATGAACTTATTAGAATGCTTGATTCATATACTTAACTTAATATTGACAAATTATGGATTTAGCAATGTAATCTTTTGAACACAGATATTAAGCAATTAACACAGACAAATCATAAACTCAATAACCACATAAACAGGAACTTTTATTATTAATAAAATCATTAAAATTGAACATTGAGTACATTATTCTATGATTTTATTAACTAGTTCTAAGACTTCTTCCTTAATCTCTTCTTCAGAGCGACCTTCTTTTTCAAGAAGGGCCTGAAGCTCCTTTTCTTCTTCCACAGCCTTGGCTTCTTCTTCCTTAGCCTTGGCCTCCTTTTCCTCATCAATCTCATCCATGGCGTCCAACAACATTTCAAAGAGCTCGTCGATCTCTTCATTGTCGGGTTCACTATCACACTTCTTTAGACCAACTTCAATTCCTACTTTGTTTTCCATTATTTACTTTAAAACTGAGAGCAGACTGGTGAAACCTAAGGTTAATTTATAGGCAAAACCGTCTAAGGATTAAAGTCTAATGGTCAACAGTTAGAGTACCCATACAACTACCACAAAAGTAATTAATGGTCGTGTCCTCCTTTAATCCTACAGATTAATGCAAAAGAGTGTGAAAGTCCAATGGAACAGATTTTTAACTCTCAAACTTAACAGATAACCACATTAAAGTCATACGCGGTTTAAAAAATATGAGACTGGCACAAAAATACTGACATGAGTAGTCAAATCAACACATGCTGTCACATAACAGACATAACCAAGTAGACAGTAACTTCTCTTGACAGCAGGTTTGAAGTTGCTGTCATGAGCTTCAAAAAAAATTGAAAATTTAGAAACCTTAGTAAGTTAACATACCAGATTCAGCATTCCCAATTCACTTACCAACCTGTTGAAGGTTGCTTCATCCAATGGCTTAGTGAAGATGTCAGCAAGTTGCTTGTCAGTTGGGACATAAATCAGCTTCACAGTTCCTTGTTCAACATGCTCTCTGATAAAGTGATGTCTTATATCAATGTGCTTTGTCCTAGAGTGTTGAACTGGATTGTCTGAGATGGCTATGGCACTAGTGTTGTCACAGTAAATAGGAATATCTCTTAACACTAGACCATAATCTAGAAGTTGACTTTTCATCCATAGAATTTGTGCACAGCAACTGCCTGCAGCAATATACTCAGCTTCTGCTGTTGAGGTAGAAACTGAATGCTGCTTCTTGCTAAACCATGATACCAATCTTCCACCAAGAAATTGACAGCTACCAGTAGTACTTTTTCTGTCAATCTTGCATCCAGCATAGTCTGAGTCTGAGTAGCCAATTAGATCAAATCCAGTATTCTTAGGATACCAAAGGCCTAGGTTAGGTGTGCCTTTTAAGTATCTAAAGATTCTCTTGATGGCTACCAAGTGTGACTCCTTTGGATCACTTTGAAACCTTGCACAAAGACATGTAGCAAACATGATGTCAGGTCTGCTAGCTGTTAGGTATAGGAGGGATCCTACCATGCCTCTATAAGTGTTTGAGTCAACTTTCTTTCCTTTAGGATCAAGATCCAGACTAGTTGCTGTGGACATTGGTGTCCTTGCTGGAGATGAATCTTCCAAGTTGAACTTTTTGAGAAGTTCCTTGATATACTTAGCTTGACTTATGAAGATTCCATCAGTTTGTTGAAGAATTTGTAACCCTAGAAAGAATGACAATTCTCCCATCATGCTCATCTCATATTTGTTGCTCATGAGATGGGAAAACTTCTCACACAGCTTCTCATTTGTAGAACCAAAAATGATATCATCCACATAGATTTGTACCAGAATGATGTCCTTGCCATGATGCTTGTAGAAAAGTGTCTTGTCCACAACTCCTCTGGTAAACTGGTTTTCCAGAAGAAAGGTGGAAAGTGTGTCATACCATGCCCTGGGTGCTTGCTTTAGTCCATACAAAGCTTTGAAGAGTTTGTACACAAAGTTATGCATGTCAGCATCCTCAAACCCTGGTGGCTGTTCCACATACACTTCTTCTTCCAGTTCTCCATTTAGAAAGGCACTTTTGACATCCATCTGAAATACTTTGAAGTTGCAGTGTGCAGCATAAGCTAGAAAGATTCTTATAGCTTCAAGTCTGGCAACAGGAGCAAATGTCTCATCATAATCTATTCCCTCCTGTTGACAGTAACCTTTAGCCACTAGTCTTGCTTTGTTCCTTGTCACCAATCCATTTTCATCAAGTTTGTTTCTGAAAACCCACTTGGTCTCAATAACTGACTTTCCCTTAGGTCTTGGAACCAATCTCCATACATTGTTTCTTTCAAACTGATTTAGCTCTTCTTGCATGGCTATCACCCAGTCAGAATCCAACAATGCTTCATCAATTGTCTTGGGTTCCATTTGTGACAGGAAGCATGAGAACATGCTGTCAGCAGAGACTTTGTTCCTTGTCCTCACACCAGAATTGGGATCACCAATTATAAGGTCATTTGTGTGGTCCTTGGTCCACCTGGTGATTCTGGGCAAGCTGCTTGATTGAACAGGAACACTTGCTTCAGCTTGTTGAGTTGAATGCTCATCAGTTTCATTGTCTCCACCATGTTCTTCATTTTCTCCAGAGTCAACACTGTTCTGAATGTTAGATGTTATGGTGTGTGATTGAGCTGGAGTTTGAATGACAGTAGTGGTGTTGACAGCATCTTTGTCAACTTCAACAATTTGAGTGAAGCTAGGTTCTTCATCTACAATCTCCTCAGCTTCCAGGTATCCTTGATTCTCAAATCTAAATGTCTGCATCTTTCCTTCTTCATGCAGTCCTGGAAACTTGGTTTCATCAAATGTGACATTAACACTTTCTTCAATAATCCTGTGTTCTATGACATAAACTCTGTAGGCAGTCCTTTCTGTGCTGTAACCCATGAATAATCCTTCAAAAGCCTTGGTGTCAAATTTTCCTTTCTTCTCATGGTTGTCTTTCATCATAAAGCATTTGCTCCCAAACACATGAAAATATTTGACAGTAGGTTTCTTTCCAGTTAGCAGACAGTAAGGAGTACTTGCATGAGTTTTGTTGATCATGGTTCTGTTCTGAGTATAACAGGCTGTGTTGATAGCTTCAGCCCAGAAATATGTTGGCAACTTAGCATCATGCAACATAGTTCTAGCTGCTTCAATGAGAGTCCTGTTCTTTCTTTCTACAACTCCATTCTGCTGTGGAGTTCTTGCAGCAGAGAATTGTTGTACAATTCCTTCATCTTTACAGAAATTTCCAAGAGTGGCATTTCTGAATTCTGTACCATTGTCACTCCTCAAGATTTGAACTTTTGAGTTTGGGGTTCTATCAAGAACTCTGACTTGATCAATAATCACTTGAGCAGCTTCATCTTTGGATTCAAGAAATTTCACCCAAGTGTACCTTGAGTAATCATCCACCATTACCAAGGCATACCTCTTTCTGGCCATAGATGGTACATTGACTGGTCCAAAGAGGTCCATGTGAATCAACTTGAGTGCTTCTGTGTTGGTGTTTACTTGTTTGGACTTGTGCACAGCTCTTCTCAGTTTGCCCATTTGACAATCTTCACACAGTCCTTCTTGACAGAATTCCTGTTGGGGCAAACCTCTCACTAACTCCTTCTTCATCAGAATATTCATTGTCTTGAAGTTGAGATGTGAGAGCTTCATGTGCCAAAGCATACTGTCACCAACAGTAGCCTTACTGTAAAAACAGTAAACTTTATCCTTCTTTGTTGAGCTTAGATCAGCAACAAACAAGCTTCCTTTTCTGACCCCTTTTAGAGAGAGGCTTCCATCCTTCTTGTGATAGATGTTGCAAACCATCATGTCAAAATCAACCTTAAATCCTCTGTCACTGAATTGGCTGACACTGAGTAGGTTGTGCTTCAATCCATCCACAAGAGCAATATCTTCAATGACAACATTTCCAATTTCCAGACAGCCATATCCCACTGTGTAACCCTTGCTGTTGTCTCCAAAGGTTATGATTGGGCCAGCTTTCTCTACATAATGTGATAGCAGGGCTTTATCACCTGTCATGTGTCTTGAGCAACCACTGTCAATTATCCACATGACCTGATTTTTCTTCTTACCCTGCAAAACAGAATGTTTCTAAATTGCATATGGTACCCAATCTTTGTTGGGTCCTGCAGTTTCAGTGTTCCCTGAGTTTCTTCCAGTCACAACATCACAAGCATTATCAAAGACTTCCTGTTTGACTTCTCTTTTCACCCACTTAGGTTTAGAATTGGACTTGGTCCTTTTCTTAGTGGATGAAGCCTTCTTGCTGTTGCCAGCAGGCTCAGAAGTCTCAACAGTGTTTAGGTATGAGCATTTTTCAGTAGAGAGAACAGGTAAGTTAAAGCATGTACTCATGGCAGTGATTTTGCATGGCATACAATCAATGTTATTACAGACACTCATAGTTCTATGCATAAGGGGGGTTCTGTGTAAGTTACCATTGAGTTCAGTTGCATTGATCTTATCCTCAATTGGTTTCTTACAAACATGTGTTAAGTGATGTGTAGATCCACAGTTATTGCATAGTTTCCTAGAAGCACCTCCAACATTAGTGTATCCATTTCCTTTGTTGACACCTACCTTACCATTCCTGTTCCTAGACTTGGGAGTCACTGGATTGACAGTATGTTCAGAAGTTGCTGTCGAACTATCCTTGACAGTATCTTTTAATCCTACTGTCTTGACAGAAGGTTTGAGAGTTACTGTCTTGGAATCATTCTTGACAGTATCTTTGAAAGATTCTGTCTTGCCAATCGTGACAGCATCCTTTGAACTTACTGTCTGATCGCTTGGTAAGTTTACTGTCTTGGGGATTGTGACAGTATCCTTTCCTTCCTTGAATGTGCTGTCAACACCTTCATCCTCATCAAGAATTTCTTGTTTGATGAGCATGGCTTCTTCATCAAACTCAATTTCAGCAGCTTTGAAAATAGGAGTTTTAACTTTCTTGAGAATGGTGGGTTTGACAGCAGCTATTCCAGGACAATCTTGAATCACAGTTTCCTTTCCAGGTCTTCTACCATAAGAAAAACCTATACCAACAGACTGATTTTCTGTATGCTTATCATTGTAATCCTGAAGTATCTTTGATGAGTTTCTGTAGGCCTTAATCTTAAATTCATTTTCAGCAATCTCATTCCTCAGGAATTCCTCAACCTCCTTAGCACATTTTAATTCATTTTTAAGTTTGGCATTCTCTTGAGCTAAGGAGCCTAGAGAACTGGTTTTGAGAAAAAGAGAATCATTTTCAGACTGAAGTGTTTCATTTAGCTTACTTACTCTAGAGATTTCCTCATTAGCAGCAGACAAGCTAGTATATACATTGAACATTTCAGCACTTAAGTCTTTAATGGTTTTCTTATACTCATCAGTAGACATATCAAGTAAGACAAGTGAAGGTACCTGACTTGAAGGAGTTGATGCTACCTCATCAGTGCTAGCCATGAGAGCTAGGTTAACATATTCTTCCTCTTCTTCATCATCAGAATCATCCCAACACTTTCCTTCAGCCACATAGGCTCTACCTTGATTTTTCTTAGAGTATCCACCAGTTCCTTTCTCATATCTTTGAACCTGTTTGGGTCTTTTGCATTCAGTAGCAAAATGACCAGGTTCTCCACAGTTGTAACATTTGAACTTTGATCTATCCACAAATCCAGTTTTGTATCCTCCTTTGGTTGAACTTCCCACAGCAGCCTTTGATGAGCTTCCTTTGCTGAACTTGGATGCTTGGCCTTGAGGCTTGTATGACCTATCCTTCTTGAACCTAAAGTTCTTGAACTTCTTGGCCATGTAAGCCATAGTAGGGTTGTCCATGCTTTCCAGTTCCTCCATTGTGTAGAAGTCTTCATCTTCCACATCTTTAATCTGTAGTACCACTTTCTCATCATCTTCAACCACCTCTTCTATCTTCAAGGTCTGTGTTGGGGTTGATTGTGTGATCTGTGGTACTTCACTTGGCTGTGTGATCCTTGGCACATGTACTACTAGGGCACTTGACATATTAGCCATCTTGTTCCTTGTTCCACTTTGTATGGCTCTCTTTTGAAAGAGTTCGAGTTCATAGGATTTCAGAATACCATAAAGTGTCTCAAAGGTTATAGTGTTGAGATCTCTTCCTTCTCGTATGGCTGTTGTCTTGTGTTCAAGGTGATCAGGCAGTGTGAGCAGGAACTTGACGTTTAATTCTTTTCTGTCATAGTACTTGCCATGTATCTGTAATTCAGTTAAGAGCTTACTGAACCTTTCGAACATGGAGGTTAAGTCTTCACCAGGCTTGGCCATGAATGCCTCATATTGAGATATTAGAATTTGCCTTTGGTTGCCCTTAACCTCTTCACTTCCTTCACAGAGTAAGGCTAACCTGATCCACATCTCCTTGGCTGATGTGCAGCTTATTACACTTCCACACATGGCTTTATCCAGTGTGAGAGAATCGAGCAAGATAAGTTGCAAATGATCATCTAGCACCATTTTCTCCTTTTCAGGTTCCAAGAATTCTGAGGGATCTTTGGGAACCCAATGTGCAGGAATAATCTCACCATTCACTGTTGTGGCTTCAATTTCCTTTCTTGGAATGAAAGGACCATTCTCGAGTATACCTGGGTGTAGTGGATTTGCAGCTTTGATAAACAACAAGATTTTTCTTTTCCAAATGCTGTAGTTCTCTTTATCAAAAGCTGGGATCTTGATACTGTTTGATTTCTGCATTTTCTCCGGGATCTCAGATATGTATGTTAATCTGAAAGCTCTGATACCAGTTGTTAGTCCTTGTGTATTGCAGAAGGGGGGGGGATGAATGCAATACTGATAAAATTCAATCTAAATTTCAACAACTAAAATCAAGATTAAACGTTATCAGCAATATATGCAATCACGAACAGTATTTAGTAAGAACAAGATTCACAAAATAAATGTTTTATTTATTTTGCAAAGTGTTGCTACAACCTCAAGAAAGAATTCTCGAGCTTCGGGTTTTCTTCACAGACACTTGCTTGTGTTCGTTACATTTCTAGAATGAGTTGATAGTAGGTATATGACTAACCCTATCACTATCAGTCACGGGTTTGTAAAGCTGCTGTCACTGTCAAGTGGCAGCTTCTTACAAATTGTCTTACCCATGTGACTTTCCTAAATTGCTAACATGTCAGATATACATTACAAAGAAAGAAACCTAGATTCATTCTATTTCCAGCTAAACCAATTCAGCAGATAAAGACTTGACCTTGCTCTTGAATTGATTCGCTTTTGATTTGTAGTGCCTTGAAGCTTCTGTCGTAGTCTTGCAGACTTGGTGCAGCTTAGGGATGCTGCATCACGCCTGTTTCTTGAACATTTAAACTGTCACGGGATTTGACTGAGAAAGATACCTAGCATAAGGATCTTTATTGAGACAGTTACTTTTGCCGCAAAGCTTGCTGTCACAGGAATGATCTTTTGGTGACAGTATGAGTTCCCCGCATAGAGTGCTGTCGAGGATCCCAAACTTGCTGTCGAGGGCAATAGTTGCTGTCGCGTAGTCTTCCGCCAATGTTGCTGTCAGAGTGAATATGCTGTCGTGACTTGCAACATTCTGTCTTCTTGTAATCTTACTGTCACAGCTTTAGGACAGTAACCTTTATTCATGTTGTCATCCAAAAAGCATTCTTTGAGGCTTGAACACACAAGTGAACTTCTTCCAAATAATACAACTAGAATAACATTACATACTGATTACAAGAACATACTTTGGCTATGACAGTATGTTCTACTTAATTTAAAAAAAATTAAGTACTATCAAAGTTAAGTTGTTTCTATGCTATCACCCATAAATCCCAACAAATACGAACGTTGTGTGTATAATGATTAAATACAAAGATTAAAACTGAAGAGTTTTAATCATTAAGATACACAACTGGCTTACTCGTGAAGTGTGTGAGTGGGACAGGTGTCACACATGCAGTAACTGCCAGCAGTAATGTGGTAGTTTCCAACACGCGTGCGCAGTAAAAACAGGCAATAATTACTGCTAGTTTCTAGACACTTTTCATCCTTTTCAAAACTCATACAAACCGTTGTCAATCATACTCTCTATTTTCAAAAAAAAATGTTCCTAAAAAATGTGAAATGTCTGAAACACATTTATTTATTTTAATCAACAGAGATTAAAATTAAATTACCTCGGCGGAGAGTACACAGTTCATCAGTATTTATCAATTCTCCATCATCATTAATAATCTCTTTTCTCAAAATGCACAGTTGTGAGTATTTGTGTGTGGATAGCAGAGTTTACTGAATGTAAATATTTAGAGCATCTCAAAGTGCATAAAATCCACAAATTAAATCAGTAAAAAATGGTTGCCCAAACTCTCATTTGTAATACAAATCCTGATGTCATCTAAACTCTGTACCTATATATTTATTTTCCCTTTTTTCATATTGTTTTCACCCCTTGTCTATTTTTTTTTTCCAGTAATCAGAGGTTGGCACTAGTCACCAAAAATTTGGAAATTTTAGCCCTTATCTTAACAATAAGTTCTTGGATCGTCCTAAACAATTAACTAGTCACCAAAAGTTTAAATTTTAGCCCTTACAAACAGAGTAAGTTCCTGGTTCTTCCTAGCCTCATGACTAGTCACCAAAAATTTAAACTTTAGCCCTTACTGAAACAGCAAGTTCCTGGATCTTCCTAGACAATTGAGTAGTCACCAAAAATTTCAAATTTTAGCCCTTATTGACACAATAAGTTCCTGGGTCTTCCTAGGCACAACATGATCTCAAAGGAATTTGTACATTTTTATACATTTTTTTTTGCTTGGGGGCGAAGTAGCAGCAACTATTTATAAGAGTTTAGACTGACATCTTTCAACACATATAATTTATGAGAGAAAGTGCAAACAGCTAATACAGACTCAGTGTATAAGACCAATAAACTAAGAGATGCTATAAATATAGAGACAGTATCATGATGTGTTAATGTTTTGCACACATTTGAGATCAGATCATATATAACTCAGAAGGATTCATAATTACTTACTGAGAATCATGTTTCATACTATTTTCTTCATCGGTGTTTATGTTTCAGACAATACCACAATCAGATATTAACATCAGAGTTTAACCAACAGAGTATGCTAACAGAGTTTAACAACATGATTTGTATGACATTTAACCTATGCTTAGCAACATGAGCAACATATCACAAAAGAGTAAATTTTGAGTCTAACTAGTATCTCTAGTCGAAACCAAAGATCATTCCTAGTTCATTTACCAGTCTTGTAAATGTAGCTTCACTCAATGGCTTGGTGAAGATATCTGCAAGCTGTTGATCTGTAGACACAAAATGAAGCTCAATATTTCCTTCATCCACATGTTCCCTGATAAAGTGATACCTTATGCTGATGTGCTTGGTCATGGAGTGCTGTACTGGATTTCCTGTCATAGCAATAGCACTTTGATTATCACAGAAAATAGGTATTTTAGAGTACCTTAACCCATAATCTAGCAGTTGATTCTTCATCCACAGAATATGTGCACAACAGCTACCAGCAACAATATACTCTGCTTCTGCAGTGAATGTGGAAATTGATTTTTGTTTCTTGCTGTACCAAGAAACTAGTCTGTCACCTAGAAATTGACAGCTTCCACTAGTGCTCTTTCTGTCAATCTTACAACCTGCAAAGTCTGCATCAGAGTAACCAATAAGCTTAAACTCTCATTCTCTAGGATACCACAAACCCAAGGTTATGGTTCCTTTGAGATATTTGAAAATCCTCTTCACAGCTGTTAGATGAGGCTCTCTGGGATCTGCTTGAAATCTTGCACAAAGACAGGTTGCATACATGATGTCTGGTCTACTTGCAGTCAAATAAAGAAGAGACCCTATCATGCCTCTGTAGTTTGTCATATCTACTGAACCTCCTGTGTCTTTGTCTAGCTTGGTTGCAGTTGCCATATGAGTTGTTGCAGATGAACTATCAATCATACCAAATTTCTTGAGAAGATTTCTGGTATATTTTGCTTGATTGATAAAAATCCCATCATCTGTTTGTTTTACCTGCAAGCCTAGAAAATAACTAAGATATCCCATCATGCTCATTTGGTACCTGGACTGCATAAGCTTGGCAAATTTCTTACAGAGTTTATCATTAGTAGACCCAAAGATTATATCATCCACATAGATTTGAACTAAAAGCAAATCATTACCAGAATTGAAATAGAACAAGGTTTTATCAATTGTACCTCTTGTGAACCCACTCTTTAAAAGAAATTGAGCCAGAGTTTCATACCATTCTCTAGGTGCCTGCTTTAGTCCATAAAGTGCTTTGTCAAGCCTGTAGACATAATCTGGGTGCTTGGGATCCACAAACCCTGGTGGTTGTTCAACAAACACTTCTTCTTCAAGTTTCCCATTGAGAAAAGCAGTCTTGTCATCCATATGAAAGACTTTAAACTTCTTGTGAGCAGCATATGCTAGAAAAATCCTTATGGCTTCCAACCTTGCAACTGGAGCAAAGGTTTCATCATAGTCAATTCCTTCCTGCTGAGAATATCCTTTTGCCACAAGTCTAGCTTTGTTCCTTGTAATTACTCACTCACTGTCAGTCTTGTTTCTGAAAACCCACTTTGTACCAACAACAGATCTGTTTTTGGGTCTTGGTACAAGTGTCCAAACTTCATTTCTCTCAAACTCATTCAATTCCTCCTGCATTGCTGTTATCCAGTTAGCATCTTGAAGAGCTTCATCTACTTTCTTAGGCTCTGTTTGAGATATGAATGCATGAAACAGACATTCATTTGTTGTAGCACTTCTTGTTCTCTCACTTGCATCTGGATCTCCAATAATCAGATCAGGTGTATGAGCCTGTGTCCACTTTCTTGATGTAGGTAAGTGGCTTCTTTCATCATTATTGGATTCTCCCCCTTGATCCATGCTCTCCTGATTTTCTTTTTGACCATGTGTATTATCTGAGGCTCCCCCTGAATTGGACTGCTCGGTGTTTGAACTTTCAGAGTTTAAGCCAGAGTTTATGTCAGATTCTTCAGCTGACTCACTTTCAGAATGTGAGTCATCATGTTGAGATGTTCCCGAAGTATCTTCATGCTCCCCCTCAACTGGTTCTCTATTTTGTTCTGTCAGAGAAATTTCCTTAGTGTTTACCAGTAGAGGTTCAGAGTATGCTTCAACAGAGTTTGTTGGATAAGCTTCATCAGAGTTTACGTCATCAAAGTTTAGATCTTCATTTTCAAAGCGTAGTTGATCATGATTTTCTTCATCTTCAAGTCCGGTTATTTTCTTGTCATCAAATGACACATGTATAGATTCCATGATCACTTTAGTTCTCAAATTATAGACTCTGAATTCTTTAGTCGACAGTGGATATCCAACAAAAATTCCTTCATCAGCTTTTAATTCAAACTTGGTCAACTGTTCAGGATGAGTTTTCAACACAAAGCATTTGCACCCGAAAATATGAAAATATTTCAGGTTTGGTTTCTTTTCCTTCACCATCTCATATGGTGTTTTCCCATGCCTGTTGATCAGTGTAGCATTTTGAGTAAAACAAGCAGTTTGAACAGCTTCTGCCCAGAAATAAGTTGGCAATTTTTCTTCTTCAAGCATTGTTCTGGCAGCTTCGATTAAAGTTCTGTTCTTTCTTTCAACTACACCATTCTGCTGTGGAGTCCCTGGTGCAGAAAATTCTTGCTTCACTCCTCTTTCCTTGCAAAATTCTTCCATTGTTGCATTTCTGAATTCAGTATCATTATCACTCCTGATAATTTTCACTTTATATTGTGACCCTTTATCCAGTAGCTTTACATGTTCCATCAGAGTTAAGACATTTTCATCCTTCTTTGCTAGAAAGTACACCCAGGTGTATCTAGTGTACTCATCAACAATGACTAAAGCATATTTCTTTCTGCCAAGAGACATTACATTCACTAGACCAAATAGATCAACATGAAGAAGATGATAAGGATCCACAACTGAAGATTCAGACTTGCTCTTGAAAGATGACTTCCTTTGCTTGGCCTTTTGACAGGAATCACACAGACCATCTAAGCTGAGTATAGATTTTGGAAGTCCCCTTACAAGATCTTTTCGAATCAACTCATTTATGTTGTTCAGATTTAGATGAGAGAGCTTCTTATGCCATTTCCAGCTCTCTTCACTAGACATCTTTGCAGATAGACACACAGCTTTTCCTTCAGAGTTTGTCACCAAACTTGCTTCATAGATATTATTTCGTCTGTGTCCAACTAAAACAACTTTCCCTGTAGATTTGCTAACAACCTCACAGTATTCAGGTTGAAAATCTACATGATAACCTCTGTCACAGATTTGACTCACAGATAGCAAGTCATGCTTGAGTCCTGGGACAAGAGCTACATTTGTGATGATGACACTTCCAAGATTGATATTGCCATATCCCAGAGTACGTCCTATGTTGCCATCTCCATAGGAAACTTTTGGGCCAGCCTTCTCCTCATAATCTGATAGCAGGGCTTTATTTCCAGTCATGTGCTCTCCCTTATGCCCTGCAATCACAAACAATTACTGAGAGTTAGTTTTAAGGATCCAGACTTGCTTGGATCCTTTGGATTTCTTAACATTGTTAGCTTTTGCAGCGGAATTCTTATCAACAGAGTTTAAGCTAACAGTGTCAGAGTTTACACTTGCAGAATCAACTTTAACCCATTTCAAATTTGGCTTCAACTCATAATAATTGTGATAAATAGCATGATAATTCTTGCAAGTATAAATAAAATGCCAAGTACTGCCACAGTGAGTGCATAAAGTCTGTGGTCTAACCCTAACATAATCATTCTTTACTCCAGACTTGGGGGGTAAAGAATTAATGTCTTTGTTCTTCTTGCAGAAACTTGCAAGATGGTTAGTACTACCACAATTATGACATGTTTTTCTAGGAGCATCAGTAATAGGCAAATGGTTATTACTTTTATTAATGCCTACTTTTCCATTTCTGTTCTTCCTGGACACTTTCTGCTTCTCGACAGACTTTACCTCTTTGAGCTTATACTTGAATTGTTTCTCTGTCATTAAACCAACATTAACCTGTTTAACGCAAGTTTTTACTGGTTTTTCATTATCAGTTTATGTCTCAACTACAGAGTTTAGCTTACTGGACTCAGGAACAAATTTCATTGGTGGAAGATGTGTTCTAACTTTAACTTTATCTTTAAACCTAAGTTCATCTTTCTCACAGTAACCTAACCCAACTGCATCTGTTTGAAACACTTGATGTGTGTCTTTTCCAGAGTTTGTCCAGGTTTTAATTATCTTCCTCTCTTTTTCCAATTCAGATTCTAGTTGCCTAATCTCTTAAGCAACTCCTGTTCAACATAAACAACATCATCTCTTTCCTTTTGAACTTGTTGCATGTTAACAAGTTCTTCTTCAAGAAATTTATTTCTCTCTTTAAGCTTTAAATTCTCATATTTAATTCTTTCATTTTCTAAAGTCTAATCTCTGTAACTAACATGTATGCTTTTAAGATAAATTCTCAATTCAGATATATTATCAATATCATAAGCATAAGTTGTTAGGGGTACCTTGTTTTCAGATTCATCTTCAACAGTTGCCATGAGAGCATAGTTGACTCCTTCATCTGAGTCTGAAGTGTCTGCCCAGTCTCTCCCTTTAGTGATGAGTGCTTTTTCAGATTTTCCTTTCTTGCACTCTGGAGCATAGTGACCCATCTCTTTACACTTGTAGCACTGGATCTCAGACTTGTATTTCTTCCCAGATTTGGTATCCCTTCCTTCAGACTATCTGAAACTCTTCCTTTCAGAGTTTGAATCTCTCCTAGAGAATCTCTTTCATTTCTTAAAGTTCTTGAAACCCATCTTCTTGAAAGTCTTCACCATCAAAGCAGCCATTTGCATCATTTGTTCTTCATCATCCTCGGATTCAGATGATTCAACAGTATTTGAGTCATCATCAGTGTTTGATGACTCACTTTCAGAGTTTATGACCAAAGCCTTTCCCTTAGCTTTCTTCTTTGATGTCTCTTTCTTAAGAAGCTTTTCTTCAACTTTAAGAGCAACAGATTTTGTCTTCTTACCATATCTTCTGTTTCTTTGTTCTATCTCAAGTTCATGAGTTTTAAGCAACCCATAGATTTCATCAAGTTCTGTATCTGCAAGCTCATAATTATCTCTTATTGTTGTTGTCTTTAAATCCCATCTTTCAGGTAGAGATAGAAGAAACTTGAGATTAGACTCTTCAGGATCATATTCTTTATCAACCAGAGATAAATCATTCAACAGTTTACAGAATTTGTCATATGTCTCAGTCAAAGTTTCATCAGGTCTCGAGTCAAAGTGTTCATACTCCTATGTCAGTATATTTTTCCTGTTCTTCTTTATAGCACTTGTTCCTTGACATCTGACTTCTAAAGCATCCCAAATTTCTTTGACAGTTTTGCAACCAATAACTCTGTTAGACATGACATTATCTAAGGCACTATGGAGAATATGTCTAACTTTTGCATCCTTTGCAATTGATGAGATGTCTTCAGGAGTCAAATCTTTCTTTTCCTTTGGAACAGTCTGATGTTTTTCACCAGCAACAACAGGAGACAGTTTAGTCGGCTTATGAGGACCATCATAGATTCTATCAAGGTATTCTGGATCTGTGGCTTCCAGAAACATGATCATCTTTACCTTCCATACTGGATATTCCGCTGGTCTGAGAATTGGAACCCTAATCGTCTCATATCGACTCACAGAAGTTGGTTGAACCTTTTCAGAAGTAGAACCTACATGGATATTTTCAGCCATGATTATACTTGTGTTTGGATCAATGAAAACTGTATATATTAAACAGCCGAGGCTCTGATACCAATTGTTAGGCCGAATACACACTATATAATCAAGTATATGTATGAGAATAACGATAAGAACACTGTTTATGAATAATAAACTGTATGGAATTAATAACTCCTCTCTCGGTGATGTAAAATATCACAGAGAGCTGCTAGGTTACAAGAAGAATATTTCAAGTATTCGTATCCCTTTTAGGGTTAACCTATCTGTGTTTATATAGTACACAGCTACATACAATCTTCAATTGATATTCCTATAAATCAGCTATACAATTTATATCAATCAAGAATTTCTTCTGTCTTCTGTTCCGTTTCCTTAGCCATCACGATATCTCTTTGCTTCTTTCCTTCTTCAAAGTATATCGCTTATAGAATCTTCATTGAGTATAACACCGACAACTAAGTAAACTCTGACTGTCAGAGTTTAACAAACTCTGACCAGTCTTCCAGCTAAACTTTGATAGTTTCCTGATACTTTAAACACTGATAAACAAACATCAGCAATTATATCTAACATGTGAGATTTTGTTTAGTCCAGAAAAATCTTGATAAATCAATCCTTCGAATTCAACAAAATATGTATGGAATTAAAAGAATCTGCGTAGAGTCTATTACATATTTTGAACAATTCATGGATTTACAAAATTCTTTAAAATTCATGAATTATTATCGATCTAATAAAATCTCAATTGAATAGACGCCCTTAAAGGGTTTTCTAAGACTAGCGTGTTTACTGCAATTGACGAACTTGAGGTACACTGTAATAACCCCAAATTTTGGACTTAGTTAAAAAAAATTGATGAATAGTAAATGTGATGAATAGTAAATTTACTGATGAAAAATATTTTCAGACCACACTGTATAGAAGACATGGAATGAATGTTTCGAGGTTATATTATTGATGTATAGAAAGAATAAAAGAATGTAAACGCAATCAGAATCAGGAGATTCCCATTCGAATTTTTAATCACTATTCATCGGACAATCAAGGGGAAATTGATTTGATCGTTTTGAGAAAGTATGTGGAATGAGAAATACATGATCATATCTTAAACCAAGGTGAGAAATCTAGAACCATGTATTAAACCAAGACAATGGGAAGATAAAGGAAGTATCCCCTAGCTTTGATACAGAGAAACGTTTTTAAAACCACTTAAAACTATCGCGAAACAAAAGCGTAACAAATTATGGATTAAACCCTAACCAAAGGAGGAGTATTATATAAGATCATCAAGTGCAATATATAAGAGGATTGAGGATGCAAATGATGACATAAGCATGATGCAAGAGGATGACAAGATGATGACCAACTGGTGAATCACCACCTTGTCACCACTTTCACCACAACCACATGTTTAAAAGAGGCTTGTCATTGATGACAAAACAAGATGATAGCCATACAAATTAAATGGCTAAAGTATTAAGGATTTATTAAGACAAAACAAAGGAAAACAAAATCAAAGAAAACAAAACAAAAAGAGATGCATCCAAGATGAAGAACCATTCGGCCCTTTCTTCTTCTTCAAGTCCTTAAAAACATTTCTACCACTTCCACTCAACCATAAATCATGTTCTTGGGCTCTAAATCACCCTCTTCCAATATCCAAGGTAGATCTCTAATCTTAGCCTCATCCATGGATCATAGCTTGGTCAAAAATGGATTCAAAGTTGATGATGAATAGTGATGTGAATAGTAAACTCATAAGATCTTGTTTTGTTTTGATGATTTTAGGTTTGATTAGCATAGTTAAGGAGCAAGGAAGGATATACCATCCATATATAGCCTTTGTTAAGTTCCAAAGAAGGTATAAAACTTCTTTCTTTTTAAGATTATGTCTTGATCTAGTAGTTATAAGTGATTAGTTAAGAACTATGTAGTAATAAAGCATGTATGCATGATTTTAAGCATGTTTGATGGTTAATTTGTGGATAAACTTATGAATTAAGGTGTGACCTTGTTTGGACAGAAAATGGTAGTATTAGTTTGAGGTTTTATTGGTGGTTGGTTGATGGTTGATTTGTAGTTGGATTGAGTGTTTAAAAACACGGGAAGTACGCGTAAGCGCCGTTACCATGTCGGATTTTACTTAGGTAGTTTAGACAGAAACCAAGATTGCATTAAAGGGCATAAACTTGAAGTTTCTGCCCATGAGCATGTAGGCTCTGTTTCCTAGATTGTTTTAGCGAAAGAATCGTGTCGTTTCGATTTACGGTTTAGGAGAAACGTCCGTTTTAGTGAAAGCGGTTTTGCGTAACTAGATAGTTCATTGTATGAACTTTGAGATAGGGATCAAGCCCTTTAAAATCGGAATTGGATTGAGATATTAAAATGGATACTAGTATGTATAGTCTAGAAAGGAACCTAGAAGGTTTCGTGTCAGAACGATAAGTTTGTGATTTTATAAAAATGCGAGAACAAAGGTTGCGCGAGTGAAATACCCTTAAGGGGATGGTTTAAAACAAGGAAATGGTAAAGGAAAAGTACTTGGGATTTGTGAATAGATTTCCACCCAAACTTGTGACTTAAGAGTTACGGAACGTCATGAGGTTATAGATGACCAAGAGTGAGACAATGGATGTTCGTTAATAGAACGTTAGTGCTTAAGTTAAATGCACTTTAAATGATTAAGCCAGGGGACTGATCGGGTATTTCTTTGTTTATAGATTTCCCGGCAAGTTCTCGAAACCGTAACAACCAAGGACCCGAGGCAAGTTTTCTCATCCCATGCAGTACAATATTATGATAATATGCATATGATAGATGCATGCTTTCAAATGTAATATATGCATACGATATTATGCATGCTTTCAAACCTCACATCGTATATAGATGTGATGGTATTAAAAATGATGAGATGTGATGTATGCATATGATAGATGCATGCAAGTTTTCAAACCCTACACCATATAATGATGCTATTGTGATATATGTTGTGGTATTGCTAAATATGCTGCTTAATGCTGTGAAATAACTTATAAACTGTTTTCGCTTTTTATAAAAAGTTGTATAAGGTATAAGGTTTATATGCTAGATAAGTACTAGATATAAACCAAGGTTAAAGGTTAAAGACTCTAAGTATAGAGTACTTGTATGATGATTTTAAAACTTAGACCGGGAGTCAAATTATTATTTTGTTTTAAACTATTGTCAGAGGTTTGAAGGTTCCAGGGACGGTTATATTTTAAGGGTTTATTAAATATTCCAATATCTATATAATTGGATATTTAAGGTGAGAAATTTAAATAATATTATAATAAATATTATTTGAATATTATTTAATTAAGTGAATATTATTTTGATTATTCACTTAAGTGTTTTATATTGAATAATAATTCAATATTTATTATTTGAATATTATTTAATTAAGTGAATATTATTTTGAATATTCACTTAAGTGTTTTATATTGAATAATAATTCAATACTTATTATTTGAAGATTATTTAAGTAAGTGAATATTATTCTGAATATTCACTTAGGTGGTTTTATATTGAATAATAATTTATTATTTATTATTTGGGTATTTATTAAATATTCCAAATATGATTTAAAATCATAGAAACTTATTATTTGATTAAAGGTTCTATTATTTACACAAAAATATAAATTTCTGATTTTCAGAAAATGTATTAAAAAAGAGATTCCCAGCTATTATCTTGAGAAAGTTAAAGGTAATTAAATGCGGTTAGTATTTTCCAACTCATCGAAAACTGGGAATCTAGTTCAAGAATTCGAGGACAGAGTTTTACCTCCAATGTTCCTCTAGAATACTTATAACTAAGGGGATGGTTCCCCCATTCAAGTAGAGTATTTCAAACTCGCTGAACTCTGAAATTTCAATAAACTCCCTGGTCATGATTTCAAAATATGTAGTAATCATCGGTAGTTTCGTTGACTAATGTCAACCCACACTTTGACTTACTCCTTTCAATTACTTTGGAGTAAGGTATTCTGAACGGTTACAAAGTTTTGACAAGTATTTGTACTTGGGAAAAATGGAATTAAATTCCGATTTCCGTTTCATTAATATTTTTCATCATGGGAATTGGAAAGGCCTACACGGCAATGAAATAGGTGTCGGGGTAGTGCCAAAATTATCAAGGCTTACCCGGTGACGAAATAGGTCCAAGGTATTGATCTCTTGCGTGCTAAGGCTTACCCGTGACGAGATAGGCACCGAGGTAGTGATCTTTTAGCACAGTGGCCCGTATGCGGTCAGGGTGATAACCGAACAGGAAGTCGTCCTTCTACTAGTAGAAAAGAAAAGTTACGATACAACGGCTGATCACCGTGTATCGGGTGTTCCAGTACATTCCCTTCCCTCCAATTGGAGTTGAGCTGCACATTGTAACAAAAGCCTAGGCGCTGAGTTACTGATAATGTGACAGTAATGAGTAATGATGTTCCTCATACAGTAGTCATACTGTATGGTAGGTTTTGACGAAAAGAATAATAAAATATCATTCTGTATACGAATGAAGTTTAAAGGTTTTCCTTTATGATATAAGCTTACATATACGATTAAGCTGCTATATCTGATTGTTGAGCTATAGTGCTCATTCTTGCTTCTTTTATAAAAGGTGTTCATTACTGATATTTTACAGTATTTTGAACAGTATGAGACATCTAAATAGATATGTGAGTATATATGTTGAAAAGGTATTTAAGATATACAGTATATTAAACTGTATAGTGTTTTGAATCAATGAATAGGCTTTAAGCCTTGATTCCAACCTTTGATATCTATTTTAAAAAGATATGTTTTGAGTCTTGGTTTATCATACTGATACCAAGGATTTCCAAATGATTTACGAAGAATATTTGAGTATGATTATAAGTCATACGGTATTTTGAATGGTGTACTATTTTGGGGATAGACCCAAGTAGTGTTAAAAGCTTTGATCCCATATGAATTATCTTCCTAAAAGGTTTAAAGATTTAAACTGGGATAGATTTCTTGCTGAGCACTGTTAGCTCATTCTTGCTTTATTAAATCTTTCAGCATGAAGAAAACATTGTCGATTCACCTCGTGTTACGAGAGCAAGGGAATGGAGAGACCACCCTTGAGTTAGTTCAGCAAGATGGATACTGTCGGATTTAGCAGAACAGCTGTAGACTGAGTTAGTAAGAATTGTTTTCGAATAGGTTTGTATTATTAAACCTTGTATAGAATTGTGAGGTCTATTATTTTAACTTCAGGTAGAGGTTGTAAATGATAGATGAGATCCTGGATAGTACATTTGATTTGTAATAACAAATGTTACTTATTGTTGCTCATTTCCAAGGCTATAACTTGTGTGTATGTGCGTAAGTGATTGAGGTCTTTTGGAGTTATATTATTAGAATGTTGTAAGTAATGCAGGTATTATATAATTGATGGAGCGTGACAACCCAGATTCCTGACCCCGGATCTGGGGGTGTTACAGAAATGGTATCCGAGCGTTAGTTATAAACTTGGATTTGAGAGTGTTAAGAGTTATATCAAAGTAAGAGAATGACGAGAGGACTCATATAGAGTTCGTTAAGTGGACTACCGGAAGTAGTGCCATTGAGGATGTTAAGATTAAAGAGTTTAGTTGAGGACTTATCGGAGGACCGATAGGACTGTTGAAGACCATCATAATGATGAGATGAATGTCTAGAATTATACCCGGATTATCAAGGACATTAAGATAAGACGCGGAGCAGAGTCTCGGTCGCAGTTGAGGTAAGGTCGGAATGACCAATACCAATGGATAACCTGACTTAGTAAGAACCTAAGTGATTAGTAGTTCATCGTAGTTGCCATGAGAAGGTATCACATGTGAAGATTGAGACGTTTTACAGTCCTTTACGTGATCCGAATTACTAAATTGTGTGGACTAATTAAGGCATTATCTTGCGTGTGAGGTCTAAACCTTGGGAACAACGATTCCACCAGAGTTGGTGTCTTTTCCGACGATGGGTATTTTGTTACCTAAGAGGAAGACTTTTGCGTACATATAGTACCAGAACGTTATCGTGAGATGAACGCGCTAAATCGCATCGCGAGTATATTTTGAACGATAGGCCATGAGGGCTCAACTCAGAAATCAAAGACATGAAGAATGGATAGCGTGATTCTAATGAAGACACGTATGGTTGCGATAAGCAATGCGACAATCTCAGGACCTACGAGGGATGAGACCTATGGTGGCCTGGGGTTGGATTCGTTCGATACGATTGGTGATAAGAAATTACACATACGTTAATCGACCTTCATCTTTTGAGGATGTGTTGATGCGGCCGTAGGAGGCCCAATCTCTGGACGATTATCGTAGAAGGACAAATATGTTCGAACTCCCGACATGTCTAAGGACTTGTACGATTTTGAGGTACCGTTGGTTAGTACCCTAAGCCATGAAGGCAGAAAGATAAGATCATCCTCGTACGGGTGATGTTAGAAACTATGATGACCATTGACTTTTGGTATCTACTTGCTAGTACACTACTCAATCTAAAATTGTTCATGCCCGTGTTACCTTGAATAATTCATGTCAGGTAACCCTTCTAGTTTCCTACTTCAACTTGGGATGCAACCAACGATTGCTATATTTATTTTATTTCTTTTCTTTTCTCCTCTCATTACCTTTGAGGTTTAAATACGCAGAGTTAACTTACCATTACTCACCGGAGCGCTTTGTTCATGCCCTAGGATGACCGGAAGAGGGAACCATTATTCATCTATCCTTCTAGGTCTATATTTTATTCTTTATTCTTTCAAATTATCTAAGGAATGTTCAATTAATGCTTCCTTAATTATTTGACGAATATTCTTTAACTATTATTTTGATATTCGATTTCTTTTTTTTCATACTTGGACTCCTCAGTCGAGTTCATATATATCTAGCTATGTGTCTAAAACATAGATGATGTATATTTCAGAGACTACTCGTAAATTCTTTTCTTCTATTAAGGAGAGATTTGCACCTCAGACGTTGAAATTGTGGAAAGGATATCAATTTGATACTGATATTCCGAATTTAATTCAATCGAGGAATTTGACAAAGTTTATGTACGGGGACACTATTGGGTGGACCGTTTCACTAATGAGAAATGTTCGGTGGAAGGTTATCGATTGTTCCGATACCAAGAACCATCTATTCAAACCTTATATTCTATTCAAAGGTTATAATTACCTTGTTTGTCCCAAACTTATTTATCCTTCTTTTTCAATTCATTATCCGAGTAGTCAAAATTTTGTTTTCTTTCTTTCTTCGGCTACGATGTCGAGATTTTGTACTCGTAGATTGAAAATGGCTAATTATATGTGCCATGATGAGTGACTAGTTAATTGTTCTAACTAGTTGAAATTTTAATGATATGATGAGAATCTAGTTAATCATCCTAGCTAAATGCTGCGTCCCAAACTAATCAAACTAGCAAATTTTGTTCAGCTAGTTGTAAATGTTTCTTGAAGTGAACTAGTTATTGTTTCACTAAGTTCAACTTTCGATCAAATTTATATAAGTGAGTTCACAATGCATTTTATATGCGGTGAATTGTGATGATGAAATTTCCAAATGATAATTGATTGAGACCTGATAAGGTCACCCGTTCGACAAGAATCCTTAAAAAGATTGATAAAATATTTTGTTGCTTGAAGTATTCTTGGTACCATGCAAGTATTTTCCTTAGTATTTGGAAAAAGAGAGTGTTGAAGCTGAGAGCTAAAACAAATGAGTCCGATAAATTACGAATCGAAGTTTATGGAAATTGCCAAGGTTTATTTCGCATGATGCGAATTCAGAATAACGGAGTGTCCGAAACGACTGTGATATAAATAGAAGCAAAGTGGACGAGAAAGAAATGGGCATAAAGAAAATAAAGTATGAAACGCGAATAGATTAAGAAAGGAAGTAAGAATTCAGATTGTCGGACGAGGAAACGTTTGACCTCCAAGAAGATGAAACTTGTTTAGCGACTGTGATGGATACGAAACGGGAAGTACTTTGTGTACCGAAAATCCCTGTTGGCAACGAATTCGAGGATGTATTTCCAGAAGATCTTCCGGGGTTACCACCCGATAGTTAAATAGAGTTGATATAGAATTAGCTCCAAGAACGGCGCCATTTTCGAAGGCCCCGTACCGACTAGCTCCAGTCGAGATGAAGAAATTAGTCGCTCAATTGTAAGAATTGTTAGGGAAAGGAATGATAAGACCAATTGCGTCACAATGGGATGCACCCGTGTTATTGGTGAAGAAAAAGGACGGCAGCATGAGGCTGTGCATAGAGTATCGAAAGCTGAATAGGCTAATTGTTAAGAATGAATACCCCTGCCCATGGATCGGTGATTTGATCGATCGGCTGCACGATGCAGTTAAATTCTCGAAGATTGATTTGAGAACTGGATACCACCAGTTGAATATTAAACCTGAGGACGTAACCAAGACTGCGTTTCGCACCAAGAATGGACACTACGAGTTTTTAGAAATTTCGTTTGGGTTGACGAATGCCCTTGCAGCTTTCATGGACTTGCTGAATCGACTTTTCAAGAAGTATTTGGATAAGTGTGTCATAATGACATCGACAATATTTTGGTTTACCTCAAAGACCGATGAAGAACATGTAGAACGTTTGAGGATAGTGTTAGAAGCACTGAGGAGAGAAAAGTTATATGCCAATTTCTCAAAGTGCGAGTTTTGGCTAAGGGAAGTACAATTTTAGGACATATGGTCAACAATGAAGGGGTGCTGGCTGACCCCGCTAAGATAAAAGCTGTTTCGAATTGGGAAAGACCAACCACACCAACTGAGGTGAGAAGTTTTGTAGGCTTAGCCGAGTATTATCAGATGTTGTGCAAGATTTTGCTGGAATGGCAGCCCCACTGACCCGACTTACTCGAAAGACTGAAAATTTGAATGGATCGAGAAATGTGAGAAAAGTTTCCGGGAATTAAAGAAGAGACTAGTCACTGTCCTGTGCTGGTACTGCTAGCCGGGAATGGAGATTGTATGATCTATAGCGACGCATCGCATAAAGAAGTAGGGTGTGTGCTTATACAGCACGGAAAGGTAATTACGTATGCATCCAGGCAATTAATGGAATATGAATTTAGATACCCTACGCTTGACTTAGAATGGGAAGCGATAGTTTTCGCTTTAAAGTTTTGGAGGCACTAACTGTATGGAAAGAAGTACGAGAATTATACAAATCATAAGAACATTAGATACACTTTCCCAGAGAGAGCTTACCATGGGAATTGGAAAATAGCTAAGGCTAATCAAGAATTATGACGGTGGGATTCTTTACCACCCAGGGAAGGCCAATGTGGTGGCCGATGCCCTTAGTAGGAAAGAGAGACTTAAGATGATAACATCGTCGGATAAAGTTAATCCAAGGATTTGAGAAAATGGAAATTGAGGTTAAGGTAACCGGAAATGGTATTGAGAGACTAGTTGAGATTGCAATACAACCGGAATTGCTGCAGGAAATCAAGTTATGTCAAGAGCGAATGACGAGTAAAGGTAGGAAGTCAATGTTGGAGAAAGAATTAAATACTGAGAAAGATAATAGAGGAATCATAAGGTATTTTTACCAAAGTTGGGATTCCTAATGATCGCGAGATAAAGGATGCTAATTTTCAGAAAGACTAATAAGAGGAACTGAAAGGATGAAGTTTGAAGTTAAGAGTACAACAAGGATTATTTAAAAGTCCTGGTTGAGCCTGAATAAATTAAGGAATAACGATCTGTCATAAAGAGACAGCTACACCGAGAGTAAATTAAAGAAAGTTAAGGCAATGTTATAAGTGGCCGGATAAATAAAAGGATTTATCGATTGGCAAACGAATATTGGATATGTCAGAAAATGAAGGCAGAATAAAGACCTAGTTGACTATCACAGTTAGTAGAGATTCCTGATTAGGAATGTAATTTTTCTATAATGGATTCTGTGATAGGATCAACAAGAATCGAGTCGGACTATGACGTCAATTGAGCTATAATTGATGGATCAAATGAGTCTACTCATATTTTATTAACAGCAAGAGATCGTTAACCGAAAAGTTACGAAATAGATAATTGGGTGATGTGGAGTTCCAGTCACCATCGTGTCAGATAAGGACCAATGAATGAACTCCCGATTCGGGAGGAGTTTTCCAAACATGTTTGGCAACGAGTTTGAGTGCAAGCACTACGTAGGATCCGTAGACCGACGGACCAACCGGAAAGAAACATTTCAGAGAACCGAAGTTATGGTAAGCGTTGTACCGTCGACTGCAAGAGTAGTCGCATGTTGATAGAAAATGGGTGTATAAGAGTACAACCAGAATTGGCGTATATAAAGCGTCCGGTAGATATCACAGACCGGAATGAGTAAGTGTTGTAAGGAACCAGAGGGTTGAAGAGTCAACCTGGAAATTGGAAGATTCCTATATTGCAAGAGTAACCTCGGCTATTTTCTTAGATTCCGGGACGGAATCCTTTTAAGAAGGGGAGACTGTAATAACCCCAAATTTTGGACTTAGTTAAAAAATTTTGATGAATAGTAAATTTGCTGATGAAAAATATTTTCAGACCACACTGTATAGAAGACATGGAACGAATGTTTCGAGGTTATATTATTGATGTATAGGAAGAATAAAAGAATGTAAACGCAATCAGAATCAGGAGATTCCCATTCAAATTTTTAATCACTATTCATCGGACAATCAAGGAGGAATTGATTTGATCGTTTTGAGAAAGTATGTGGAATGAGAAATACATGATCATATCTTAAACCAAGGTGAGAAATCTAGAACCATGTATTAAACCAAGACAATGGGAAGATAAAGGAAGTATCCCCTAGCTTTGGTACAGAGAAACGTTTTTAAAACCACTTGAAACTATCGCGAAACAAAAGCGTAACAAATTATGGATAAAACCCTAACCAAAGGAGGAGTATTATATAAGATCATCAAGTGCAATATATAAGAGGATTGAGGATGCAAATGATGACATAAGCATGATGCAAGAGGATGACAAGATGATGACCAAGTGGTGAATCACCACCTTGTCACCACTTTCACCACAACCACATGTTTAAAAGAGGCTTGTCATTGATGACAAAACAAGATGATAGCCACACAAATTAAATGTCTAAAGTATTAAGGATTTATTAAGACAAAACAAAGGAAAAGAAAATCAAAGAAAACAAAACAAAAAGAGATGCATCCAAGATGAAGAACCATTCGGCCCTTTCTTCTTCTTCAAGTCCTTAAATAATTTTCTACCACTTCCACTCAACCATAAATCATGTTCTTGGGCTCTAAATCACCCTCTTCCAATATCCAAGGTAGATCTCTAATCTTAGCCTCATCCATGGATCATAGCTTGGTCAAAAATGGATTCAAAGTTGATGATGAATAGTGATGTGAATAGTAAACTCATACGATCTTGTTTTGTTTTGATGATTTTAGGTTTGATTAGCATAGTTAAGGAGCAAGGAAGGATATACCATCCATATATAGCCTTTGTTAAGTTCCAAAGAAGGTATAAAACTTCTTTCTTTTTAAGATTATGTCTTGATCTAGTAGTTATAAGTGATTAGTTAAGAACTATGTAGTAATAAAGCATGTATGCATGATTTTAAGCATGTTTGATAGTTGATTTGTGGATAAACTTATGAACTAAGGTGTGACCTTGTTTGGACAGAAAATGGTAGTATTAGTTTGAGGTTTGATTGGTGGTTGGTTGATGGTTGATTTGTAGTTGGATTGAGTGTTTAAAAACACGGGAAGTACGCGTAAGCGCCGTTACCATGTCGAATTTTACTTAGGTAGTTTAGACAGAAACCATGATTGCATTACAGGGCATAAACTTGAAATTTCTGACCATGAGCATGTAGGCTCTGTTTCCTAGATTGTTTTAGCGAAAGAATCGTGTCGTTTCGATTTACTGTTTAGGAGAAACGTCCGTTTTAGTGAAAGCGGTTTCGCATAACTAGATAGTTCATTGTATGAACTTTGAGATAGGGATCAAGCCCTTTAAAATTGGAATTGGATTGAGATATTAAAATGGATACTAGTATGTATAGTCTAGAAAGGAACCTAGAAGGGTTCGTGTCAAAACGATAAGTTTGTGATTTTAGAAAAATGCGAGAACAAAGGTTGCGCGAGTGAAATACCCTTAAGGGGGTGGTTTAAAACAAGGAAATGGTAAAGGAAAAGTACTTGGGATTTGTGAATTGATTTTCACCCAAACTTGTGACTTAAGAGTTACGGAACGTCATGAGGTTATAGATGACCAAGAGTGAGACAATGGATGTTCGTTAATAGAACGTTAGTGCTTAAGTTAAATGCACTTTAAATGATTAAGCCAGGGGACTGATCGGGTATTTCTTTGTTTATAGATTTCCCGGCAAGTTCTCGAAACCGTAACAACCAAGGACCGGAGGCAAGTTTTCTCATCCCATGCAGTACAATATTATGATAATATGCATATGATAGATGCATGCTTTCAAATGTAATATATGCATACGATATTATGCATGTTTTCAAACCTCACATCGTATATAGATGTGATGGTATTAAAAATGATGAGATGTGATGTATGCATATGATAGATGCATGCAAGTTTTCAAACCCTACACCATATAATGATTCTATTGTGATATATGTTGTGGTATTGCTAAATATGCTGCTTATTGCTCTGAAATGACTTATAAACTGTTTTCGCTTTTTATAAAAAGTTGTATAAGGTATAAGGTTTATATGCTAGATAAGTACTAGATATAAACCAAGGTTAAAGGTTAAAGACTCTAAGTATAGAGTACTTGTACGATGATTTTAAAACTTAGACCGGGAGTCAAATAATTATTTTGTTTTAAACTACTGTCAGAGGCTGGAAGGTTCCAGGGACGGTTATATTTTAAGGGTTTATTAAATATTCCAATATCTATATAATTGGATATTTAAGGTGAGAAATTTAAATAATATTATAATAAATATTATTTGAATATTATTTAACTAAGTGAATATTATTTTGATTATTCACTTAAGTGTTTTATATTGAATAATAATTCAATATTTATTATTTGAATATTATTTAATTAAGTGAATATTATTTTGAATATTCACTTAAGTGTTTTATATTGAATAATAATTCAATACTTATTATTTGAAGATTATTTAACTAAGTGAATATTATTCTGAATATTCACTTAGGTGGTTTTATATTGAATAATAATTTAATATTTATTATTTGGGTATTTATTAAATATTCCAAATATGATTTAAAATCATAGAACCTTATTATATGATTAAAGGTTCTATTATTTACACAAAAATATAAATTTCTGATTTTCAGAAAAGGTATTAAAATAGAGATTCCCAGCTATTATCTTAAGAAAGTTAAAGGTAATTAAATGCGGTTAGTATTTTCCAACTCATCGAAAACTGGGAATCTAGTTCAAGAATTCGAGGACAGAGTTTTACCTCCACTGTTCCTCTAGAATACTTATAACTAAGGGGATGGTTCCCCCATTCAAGTAGAGTATTTCAAACTCGCTGAACTCTGAAATTTCAATAAACTCCCTGGTCATGATTTCAAAATATGTAGTAATCATCGGTAGTTTCGTTGACTAATGTCAACCCACACTTTGACTTACTCCTTTCAATTACTTTGGAGTAAGGTATTCTGAACGGTTACAAAGTTTGACAAGTATTTGTACTTGGGGAAAATGGAATTAAATTCCGATTTCTGTTTCATTAATATTTTTCATCATGGGAATTGGAAAGGCCTACATGACAATGAAATAGGTGCCGGGGTAGTGCCAAAATTATCAAGGCTTACCCGGTGACGAAATAGGCCCGAGGTAGTGATCTCTTGCGTGCTAAGGCTTACCCATGACGAGATAGGCACCGAGGTAGTGATCTCTTAGCACAGTGGCCCGTATGCGGTCAGGGTGATAACCGAACAGGAAGTCGTCCTTCTACTAGTAGAAAAGAAAAGTTACGATACAACGGCTGATCACCGTGTATCGGGTGTTCCAGTACATTCCCTTCCCTCCAATTGGAGTTGAGCTGCACATTGTAACAAAAGCCTAGGCGCTGAGTTACTGATAATGTGACAGTAATGAGTAATGATGTTCCCCATACAGTAGTCGTACTATATGGTAGGTTTTGATGAAAAGAATAATAAAATATCATTCTGTATACGAATGAAGTTTAAAGGTTTTCCTTTATGATATAAGCTTACATATACGATTAAGCTGCTATATCTGATTGTTGAGCTATAGTGCTCATTCTTGCTTCTTTTATAAAAGGTGTTCATTACTGATATTTTACAGTATTTTGAACAGTATGAGACATCTAAATAGATATCTGAGTATATATGTTGAAAAGTTATTTAAGATATACAGTATATTAAACTGTATAGTGTTTTGAATCAATGAATAGGCTTTAAGCCTTGATTCCAACCTTTGATATCTATTTTAAAAAGATATGTTTTGAGTCTTGGTTTATCATATTGATACCAAGGATTTCCAAATGATTTACGAAGAATATTTGAGTATGATTATAAGTCATACGGTATTTTGAATGGTGTACTATTTTGGGGATAGACCCAAGTAGTGTTAAAAGCTTTGATCCCATATGAATTATCTTCCTAAAAGGTTTAAAGATTTAAACTGGGATAGATTTCTTGCTGAGCACTGTTAGCTCATTCTTGCTTTATTAAATCTTTCAGCATGAAGAAAACATTGTCGATTCACCTCGTGTTACGAGAGCAAGGGAATGGAGAGACCACCCTTGAGTTAGTTCAGCAAGATGGATACTGTCGGATTTAGCAGAACAGCTGTAGACTGAGTTAGTAAGAATTGTTTTCGAATAGGTTTGTATTATTAAACCTTGTATAGAATTGCGAGGTCTATTATTTTAACTTCAGGTAGAGGTTGTAAATGATAGATGAGATCCTGGATAGTACATTTGATTTGTAATAACAAATGTTACTTATTGTTGCTCATTTCCAAGGCTATAACTTGTGTGTGTGTGTGCGTAAGTGATTGGGGTCTTTTGGAGTTATATTATTAGAATGTTGTAAGTAATGCAGGTATTATATAATTGATGGAGCGTGACAACCCAGATTCCTGACCCCGGATCTGGGGGTGTTACATACACATTCCTAATATAGTGAATAATAGGTATGTACCTTATACTTGAGTAAACTCTAGGTACACTTGTTATAACTTATAACTTTGACTTAAAGGATGTATATAAATTGTTTACGGTTGGATAGAAAACAAATGTAATGATTTTTAGGATGAAAAAAAATGCTACGTAATTGCAAGAGAACTACTTTGCTAAAAATGTTGGAAAAATATTTAAATATTTTAAAAATTGCAGAAATCATGATATTTATATTAATACATACAAATTTATATATTCTTATTTATGTATACATATTTGCGTCATAGTTCAAAACTGAAAAATATTCTCATATATAATACATAATTCTAATAACGCAAAATATTATATATTAAGCTGGAAAACACAATTTTTAAATGTGTAGAAAACAATAATAAATTCAGAACTCGTTGTTTTATATAGTTTATATATTCAATTACAAATATTTTGTTAGAATTGACATTAAAAATTGAATTAAAATATACGTGTTATTTAAATATATTTATATTGAAAATTAACATATCAATCAATAAATTTTAATTTTAATAATGAAATTTTCCTCATAAAAATTATGATTTTTAAGACTCAGTTCAAATTAGTTAAAGTAATAATTTTTTTTTATGAAAATCAATCTAGTGATTTGTTATAATTGTTAATAATATTTATAGCTGATGTAATAATCCCAAATTTTGGACTTAGTTAAAAAAATTTTGATGAATAGTAAATGTGGATGAATAGTGAATTTGCTGATGAAAAATATTTTCAGACCACACTATATAGAAGACATGGAATGAATGTTTCGAAGTTATACTAGTGATGTATAAGGAGAATAAGTGAATGTAAATGCGATCAGAATCGGGAGATTCCAATTTTAAATTTTGATCACTATTCATCAGACAATCAAGGATGTATTTATTTGATCGTTTTGAGAAAGTATATAGAATGAGAAATCCATGATCATATCTTAAGCCAAGGTGAGAAATCTATGAGCATATATTAAGCCAAGGTAATGGAAAGATCAAGGAAGTATCTCCTAGCATTGGTACAGAGAAACGTTTTTAAAATCACTGGAACCTATCGCGAAACAGAAGCGTAACGAATTATGGATTAAACCCTAACCGAAGGGGAAGTATCATATAAGATCATCGATTGCATCATATAAGAGGATTGATGATACGAGAAATGACATAAGCATGACACATGAGGATGACATAGGTGTGACAAAGTGATGACAAGGTGATGAATCACCACCTTGTCACCACTTTCACCACAAACCACAAGCTAAATGACATGTGTCTTGGATGAAAAAATCAATTATAGACCACACAATTAAATGGATGCATCTAATTAAATGGATGCATCCTGATCTTAACTTGTAGAAAATCACCCTCATAATTCACTGATTTGTCAAGCTAAATGATCGTCATTGAAACATGCATAAAATCAAAATTTTCTTAACTTTTGGAGCCCAGTTCAGAATTCAATGATCGTCAGGAGCTAGACTCAACTGATCAGGATTGCTGACATCATCAGGATTACATGGTCGTCAGGATTGAGATACATATCAGGACTAGGATCAGGATTGATCATCAGGACTGGAAGCTGATCAGGATTCCTACTTCGAGTTATATTTGGAGTCTAGTTAAACATGGAAGTTTATTCTGTCGGTTCCTGGTTTGTAGTATGTAGCTATCAATTATAGATAGGTTTCAATCTTTGTAATTGATTAGGACTTATCATTGATAGAGAAGCTGTGTAGTATATAAACACAGTCTTGGTTTCGATTTATATAGAGAAGCGAATCAAGATAGAAGCTCTTAAGATCATAGAATTTCTTGAGAGAGTTTTTGTAAGCTAGCAGCTCTCAAGAACATCAGAATTTCTTGAGAGAGTTTGTAACAGTTTTATATCAGATTTAATAAAGCTGTTATCTTTCTTTCATATTTGTGATATATACATTAAGAAGTCGATTATCTTATACTATTGTATTCAACCCCCCTTCTACAATAGAGTATTACTGGGCAACAATTGGTATCAGAGCAAACTGATTTAATTCTGAATCAGATACGATCTAAAGATGTCGACAACCAAGTATGAAAGCATGAAGATTCCCATCTTGAAGAAATCAGAATATCCAACATGGAGGGTAAAGATGCTGATGTACCTGGAGGCTATGGATCCTGACTATTTGGACAGGATTCGTGATGGACCATATATACCTACACGAATTGTAGAACGAACAGATACAGTACCTGAACATTATGTGGTCAAGGCTAAAAGTGAATGGACTCCAGAAGAAAAAGCTCATGTACTCAGGGAACCGAAGATAAAGAATATCTTACACAGTAGTCTTGATGCTGTCATGTCAAACAGAGTGATTGCATGCAAGTCTTCAAAAGAAATCTGGGATACTTTGGAAACTCAGTGCCAGGGATCTGCATCTGTCAAGAAAAACAGAAGGGCTCTTTTGATTCAAGAATATGAACAATTTGATGCAAGACCCGATGAGAGCCTAACTGATCTATATGATAGATTTCTGACACTATTGAACAGTTTATCTTTAGTTGACAAGGAATATGAAACTGAAGATTCAAACACCAAGTTTCTAAGAGCTTTACCTGAAGAATGGGACACTCAGACATCAATCATTAGACATCAGTATGATCTTAACACTGTGTCTCTTGATGAAGTCTATGGGATGCTAAGAACTCATGATCTTGAAGTTCAACAGAGGAAGAACAAGAAAAGCAGCAAGGCAAAATCAATTGCTTTGAAAGCAGAGGCTAAATCAAAAGGAAAATCTATGGAGGTCTCTAGAAGTAAAACAAGAATAGTTGAGTCAGTATCTGATGACTCTTCATCAGATACTGATGGCAATGCTGATGCCAATACTGATGATGATTCTTCTGACTCAGACATGAAAGAGATGGTTGCTATGATTGTCAGAAACTTTAGAAGGATGAAGTTCAGGAAGAATAGAAGACAAGGCAACTTTCAGAAAAAGGCTTTCAATCCAAACAAAGATAAGTATATCAAAAAGGACAGCAAAGGTTGCAAATTTGACAAATCAAAAGTTAGATGCTACAAGTGCAATGGTATGGGTCACTTTGCTTCTGAGTGCAAGAAGACAAAGGCACTTATCACATCAAGCAAGGATTGGATGGACTCTTCCTCAGAATATGATACTGAGGTGGTCAACTATGCTCTAATGGCCAATGCTGATGTAACTGCTGCTCCTGATGATAAGGTACTAAATACTATCTTTGATTTTGATACTGATAATGCTTCTGAGTTAAGACGTTTTCTAAAGTCATTACATATTAGCTTTAGAAGTCAAACTGCTGAAAATACTAGGATCTTATCTGAGATGTCTGAACTTAGAAAAAGGAATGATATATTAGAAGCTGAATTTTCTCGTATGCAAGAAGTACAAAAAGAATGTGATAATGTGAATCACATGTATTTAGAGATGAAATCCAAATGTACTGCTCTTGAAAAGGAACTTGAAAATGCTAATGAGAAAATCAGAACCTGGACAGACTCTGGTAGGAAATTTCATGAGATTAATACCTCTAAGAATTGGAAAGAGTGTCTAGGATATAAGTCAGATGAGGATAAGAAATTAAAAGAGAAAATTGTCATTGATGAGACAGTCAGTCCAAAGACCTATAGACATGTTATAGATGCAACCAAATCTAAGATTACTCCTGTTAATTTTGTTTTTAGTAAGGATTCCAATTCTACTTTTGAAAAGGGATCTACTTCTACTCAAGGAATTAAAATCATAAAGTCTAAACCTGTCTTGAATAAAGTCATTAAGAATGTAGGTCTATTGTCTCAGAAACAGCTTAAGGATAAAATCTGTGAGGTGACAGATAAGAAAAAGGAAGCTACTGTTAAGAGAAACAGGAATGGTAAAGTTGGGATCAATAAAGAGAATGGTTATAAATATATCCCAAATGCACCTAGAAAGTGTTGTTTTAACTGTGGTAACTCTAATCATCTTGCTATTGATTGTAAGAAGAGTAAGAAGAAGATTACTGATATTCCTAAGTCTGATGTTAGGAATAGATCAGTATTTTATAAACCACAGAAGTCCTGTTTTCATTGTGGTAGTATATGGCATTCTATTTATACGTGTAAAGATTATCATGAGTTGTACTATAACTTTTATGATCCATTGCCTAAAGTTGATAAAAATAGTGCAAACTCTGGTAGCATTAAGAATGTCAAGTTGGAACATGCTTTTGTTAATACTGATACTGACAAAGCAAATCCTGATGAAGTAAATCATGTCAGGACTGCTAAGGTCAGAAAGTCTTCTGCTGTGAAAGTTAATAAATTGCATGGAAAATGAACCCAACAAGTATGGGTTCCTAAATGTTCTAAATAGTGTGTTTCTATTCTGATTGCAGGGTAAAAAGAAAAATGTGTTAGTCATGGATAGTGGATGTTCTGTGCACATGACTGGAAACAAAGCCCTGTTATCAGAATATGAGGAAAAAGCTGGCCCAACTGTGTCTTATGGAGATGG
The DNA here is from genome assembly GCA_030848705.1 of Heracleum sosnowskyi. Taxonomy (NCBI): domain Eukaryota; kingdom Viridiplantae; phylum Streptophyta; class Magnoliopsida; order Apiales; family Apiaceae; genus Heracleum; species Heracleum sosnowskyi. The sequence goes on from CM061238.1 coordinate 75,324,269, forward strand.
CAACATTGGACAAACCTTGGGATATGACAATATAATCATTGGAAATGTCATCATTGAAAATGTAGCTCTAGTGAAGGGACTAAAACACAACCTGTTGAGTATTAGTCAAATCACTGACAGAGGTTATCATGTCAACTTCTATTCCACACATTGTGAAGTAGTCAGCAAAGAAACAGGAAAGATAGCACTGACTGGCTACAGGCATGGTAACATATATGAAGCCAACATTCAATCAAATACTGATGACTCCCCTACCTGTCTGATCAGTAAAGCTTCAGTAGATGAAAGTTGGAATTGACACAAGAAGCTTTCTCATCTCAACTTCAGCAATATCAATGAGTTGGTTAAGAAAGATTTAGTGAGAGGATTACCAAAAGTGTTATATACTCCTGATGGACTCTGTGATGCATGTCAGAAAGCAAAACAAAGAAGGACATCATTCCAGAGTAAATCAGAATCCTCTATTGAAGAACCATATCACATGCTACATCTTGATCTATTTGGTCCAGTCAACATCATGACCATCAGTAAGAAAAGGTACACTCTTGTAATTGTTGATGAATATTCTAGATTCACCTGGGTGTATTTTCTGCACAGAAAAGATGAGACTCCTGAAGTTCTGTTGGATCATGTGAGAATGATTGAGACAACCACAAAGTACAAAGTCAAGATACTGAGAAGTGATAATGGTACTGAATTTAAGAATTCAAAGATGGAAGAGTTCTGCAAATACAAAGGAATCATTCAACAATTCTCTGCTCCTGGCACACCTCAGCAAAATGGAGTAGTTGAAAGGAAAAATAGAACTCTTATTGAAGCTGGCAGAACTATGTTGGAAGAAGCAAAATTACCTACATATTTCTGGGCAGAAGCAGTCAACACAGCATGCTACACTCAAAATCTGACATTAATAAACAGACATGGTGTTACTCCTTATCAGTCACTCAAGGAAAAGAAACCAAGTCTGAAGCATCTGCATGTGTTTGGCTGTAAATGTTTTGTTCTCAGAACTCATCCTGAACAACTAGGGAAATTTGAAACAAAGGCTGATGAAGGAATTTTCATAGGCTATCCTGCATCAAGAGCCTTCAGAGTTTTTAATTTGAGGACAAGGACTGTCATGGAGTCAATACATGTATCTTTTGATGACAAGAAGATAGCTGGAATCAATGAAGACTCTCATGATAGATTGATTTTTGAAAATGAAGCTACCAAGGAACCTGAAGAAAGTGAATCAGAAGCTGTCAATACATCAGATCCTGATGGGTCACCAAATCCTGATGACACACCAGATGCTGATAGTACAAATACTGATGATGCAATCAATAGTAATACTTCTAGTAGTGCTAATGTTGAGGGGGAGCAACATCATTCTACTACAAGTTCAGAGTCAACACAATCATCAGGACAGAATTCTTCAGATACTGATTCAAGTGATGATCCTGATAACTTATCAGGAGGAAATAGCAATAATTCAGGGGGAGCTTCAAGACAAGCAAGTTCTTCAAATCAAGATAACACCAATCCAGGGAGAGCATCTACTTCAAGAAACAATTCAACACCAGCAAGGAAATGGACTGCAAGTCATACTCCTGATTTGATCATTGGGAATCCTGATGCAGGTGTTCAAACAAGAAGTGCAACTCAGAATGAATGTCTATACAATAACTTTCTATCCAAGGAGGAGCCAAAGAAAGTTGAAGATGCACTTAAAGATGCTGATTGGGTTACTGCAATGCAAGAGGAACTGAATGAATTTGAAAGAAATGAAGTCTGGAAACTGGTACCAAGACCAAAGAATAGATCAATTGTTGGTAAAAAGTGGATTTTCAAGAACAAGACTGATTCTGATGGAGTGATAATCAGAAACAAAGCAAGACTAGTTGCAAAGGGGTATTCTCAACAAGAGGGAATTGATTATGATGAAAAGTTTGCTCCTGTTGCAAGACTAGAAGCCATCAGGATATTTCTTGCTTATGCAGCACATAAGAAATTCAAGGTTTTCCAGATGGATGTTAAAAGTGCTTTCTTAAATGGAGAACTGGAGGAAGAAGTCTATGTTGAGCAACCTCCTGGTTTCATTGATCCTAACTATCCAGATCATGTCTACAGATTGGATAAGGCACTTTATGGACTAAAGCAAGCTCCAAGAGCATGGTATGAAACTTTAGCTCTATTCTTACTGGAAAGTGGATTCAAAAGAGGTGCTATTGATAAAACTCTATTTTATTTGAATCACGGTAAGGACTTGTTGTTAGTTCAGATTTATGTTGATGATATCATTTTTGGGTCAACAAATAATAAGCTTTGTGAAAAGTTTTCCAAGCTTATGCAGTCAAGATATCAAATGAGCATGATGGGAGAAATGAGTTACTTTCTTGGTCTTCAAGTTAAACAGACTGATGAAGGGATTTTTATCAATCAGTCTAAATATACAAGGAATTTATTGACAAGGTTTAACATGCAAGATAGTTCTCCTGCTACAACTCCCATAGCTACAGCTACCAAACTTGATCCTGATCAAGGTGCTGAGGTAGATGTAACTCACTACAGAGGAATGATTGGCTCTTTATTGTATCTCACTGCAAGTAGACCAGATATCATGTTTGCAACCTGTCTGTGTGCAAGATTTCAAGCAAAACCTAGAGAACCCCATCTGATTGCAGTCAAAAGAATTTTCAGATATCTCAAAGGCACTTCTTCACTTGGCCTTTGGTATGCAAGGGAATCAGATTTTGGGTTGTGTGGTTATTCAGATGCTGATTTTGCAGGATGCAAAATAGACAGGAAAAGTACTTCAGGAAGCTGTCAGTTTTTGGGTGGAAGACTAGTTTCATGGTTCAGTAAAAAGCAAAAATCCATTTCCATTTCAACTGCAGAAGCTGAGTACATTGCTGCAGGAAGTTGTTGTGCTCAGATAATGTGGATGAGAAATCAGTTGTTAGATTATGGCATGTCATACTCAAAAATCCCTATTTATTGTGATAACCAAAGTGCTATTGCAATGACAGGAAATCCAGTTCAACATTCTCTTACTAAACACATCAGTATTCGATATCACTTCATAAGAGAACAAGTTCTGGAAGGAACAATTGAACTTCACTTTGTTCCTACTGATCAACAACTAGCTGATATATTCACCAAGCCACTACCTGAAGCTACTTTCAATAAATTGGTGAATGAACTTGGAATGATGAACTTTGAGAATTTCTGAGGAAAGCTACAGAGAGGAAATCCTGATAACTGTCAAATCCTGATGGTTATTCAGAAAGGTATGTTTTCGTTGATCAAATCCTGATAGGATACAATCCTGACAGGAAGTCAACTGGTCAAATCCTGATGCTCAGATTTTGAAGCTGGTATGAAAACCAGAAGTTCTAAGACAATTTGTCAACAACACTCCTGGTAAACTCTGACAAATAAGATCATTACTTAGTCTTTGATTAAGTTATTAAGTCTTAATTTTCAATTACAATTATATTTTTGTCAGTGATTACTATTCGTTATATTATGTATCAAATGCAGTGTTACTAACAAATTGTGCAGGAAAAGTAAGAAGGACAAGAACAATTGAGCAAATTGATAGTTTTCATTAAATCTTGAAGATTCTTTACAAATGAAAATGGAAATTACATATTCTTTTCCTAGTCTACTTTTCTACTCAGGAACACGTGCCCTGCAAATAAGCATGAACACTCCTGATGGATCATAACCAGGCTTTGATCCATCTAGGGATTCTCTTGTTCCATCCTTAAGAGACAAGAAGAGGAGCTGATTTACTTGAAGGCGGATCGTCACCGTGATCACCGGGACGCTTCCGTGCCTCCAACTTGCATGACATACAAGCATCACGGATTCTCTTCTTTCTTTTCTCAAGCTCTCGGACGAGCTCTTCATCATCTTCATCCTCATCCTCTTCATCATCCTCATCCTCTTCATAGATGAGGTTATCAAGCGGATTCCAGTCAGGATTGGCCTGCTGGAAATTGTGCAACAGCACATCGGCCATTGCGTTAATAAACGCTTCATGTTCCTGAGGGTCAGGAACTGGTTGTGGCTCAATGTCAGCAAGAGCCTCTTCCATCTCTTGCCATATGATATCGAGCTCAGCATCAGGTATGTTGTTTTGTTGTTGATTGGCAGCCATTGAAAAACAAAGAAGGTGAAAGGTTTTTCGTAAGTTTTTCTCTGGTGAGGGTGTGTGTTTTAATAGATATATGATGTTTATGCTTAACAGTTCTATTTTATAGAGAATGTGTGTTAAGGATGCAGGTCATTTTTTTTTTATCGAGGCGCCTGTTCTGTTTCTTATAATTACTTTGCCTCGGTAATTGGTAAGAATGGTTACATGGGTATTATGCTATTTGTTCTGTAATCATTTTTTAAAATAAAAAAAATAGCATTTATCAGGATTGTCAAAATAAATTTTGTTTTCATAAATAAAATTTTATTTTACTTCATATTAAAATTTTTGCGTTTTTCAATCCTGATAAGGCAAATGGTTTCATAGGAAATGCTTTTATTCCTGATGAGGTTAGGTTTTTCTTGCATAGGAAAATGCCTACTCGTTATGGTTTAATTTCTAATGATATGGGGCAAGGCCAATCACACCTTGTTCCTAACGCAAGCATTCATCCTAAACAGTCTAAACAGTCAACTGCCACCTCTAATGTCTCTCAAAAGACTTTAGTTGTAAAAGCAAAGAAGTCAGCTAGAACTGATGTGTCAGGAAGGCAATCAGGTTCAAAGGACTTTTCCTCTACACCTATCACTAAAAAGAAGTTACAAGGGGGTGTACAAGGGGTCCTGGTGAAGAAAGCTGCAAAGAGAGGTGAGGCTGTTTCTGTTAAAAGAAAGTTAGTGCTCAGGGATGAGACTGACTCAGAGGATGATTTACCTATATCCTCTGTGATGAATGTGAATAAGGAAGTTGCTGATACTGCTACTGCAGCTGTGGTTCCATTGTCTACACCACAGAAGAAAAGGAAGTTATCAAAAAGCAGGTATCATATTCCTTTAGAAAAGAAGCAGGATACTGATGTACAGGACACTTATATTCTGAATGAGCAATCAGTTTCAACTGCTCAAGCAAATCCTGATGTTAGTATTCCTGATACTGCACCAAGTCAAGTGGTTAATATTTCAGACTCTCCAGCATAGGACTCTCCAACAAAAAGACATGTTGATATTTCATGGGAGAAGTATGGTGCTGCTGCTTCCAATCTTGGGATAAAACATCCAATGGAAAAGCTAAGGAAGGCAGAAGAGTTAGTCTATCAGAGACAGAAGAAACTGAAAGGATCAAGCCCACAAGAACCTGAACCTCAAAGTGGTTCAGCAGCTCTTTCTGATGATCCAGCCACACAAGAACCACTCAATCAAAGTTTGAGTGAAGGCTTAGCTCGTGGAATGGTCCCACAAGAACCATTTTCTCAAAGGGAGAATGCAGACATCGACATTCCAGCTACACAAGAACCATCTTCTCGAAGTGAAGATGCAGGCCAAGCTACAGTTTCTGAGAAATTTCCTGACAATGCTCAAGGGATTTCTGGTGCAGATGCAGTTCAAAGATTGGTCGAGGACACTGTCAATGAGGGAAGCACACAAGAACCTTTGACTCAAAGTGTTGAAGAAGCTTCTGAACCTCAAGCTCCACAAGAACCATTGGTAGCAAATACTGATGCAAGCATATCAAATCCTGACGGTGTTCATCCTGACGCTAGTGGTGCTCCTGATGTTGAACCTATCCTGATACAGCCACTTCGTTCAAGACCAATGGATCATCCTATCACAGATTCACAGGATAAAATGAAAGGTATAGCTATTCCTGATCCTGATGATACTCATAGTACTGATGATGATGACTCTGATGATAGTGATGATGATGAGAATCGAAAAGAGAAGGAACAGCTTGCTACAGCACTCAAAATTAGTCTTGGAACTAATTTTGGTTCATCAAGTACATATATGGCTGGCAAAGCTTCCACTGGGAAAGATCAGAGACAAGATTTTTCTATTCCTTCCTTTAATCCTGCTGAGGCACTTAGACAGAATGAATGGAACAATTCATGGCACAGATCTGCTGAATCTGTAAGTTATTCTTCTGCTTTGGAACATGCCTATGATGCAGTGAAATCTATAGAGAATCAAGACTTGAAGAATCATTTGAAGGCTACAACTCTGTTATCCAAAAGTCTAAAAAGTGAGATTGATTCTATCAAGACCTCAACTGAGTTGGTGAAGAATGATATTTCTCAAAATTTTACAAAGGTGCCTACTGCCTTTCAGCTAAGGGTAGTAGAATCCCAAGTGAAATCTGTTATTTCTGAACAAACCTCTATCAACAGAAGGATTGATTCTCTGGATACCAAGGTAACTGACATTCAAGCCTCTCTTTCCTTAATTTTGAATTTATTGTCAAATCCTGATGTCAAAAAGGGGGAGAAGGTTAGTCAGACAAAATGCACACCTGATCTAGTATTAAGGAATAATGATGATGATACTGGAGATGATGGTAGTGACAAAGTGATACAAGGAGAAACCTCTGATGCTGCTGTTATGAAGTCTACAATTCAAACTTCACAAAGTCAAACAACGCAGTCAACTCATGTTTCTGATTCTGGAGTTAAGACAATAAGAACGTTGGTACAATCTCAGATCCTGACGGAAGAACAAATCCTGACACCTGGTCATGGACATACTATTGCTACAATTCCTGAAGGTGATGAAGATATTTTTATTGATAATCCTGAAGATGCATCAAATTTATTCCAGAAGTTTTCTACAAAAGATGGCAGAATTGTTACTCTATATCACACTGATAAAAGAGTTCAACAATTTTTTGCAAGAAAAGCACTCTCTACAGCAAGTGAAGAATATCCTGATCTCTCACATGAAGAATTCTTAAGACAACGGAGAGAAATGATGGAAAGCTTTAATAATCCTGCTCCTGCTAGAGGAGGCAGAGGTAGGAGAGGAGCTAGAAGAAGTAGAAGAGGTTCTTCAACTCAAACAATACCTAGACAGACAAGGTCTCGAGGGTTAAGAATTGAAGAAATTCCTGAACCTATTCAAACTCTAGTAGTTCCTGACAGATCTACTTTTGGTGATGATGGAAATATTGAAGAAGAACCTGAATTGAGAAGAAAATCAAGAAAATCAACTCTCTGCAATACAAATCAAATTGAAGAATCTAATCCTGATGTTGTTCCTGATGATATTCAAGATCCTGATGATTCTGAAATTCTGCAAGAGATTGACTTGATAATTTTATCTACTGTTGTTGATTCTCACAACAAGGAAGTAGATGAAGAAGAAGAAGCCAGAAGAAGTGAAATTACAAGATCAACAAATAGAGATTTCAATCTCTATGTACAAAGGCTTAAACTCTCAAACAGAAGAGTGTGGAGGAACCCAAGCAGACAAGAATCTTCACTGGAAAGAAGCTATGCCTTTGAAAAGGAAAAGGATAAGAAGTGGAAACATATTAGCACATTAAGTTGTGATACACTTATCAATTTTCAGTCTGGAGGAATTATTACAAGCGCTTCAAGTGTTGTTGATTTATCTGGGATGGTTAGATCAAAAGCACTCTGGTTAAAGATGTTTTCAAATCTGAAGCAATTAACAAGTAATTCAAGAGGAGGTATTGGACACAGGGATGCTGAATATATAAATATGTCATATGTTGATCCTTACTCCTTAACTGAAATTGGAGGTACTTTAACTTCTGAAAACCTGAACAATTTACTAGCTGTTGATATAGTTATAGATTGTCATGATGGTTTTGACAAGAAAGAAAAGCTTCGGTACTTCATGAAAGATGGTAGTGTTAAGATTTTATCTATTCAAGATCTGCTGATGAAAACTACACAGGAACTGAAATATGTTCATTATCTTTTGAGATCGAAGAATCAAATATGCAAAGAATGGAGTGACATGATTTTGTCAACAATAAGAAGAAGACTGGATGGAAACAGTAATTTCAATGGTAATTATACTCCCATGTACTTAAATCAAAGAGGTCAGGATGTGGAAATGCAAAGGGGTACTGCTGTTAAAGAAGTAAATTTTGGCATGACTCATCTTACTCTCAATCCTGATGGGAAGGAAATTACTTATCTTTTGCTTGAAGAGCATAGTCTTCAGAGAAACTCCATATTGAATCTCAGAGCAACTATCTATCAGATTAATGAGGAAGATGAAGAACTCAGAAATCTTAAGGAAAGACTGATTCAAATTCTTGAAGAAAAAGAAGAAAATTTGTTATCCAACTTCTTGAAGATGAATCTGTTCTATCAAAGAATTTAAACAGATAAGTTGTTGCTGCAGATTCTGTACATTTTGTATATATGTTTTTGACATCATTGAATCTTAGGAATCTATACTTTATTTCACAAAGTATGAGATTGGGGGAGATTGTTAGTTCAGAATTCAATGATCGTCAGGAGCTAGACTCAACTGATCAGGATTGCTGACGTCATCAGGATTACATGGTCGTCAGGATTGAGATACATATCAGGACTGGGATCAGGATTGATCATCAGGACTGGAAGCTGATCAGGATTCCTACTTCGAGTTATATTTGGAGTCTAGTTAAACATGGAAGTTTATTCTGTCGGTTCCTGGTTTGTAGTATGTAGCTATCAATTATAGATAGGTTTCAATCTTTGTAATTGATTAGGACTTATCATTGATAGAGAAGTTGTGTATTATATAAACACAGTCTTGGTTTCGATTTATATAGAGAAGCGAATCAAGATAGAAGCTCTTAAGATCATAGAATTTCTTGAGAGAGTTTTTGTAAGCTAGCAGCTCTCAAGAACATCAGAATTTCTTGAGAGAGTTTGTAACAGTTTTATATCAGATTTAATAAAGCTGTTATCTTTCTTTCATATTTGTGATATATACATTAAGAAGTCGATTATCTTATACTATTGTATTCAACCCCCCTTCTACAATAGAGTATTACTGGGCAACAGAGCGGATCCACTTGTGTGGCCTTGATGTCGCCATGTGGTTACTAATGTGTAAGAGGCCGAGTGACGCCGGTCCAACCTAAAAGCCCGTATGCAGCTAGGGTAATGACCTTCGGGATTATCCATCTACTAGTAGAGAATCTATGGTATGACGACTGATCATCGTATACCAGTGCGTAGCCCTGTACAGTTCCCCATGTTTTTCCAAGGATTGGAATTTCAGAAATGTTTGGTAACTTGGGTTAAATACCGGTTACGGATACTTGTTGATAATATTTTAACAAAGTACTATACCTCATACAGTATTTGACTGTATGGCATGTTTTGACGAAAAGAATATTTAAACATATCGTTCTGTATATGAACAGAGTTTCAAAGGTTTTCAATTATGATATCAGCTTACATATATGATTATGTTGTTATATATTATTGTCGAGCTATAGTGCTCATTCTTGCTTCTGTTATATACCACAACACAACATATTCGAAAAGGTGTTCATTATTGATATTTACAGTAATTTGAACAGTATGAGATATTTAAATAGATATGTGTGTATATATGTTGAGAAGATATTTAAGATATACAGTATGTTGAACTGTATAGTATTTTGAATCAATGGATAGGCTTAAGCCTTGATTCCAATGGTTAATATCTATTTAAAAAGATATGTTTTGAGTCTTGGTTCATGATATCGATACCAAGGATTTCTAAATGATTTACGAAGGTATTTGAGTATGATTATAAGTCATACAGTATTTTGAACGGTATACTATTTTGGGGACAAACCCTAGTAGTGTTAAAACTTTGATCCTATATGGATTATCTACCTTAAAGGTTTAAAGATTTAAACTGGGATAGATTTCTTGCTGAGCGCTATTAGCTCATTCTTGCTTTATTAAAACTTTCAGCATGAAGAAAACTTTGCCGATTCACCTCGTGTTACGAGAGCAAGGGAATGGAGAGACCACCCTTGAGTTAGTTCAGCAGGATGGATATTGCCGGTGTGAGCAGAATAGTTGCAGACTGAATTAGTAAGAATTGTTTCGAGTAGGTTGTATTATTAAACCTTGTATAGACGGTGAGGTCTATTATTTTAACTTCAGGTAGAGGTTTTAAATGATAGATGAGATCCTGGATAGTACATTTGATTGTAATAACAAATGTAGTTATTTTACTTGTGTGTGTGTGCGTAAGTGATTGGGGTCTTTGGAGTTGTATTATTAGAATGTTGTAAGTAATGCAGGTATTGTATAATTGATGGAGCGTGACAACCCAGATTCCTGACCCCGGATCTGAGGGTGTTACAGCTGACTTATAAGTGTTGTTGAAAAATTAACCAGAACTTTGATCTCATATTAATTAAGAAATTAATTATGAAAATAGAAAGTTTAATAAATGAATAAAAATGTTTGAATTTAATAAAATTTTATTAAATAAGAAAGTAATTAAAATTGAATAAGTCAAAATTATTAAAATTGGTACTATTTTCAATTTCCAGTATCTCTTACGCAAATTCATGCATTAGTATTACCCATTACCCATAAACATCATGACCTCATGATAAACAATAACAACAAAACTGGGAATGATATATTATGTTGTTGCAAATTTATATGTTTCTTAATGTTTATGGTGTGATATTTCTTATTTATAATGATTTTATATATATATATCTATATATATATATTAATATATATATATATATATATATATATATATATATACTAGCTTATATTCTGTGCGATGCACGGTTTTTTTTTAATATTTTATTAATCATATAAATAATATTAATTTAATAAATTATTGACGTAATCTTTAGTAGTATTTTAGATATTAAAATATAAAATATTTTTAAATATTAGATCTAGCGGTCTGTATTTATTTGCTTTTAAAAAATTTAAATGTGACTAAAGTGCAAATAATAAAATATGTGCTCTGTAATGTACCGAGTTTCTTCTAACATATGCTATTATTTTTATTTTTTATTAATCATATTATTTAAATTGTATGTTATAAAAAAAATATTAACAGAGATTTTATAAGTTTAATATAATAATATTGTCATTATATCTATATTTTACCCGTATTATTTTTAATTCGAATATGAGTTGTTTTACTTAAAAAATATAAAACAAACAATGTCCTTAAAAAGACTGTTAGTTACTGTTAGGGTTGACTGATTTGGAATGATGATACAAAATGCTCAAGACAAGAATTTGATTTTGACACCGAAACTGATTATCAGAAAGCTAGTTCACAGAAGCTGATAAATCAGGAAGCTAACTAGAAGGCACTTTATCTATCCAAGGTCTAAAAGCCACATCAAATAATTGGAGGATATTCTGTCATCAAGTTAGGAGCATTTCAGAAGCAAGCCAATGGACGTCAAATCAAGCACCAAGTGTTTCAGCGGTAAGTCTGCCTAATCAACTCAGTAATGGTGAATCAATAAAGATGACAAGGTGTTTTTTCTAAAGATGAAGCTAAGAGTATCCTTACTACGGATCAAGCTATGAAATCTCATCTCGTCTACGAATACAAGCTGAGAACATCATATGCCATCAACAGATAGAAGCTGAGGACATCTTATCTCATCAACGGATAGAAGCTAGGAACAAATTATCCCATCTACGGATAAAAGCTGGGGACATCATATCTACGGATAAAAGCTGAAGGAAGTTGATCATCAGAAACAGCTAAGGATGTCATGTTTTATCTATGGATACGGTTAAGGAGGTCATGGTCTATCTATGGATGCAGTCAAGAATGTGATGTCTCATCTATGGATACAGTTATGGAATATTACTTCTACGGATATTCTGAGATTACCTTTCTACGGCTAATTGACGTAAAATGGTAGTCTACGGATATGGAATTAATACGCCTACTGATGTTCATCTCATTCAACATGAAAACAAATCTATGTAACAGAATCTTTTGGAGGTTTCTTTATTTTAACAGGTTGAATGGAAGACAGTCTCAGAGATCATCATTACACACCCGTGACTAAAAGATACTGGATGACGATGCAAAAGATGTATGGAATAGGGAGTCAAAATTGTAAATATGTGAAGGCTCAAATTCCTACAAATGAAATGTGAAGTCATCTTTCGATGGATAAATAAGAGTTAAGGCAGCTACCTAGAAGTTTAACTTCTAACTGGACACAAAGGAAAAGCTTGACAAGCATGAAGACCTATTTGAATACTACAAGTTTACTTATCTCAGCTAATAGTGATTTGACAATCGGGTTATCGAGGAGAGGTCTCTTTCATGCAGATGTCACATGGGTTTGGAAGCTAGGTCAATTGCATGGACTTAGTAATTTTTGAAGAGAGAAGCACACTCAATCAGAAAGCACCATTTGGGAGTATACAATTTTATCTTTGATGCCAGACAAGGCATTTCCCGAATAGGATAGTTTTTTATACGAGCATGTGAACAAGCAGAACCAAAAATGTAATATTTTATTATGTTGTAGGTTTTTTTTGTAACACACAGTCGATGTATATAAGACTGTGTGGAGTAGCATAGTTATGGATGAGAAGAGAGCACAAAACTGAAAGAAAAACACTTAGGCTCTCGTCCATCATCTATGTAAGCATCTGGAGTTTGTTGAAAAACAAAACCAGAGAATTCTTCAATATACACCTCATGTGGGCTTTTTCCGAGAAACCCACCTGAAAAGTTTAAAAAGTTTGCTTGTCCCCTGCATGTCTTTTTAACTCGAAGAATTCATATTTGTTCATGGATTGTTTCAATTCCTAGTTAATTTACCAACTCACTTACTCACGTTGTAAAAGGTTTGAAAAGGTTTGTAAAATTAACTAGATTGTATTCAATCCCCCCCCCTTCTACAATCTAGGTTGCATTGTTCTGGGAATAACAGTTACTTATTAATAATTATATAAAATTATATTATATTTATATATATGTTGCCCATGTTACTTTTAGAAAATTAGTTGTTTAAATTAGAAAATATAAAATTATATTACATTTTTATATATATGTTGTTCGTGTTACTTTTAGAAAAGTAGTTGTTTAATTTAGAAAAAAATAAAAAAGGTTATGTGTTTAGCTGAAAAGGTTAACTGGTTATTTATTAATAATTATATATAACAATATTATCATTACATATTTATTTTTCTTGTGTTATGTTTAGAATATGAGTTGTTTTAGTTAGAAAATGTAGAAGAGATAATGTGTTTTTGCTGAAAAAAGGTAATCAGTTATAAATATGTAATAATATTACCATTTTATATATATGTTACATATTTTATTTTAAAAGATGGGTTGTTTTGGTTAGAAAAATAAATAAAATAGGTAATGTGTTTTAGCTGAAAAAATATAAAGTTATATTACCTTTTTATATATATATATATATTGCTCATGTTACTTTTAGAAAATTAGTTGTTTAAGTTAGAAAAAAATAAAAAAAGTTATGTGTTTAGCTGAAAAGGGTAAGTGGTTATTTATTAATATTTATATATAACAATATTACCATTACATGTTTATTTTCCATGTGTTATGTTTAGAAGATGAGTTTTTTTAGTTAGAAAATGTAGAACATATAATGTGTTTTTGCTGAAAAAGGTAATTAGTTATAAATATGTAATAATATTACCATTATATATATATATATATATATATATATATATATATATATATATTACCTATTTTATTTTTAGAAGATGGGTCGTTTTGGTTAGAAAAATATAAAAAATAGGTAATGTGTTTTAGATGAAAAAATAATTGGTTATGAATAAATTGATTATAGATAGATCGGACCCAAATTATAGATAGGCCCGAGCCAAATACCGACCGACCGTTCAAAACTTTTAATGTTTCGTCTTTAATAATATACTAGACTATAACTCGTGCAAGGCACGGGCCTTATAAATAATAAACTAAAAAATTTAATATTAAAATAAAAGTAAAAATTAATATGATAAATTATAAAATGAGAAACTTAAATATTAATTGGAACATAATAAAATATTAAAAAATACAGATGGGGCTGAGGAAGATAAATGAGGTATTATTAATATTATTTTATAATAAAATAATATTAATAATAAGAACAGATAGAAAATCTAACATGTTTTAATTAAAAAAAAAGTAATTATCCGTGATATTTTTAGAAGTGTTTTAATTATATTAATTGTATTGATTAAAAAAATACACTGACATGTTAAAATAAGTAAGTTTTTTTAATAAGGACAAATAGGATAGCTAGCATGTTTTAAATTAAAAAAAAATAACTACCTATAATATTTTTAGATGTGTTTTAATTATATTAATTGTATTTGTTAAAAAAATACGTTCACTTGTTAAAATAGGTAAGTTTTTTTAAATAATTAAAAGTATTAAAATAAGTTTTAAAATATATAAGTAAGGGTTGCACTTGATATTTTTGGAAAAGAGAGATTTTAGTGATAACAAATATAAAAGATAATATATTTTAATTAAAGGTAATTGCCCGTGATATTTTTGGAAAAGAAGAATATTTTGTTAGAAAAAAAATATTTTAATTATAAAAGGCAACCAGCTAGTTAATATTTTTATATTATTTTATTATTTATTAAATAGAGTATTAAAATAGATTTTAAAATAAATAAGTAAGGATTGCACCTCATATTTTTGGAAAATAGAGATTTTAGTGATAACAAATATAAAAGATATTATGTTTTAATTTAAAGGTAATTGTCGTGATATTTTTGGAAAAGGAGTAGATTTTGTTAGATTTTTTTTAATTATAAAATGCAATCAGTTAGTTACTATTTTTATATTATTTTATTATTTATTAAATAGAGTATTAAAATAGGTTTTATAATAAATAAGTAAGGATTGCACCTCATATTTTTGGAAAACATAGATTTTAGTAATAACAAATATAAAAGGTAATATGTTTTAATTTAAAGATAATTGTAATGATATTTTTGGAAAAGGAGTAGATTTTGTTAGAAAAAATATATTTTAATTATAAAAGTCAATCATCTAGTTACTATTTTGGTAACTTGACAATAATACAATTCCATAAAAGATTTGATTTGTAATAGCTTTCGTTATCCTAAAAAGAAAGAAATATATTTGTAGCAGTGTATCCTAAATTTAAACAAATTAGATCCACATTTCCCATTTTTTGACTACAAACCACTCTTAGACTATAAATTACAAATTAAATATATATTTTTTCAAATCGCGTTAAAACATAGCACATATGGTATGCAAATTGATCGTTGGGAGATGGAGAAAAATACGGTGAAGTCGGATTTCAAAAAAAGCTCTCCGATTGACGGGAAAAGTCAAATTAAAACGAAGGGAATATGTGTGATTGAGTGTGGGAGAGTGTATTTTAGTTGTGTGCTGTGCATATAGGGGGTCATTAGATTAGATTAATCTAAGGGCTTAGATTGGTTCTTAGTTTGTATTTTAAAAAAGGTTTGTATTTGATCATTAGCCTATATATATAGGCCATTGCTTCATGAATAACACTCTTATATAAAGAACAATAAAAAACACCATAGAATCTTACATAAATTGCATATTGATTCTAATTTTCTTAAAAAAAGGTTTATTACGAATAAAAATAGAATTTAACAAAAAATTAGATACAAATAAAACATGATTACATGTAATTTTATTGTGATAAATATATATACAAGATTTTGTACTGGATTCTATACTGGATTATATGTAATGTTTAATTTTTAAATTTAGATGAGATTCTACAATAATTCGATATGTTAGGCTTAATTATTGTTCAATTTTATGATTCTAATTTTAAAAAATCAATTTTTATGAAAAATAAAGTGGTTATGATGGTGTTATTTATTATTATTTTTATATAAGGTGTTCTTCCTAGAGTGCAACTATATATATATACTAGCTTATATCCCGTGCGACGCACGGTCTTCTTTAATATTTTCTTATTTTTTATTTAGATTTTAGTTATTATATATAATTTGATAAAATTCTAATATATATATACCGGATTTATAAATCTAACAATTTAATATCTAAATTTAATATATTCTTGACGTAATCTGTAGTAGTATTTTAGATATTAAAATATAAAATATTTTAAAATAACAGATCTAATGATTCGTATTTTTTTACTCTTAAAAATCTAAAAAGGACTCAAATGTAAATATCAAAATATGTGCTCGTTCAATATACCGAGTTTATTTGAATATACTATTACTTTTATTTTCATTAATTATCTCGTTTAAATTGAATGTTAAAAAAATTATAATAAACATGAATTTCATAAGTTTAATATAATAATATTACCAATATATCTGTCTTTTGCCGTGTAATTTTTAATTTGAACATGAGTTGTTTCAGTTAAAAAATATAAAACATGTAATATTCTTAAAAAGACAATTAGTTACTTATTCACAATTATATAAATTATATTACTTTTTTTATATATGTCGTCTGCATTATTTTTAGAAAATTAGTTGTTTAAGTTAGAAAATATAAAAGAGGTAATGTGTTTTAGCTGAAAAGAATAAATAGTTATTTATTAATATTTATATAAAACAATATTACCATTGTATATTTATTTTGCATGTATTATATTTAGAAGATAAGTTGTTTTAGTTAGAA
This sequence comes from Heracleum sosnowskyi, assembly GCA_030848705.1. Lineage (NCBI taxonomy): Eukaryota > Viridiplantae > Streptophyta > Magnoliopsida > Apiales > Apiaceae > Heracleum > Heracleum sosnowskyi. The sequence goes on from CM061238.1 coordinate 75,340,859, forward strand.
AATATAAAATAAATAATGTGTTTTAGCTGTCGGTTATAAATATATAATAATATTACCATTTTATATATATGTTGCCCGTCTTATTTTTAGAAAATGATTTGTTTTAGTTAAATAGATATATGAAATAGGTAATATGTTTTAGCTGAAAAAGGTAATTGGTTATTAATAAATTGGTTTCCATATATGTGTATTTAGAAGATGAGTTGTTTTATTTAAAAATATAAAAATAATTTATTTTAGCTGAAAAAGGTAATCGTTTATAAATATATAATAATATTACCATATTATATATATGTTGCCCGTTTTATTTTTAGAAGATGAGTTGGTTTAGTTTAAAAATAATATAAAATAGGTAATGTCCTGAAAAAGGTAATTGATAATTAATAAATTGGTTATAGATAGGCCCGTGAATCGGCCCAAATACCGACCGACCGACTGACCGACCGACCAAAACTTTTAATGTTTCGTCTTTAATAATACTAGCTTAAAACCCGTGCGATGCACGGATTGTTAATTGATATTTTATTATTATATTTTTAATATTTTATTAATTGTATTTGTTAAAAAAATAAGTAGGCATGTCAAAATAGCTAAATACTTTTAATTAATTAAAAATATTAAAACAGATTTTAAAATAAATAAGTAAGGGTTTGCCCGATATATTTTTGGAAAATGAGAAGTTTTAGAAAGGTAAATGTCCGTGATATTTTTGGAGAATGAGGTTTTAAAATTTAATAATTGAAAGTATTTAAATACGTTTTAAAATAAATAAGTAAAGGGTTTCCTGTGATATTTTTGGGGAAAAAATGAATTTTAATGAGAAAAATAGAAAAAGTAAATTGAAAAAGACAATTTTCCGTGATATATTTAGAAAATGAGGGATTTTGTTAGAAAAAATCTATAATGTGTTTTAGCTGAAAAGGAATTGGTTATAAATAGGTATTTGATTATTTATCTTTTAATATTCTTAGTGATTGCATTTGTTAAGAAAAAAAAATAGACATGTTAAAATATGTAAACTTTTAAAAAACAATTATAATATTATAGGTTTAAAAATAAATAACTAAAGGGTTGTCCGTGATATTTTTGTAAAAATGAGGGTTTTAGTAAGGAAAAATAGAAAAACTAACATGTTTTAGTTAAAAAAGATAATTGTCCGTGATATATTTGAAAAGGTAGGGGAATTTGTTAGAAAAAATAATGTATTTTAGGTGAAAAAGGTAATTGGTTATAAATAGGTATTATTATTATTTAATAATATATTTCTATAAATAAGCAAGGTTAATTAAGTAAAAACACGAAGTACAGTTAATTAAGGGCAATTAAGTAAAATCACAACGTACCATACCGACCGACCGACCAACCAAACTTTTAATGTTTCGTCTATTATATAATAGTATTGATAGTATATATATATATATATATATATATATATATTAAAGAAAATATTTTCAATTTTCTTCTTGTATGAATGCAATATCAAGGTATAAATATATTGGCTATTTAAAGTTTCATCTTTTCTTAATGGGAAATCTTCATTTTTTGTCTTTCTCTATTGACATATAATTCTATAAATGAGAAAAATAAATTGGTAACAAAAATAAAAAAAAATTATCGTGGAAAGAGAAATATAACACAACCGCAATATCTTTTTTTTCCGCGTCACACACGTTGATCTCATAATTCTTTGAATAGTGTCACGTGCATAATTGAATTCAAAAAATATTTTTGAAATGGCGTGGCATGTTTGATATGATAATATAATAATTTTAATTGTTCTTAATTTGGGTGCATATAGTTCACTTTTATTTAATTTTATTATAACAAATCAGAAAGTATCAAGTAGGATTTTGTAAATATTTTTGGAATCAATTTTGTACACCTTAGAATTTTTCTAATTCTTATTAAAAAAAATTAAATTTGAGAAGTAAAAGTTTAATAAATGGATGAAAAAACTCTCAACTTAAATTAAGTTTTATTTTATAAGATCCAAAGTTAAAGAAAGTAATTGAATTCAATAAGTCATAAATATCATAATTTATAGGATGGGAAAAAATTTCAAATAATTTATGAAAGTATATTTTATAGGAGACTTAAAATGCGTGTCAAAGAATTGAGGGGGACAGAGGGAGTAAGAGACAATATATCATGAAAATTATAAGTAATTTAATTATTATTTTAGAATACTGAAAGTTACATTTAAAAATAAATTGGATGTACGTTTTAATAATATGTTTTTGCTTAATTATATAATACATATAAATTTTAATCAAAATTTGATCTATTTAACAAGTTAAAAGTAAAAAAAAAAAACATGTATAATAGGAAGGGAGTAACGATAAATAAAAATCAATCAAAAGTTAAAAAAACATGTATAATGAAAAGAAGGGAATAACAATAATTAAAAATCGAGACTAATTATGTCTAGTACCACCTAACAAATTCATACATTACACTAGAACCCCTTTAAAGTAATATCTTTCAGTGGCGGAGTCAGAAAACAAGAACAGTGGGGGCTAATAATTAAAAAAAAGTTAAAAATCAATGTGAAAAGTAGTTTTTTAGAGAAATTTTATGTTTCAATACTTTATACTCTAAAATTATTACAACATTATATAATAACAATAGATTTCAAAATATATGAAGTTCATATATATCATAAAACAAAATTTGAATCATTTTTTATGATAGTGAAAATTACTATCGTTGGTACCAGAAAAAAATTATGATTTTAGACAAGTTATCACTTTAGAGGAGTAAATTATAACTACATATTAATGAGTGAGACCTAGACTTTTTATCAGAGGTTATATTACTTTAGAAAATATTAATTTAAAGGGCTTCTACTACCAAACGAAAACAACTAAACATGTAGACACGTTAATAAAATTATAACTATCGATTAATGCCTGAGACCGAGACTTTTTATTAAATATTATTACTTTAAAATTAGAAAATATTAATTTAAAAGGGGTCTACTACCACCCGAAAACAACTCAACATTATGTTCTCATAGTAAACATTGACCAGGTAGGTATAAATGGATGCTTCCCTTCCCTTGTATATATCCCGACATCTAAATCTAACATTAATCTAAGGAAAATGCTAAGAAATTATAAAAATTCTCCATAAAAGTGTTTATAATATCATGTGTTAATTTGTAATTGATTAATATAATAATTAATAATAGAGACTCTATTTATTATTATGAAAATATTTATGAGAAAATTTTATGATCTTCTAACCTTACTCCCGTATATGCTGTTTATCTACGGTGGTGCAATCCACTTCTTAAATAGGAAATCCACGCGCGTGTTTCTTTTCATTACATAAATTTCGAATTTTACCAAATTTACCGGTACTTGCTAGAATCGATTCACAAAATTAATAACATATTGGTTCGGTAAATTCGGTTAACGGTTATTTTTTGCCAGTCCCGCGCTACAAATAGCCCATCACCACTCTTCACTTAAATCCTACCAACATCCCTAACCAAACCCAACCAAACAACTCATTCCTCTGTTCTGCCAATAAAACTCACACACACAAATGAGGAGCAATATCGAAAGCCTGTGGGTTTTTGCTTTAGCTTCTAAATGCAAATCTTATACTAGCTTCATCAATTTCTTTGTTGTTGTTTCAGCTCCTGCTTTAGCTTGGCTTTTTATTAATCTTGTTTACTGGACTTACCCTGGTGGTCCTGCTTGGGGAAAGCACAAATGGATCAAAAAGGGAAATCATAATCAGGGCTTGTCTTCGGGGCCGGCAATACCAGGTCCAAAAGGCTTTCCAGTCATTGGAAGCATGAGTTTAATGACTGGATTAGCCCACCACAAGCTAGCTGCTATGGCTAAAGCTTGTGGAGCCACCAGGCTCATGGCTTTCAGCTTGGGTGAAACCAGAGTCATCATCACATCCACTCCTGAGGTAGCTAGGGAGATTTTGAACAGCTATGCGTTTGCTGATCGGCCTGTCAAGGAATCAGCTTACAGTTTGATGTTCAATAGAGCTATCGGTTTCGCTCCATACGGAGTTTACTGGACGACTTTAAGGAGAATTGCCGCAACTCATTTGTTCTGTCCTAAGAAAATTAAGGCCTTTGAAACTCAGAGGTTTGATATTGCTCATCAGATGGTTGACATGTTTAGTGGGCAACCAGACAAGGTGATTGCGGTTCGAGAGGGATTGAGAAGAGCTTCTCTAAGTAACATGATGGGCTCTGTTTTTGGAAATACATATGGGCTTGATGCAGAAGCAGAAGAGTTAAGAAAGCTGGTCGATGAAGGGTATGATCTCTTGGGCATGCTTAACTGGTCTGATCACCTTCCTTGGTTATCCGAATTCGACCCTCAGAGTATTCGGGCTAGGTGTAGCAGTCTCGTACCTCAAGTCGATCGCTATGTCCGCCGGATCATATCCCAACACCGAGAAAAGAACTCATCCGGCTATGATTTTGTAGATGTTCTACTATCTCTACAAGGTCGTGAAAAGTTGTCGGAAGATGACATGGTTGCTGTCTTATGGGTAACTAACCTTGCATTCTTTCATCATATTACTTGCATATATTTTAAAAATTATCGACCTTTTTATTCAGCCAAAATAAGTTAATTAGTGTCACTATCACTTATGTTTAATTTTTAAATATGCAGGAAATGATATTTAGAGGGACAGATACAGTGGCAGTTTTAATCGAGTGGGTGCTAGCGCGGATGGTAATACATTCAGACATTCAATCAAAGGTTCATGATGAACTTGACATGATAACCGGAAGGTCACGTGCGGTGACCGAAGCTGATATCTCTTCCATGGTGTACCTACCAGCAGTAGTGAAGGAGGTACTTAGGCTACACCCTCCTGGCCCACTTCTCTCTTGGGCCCGCCTCGCGATCACAGATACCATTGTTGATGGGCATCATGTTCCAGCTGGGACCACTGCTATGGTTAACATGTGGGCCATTACAAGGGACCCACATGTTTGGGAGGACCCACTGAATTTTAAGCCCGAGAGGTTTCTCCTCCACAACGGATCTCCAGAGGTCGAATTCTCTGTGATGGGATCCGACTTGCGCCTAGCGCCATTCGGATCCGGGAGACGGGCGTGCCCGGGGAAGGCTCTCGGGTTGGCCACTGTCACCTTTTGGGTGGCTACCTTGTTGCAGGAGTTGGAGTGGTGTGAGGCTACAAATTCGGGTGTGGATATGTCTGAGATGCTAAAATTGTCGTGTGAGATGGCTAAACCACTGGTTGCTAAGGTGAAGCCAAGGCGTTAATCATTAATTTAGTGTCTTACATTAAACTTGTTAGTTATGCCTTGTATGTTAGACTCTGGTATTTCTTTTGTACCTTTGTTTTCAAGTTGTAATAGTAAATACAAGTTCTAATACGTTTTGTATATGACTTCTTTCTTAATTACTCTTGCAATTAAGGCATTAAACGTGTCCCTTCGGCGACCAACATATCATACAGTATGTAAATAAAAAAATTCATGTGAAGTAAAATTAATATTAATAGAATATTTATGTGATGTATATAGTCATCATAATTTTGCACACTCAATATATCACTTACACACATCTATCTAATTCTAAGAAAGTGTAAGAATATTCGAAAATATACAAGTGATAAGAACTTATTTTTTATTATCCTCGACTTGATTTTCACTTATTCTAAGATATCATTTTTTGTAAAGTATGTAAACCTAAATATTTAAAAACAAAAAAAAAAACACAAAAGCACAAATGTAGTGAAAACCAAGGGATTGTGTTGCCCATTTTCTCATGTCTACCTGTTGTAATTCGAGTAGAATTCGAACTTGGTACCTGAATGATTCTATTCAATTGGTCTTCCAATACAACTTGATCTCAAGTATGGGCTAATGCTGGATTAAAGTTGGATTCAGAGTAAATAACTCAACTCGACTCAAGTTATTATTTTACAACTAGAATGCACGATATTCTTTATAAAATGTTTATATAAATCATTTTTTTTTAATTTTGCTTCTTAAATAAAAATTTTGATTTTTCTTCTGAAATGTCAATTTACTATAATTTCTGTTTTATTAATTATATTTAAAATAAATATAAGTCATTTACTAATTTTAACTTTTAGGATATGTTTAATTTTCGACACAAAATCATGTTAACTTTCTTTAACAATAATATTAAGTTAATGTTTGTCCTTGATCGTTTCATTTAATGATACTACTTCTGAAATGACTATTTTAACCCTGACGATCCTACCACAATAACTCCTCTAGGTTAATTATGTATAGGATATAATTTGTAAATTATAAAAAAAGTATAGAAATTGTTTTCTATTTATTGAACTTAGTTGTTGAGATGTAAAATTAACTTAAATAGTTTGAAGTGAACTCGTTGTTCAAAAATACTTGAATTTTCAAACTCGTTTATATTATATAACTTCATTTACAGCCTTAGTATAGTAGAGTAGTAGTAGGGGTCATACTACGATTGCTTGGATGTGTATGAATTTTAATTTTGATTTTGATTTTTTATATATTAATTTACATTAATTTTTTTAAATGAACGCCCTCAATGAAACATTGAGGGCATGGTGATATTTATTATTATTATAAATTTATCTGAAAAATTAAATAAAAATAGAAAATTATGCAAAATTTGAATTTAAATTTATACGTATCCAGAAAAATATGCCTACTATTTGTGTGATGAATGTTATATTTTTTTCTAGTATTCTTCTATTTTTAATTATTTGTTTAAAAACAACTGCCCTCAATGAAACATTTTCATTGAGGGAAGGGGGATATCCCCCGGGGGATCTGGACCATATATATATATATATATATATTATATACTATACTATACTATTAAGAGCGAAACAGGGTATAATTTGGTCATGGTTAACACCTTCCATAAAAAAACCTCTATTTCCAAAAAAACACAAAAACGAAAACACGGCTCTAGAGAAAAGAAAAAAGAAAAAAGGACTCTGTGGACAATAACCTCTTCCATACATACGCAAACACTGCAGTGCGATTGAAGCAACCCAGAACAGGAAACTTCTCAACAATCGTCAACAATCGGGTAAACAAGTCAGCAATTTCGTCCAGGTAAAATTAGGGAATAATGATTGCTCCATGTTTGATTAAATGTCGTTGTTGAAAATTTAATCTCTATTGTGGGTGGTTTTCGAAGAATTATGGATTTTGTCATACAATTTTTGTTATTAATATTGTTCATTTGCAATTCATAACTATTTTGAAGCTCTTCTTTCACTTTTCCTACTTTTGATAATTTTGATAATGTTATTTCTTGCAGTAGTGAATTTAAATTTAAATATGAGATTAGAAGTTGTATGTGTAATTCAGTTTGCTTCCCTGTCTATTTCTCTAAATTAGTTACTTCTAATATCCTCTCTTCAGACCGTGTGCAATGTACATGTTTATTCATGTATATTTGTTGTTTGGTTCACATTAATATGAGTTTGAATATTACTTTGTAAATACGTATGAGTTTACACAGTACTGATTCTTGCATTAGGTTGATGCATAAGTAGTTCTTACCATAATTTCGATACCTGCGGATTCTAAATCAATTAAAAGCATTATGTTGATTCATAAGTAGTTCTTACCATAATTCTGATGCCTGCAGATTCTAAATCAATTAAAAGCATTATGTTGATTCATAAGTAGTTCTTACCATAATTCTGATGCCTGCGGATTCTAAATAAATAAAAAAATATATACATTTATAGGGTTGTTGATTAAAGTCCATAATTATGAAAAGTACGCTTCAAGTTACAGTTCTGGATTACAAGGTGCAAGCTAGGAAATGAGTTCTACACTGTTAGCCCTACATATAAATACATTACTCATCTAGATAATTATTTTCTTAGAACAACTAAATTATATTTTCAATATTTGGTTTTTGTATCCTCATGTTTGAGTGGTTCCGTATTCTACAGGATTGATATCTCCGCCACGCAACCAAGACCCCTAAAGGTACAATTGACTTATTTACCAGCACATCTGTTCAGTAACCAACTCACTTTACTCCACTGGATAGAGGCCATAGTCCTTAGACACGGAGAAAAGGAAAGAACTGGAAAGTTTGAATAGAAAATCAGGTACGTGTCAAGAAAAGATTATGCAGAAACCAGGCTTAGGATCAAAGATAGGTTTGCAAAGAGAACATAATCCAAAACTAAAGTGTATCCAATTTTTCCTCCACTCTCATGGCTGAAACTAGATATGGCATTGTCCCGTCATTCTTAATTTGTATGAAGCCTAGCATTAGACATATTTGCTTCATAATCATCTTAAAAACCTACAGAATCAGAATCCAATGTTGCCACATGACCGATTAAGGCCAAAATAGATATTGAGTAACAAATAAACACTACATATAAAACAACACTCTCATGTACTACTTTCGATCTCCATCAATCTCTCTATCTATATTTGTTTTACTAATTGAATTAACTTCCCTATCTATTTCTCTAAATTAGTGACTTGCTCATATTGTTGTATGAGGAGTTGCATTTTGTTCTCCCTTACTTGCTCTGTTCCTTCACAGAGTGTTCTAACAGTGTCCCATACTTCTTTAGCAGTTGTACAGTTGATAACATTGTCAAACATCTCTTGATCCAAGCCATTGAACAGAATGTTCATGGTTCTTTTATTTTTATTGACTTCTGCAACATCTTCAACAGTCCATTCTGAGACAGGCTTTGGAATTTCCACATCTTCAGCATCATCTGACAGTCCAACTCTAGATGCAAACTTCATGGGAACGTGTGGACCTTTCTCAATGCAGTCTACATATCTCTCATCCATAGACATGAGATGTAGATGCATTTTTACTTTCTAGTGAAAGTAATTGTCCTTATCTAGAACTGGTATCTTTACACCTGCATCCTTCTTCACCATGGTTTCTGTTTTGGCCTTGATCTTTAAACTCCTTATATGTTAGAAGCTCGCTCTGATACCAATTGTTAATCCCAAATGACCTAACAGAATTGTAGAGGGGGGGGGGGGGGGTTGAATACAATTCTAGATATTTTATACTTAAAACAACTTTTAAATAACTTGACAGAGAAAAAAAAACACACAAGCAAATATAAAATTCCAGTTGGATGTTTTGAGGATCCAACTGAGGTGTTTTTATTGTGGGAATAATCTGTGTTACAAATGTAGCACAACTGCTCAGTTCCAAATGTAGAGTGAGAGTGCTCTTCAAAAAAAGGTAATACAAAATTATTCTATCTCACTTCCTACAATAAAATGAACTGCTACACTTGATTATATATCCCAAGTTTACAATGCTATTTTTGGCTACACTAAAAAGTACTAAAGGTAACCGCCAACAGCTTGCTTTTCATTCCTTTTGTCCAATGGTCCTTGGAGATCTTGTCTTTTGTCTTAATGCTTATTATGATCCCACTCAAGAACTTAATTGGTAAATTGAATGTTTCCTCATTCCCAGTAATCATTTTGATGGCTCCCAATGAAAAGTACACTTCTACATCACCTTTTGATCTGTCAGAAAACTGTCACTATCACTTTGTCAACTGTTCAGAAAAGTGATAGTAATCCGTTGATAGTAGTGAGATGTATTCCGTTGATAGCTTTATTCTTCAATCCGTTGATGGTACATTCTTCAATCCGTTGATAGTGTAATCTCCATTCCGTTGACATGTCTTCACTTAGGCAAAAATTACAAGGCACATTATATTTACAATTAACCAACCTATTTTGCCTATCTAGTACTTAGAAAACTTATCTAATACCTACAACAATTGCCTATCAACTAGTGAAGTATTGTACAGTGCAATTGCTACATTACTCATTCCGTTGATGAGACTCATTCCGTTGATGAGCTACCTGTCAACGAAAGCTACAAAACATACCATTCCTTTGACAGCTACAAAATTTGACTTAACACAAAATCTACTAAGTGTTTTTATAATTATCATCAAGAACAACATATTCCTAACAACTGTTGCTTACCAAATACTCCTTTGTCCCAATCATTTTTTTACATTTTTTTTGAGATGTCCCTCAAATTCTTTACTTTTCTAAACTTTCCAAAAGTAATAAATTTTTAATAATATTAAAATCAACTACTTCCACTACTTTGCTCCACTATTCTCAATTTATACATTAAAAATTGATTGGTCCCATCACGTCACATTTTCTACTTTTATTACTACTATATTATTTGCTCAACCCAAATGTAAATAAATGGGTGATACGGGGAAGTAGTAGTACTCGGCTCGACAAACGCAACAAAGATAATTAGAGTATTTAGAAACAAATATTCAACTTAAGCAAGTATTACGGGGGAGATTAAGAAATAACAAAACAATTAACTACATAAGTTAAAAAAAGAAGACACGTTTGGAGAGTGGAGTGTGAAATAGTCCAATAATACGATTGCTACTGTTAGTCAAATGAGAGTTAAGTTCCAGCTTATGAGGAGGGAGAAGCATAATAATTGATTTGAGGTTGACGTTTTAAAAACTAAATTAGTACTCCCTTTGTTTGTCCCAGCCAATTCTATACATTGGGGCTGGACACAGAGATTAAAAAAAGATATAAAAAATTAGTAAAATTAGGTGAAAAGTGGGTAAAGTGATGAGATCTATCAATATTTAATAATAAATTTGAGATAGTGGAGAAAAATAATAGGTGTAATAGTGTTTTAGATATTATTATAGAATAGAGATAGTGGAGAAAGTAGCAGGTGTAATAGTGTTTTATATTATTAAAAGTTACTATTTTTGAAATGTATAGAAATGAGAGAGACATCTCAAAATGGAAAGTGTATAGAAATGAATGGAACGAAAGGAGTAGTATTATTAACTTTCGAGTCTTCTTCTTTTACTATCATACTTGCTATATCATCATCATCTTTGTTCAGATAGAAAACAAAAGATCTTTGGAGATATCAGGACTAAGCTTCGTCCTAATCTTTAAAATTTGTTCTTAGATACTCTCTTCGTCCCATTCATTTTTTTACATTTTTTTTTTGGATGTCCAATCCATTTCTTTACATTTCAAAACTTTTCAAAAATAGTAAAGTTTTATTCACTATTTTTCTCCACTTTAATTACTTTATACCTTAAATATTGACGGATCCACTACTTTACTCATTGTTTCTACTTTTTTCTCTACTTAAGCTCGAAGGAGTAATTTTTACCATACAATCTAAAATTTATAGTCCGCTCACTTTACATATGAACAAAAACTATTGTCATTTGTTGATAATAATAAAAATGGAGTAACAATTTAATAAATTAAGTATTAATATCAGTTGATGATATATGTCTGCCTGAGTGTCTTGGATACCTCTGCCGCCACTATGACATGATTCTCTATGTTTTCTGGTGACAGCTTAATTGAAGACTTTCAGTCTATTCCTCCTACACAGTCACCATGATGCAAGTAATCTATACTCTTTATTAAAAGCAGAAAGCCCCTCTTAATGGTATACCATGTATACCGCGGTATACATATTATTTTTATCTTAATATTATTAATATAATTCTAAATAAATATAATAAGATTTATTATTAAATTAAAAACCTATACTTACTCTTTATTAAAAACAGTTATTGGTATGGTATGCCATGTATACCACATACCACAGTATACATATATTTATTATCTTAATAATCTTAATATATTTAACATAATTCTAAATTAATATAATAGGATTTATTATTTAATTAAAAGTTAATTTTTATTACTTTGTTAAAATCAAAAACCCACTCTTAATAATGTACTCCCTCCGTCCCATCCATTTGTTATCATTAAAAATGGAAGGTTTGACACGCATTTTAAGGCTCTTATAAAATATAATTCCATTATTTATTTTTAAAAAATTTCTTCTTTGAATAAAAATTAAATGTTTGGATTTTTATTCAAAGAAAACTTTTTTTAAAAATAAGTAATGAAACTATATTTTATAGAAGCCTTAAAATGCGTGCCGAACCTCCCATTTGAAACGATAATAAATGGATGAGACTGAGGGAGTAGTATGTCATATACAGCGGTAAAAATATAATTATTATATTAATATAATTAACATAATTCTAAATTAATATAAATAAGATTTATTATAAAATCAAAATCAGATATCCAACTTAATGTTCTCATATGTTGATATGTTATGTATACCGCCGTACACGTATAATTTGATTGAGATCAAAAGATTTTTTATATTACCTATTATTTTATAAGTTACTTTCGATCGGTACAATTCATATCTCTCCTACTTCTAACAATTACAGATGAGTATTTTATCCGTACCGTCGATCTTACTATGTTCTCACGCCCCATTCGGGACGGGAATTTGAGACATTATTCATGTTCAGGACACAGGAACAGAGAGAAGAGAAGCATAAAAATAACACGGGGATTGGTGGCGGGAACGGAGAAAAGTATATAAAAATAATTCGGGATTGGGGCTTGATTGATAAGGAAAACTCTTTTTCGTTGGAACACAATAGTACAAAGCCAAATTTGGGTATCTCTCATACTTCTAACAACTACATATGAGTATTTTATCCGTCCCGTCGATCTTGCTGTGTTCTCCACCCCATTCAGCAACGAGAATTTAAGAAATTATTTGCGTTGAGAACAAGAACAGAGAGAAGTATAAAAACAACTCGGGAATTGATGGCGGGAATGGAAAGAAGTATAATAAAATTATTCGGGGGATCGGGGACTTTATTAATGAGGAAAACTCTTATTCGTTGCAAAACAATAGTACAAAGCCAAATTTTGGTTAGTATGATATATCTAAATTAATTGGTTTCATTCCAAACTCGTGTTCGAATCGCTGCAACTACAATTATATAAGTTAGTTATTTATTCAATTTCAATTCTTTGATTTTACCAAATTTTTGATTCTTTCTATCGACATAATTAAATAATATTTATTTATTATAGACTTTAATATTAATTTCAAGTTAAATTCTCTACAAGTACATATTTAAATAAAACTTATAAATTATTTTTTTTCTCAATATTTTAAATTGTTTTTTTAATAATTTAATTTTTATTCTTGAGAAGCACGGGTTATGAGCTAGTTAGTTTAATACTTTATCAACGTATTCCAGAATTAATCCAACATTATACGCTATGAAATCAAGCTTTACCAAGAATGATTTTAGTAGGATAACTGACCAAGCTTATAATCGTATTACAAGCTTAGGTTTAAATAATATATAGCTTATCTGCAATAACATTTTTGTGGATCTTCAAGTCCTTGAATATTACAAACACAAAAACGAGAATCAAACTCACGACCTTTTTCGAGCACACATTCGATCCATTAACAAAAAAGAAATCCGATATACATTGGAGGTTAAGACCTTAAAAATGGGAGTAGAAACACAATGTAGATGAATATTGCATTTAGTCAAGACAAAGCAGATGCATAAACAAGTGATGATGATGACATGATAAACAATAAGTATATGATTTTACACAACTGTATGTGTGTCTCTTCTTTCTCGATGACTTGAAACAGACCTCCCAACTGCTGAAAACCTCTGATATATAAAAAGTTTTGAAATTTAAAAGACCTTTCTTCTTCAACTCTAGATTGTCTGGGAACCACGACAGCAATGGTGACTGCTATAATGAACTCTAAACACAACCAAACGAGTGAGGACAATGACCACTCGCTTTTGTTTGGATAAGGAAACATTTCCCGAAAAAGATTGTTTACTACTACCATTGTTTAGGCATAGTTGAATCCTTCTAGCCTCTAGGCTCTAGCTAATGATAATTTAAATACTAACTTGGTCTACGTTTCGGATTGAAGATTAATAATGATTGCAATCTTATAGTACTACTAAATTAGTAGTACTTAGTTATATATGCAACACGATCAAGGACCACTTTTCTGGTACTTGTATTAAATTAAATCACAATCTGACTCGTAATTAGTACTTTGATTCGTAAGAAACCATGAGCAAGATGCATTATAAAATGCAAAATGTATTCTTGTACAGTAGCTGTGAGCTCTTGGAATGTGAATGCGTCTTAGAAAATAAGAGGGATAAAGATAACATCGGCTCGATAGTGTTTAGACACTAATTATCATCATGTCGTTAACCTAATTTTGAATTTGATTTTGTAGATTGGGATGTACCAAGTACTAAGAGAAAGAAAGAATTGCTTGGTTGTATCTGATTCAGTTATGACTTTCACTATCTTCCTAGTAGGTAAACCGCAAACTTGCTTATTCTTAAGGAACAGTGAACATTACACCATATACCTTAGATTAGATCATACCTGTCTGTGATAGGGAGATGTTCAAGTCGTAATTGTTAACTGAACCATCAACAAATTGCATTCTCTGAGTATAAAATTACCCACTTGGCTATGCACCAGGGCTGACCGATACCATGGCTCAAGGCGGCAACGACTCAAAACCCATTCTTAATTTAATGGAACATCAACTGCTGAACTTCAAGAACCAAAAAATTCCATTTTTCGCGCATTGCATTTTAACTTATCTAATATTTCTCTCTGGACCGAATTCTATTTCTTTTCCAATATTTAAGTAGTGAGGTTTACATGAATAATTACGATACTTTGGATTTACTTTAATCTGATCAATATATGTAGATTCAAAACTCCAGGACCAAAAGACATTTTTCTTTCATACCATATGCACCAACCTTTCTCCACCGACATTAATTTACGCAACAGAGCTAAAGGCTCAGAGCATCTCCAATGAAGTTGACTAAAATGGTTGGCTAAAATAATATAAAATAATGATTGGCTAAAATTTGCTGAATCTTAAGGTATTGTGTTCCAATGGGGTTGGCTATAATGGTTGGCTATATTTTGAAATTTGTGTTTTATTATTTTAAATAATATTATTTTAATAATTATTAAATTTTAGTAAATTAATATTAATAGTAATTGATCTAAAAATGTTGTCATATATTTAGAATTTGAAATTATGACTAAATTTTTTATTTCTAAATTATGATAAACTAGATTATAACTAACATTAAAACAATTAATTTGATTAAAAAAAAGAGAAAAAGAAGATGCAAGAGGCAGCCAGGCAGGAGAGGAGAAATAAGCTCACCTGGATTGTGTTAGGGATATGTAGTGCTTGGCCATATATAGCCAACAAATCAAGAATGACTATTAATTTAGACGAGGGGAACTGCTGATTGGAGAAAAAAAAAGTGTGAGATGTTGGTTATAATTGTTCCTGTACACTGTCAGCTCTGCACATTTTAGTCAAGGTCATTTCCGGTTGGACATGCTCTTAACACTTAAAAGATTTGCTGTTTTCGTATAATTATTTAAAGGATTGAAACTAGTCCATATCCTAGATGATGCATAGTACACTGAATCAAATCTTTAAGTCATTTCCCATGATGTATGAGCCAAGGATTGACAAGCCTAGTTTTTGGTATAAGATAACTCCACATCTTCATACCCTGTAAAGTCGTTGGAGATTTCTCAACTTTATTTATCATTTTCTATACTTATATTTCCACAGACTGTGATAGGAAATAGGTATATTCATGCATATGCTTAAAAACATGATGATAACCGGACCATATTACATTGTGTTGAAAATCTTCGTATGTGTTAAATAGCATATCAGTTTCGTATACGGATTTTGCATCTTGTTTTTTCACTTGAAGACTGATTTTCCTTATTAAACCTATGCTACATTGAACCTGTACTGACCTGGTATGCTGCTATGTAAAACCTCTGTAAATAAGCAGACAAATGTTCAGTGCTTACCTATTTGGTGCTACCTGCATTGGAGCAAAGTAGACAAATGGATTCAGCAAAAAGGAGTAGACAAATGGTCGTAAACAAAACTTTAGTGCTACCATTGACATTTATCAACCATACCAACACTGACATTTGTAAATATGTGTTTGCGTGTGCGTGTGTGGGTGTAAATAGGAGTCTTCCAGTATGATCGAACAGAGGCTGGGATTAACTCCGCCCTATAGAGCTATGTAGATCTTATGAGCTTAAGTTTGGTTGTGTGTCTCTTTTCCTTCTCAACAGGACCCTGTAAGCTATATCCATTAACGATTTTGTAATCAAAGGGCGGAAGCTTATAGCAGCAACAAAATCCGAGCACCTTTTGATTACTTAAAAAAATACTCCTTCAACACCTTAATTAGAATTAATACTGTCCTCATAGTCTGTAGTCACAAACTAAACCAGATGATCTAAATACTTATCTTTCGTTCATTATAATGAGATGTAACGAAATGACTTGAAATTTTGAACACATGGTAGTCGACTCCTGTCTGGGAATTCTGATTATGGGAAGGGGATGGGAATTTGATGATTGTTAATATCTGCAAATATGTTTCCAGTTTGTGTTCCTCCAAGTTGACTGATAAAGAGGATTTAGGAACATGAACCAGATAACTTCATTCACAAATAACACGACGACCCCTGCAAACTTGCCAAAATCTACTATTTGTATTAATCTCTAAATTCTTTTTTCAGTTTTCCATTTATTGATTTTTATCCGATATCAAACATGATATTTGATTAATTAGAAACACATCACAAATTGAATAGAAAAATCTAGAGTTTAACAGGTTATTAACAATAAGATCAGTTGAACAAGAGGTTTGAAGTCCACACATTTGATCTAGGAGTCCAACGAGAGCAGCTTCTCTTATAAAGCTGTATGTTAAAGCCTCGCACTTGATTGTTGCATGCCTAATCCTTTTTGTAGATGTGATATATACCATAAGCTAATGCAATGATCAATAGAGGTACCAAAATTTGGAAGATCCCCCGTGACTTTGACATAGATATCTGTTTTGCAACTACTGCAATTGGATTGTACTGTTTTTTCGCTGGAAGAGTGGATCTGTCAAGGTCACCAACATAGTATTTTTGCAAAATGCCTGTTGCTTCCCCGCTATGGTTCACACCATTGTAATCTTCAGTTGCATCTCTTCCTGCAACCATAAAATTTCATTCTATTTAGCATCTTCTGTATTCAACTGATGTAAACTGAGCTTCCCCAACAAAGAGCCAAGTATCTTACCAGTTGCTTTGAGTATAATATCCTCGCCGCCAGGATGCTCATAAAGAAATGGGGTCACATCGTATACCTACAGCATTCCATATTTCCATACAGATTAGTTGACAATATAGACATTTACAGATGCACCACTAAAACTCATCCACATACAGAGTACATGAGTATATTCAATTACCACACCATTGTTTCATCCGAACAAGATTGTACTAGACTGTATATACATCTATATGACTATGAAATGTTATTATTATTTCGGTTACTAATTTTTAAATCATATTGTTTCTGCTTAAGATCTGAAGTGGAACACAAATAATCTGAAAAACCAGTAATGTACTAATGTTACACACTAATAGAAAACGACAATTCCATTAATTTATAGGGAAGTTGAAAACTTAAAGCAAGAATTATTGTATCAGCACTGCACAAGCAACAATCAGAAAAGATAACAGAACACAGGCTCATACACATACACACACAACTTGTGACTTATAAGAAGCTTGACAATAGTCGAGCAATAAAGTTTAGGCTGCCATTGGAGATTTTAGTATCACAGACTCAAAAGTTCTTGCGAGAAATTAAGATCAATCACACACAAGGGTTCAGTTTAAGATCAAGTAACTTCCTAAATAATTGTAGCCCGTATCTTCTTGTGTTTCTTAATTAAACATATATATAGACTGTGCGTGGAAACATTTGCTGCCTCCAATTTCAGTTGGTACTAATAACGTCTGCAACATAAATTATCTATGTAATCGGAAATAAACTGGTTCATAAATAACATCAATCTCTAAAGCAAGAAAATGGAAAATGCAGACTAAAGACCATATAGAGGGAAGCATGTAGATTACAATCACAAGCTAAATTGAGGAATTTAAATGTTTCAGAATAGGAAAATACTAGACGCACAAAATTTGTTCCCAAAATTCTTTCAAAATACACATGACAATTCCTGATTCGTTATAATAATAAGTGAACCCCCTTCATTCACACCAACAACATCAATTAAAACATTCCAAACTGCCAAATCACCCATGCCATGTCATTTGATAACAATTTTTTGTACCAAATTTTGTGCTCTAGCACTACTCATCATCAGAATAACATTAACAAAAAAGGTATTAAACAACTAATAAACTAAAGGGAAAGTAAATGTTTGAGAATAAATAAGCAACCTTGTTGGAGATAATAAGCCAGCAATCAGACTTGTTGTTGTGGGTTGAGATATCCTGGAAGGTTAGAAGCTTAGCATCTTGAGTTACAGTCATCTTCTTCTCCTTCTCCTTTAAAACTAATACACCAAAAAACAAAGACTGATTAAGCATTTTAGAACTTAACAGAATCAAAACTAAAAACTGTGATTAAAACAAGTATTATTAAGTAGAGTAGTAGTACCTCTTTTTGTTGAAAAGAAGAAGGAGATGCTAACTTTCTTGAATGAAAAATGCAATAATACAACCTACTATATCAAGAACAATGTCAATTACGTATGTTGTGCATGTTTTGCATAACTAGAGCTTTTTATTTGTTCCCCTTTGAGAGAAGAGTAGACTGACGAACGAACTATTATTGGGTGGTCAAATTTGTACACCCACGTGGACCATTTTCTTTATTTTCTGGCGGGCGGGATGCCACCTCTGACATTTTTACTACTTTGTTGACTTTCCCGTCTTTTCTTCTTTCTTTTTTTTTTAAAATTTTGCACAGTTATTTTTATAATTTTTTATTAATATTTTGACACCACTTATATATAATTATTTCTATTTGCACGGGTTCAAATTTTAAATTTAAAAAAAATATTTTAGATTTGTTAGTATTCAAAATTTTAATTGTATTCAATTAAGATTCTAAAATATATTTTAAAAATCTAGGTGTATTACATTTGAATTTAATAATATTTATTTAAATTTAATGATATTAAAATTCATGTACCTTTTTGAATTTAATAATACATTTTGATGGTCTGGTTATAATATCTAAGATTTTGATAAATCAATATCTTTATCTTTTATTTATTATATATATAAAGGAAAACCCCACGAGCTATCAGATTGTTCAAAAATTATTTATCTATTTTTCTTGAGTTCCTCAATTTTAATTCCAAAAAAAATTAAATTTCCTTATTTACATTCAAATTTTTAGGGAAAACATTTCTTATTTACACTCAAATTTTTAGGAAAGTCAATAAATATAAAAAAGTCAATCATATTTAAAATTTAATGAAACAAATATTACCTTAAGCCAAAATTGACATATAAAATTTAGGGATATTTAAGAAATTTATAATTTTTTTGATAATACGAATCGTTGAAGTTTGAAGTTAATACTTAAATTTATATTATTGCATATTTTAATAATTTTTATTTATATGTATTTAGTGTTACCGGTGTCGGTTCAAGAAAATATAACGCAAAATCGGCATAAAAAATATGTATACAGTTTATTTTATTATTTATGTATGTTTACTTTGTAATTTTTTTTGTTACATATTTATATGATATTTTATGTATTTGTTTCTCGATTTTTTCTTAAATAGTTAATATTTAAAATTTTACAACAATATTATAGGACCGACACGAAGCGCGGCTTAATCGATTAGTACTTATATAAAGGAGAAGACGAGGGCGGTGATGTGTCGCCTCTCAAATCGCTTCGATCTATTTTTCTCAAAATTTTGAATTATTAATATTAAAAATTCGAAAATATCTCAATTGCCTTTAAAATCTTAACTAATGGAGGAAACTAAATATACAATTTTAATATTCCCGCTTTTAAAATCTTTACTAATAGAGCAAACTAAATATACAATTTTAATGTTCTCCTAAAATTTTTATTAGAAAATATCTCAATTGTCTTTTAAATCGTTACCAATGGAGGAAACAAAATATACAATTTTAATATTTTTCTAAATTTTTTATTAGAAAATATTTCAATTGTCTTTTAAATCGTTACTAATGGAGGAAACAAAATATACAATTTAATATTTTCCTAAATTTTTTTATTATAAAATATTTCAATTGTCTTTTAAATCTTTATTAATGGAGGAAATTAAATCTATTTTTGTAATTTCCTCAAATTTTTGGATTAACAAAAATCAAATTTCCTTCTTACTATTTTTTAACGGAGGAAACTAAACATACTATGTTAATATTCTCCTAAACATTTGTTGTAGAATAAAAATTAGGGTGTAATTAGTGCTTAGGGTTTGAGGAGCTTCGAGCTTTAATGATGGTTGCTCTTGTTATCGGTGACTAACTTAGTCCTAACAAGATGCCTACGTACCTTGATGAATATCAAGAATCAAGCCAAGACGTAGTTCTAGAGATACCTACGCGGCTTGTTGTGTCCCCGTGGCATGGTGATGTATGGAGCTGTGTCCAAAATGTTATTTTGAGAATGAGGGGTGAGACCCTTTATATAGGTATTGAGAGTCTAGTAATTAGACTAGGTTTAGGTTTGACTCACTTGGAGGGCAAGTGGTCTTCTTTGATTGAGATTCTAGATCCCTCATTATAGGAATCAATTTTCTTGTTGGTTTGGGTGACTTGGAGACCACACTTTTTAGTTATAGACTCTAATTATGTTTCATTTAATAAGCTTTATAATTAGCTCATTAATGACCTACGAATTTAATAATTATTTAGGGCCCACATGCCTAATCAATTGGGCTACATAATTAGCCATACATTAATTACGAAATTAATAAATAATTAGGGTTTCACGCCTCATTAATTGGGCCTCCCTTTAGGACCAATCTAGGTTTAATTTAATGCGACATTAATTATGTGTCTAGGGTATTTTCTAGCCCATATCATTTGCCCCCCAACTTCTGGGAAAATTTATCGAGTTTTTGTAGAAATTATAATAATCCTTTTTCGAGATTCTAAGACTTTTTGTCCCTTACCTGGGACTTATTGTTTCCTATCCTCATTTTAGGATTTTTTTTTCTTTATGTACACTAGTGTTTCACAAGTATCGTCTTGGTGTAAAGCGTGGAACGACCAACACATTTATGATGATTTGCCTTATTCGAGGCTAACTTGACATTTTATAAGCCTTCTTAATTCAGCCTTTCATTGGCTAATTGTTGGTCATTCTCTAATGGGATGCACTAACCTTGAAGCTTTTATGGGGATAACAACCTGTTGGGATTTATGGGTGATAGCATTGAAATAACTTAACTTTTTATGTACTTAATTTTTTAATTAAGTAGAACATACTATCACAGCCAAAGTATGTTCTTGTAATCAGTATGTAATGTCATTTTAGTTGTGTAATTTGAAAGAAGTTCACTTGCTGTGTTCAAGCCTCAATGAATGCATATTAGATGACAGCATGAATAAAGGTTACTGTCATAAGCATTGACAGTAAGATTACAAGAAGACAGAATGTTGCAAGTCACGACAGTATATTCACTCTGACAGCAACATTGGCGGAAGACTACGCGACAACAAATTTAGCCCTCGACAGCAAGTTTGGAAACCTCGACAGCACTCTATGCGGGGAACTCATACTGTCACCAAAAGCACATTCCTGTGACAACAAGCTTTGCGGCAAAAGTAACTGTCTCAAGAAAGATCCATGTTCTAGGTATCTTCTCAGTCAAATCCCGTGATAGTTTCAATGTTCAAGAAACAGGCGTGTTGCAGTATCCCTAAGCTGCACAAAGTCTGCAAGACTACGACAGAAGCTTCAAGCACTACAAAACAAAAGCGAATCAATTCAAGAGCAAGGTCAAGTCTCTATTTGATGAATTGTTTTAGCTGGAAATAGAATGAATCTAGGTTGCTTTCTTTGTAATGTATATCTGACATGTTAGCAATTTAGGAATGTCACATGGGTAGGCAATTTGTAAAAAGCTGCCACTTGATAAAGACAGCAGCTTCACAGACCCGTGTTGACAGTGATAGGATTAGTTTTATACTTAGACTATCAATTCATTCTAGGAAAGTAACAAAGACAAGTAAGTGTCTTGAAGAAAACCGAAGCTCAAGAATTCTCTCTTGAGGTTGTAGCAACACTTTGCAAAATAAATAAAAACATTTATTTTGTGAATCCTGTCTTTAGATTATACTGTTTGTGAATGCATACATATTATTGATAACATTAAATCTTAGTTTTGGTTGTTGAAATTGAGATTGAATTTTATCAGTATTGCATTCATCCCCCCCCCCTTCTGCAATACACGAGGACCAACAACTGGTATCAGAGCGAACAGATTAACATACATATCTGAGATCACGACGACAATGCAGAAATCAAACAGTATCAAGATCCCAGCTTTTGATAAAGAGAACTACAGCATTTGGAAAAGAAAGATCTTGTTGTTTATCAAAGCTGCGAATCCACTATACCCAGGTATTCTCGAGAATGGTCCTTTCATTCCAAGGAAGGAAATTGAAGCCACAACAGTAAATGGTGAAGTCATTCCTGCACATTGGGTTCCCAAAGATCCCTCTGAATTTTTGGAACCTGAGAAGGAGAAAATGGTGCTAGATGATCACTTGCAACTCATCTTGCTCGATTCTCTCACGTTGGATAAAGCCATGTGTGGAAGTGTGATAAGCTGCACATCTGCCAAGGAGATGTGGATCAGGTTAGCTTTACTATGTGAAGGAAGTGAAGAAGTTAAGGGCAACCAAAGGCAAATACTGATATCACAATATGAGGCATTCATGGCCAAGCCCGGTGAAGACTTAACTTCCATGTTTGAAAGGTTCAGTAAGCTCTTAACTGAACTACAGATACATGGCAAGTACTATGACAGAAAAGAATTAAATGTCAAGTTCCTGCTTACACTACCTGATCACCTTGAACACAAGACAAAAACCATACGAGAAGGAAGAGATCTCAACAATATAACCTTTGAGACACTTTATGGCATTCTGAAATCCTATGAACTTGAACTCTTTCAAAAGAGAGCCATACAGAGTGGAACAAGGAACAAGATGGCCAATATGTCAAGTGCCCTAGTAGCACAAGTGCCAAGGATCACACAACCAAGTGAAGTACTACAAATCACACAACCAACCCCTGCACAATCCTTGAAGATAGAAGAGGTTGTTGAAGATGATGAGAAAGTAGTACTACAGCTCAAGGATGTGGAAGATGAAGACTTCTACATAATGGAGGAACTGGAAAGCATGGACAATCCTACTATGGCTTACATGGCCAAAAAGTTCAAGAACTTTAGGTTCAAGAAGGATAGGCCATACAAGCCCCAAGGCCAAGCATCCAAGTTCAACAGGGGAAGTTCATCAAAGGCTGTTGTGGGAAGTTCAACCAAAAGAGGATACAAGACTGGATCTGTGGATAGGTCAAAGTTCAAGTGTTACAACTGCGGTGAACCTGGTCATTTTGCTACTGAATGCAAAAGACCCAAACATGTTCGGAGGTTTGAGAAAGGAACTGGTGGATACTCTAAGAAGAATCAAGGTAGAGCCTATGTGGCTGAAGGAAAGTGTTGGGATGAGTCTGATGATGAAGATGAAGAATGATATGTCAACCTAGCTCCCATGGCTAGCACTGATGAAGTAACATCAACATCTTCAAGTCAGGTACCTTCACTTGTCTTACTTGATATGTCCATTGATGAGTATAAGAAAACCATTAAAGACTTAAGTGCTGAAATGTTCAATGTCTATACTAGCTTATCTGCTGCTAATGAGGAAATCACTAGGGTGAGCAAGATAAATGAAACACTAAAGTTTGAAAATGAGTCTCTTGTTCTCAAAACCAGTTCACTAGACTCTTTAGCTCAGGAGAATGCTAGATTTAAAAATGAATTAAAACGTGCTAAAGAAGTTGAGGAATTTCCGAGGAATGAGATTGCTGAAAATGAATTCAAGATTAAGGCTTATAAAAACTCATCTAAGATAGTTCAGGATTACAATGATAAGCATAAAGAAAATCAAACTGTTGGCATAGGTTTTTCATATGGTAGAAGACCTGGAAAGGAAACTGTGATTCAAGATTGTTCTGGAAATGCTGCTGTCAAACCCACCATTCTCAAGAAGGTTAAAACTCCTATTTTCAAAGATGCAGAAATTGAGTTTGATGAAGAAGCCATGCTCATCAAACAAGAAATTCTTGATGAGGATGAAGGTGTTGACAGCACATCCAAGGATGGAAAGGATACTGTCACAATCCCCAAGACAGTAAACTTACCAATCAATCAGACAGTAAGTTCAAAAGATGCTGTCACAGTTGGCAAGACAGTATCTTCCAAAGATGCTGTCAAGAATGGTTCCAAGACAGTAGCTTCCAAACCTTCTGTCAAGACAGTTGGAATAAAAGGTACTGTCAAGGAGAGTTCGACAGCAACTTATGAACACACTGTCAATCCAGTAACTCCCAAGTCTAAGAATAGGAATGGTAAGGTAGGTGTCAATAAGGGAAATGGTTACACTAATTTTGGAGGTGCTTCTAGGAAACTATGCAATAACTGTGGATCTTCACATCATTTAACACATGTTTGTAATAAACCAATTGAGGATAAGATCAATGCTACTGAACTCAATGGTAACTTACACAGAACCCCCCTTATGCATAGAACTATGAGTGTCTGTAATAACATTGAATGTATGCCATGCAAGATCACTGCCATGAGTACATGATTTAACTTACCTATTCTTACTGCTGAAAAATGCTCATACATGCACACTGTTGAGACTTCTGAGCCTGCTAGCAACAGCAAAAAGGCTTCATCCACTAAGAAAAGGATCAAGTCCAATTCTAAACCTAAGTGGGTGAAAAGAGAAGTCAAACAGGAGATCATTGATGATGCTTGTGATTTTATGACTGGAAGAAACTCAGGAGACACTGAAACTGCAGGACCCAACAAGGATTGGGTACCATATGCAACTTAAACACATTCTGTTTTGCAGGGCAAGAAGAAAGATCAAGTCATGTGGATTATTGACAGTGGTTGCTCAAGACACATGACAGGTGATAAAGCCCTGCTATCACACTATGTAGATAAAGCTAACCCAATCATAACCTTTGGAGACAACAGCAAGGGTTACACAGTGGGATATGGCTGTCTGGAAATTGGAAATGTTGTCATTGAAGACATTGCTCTTGTGGATGGATTGAAGCACAATCTACTCAGTGTCAGCCAATTCAGTGACAGGGGATTCAAGGTTGATTTTGATATGATGCTGTGTAACATCTATCACAAGAAGGATGGGAGCCTCTCTCTAAAAGGGGTTGGAAAAGGAAGCTTGTTTGTTGCTGACTTAAACTCAACAAAGAAGGATAAAGTTGACTGTTTCTACAGTAAAGCAACTGTTGGTGACAGTATGCTTTGGCATAGGAAGCTCTCACATCTCAACTTCAAGACAATGAATATTTTGATGAAGAAGGAGTTAGTGAGAGGTTTGCCCCAACAGGAATTCTGTCAAGAAGGACTGTGTGAAGATTGTCAAATGGGCAAACTAAGGAGAGTTGTGCACAAGTCCAAGCAAATGAACACCAACATAGAAGCACTCAAGTTGATCCACATGGATCTTTTTGGACCAGTCAATGTACCATCTATGGCCAAAAAGAGATATGCCTTAGTAATGGTGGATGATTACTCAAGGTACACTTGGGTGAAATTTCTTGAATCCAAAGATGAAGCTGCTCAAGTGATTATTGATCAAGTCAGAGTTCTTGATAGAACTCCAAACTCAAAAGTCCAAATCTTGAGGAGTGACAATGGTACAGAATTCAGAAATGCCACACTTGGAAATTTCTGTAAAGATGAAGGAATTGTACAACAATTCTCTGCTGCAAGGACTCCACAACAGAATGGAGTTGTAGAAAGAAAGAACAGGACTCTCATTGAAGCAGCTAGAACTATGTTGCATGATGCCAAACTACCAACATATTTCTGGGCTGAAGCTATCAACACAGCTTGTTATACTCAAAACAGAACCATGATCAACAAAACTCATGCAAGTACACCATACTGTCTGCTAACTGGGAAGAAACCTACTGTCAAATACTTTCATGTGTTTGGGAGTAAATGCTTTATGATGAAGGACAACCATGAGAAGAAAGGAAAATTTGACACCAAGGCATTTGAAGGACTATTCATGGGTTACAGCACAGAAAGGACTGCCTACAGAGTTTATGTTATGGAACACAGGATTATTGAAGAGAGTGTTAATGTCACATTTGATGAAACCAAGTTTCCAGGACTGCATGAAGAAGGAAAGATGCAGACATTCAGATTTGAGAATCAAGGATACTTGGAAGCTGAGGATATTGTTGATGAAGAACCTAGCTTCACTCAAATTGTTGAAGTTGACAAAGATACTGTCAATACCATTACTGTCAACCAAACTCCAGCTCAGTCACATACCATTGTTGGGTTTTATACTAAACTATTCATTAGTAGTATATAAACATTGTCCATTTTATTGAGAATCTTGATTGCATATTTTTACATTGTCTGTTTATTATATATTGTGGATAATTTAGTATCAAATGGGATAACAGAAGATTAAATTATCAGTGTCTATATATAATATAAAGGGTTCACAGTTTAAGTGGAATTAGACAAACCACTGGAATAACTGAAGTATTATTTGGAATAGTTTATCTTGACTATTAAATAATACTTGTATACTTTGTGTATATTGAACAGGATCGAAATATTAGAATTGTTCTTCTATTCTGACAATAAAGAAGAACTAAGATTCTATGATATTATTAATGCTTAGGTTCTCAATCCAAGTGTAGTGATTGACACTTGTATGCAATGCACATGCTTTGATTCATATGTGATGTAATTAATTGTTAATTACAATATTATGTATTGAGCAATGACATTGCATGCAGAGTGGGATATTAATTACATAAGGAAACCATGTCCTGATAATATTCGGGTTGATGATGTCCTCTTGAAAGCTCATAAAGATAATTATGCTTTAGTCCTGCAGGCAGATTTGTTCTTGCATAATTATAAGGTTGAGTGGATGATCAAGGATAAAAAGATATTAATTAAATTAATTATCAGAAATTAATTTAATTAATGGACATACGATATCTTAAACATGGGGAATTTAATAAGCAAATAATATAGGAGCCGAATTTAATAATAAAGCAATTACGGTATTAGGAAAGGCAGTGCAGATATTAATTCGTTAGTGGATAGAATTAATATTTAATGACATTGGGCTTGACCCAGAATGTCATTGGGAGGCCCGACCTAATTGTCCATGATCCCTACTGGAGCCTATAAATATTCTTGTTCTCCTAAAGGCTGAAAACGTTTTTTCGGTTTTTCATAATTCGAGATTAAAACCTAGGGCAGCCGCAAGGAGCTAGGGTTTTGGGATTTCGAGGCTTTAAGGAGAGGAAACTTCGGGAGATCGAAGGCCACACTTCGCTCGAAGGGAATCAAGGAATTCAGTAGAAGACGTGGATCAGAATCGTATCGATTAAGGTAAAGTTTTCTTTTCGAACTCGTAATCAATCATATAGTAAAACGCAGAACAGTAATCATCCGTTCCAACAATTGGCATCAAGAGCCTGGTTATGCAGTTCTGCGTTTTATGATATGATGTCCATATCGTAATTATATATGCATGTATATGGTGGTTGCTTGTATTGATTTTGTGATGCAGGTTGTAATCCACTATTATGGTCATGTTTTATTTGATTATGTGATTGGATCCCACGTGGTTTATCGTGGATGTTTGATTGTTGTAAATCACGAGGGTTTATCGTGATAGTTAAGATTATGATCAGATGTATGTAATAGAATAGGTTTGTTTTGCTGTATTATGTTGTATGTAATCGTTTAAACATCGGAGATACGAGAAACAGAGTTCTTCCGCTGCGCCATACTGTTTTCGTGGGAGCTTCGCTGTTTTGGCTGCAGATTTTGCATACGATGTCCGATTTGGGCGAATAAGCACTTTTCGGAAACGGCAGAACGAGACGAACAGGCTGGAATGCATCTAAAGAACCATTCCCCGATTTTTCGACCCATTCTGACGCTGTTTAGGCCTCCAAACGGGCTCCTGAAGATTTCGGGAAATTTTCAACGAAGGAATTCGAAGCTAATTTTCTGGGGCCATAATAGTGGATGTGTTTTATTATGTTTTACATAATTTCTGCTATTTATTTTAATTATTGCAATTTTATATGCCTTACGTGATTATCATGCCATGCAATACTAACCTTAGTATGCTAGAACGACATGGACATAGGGTTATATGTTATGCTTTAATTATGTTGATCGTCATGCCATGTTCTACTATGTTATGTGTTCTTTGTCTTGTTATTATGATAACATGTGGACCTCGAAGAATTAACATAGGACGATGCATGTAGATATAAAAAAATCCTCAAAGTAAAATACTAAGTGGGAGAGGGAATTAATTTGATATTAGATCCCATGGTCATCCATTATTGGTTGTATGTAATTTAACACTAGGACGATTATGAATTGGATATATGTCACCCATCGTGGCGTATGATTTATGACGTCTGGGTAGTGTTAAGGATATTACTAGGACAATCTTCTTAAGTTAATCACGAATATTGAAAGGTAAGCTCACCCCATCGTGACAAACCAAGTTTCATAGAATTCGAGAAAAAAGTTGGACATTCCTTGATTGATGTTGATAATGGATATTTCTGTCTACGGAGTTGTGTTCTTAAGCGAGTCCGTCTGTGACTTCACCGAAAACACCTGGGATTTATCCATTGATACATCGAACGGATGGGTCTGACTAAAGGCAACTTAAGATCTAAATAATGGTATACACTTAGCTATGAAAGATAATATATAGTCCACCCTAACGTGGCGTATTATTTAGTAGTAGGACCGAAGTAATATTTAAATTTAAATGGTATATATGTCATCCATCATGGCGTACCAGATATTTATGGAATTTAAATATTAGTGCATTAATTTTAATTAATTGTTAGAGGAAACCAATAGGTTTTAAGATATATGCAATTTTCTGATTAAGTGTTATATGCATGATTCTCAGGATAGAATGGGCTTTAATCCACTTTTCACCATACTTAAGGATAACAAACTTACCGGACCTAACTATATTGAATGGAAACGCAATTTGGACATAGTGTTGACTGCTGAAGAGTTCAAATTTTGTACTGTTGAACCCCAACCGGACCAGCCTGCTGCCGATGCTCCGGATGAGGAAAAAGAGTATTTTAAGAAGTGGACTAAGGCAGATGAGATGTCGCGATGTTACATTCTGGCAGCAATGTCGGGTGTTTTGCAACATCAGCATCAGGCCATGACCACTGCTGCAGATATGCTCTTTAATCTCAAGGAGCTTTTCGGAGATCAGAATAGGGCTGCTAGGCAAGTAGCAATGAAGTCTCTAATGAACACTCAGATGGCTGAAAAAACACCTGTAAGGGACCATGTTCTTCTGATGATGTCTCATATAAATGAACTAGAGGTCCTTGGTGCTGATATTGATGCGGAAACGCAGGTCGATATCATACTTATGAGTTTGCCCAAAAGCTTTGAGCCGTTTCGCTTGAATTACAACATGAACAAGAAGTTGTATAGTCTTGCGGAACTTCTGACAGAGCTTCAGGCAGCGGAATCATTATTTCAGCAGCATGTTCAGGTAAATGTGGCTGAGAAAGTTTCTTCTTCAAAGCCGAAAGGAAAGAAGAAGAAGAAGGTTCAGACACAGAAAGTTGTGAAACCATTGGGAGTTCAGAATTCAGTGAAGAAGCCTAAGGGCAAGTGCTTCAAGTGCAAGCAGTCGGGTCACTGGAAAAAGGATTGTCCTCTTTCTAAGAAGAACAATACTGGTATGTCTCTTTCTCTTGTTACGGAAACATATATAGCGGCTATGTCTACGAGCACTTGGTGTGTAGACACAGGAGCCACTGATCATGTTTGTAATTCCATGCAGGGGTTCCAGAAAACCAGGCTGCTTAGAGATGGCGAGATATATGTGTTCATGGGAGATGCTACGAAAGTAGCAGTGGTTGCAGTTGGAGTTATTTCTTTATCTTTTGGTTATGATAGGATTTTGGTTTTGAATAATTGTCTTTATGTACCTTCATTTAGAAGGAATTTAATTTCGGTTTCTAAACTTGCTATGGATGGTTATAATGTTTGTTTGGATCGTAATGTTTCCATTATGATGAATAAACGAGTTATATGTTCTGGTACATTGAAAGACAATTTATATATTATTGATCCTATAGAACCAATGCTGCAACCAAGTGAAATTAATAATACATTTTCTACCTCTAGTAAAAGAAAGGAACCTTCTGGATTGAACCAAACATATCTTTGGCACTTGAGATTAGGTCATATTAACTTGAGGAGGATTCAAAGATTGGTAGTAGATGGGCCTTTAGGCTCGTTGGCAGTGGAGCCATTTCCAGTCTGTGAATCTTGCTTGGAAGGAAAAATGACCAGTAGACCTTTTAAGGCAAAAGGAAATAGAGCCAAAGATGTGTTAGAATTGGTTCATACTGATTTATGTGGACCTATGAATATCCAAGCGAGAGGTGGGTATGAATATTTTGTCACTTTCATTGATGATTATTCGAGATATGGATACATTTATCTGTTGCACCGCAAGTCTGAGTGCTTTGAAAAATTCAAAGAGTACAAAGCAAGTGCGGAGAAGCGACATTCAGGAAAATGTATCAAGTCACTACGATCAGATCGTGGGGGCGAATACCTGCTTGGAGAATTTAGAGAATATTTATCAGAACATGGGATTTCATCCCAGTTGACTGCACCTGGCACACCTCAGCAGAATGGTGTAGCAGAAAGAAGGAACCGGACTCTTTTAGAGAGTGTTAGATCGATGATGAGTTATTCGAATTTACCCAAGTCGTTTTGGGGACATGCTCTAGAAACAGTGGCTTATCTTCTAAACTTGGTACCTTCTAAGTCAGTTCCAAAAACTCCAAAAGAATTGTGGACTAGTACCAAACCTAGTTTGAAACACATTCGGATTTGGGGTTGTCCAGCACATGTGCTGAACAAGAACGTGACTAAGTTAGATTCTCGTACAGAAGTAAGGCTGTTTGTGGGTTATCCCAAGGGAACAAAAGGGTATTTGTTTTATAGTCCTAAGGATCGGGATATCATTGTAAGCACCAATGCTAGATTCTTAGAGGAAGACTATATAATGAATCACAAACCCATGAGTACTGTTGTTTTAGAAGAACTAGTGGGAGGACAAGATAATTCTAATATGCCACCGATACAAGTAGAACAACCACAAGTAAATGAACAACCTATCACTAATACCACTCCAATGCTTCGTCGTAGTGGGAGGGTTGTTAAACAACCTGAGAGGTTCATGTTTTTGGGAGAGTCTTCGGACTTAGTCTCTGGTGAACATGATGAGGATCCCAGGACATACGAAGAAGCAATGCAAGATAAGGATGCAGATCTTTGGCAAAAGGCTATGCAATCTGAGATGGAATCTATGTATTCCAATCAAGTCTGGGATCTCGTGGAACCACCCAATGGTGTAAAACCCATTGGATGCAAGTGGATCTACAAAAGAAAAAGAGGATCTGACAAAAAGGTGAAAGCCTGGAAAGCAAGACTTGTTGCGAAAGGGTATACTCAGAAACAAGGAATTGATTATGAGGAAACCTTTTCTCCGGTAGTCATGCTTAAGTCAATCCGGATTCTTTTATCTATAGCAGCTCATCTCGATTATGAGATTTGGCAAATGGATGTCAAGACAGCTTTCCTAAATGGAAGTCTTGATGAAAACATCCATATGCAGCAACCAGAGGGATTCATCAAAGAGGGCCAAGAGCATCTAGTGTGTAAGCTTAAGAAGTCCATTTATGGACTGAAACAAGCTTCCAGGGAGTGGAACATTCGTTTTGATCAGGCCGTCCAGACAAATGGTTATGATCAGACTCCAAGCGAAGCATGTGTGTATAGGAAAAGTGAAGGAAATGCAGTGGTTTTTCTAGTACTATATGTAGATGACATTTTGCTCATTGGAAACAATGTAGAGATGTTGTCATCTATTAAGGCATGGTTGTTCAAACAATTTGAAATGAAAGACTTAGGTGAAGCCGCATACATTCTTGGGATCAAAGTTATAAGAGATCGCAAGAAAAGAACGTTGGCTTTATCTCAAGAACCGTACATTGATGAGGTATTGGCTCGTTTTAACATGCAGGACTCTAAGAAGGGTAATTTACCTTTTAGAAATGGAGTCTCTCTATCAAAGGAGCAGTGTCCTAAAACACCTAAGGAGATAGAGAACATGAAAGCAGTTCCTTATGCTTCAGCATGTGGAAGCTTAATGTATGTCATGTTATGCACGAGACCTGATATTTGCTTTGCCGTAGGCATGGTCAGTAGATATCAGTCCAATCCAGGTCAGGAGCATTGGAGTGCAGTAAAAACGATACTTAAGTACCTGCGAAGGACTAAGAAGTATATGTTAATTTACAAGGCTTCAGACATGTTTCCTGTAGGATATACCGATTCAGATTTCCAGACAGATAGGGATAAGAGGAAGTCAACCTCGGGGTGTGTTTTTACTTTAGGAGGTGGAGCTGTAATATGGAGGAGTGTGAAGCAGAAATGCATCGCAGACTCAACCATGGAAGCTGAATATGTGGCAGCCTCTGAGGCAGCCAAGGAGGCTATATGGTTCCGGAATTTCCTGCTGGATTTGAATGTAGTTCCTAATTTGCCACGGCAAATCACAATTTATTGTGATAATACTGGTGCTGTTGCAAATACAAAGGAACCACGAGAACATAAGGCAGCAAAACACATTGAGCGTAAGTATCACCTCATACGACAGTTCGTTAAGCGAGGAGATATTATTGTGACTGATATAGCATCAAAGGACAACCGTGCTGATCCTTTCACGAAGAGTTTACCAGCTAAGGTTTTTGAAGAACACGTGGAGGCGATAGGAGTCAGATGTCTGGTCACGGAATAGTTATTTAAACTGGTAGCGGATTATATTAATAAACACTGATATACTCAAAGAATAGCTTGAGTATAAGTGGGAGATTGTTGGGTTTTATACTAAACTATTCATTAGTAGTATATAAACATTGTCCATTTTATTGAGAATCTTGATTGCATATTTTTACATTGTCTGTTTATTATATATTGTGGATAATTTAGTATCAAATGGGATAACAGAAGATTAAATTATCAGTGTCTATATATAATATAAAGGGTTCACAGTTTAAGTGGAATTAGACAAACCACTGGAATAACTGAAGTATTATTTGGAATAGTTTATCTTGACTATTAAATAATACTTGTATACTTTGTGTATATTGAACAGGATCGAAATATTAGAATTGTTCTTCTATTCTGACAATAAAGAAGAACTAAGATTCTATGATATTATTAATGCTTAGGTTCTCAATCCAAGTGTAGTGATTGACACTTGTATGCAATGCACATGCTTTGATTCATATGTGATGTAATTAATTGTTAATTACAATATTATGTATTGAGCAATGACATTGCATGCAGAGTGGGATATTAATTACATAAGGAAACCATGTCCTGATAATATTCGGGTTGATGATGTCCTCTTGAAAGCTCATAAAGATAATTATGCTTTAGTCCTGCAGGCAGATTTGTTCTTGCATAATTATAAGGTTGAGTGGATGATCAAGGATAAAAAGATATTAATTAAATTAATTATCAGAAATTAATTTAATTAATGGACATACGATATCTTAAACATGGGGAATTTAATAAGCAAATAATATAGGAGCCGAATTTAATAATAAAGCAATTACGGTATTAGGAAAGGCAGTGCAGATATTAATTCGTTAGTGGATAGAATTAATATTTAATGACATTGGGCTTGACCCAGAATGTCATTGGGAGGCCCGACCTAATTGTCCATGATCCCTACTGGAGCCTATAAATATTCTTGTTCTCCTAAAGGCTGAAAACGTTTTTTCGGTTTTTCATAATTCGAGATTAAAACCTAGGGCAGCCGCAAGGAGCTAGGGTTTTGGGATTTCGAGGCTTTAAGGAGAGGAAACTTCGGGAGATCGAAGGCCACACTTCGCTCGAAGGGAATCAAGGAATTCAGTAGAAGACGTGGATCAGAATCGTATCGATTAAGGTAAAGTTTTCTTTTCGAACTCGTAATCAATCATATAGTAAAACGCAGAACAGTAATCATCCGTTCCAACAACCATAACGTCTAACATTCATAATAGTGATAATTCTGGAGACAATGAAGAACATGGTGAAGACAATGGAATTGGTGAGCATTCAACTCAACAAACTGAAGCAAATGTTCCTGTACAATCAAGTAGCTTGCCCAGAATCACCAAGTGGAACAAGGATCACACAAATGACCTTATCATTGGTGACAACTTCTGGAGTGAGGACAAGGAACAAAGTCTCTGCTGACAGCATGTTTTCATGCTTCCTGTCTCAAATGAAACCCAAGACAACTGAAGAGCTAAATCAGTTTGAAAGAAACAATGTATGGAAGTTGGTTCCAAGACCTAAGGGAAAGTCAGTCATTAAGACCAAATGGGTTTTCAGAAACAAGCTTGATGAAAATGGATCAGTGACAAGAAACAAAGCAAGGCTAGTAGCTAAAGGTTACTGTCAACAGGAAGGAATAGACTATGATGAGACATTTGCACCTGTTGCAAGACTTGAAGCTATAAGAATCTTTCTAGCCTATGCTGCACACTGCAACTTCAAAGTATTTCAGATGGATGTCAAAAGTGCCTTCCTAAATGGAGAGTTGGAAGAAGAAGTGTATATTGAATAGCCACCAGGGTTTGAGGACGCTAAAATGTATGATTTTGTGTACAAACTCTTCAAGGCTTTGTATGGACTAAAGCAAGCACCCAGGGCTTGGTATGACACACTTTCCACTTTTCTTTTGGAAAATCAGTTTACTAGAGGAGTTGTGGACAAGACACTTTTCTACAAACACCATGGCAAGGACATCATTCTGGTACAAATCTATGTGGATGACATCATTTTTGGTTCTACAAATGAGAAGTTTTCCTCTCTCATGAGTAGCAAATATGAGATGAGTATGATGGGAGAATTGTCATTCTTTCTGGGATTACAAATTCTTCAACAACCTGATGGAATCTTCATTTGTCAAGCTAAATACATCAAGGAACTTCTCAAAAAGTTCAACTTAGAAGATTCATCACCTGCAAAGACACCAATGTCCACATCAACTAGTCTGGATCTTGACCCTAAAGGAAAGAAAGTTGACTCAAGCACCTATAAAGGCATGGTAGGATCTCTCCTATATCTAACTGCTAGCAGACCTGACATCATGTTTTCTACATGTCTCTGTGCAAGGTTTCAAAGTGATCCAAAGGAGTCACACTTAGTAGTCATCAAGAGAATATTTAGATACTTAAAAGGCACTCCTAACCTAGGCCTTTGGTATCCTAAGAATACTGGATTTGATCTAATTGGTTACTCAGACTCAGACTATGCTGGATGCAAGATTGACAGAAAGAGTACTACTGGTAGCTGTCAATTTCTTGGTGGAAGATTGGTCTCATGGTTTAGAAAGAAGCAGCATTCAGTTTCTACCTCAACTACAGAAGCTGAATATATTGCTGCAGGCAGTTGCTGTGCTCAAATTCTATGGATGAAGAATCAACTTCTGGATTATGGTCTAGTGCTAAGAGACATTCCTATTTACTGTGACAACACTAGT
Source organism: Heracleum sosnowskyi (assembly GCA_030848705.1). NCBI lineage: Eukaryota > Viridiplantae > Streptophyta > Magnoliopsida > Apiales > Apiaceae > Heracleum > Heracleum sosnowskyi. The sequence continues at coordinate 75,376,578 of CM061238.1, forward strand.
GCCATAGCCATTTTAGACAATCCAGTTCAACACTCTAGGACAAAGCACATTGATATAAGACATCACTTTATCAGAGAGCATGTTGAACAAGGAACTGTGAAGCTGATCTATGTCCCAACTGACAAGCAACTTGCTGACATCTTCACTAAGCCATTGGATGAAGCAACCTTCAACAGGTTGGTAAGTGAATTGTGAATGCTGAATCTGGTATGTTAATTTACCAAGTTTTTCTGCATTTTCAATTTTTTATTGAAGCTCATGACAACAACTTCAAACTTGATGTCAAGAGAAGTTACTGTCTACTTGGTCTATGTCTGTAATGTGACAGCATGTGTTGATTTGACTTTACATGTCTGTATTTTGTGCCAGTCTCATACTTTTAGACCCTGTATGACATTAATGTGGTAATTTGCTAAGTTTGAGAGATAAATATCTGTTCCATTGGACTTTCACATCTTTTGCATAAATCTATAGGTTTAAAGGAGGACACGACCATTAATTACTTTTGTGGTAGTTGTATGGGTACTCTAACTGTTGACCATTAAACTTTAATCCTTAGACGGTTTTGCCTATAAATTAACCTTAGGTTTCACCAGCCTGCTCTCACTTTTAAAGTAAATCATGGAAAACAAAGTAGGAATAGAGTACAGGCCAAAAGTATCGTGTGAATCTCACATCAGAGATGAAGTGGAAGTCCTGTTTGATGAACTTGAAGACTTGCTTAATGAGGAAGATGAACAGTCTCAAGCCATTCAAGCACAGGAAGAGGAAAAATGGAAGATTCAAGAGGAAGAACTTCAGGCACTTCTCAAGGAAGAAGGTCGCACTGAAGAGGAGATTAAGAAAGAAGTTTTAGAATTAGTTAATAAAAATAAAGCTTCTTGATGTTGTGATTATTGAGTTTTGTTTGTCTATGTTAACTGCATAGTATCTGTGTTCAAAAGATTAAATTGCTAAATCTATACTCTGTTAATTTTAGGTTAAGTGTGTGAATAAAGCATTCTGAAAAGTTCATGACAGAAACAATTCCCCAACTAAGTTACTTTCATTAAGAAGGATACTGTCCTGTGTCTCTTGACAACAAACTTCTTGACAGTAGGGAAAGACTTTCTGTCAAGACTTTTAAAGGATACTGTCATTCAAATGCTTAACGGTGACAGCATGTTTTTGTGCAATAGTTGCTGTCGCGCATAACCTACTGTCACCATCTCTTATTACTGACAGATTGTTTCTAGCGCACAGGTTACTGTCAACAATAGTTGACCGTTATAATTGGATATTCATCCCACGTTTGACAGTAAATAACGGGCAGTAACTCACGTGTTATGTGAGTGGGTTAAGACACGTTCTTTAAACCCACTTTTTGTGCACAAACGTTTGAGATACCCCTTTTTATTCCCCAGTTACTCAGACAAATCACTCACATCGAACTCAAGGCAAAATACTTTTCTTCAAGCAAAAATCTACTTTCTTACTTTCTTCTTTTCTTGAATCTCCATGGCACCCAAACAGACTCTCTCTCAAACAAACTTTGCTGGTATCTTTTCCCCAAATGATGCTGGTGAAGGTTTCAAAGGACTAATGTTTTTCTTGAACAAGTCCTATCTTGGTTCTGCCATTACCTCAACCCCCATTCTCGACTTAGACAGAATTGAGGCATTTTGGCAAACTGCTGTTGCTCAAACGGAGGGTGAGAACCCATCTATTCAATTCATAATCAATTGGCAACACTACATTCTTACAGCTGAGGTCATCAACACTGCTCTTGGTATCACACTTCAAGCAGGCCGGAATTTTGCTAAACTTGCTAATGATGACACTCTCAAGAAGCTCTTCTTGAAGATTGGGTATGCTGGCCCTATTCTCGAAGAGGGCACAACCAAATGGTATCCGTCTGGTGAAATGGATAGGAAGCATCTGAGAAAGGAGTGGAGCATGATACTTGATGTGATGGTCAAGGTGTTCTCTACCAAGTCCACAGGCTGGAATGGAATACCCACCTACATTAAGAAACTGACACATTCTCTTGTCCATGGATACAAGGTGAATGTTGGAGCTCTCCTCTTGGCACACCTCAGGGCTGTCATAGGTAAGAAGGTATCAATCTACCCTCGCTTTCTTATGATGTGCATCAATTCTTTCTGTGATTTTAATAATGATGCCCCTCGTTTAGAGGCTTGCTCTGTTTTGAAAAAGAACACACACACAATGTTATCTTCACAGAATCTCAATGCACATATTCCAATTTGTTTCACTCAACACATGGTTGATCAAGTGTCCAACCTTGATTATCCAGTAGCTTCTGGTTATGCATCTTTCACTCTTGAGAATGAAACTGAATTAGACCCAAATTCAGTTAACCCACATTCAACACCATACACTCAGCCTAGGCCCTCCAGACTTCCCAAAGCCTAAAGAGAAGCCTTGCAAGAATCCAGAAAACGACCCTTAGAAGCTGGTGTTGGTGGTAGCTCTGTTAGTCAAGAGGGAGACACTGCACTTAGTGTAGCAAATAAGGAAGGTAGTCAAACAGAACCCCCAGTGGTTTCCCTTGAGCCTAAGAAGAAGAAAGCTAGGAGGACCAAAACCACTGTTAGCCAAGCTGCAGTTTCTCAACAAACCGTGGTTACTGAAAGGGATTCAAACACCTCCCTAGATGTGCCTTCTCAACAAGGTGCATCTATTGAAATTGGCCTGTCTCCCAAGGCACCCTGTAAAGAGTCTGCACAAACTCATGGTTCACAACCCGAGGAACCTCCACTTGAAGAAACACACAGCGAGTTAGGGCACAGTGAGGATTTCTCTATTCCTTTTGATGATTCACATGTTTCTCCTGTGAATCAGCCCCCACTCTCTGCTACACTTTCACCTTCTTCCTTCCCTAAACATTCTTTTGTTTCTTCTCCACAACCTAGAGAAGGGGACAGTCCCAACCCTTCGGGTTTTGATCATACATCTCCAATCATGGATGAGCCCCCATCTAGTGGTCCACAAGAACCCATTTCTCAAAGTGAAATGGACACCACTCCTCCAAACACTAATCAAGGGCAAAGTGGTATTCTATCAGAAACTGAAATAGCCAACACTTTGCCTGAACTCCAAGGAGCATCTTACCTTCAGGAAGATGCTGTCACAGCCTCTGTTGTTGTTAAGGACATTGGAAATGTTGATGTCATGGACACAGCTGCTGTCATGGGTGGAGAGAAAGATACTGTCAACACAGGACCTACTGTCACTCCACTTCCCAAAGATGCTGTCATGCCAGAACCTGATGTCCACACTCCAACTGACAGTAACATTCCTGCCAAAGATGTTGTCCAGTCCTCTCAGCCAGATTTTGATGTTGTACTCCTTGAGGATGCCTCTGATGATGACCTACCTCTTGACAAACTCTTGAAGGTACATTCTAAATCTTCTCCTTCAATGCATGTTAGTACTGCTCATACACATGCATTTAGGTTGAGTGAGGGTGTGAAAAAGAAAAGAGAGATAAAAGAAAAGAGAGGTGAGCATAAAAATGAGAGGCAACCAAATGAGCTGGCAAAAGGAGAGGGACTTGAGCATGTCCAGAGAGACCTTGAGGGAGCCCCCACTATTCAGGCATTAGGCCTTGAGAGTCAAACTGTGAGGGGTGATGAGATCACTCAAACACACCCTGAGAGTGTGAGAACCCCCATAGCCTCCAAGCCCCTTTCTTTTCCTTCCCCTCCAAGAAGGTTAAGGAATGGTGGCCCCTCTGCAAATTTTGGTAACAGGATCACAGCTCTGGAGGGACAATGTGCTACCTTGAACTCCAAGATGGACTCTCTCTCTCAACTGGTGGTTGATGGTTTTGCTGCTACTCAACATTCTCTACAGTTCCTTACTGACCTAGTAGCTGTCAACTCAACTAAGGGGGAGAAGGTAGCAAGATCAGAATCTATATCTATTCAGGAATCAGGTGGAACTCAGGGGGAGCAAGTAACTGTGAAGACCAAAGGGGGAGAAAAACAAGGTTCTGGAGTCAAGAGTAAAGCAATGACAAAGGGGGAGCAAGTCAAACCAAGAAGTGGACAACCAATGGATAAAGCTGAAGGTCTTGTTGAAGGTGACTTGGATGGAGAAAGGGTGTTGATGTCTAAGGCAACTCAAGATGCACTGCAAAGAAGACCTGCATATAGACACCCAATTCTACCTCCTGTGACAATTAGAGAACCAACTTCAGCAACTCAAGAAACTGCTCTACAGAAAAGATGGAGAGAAATGGATGAACAAAATAAGCTTGGGAAAGGTAAAGGGAAACTGCCTGAATCCATCCATAAGGGACATACTTGGTCCAATGGTACTGAGTTTGATCAAAAAGAAGCCAATACTATAATGGTGGATTACAGGGAGAGCACATTACAGAATCATGACACTGAATTTAGCAGTCTAGTGGAAGAAACAATGAATGCTCCAAGCAACAGTCCAATCAACACCTCAAAACTGCTAAAGGATCAAATCACCAGTGTCAGTGTAATGGTGAATGATGAGAAAATATGGGCTGTAAGTATCTACTTCACTTCTGGCATATCTTATTTCATCACAATGGAACTATTGCAGAGTCTGCCAGCAAAGGTGTTGTGTGCAATGAAGGGAAAGATCAAGGCAACTCAAACACCATTCAATGAAGTGTTGAATATGCAAATCCAGAACATGATCACAGAGAAGCTACCTGAAGTCTACACAAATCCACCATGTGTTTTCTACAGATCTACTACAAAGGATGGCACAAGAAGGAACAACTTTATGAATTTGATCAGTCCATACAGGATGCAAACTGAATCAATTCTGAGAGTGTTAGATGGAATACTAAGCTCAAATGCCAATCCAGGAAGAGTCTTTGCTGTTCAAGAGATCTACAAAATGCTGGTGTTGAGAGACAAGGCACTGGGAACTACAGTGAATGAGCTAATCTCTAGAGCCAATGCCAAAAGAGCTGATCAAGGAGGAAGCTGCCTCTATGATGTTCCTTTTCAAGATAATGATGATGATGATGAGATTGGAGGTGGTGAAGCTTCTGGAAATGCAGGCAATGCTGGTGGAAGTAATTCTGGGAATACTGGTATTCAATCTCAGAATAAAGGCAATGAAGAAACTCCTAGTCTAGAAAAGAAAGATGCTGATGCAACAAATGAAGAGGAGCCAAGAATACTGGAAGCTTTGGAGGCAATCATTCTTAGATGTGCTGTTGACTGCATAAATGCTGAAAAGGATGCTATCACCAAAGATACTGTCGACAAGGAAATTGTCATAGAAGATGGTGTCATGGAAGACACTGTCGACAAAGGTACTGTCAAGGAAGGTTCTGTCAAGAATGAAGCCAAAGCTACTGTCAAGCCCAAAAGACTGAAAGCTAAAGCTAAAGCATGGTTTTCTAGACAGAAACCTGAAGGAAAGCACAAGTACTCAGGAAAGGAAAAGGCCACTGGATTAGGCAGAAATCTTAGGATGCCAATTCAATCAATACCTCCCAACAGTCTTAAGATACAACAGATGCAATCTAGAGAAATCAAGAGTGTTGAGGTTAAGATGGATGCAAATCAAGAGGTCACTGAGTACATTCTGTGGTGGGAAGAATCAAGATCTACCAAGGTTGATAAGGATTTCAATCTGGTATCCACATCAACCAGTGGTAGGATATCAACCTTAGATAAAAGGAGAATTGACTTCTTCTACCTGGAAAGAATGGTAGAGTTGTTGGAGAGCTATGATAATGTTCCAGAGTCTGTCATGGAACATATTCTGAAATATCAGGCTGATAGGGATGCTGAATTCTATCATAAATTTGGCTACAATTTTGCAGATTTTGATGATGCTGATATTTCAACTGATCTACCAGCTTCTCCTATACCATATCACTGGTACTATGAGTTTGATGATTCACCCACAGAAGAAGGACAAACCCAACCCACAGAGGAAGGGCAACCCAAGCCAAGCAAAAGACCTGAATCTTCTCAATATTCTCAATATTAGTCAGAACTTGATAAGAAGGAAGCTGAACTCCTGGAAAGATGCAAGACTGCTAACAAGGCAGAAAGTGAAGCTCCAAATTATCAAACATGTATGCTGGAAAATCCCTTAAGAATAAAGTACCTAAAAGAAGAAATCTATGTTTGCAGCTTGCACAAGCTAAAAACAACTATTCTGAAGGATTTACAGTATATGGTAGCTGGATCAATTCATCCCTTGGAGCAGATTTGTTCTGATGAGATAAAGGAAATATTAGAAAGGAGAAAAAAGAGAATGTCCAAAGCTAGACAAGCAAAGGAGGATGTCTCTCAATGCTTATCGTGGAAGTAGATTCAAGCTCATTCATGAAGAACTCCACTTCAGAAGCTATCCATTTGATCAAGAGCAATGGTTGAATCTCAGGGATTCTAGTTCTCTTATCTCTCCTACTATCAAGAAGATTATTGAAGAAATAGAAGATGCTGCAGTCACTCCTGCTGAAATCTCTCTTGTAGAAGGTCTAAGAGGCTGCTTGATAGAAGCTCTCAAAAGAGAGGATGTAACAAGACAGAAGAGGAAATCTCAAGCTAAGTAAAAATTCTTAATCCATTCTGATCTTGTTAGTTAAGTTGTCAGCATATATTGTAAATTTGTTATTATCCATAAAAACAAATTGGGGGAGATTGTTGGGATTTATGGGTGATAGCATTGAAACAACTTAACTTTTTATGTACTTAATTTTTTAATTAAGTAGAACATACTATCACAGCCAAAGTATGTTCTTGTAATCAGTATGTAATGTCATTTTAGTTGTGTAATTTGAAAGAAGTTCACTTGCTGTGTTCAAGCCTCAATGAATGCATATTAGATGACAACATGAATAAAGGTTACTGTCATAAGCATTGACAGTAAGATTACAAGAAGACATAATGTTGCAAGTCAAGACAGCATATTCACTCTGACAGCAACATTGGCGGAAGACTACGCGACAGCAACTTTAGCCCTCGACATCAAGTTTGGAAACCTCGACAGCACACTATGCGGGGAACTCTTAATGTCACCAAAAGCACATTCCCGTGACAGCAAGCTTTGCGGCAAAAGTAACTGTCTCAAGAAAGATCCTTGTTCTAGGTATCTTTCTCAGTCAAATCCTGTGACAGTTTCAATGTTCAAGAAACAGGCGTGTTGCAGTATCCCTAAGCTGCACCAAGTCTGCAAGACTACGACAGAAGCTTCAAGCACTACAAAACAAAAGCGAATCAATTCAAGAGCAAGGTCAAGTCTCTATTTGCTGAATTGTTTTAGCTGGAAATAGAATGAATCTAGGTTGCTTTCTTTGTAATGTATATCTGACATGTTAGCAATTTAGGAATGTCACATGGGTAGGCAATTTGTAAGAAGCTGCCACTTGATAATGACAGCAGCTTCACAGACCCATGTTGACAGTGATAGGATTAGTTTTATACTTAGACTATCAATTCATTCTAGGAAAGTAACAAAGACAAGTAAGTGTCTTGAAGAAAACCGAAGCTCAAGAATTCTCTCTTGAGGTTGTAGCAACACTTTGCAAAATAAATAAAAACATTTATTTTGTGAATCCTGTCTTCAGATTATACTGTTTGTGAATGCATACATATTATTGATAACATTAAATCTTAGTTTTGGTTGTTGAAATTGAGATTGAATTTTATCAGTATTGCATTCATCCCCCCCCCCATTCTGCAATACACGAGGACCAACACAACCCTTTTTGTGCTTTGTTTTAGTAACTACAGAGCTTTTTATGCATCATTTGAATTAATTTTTGCCTTATTTATCAAGAAAATATTTATATAGTTTTCCTTGCATTTTTCTGTACTTTTCCTAATTTTTTTATGAATTATTTAGTACCTCTAGGTATTTTTCCTAATCATTCCCGATATTTTAGGAATTTTCTTGTACCCACGGGTATTTTATCTAGTTATTCCCAATGTTTTAGGAATTTTCTTGTACCCGTATTTATTTTTCTTAATTATTCTTAATATTTTATTGTGCTCTCGGGTATGAAAATAATTTTACAAATTATTCCTTATTTTTCAAACCTCAAGAAATAATTCTCGTAATTATTTCTCATTTTTTTCATTCATTTCATTCATTTTTTTTTGTGCTATCGAGCATATCAAATGTTGTGCAATTATGTATAAAAAATTTTCTATCTTTTTGGATAACTTAAAAAATAATATAACTATTATTTTTCTATTATTCCAAAATTTTCGACTTTTCATCTTAACTGAGCTTCGACCCCTTGGGTCTCGTAGACCTATTTATGTTCTAATTTTTCTAACTCGTTATATATTTGAGTTAAAAATAATTTTGGGTCATTCTTGACTATTTAAATATGTTCTTCGCGAATTATTTGGTCTTATACTAGACTTAATATAATTTATGGGATCTCAATCCTTAAAATGTTCAAAATTAATTTATTTTACTTTATTTTAGTGATTTTTTGGTGTAAACAGACATTTATTGAAAATATTTTTGAACAAAAATATTAAATTCGTGAAAACGTGCATTTTATAGGAACTACTTTGTAGTTCTACCCATCACGGATCAATTTGTAATTATCCAAGGGCTGGTTTGTTAATTCATAAACCCTAGGGGCCTGTTTGACATATTTCAAACTTCAAGGGCTTTTCTCTCATGTTGTAAAGTGTAGGGGCCTTGATGTCGGTTTTCAAAGTTCAGGAACCTATCTGTTAATTATTTTCAAACCATAGGTGTCATTTTGTCCATTTGTAAACTCCATGTATTTTTCTGCCAAGTGAGCCAAAGTTGGGGTACTAAACTGCACTTTTGCCGAAATTCCCCTTTCCACCCGCACTTGTCGATTTACCCATCAAATTTTGTTCTCGTCGAAGGGTGCCTCGACTAAGAGGTTACTTCGAGCAGAAACAGGTTTTTCAAGCTGCATTTTTCATTTTTTCCTTTTTTTAATTTTTAATTTCGATCAATAAATCTTTCCGTTCGATCAGGTCATGGTCGTTTAAGGCTCGTTTTTTGTCTCGTTGAAGGCCATTTCGAGCAGGAGCAATTTTTCGACCAAAAATTGAGTTCTTCGGGCGGGATTTTTGAACAGAATATTTCTACACCTTTTTTTTTCTAATATTATTATTGAGTAATAATATTTATTTTACCCAAATTTTGGATAATTTTAGGCCCCAAATTAGAGGTGTCCTACCCGAATAAATTTTCACTCGCATAAAGTCCGACACTAATTTTATGATTATTATTATTATATATTATTATTGAATAATGATATCTCTTGTAATTTTGGAGGGGGTTCTCAGCCCTAATAGACCTAAATTTAGGGTCGTATTTTTTGGCCTTTTCGGCTCCCAAGTCGACGAAATTCGACCAATATTGAGGTCATTGATGACTATCATTTCTCATTTTTCTGGAATTTGTTTTTCCACACTTTTTTCTCTTTTTTCTTTTTTTTAAGAAAATAATTTAAACCAGGAATCCTAATCCCTCAGACCAGGATTCTGGTCGAATTACGGGCGTTTTCTTCGCTTTGGTCAAAATATTAGGTATCCCGCCCCCTCATACCAGGAATCCTGACCCCTTAGACCATGAATCCTGACCCCTTAGACCAGAATTTTGGTCGAATTATGGGCGTTTTCTTCACTCTGGTCGAAATATTAGGTATCCTGACCCCTCATACCAGGAATCCTGACCCCTTAGACCAGGAATCCTGACCTCTTAGACCAGGATTCTTGTTTGGGATCCTGACCCTCTGGGCCCTCAGATTTTTCATTGCATTTGTCACGAAAATAGCCATAACGTTTTCCTCGTTGTTACGATTTGAGCTTATAATATACCAAATCAAAGCTTGTTCCGAACTCTAACTCATGACATTATTCTCTTGCTTATCACTCGTACTATTGAAGTCATTAATTGAATTGAACGTGGCATATTCGAGCCATCAATTGGATGGAGCGTGGCCACTTAGGTCAGGAATCCTAACCCCTTAGATCAGGAATCCTCACCCATTAGATCATCCTAGCCCTTTGGGCCTTGTTTCTGCTTAGTCCGACCAAGTGGTATGTCCTACTCGGATGCTCATATACATTAAACCTTGAGGTTCGATGTATACTGAGTCTAAACATGTTATTTCGTTCAAGCTTTTCTGGTTTCCAAGAACCTCATTCCAGAATGATCTTCACTCGATATAGCCCTTCCCCATTAAGGTATCAGCTTTCCTTTCCGTCCAAATCCAGATGTCAAGATAATTCTAAGAACCTGGTCCCTCTGTCGAAAGAATTTTTCCTTTACTCTAAAGTCATTCTAAAAGGAAACTCGTTTTTGATGCTCAAGGATCTAAGTGTTGGTTTCATTTCCGACTTTAATCAAGTCTAGAGCAAGCCTCATGCCTTATTCATTATTTTTGGGCTCGAAGGCCTCAATCCTTGGGGATACATGAGTGATACACCCAAAGTATGGGGAGTAGGAAGTCTAACTAAGCGTTCCTTGGGAGTTCAACCCTCTTTTTGAGTCCATCCGAGATGATTCGATTGGCCACTTCAGCTTTTCCACTTGCTTGAAGATGAACAACAGGAGTGAACCGTGGCTCAATACCATTTTCTTCACAATGTCTCTTGAAGTCCTTATTGTCGAATTGTCATCCACTATCCGGTCCCAGGATTCGTGGATGTCCATATTCATATATTACACTTTTCCACATGAATTGTGTCACATGTTTGGTGGCTATCTTCGATAGGGGTTTAGCCCCAATCCACTTAGTAAAATAGTCGATTGCTATTTATCATAAATTTTTGTTGGGCACTTGTCACGGGAAGAGACCAAGTATATTTTTTCCCCCGCATAACAAAAAGAATGTGGGAGTTAACGGATGTTAACATCTCAGGTGGTTGTTTCACAATAAGTGTGTGCTTCTGGCATAGGTCACACTCCTTTGGCATCAGCCATCATATATGGCCATTAGAATCTCAACCAGGTCATCTTATGGGTAAGGTCCATGCCCCCCCCGAGTGCTGCCCATAGATTTCCACATGTTAAGGCCTTAATATCCATACTGACAACTTCTGGGCCTCCAAGGCATTGTCGGGTAACCAACCGGTCTCTTGGTGAGCCTTTATGGGATCCATCATGAACCCGTTGGGGTTTTGTAAAACTAGGTTTGCTTCCTCTTGATTTTGTTTTTGATGGCTCATCAAAATAGAAAGTACCCAACATTCCTTGAATATCACTTCTCGATCTTCCTTCTCTAGTTCCTTTCCCTCCTGGGGTGTTACGCCCTGCCCCCCGACTTCTTGATTGTCAATGGTACATTCAACCATGAAGTCAGCGAGTTCTTGGGCCTTTATTGCGGTTACCCCGCTCCATGCAAGACCTTGCTCATATAGTAGATGAGTTCTTGAACCTTGTCCTCCTTTTTAATGAAGACGACATTCAAAGCCGTATCAGATACAGTCAAGTATAGATGAAGTAACCCTCTGGGTTTTTGGTTTGCCAACAATAATGTTCCAGTCATGTACTTCTTCAATTTCTGAAAGGTCATTTGGCTTTCATTAAAGAAAACATTTCTCCTATGAGTTTTCAAATGTCCTTAATGGAACGCGGAGCTTCCATGTGAAGGATTGCTTTAGTTTTGTCGGGGTTGGCCTCAATTCCACGCTTGAAGACCATCTAACCCAAAAAATTTCCCGATCGTATGCCGAAGGCGCATTAAGTCGAGTTCAACATCATCTTGTGGTGCCTTAACACCCCAAATGCTCGATGTGATTTGTTTTTTTTAGGATCTTGACTACATGTCATCCACATAAAATTTCCGAAAACATTGAAAAAAAAACCTTATGGTTTGCAAAAAATTATTTCCGAAAACATTGAATTGTTTTTAGAAAAATAGAGAAAAATACTCGAAGGTATAAAAAATTCCTAATAAATTAGGGAAAATATGGAAAAATACAAGAGAAAGTTTTTATTTTCTTGAAGATAAGGACCCCAAATCACGAATAAGGATCAAGGTAAATAGACCCTAAATACATAATTAATGATACATTAATTAAACCTAGAATGGTCCGTAAAATAGACCCAATTAATGAGGCTTGAAAGCCTAATTAATTACTAATTTCGTAATTAATAATACAGCCCATTAAATGTTACTAAGTTGTGACCTACATCTACTATAAGTAGTCTTGAGAGACACCAAACCCAAAAAGGAGTCAGCCTCCTACAAACTAGGATTTACAATCCTGACCTAAGAAGGTGACTTGGCCTCCAAGTCCCGTAATTCTACTCTAAATATCAGACTCCTGACACCTATATAAAGGGTATGAACCCTCATCTCAGAACTTAATTTTTTGGCTTGATTCTAAATTACGAATTGAGATACGTAGGCATCTTGTGAGGACAGATTCAGTCACGAAACACAAGAATATCCATTAAAGCTTGAAAGCTCTCAAACCCTAGCAATAATTACACCCTAGTTTTTATTCCATAACAACATTCTTTACTAATGTAATTTATTTACTAATTTTTTTCTTACTATCTTTCAAGGAAGTAAGCTAAATATGTTAAGTTAATATTTCCCTAAACTTTCACTTCAAGTTCAATTTATTTACTAATTCCTTCATACTATCTTCTAATGGAGGAAGCTAAGTATACTATATATTCTTCTAAACTTACTCTACGAGTTTAATTTATTTACTAATTTCTTTTTTACTATCTTTTAATCAAGGAAAGTAATAAATTAGACGATTTGAGAGGTGCCAGGCGATTTGAGAGGCGCCACCTCGCCGCCCCCTCTATTCTAAATATTAAAATTTTTAATTTCTTTTTTTAATTCCTAATTTGCAAAAAAGATAATACTTATAAAAGACAAGTACTCTAAAAATTATAAATCTAACCAAATTCTATAATTTAATCGACTATATCTACAATCCAATAATTATAAACTTAATTAAATTCTATAATATATATAAAGAAATTATGAAAATGAATAAGATGTCACTTTTTTTATTAGGAATTCAGACGATTATATTAACAAATATTTAGAGTCCAAAAAGTTTTGCTCTTTTTTTCATCGAGCTCATATTTGTGTTTACATTTATAATATTTATATTTTCATACCCGAACATTTACTTACTTACTCTTGGTTTTGATTGATTTTGTTTTAAGGAAGATACATGAACCGATGTCAAAGTTCTGCTTGTGTACAACAAAGAAGAGGAATTTGATGATATTAGTTGTATTATTAAAGCAAGAAAGTGGATGCATGTATCATGATGTTTTGCACATATCAAATTCTGATTCACACGAAACGTTTCAACCATTGTATAATATGTCAAGAATACAAAACAAATTCGAAAATCATGTTATTTATATACTAAATTAATGTGTCATCTCTTAAATTTGATACTAACGAAAAATTGGCTCATTGGGAGGAAACATCTTTAAATGGATGGCGGTTCATTAGGAGCAGCGAATTATATGTTAGACTTAAATATTGATATTATATTATGTATTTTAAAATATAAGTTGTAATTTGAATTTTGAAAAAAATATAAATGATAATCAGTATAATAATATTCAACATCATATTAAAAAAATGAAAATATTAAATAATTGCCTTTTTCGATATTTATTCAGAATTTCTATGAATGATAAGACAACACGAAAATTCAAAATAAACTTAATGTTAGAAATATAATTATTTATTTCATTTAAAAACATTTTCTGTAGAATATTTAACTTTTTTAGAGAAACTATTATAAGGCCGCAGCGAAGCGCGACTTAGTAAACTAGTTTCTCAAAAAATAAATGGATTTATAACATATGTTAGAAATGAATACCACTAGAAACTAGACAGAGGGGGGGGGGGGGTGAATGGATAGTTTGATGTTTTTCGATTCTTGAAACTCAAGATAAACAGTATATGATTATGCTATGTAATATGCGGAATATAAACAACACACACAATCACTTTAATCTACTTTGTATTGAGTAAATTAAATACTACAGCTTTCCGGAAATTCACAACAGAATTTCTGGCTTCTAAACAAGAACAGTTTGTAACTTGTTTTTGCTTACAGAGAAAAGAGTGCTTTAGATAAAACTATGTGTATCTCTCTTACAGCTTTCAGTGGTGTGTGCTCGATATATATCCTCATAAACAACACTAGGCACACCACTATTTACACAATTACCCCTAGCTGAAAGTCCAACTTATCCTGCCATAAGAGGTTAACTGTGTCAGGAAGGACCACCTGCTTTTCAGAGTCTTTCCCTATTCTGTAGCTGTTTGTCTCTTATCTTTCTCTCCAAGTTTAGCTGTAGATTTTCCATCTGTTCTTTGGACCACCTTGCCAGAACAAATGCTTCAGTATTTGTCTCTTTTGATTCTTGATTCTGTACCTTGATTTGTCTTGTTGTAAACGGCTAAGTGTTGATATCGTGAACTCCACTTCATTCCAGACTATGCGATGTCACTTGTGAAGACTACGTGATATGGACTTTGAAGACTTTGCGAACTATTGGCGGTTATCTTTAGTGTACTTTAGAGTAGCCAAAAATAGTATTGTAAACTTGGGAATATATAACCAAGTGTAGCAGTTAGAAAGAAAGTAAGAGAAGAAAAACAAATAGTTTGTATTAGCTATCTTTGAGAGCATTCTTCTCTACAACTCTGTAACTGAGCAGCTGTGTACTTTTGTATCACAGATTATTTCCGCAATAAAAACACTTCAGTTGGATCATCAAACAATCCAACTGAATTATTTATATCTTGTGTTTTTGTTTATTCAGTTCAGTTTTATTTTATCAGTGTTTTAAGTTAAAGAAAATATCAAGAATTGTATTCAACCCCCCCTTCTACAATTCTGTTAGGTCATTTGGGAATAACACATATCTCAGCTAATTTTCACTCCATATGAATAGAGCATTTAAATACAGTGAAAATTTACTGCTGCAACAATTAACTAGCATATTTACTTAGAACAACTAAATGAAGGATTGAGCATTCCAATTTCACTCACAAGTCTGTTGAAAACAACTTCATTTAGAGGTTTAGTGAATATGTCAGCTAATTGTTTATCAGTTGGAACATAAGAGACTTCTATGGTACCATTTGCAGCATGTTCCCTATTGAAATGGTACCTGATCTCAATGTGCTTTGTAGTAGAGTGATTAACAGGATTGGCAACTATGGATATTGCACTAGTATTGTCACACATCAGAGGAATGTGTTCTAACACTAGTCCATAATCCATGAGTTGATTTCTAATCCAAAGCAATTGAGCACAGCAACTTCCAACAACAATATATTCAGCTTCAGCTGTGGATGTTGTTGTGGATTGTTGTTTCTTACTGAACCAGAACACTAACCTTTGACCTAAGAATTGGCAGCTTCCAGAGGTGCTCTTCCTGTCAATTCTGCATCCAGCATAATCAGAGTCTGTGTAGCCAACCAGGTTGAACCCAGTGCCTTTTGGATACCATAGCCCAAGATTAGGAGTCCCTTTCAGATACCTGAAGATTCTTTTGATAGCCATCATGTGAGATTCTTTGGGATCAGATTGAAACCTTGCACAAAGGCATGTGGCGAACATGATATCAGGCCTGCTAGCTGTGAGTTAGAGTAGAGATCCAACCATGCCTCTGTAAACCTTGATGTCTACTCTTTTGCCTTTCTTGTCTTCATCAAGCTTGATAGCAGTGGACATGGGAGTTTTTGCAGAGGATGATTCTTCTAAACCATATTTCTTCAAAAGATCTTTGACATACTTTGAAATTCCAAAACTTGTCTCAGAATGGACTATTGAAGATCTTGCAGAAATCCATAAAGATAAGAGAACCATGAACATTCTGTTTAATGGTTTGGAGCAAGAGATGTTTGATAATGTCATAAACTGTACAACCTCCAAAGAAGTATGGGACACTGTCAGAACACTATGTGAAGGAACTGAGCAAGTAAGGGAGAACAAAATGCAACTCCTTATACAACAATATGAGCACTTTCACTTTAAAGCTGGTGAAACCCTAAATGACATGTTTAGTAGGTTTCAAAAGCTTCTGAATGGATTAAAGTTGTATGGGAGAATCTACCAAACTAAGGACTCAAACCTTAAATTTCTGAGAGCTCTTCCAAAAGAATGGAAGCCTATGACTGTTTCTCTAAGAAACACTCAAGAGTACAAAGATTACACTCTTGAAAGGCTGTATGGAACATTGAAGACTTATGAGCTGGAAATGGAGCAAGATAAGGAAATTGAAAAGGTACAGAAGAAGGGTGGATCCATTGCATTGATTGCATCTGTGAACCAACTGGAAGATGACACTGAAGAAGCTGCAAAGGCCACAACTAGTCGAGCTAGTTGTAGAAGTGATGTCAGCAAGGGTAAAGGTAAGATGACAGAAGAAGAAGAACCAGAACCAGCCAACTTGGATGACTTAGATGAGATTGATGAACACATTGCTTTTCTGTCAAGAAAATTCTCTAAGTTCAAGTTCAAGAGAAACTCAGAAGCAAGGCCACCAAGGAGAGACTTTCAACCTAACAAAAGTAACTGGATTGAAAAGTCTAAATCTAAATGTTTCAATTGTGGAATGCTTGGTCACTTTGCTGGAGACTGCAGAAAACCCAAGATTGAGAAGAGCAACAGGAAATTTGAGCCTGTTGATTATAAAAAGAAATACTTTGAACTTCTCAAGCAAAAGGAAAAGGCTTTCATGACTCAGGAGTATGATTGGGCTGGTAATGGTGAAGATTCTGATGATGATGTTGAATATGTCAACTTGGCTCTTATGGCTAACAATCATGAGCAGGAAGCAAGCTCCTCAAGCAACCAGGTAACAATTACTAATCTTTCTGAGCTTTCTAAAGAGGAATGCGATAGTGCAGTAAATGAAATGTCTACTGTATTATATAATTTGCGTGTTACTCTTAAATCACTTACCAAAGAGAATTCAAGAATTAAAGAGACTAATTTGCTCTTAAGTGATAGGAATGCAATGTTAGAAGCACAGCTCATTGAATTTGAGAAAATGAGATGTGTTAGTAGGGATGCTAAGAAGGAACTTGAGAACGTGTTACAAAGGGAAGAAATTCTTAAGACTCAACTAGAAATAGAACAGAGTGTGATTGCTAAATGGAAAGATGCCAGGAATGTTGCTACCAACATCATTAATGTTCAAGGTATGGAATCTTTCTGTGAACAATCATGGAAAAAGAACAAAGAGAAACTAGGGTATGCTTGTGAAGCCTTAGATTCAGAAACAGAGTCAACAAACAACAATGATCATTTGTTGAAGGTTGATATGTCAACGGAATGCGATGTTCCGTTGACACATGAACCATCAACCGATCAGGGTGTTTCGTTGACAGAGAAAAGAAAAGATGAACTCACTAGACTTAATAATAAGTATGGTCCTGTCACCAAGAACTTTGTTCAAGGTGAGTCTAGTAAATCAAAGAAAGTTGAGAAGCCTGTTGAGAGAGCTAATGTAGGTCACTTGTCCAACAAGCAATTGAAAGATAAGATGGAGAATGTTCAAATTGAGGCTAAGGGAAATAAAAGGAATAACAGGAATGGCAAAGTAGGAATTAACAAACACAACAATTACACACCTGATAAATATGCTCCTAGAAAGACTTGTGTCAATTGTGGAAGTGTTTGTCATTTATCTACTAACTGCAAATCTGTTAAGAAGACTGTTAAAATGAAAATTCCCAAGCCTGTAATGAATAGTTCTATGCCTACAATGCCTGTTATGCCTAACATGTTTGCTCCATATGCACAATTTCAAAATCCATATGCCAGCATGCCATTTGTGCCTAATCCATACATGAATATGTTTAGTATGCCACAAATGCCATGGAATATGAATAATATGTGTGTTCCTTCAAATATGCATGCTGTAAATGAAAATGTGAGCAACAATCAGAAATCAACACCAAGAGTAAAAGTTGATTTAAATCAATCTGAGCCCAAGGTGAAAAATGATATAAAAGGAAAAGCAAAGGCTAACAAAACAGGACCCAAGGAAACTTGGGTACCAAAATCAACTTGATTTGGTTTCATTGTGTGCAGGGAGACAAAAGGAATCTTTGGTACTTGGATAGTGGTTGTTCAAGACACATGACTGGTGATTCTACCCTGCTCACAGAGTTTCAGGAAAGAGCTGGACCTTGTATTGCTTTTGGAGATGACAGCAAAGGCTACACAAAGGGATATGGCTTGATTTCAAAAGAGAATGTCATCATAGATGAGGTTGCATTGGTGGATGGACTTAAGCACAATTTGCTTAGTATCAGTCAACTTTGTGACAAAGGATTTTTAGTTACTTTTTCAAAAGAAGCCTGTGTTGTTTCTAAAGGAGGAAACAACAATGTGGTAATGACTGGATTCAGAAGAGGGAATGTGTACATTGCTGACTTTAGTAGCACAAGTCCAGACACCATCACTTGTCTTTTCAGCAAAGCAAGCAAGGATGAAAGTTGGCTATGGCACAAGAAATTATCTCATCTGAATTTCAAGGTTATGAATGATTTGGTAAGGAAGGATCTTGCTAGAGGAATTCCACAGGTGGAGTTTTCCAAGGATGGTTTGTGTGATGCCTGTCAAAAAGGGAAACAAAAGAAGGCATCATTCAAAAGCAAGACAGAGTCATCAATTGTCCATCATCTTGAGTTACTTCATATGGATCTGTTTGGCCCTGTAAATGTCATGTCTATTTCAAAGAAGAAATATTGTCTTGTGATTGTTGATGATTTTTCTAGATTTACTTGGACCTTCTTTTTACATTCTAAAGATGAGGCAAGTGAAATCATTATCAATCACATCAAGATGGTAAACAATCATCCTGACTTGAAAGTAAGAAGGATCAGGAGTGACAATGGGACAGAATTCAAGAATTCAAGCATGAAGATGTTCTGTGAAGAAAATGGTATTATGCATGAGTTTTCAGCAGCAAGGACACCACAGCAAAATGGTGTAGTTGAAAGGAAAAACAGAACACTTATTGAAGCTGCCAGGACAATGCTAGATGAATCAAAGTTACCAACTTATTTTTGGGCTGAGGCAGTTAACACAGCTTGCTTCACTCAGAATATTTCTTTGATTAATCAGGCCAAAGGAATGACTCCTTATCAACTACTCAAAAGAAAGAAGCCACTATTGGATTTTCTTCATGTCTTTGGATGCAAGTGCTTTGTTCTGAGAAATCAAGCTGAGCATTTGGGGAAATTTGAAGCAAAGGCAGATGAAGCAATATTTGTGGGATATGCAGCAGGGAAAGCTTACAGAGTCTATAATCTCAGAACCAACATTGTTATGGAATCTGTACATGTTGTTTTTGATGATCTCAAAATTCAAGGTCTCTGTGATGAAGGTTTCCATGAAAGTCTCTCTTTTGAGAATGAGGAAGGAGATCGAATGAATCATGTTAAGACTACTGAGAAACAGCCTAAAGTTGTTGTATCTAGCACAGATGAGAGCAGCAGTGAAGATGAAATTGCTGCATTAAGATTGAAAAGAATAGCTGCTAGTAGACCAAATGGTCATTTCGTTGACAGTCAAGATGGTGGTTTCGTTGACAGTCAAAATGAGCGTTTCGTTGACAGCCAAAACAGTCATACCGTTGAAGGTCATAGAAATGTCTCAAGAGGTGATCATTTAGGGACAACAAACTCAGGGGGAGTTTCTCAAGGACAAATATCCAATCAAGGCAATCATGATCATGAAGCTACCTCGTCTAGAGCAAATCTACCTCCCTCAAGAAAATGGACTAAAGATCATCCCTTTGAACTTATTATAGGTGATGTTTCTTCAAAAGTCCAAACTAGAAGAGCAACTCAAGAAGAATGTCTATATAGAAGCTTTCTGTCTCAAGATGAGCCAAAGAAAGTTGAGGATGCACTTCTAGATCCAGATTGGGTTTTGGCTATGCAAGAAGAGCTAAACCAATTTGAAAGGAACAATGTTTGGAAGCTGGTGCCCAAGCCTAAGGACAGGAGTGTAATAGGCACAAAATGGGTGTTCAGAAACAAGATGGATGAAAATGGCATAGTCACAAGGAACAAAGCAAGACTAGTTGCAAAAGGCTACTCACAGGAAGAAGGAATTGATTTTGATGAAACATTTGCTCCTGTTGCAAGACTAGAAGCAATAAGGATTTTCCTAGCCTATGCAGCCCATGCCAATTTCAAAGTCTATCAAATGGATGTGAAAAGTGCTTTTCTGAATGGGGAATTGGAAGAGGAGGTCTATGTAAGTCAACCTCCTGGTTTTGAAGATGATGATTTTCCAGAATATGTATACTTCCTCCTCAAAGCACTCTATGGTTTGAAGCAAGCACCTAGAGCCTGGTATGACACACTCTCACAGTTTCTTCTTGAGAATCACTTCACTAGAGGTACTGTAGATAAAACTCTTTTTCACAGGATTGTGAATGGCTCTACTATACTTGTTCAAATTTATGTAGATGACATAATCTTTGGGTCTACAGATGTGAATCTTTGTCAAAAGTTTGCCAAGCTTATGCAAAGTAAATATGAAATGAGCATGATGGGAGAATTAACTTACTTTCTTGGTCTTCAAGTGAAGCAAGTTAATGAAGGCATTTTCATTAGTCAAACAAAATATATTCATGATTTATTAAAGAAATTTAACTTAATGGAATGCTCTCCTGCCAAAACTCCCATGCCCACTGCCACCAAACTTGAATTGAATACTAAGGAAAAATCTGTGGACATTTCAAGTTACAGAGGCATGGTAGGCTCACTTTTGTATTTAACAGCCAGTAGACCTGATATTATGTTTGCTACATGTCTATGTGCTAGATTTCAGGCTGATCCTAGGGAATCCCATTTAGTTGCTATTAAAAGGATTTTCAGATATCTCAAGGGAACACCAAACCTTGGCATTTGGTATCCTAGAGAATCTGGTTTTGAACTAATTGGTTATTCAGATGCAGATTATGCAGGATGTAAAATTGACAGGAAAAGCACAACAGGCACCTGTCAATTCTTAGGAAACAAGCTTGTGTCATGGTTCAGCAAGAAACAAAACTCAGTTTCCACCTCCACAGCTGAGGCTGAGTATATTGCAGCTGGAAGTTGTTGTGCACAGATTTTATGGATGAAAAATCAATTACTTGATTATGGATTAAGAGTTGAGAAAATTCCTATTTTCTGTGACAACACTAGTGCCATTGCCATTACTGAGAATCCAGTGCAGCATTCAAGAACCAAGCACATTGACATCAAGTACCATTTCATTAGAGAACATGTTATGAATGGTACTGTGGAGTTACATTTTGTTCCAAGCGAACAACAACTTGCAGACATCTTTACCAAGCCACTCGATGAATCAACATTCTCAAGATTAGTAAGTGAGCTAGGTATGCTAAATTTCTCTTAATTATTTTTGAGACATTATGCCAACGAAACAAACCATTTCGTTGACAATCTTAGCATTTTTCTGGGTGTTTCGTTGATAGCTCTTTTATGTCAACGAAACACAGCTGTATCAACGAAACAGACGGGACTTTAAACGCCCAATTCTGATTCGTTGATTTAGCGCTCTTAATCTGAACCGTTGAAAACTGACACGTCTTTTACCACGATCTATGCATACTTCCCTGTAAGTATAAATCATGGTAATACTTTAAGAGTAACGGTTATATTTTTAAGCCAATCCAGTAATTTACTTTTATTATTGGACTCATTTTCTGAGAATTTTTGGGGGAGTATTTAAGAAATTCTATTTTCTTTATTTTTTTTTTCCTGCTCTCAAAAATTCCAAAGGCTTTTCTCTCTCTTTCTCTCTCTAACAAGCAACTCAGTTCGAAGCTTTATCTCACTCAACAATGGCACCCATAGTCAACCTTATGTCTGCTGGAGGGTTCATCTATGAGAAGAACAACTCCATCCCTTTTGTTGCAAAGGAAAACCCGAACAGACTTTTCTTCAAAATGATGGATTTCATGAAGAATTGCAAGTTGAGCTATGCAATGTTCCACTCTACACCAATCTACAATGAAATAATTGAGGAAATTTGGACCTCATGTGAATATAGTGGAACAAATTGCACTCTGCAATTCACTCTCCAAGGTAATGAGTACATAGTTAATTCTGATGTTTTGCAAGCATGTTTACATATTCCTGATAATAACTGTGATGCTTTGCCTACTAACACTGAAATAACTACCATGCTAAATTCTATAAACTACTCTTTGCCTACTGATAATCTGGGTAGAATAATTAGGAGAGGTCTGGTTAGGGAATACAGTTATTTAGCTGATGCATTCATTAAGGTCTTTTCTGGAAAGATTAGTAATTTTGATGCATTAACTAACTCTATGTTAATTCTCCTAACCATGCTTCTAAATGATAGATATTACAACTTTAGCACCCAACTTATTTATGAAATTGGTGCTAAGTTGGGTGATAAGGCAAATAGGAAGAAAAATATCTATTATGCAAGGTTTCTGATGATGCTGGCTAATCATGTTAGTCCAGCACCATTAGTTATCTCTAACCCTAATGCCAGGTTTGAGTGCTTCGTACAAGAAAAGAGAGTATTGACAGACATACTGAGGCTGAACTACAATGGTGATGTTCCAGTGGTGTATCTGCCAATCATTGAGGTAACTACTACTATCCCTGTTAGTATAGCTGTTACTTCTATTGTCTCCTCCAACCTTGTTGCTATGGAGTCTGTAGCTGTGACCCAACAGGCTCCTGCCCCAGCAACTAAATCAAAATCAAAGACATCCTCCAAGCCAACCTCAGGTGCTTCTCAAAAGGCACCTGTTGTAAAAACTACCACACAACCTAAGGGGAGTGAGTCTGGAGTTGTGAGAGGTGAGGGAAGGGGTGAAAATCAAAGAAACCCCAAGAATAAGGAAGGTGAGGTAAGTGTTTCCCAGCCTAGCCCCATTGTGTCTTCCCAACAAGGCACAATGAGTAAAATGGATTTAAACACAAGTCTAATTGCATCCTCCCAAAAGGATGTGATTATTGAAACAAGCTCTCCACCTAGAGCACGGTCCAAAAGGGTAAGGGACACTTCAAGCCCACAGTCTACATTTTCCCAATACCAAAGGAGAGTGAAGCAAAAGACCAAGGGTTCACAGGGTGCACACACACTGGAAGCAACACTTCCAGTTTCTCAAATTCAGTTTGATGTAACCCCTATTATTACTCTGGGGTTACAGTCCCACTCTCTAAACATTAATCTTGATTTATCTCCATCCAATTCACCAACTCAATCTTTAGATGTGGACATGATCCATACATCTTTTCCTGATTCTCCAACTCTAATCTTGGAGAAGCCCCACTCTGAAGCTGATGGTCATCACTTATTAAGTGATTTGTTGGGCCATCAACCAAGTTTTTCTGAAACTGCAAGAGAATCTGTGGACCCCAATCTCAAATCAATCACCACAGATTCTACTGTAATTTCACTTTCTCAAAATGCTTTATTGACTTCATCAACGAAACAGCCTCTTTCGTTGACAAGTGTTTCTCCATCAACGGTACCTATACCGTTGACAGTTCAACCTACCATTTCGTTGATAGGTCATTCTACACCTTTTACTGAAAATCAAGTTGTTTCCACAACTAGTGTAGATGACCTGGTGGTAGTTGAGACACTTTTAGGTTTGAAAGGGAGTGAAATTGAGAGGCTGGCTTGCAGCCAGACAAAAGGAGAGAATGAGAGTGAGAGGCTGGCTATTTCTTCCAGCCAGGCAAAAGGAGAGATTGAGAGTACCACCTTAGTAGGTGAAGGTGAGGGTGTGAGAGGTGTGAGCCATGGGGAGCCCATGATGCAAGAAAAGAGTGGAGAGAGAGAAGGGACTACAGGAGCAATAAGGGTGGAAGCAGCCATTGCTAATGAGTTAATGGAGGTTAGTGAGGGAGAAAGGGAACTTACTTTCCAAGAGCATTACCAACAAACTCTGGATAGTATTTCCCTGGATCCTGAGACCTTTACTCATCCTGTGCCAGCCTATCAAGTTATGGCTCAACAGGGCAATGTGGAGGCAGAAAGGTCACTCAACTTAATTCATACTACTGCATCAATGCAAAGAGCAAAGGATGCCTTGACCAATCTACCTCCAGGAGCTGCAGCAAGTGGAGACTTTGAGTTTTCTGATGATGAGGACAGCTATGGTGATAATCTACAGGTGGCCACCACTTCCCAGACTGGGACTTCTGTGGTGCCTCCTACACCAGACTGGCTTTCTCAGGGTATGCATGGAAGAGTCACTCTAGATGCTGCTATCTCAAGGCAGTACAATGAGGCCTATCTAGCTCATGAGTCTGCAAATGCAAGGGACAAGAAATTCTACAAGGCCATCATGGATTCTCTGGAAATTCAAAGGCTACAAATGATGCAGACAAGGATTGAGGCTACAGAAATCAAGGACTCCATTAGCAATCTCAGGGATGCTAACTACAGGATGTTGGATGAAAAGCTCCCTCTTCTCACTGTGTCCAAGATGACCAGGTTTTTCACTAAGGAACCTGAGGTGGCTACATCCTTGACAACTCTCTCTACAAGAGTGGACAAGGTGGAAGCTACACTTTCTCAAATGCAGAAGGAACAAGAGAAGCAAACTCAGCTACTCACTCAGCTAGTGGCAGCTCAAGGACTCCCAGTCATCTCTCTTGATGCTAACAAAAAGGGGGAGAAATCTAAGGAGCTAAACATTCAAATCACAAAGGTGTTGGTCCCAGCCATTTCACTGCCACAGGAGCCACTAGCAATGGGGGAGTTTGGAAAGAAGAAAAAGGATAGTATTGACCTGATCCAGGAAGCTTCTATGAGGATGAAACTTGCAGAACAAATCAAAGATCACTGGTCCAACATAGAAGCAAGGTTCAAGAACATTACTGAATCTTCAAAGACAGATCAGCCATCAACAAATGCAATGGTGATTGTACAAATGGAGCCACAGTTCAAGAGCTCTTATGCTATAGAGCCCCTTCAGCATGGAATCCTTCAAGATTCAAGAAATGAGAAGGGTCAATCTTCATGCTTTAAGAATGTGGATGCAAGAGGGATGTCTCCAATATCACCTGCCAAACCCAAAGGCAAGAACATTGAAAGGATATTTTATCCTGCTCCAAAGCTAGATGAGTTCAAAGTCCTAGGGAAGCTGATCATTGAGAGCAAGGAAAGCAATCATCCAAGCATAAGGAATCAAAGGGCCATCATCTACAGGGACAGCAAGGAAATCTGCATTTGGGTTGGTCACCCAAATTTTGCAAAGGCCAAGGCTGAAGAATCTGAAAGGGCAGCAATGCAAGCATTGGCAGTTGCTCAAGCACTTGAAGATGAAGAGACCTTTCAGGAAGAAAAAGCCAAGGATGGAGCTAATGAAGCTGAACCAGCAAGGAAAAGTGTAAGGCAACCAAAGGCTAGAGCTAAGAGGAATCTGAACTTTGAAAAAGAGGACTCTCTGGACACTGCTCAAGCCCCTTCCACAACAAGTGCACATCAAATTCCTATTGATCTACCTATTGGAGGAAAGTTGGCCTGTGACCCTGCACACCCTGTCAACTTTCATGATCAACCAATCATGCCAAAGGAGGAGCCTATTGAATTTGATGAAGCCTATTTTCCAAAGTTCCTATTTGAAAAGGATCAACCAATGAAGACAAAGAAAAGGGCTGTCAAGGCAAAGCCAGTATTTGTGAGGAAGCCACAATCTCAGAAACCCCCTACAAATCCAGAGGACTGCATGTACATTGCTGACATCAGGGAAGAATCCAGCTTACATCTTGATTTAGACAACCTGGTGGAAGTAAGGGGCATTGCAGCTTCTCAAAAGTTACCTGAAAGATTGGTTTTCACATACAAGGGTGGTAGAGAACAAATATGGCCTCTCTACAGAATTTTAGGAGAAGACTACCAAACACTACTCACAGTGTTTAGATGCTTGAAGAAAGACTTTGGCTTCACCAAAACAGCCAAGTCTGAGGTGGTCTCCAAGATATGTCAAATAAAGGCTAGCTGGAACAAGCCTGAGGCTCTTCCCAGGATGCTAAGAGTGCCCTCAACAGGAAAGAAGATCCATCTTCAACCTTACTGGATGATGGAATTTAAGGACAAGGACAACTGCAGAAGGTTCTTCAGGATGGAAGACCAGCTGGATAAGGCATCTAATCAAACTCTAAGGTTCATGCAATCCAAGCTTGGTGATCAAGATGAAGAAGAGAATATCTTTTACAGAAGGCTACAGGTCCAGATTGAGGAGAACAACTCTAGGAGAGGGAAGAAGACTATGCCTCAAAGAAGACCAAGATGAATCATTTGCTCAGTCTAGAGGAGCACATTTGGGCATTAGTCTTGTAAGTCTTGTTTTATGTCTAAAACTTTATGGAGCTCAATGCAATTTTTACTTTTATCATGGGTAATATGTCTGAGTGTTTTTGTTATCATCAAGGCTCTTGATTTATGGCTGTTATTCTATCAGTCATAAATTGGGGGAGATTGTTAGGAATATGTTGTTCTTGATGATAATTGTAAAAACACTTAGTAGACTTTGTATTAAGTTATTTTGTAACTGTCAACGAAATGGCATGCTTTGCAGTGTTTCGTTGACAGGAAGCTCATCAACGGAATGAGTGTTGTAGCAATTGCACTGTACAATACTTCACAGTTTGATATGCATTTGATGTATGTATTAGATAGGTTTCCTAAGTCATGTTGACTAAGTACTAGATAGGCAAAATAGGTTGGTTAATTGTAAGTATATCATGCCTTGTAATTTTGCCTAAGTGAAGACATGTCAACGGTATGAGGATTACTCTATCAACGAAACAAGAGAAACACCATCAACGAAATGAAGAATAAAGCTATCAACGAAACACATCTCCCTGCTATCAACGAATCATTATTGCTTTTCTGAATAGTTGACAAAGTGATAGTGACAGGTTTCTGAACAGATCTAAAAGGTGATGTGGAAGTGTACTTTGCATTGGAAACCATTAAAATGGACATGGGGAATAAGGAAACATCCCAGTTTCCAATTGGGCTCTTGGGAGTGATCATAATAAGCATGAAGACAAAAGCAAGGATCTCCAAGGACCACTGGACAAAGGGATGAAAAGCAAACTATTGGCGGTTATCTTTAGTGTACTTTAGAGTAGCCAAAAATAGTATTGTAAACTTGGGAATATATAACCAAGTGTAGCAGTTAGAAAGAAAGTAAGAGAAGAAAAACAAATAGTTTGTATTAGCTATCTTTGAGAGCATTCTTCTCTACAACTCTGTAACTGAGCAGCTGTGTACTTTTGTATCACAGATTATTTCCGCAATAAAAACACTTCAGTTGGATCATCAAACAATCCAACTGAATTATTTATATCTTGTGTTTTTGTTTATTCAGTTCAGTTTTATTTTATCAGTGTTTTAAGTTAAAGAAAATATCAAGAATTGTATTCAACCCCCCCTTCTACAATTCTGTTAGGTCATTTGGGAATAACACATATCTCAGCTAATTTTCACTCCATATGAATAGAGCATTTAAATACAGTGAAAATTTACTGCTGCAACAATTAACTAGCATATTTACTTAGAACAACTAAATGAAGGATTGAGCATTCCAATTTCACTCACAAGTCTGTTGAAAACAACTTCATTTAGAGGTTTAGTGAATATGTCAGCTAATTGTTTATCAGTTGGAACATAAGAGACTTCTATGGTACCATTTGCAGCATGTTCCCTATTGAAATGGTACCTGATCTCAATGTGCTTTGTAGTAGAGTGATTAACAGGATTGGCAACTATGGATATTGCACT
This sequence comes from Heracleum sosnowskyi, assembly GCA_030848705.1. Lineage (NCBI taxonomy): Eukaryota > Viridiplantae > Streptophyta > Magnoliopsida > Apiales > Apiaceae > Heracleum > Heracleum sosnowskyi. The sequence goes on from CM061238.1 coordinate 75,404,360, forward strand.
AGTATTGTCACACATCAGAGGAATGTGTTCTAACACTAGTCCATAATCCATGAGTTGATTTCTAATCCAAAGCAATTGAGCACATCAACTTCCAACAACAATATATTCAGCTTCAGCTGTGGATGTTGTTGTGGATTGTTGTTTCTTACTGAACCAGAACACTAACCTTTGACCTAAGAATTGGCAGCTTCAAGAGGTGCTCTTCCTGTCAATTCTGCATCCAGCATAATCAGAGTCTGTGTAGCCAACCAGGTTGAACCCAGTGCCTTTTGGATACCATAGCCCAAGATTAGGAGTCCCTTTCAGATACCTGAAGATTCTTTTGATAGCCATCATGTGAGATTCTTTGGGATCAGATTGAAACCTTGCACAAAGGCATGTGGCGAACATGATATCAGGCCTGCTAGCTGTGAGTTAGAGTAGAGATCCAACCATGCCTCTGTAAACCTTGATGTCTACTCTTTTGCCTTTCTTGTCTTCATCAAGCTTGATAGCAGTGGACATGGGAGTTTTTGCAGAGGATGATTCTTCTAAACCATATTTCTTCAAAAGATCTTTGACATACTTTGATTGGTTTATAAAGATGCCATCCTCCTTTTGATGTACTTGCAGACCTAAGAAGTAGGTTAACTCTCCCATCATACTCATCTCATATTTGCTTTGCATCAACTTAGAGAACCTTTCACAGAGTTTTTCATTTGAAGAGCCAAAGATGATATCATCCACATAGATTTGAACTAGAATGATATCATTTCCATGCTTCTTGAAGAATAGAGTTTTATCAATCGTACCCCTGGTAAATTGATGCTCAAGAAGGAATTGAGAAAGAGTTTCATACCATGCTCTAGGTGCCTGTTTGAGTCCATAGAGTGCCTTGAGCAGACTATATACAAAGTTTGGGAAGTCTTCATTCTCAAAGCCAGGTGGTTGAGAAACATAAACTTCTTCAGCAAGATCACCATTGAGAAATGCACTTTTCACATCCATTTGATACACCTTGAAATCTGAGTGAGCTGCAAAAGCCAAAAATATTTGATGGCTTCCAGTCTAGCTATAGGTGCAAATGTCTCATCATAGTCAATGCCCTCTTGTTGACAGTATCCTTTGGCAACCAACCATGCTTTGTTTCTAATCACCACTCCTTCTTCATCCATCTTGTTTCTGAACACCCATTTGGTGTCAATAACATTCTTTCCTACTGGAGGTGGCACTAGCTCCCATACTTTGTTTTTCTCAAATTGATTCAATTCTTCTTGCATGGCAACAATCCAATCAGAATTCTTCAAAGCTTCTTCAATTACTTTAGGTTCCTCTTCTGACAGAAAGCAGCTATACAGACATGTATTCAGTATTGCCCTTCTTGTTCTAACTCCCTCACCAGGATCTCCAATGATTTGATCCCTAGTGTGGGCTCTGTCCCATTTCCTTGTGTGACCCTGTTCATTTCCTTGACCTGTTCAAAGCTCATTTTGATTGACAGTTGCATTCTCTTCTTCTCCCCCTGTGTTTGTGAACCCTTGCACAGGTGTTTGAAGAAGATCATCAACTTCAAGAATTTCATTTTCTGGAACAGTTTGAACAGGTGGTTCATCCTCACTTTCAGAATCCTCAAGATATCCTTGATTTTCAAATCTTAATGGCACACTGTCTTGATCACTTGTTTTAAGTCCAAGAGTTTTCTTGTCATCAAAGGTAACATCCATGCTTTCCATAACTTTGTGTTGCTCAGGTACAAACACCCTGTATGTTGTCCTTTCCAGAGAGTATCCAATGAAAATACCTTCAAATGCCTTAGCATCAAATTTTCCAACATGCTCAGAGGTATCTTTCATCACAAAGCACTTGCTTCCAAACACATGAAGATGCTTGAAGGATGCTCTTTTTCCAGTCATTAATGAATAAGGAGTTTTTCCAGACTTCTTATTGATCAATGTTCTATTTTGCACATAGCATGCCGTGTTAACAGCATCAGCCCAAAAGCTAGTAGGTAAACTTGCATCCAACAGCATTGTCCTTGCAGCTTCAATGAGAGTTCTATTCTTTCTCTCAACTACTCCATTTTGTTGAGGTGTTCTAGGAGCTGAAAATTGTTGAGAAATTCCTTTATCTTTGCAAAACTCATACAATGTTGAATTTCTGAACTCAGTCCCATTATCACTTCTCAAGGTAACTACAGAGGAACCAGTGCTTTGTGCTTCTCTATCAACTCTCTTAATATGCTCTATAATAACTTGGGGTGCCTCATCCTTGGAGTATAGGAATTCCACCCAAATGTATCTTGAATAATCATCAACCATCACTAGAGCATATTTCTTCTTGGAAAGAGACATTACATTCACAGGGCCAAACAGATCCATGTGAATTAACTGTAGAGGCTTTGAGTTTGTATTGAGCAATTTGTTCTTATGACTTGATCTTTTAATCTTCCCTTTCTGACAAGCTTGACAAGCTCCATCTTGCACAAACTCCAAGGCAGACATATCTCTTATGAGTTCTCTCTTTGTCAGAGAGTTCATTGCCTGAACATTCAAGTGAGACAGTTTCTTGTGCCATAGCAAGAATTCTTCATTTGTGGCCTTAGTGTAGAAACAACAAATTTCTCCCTTGTCTACAGCCTTAAGATTAGCTACAAACAAGCTTCCTTTCTTCACACCAGTTGGAACAACTTCACCACTTCCTCTTTTTGAGATAAGACAATGATCTTCATCAAATTCCACTTGGAAACCCCTGTTGGTGAATTGTCCAATACTCAAGAGGTTATGCTTCAGTCCTTCAACAAATGCTACATCTTCAATAATGACATTTCCAGATTTGACACTGCCATATCCCATGGTATAACCAATATTGTCATTTCCAAAGGTTACTGATGGGCCAGCCTTTTCCTCAAACTGTGATAGCAGGGCTATATCACCAGTCATGTGACTTGAGCATCCACTGTCCAAGATCCATATGACTCTTTTATTCCTGTTGCCCTGCATTCACAAAGTAACTAAGTTGTTTTTGGTACCTACACTTGGTAGGGTCCAGTTGATTTAGAAACATTTTTGTTAACAATTCTTCTGTCATAAATTGCATTCTTCACAGTAGGAGACTTCAAATTGTTTGTGGCTTTGGAGTTTACACTCTTAGACTCACATGAAGTTTTCACCCTCTCAACCTTGATTGGGGATCATGTCCTGTGAGTGTGCATATGTGTGTGTGTGATTCACAAGATTGTGCAGAATCCAGTTTATGCTTAAGAGATAAACAATTAGCAATCACAGTCACATAGCATGTCATTCAGTTTGAATTACCACAGAAAGAATCATGAATAGAATTTAAACCTACAGAATGGTTACTTAGGTTATCAGCTTCAACATTTACTTGTTTATTACACTTATGAGTCAAATGATTAACAGATAGGCATTTCTGACATTGTTTCCTAGGAGCATTTGGCACATAAGCATAGTTGTTACCCTTGTTGACACCTATGAGCATTGGGATCTTCAGCAGGACTACCCCAAAACTGAACCGTATTCTGAATCATCTGAATGATGTTTGGCTTAAGCTCAAAATTATTAGCCCCAATAGCTGGACGAACAATGCTGGTATGAATGTCCTCCACTTTTGGCTGAGAGAATTCACTCAAAGCCTTCGCTGGTTGTGCTTCATCTGCCATATCTTCTTTTGATTCACGATTGTTTTCTACACTGATGTTCTCAAAGTCAAGTTTCCTTCGTGCTAGTTCTTCTCTTCTTGCTAATTCTTCTCTACGTGCTCGAGCTCGTGTACGCATACACTCTCAATAAGTACCTGAAATTCACCAACAAGAAAATTGATGAGAACATCCTAGTCACCGAACTTTAATGACCACTGATGGTAAATACTGAAACTAAACAAATAAAACCGAAGTCCCCGGCAGCGGCGCCAAAAACTTGTTACGACCAAACTCAACACGCAAGTGCACGTGGTCACAAGTAATATAGATAGCAAATAAGATTCGTTCCTACAGGGACTCGTTGTTTGTCTAGTTAATTCACTCACCAATGTATGATTATTATCCGATGCTAAAACAAATAACAAAGTGGATTTTTGTTATCACTATAATTAATCTAAGAATTATAACTAATTATCAACTACTTGAACTGAGATTATGTCGAATTACTTATGCAAATAAACATGGAATTTAAACTTCATTAAACAATCCATCTATAGTCTTCAATTCTCTAGCCCTTTCATGTGATTTATTAATACCTGATCGAACACACAAAACTGATATAAACCAACTTTCGTTGCACAAATACCATCCTAAATAAGATCCACAATAAAGATAGAAATCACTTAGTCTCCCAATTATGCTTAGTCCATATATGTCTATAAAGATTGAAAACATAATGGTTGAAGTACAAGCATTCAATTGATCACATAGTCGTCATAAAACGGTTAGAGTTATGACACTAATTACGAATGATATTCTCACGCATAAACCTATGCTAGCATGGCAAGTTCTAAAATTCTTAAATCCACTTTCGCTTCATTAAGAATTAACACACAATTACAGGAGTTAGCTACTCTCCTATAACGAATTAAAACAACCATGATAGGATATCGCATCAATCACACTGTAGGCATCGAGAAAATTCAACAAATAAACTTCATGAATAAATCCGCTAAAACCCCATGACAACGAATTAGTTCATAATCAAACTAATCGTCACCATGGGTTCTAATGTAAACATGATTGAAGAAAACGAATTAATATTGGAATAATTATCAAGGGTTCTAAAGAATACACCCAAATCAAGCATCCACAAGCTAGAAAGAATACAAGAATAAATTGAACACTATCTTCTTCCTTGCTTCTTCGTGCTTTAAAACTCCGTATATAATATGTGGTATATGTCTCTCCTGTTCTCTAGGGTTTTCTTCTCTTTTTATATGCCTCCAGGTGCAACAAGTCGTACTGAATTGTAATTTGACTTCCACTCGAAAAGTCAGCAAATCGGGTTCAAAACAGGAATTTTCGTCAGACAGATTGGCGCTGCCGCGCCACAATTGTATAGGAAAGCGGCGCTGCCGCGCCAGATAATTACTGCTCCTTTCCAGCGGCGCTGCCGCGCCATAGACAAGCACAAACACGGCGCTGCCGCGCCGTGCCTTCTGTCCAGGAAGACGAACTTTTCCATTTTCTTCGTTTTAGCTCCAAATTGCGTTCCGATTGCTCCGCTTCATTCCTAGTACACCTGTGATAAATATACCTGCACAATACCCTTAAAAGAGATCAAAAATACCACAACTCGAGTACAAACATTCGTTTTAAGCCATACGGACACGTTCTAAGTGAATAAAATACCCACTTATCACAACAGATTTAGGAGAGGAAGAAGTGTCTTTAGCAGCCTCATCTTCTTCAAGAAGTTGTTGTTTGATGATCAATAGTTCTTCATCAAACTCAACAACACTCTTTTTGAAAATGGGCTTTTCAACACTAGACAGAATGGTTGGGGCATTTTTGTTTGTAAAAGATTCTTTTCCTTTGCCCTTTGCCTTCTTCCTTCCTTTATCATTCTCATAGTCAAAACCAACTCCAACCTTGCAGTCTTCAGTGTGTTCCTTGTGATAGGTTTGAATAAGCTCAGATGAGTTTTTGAAACTTCTTAGCTTTAATTCATTTTCAGCAATTTGCTCTCTAAGAGCTTTTTCTATTTGTTCAGCACAAATTACTTTGTTTTTGAGATACTCAATCTCCTTATTCAAACCATCAAGGCTCACAACCATTAACTCAAGCTCCTCATTCTTTTCTGTAAGCTCAAGATTTTTAGCAGTTAGCCTATCAATTTCTTCATTAGCAACTAACATGCTAGTATGAATATTAACCATCTCAGTACTCATGTCTTCAACAGTCTGCTTATATTGAAAGGGAGTCATATCAAGAGAAGTAAGAATGGGTACCTGACTTGAAGAATCACCATCATCAAAAAATGCCATCAAGGCATAGTTTGAGTACTCTTGTTCTTCTTCTTCATCAGAGTCATCCCAGCATTTTCCCTCAGCAATAAAAGCTTTACCCTGTTGTTTCTTGAGTAGAGCTTCATACTTGGCTTCAAGCTCTAAGTATGCTTTGTCCTTTTTGACCTGTTTAGGCTTCTTGCACTCTGTGGCAAAATGCCCAAGTTCATTGCAGTTATAGCATCTTATTTTGGACCTATCTACACTCCCAGATTTGTATCCTCCTTTAGCAGCACCAGCAATCCCTTTTCCTTTGTTGAAAGAGTTTGAGCTACCTGAACCACCAGCATTTCCACTATTGAATTTAGACTTGAATGGCTGCTTCCTCTTAAACCTAATTTAGACTTGAATGGCTGAGTTTCTGTTAGATCAGAATTCAATGATCGTCATAAGCTAGACTCAACTGATCAGGATTGCTGACGTCATCAGTATTGCATGGTCATCAGTATTTGATCAAGCGTCAGTATCTTATTGATCATCAGGATTCCTACTCAGACTATGATCAGGTTTGATCATCAGGACTTGAAGCTGATCAGGATTCCTACTTCGAGTTATATTTGGAGTCTAGATAAACATGGAAGTTTGTTCCTGGTTTGTAGAATGCAGCTATCGATTAAAGATATGTTTCTATCTTTGTTATGATTAGGACTTATCTTGTTATTGATAGAGAAGCTGTGTGCACTATATAAACACAGTTTTGGTTTCGATTTATGTATCAATTCGAGAGAGAACATAATCGAAGAGAAGCTCTTAAGAACAGAATTTCTTGAGAGAGTTTTTGTAAGCTAGCAGCTCTTAAGAACATCAGAATTTCTTAAGAGAGTTTGTAACAGTTTTATATCAAAGTTAATAAAGCTGTTATTGTTATTGTTATTGATCTTTCATATTTGTGTTATATAAAGTCGAGAATCTTATACAATTGTATTCAACCCCCTTCTACAATTGTTATTTACTGGGCAACAATTGGTATCAGAGCAAACTGATTTAATTCTGAATCAGATACGATCTAAAGATGTCGACAACCAAGTATGAAAGCATGAAGATTCCCATCTTGAAGATATCAGAATATCCCACATGGAGGGTAAAGATGCTGATGTACCTGGAGGCTATGGATCCTGACTACCTGGACAGGATTCGTGATGGACCATATATACCAACAAAGTTCGTAGAACGAACAGATACAGTACCAGAACATTATGTGGTCAAAGCTAAAGCTGAATGGACTCCAGAAGAAAAAGCTCATGTACTCAGGGAACCAAAGATAAAGAATATTTTGCATAATAGCCTTGATGCTGTCATGTCAAACAGAGTGATTGCATGCAAGTCTTCAAAAGAAATCTGGGATACTTTGGAAACTCAGTGCCAGGGATCTGCATCTGTTAAGAAAAACAGAAGGGCTCTTTTGATTCAAGAATATGAACAATTCGATGCAAGACCTGAAGAGAGCCTGACTGAGCTATATGATAGATTCCTGACACTATTGAACAGCTTATCCTTAGTTGACAAAGTATGTGAAACTGAAGATTCAAACACCAAATTTCTTAGAGCTTTACCTGAAGAATGGGATACTCAGACCTCAATCATTAGACACCAGTATGATCTGAACATTGTGTCTCTTGATGAGATCTATGGGATGCTAAGAACTCATGATCTTGAAGTTCAACAGAGAAAGAACAAGAAAAGCAGCAAGGCAAAGTCAAATGCTTTGAATGTAGAAGCAAAATCAAAAGGGAAAGCTATGGAGGTCTCAAGAAGGAAAGCAAGAGTAGCTGAGTCAGATCCTGACGACTCTTCATCAGATACTGATGGCAATCCTGATGCCAATACTGGTGATGAATCTTCTGATTCAGACATGGAAGAGATGGTTGCTATGATTGTCAGAAACTTCAGAAGGATGAAGTTCAGGAAGAATAGAAGACAAGGCAACTTTCAGAAAAAGACCTTCAAAGCAGACAAAGACAAGTATATCAAGAAGGACATCAAGGGTAGCCAATTTGACAAGTCAAAGGTTAGATGCTACAAGTGTAATGGTATGGGTCACTTTGCTTCTGAATGCAACAAGACAAAGGCACTCATCACATCAAGCAAGGATTGGATGGACTCTTCCTCAGAATCTGATACTGAGGTAGTCAACTATGCGTTAATGGCCAATGCTGATGTAACTGCTGCTCCTGATGATAAGGTACTAAATACTATCTTTGATTTTGATACTGATAATGCTTCTGAGTTAAGACGTTTTCTAAAGTCATTACATATTAGCTTTAGAAGTCAAACTGCTGAGAATACTAGAATCTTATCTGAGATGTCTGACCTTAGAAAGAGGAATGAGATATTAGAAGCTGAATTTTCTCGTATGCAAGAAGTACAAAAAGAATGTGATAATGCTAAACACATGCACTTAGAGATGACATCTAAATGTACTTCCCTTGAAAAAGAACTTGAATATGTTAATGAGAAAATCAGAACCTGGACAGACTCTGGTAGGAAATTTCATGAGATTAATACCTCTAAGAATTGGAAAGAGTGTCTAGGATATAAGTCAGATGAAGATAAGAAATTAGCAGAGAAAATTGTCATTGATGAGACAGTCAGTCCAAAGACCTATAGACATGTTATAGACTCAACCAAATCTAAGATTACTCCTGTTAATTTTGTTTTTGGTAAGGATTCCAATTCTACTTTTGAAAAGGGATCTTCTTCTACTCAAGGAATTAAAATTATAAAGTCTAAACCTGTCATGAACAAAGTCACTAAGAATGTAGGTCTATTGTCTCAAAAACAGCTTAAAGATAAAATCTGTGAGGTTACAGATAAGAAAAAGGAAGCTACTGTTAAGAGAAACAGGAATGGTAAAGTTGGGATCAATAAAGAGAATGGTTATAAATATATCCCAAATGCATCTAGAAAGTGTTGTTTTAACTGTGGTAACTCTAATCATCTTGCTATTGATTGTAAAAAGAGTAAGAAGAAAATTGCTGAAATTCCTAAGTCTGATATTAGGAATAGATCAGTATTTTACAAACCACAGAATTCCTGTTTTCATTGTGGTAGTCTATGGCATTCTATTTATACATGTAAAGAGTATCATGATTTGTACTATAACTTTTATGATCCATTGCCTAAGTTTGAAAGTAGTACAAAGTCTGATAAAACTGAAAATGTCATAGTGAAGCATGCTTTTGTTAATACTGATACTGACAAAGCAAATCCTGATGGAGTAAATCCTGTCAGGACTGCTAAAGTCAAAAAGTCTTCTGCTGTTAAATTTAATAAAATGTATGAACAAGGAATCCAACAAGTGTGGGTTCCTAAACATTCTGACTAGTGTTTTACTATTCTGATGCAGGGTAAAAGAAAAAATGTGTTAGTCATGGATAGTGGATGTTCTGTGCACATGACTGGAAACAAAGCCCTGTTATCAGAATATGAGGAAAAAGCTGGCCCAACTGTGTCTTATGGAGATGGCAACATTGGACAAACCTTGGGATATGGCAATATAATCATTGGAAATGTCATCATTGAAAAAGTAGCTCTAGTGAAGGGACTAAAACACAACTTGTTGAGTATTAGTCAAATCACTGACAGAGGTTATCATGTCAATTTCTATTCCACACATTGTGAAGTAGTCAGTAAAGCAACAGGAAAGATAGCACTAACTGGCTACAGGCATGGTAACATATATGAAGCCAACATTCTCTCAGATACTGATGGCTCCCCTACATGTTTCATCAGTAAAGCTTCAGTAGATGAAAGTTGGAATTGGCACAAGAAGCTTTCTCATCTCAACTTCAGCAACATCAATGAGTTGGTTAAGAAAGAGTTAGTAAGAGGATTACCTAATGTCTTATATACACCTGATGGACTCTGTGATGCATGCCAAAAAGCAAAACAAAGAAGGACATCATTCCAGAGTAAATCAGAATCCTCTATTGAAGAACCATATCACATGCTACATCTTGATCTGTTTGGTCCAGTCAACATCATGTCCATCAGTAAGAAAAGGTACACTCTTGTAATTGTTGATGAATATTCTAGATTCACCTGGGTGTATTTTCTGCACAGAAAAGATGAAACTCCTGAAGTTCTGTTGGATCATGTGAGAATGATTGAGACAACCACAAAGTACAAAGTCAAGATTCTGAGAAGTGATAATGGTACTGAATTTAAGAATTCAAAGATGGAAGAGTTCTGCAAATACAAAGGAATAATTCAACAATTCTCTGCTCCTGGCACACCTCAGCAAAATGGAGTAGTAGAAAGGAAGAATAGAACTCTTATTGAAGCTGGCAGAACTATGTTGGAAGAAGCTAAATTACCTACATATTTCTGGGCAGAAGCAGTCAACACAGCATGCTATACACGAAATCTTACATTGATAAACAGGCATGGTGTCACTCCTTATCAGTCTCTCAAAGAGAAGAAGCCAAGTCTGAAGCATTTGCATGTGTTTGGCTGTAAATGTTTTGTTCTCAGAACTCATCCTGAACAGCTAGGGAAATTTGAAACAAAGGCTGATGAAGGAATATTCATAGGTTATCCTACATCAAGAGCCTTCAGAGTTTTTAATTTGAGAACAAGAACTGTCATGGAGTCAATTCATGTATCTTTTGATGATAAGAAGATAACTGGAATCATTGAAGACTCGCATGATAGATTGTTATTTGAAAATGAAGCTTCCAAGGAACCTGAAGAAAATGAATCAGAAGCTGTCAATACATCAGATACTGATGGGTCACCAAATCCTGATGACTCACCAGGTACTGATGGTGCTAATACTGATGATGCAAACAACAGTGATACAACTAGTAGTGCTAATGTTGAGGGGGAGCAACGGCATTCTACTACAAGTTCAGAGTCAACTCAATCATCAGGACAGAATTCTTCAGATACTGATTCAAGTGAAGATCCTGATAACACATCAGGAGGGCATAGCAATAATTCAGGGAGAGCTTCAAATCAATCAAATTCTTTCAATCAAGATAACACCAATCCAGGGGGAGCATCTACTTCAAGAAACAATTTGACACCAGCAAGGAAATGGACAAAAGATCATACTCCTGATTTGATAATTGGAGATCCTGATGCAGGTGTTCAAACAAGAAGTGCAACTCAGAATGAATGTTTATACAATAACTTTCTATCCAAGGAGGAGCCTAAGAAAGTTGTAGATGCACTTAAAGATGCTGATTGGGTTACTGCAATGCAAGAAGAACTGAATGAATTTGAAAGGAATGAAGTCTGGAAACTGGTACCAAGACCAAAGAATAGATCAATTGTTGGTACAAAGTGGATTTTCAAGAACAAGACTGATTCTGATGGAGTAATAATCAGAAACAAAGCAAGGCTAGTTGCAAAGGGGTATTCCCAACAAGAGGGAATTGACTATGATGAAACTTTTGCTCCAGTTGCAAGACTAGAAGCCATCAGGATATTTCTTGCTTATGCAGCACATAAGAAATTCAAGGTTTTCCAGATGGATGTTAAAAGTGCTTTCTTAAATGGTGAACTGGAGGAAGAAGTTTATGTTGAACAACCTCCTGGTTTCATTGATCCTAAATATCCAGATCATGTCTACAGACTGGATAAGGCACTTTATGGACTAAAGCAAGCTCCAAGAGCATGGTATGAAACCTTAGCTCAATTCTTACTGGAAAGTGGATTCAAAAGAGGTGCAATTGATAAAACTCTATTTTATTTGAATCATGGTAAGGAGTTGCTGTTAGTTCAGATTTATGTTGATGATATCATTTTTGGGTCAACAAACAATAAGCTGTGTGAAAAGTTTTCCAAGCTTATGCAGTCAAGATATCAAATGAGCATGATGGGAGAAATGAGTTACTTTCTGGGTCTTCAAGTTAAACAGACTGATGAAGGGATTTTTATTAATCAGTCTAAATACACAAGGAATTTACTGACAAGGTTTAACATGCAAGACAGTACTCCTGCTTCAACTCCCATAGCTACAGCTACCAAACTTGATCCTGATCAAGGTGAAGAGGTAGATGTAACTCACTACAGAGGAATGATTGGCTCTTTATTGTATCTCACTGCCAGTAGACCAGATATCATGTTTGCAACCTGTCTATGTGCAAGATTTCAAGCAAAACCTAGAGAACCACATCTGATTACAGTCAAAAGAATTTTCAGATATCTCAAAGGCACTCCTTCACTTGGCCTTTGGTATGCAAGGGAATCAGATTTTGGGTTGTGTGGTTATTCAGATGCTGATTTTGCAGGATGCAAAATAGACAGGAAAAGTACTTCAGGAAGTTGTCAGTTTTTGGGTGGAAGACTAGTTTCATGGTTCAGTAAAAAGCAGAAATCTATTTCCACTTCAACTGCAGAAGCTGAGTACATTGCTGCAGGAAGTTGTTGTGCTCAGATAATGTGGATGAGAAATCAGTTGTTAGATTATGGCCTGTCATACTCAAAAATCCCTATTTATTGTGATAACCAAAGTGCTATTGCAATGACAGGAAATCCAGTTCAGCATTCTCTTACTAAACACATAAGTATCAGATATCACTTTATAAGAGAACAGGTTCTGGAAGGAACAATTGAACTTCACTTTGTTCCTACTGATCAACAACTAGCTGATATATTCACCAAGCCACTGCCTGAAGCTACTTTCAATAAGTTGGTGAATGAACTTGGAATGATGAATTTTGAGAATTACTGAGGAAAAGCTACAGAGAGGAAATCCTGATAACTGTCAAATCCTGATGGTTATTCAGAAAGGTATGTTTCTTTGATCAAATCCTGATAGGACTCAATCCTGACAGGAAGTCCACTGGTCAAATCCTGATGCTCAGATGATTGAAGCTGGTATGAAAACCAGAGGTTCTATGCTAATTTGTCATCAACACTCCTGGTAAACTCTGGACAATTAGATTATTACTTAGTCTTTGATTAAGTTTTCAGTCTTAATTATCAATTTCAATCTCGATGAGACGGTTCGGTTTTCCATAAATATTTTTGCCTTGTTTGCTGGTAAGCGTGTTTTAATTCTATGACCATTAATTTGGTTATTTTTCTTAAACCAAAACGCTATTCAGGATTGTTAAAATAAATTTTGTTTTCTTAAATAAAATTTTATTTTAATCTTATTGAATATTTTTTTTAATCCTGATATGGCAAAATATTTTGTGCGGAAATGCTTTTATTCCTGATGAGGTTAGGTTTTTCTTACATCAGAAAATGCCTACTCGTTATGGACTACTTTCTAATGCTATGGTACAAGGCCCAACCCACCTTGTTCCTGACACAAGCATGCAACCTAAACAGTCTAAACAGTTAACAACCACCTCTACTGTCTCTCAAAAGACTTTAGTTGTAAAATCAAAGAAATCAGCTAGAACTGATGTGTCTGGATGGCAATCAGGTTCAAAGGATTTTTCCTCTACACCACTCACTAAAAAGAAGATACAAGGGGGTGTACAAGGGGTCCTGGTCAAGAAAGCTGATAAGGTTGTTAAGAATGTTCCTGTGAAAAGGAAGTTAAGGTTGATTGATGAAAGTGATTCCGAGGATGACTTACCTATATCCTCTGTGATGAATGTGAACAAGGAAGTTGCTGATACTGCTACTAAAGTTGTGGTACCTTCATCAAAACCACAAAAGACAAGGAAATTATCAAAGAGCAGGTATCATATTCCTTTGACAGTGCAAATGAAGGATACTGATATTCAGACATCAAATCCTGATGTTAGTATTCCTGATGCAGCAACAAAAGTTGTCTCTATATCAGACTCTCCAGCCTCTCCATCTCAGATTCGAGGAAATTCTTGGGAGAAGGTTTCTACAACTGCTTCCTTGGTTGGTCTTACACCTACTTCAAAGAAAAAGAGGAATGCAGAAGAGTTAGTCTATCAGAGACAGAAGAAGCTGAAAGGATCAAGCCCACAAGAACCTGAATTTCAGAGTAATTCAGCAGCTACTGTTGATCCTGCCACACAAGAACCACTCAATCAAAGTTTGGGTGAAGGCTTAGCTAGTGGAATGGTCACACAAGAACCATTTTCTCAAAGGGAGAATGAAGACATCAACATTCCAGCTACACAAGAACCATCTTCTCAAAGTGAAGATGCAGGCAAAGCTACAGCTTCTGTTGAAAGATTGGTCGAGAACATTGTCAATGAGGGAAGCACACAAGAACCTTTAGCTCAAAGTGTTGAAGCAGCTTCTGAACCTCAAGCTACACAAGAACCATTGGTAGAAAATACTGATGCAAGCATTTCAAATCCTGACGATGTTCATCCTGACGCTAGTGGTGCTCCTGATAATGAACCTATTTTGATACAGCCACTTCGTACAAGACCAATGGATCATCCTATCTCAGAATTACAGGATAAACTGAAAGGTATTGCAATTCCTGATCCTGATATATCTCATGGTTCTGATGATGATAATTCTGATGATGATAGTGATGATGATAATGAGAATCGAAAAGAGAAGGAACAGCTTTCTACAGCACTCAAGATTAGTCTTGGAACTAATTTTGGTTCATCAAGTACATTTATGGCTAGCAATGCTTCCACTGGGAAAGATCAGAGACAAGATTTTTCTATTCCTTCCTTTGATCCTGCAGAGGCATTTAGACAGAATGAATGGAACAATTCATGGCACCAATCTGATGAATCTATCAGTTTTTCTTCTGCTATTGAACATGCCTATAATGCAGTGAAGTCTATAGAGAATCAAGACTTGAAGAATCATCTGAAGGCTACTACTCTGTTATCCAAAAGCCTGAAAAGTGAGATTGATTCTATCAAGGGTTCAACTGACAAAGTGAGGACTGATATCTTTAATAATTTTACAAAGGTGCCTACTACTTTACATCTAAGGGTAGTGGAATCCCAAGTGAAATCTGTTGTTTCAGAACAAACCTCAATCAATCAAAGAATTGATTCTCTGGATACTAAGGTAACTGAAATTCAAGCCTCTCTTTCCTTAATCTTGCAATTATTGTCAAATCCTGATGTCAAAAAGGGGGAGAAGGTTATTCAGACAAAATGTACACCTGATCTAGTATTAAGGAATAATGATGATGATACTGGAGATGATGGTGGTGACAATTTGAAACAAGGAGAAACCTCTGATACTGCGGTTTTGAAGTCTACAATTCAAACTTCTCAAAGTCAAACTACGCGGTCAACTCATGTTTCTGATTCTGGAGTTAAGACAGTAAGAACATTGGTGCAATCTCAGATCCTGACGGAAGATCAAATCCTGACACCTGGTCATGGACACATTCTTGCTACAATTCCTGAAGGTGATGAAGATGTAATTATTGATAATCCTGAAGATGCATCAAATTTATTCCAGAAGTTTTCTACAAAAGACGGCAGAATTGTTACTCTATATCACACTGATAAAAGAGTTCAACAATTATTTGCCAGAAAAGCACTCTCTACAGCAAGTGAAGAATATCCAGATCTCTCACATGAAGAATTCTTGAGACTACAAAGAGAGACAATGGAAAGCTATACTGCTCCTGCTAGAGGTAGAGGAAGCAGAGGTAGGAGAGGTGTTAGAAGAAGTAGAAGAGGTTCTCCAACTCAAATATTACCTAGACAGACAAGGTCTAGAGGGTTAAGAATTGAAGAAATTCCTGAACCTATTCAAACTCTAGTAGTTCCTGACAGATCTACTTTTGGTGATGATGGAATTGTTGAAGAAGAACCTGAATTGAAAAGAAAATCAAGTAAATCAACTCTCAGCAATACAAATCAAATTGAAGATTCTAATCCTGACAATATTCAAGATCCTGACGAATCTGAAATTCTGCAAGAGGTTGATTTGATAATCTTATCTACTGTTGTTGATTGTCACAACAAAGAAGTAGATGAAGAAGAAGAAGCCAGAAGAAGAGATATTACAAAGAGAACAAATGAAGATTTTAATCTCTATCTACAAAGGCTTAAAGTTTCAAATAAAAGAAAATGGAGAAATTCAAGCAGACAAGAATCTTTACTTGAAAGAAGCTACGCTCATGAAAAGGAGAAAGACAAGAAGTGGAAACATATTAGCACATTAAGTTGTGATACACCTATCAATTTTCAGTCTGGTGGAATTATTACAAGCGCTTCAAGTGTTGTTGATTTATCTGAGATGGTTAGATCAAAAGCACTCTGGTTAAAGATGTTTTCGAGTCTGAAGCAATTGTCAAGTAATTCAAGAGGAGGTATTGGACACAGAGATGGTGAATATCTGAATATGTCATATGTTGATCCTTACTCCTTGACAGAAATTGGAGGTACTTTAACTTCTGAAAACCTGAACAATTTATTAGCTGTTGATATAGTTATAGATTGTCATGATGGTTTTGAAAAGAAAGAAAAGCTTCTGTACTTCATGAAAGATGGTAGTGTGAAGATTCTATCTATTCAAGATCTGCTGATGAAAACTACACAGGAACTGAAATATGTTCACTATCTGTTAAGATGGAAGAACCAAGTGTACAAAGAATGGAGTGACATGATTTTGTCAACTATAAGAAGAAGACTGGATGGAAACAGTAATTTCAATGGTAATTATACTCCCATGTACTTAAATCAAAGAGGTCAGGATGTGGAAATGCAAAGGGGTACTGCTGTTAAAGAAGTAAATTTTGGCATGACTCATCTTTCTCTCAATCCTGATGGGAAGGAAATTGCTTATCTTTTGCTTGAAGAGCACAGTCTACAGAGAAACTCCATACAGAATCTCAGAGCAGCTATCTACCAGATTAATGAGGAAGATGAAGAACTCAGAAATCTTAAGGAAAGACTGATTCAAATTCTTGAAGAAAAAGAAGAAAGTTTATTATCCAACTTCTTGAAGATGAATCTGTTCTATCAAAAAGCTTAAACAGATAAGTTGTTTCTGAAGATACTCGTACATTTTGATACATGTTTTTGACATCATTGAATATTTGGAATCTATACTTTATTTCACAAAGTATGAGATTGGGGGAGATTGTTAGATCAGAATTCAATGATCGTCATAAGCTAGACTCAACTGATCAGGATTGCTGACGTCATCAGTATTGCATGGTCATCAGTATTTGATCAAGCGTCAGTATCTTATTGATCATCAGGATTCCTACTCAGACTATGATCAGGTTTGATCATCAGGACTTGAAGCTGATCAGGATTCCTACTTCGAGTTATATTTGGAGTCTAGATAAACATGGAAGTTTGTTCCTGGTTTGTAGAATGCAGCTATCGATTAAAGATATGTTTCTATCTTTGTTATGATT
Organism: Heracleum sosnowskyi; assembly: GCA_030848705.1. NCBI lineage: Eukaryota > Viridiplantae > Streptophyta > Magnoliopsida > Apiales > Apiaceae > Heracleum > Heracleum sosnowskyi. The sequence continues at coordinate 75,421,587 of CM061238.1, forward strand.
AGGACTTATCTTGTTATTGATAGAGAAGCTGTGTGCACTATATAAACACAGTTTTGGTTTCGATTTATGTATCAATTCGAGAGAGAACATAATCGAAGAGAAGCTCTTAAGAACAGAATTTCTTGAGAGAGTTTTTGTAAGCTAGCAGCTCTTAAGAACATCAGAATTTCTTAAGAGAGTTTGTAACAGTTTTATATCAAAGTTAATAAAGCTGTTATTGTTATTGTTATTGATCTTTCATATTTGTGTTATATAAAGTCGATAATCTTATACAATTGTATTCAACCCCCTTCTACAATTGTTATTTACTGGGCAACAGTTTCATCACTAGTGTCATCACTTTCCAGTTCCTCAATCTTGACTTGACTGACTTTTAGAGATTCCATTCTTTGACCTAGATTGTCAGCAATAAGGGCACAAGAGGTATTGGCCATTAATCATTGCTTTGCTTGAATAGATCTCTTCTGAAACAGCTTTAGCTCATATGTCTTCAAAACACCATACAACACATCAAAACCAATCTTTGTTAGATCTCTTTCTTTAAGGGAAGAGATTCTTGGTTCCAAGTGATCTGGAAGAGTTAGTAAGAACTTCATGTTGATCTCTTCTGTCTCATAGTGTTTGTCATAGAGTTTGAGTTCATTTATCAGCTTGTTGAACCTCTCAAACACTTCTGTGGTTCCCTCCTTTGGTTGAGCCATGAATGCTTCATACTGTGAGACCAGAATCTGTTGTTTGTTCTTCCTTACCTCAGGAGTTCCTTCACATAGCACTTCTATGAGATCCCACATTTTCTTTGCACTACTACAGTGAGCAACAATGCCATACATGTTGAAATCCATAGATTCACAGATGATAAGTTGGAGATGTCCATCCAGTGCTATTTTCTCCTTTTCAGGATCAGTGTATTTTGAGGGGTCTTTAGGAACATGCCTTGCTGGTATTATCTCAGTGCCTACTATTGTTTCAGCAATCTCAATCATTGGAATAAAGGGACCATGCTTTAGAATGTCTAAATACATGGGATTGGAAGCTTTGATGAAAAGTAACATCTTCTTCTTCCATAAGCTGTAGTGCTCCTTGTTGAAGGGAGGAATCTTGATACTGCTTAGTTTCTGTGAACTCATTCTTGATCTTTTCATGTTTGTACGTTAACAGCCTACGCTCTGATACCACTTGTTAGAAATGAATACCACTAGAAACTAGACAGAGGGGGGTGAATGGATAGTTTGATGTTTTTCGATTCTTGAAACTCAAGATAAACTGTATATGATTATGCTATGTAATATGCAGAATATAAACAACACACACAATCACTTTAATCTACTTTTTATTGAGTAAATTAAATACTACAGCTTTCCGAAAATTCACAACAGAATTTCTGGCATCTAAACAAGAACAGTTTGTAACTTGTTTTTGCTTACAGAGAAAAAAGTGCTTTAGATAAAACTATGTGTATCTCTCTTACAGCTTTCAGTGGTGTGGCCTCGATATATATCCTCCTAAACAACACTAGGCACACCACTATTTACACAGTTACCCCTAGCTGAAAGTCCAACTTGTCCTGCCATAAGAGGTTAACTGTGTCAGGAAGGACCACCTGCTTTTTAGAGTCTTTCCCGTTTCTGTAGCTATTTGTCTCTTATCTTTCTCTCCAAGTTTAGCTGTAGATTTGCCATCTGTTCTTTGGACCACCTTGCCAGAACAAATGCTTCAGTATTTGTCTCTTTTGATTCTTGATTCTGTACCTTGATTTGTCTTGTTATAAACGGCTAAGTGTTGATATCGTGAACTCCACTTCATTCCAGACTATGCGATGTCACTTGTGAAGACTACGTGATATGGCCTTTGAAGACTTTGTGACATAGGTCATTTGAGGACTTCGCGATATAGTCTTTTTGAGGACTATGCGACATAAGTCATTTGAGAACTATGCGACATAAGTCATTAGAGGACTATGCGACATAAGTCATTTGAGGACTATGCGACATAAGTCATTTGAGAACTATGCGACATAAGTCATTTGAGGACTTCACGATCTAGGCATCTTTGACTTTGCTGAGTTCAACACTTCACGACATGAGTCTTGAGGACTTCACGACATAGTACAAAATGGACTATGCGATCCAGCACTTCTCGACATGGATATTGGTGACTTCACGACATAGCTTTATTCTGACTTTGCTATATAATGCCTTAGACAAATTTCTGCAACTTATTTCTTCAGGGCCTTATTCATCTCTATCCTGCTGCATGAACAAATCTGAACTTCTACCAGGACAATTATTTAATGGCCTATATACATTCTAGTTGCAAGGAGCTTACTAATCTCATTATAATTCTGAGCATACATGATCAAGCTAATGTTCATGAGAACAAGACAAGTACATAGAGAGACCTATACTACATCCCAGTGATAGAATTCACTAGGTCATGTAGTGTGACATAGTCACATAGCTTATGCTTGTTAATGGTGGTATTCAGACATGTCTTGAGCCTAACAACATATTTTCAGGTCTCCACTGACCCAGGCTGAGACCTTGAATCTAGAGAAATATCACAAAAATAATTTGAATATTAAAACTGATAGAGACTAAAAAATAGAATATAATATGCAATTTTATTAAAACTGAAAGAAAAATTAGAGAAACTTGTTTTTTTTCTCCGTCGTGAGATACAACGCTTATAAGAAAAACTACGGAATGAATATGTGATGGAGTACTTTATAGAAGGATGATATTCATTCTTGTTCATTTTAAATGTGTAAATATGGGTTGAAATTGCTTATAGGAGAATACAACTACAATGTCAACACTGTGTGTTAACGAGAGAATTTGGTTAACATTGTTTTGGAGGTTTGCTGGATTAACGGAGTACAATATGGTGATTTCACGAAGAACACGAGATGATGATTGATGGGTTTTGTAGCTGATCTTGTTGGTTGATTTGGAAAATGTCGGAGAACAAGTATTTATTCACCCTTGCATAAAACTCCAAAAGATCTCCCTTTAAACAAGAGGCATACGTACCCTTTTATAGGGGTTCAAGCCACACGTAGTTCTTGGACGACAAGTTACCTAGACGGGCTAGGGTTTTGTATGATCCATTAAGGCCCAAGTTATGACAATTGTAAAGACTATGAGTAAGCCCATTATCATCCATGGCCCAAGCATTAATAGCTGTGAGAGGCTTTCATGGAGTTAGGGTAAAGCAATTTTAATAATGATGAGAGACCCCATATGGACCTCGCATGTGACCCCCTAGAGTCTGACCATGCGATGCGATCCCAGGGATAATGCATGCGGTTGCTGATAGCGACCCCTTGAGACCTGGCCATAGGCCTTTATTTTGCAACGATGTGATCCCAAAGATAGAATCGCGGTTGTCCTTCTTCCTGAGTAACCATGACTGATAACGATACGAAGCCTTTGCTGATATTGATAACAATACGAAGCCTTTGTTGACACCTGCGTAAAATACGCTAACGGAAAATGCGATCCCACATACGATCATTGATCTAAACAGCGATGCAGAACTTATTTCTCCATGATTGAAGCACGTAACATAATCCAATTCCAACAAATGGGCTTTCAGTAGCCCATTGACCCTGTCCAGAGACCATGTCCATTTTTGGGCATAACACCGTGTCTCCAACACTGTGTGCAATTTGTTAATTAACCTCAAATGCAGTTTGCACTTCCATTTCTTCAAGAAAAGACATGTGCCCGCTGTTTATCAACCGATAATTCTTGCGAGTAAAAATGACAAAAGACATCTATGCTATCAGCTACGGATATACTATTATATTTGAAGCAAATTACACGTGAATTGTTGTTACATTAATCTGATGGTTAACTAGTTGCAGCAGAACAAACTATGACATGCAAGTCGGGCTAAATTTATGCTAAAAGATGAGGCAAAAATTACAAGATCCCTTGAGCTTTAAACTGTATTTTTCAGTAGTTCTCTATAGTTGCCTTGTTATAGGCATGATTTTACTGTTCCAAAGATTGAGAAAGATGCGAGTGGATTAGAGTATTTGCCTGTCTTTGAAACCTTAATGACTGATCAATCTATATCAAAGCCCGTGCCACAGACATAAGGCTCGGTTGCACAACCATCATTTACTACTAATTACGTGTACACAACTGCCTTCTTTCAGATACCATTTACAATTTGCAACAGCAGCTTCTTCAAGAAAATCCAAAAAAAAAAGAATTAACAGTTAAAAATCAAGCACATGTGGTCGAATTTCATCTGTAAGGTTTTAGTCTCTTGACCACACTTCTGCAAGCTGTGTGGATTTCGTATTGCACTTTCTATTGGTTTTTACAATCTTGCTTTCAACAATTAAAGATATGAATTAATAATCAGCATCGGCTTTCACCAGAGCTCTTATGGTCTCAGACATGTTTCTCCTCAGCCTCTCAAACTCTCAAGTCCTCGACCTTTTGTTACTAACGGAAGATGTATATCCACTATGTCAAAATGCTCGGGGTATCATATGCTTTGTCTTCTGAATGGTTATTATTTAGTCTGTTTACATTCTTGCTTAATCCTAACAGTCAACAAAATCAAATATTTTTGCGGCACTTTTCTTGAAGTGATAATTCTTGCTAACAGAGGGAAAGTGAACACAGGTCATCTTTCTTGCTGAGAAAGATCAAGTAGCACACACATAAAAGACATTATCAGTAGCATGAGATCAATTACATATTTTATATAATTAAGAACCTAGTGTTGAGCATACACATAATGCAAAAACTATCCTCTAGAAACAAGGCATTACATTAAAGTTCAAATGAGTAGAATGACAAAAGCATTGCATGAATCAGGATAGTAATATCACCAGTCAATGGAATCAATACTTTCGCGAAATCCGTTTCATATACATATTACGTACACGAGTAGAATACTAACTATCACATACCTCGGTCTACTATACAAGACTCTCCACTTGAAGCATGAAACACCAACAATTTCTTGCTTTAAGTCGGGCTTTTCAAAAATTATACAACAGAGTAGATGAATAGACATCAAAGACTTTCTTGTATGGAACAAGCTGTTATACATGGAAGTAGACCAGTGTGAATCAGCTTGTTTTAGTTATGTAATGAGTAGTGTAGTAGAGGCTATCGTATAATCTTTTTTGAGAGTAGACTTAAACATTTCTATACAATTTAATTCAACAAGCAACAAAAGACTGTCTATTCCTGGGAATGTTTTCTCCACCAGAATGATCTTATATTGCAAGTTATAGCACTTCATTTAGTTAGTTCTGAACATGTATAGTTGGAACTTGGGAAGTGTACATAGAATCAATGTCCCCAAGTCTCTTACTCTCTTTGCATTGCAGGTGAACGAGGTAAATCATTGTTGGGAAACGTTGCTGCGAAAAGCAGCAACTGTCTCAAATGTTCTTTTTTTGTCATAGTGATAGTACTTCGGAAATCTATATGCATAATGAAATGGATGGACTTATATTCAGAGTTTAATCATCTTAGGTAGACGTTTAGTGTGTTAGTGAGCTCATTAATCATCGGAAATCTTTTACCTGACCCTCATGTTTACACTGGTTTGCAGATCTGATTGTTTAGATGTACAAAAATATTCCATTGTTTCACAAACCAAGACATCCTACCAATTAACACAGGGATGATTATTTGCATACATTTCTACCACACTGGATTTTTATGCCAAACTTACTGTCGAAATCTTGAGTAATCTTATTTGTTATGACCAGAAATCCCACCACTGAGAGTCACTGCTAGGCTGATCCAAGATGTCACAGGATTCAAGATTTTCCCAATCTTCAGTTGATGTCAAGGAACCTTCGCCAGGATCCACTTCCACCATGCTGGGAAGGTCAGGTTCCTCCTCATCCAACTTAAAATATTCTGCCTTATTGATACTATAATCATCTGAAAGGACGCCAAGTCCATGTTCTGATTCACCCAATGACAAGGTAGGCTTCATCGGGTGCTCGTTATTTCTATCATTGTGATCATCATCTGATTTGGAATCGGTAACATGTCTATACGGCTCTTGTCTTTCCTCCCCGGATATTTCCATTATGTCATGTAGCCTCTGCAACTGCAAAAATTAGAAAACTAGTTAGTCGATGAGCCACTGGTCAGGTTGCATGACCTTGCTGCTCGCAAGTATGATAGTGAAGTGCTTCAACGGAGATCACACATATTTGATCCTAATTAAAAACTCACTTTTTAAACACAAAGCATCCCTTCATAATGGATGCATATTCAATAAAATAAAGAAGCAGGTTTGGAGTATGACAGCCAATTGTCAAAAAATGTTTTAATTCCGATGCCTTGATTTGTGATGAATAACTTGAATCCAAGATCACTTGAAAGATGGACAAAAGAATAGAAAAAAGAAAGAGAATCCTTGCCTGTATGACTAAAGATTGCTTCTCTTTCTTCATGATCTCAAACTGTGAAGCAAGATTGTCGTATTTGGCCTGTAATTTGGTGTAGTCTTTCTCGACCTGCTTTGACTTGTATCGAGCTCTCTTATTTTGAAACCATATAGCAATCTGTCGTGGTTGTAATCCAAGTTCTTTGGCCACTTGCAACTTTTTTCTTGGCTCAAGTTTAGTGTCAAACTCAAACATGGTTTCTAATAATTTAATTTGGTCATCAGTGAACCTCCTTTTGTTGTTGCTCTTCTTTCTTGACAGTGTATCCAAGGTGTAACGTTCTGCCTCTGCCATCACTGCGGTGGAAGAAGAATATTCACCTTCTTCGAACATACTCAAGTTATTCAAACAACAAGACAGTGAAAGTGGAAGAATGTTTTGGGAATTTTTAGAGAGGTTTGAAGATTCTCATGCACTTGTTTGGCTCAGGGCTGGGGTTCTGTTCTGTTTTTATACCTGATCAGCAAACTAGGGTGGGGTCTGAAAGGTTTATCAAGTCTTTTCTCTGGTGCTTTGTGAACGCTGGACATTATATTAAATTTGGTAGTAATATCTAACACTTGCATTGTCCTTGTCATTTTTATAATTCATTTTAAAACATTTCTTTTGTTCAGATTGACTTGCTTAGTGTGTTGCTAAATGCTGATGCTCAATTAAACCTTTTAGATGCATAGCTTTCTGCAAATAATGCGGAAAAATCCGTGTTCAGACCATAATTTTCTTCGTACTAACCTAACAGATAACTTAACACCTCAAAATTTTAGAAGAACCGATAACTTAACAAATGATTACTCATAGCATGGTATAATATTATTACGAAAATACCTATCAGTCTTTAGCAGCAGCAAGTGTTTCAGACCTCGAATTCCATATTGAAACCCAAAACTTTAGGGTATATAAGAGCACTGGTTTAAAGTCTTGGCTTGAAAAGATGAGTAATGGTGGTGATGCTTACTTGTAAAACATGGATCACAAGGATTAATTTGTATAATGTTTTTTATATGTCATTGTTGACCTGGTCCTCCATTTCCACTATACCCTTCTCAAATAAATATATATTTTGTCTTGTGCAACCGAATGGTGTCGGTCGGCTGGCTGTCTTTCTGGTTCTGGCAACTATACACGTTTTCATTTTTGGAATCGTGCTTCAAATTATCTGGATTAAAATATTTTGCTGACAAAATTTACATAAAATTTCTTTTACTGACTTTCTGAAAACAATCGAGACTCTGAAACTAATTTTCTGCTATTTTAAATTAATGTTTACCAATAAAAAAATAAAAATTCTAGGGGACAAAATAAGATTACAAGTTGTTGTTAGGAGAATTTCGTAACAACCAAAATCGGAGGTTGCTGGAATAACGAATTATGAAAATAAGGGGATTTGGGATTTTTGGATGTTTGGGGGCTGGACTTGGGAGGTGTCTCGATTTGTCTCAGATATCGGATCCCTTTACCAAGATGTCTGCGTACCAATTTATATTGGATCAAGCCCACGCAGTTCTATGCAATTGTGTTTATCTCTGAGAGACTTTAGGGATAAACTTTGTTAATGTGGTAAATTACCAATTTTATCTTGCATTATCTTGGCGTTGTGATATCTTCCTGACTTGAAGGATATCGTTTGGGGATATTTTCCGTTATTGATTGATTGAGATTGATTCTTTCCTCGTTTCAGGGAGAGGATATTACTTAGTGTTCAAGTAATTAATTATTAATCTGAATTAATAATTATTAAACGGAGAAATTTGGACTATGCCAAAATGTGGCATAACAACAAGCCCTCAGTTCTTCATTGTAGCTTGCTGCAGTGGAGAACTAAAAATCTTCGAGCTTCCAAATTTCTTCGGTCGCTGAAACAAAGCTAAAAATAGAAGATTAGTAAAACTTTCAGAACACTACAGTGCCCGTTTTGCATATGTGAATGCAAGTAATATAGCATGCGATGAACCATATTAGGATATATCTTTTTGCCAAGGTTTCAAAAGTGCGAGTATAAGTAAATATCATTTTGAAATCCGTTGCGGTCTCATTGTCAAGTTAGGACCTTGGCGTTCTGTATAGAGCCCGAATTGGCGTACACGCTTTTCAAGAGTCATTGTCCACATAAGGATGTGTATTCGTTCATCCGCGAGCCCCCGAGCCGAGGCTTTAATAAGTCAAGCTTTCAACCTATATCATGTATGGTCCCACACGTTTTCCTACAATCTCGCGACATATCCGCATTTATTCCTGTGATTGTAGGAATGTCTCGTGCCAACCAAGAAATATCCATTTATCAATGGGTCTTCAATAATGTAATTTTATCCCTGGACTCTCCTCTGAGAGTAGTAGGGTCTTCAATCCAAAGGGTCGCTGACTCCTTTCTATAAGCATGTAGCATTGCGGGACTTATAGCTTGCCCAACCTGTCCTACTTAACAATTTAAGTTCACAAGTTTAAAATATTTTTGACATATATGTATTATCGCGACGATATATGAAAAATATTTTGAACACAGTCAAAAAATAAAATAAATATGCCATCTAAGAATGTCGCAATATTTATTTTCTTAAAAAATAATGTCCCTTGTAAGAATTTTCTTCAAAAATTATGCGTCTCGCATAAATATTTTTTTTTTCGTAAATATGCAGCTCGTTCAATATTATAAAATATCCACAAAAAATAAAAATATCAAACGATATTTTCTAAAATATATACGCGAATCTCGCTATAATTTTACAAACACAAAAATATTACTCGCACGAATTTTGAATAATAAATATATTTTTCGTAAAAAATATTTATAAATAATTTATGCAAGCATGACAGTAATAATTATGCAACATATAATTTAATTGCAGAAAATAAAAGAAAGAAAAATCTTATCTTTGAATTTTGAAGTCGAGCAGGCTGATTTTCCAATACTTCAGACTCTTTTTACTGCGTTTTGTTTCCTGCCCGCTTTACGTACATTCACCTTGTTCTGGCTTTGCTTTCTTTGTCCACGTACGTGAGTTGTTTGTGCAATTTCTTTATTCATTTTTTTTATATTCTTGCTCCTCTCATTTTGATGCAGTGTGCATGCTCCATGTCTGTACGTCTTGCAATTTCTTTTTCTTCGTAGCCTAGTTGGTCCTCCAATTATTTTCGTATCGATAAAACCCAAAACCCTCTGATTGGATAAAATTATTCGTCCTCCACGAATAATAAAATAAGCCCCTCCTTCTAGCGCCAATTGTTGTTAGGAGAATTTCGTAACAACCAAAATCGGAGGTTGCTGGAATAACGAATTATGAAAATAAGGGGATTTGGGATTTTTGGATGTTTGGGGGCTGGACTTGGGAGGTGTCTCGATTTGTCTCAGATATCGGATCCTTTTGCCAAGATGCCTGCGTACCAATTTATATTGGATCAAGCCCACGCAGTTCTATGCATTTGTGTTTATCCCTGAGAGACTTTAGGGATAAACTTTGTTAATGTGGTAAATTACCAATTTTATCTTGCATTATCTTGGCGTTGTGATATCTTCCTGATTTGAAGGATATCGTTTGTGGATATTTTCCGTTATTGATTGATTGAGATTGATTCTTTCCTCGTTTCAGGGAGAGAATATTACTTAGTGTTCAAGTAATTAATTATTAATCTGAATTAATAATTATTAAACGGAGAAATTTGGACTATGCCAAAATGTGGCATAACACAAGTTAAAATATTTCTTACACGCTGGGTTTTGGATCTGGAAAACCCCTTCCTAAATGTGTTCATGGTTTTCACATGGCATTTGTTCGCATATTCTACGCTCAAAGTCTCAAACATATTTCATAAGTGAAACAAATTATACTAAAAAAAATTCAAATTTATTTTCTACAAAACAAAAATTCCGTTTAATTCAACTTGCATAATTTTCCCGTTAACCAATATTCATAGACAAATAACTAAAATTAATAAAATAAATGTTTCATAATTGTACATATGCATATTTTCAAAGGCGCAACTCCATAAAGAATAATACTATTTTTAATAAATTGAGTATCAAAATAGTTACAAAATAACATATGTCATTGTCTGATTATTTATAAATAAATGAATTCCTATGTATTTACATTATTTCCACATATTAAAATATTTTAAATATATCATCAACGTTACATAATTTTGTATCTCAATTTTATACTTAATTCGGTGCATCTAGCATTATTCCTCGATAAAATCCCAAATTAGATTAGAACAATAGTAAATATTTTTATTTTCAATTGTTTTTTATCTTTAAAATTAGTGAAATTTAATTTAAAACTCTCCCTTTAAAATTTCAACCCGAATTTTTATGAATCTTAGTTCGACTAGTTTTTTCTTTGCGATAGAATAAAGAAAAGCTTAATGTGGGTAGCCAATAGTATAATGCGGCTTATATCCATAATAAATAATGGTTGGTAAATTATTTGTTCGTATAAAATTTTTGTCGAAAGATGAGAGGAAAAACTTAAAGTTAAAAAAAATCATGAATAAAATTCTTACATTCATATCAATTTTCTAATATCAAACATGTTTGTAATAATTTTTAAAAAATAAATAATTTTAACCAGTAATTGTTAGGGACGTGAACCATAATAATAATAAAGTAGCCAAGGAAATGTGAATACCACTAGAAAACAAGAAGTATGTATCAAATGTGACACGTAAGCTAATGAGATTGCAACAGGTGGGCATGATTAGGCCATTGTTTGTTTTGTCCATTAATAATTGGATGCTGTCTTGAGCTGGCAAATTAAGTTGCGTGTTGGAATTTATTAGACAGGTGTCCATTATCTTTTGTTTATTATATTCAACTTCTAGTAAAATCATCACCGATTCCTTTTGCTTTTACACGGAGCATTTTATAAAAAAATAAAATTCTACTAGTTATTCAGATATAATAGTGGGTGTTAAAGCACAAAGAATTAAAAACCTGGTATTCTAATATATTTTCAAGAAATTAACACACAAGAATAGGTGAGAAATTAATATTAATTCTTTTGTCAATCAAAATATATCACATGATAATTATGATACGTAACTACAAGTCTACAATATATATTATATTTTGGGAACCGATTTGCTAGGACTCTCGAAAAATGCATTCATTTGCCACCATGAGTGGAAATGAAATTCAGTAGCCAAATCAGTACTTGAAAAAGTAACCTTTCTACTCAGTTTTCTTTGGAGATCAGTAACGAACTAAACCTACCCTTTAGAGATTCTGGACTCTCAAGTATGAAAAAGACAAGTGTAAACTCAGTCAGCTTTCGCTACAAAACTTATAACATTAAAGTGCAAATGTGTGGTCGCTTATTACAGAAAATGCTCTGCCAAAATGTATAAAAGAAAATACATATGAACTAGTTGAAAATATTAGTCTGACACTTCTACATATCATTGTTGAGTTCATCTTCAAGCTCACCATCCTCACCACCTCCACTTGTTCCATAATGATTCCATGGCAGTATAGATTCGAGCAAGACTGCCAGTGCATTTCGGTTTGCTACTTCACGAGGAGCTCGTGCAACACCAGGTGGTGGGTTCACAACTTGGTCAGCATTCTGCATCTGCATTGCCCTTGGGTCAAGCATAAAATTTTGTAGGTTATCAGGAGGCATAGTCTGCACAGAATCTGAGAAATCAGACACCAGGAGATGGTCATACCTGCAGAAAACAAGATTTAGTACAAAATACTGAATCGAATAAAACACACAATTACAGCTTAACATACTCTAACCGATGGTGCAAAAAAACAAAAAAAGGTGATCATCCTGATAATACGTACTACCAAAAAAATTAATGCATGGAGTACAGTAACTGAGTGCAGATTTCTAGGATATAAGTACTCACTCATTTTTCTCAGATGAGAATGCTTCTTCTCTCACACAGGTCCAATCCTTAGCATCACCTATATTATGATCCACATCATCGATAACCTTCATTGCAGAGTTCCTAAGAAACTTTTGGAGATCAGGAAGTCTCCAGATAATATAGCTCCTTTCAACATATATATTTATCAAATGATCCAAGGATGGAACTCCTGTTCGATCTTTAGAAAAAAACCTATGATTTAGTATGTTTGTCCACATCTGATCCTTTAAAGGTACTTTAGCCACTAATTTCTTCAACACTGGAGGATGAAGCATTAATGCATGACACATGAGGTCAGTTGAGCTTGTTTTTTCACTGTCTTCTGCATCATTTGAGCCCTCAAGACAAAACCGACATATGGCAAGTGAATATGCAAAGTTTGGAAACAGCCATAGGGAATTATCGCTTTTATATTCTTCTGAAAATCTTTCTAACCATGTATACTCCTCTGCCCTCAAAGCAAAATAGTCTATGCAGAACATGGCACCCATCGGATCATCTGAATCTAAAGAAAGAAGCAGTTTGCAAATTTCAAGTGCGCAGCGATGGCATCCACGCCTATCCATGTTTTTCATGTGGGCAAAAAGAGTGGAAAATAATGCCCTGTTAGTTTCATGGCTATATTTCAACTTACATTTGTCCTGCAAGGGACTGAACATGGGATGCCATGCACATTCCAAGGCATATAGACACTTAGACGTAGCATCAGCAGACATTTGATGTTCACCAGAAAATTTAAAATACTCGGCTAGAGTTATCAGTGAATCTACATGATACGGGTGGTACAACAAGATGTTTGCTATGCCATTTAGATCATGTGTTGCTTTTGCGGCTTCAAACGCATCTTGTGCTTGCTTGTATGCAGAGGATTGCACATACCTTAATAACATGAAACAAACAGATTAGACTATAAATTGAGAAGAACCAAAACAGAGAACGAGATCAGAAAGATAAGTACTGTCAGATGTTACCACTGCAGTGAGTGAATACTTATTGCACAAGGTGCATGCAAATGCATACTTATTGCATTGATAAAAAATTAAAAAAAGGTAGCATAGAAGGGGTACATTATTTTCTACATGAAATTTTAGCCCACCCTGACGTACAGGGTCGTGGGGTACACCGGTCATGTATGGGGTATGGTATATCATCATTGTACTAAGAGCAAGTCCAACAGCTTCCCTAAATGAGTTCCTAAACTCAAGTATAGGGAATGTGACATCAAAATAGTGCTCCAACAATAGCTTAGTAATTCCCTAAATCACTAGCACATACTCAAATTTACTAGTCATTCCCTACTTTTAGGTAACCATTAGTCATCCCCTATTTCATTTTTAAGAATAAAAAATTACATTCTCTCATATTCAACACACTTGGTCCCCACTATTTTTCACTTTTTAAATTTTTGGTCCCACAATTTTTCACTTAGTAGTTTAAATATATTATTATTATAATAATAAGGAATGAATATAAGGATTGTTGTTGGAGTTGACATACAGATTGTTGTTCCTAAATCACTAGGATTCCTTATTTTATAATATTTTTAGGGATTGCACTAAGACACTGTTGGACTTGCTCTAATAGTGGGTATAAACTATATATTAATCATGAAAGATACATCATTAATAAAATTTCTTCTGTACCATATTTTTTACACATGAAAGCCTGCACTAAATCTTCATCCTTTCAAGTTCTAAACAAAGCATACATGGGACACTAAAGGGAACAGATGGATTATGAATTGAGATGAGCATAAAAATATTTTGTCTAAAGCATCAACACATTTTAACTGATTTATAAACTGAACTGTCACTTAGAAGCAACATTTAGAAGACGTGTGGCAGGTCTGTAGCTCAAAGCAGATATTTTAAAGCAATTCCTTTCTGGGCACAAATCTTAGAAATTGGATACAGTGAATGCCTGGGTTAGAATAGTGATATCCTCAAGATGATCTTGCTTTTAGTTTTCTTTTCTTACGCTTCTGAAATAACATACAATGAAAGAGTTACTTTGGGACTATGAAGCATGAGTGCGGGTGCGGGGGTACAGGTGCGCGGTGCGGGGATACGAGAATTCGGCAAATTAAAAAATATGGGGATTCGGGTGGGGGGGGGGGGGGGGGATATGGCAAATATTAAAATATTAAAAATAATATATATATATATATAATTAAATAGTTGCATTTTAATTAAATAAAATGATCAATCATATTTATTAAATTTATTCACTATGCAGGTCCACGACTCCACTGCCTTGTATAACAAAACATCCAGGCAATTAACATAAACAAATTAACATATAATTAGGCAATTAATTATTATCAAATTGATCACAATCCATATAATCAAATAAGTACTTACCTTGATTGCTATAATTATATCGTATATACATCTACAGATGAAGACACAAAGGAATCAGCAAAGAAGAAAAAGACTGAAAAATTACAAAAACTGCCATTCCCGCACCCCCTTGTACGCACCCCCACGTATCCCTCTTCGGAAATTCGCCGATACGCCACATGGCGTATCCCGTACGTATTCAGGCATATCCCCGCGGACTACGCACTGCATACGTACGGGTTACGCAGTTCTTCAATGGGGGGAAGTATCCCTGCTTTCTAGCTTTGGGCCTTGCAATAGTAAACACCCTTATCCAAGCTCAATAAAGGGTGACATTATTCTGGATAGGTTACTTATGAAAGAAGTGAAATCTGGAAGATAATTATGTGCCAAATTAAGAAACTTTCTTACCCACATGTGATTGGACCCACTCCCTCCCATACACCCCAGATCAAAGGATCCTTCTACTAATCTAGACTAGGTTGGGGAGGTTGCGTATATGAGTAACGATTAATGAACTAAGAATGGTTTTTTAGACACGATCTAGCATTAGACAGAAGTCCAAAAATCTATGACAACAAACAAAATAAGAAAGTACAACTAATAAATGCTCAAATTGACACTCGACAGAAAATTCTGATTAAACAAACCTAAAGTAATGATACTGATCTTTTGTTTCCAGATATTCCATGGAGAATGATCCATCCCAACGAGGCCAATGCTCTAATGGAGAAACAAGAATGGTCTTCCGGTGATTGTGGTTACCACGTCTACCTCCCCGATTCTGTCTAGATGGTCCTGTTTGATGGCTTTTTCCAAGAGAATTCACTACCTTGGAACCAAATATTCTTCGCAGCTCAGTTTCTGCATTAAGCAATTTTGGCTCAACTTGTAGAATTGATGATGACAAAGCACCAGAAGTTCCATTTTTTGGTACGACTCCTGAAAGACCAAAACTAGGACTAGAGGACTCATCTCCAAACATTAACTCATCTGACATCGTACCAAATGAGTTCTCAGTGTACTTTTTGTTTGAAACTTTATCCTCTTTGGTTTTCTTTTTTTTATTTTTCTTCGTTTTGGCATTCGACGTCGAAACAGTATTAGTTTTAACAGCTTTATCCATTAAGCTTTCTTCCACATCAGCATTTCCTAAGGAGAAGCCACCTGCTATTTCCAAATCATTCTCCTGCAGAAAAAAAAACTATCATATATATACCCTGAGAGAGAGAGAGAGAGAGAGGGATCTAGCATTACTACAATCAAACGGAAAGTAAATGGAGATACCATAACTACGAGAGTGCTTTTGTTCGAGTACGCGTCCTACATCTTGATTACATGTCAAATAAGCTTAACCAAATAGGAGTGCAATTTGAACTTAATATCAAATTCTTGAATAACAAATTTGTTCTTGCTTAGACATCAGGGTGTGAAGGGAATGAACATCCAGTGCAAAATTTTGGCGCTTACCATTGTGTCTCCATGGTGACATCAACATATATACATACACACACTCTGTTACCCAGACCCTTCAATTTTGCCCTCATACCCGTGTCCACCGGACATGACATGGGTGTGGGTATGGGATCTGAGTCGGATCCTTCACATGAAAACCGGACACTTCAACTCCAAGAAATCTAGTTCAAAATGATTTACAAGGCCTCACAACAACTTGATTTTAGAGAGTAATGTCCGTAGATCACTATTTCCATGTTATCCTTTTGATTTTTGCTATAAATTTGACATAAACAATTATGTATATGTTTTTTTATTGGTAGAAGACACTTATTTACAAATGTAAAATATATAAAAAGTAGGTATACTTTCACTTATGTGAAGGTTATATGCCGAATCCCCACACCCATGTCCAATTTCGGATCCATATCCATGAATCCTAAGTTTTTAGAAACCAAGAGTCTGACACTTGGATCCGCACCCGTGTCCGACACCCGTACCCGAGTCCGGGTAACTTAGTACACACATATTATATAACGTTGGGTTTTCTATCGAGACTAATATAAATTAGAGACTCTTAACCTACCTATATTTTTTATATTACTATAGATAATCGATATTTTTATAAATACTGTGGTACGTGTTTGTAAATTTAGGGTCGGTTCCGTCATCATCAGATACGGACATACGGTTGTTCTGCACTTCTGCTTGTTGTGTAAAACTACAAAATAACACGTTCAACTGCAGGTAGTTGTCAACTGCACAAGGAGGGAACATTGAACTGCAAAACAAAGTAGTGCAGAACTGTTTAACAAGAATTAAGTAATGGGTCCTCTATCACTAGCCCCGCATACAAACATAAAAAAAATACTATTATCTCTATACTAAAGCCATGTTTGCTTCATGGTATTAAGTAAAGGATAGAATTATAATCCTTTAAATTTTTCAATCCCATGTTTGTTGTGTAAAAACTCATCTAAGATTAATCCAAGGATAATAATCCTTTAATTTATCTTATCCCATGTTTATTTTGTTGGAGTAGGGAGCATGATTATAATCCTCTCTAGTACTTGGTTGGAGGAGGTATTACTTAATCCCAATCATGAATTCTGAGATCAAATTATGTTGTCAATATCCTTTGTTCTCTTCTTAGTGACATTTGAGATTAAACTTTGTTGATAACATCCTTCCTTTTACTTTTGGTTTGCATAAAGACACTCTGGTTGACGCATAAGAGATAATTTTAAAGTGTGAAAAAATGTCATCTTCTAGTTGAATAATTTGGACATATTTTTTTAATTCTTTTCTTTGAAGTTAGGTATTTGATTTGATTGATTCATATTTCAATTTACTATGTTACACAAGGGTACAATATTCTAATTTAAAAATTAAATTAAAGTTCTGTATAAATGAATGTGCCCAAGAAAGCAAAAAAATGTAAATTCATATCATTCATTTACGCTTTGCTGCCGAGTTTTTTAAAGGGAAGGAAGTAAGCGGTGGGGAGGTAAAATGCTTTCATCCCACTTTTGGAGTGAAAGTATGCCAAATTTGCATTCATTACCACTTGCTTTCGTTCATTTTAAAAACTCGGGAGCTGAAAGTGGAACTACTTTACTTACCCTCCACTTGCTTTCCACCCTTTTTGAAACTGGGGAGCAAGGTGTAAAGTAATCAAACAACTCAATTGAATGTAATGACCCCTTCAGTTCACCACCCAAAGAAAATGAACCAAACAAAAGCCTTGAATGAACATTCCATTCAACACTCTTTCCATCCTCACCCTCAGTGGCGGAGGTATAGAGAACCGAGGGGTTCTCTCCGCGTACCCTGAATTATTTTAAAAATAATAATATTTTTTATACATTAAAATTGTTGACTATTAGTCCCAGACTACTTAAGCCCACATCTTATAGTCTTATTAACTCTCAGCCCCTTGTATTCACTTTACCGATTATATACACAGATACCAAACAAAAAGCAAGAACCAGAAACACCTAAAATTAAAGATATGAAAGCAAAAAACAAGAATGAGGGATGGGTGAAAAAAAAAAATTGTTCATTTTTAGAGTACCCTCATGTTAATTCCTGCCTCCGCCACTGCTCACCCTATTCATTTTCTAGCAAAATTCATTAAAATTGGAGTTTTGTATAGAATGCAATGCTTTCAGTTGTTAAGAGCTTAAGCTGCGATTATAAATTATCATGTAATACAAAATATTTGGGCAGCAAGCATAGAATTATTTAAAAACATATAAAGCTTAAAAGAACACACACAAATATATATACAAACAAGTATACATCTATATAAGGGAGATAGAGAGATAGAGAGAGAGAGAGGGGGGAGAGGGAGAGGGAGAGGGAGAGAGAGAGAGAGAGAGAGAGAGAGAGAGAGAGAGAGAGAGGGAGGGAGAGAGGGAGAGGGAGAGAGAGAGAGAGAGAGAGAGAGAGAGAGAGAGAGAGAGAGAGAGAGAGAGAGAGAGAGAGAGAGAGAGAGAGAGAGAGAGAACCTCCTCATCTTGATCATCGAGGAGATTGAAAGGATTGATGGAAGAGGAGAAAGGAGAAGCATGTGAAGAATCGGAGTCATCGGCGGCGCTATCATCGGCCTGATTAAGCTGTAGATGTGCTTGTTCTTGCTCTTTGAGAACTTTTTTCATCAACCGACCAGACATTGTTAATTCAACCCCTAACACTTGGATCTGATTATCCCCTCTTTGTTGTACCTAGGGTTTAAAATTCAGCTGCGCAAGCTAGATAATCTATCCCCGCGCACTATAATTAAATTATACGGATCCCTAATTCGCAATCTATCCCCCTCGCTTCTTTCATCGTTGTACTTAATGTATCTTTATCTTGTAAAAATGAAAATAAATCCCCATTTCGGTAGATAATGGCCTAATGTTATGATCTAGATTTCGGAAATTGGAATAAATCGGTTGAGGTACTGTATAGCAATTTATCAGCAAATTAAGGATTTATCGGAATGATAAATCGAAACAAAATCGGATAAATTGTAATATTTTATATATATTTAATATATTAGCCTTATATATAATATAATAAACCATTTAAAAATAATTCATAGCGATATATCGGATTTCAAAAATCGAATCGGTCAAATATTTTTAAACGATAAACCGGTGATTTATCGGCGATTTTTAAAAAATCGGACGATTTTAGAACACTCTAATGGGAATAAATCGAAAACTAAATAATTTATTGGAATTGGAACAAATATAAAGAAGTAATGTGGGTTAGATAATTTTCTTAATTTTTAAAAATTTAAAAAGACTGAGTTTTGAAAATTGAGGAAATCATGTTGGAATTAAAGATTTTTTTGGATCGAATTACAAAATGCATATTAAGATGGACATCCAGATTCTTTATCTTATATATATGGGTAATATGCAATTTCTCAAATCCATTTTCTTTTCTATGCAGTCTTCCCTAACATAACACCTTGCATATTCCGCCAATTTTTATAGAAAATTACTTTGGACTCCAAGGGAGTAGCAGAGGCTACCAAAGAAGGATTGGAAAATCAAGGAAGCAAGATAATGGTATATGCACAATTTTATATTATATTTCTCTTATCCTTTTTTTGACAAAATAAATTTCTCTTATCCTTAATCGTGATATTCATTTCTTTTGGTTGAACTAAGTGAGGCTTCATCTATTTGAAAATTATGCTTCCTAGAATGATGTTAAGTCTCGTGACTGCTCTTGGACTTGATCGAGTATTTTGGTTTTGCGATCTAAGGCACATCGGCACCTTAGAGTTCAGCTAGGGGATGGGGAGAATACGAGGTTGTGAAATGATCCCTGGCTTCATACTGATATAATTAGCGCTAAACTTAATCGAGATACTCGAGTTAAAGAAATTTGTCAGGCAGGACGGTGCACTACTAGAAAAACTACGATAGACATCGGCTAAAAACCGATGTCTATCGAAAAAAGAAACGATGTCTATCGGAAAAAAAAGCGATATCTTTGCATGTGTAGAGAAATGTAGAGATATTAGACATCGATTTTTAGCTGATATCTATGTTTTCCTTTAACATCGATTTTTTATAAGTAACTGATGCCTAAGTTTCTTTTTTACATTGGTTTCTTAATAAGGAACTGATGTTACTTGTGATATATAGCATCGGTTTTTTAGGAAAGTGATGTAAGTTCTGTTTTTTTTAATATATGGATGCCCTGTACATACGACATGCCCAAAAACCAAAACCAAATGACCAAATAAAAAATCCAAATCAAAATCAAATATCGAAATCAAAAAGTCAATACATACCGAAGCCAAATATAAAATTCAATAGACCAACTACATTATCCAATTCATATCGAAACTAACTACATAATCCAATATCCTAGGCCCTATTTACAAAAATCTTTCAATATGGCTCGCCAAGTGCTGCAACTTCTGTTTTAGCTCGCCAAATGAAGATCTCATTTCAGAAACTTCTGTTAATGCTGCATCTCTATTTGTGGCGTGGCTCTGCTTACATTAGCAATGTGCCAAGCCAAAGTCATCATCCCTCATTCTGCTTCCCTTTGATTTCACTTTTAACAACTTAGAACAACAATAACCCTACAATAGACAGAGATAGGACAATCATACAGAATACACTGTTCCATCCTCTGGTTGAAATATATCCAGCAAGAAGTGGACCTAGAGTAGCTCCAACAGATCCAGTATTGTCTATAATTGCAGCTACAATAGCCAAACCAGGAGAATTTCCTGTAATTATACTCTGTGTACCAAGATCAGCTGCAACTGATGTTGTTATTAACGAGTATGGTCCATTCACAAGCAATCCAGATAGGAACATTAAAAGAACATTTGCAAACATTTATATGTTAGAAACACTGTGAGTTTAAATGTTAGGTTTAAAGTGTATAGTACTTGGGGTCGTAAATATTTTATATCCAAATGCCATATACAGAGCATCAAATTTTGTGACTCCAAAGTACACCTAGTTGTTGGTCCTTGACTATTACAGAAGGGGAGGGGGGTTGAATGCAATACTGATAAATCTCAATCTATGCTTCAACAACAAAAACTAAGATTAACGTTTATCAGTTTAAGAATTGCAAACAAGTAAGCACAAGAGATTTTCTCACAAAATAAATGTTTTATTTATTTTGCAATGTGTTGCTACAACCTCAAGAAAATATCAGTTTTCTTGAGCTTCGATTTCTCGAGTGATACATAGAATGAATTGAGAGATAGTCTAAGTAAAAACTAAACCTATCTCTGTCATCACGGGTTTGTGAAGCTGCTGTCATTTTCATGTGGCAGCTTCTTACAAATTGTCTACCCGTGAGTCTTACCTAAATTGCTATACAAACAAGTTTATCATTACTGGATAAAACAATCTAGATACATTCTATTTTTAGCTAACACAATTCAGTAGATGTTGATTTGTCATACTTTTGAATTGGTGAGCTTTGTCATGTGATCTCTCAAGCTTCTGTCGTAGTCTTACAGACCTGATGCAGTGTTGGGATACTGCAGCACGCCTGTTTCTTGAACATCCAAACTGTCATATGTTTGACTGAGTAGATCCCCAATACAACGATTATCCCTTGGAGACAGTATCCTGATCTTCAAGCTTGCTGTCACGAGTATGTGCTTTAGGTGACAGTAAAAAATCCCCGCAGAGGATGCTGTCAGGATTTCCAAGCTTGCTGTCAGGCTAAGGAAAAGTTGTTGTCTCAGGACTTCCGCCAATGTTGCTGTCAGAGTGGATATACTATCATGACTTGCAACATGTTGTCCTCTTGTAACCTTACTGTCAGTACCATGACAGTAACATTTATTCTTGCTGTCCTCCTTGAGCACTTCTTGAGGCTTGAACAAATAAATGAACTTCTACCAAGATGTACTAAAATCTTATTTGTCAACAAACAAAAATGGTTACAAGAACATACTCTGGATGTGACAGTATATTCATACTTAATAAAATTAAGCATTAAAAATATCTAGTTAAGCTGTCTCATAGCTATCACCCATAAATCCTAACAATCTCTCCCAATTTGTTTTTATGGACAATAACAACAAATTTACAATTAATACATGCTGACAACTTAACTAACAAGATCAGAATTGACAAAAGATTTTCACTTAGCTTCAGATTTTATTTTCTGTCTTGCTTCATCCTCTCTGTTGAGAGCTTCTTTCAGAATCTCCTTGAGTCCTTCCACCAATGCCTTCTCATCAGGAGAGATGGCATCATCTTCTATCTCATCAATGTACTTTTGGACTGCTTTGGAGAGACATACTCTTGCATCCTGGAGATCTGTCCACAATTCTTGACCAAAGGCATAAGTTCTGAACTTCAATTTGCCTTCAACAAGTTTAAATCTTCTTCCAGGATATGCATTCAGGGTTATTCTTCTTGATTTATCCAGCTTTGAGTTCTCACCCTTTCTTCTTTGAAGAATACCCTCAATCTCAAAAGAACACAGCTGTTCTAATGGATGAATTGAACCAATTACCATGTAGAGTTGGTCTTTCAAAGCACTTGTTCTGAGCTTATGAAAGCTTCTCACAAGGATCTCTTCCCTCATGAACTTGATCCTCAGAGGATTTTCTAGCATACATGGTTGATAATTGGGTCTTTCACTCTCCACCCTGTCTGCTTCTTTGCACTTGTTCAAGAGTGAAACTTCCATATCTTCAGTGGCATCTCTTCTTGCAGGATTTGAAGGTCCTTCATGACCTGGTTGGGTTTGCACCTCTTCTTCAGGAAACTCTTCTTCATAATCAGCTATCTCTTCATCAGAATACTCCAACAAGTGAGCAATGTCAGCATCATCATGATCTTCAAACATACCAAACTTCTGATAGAATTCCATGTATCTTTCATCCTTGTACTTCAGAACATGTTCCATGACACTGTTGGATACATTATCATAGCTTTGTAGTAACTCCACCATTCTGTCCAAGACGAAGTAGTCAATCCTTCTCCTGACTTTTGTTCTTACAATCACAGGGATGTCATTCACAGAAATTGACTCAACTTCCATGATAAAGTCTTTATCCACCTTTATTGACCTTGATGAATCCCACCAGAGAATGTACATGCTTGCCTCCTGGTTGGCATCTAACTTCACTTCAACACTCCTGATCTCTTTGGATTTAGCATGTTGTACTTCAAAAGAGTTTGGATATTTGATTTGAATTGGTTTCTTCAAGTTCCTGCATAGCCCTGTAGCTTTCTCCTTTCCTGAGTACTTGGTCTTTCCTTTTCTTGCTTTAGTAGTCTCCTCAGGTTCAGGTTCTTGTCTAGAAAACCAAGCCATGGCTAAGGATTTTGTCCTTTTTGGTTTGACAGTAGGCTTCATTCCATCCTTGACAACATCTTCTTCGACAGTGTCCTTCAAGACAGTATCTTCTTCGACAATGTCCTCCATGATAGTATCTTCTTCTATAGTGTCCTCCATGACAATATCTTCTTCGACAGTGTCCTCCATGACAGCTTCTTTGGTGACAGTATCTTTTTCAGCATTTATACTGTCTATAACACATCTCAAGATATTTGCCTCCAAAGCTTCAATTATTTCAGACTCCTCTTCTTCTGTAACTTTAACATCTTTCCTTTCTTGCACAGGAGCTTCTTCTTTGCTTTCCTCCTGGGATTTAGTTCCAGCATTCCCAGAAGTACTTCCACTAGCATTTCCTGTTGCTCCAGTTCCTCCACTTCCATCCAACTCATCATCACCATCAAAAGGGACATCATAGGAACAACTTTCACCTTGATCAGCTCTTTTGGAGTTTGCTTTGGTGATCATCTTCTTCACTGTAGAGCTCAGTTCTTTGTCTCTCTTCACCAGCAATTGGTAAATTGCTTTGACAACAATAACTCTTTCCTTGTTGGCTTTGGAGTTAAGAATCATGTCTAGCACCTTCAGTATTGCCTTTGACTCCATTGAGGAAGTGCCTCCTAGACTCATGTATGCACATCTTCTGCTACCATTTTTTATGGTAGCTTCATAGTAGACACAGAATGGATTGGTGTAGACTTCTGGAAGTTTCTCTGAGATTAAGTTCAGCATTTGCAGGTGCAGAATCTCATTGAAGGATGTGTGGTTTGCCTTGATTTTGTTCTTCATCACAGTTAAAACCTTTGCTGGAAGGTTCTGTAACAGCTGCATATTGATGAATATAGATATTCCATTGTTTAGGTATACATCAATGGCCCACCTCTTTTCTTCATTGATCTTCACACATACACTTATGATCTTCTCCCTTAGCAAAGTTGAGCAGTTATTCAGTCTTCTGCTAGGTTCCAACATAGCTTCCTCAACTATCCTACTGAAGTCATCATCATGATTTTTTAGTGTGCTCTCCCAGTAGTCAACCATCAAAGCATTAGCCTCTTCCTAAGTAAACTCCGTTCCTTCACTCCATGTGTTTCCTGACAAGATGTATTCAGGCAACTTGTCTTTCCCTTTTCCCAGCCTATTTTGCTCCTCCTGCTCTCTCCACTTCTTCTCAAGAGCACTCTCCTTAGGATTTGCAGTTGGCTCTCTTATTATCACAGGAGGTAGTACTGGTCTTTTGGATGGAGCTTTCCCTTGCATTGCTTCCAGTGTTTCTTTAGACATTAGAACTGTTTCTCCTGCCATCTCATACTCAAAGAGATTTACAGTTTCTTGCTCTTGCTCCCCCTTACTTCCTGAAACTCCTTTTGCTCCCATTTTCTTCTTTGCGGATACTGACTTCCCCTTAGCTGCAGGCTCCCCCTTACTCCTTGATTCCTCCTTAGAAACAGGCTCCCCCTGAGATGCAACATCTTGCTTGGGTACAGATTCTGATCTTGCCTTTTCTCCCCCTTAGCTAAGTTGGCAGCATCAATAGTTGCAGATAGAACCTGAATAGCTTCCTGAATACTAGAGAAACCATAGGCCACCATGTTAGACAGGCTGTCAAGCTTAGTTTCCATGGAGAAACACCTGTGCTCTAGGGCTTCCAATCTGTGAGCAGTAGAGGGGCCACCAGTTCTTAACCTTCTTGTAGGGGAAGGAAAAGAATGGGGCTTGGAGGCTGTGGGGGTTCTCACACTCTCAGTGTTTTTCTGAGTGATCTCATCACTCCTCACAAAAGAACTCTCAAGGCCTAGTGCCTGAAAATGTTGGGCTCCCTCAAGTTCACTCTGGACATGCTCAAATCCCTCACCTTTTGCCAGCTCATTTGGATGCCTCTCATTTTTATGCTCACCTCTCTTTTCTTTTATCTCTCTTTTCTTTTGCACACCCTCACTCAACCTAGATGCATGGGTATGAGCAATACTTACATGCAATGAAAGAGATGGTTTAGAATGTACCTTTAAGAACTGAGAAAGTGGCACATCATCATCAGAAACATCCTTAACAATTACAGCATCAAAATCAGGTTGTGCAGAGGTGACAGTAGCTTTGCCAGAAATGTTACTGTCAGTTGGAAGATTGACAGTAGGTTCTACTGCAGCTTGGACAACAGGTTTGGTTGAGACGACAACTTTTACTGAGTCCTTGAGAGCAGGGTCACCTGTGACAGCAACATTCTTAGAGTCTTTGACAGCAACTGAGGCTGTGACAACATCTTCCCTAAGGTAAGATGCTCCTTGGAGATTGAACAAGGTACTGGCTGTTTCACTTTCTAGCAGAGTTGTACCTTGCTCTTTCTCAGTGTTTGAAGGAGTGGTGTCCATCTCACTTTGAGAAATGGGTTCTTATGGACCACTAGATGGGGGCTCATCCATGATTGGAGATGGATGATCAAAACCTGAAGGGTTGGGACTGTCCCCCTCTCTAGGTTGTGGAGAAGAAACAAATGAATGAGTAGGGAAGGAAGAAGGTGAAAGTGGAGAAGAGAATAATGGCTGCTCCACAGATGGAACTTGTGAAGCATCAATTTGGGAATTGAAAACCTCACTGTGTCCTGACTCCATGTGTGTTTCTGCAAGTTGAGGCTCCTCATGAGTTGGAACATGAGGTTGTGCAGACTCTGTACAAGGTGCCTTGGGAGACAGGCCAATTTCAATAGATGTCACTTGTTGAGAAGGAACATCTAGGGAGGTGTTTACTACCATTTGTTCCTTTACAGTCTTTTGGGAGACTGCAGGGTGGCTGACAGTGGTTTTAGTCTTCTTAGCTTTCTTCTTCTTAGGCTCAAGAGGAACCACTATGGGTTCTGTTTGACTACCTTCCTTATTTGCTGCACTAGGTGCAATAACTCCCTCTTGACTCTCAGCACTACCATCAACATCAGTTTCTAGAGATCTTTTTCTGGATTCTTGCAAGGCTTGTCTCTGTACTTTGGGAAGTCTAGAGAACCTAGGCTGAGTGTATGGGGTAGAATGGGGATTAGCTGAATTTGGGTCTAATCCAGCTTCATTCTCAAGAGTGAAGGTGTCATATCCAGAAGGCAATGTAAAATCAAGGCTAGGCACTTGATCAACCATGTTTTTGGTGAAGCAGAGTGGAACATGTGCATTTAAGTTCTGTGAAGTGAGAGTTGTGTGTGTATTTCTTTTCAAAACATTGCACACCTCTAAACGAGGGGCATTCTCATCAAAATAACACAAGGAATTAATACACAACATTAGAAAGCGAGGATAAATGTTTACCTTCTTACCTATGTCAGCCTTGAGGTGTGCCATGAGTAGCTTTCCAACATCCACTTTGTACCCATGAACAAGAGAGTGAGTGAGCTTCTTGATGTTGGTGGGAATCACATTCCAGCCGGTGGTCTTGGTAGAGAACACCTTCACCATTGCATCAAACACCATGCTCCACTCCTTTCTGAGATACTTCCTATCCATTTCACCAGAAGGGTACCATTTTGTTGTTCCCTCTTCAAGAATGGGTCCAGAATACCCAATTTTCAAGAAGAGCTTCTTTAGGGTCTCATCACTAGCAAGCTCAGTGTAGGTCTTTCCCGGTTCTAGTACAATTCCCAAAGCTGCATTGATGCCCTGAATATTGAGAGTGTAGATGTGCTATTTGATTTTGAACTGGATGGTGGTATGGTTTCCATCTTCTTGAGCAGTAGCAGACTCCCAGAAGTTCTCAATCCTATCTAGGTCAAGAACAGGAGTTGAGGTGATAGCATACCCGAGATAGGACTTATTCATGAAAGAGATAAGCCCTTTGAATTCTTCACCATCATCACTAGGAGAGTAGATGCCATCAAAGTTAGTCTGAGAAATTGATTGTTTGGGTGCCATTGTTGGTGTGAGAGAGAAAAAGAGTGTGTTTGAGTGAGTAGAGAGAGAAATTCAGCAGAAAGTTGTTTTGTTTTTGGTTGTTCTGTGTCAGGTTTGGTCTTGTCTGATTAACTAATGTATAAATAGCAGTTCAAGCGTTTAGCTAAAAAAGGGAATATTTGGAATCGTGCTAATACCCAATAACACCACCACGTGGGTTACTCCCTTTAATTTCTGTCAACGTGGAGGTTGAATTAGCAAGTTTAACGGTCCACCAGTGTTGACAGTAACATGTGTGCTGAAACAAGCTGTCACTGACATTTGGTGATGACAGTAGGTTTGTCTTGACAGTAACATTGTCGCGAAAAACTTACTGTCATCGTTAAGTACTTCATTGACAATATCTTTTAAAACTCTTGACAGTATGTTATTTACTGCTGTCAAGAAACTAACTGTCATGAGATTCCGTGACAGTTCTTTTCTTGATGATAGTAACGTTTGAGGGAAAAACAGTAACTGTCATGAATTTTAATTTTTGTTGTCATTAATATACTTGACTCAATAAACACCATTCACAATTATGCAATATTGATTCCAGATTCATTATTCATGCACATTAGTTCAAACAATTAACCAACATAGACACATAGCAAACAATAAGGAACTTTCAGAAGAAAATTGACAAATTTTATTAAAAAATAGGAGGGTTATACTTCTACAATTGAAAGATACAATTATTCATCAAATGTTTTCTTAATCAATTCTAGAAAGTTTGCCCTAGCCTCTTCTTCTGTGGTTCCTTCCTCCTTAAGGAGTGCTTGATATTCCTTCTCTTGTTCTTGCCACTTAGCCTCTTCAATGGCTTTGGCAGCAAGTTCTTTCTCCCTTTCCTCATCAAGGAGGTCCTCCATCTCATGAAACAGAGCTTCGACTGCTTCCTTGTATGGAGACTCAGTGCTAATTTTAGGCATGTATTTGATCCCTACTTTGTTTTCCATTTTACCTTTTCTGAATGATTCACTAATATGACCTAAGATTCATTTTATAGGCATACTAATTAAAGGGAGGTAAATGGTCAACAGTTCAGAGTACCCATACAACTACCACATATTGCAATTAAGAGTGATGTCTACCACTAATCCAACAATTAACACACAACAACCAATTAATGCAAAGTCTTTGACAAAAAATTCCAGACTTTGAGATTATCCAAGTTAATGACACAAAGTTTTATTACTGACAGTATGACTAACACAAAAATCAATTTAGCAAAGTCATAGCAACTATATTGTCAACAAGAATAAGAACTTATGTGACAGTAACTTCTCATGACAGTAACTTTGAGGTCACTGTCACAAGCTGCATGCAGAAATGAAAATGTAAAGACTAGTAAGTTAACATACCAGATTTAGCATTCCCAATTCACTTACCAACCTGTTAAAGGTAGCTTCATCTAATTTTTTTTGTGAAGATGTCTGCAAGTTGCTTTTCTGTTGGGACATAGATCAACTTCACAGTTCCTCTTTCAACATGCTCTCTTATGAAATAATGTCTAATGTCAATGTGCTTTGTCCTAGAGTGTTGAACATGATTGTCTGAGATGGCTATGGCACTAGTGTTGTCACAGTAGATAGGGATATTGTTTAACACTAGACCATAATCCAAAAGTTGGTTCTTCATCCACAGAATTTGTGCACAGCAACTTCCAGCTGCAATGTATTCAGCTTCTGCAGTAGATGTAGACACTGAATGCCGCTTCTTACTAAACCATGACACCAATCTTCCACCAAGAAATTGACAGCTTCCTGTTGTACTTTTTCTGTCAATCCTACACCCAGCATAGTCTGAATCAGAATACCCCACTAGCTCAAATCCAGTATTTTTAGGATACCAAAGGCCTAGATTAGGAGTGCCCTTTAGATATCTAAAAATTCTCTTGATAGCTACCAAGTGTGACTCCTTTGGATCAGCTTGAAACCTTGCACAGAGACATGTAGCAAACATTATGTCAGGTCTGCTAGCAGTTAGGTAGAGAAAAGATCCAACCATGCCTCTGTAAGCACTACAGTCCACTTTCTTCCCTTTGGAGTCTAGATCCAAACTAGTTGATGTAGAGATGAGAGTCTTGGCAGGTGATGAATCTTCTAGGTTAAACTTCTTGAGAAGTTCCTTGACATACTTTGCTTGACAAATGAAGATTCCATCATCTTTCTGAAGAACTTGTAAACCAAGGAAGAATGACAGTTCTCCCATCATGCTCATCTCATACTTATTTCTCATTAGAGATGAAAATTTCTCGCACAGCTTCTCATTTGATGAACCAAAAATGATATCATCAACATAAATTTGAACTAGAATGATGTCTTTTCCATGATGCTTGTAGAAGAGAGTTTTATCTACTACACCTCTTGTAAACTGATTTTCCAATAGAAAGGCAGAGAGGGTATCATACCATGTTCTTGGCGCTTGTTTCAATCCATAAAAGTGTTTTGAACAGCTTGTACACAAAATCATACATTTCAGCATCTTCAAAACCTGGTGGCTGTTCAACATACACTTTTTCCTCCAACTCTCCATTTATAAAAGCACTTTTGACATCCATTTGGAACACCTTGAAATTACAGTGTGCAGCAAAGGCTAGAAAAATCCTAATAGCTTCAAGTCTGGAAACAGGTGCAAATGTCTCATCATAATCTATTACTTCCTGTTGACAGTAACCTTTAGCTACTAGCCTTGCCTTGTTCTTTGTCACATTCTCATTTTCATCCAATTTGTTTCTGAATACCCATTTTGTCTCAATAACTGATTTTCCCTTTGGTCTTGGGACCAGTTTCCATACATTGTTCCTTTCAATCTGGTTGAGTTCCTCTTGCATAGCAATCACCCAATCAGAATCCAACAATGCTTCATCAATTGTTTTTGGCTCCACTTGAGACAGGACGCAGGAAAACATGCTGTCAGCAGAAACATTGTTCCTGGTTCTTACCCCAGAAGAATGATCTCCAATAATTAGGTCATTTGTGTGATCCTTGTTCCACCTTGTGGTTCTAGGCAAGCTTCTTGTTTGGTCTGAAACAGTAGCCTCAGTTTGGGGAACTGAGTCTTCACCAGGGAAATTGTCTCCACCATTTTCTTCAATATCTCCAGAGTCGCCATCATTTTGAGGATTCCCTGAAATAGTCTGTGACTGAGCTGGAGTTTGATTATCATCATTTTCTGTTGGTCCTTGACTATTGCAGAAGGGGGGGGGGGGGGGGGGGTTGAATGCAATACTGATAAATCTCAATTTACACTTCAACAACAAAGACTAAGATTAACGTTTATCAATTTATGAATTACAAACACAAGTACACACAAGAGAATTTCTCATAAAATAAATATTTTATTTATTTTTCAATGGGTTGCTACAACCTCAAGAAAATGTTCGTTTTCTTGAGCTTCAGTTTCTCGAGTGATACACAGAATGAATTGAGAGATAGTCTAAGTAAACTAATCCTATCTCTATCATCGCAGGTTTGTGAAGCTGCTGTCATTTTCATGTGGCAGCTTCTTACAAATTGTCTACCCGTGAGTATTTCCTAAATTGCTATACAAACAACTTATCAGTACTGGACAAAGCATTCTAGAAACATTCTATATTTAGCTAACACAATTCAGTAGATGTAGATTTGTCATACTCTTGAATTGGTGAGCTTTGTCTTGTGATCTCTCAAGCTTCGGTCGTAGTCTTGCAGACCTGATGCAGTGTTGGGATACTGCAACACGCCTGTTTCTTGAACATCCAAACTGTCACTTGTTTGATTGGGTAGAACCCCAATACAAATATTATCCCTTCATGACAGTATCCTGATGGCTAAGCTTGCTGTAACAAGAATGCGCTTTTGGTGACAGTAAAAAATCCCAGCATAAGGTGTTGTCAGGATTTCCAAGCTTGTTGTCAGGCTAAGGTAAAGTTGTTGTGTGAGGGCTTCCGCCAATGTTGCTGTCAGAGTGAATGTATTGTCGTGACTTGCAACATGCTGTCTTCTTGTGACCTTACTGTCAATGCTCTGACAGTAACATTTATTCTTACTGTCCATCTTGAGCACTTCTTGAGGCTTGAACAAATAAATGAACTTCTACCAAGATGTACTAAAATCTTATTTGCAATAAACAAAATAGTTACAAAGACATACTCTGGTTGTGACAATATGTTCATACTTAATAAAATTAAGCATTTAAAATATCTAGTTAAGTTGTCTCATAGCTATCACCCATAAATCCTAACAATCTCTCCCAATTTGTTTTTATGGATAATGTTAGGAATATGTTGTTCTTGATGATAATTATAAAACACTTAGTAGATTTTGTATTAAGTCTATTTTGTAACTGTCAACGGATTGGTATGCTTTGCAGCTTCTGTTGACAGGTAGCTCATCAACGAAATGAGTAATGTAGCAATTGCACTGTACAATACTTCACAGTTTGATATGCATTTTGTTGTAGGTATTAGATAGGTTCTCTAAGTCATGTTGACTAAATATTAGATAGGCAAAATAGGTTGGTTAAGTGTAAATATATTGTGCCTTGTAATTTTGCCTAAGTGAAGACATGTCAACGGAATGAAGATTACTCTATCAACGGAATGAAGATTACTCATCAACGGAATGAAGATTACTCATCAACGAAATGAAGAATAATGCTATCAACGAATCATTATCACTTTTCTGAATAGTTGACAAAGTGATAGTGACAGTTTTCTGACAGATCAAAAGGAGATGTAGAAGTGTACTTTGCATTGGAAGCCATCAAAATGGTCACTGGAAATAAGGAAACATTCCAATTCCCAATTTAGGTTCTTGAGTGTGATCATAATAAGCATGAAGACAAAAGCCAAGATCTCCAAGGACCATTGGACAAAAGGGATGAAAAGCAAGCTACTGGAGGTTACCTTTAGATTAATTTAGAGTAGCCAAAAATAGCATTGTAAACTTGGGTTATATAACCAAGTGTAGCAGTTCATTTTAAGACAAGCGAGTGAGATAAAAATAGTTTGTATTAACTTCTTTAAAAGAGCACTCTCACTCCAAATCAGGAACTGAGCAGCTGTGATACTTTTTGTAACACAGATTATTTCCGAAATAAAATCATCTCAGTTGGATCCTCAAAACATCCAACTGAAATTTTATATTTGCTTGAGTTTTTATTTTCAGTATTGTTTTTAGTTGAAAGTTGTTTTAAGTTTAGAAAATATCTAGAATTGTATTCAACCCCCCCCTTCTACAATTCTGTTAGGTCATTTGGGATTAACAATTGGTATCAGAGCAAGCTTCTAACATACAAGAAGTTTAAAGATCAAGTCCAAAACAGTAACCATGGTGAAGAAGGATGCAGGTGTAAAGATACCAGTTCTAGATAAGGAAAATTAATTTCACTGGAAAGTAAAAATGCATCTACATCTCATGTCTATGGATGAGAGATATGTAGACTGTATTGAGAAAGGTCCACATGTTCCCATGAAGTTTGCATCTAGAGTTGGACTGCCAGATGATGCTGAAGATGTAGAAATTCCAAAACTTGTCTCAGAATGGACTGTTGAAGATGTTGCAGAAGTCCATAAAGATAAGAGAACCATGAACATTCTGTTTAATGGTTTGGAGCAAGAGATGTTTGACAATGTCATTAATTGTACAACTTCTAAAGAAGTATAGGACACTGTAAGAACACTCTGTGAAGGAACTGAGCAAGTTAGGGAGAACAAAATGCAACTCCTCATACAACAATATGAGCACTTTCATTTCAAAGCTGGTGAAACCCTAAATGACACGTTTAGCAGGTTTCAAAAGCTTTTGAATGGATTAAAGTTGTATGGGAGGGTCTATCAAACCAAGGATTCAAATCTCAAATTTCTAAGAGCTCTTCCAAAAGAGTGGAAGCCTATGACTGTTTCTCTGAGAAACATTCAAGAGTACAAAGACTACACTCTTGAAAGGCTTTATGGAACCTTAAAGACATATGAGCTGGAAATGGAGCAAGATGAAGAAATTGAGAAGGTACAAAAGAAAGGTGGATCTATTGCATTGATTGCATCTGTGAACCAACTGGAAGATGACATTGAAGAAACTGCAAAAGCCACAACTAGTCGAGCTAGTTGTAGGAGTGATGTTAGCAAGGGTAAAGGCAAGATGACAGAAGAAGAACAAGAACCAGCCAACTTGGATGACTTAGATGAGATTGATGAACACATTGCTTTTCTTTCAAGGAAATTCTCTAAGTTCAAATTCAAGAGAAACTCAGAAGCAAGGCCACCAAGGAGAGACTTTCAACCTAGCAAAAATAATTGGATTGAAAAGTCTAAGTCTAAATGTTTCAATTGTGGTATGATTGGTCACTTTGCTGGAGATTGCAGAAAGCCCAAAGTTGAGAAGGGCAACAGGAAATTTGAGCCTGTTGATTATAAAAAGAAATACTTTGAACTTCTCAAGCAGAAAGAAAAGGCTTTCATGTCTCAGGAGTATGATTGGGCTGGTAATGGTGAAGATTCAGATGATGATGTTGAGTATGTCAACTTGGCTCTAATGGCTAACAATCATGAGCAGGAAGCAAGTTCCTCTAGCAACCAGGTAACAATTACTAATCTTTCTGAGCTTTCTAAAGAGGAATGCGATAATGCAGTGAATGAAATGTCTACTGTACTATATAATTTACGTGTTACTCTTAAATCACTTACCAAAGAGAACTCAAGAATTAAAGAGACCAATTTGCTCTTAAGTGATAGAAATGCCATGTTAGAAGCACAGCTCATTGAGTTTGAGAAAATGAGGTGTGTTAGTAGGGATGCCAAACAGGAACTTGATAAAGTGTTAAAAAGGGAAGAAATTCTTAAAACACAACTAGAAATAGAACAGAAAGTGATTGCCAAATGGAAAGATTCTAGGAATGTTGCTAGCAACATCATTAATGTTCAAGGTATGGAATCTTTCTGTGAGCAGTCATGGAAAAAGAACAAAGAGAAGCTAGGGTATGCTGATGAAACCTTAGAATCAGAAACAGAATCAACAAACAACAATGATCACATGTTGAAGGTTGATACGTCAACGGAATGCAAGGTTCCGTTGACAGATGAACCATCAACCGATCAGGCGGTTTCGTTGACAGAGAAAAAGAAAGAAGAACTCACTAGACTTAATAACAAGTATGGTCCTGTCACCAAGAACTTTTTTCAAGGTGAAGCCTGTTGAAAGAGCGAATGTAGGTCACTTGTCCAACAAGCAATTGAAAGACAAGTTAGAGAAAATTCAAGTTGAGGTTAAAGGAAATAAAAAGAACAACAGAAATGGGAAAGTAGGGATTAACAAACATAACAATTACACACCTGATAAATATGCTCCTAGAAAGACATGTGTTAATTGTGGTAGTGTTAGTCATTTATATGCTAACTGCAAATCTGTTAAGAAGACTGCTAATGTGAAAATGCCTAAGCCTGCAATGAATGTTTCAATGCCTACAATGCCTGTTATGCCCAACATGTTTGCTCCATATGCACAATTTCAAAATCCATATGCCAGCATGTCATTTGTGCCTAATCCATACATGAACATGATTAATATGCCACAAATGCCATGGAATGTGAATAACATGTTTGTTCCTCCAACTATGCATGCTGTGAATGAAAATGTGAGCAACCCTCAGAAATCAACACCAAAGGTAAAGGTTGATTTAAATCAATCTGAGCCCAAGGTGAAAAATGATATAAAAGGAAAATCAAAGGCTAACAAAACAGGACCCAAGGTAACTTGGGTACCAAAATCAACTTGATTTGGTTTTATTGTGTGCAGGGAGACAAAAGGAATCTTTGGTACTTGGATAGTGGTTGTTCAAGACACATGACTGGTGATTCTACCCTGCTCACAGAGTTTCAGGAAAGAGCTGGCCCTTGTATCTCGAACTGTGTACTTTTTAATTTCTAAATACCGTGCTAAGCCATAGATAGTGTCTTTCAAAATTTATGAACTAGATTTGTTCATATGGTGGTATTCTAAACTTTATATTAAGTATGAATACTTTGAATTAGAAAAACTTTATACTACTATTATATTGTTGGAAAAACTTTATATTAGTAACTACTTAACTACTTAACTTTATACTACTATTATATTGTTGGACAACCTAGATTCCTGACCTCGAATCTGGGGGTGTTACAGAAATGGTATCAGAGCATAAGTTATAGTACCTAGAGACGAGAGTGTTAAAAGTTATGTCGAAGTAAGAGAGTAACGTGAGAGCTCATATAGAGTTCATTGTTGGACTACCGGATGTAGTACCATTGAGTAAGCTAAGAGTGGAATATTTGATTGAGGTCTTATAGTATGATCGATAGAATCTTTGGAGACCACCAGAATAATGAGGAAAGAGTCTAGAAATGTACCTGATTTTATCAAAGACATTGTTATAGAAAGCGGAGCGGAGTCCCAAGAGTAGTTGAGGTAAAGGCAGGATTGCCAATACCATGGATTGATTTGACTGGCGCAAATTTTGTTACTCGTAGCCCTTCACAAATAGCCCACAAGGGGGCAGCAAGTGTGAGGACCAAGTTGTTTAAAAATTCCTAACGCAATTAAGGTTACTTAGTTACCTGGCCAATTAAA
The DNA here is from genome assembly GCA_030848705.1 of Heracleum sosnowskyi. Lineage (NCBI taxonomy): Eukaryota > Viridiplantae > Streptophyta > Magnoliopsida > Apiales > Apiaceae > Heracleum > Heracleum sosnowskyi. The sequence continues at coordinate 75,457,510 of CM061238.1, forward strand.
GGCATTATTTTGTCCACGAGGTTCAATACCCCCACGAACAACGATTCCACCAGAGATAATGCCTATCATACAATTGGGGATTTCGTTGCCCTCGAGGAATCTTTTGCGTCTATGTATTCCGAGAACGCAATCGTAAGACGAGCGCGCTAGATGACATCATGTGTATGGTTCATACCCTAGACCGAGATGGCTCAAGTCAACGATCAAGAACATTGTGAATTGATGGCATGACTTCGATGCAGATTGCGTACGATTACAACGAGCGATACGACGATCCTACATCCAGCATAGTCTGAATCAGAATACTCCACTAGCTCAAATCCAGTATTTGTAGGATACCAAAGGCCTAGATTAGGAGTGCCCTTAAGATATCTAAAAATTCTCTTGATAGCTACCAAGTGTGACTCTTTTGGATCAGCCTGAAATCTTGCACAGAGACATGTAGCAAACATTATGTCAGGTCTGCTAGCAGTTAGGTAGAGAAGAGATCCAACCGTGCCTCTATAAGCACTAGAGTCCACTTTCTTCCTTTTGGAGCCTAAATCCAAACTAGTTGATGTAGAGATGGGAGTCTTTGCAGGTGATGCATCTTCTAAGTTGAACTTCTTGAGAAGTTCCTTGACATACTTTACTTGAAAAATGAAGATTCCATCATCTTTCTGAAGAACTTATAAACCAAGGAAAAATGACAGTTCTCCCATCATGCTCATCTCATACCTGTTTCTCATTAGAGATGAAAACTTTTCACACAAATTCTCATTTGATGAACAAAAGATGATATCATCAACATAAATTTGAACCAGAATGATGTCTTTGCCATGATGCTTGTAGAAAAGAGTCTTGTCTACTACACCTCTTGTAAACTGGTTTTCCAATAGAAAAGCAGAGAGGGTATCATACCGGGCTCTAGGAGCTTGTTTCAATCCATAAAGTGCCTTGAACAGCTTGTACACAAAATCATACATTTCAGCATCTTCAAAACCCGGTGGCTGTTCAACATACACTTCTTACTCTAACTCTCCATTTAGAAAAGCACTTTTGACATCCATTTGGAACACCTTGAAATTACAGTGTGCGACAAAGGCTAGGAAAATCCTGATAGCCTCAAGTCTGGCAACAGGTGCAAATGTCTCATCATAGTCTATTCCTTCCCGTTGACAGTAACCTTTAGCTACTACCCTTGCCTTGTTTCTTATCACATTTACATTTTCATTCAATTTGTTTCTGAAAACCCACTTTGTCTCAATAACTGACTTTCCCTTTGGTCTTGGAACCAGCTTCCATACATTGTTTCTTTCAAACTGGTTGAGTTCCTCTTGCATAGCAATCACCCAATCAGAATCCAACAATGCTTCATCAATTGCTTTTGGCTCCACTTGAGACAGGAAACAAGAAAACATGTTGTCAGCAGAAATATTGTTCCTGGTTCTCACCCCAGAAGAAGGATCTCCAATAATAAGGTCATTTGTGTGATCCTTGTTCCACCTTGTGGTTCTAGGCATGCTTCTTGTTTGAACAGAAACAGTAGCCTCAGTTTGAGGAACTGAGCCTTCACCAGGGCAATTGTCTCCACCATTTTCTTCAACATCTCCAGAGTCACCATCATTTTGAGTATTTCCTGAAATAGTCTTTGACTGAGCTGGAGTTTGATTTGTATCATTTTCAATGACAGCATCTTTTTCAAGATCAACAGTTTTAGTAAAGGTAGGTTCTTCATCAACAATTTCTTCTTCCTCCAAGTACCCTTGATTCTCAAATCTGAGAATCTGCATTTGACCTTCTTCATGTAGTCCAGGAAACTTGGTTTCATCAAATGTGACATTCACACTTTCATCTATAATCTAGTGTTCCAAGAGATAGACTCTGTAAGCAGTCCTTTCTAGAGTATAACCCATGAAAATACCTTTATAAGCTTTGGTATCAAATTTCCCTTTCTTTTCATGGTTGTCTTTCATCATGAAACATTTGCTTCCAAACACATGAAAGTGCTTGACAGTAGATTTCTTTTCATTCAGCAAATAGTAAGGAGTGTTCCCATGAGTCTTATTGATCAAGGTTCTGTGTGTAGCAAGCTGTGTTGATAGCTTCTGCCCAGAAGTATGTAGGTAACTTTGCATCATGAAGCATAGTTCTGGCAGCTTCAATGAGAGTTCTGTTCTTCCTTTCTACAACTCCATTCTGCTGTGGTGTCCTTGCAGCAGAAAATTGTTGCACAATTCCTTCATCTTTGCAGAAATTGCCAAGTGTGTCATTTCTGAACTCAGTACCATTGTCACTTCTCAGAATTTGAACTTTGGTATTTGGGGTTCTGTCAAGAACTCTTAAGTGATCAATGATAACTTGAGCAGCTTCATCTTTTGATTCTAGATACTTTACCCAAGTATACCTAGAGTAATCATCCACCATAACTAATGCATATCTCTTCTTGGATAATGATGGAACATTGACTGGTCCAAAGAGATCCATGTGAATTAGTTTGAGTGGCTCTGTGTTGGTGTTGATTTGCTTTGACATGTGCACAGCTCTCTTCAATTTTCCCATTTGACAGTCCTCACACAGTCTTTCTTGATAGAATTCCTGTTGAGGTAGTCCTCTCACTAGTTCCTTCTTCATCAGCATATTATTTGTTTTGAAGTTGAGGTGAGAGAGTTTCCTGTGCCAAAGCATACTGTCACCAACAGTAGCTTTACTGTAGACCAGTAAATCTTGTCCTTCTTTGTTAAGCTTAGGTCAGCAACAAATAGGCTTCCTTTCCTTACCCCTTTCAGAGAAAGGCTTCCATCTTTCTTGTGATAGATATTGCACACCATTATGTCAAAATCAACCTTGAATCCTCTGTCACTGAATTGAATGACAATGAGCAGGTTGTGCTTCAATCCATCAATAAGTGCAATATCATTAATGACAACATTCCCAATTTCCAAACAGCCATATCCCACTGTGTAACCTTTGCTGTTGTCTCCAAAGATTATGATTGGGCCAACTTTCTCCACAAATTGTGATAGCGGGGCTTTATCACCAGTCATGTGTCTTGAGCAGCCACTATCAATGATCCATATGACTTGCTCCTTATTCTTGCCCTGTAAAACAAATTGTATTTAAGAGGCAATGGAACCCAATCCATGTTGGGTCCTGTTACTTCAGTATCACAAGAATAATCAACATTTTCAACTTTAATCATCACATCAGGAATCTTCTGTTGGACTCCTTTCTTCACCCACTTTGCTTTAGAATCACACTTGGTCTTCTTCTTAGTGGATGTAGCCTTCTTACTATTTCCAGTAGGCTCAGAAATCTCAATAGTTTGCATATAGAGACATTGTTCAGTAGATGAAATAGGCAGATTGAAACAAGTACTCATGGCAGTTATTTTACAAGGCATACAATCAATGTTATTGCAAACTACCATAGATCTATGCATAATGGGGGTTCTATGTAAGTTACCATCTATCATGGTCACATTATCCTTGACCTCTTTTGGTTTCTTACAAACATGAGTTAAGAGATGTGAAGAGCCACAATTATTGCATAGTTTTCTGGGAGCACTACCAACATTAGAATTGCCATTTCCTAACTTACCATTCCTGTTTCTAGACTTGTAGGTAACTGTGTCAACATGATGTTCTGAAGTTGCTGTCGAGCTTTCCTTGACAATACCTTTTACACCTTCTGTCTTGACAGTAGGTTTGGAAGTTACTGTCTTTGAAACTCTCTTGACAGTATCTTTGGAAGTTTCTGTCTTGCCATTATTGACAACATCTTTAGAACATTCTGTCAGATTGTTTGGGAAAGTTGTTGTCTTGGGGATTTTGATAGTATCTTTTCCTCCAACTGTTGTGCTATCAATGCACTCATCATCATCATCAAGTTGTTGTTTGATGTGCATGGCTTCCTCATCAAACTCAAGTTCAGAAAGTTTGAAAATTAGTTTGTTGATCTTCTTGAGGACATGAGGTTTGACAGAAGCATCAGTTGAACAATCCTGACTCACAATTTCCTTACCAGGACTTTTACCATACTCAAAACCTATTCCTACTTTTTGATCCTCTGTGTGTTTCTCATGATAATCCTGAAGTTGCTTAGAAGAGTTTCTATAGGCTTTGATCTTAAATTCATTTTCACTAATCTCATTCCTTAGAAACTTTTCTATTTCTTTAGCACAGGCTACTTCATTTTTAAGTTTAGCATTCTCCTGTACTAGAGACTCTAATCGACTGGACTTTAACAAAAGCATGTCATTCTCAGAAGTGAGTGTTTCATTAAGTTTAGTTAACCTAGCAATTTCTTCATTTGCTGCAGTTAAACTAGCATGAACATTAAACATTTCAGCACTCAATTCCTCGACAGTTTGTTTGTATTCTTCTTTAGACATTTCAAGCAAGACAAGTGAAGGTACCTGACTTGGAGAGCTAGAGGAGACCTCATCAGACTTAGCCATGAGGGCTAGATTCACATATTCCTCTTCCTCTTCATCAGCAGTATCATCCCAGCATTTTCCTTCAGCCACATAGGCTTTTCCCTGTCCTTTCTTGAAGTGTCCACTTGACCCTTTATCCCTTCTTTGATTCTGCTTTGGCCTTCTGCATTCAGTAGCAAAATGACCAAGCTCATTGCAGTTGTAACACCTAAACTTGGATCTGTCCACCATCCCTGTTTTGTAACCACCTCTTGTGGCACCACCTTCAACCTTGGAGGAGTTCCCTTTGCTGAACCTTGATGTCTGACCTTGAGACTTATATGGCTTGTTTCTTTTGAACCTTATGTTCTTGAATTTCTTAGCCATGTAATCCATTGTTGGATTGTCCATCTTTTCCATTTCTCATATAGAGTAGAAGTCTTCATCTTCAACATCAGTTAGTTGCAGCACTACCTTCTCAGCATCATCCACAACCTCTTCAATCTTAAGAGTAGGTACTGGAGCAGGTTGGGTGATTTGAATTCCTTCACTAGGTTGAGTGATTCTTGGCACATGAGCTACAAGAGCACCAGACATATTCGCCATTTTTCCTCTTGATCCAGCTTGTATAGCTCTTTTCTGGAAAAATTCAAGCTCATATGACTTAAGCACACCATATAATGTTTTAAGAGAAACATTGTTTAGATTTCTTCCTTCTCTTATGGCAGTGATTATGTGCTCTAGATGCTCAGGAAGTGTGAGTAAGAAATTAAAATTTAGTTCCTTCCTATCATAGTACTTGCCATGAATCTGTAGCTCAGTCAGCAGTGTGCTAAACCTCTCAAACGTTGTTGTTAGATCTTTTCCTGACTTTGCCATGAAAGCTTCATACTGTGAGATAAGAATTTGTCTTTGATTGTCTTTCACTTCTTCACTTCCTTCATATATCAGCTCAATCTTATTCCACATATCCTTGGCTGATGAGCATCCAATGACATTCCCACACATGGCTTTGTCCAAAGTGAGAGCATCCAGTAAGATGAGTTGCAAGTAATCATCCAAGGCCACCTTCTCTTTTTCTGGCTCCAGAAACTCTGAAGGTAATTTGTTGACCCAGTAAGCTGGAACAAGAACACCGTCCACATTTGAGGCTTCAATCTCTTTCCGTGGAACAAAGGGACCATTTTGGAGGATACCCAAGTATAAGGGATTTGCAGCTTTGATAAACATCAAGATTATTCTTTTCCACAAATTGTAATTCTCTTTATCAAAAGCTGGAATCTTTATGCTACTTGACTTCTGCATACTTGTCATGATCTCAGATTTGTAGAACAATCTGTCTGCTCTGATACCAGTTATTGGTCCTTGACTATTGCAGAAGGGGGGGGGGGGGGGGGTTGAATGCAATACTGATAAATCTCAATCTACGCTTCGACAACAAAGACTAAGATTAACGTTTATCAGTTTATGAATTACAAACACAAGTAGACACACGAGAATTTCTCACAAAATAAATGTTTTATTTATTTTGCAATGGGTTGCTACAACCTCAAGAAAATGTTCGTTTTCTTGAGCTTCAGTGTCTCGAGTGATACACAGAATGAATTGAGAGATAGTCTAAGTAAACTAATCCTATCTCTATCATCACGGGTTTGTGAAGCTGCTGTCATTTTCATGTGGCAGCTTCTTACAAATTGTCTACCCACGAGTCTTTCCTAAATTGCTATACAAACAACTTATCAGTACTGGACAAAGCAATCTAGAAACATTCTATATTTTGCTAACACAATTCAGTAGATGTAGATTTGTCATACTCTTGAATTGGTGAGCTTTTTCTTGTGATCTCTCAAGCTTCGGTCGTAGTCTTGCAGACCTGATGTAGTGTTGGGATACTGCAACACGCCTATTTCTTGAACATCCAAACTATCACTTGTTTTGACTGGGTAGAACCCCAATACAAATATTATCCCTTCATGACAATATCCTGAGGGCTAAGCTTGTTGTAACAAGAATGCGCTTTTGGTGACAGTAAGAAATCCCCGCATAAGGTGCTGTTAGGATTTCCAAGCTTGCTGTCAGGCTAAGGTAAAGTTGATGTCTGAGGGCTTCCGCCAATGTTGTTGTTAGAGTGAATGTACTGTCGTGACTTGCAACATGCTGTCTTCTTGTAACCTTACTGTCAATGCTCTGACAATAACATTTATTCTTGCTGTCCATCTTGAGCACTTCTTGAGGCTTGAACAAATAAATGAACGTCTACCAAGATGTACTAAAATCTTATTTACAATAAACAAAATAGTTACAAATACATACTCTGGTTGTGACAGTATGTTCATACTTAATAAAATTAAGCATTTAAAATATCTAGTTAAGTTGTCTCATAGCTATCACCCATAAATCCTAACATTTTCTATTACAACATATTTTTCAAGATCAACAATTTGAGTAAATGTGGGTTATTCATCAAAAATTTCTTCTTCCTCCAAGTACCCTTGATTCTCAAATCTAAGAATCTGCATTTGACCATCCTCATGCAGTCCTGGAAACTTGGTTTCATCAAATGTGACATTTACACTTTCATCAATAATCTTGTGTTCGAAGAGATAGACTCTGTAAGTAGTCCTTTCTAATGCATAACCCATGAAAATACCTTCATAAGTTTTGGTGTCAAATTTCCCTTTCTTTTCATGGTTGTCCTTCATCATGAAGCATTTGCTACCAAACACATGAAAATACTTGACAATTGGTTTCTTCTCATTTAGCAAATAGTAAGGAGTGTTCCCATGAGTCTTGTTAATCAAGGTTCTGTTCTGTGTGTAACAAGCTGTGTTAATAGCTTCTGCCCAGAAGTATGTAGGTAACTTTGCATCATGTAGCATAATCCTGGCAGCTTCAATGAGAGTTCTGTTCTTCCTCTCTACAACTCCATTCTGCTGTGGTGTCCTTGCAGCAGAAAATTGTTGCACAATTCCTTCATCCTTGCAGAAATTACCAAGTGTGGCATTTCTGAACTCAGTACCATTGTCACTTCTCAGAATTTGAACCTTGGCATTTGGAGTTCTGTCAAGAACTCTTAAGTGATCAATGATAACTTGAGCAGCTTCATCTTTTGATTCTAGATACTTCACCCAAGTATACCTAGAATAGTCATCCACCATAACTAATGCATATCTCTTCTTGGCTAAGGATGGAACAATTACCGGGCCAAAGAGATCCATGTGAATTAGTTTGAGTGGTTCTGTGTTGGTGTTGACTTGTTTTGACCTATGCACAACTCTCCTCAATTTTCCCATTTGACAGTCCTCACACAGTCTTTCTTGACAGAATTCCTGTTGAGGTAGTCCTCTTACCAGTTCTTTCTTCATCAGCATATTCATTGTTTTGAAGTTTAGGTGAGAGAGTTTCCTGTGCCAAAGCATGTTGTCACCAACAATAGCTTTACTGTAGAAACAGTAAATCTTGTCATTCTTTGTTGAACTCAGATCAGCAACAAATAGGCTTCCTTTCCTTACCCCTTTCCAAGAGAGGCTTCCATCTTTCTTGTGATAGATATTGCACACCATCATGTCAAAATCAACCTTGAATCCTCTGTCACTGAATTGGCTGACACTGAGCAAGTTGTGCATCAATCCATCAACAAGTGCAATATCATTAATGACAACATTTCCAATTTCCAAACAACCATATCCCACTGTGTAACCTTTGTTGTTGTCTCCAAAAGTTATGATTGGGCCAGCTTTCTCCACAAATTGTGATAGCAGGGCTGTATCACCAGTCATGTGCCTTGAGCAGCCACTGTCAATGATCCACATGACCTGCTTCTTATTCTTGCCCTGCAAAACAAATTGTATTTAAGAGGCATATGGTACCCAATCCTTGTTGGGTCCTGCTAATTCAGTATCACAAGAGTATTCATCATTTTCAACTTTAACAGTCATATCAGGAATCTTCTGTTGGACTCCTTTCTTCACCCACTCAGCTTTAGAATTAGACTTGGTCTTCTTCTTAGTGGATATAGCATTTTTACTGTTTCCAGTAGGCTCAGAAGTCTCAACAGTTTGTATATAGAGACATTGTTCAGTAGATGAGATTAGCAGGTTGAAACAAGTACTCATGGCAGTTATTTTACAAGGCATGCAATCAGTGTTATTGCATACTACCATAGATCTATGCATAATGGGTGTTCTATGTAAGTTACCATCTATCTTGGTCACATTGTTCTTGACCTCTTTTGGTTTCTTACAAACATGAGTTAAGTGATGTGAAGAGCCACAACTATTGCATAGTTTTCTGGGAGCACTACCAACATTAGCATTGACATTTCCTAACTTACCATTCATGTTCTTAGACTTGTAGGTAACTGTGTCAACAGGATGTCCTGAAGTTGCTGTCGAGCTCTCCTTGATAGTACCTTTTACACCTTCTGTCTTGACAGTAGGTTTGGAATTTACTGTCTTTGAAGCTCTCTTGACAGTATCTTTGGAAGTTTCTGTCTTGCCATTACTGACAACATCTTTAGAACATTTTGTCTGATTGTTTGGGAAAGTTACTGTTTTGGGGATTTTGACAGTATCTTTTCCTCCAACTGTTGTACTGTCAACACACTCATCCTCATCATCAAGTTGTTGCTTGATGAGCATGGTTTCCTCATCAAACTCAAGTTCAGAAAGTTTGAAAATTGGTTTGTTGATCTTCTTGAGGACATGAGGTTTGACAGAACCATCAGTTGAACAATCCTGATTCACAATTTCCTTACCAGGTCTTCTACCATACTCAAAACCTATCCCTACTTTTTGATCCTCTGTGTGTTTCTCATGATAATCCTGAAGTTGTTTAGAAGAGTTTCTATAGGCCTTAATCTTGAATTCATTTTCACTAATTTCATTCCTTAGAAACTTTTTTGTTAGGCCGAATACACAATATAATCAAATATGTATGAGAATAACAATCAAGAACACAAGTTTGTAAATCAACAAAACTGAATTATATTAAATAATTCTCTCTTAGTGATGTTAATGAATCACAAAGAGCTACTAGGTTACAAGAATAATATTTTCAATAATCGCATCCCTTCTAGGGATAACATATCTGTGTTTATATAATACACAGTTACAATCAATCTCTAATTGATACTCCTACAAATTAGCTATACAATTTGTAATCAATTAGAATTGCTTCAGTCCTCTATCCAGTCTCCTTAGCTGTATCAATATATTCTGCTTCTTTCCATCTTCAGAATATATTGCTTCTAGAATCTTCATGATATGCACCGACAGCTAAATCAACTTTCACCCTGTCAGACTTTAACAAACTCTGACTGGCTTCCATGTAAACTCTGATAAGTACTTCAGACTAAACTCTGAACAGTACCTGTTACTTAAACACTGATTAAACAAACATCAACAATTATATCTCACAATCTCCCCCAACTTGTGCATAATAAAAATGTACAAGTTAAACAGATAATTGATGATGTCAAAACATATAACAAATGCAGTGTTTAATCATAACAGAGTTTAATTTTAACTTAGAACAGAAAACTTTAAAAACTTACAGTCAGACTTTATTTGATTTCTTGAATATCAGGAACAGTTCTGAGATAATCCATGAGAAGTCTTCTTTCAGCCCTTTCCAGCTCTTCAACCATAACTTTCTTTAACTCTCTCAACTCTGGATCAGATTCTCCAGTCTGATAAATTGCAGCTCTCAAAGAATAGATGGAATTTTTCCTCATCTCATTCCCTAGCCTAATAAAATATGGTTTATCAGAGTCTAGATTGAATTCTAAGACTTTAACTCCCAGATCAGTCCTTAGTCTTGCACTGTTTCTTTTCATCTCTACAATCTTTCCATGAGCATCTTTATACTTAGGGATGTAAGCACTTGTAATTTTAGCACCACTGAGAACCTTTGCTCTCATCATCCTTACTCTCAAAACTTCAGCAGCATTTTGAGTCCTTTGATTTCTGACTTTGAGTAGATATAAGACATATTCTAACTCTTCAGCCATTTTCAAATGTATATCATTTTCACCTATTCTGTATACTCTGCCATCAGCCATGAAGTATAACAGAAAGTCCTTCCTAAGTCCCTTATGATAGATTAACTGAACAGACTCTAGCTTGTCAAGGCTCTCTTGAGTAACCCCAACACCAGGTTCTGCCAATGAAGTTTGATCCATTGGACTGTTATTTATCCTCTTCTCTCTGTGTGAACCTAAACCAGACTTGTCATAAGATTGTTTTCCATGTACTGTCCTGGTTTGAGAAAAATCCACAGGTTCTAATGTCAGAGTTTCAGGAAGTACAGGTCGTAAGAAACCTTTGAGTTGAGTTTGTACAACTTGAGCCTTGTCAGAGGTTGTCACAATTTTAGTAGCAATATCAACATGAGCAACGTTAGAGGTTGATTTGTTTATCCTTGATTCAACTTGAGCAATGTCAGAGGTTGAATAAATCTTCTTTGGGAACTGTCCTTCATCTACCAGTTTACCCTTACCTTTATCAGAGTTTGCTATCACAAGCTTCCTTGAGTCTTGTATACTCTGTTGAGAATTCTCTTTGATAGAGATACCCATTTCTATTTTTCTAGGAACCTTGACAGCTTTCCTTTTGTAAGTACCATCTTTCAATCTCTTCTCATGCTCTTCAGCAAGACTCAGCATTTCAGCTTCCATGTCTTCAACTGTAGCTTCATTACCATGCTCTTGTAGAAATATCTTAGTAGCAATTTCCTCATCTGTGGTAGGCTTATCAGAGATTATCAAACTTTTGAGTTTTGAACCACTGGCAGAGTTTGCATTTCCCTTACCAGAGTTTGATCTTCTTTCAGAGTTTGATCTTCTTGGTAGTCTTCTATCAGAATTTAATCTTAAACTCTTTCCATCTCCCTTGTTTCCACCATCACTACCATCATCCCTCCGTCTCAGAGTTTGAGTGTCTTTGCATTTGTCACTTGGTACACTCTCCCCCTTTTTGACATCATCAGAAAGTAATACTGATGTCAACAACTCAATTGCAGTAGAAATTGAAGTCAGTTGAGCAGACATAACAGTCTGGTTGTCCTCAACTTTCCCAAGCCTCTTCTGAATTTCATCAGAGTCCTTAGCTTGCTTCTTGAACATAGAATTGTAGTAGGATCTATCATTCTTCAGAGTAAGATCTCTCATACCAACTTCATTTCTCAAAGCAGTGACCTCCTTATGAGACTCATCAAATCTGTTGTGGAGAGATTTAATTTGAATCACAGTGGCCTTTAGACTTGTAAGAATATCAGGATTTGAAATTGTCTTCACAGAATCACCAAGAAAATCAGCAGCCCTCTGTGCTGAAAAGATACAATCTGCATCAGCCCATCTGTTATAGTACATATTCTGAAAATGCTTTGCAGTCTCTCTATTTATCTCTCTTTCTTCATCAGTATTTACACCATTAGACAATGAAATTTGAATACTAGGATGTGAATTAGCAGGACTATCTTCAACATTTTCATCCTCTGCTGTATTCTCTGCAGGAACATTCTCAGCAGTAGTTTCACAATTTCTCTGTGCAGCTTCGACAATAACTTTCTCTGCAACAGGTTCTGGAATCTCAGAGTTTGCAGTTTGCATTAACTCTGTTTCTTTTGTTACAACCTCAACAACAGATTGTTGTAGAGCTTCAAACAAATTAGCATCTTCTGCTGCAATTGCATCAGAATGTTCTGCAGCAGTTTCAACAACTTGATCAACCTCCTCACCTTTGTCAGAATTTAGATTGTTAACAGAAAGAACCTCTGTGTGAGTAGCAACAGAGTCTTCAATGACTAAGGTGGCTTGATCAGCTTCTACATCCTCAGTATCACAGGTACTGATAGTAGGATGTGCATCTGGAATATCTTCATCTACAAAGAAATCCATTTTATCAAAAACTCTGCTGTCAGAATGATCAGCATCTTTCTCAACTACATCATCAGTCTTTGATGTAGGAGCTTCTCTCTCAAAATTCATCATGCCAGCATCAGCATTTACTCTGTCCTTAGTAGGCACAGGAGTGTCAAAAATCTCCTCTTGAAGAACAACTTCAGGAGCTACATTCTCCATAGAAACTCTGTCCATATTGACAGCTTCATCCTCCTGTAACTCAACTTCAAGATTTTCAGCAACTGTTGAAGAAATATTCTCTGCACCAAAGAGATGTGCTGCTACTAATCTTCTTTTTCTCTGATGAAGAGTTTCATCATCAGTTTCACTCTCCTCATTAGCAGCATCAGACTTTGCACTGTTGGCCCTTCTTTTCTTTAACCTTTTCTTCTGAGGCATATCATCAATATTTGATACCCCAGCTTCAGCATTTGATGGATGCATTCTAGCAGACTTAACAGCTCTTACCTTTGACTTCTTTGACCTCTGTGATTGAGACACAGAAGGTCCAGCTTCAACGTTTGCAAGTTGTTGTTGTTGCAAGGTGACCAGGAATTGATGCACAGACTCAGGTAGCAACAAAACACCAACATCTCCTTTCTTGTTATCTTTATTAGTGAGATCAGAGAAGATGCGTTTATGCAATTTAAACGAGAGAATGACATCATCCTCTAAGATCTCAACATCAGGACAGCAAAAGTTGAATAACAATTGACAAAATCTAGAGAAATAAACAACATTCCTATTCTCTAGCATTTTCTCACCAATATTAGTTAAAACTAGCCTAGCAACATCAAAATTACCTCCATAAAGAAGAGAATACCCGATTTGCAGACTATCAGTGGGAATTGCATCCCAATTCGTGCACTTCTTGCCAAAAGCCCTGGTGATGCAGTCGAAGAAGAAACTCCATTCCTTGCGCAAAAATGGCCTTTTTAGTTGACCTATCTTTGTCAATGGTCCAGAGTAGCCTATTTCTCTCATCATACGAACTAACTCAGAATCTCCAACAGAGATTGTGAAAGCATTAAAGTCCTCAAGGCCCAGAGCATCACGAACAGTTGTTGGAGTAACTATAAACTCTTCTTCTTGAAATTCAAAGATTATGGATGGAGACCCAGACTCTCCTCCATTATCATAAGTACCTGTCTGCCAAAAAGTCCTTATTTGAGATGCAGACAGCTTCAATGGTGCGGTGAGAGCAGTTCCAACATCAGAGTTTGACAAGAAATCCTGAATCAAATGAAACGCCTCCGGTGCGTTCTCATTTGCCAAAGGAGCTGAGTAATTATTAGGAACAAATTCTAACCCAGAAGCAGTAAACATGGTAGTAGCCATTAGAAAAGTCTTGAAGAAAGCAAGAAATAAGACAGAGAAAAATGTAGAATGGATGCAGTGAAAGTGTTTGATACAGTGTTTGTGAGTAAAAACTTATGAAAAGATGAAGTGTGTAAAAGAATGAACCGTTTATGTGTAGTAAGTTTAAATAATAACAGTGAAAATTAAAACTGAATCATTTTAATCATTACTACACACATCAGGCGTCTTTGAAAAATGTGTGAGTGGGACAGATGTCAAACATGTATTCGCTGACAGCACTCACACTGTTCAAAACACTCAACCTCTCTCTCCTCTGTTTAATACAAATATGAACCGTTTGTACTCATGCTCTTTCGAATTTCAAAACAAATGTCTAATCTCAAAATTATAAAATGTCTGAAACAAAGAAATCATTTTAATCATCAGAGATTAAAACAAAATTACCTCGGCGTATTTCTCACAATACATCAGTGTTTACCATTTGTCCTTCTTTGTCAATAAACTCTTTTCTCAAACTGTACAGGTGTGAATAATTGTGTGTGCTATAGCAGAGTTTACCAAAATCAATATTTAGATCATCTCAAAGTGCATAAAATCCACAAACTTAAGCAGTAAAAACTGGTTGCCTAAACTCTCATGTATAACATAAAATCTGATTTTTATATCTAAACTCTGTATTTTGATATCCTTTCATTTGGATATATCTTTTATTCTTCACCCCCTTATATATATATATATATATATATATATATATATATATATATATATATATATATTTAATTTTTCCAGTAATCAGTGGTTGGCACTAGTCACCAAAAATCAAAGATTTTAGCCCTTATTTCATACAATAAGTTCCTGGATCTTCCTAGGCACAACATGATCTCAAAGGAATTTGTGCTCTTTTTGGCATCTTTTGATTTGAGGGTGAATTATTTACAATTAATAATCAGAGTTTAGACTTTTCATCAGTTAATGCAATTAATTTATGAGAGAAAATGCAAACAGCTAATACAGACTCAGTGTATAGGATGAATAAACTAAGAGATGCTATAAATACAGAGACAGTATCATGCTGTGTTAACTTTCTGCACATTTGAGATCAGAATCTATACAACTCTTAAGGATTCATAATTACTTACTGAGAATTATGCTTCATACAAATTTCTTCATTGGTCCATATGTTTCAGACAAAATTACAATCAGAGTATAGCATTAGACTGTAACTATCAGAGTATGACCAACACTTTTATGACTAACAGAGTTTAGCATCGGAGTTTACTTTCAGAGTTTATGGCACTGGTACTCATCACAGTTAATACATGCAAGGAATCATGAGCATTAAAAATCAAACATGTATAGGTTTTTGAGTCTAACCCGTATCTCTAGTCAAAACCAGAGATCATTCCAAGTTCATTTACCAATCTTGTAAAAGTAGCTTCACTCAAAGGTTTGGTGAAGATATCTGCAAGTTGTTGGTCTGTAGACACAAAATGAAGCTCAATATCTCCTTCTTCCACATGTTCCCTGATAAAATGATATCTTATGCTGATGTGCTTGGTCATGGAATGCTGTACTGGGTTACCTGTCATAGCAATAGCACTCTGGTTATCACAGTAAATAGGTATTTTAGAGTACCTTAACCCATAATCCAACAACTGATTCTTCATCCACAGAATCTGTGCACAACAGCTACCAGCAGCTATATACTCTGCTTCTGCAGTGGATGTAGAAATTGATTTCTGTTTCTTGCTATACCAAGAAACCAATCTGTCACCTAAGAATTGACAGCTTCCACTTGTACTTTTTCTGTCTATCTTACAGCCTGAAAAATCTGCATCAGAGTAACCAATTAGCTTAAACTCTGATTCTCTAGGATACCACAAACCCAAGGTTATGGTTCCTTTGAGATATTTGAAGATCCTTTTTACAGCTGTTAGATGAGGCTCTCTGGGATCTGCTTGAAATCTTGCACAAAGACATGTGGCATACATGATATCAGGTCTACTTGTTGTGAGATACAGAAGAGACCCTATCATGCCTCTATAGGTTGTCATATCCACTGTAGCACCTGTGTCTTTGTCTATCTTTGTTGCTGTAGCCATGGGAGTTGTAGCAGATGAACTATCAAGCATACCAAATTTCTTTAGAAGATTTCTGGTATACTTTGCTTGATTGATAAAAATCCCATCATCTGTTTGCTTGACCTGTAAGCCTAGAAAATAACTAAGCTCTCCCATCATGCTCATTTGATACCTGGATTGCATAAGCTTTGCAAACTTCTTACAAAGTTTGTCATTAGTAGATCCAAAAATAATATCATCTACATAAATTTGAACTAAAAGCAAATCATCACCAGTATCAAAATAAAACAAAGTTTTATCAATTGTACCTCTTGTGAACCCACTTTCTAAAAGAAATTGAGCAAGAGTTTCATACCATGCTCTAGGTGCCTGCTTTAGTCCATACAATGCCTTATCAAGCCTGTAGACATAATCTGGATGTTTGGAATCTACAAATCCTGGTGGTTGTTCAACAAACACTTCTTCTTCAAGCTTTCCATTGAGAAAAGCACTTTTCACATCCATCTGAAAGACTTTAAACTTCTTGTGTGCAACATAGGCCAGAAAAATTCTTATGGCCTCCAATCTTGCAACTGGAGCAAAGGTTTCATCATAGTCAATTCCTTCCTGTTGTGAATAACCTTTAGCCACAAGTCTAGCCTTGTTTCTTGTAATCACACCTTCACTGTCAGTCTTGTTTCTGAAAACCCACTTTGTACCTACAATTGATCTATTCTTTGGTCTAGGTACAAGTGTCCAGACTTCATTTCTTTCAAATTCATTTAACTCTTCTTGCATTGCTGTTATCCAGTTTGCATCTTGAAGAGCTTCTTCCACTTTCTTTGGTTCTGTTTGAGACAAGAAAGCATGATACAGACACTCATTATTTGTTGCACTTCTAGTTCTCACACTAGCATCAGGATCTCCAATTATGAGATCAGGTGTGTGTGCCTGTGTCCACTTTCTTGCTGTTGGTAAGTGGTTTCTTGCATTATGATTGGATCCTCCCCCTTGATCCATGCTCTCCTGATTCAAGTGTTGACTTTCTGCAGAATCTGAGGCTCCCTCTGAATTGGATGGCTCAGAGTTTGAACTGTCAGAGTTTGAATCAGTTTCCTCAACTGACTCATTTTATGTGTCTTGTTGAGCTTCTTCACGCTCCCCCTCAACTGGTTCTCTATTTTGTTCAATTTGAGAATTTTCAGTTTCTCCAGTATTTACCAGTAAAGGTTCAGAGTATGCTTCGTCAGAGTTTGTCAGAACCGCTTCATCAGAGTTTGTCGGTACTGCTTCATCAGAGTTTACATTATCAGAGAATAAACCTTCATTTTCAAAACGCAGTTGATCATATTCATCTAAGTCATCAAGTCCAGTTATTTTCTTGTCATCAAATGACACATGTATGGATTCCATGATCACTTTAGTTCTCAGATTGTAAACTCTGAATGCTTTTGTTGACACTGGATAGCCAATAAAGATTCCTTCATCAGCTTTTAACTCGAACTTAGTCAACTGTTCAGGATGAGTCTTCAACACAAAGCATTTGCATCCAAATATATGAAAATACTTCAAATTTGGCTTCTTATTTTTCACCATCTCATATGGTGTTTTCCCATGCTTGTTGATCAGTGTAGCATTTTGAGTAAAACAAGCAGTTTGAACAGCTTCTGCCCAGAAATAAGTTGGCAATTTTGCTTCGTCAAGCATAGTTCTGGCTGCTTCAATTAAAGTTCTGTTCTTTCTTTCAACTACACCATTTTGCTGTGGAGTTCCAGGTGCAGAAAATTCTTGTTTCACTCCTCTTTCCTTGCAGAAAGCTTCCACTATTGAGTTTCTGAATTCAGTTCCATTATCACTCCTTATAATTTTGACTTTGTGCTGTGATCCTTTGTCCAGTAGATTTACATGATCCATCAGAGTTTGAGCAGTTTCATCCTTCTTTGATAAAAAATACACCCATGTATATCTAGTATATTCATCAACAATTACTAGAGCATATTTCTTTCTGCCCATAGACATCACATTCACTGGTCCAAAGAGATCAACATGTAGAAGATGATAAGGTTCTACTACTGAAGATTCAGATTTGCTCTTGAAAGATGACTTCCTTTGCTTGGCCTTTTGACAAGAATCACATAGGCCATCTAAGCTAAGTATTGACTTGGGAAGTCCCCTTACAAGATCCTTTCTTATTAGCTCATTAATGTTGTTCAAATTGAGATGAGAGAGCTTCTTATGCCAGTTCCAACTCTCTTCATTTGACATTCTTGCAGTCAGACACACTGTTTTTCCATCAGAGTTTGTTACCAAACTTGCTTCATAAATGTTGTTGTGCCTGTGTCCAACTAGAACAACTTTTCCAGTAGATTTACTGATAACTTCACAGTGTTCAGTATAAAAATCTACATGGTTTCCTCTATCACAGATTTGACTCACAGATAGCAGATTATGCTTGAGTCCTGAGACTAGAGCTACATTTGTGATGATGACACTTCCAAGATTGATATTGCCATATCCCATAGTACGTCCTATGTTGCCATCTCCATAGGAAACTTTTGGGCCAACCTTCTCCTCAAAATCTGATAGCAGGGCTATATTTCCAGTCATGTGTCCTGAGCATCCACTGTCCAAGATAAGTGTGCTCTCTTTTATGCCCTGCAATCACAAACAAACACTAAGTGTTAGTTTTAAGGACCCAGACTTGCTTGGATCCTTTGTCTTTCTTAACAGTGTTAGCTTTTGCAGCGGAATTACTATCAACAGAGTTTAAACTAACATTGTCAGACTTTACACTTGCAGAGTTTGCCCTAACCCATTTCAAGTTGGGTTTTAGCTCATAATAGTTATGATAAGTAGCATGATAACTCTTACAAGTATAAATAGAATGCCAAGTGCTCCCACAATGTGTGCATAAAGTCTGTGGTTTAACCCTTACATAATCATTCTTTACTCCTGATGTAGAAGGTAAAGAATTAATATCTTTGTTCTTATTGCAAAATCTAGCAAGATGGTTAGAACTACCACAATTATAACATGTTTTCCTTGGAGCAGCAGCAGTAGGCAAATGATTATTTCTTTTATTTATGCCTATCTTCCCATTCCTATTCTTCTTGGACCCTTTTGGTTTCATGGCAGACTTTACCTCTTTTAGCTTATGATTGAACTGTTTTCCTGTCATCAAGCCAACATTAACCTGTTTTGCACAAGTTTTTACTGGCTTTCTAACAGCTTCTAATTCCATAAAATTTTCTGTTATAATATTTTCCTGTCTTTCACAGGTTTCATCTGATTCCATATCAGCTTCTCTTACTACAACAGATTTTAACTTAGTGGACTCTGGAACAAATTTCACAGGTTTAAGTTGTGGTTTAACCTTAACCTTGTCTTTAAACCTAAGTTCATCATTCTCACAATAGCCTAAACCTACAGAATTTGTCTGGAACACTTGATGAGTGTCTCTTCCAGAGTCTGTCCAAGTCTTGATTATTTTTCTTTCTTTTTCTAGATCAGATTCTAGTTGCCTATATCTTTTGAGCAACTCCTGTTCCACATAAACAGCATCATCTCTTTCTTTTTGAATCTGCTTCATATTTTCAAGTTCTCCTTCAAGAAACTTGTTTCTATCTTTAAGACTAAGATTCTCAGATTTAATTCTCTCATTCTCTAAAGTCTGATCCTTATAACTAACATGTACGCTTTTCAGATATACTCTTAATTCAGATATATTATCAGTATCATAAGCATAAGTAGTTAGGGGTACCTTATTTTTAGATGATTCAGTCTCATCTTTGACAGTTGCCATAAGAGCATAATTTACTCCATCATCAGAGTCTGAAGTATCTGCCCAGTCTTTGCCTTTAGAGATGAGTGCTTTCTCAGATTTGCCTTTCTTGCACTCTGGAGCATAGTGACCCATCTCCTTACACTTGTAGCACTGGATTTCAGATTTATCCTTCTTGCCAGACTTGGTCTCCCTTCCATCAGACTTTCTAAAACCTTTCCTTTCAGAGTTTGAATCTTTCCTTGAGAATCTCTTTCCTTTCTTAAAGTTCTTGAATCCCATCTTCTTGAAGGTCTTCACCATCAATGCAGCCATTTGCATCATCTGTTCTTCATCATCCTCAGAGTCAGAAGCTTCATCAGAGTTTGAGTCATCATCAGAGTTTGATGACTCACTTTCAGATTTAATGACTAAAGCCTTTCCCTTGGCTCTCTTCCTTGATGATTCTTTCTTGATGGGCTTCTCCTCAACTTTGAGAGCAACAGATTTTGTCTTCTTGCTTGATCTTCTGTTTCTTTGTTCTATTTCCAATTCATGAGTTTTCAGTAACCTATAAATCTCATCAAGTTCAGTTTCAGGAAGTTCGTAATTATCTCTTATAGTTGTTGTCTTCAAATCCCATCTTTCAGGTAAAGATAAGAGAAATTTGAGATTTGATTCTTCAAGATCATATTCTTTATCAACTAGAGATAAATCATTCAGCAGTTTACAGAATCTGTCATATGTCTCAGTCAAGGTTTCATTGGCTCTTGAATCAAAGTGCTCATACTCCTGAGTGAGTATTGTTTTCCTGTTCTTCTTTATAGCAGTGGTTCCTTGACACCTGACTTCCAAAGCATCCCAGATTTCTTTTGCAGTTTTGCAACCAATTACTCTGTTAGACATAACATTATCTAAAGCACTGTGGAGAAGATGTCTAACCTTTGCATCTTTTGCAATTGATGAGATGTCCTCAGGAGTCATATCTTTCTTTTCCTTCGGAACAGTCTTTTGTTCTTGACCATCAACAACAGGAGACAATTTAGTCGGCATATGAGGACCATCATAGATTCTGTCAAGATATTCTGGATCTGTAGTCTCCAGAAACATGGTCATCTTCACCTTCCAAATTGGATACTCCACTGGCCTGAGAATTGGAACCCTGATTGTTTCATACCGACTCACAGAATTAGGTTTAACCTGTTCAACCTTGGGAGGAGCTTGATTTTCTTCAGACATGATTATTACTGTGTTTGGATTGTAAAACTGTATATATTAAACAGCCTAAGCTCTGATACCAATTGTTAGGCCGAATACACAATATAATCAAATATGTATGAGAATAACAATCAAGAACACAAGTTTGTAAATCAACAAAACTGAATTATATTAAATAATTCTCTCTTAGTGATGTTAATGAATCACAAAGAGCTACTAGGTTACAAGAATAATATTTTCAATAATCGCATCCCTTCTAGGGATAACCTATCTGTGTTTATATAATACACAGTTACAATCAATCTCTAATTGATACTCCTACAAATTAGCTATACAATTTGTAATCAATTAGAATTGCTTCAGTCCTCTGTCCAGTCTCCTTAGCTGTATCAATATATTCTGCTTCTTTCCATCTTCAGAATATATTGCTTCTAGAATCTTCATGATATGCACCGACAGCTAAATCAACTTTCACCCTGTCAGACTTTAACAAACTCTGACCGGCTTCCATGTAAACTCTGATAAGTACTTCAGACTAAACTCTGAACAGTACCTGTTACTTAAACACTGATTAAACAAACATCAGCAATTATATCTAACATTTTTTATTTCTTTAGCACAGACTAATTCATTTTTAAGTTTTGCATTCTCTTGTGCTAAAGACTCAAATCGACTGGTCTTTAACAAAAGCATGTCATTCTCAGAAGTGAGTGTTTCATTTAGTTTAGTTAACCTAGCAATTTCTTCATTAGCTTCAGTTAAGCTAGTATGAACATTAAACATTTCTGCACTCAACTCCTCGACAGTTTGTTTGTATTCTTCTTTAGACATTTCAAGTAAGAAAAGTGAGGGTACCTGACTTGGAGAGCTAGAGGAGACCTCATCAGTCTTAGCCATGAGGGCTAGATTCACGTATTCCTCTTTATCTTCATCATCAGTATCATCCCAACATTTTCGCTCAGCCATATAGGCTTTTCCCTGTCCTTTCTTGAAGTGTCCACTTTACCCTTAATCCATCCTTTGATTCTGCTTTGGCCTTCTGCATTCAGTTGCAAAATGACCAAGCTCATTGCAGTTGTAACACCTAAACTTGGATATGTCCACCATCCCTGTTTTGTAACCACCGCTTGTGGCACCACCTTCAACCTTGGAGGAATTCCCTCTGCTAAACCTTGATGTTTGACCTTGAGACTTAAATGTCTTGTTTCTCTTGAATCTTATGTTTTTGAACTTCTTAGCCATGTAAGCCATAGTTGGATTGTCAATCTTTTCCATTTCTTCTAATGAATAGAAATCTTCATCTTCAACATCAGTTATTTGCAGCACTACTTTCTCATCATCATCCACAACCTCCTCAATCTTTAGAGAAGGTACTTGAACAGGTTGGGTGATTTGAATTCCTTCACTAGGTTGAGTGATTCGTGGCACATGAGCTACAAGAGCACCAGACATATTTGCCATCTTTCCTCGTGATCCAGATTGTATAGCTCTTTTCTGGAAAAGTTCAAGCTCATATGACTTAAGCACACCATATAATGTTTCAAGGGAAACATTGTTTAGATTTCTGTCTTCTCTTATGGTTGTGATTCTGTGCTCTAGATGCTCAGGAAGTGTGAGTAAGAACTTAACATTTAACTCTTTCCTATCATAGTACTTGCCATGTATCTGTAGCTCAGTCATCAGTTTACTGAACCTCTCAAACATTGTTGTTAGATCTTCTCCTGACTTTGCCATGAAAGCTTCATAGTGTGAGATGAGAATTTGTCTTTGATTGTCTTTCACCTCTTCACTTCCTTCACATAACAACTCAATCTTATTCCACATATCCTTAGCTGATGAACATCCAATGACATTCCCACACATGGCTTTGTCCAAAGTGAGAGCATCCAGTAGGATGAGTTGCAAGTAATCATCCAAGGCCAGCTTCTATTTTTTCTGGCTCTAGAAACTCTGAAGGTGATTTAGCAATCCAGTGTGCTGGAATAAAAACACCATCCACAGTCGAGGCTTCAATATCCTTCTGTGGAACAAAGGGACCATTATGTCGGATACCCAAGTATAATGGATTCGCAGCTTTGATAAATAGTAAGATTTTTCTTTTCCACACATTGTAGTTCTCTTTATCAAACACTGGGATCTTTATGCTACTTGACTTCTGCAAACTTGTCATGATCTCAGATTAGTAGAACAATCTGTCTTCTCTGATACCAGTTGTTGGTCCTTGACTATTGCAGAAGGGGGGGGGGGGGGGGTTGAATGCAATACTGATAAATCTCAATCAATGCTTCAACAACAAAAACTAAGATTAACGTTTATCAGTTTAAGAATTGCAAACAAGTAAGCACAAGAGATTTTCTCACAAAATAAATGTTTTATTTATTTTGCAATGTGTTGCTACAACCTCAAGAAAATATCAGTTTTCTTGAGCTTTGATTTCTCGAGTGATACAAAGAATGAATTGAGAGATAGTCTAAGTAAAAACTAAACCTATCTCTATCATCACGGGTTTATGAAGCTGCTGTCAGTTTCATGTGGCAGCTTCTTACAAATTGTCTACCCGTGAGTCTTACCTAAATTGCTATACAAACAAGTTTATCATTACTGGATAAAGCAATCTAGATACATTCTATTTTTAGCTAACACAATTCAGTAGATGTTGATTTGTCATACTCTTGAATTGGTGAGCTTTGTCATGTGATCTCTCAAGCTTCTGTCGTAGTCTTGTAGACCTGATGCAGTGTTGGGATACTGCAGCACGCCTGTTTCTAGAACATCCAAACTGTCACATGTTTGACTGGGTAGATCCCCAATACAACGATTATCCCTTGGAGACAGTATCCTGATCTTCAAGCTTGCTGTCACGAGTATGTGCTTTAGGTGACAGTAAGAAATCCCCGTAGAGGATGCTGTCAGGATTTCCAAGCTTGTTGTCAGGCTAAGGAAAAGTTGATGTCTCAGGGCTTCCGCCAATGTTGCTGTCAGAGTGAATATACTGTCGTGACTTGCAACATGATGTCCTCTTGTAACCTTACTGTCAGTGTCATGATAGTAACATTTATTCTTGATGTTCTCCTTGAGCACTTCTTGAGGCTTGAACAAATAAATGAACTTCTACCAAGATGTACTAAAATCTTATTTGTCAACAAACAAAAATGGTTACAAGAACATACTCTGGCTGTGACAGTATGTTCATACTTAATAAAATTAAGCATTAAAAATATCTAGTTAAGCTGTCTCATAGCTATCACCCATAAATCATAACACTAGTTCTATGCTAAAAGCCTAAAGCAATGTATTGATTGACAACGTATGAAAAACTTTAATTAAGAAGTGAATTTTCTACCAATTAAAATTATTGAAATACCTAAGAAAAGTATAGTACGCCAGCAAGTACCTGTGTGCCTTATGAGAATTTTCTAATTCTCATTCTTGTTCTTCCTCTTTAACCCTCGATTTCTGGGCTGCTGAGACTGAAGGGATATGTGGGTGTCTGTCAGTGGCATGACCAAATTAGAGTTGTTGTTGTTGTTTTTCATAATATTATCAGAATTACTGCTAATAATTACAGGTTTGCATTTGTTACAAGATGATACTGATCTAAGGTCGTCAGGACTGTTTCTTCTTGACCTGTAGAAATTAGTTCCAAATCTCACATACAGGTTTAATGTGTGGACATCATAATAGTCATAACTTAAAGTAATAATATAGTTACAAGTTCAAAGGCTTTACAACTAGAACCTTCTGTTAGGAACTATGTTGTTTCTTGATGATAACTAGACTAACTTAGTGAAAATTGTATAAGTAAAAATGTAGCCTTCAATGGATAGCATGCATTTGCAGTATTCGTAGAAGGATAGTTTATCTACGGATAAGACTCAATGTAACATGCTTGTGTAATCCTGATGTGTAATCCTGATTTGTAATCCTGATGTAGAAGTTGGAGTATTAGTTTTTAGGCTGAATAAGTCATGCTGACTGTTAATGGATATGTAGAATAGGGAGGCTAATTGTAAATAGACTATGCCTTGTAATTTTACATAAGTGAAATTGACTGTCTACGGATAACAGCATTAGCCTTCTACGGATGTAGTCAAAGTACTGTCTACGGATAATAGTACTAGCCTTCTACGGATGTGGTCAAGATACTCTCAACGGATACAACTCAAATAACATCTACGGATACACTCTATACTTTGTGAAAAGGATAGTTCTGACAGAGCACATGGGTTGACAGATTTCACAGAGCATGGAAACCAGTATTTCTGGTAAACTCACGAGAAGAAGAAGCATTCTATTTTATCTGGTCAATTGTAGCAATTCCATAAAAGACAATCAGCCAAGAAGGGCAAGCTACCAACACAAGGACCACTACTCAGAATGGAGAAGCAAGGATTTTGGACAGAGTTACTTTTTGTATTATTAGTTGTTCGAAATATCTTGTAAACTTGGGTTATATAACCAAGTGTAGCATTATTCTAGAACTCAAGAAATCAGTTAGGCAATTTAGAGAGCACAAGGCAATATCACTTGTAAATTGTTGAAGCTAGAATAGTGTGTATGTAGCTGTGTGTTTATTCATAAACATCACAGAGATTTCTTCTAATAAAAATCTCTTAGGTGGATTAATCAATCCACCTGAATTTTAATTCTTGTGTTAGTTTTATTTGTTTGTTTTTCTGTTTTTGAATTTACTTTCATATCTTTTTCGTCAAGAACTAAAGAATTTTTAAAGATTGTATTCAACCCCCCTCCTTCTACAATCTTGATTCACTGTATGGGAATAACATCTTCTTTTGTAAGCAATATATGCCAACAAGAGTACAGAGAGGGTAAGAATCTACATGGTTATTAATAATGAGAACATCAAATTTAGAATGCAGAATCTTGCAAGAAAACTGTTGAGAAAATAATATAGAAGAACCCCATCACATCTGCCACAAATAGAGGTTACGTTTTCATCGAAGGTCCGAAAATTAAATTAAATTCAAGCTTCAAATTATATATAAAAAATATGTAAAATCAAAACAAACAAGCCTTGTTACTACAATCAACTATATTTATTCAATTCCCACAAGATTTTAAAGGAGGGAAGAGAGTTTGAAGTTTATCTTGAAGTTTTTCAGGATTTGTCTGGTTGGTACAATTAACACAACATCATGTGAAGAGGATAAAAATGACAAGGGGGAAACCAAAATTGTAAATCCAACCTCCAAACTCGAACTAAAATTAAATTTGTAAATCGAGCTTCCAAACTCGAACTAAAATCAAAGTTGTAAACCAAAGATCCAATCTAGTCTAACCGATGTCTAAAGTGTGATGTCTAATCTAGTTTTTCTGGTAGTGGTGGGTAATCCCTCAGGTTACTTCCAACATGCCCACTGATGTTGTAATTGTTACTATTTCTAAAGCATTAGAGAGAGAGAGAACCAAGAAAGAGAAAAATAATCATTACTGATATTCTGTTACGGACTGAATGAAAGAGCTTAACTAGAAGAATGAAAAAGACAAAGCTATATACTAATCTAACTACTAACAAACTTTGGCGGGAACTATAAAATGACAGCTAGCACTACTTGACAATATGTAAAAATAGATTAAGTAATATGACCAACACCCCCCCCCCCCCCTCAAGTTGGAGGGGAAGGATTGAACACCCAACTTGGACAATACAGCTTGATGATGAACACCAGGTAATGGTTTAGTGAAGACATCTGCCAGTTGTGTTGTAGTAGGAGTATAACTGAGAGAAATTACACCAGAACCAAGTTTCTCACGTACGAAATGGCAGTCAATTCCCATATATGTTTAGTTCGTGAAAAACTGGATTTCTAGCAATATAGATAACAACCATATTATCAAGAATAAGATTAATGTTCTGGACATCAAATTCATGTAACAAGCGAGATAACCAGGCTAGTTCAACAGTAACACGTCTGAGTGATCTATATTCTATACTCAGCTTCTGTGGAAGACAAAGTAATGGCGTGATGTTTCTTTGATTTCCATGAAATCAAACTACCACCCAGAAAAACCACAAACTCACTAATTGAACGAAGAGTATAGGAACAAGCTGCCCAATCAGCATCACGGTATGCCTCTACATTATAATCCAATGAATTGCTAAAAACAGACCTTGATTAGGATCTGATTTAAAGTAAAGAAGAATATGAATAGCAGTTCTCCAATGCGGCAAACGAAGAACATGAACTGACTAAGATGATGAACAACAAATGACAAGTCTGAGCGAGTATTTGTAAAAAAGTTCAATTTTCCAACCAATTTTCGATACAAAACAGGATCTGTCACTGGAGAACCCTCACCAGGTAATAACTTTGTTTGTAAATCCACAGGGCTGACTACTAATCACAAATGAGAATAATTAAATTCATCTTGAAGTTCCAAAATGAATTTTCTTTGAGATAAAACAACTCTAGTAGACACATAGTTGAATTCAATACCAAGGAAGTAATGAAGTCGACCAAAATCCTTTATCTTGAATGTGAAATCTAAAAATTGTTTGATTGAAGCAATCTCTACAATGTCATTCCCAGTAACAAGGACGGCATCAACATAAACAACAAGAAATGTAACGTTGGAACCAATCTTCTTATAGAACAAAGAAGTATCATTTTTGAAAAACTGATAACCTTTAGAAATCAAAACTGTGCTAAGCTTAAAATGCCACTCACGAGAAGCTTGTTTAAGCCCGTATAGAGACTTTTCGAGCTTACAAACGAGAGTGGAATCAGAAATAACCAAACCAGGAGGTATCTTCATGTAAATGTCTTTATGAAGGTCGCCATGAAGAAATGCGTTATTAACATCAAGTTGAGTCATTTCTCAACCCTTTTTAACAGCAGTAGCCACCAGAGCATGGATGGTAGTCATTTTAACGACTGGTGAAAAGTTTTCTATACAATCAATCCCTTCTTTTTGAGTGAAGCCATTAACAACTAATCGTCTCTTATAACATTTTATAGAACCATCTGCACGGTGTTTGACTTTGAAAACCCGTTTACAGGAGATAGGTTTCTTCCTCGTTTAGAGAGGTACAAGTTACCAAGTATCATTTGCTTCTAAAGCAGAACATTCTAAAGCTATGGCTTGTTGTCGCTCACGAAATTGAGCAGCTTCATCATACGAAACAGGTTCAGAAGGAGGTAAAAGAGCATATGTAGGAGCTGTACAGCAGAGAGATGAAGCAATATCAGAAAGATGTGGTGTATGACAGGATAAAGTAATTATATATGAACAACAAGATAAAGTGCAGTTGGCATGTAAAGGA
This sequence comes from Heracleum sosnowskyi, assembly GCA_030848705.1. Classification (NCBI taxonomy): domain Eukaryota; kingdom Viridiplantae; phylum Streptophyta; class Magnoliopsida; order Apiales; family Apiaceae; genus Heracleum; species Heracleum sosnowskyi. The sequence goes on from CM061238.1 coordinate 75,485,449, forward strand.
TGCACAAAATCTTCTAGATAAGTAGGTAGTTTGACATGTCTTGTAGATTTTCGAAGGATATGAGAAGTTGATGGACAATGGGACCTTGCAGGTGAGGAATGATTGAGATTTGTGTTAGATGATAAAGGAAGTGTAGAATCAGGAAAAACTAAGTTAGGGATGGGATAAGAATCACTAACAAAGAGTGGAATAAAAGAATAATCCAGAGGCTTGATTAAAGAAAATATACGTTCATAGAACTTTGCATCACGAGAAATAACAATTGAATAATTGTCAAGATTAAGAAATTTGTAAGCTTTCTTATCAAAAGGATATCCGAGGAAGATACATGAAACAGCCCTTGGAGACAGTTTATCCCTATGAACTTTAGGAATGCTAACATGAGCTAAACAACCAAAAGGCTTGTGATGATTGTACATTGGTTTAACACCAAATAACTATTCATATGGTGTTGCACCTTGTAGAACTTTAGAAGGAAATCTGTTTATGAGAAAGGTAGAAGTAAGGACACAATCACCCCAATATTGTTTGGGTAGATTTGATTGAAAAAGTAGAGTCCTTGAAGTTTCCAAGAGGTGTTTATGTTTCCTCTCCACAACACCATTTTGTTGCGGAGTGTGAATACAAGATGTTTGATTTTGAATTCATTTTGCAAGAAAAAATTGGCTAGCATCATGACTCAATCCTAGTTCTAAGGCATTATATGTCCTAACAGTGTGAACAAAAGCTTTGAACTGATTTTCAACCATTGCTATGAAGTATTTGAGAAAACTGAAAGCATTACTCTTAGTACTGAGGAGATGAGTCCATGCATGTGACTCTAGAGTAATCATCTACAATGGTTAAAAAACACCTATAATTATTATAAGTTTTGACAGGGTATGGACCCCAAATATCAGCATGAATTAGTTGAAAACATGTTGTAGAATGAATTTTACTATGGGGAAAAGGAAACCTATGTTGTCTAGATTTAGCACATACATCACAAACAATAATGTCATTAGAATCAACAAAATCAATATTACAAAGAGACATAATCTTTAGTTTGGACATAGGTAAATGACCTAATCTGTGATGCCAATTCAAAGCAGTAGCATTACACAAAGAAACTGAAGAATCTGAAATAAGCTGAGATGTTTGACATGAAGGAGATGCAATTGTTGAGTGAGTGAGAATGTGTAGGCCTCTTTGAGATTTACCAAGAGTTGGTGGCTTCCTCAGAGAAGAGCCCTGTAATAAGCAAAAATCATGAGTAAAACTGATTTCACAATCCAATTGTTGTGTAAGTTTGCTAATGGAAAGAAGATTGAGTTTAAAATGTGGTACATAGAGTACATTTTACAATGTTATATCAGATGAAATGGGTACAATTCCGGTATGTGTAATATCAATGATATGACCAGTTGGGAGTGAGACAGTTATTGATTGTGAAAGAGGTTTAAAAGTGGAAAAGAAATCTCTGTGAAAACACATGTGATCACTATCCCCACTGTCAAGAATCCAAGTAATAGCAGAATAATCAGAAAAACATGTGGTGGAGAGATTGATATTACCAGCAAAATTAGCTGCAGATGGAGTGGAGTCTTAACATTGAGAAGCTTTCAGTAAATTCATCATTTGTGAATACATTTCAGGAGTGATACTAGGTGAACTGTGATTTGCATTGGTTCCAGATGTACTTGCAGTAGCAGATGGTTGAGACATAATGTCTTCACCTGTTGAGGCATCAACTTGTGCTACTTGAGTAACTTTTTTAGTCTTTGTGAATTTAAAATAAACAAGAAAACCGCGCAACTTATAACACTTGTCCACAATATGTCTAGGCTTCTTGCAATAATTGCAATGAAGATTAGCCTTCTTTAAGTCAAAAGTAGTTCTCCTGGTAAACTGGTTATACTGTGAATTAGAATTGAACATTCGAGAAGAGTTTACATGAAGTGAAGCTAAATTAGATAAGAACTGAACATCAGAATTGATTTCCCTTTGGGATTCCTCTAGCAGAAGAATGTTATAAACTTGACTGACAGTAGGAAGAGGTGATATCATTAGTATGGAACCTCTCATAGCAGTGTAAGATTCATTCAAACCCATGAGAAACTGGATCACTCGTTGATCTTGTTGAAACTTAGATAATTGCATAGAAGCACCACAAACAGTGGCAGATACACAAGGGGCAGGTAGGGGCATTTAACCCCACTTGATTTTTTTTTTTAAAATACCTATATATGTATGAGAAATATTTAAGAAAGTCTATTAATTAATCATGCCTAAAATATGTAGTGGGGGCATAGACAAAAAATTATTATTAAAATTTATACAAACTAGTGGACAGTAGACACTGGCAAAGTAGTAAACATGGTCTCAATTGAGGTGAAACATTAAAATAGATCGCTCTATCTTCTCTCTCACTCACAAACTACTATCTCGAGTCAATATATTGGGGGTTTCTTTTTTGCTTCAGCCTCTGTTCAAGAATCTAAGCAATTCAGTTCAAGAATCGAGCATCTCCCCTTCTTCAAATTTATTTATTCCCATTATACGTAAATTAGCTATGTTTCATCTCAAACTAATTCATGTTATTTTAAAGCTTTTTTGTCCTAATTTCAAATCCTAAATAATTTAAATATTAATGAGTATCTGATTTCATTACTCTGTGCTTTAGTTGTGATTGAGATTTCATATATTAGACTTGATTTTGGGATTATCCAATGAATGATTTCACCTAAATTATTTCATTCAGTTGTTTGATATTGATATATTTGTTGTTTTTTAGGTTTGATCGGTATGAATAAATATGTAATAAAAACAAAACGAGTTCGAGCTGATTATCAACCTAATTATAATCAAGAAATTCATCGGGATGATTTAGATTCTGTCTAAAATCAAACTCCAATAGTTGTACCAATGCAAGCAGATGTTTCAGTAGAAAACCATAATGTTTACGAACAAGTTATAGCTGATCCCGGTCGTAGACCCTGTATGTCAACAATTGGTTTCAATGTTGCGGAGCATGAGAAGATTCAAAGAGCATATTTAATTAAAGGCCCGTGTTAACCAAAACTTGCACATTTTCCTCCAACTAATTTTTCAGGAATAATGCGTAAGTTCAGTCCTCTATGGTTTAAGGATCATCTTGATTGGTTGGAATACAGTGAAAGTAAAGATATCGTATTTTGTTTGTATTGTTATCTTTTCAACATAGAATTCGGTGATCATCAATATAAAGTTCAGTCATGGTTGGTGTGTCATGGAAGACTGCTTACGGGAAAGGTTTAGTCGATTTGATTATGTGGATGGTACGCAATGTCTGTTCTGCATAGTAGGGAAATAAACTTGTACATACTTCGTAGAGTGCTAAGTCACTTTGATATGGTGATATGGACTTTAACCGCACTTTCACTTTGTTAGGATGGGGGACTACACACATTCAAGATTCACAACACGCCAATACAAAGCACACACAACTAATCGATTAGTTGACAAGATCCACCAAAGCGCGATCACACGTTATTCAAGCATTACTTCTACTTCTATCAACAATAAGTAAAAGCAAAACATAAACACACAAATATTTGACATGGAAACTGAAAGGCATATGTTTAGGCCTATTTGTTTACTTCGAGGATTCAACTCAACTTAAACAAGTTTGTAATAAGTAAGTAATAATTCAATTGTCACAGTCACAGGAATCTCAGAAGATCATATCTGTCAGAAGAATACAGATTAAAGTCATCATACAGACTTGAAGAAATACTACATTGAAAGAAGTTCATTTATTTGATCAAGCCTCAGTGAAGTCTTCAAAGAAGTGGATTTATTAAAGTGACAGAGGTTTCAGATTTGTGATAGCAAATGTACAGGTTACAAAGGTTGAACAACAGTCAAAAGCAGACAATGGACCACAGCTTAAAGTCAAGATGAAGAACAGACATTGAAGTTAGTCATTTATGAACCATACAGTGCATCAAATGACAACCTCAGACAATGGATATTCTTTAGCAGTTCAAGTGGTTCAATAATTGGTTTTGCTATTCTATGAGAATTTAAATTCTATTTTAAATTAGTTATTAATTTATTTATTAAATTAATTCTTCAGAATTAATTTAGCAAATAAATTAAGTAATTAATTTATTGAATAAATTAATTTATCAGAATTAATTTATGAAATAGATTAATTATTAGAATTAATTTAGAATTAGAATTTGAATTAAATTAGAATTAATTAATTAAAATGAACTGGAATGACTACCCAGGATAGTCATACCGGTAGTCATACCGGTAGTCATCCCGGTAGTCATCCAAGTTTATTTTAATTAATTCTAATTTAATTCTCCTAAGTTATCATAGTCATGCTAAGCCATTTGATAGTCATCCAATACATATTTTGGTAGTCATTCCAGAAAGAAAAAGCTAAACAGAACGTGCAGTGGATTACTACAAAAGAAAAGAGATTAGACAGAAAGCAAGTGATCAAACATTTCATCTATCAATAAAAGTTTCTATCAATCTAAAACCAAGAACTCTGCCGGATTAATTTCTTCAGTGAATTAATTCTAGAAAATTATTGTGTTAAATCTAAACCACTAGAATTCATTTACTTGTACTGCTTTGACTATCTAGCGGATTTTTATCCCTAGAACGTATCTCAAATTATTAATTATTGTTATATCTTTTTATTACAAAAATAGATAAATTCATGTCGAATTTATTCTAGATTTGTTTTAATTAGTTTGAGATTCAATATTGTAATCAGTACCTCATTTGTAACACCTTTCAAGTTTAATATAAGTTATATTTAACTTGAATTCTGTTTCATTTAATTCCGCCATAATTTGTTCTTAAATTGTTTTATTCTATAAAGAACAAATTCGATAAAACGGTATAGTTTGTATTCAACCCCCCTTCTACAAACTTATCAGGACCTAACAGAAACACCCACGTCCCAACTTGTATTATTAATCAAAACGGTTATCAACAATACAATCAAACAATAACACCTCAATGGTGTCCCAACTGATATTTAACCCTAACAATACTTAAGTATCCGCTCTCGAGCGATACCTAAGTCTACATCTCTTAAGCATTCACATATATCAAACATAATATGACTATGTTTATATAGCCATCCAAAACTTAGCCACCAAGACATACCACACTTGTTATACAAGCCTTCCAATTCTTGGTGTTTAATTACCTAACTTAGTGATAAAGACATACCATATATAATAATTGTCTACATATACAATTATTACCAAACCCATATTTATCTTGGATCACCCAAGCCCATACAATCATATTGGGTTGAAACCCAACACACTTCCTGGACAAATTTGCTTTACTTTGTCGGGATGGCAGCTAGTCCGCTAGTCTATCTAGAGAGGTTCTCCTTTTAGCACTTCAGTTTCATTGCTATGTTGTTTGAAGGCGTAGAAATGACAGACTGCATAGTGGTGATTGTCTTTCTCCGGAGGCCATTCTTCAACTCATTCTCCATGACATTTGTTCTCGAGTTATGACTTCAACATGGTTAATCAAACGGGAATCTTCTTTCAATATACACATTAGGTAGATATTAGGCAACAAATTATGGTAGTTGTTATAGTTAACTTAGCTAGTCGTGACTAGTTAACTTGTATCATAAGAATCTCTTTAAGCGGTGTTGCACTACTAGAGCTTTATTTATTTATAAAATTTAGTTATCGATCAAGAAAAAGATAAAAAAAAATTATGAACGGGGGACGTATCTTAATGAAATACTATAATTTTAGTTCAAAATGTACTACATCTACCCTGGTTATTGTTGAGATTGTGGAGTTTATCAGCCTCAAGGGCTTGAGCAGCGACCTCAAGGCCTTTTCCCAAACAGTAGAGTTCTCAAGGCCTTGACTTCAGACATCAAGGCCTTGATTGCGGGATTTTCAGCATTGGCCCATATTGTTAATTAGGCCCAGTTTCTTCTATTATAAATATTCTCTTGTAATTGTAAAATCCTAGCACAACATAACACAACATAATTGTGAGAGATCAATAAAAAATTAGTGCGGCTTGTGGAGTAGGAATTTCCGAACCACATAAATCTTTGTCTTGTGTGATTGTCGTTTATTTTCTTGTTCTTGTTTATTCGCTTTGGGTTTTGCTTTCGTTGTTGTATACTCAACAACTAGTATTAGAGCCAGGTTAGTAGTCAAGGGTTATCAACAGAAAAAGGGTATTGACTATACTGATATATTTTCTCTAGTTGTTAAGATAACTACTGTTAGACCTGTTCTAAGCATTGTGGATGCAGATGAGTTACATCTAGAGCAACTAGATGTTAAGACCGCGTTCTTACATGGTGATCTTGATGAAGACATCTACATGGTTCAACCAGAGGGATTTCAGGTAGCTGGAAAAGAAAACTTGGTTTGCAAGCTTATAAAAAAGCTTGTATGGTTTGAAGCAAGCACCAAGATAATGGTACTTGAAGTTTAACAGCTTTATGATGAAGAATGGGCACACGAGGAGTGATATGGATCATTGTTCTTACTTTAAACAATTTGATTCATCTTATATCATATTGTTGTTGTATGTTGATGACATGTTGATAGCAAGATCAAACATGAGGGAAATCAACAGACTAAATAGACAGATGTCTAAAGAGTTTGAGATGAAGGATATGGGTGCAACAAAACAGATACTTGGTATGAGCATCATAAGGGATAGATCTGAAGGTACTTTGAAATTATCTCAAGAGAAGTATATTGAGAAATTATTGCAGAAATTCAGTGTCCAGGATGCAAAGACCATAAGTACACCGTTGGCGACTCACTTTAATCTCACAAAGAAGCAATCACCTAAAACGGATGAAGGCAAGAAATATATGGCTAAAGTTCTGTATGCATCTGCAGATGGTAGTTTGATGTATGCTATGGTGTGTACAAGGCCAAAGATTTCTCATGCAGTGGGAGTTGTTAGCAGTTTCATGTCTAATCTAGGAAAAGAGCATTATGAAGCAGTCAAGTGGTTGTTGCGCTACTTGAAAGACACATCCAAGGTTGCATTATGTTTCAGCAAGAAAGATGTTATCTTGGAAGGGTTCTCTTATGCAGATTTGGGTGGATGCTTGGATACAAGAAAAAGTACTACGGGATATATTTTCTCTTTGGGTGGCACAACAGTTAGTTGGATGTCTCGACTTCAAAAGAGTGTTGCTCTTTCAATCACAGAAGCAGAATATATGGCTATCTCTGAAGCTAGCAATGAGATGATTTGGTTGAAGAATTTTCCTGAGGAGTTGGGCAAGAAACAGGCGAACAGGGCTTTGTATAGCGGCAGTCAGAGTGCCATCCATCTTGCGAAGAATCATGTGTTTCATGCTAGGACAAAGCATATTCAGTTGAGATATCACTTTAAGAGGGAGTTGATTAGCAATGGTACTTTGCCCTTGAAGAAAATCTTCGGTTCAAAGAATCCTGCAGATATGTTGACTAAGGTGGTTACCAATGAAAAGTTGAAGCTTTGCATAGCTTCAACTGGCCTTCAAAATTGATTGATGAGAAGGCGTTGCACTAGTTAGAGTTATTGATTGAAGTATTGGGTGTTACTAGACTTACAAGAGTGAAGAGAAGATGTGATCAGACTCCAAGTGAGAGATTGTTGAGATTGTGGAGTCTATGTCAGCCTCAAGAGCTTGAGCAGTGACCTCAAGGCCTTTACCCAAACAGTAAAGTTCCCAAGGCCTTGACTTCAGACATCAAGGCCTTGACTGTGGGATTTTCAGCATTGGCCCATATTGTAATTAGGCTCAATTTCTTCTATTATAAATATTCTCTTGTAATTGTAAAATCCAACATAATTACACAACATAATTGTGAGAGATCAATACAAAATTAGTGCGGCTTGTGGAGTAGAAATTTCCGAACCACGTGAATCTTTGTCTTGTGTAATTGTCGTTTATTTTCTTATTTTTATTTATTTAATTTGGTTTTTGCTTTCGTTGTTGTATACTCAACCGAGAATCGTTCGCTCCAATACTTAATACACCCGAACTTAACTTGTATGATGACTTGCTGGTGGATTTGGTATTCATAACTTGATCTTGAGTCTTTATTTTTTTTTCAAAACAAAGACATACAATGCAGGTTAGATACAATTATTTCATCTAACCCAATATTACAAATAACATCAAAAGATACAAAACGATAGTATATAAAAAAACCCACTACATTTATGACATATTCACTTGGGAGACTTATTTAGTAAGATACATATATAGGATTTTTGATTGTCCTCGACTGTCAAAAAGTAAACTACTTAGAAACTACTTATTGTTCTGCAAGAATTAAACAAGAAAAATTACATGTTTTTTTTGCTAAATGAGAAATTATATGTTTGATTAGAAGTTGCAGAGTATAAGAAGCATGAAGAATATAAAACTAAGACGAAATGAAAGACTCCTAAGAAGGTAGTTAGGGTTTTGTAGGCCATATTTTTTATGAGCTCATGCATTCCACCCCTCCCTAATATATTTCAATCTAATATTTATCAAACACTTGATTATTATTAATACACTAATTACATTCCACTAAACTTGCTCCTCTTTTGGTAACAAACTCCAACCCCCTCCCTCCCTCTCTCATGCATGTCCTGCAGTTCACCTACCACAGTAACAGCCTACTCATATATCTGCATCTACATATTTATTTATCTACAAGTCATCTAATTAATGCATAATTCAATAAACATATATTAATTATCTAAATTGCTTGTTTCCTCTAGTTTTAATCGAGTTAATTAGAAGTAGCACTATATTACAACACAGAACTAATATCATATTTCATTTACGTTTACGTACACACGCATACAGTACCTTCATAATAAAAGAATTTAGATGATATAAGATGGGGTAAGCAAGCTAGCTAGCTAAGATAACATTGAGGTGAGGAAATGAGGATTGTCACAAAATGATGTTGCAGTTAGACATTGCTATCCGTTGTCTATTGGTATTGGTATGGACATCTGCTGCTGTTTTTTATACTTGACTTTTGTTTCTTGCAGCATCCTACTTTTCTTCACTCTTATTTGCTCAAGCACAAGATATAGATACATCATCCCATATTTTGTCAAGACGAAAAGCTACTGTTCGTCGTGGGCAGGTATGCATTACATCTACACATATACTCTATCAAGCTATTTTTCATGTATAAAGTTTAACCAAGGCAAAAAGTGCTTGATTTCATCAACCTTTTCATGAATGCAAAGCTCATATTTGTGTTTTAAAAGTATACATTGTTAAGTAACTAATCGCTCTAAAATCTCAAGGTGTTAGAGAAAGTATTATTCAACACATATTTTTGGTCAATTAAAAAACAAAATTATGATCAAGTAATTGCTATCTATTAATGTAGGACCGGCAATTATACATTTTTTTTTGTCATGTCAAATTCAGTGATATATAAATTTATTGGAATCGAATGGACCTCTGACAGTATATAAATGATAAATTTATGTTGTCGTGTTGCAGGGAATATGAGCTTTTTGCAACCTATAATGGAGAAAATAAGGCCAATACTTGTGGGTGTCAAAGGCTGGAACTACTGTGTTTTCTGGAAACTGAGTGAAGATCAAAGGCAATTAATATATTATTAATATTATATGTAGAAAATTTGTTTAGTCATTTAATTCGATAATCGATCTTTTTGTTTGTTTGTTTGTTTGTGTGTACGTAAATAGGTTCCTTGAGTTAATGGATTGCTGTTGCGCTGGGAGTGAGAACAAAGTGGTTAATAATATGAATGGTGAAGTTGGGGATGACGATGAGCTTCTGTTTACAGTTGTTTCTATTAACAATCCTTGCAGAGATGTCATGTTTCAGCATCCAACAACTAAGGCCTGTCAACTGCTTTCGCATTTACCTTCTTCACTTCCCATGGATTCTGGGTACATATATATAATCCGTCTTCCTGATCACTATATATATGTTTGTGTTTTTAAATTAGTTATACAGTAATTAATCTGTAATTATGCGTAAATGGCAGGATTCATGCACAGGCCTTGATATCAAATCAGCCCAGATGGCTCAACTTCTCTAACACCTGCCACTCAGACATAATGCAGGAGGTACACACACAGGAATCATTACTTTGTCAGTCGAGTGTCTTTACAGGTAGCTATTTGATTTTGATCTAGTGATTAATTTGGCAGGATGCAGTGGAGACTAGGGTCTTAATTCCGGTTTCAGTCGGACTGATTGAGCTCTTTGTAGACAAACAAGTAAGTCTATTTCCTTCATGCATGTGTGCATATACACTTCAGATAGTATTTTTGTGCAGGACTGAAATTTACTAATATGTATCTACTTTACATTTACTACTTTATGTGTTCTTAATTACTTATTACCTGCTAAGGTGTATCATTAGTTGTCATGAAAGAAAAGTTTAGAGACCAAAGTACTTCAAATATATTTTACACACAAACGTCATGCAGGTACAAGAATAATTAATTAACAAAAGCAGCTGAAGAGTTCTAAATTTATTGTTGAAAAAAATCCCAAAACATACTAAAATCATTTAATTAACAAAAGAAAATCGGAAATGACACATTACAAAGTATATAAAAAAACATAAATTGTATGTGAGGATTTGAACTAGTGACTTTGTCATTAGGTTGTCCATGAATCATCTTCATGCATATATTATGCTTATGCATTGCCAATTGATTAGTTCTCTTTTTGCAGGTATGTGAAGATCAACGTTTGATAGATTTTGTAACATCACAGTTTAACATCTCACAAGATCAGCAAACCATAATGACTTCAAACTTCTCATTCAAACCTTCTATTATCAGTGAAAATGATCAAAAAATTCAAAAGGAGCTTTTCCAGCCACCCGTCTCTCCAGCGACAATGATCCAGAATCTGAATCTTCAAGATGACCTCAGCACGGATCAGATTCATTTGCACAACTCTTCAATGAACTTCTTTCAACAATTTGATGATCACAGTATGGAAAATGAAAACAAGAGCTTACTAGAAAGTCCTGATGAACAGTTGAATGCGGATCTTAGGCCTGTAAATGTTTATGACCAGGAAGATCTTGACACATTCCAAAAGTCCATGATTACTAATGCTAGTGGTGCAAGTGCTAATGCACATATGATCAATACATGTGTGGAGCCTACGAAAAGCAAGAAACGGCAAAGTGATGATCGAGATTCCATGAACAGATCAGATTCGGTCTCTGATGATGAAGACAATAATGATGATGAAGATAATAATGATGGGAAGTACAGAAGAAGAACTGGAAAAGGTGGAACTCAATGTAAAAACCTTGAAGCTGAAAGGAAGAGAAGGAAAAAGCTTAATGAAAGGCTTTATCATCTTCGATCTTTGGTTCCTAAAATTACCAAGGTACTATATATAGAAAGTAGGAAGACATAATTATATCTTTAATACTATATACTACCATTTGTTACCCGGAGAAACGAATGTGTTGGAATAAAACCAATGGGTTACTGATTCACCTTTTCATTTATATTCAGTTGGATAGAGCTTCAATTCTTGGAGATGCAATTGAATATGTAATGGAGTTAAAGCAACAAGTTGAAGATCTTCAAAATGAGCTAGAGAGGAACATAGACAACGAAGGTGGACCACCAAATGATAATGATCAAAGCACTCTTCAATCAGAGGTTGTACATGGAAGTGAAGTTAAAATTGGAACAAAATCTGAACTTGGTAAGCCTTACAATAGGGCTTATAATGTGGGAGCATCATCAAGTATTGGAACAGAGGTCTCCACTAAGAAAAATTTGAACTCTGAAAGTACCAATGATAAGGTGCAACAAATGGAGGTAAGGTGTGTGTGTGTGCATATTCGTGTGTGTGTGTGTGTGTTGTGTATATGTTGTGTAATTATATTGAAATGTTAATGCAGCCGCAAGTGGAAGTGATTCAATTGGATGGAAATGAGTTGTTTGTGAAGGTATTCTGTGAGCACAAGCCAGGTGGTTTTGTGAAGTTGATGGAAGCTCTGAATTCTCTTGGGCTTGAAGTAACAAATGTGAATGTTACTAGCTTATTATCCCTTGTTCTCAATGTCTTCAAAGTTGAGGTATGTAAATTTAAATCATAAAGCTTTACATATTATTTCATTTGACATATGTGTGTATGAACTGAGTTTTTGCAACCATTGTCTGCTGTGACAGAGGAAAGACTGTGACATGATCCAAGCTGATCATGTAAGGGAGTCTCTGCTAGAGCTAACTAGAAACCCGAACCGAAGTTGGCCCGAGATATCTAAAGCAGCTGCATCAGAAAATGGAAATGGCAATGATCTACACAATTACCATCCTTATCACCACCATCAGCATCCAGTGCACTTCCACCACAATCATCATCTCCACCATCTTCACAATTAAGCATTTATTGATAACTATAGGCGCCCTCTTTACAAATTTCGTTGTTTCTTTTGCTACTTTATAAAATTAAGAACTAGCTGGTGATCATGTCTGAACTTTAGGTTACATTCGCGTGAATAATATGAGGGTGCCTTTCGTCTTCATGGATTACAATTGTTCCAAACAGAAGGAAAAAAGGATCTGAGTTGAGTTCATGTTAACACTATGGATACGCCTTTAAGGCGAGGCTGTACCCTAATCCTCATCGTAATGGATTATTACAACTTTTCATCTCTAATATTTGACACAAACAATCACTTTCTGCATATTGTTACATTTTCCCAAACAGTTTTCAAAGATAATCTAGTTCAAAGAACACACGTACATGAAGTAGAAACTGCAGGGAGACATCAAAGGTTTATGTCCCCTTGTGTACCCTTGATGTATAATGCTGTTAGACATAAGAAAACTTAAGTTTGATTTATATAAATCTCCAGAGTAGGGCAATCAATGGGCTCTGTAATGCCTAAATTGGCCAAAAATATGATCACGGAGTATTATGTAACAAGTTAAGTAAGAAGGCTAGTAATGCAGCTATAGAATATATGAGCAAACTAGCACCCCTTGTCTTGGTTCCACTGTTTTGATCCATGCCTGGAACTGGCAGATCAGGAGCAGTATTATTAGCATCATTATTATGATCATTTACATTGATACCGAATCTCATACCACCAGAACAATGGCCCGGTACATCACAAATAAACCAATATTTCTTGGCCTCATTCAGTACAATTTGATCATTTCCACTCTCGTATCTCGCCAACACTCCGCTGCTTGAATTGCAGGACTGGTATGTAGCTT